>CM062811.1:81996119-84938618 GCA_031772625.1 Pinus tabuliformis | reverse complement strand
TAATAAACTGGAAAGATGCTCATATTTGAGCTATTTATCAAACCTACTCTAATTTTTCTTTTCACCACCCGATCAAGTGAAATGGAATACCCAATGCAACCACGTAAGAATCCTAGCTAGTACTTGATTTCTTCCCAAATAATTTATGATGCGCTGGAAAAGGGAAGAATCGAAAGGCAACTCCCATGGAAACTTGGAATCATGTTGACTGCTGATAAACTCGCAAAGCATGAATTGACTGGATGACTTCATGAATAATGCGAAAGGATCTTCATAAAAATCGCTATTGATTTCCATGAACACATTACTGCTCTAGTCCAAGTAGTCTTCATAGCTAGATATTAAGATTTTCCTCACATCTATGCTGCCTTCCTTTGGTGATAGCAGCAGGTTGTCAAAAGGATCCTGAATTTCGTGAATAACCAAACTCTGTTTTTGATTCCAAACAGAACAAAAATGTCCTTTATCAATCTCCTCATATGACTGCAAACTTTGATCTGAGATTTGTAATGAAACATCTGTTGAACAAGACAATGAAGGTGACCATTGAATCAGATTATTATCAGCATTTTCTTCTGTCACATGGTTAGCTGATGGAGAAGAACTTTTACAGAAAACATCATCCAACACACAAGCAATAGGATCAACTAAAATTTGAGAAGACTGCTGCGATGTATCCATTAAAATTGTCTGACATCCTACTAGCAGTTCATATTTTTCTTTAGAGATATTACAAAGATTCTGCCTTATAAACTAAAATGCTTAAAAATAAAAGGGTATAGAATCCTCTTGCATCATTAGATCATGTATTTCAGCTGCCACGACTTCATCTGTAATCTGATATTCAATTATGTTTGGTGGCTACCAATCTGGTGCTATTTCAGGAGGAGATTTCTCATTAACAACTTGCTCAAGAATTTCGCTATCTGTCTGATCCTCAACATTAAAACTAAGAAATTGTTGATTTCCTACAAGCTGTTCATTTGAAGATTTACTATGCAATTTACCCTTCAAAAACTGAAATGATTCAAAACAAAATGGTATGGAATCTTCGTGTATCATTTGATCACATGTCCTAGCTTCCATGTCTTCGTGTGCAACTTGACAATCAATGGAATTCGGGGGCTGGAAATATGAATATGAGAAGTCTCGAACAAGGTTTTTATTGCCCTCAAGATGGTCCAGATCAAGACTTGTTGATAGTTGATTTCTGATTGCATGGAAATTGTCTCTGATGAACTGAAATGAATCAAAACGAAAAGGCAAAGATCTTTCACTTACTTCAAAATTTTCCACACTTTCCTCATCATTTTCAAAGTTGATATGCATTGGTTGGTCACTGTACTCGAGCTGCTAAAAGTGAACTTCTTCCTCCCACAAACTAGCTGCTGATTTTTCTGCAAGATTAGCTTCTGTTTGGAGAACATAATCATCGTCATACTGATCAAACTGAGGCAATGCCTCATCAATATAAAACACGTCATCAAGCATACATGTCATATCAACAGATCCCTCTTCTCCAAGATGATCTATAAAACAATCATTATCAAATCTATGAGAACTAGGATAAGAAAGAAGATGTTTTGGATCGGCAACTTGTTCTTCTTCAACCAACGAGCCATGGGCTTGAACATCATATTCATTCATTGCGATGGTCCTTTGCATCATCTCTTCCACTGCACTTACCAAAATGTCAAGGTTTACCTCTAGAGATGTCGATTCATCTAGATCTATATTTTTCATCTCTTCTTCCTTCAACTTTTCCCTTTGGATCAGCAAATGAGCCTCTACATCTACTGCACTGTTCTACATCTCTTCAAGTGTTGCAAGGCTCCTTTCTCTCAGCTAAAACTCCATTTCCGGATCAAAGGCACCTGGATAGTGCAAGAGAGAAAATCTAGGAGGAGGTCTTATATCAACCGGCATTGAACAATAAAATTCATTAAATCTGGCTGAAAGCTGTTGTACTGTCTCCCCTGGCAATCTTTTCAGCTGGTTATACTCTTCAATAATCAGGAAAATGTTCTGTTCGATCACCCACCTATCGAGGAAAACTTCGACGAACTGCTGGAAATATGAGATGCTTGCATGAAGCAAGGTTTTGAACCAACTCTTGACTTTTCCTTGCAAAGAAAGAGCAAAAAGCCTAACACTAACATCTTCTTCATCAACTTCAAAAAGATCAATAAAAGTCTCAAAATTCTACACATGTTGCTCAGCGTTGACATTCTTACATTCACCATCAAGTCTCGGCAAGTATAGGTAATAATTTGCAGGGAAAGCATGGAGAACAGAAGGTAAAACATGAGGTTTATACCTATCTGGGACTATAAAAGGTGTAGGAGTATATACAAGAGAGATGGGATCAGTTTTATTTTCTTTAGGCTCATCACTCTGAAGAGATTCATCATAAGATGTAGGAAAAGTAAGGAGGCCAGGATCAAAGGGAAACTCAATATTTACACTTTTTGAATAGGTCGATTGAAGATTTTGATCACCTTTATAATACAACAAATTCTGAAAAGCTTTTAGGACAGCTTCAAGAACAGCAGAGAAGTAATTTACAAGAAAGCAGACTAGGTCCTGAATACCATTCCACTTTGGATACTCGAACTTTATGTAAGATCCTCTCATTTTCTCAGAGAAAGAGTTAGTCCTCTAGTGGAGTCTCTACATTGAGTTGGAGTCACCAGGTGAATGATTTCGGCATTCTTATGTCTGATTTTTGTCCACCATCAACCATCAGATCTAACTTGATACATGTACTGGGTTGATCGTTTAGATCAAATTTTCAGTTTATAAACTACCGGATTTTTACTGAAGCAACTTTTATCTATTTGCGCTAATGCAAAACAAAAGTGTTTCAAAGGCTACCTTGCTGACTTCAGGCTACATCTGTAGTCTACAAAGCCAAACAATGAAAATAAAATTTCTTCCCCAGTGTGGTCGCCACTATGTTAGAGCCTAGATTTCCCTCAGGCTGAATAGGCAAGGTTCTAGGTCCACATCAAACCACGCTCAGCCTCATAGCTAGCCCTACGAATAGGAGAGGGCTCTCTCTGTGTCACACTCAGTAAAAATAAATAATAGGGTCTGAGATGACTCAAAATGGATACTCATTTTAGGCTAGTAAATAAATATGAAAGAGATAATTTAATGAATGACTGAATATTCAGGGATGTATGGGACAGAGGACAGCATGAGTGGAGAAATTAAATCAAAGACACAGAGTATTTCATGGGGCAAGATAGGCATGAATTTTAGCAATCAAATTGAATAATATGGAGTGGAAATACTTTTTAGAGGTTGAAAAGGGCATAATAAATGAATCCTTTTCAAACAGAAGAAGACACACAGAGCATAAATGCTTTCCCAAGGCAAAGCAATAAACTGGATTCTACCTTTCTTACTTAAAAGCATTCAACTAGAAATGATTATGAATGGAAGGTAAAACATAACAAGATACATATGAAACAGAAAGAAGAAACATTAGCTAAACTCATACCACATGAATCTCATGAATCAGAGCTGCATCATTTCAATAAATCTCTGTCAAAACTGTACAGTGAAGAGCTGAGTTTTTCTTCCACACTTTTCCCAGAACTTAGACCCTTTACAAATGATTTACAACACAATAAATAAACTCAGAAGTGGGAAAACAGATCGATGAAAATAGGGAGCTATTTCAACTGAAATGATGAAAATAGAAAAATAGCCATTCATCTGTTCTAAAGACAGAACAACATTCCACTTGAATTTCTCTGATGACCAATTAAAAGGAAAAAACTATAGCGTGGATCCCATGAAATCGTGACTGATGAAAAAATAGTCAATCCGGTCCTATCTCTCTGCTGTGGTAGATATTCTTCATTTTAACTTTGGCTTTTGGTCTTTGACTTTTCACCTTCCCTTTGTCGTTTGAATAAAAACAATTTTTTAAAATCAGCATCCTTTGTAACATTTGGGGCACTTTCGTTTTGATGTAGCAACTTTTTAGACATGTTATTTCATTCATATATAGTGATGATACTAGTAAAGAGCATGGTGGAACATATTCCATACGCCTATCAAAGATTTCCATCCAGATTTTCTCGGCCTCTTCTATTCTTCGCTCTTTGGCAAGAGCATTCAATAACATGTAGTATAATTATATGATCAGATTTCACCACCTTTGATCTCACTAATTCTGGAAGCATTTTCACAAGATTTCCTCCTCTGCAACATAGACAACTATTACTAAACCCCACAACCTCTCCAGCTTCGGTCATTTTGGAAGTAGCTAAGGATCCATCAATAAGTTTTTCACCAACATGGAGTGAGAAGAGCTGAGCGATTTGAATTTTTGTAGAGCAATGATAAAAAAATTCATCGTCAGCCCATGCGCCGCGTGCGAGCCCAACGTGCTGCGTGGGCTGTATGCGTGGTGCCAATGCAAAATTACACTATGGAAAATGCTTATGTTTGTCGCGTCGTGCCTATGCGCCGCGTCTGCTCCCAATGCGCCGCACACACAACTACAATGAACAGTCCTAGTTTCAAACCACGATTTTGTTCTGCCACATTTATACTCGACTTTCTGTGATGTCTTTGGCGTGCGGATTGGTTGTAAAAACAATGGAATTACCTTATATAATTGAGAACTTGATTTTTGCTTCGTACAAACCCATTTTTGTAATGTTTTGGCTTCGACTCTTTTCACATTTTAAAACAAACTTTGTTCCTTTGTTTCCTCTGACTTTTGAACTTGAATGATGAAACTTTTTGTCAAATTTTGCAGGGATGACTGATTTTGAATATGGCAAAGGATGACCAGGGCTGCGCCTGGAGATTTTGACAACTGGAAACTTGAAAAATGTACATGACATTTATTACAAAGAACAAAATGACGACTTTCTTCAAAACAGGGTTTTGAAGAAAAGTCACGATCAAGCAATATAACAACGAAATTTTGTGATGAAAACTTATTATGATCCTCCCTCTGGCTTGTTGGCATTAAACCCTAGACCTAATGACTAAAATAACTCTTTTCTGACCTAGACATCAAACAGGACTGTAAATGACCTTAAAATTGATTTGATGAACAGACCTGAGCTAGCAGGATAAGGCATGAGGGGTAATGAGTGACAAGGCCCTTCCATCAGATTATGGCATGCCCCTAGCGGAATGCAGCTAAGTGAATCGAGCGAGACACCAGAAAATGAAATGCAAAAAGAGAAATGATCTTTGACGGAGGGATGTAAAGACCGACTCTAACAATAACCATACTTTTTCCTTACTTGCATAAGTGGATACCATGTATTCAACTTCTATAGTTAACAATGCCATTAAATTCTATTTCTTGCTCATCCAACCGATTTCGCTTCCAAATAAGTAGAAACAAATTCCCACTAATAGATATTTTGTAGTCCAGAATTATATCATGTTCACATCAATAGATATATTCATTTCCAACACTTTGTCATATCCTTTCCCTCCTTAGTAGCATAATCCATAACAAGTAGTACCACCCAAATACCTTAAAACAATCTTTACAATTACGAAATGCTCCTTCACTTGTTTTCACATACACATGCTTTACACTGCCACTACATGCGCAATGTTTGGTCTAGTACAAACCCTTACATACATCAAAGTTTCAAGTACACTAGAATATGGAACATGGTACATGTTCTCTCCCTCTTCTTATGTCTTTGGATGTTGTTTTATAGATAACTTTACACCTTTAGGAATAGAGGACTTTAATACTTTATATTCATGCATATTAAACCTCTATAAAATCATATTGGCATATCTCCTTTTATTTAACCAATATCGTTTTTCCTCAAACTCTTTTAACTTCCATTCCCAAAATGAAATTTGTAGCACCAACATCCTTCATTTTAAATTTTGAGGACAATTAGTCTTTCACTTCCTAGATGATTTATGTATAATGTCCTATTAGCAAATTTTCGTTCAGATACAACAAAAAATAAATAAGACAATCACCAACTAATTTGCAATACACAGAGTGATCCAAATATATATATTTTAAGGCAATTACAAATATATAAGTATCATTTCTAATACCACATCCGTGGTGATTGATTTAATCCATACACATTCTTTTTCAACCTACATACTAGCTCTTTCCTCCTTTAATAGAAAACCCGTATGGTTTCTTTATGTACATTGTTTATTATACACCCCCATGTATGAATGTTCTCTTCAAATCTACTTCAAAATGAAAGGCAGAAGCAATAAATAAAGGAAATATATTGGAAGTTAACTTGGAAACAAGAGAAAAATATTCATGAAATCCAATTCCCTCTACTTCAGAATAATCCTTAGCTACTAACTAAATTTTTTATTTCTCCATTGTTCCTTTTACATTAAATTTCTTCTTAAATACCCAATTTATGCCAATGGGACTTATTCTACTTGGAAAATACTCTAGATACAAAGGCTCATGTTTTTTAAGTCTATCGTTTCTTCAATGATGGAAACTTTTGATAGTTTTCCATCCTGTAAATCCACTACGTCCATCATAGTTCTACGATCATCATCAATAATAAATAGATATAAATTGCAATGGAAATTAGGTGTAGTATACTTTTATGGTTGCATTTTTTCCTGAACAAATCTCCTTAGTACCAAAGTATGTTGTTATTCTTATTCTTACTCATGTTCTACTATAGAGTGTGATTCATCATATCTCAATTGATTTTTTATTTTTTTTTGGTTCTTTCTCCCTCAATAGGAGTTTTTTGTTTTTATAGCATGTTTGACTTATTTAAATACTACATCTCAACTATTCACTACCTTCTTAGTTTCTAGGTTCCAAAGCTTTTAAGTTGTAAAACCATATTATATCCAATTAAGATACACTTTTCAACATTATTATGCATATTACTCCTATTCTCTTTTATAACATGTGCATAAGCATCACAAAAAAATTCCAAGAGATTTCTAAGAGAAGGTTTCTTACCAATCCATACCTCATGTGGATTATTATCATCCAGTGTTGATGAGGATGACATATTCTCTATGTAACATGGAATGTCCACTACCTTAACCTAGAACTCATGTCCTAAATTGGTACCACAAAGCATGCTCCATGCTTTCTCCTTAGTACATCAGTGTCAAGTAAATCCTTTTTGCAACCCCATTCTACTGAGGTGTTTATGGAGTAGCCTTCTGCCTTGTAATACCATACTTCTTACAAATTTCTTAAAATTCATTCCTATAGAATTATACTCCATTATCTATCCTCAAATAATTCATTTTCTTCATCATATGATTAATTTTCTTCTCCATCCAATTTTCCAAAACAACCTTAAATTATTTGAATTTCTCAAATACATCAAATTCCTTCCTCAAGAAATATATACTTGTATTCCTGGAGAAGTAATCTATAAATGATACATAGTACACATATTTGTGTAATGATAGAACCAACATAGGTCCAAATACAACAATGTACACTAATTGCATTATTCATTATGACCACGTAGAACTAGAGGAGATTCTTACCTGATTATTCTTCCCATATAAACAATGCTTATAAAAATAAAAATGAATAGAGAAGTTAAAAATTACTTCTACCATATAATTACCATGTAATGATATAAGTCTCTTCTCTCTGATATGTCCTGGTATTTGATGCCACAACATACTCTTTTCTCTAGGGC
Organism: Pinus tabuliformis; assembly: GCA_031772625.1. Taxonomy (NCBI): domain Eukaryota; kingdom Viridiplantae; phylum Streptophyta; class Pinopsida; order Pinales; family Pinaceae; genus Pinus; species Pinus tabuliformis. The sequence continues at coordinate 84,930,951 of CM062811.1, read as the reverse complement.
TCATCTCTCAAATATTGCACAGCCTTTGATGCCATAGTCCTTTCTCCAGAGGCTATAGAAACGTATCCTTCCTCTACTCCACTCTTAGGAACAATAGAATTATTTCCCACATGAAGAATATTTCTCTCCATCATCTTATAAATAGTTCGAATAAAAAAAACCCTCATAAATACCATTACTCCTCAAACCATCCCACATACATCATTTTTAAACACTATTCTTACACCCACATCACTCATATTTCTTAGAGAAGTCATTTTTCTTAGAATCTTGGAATGTGTAGAAAACCATGGAGGTTTTCATTCCTTCCTCACATGATCTTCAATTTGAATTTTCCTCTTCCTCTTATTCTCATTTCCAATTGATATCCTAAGAAAAAATCAACACCATCATATCTTTTGTATTCGTAGAAGCAATCGCTATCAAGTTTCATATCAGAGGATGCACCTGAGTCGACCAACCATGACTCGCCATACACATGTGTACTTGGAGAAATCATATATGCACCCTCTCCTTCACCTCAGGAGGATTTCTCTTTTCCAGAGTAAGCATCATCAGATCTTGTCCCTTTCTCAACAATTTTGGATCTACAATATTTATCATAATGCCCTTGTTTTCCACATCTTCAACATATCTATACAAATTTTCTTGGATATTTATATATTCCTCTATATTTATATCTCTCGATAGAGGAAATATCTTTATCTCTATTCTTGGAGTATCCTCCTATATACAAGGCATTTGTGTTACGCATTCCAGGTTTCTTTGTCTCATCTCCCTAATAACAAGGATGACACTACTTCATAAAAAATTAATCGATTTCATTTCTACCTGTGGAAACAACTAGACTATAGCATAAATCCAATAAATAACATAACAAATTGATACACCTATCTTCATCGAAAACTTGAATATCAATGTATAATAATTTACTTACCACAATATTGAACGAATTTAGATGCTCTTTCACTGAGTGTCCATTTCTCATCCTCATGCTATATATTATTTTTGGTAGGAAAATTATATTCATGGGGCACGTAGACTAATACAAATCCACTAATTCAGTCCATAAATCCTTTGTTGTAGCTTTTCCTCAAACATCGAGTAATAATGATTGTAGGAGAAAAAATATATTTTTCTCTTTTCCTTTCAATCCAACTTGGTCTATAGCTTTTTTGATATCCCTAACAGTGTAGATCTACGATCCACATCAATCCAACGATTTATTTCTACCAATAAATCTTCCATTTTGAGCTTCCCCAACTAAAAGGTTTTCCCACTAAATTTCTCAATCTCTATGTTTGAGTTGCTAACCATTTCCTTTCACAACATGGAACAATCCAAAAGATATCCTTGTATAATAGGGTCTACCATAGGCTCAATCCAACCCCTTATATGTTAAGGAATATCATTAAAACCAAACCTAACTTTGATATCAAATGTAGGTTTTAACCCTATACCCTTAATTGTTGCAAGTAGATTCTTAATAAACAAAAATGTGTAATGGAACTACTTCCCAAAACTAACTAAAACACTTTTGCAAGGGAACTACCCTCCAACCTCAATAGCGTGGAGTTTACACCGTCCTAAGACCCCCACCAACAAAGCCAAAAATGTGGACGTAGTCATGAAAAAAAAATTCCCCTGCCGTAGTCATGAAAATTATATAACATCTACGAAAAAAATAATCCTATTCCTCTGATTGAAATAATTGGTAACAACATACCTGGAGTTATATTTACCCCTTCTTCATCTTCAATTCTAGTGGAAATATCCAATGTAATGAGTTCAAAACTTATGGGAAGCATTGTGTAAACACACCCCTTTACCCCTGGGAGTGTGCTCATTATTCTAACGCAACTTCCCTGGAAAGGGTAGAGAAATGGAGTAATTTTGTTTTGAATTCTTCCAAGTTTCTAAACTCATTTTGGATGTAATCATCATATTTTTCTTAGCGATATGTTTCCAAGGATATAAATTTTTTCCAATTTGGACTCCAAGAATTCTAATTAGGTCCCTTTAAAGATTAATTAATTCCAGTTGTTTCACCCTTCCTTGACTACCACGTGGCACCCATGCTACTTAGCCATGTTATGTACTTCAGTGCCACATACCTTAGATTACCCCCTCCCATGACCATTACATGAGGGTGAGTTGTGTGTGTGTGTGCGAGTGTTTATAGACTATATGATATGGTGGCACATGCTTATGAAAATCACGCATATAAATGTATATGTTTATGGACCTTTTCTATCTTATGACCCATATCAACATGTTGTCACTACTACAACACCCTCCAAATTTTGCCCTACATTAAAACTTTGGAGCCTCACATTGATCATGTGAACTATTGTATCTAGTTGTTAGAGTGATCTAACACTTATTCTGTTTGAATAAGGAATTACTCAAAGGGGGTTGAATCACTAATTTTGAGGTTCTTTAAAATTTTAAGCATAAGTCTTTGATTCTTTTCACTATGGCCAATTACATGTGAGTGTTTTCATACGCAATAAAAATGAACAACAAGATAAGGAATTAACATTCACATATAATAAGTCACATGAGCAACATACACATTTGACACAAGTCTTTTTATGTGCAAACTCAAAGGGAAAGGACAACTAATTTGTTTGTTGATATCATGTAAATTAAGAACCTACTTAATTACATAAAAAAAATTGTGAGCACTGACTCATAGGAAGCACCAACCCCCTTAAGATAGCAAGCCATTCATTGCCAAGAGGCACCAACCTCTTAAGAATGTAATCCACTACTTGCTCTAGACACTATCATACTTTTCATACAATTTTCAAACTGAAAATAGAGGCGAGTGCATATGTATATAGAAAAAAAAATATGATATTCTCAAGTATCAGTTCCATTCTTTAGCTCCTCAGTTCTCCTTCAAATAGTTCTCTCTTCTGCTCACCCAACTGATGTCTCAACCATATTATACACCTTTACTTGGTGACACTTAGCTCAGTCACACACCAATATCATTACACTCTTTGTCACTCAACAATTCTGCATTCACCCACTTTGCATCACTACTCTCCATGGTTTCGTTCCTCTTGCAGTGTGTTCGATGTTGACTCTCCAACACAGTGCCTGCAAATGTACTTCTACATGGTTATCCATGTTTTTGTTCTATCAAAATTGGAGACCACCGCAATTTAATTAATATCTTTCAATGGGATCCAATTGTAGTTGAATTACAATTAATGCAAATAATGAACCCACAACATGAAGGATCTTTCATGTTATTCTATCTTGTGTTCTCATTCACGCTAACTGATTTGATGTAGAGGATGGGAATTTGGAGTCAACTCTACATGTAGGATTAGTTCACTCAATATTTTTGGTTCTTCATCAAGGCTCGCTTTGTTCTTGACTGTTCCTGAGTGCATACTCCTGAATATCTGTCAAATCTCCTGTTGCATCCCATCACTTGCCAACTGTAACTATATTAAGATTTGCAATGGGCTCTAGCGATTCCACCAAGTGGATAATTGATTCTTAATCAGCCTGGATACTCAGAATATCTCCTCCATTTAATGCTTTCCTATACAATCAACAATGATTTCTTGAGCTCGGTCTAATATCCATTACTCTCATTTATCTCTTCGTGGCATGAGGAGAACTTTAGGTTTGACTATGCTAGACGAAATTAATCTGCGAGAAGTAAAGGTCCTCATTTCCTTGTATCTCAGTTTTCCTGCAGACAATATTTCATTCAATGTAAAATCCTTCAAGTAGTTAAGAAACAATACATAGCTATGTCTTGGCCATGCCTTCCAATGTAGGTTGGGAGTTCGGGAGTTAGCCCCACTCTATTTTCTTATGTGCTTGCATTTTTCTTGACCCCTGGCTTTCCTATAGGCCCAACATCAGGCCTTTCCCAATGCCTTGGGAACATTTTACTGATTTCAATGTTGATACCAAATACGCGGGTAAATCTTCACACAACTTCCCCTTGGCGCAAACTTCAAGGTTCTACGACATCACCATATTACGTCATGTTGACGTCATCTAGGCCATGTGGTACCTTCTTTATGGTGACACATGTCACCTAGATTGACTTACTAGGGTACCCAAGTTTTTTCAATCTTCCTACCATGTATCCTCCATACTGTTACATCACATAGACATCATCTACTGCGGTGCATGTACCAAGTCCTACATAGGTTGGGGGTTAGGAGTTAGGGTGTTCTCATGCCAATTCTTTTGCATGATCCTAACCTTCGACTAGGCCTGAATTGTGACTTAGATATGGTCCCACACATGTCAGGGGTCAGGGAGGGGGGGCTTGAGATGTTATCCTACTAGATCTTCTATGCAACCCTAACTTCTGACTTGGCTTGACTTTTTACTAGGCTCGAATTTGTTCAAAATCTACCTAAGTCGCAAGGAATGTACTTCTCTATCGGCAAACTTCAACTGCATGTATCTCCTCCACCAGAAGGCCTTTCCTAAAATTCACAATACCATTGGAAAGCTCTTTCAATACATTATCCAATGAAGTCATTCCCAAATAAATATGACATGGTAACCTCAGACATAATATTCTTCGAAGTATGGGATTTTCAACCATCATAATCATATTTTTATGGCTCCTTCACTAAGCATGTTGAGATGATGAGTCTCTACATAATATTGTAGCAATACTACAACAACCATGGGACTCCCTTAGAAAAATCATGCTCACATCAATGCTAACACTCGTTGATTTTGACCTCAATGCTAGTCTACTTGACATCAATGCCAGCATACCAACTTCCACAAACCAATCAGACAATGCTAATTGTCCAACAATCTTCCCCTTTAGCATTGATGGAAATAACATAAGCTCCCCCTGAAATAAGGCATTGTTTTATTTCATTGTTTTTCTTCTCCTAGGCACTAGTAACCTTCTCCCCATTTGGTGTCAATGGGAAAGGATTCTCTTTAGAACTCCCCCTGAGCCACTTCAATTGATCCCATATGTTTAGTAGCTTCCAACACACATTATAATTGAGTCATTTTGGAGGAGGATTCAAAACCCCTACCTATTGCCTGAGACACTCAAAGGGTTCTCTTGATAGTGGCTTAGTAAAGATGTCTACAAGTTTGTATTTAGTGGCCACATGTTCAAGTTGAACAATGCTATATACAACTTCTTTTAAGAAATTGAACTTGATATGGATGTTATTGGTCTTGGAGTGCATGACAGGATTCTTTTATATACTAATGACAATAGTATTATCACTCATGATCGGAATGGGAAGAAAGAACTAGACCTTAATTTACTTCAAGATATGATTCATCCATAGAATTTTCAAGTAGCAAGTGGCAATTGCAATATACTCGTCTTCATCAGTTGATAAAGAAATGGAGTGTTGTTTCTTGTTTACCTAGGACACTAAGCAGTTTCCCAAAAAGAATGTTGCACTAGAGGTGCTCTTCATCTCATAGATATTTCCTGCCCAATCAACATCAGTGTATTCCTTCAACTTAAACTCATTGCTTTTAGCATAACACAATCCATAATCTATTGTCCCTTAAATATATTTGAAAATACTTTTGACAATGATGACATACATTTCATGATGGCATGCTTGAAATATGGCAAGAGTATGAACTTTTTGCATGATATCTGGTCTTGAAGCTGTGAGATACAACAATATTCCTATCATTAATTTCTAGTCATTCTGATTTATCAATGATATCTCATCTTCTTTACATAATTTGTAGCTTGTAATCATGGATGTGCTAACTAGATTGCAATCTTCCAACACAAACTTCTTTAGAATTTCTCGTAGGTATTTAGATTTGGAGATAAATACCCCATTTTTTTGATTGCTAAATTTGCAATCCTAAGAAGAAGGAGAATTCCCCTATCATGGACATATTGAACTCTCTCTGCATACAATTTTCAAATTGATGTCGCAATCGTTTCGAGTTCCTCCTAAATATTATGTGATCCAAATACACTTCTACAACTAGTATATGGTCATCTTCAAATTTTATATACATATTTGCATCTACACTTCCTTTCTTAAAGCCATGTTGCTGAAGGTAGAAATTGGGTCTTACATACCTAGCTTTCAGAGCCTGTTTGAGTCCATATAAGGCCTTTTTCCATTTGTAGACAAACCCTACATTTTTGGTGACCGTGAATTTGTTTGTCTACTCAATGTAAAATTCTTCTTCCATATCTCCATTGAGAAATTCCAACTTCACATGCATATGATATTCCTTTATATTTTTATGACTAGAAAATGTAAGAAACATTTTGATAGCTTCGAGTGTACCTATTGGTGCAAAGGTTTCCTTGAAATCTATCCCCTCTATTTGGCCATATCCTTTGCAGGCCAATTGAGCTTTGTTCGTAGTTACTTGACCATGCTAATTTAGGTTAGTTTGAAGACCTATTTTTCAACTATGAAATTTTTCCCTTCATGTCTCCGAAAAAGCTCCCAAGTGTCATTATTCTAAATTTTGTCAAATTCTTCATTCGTACCTCTCACCTGCGAATTGTCCTCACTTGCTTGACTGAGATTTTTAAGCTCAACCTAAGATAGAAGAGCATGATTTACACAAACTACCAACAAATTTCCTCCTATTCTGAACACTAAGTTTTTGATCTCCAAGAATTAGACTCTTAAGACATTCTCTTTGTACATACCTGGAAGGTTTTTTGGGCTTTGGAGTTGTGCTCGTTTCCATGTATTCATTATTTGATTCTATTTCATCATAATATTACATCTCAATGTCCAAACTCTCTTCTCCATATGATTTCATGTTTGCTTTGGAGGAATTGGGTTGTGAATCTATTTCATCCACTACTACATCAATGCAATCCTCAAACCTATTTTTTGTTTTGTTGTAACACTTGTATCCTTTAGTTCGAGTACATTACCTGAGTAATATACTCTCATCACTGCATGATTCAAACTTTCTGGGATTTTTATCATTCCTTTTAATAAATTATTTCCTCTCAAACACAATGTAGTGTTTAATTGATGCAAATATTCCCTTCCACAACTCATTGGGAGTTTTATCATTATTAGGTCTGAGTTGTGTTCGTTTAATAGGTACACTGTTGTTTTTGTTGCTTGACCCTAGAATATGTGAGGTACATATACTTCACCCATCATAGCTCTGGCCATCTCCTGGATTGTTCTTTTATTTCTCTCAACTTTGTCATTTTGTTGTGGCTTTTTAGCGATAGAATACTACCTCCTTATGCCACGCTCTTCATAGAATTATTCAAACTCTATTGAAGTATATTCTCCTCCTCTACTTGATCTTAAACATTTGACCTTGATATCTTTCTCATTTTCTAATTGAGCCTTAAATCTTTTACAATTTTTAACCACTTTAGGTTTTTGTTTTAAGATAATGATCGAAGTGGCACTAGTAAAATCACCAATAAACAACATAAAATAACTTTCTCCTCTTGGGATTTTTTTCTCTATTTGGGCGACAGATGTCTGTGTGAATTATCTCTAGTGTTCTAAATGAATAGAACTCTTTTGTCTTGAAATGAGTCCTAGTCTACTTACCAAATTGACATTACTTTCAAATTGAACTATTAGCCTTTGACAATCTTGGAAATCCTCTCACAACTACCAAATTGTTGACTCTTACCAAACTCTCAAAATTCATATAACCAAGTCTCCTATGCCATAATCAGGCTTCATTTCTCTTGCTCAAATAGTAGCTTACTCTAGAGTCATCAAACACATACATTATTATTAGTTCTAACTTATTTTCCCACTAGATTTCCATTTTCTTCATTTCAAATCTCGCAGTCCATGGATTGAAAGGTCACACTATAACCATTATCACACATATGGCTTACACTATGTAATTTCTTGTTGAGACCTTTTACATATGTCATATTTTAGCCTTTATTATTTTGATGAAGACTAACTATGCCCTTACCCTTAATTCTTATTATGGCATTGTTGCCAAAAGTGACATTGTTCCCTCTATCCTTTTCTTTTAGCAATATAAATTTTCTCTTTTCTTGAATCATATGCTTGGAACCACCATTTCCCACATAAAATTTGTTCCCTTGAGTATGAGTTGATAGAGAAAGTTCACATTCCATGTTGTTTCCATATTTTTTGTTTCCAATTCTCGTTATATTTTTGAAAAGTTTCCTACCAAGTGTTTTTGGACTTAGATGGGTACTCAAACCTACTTATGCACTCACTTTCCTTGTGCCCAAAATTATTATATTTGAAACATTAAATATCACTCATTAGGGGAGAGAAGCCATTTCAATTTATTTGAGGATATTTTTGAAATCTAAAATTGTGATACTTATTGTATCAGGAATTTTCATTTGTTTCAACTTTGATGCTTCTACAATAAACAACCTTATGTCCAAAGCTGTGAAATTTATAACAATGACCATAAAATAAATGATAGTACCTAAATTTGGAAATTTCATTGGATTGTGCATGAAGGTAGCTCTATTGTTAGATTCATTATCTAGTTGGTAGATTCATTATCTGTTGATGTGGCCCCTTGGGGTGGATGCAGTTGTTATTCTAGTGACATGATACTCTCTCACTTGCTATGTTCTTGTCGTCATTTATTCTTTCTTGATACTCTTTTCATAGCTTTGAGGTTCCTCAAATCTTGTGGACCTGAAGTTAATCTTTCCCATATAATATTTATGTGGTCTCGAGTATACCGTACCTATTTTGTTTCCTAGAGACCTTTGACTATTTGAATCTGATCTATATTTCTTATTCCTTCTGCAAATTTCTCATTTATACCTTTGTCGGTCTTTACTTTCTCAAGGTATGTTCTCAGAGAGACAACCTCTTCCTCGAGACTCTGACAATTCTTTTCACATTCATGGATAAAATCTTGAAGAACTTCTTCCTTTCGTTTACCTTCTTCTAATTTGACTTTCAGGGACAAAATTTCATCGTTGCAAGTTTTTGACACCATTTCATTAGTTACCTTGAACAACTATTGTTTGAAATTCTTGTTCACTTCTTACATTTTCTTACATGCTCCTTTCTTTTAATATAGTAGAAGGGATAAAATATTTTTTCTTTTAATGGGTTCTTCAAGTTTTCATTTTTGATAAACAAACTCCTCATTGTCTGAGTTGTATGTAACTTATTTAACACATTGCAACTATCCTTTGAGCTACATGTTCCTTCTCCTGGCCTCCTTTAACTCATCAAGATCACTAATGAGTTCCCCTTCCAAGTCCACTGCCCCTACTTCTTCTTCTTCCTCTTTAGAGTTAATGATATTGATTTTCTTGGATTCTGGTCCAAACTCCATGAGTAAATGCTCATTTGAATCATCTTCTAAATATTTTTCATTATCTAACTTTGGTTCTAGCTATCCTCTTTCGAGTAGAGCCACTTTTTCTGATAGTACTTCTTCTTTTGATGTTTTTGATATTTGTTTATAAATATTTTATCTTATTCCTTTTTTTCCTTTCTTTGTAAGGGAACTTGGACGCAAAATGTCCAACTCTTCCATAGTCAAATGATTTAAAGGGAGACTTCCCTTTATATTTTTCTGAGTCGCACTTTACTTTCTACACATATTGAGCCAACTCTTGATCAGATTCATAACTTGATAAATATTGATGATATTTGTGCTCCTTGGCCTTCTTGGACACTTCAAAAACTGCCTCCTTGGGTTCAAACTTCTCTCCTCCCACTTTGATTCCACAGTACGTGAGAGTACCAAGCAACTAATCCATATTGATATTATTTAAATCAGCCATGTCTTCAATTGCTGAGAATTTGGCATTAAATCTCATGGCTAGGGATCTTAACTCCTTTTGAACAATCATATCTTCCTTGACTTCTCCACTGAGTCCTGTAATCATATTGGTTACTTCATCAACTATGAGGAAGTATTCTTCTAGGCTTTATCCTTAACTCCTTTTTAAGCTTTCAAACCTCATTATAAAGGTTTGAGGTTCGGCGTCCTTAACTTTTTCATCTCCTTCATGACTATGATTGAGCTTCACCCACACATCCTTGGAAGACTTACAATGCATTACCTTGACAAGTTCATATTGACTAAGGCCAAAGAGAATGGAATTCTTAGATTTAGCATTATTTCCATGCAATTTTTTACCATCTACATTAGTGGGAGGGACATCAAGGACATCATAATCTACTAGTATACACCTCCAAACATATTCTCCTAGGGCCATAACATATGATTCCATCGTAACTTTCGAAGAGGCACACTTTGTCACATCAAGGACTAGTATCTTGCTTGAGTAAGAATCTTGACTCTCTTTCCTAGACATGATTACTTATGGATATACCTTTCAGTGGTTAGACTGTTCATGAAGGAACTTTCCTCTGATACCAATTTTTGGAATAAGGAATTACTAAGAGGGGGGTGAATAAAAAATTGTGAGCTTCTTCAAAAATGTTAGTATAAGTCTTTAATTACTTTCACTATGGTCAGTTACTTGTGAGAGATTTCATACACAATATAAATCAACAACAATATAAGGCATTAATGCAATCCATTGCATGAGCAACATACACATTTGACATAGGTATTTTTACATGGAAAACAAAAGTGGAAAAACCACAGATTTGTTGTTATCATGTAAATTAGGCACCTACTTAATTATATCAATTTTCTTGTGAGCACTCATTAACACAAGGCACCAACCCCCTTATGATAGCAAGCCACTACTTACCAAGAGGAATCCACATCTTAATAATGCATGCCACTACCTTCTCTAGCCATTGTTATGCTTTTTGTACAACTTAAAAACTAAAAATAGAGATGAATGAATATATCTATATCTATATCTATATCTATATCTATATCTATATCTATATCTATATATATATATATATATATATATATATATATATATATATATATATATATATATATATATATATAAACAAACCTGATGTACTCCACTATCAGTTCCCTTCCTTCAGATCCCCATTTCACCTTTGAACTCTGCTATAGGCTACTCACCCAACTTAGGTTCAACCCTGTGATACACCTTTACTCAGTCACACTTAGCTTAGTCACACACCCATGACATTGCACTCTTTCTCACTCACCATTTATGAATTCACCCACTTTACATCACTACTCTCCACGTTTTTGTTCCTCTCTTGCACTGTGATCAATGTTGTCTCTGAAACACAAATCCTAGAAGTGTATTTCTGCATGGCTATCCATGTTTCTATTCCATCAGACTGCAACACCACTATTATTTCCTTAATCATTTTGAATGGGATACAACTATCGTTGCAGAAAAATTAGTGTAAACAATGAACCCAAAACAATAAGGCTCTTTCATGTTGTTGTAGATTGTGTTCTAAGTCATTCCAATAGATTTGATGCAAATGATGGTCATCTGTAGTCAATTCTACAGGTATGATTATTTCACTCAATATTTGTGGTTCTTTAATGAGGCCCACTTTGTGCTTCATTCTACCCAAGTGTGTACTCCTAAACATCTCTCCCTTCTCCTGTTATGTCTTAGACCCTACCCACTGCAACTGTATTAAATTTGACAATGGGTTCTAGCAATTTCGCCTAGCTGAGAATTAATTCTAAATCCACCTGCATACTAAAAAGATCCCCTTAATTTAAATTTTTCCTGTATAATCAACATTTATTTCTTGAGCTTGGTCTAATCTCCATTACTATGATTTATCTCTTCATGGTATGAGGAGAATTATAGGTTTAACAATGCAAAAAAACATTAATATGTAGTTGGCCGTGGTCATTATTCCCTTGTATCTTAGTTTTCCTATACACAACATTTCATTCAAAGTAAAATCCTTTAGGTATTTAAGAAACACTGCATAACCATGTATTGGGCATGCCTTCTAGTGTAGAACCATAGGTTGGTAGTCAGCCCAACCTTTTTTTCTTATGCACTTGGATTTGTCTCAAACCCCGACTTGCCTATATGCTCGAACTAAGGCCTTTTCCACTAATCTAGGCTTGTGTTATCAATTTCAATGTTGAATAAAAAATACACAGGTAAATCTTCACACAACGTCCCCTTGGAGAAAATTTCGAGGTTCTACCACATCACCATCTTACTTCTTTCTGAAATCATCTAAGCCATGTGGCACCTTCTATATGGTGACATGTGTTATTTAGATTTGGATTATTCTACCTAATAATGATGAATCTTCCTGCAGGTACACGTCGAAAGAGTTACAAGTAAAGTGAAAAGGAGATGGCTAGGGTTTCAAAAGCAGAGATCTGTGTTGCCGCCACACTGCAAACCAGTGATCAGAACTACAATGGAATAGCACGCAGATCGGCAACTGGGTTTGCCGACCATGACTTACTATCCATGGTTTGGCCTGGACTTGAACCAGAAAATGCTTCCTCCGTGGAAAATCGACTCTCTCTCAGGCTAAGGGCGTGCCCTCTCTTCATGACTTAGGGTGGCTTTTTATAGGCAGAGAAGGGATCAATATTACCAGGAAAAGGAATGAAAGACACACCCCAGCATCGACCAAACCCTAGCTCCGATCGATCTGCCATTCACAAGAAAAATAACAAAGGTGAAGCTGTCAGGCAAGACAAGGTTGTGCGGGTAGGATCAAGCGCCATGCGGCTCACTACACCCCCACTCTCATCCGAACTGGCTTGGCTCAATGTCAACAAGGAGAAGATGATGCTATGGGATTTCCTAGCAAAAATTGCCATGTACTTGGAGGTCCGGGCTTTCCTGATAAATGTAGGTACTCTCAGCATTACAATTGGGCCTTCGAAAAAAGACCTCGGCCAGAATGAACAAGAGATAATAGGGTACAGATAGTTTCCCAAACTTGCGGTGCTCTACGACAGACAGAGAAGGCGAATCCAATAGATCAAGGCCTAGACAAGGATGATTCACTAGGTATGGAGGAAGATCTGATGCAAATTTTTATCAGATAGATAGGAGGCAGACATTATTGCATACATATCAGCAAGGGGATGAACATTAAGTAGTTAAAAAAGGATATCCAGATAAAACTGGAACCCCAATATCATACCAAAATTTCATATATATAGGATATAGTTTGTAGGATAATCATACACTTCAGGACTATGGTGTCACGAAAGATTCAACTATCATACTAAATCTGAGACTGTGAGGCGGATGCAAGGGAGCCAACTCTAAAACTACAAGCTCCTTTCATGATGCAGTCAAAGGGAAGGAACACATGCAAAACAAACTAGCACCAACATCAGAGCTACCAAGCCCCTACATCGTGGAATAGAAGCTGGAATCTCCAACGCTTACAGTATCCCTGCCAGAGGTAACTGATCTATACACAAATTTAGCCGAAAATTCTATTATTTGTAGATTTAATGGTTTTTGGCCAAAATATGACGCACTACATCAATGGATATTCTCCACATGGTCACCTGATTGTGAAATTTATCTATGCCCAAAAGGGTTTTTCATAGACAGATTCAACACAAAACAAGAACGAGATAACATCATCAATTAGGGGCCTTGGTTTTGGGGCAATGTTGGCCTCTTCATCACCCCCTGGTTCCCAAAATTCGATGCCAATACCATGGTAGTTTCAATAATGCCATTTTGGGTAAAGCTACATAACGTCCCACTACATTTTAAGCATCACAAAGTTTTAATAGCCATTTGGAACTCCTTGGGGAAGTTCCTAAAATTAGATGAATAAAGGGCTATTAAGGGAATCTTCACATTTGCCAGAATATGCGTAGAAGTGGACCTGAGTCAAGGACTACGAGATCACATCACATTGAATTTAAATAATTCATTATGGACACAACCACTTGACTATGAGAACACATCATTTAGATGACGTGGATGCTTGCAAACAGGGCACCTCCAATACACCTGGCCACTGGCTAGGAAGGAGCCTAAAGGGAATAAGAAAGAACAGAAAAAATCAAAGGTTGGCAGCATACTGAACCACTAAAAGAAGAGGAATTGAGGACAGAACCTACAGGCGAGCAAATGGGATAGGAAAACATACAGGAAGAGAATACCTTGGAGACTAACCCAGGGCAAAACAATATGAAACATCAACAAGAATCTCAGCTGGAAGTAAGTGGCATTAAACGAACTCATGGTTTTGAAGGATCAGAATCTGACAAAGAGCAAATACTGAATACAATGGAAAACCAACTTGCCATTATTGCTCCCACTCCCAACACTGGAGGTTGGTGAAGAGTGGAGAAGAAGAAGGGTAGGAAAGCATAGGCCAGCTGGATCATTTTTCTTTTCTTGTTTTTTTGTATTCTTTGACATCACCCTGCTTGGTGTATGATAATTATTGTAGATGGCAATATAGACAGTAACCGAGCACCCTTCGTGGTGATGGATGATATATGCATCTTATTTCTGACAAAACTGAGCACCATTTTTTATTATGACCACAGAGATGGCTAAGGGCCAAACACAGCATATGCTGAAAAGCATCTACAACATGTAAATTTTCAATTATAATGAAAGATTACGATTTTTCAGTGGAAAAAATGATGAATCTTCCTGCCACATATCCTTTGTTTTTTCGCCTCACATAGACATCATCTAACATGATGCTTGTGCCAAGTCCCACATAGGTCAGCGGTTGGGAGTCTAGGTTTCCTCATGCCAATTATTCTACATGACCCCAACCTCAAACTAGGCTTGAATTTTGAATTAAAGATGGTCCCACATAATTCAGGAGTTGGGTGGGCTTGGTATGTTACCCTACCATCTCTATTACATGGCCTCATCTTCCGAATTGGCACAACTTTTGACTAGAGCTGACCTGGTTCAAAATCTACCCAACTCCTAAGGAATTGACTTCTCTACCTGCAAAATTCAACTAACTATAACTCCTGCAGTAGAAGGCATTTCCTAGACTTTAGCATACCATCGAAAAGATCCTCCAAAACATTGTCTAATGAATTTGTTTCAAGATAAAATTGTGTTGGTCTCCTGTGACATAATCTATTGCAAAAGCTGGGACATCCAACCATCATAATCATGATTTTATGGATTCTCCGCTAAGCCTACTATTATGATGATTTTGTATAGAAAACTGCAGAAGATAATACAACAACCAAAAGACTCCCGCAGAACAATCATACTCAGATCAATTCTAACATCTTTTGATTCTAACCTCAATGTGAGTCCCGTTGACATCAATACCAACATACCAAGTGCCACCAACTAATCATACATTGCAAATATTCCAACAATCTCCCCCTTTATCATTTATGACAAAAACATAAGCTCCCCCTAAAATCATGAATGGCCTTCTTTATTTTTTTCTTATTCTCCTGAGCACCAGTAATCTCCAACCACATGCACAACACTTCTTGAGTGCAGTTATAACCAAAAGTCTCTAGTTCAGAGGGTGAAGTCCCCATATATGAGCCACTTTTCCAGGCTAGCCTCAAGAACACTACCTATAACTTCATGTAACTTATTAGAATGATAAATGACATAAAAAAAAAAAATTATACAAAACTTGAACAAGAGCTGAACGAGGATATTCCTAGTCCATAACAAACATTTCGTCAAACACATGGAAATCATGCTAGGTACATGTCATGAAAACATATATGATCATATTAGTTTGAGATTCATCTAAGAATCATCGAGAAGGATCTATGCCCTCTCCACATAGCTTCGACAACACTTATTTTTCCATACATTCATTAACCAATCAATAACTAAAAAATTCATGACAAATATCCATAGATGGTACACATCATAAATCGGGCTTATAACCATCATATCACTATAATATTAACCATGGCAGAATAGCCATCAAAGCCAAATAATAATAAGCATAAGTGTTAGTAAATAAAAATATGAAAATACCTCTTATTAACATATGCAAAATCTAGCCAAGTAAGGGACTTCCATGTGGCACCCGACCATAGATTGAGCTGAACCAAATATTTGTTTCAGTCAATCACCCTCGTGCCCTAGTCAAATATTGAATGTGGGATCCCATGTGATAAACCAAGAAATAAACAACCGAGGGAATCCAGAGATTAAACAACCTCATCTCTCAAACTACCGCAATCTTTCCAAAACTGGTCAAGAGATCACAAAATCAAAATAAGCTTAGATGCCTCATAATTCCTTCACCATCCCTTCAAGAATTTTCCTATCTCCACCCACTGGTCAAGGGATTCCTGAAGAAAACCATCTCCACTCCCAAACCTTGGGAATTTTATTAATACCACCTCCCCCAAATCCAAAACCTTCTGAAAATTTGAAGCTCAACCATAAATGAATCCCATCACACCATGGCTATCCAGGAAATGACAAGGAAAGGTTGAAATCACTGTTAAACTGAGAAAAAACCCATGTTGATGGAAACAAATGAACCAAATGAAAAATTTCATGTACCATGCATTCACACCTCAGCTAGGAAATCATACTTGCAATATGTTACTTGAAAGTCCTCTTATTGAATCTACTAATCCCACCTTCTCCTTTCTTTCCTTTTATTTATTTCCTTGTTCTCTTCCCACCTTGATTTCTTTCTTTCTACTCTTGGTGCTGATATCTCTCTTTCTCTCTTTACCCAAGATAAAACTGGAAAAACATTGTTAATTGAACCTCATAATCCTTTTTATCATTGAGGCCTCTATTTCATCATTTTCTTATATTTTTCCTTTAATTTTACTGTCATGCATATCTATGTCTATTCACCTTCCTTTTCTCCTATTTTCCTTTACTTCTCATAATTAAATGTCAATTATTGCCTCATTTCCTTTTCCAATGCCTTTGACAATTTAATTATCCATTAATAAACCAAGAGTGATCCCCACTATAGTTTTTTTCCCAACCTTTAATTTCGAATACGTGTTTGATGACCTTGGTCTTATGTTGCCTTTATTAACCTTTATTGCTTGAATGTTTAACTTGGGGTTGTTACAAACCCATCCCACTTAGGGGAAAACCATCATTTCTATTCTATGACAACTATAACTAGAAAATGAATGAAAAAAAACATACTTCGCATATAGTTTTATAACATAGCTCAATGCAGTATTTACAATTAACAACTATTCCAAACCATCACCAACATGAAAAGCGTGACAATCATATTGATTATTAGAGTTGTAGAACACAAATAATTGTGGTATCTACAACCATATACATATATACACATGTATATGCCAAAATTCATTTGTTTAACCCATCAAATAATGGAGGATATAAAACCTACATCTGATCTGCCATCTCCCATGTAGCTTGACTGAGAAAAAAGTGATTCGACTGCACCTTAACTTGCTTGATTTCTTGGTTCTCGAGCATGAGTTATTTCCATTGTAATATCTTCTCAAGCTCTGAATATAATTCTCCCTTTGTTTCCACCTGCAATACAAACCAGTCAACCATATGATTATCATCCTGAACATAATTCTTAAGCAATGAAACATGGAAAGCATTATGGACTTTCATTTTTGGAGGTGGTGAAAGTCTATAGGCCACTGTTCCAATCCTCTCAAGGATCTCAAAACACACGTAATACAGAGGTGCTATCTTAGCACATGACCCAACCCTCAAAGGGATCCTCTTGGCCTTGATATGCAAATACACATGTTCCCCAACCTGAAACTTGTTAAAATGACCTATGCATATCTACAATTTTTCTGCATGTATTGTGTCTCCTTTAAATTACTCTTAATAACCTACATTTCTTGTTCCATATCCACCAACATGTCTATTCCAATCAATACCTTGTTCACTCGATCACTCTAGCTGATAAGAGTATTACAACTCCACCCATAAAGTGCCTCAAAAAGACACATCTTTAAGGACTCATCTCCATTATTATAAGAAAACTCTACTAGTGCAAGATACTCTTCCCACTTCCACATCTGATGCATGACACACGTCCTCAACTTTCCCTCAAGAATTCTATTGAGCCTCTTTGTATGTCCATCTCTTTGTGGACGATAAGATGTACTAAATGGAATATTTGTCCACAAACCTACAAACAATTCCTTCCAAAACATCTAAGTGAACTTGGCATCTCTATGAGATATAATCTTCTTGGGAACACCATGCAATCTCGCTATCTCCCTTGTTAAAATCTAAGCTACCTCACTGTCTAAATATGCAGACTTAGATGTAATGAAGTGAGAAACCTTACTTGAACTATCAGCCAAAACCATGATGGAATTATGTTGCTTCCATATCCTTGAAAAACCTATAATAAAGTTAATGGAAATGACCTCCCATTTCCACTTGGAATTAGAATCGCGTGTAATAAACTGCCTGTATTCTTACACTCTAGTTTTACCTACTATCAATAAAAATATCTCAAAACAAACTCAACCACCTCTTTCTTTAACTTAAACCAATGGTCAAAATTCTAAACTACTCTCAAAGTCTTCTCATATCCTGGGCGACCTGAATACTACTTGGCATGAAACTCCCTCAAGATAATTTCTTGATCTCAATGTCATCTGGTACATAAATCTTGTTCCTAAATTTGACAAAGCCATATATTGTGAGATCATACTCCTCATCCCCATCACTACCACCCTCATGTGTAACTTATGCCTCAATTGTCGATACCTCTGATCATGTTTTCTTGCTTGTAAGATCTACTCCTATAAGTTTATCCCATAAGAACTCATTGTTGCAGTGTGATTCACATACACTCTTCTACTAAGATCATCTACAACCTTGTTCTTTTTTCTCTTGTTGTACCAGATCTCGGGCTGAAAATCAAAAAGAATAGCCAACAATCTATCTTTCCTAAAATTCATGTTATGTTGGTCAAACAAGTACCTCAGGCCATTGTGATAACTCATTAGAATAAATGTCCTACCAAGTAGAAATTGTCTCCATAGTTTCAATGCATGAATGATAGTTTCCAACTCAACATCATGAGTCACATTGTTATGCTTGTGCTCATTCAACTTCCTTGACTCATAACAAACTCCCTATCCTTCCTGCACCAATATTCTACCAAGTCCTCCCTTACAACCATCTGTACATACCACAAACTTCTTATCAGGATCTCTAATCTTTAAGACATGATCATTTTTAAGCAATTGCTTCAAATTATAAAAGATAGTGGCACACTCCTCAGACCATTCAAACTTATGTCATTTTCTCTGAAAGGATGTAATATTATAGGAAATCAGTGAGAAGTTCCTAACGAACCTCCTAAAATAAACTACTAGTCCTATGAATAATTTGACCTCATACACATTCTTAGGAACTTCCCACTCCATGATATCTCTGATCTTTTTTGTGTCCACTACTATACCTTCCTTGGAAACCACATGTCCCAAGTAATGAACATTTTTTTGAAATAAACTATAGTTGTTAAGCTTGGAATAAAACTAATGCTCCCTTAGAAACCTTAACACTTCTTCCAAGTGTTTTGCATGTTGTTCCTGACATTTAGAATATATCAATATGTCATCAATGAATACTATCACAAACTTGTCCAAATAATGAAACAACACATTATTCATCAAACACATGAAATTAGTTGGACCATTAGTAAGACAAAATGGGACTACTATAAGCTCATAATGCCCATACCTAGTACAAAATTTAGTGTTGATGATGTCTTGTTCTTTGGTGCATACCTGCTGATATCTTAAGCTGAAGCTGACCTTTAAGAACACAATTTCTCCCTTCAACTGATCAAACAAGTCATCGATCCATGGAAAATGATACCTTCTCTTTATCATAACCTTGTTCAACTACCTGTAATAAGACACAACTTGATAGTAACATCCTTCTTCCTCACAAAAACAACTGGTGCACCCGAAGGTGACACACACTTGGCCTAATGTATCCCTTATCAAGCATTTCCTTAAGATGCAACTTTAATTACACTAACTTTAGATTGCCCATCCTATAAGGTTCCTTTATCGTTGGTGCTATTCCTAGTATCAAATTAATAGAGAAGTTCACATTCATGTGAGGCGGTAACTCTACAATCTCTACTGGAAATACATCCTGAAACTACTACACAACCAATACTTCAACATACTCAACATCCTTCCCTTTTTCACTAGAAATATTAACTGCAAACAATATACACCCTTTCCTGCAACTCTGATTTTCCTGCATAGTTGTAACCATACCCACTGATGTAGGCCTTTTCTTTCCCTCCAATATTCTTCTCTATCCATCATCATCTACGTAGTTCATAGCCTTCGTGTAGAAATCTACCCTAGTACTGTGATGGTTCAACCAATCCATACCCAAAATCATTTTGTACAAACCCAAAGGAAGCACATTTAGATGTGCTTATGTAGGCATACCATTCAACTCAAATGGATAAGCTCTCACCCAATGATGAACTCTTTTCTTGGGTCCCTATAGCCAACTACACCAACCAAGACTCTGCATGAACTTCTTTACTGAAGCCACACTTATCCACCAAGTAATGATTAACATAATTATAATTAGATCCAGGATCAATCAAAATGGAAACAAATCGAAAAAAAATATTACCTTACATCTCAATAATGGATTCCTAGTGATCTTCCTTTTCTTATCAAATTCTACTTAAATACAAGGAATGATCTATCCAACATCCAAAATTGTTTGTGCCTTTCGATCCCTGTAGATATGAGGTCTTCAACCCTCGTACAATGAAAAATAATTCTTTCAATTATATTTTCCACATATCCAACACTAAAATGGTTCTCTGCCACTATCCTTATTATATTTCTCTCCCAGCAAAGATCCATGCCCCTTCTCTTCTATGATGAACTTCTTATAAGGGGCCACATTTTATTTCTCACCTGCATCTTGAGGTCTCTCCCTCTTGGAGGAAATTTTCCTTTGCTTTTCCCATTTCTTTTCCAATCATGCTTAGGCTCACTCTTGTGCTTCAACTACTCATAATAGTGCTTCAACTTCCCAATGAATTCCTACAATGACAAAGCTTCATCATACTTTATTTGATCCTTGAATGCTAATGGTAGTCCATTAATGAAACTTTGAACTTTCATCTTCTCATCCTTGAGGTAAGGCACATACCTCAACAACTCCAAGAATTTAGTCATGCACTCATCACCTATCATAGATCCCATATTCAAGTCATAGAACTCCTTCGCCTTACCGTTATAGTATCTCTATGACAAGTACTTATTTTTGAAAAGTCTCTTGAATTCATGCTAGCTCACTCTTCTATATTTATGCCTCTGACATGCTTCACCTCTTCCCATCAAATTTCTACCTTTCCCTTGAGTGTAAAAATAGATATATTTCCTTTCATGTTCTCTATGTAGTCATGCATCTCAAAGAACTTCTTCATCCAAAGAAACCATGCTTCAACATCTTCTAGTTTCTTCAATGCTCCAGCTAATGTAGGAAGCTTGACCTTCTTGAACTCATATGGCAAGTATCCCCTCTCACTCCTCCTTTAAGGATGATACCGATGATGACCACAATTTCTATCTTAACTAGAACTAGAATATAACCTATAACCACTACCTCTCTTGGTAGGTGTATCCATCCATCTACCACCTATGACCATATCATCCTTATCCAACCTATGACCTGATAAAGATTTTATACCATATGCCCCATTGGTCCTATCCCCCTATCCATAATTTATCATTGGTTGTCCCTATCTTCACAAATATTATAAACTCTAAAGGATCACTGCATTGACCTCTGCTTTCTTTTCTTATGCCTCAGAAATTATTTCCTATGTCTGAATTATCCTCTCATTATCTTCTTTGTAACTCCTAATTTATTCCTTTAGACTTCTCAAGGCATCCTTTATGTCAGGAGAGTACTCACCTCTTGGATTCTCATATGATCTATAAGGGGAGTTAGATGAAATATACTCCACCATTTTATTTTTCATCTCTAATATTCTTCCTACAAACATACCATGTTAGATAACCAAATATAAAATAATGAAGCATACCTCGGTGAAGTTTAGGGGAGGTTATCTCGTATTCACAAATCAATCTGTATTAGCATGATACATACATATATACATACATATATACATACATACATAAATACATACATACATACATACATACATGCATACATACATACATACATACATGCATACATACATATATATCATATATATATATATATATATATATATATATATATATATATATACATCTCTATATAATGCATGATAAAACTAACTATATACAATGATCTCATGCATGAAAACCATAATGTGACAATGCATGCTTAACAACATGCATCCAACCCATATGGTCCAAGTGTTTGAACTTGGGATCTTTGATACCACCTTATAACCACTCCCTCCCATATTTACCCAATTTCACCTGCCTAATAGGGTTAACATGAGACAAAGATTTACTATGACATGACATCACTTACAAGCTCCAGTTATGGAAGTCAGGCCAATAGACCACCCCAAGTTACCCAACTCGAAGCTGAGGAACGTTTTCAATACCTTATGCCCAAAAATGCAAGCATGAAAGGGCTTAGGTGTGGTTGTAAGCCACCAATCAGATGGACAACACTCCCGGAGTGTCGTTATAGCCCAAAATATCTAGTTTTGAGGGTGTGGTCCCAACATCTAAGCCACTTTTATAGGCGAGCCTCCAAACCACTGCCCAAAACTTCTTGTAACTTCTTGGAATGATAAATGACATAATAAAAATTATTTTCATACAAAACTTGAATAGGAACTTACCCAAGACATGCCTAGTATATAACAAACATTCCGTCAAACACATGGAAACCATGTAAGCTACAGGTCATGAATGCATATCTAATCATATTAGTATGAGCTTCATTTATTTTCATAGCTGCAACAACACTTATTTTTTCATACATTCACCAACCAACCAATAACTAAAGAATTCATGACAAGATCCATATAGGTTACACATCATAAATCATGCTTATAACTAGCATATAACTAGAATATTAACCATGAAAAAACATCCATCAAAGCTACATAATAACAAGCATAATTTGTCGTAATTCACAATAAGAAAATATCTCTTATTAGCATATGCAAAAGCCAACAAAGTCAGAGATTTCCACGTAACACCTAACCATAGATTCAGCAGAACCAAATATTTCTTTTACACAATCACCCACTTTCCATATTCCAAGCATGAATCTAGGATATCATGGAATAAACCAACACATAAAAAAATAAGGTAATCCTGAGATTAGACCACCTCCATCTTCAAACTATCGTGATATCGCCAAAACCAGTCAAGAGATCACACAAACAAAACAATCTTAGATGCCCCAGAATTCCTTCACCATCCCTTGATGAAGGGCTTCCTAGAGGAAACGATTTCCACCCCCAACCAATCAGAAATTTTCTGATACCACCAAACCCAGATCCAAAACCTTATAAAAATCCAAATCTCAACCAAAAAATAGTCCCATCACACCATAGCTATCTACACAATGGAAAGTCAAGGATGCAACCACTGTTGAAAATGCAACAATAAAATATAGTTTTGACTTTGCCTTGGCCAAACTAGATTAAAATTAAAATTTATCTTTTAGCAGAATATGTAGAGGTATTTAACTAAGGTGACATGGCTCTTATCGCTTATTTAACTAAGTAAATTCGATTTGGAGACAATTGAGTTCAGTTCTAGATGATTGATTACTAATTTGTAGCAATTTATTTTAGTTAATTTGAGATATTGTCAGTTTAACTAGTTCTAATTGTCAGAATAACAAGTGGACATTAAGTTGTGCATGTGTAGCTTTTACCACACTCAGTGATCAACCACTTAGTTGATCAATCAACCCAAAATAATTGTTTCACATATAGAATTCGAGTTACCCTATTGAGATGGAGGTTCCAAGGTATTGTACTAGTAGTTGTAGCATATTCCCATTTGTGCAGGTGGTGCATGGAGTCAGAGGCTGACCTAAGGATACTACATAATTCCTTGGTGTAAAATTCACAAAATATAGGGCTAATTTACCAAGGGAACAACGAAGGAAATAAGAGCTTTGGAAGGCTTGACGTTGGATAAATGTTGGGCTAGGTTCAGCCAGTCAAGAAGAGGGATAAACTATACACTTGCAAGGTGTGTTGTGGCTTAAGAAATAATTGTATTCTTCTTATTCTCTGATTAATGAAATATAGATAGTAAGGGGTTTTGAGATGTTTCTTTCACTTAGATAAATATTTTTGTATCTGCGATGTTTCCTTTTTCACGTCAATAATTCTTGTTTTAGATGGTGAATTAACTTTTGCAGATGAGTAGAGTAGTGCCAGGTCTTGTGATTTAGTAATTCTCATCACAATTATTGAATCTACACATTAATTTATACATGTTATCAAAGCTGGAATCACTTTAGAGAATAAATTTGAAAGTTGTCATTGCAGGTGTTTCAAATTTTGAAGATCAATGTTGGAGGTTTTCTTCAAGAATGAGAAGATGGATTTTAATGGTATTAGGCTTGATTATGCCTTGGAAGAAACCCAACCTTTTTTTCGCATTGAAGGACCGTATGGAGAGATTATTGGATCATAACGGGTTGTTAGAATACATTAAGACAGATGTAGAAAAAACCCAAGAATTTGATGCCCATAATCTTACTAAGTGGAAGAAGGATGTGGCCAAAGTGAGGAGAATCATATTGGAGGGAGATCGATATCATAGTGCCTCGAATTTCCATAGAAAAGAGACTTTTTTCATGATGTGTAAAGAAATGACATATTTCTTTGAGAACAATAGTGACCAGAGGACACTAGAACTCAAGGACAAGCTTCAAAGTATCAAGATACAAAATAACGACACAATTCCAGAGTACTTGAGTAGGTCTACACAATGTTGTTATGAACTTGTTGGGGTCGGTATTAATGTCCCTAAAGAAGATTTGGTAGCTGTAGACCTTTTGGGCCTTCCCAAGAGATGGAATAGCTATCAAGATTCAGTAATCCATATACAAAGTAGATTCGAGTCAATGGGGAAAGAAGAAATACATTTCCGTAATCAAGTTATTTCACTATCATGAATTCATGCACTATGTAACGAAGTGTCCACATAATAAAGCAATCAAGAAGGCCATATGAGGAGTAGTGGGTGAAGCATTGACTTCACAGTTCAAACTTGATTTTACCCTCATTTCATTTATTCCAAGGACAATGATGGGTAGTTTGTGATGTCTCGACAATGGTGCCTCGTTCGAGATGATGGGGAACAAATAATTTTTCAATGCCTTGGAGGAAAAGGATCTCCAGGTGCACATCCATATGGGAGATAATGAGAGGTATGATGTGTCTGGTAATTCTACAATTACTTTTCAGAGGCAGTCTAGATCCCCTCTCGGGATCAAGAATGTGATGTTCGTACATGGCTAGAAGAAGAATCTAGTTTCCATAGATGTGTTGGAAGATCCTGGCTACGATGTGATATTCAACAAAGGGAAGGCTTTCTTGAGACACATCGCCATGAGACAAGTGAAGTAGATTAGGGTTCAAGTGAAGAATCTCTACAAATTAGATGTGGAATACTGTTTATCATGGCAAACAAAAACAGAGAAGGTGCAGAGTTGAGATGTGAATGAACTATGGCATAGTATACTTAGCCATTTTCGTCACGACACTTTGAAGATCATGCAACATATTTCTAATAGCCTCCCCAAAGGAGCACTAGAGTAGTGAGCTACATTCAAAGGGTGTATGTTGAGGAATTACAAAAAATACACGTTCAATGATCGAGACAAGAGGGCACATGTAGTCCTTGAAAGGATCCACTCTGATGTATGTGGACCTTTCTCAACAACCTCCACTAGAAAGCATAAGTATTATGTCATATTTGTAGATTATTTCTCACGAAAGTGTTGTATCTACCTCATGCAGAAGAAAGACCATCCATTCTTCAAATTTGTTGAGTCTAAAGTACTTGTAGAGAAAGAAACTAGAAAGAAAGTGAAGGCTCTCAAGAGCGGTAATGGAGGTGAGTACATTGTCAAATGAGCTTAAAAAGTTCTATGTAAAGGAAGGCATTCAACGAGAGTTGAAAACACCCCATAACCCACAACAAAATCGAGTGTATGAGAGGAGGAACAAAAGTATTGTGGGAGCAGCAAAGACAATGTTGCATGACCAAAGCCTACGTCTATGCTTATGGGTTGAAGCATGCAACACAATAATATATTTGCGGAAGAGGAGTCTTCATAGGATGTGTCACACTTCAAGATCTTTAGATCATTAGTTTATTGTCATGTTTCAAAAGAAGGAAGGAAAAATCTAGAGACAACAATAGAGTTTCCCATGTTTTTGGGGTACACAGACACAACTCACAACTATTATGTGCACTTTCCATCTCTAAGGATGACAACCAATAGAAGGGATGTGAAATTTGATCAGGAGAAGGCAATGAGGTGTTCACTTGAGAGGGAGCTTTTTTTGTAGTTTGATCATGAGCTTTTGGTTCTAAAGGAAGAACCTCAAGAAGTTGTCGAGAATCTACAAGTAAAGGAGAAGAGAGTGGAGACATCCAATCAAGAAGAGACATCTAAAGAAGGAAGGAAGCGAACCAGGGAAGCTGAAAAATTATTGCAGGATGCTAGAGAGAATGTGGGAGCACCCACATCACAGTGCAGGAAGAGGAGGTCATCAGATCATTACATTGGCTACATGTCTTTGATGAGTGAGATTCTAGAGACTAAACCATCCTTATTCAACGAATTTATAGAGAAAATAGTATGGGTTAATGTTATGGTAGAGGAGTATGATTCCATTATCACAAACATTTTTTTAAAAGCGGTCCCAAGGCCAACAAACAAATTAGTGGTTGGTCTGAGATGGCTTTGCAAGGTAAAGCATGCAACAGACAAAATAATAGAGAAACAACAAGTGTGATTTATGTCGAAGGTGCTATTGCAAGTTGAGGCAGTTGGCTATGAGGAGAGTTTTCCTCTAGTAACAAGGTACACATCCATCAAGTAAATTATAGTACTATCAGTGTCGATGGGGTTGAAGATCCACTATATGGATGTGAAGACAACATTCCTAAATGGTGTTATTGAGGAGGAGCTGTATATTTAGAAGCCATAGGGGTTTGAGACCTTTAACATAGATTCACATGTGTGGAGGTTTAACCAAGCAATGTATGGTCTCAACAAAGCACCCCCAGATTGATATACTAGGATTGATAGCTATCTTGCTGGTTTGGGACTGACCAAAAGGGAGGTAGAATACAACCTTTATCATGTTGTGGTAGAAGGTGAATTATTGATCATTGTGTTATATGTCAATGGCCTGATCCTTGCTCGTGATGAGTAGTTGATCAAATCTTGCAAGGAGGACCTTGCAAGAGAGTTTCAGATGAAGGAAATGGGCCTCGTGCACTACTTCCTTGGTTTGTAAATATGGAAAGTAGATAGGGACCTATTTATCTCTAGGGAAAGTATGCCAACATGATACTTTAGAGGTTCCACGTGGACATGTGAAAACCCATGGAGACTCCTCTAGCAAGAAACTAGAGGAAACATGATGTTACTTCAAGTGAAGCAGTGGAGGATACCATTTAAAAACAAATTGTGGGTTTACTTATGTATTTGGTGAAAAACGACCAGACATGTGTTATGAATTTAACCATATTAGTCAAGCAATGGTTAATCCAACCGAACTGTACAGGAAGGAAAGAAATCATGTGTTGAGATACCTCAAAGGGACTACTCAGTTTGGTCTTTGGTACAAATGAACATAGGGAGTGAAGTTGCAAACCTTCAGAGATTATTATTTAGCAGGGAGTCCATCAGAAAAGAAGAGAACATTAGGAGGAATTTTTAGTGTTGGGCTAGTAGCAATTTATTGGTATAGTGGGAAGCCTAGATCTATGGCACTCGCCTTAGCAGAAGTAGAGGACATGGATGCAAGTCAAACAACATATGAGGCTATCTCTATGAGTAAGATTATTTTTGGGATGTTTGGTTAGAAGATGGATCCTACTGTGATAATGTTATATCAAACTATCTGAGAATTATGTCTTTCATGATCGATCGAGGTATAGCGACATCTGATATCACCATTTATGAGAATGTGTGAAGATGCAGATTATGTTATTGCAGTACATTCCGACAGAGAAACAAGATGCAGATATTTTGACAAAGGCTTTGTCAAGAGGAAAATTTGAGTTCCATAGAAGAAGGATTGGGGTATTTAATAACCCCTATCTTTTTGATAAGGAGTGTTAAAAATGCAGCAAGAAAATCTATTTTTGACTTTACATTAGTCAAACTATATTAAAATATGAATTTCTATTTCAACAAAATAATTGGAGGTAGTTAACTCAGATGACATTTGTTATGTCCCTATAATATTAGTGATCCTCCCATTACTACTTTCCTTTTATCCCTTATTGTTATTATTGTGCCTCTATTACCCCCATATTGTTATTATTGTGCCCCATAGAATCTCTCTATTGTTATTTTTGTTCCTTTAGATTATTATTGTTAGGTAATCTTGGTTGCATTGTGACCCCGTAGACTCCTATATATAGAAAGGAGGTTTTGTCATTTCAATCATCTAAGAAATGTTCATTTGTTTAATGTAAAGTAGGCTCCCCCCTTGAAGAGGCTTATTTCTAAGGCGTTGATCTATCTTTTCTATCTTTTCTGAGCTGGTCTCATAACATTTGGTATCAGAGCTTTGGATTCTCGGGTTTCGCTGCTCCAAACAGGTCATCGTGCCATTTTCGCTATAATTTTTTTTGCGATGTTTTCAAAGCTAAAAAAACTCCATTTGGGCTGAAATAGTTCTAAACTTTGGGTCCAAATTTCCTAGCTTTTCTCGCTATATTTGTGGAGATATGATCTGAAGAAGTTGGCGTTTTTGCAAACTCCTGAATTACATTACAAACAAGTGACCCGAGGAAAATTTTCATAACTTTTGTTTTGAGCATCAGATTGAAATATCGTAAGAAATTTCAGAAAGAGGATGGCCTCTAGGTTTTTGTGTATCAGTTTCAAGTACTAGGGTCTAAACAGTGACACGTGGCATGTCGTACAAGTTTGCTCTACTGAACTAGTCTATAACCAGGTCACTGTGGGAGATTTGGCATAAATCTTCCTTGGAGAATCCAATTTTGATCAGAGTGGTGGCATTGGAAAGAGGATGCAGAGGGCTACTGCAGGTCATGACTTTAAAACTAGAATATCCAAAATTACAGAGGTACAACAGATTCAATATCGAGCTCCTACATGTGAAAAAAGGTGTGTATTTTTCAAATTTTTGCATAAGCTTGGTTTGAAAAATTAGTTTGAAGGAATTCAAAGGGAATAGTGAAGCATTATTATCTATAATTGATGCCCCAAAAGCTCTAGCATGACTCATGA
The DNA here is from genome assembly GCA_031772625.1 of Pinus tabuliformis. Taxonomy (NCBI): domain Eukaryota; kingdom Viridiplantae; phylum Streptophyta; class Pinopsida; order Pinales; family Pinaceae; genus Pinus; species Pinus tabuliformis. The sequence continues at coordinate 84,901,673 of CM062811.1, read as the reverse complement.
AGAAGAGGAAGAAATGCAACATGATATATCAATATTATGAAACCAAGTGTAACAAATTTCACTCGCACAAAAGCTAATAGAAAATAATATGGATGGTTTAAAGAAAGAAATAGAAGCTAAGATGGATGGTTTAAAGAAAGGTGTAGAAGCTAAGAAGAATGACTTGGAAGCTAATATGGACGGTGTGGAAACTAATATGGATGGCGTGGAAGCTAAGATGGATGGCATGGATGCTAAGATGGAAGCTAAGATGAATGGCATGGATGATAAGATGGAAGAATTGAAGATAAATTTGAATAAGTTGCTACAATAAATGGTCACTAATGGTGAAATGGTAGTAAAGGAAACTCATGATGAGAACAAAATAAATGTTAATCATGATTTCATAGACTCTAATGTTGGATTGAAAACCCACCATGTTCCAAAAATCGATATGAGGAAATTTGTTGGCAATGATCCTGAAACATGGATACTACAGATGGAGCAATTTTTCGATCTCCATAATGTTCAAAACACACAAAAAGTATGTATTGCAACTTTATATTGGAACCAAATTAGTTTGTATGGTATTGATGGCTTTGCTCTCGTAAACAAATTGTTACTTGGGCAATTTTTACTGAAGAAATGGTAACACATTATGAGGATACAAAAAGAAACACCTTTTTTATCCAATTGATAAATCTCAAACAAAAGGGTTCAATGATGGAGCAGATTGAGGACTTCCAAAAATTGAACATAAGGGTAAATGGTATTCCAGAGGAGCATAGGATTCAAGTGTTCATAGGGACTTTAAAGTACAATATCCAACATGAGGTTCGCCTTTGGGAACCTGATTCATTGGAGAAGGCATTCAGGTTAGCAATAAAAATGCAAAGCAAAATTATGGCAACCAGGAAGCCTACCACTCACAACTATAAAGATTGAATCGTTGTTTCCCCTAGCCTTCCACAACCTACAAGGTTGACACCACAACAATCGGAAGAAAAAAGAGAAAAAGGGCTTTATTACAGTTGTGATAGCAAATACACTAAAGGTCATAAGTGTGCTGAGAAGAAATTATTCTACATAGATTGTGAAGAGGAGGAAGAAAAGGAACAAGAAATGTCAAAAGAAGATGATATACTCCAAGAACAAATGCTAGATAAAGAATAAATGAATCCCACCATATCTTGTAATGCATTGGCTAGAATTACCATTCCTCAAACTATCAAGATAGAAGGACATATCAAGAAGAAAAAGGTAATAGTGTTGATTGATCCGGGAAGTACCCATAATTTTGTTCATTATAAGATAGAAAAGGAATTGAATTGCTTCCTATATCTAGCACCAGAGTGTCAAGTGATGGTTGCAAGTGGAGGAACCATAAATTGCTCTGGGAAGTGCCATAATATCAAGTTATCGATGGGATAACATGTATTGAATAGCCCAATGCTTTCTTTTCCAATGGGTGGTGCTGATGTTGTACTAGGAGTCCAATGGTTACAATCCTTGGGTATAATAGCTTTTAATTTTCAAGAACCTTTCATGAAATTTTCTGTTGAAGGAAAGGAAGTTGAATTAAGGGGTATTGCATGGAAACCAAGAAAGATAATAATCTCTAACGGTATGAAAAAGGTTCTGAAGAAAGAACAACAAGGGGTAATTGCATAATTATGTTCACTAGAGGTTCCCACATCGAAATCATCTATTTCTACAGATCTCCAAAAGGTCTTGGACAATCATACCAAGGTATTTGAGACTTCCAAAGGTATCCCACCTATTTGTGATCATGGGCATGCTATTCATTTGATTCCATTAAGTGTTCCTCCAAACATCAAGCCGTACAGATATCCCTATGCCCAAAAGAGTGAAATTGATCATATGGTTGCAGAAATGCTAGAGGTTGGTATAATTCAACCTAGTCAAAGTTCTTTCTATATTCCAGTAATATTAGTTCAGAAGAAGTATGGATCATGGCGTATGTGTCCATATTATAGGGAGCTCAACAAGCTCACTATTAAAGATAAATTTCCCATTCCTGCCATTGATGAATTATTGGATTAATTGCATGGATCAATTTACTTCACCAAGTTGTATCTTCATTCAGGATATCATCAGATCGAAATGAATACTGAAGACATTCCAAAAACAACATTTAGAACTCACGAGGGTCATTATGATTTTTCGGTCATGCCTTTTGGCCTTACTAATGCACCTTCTACATTTCAAGGTTTGATGAATTCCATTTTCAAATCCTTCCTTAGAAAATTTGTGTTAGTATTTTTTGATGATATACTAATCTATAACAAGTCATGGAAGGATCATGTCTAGCATGTTGACATGGTGCTCAAACTATTGGAGGAGAAACAATTATATGCAAAAATATCCAAATTTTTCTTTGGAGTACAAGAGGTGGAATATCTGGGTCATATTGTATCTCATGAAGGTGTTAAGGTAGACCCTAGAAAAATTAAAACCATTAAGGAATGGAAAATCCCCACATCCATAAAGCATCTACGAGGATTTCTCGTGTTGACAGGGTATTATCGCAAGTTTGTTAAGAATTATGGGAGAATAAAAGCACCTCTAACAACATTATTGAAGGATGCATTTTCATGGACCTTAGAAGCAACGAAGGCCTTTGAACATCTTAAAGAGGAAATGTGCCAAGCACCAGTCTTAGCTACACCAGACTTCACAAAAACCTTTATTATGGAATGTGATGCCTTAGGAAATGGAATCGATGTTGTTTTAATGCAAGAAGAGAGACCCATTGCTTTTGAAAGTCATCCAATCAAAGGAAAGTATTTACACAAAGCTATTTATGACAAGGAAATGTTAGGAATACTACATGCACTTAAGAAATGGCGACCCTACCTAATGGGAATACACTTCAAGGTAAAAATAGATCATGATAGTCTTAAATACATTTTAGAACAAATATTATCTTCAGAAGAGCAGCAAAAGTGGGTCACAAAGATGTTGGGTTATGACTTTGAAATCATCTACAAAAAAGGGAAGCAAAATGTTGTGGCAAATGCACTCTCAAGAAAGGATGAGGATGTGGAAGCAATTCTTTGCGCCATTTCCATTATCCAACCAGATTGGATAAACGAAGTAAGGGATGAATGGAATAATGAAGAGGAAGTGTGGGTACTCATTCAAAAGATACAACAAGATCCCAGTACATCTGATACATTTATCTGGAAAAATGATTCATTATGGTACAAGGATTGGGTATACCTATGTGATAATTCCCAACTCAAACAAAAGATTCTTAGGGAATTGCACACCTCTCCCTTAGGAGGGCACTTAGGATTTCTAAAAACCCACCACAAGGTTAAGAAGGATTTTTTTTTGGGATGGCCTTAAGTCAGATATTCAAAATTTTGTGGTGGAATGTTTGGTTTGCAAAAAAAATAAAGTTGAAACAATTAAGACTCCAAGACTATTACAACCTTTATCCATTCCATGCCAACGTTGGGTGGAGGTTTCAATGGATTTTATCACAAGTTTACCCAAGTTTGAAGGAGAGAGTGTTATGATGGTCGTAGTGGACAAACTTACCAAGTATTCACACTTTTTTGCATTATCTCATCCATTTTAAGCGAGTATAGTTTCTACTACATTTATGGAAATAATTCAAAAGCTACATGGAAACCCAAAGATTATTGTAAGCGACAGAGATCCCATTTTCACTGGAAATTTTTGGACAAAATTATTTTCTTGTCTTTGTACTCAGTTAGCTCAAGCTCATCTTATCATCATCAATCTAAAGGGAAAACTGAGATAGTAAACAAATGTCTGGAAGGATATCTTCATTTCTTTGTATCTGGTAAACAAACACAATGGGTCAAGTGGTTGCCTCTGGTTGAATGGTGGTATAACACTTCCTTCCATACTAGAACAAAAATGACCCCATTTATGTCACTTTATGGATATCATCCACCATCCATCACATCATATTTAAGAGAAAATTCGAAGGTTCAAGCAGTGGAAGATTACAACGAGCATCAGCAACAAGTTCTCCAACTCTTAAAGGATAACCTCACCTTGGCACATAATACAATGAAACAGTAGGTAGATCAACATTGAAACAAAAGAATTTTTGATGTAGGTGATTGGGTATTCCTATGACTACAACCATATAAACAAATGTCCCTCAAGAAATCTAAGAGGGATAACAAATTATCACCAAAGTATTATGGTCTGTACAAGGTGTTGCAAAAGATAGGTACTATGGCATACAAATTGGAGCTTCCTGTAGCTTCTCGAGTGCACCCAATTTTCCATGTTTCATGCTTAAAGAAGGTTATAGGTGACAAGCTTCCAGTTCTGACAATATTGCCAGAACTTTATGAGGAAGGAAAAATCTTATTGGAACCTAAAGAAGTCAAAGAGACAAGAACTGGATAGCTACGAGATAGATCAATTTCAGAGTATCTCATCAAGTGGAAGAACTTACCCATTGAAGATTCCACATGGGAGGATGAGAATTTTATACAGAAGCATTCAGAACTACTCAAGCATTGAGGAAAGCACTTTTCTGAAGGAGAGGGGCATGTTAGGTCCCTATAATATTAGTGATCCCCCCATTACTATTGTCATTGTATCCCTTATTGTTATTATTGTGTCCCATAGAAAGGAGGTTTTGTCATTTGAATCATCTAAGAATTGTTCATTTGTGTAATGTAAAGGAGGTTTCCCCCTCAAAGAGGCTTATTTCTAAGGCGTTGATCTATCTTTTTTATCTTTTTGTGAGCTCTTGTGACTCAGTTCTCTCAGTAAACTTGAGTTGGAGACACTTGAGTCAAGTTCTACATCACTGATTTGTAATTTGTAGCAATTTGTTTTAGTTAATTTGAGTTATTGTCAGTTTAACTAGTTCTAATTGTCAGAAGGACTAGTGGAGGCCAAGTCGTGGATGTGTAACTTCAACCACACTTAGTGATCAACAAGTTAACTGACCAGTCAACCCAAAATAATTGCTTCATGTAGAGAATTCGAGTTACCCATTTGAGATGGAGATTCCAAGGAAGTGAACTATCAATTGTAGAATATTGCAATGTGTACAGGGGGTTCATGCAAGCAGAGATTGACTTAAGGCTATTGTGCAATTGCTTGGTGTGAAATTCCTAAAAAAGGGGAATTTTCTCAAGGGAACAACCCAAGGAAATAAGATCTTGGGAATTCTTGAAATTGGCTAAGTGTTGAGCTAGGTTCAGTTAGTCAAGCAACGGGATAAATGGTACACTTGCAGGGTGTGTTCACGCATGAGCACACATTATTTTTATTCTCTATTCTCTAATTAATGCAACACAAATAGTAAGAAGTTTTTAGAAGTTTCTTTTCCATAGCCAAATCACTGTACATGTTTGATTTTTCCTTTTGCATCTCAATTATTCCTTTTTTTTTATGGTGAATTAACTTCCAAAAATGAGTAGAGAACATTTGAGTCTTTTGATTTAATAAATTTCATGAGCACTATTGAATCTACACATTAATTTCTATAACGATTTTCACCCGCCGAAACTCATGGGAATGACAACAAATGAAGTAAATGAACAGATGCATATATGATGCATTCAAACATCAACTAGGAAATCATACATGGAACCTATTACCTGCAAATCCTGTTGTTGAAATTGCTAATCCAACCTTCTCCTTGCTTTCCTTTTCTTTCCTTACTTCTCCTTTTCCTGCATTTTGTTTCCTGCTTTTTTTCTCCTCTTGGTGATATTATCCCTCTTTCCAACATGATGCAAGCTAAAACTAAGAAAAAGTTGTGAGATGATCCTCAAAAGGCTTTTTATCATTGAGGCCTCTATTTTCTTCATTTTCCTTCATTTATCCTCGAATTTCCCTCTCATGAAAATTTGTGTCTCCTCACCTTTCTCTTCTCCTATTTTCCTCTATATCTCATGATTAAATTCTAATTATTGCCTCTTGTCCTTTGCCAATTTCCTTATCCATTAATAAATGAAAAGTGTTGCCCACTATGGTGATTTTCCCAATGTTTATCTTGGAATACATGTCCCATGACCATGGTCTTATTTTTCCTTTATTAACCTTTATTACATGAAATTTTAACCCGTGGTTGTTAAAATTTTTCTTTGGAAAAAGAATATGTGTTTACATGCACAAAGATATTAGCTATTGTGATAGTTATATACACACACACACACACACAGATATATATAGGTAATTGGAGTGGTTTTTATTTTGTTTAAAAATGTGCTATGATGTGAAGGAATAATAGTGGTTGGGGTGATTATGTTTTGCAAGGATTTCCATCTTCTTACGCAAAGAGATAGTGTTAACCATGGTAATTTTTTTATATATTACTTTTTTCTTGTGGGCAGAGGAAAAATGTAACTATTCCTTTTTGCATGTGTAGTATGGATAGGTGGGTGTGCCTTGGTAATATTTATGCATTTTACTTTATGCATGTGAGAATTATATGGTTATACATGTCTTATAGCCATATTCATGCACCTATAAATAGATATGTTTTTGAAATTATGTTATTTTAATTAATGCATGTGTGGTATCAATAAAGAAGCATGCCTCGATAATCCTTGTACATTTTATTTATGTATGTGTCAAAAATGTTTTTTACAATTTAGGATGCATGAAAAAGAAAAAGATCAAAGACAATTAATGTTATTATGCATGTGCAAGAAAGTGGAATATGAAAATATGCTTAAAGCATAACTAGTAGAGATTGATTATTTGGGTTTGTTAAATGGATATTTTTTATAATCATGATGTCGGAGTTTACTGATGATAATAATTTCAAGAATGAATTGTGACTTATATCAAGGATGAATTAATAGTGGCTAATTGTTCTCTTATGAAACAAACAAAAGATGGACTAAATTAACATTATGTTAGGCAATAAGGTCATTGTGTTTGAATATTTTTCAATGCAGTGTGAAGAATAGTCCAATATGGGATAATCAACTACAAGAAACAACCATGAGACAAAGATATAATGCTCAAGGGATTATTAGTTAAAATTGTTTGAGAAACATGTTATCATGATAATTGTAATGACAACTAATTAGTGATGCTTATAGATGATATTTCTTCTAAAATCTTAAAAATGGACAAGGGATGGACTCCCTTGCTTCCATTGATTGAGGGGTGAACTACCTCACGAATCATTTAATAAAAATAAATGTTCCTTGGTTTTCCCCTTTAGGTTTTCTAGGGTATTTGGTGTCTGATTATGTGCTTGCATATTTGATGATCTTGATGATGTGTTCTTTTAGAAAAAAGTTGGAAAATCATAACAGCCTTGTCTTTTGAATAAGCTTAATTATTTGATCGATGCAAGGCTAGAAAAGTTATGGCAGACTATAGTATGTTAATAAATGGAAATAATTACTATCCCTTTACCCACCCCACTATTATATTTCTATGGGTACTTCACATTTTTATGGTAATTCTAACTGATGATCAGTGAAGTATGGAATGAGCGATTATTGGGATGTTACATGTTGGCAAAAATTGATAAAAAAAATTAATCTCTGCCCTTTTTGTGCAAGGTACATAGAAGGATGTTACAAAAACTAAGTTGAAGTTTTTGAAACTTTTGATAGATGTGGGATGTGTTATGAGCTTCTATTAAATGATTCCATTTCCAAAATATTTATTTGTACTATGGGGAATATTTACTACTGTAAATCTTAAGGTTATGAAATCCTAATTTAAAGGAGGATAATTCCAGTTCTAGTTTTTAACTCTTTTCTTTTTAGAATAATTATTTTTTTGACCCTAATTTATAAAGTTCAATAGACGAGAAATAATATTCATTTTTTAGATTTCCAAATTGAGAGGAGTCATTTTTTTTTTTTTTTTTTTGCCAAGGGACGATGGGTGTGGATTAGTGAAACAATCCACTCCCTAGTTGTAGGAGGTGAATTTTATTGCATACGTGTTTGTAATTTTAGATGGGTGGATGATTCTCCAAAAGTGATGATTTTGCTAAGAAATAAATTTCTAGAATCGTACGAAGTGATATTTGCTTCCAAAATGATTAAAATGGTATGACTTTAAGTACTAGTTTAATTCGATTTGTGAACTGTCTGGTAGAAATGATTTTTTTGTTTTCTCTAATCAGTGTTTTTTTTTCCACTTTGTGCGTTTTTTCTAATTTCTAATTTGTTACTAAATTTCAACCTATTAGAATTAAATCCACATGAGATTTTTGGCACGGGACGGGAGGACTTACCATTAAATTATGTGGAATGATTATTTAGTTGCAAAAAAATTGCTTGATAAGGAGCATAAATATTGACTTTAGTTTGATTACCAACAACAAATATAGATCATGTAAAGGCCTCTCTTGTCACTTTCAAGACAATATTTATTTTTAACATTCTTATTTGTTGTATTATAGATAAGTGATAGAATTGGACTAGATCTTTGGGTTGGTATATTAATCATGTAGTTTGTTTAACTCAATTTAACTTTTGTGAAAAAAATTTCTATAGGTAAGGAATATATTGTTGGTTGAAGGGAAGTTAATGCAATTTTGGTCTATCTTACGGTTCATATTTAATCCCAACCCTAATACCGAATGTGATGCACCAACCTGGGTATTCTAACAGAAAATAAATTTATCACCTAATCTCACAGCAAGGAAAAATAACATGTTTATATCAGAACAATTATTTGACAATAACATATAACAAAAATTGATTTCAAACAAATTAAACATGTAAGGAAATTGATTAGTAGAAAATTTCATAAGTGAAACAACAATAGGAAGAATACCTGAGACGTGGTTGTGGTGCTCCTACTCGGACCTCAATTGAATATGCCACTATTCCAACTAGGAAAATATATATGACTTCATGGAATAAGGAACCTCCACAAGTTCACCATCGCTCTAAGAACATGTCCAACCACATTTTTAGTGTGTGTAAGTTGGATGCAACACCCTCCAATGAAAACCATAATGTTTGATTTCAACCTCCTTTATTTCATCTTCGTTCTCTCGTCCTCTTTTACCTACTTCAAACTCCAAATCCAAATAAAAAACAATAAGAAGATAGATGACCCTTTCTTGGATTCTCCCTTTCTCACCTTATGCCTCCTACCTAAAATGAATCCAAAGAACCCCTCTTAATGGTCAACCACTTCACATATCTCAAAACTCCTTTCCCCCCTAATGAATTATCCTCAAACAAATTGTAGGAGACAACTCATCAGCATGAGGGAAATAAAATTGTAATATAATACTATAGTAATATTTTATCCTGATATATGTTTTAGGAATAAACTTGTTAGGCCGAGGGATAATAAATAATAAATAAAATAATAAAATAATAATATTTAGTCAAGTCACAAAATATTACAAATTCACAACAATCTAATCAATTTAATAGTAATAATCATATTCAATTATAACTTAATAATTATAAGCCAAAATTTTAAGGTTAATTAATCGCTAATTAAGATTAGTCATTGGTCATGCTTAAGGTCAGTCATAAGCTTGATCATTAATCAAACTAAAGCATTTATTTAATCATCTAACATATTAAGCTTAAGAATATTTCCATATTCATGTGAGATGTGGGTATGTAGCTAGCACATGCATACCTTGTACATGTACTAATAATACTTATTGGAATCAAGTAGAAACATCAATCACACAATAGGTAGGATAAAAAAATAATGTAAGATAATAGGGTCATGTATGGCCCTTACACTAAGTCATTCCCTAACCATCTATGTCCAATTATTGCCTTCTAAGTGTCACCATATGTTATGTCCAACTGAATACCATGTTTCATGAAAATATATGCCAATGGTACTTAGGATTCTAAATTATATGATAAACATAAACATTATGAAGGTGACATGTGTGAAAGTAGAAGATGATATAGGTGTGGAATGTAAATAATGGTAAATTAACTATGTAATAAACAATTGTGTAGAGAAAATGAAAGAATCTAAAAGAACGTAAGTAGTGGAGTGTGAGAAGTGTGCAAAGAAAAGGTTTGTGTGGAATTTAGGATTTTGTAATGGACATGGTTTGCACAACCTTTCACACATCCTTGAAAATGGTAAATTATGAAATATAATAAAATGGTTATGGGAACACGAATATGAAGTGGGGACATCTTTTTGCACAACTTCGAAAATGACTAAGTAAAATGGGGGGAGAGGTAAAGTAATTCCATCTGATATAATATATAGTTTGGAAAAGGAAAGGAGAGAAATTATATAAACAATACGAATAATGTTAAATGGAGGTAATGGAGATATGTCGATAAGAATAGTGATGTTTTGGGAACATGACCTTTATTATTTATTCTGTAAAATGTTAGAAGAATTTCACACATAATAAGAAGATGAACATAAAACATTTCTTCATTTATGATGTTTTTCCTTTTTTCTGTCTTGTTGAAGAAGAGAAACGAACATTGCAATCCTTGGATGAAGAAGAATAGGGCTGATTATTTTTTGTTGTTTTATAATCACTCCATATAACATGTGACATAAAAAGACAACAAAAAAAGGTATAATACTACTCCATACACAATTCAACATAATGGAGTTGCAGAAAGCATCAATAGCATGATATTTCAGAAAACAAGGATCATGCTCAATGATGTCAGGTTAACAAAATAATTCTAGGTAAACCAAATGGATATTGCTTGTTAATTTGTAAATAGATCACCCTCTTCAATGTTGGATCATAGGAATACACATAAGGTATGAAATACTAAGAAACCTTCTCTTAGATATCTTAGGGTACTTGGCTATGATTCTTTTGTACACATTTGAAAGGAGAATAGTGGTAAGATAGATAGAAGAAATGAAATGGGTATATTTACTAGATAAAAATATGGTTTGAAGAATTATAAGCTTTGGAACTAGAAAATTAAGAAGGTTTTCTATAGTCGATATGTAGTGTGTAGAAAAATAAAATATTTTCCAAACATGAAGTCTATCAAAGGGGTATAGACCAAAAGAGGATAGAGTTTTAAATTGAAGGATGAGAAATCATACTCTACAAAAGAAAATGAATAATAAGAAGAACATCATAATCCATTATTGAGCAAATCACTTTAGTAAGGAAGGAAACCATAAAGGTATACTCCACTTGATTTCTGTTCAAATTAATTTTTATTTATTATTGATGATGATCCTAGAACTATTAGGGAGGTAGTGGATTGAAATTATGGAAAACTATAGAAAAAGAAATGGTTAAAGGAATGGAAGCCTTGGAGAATAATGGTGTTTCATATCTACTAGAGTTGATGCCCCTAACAAATCCCATTGAAAACAAATGTTTCTTTAAGAAAAATTGAATGTTAAAGGAAATGTAGAGAAATAAAAAACTTGTTTAGTACCAGAAGGTTATTCCTAGGTAGAGAAAATTTAGTTGAATGATATTTTTTCTCAAATTTCCAAGTTAACTTATATTAGACTTCTTTTATCCATTGTTACATCCTTTGATTTTGGAGTAGAACAACTAAATGCAAAGACAACATTCCTACATGGTGATGTGATCTAAGAAATATACAAAAATTAGTTAGAAGGATTGACACTAAAGGGTAAGAGAGATAATTTAATATGACAAATTCCCTATATGTGTTAAAGCAATCACCAAGGATGTGGTATAAAACACTTCATACATATATACTGGAACATGGATTCACAAGTAGCAAAGTAGATCAATGTGGGTATTTCAAATTAGTTGGAGATTAAATTATTTAATTATTCTTGTATGTGGATGATACACTACTAATTATAAATGATAGGGAAATAATCTAGGAAGTGAAAACTCAATTTTCGTCTAAATTTGACATGAAGGATTCTAGTGTTAAAAATTTCCTTTTGTGCATGGGAATTAAAAGAGATCCAAAAAACTAGGAGCTCTAGTTCAACAAGAGGAAATATGTCGACATGATAATGTATAGGTTTAATATGCATGAATGTGAACTATAAAGGTGTTTATTATTTTAGGTCTAAATTTATCTACAAAACAATGTCCCAAGAAAAAACAAGAGGAAGAGGATATGTCCTATGTTCCATATTTCATTCTGGTTGGAAGTTTGATATAAGCAATGGTCTATACTAGAATGAACATTCAACATGTGATGGCAACATTTAGTAGGTGTATGTCAAATCTAAGTAAGGGCTAATAGATATTCGTCAAGAGGGTTTTTAGTTATTTGTGTGCCATTACTAGCTATGGATTTTGTTACCAAGAAAGACTAAGATTGTATAGAGTATTGTACATACATGGCTTTGTTAATAGATGTGTGGCTCAAGAGACAGTTTGTAGTGGCACTGTCAACCATATAACCTGAAAACATTTCTTCAACTCATGCATCTAAGGAATAAATATGATTACAAAGATTGTGTTTAGCTATTGGGTTGTTATAGAAAGTTGTGAGGATAGATTTAAATAGTTAGAGTGAAATAATCCTAGTAAACAATATAACATATCATTTAAGAAAATTCATATTCATGTTTGGTATCGCTTTGTGAGGGATGTGATTGAAGAAAAAAATGTGTTTCTCATGAGGGTGGACACTTTGAAAAATGTTTGTTGATTCATTAAAAAAATTTCTGAGCACTGATATGTTCTCTTGGTGTATAGAAACAATGATAATTATTTCGTAGGAGTACTGATCATGTACTCCTATGAGCCCTTGTGTTCAAATGAAACAAGAAGTGGGAGAATGTTTCATATTTGATATTATTTGCATAACTATCCTCATGCATTATATAATGCACTTGGCATAGTGGGGGTCACACAAGGTAGAGAGGTCCTCTTGTTCACGAGTGTTGGATGGGGGTTCAAGAATCCCATGCTTTGGAGGTTTGCAAGGAGTAGAATCCCTAACTCATGGTGTTTTTTTGGAAGAACCCTAGAAAAAAATACTTTGTGATAGTTTTTTGCATTCATTTTGGTGGTTTTCAACAATTATTCTTCAATTTTGTTGGCTTTCTGACACATTATTGTTTAGCCCATGGTATAATAGTTTAAGCAAAGGAAGTATGGTTGTACTCTAATCCAAAGTAAATGGATGCAAGGCTAGAAAAGTTATGGCACACTATAGTATGTTAATAAATGGAAATAATTACTATCCCTTTACCCAACCCACTATTATGTTTCTATGGGTACTTCGCATTTTTATGGTAATTCTAATTGATGATCGGTGAGGTATGGAATGAGCAATTATTGGGATGTTACATGTTGGCAAAAATTGATAAAAAAAATTAATCTCTTCCTTTTTTGTGCAAGGTACACAGAGGGATGTTATAAAAACTAAGTTGAAGTTTTTGAAACTTTTGATAGATATGGGATGTGTTATGAGCTTCTATTAAATGGTTCCATTTCCAAAATATTTATTTGTACTATGGGGAATATTTACTACTATAAATCTTAAGAAAGGTTATGAAATCCTAATTTAAAGGAGGATAATTCTAGTTCTAGTTTTTAACTCTTTTGTTTTTAGAATAATTATGTTTTTGACTCTATTTTATAAATTTCAATAGACGAGAAATAATATTCATTTTTTATATTTCCAAATTGAGAGGAGGCCTTTTTATTTTTTTTTACCGGGGGATGATGGGTGTGGATTAGTGAAAACATCCACTCCTTAGTTGTAGGAGGTGAATTTTATTGCATACGTGTTTGGAATTTTAGATGGGTGGATGATTCTCCAAAAGTGACGATTTTGCTAAAAAAATAAATTTCTAGAGTCGTACGAAGTGATATTTGCTTCCGAAATGATTAAAATGGTATGACTTTAAGTACTAGTTTAATTCGATTTATGAACTTTCTCGTAGAAATGATTTTTTTGTTTTCTCTAATCAGTTTTTTTTTCCACTTTGTACGTTTTTCTAATTTATAATTTTTTACTAAATTTCCACCTATTAGAATTAAATCCACATGACATTTTTGGCACGAGACATGAGGATTTACCATTAAATTATGTGGAATGATTATTTAATTGCAAAAAAATTGCTGGTTAAGGAGCATAAATATAGGCCTTAGTTTGATTCCCAACAACAAATATAGATCGTGTAAAGGCCTCTCTTGTCACTTCCAAGACAATATTAATTTTATTTATTTTTAACATTCTTATTATTTGTCTTATAGATAAGTGATAGAATTGGACTAGATCTTTGGGGTGGTATATTAATCATGTAGTTTGTTTAACTCAATTTAACTTTTGTCAATTTTTTTTATAGGTAAGAAATATATTGTTGGTTTAAGGGAAGTTAATGCAATTTTGGTTTATTTTAGGGAACATATTTTAATCTCAAATCTAACACCAAATGTGATGCACCAACTTGGGTATTCTAACAAAAAATAAATTTATCACCTAATCTCACAAAAAGGAAAAATAACATGTTTATATCAGAACAATTATTTGATAATAACATATAACAAAAATTGATTTCAAACAAATTCAACATGTAAGGAAATTGATTAGTAGAAATTGAATAAATGAAACAACAATAGGAAGAATACCTGAGATGTGGTTGTCGTGCTCCTACTCGGACCTCGATTGAATATGCCACTATTCCAACTAGGAAAATATATATGACTTCCTAGCATAAGGAACCTCCACAGGTTCACCATCCCTCTAAGACCATGTCCAACCACATTTTTAGTGTGTGTAAGTTGGATGCAACGCCCTTCAATGAAAGCCATCATGCTTGATTTCTACCTCCTTTATTTCATCTCCGTTCTCTCGTCCTATTTTACCCACTTCAAACTCCAAATCCAAATAAAAAAAGATAAGAAGATAAATTACCCTTTCCTGGATTCTTCCTTTCTCACCTTATGCCTCCTACGTAAAATGAATCCAAAGAACCCCTCTTAATGGTCAACCACTTCACGTATCTTAGGAACTCTTTTCTCCCCTAATGAATTATCCTCAAACAAATTTTAGAAGACAACTCATCAGCTTGAGGGAAATAAAATTATAATATAATAATATAGTAATATTTAATCCTGATATACATTTTAGGAATCAACTTGTTAGGCCGAGGGATAATAAATAATAAATAAATAAATAAAATAATAATATTTAGTCAAGTCACAAAATATTTCAAATGCACAACAATCTAATCAATTTAATAGTAATAATCATATTCAATTATAACTTAATAACTATAAGCCAAAATTTTAAGGTTAATTAATCACTAATTAAGATTAGTCATTTGGCATGCTTAAGGTTAGCCATATCCTTGATCATTAATCAAACTCAAGCATTTATTTAATCATCTAACATATTAAGCTTAAGAATATTTCCATATTCATGTGAGATGTGGGTATGTGGCTAGCACATGCATACCTTGTACATGTACTAATAATACTTATTGGAATCAAGTAGAAACATCAATCACACAATAGGTAGGATAAGAAAATAATGTAAGATAATAGGATCCTGTACGGCCCTTACACTAAGTCATTCCCTAACCATCTATGTCCAATTATTGCCTTCTAAGTGTCACCATATGATATGTCCAACTGAATACCATGTTTCATGAAAATATATGCCAATGGTACTTAGGATTCTAAATTATATGATAAATATAAACATTCTGAAGGTGACATGTGTGAAAGTAGAAGATGATATAGGTGTCGAATGTAAATAATGGTAAATTAACTATGTAATAAACAATTGTGTAGAGAAAATGAAAGAATGTAAAAGAACGTAAGTAGTGGAGTATGAGAAGTGTGCAAAGAAAATGTTTGTTTGGAATTTAGGATTTTGTAATGGATACGGCATGCACAACCTTTCACACATCCTTGAAAATGGTAAATTATGAAATATAATAAAATGGTTATGGGAATAGGAATATGAAGTGGGGAAATCTTTTTGCACAACTTCGAAAATGACTAAGTAAAATGGGGGAGAGGTAAAGTGATTCTATATGATATAATATATAGTTTGGAAAGGGAAAGGAGAGAAATTATATTAATAATATGAATAATGATAAATGGAAGTAATGGAGATATGTCGATAAGAATAGTGATGTTTTGGGAACATGACCTTTATTATTTATTCTGTAAAATGTTAGATGAATTTCATAAATAGGGCTATCTAATAAGAAGATGAACATAAAGCATTTCTTCAGTTATGATGTCTTTTCCTTTGTTCTCTCTTGTTCAAAAAGAGAAACAAACCTTGTAAGCCTTGGATGAAGAAGAATAGGGTTGATTATTTTTTGTTGTTTTAGAATCACTCCATATAACATCTGACATAAAAGACAACAAAAAAAGGTATAATACTACTCCATACACATTTCAACATAATGGAGTTGCAGAAAGCATCAATAGCATGATATTTCAGAAAACAAGGATCATGCTCAATGAATTCAGGTTAACAAAATAATTCTAGGTAAACCAAATGGATATTGCTTGTTAATTTGTAAATAGATCACCCTCTTCAATGTTGGATCATAAGAATCCACATAAGGTATGAACTACTAAGAAACCTTCTCTTATATATCTTAGGGTACTTGCCTATGATTCTTCTGTACACATTCGAAAGGAGAATAGTGGTAAGATAGATAGAAAGAATGAAAAAGGTATATTTACTAGATAAAAATATGGTTTGAAGAATTATAAGCTTTGGAACTAGAAAATTAAAAATGTTTTCTATAGTCGATATGTAATGTGTAGAAAAATAAAATATTTTCCAAATAGGAAGTCTAGCAAAGGGGTATAGACCAAAAGAGGATAGAGTTTTAAATTGAAGGATGAGCAATCATACTCTACAAAAGAAAATGAATAATAACAAGAACATCATACTCCAATATTGAGGAGATCACTTTAGTAAAGAAGGAAACCATAAAGGTATACTCCACTTGATTTCTGTTCAAATTAAATTTTATTTATTATTGATGATGATCCTAGAACTATTAGGGAGGTAGTGGATTGAAATTATGGAAAACTATAGAAAAGGAAATGGTTGAAGAAATGGAAGCCTTGGAGAAGAATGGTGCTTTATATCTACTAGAGTTGATGACCCTAAGAAATCCCATTGAAAACAAATGTTTGTTTAAGAAATATTGAATGTTAAAGGAAATGTGGAGAAATAGAAAACTTGTTTAGTAGCAGAAGGTTATTCCTAGGTAGAGAAAATTTAGTTGAATGATATTTTTTCTCATATTGCCAAGTTAACTTATATTAGACTTCTTTTATCCATTGTTACATCCTTTGATTTTGGAGTAGAACAACTAAATTCAAAGACAACATTCCTACATGGGGATGTGATCTAAGAAATATACAAAAATTAGTTAGAAGGATTCACAGTAAAGTGTAAGAGAGATATTTTATGTAAGATGAAAAATTCCTTATATGTGTTAAAGCAATCACCAAGGATGTGGTATAAAACACTTCATACATATATACTGGAACATGGATTCACAAGTAGCAAAGTAGATCAATGTGGGTATTTCAAATTGGTTGGAGATTAAATTATTTAATTATTCTTGTATGTGGATGATACACTACTAATTATAAATGATAGGGAAATAATCTAGGAAGTGAAAACTCAATTTCCGTCTAATTCTGGCATGAAGGATTCTAGTGTTAAAAATTTCCTTTTGGGCATGGGAATTAAAAGAGATCCAAAAAACTAGCAGCTCTAGTTCAATAAGAGGAAATATGTCAACATTATATTGTATAGGTTTAATATGCTTGAATGTGAACTATAAAGGTCTTTATTATTTCAGGTCTAAATTTATCTACAAAACAATGTCCCAAGGAACAACAAGAGGAAGAGGGTTTGTCCTACATTCCATATTTCATTTTGGTTGGAAGTTTGATATATGCAATGGTCTATACTAGAATGAACATTCAACATGTGATGGCAACATTTAGTAGGTGTATGTCAATTCTAAGTAAGGGCTAATAGATATTAGTCAAGAGGGTTTTTAGTTATTTGTGTGCCATTATTGGCTATGGATTTTGTTACCAAGAAAGACTAAGATTGTATAGAGTATTGTACATACATGGCTTTGTTAATAGATACGGGGTTCAAGAGACAGTTTGCAGTCGCACTATCAACCATATAACCTGAAAATATGTCTTCAACTCATGCATCTAAGGAATAAATATGAATACAAAGATTGTGTTTAGGTATTGGGTTGTTATAGAAAGCTGTGACGATAGCTTTAAATAGTTAGAGTGAAATAATCCTAGTAAAGAATATAACATATCATTCCAAGAAAATTCATATTCATGTTTGTATCGCTTTGTGAGAAATGTGATTGAAGAAAAAAATGTGTTTCTCGTTAGGGTGGACACTTTGAAAAATGTTTGTTGATTCATTAAAAAAATCCATGAGCACTGAGATGTTCTCTTGGTGTATAGAAACCATGGTAATTATTTCCTAGGTGTACTGATCATGTACTCCTATGAGCTCCTGTGTTTAAATGAAACAACAAGTGGGAGAATGTTTCATATTTGATATTATTTGCATAACTATCGTCATGAATTATATAATGCACTTGGCATAGTGGGGGTCACACAAGGTAGAGAGGTCCTCTTGTTCATGGGTGTTGGATGGGGGTTCAAGAATCCCATGCTTAGGAGGTTTGCAATGAGTAGAATACCTAATTCATGGTGTTTTTTTGGAAGAACCCTAGAAAAAAATACTTTGTGATAGTTTTTTGCATCCATTTTGGTGGTTTTCAACAATTATTCTTCAATTTTATTGGCTTTGTGACACATTCTTGTTGAGCCCATGGTCTAAGAGTTTAAGCTAAGGAAGTATGGTTATATTCTAATCCAAAGTAAATGGATTGGTAGTTTATGGATGCCGCAAGTATATATATTGTATTCCAATACTATAAATGGCTACTAACATGGAGCTGGGTGACACTTTTTGGCAAGGGAGGTTGTGTTTAGGCAAAACAAGGAGAGCTCGATCAAGCATATTAAGTTCTTGATCAGGTCATTTTTGGCACTCAATCGAGTCCCTTGAGTGCTAAAACAATTTCTCAATCGAGGGTTTTAAACTAACCATCATTTATTCATGAGGACTTTATCAATATCTAACACTCGATTGAGCTTTAGGGCTTGATCGAGTATTAAAGCGTGATCAAGCTCCTTTTTTAAATTAAATAACGTATTTGTGGTCTACGAGCACAATTTCTGCATAGACCACAAAAAGACAAGAGCTTGACAGATATTTATAAAGCTTAATCGAGTGATTTCATGATGGAGAAACTGAACGCAACTCGCCAACAACTCTGTCAATGTCCCAAAGGCTGAGACGAAGGTAGGCTTCCTATATTTTTTTTCTTTTTTATTTAATATTCTTGGAAAATTAAATAAATTAAATTGTTAAAAAAAAAAACCAAAAAAAAAAAAACTTTCCATACAAAACTCATGAAACCCCCGAAAAAAAACCTTTCAACACAAAAAAAAACAACTTAGAAAACCGAAGAAAATAAAAACTGGAAAACTCTAAAAACAACTTAGAAAACCACAAAACCAAAATAAAAATAAAATAAAAATAAATAAATAAATAAATAATAAAATAATAAAAAAAAAAATACCAGAAAAAAACAACATAGAAAACACTTTGAAGTCACCAAAATAACAATAATTTAGGTTTTAAATTTTTTTCTTATTTACAATAGTAGCATGTTTATTATGCATATTTTCTGATTTTGAATGGTAAAACTGTTATTTTGTAATTATTTTAGCTTTCAAAGTTTTTTGTTATCAATCTTTTGAAATCAATTTAAAATAATTATAATTTTTTTGTAATTTAAAATGCATTTTAAATTTCTAACAAATTTGATAAAAAAAATATGCCTCATAAAACTAGAAAATGAAAAAAAAACCAAACTATAACAAATAAATAAAAAATTAGGAGCTTGATATTTATATGATCAATATAGTTTCTCATAGTGAACCTCTGTTTATGAAACAATAAATTTTATGTTATTTTATTATTTTAAATTGAAATTATTTTATATATGTTTAAT
Organism: Pinus tabuliformis; assembly: GCA_031772625.1. Classification (NCBI taxonomy): domain Eukaryota; kingdom Viridiplantae; phylum Streptophyta; class Pinopsida; order Pinales; family Pinaceae; genus Pinus; species Pinus tabuliformis. The sequence continues at coordinate 84,881,702 of CM062811.1, read as the reverse complement.
ATATTTTTAATAATTAATGTAGTATGATTAATTTTTAAAAATTAATTAGTTAAAAATAAAATATTAATCTTTGAAGTTAAAAATCCAAAAGACAAAATTTTGTTATTTATTAACAAATTATTATATATATATATATATATATATATATATATATATATATATATATATATATATATTCAAGCTTCAATAATGCATCATTGGTAGATACATTAAATCCATCATGAAAAGTGCATTTAAATGAACAAAAACATTTTGACTTTTTCTAATTTCTACCATATTGTTTTATTATGTAGTGTGTTGTACAAGAAACATTGTCTTCATGTATTTGCACCTAATAGATGTTATGTGTCAAAGTCAAACATTATAAGAATTTAAAGTATATTGGAGTATTTGGTTGCATTGTTTTATTTAAAGCTTTTACATATATATTTACATGTCTGTGCCCTATGAATGAAATGCATTATTTAGATTTGGAGAAAAGTGTGAAGGTAGTTTTGACCAATTATTTCGTTTTTTTTTTTTTTAATAGGGATCTCAATAATTTGGTTGATAAATTATCAAAAAATAGACTCTAAAGTTCAATATTTCAGGGTAGATTATTCTACTTGAGATTAGAAAGGGTTTTCTTGTCAACATTCTTTCTCAGTCGACAATCTTTTCTTGGGTTAATTTATATGTATTATATGTAATACTTTAGTCAACATTTTTTTCTTTGATTAGCTTAGGTGTATTATATATAATATGCAAAGGCATCTCCTATATGTGCCCTAACTCTAGATTGTTAGAGTGCGATGAGATTTGTTATACATGTTTGGGCTTGTGATAGCGCACATAGAGTGCACATTCCACTCATAACTCCTGCCTCTAATGCTACTCAGAGTGTCAAAGGGAGTATTTCTATCCTTGTAGATGATCATGCTACCTATAGTGGAACCTCTTCACCCAATTGAGGCACATCCTATATTTTTAAAATCCTCTTTAAAATTTACATGTTTATATCTTGAAATTTTCTTTAATTTTTAAATATTCTTCAACTGATGTGTTTGAATTTAATGTATATGTTGTTATGCTTCTAATTTATTAAATATATCTCTTAAATTATGTTTATGATTTGCATACCCCCACAAGGGAGAAGCTGAGGATGATAGCACAACATCGAACGCCATGTGGGATGATGCTACAGGTCATATCACAATGGATGACATTACAACCCAACATATGTGGATCGAATGAGAGCTATGCAACATCCCTTCTAATTCATATACTACTCATAGTTTGTCTTTGATGTTGGAAAGAATCAATAGGTTGATCGAGACATACTAGAGCTCGAGCCCATAGAGTCACCTCCTACAGTCCATACAATGGATTAGGAGATGTGAGGTTAGAGGCCCACTTACTTGGGGAGGTTGTGAAAGAGGCCACCAAGAACATAAAATCCTTGTGGGGAGGTTTTTGACATCTCTCTAGATTTGCCTGCTATACATAAAATTTTAATCCACTCAATTATTGTAAGATGTTGATGCAACCACTTTTGTGTATAATCGATTCATTGGAGCCTCAGGCCAGTTACCCCACCATGACCAGGTCACCATTTATTTTACCAAGCATATATATGAAGAGTTCATGTTACATATGAGGTAGGATTACACTCATGACAGTTCCCATCATTATGGAGCCATCTTGGGAGGTACATATTATTATGAGGGGTATCGTAGCGAACCTTGACATGTACCACCACATTTGTTATTGTTGTTGCTACTATCTCAGAGCATGTTATTTCTGGCAGAGCTAGAGGGGTTTTCGAGACTTGGTGTTAAGACTAGGGATACCATTGTGGATAACTATTGGGTGTAGTTTTCATACCTATTTCATATACTCTATTTCCCTAGTTTTGACCCTTTTCCCCTCCAAACCAACATAACTTTACATGTTAACTTCCTCTTTCCTTATTGTGAACAACATATTTTTCTATCATGTTATTTTTCCATTTTTTCTATATATAACGATGCAATATTCCCTTTTATGGATAGCTGGCGTAAGCATTGGAGAAGTATTTTAGATCCTCCTCTCTTTTTTAGGTGTCGCTCAGTAGGATGAGGTTATTGAATGAAAAGATATGATCATCGGCCTAAGAGCAGGATGAAACATATTGTTGTTACACTCTGTGTGTTATTATAGACCTTGGTGTTACACCACGATGTTGTTATAGACATTGTTGTTGCAACACGTTGTTGTTACAGATTACTGTTGTTACACCCTAGGTAGCATTAGAATTTTTTGTTATCTAGTGTTGTTGTTAGATCCCAAATTGTTATCTGATTGCAAGATGTTGTTACACTATAGTTTTCAAGTCGTGGGTACTATTCCACACAGCAACTATTGCAAGTTATGAATTTTCTACTTAGAAAGTGATAGATTCAGGTGGTTATGATTTTAACAGATGTATTTAAATATGATTACTATTTAGGAATTGTTATAAAGATTTCTATTTTATGAGCAGCATGAGAATCATGACATTCTCATGACTGATCTATTCCTAATTTTTTTGTATGTAATTTTCATAAGACAAACTTAATCCCTCAGGCACCGGGGACAACATAGAGAGTAATGTTGTTTTGATCTTGTAAGTTTTAATAGTTCTTCATATCAAAGACATTGTCGTGATGTTGATGTTGTTTCTAAGTTGACTCCTTAACTAGTCTTTTGCTCAATCCTGCCCCCCTACTAGGGAGGAAGGGCCCTCCTTTTTAGCAGCGACTACAGTGGTAGAGTAGTTGTATATTATTGTTTCACTCTTTTACTACTTGTATGGTTTTCTGTTGTCACTATATAATTTGTAGAATATATCTGCTTCAGTTCTATAATTATGTTATGTTGTTACACATATTTGATTAACAGTATGGTAGGGTACCAGCTGGTGTAGTTATCAGTACAGTGTGTTGTGTGCCTTTCCTCTGGTAATTGTGAAGTGCGATTTAATTTTTGTAGAGTGTTTTAATTTCAGCATGAATGATTTAGTTTCTACAATTGATTCAGTGACATTCTTTACTGTTTTCTATTTTCACTCTTGGTTGTAGTGTATCAACATAGATAGTACAAACTCCGTTGAAATAAAAAACCTACCATGGGTTGAAAATTAAATGGTTGTGGTCTTGGTTAATTAGGATTGATTAAAACAACACTACATTTTGGCGTCGTTGATGGGGAAGGTAGTTGACGATAGAGTTAACCAATTTGTTTGTTTCATGATAGATTGTTCTTAGTTGATAGTCGTTAGGTGGTAACATGAGAGGTAAGAACCTGCGCCTCACTATAACATACCTAGGCAGGCTGACTGATGTGATCACTATGGAACTTAGGGTGTGGCATTTTGGTGTTTTCTTAAAACGTGTCTTCATCTCTTCAGTTGTTGGGCGGTAAGATGAGAGGTAAGAACCTACGCATTGCTCTAACATACCTGTGTGCGATCACCATTATCAAATATTGAGACACATAGTGTGTGAATTAATATACATAGGGTCCACGTGTGTAACTGTAGGAATTATAGATTTACCAAAAACACCCCCACACTCTAATTAGTCACAGGTAAAATGGGTCGTAAAAAGGGAAGGAAGAGTCTAGATTTGGGAAGGAAAACATTTATCCATGAACGGATCTCAAGGGTAGAAAAAGAACAATCAAGTTGTCAAAAGGATGCAAGGAAAACAGGGCCACAAACATTTGTTATTCCAATAACAAGGATAGAAGCCTTTGATTCCTCTATCTCGGGACCATAACATTCTAAAGCTAGTGAAAATGCTCCCAAGACTAAGCATCTAATTCAGGAGCAGCATGGGGAAGCTAGTAACCAAAATATTAGGGTTGAGGGGCAAGGGGAAATGGAAGGGGAACATCAAAAACTTGAAGGAGGAGAGCACAAATTGGTTTATCAAAATCCAGAGTCTGGCTACATAATGAAAGAAATATCCTTGAAGCAACCTGAGCTACCAATTTCACCTGCAAGATAATGACAAGAACAATTTGAGAACATTTGCTATAGCAAGGATCATAAGGGTTAACAATGGGGGATAATAATAACAAAAATGATAAACAATATGCTACTGTAACCACCTTTAATTTCCCAATTAGGGATATTAGAGGTGACGCTCCCATGATAAATATTCCTTCATCATTTTTGCCATCTTTTCAAGGAATGACTGTACAAGATCTTGACACCTTCTTATTTGAATTTGATATCTTGTGTAGGAGTTAAGACTATGTTTCAGATGCTCATAAATTAAAATTATTTCCTGCTACTCTAAAAGGAGCATCGCTGAGATTGTTCACGGTGTTTGGCTCTGCTTCTCTTCGAACATGGAGTGACATTAAGGAGACATTTTTGTCAAAGTATCAAGACTATTAAAGAACCAGGGACTTAAGAGAGGGTGTATTCAGGATGACACAAAAGGAGGATGAGATCTTGGAGGGCTATGTGGAGCAGTTTCATTATAATTTGCAGAGGTATAAGAACAATGATTTAGGTCATGAGATCTTGAAGACCATATTCACAAGAGGAATGAGGGATGATTTCCTTGATACTATGAATCTATTAGGAGAATGGGACATATCCCAGGAACCATTCACTGAAATCATAAAGCTTTATCTCATATTCTCTAGAGGATCAAAGAAGGGAAGTAGCACAATCTGAGATGCCTCTTCTCGAATACAAAAATCTGCAAGTGGAGGAGCAACAGAGCAAAGATCGGGAATTTATTTGAAAATTTAGAAACCAACATCCTCAGTACTCTATCTGCCCAGATAATGAGAACATTGATCAAGAAAGCACAAGGAAAATCTAATACACCTGTTGTTGTGTTATGTTCGAATTTCCAGAAGAAACATCCCTTGAAATGAATAACATCAGCTTGTGCAATATTTGTGAGTTGGAACATTCTACAGGTTAATTTCCGGAGCTTCCAAGACTAAAAGAAGTACTTAGAGAATCGAGTGAAGAGGTTTAGTCCTATTATTTCATCGTGTCGAGGATACCATGGCAGCAACCACCTCCAGGTATGTCCCAAGATTTTTCTTCTTCTGATTCGTGGAATAATGCATATAATGCTCAACAATATTCATGGCAATAATTTGGTCCCTCTCCAGTATAATTTCCTTCACCCTGGAACCAGTTGTCCCCCTCTTGATCTATTCAATATCCTCCATCTCAACCATATCCTTGGAATCAGAACTGGAGGGGGAATGCCCAAAGTACGGTTCCATCTAGATTACCAATACATCAACCACTACAATTTCCCCCTTTCCAAACTCCTATTCCTCCACCACCTATGTGACCCTAATTACCTATGCAACCTAAACCTAACCTGAATAATAAAGCATAGACACTTCGACTACCTTCCAGACTTACCTTATCACTCCCATCGAACTTAATGAAATTCAACTATGGTCAGGTAAGGTGATTAAACCAAACCACTCCCCTATCATAGCTGAGGGGGAATGTGCACCTCCAGAGAAGGTACAATAGATCTTCAGGTGGTTACTACACTTGTAATAGTCGATACGGAGTGAACTATTATGCCTGTAACAACCAAACTAGGAAGAATTGTTACTCCTGTAACAGCCGACTTGAGTACGATTGATACACCCATAGTAGCTGATTCGACTATTATGACTGAAGATCCTTTGTATCCTCAGAGATTAAATAAGACTGGAATGACCTCACAATCCAAATCTGATTTCCTTAGGGATTTTGAAAACTTGTACGTATGAATTCGTCTATTTCAAGCTCTTAAATAAGTACCTATTTATGCCAAAACATTACAAGACCTATGCATTAAGAAACTTGGAAGGAAGCCTAAGAACCCTACTACCATACACATGATGGGGAAATTGTCAGAATTAATGACTGATCAACCTCTTTTAACCGAGTATAATGATATAGGAAACCCTATGCTTACTATTTATATTGAACACCAGCCCATAACTAATACATTGGTTGATCTTGGGGCAACCATTAATGTAATGACAAAGGACCTCTTTACCACCCTAGGGTTACATGGACTTAGACATATTCTTATTGTAATTGAATTAGCAAATAGGTCTCGTGTTAAACCCGATGGGGTATTAGAAGATGTACTAATCAAAATTTCTTCTTGGATGTATCCAACTGACTTTCCTATCTCACAAACCAAATACAACCTTGGGGGACATCCTTTGATTTTAGGGAGATCATGGCTGGCCATTGCAGATGCATTTATAGGATACGGATTCAGATCTATGATGATTTCAGATGGCCATGCTACAAAGAAACTTAATCCTTACCCCCCAAAACTAAATATGGATTTGAAAAATCCCTGCTGGGATGGATTTAAACCCGAATTAGATCTTTCCCTACCACTCCTCACTCTAGGAAAAGCCCTGTATTTCAAGGACGAGACAGAAGATGATATCATTAATGGATTTATTAGTAACTCACTTTATGTCACCTCTATTGAAAATTCAAGGGAGGAAGAGGAGGTATAACATATAAACTTTAAAAAAATGAGAACCACTCCGCATACTAACAGTAGTCTAGTCGAAGTAGAACCAGGAAAGTATTCGAACATTAATTCCAACTTGACTGCTGAGAAAAATAAATTGTTGTTACAGCTGTTACATAAATACAAAAAAGCATTCCCAAGGGACTACACGGATATGAAAGGGATTCATCCCAACCTGTGCACTCACCAAATTTATTTGAAATATGGCTGCAAACAAATTAGGCAACTGCAGCCCCGCATGAACCCTGCAATGAAGGAGGTAGGAAAGAAGAATTATAAAAACTCGTATATGTTAAATTTATTTATCAAATATCTAAGAGTCAGTGGCTGTATCCGATTTCCATTGTCCCTAAGAAGAATGGAAAGTGGATAGCTTTTCTGGATTACATAGAACTCAATAAAGCCACTCAAAAGGACCATTTTCCTCTCAATTTATAGATCAGGTCCTTGGGACCCTTTCTTGGAATTTTTCTTTTCATTTTTATATGGGTTTAATGGCTACAACTAGATACAGATTTCCCTAGAGGATTAGGATAAAGCAACCTTTACTTTACCTTGGGAAACTTTCACATACAGAGTACTTCCGTTTGGACTCTGCAATGTGCCATGAACTTTTTAGAGGGAAATACTAGGAATTTTTTTCTAATTTTTTGAATGAGTGCCCTAAAATCTTCACGGAAGATTTTACATCTTATGGTGATGATTTTGAAATATCATTAGCTAGTTTAGAAAAAGTGTTGGAACATTGTATACAGACTAATGTTGCTTTGAGCACCAAAAAATATCACATGATGATGAATGAAGGAATCGTGCTGGGACACTATATTTTTGCTGACGAGATCAAGGTAGACCTTAATAAAATAGAGGTAATTCTGAAAATTCCAACACCCAAGACACAAAAGGCGGTACGTAGTTTCTTGGGAAATGCAAGGTATTAAAGAAGATCTATAGAGATTTTTTCAAAAACTTCATCCCCATTATTCTTCTTACTTATGAAATATGTGGAATTTTTATGGACAAGAAAGTGTGAGCAACCCTTTTTGAAGCTGAAATGTTGTGTATCTACAACTCTGATTTTACTTGGACCTAATTACGAATTGTTGTTTCACATAGCTACAGATGCATCTGATATTGTTTTAGGTGTTGTTTTGGGCTAGCTAGAGGATAAGAAACCTTATGCTATTTATTACATAAGCAAGAGCTTGACTCTAGCTAAACTCAATTACACATTGACCGAGAAGGAATTCTTAGCAGTAGTGAATGTCATCAACATGTTTTGACATTATATTATTGGGTATCAAGTATTTGTACACACTAACCACTCTGCCATTTGTTTTTTAATGAATAAGACAATTAGCAATGGTAGAATTACACGTTGGTTATTGTTTTTATAGGAATTCGATATCACAATTGCAGATAAACTTGGAAAAGATAATGTAGTAGCTGATTTTCTTTTCAGGTTAACTATTGATGAAAATTTCATTCTGACTGAGGTTTATTTCCTTAATGAGCATCTCTTTTCTATTTCTACTTACTCACCATGGTATGTAGATATAGACACTTATCTTGCTACAGGGAAGTTTCCACAATACTTGTCCTCCAAGGAAAAGAGAAAAATCATACAAGAAAGTGCTACTTATACCTAGATAGATGGGAATATCTATCACACTAGACCAGATTTTCAGATCCTACATTGTGTTAGGGAAGATGAGATCTTTGGCATACTTAAGGCTTCTCATGAGAAACCTTTTGGAGGGCACTTCGCGAACAAGCAAACATGATACAAAACCCTTTCAACGGGAAATTATTTGTCAACAATATTTCAGGATGCCAAGAAGTTCGTGAAAGGATGTGATAGTTGCCAAAGGATGGGCCAACTATTGCAATCAGATGAGATGTCATTAAAGCCTCAAATAGTCTTACGACCATTTTAGAAATGGGCCTTTGATTTTTTGGGACCAATTAATCCTTCATATAGATAGAGGTCCTACATCTTTGTCTGCATTGACTATGTCTGTTGGACATGGAATCCACTCACAGCAGATTTTGGGGCTCAAAGCCCAAGTTTTGGTCAAAGATGGTGTAGAAATCCGCGAATTGTGGGCATGGAGCACAAATTGTAGAATTGAGTCATAGGGACATCCACCCTAAAATATTGTAATTTAATTTAAGTTGTGTCATCCTACCCATGGTCCGCAAACCATGAGATTGTATAAATAGAGCGAGGCTCTAAGTGTAAAGGAAGGTATGAAGAGATAGAATAGAAAAGGCATGGTTTGAGGTTAGAGTTGGATCTGAAGTGTACTTGGTCATAGTAGTAGGAAGAGGTTCTAGAGCTAAGTGCACATAGGCCTTGTTGGGTTTGTACTTGGGATTGAAAGTTAATAAAGAGAATTTTACTCTGTGCATTTGTTCTTGAATTCATATTTTAATGTTATGAATTACTTTTACTCTATTTACTTACTGCGCGCAATCGGTAAGTGCTTGTGAATGCTTATATACGAACATAATCTAAGTAATCAACTAAAAGAGCCTAATTAAGGAAGAATTTTGTAAATAACATGTGTCGCGCTACGGCTAGAACTGTGCAAAGATAGTATCGCAAGGCGCAGGGTGCCAGCTGATGCGTGTAGCATAGTAAGCATGAAGGTTGGACTGTGTAGAAATCACCTCCTATCAGACATCCCTAGGATGTGAAAATTTGGTTCTAGCACCCTCCCATACTACTTCGGGTAAGACCTTAGTCCGTGCTCCACAGGCTATTTTCGAAAGGGCCAGTAGTAGCAGGATTTGCTTGGATAAATCACTTCTCAACCTAGGTCAGGCCCACCTAAGCCAACAAATGGTTCCATTGTGAGGATTGGGATCTACATAAGGGATGTCTAATTTCGTGCCACTGGAACCCAACAAAGAATGAAATTGAAGAGTCGTTGGACAAGAAGATTGATGAGTTCGCGACACAGGAAAATAGAACTCTGCAAGTATGTAAGGAAAAGTGGTTGGAGCACTACATGTATACGGAAATCCACGAGATTTTCTTTGCATCCTTTCCTTCTATGCTGTAGGATTGGATCGTAAAGTTAGCTGATAGCCAGGAAATGTGTAAGCTCGACAAACCAATTGTCTGGACTCTAGAATTAGTGTGTAGACTAGAGGCATCAGAAGATAATATCACGTGAGCTATGGACCATTGGCTCGACCAAATAATAGGGGGATTTATGATTGAGTTTGCGGTAGACACGATTGTAAGCTACAACGAGGCAGAATGACGCTTTCTCAAAGGACCACGAGGTAAGTATATTAAATATTTGAATACTTGGATTAAAATGCTATTGTGTGAAAATAGGGTCATGCGAATACATTAATGTTTGGGACTATGCGGAGTGGAAATATCTACAAAATTAGTGAAGAATTAGAAAACAGTTCCTTAATTTGACCCTCGCAAGGGAGCAAGGAAGAGCTCGGTAAGGTCTCCCCGAGAAGCATGGTCAGTTTGATAAGGCAACACATTCCACGATTACCACCTCCACCCACACTACCACCCGCTTCACCTCCCTCACCTGCATCTCCACCCACTCCACCTCCACCACCTCCACAGTTCAGTATGGCAAGTGCGATCAAACTACCAGTATTCAGAGGAGTAGGGAATGAAGATTCAGACTAATTCTGGTTGATGTAAGAGCGGTATGGGAAGAAAAAGGTGTCATGGATGACAATATGAAGAAGTATACATTGGTGAGAGCATTGCAGGATCGTGCATTAATATGGTATATCAAGCACTATAACAACCACCCAAATGCAGGGATAGCAGAGATCCAGATTGCGCTGAACAAGGAATTTAGCAGGCCAAAGTTAGAAACACAATCAATCATTGGGTTTAAAGAAATCACAATGGTCCTAGGTGAGACTCCTTGGGATCTGGAGCAACGGCTGAAGTGTACGATCCACGAAGCCAATATTAAATTGACAAATGGACAAAATTGTGCATGGTTGGTAGCATCTCTGACACCGCACTTGAGGATGGTGCTGTCACAACAGAAACTTTCCACCCAGGCTGAAGCGTTGGAAATGGCAATGAGATTATATGAGACTTTGATACAAGACCCTGGGTGGGAGTTCAAAAAATCCACGTGCAACTACAAAATCTGTGTTTGGGAATGCAAAGTTTAAAGCAGGATAGGGCACGACGGCCAAAAGTGCTTGAGGAAGTATGGTGCATAAAATGCAAAGGTCATGGCCATGACAACGATCATTGTCTAGTGTTAACGAACTACTGGGCAGAAGCAGGGCCAAATCCACTGAGACCAGAGACACATCCAGGGCCAAGTGCGACACCTGCTTTATGGTGCATGATTTTTTAGATAGGAGGGAAACACACGACGAATAATTGTCATTTGCTGCAAAAGTATACCTAGTCACCCCAGAAATTGCTTTGTAATTTTTGCAGGTTGGTAGGGCACGATGAGTGCACTTGCCATAGTTACGAGCTAATGATGGATCGGACCCTTGCCTATAGGATGCAGATTGAAACGCGAGCCCTTGACCTAGATACGGGGATGGTGCGCACTGGATTTTAGCGGTGAGGTCGAGGATGAGGTGGAATGCAACTAGGAAGGGGTTGCGAACAATTAATTTGTTACAATTACAGTCCACCATGGCACTATTCCTCTGATTGTACCAACCTGACGAGGATATACTATTCATATTGTGCTAAGTTTGATCATGAGACAATAGATTGTCCTACATTGATCACAAGGATGTGCGAAAAAGAGGTATTCCAGCCTCACCCGACTCAAAATATAAAAATGATGAGGTCTGAGCTACGCGAAGAGGACCCAAACGTAAACATGATGCTTAGAAGTGATATGGCCATGGGAGAGGATATGGGGAAGAAGAAAGAGGAAAGTACATGGGTTCACAAGGCTCTTGCAAAGGAATCCAAGTTTGACTTAGAATGCGCAAAGGAGACATTCAGGGAAGCTAAGAAGAGCTTCATGGAGGCCTCCACCTCAGGCTGTAAGGATCAACCAGAGCCATGGATTAATCCTTCAATGCTCACTACCTTTATGGAGACATGCATGAAACTACTGCACGATAGCAAGGTGATTAAAGGACTATAGGAGCTGATCACTAGGTGCGTAGGGTGAGGGGAACCGTGCGTAGTCCGGAAATTGGGGAAGCATGCATTGCGCACTAGAGGAGAAATGAGATTGACTGCACATATTAGTGAGTATGAGATGGATTAGGTAATCCTAGATCTGGGTTCGAATGCAAATGTATTATTAAAGAAAACATGGGAATGCATGGGTAGGCCTGCATTAGAATGGTCCCCTATTCAATTACGAGTGGCGAACCAATAGAATATTTTTCCCATGGGGAGGTTGCAAGGGGTAACAGTTGATATTGAAGGCACGAGCGCATAGGCAAACTTTTAAGTAAAAGAGATTTTCGATCACAGCAATCCCTATCCCGTGTTGTTAGGAATAGGCTAGGCCACTGATATTAATGGAGTCATCAACCTGAAGAAGCACAAAATGATCTTCGAGAAAATTCATTGCGCATAGTAGTTCCACTGGACCCAGCCGAGGGAGCGTGCTACACCGAACTAGTGCACGATGATGATTGCGATAATGATTTTGATTGTATTTACAATATAACTGTGTGAGACTAGGGTTGGATGAATCTGACTAAATATGGGAGGATCTCGTGGGAGCGCGAACGGTCCTGCACTTCGGATTCAGATGAAGAAGTAGAGCGATGGTAGAATCAGTTGCACAAAGTGACGATGTTGAATTGCAACATGATGGTTATATCACAATGTTGTGTGACAACATAGGTGAAAGAATTGTTGACATATGATGGATTGATAGCGGTGGATGAATTATTGAGCAAATTTGAAAGCGCATTATCGGAACAATAGCAGTCTGATGATTAGAAGTGTTCACTGCGTGCAACACCCGCACGATGGTGGGGTACACATCAAGGAAATTTTGAGGACTGGAGCAGATGTAGAAGGATGATGTGCCTATAGTTTGGAAGCCCCCAATTTCAAACAAAAATCGATCAACAAGGATGAAGCAACTTGTGCACCCACCTGTCTTGATGGGTACAGACATGTGCTGGGCAGCCCACATAAGCACACCCCAAACTGAGGATTGAAAATCGGAAGAGGAGACAGCAGCAGGAAACGCGATGCGCACCACAAATGTTCCACATGGAAGCATTCAGGAAGGTATGCGAAGTCCTGAACAGGGTCCACCAGGCGACGAGAACTAATTGGGACCTGCTTGTGCCAGTGATTCGATGGACCTATAAGACAATGTGCAAAACCCTGAGTGCGGAGATGATTCCAAAGCTAAGGAGCAAATTTGAGGCCATAAATTTGGAGGAAAGGAATCCTCACGTAATGGATCCCACAATTGTGATAGTACGCAAGGACTAGGATGAAGGAATTATGCAGCTACGCAAGGGTAAACATATGCGGATTCAAGGATCCATTCAGCGAGGGAACTTTAAACTTCGTGAACTTGAAGAAGATCGGGTACGACTAAGGAATAAAATCATGTCAATGGATGCGGAGATCAAAAAACTGGAAAATGAAATCTTGCAAGCATGTCTTGTCGATAATGTAAAAATGACAAAATAAGATACAGACAGCCATACTATTGCATTAGAAGATTGTTGCCGAGAATTTGTGACTCTGCTACCATGGTTGTCACTGCACCTTACCAAACAAAGTAACCAAGGGAGCGCACCACATAAGGAAGAATGCACGGCACTGACTGTCATGAGGGTAATTAATAAGTGCCCATAGACTAGGTTGGAAGGTGAACTGAAGTCTCGCATAGGTGGTGCGACCACCTGACTAGCCGTAGGGAGTACAAACTCAATGCTCCAAGAAATTGAAAGAGAGAATGGGACTATAAAAGAGGCTATGGGAGAGCTGCACGATAAGGAGGTTATGCACAGGATCGACATGTCACAATGGTTGCACCTACGTAGAGGGGGTGGCGCTGCCATGCAGGTAGGCTGGGAAGTGACTATTGGTTTCACTGTTCATCATAAGATGTCCAATTTGGGACAAAGAGGAATAGGTGACGAGCAATTAAGACACAAATTAAGAGCTATATTTGGGGCGATCTACTGCCATGAAGGCATTAATGACTCATAAGTGGGGGGAATGGTTGAATTAAAATTCAAAAGATTTTATAAAACCCCTAGGGCTAGCCACGAGATAACACTTGGTTGTTTGAGATTTGAGCAATTACAGAGCATTGAGCGCCGAGTACTCTTACCACCTTCGAGTATGCGACAGAACATATCCCATGTAAACACGATGACTGCTACCAGACCAGGAGTGTGATTCACTGAAGATACCGCTGGTGAGGCCATGGAGCCCCATATGGTCCATGAGGAGCCCGAAGATATGGCAGTTGCACTAGAAGTTCTAAAATCACCACGGACACTGCGGCCAAAGAAAGATAAGCAGACTATGGGACCAGTCCGCATATCCCCAAGAAACCCACAGTTCGGCAAGTTGTCAATGGAAGAAAAAGGAAAAGTCGTCACCATTGAATCAGATGAAGAGGAGGAAGACTTACAGGCTCTAATTGATCAAATAGAGGCACAAGACAATGTGGAGGAGGATGTCCCACCAATGCCTTCCACAGCAAAGTTACCCACGTATGTCCCTCTGTGGAAAGGGAAAGTTAGGGTGGCCAAAGACGTGGAGGCCACGAAGAGTGTGCTCTAGACCCTACTCCTCCATGATGGAATTACTTTTGAAGATCCACCCCTCGGGCGGGTGCCTACCCTAAAATTCGAAGATGTGGACCTCGCAGACAACGAGATGTTCCCGCACCTAGCGATGGAAATCTTGATGAAATAGAGGTTGGAGGGGCCAGTGATCATGTTGGAGCAGTGAAAATGGTTATGCAGTGTGGAGAAGGTTGGGTTACTTCATCTACGATGGATACCCCACTTTCACCGCACACCCATCACCATTTTTATCATCATGCAACTACTGTGCCTGGTGCATGATGGGTATCTATGGCTGGAGGAGCCTATTCCCATCACAGCGGAACTTATTCACAGGATTTATTGGCTTCCTTGTAAGAGAAGGGACAATAGGGAAATAGCTGGTAAATGTAGTGATTTGGCTCTCACAGAAGCCATGAAACCCAAATACAAGTTGGCAAAGAAGAATCGCGGCTACGCAATTGCGAGTATCAAGGACAAAGGCATGCGCGTAGCCACCCAGCTCCTGGATTTCAAATTAATGCAGAAGTGTCATGCCGATGAAGTACCAGCACCTGTGGTTGCACTGGCCGAACAGTGCGCATAGGGGGTCCAGTTCAACTAGGCTGAGTTCCTTCGTGAGGAATTTTTGATGAACTACAAGGAGTCCCGAGAGCAAGGTAAGACCTTCCACTACATGTGGATTCTCTTATCCATCTTGCTAGTACCATGCGAACTACTAGCAGATAGCCAATTTTTGCCTATCGACCAGGACCTACATGAGGCCATGAAGTATGCTTCGCTCTATGCCATGAAGGATGCAAAGCGGATTCATGCGAGTAAGGTTTTTTGGGTGCTGATGGAGGCGAGCATATGGATATGGATCAACAGAAGACCACGATTGTCTCCCACAGGGTATGCCCCTCTGCAAAGCTTTGTGTATTTTAAAGCATACATGCACAACATTCATGTCCTGGCATGGACGGATCCAACAAAGGAATGGAGAAAGCTTCCATTTACTGCTATTGATGATGCCATCTTCATAGCATTGGAAACATAGCCTCTGAAGTGGTACACCCCGGACTTGGTAGGAATGGAGAAGGTCGCAGCCCAACAAAGGAAGAAGGGTTCCAAGTTGTGGATCGCGCTGCTAGCTGAAAAGAGGTGCCAGGAACAAGCAGTAGCAGAGGTAGCCGCATAGCAGAAGATGACCGATGCAACAACAGCGGCGCAAACGGCAGAAACAACAACATTGCCAATAAAAGAGGTCGAGGGGGACCATCAAATGTCAACTAGGCAAGGGGATGAGGTCATTGACCTGGACAAAGAGAGCACAGATCCGGAAACTACCTCGCAACAGCTGAAATGGTCGCGCGTTATTGAGAATGTAGTCCCCAGAAAGAAGATTAAGGCATCCAGGATGCTCATTGACCCAATCACGCTTACAGAAGGTGATCTTTTTGACATTGGTGAAACGGTTCGCGATGTCACTAAGGACACGCTCCAAGACGTCATGGTGGAGCAGAACACTGTGTTGGGGGTGCTGCAAAAGCAGTTACAGGGACTAAAGGTGCAACCCTCTCAAACAGGAATGATGGCTCCATATGTCGCAGCTGGTACATCAGAGGCGGAATAGATACTCTGTGCTCGCATGACCAACACTTTTGTGTTCCCCGAGGGCGCGTTATCAACAACAAAAGAAGTTGACCAAGATGTGGTGGGCAGGATTAAGGGGTTGAGCTTAAGGGATTGATGAGACCTTCCCCATCACTGCTGACATCGAAGGAAATCTCACACAGATGAAAGTGATACATGCCTTAAGACATGGATTTTCCCCTAATAGCGAGAATTTAGCTGAAAGAGTAGGGTAAATCTAGCAGACGGAAAAATAGTGCGTTGCGGACCTTCGCGCAGCCCAGGCTTAGTTGGAGGGGCTCCGTGCCAAGATCGCCGCACCAACAGATTGACTCAGGATGAGTCATGTTGATTGTGTTGGGCAACTGTTGGGCATGGAATCCCCCCACATCAAGTTTTGGGGCTCAAAACCTATTTTTTGGTCAAAGATGGTGTAGAACTCCATGAATTGTGGGCGTAGAGTGCAAAGTGTAGAATTGAGTTACAGGGTTGTCCACCCTAAAATTCTATAATTTAATGTAAAGCTGTGTCAGCCTACCCATGGTCCAGGGAGCATGGGATTGTATAAATAGAGCGAGGCTCTAAGTGTAAAGGAAGATATAAAAAGATAGAGTAGAAAAGCCATGGTTCGAGGTTAGAGTTGGATCTAAAGTGTACTCGGTCATAGTAGTAGGAAGAGGCTCTATAGCTGAGTGTGCAGAGGCCTAGTAGAGTCTGTCGCTGAGTTCGCAGACCCTTGCAACTAAGTGCACAAGGTGGAGTTGGGTATGTACTTCAGATTGAAAGTTAATAAAGAGAAGTTTACTCTATGCATTTCTTCTTGAATCCGTATTTTGATGTTATGCATTACTTTTACTCTGTTTACTTATTGCGCCGTAATTGGTAAATGCTTGTATGAATGTTTATATATCAAAATAATCTAAGTAATAAGCTAACATAGCCTAATTAAGGAAGACTTGGGTAAATAACACGGGTTGCGTTATGACTAGAACTGCACGAAGACAATATCGCAGGGTGCGGGGTACCCACTGATGCGCGTAGCATAGTAAGCGCGAAGGTTGGACCGCGTACCAATAACCTCCTATAATACATCCCCAGGATGCAGAAACTTGGTTCTAGCACCCTCCCATACTACTTCGGGTGGGACTATAGTTCGCACTGCGTGAGCTGTTGCCGAAAGGACCAGTAATATTATGATTTGCTTGGCTAAATCACTTCTGAACCTGGGTCAGGCCCCACTAAGCCAACAATGTCATAAAATGAGTTGAGGAAAAAGAGCTAACAAGAGCCATAGATTGCCTTGTTTCAGACTTCCTATTTGAGGACATTTTCATTTATTTTAGGATACCCGGGGAGATAGTGACAGATGTAGGGCCCTAATTTACATTTCATATGATCCAAAAGTTGGTTGAAATATATAAAATCCATCATAGAAGCACGACACCTTATCACCCACAAGAAAATAGCCAAGTGGAAAGCACCAGCTAGTTCATTAAGGGGATTCTTACCAAGACTGTGGCTAGTCACCAAAGGAATTTGGTTGATAAACTTCTAGAAGTGTTGTGGGGATATAGAACTACATGGAGGAATAATATGAGATTCTCACCAAACAAACTTGTGTATGGTAAAAATCTCTTATTCCCTATTGAGTTCAAAATCAAGACAATGAGAACAACATTGCAGGTAAATCTAGATGTGGCTACAAGACAAAAGAAAAGGTTGAACTAGCTCAATGAATTGGAGGGGAAACAGATGGTTGCTATCTAACAAACAGAGATTATCCAGCAGAAAAGAGATAAGTGGCATGATAGGTTTATCAAAAAGAAGAAATTTCATAAAGGAGAATGGGCTCTCTTATATGATTCGAGATTCAAGGAATTCAAGGGTAAGATCTACGCCAGATGGCTAGGTCCTTATGAGGTAGATGTGGTGTTTGACAATGGGATCGTGAATTTGGTTACCATTGACAGTGCGAGGCTAATATTGCTTGAAAACCGTCTTTGATTATATCATAAAATTATTTCAAATGATTCATTGGTTAACATTGTCACAAATTTGGACCTTCAGATTACAGTAGCAGGGGGAAACCCCCCTATGTTACCCAAATTCAAAATTTTCAATAACCGTAAAAACTTAAAACCAACCTCTATTGGTGATTGTTACACCTTCTAAAAACAAAACAAAACAATATATATCTCTATCTATATCTATATCTATATCTATATCTATATCTATATCTATATCTATCTATCTATATATATATATATATCTATATATATATATATATATATATATATATATATATATATATATATATATATATATATATATATATATATATATATATATATATATATAATGAAAATAATCTGGCTGTGAAAACGACTTTTTGGTGGCTGTTACACACTTTGAAACAACATTTCTTTATTTCAGGCATACCTTACAATAATGTTGTTACACGACCGTTTTTAGTTCTTTGTTTTTATATTTTGTGGAAACCAATAATAAGTAACAGTCTTCTTGGTTGTTACAGATGTAACAACTGACGACTTCTAGAAATGATCCAAGTAAATTATCTATTGTGATACATGGTACACATCACCATGACTCAGCAGCAATTTCCTTGATCGCCAAAATTAATTTTTCACACCTCGTCACCAATGTGTTCTCTCCACATCACACAAGGTATGTCATCAAATGGTAATATCGCTATCCTCTTTTCAATAGTTATTGTGGAAATTTGATGTGATATCGTTTTGACAGCCAAGGATGACCATCACACTTAAGCCGGGGGGAGGTCCAATTACATCATGACATGATTGTTGCATGATCTGTGAGCATTTAAACCAAAACCAAAGTATGATGATATCATAATCATTATCATTTAATTTTTTATCATGTTGAAAAGGGAATCGTAATTCAGACTAGACCTTCCATAACTTAGCATTAATAAAGAACCCTCATTTCAAATCCTTTCCTTTAACCTCACTACATCACCCTACCATTACCCACTACTGAAGCGTTACATGCTCATTGAGAACTCTCAAACAGAGGTAGAGTAGAACAATTTGCAGAGCTAGAACAACTGAGCATTGTGTCGATCTCTTTGGAATTTTTCAAAGAGGAGAACAATATTGAAACAATGTAGCAATGGGTCGAGTTACAATTCGACATGAACCAAGATCAACAGAGGCATTGGAAAACTACATCGAAACATGCCAAATTTTCAAAGATGCAAGTTGGTTTGATTTTTTCCAAAGGCTGGAGGGATCAGACGGAGAAATTGCTATGGAATTCTCTAATAATTTTAAGAGGAATTAAACAGAGGTTGGTGGATTATAGTTGGAAGTTACAAAGGAGGTGATTGCTGGTGTGACACTATTGCCAATAGAGGGAAAATCTGGTTTAACTAAAAAATCAATGGACCTTCTTTGAAGGAGGATTTTCTCCAAGGGGAAGAATGACTAGTGAGGAAATGAAGAGGAATTGTTAGGTTTCCGCTTCCCCAGCCATGGGTAGATGTCGCCCTTTACCTCATTAAGTATATAACCTGTGAGGGAAGGGAAAAATATTGTATTCATTTACCACTTCCCATTGTTAAATCACCTCCAACATCAACATATGATAGAACTCCCATAATTTTTGTTGTAGGATATCAAGCATATGGCTGCTATCATGAAGACAATTGTGCACATAGAGAACTGCACCAAAAACCACAGCCTTATGAAGTTAATTTTTTTAGATTACCTAAGTCACTAGGGCAAGAGTTGGGATGAATTCATGAGAAGGAAGGCTAGGACTACCCACAAGAAGCAAGCTAGGAATTCTAAGGAAGCTCCAATAGAAATGAAGGAGAAACCCCAACCCTCGAATGTAAGGGCTACAAAGAGACCATTTAACAAGCCAATAGGTGATAAGTGGCTGAAGCAGAGAGTAAGGGTTAGTGGGAACCTATAGTGTTGTTGGGAAAAGTATCCAATACGGAATGACCCTATCCCACTCTAAGGGTGATAGTACCTCAGCAACAATCAAAGCAAAGCTATTTGAGATTACTTCTTTATGAGATGTAAGAGAGGGGAGGAAGAGATCCACTAACCGATGTCTTCCTCTAATGATTGATCCAATCTTCTCTCTTTGCTGCTTGCTCCCAGCTCCTTGCTCTTTCACTGGCCCAGCTACACCAAGATCCTGCAAAATCACAAGAGAGGGAAACTACAAGAATCATACATTCATAACTGATTCAAGGATTAGAATAAATCAAATATACAAGTACCAATACGCCATTGAGACACATGCATATAGAAGAACTTCAAATGCTTTATTAATGGAAGAAGTAAAGTTCAGGAAGTGATACAACCATAAAAGGCCCAATCCAGCATCACCTCCCAGCAGAAAGAAATCTCCTCTTCACCTCCTTCGAGCAAATCACCCAATAGTTCTATACTCAAACCAACAGCACTTCCTTACAGTCACAAGATTCCAGCCCCCTTAGACCTCATGAGAGAGCTCTATATATAGGAGTTTTGGAGAAAGGATGAGTCAACTTGAGGCTGGCATGAAGCTGACTAGTTTCCTCTCCCACTTCAGTTATTCTTCAGTTCTTGAGTCCACTTGGAGGTTCTTGCTTCCACTTGGAGATCTAGACCCTCTTACTCATCACTAGGCGAATTCCCTGATCCAAGTGTCATTTTGGAAGCTTCCTGGGCATTGACACCTTGAGGAATGACTGTGCCACTTGGCCAAACTCGCCCAGCGCAGGTAGCCTTCATTGGAGTTGACATTCAGCGCAGGTACCGAGTGGAGCAGTTGACATTCAGCGTAGATGCTCAGTGGAGCAGTTGACATGATCCAGAAATAGCTTGTTTTTGAGTGTTTTCAGGTGGAGAACTAATATTCGGTGCTGTGGTTTGCTGACCTTGTTCCTCTAGGGGTAGGAACAACATGTTTAGGACTTTGGATCCCTTAGATTATTGACATTTCATGCTTCATGCTGTAAGGCACAAACATGTCTATAACATATAGTCCCCATCGATTTATGAGAGGAACAAGGAGGATGTAGGACAGGAATATGAAGAGCAGGCTTGACGGAAGGAACCTCCATCTACAGGTAAGAACGAGACCCAATCCTTGCTTCTTAAAATTGAATGTTTAGAAAGAGAAAATGAAAAGTTAAGAAAACAGTCAGTAGAGGATAAGGTAGAAGTAAGAGCCTCAAGGTTAGATACTTTGGTTAAGATTGTAGATAGGGCCAGGGAGGAAGATTCTATGGTTTCTATGTGCATGGCCTATGCTAAGGAGCTAGTGGTAGCAGGGTATAGAGTCTGTGCAGTGGACACCTTTTTGAGGGAAACAAAAGCTGAGTCTTGGGAAGCTGACACACAAAAACTTGTTGAAGACGTCGCTGTTACATAAGAACCATTGGCTCAAACGAAGCATTCCATATAGAGTAATTTGGTAGCTGATACACAGGAACCCTTGGATGACATTTATGTTACAAAACAACAAGCAGTAGAATCATAAGGTAACCAACGGGGAAGGAAGAAGATGATATACACAAACATGTGGTTGATACTATTGTTACAAAAGAACCAACAGTAGAAATAGAATCTAACCAAGGGGAAAATGATACATTAGAACATGTCGATGACACTTCTATTACATGAACGAGTAGTGGAAGTGAAAGCTAATGAAGGAGAAAAAGAAGTTGTTACACAAGAATCCATTGATGATGCTACTATTAAACAAGAACCAATATCTAAAATGGAGTAGTTTCATCCTCAGGAGGTTGTTACACCTTCAATTGTTAGTGCATGTGGGAGAACACTTGGTCCCGATTAAGGATGGTGTTTTGAAAGAATTTAGTTGATACCAAAATTACAAAAATGGAAGCAGCAGGCAATCTCTTTGCAAGAGGGAACGATACCACTCAAGGCACATAAGAAAATGATGAATTCACTCTTGGAGAAATGGTTAAAGGTAGAATGGGTGAGAGAATGGGAAGAGCAGAGGAATAAAGAAGCTATGAAAAAGAAATACGAGCAACTGCAACTGTTACAGCATTAGGTTCTGGACCTAAGAAACAACAAGATTAACCTTTGAGAGCTTTCCTTGAATTTTTTAGGCTGTAGGCGGCCTTCCCCATCATATCTAGGGTTCCTATGGGAACGATATTATTTGTTTCAATTAAAAGAGGTTTTTGCAAACATACATTATTTTGGGTCTTCTACCCACACATTTCTTGAAACTTTTCATGCTTCTGATGTTGATGAACAAAGCATACTTTGTGTGTTGTTTTTTCATAATATGATGTGTGAATATGTCAGTACAAATACGGTGGCACACGTTTTCTCTTATATGGGTGATTTGCAGTTCCGAGCCTTCATTTCTTTTATGAGGAATCAAATCGAATTGCATTTAGCCATGAAGTTGACTAAGGCTAATTAAGAAAGAGTATCATTGTGGATCACGAAAGAACCAAGAATGGTTTCTGAATTAAGATGTGAGTTCAATTTGTTCTTGAGTATCCCAAAAATCAAGGAACAGTCAGCCACTTACAAAAAAAGGATTGTGGGGTATAATAGAAACTGATGTTTTGTATGAGGACATGCAATTTCTTTAGTTGGAGGGAGATGCTGGGTGTAGTTTTCGTACCTATTTCCTATACCTTATTTCACCAACTTTGACCCTCTTCCCCTCTAGGCCAACAGAACTTTACATGTTAACCATCTTTTTCCTTGTTGTGAACAACATATTTTTCTATCATGTTGGTTTGCTATTTTTGCTAGATATAACGATGCAATATTCCTTTTTATGGTTAACTGAGGTAACCATTGGAGAAGTATTTTGTATACTCCCCTCTTTTTTAGGTGTCATTCGCAAGGATGAGGTTATGGAATGAAAAACCTCGTTGATCAGTCTAAGAGAAGGATGAAACAAATTTTTGTTATACTCTTTATGTTGTTACAGACCTTGTTGTTACAACATGATTTTGTTACAGACATTGCAGTTACACTAAGTTGCTATTACAGCTTATTGTTGTTACACACCGAGTGTCATTACGATTTGTTGTTATCTAGTGCTGCTGTTACATCCCATACCATTAATTGACCGAAGGATTTTGTTACACTGTAGCTGTTAAGCCATGTGTACTATTCCACGCAACAACTATTGAAAGTTATGAATTGTCTACTTAGAAAGTGACAGATCCAAGTGGATATGATTTTAACTGATGTATTTAAATAGGATTCATATTTATGAACTGTTATAGAAATTTCTATTTTATGACCATCATGAGAATCGTGCGATTCTCATGACCGATCTATTCCTAATTTTTGGGTATGTAATTTCTATAATACAAACTTAATCCCTAAGGCACGGGGTCGATATAGAGAGTACTGTTATTTTGATCTTGTAACTTTTAATTTTTCTTAATATCAAAGACACCGTGGTGATGTTGCTGTTGTTTTCAAGTTGGCTTCTTAGTTAATCTCGTGTTCATTCCCAGCCCCTGCTAGGGAGGAAGGGCACTCCACTTTAGGAGGGACTGCAGTGGTAAACAAGATACTCATAATACTATGGATGATCTGAATCACAAATTTCCAAATGACAACCACAGAAGCTTAAAATCTAACGTAGATGTATATGATTGTTTCTCTCTTTTATTACTTGTATGGTTTTTTGTTATCGCTATATAATTTGTAGAATATATCTGCTTTAGTTCCATAATTATGTTATGTTGTTACACATATTTGATTAGCAATATGGTAGTTGACCAACTGGTGTAGTTATCAGTACAGTGTGTGGTGCGCCTTTCCTCTAGTAATTGTGAAGTGTGATTTAATTTTTGTAGAGTGTTTTAATTTCTACATGAATGATTTAGTTTTTGCAATTGAATTAGTGACATTCTTTATTGTTTTCTATTTCCACTATTGGTTGTAGTGTATCGACATAGATAGTGCAAACTCTGTTGAAAGACATACCTACCATGGGTTGAAAATTAAATGGTTTCAGTCTTGGTCAATTAGGATTGATTAAAACAACACTAAAATAATGTGGGAACGTCATTGGTTAGAGCATATGTTGCATTCCATGGAGAGATCACCATAGCAACACCATTGCCTCATGAGCTACATGTTCCTTTATATTTTGTTTCATTTCTCATGAGATTACCCACTCAGGAGCTTTTGTCATATGCATGTATGCATCATGATTCCATACGCAACACTTGGAGGGTGCATGGACCGAGTGACACAGACCAGGTACAAACATACACTAAATTTTTTACTCTTATTTTCAAATTATGCATAATTATTTATATTAATTTATAGTTTATATTAGATTTCATTTGTGTAGACATAACCCAACTACATGGATGATTTTATGAGGTCATCCGAGGGGGACATTGATTAGCCAAGACATCCTCCACCAAAGCATGTTTCCATTCTTCTTCTCCACCTCCACCTATAATAGTAGTTTAGGTAAACTTATTTCTTCCTAAGATTTAAACATTTTCTTTTATTAAGTTATGCATATGATAATTAATTGATATGCTAATTATAATTTATACTTTCCATTGTGTACATAGGCCCATATGAAGAGTGTGGTTGATGCTTTGGTTATATGTACAGTTTAGTCAGATGCTCAAGATAGAGTCATTGATGATGTAACCCTAATCTTTGATCCACATGCAGGGGAGCACAGCCAAATTCATTAGACCCCCATCCTATCTGGTATGCATTTGGACTCAAATGAGGTTAGTATATTCATTTATGTATGAAAAATGTGGTTCAAAATCATTTATTCCCATATTGTTTATTTTGTATAAATAATGATCTAATTAGTTTGAATTTGAATGTGTTATAATGCAATAAGAACTTATTGTCACTTAGTTTACACAATGGAACTTGCATAAGAGTTCTGGTGGTTCTTAGAATGGATATTCTATATATTTTCAGACCCTTTTCATAGGTCACTTTCACATGTGATATTGATTGTATATTCTCATACATGAACAATTTATGGATGTACATGAACATTGTTTTAGTTTATGGATGTTTATTATTACATTTTGTGGATGTTCATGTGATATTTGTAATTTATATATATTTTGTTATGGATAGTTTATGGATACATTATTTTAGTTTATGGATTTGAATTAATCTTTTTTATTGATGTTCATTAATTTATTATGTTTATGGATCTCTTAAAATTATTCCATTGGTTTAAGTTTTTTCTATATATACTATAACTTTTATTAAAAAATATAACAACTTTGATTTCTACTTTCATAGACTAGGAAAATAAGTGCAATCTCATGTTATGATGCAAGTCACTTTGATACTTAAATTGAACTAAAATATATGATTGTTGGATTAAAAAAGACAAATAGGATTGAAATTTGTTTTAAATTAAATTTTAAAAAATGTATGGTAAACGAAAAATAGTTTTTCTTCAATTTTATTTATTTTGAAGTCATCTAGTTGAGATCTTAATCACAATATGATATAAGTATAATATTACTATGATGAATGTCATTTATATATTTAAAATGAACTAAAATATATCATGTATCAATTTAATATGGAGCATCGAAAGAATTATAGTCATGCTTCATATTAACTCAAGTAGAAAGTGTCTTTTAGTGCAATCAACATGTATGCTATGACGATTCAATTTTAAAACTAAATTATTTGAATTCTAAAGTCATCCATATTATCATAAAAAATCTATATATGAAATTTTTTGTGACCGAACCATATACCATTTCATGGCCAACATTTTTAATTATTTGAATCAATTTATTATCTCAAGGTTCAATTAGAAAACACATAGGATAGAAATTAGTTTTGTTCAATATTAAAAGATGTCGTGTAAACAACAAATACGTTTTATTCAATATTTTATTTTGAGATTATCTACAAGATCTTAGTCATAACATGATATAGGTCAATCGTATTGGAATTTAATATAAATATATATAAATAAATAAATATATATATAAATAAATATATATATATATATATATATATATATATATATATATATATATATATATATATATATATATATATATATATATATATATATATATATATATATATATATATATATATATATATATATATATATGATAACAATTCTATAATTTTATACAATGTGATCAAATTTCCTAAATTTACTTAGCTATCCAAGTATTTCAATCAATTCCTTAAGATTGAAATAAGTTTTATTGAATTTTAACAAACTCAAATATGATTGAAATAATTTATATTCAATTTTAAGAGATGTGGAGATGTAAAAGTTACAAATAAGTTTTAATCAATTTTATTTCATATGAGGTTATCTAAAAGAGCTTAGTCGTAATGCACGTCATCAATAATTTTATTGTGCTTACCGTCAAATCAATGCACAATGCTAATCTAATTACCTTGAAATTAATGCACATGATTCATGTAGTCACATCAATTTAGAAACTAACATGTTCAATTAATTCAATGCATCTAATGCAAGCACTAAAATAGGATGATAAATCAACACCTACACTCAAATCAATGCATCTCATGAAAAAAATCAAATAGGATTCAAAATCAACATGTACATTGAAATCAAAGCATCTAGTACTAAAAATAAAATATGATTAGGAACCAACATCTACATTGAAATCAATGCATCTAGTGCTAGCAATCAAATACGAATAGGAATCAACATCTACACTAAATTAGAAATTACCATATTTAATGAAATCAATTCATATAATGTAAGCAATGAAATAGAATTAGAAACCAACATCTACAGAAAGATCAATGCATCTAGTGAAACAAATCAAATAGGATTAGAATTCACTATATGTACATTGAAATCAATGCATCTAGTGTAAGTCATTTTCTTCCATTTCTCTACTCGCTTTATCCATACCTATATCTCCCTCCATATCTCCTTATTTGTCTCTCTTTATCACCACCACAAACACAGTCTCGCTCTATATCCATATCCATTTATCTCTCCTCCCTCCATCTCTTTATCTCTCTCTTAATACCTCTCGCCCCCTTCTATCTATATCCCTATCTCCCCGAGTATCTCCTTCTTCATCTCTCTATACCACCGTGGAAAGATATACATTGTTTCTCCATATCTATCTATATCTTCCTCCCTCTCCCTCTCTCTATCTCTCTCTTCCCCTTGTTGAAAATAGCAACAAGAAATGATAAAAATAGAAATGCTAAAAATAGCATTGCTATAAATAAAATTTCAGGATATACTCCAACTCTGTTGAAAATAGCATCAAGAAATGATAAAAATATCATTGCTATAGATAGCATTTCAGGATATATTCCAATTTTGATTTGTCTTTGAATCAAAATTGAGAATTAAAAATCGAATTTAGTCTCACTAGCTATTTGAAAAATAATTAATTAATTTATCTTGAGTTAATTAGTTGGTGAAAACCAAACATGAAGTCTTTGTGAAGACATGCAACAATTATCCCTTTGATTGAGAAAGTTATCCCTTAATTAGGGAGATAAAGATAGGATGAGTTGTATTTGAGTTGTAAATAGTTAGCTCAGTTAAGTGAGTTAAGTCTAGTTGGATTAGTTCCAAATAGTTTGTGGAATTAATTGTGAGTTCAATCAGTTAATGCATGCATGCATGCAACTAGTGTACTTCAGATAACTGAATATTCTCTCATAAATAACTCATGCATGTCAGTTCAGAGAAAGACCCAGTTGAGATTAAAGACAAGGAAATTGTACTATTAGTTGGAGGAATTTTCCTATAAAGGAAACTCATCCATGCAGAATGAATTCATTCCTTCAGGATTGCACAGTTACTATAGAGGTCAGTGTAGTGTGTGAGGTGAGAATCACACAGGTTGTAGTTGGAGGACCCAGGAGAAACTACGCAAGGAAATAGGAGGCTTGGGGGACTGAAGGAAGGCATATGTGTTGTCTATTCTTTCTATGAGTAGCAATGAGGGATTGTACTAAGAGCTGGATAGCTTGTGAGCTAAAGATTTGTGTAATCCTGAGATATTTCCACTTGTATGATAATACAGATAGCAGGGTTTTTAGCTCAGGCTTTCCCTAGAGTATTCTCTTTTGTTTCATGTGTGATTGAATCGTCTTCTCTATTATATGTGTCCTATTTGATCTTGCTCAAAATCAATTAAGCTTTCACAAGTTTGATTGTAGAGGTAGATTATGCTTTAGTACATTGCATAATCAGTTTAATCTATACTAAGAATTTCTACATGGTATGAGAGGTAGCTGAACTACAGAGAAATTTCTACATGGTATTGAAGCAAAGGTGATCAAAACAGAGAACAATATACAAAGAAGGGAGAAGTTTGAAGTTTGAAGTTCTTGATTGTTGGTACAGAATCAATTTCTTATCACATCTCAAAGTTCACCAATGGCATTCAATGGCTTGAGACTCGAGTATGCCCTGGATGGAAGCTCGAATTACATAGCCTAGAAGGATCGCTTGGAAGCGGTATTAGAGGAGAACGGTTTGAAGGACTTCATTGATCAAGAAGTCCCCAAGCCAGTAGTAGCTAATGCCTAAGAATTTGTGGAATGGAAGAAATGTGTGGCGAGAGCAAGGAGGATTCTCCTGGAGGGATTTCGAGACAATGTTGTCTCGAGTCTCCATGGGAAGGAGACTATGTTTTCAATGTGAAAGACATTGAAGGATCTATATCAGAACAACAGTTACGAGAGGAAGCTGGCGCTGAAGGACAAGCTTTGGAAAATCAAGTGTGAAGAGGGTGAAACGATCTCTACATATCTGCACAAGCTCACCACCTACAGAGTTGAGCTTGGAAGTGTAGGAATCATGAGAACCGATGATGACATGGTGAGTCTTGATCTCTTCGGTCTTCCTAGGGGTTGGCATAGCTACCAGTACTTAGTGAATGGAAGAGAGAAACTGCCAGATTGGGAACAATAGTGTTCAGATCTGATGTAGGAGGATATGAGGAGAAGCACTAGAGATGGTTCTTCATCAAAGCATGACGATGAAGAAAATCCGGCCTTAGCGAGTAAGGCAAGAAAAGGGAAGGAGAAGGATTCTCATTCCAAATCGAGTTCTTCGCATGGTGGGAAGAAGAATGACAAATCTAAAGTGATATGCTTTAATTGTCATGAGGTGGGCCATTATGCAACTGATTTTCCATTGAATAAATCAAAGAAGTGATCCTCGGAAGGATCTGAAGGTGAGGCCCTAGCCTCTCAGTTTGAATTGGATTTTACCCTCATTACATGCATGGTTTCATTGATGATGGGTTGTGGTTGGTTTCTTGACAATGGAGCCTCATTCCACATGACCACCTATGAGAGTGTGTTCAGTACCTTGGAGGAGGAAGACATCCAGATGCGCATAGAGATGGGTAATGATGAAAAGTATAGTGTTTCAACTGTGAGCACGGTTGCTTTTCAAGGGGAGCATGGAGCTCTCATTACCTTGAAAAATGTGAAGTATGTGCCTGGAAAGAAGAAGAACTTGGTATCGATCACGATGCTAGAGGACAAAGGCTATGATGTTGTCTTCAGTAGGGACACATCATCATTGGTTAGGTGAAACAAATTAGTTCATGGGTACATAACTTGTATGCTGTTGAGGTTCAAGATGCATGCAAGGCCTTGAGGAGAAAGGAAACTGTTAGAGATTTGGTGGTTGAGAGGGAGAGTACATTACCTCTCAAAATGCAGCTCCAGAAGAAGTCTCAGAAAATTGTGGAGGATCCATAATTAGTGAGGCAGCTTAAGGAGGTTGTGGAGCAGCCACAATTAGAGAAGCCGAGAGGAGACCAAGTGGAGGCATCCACTCATGGAGAGACCTCTAGTAAGGGGGAATTTCGAGCCAAGTCAGCAGAAGGATCACATGCAACCATACCTCCAGGTGTGAGGTGGGGCAATGTGAAGTGATAGTCCCAAGAAGGCTGAAATAGGGGTAGGATCCTTGAGGTACCCAACCTCTTTGATTAGACCTTGCTACGGGAGCCCTGATGAGGAGGAGCATGATTGGCTGAGTGGGTAGAGACAAATGCGGATGGAGAGGTAGAGGGAGCTTTAGCATCAAAGGGTGTTTCTAGCCCAATAGGGAGGTCAGTTGGAAATCTGTTACTTACATCTCAATAATTGAATTGCAGTGCAGCAGTGGGCAGCACGATGCAACATGATGAGAGGAGGTACAGTACGGATGCATGTTGGGAGATAGGACCAACAACAACACAGATGCAGCAGGAGGAATCAGTGTGATTGATACGTTTAGAGATCAAAGTGACAGAAGATAGAGCAGTCAGATACTGAAGAGCACATAGGTGTAGAGTTTTTCAGTTAACAGAGGCAATATCAGTCAGAGACCTTGATTACAGAGGCATCATCCCAATTCAGGTTGGATATTTTTTGTTTCTAGAGTTGCTGGAGCAGCAACACTTGAGATAGTTGTTGCATGTAGAAAATTCCAAAGGTTCAGGATTAGGTTCGAGTTGAATGCCTTTCTTGTTGAGTGGGAGTATTGAAAATAGCAACAAGAAATGATAAAAATAGAAACGCTAAAAATAGCATTGCTATAAATAACATTTCAGGATATACTCCAACTCTGTAGAAAATAGCATCAAGAAATGATAAAAATAGAAATGCTAAAAATAGCATTGCTATAGATAGCATTTTAGGATATATTCCAATTTTGATTTTTCCTTTAATCAAAATCGACAATTAAAATTCAAATTTAGTCTCACTAGATGTTTGAAAAATAATTAATTAATTCATCTTGAGTTAATCAGTTGGTGAAAATCAAACATGAAGTCTTTGTGAAGACATGAAACAATTATCCCTTTGATTGAGGAAGTTATCCCTTAATTAAGGAGATAAGGATGAGTTGTAATTAGTTAGCTCAGTTAACCGAGTTAAGTCCAACTAGATTAGTTCCAAACAATTTGTGGAACTAATTGTGCGTTTAGTCAATTAATGCATGCATGCATGAAACTAGTGTACTTCACATAACTGAATATTATCTCATAAATAACTCATGCATGTCAGTTCAGAGAAAGACCCAGTTGAGATTAAAGACAGGGACATTACTATTAGGTGCAGGAATTTTGCTATAAATGGAACTCATCCATGCAAAAGGAATTCATTCGTTCATGATTGCGCAATTACTATAGAGGTTAGAGCAGTGTGTGAGGTGAGAATCACATAGGTGGCAGTTGGAGGACCCACGAGAAATTGCGCAAGAAAAAAGGAGGCTTGGAGGACTGGAGGAAGGCATATGCGTTGTCTATTTTGCCTATGAGCAGTTGTGAGGGATTGTACTGAGCTTTGGATAGCTTGTGAGCTAAAGCTTTTTGTAATCCTGATATATTTCCACTTGTATGACAATACAGATAGTGGGGTTTTTCGCTGAGGATTTCCCCAGAGTATTCTTCTGTGTTTCATGTGTGATTGAATCTTCTTCTCTATTATATGTGTTCTGCTTGATCTTGCTCAAAATCAATTAAGCTTCTGCAAGTTTGATTGTAGAAGTAGGTTAGGTATTTTCCTATAGTACATTGCATAAACAATTTAATCTATAGTGACAATTTCTACATGGTATCGGAGATAGATGATCTATAGAGAAATTTCTATAGAATTCACTATCTGTACATTGAAATCAATGCATCTAGTGAAAGTTATTTTCTTCTGTTTCTCTACCCACTCTATCCATATCTATATATCCCTCCATATCTCCTTATTTTTCTCTCTTTACCGCCCCCACAAACACAGTCGCTCTCTATATCCATATCCATTTATCTCTCCCTCCCTCCATCTCTTTATCCCTCTCTTATTCCCTCTCGCCCCCTTCTATCTGTATCCCTATCTCCCCAAGTCTCTCCTTCGTCATCTCTCTACTCCACCCTGAAAACATATACATTTCTTATCCATATTTATCTAGATCTCCCTCCCTCTCCCTCTCTCTATCTCTCTCTTCCCCTTCTCTCCTCCTCTCTCTCTATATATTCCCCTTATCTCCCTTTGTATCTCCTTCTATCTCTCTTCCATCCTACTCTCTTCTCTCACTCTCTCTTGTATCTCCTTCTATCTCTCTTCCATTCTACTCTCTTCTCTCACTCTCTCTTCTTCTCCCCTTCTCACTCCTTCTCTCTCTCTCCACCTTTCTCTCGCTACATTTCTTTCTTCTTAACTCCCTCTCTCTTGCCCTCCAAGTCTGTCTCTCGCTCCCTCTCCCTCTAAAGTCCTCCCTCTCTTCCTTCATCTCTCTCCCTTTCTCTCCCACCTCCCTCCGCCTCTCCCCCTTCTCTCTCTCTCTCTCTCTCTCTCTCTCTCTCTCTCTCTCTCTCTCTCTTCATACTCTAACTCTGTGACTGTATCCCTCCTTGTCTAATTCTCTCTCCCCCTTCTCTCCATCTCTCCTTATTTTACTTTCTATCTCACCCCCAAACATAGTCACTTTCTCTCCATCTCTCCCTTGTCACTCCCTATCCCTCTCTCATCATTTCTCTCTCTATATGTATTTATTGTGACCTCCCTATATTTTCCTCCAATTCCATCCCCTGAGCTCCCTCTCTTTCTCCTCCTCTCTCTAGACTCCCCTCCTTCTCCCTATCTACGTGTTCACCTATCTCTTACCATTCTCTGCCTCTCTCTTTCTTCAATTCGCCTCTGGTATCTCCCTCACTTTATCTCCATCTCTTCCTTGTCACTCCTTCTATATGTCTCCACCTCTATCACTCTAGGTCTTTGTTCTTCCCTCCCATATATATTTGGGACTAATATATTATAATCTAGAAAATTTTATATTATATTAGAGTTAATATTATATTAATACAAAATTAATAAATTTAATAATATTAACATTAAAATATAATAATAATAAGTCTTTAATATTAATATTAGATTTATTAGCTTGGTTTATACATGACATGATAACAAGAATTATAATAAAATTTGGAATCTTAATGTCATAAAAACTTTTGTGAAATGAAAATTTACGATCCATTTAAATTCAAGGTTTATTATAAGGTATATTTTGAGCATAGTCAGAAATAATTACAAATTTCCCTCACACTGGGCTATAGAATGTGCATCTCGGCACAATAACATAAATAAATTCTAATGTTGTTCATAACGTAGATCTAGTTGAATTTTCATATTTAGTAAAATAATATCATATCAACTTGGTTAAACTATTTATGACTTAAATTTCAGATCTTTATTGATTCTAAAATCTAAATTATGGGATTCACATTTTTTTTATAGAGCCTCGATTGAGCTTCATATCTCAATCAAGCTCCATACCTCCATCGAGCCATATAGATCGATCAATCCATATAGGTAACGATGCAAATGGATTGATCGAGGATTTAGGAAATGCTCGATGGAGCTATTTGAATCTAAAATTTTTGTGCTTAACCAAGAATTTTAAGCACTTGATCGAACATCTAAAGTCCTAAAAACCACAATTTTAGCACCCTTTCTTCAAAATTTTCTACAACACCATTTTGTACCCTAGCAAACTTAGGCCAAAATTTGTCCTTCAGTGGCAGAGTTGATCATGTTCGATTCATGAAGGAATCATCTAACCAACGGAATGTGATTTTGACATTTTCGAATTAATATGATATTTTTTATCTGATTTCCCTTAAACGTAATTCTTCAAATTTCTTGGATAGTTTTAAAGAGGCTAAGTAAAAAATTAATGACATAAAATATAGACAATGAAAAAATTAAAAAAAATACCACTATATTCATTTACGAGTTCTCTTCAAAATGATACTCTTGGTTTTTCAATTTATTTAAATATTTGAAAAAAACTTACATGAACACATGTGTCTACAAAATTCAATTGAAATATTACTTCGTCAACCTCGAAAAATAATAAAAAATATAAATTTTCATACAAATAAATTTTTAATATGGAAAACTTATTTCCCCCAATATAGATCATGGTCACACACACACATATCTATGTAATTAAATTACACATTTTAGGCTAAGCTATGCTACGTGAGCACACACATACCTCTTAAGATGTGTGAAAAATTGCAAGGAAAAGCATTTGATTTAATGGAAAATTGACATATTATATGACACTAAATTTTTTCATAAAAAATATCATTACGACAACAACATAATTCTCCAAAAATTATTTTTTTAGTCCAAACCAAAAATCACGATAAGTAACTCAAACATATAAATCTTGATAAAATAATAAAAGATGTGTTACCTAAATTAATTATAATTATGATAGGAATTACAATTAGAAACCAAAAAGCATTTTAACAAATAAATAAAAAATTGTATTAATAAACGAAAATATTTATCCTAGACATAACGGAAAATGTTTTTCTTTTTGTGCTATGCTTTCAATTAATGTAATAATTTGTCATTTATATACTCAATATTCATGAGGCTTTTTTATCTTTTTGTGATGGGATAGCTTCCCTTTCAAATGAAAGTGCGAGTAACTTGTTTAGCTTTGAAACCATACCAGTACTTATTTAAATGCTTTGACTTGGTACGAGCACGGATATGTTTACTAAAGTATTAATGAGAATGTATTTGTTTACTCGGACAAAATTTTTCATTTAAATATGAGGTGCATTTTCATTATTTAATGAAAAAAAAATGGTGATGTTAACATGTTCAAAATGTTTATAAATTTTATTATAAAACTTAAAAAAGAAAGAATCAAACAAAATTTGACTCGGTTATATAATATGTTATTAAAACTATTAAAACTATAATTTGTTGTATTGTGAGTGACCCCCAAATCTCCTTTCCTTATTAAACTTTTCGTGATTTTTGGTTTTCTCAAATACGATAAGGGAAAGTCCTGGAAATGTATCATTATTTTGTTGAGTGGAAGACCAATTATGGTGGTGCTCTTTATTTTCTTCAGATAACTTTACAAACTGATGTCACGGATATATTTGCGTTAGTGCTCTCTTTCCTTCCACATTTCTTTACAAGTGATGGGATGGGTATATCTTTTTGCATCATGCGCCTCCCACCTCTTGTGCTTGAGCATACCCAAAATATTGTGATCTCAATACTACGTAATTCGCACTAGTTTTATATATATTTCTCCTCGATCATGCACCTTTCAAACTTCAACGTTCCCAAGATTAATGCTAAGTAATTTGCACTAGTTTCTTATATATATTTTTTCTGGATCATGCACCTCTTATACTTTAGCGTACCCAAATATTGTAGAATCAAGATAATGCTAAGTAATTTGCACTAGCTTATTATATATTTCTTCTCGATCATGCACCTCTCATACTTTAGCGTACCCAAATATGGTAGAATCAATGCTAATAAAATATTGTAGGGTCAATGTTCAATTATGGTCACACAGACGTCTCATGTATGACTAGTACGTACCCTTGTCCTTATATGTACATAAGGTCAATTTCTTCATCACACATTTTCAGCAATTTTATACTATTATTTTCGTATATTATTATTTGATACATATGTGATCAATTCCAAAGACGTAAGAAAACCTAATCATGTAAGCTTATTTAATATTTAGTTTGGGGAAAGCTAAAAACATGAAAGGGGTTTATCTTATTTCTGTTCTTGTGGGATTTGTTACATTTGGAAAACTGCTCGCTCCACAAATTAGAGAATCCAAGAACATGAAGGGGATATTAAACACAGCTGCTTTCGTTCCTCAGCTTTAGCAGTGAAATCCAATCACCATGTGTGCATTGTGGATTCTCAAGTCATCCCCAAGGTTGATGACTTCCATCATAGGAAGCTTTGAGAAGCCATTGGAATTGAAAAATACACTATTAATCTTAACAAGGGTGATGGTTGGATGTTAAGTAAAAGTTGAATCTCCACCCTCTTTTCGTATATTTTATGATGATGATGATGATGGTAAACGTCCGCTGAGACCAAATAATGATCTATCGGACCTAAAAAGACAAATTATTTATTTTGATTTAAGATTTTATTCCTATGCTCAAAAAGCTTGGAGAGAAGCCTCTCGAGTTCACTATAATTTTGGCATTGTAAAAGGCTAGGAAGGTCAGTATTGTAACAAAGGTTTTGAAATTGAGATCTAATGTGGTTGTATGCAGGGCACTCTAAGAGGAAGTGGTTTTCATCCTCGATGCTCCTATTCTCACAAATATGGCAGATCCTTTCCATCCATGGCATTTTAGGAACTGCCCAGTGGCCAGTTTCGCTATGGAGCTCATGAGAATTCGTTCTAATCTTTGCTATATTAATTTTCTTCTTTGAGCTAGTTAGAATAGAGAGATACTTTTGATCTTCAAGGGTGGGATTGATGACCTTCTTATAATAACTTAATTTTCTTTTAGACGCTAAATATTTCTCACACCACATTTTTTCTTTGAACTTAGAAGTAACAATATCTTTAATGTTATTTATGTTTTGCAAAGCATCATTCTCATTGATCTCCCAATAGTTTAACCAGGCCCTTGTGTCCTTATGCCATCCTCGGTTAAGCCTTAGGTGGTTTTGGCTAGAATTTAAAGCTAGCTTAGGAAGTCTATGATTGTTTATGTTATTGAGCTTGTGCTTGTACAACAGAAACCTGAGCATAGCTAGGCTCTCAATAGGAGAAAGACCTGCTTCTATAAGGAGAATAGGATAGGGTGTATTACTTTTAATTTTCAGGTTATAAGTTATAAAATGCTTCTGGATTTGCTCAATCTTCCTTCATGATTCTCTGGAGATGCTGCAGCCCCAAACTTCACAACCATATAAGATAACAAGAGTGACTAAAGTTTCAAAGAGGAACTTCTTTTTATCCCACATTACGAGGTTTGTTGTTTTACAATTATTTTCAAGACCAAAATAAGCTTTCCATCCCCCATTGATCCTTTTCTCAATGCTATGGTTCCAGTTGGGCTTGTGATGGATATCAATTCCTAGGTACTTGTAAGAATACACTTCCTCCAAATTATTATTGTCATACATAAAATTAGTGCAAGTGTCCTTCTTGGATTTGATAATCATAACTTTTGTTTTGTCAGTGTTAACAGTCATACCCATGGTAGAGCAGAAATCCTTAAGAAGCTTGAGTTGCTTATCAAGATCAGAAGGGAACCTTGCCAAAAGAACAATATCGTCAGCATAGAGAAGAAGGATAATGACTATCCCAACTAAGATAGTGCCACCACATCCTGCTTCTTCTAAATAACCTTCGAGCTTATCGATGTAAATTCCAAATAGAGTAGGGGAGAGGGGGCAACCTTGTTTAACTCCGATGTTACACTTAATATCTTTTGACCACCCCTCATTGTTCTTTAGCTTGGCAATTACATTCTCGTATAGCCTTATAGCAGCAGGTCTTAACTCAAGAGGAACCTTTAGCTCTTCTAACCTATTCCAAAGGTTGTATCTAGGAACCGTATCGAAAGCCTTTCTAAAGTCTACAAAGCAGCAAAATAAATTGGATTTATCATTACGACATTCCTCCGCAATGATCCTTAGCGTAATGAGGTGGTCTGTTGTTGAGTGATGCCTTCTGAAACCTGCCTGGCCTTTAGCCCGCTTACCTTCACTTTCAAGCCATATGCTTAACTTTTTTTCCAGAATACTACCATATAACTTGGCTAAGAGAGGGCTGATCATAATTGTCCGATAATTAGAGGGGTTATTTGTATCTCCACTTTTAAAAATAGGGATAATGAGGCTCTCAGTCCAAGGTTTAGGGAACCCTTGCTTAACAGCTTGATTGAAAAGCTTGTGGATGTGGGGGATGAGGACAGGGCCTCCAATTTTTAAGATTTCTACCTGGTAACCTTCAATGTCCTTAGCTTTCCCATTCGCGAGGCGATTAACCCCAAACTTAATGTCTTCTAAAGAGAAGACTTCTTTCGTTGTGTGCAGGGTTTCCAAATTATCCATGACATTAGGAGATTCATAAAGTTTTTTAAGATAAGAATTCCAATCGTGAAGAGCAATTTTATTATTATCCTTAGTCTTCCTAGTCAGAATCTGCCTCCAAAATTTCTTAGGAGCTACCTTAGAGAGGTGTAAGAGATTCTCCTGTCTTTGACGAATGTACTGCCTCTTTTTCCTTTTAATTAGGGCTTTGTATATTCTTATCTTGTCCATTTTAATAGAATTATCAACAGCTTCCTTAATTGCTCTCCTCGCATTCTTACAATCTTTGTCATACCAAGGATTGGTTTTGCTATTTCTATATATATATATATATATATATATATAATAATATAATATATATTATTATTTTATTATTATTTTTACTTTTATATTTCAATGTATATATCATTCGACTTTCTTATTAAAATATTATCCAATATTTTAATATAATAATATCTAAATATAATTGTTGAATATTATTCATTTTTTCATAATAACCATATTAAACTTATTTTTAAAAATATATAACTACAAATATTAAGTTTTATTATATTATTATCAAAATAATCTAATCAATTTGAATTCAATATTATTTTAATTAAAAATATTAATTAATTAAAATAAAACATAACAAAATAATAAGAAATTTATTCAATTAATTTTTAACGATTGATTCTTAACAACAAATTTTGGAACTGGATAGATCCTTGCTATTTAAATATTGTGGTTGACTGATTTTTTTACTTTTGTCATAAGGATGAACTACATTAAACAGTTCAAAACGTACACAAAAAAATAAAAAATCATAATATAACTAATCCGAAATTTTTTATCAAAATTTAAAAAAATTTAGAAAATCAAGTATCGACAAATTCACATGAGTTATTATCAATAATTTTAATACACTCAATATGTATCAATAAAAGCTATTTGCAATAATCAATGGAAGCTATGTGTAATAATCAATTTTTATATACTAAATGAATATCCTATTAAAAAATATTTGGTAATTTATTTCTTATGCTTTGTGTTTGGGTAAACTTATATATAATTTAAAACGTACAATTTAATTAACTCCAAACAAGTTGTATTAATTAATTTACATAGCCACAAAATATATATATATAATTCTTTCAAAAATTACGTACGTTTTCTTTATTATTGTTGATGATATCACTCTTATAAGTTTTAACACGAAAGGGTGTCTAGTTACAAAAATATTTTACTTTTAAATAGTTTCAGAATAAGTTGTAATTAACAAACAATAAATAAATAAAAGCGTTCAAATGCCTCCTTATTGAAGTTTGTTCCTCTCTTACCAAAATATAATCCAACCACAAAATGATAGTTGACTACTCTTTGCATTCACGGATAATAACACAACGTTCCATTAAAATTTCCCAGCAACTAGTCATTGCCTCTCGTTTTGGATGT
Source organism: Pinus tabuliformis (assembly GCA_031772625.1). NCBI lineage: Eukaryota > Viridiplantae > Streptophyta > Pinopsida > Pinales > Pinaceae > Pinus > Pinus tabuliformis. The sequence continues at coordinate 84,842,500 of CM062811.1, read as the reverse complement.
TATCATTTCAATGAGACACATTAATTTTTAATGTTGTATTTGGATGGATGCTTTAAATAAAAACATTAGTTTAGAAGAAGTTGAGTGTAGTTACGGGTAATATAATTATTTGGATGAAAATATATTTTTGAGTATTCAATAATAATAATATTAATATTCGTAAAAAAAAATACTAATGATAACTATAAATATCACAATAATATTAATTATAAGCATAATAATAAAAAATATGGTAAGGTATTTGATACAAGGAGGACACTTGAAAACATATGGGATGGGATATATATGGGATGGGATAGGCCACATAGATAATGATTTCCTTAATATATACGAAAGTTTTAAACAACAACTAAGAAATCTGTAAACACCATGTTATTAACAATTTGCATAAAGCTATAAATTAATTATGTTTTTAGAGATATATATTAATATAAAGCTAATTAAGTTTTTATATATATATATAGTTATTATTTTTTAAGTATTTATCATATATAATTTAATGTTCTATATTTCCATCCAAAATTCTAAAACTAAGCATAACACAAATTTTAAATATTAGTAATGTGTAATTAACTATTTTCTTAATTAAAAGAAAATCTTTAATCTTAAGAAAGATAATTCTACCCATTTTAATGCATTATTACCAAAAATATAATATAATCATTATTTTTATGATCCCAATATCTTTAGTATTTTCATAGAAAGGTCATGTTGATATTTTTTTAAGAAAATTTGAATCCATTTTAGAACAGCGTTATATATATATATATATATATATATATAATTACTAACTTTTTTTTAGTTTCATGATATTTTAACTTTTACAAATATTTGAAAAAAATAATATACACCAATAAAAATATTAATTACATTAAAAAGATTAATTAATAAGACTAAAAATTAATAAAAATATATATATTTTTAATAAAAAAATAAAAAAAATAAATATTTTGAAAATGAAAATGAAATATTTTTCTAAAGCTTTATATAATATTTTAAAATATCCTCAGCCCCAACAGCCACCGCCCCTTTAGGGTTAAGGGTTTGCACAACAAAGTCAGACCAATATCCAAAATTCGAAGAAAAATAATAAGGGGAAGGGTAACAAGGGTAACCAGTTTAATCAAGGTTATCAACCTTGTGAATCCCAGGGGAACCAACCTAACACCAACAACCAACAACAAGGCACCCAACCCAAGTATAACAATGATATTTGTACGAACAATCCTTATGCATGTTGTGGTGTACATGGCCATTATACACATGAGTGTCCCCTCTTACCCCAGATGCACCAAATGTGGCAAGCTCAAGCAACCTATAGAGGTCAACAATCCCCTCAGAATCCCACGCCATCTCAATCGACAGTGATTTCAAATCCTTTCCCTTAGCAAGCATTTGTTGTTTCTCAACCTTAGCCAGGTCATGTAGCCCATCTGCCCCAATCTTCTGGTCCTGGTGACGACTAGATGCTTATGATGAATTTTGATGAGGTTAACCCCTATGATATCAACCTACAAACTCGATCGTGTCAATATGACAAGCTATCGACTTTGTCTACCACTGAGTCAAAAAACAAAGCATTTGTTGAGCCTATTATGACACCAAATGGTCTGTTACAGATCCCTCAACCTAAATTTGAGTCCATTCCCAAAATCCCCAAGGGACCAATACATCGTAATGCGACTTCTAGCTGAGATGACCATACATACAGTATAGTAGAAAACTTGGCACAATCAACTGCTTCCATCTTGATGCTGGAAGTCCTCTAGTTGTGCTCATCTCAAAATAAAGCTCTACTAATTGATTTCAGTGCAATGGATCCTTCTAATGATCGTTTTATTGACTTCCCAGTTGATACATCAGAACATCCCCCATTTCCTTCATCCGTTACTTTCCAGATACCAATCCAAGTCTATAATTCCATCATCTCCTGATGCATTATTGATGAACGTGCATCAACCTATGTGATGTTTGATGAGGTTTGGAAACAAATCTAGTCACCCAAGTTTCCACCCTCCAAAATCACTTTGCCTGCTTCGGATGGACACTCCTCCTAGCCTCTTAGCATGTACTGCAACTGTCCAGTGACCCTTTCGAGCAAGACTGTTCATGTAGACATTGAGGTTATTATTTCCCCTTTAGATTAAAACATTCTCTTAGGTCATAGTCACACATATGCCATGTCAGCCATCGCATCTGCGGTTTTTTGCAAGATATACTTCCGCCATGAAGGGAAGATTGTTACCATCGATCAGTTAACTTACTATGAGCCGACATCCATGACCACCATCGAGCCCATTATCTCATTATTTTGAGATAAGCAGTCTCCCACTCCTCTCGTTGGTGTTTCACTGAAAGCCTATAAAGATTCCCCATTGTTGGGTTCTTTCCCTGGTCCTCCCCCTCTCATCCCAAAGCCTAACTCTATGAATGTTTGCATGTTACAAGTGTCACAAGTTGCTCTGAAGTAGTCTGGTACATGTGATTAACATCCTTCTCCTTAGCACCCTATTGTTGCCATCCCAACCGAGCCCTCTATATCCAACCCCCCAAGACCTCATCCGTTTTTGGGTGCCTCTCCTATGTTTCCACCAGGAACTGTTCCTCCAAGTCTCAACCATGCAGGAGCTATTCCACTGGGACATTACCCTACAGGCCTAATACCTTTCTTATTTCCCCCTCTAAGATTATTTTTTGTCCCTGTCATGGCTTTGCTGGTATTTCCTAAAATGACTTTGGGGATCCCAATATGGTACATCGATCCCCCTGCAAGAATTCTGCCTGGTCAGTTAAGACCTTATCATGTTTTGACCCTGGTTCAACCAGTCCCTACGGCCCCTCCCACTGCTTCAGTTCCATCACAACCTCAACAGGAACCCACTTCTGTTGTGCAAGCATCCGGACAGGCGGGAAAAGCTAAAAGGATAGAACCTAAGGACAAGGCTCCCCAAGCTCCTCCCATCCCTAAGGCCCTAAAGTCGTTACCTATGTGAAATTTTTGTAAAGATGTTGGGCACGCCAGCAATAATTGTCCCAAGATTTCTCATCTCAAGCCTTTGGTTCACGAAACATTCCCTGAGTCAAATATCCCTGAAGTCCATGTTAGCTTGCCAGGTCCACTGAAGAAACTCTGAACGTTATGCACAAATCACCCTTGTGCCTTGTGCAATCATCATGGTCACTATTCCCATTGTTGCCTTCGTCTCGATGAATTTCGTGATTGCCTTGAAGCACTTTGCAAATATGAGGCCACTTGTAGTGGAACACCTACTCCTCTACCCATGGATTCTCGTACCCCTAGTTAGCTAGAACAAGGGGACTATGGTCCCACCATCATGATCCCCCCCCCATTGTCGAGATAACGGACACCACAAGACATATTTTTACTTGTCGTCATTCTTGAGTTCCTCACACGCAAACCTTTCCAAGGTTTTTGCATGTGCTTCTATTGAACCTCTTTCAATAGAATCCAAGGTCTTAACATTCATAGATGCTCCATCTACAAACTAGTCGTCTACCATACAAAATGATTCTTATGTGAAACTTATTATTAGGTTCATGCACCAGGTACTGCTGCTGCATCATATAGTCACTATTCCTCCTGTCCGCCCATCTTCCATTCTGATGAGGACATCATGGAATCTATGTCTACCCCTTATTACACTTTCACTTAGGCAAGGGGGCATATTTTTGGAGGATTCCGAAGGCCACTCCCTTCCTAATTCTCCCAGTGCACTCTACCTCTAGAAATGTCGCTCATAGCACATCCCTTTGATTTGTGTGTCTTTATTTCTTCCATGAAGTTAGGTAGATTGCATCATCTCATCCGTTGTCTTTTGCACCTTTCAGATGGATCCATCATCCGCACCATATATCGGTCATACCGATTGTGCACGTTGCTTCTCCTGGAATCTAGCATTGGCAACCTCAGCCATTTTTACCCCCTTGCATACGTTAGTCCTTTCAAATGGCATGTGCATTACATCTGCCACCAATAATCAGGCCAAATATGATGCAGTGATAGGTTTGTTAGTCAATGCCCTTACTCATTGCATCCTTCATCTTTATGTTCATTTAGATCCTTACTACATGTCATGCAATTGAATGGTGTGTATCATGTGTATAACCAAATCACATTTAGAAAATATCTATGAGTTAAAATGCTAGTACGTGAATTTGAAACCATTACTTCTAGTCATGTTCCTAGTGCCCAAAATAACTATGTAGATACCATTGCAAGTAGCATTCTAGATTGGCATTTATCACATGTATACCACATAAGAGAACCATAAACAAACACATGGTGAACCATCATCATCATATAAAAATGCATAATCATATTATGTATCATATAAGTGTTTGGAGCCCCATAGCTCTAAATACATAAGACATGGCCATAGCATGTTACAAAAATCAAAACCAAAGGGACCCATATGTCACCACATCTAGTCACAATCTAGTGGATCTCACACTAAGGGCTCTGCTCCACCTGCACGTAGATCACGTACTACCTAACCAGCCATTGTCATGTGCCGTACGATACCTCGCCACTCTGAGGGTAGGCCGGTACACTCATATGTGTATCAATTGTCCAAATCAAGCCATTTGTGCTCTGACACTACGGTCAAGAGTACCTCAAATCTATGATGTAGATCAGTAAGTATTGCACTCTCCTCTGGAACCTAATGTGATGACAATGTTCCCCAATTTGCAGCCCCAGGCACTACGACCCATCCTTCATATCATGTCAGTTTTACTAGCGCTATGTCTGCATACTGCATATTTTACACTCAATACCATATACATGTGATAGAAATATGAAATGCCCCATAAAATAACAACTTAATACTTACTGCATGGTCCCCATGTTTTCCCGAGCGGAAGTGGCAAGTCAGGATCTCCCTGATAGTTCATCCTGTTATAAGGGTAATCATCAATGTAGAGGGGCGTCTGATCCCAATGTTCGAAAAAATCGCGTCAGAACAACTTCCTGACTCCACCTCCTCCTCCTCTCCATAGTAGCTTCTCCAAGTGGTGCATCCTGGGCTCTTGAGGGCCCCCATCTCGAATCTGTAGATGAGGATGGATGGTGGCTATACTCTCAAAGAAGAATGCACACAATATTGTACCAAAAGCACAGTCACTATTCACGCATGTCCTGCAAATAATTAACTATCGTTTCACTAACAATAACATCATTTGGGCCCACCCATGGTTGGTCCCAGCCAAAACAATCTCAACTAGCATCATTTCCCCACTAGTGATGTGGTGGAATGCCTAGTTTCTCAAGACTCGTAGCAGAGCTGGGGCAACAACCCATGTCTCTAGTCGCTCTAGATAACTAGTTAGGATAATTGTGCCCTTGACACAAACATCTCATGGAAAGTGGCACTCCACAAACTCAGTAATGTTCCCCCCACGAGGGAACACCAGATGGATATCCCCCACCACTCTGATGGGAGGTATTCTGATCAAGAAATAAATATTCCATAATGTGAGCTCAATCTTGTGCCCCTGCACGATAAATAACTCCTAGTCTAGATCACAATAGCTCATAATTCTCGATAGCAAGGGTTCACTTGCCCTCATCAATGGGTTCTCTGCCAACTTGAGAACCCATAATGAGTCAATGCCCTTCGAACCCCCTAATCCCTCTAAATTTCGGCTCAAAGGGTATCCAAGTCTCGCTCATGTGAGTTGATTTTCAACTCTTCCATGCCTAAAAAACACCACATTTCTTGTCAGCTCAGAGAAGAAAACATTGGTCTGCACTGATCAACCTATAGCCCCCACGAGGCCAGCAAACCACCCTATTTTCAGCCCCAACTTGTAGTTTTCTGCCCAAAAACTGAGAGCTCACAGGTTTTAACTTGATTCTTGCAAGCCAGATCGTACTTTTGGGCCCAAAAGGTGTGATGAGACCGTGAATAAGAGTATGGGTCTCCAAGGGAGATACCATGTGCCAAAAATCAAGGAATAAAACACTGAAATTAAAGGGATGATTAAGGCCACCTACCTGAAAGTCGTAGATCCTGATTCCAACAGTCGGTTTGTCTACTATTATCTCCACAAGATTTAGGGCCTTTTCCTCCTCTCCAAATTTAGCACAACTCACTTGCCAAATGAATCCAAATTGGAGGGAAAACGTCCTTTCATAGAAAAATCCACAATTTTTCTGTCACCCATTGTGACAAAATTATAGCTAAGTTTTATGAACCATCAACATTGTTGGAAAACTCTCATCAAGATATATAACGGGTCTTCCTGAGTTTTTGATGATTTAATACTTCACCAGGAAGACATTTTTCCAGGAAGGGTCACTTTGTCGCCTCCCAAAATCGAATTTCTTCATAAAGTGACACTTGTACTTTGAGGTCCACCTTCTCTTAATACTTTTCGTACCATGTGTCGATATTTCTCATGAGTAACCATCATTTACTCATGTTTTGATGGTCCCCACTGGACCTATTCTATGTGGAAGCGTCATTGAGTCACCCTTGTTCAGAGCATCCACAATGAGTCAACCTTGCATCCATGGAGTCTGTTTCACATCCCATGATATCATGTCACAATATTTCATCCATATTTTCATATCGTTCATCTTGTGTTTCCCATTTTGGCCTCCAGTCATACTATTACCATCCCCTCCAGAGTTGAGTCAGTCGCTTCTAAGTCAACTATGCACTTTGTGCTTTGATGAGGGAAGTCGTTTGTTTGTCCCTCAATACCACTTTTCCCATTATGCCTGAAGTGAGTCCATTAGTCACATTACTATTTTCCCTCATGCCTTAGTTGAGGATCTTCATTGCCTCATCTATCGGGGTCCCTATTATATCGACATCAGCTCATTTATCCCAGAAGAATGACCTAGAGGGTGGTTTATCTTTGTTCCAGCTTCCATTCTTGTTTGGTGCCTTAGATCGAGTAGAGGGACTCATTAATTCCCTTTCACTTGGTCGTTTCATGTTCGTGATTCATACACATAATGGTCCAATCATGCAACAAATTGTACTAGTGATTCCCCGGTGTGTGTGAGATGTTTCATACCTCATGAGGGGGTGGCCTTTTAGGTAGCCTGCCACGTGCCTAGATTCATTCCTATTATGCTACAGACTCAGATGTAGTTCCGTAGAGTTTGTAGGTCTGATTCCTACTGATAACAGTGTTCATAGCATCCACCTCTCCTTCAGATGATTCATTCAATTTTGTAGAGCCCTTCCTTGTTCCAAAGGGCTTCAGTTGTTCTACCCTACCTCCCACCCATTTTTTGAGAGAAGGGCCATTATATCTCATGTACTAATATATTATTGTATTCAGTCCTGGCTCATGTTTTTCCAGGTTCATTATGTATATGGGATACATTGTATTATTTTCTAGCTCTGTTATGCGAGCATGTCATGTACCATTCAACACATACTTCATTGCTGAGTTTTATGTTTATGGGCACACCATTATTTTTGTAATAGGTTACCTCAGCGAGTATGGGTATGCCTCCCCCACCTCATTGAAGTCTGGCACCTCAACATAAGAGGAGACTTGTATTGGTCTCGCCCCCTTTGTCCCTGTCCTCTCTTACTTCAGGGTTACTCTCTCTCTCTCTCTCTCTCTCTCTCTCTCTCTGACTCCACTGTGTTTTCTAGTGATTGTGCCTTTACAACATACTTTGATCATAAATTTTTCTCCTAACACTCGTACCTTGGGGGGAAATCTGTTATCATAAAAAAATTGATCATCTATCCTAATTTACTAGATGGATCGAAGTACACCATGTAAAGCCAATATGACCATAGTAAAATTGTTTTCCTTGTGAATAATTACTTAATAAACCACCTTTGTTAAGCAATTTATAATTAAACCCATGAAGAATAATTAAATGATTCACTATTTATTTGATTTTATTCTAGGAATAATTAATTAAACCATCGTTCAATTACTATTCCTTGTCATATTTGACCCAATTATGAAAAATCAACAGATAAATTATTAATTATCTTCTTTTTCTCTAGGAATAATTAATTAATCACTAATTAATTATTATTACTTTTCAAATTTGACTAAATACCTCAGGAATAATTAAATAAATCATTATTTGTTTATTATTCCTTAACCAATTCCTTGAGATGATAAATAAATCATTTATTTATTTATTATTTCTAAATAAAAGTTTAAATACTTTTTCCCTCCTAAGCAAATATAATAAAATATTCCAAGTGGCTATTTGAAGAATTGGGTTAATAATATTTTATTATTGCTCGTTATTCGAGGATAACTCAATATTTGGTTATAAATATAAAGATTTTCCATTCATTATTCACTTTTGATTATTTTGATTGTTGCACTCACTATTGTAACTCTGATTATTTTCATTGTTGCACACCATATTTTTTCTGGGTTTACACATTATAGAGGAGAAAGAATATACAAAAGTTGAAGATGTTTGAGGATAGCGAAGATTCCATCCGATATAGGGGGATTGGTAACATCTATTTGTTCCCTTCACAAGTGTTATAATAAAAACCATTCTTTGTATATCTGGTTTCGATTGGATGATTGGAGTTATTACTATTTGTTTTTGTTGTTTAGCTATGATTGTGGCATAGATTACAATTTTGGAAGGTTTTGTTTCTGTCAGTTGCTACAGATCTACAATGTTTAGTAGCCATTTATATTGTTGAGATTGTTTGTCATCCACAATCTTAAGTGGGTTCATTTCTTACATCTTTGAGAAGAAAACACTATAAAAATGGTGTATGGTTTTTTTACATGCATAAACTAAAAAATCTAAAAGGAGACATATCAATTTTAAGTGACTTCATAAAGCTCATTAAATTATTTTAATAATTTAATAGGATGTATGCAAAAGCATTTTGAAAAAGGGTATCCTAAAGTAATTTTTTTTTCAAGGAATTGGAGGAATAAAGTGGATTATAAAAGTATTTTTTAAAGTTTTCTAATGGAGTGATAAGGTGTATATTCTGTAATATTTTTGGAGTGAAAAGTGTTTTTTTGGAGTCATAAGTTATAAGTTTATTTTATAGTAATGGAGTAAGAAGAGTATATTTTGTTTGAAGATTTGGATAGTTATCACATTTAATTTTGTGTGGGAGATTTTTGCTATGATGAAGATTCAAAATAGTCAATAGTAAAAGTTGTAAAATAGTGAGCTCAAATCAAAATTGAATTGTATTATAATCTTTAAATCATAATATTTTGTATGGAGTTGTATTGGGTGCATTATTGGTTGAACCCAACACCCAAGATTTGATTGAGTCATTAAGTCATAATTGATAGGGATTGAAGAATTCATTTAAACTTGCCATCTACTCATTACATTATAAAAATCATTAACTTGTGTGTATTTTCGATGGTAGCCAACATCTTAAGCTTGTTAAAATGAAGTCAACTAAGAGTGAAATTGAAAGAAGAAAAGCACACATATAAGATCATAAGAGCATGAAATCAAAGGAAGCAAGTTTAAGCAAATAAGTTCAAGTGAGGAAGTTCAAATGGAGGAAAGAATTCAATTGTTAGATCTTTTGAACACTCTCATACTATCCACTACTGAGGACACAGTGAAATAAAAAATTCACTCTTGTTGATATTGAAAGGCATCTACATTATGCACATGAGACCATTGAGTTTGTCCAAATTGATTCACAGCTACAAAAACATGAGTTTTTGTAGAAGGGTGATGTTTCCAAGCTATTTAGCAATACAATTTCAAGTGTTGAAGTTGTGCATGATCAAGTTCAACTTTCCAAGCCAATCATCAAACGATGGGAAGAAATTCAATAAAACAAAAAACAATATGGTTTAGGATATGACAAATATGACAACAACTTTCATAGTCCTAATTATTGAAAACCAGATTTTTTGATCAAGCAACATAAAAAAACAATGAGAATGTTGAATAAAAACCAAAATGTCAACATTTTCAAAGAACTTTTCATATAGAAGATAATTGTTTTGATCCCCATCCTTGTCACCATTGTGGCAAGAATAATCACTCGTCAGAGAGATGTTTCAAATGAAACCAACTAGCCAGATCGAAGATTAATTATGAATGGATTGATACTTGGGAGTGGTTATCTACAGACAAACAATTGTATATGTTTTACCGTATAATTCAATCTCACATGAAGACAAATATTGTAGCCAATAGTGAAAAATTGGTACTCTCATGCACCTGAATATGGGAGTACAATAGTGAAACTCTCCTAAATCTGAAAGGGGGAAAGTTCACAATAAATGGAGATGCTTATGGTCTCCCCTTCTAGCTAAAAAAGTGGGGATATGATGATGAAATTGAAATTGAATTGATGATGTTGGTTCTCAGACTAAAATTTTCGAAAACAACACAATTTTCTAGTGGGAATCCAAACTTGTTAATGGACAAGCCACTGAGATGTTGACCGAGAGCAAATGTGGGCTTTTTGTTCACTTGGATGGTCATTGGATGTATAAAAGGATAGATATATCCTTTTGCATTACATATTGGCATTATATTGAGTTGTTAAACCATTTTATGGATGTATAAGGCTTACAACTAATTCACTTCTCTTGGTTCGTTCTCTTCATATTGGAGTTTTCAACATCCAATTTTGGTGGTTTTTTGAAGTAGTTTTTCATTGAGGCTCAGCTCAGTAGTTTCAGCATGAAGACTTGGAGATGGTTCCAGGTTCGTACTCTAGAATTATGATTTGTGGGGCAATGCTAGCTTCATACTCACATAAACAATCAATAAATCTAATTATTCACAAATAATGAAAGTGTGAAATTATTAATCATGAAAGTAGACTTACTCTAGAAGTCTATCTATGACCAAAGATGAGAATAATGAGAGGAGTTATGGATGGAAATCACACAAAAAAAACTAAGATATTTTTGGAGATATTCATGGAGATAATCATGGAGATATTATGGAGAAAGTTGTGCAGAAGGTCCAACCAATTAGCCAAATTGGTAATTTGTTATGAACCTCATTTCTACATTATGACGCCTCATGTATTGTGAGTCTACATGAATTATGTATCATTATTTTATGTCAATATACAATAAGGATTAAAAGCCTTTTTGTGCCCATGTTTCTTGTCTCTTAATATTAATATTTTTTTATTAATTACTTTAAATCATCATACTAGGTTTATTTCTCATCAATTAACAACCTCTAGTAACTTAAGCTATATTCATACTTACCTCATGCAACTACATGGCGTTCGTCATATAATGTACCCCTAACATGATAATAGGTACGCAAAAATACATATAATTGATAAGCAACATATAACCATAAGAAATAACACAACATAAAGCAATTTAATACATATTAACAATCCAAAATTCTATAAGATGCACTTACCCATCCATAGTACTCAATGCTCCAATACCCTCAATTTCGGGTCACCCCTGAGAGAGGCCTATGAATCAACAAAAGAAAATAATACCCTATGGTTCTACAAAAACCTAAGGTAAGGTACCCCCTTCTCTATGTATATCATCACCCAAGCTATGTCACTAGGCTTTAGGGCTCCATCAAAGGTTGATCAAGAAGTATCGTGGAACTATGGCACCAAGAGTTCTAGTTAAGGGTCTCCCGGTACCGTCCAAGTCCCAAACAAGAAATCCTATCCCTACACCCCTCTCTCTAGGGCTTTATCCTTTCCTTAAAAAAACCTAAGAAAAAGTAGACTTAGACTCAATAAAATTAGCATGGTCATGCATTCCCTAGAGCTAAAATAATATTCAATGTAGTGAGAATGATACATTAGAATGAATGAATGAATGATAATAATTTCACTAAATTCCCACTTTGTATATCCATGTTCCCAAAATGACAAGTGTTATGTTAAGAACTCCTCTGATCCGGATTTAGACAGGAACGCAATAGATTACAGAGATAACCATAAATACAGAGATGCAATAACCATAAACACATAGATGCAGCGGAAATAATACTTCATTTCATTAATGGAAAATACTGAAATATGCTTACAAACAGAAATGGAAAGAAACCAGCTAGGGCGATGGTAGCTTATCTCTGAGAAGAGATGTGGCGGCTACATGCCTCTGAACTGTTCCGAACTGTATTACAATGAGGCTCGAAGGCCTATTTATTGTTGAGAAACAATGGAAAACCCTTCACATCCCGAAACCTAGCCCTAGAAGATGAAACGCCAAATTGTGGGCCCCGTTTGGGTAAATTGGTACATCAATTTCCCGGGGTCGTAACTTTGGCATACGATCTCCGTTTGACGCGTACGATAGCTCGTTAGAAAGATCTATCCGAGTACTACCACTTTGGGAGGCAACATCGGTCCATGGACCCATGTTGCCCCAGATTCCCAAAAAACGTCGTTTAGGGCCTCAAAACGGCTCCGGAAGTTCAGGACCCGAAAAACTGCTAAAAATAGTAAACTGTGCTACAATTTAGGAAACTGAAACGACTGAAAGAGACAGTTGTGGGGGTCCAAATGGGTTGGTGGGTGGCCACCAACATCCACCTGGATCATTCCTCCCCCCTTAGGAAGCAATGGTCCCCATTGCGTTGAGTTCCTCCATCTGCTGAACTTGTCCTGCAATCTCTGATGTGTCCAGTGATGGTGGGAAGCATGGTCGATGATGGTCCACATTGAATACTCGGTGCAAGCGAAGGAATGGAGGAATGTTGTGCTTCAAAGCATTGTTGCCCATAGCCTGGGTACTGTTGTGAGGACCATGTCGGAGTGGTCGGAGCTTCTAATGGGCTCTTGTAAGGCGTTCTTTCTGTAGATGTAACCAGAATTTGTTGCCCACCTGAAACTTGTGTGGTACCCATGTGGGTGAGGAGAAGTTGTTCCTGTGTTTTGTCATGACCGTATCCCTTTGATGCTGCTGCTGCATGGAGGAACCCTTTGCAGGGGTCATGGAGGTAGCAACGATCTTCCCCTTACTTTGGGAGTGAACCAGACAGATAAATTTCCTGGTCTGTGAGATGAGCTTGCTGCCTTTCTTGGTAGTGATCAAGGATGTGGCAGTAGGTGGGGCTACCTCTGGTATCCTGTATAATGAATTATTCAAAGAAATAATGACAGCACGAGGCCTTGACTCATACACAGCATGTCGCCTCCACAAGTATGGTTGGCCTAATAATACATCACAAACATCCAGAGGTGTAACATCACACAATACCTCGTCTGTGAAGGGCTTGATGCTGTAGGGAAGGCGGCACTGCTGGCGAACTTTGAGATCTCGTCCTTCATGAAGCCACCCGATACTGTACGGCTGTGGGTGTGGTGTAGTCGGTAGGCCCAACCGCTTCACGACCTCTGCTGAAACAAGGTTCTTTTGGCTGCCACTGTCGACAATGAATTGTAGCGGCGAACCCTTCACCCACATCTGTGAGTGGAAAAGACGCTCCCCCTCCTCTTGATCTTCGGGCTCATTTTTCTTGATCTTGGCAGTGGCAACAGTGGCGCTGGGATCCGCATCAATGATCTGCTTCCCTTTGCAATTCCTCTTGTCGGGTTCTGGCTCAGGGTCGGAACATGCATCTGATTCAGAAGCCTTCAACTCAGCCACCAGCGACTGCTTGGTCCGACACTCACTTGTGTTATGAGTGGGACTCTTGTGGAACTCACACCACTTCCCTGTGTCCTTCTTCGGCTTCGTGGTGTTGTTCTTTTCTTGTGGCTTCGACGGGTTGTCTAGGGTCACCCCGCCTTGGCTTTGTCCTTTGGGCTTCGGATTTGCAGATCCAAAGTCTCGCTTCTTCTGTTTGAACTTTTGCTCGATTTTGACAGCGTATCGGTATGCTGTGCCGAGTGAGGAGATGTTCAAGAACACCATCTCTTCCTGGATGTACCTGTGCAGGCAGCCACGGTATTTGAGTACCAGATGCAGCTCAAAATCTTTGATACCCAACTGTGTGCGAAGGGTATGAAAAATGTTTGTGAACTCCGGCACATCTTGGTCTCGTCCCTGCCGCAGTGTGGTCCATTTGATGTATTTTTCCTCATAGCTTCCGACAGGGTAGTACTGCTCCTTGATGGCATCCCGGAAGTCATTCCAAGTGGGTGCGGCTGAAAATAGTGAGCCTGTACTTTCATCCTTCTGCTCGCAGTAGGTTTCCCACCAGTCCTTGACGTGGGGGGCTGCTTTGAGAAGAGCGAAAACAATCTTTTCCCGACTTGAAAATTCATGAACAGAAAAATACCCATCTAGCAGATTTAACCATTTATCTACGGAATCTGCATCTATTTGACCCTCGAAGATGGGGATTTCAAAATTAACTTGTACCTTGAAGGGTGTGGCATTTCCAGAGTCGTTGTTGGAAGCCGATGCGTCGCCTCTGGGTAGCCGCTGAAGGATCTGCGCAAAGCTATCCATCATCGCGTTCCTTTGCCGCTCGAGCGCTTCTTCGAGCAAGATTTTGATAGGATCTCCTGCCCCCTCGTCTTTCTTCTCATCCGCCATGGGAGGCCGTCGGGATTTGCGAGGCTGGTCTTGCAAAGGTTCGACCAGTTCAAGCCCTAACTCCTTATATCCCGACCTCGTTGGGGACATGCAAAGAAAAACATAGAAAAAGCAGACCGCTCTGATACCACTGATCCGGATTTAGACAGGAACGCAATAGATTACAGAGATAACCATAAATACAGAGATGCAATAACCATAAACACATAGATGCAGCGGAAATAATACTTCATTTCATTAATGGAAAATACTGAATATGCTTACAAACAGAAATGGAAAGAAACCAGCTAGGGCGATGGTAGCTTATCTCTGAGAAGAGATGTGGCAGCCACATGCCTCTGAACTGTTCCGAACTGTATTACAATGAGGCTCGAAGGCCTATTTATTGTTGAGAAACAATGGAAAACCCTTCACATCCCGAAACCTAGCCCTAGAAGATGAAACGCCAAATTGTGGGCCCCATTTGGGTAAATTGGTACATCAATTTCCCGGGGTCGTAACTTTGGCATACGATCTCTGTTTGACGCGTACGATAGCTCGTTAGAAAGATCTATCCGAGTACTACCACTTTGGGAGGCAACATTAGTCCATGGACCCATGTTGCCCCAGATTCCCAAAAAAACGTTGTTTAGGGCCTCAAAACGGCTCCGGAAGTTCAGGACCCGAAAAACTGCTAAAAATAGTAAACTATGCTACAATTTAGGAGACTGAAAAGACTGAAAGAGACAGTTGTGGGGGTCCAAATGGGTTGGTGGGTGGCCACCAACATCCACCTGGATCATCCTCTCCTTAGGAAGACTTTAAGAATTATTCTCTTATTTGGACTAACCCCTTGCAAAAACTCTGCTTCCCACTTTGTTAACTTGGTATGTAGGAAAGGCATATTTTTATCAATATGAGTGTCATTACATATTGCACTTGCGAGGATTGTTGGCGTTTAATAGTGTAGGTTTTTTAACCTAAACCATAGAGGAAATCTAGCCCCACAACATGTGTATGCATAAGCATAGGCACACAATCCCACATCTAATAAAAATAATTATATTTGAGGTTAGCATGATGCTACAAAACCCTATAGAGGAAACTAACCAACATAGTCCTCAAAACCTCAATTGAAAGTCTAGCCAACATAGTCCTCAACATCTTAATATTCACACCAATCTTATTTTCAAGGAGAGATTCAAACTCCTTAAATGGATTAAAAACGTTAGGTTTAGTTATAAAAATATATATCAATGCCATTTTAGTACAATTTTCAATAAATTACACATGATCCAAAGTGTTATAAGTTGAAGGAACCTCAAGTCTACCAAATGCATCAGAATGAATTCAGTAAGTGGAGGGTTTGTGAGAAGAAGAATAAATTAAGCATGGTTTTGTTTTTTACATATATAATACAAACAAAAATCAATTTCAACAATAAAATCATTCAATTTGTAACAATATTTATGTTTTTCAATGCCTCTAGGTATTTATGACCCAATTCTTGTTACCATAACATATTTTTCTTAACAAATAACTCTCTTATAGAAACAATTTATGTAAGTACTCATAAAGCATGTCAATCAAATATAGATATAGGTTTTGATTGTAAAGATGTTGGTCATATAGATATTTGTTTGTATAAATTATATAATTATTACATTGAATAATGAATTCATCATGATGGAACAATGCCCATATGAACACACTTACATAAGACTATATCTATTTAAACCATCCTATGGTCATTGTTAGATAGAAAGCCCTACACACTTACATTGTCAAGTGTGCTTATTGATAAAAAGTTACAACCCAAATTAATCAAATGAAAAACATCATTGATCCCATTACTCTTTAATTATAGTATTAAGACTCCACCATAGTCCATTATCCTCAATGGAGATTGATCACCTTGGTATACCATCCCACCCTCATATTTCTGAGCTTGTAAAACTAATAATGTTAAAAAAACATATAGAAACAAGAGGGTTGCAAGAAACAAGTCCCTAGTTTGATAAGGCTATATGTGTTACTGTAGATTTTTTTTTTATGAAAGCATTGGGAACATACTGAAACACTAGTTCCAATAAAAACACTGAACATTATTCAGGTTACCTTATTACAGGTTTCACTTCAATAGTTGGTCTTCTTGCTTCAGGAAGGAATCCGGTCTAGAAATAGAAACATCTTAAAAAATGCTATTGATGATCCAGTAGTTCTAATTTGTGAATTTCCAACCTATTCGCTCTGAATTTGACCGAGTGCAGAATATTGTGCTAACCCCACCTGTTGAGAATCTCTTTTCCACTAGTTTAGGCGCACTACTATTCAATCTCTTCACATATTCAGCTCTATTACGTGCAAAAGAAGTTGCTTCCAGACTTTTTCCTGTGTATGGAAAAGACAATTCACCTTCTTTGCAAGTAGTGGAATAACCCCTGTACATTTTGTTTGATTTGTTTGAGGAAGAGACATCCCATGTGACTTCTGAGGTGCTTGGAATTTTTTTTGTCACTGCCTTGCTAATACTCCTTTACGGTGTTTCCTACTTCATTTTCACCGTAATGAAATGATGACCCATTAATCTCATGACAGGTTGTGTTGTAGGCTGCTCGTTTCGTGAGCTTTGTAATTCTGGGCAAGTTTTCTCCGAGACCAGAGATTTCTTCTTCCATTCTCCATTATGTCTAGACTTGATATTTGAATGCATACAAGCTGTCAGAGTTGAGCTTGTATCAGTTTTTCTAACTAATGAACCAACCTTTATTCTGCACTACTCTATAGATAGTTTACCACTCTAGTTACAAGAACACTCTGCTTAGGAGCGGTAAAACTGGTTAATAGCTTGCACCTCGTCAATAGTATACGTCTGTGATTGTGTTTCCACAAGCTAAGTTTGTGTTGAACGAGCATAAGAATTAGGCATGAACCAACTAACTATAGGTCCCAGTGACTAGCTTGACTAGCGACCAATGCCTATTCCTGACTCCTTGTCTGACATTGAAAATGTGCGTGCAGGTAGGTGTATCCGATGATCAAGAAGCAGATGAACTCATTAATTATGAGAAAGAGTGGGGCTATCCAGGAACACACTCACTAAGGAAACACATCGAATCCATACCTTTGGGCCCTGGTAATTAGTAATTCTATTAATCTATCTAAACAAATAAAAGAGCATCTAAATGTCTTGTATTCTCCTAAATAATGTTAGGTAGCGACAAATGTTTGAGAGAAATAAATGTCAGTCTTAGTCTCGGCACGAGGGTTCTCCTTAATGAGAATGACAAGTATGATGATGCCTTCTTGAGGCTTGCATGCAAACCACCTGCCGGTTCTTCACACTAAACGTTTGTATATGAGTGTGAATCTGAAACATGAAGCAATTCTTGATTACACAGCTGGTAGTTTGGTTTGGATTGTTGTCTTGTATGGCATGGTTGTGATGTTGGTCCTGCCGCTGTGATGTTGGTATTACTGCCAGTTCTCTTACTAGCTCTTCTACTGCTTGCTAGCTCTTCTACTATTGTTGGTGTAGGTAGTGATGGATAAGCACAACTTCTTAAGTTCAATATTCCACACAATAGGCCAGTTTATTTGCAGAGGGCAAGGGAACAGAGTGAGGGAACGTTGTTTCTGCCACTAATCCATAGCTACCTACAGCAGAGAAGGCATATGAGTAGTAGTTCTGCTAGTTTTCGAATTACTAGCCTAGGAAATCTTGCAGTTTTTATTACAAGTTTTTTGAGAAAGCAACTTCATCTGGAGATTGGTGCCATGCATTTTGTCGCCACCATCATAGGTTGTGGTTTTACCTGCAATTTTTAGTACAAGCTTTTTAAGAAGGCGCGCTTTACCTGCAATTTTTAGTACAAGCTTTTTAAGAAGGCGGCCTCAGAAACAGTTAATTGGATGACGCATTACCTTTAATATTGAAGAGGCTTATGTTGTAGTCTTCTCAAATTCGGCAGGTATGAGAAATTCTTCTATAAGAAATTCATGGAGTACATATACAATGCCCAAGATGTGTAGTCAGTATTTCCTTTGAGCCTCGGGCATGCCCCTTATTCTTGCTTTAGCTCATCCCTTGTTGCTTATTTACGGCTTCCCTTCCTGTAGTTTTGAGTGCAGGACTTGCTCCCCTTTCCAATTTTTTTAAAATATAAAATTTTATTCTCCAAAAACATATTTAAAGCAAGTTATATAAAAAAAAAGATCCAAAGAATATTTAAGGTGAGTTATTACATTACGGGATCAACCCTCCCTGAATTACATTGAATTACATAGAAATCTGTTAACAGATCCTTCATATAGCCCGTCCCCGTCCCACTTGTATAAAAAAGAGAAGCAAAGATGAGTGTAGCGACATTTATACTGTACAGCAAGCTAATACTATAATTATTAGAAAATAAAAAACGTCATAGCAGTGTACATTAATATCATCACAAAGAATGAAAATTAGAGTTAATCGAAGCTGATATAAGCATTGATATCAATATCATGGGGTGATTTCTGAACGTCCTCCAGTGATCAAAACCAGTGCGTCTATCTGAAGCCGTCCACGAATACTGATTCCTTCCTTTAGAAAGAGTTGCCTTGACTAGCCTTACGGTATTACTGCTTGAATTTGGATGTGGAAGAGCCATCGATACACTGGCCTTCTTGTTTATGGATCGATATCGCTTCCCTGGAGCAGTGCTTGTGTGTGCTTGATAACTGTCGGGAAAAGTATGGTAAGAGTCGGTTTGAAATCAATAACAGAGTAGATCAATTACAAATCTCTGAAAGTTCGGAAGGGAGGCAGTTACCCTTGGCCCAAATCCAGACCGTTCTATTGAAAATCTAATTTCTTACAGTGTAGATCTTGCCAATTGTTCATATCGTAATAACCGTAGCTCAGTGGGATAAGTGCATGTCAGTTGCAGGACCCTTCGCTACGTGGATTAACATGAGAATATCATCTAGCCCCTTCTTTCTCCCAGCCCTTTGGCCCTGTATCCCAGCCTCTTTTTCTTTTTGCTTTTCTTTCATGTTTTGATATTTTACTCATATTCCCAGCTACCGCAGATCAATATGTCTGCCAGGCTGACTTAGCATAATACAGTTACGGGTCAGCATATTTATCAAATTTCAATTAACCATATATTTAGCACAAATATTTAAATTCATAACAGGAATAACCTTACACCAATGACTTCTATATCTAACCGATTTCTGATTATATCTCTCAGTTTGAGGAAAAACCTTTCTGCATAATTTGATACATAACTAGATAATTTAGTGATTCATAAATGAAAATTGACTGCGTAAACGATGACAAAGAGTGAATGCAGAATGAAGAAACAATCACAAAGAGTGAATTCGAATTGATTGTGCAGGAAATGATAGCAAAGAATGCAAAGTTGTTTCTTACTTGTTGCTCCAGTGTTCTTCCCTTTGAGATTAATCAACCACCCATAAATGTGAAGTAATTGTTGTTTCTGTATTTCCTACTCCATAGCCTTGACCTCAAGTTTCACAGGCAACTGAAGGACTTCTTGTAATCTTCATACAAGACAAGACACCGTAGACTGGTTCATCTTCGTTATGATGCAGAAGACTCAAGGACTCTGGCTTATGAAAAACTCTCCCATGCAATCTCGTGAAAGGGACAACTTGAAGCCGTGGCACGTGCACTAGACAGAAGCCTTGGCAGATGGACATGCAGACAGCGGTGGCAGACAGACATGCAGACATCAGCGGCATACGGACTTCGATCTTCAGGGATTAGGCCAAGTCTCTCACCTTGCCGTGAAGCTTAGGAGCTTACGTTCGGTAATTTAATTAAATTGTTATAACATTTAATGTTTTAAACTAATGCTCGCATTAGTTTACTGTGCTAAGCAAAATATTTTCCAAATGCGAAGGGAAAAACTGAATATAACTTATGTTTTTAGCCTCCCTTCTCGGGAAGAGACTAAATAAGACGATTAAACTCATTAGTCTTAAAAATTTTGGTTAATCATAACAATAACTTGTTATTTGTCATAGTAAGCACGACTAATAAATGTTAAAGTCTATCTTTTGGATTACTATAGTCCCATGCCATTGCTAGATAACAAGAACTAGTAAGTGTGATCATATTGGCTGCCATGTCCACCTTCTTCTTGAAAAGATGTTTTAAACTTATCATTTTAATCATCCTTTTCCTTTTCCCTGTTATTCATCTTTTTCCTTGTTATTCTTCTTTTTCTCATTTTTAATATTATTCTCCGAAATACTTATTACAATGCTATCACAAAGCTTACACATAATCCTCATATACACACGTATATAAACGCAACTTAAATATTCAATTAAAATGAATTTAGGTGATTAGATGTAAATTAAGACACAACCTCAAATACGATTAAATATGGACTTAAACTGCCTGACATTCCCTAACCATTTATGTATGCTTACACATAATCCTCATATACACAGGTATATAAACGCAACTTAAATATTCAATTAAAATGAATTTAGGTGATTAGGTGTAAATTAAGACACAACCTCAAATACGATTAAATATGGACTTAAACTGCCTGACATTCTCTAACCATGTATGTAGTTTTGTCAAAGCTATTAACATCTATTAGATTTTCCTTTCTGTTTTCCTGAGCATCAGGTCATCTCTGATTGAAGCTATTCTTGTACCGCACATAAATTCAAATGAATGATCTAATGAACGACTGTGAGATCGTTTTAGAGACATGGAAAACCTTGAGGAAATTCAAAATTTAAACTACAAACAACTAAACTTCACCATTCCTAGCAATCCAACACTTTTTCCCTCCCAGTTCCAACAGAAAAGCAGCCCACACCCCAGCCCAAGAGAAATTATTTGCATTGTGTGACTCTTTCTACTTCTACACCTAAATATTGCAACGATGGGCAACCGCATTTATCATTGTAGCCAATCTCTCTTATAAATATAATGTTGTTTATGAAATCAGAATATCAAAAATTGGGCAGGAAGGTATAGGCAATTTAATTTCATCGGCATCCATGTTCTTTCGCTTCTCTATATTTGGATATGTAGAAAGTATATAGTAGAAATAAAGTATGAAGCGGTATGGATATGTTATGGAAAAACTGAAGCAGTAGGTTTTCTAATACTCAGAAAAGGAAACAAAAATATCTGGAAACGAAAGCAAAAACACTGATTTGTAACCAAAGAACATAGCGACTGCATTTACTGAGCATTATTCTTGCACAATAACAGTTTTAAACTAGCTGAAGATGAAAATCGAAATATCTCCTATTTTAAAGAAATCATCAAATGCATTTAACATCGTCCAATATATAGTTGTTTGATTTTGTTTGGTTTATTCTTTTTACTACCAACATTTTGGACTTTCATATTTCATAAGAAATCAAAATGTACAATCTCACATATATCATAAACCGTAAATATATATTGAAGCATAACTAAATCATATTTGAACATCTTGGCTCGTGACTATGCACTTCAAACTTTATTGGGTGATTGCGATGGAAAGTGCAACATCTGCCTGGCCATTTTTCTAATAAAGTCTAGAAAGGTACACATACTGTACTTATCTGGACTTGAATCTGTAACCTATGTGGACTTGAATCTGTAACTTTTTTTAGAAAACACATATTTCTTAACCAGTAGAGGCATTATAAGCCCGTTATCTTCCATTGTTTCCATGGTGTTGAGCATCAGGTCCGCCAGGAATCGATCTTTTTGAGTCAAATTCCTGCTTCACCTTTCTAGATCCTCTATTTTTGCTCTCAGTAGCCCCTACCTCAACTTGGCTTAGAGTACGACCTTTATAGCAGCTACGCTGATCGATAAAATGGAAATGTTCACAGATTGTCAATTAACTGGATCGGAGAAACTGGGAACTTGAGAAAGCCAGAATTATTTGTTCATTCCATTTAATACAAACCTCACGGAGATGTTGATCACCAGTCGAGTACGTAACAACAGCTTCACCAATTCTTTCACCGTACTGCTTTACGGATACCATTTTCTGCCCTCTGATTCCTGTTTCCATTTGCACATCAGTAACTCAAAAACTTGAAAAGCTTAATAATGTGAAAAAAACATCATCTAACGTGTTGGTGCGTTTGTACCAAGACGGGGACTGTGCATTACGTAAAGGATTGACAATTGAGCTTACTAACAGTCTAGCATTGTGCTTTTCTCTGTGATAGTGTGTCAGTGATGTAGTACAAGGGAGCTGCCAAAGATTGCGTATGATAACCAGAAGCAAGAATAGTACAGCGCAAATCTGATCTTGGACTTAAAAGCAAGAATATTTTAGTTTTCACCTAATCTGTATGTGGATTTATGTCTTCATATGATTTAACGTGATAAAAGATAGTGTCAGTGGACATGGTGTACATTATAAGTCAATTTCAGGCCAAAAGTTGAAAACCAATATTAAATGAAACATATATATCTAAAATGATAAATATCACATTTTACATCTATGTATCATACATACATATTATTAAATATCAGATTTTATATTCGATGTATGCATATAATATATAATATTGTTATAATATAAACATAGATATTTAATGATAATTTTTTTTTTTTTTATAGTTCTACGGATAGCCAGATATATATTTAAGTGAGATAACTTGTCAAATTTATATTTATGGAATAAAATGAAATTATGTTCAACCTAAATTCTTAAATAGAATATTAATTCTTCCAAAATTAAACATGATTATACATCCAAATACTTGTATATAATATTATTAAGGTTGGTAATTTATATATATATATATTATTCAATGTAGAAATGAATAAAGTCAACCAAAAAACGAAACCTTAACTCACTGGAAGTTATATAGATTTAACAATTTAAATTCAAATTTTAAAAATTTCTGCAGTACTCTCGTTAAAATTAATAACTCAAAAAAACATGAAAAATGACATTTCATTAAACTACCCTTCATATTAATATATCCAACGTTAATATGGATATACATCTAACCTTTCCCAGTAACGCTCATCAAACTCTTAAAACTGTAATCAGACATTGACTTTTGAACGAGTGTCACAGTCACAAGCAACGTAAGACAGAAAATTGCAATAACCAATCTGACCGGGTTCGCCATATCTAAAGTTCTACTCAGACCGAGTTTCTAAGCTAATAACTCTGCTTCTAATTTAACTATAAGAGGAAGTTTACAAACCCCAAACAATTGCCACCGCATCGAATTGCGGAGGATCCAAATGTTTAAATAGAACTCATCGTGCGACTTGCTCTGTAACGCCAGACTCGGCGGGAGAAGATCTGAAATAATATAGAGCGGATCTTCACCCGTGCCAAAACCTTAGTCTGAATTTGGTCCTATAGCGTTGCTTTCACAATTGACTCGTATAGCATATTTTTTGTTTCGAGCCGTCCGACAGCACTTAACAACGCCTCTTTCAATTCCATTCACACTCCCAAATCTTTAGACCCCTTCCAGAACCATTTTACACGTGAAAGAAGGTCAGGAAGGGATAAGAAAAAAATTGACGCATTGCATTCGATGACGGGAACGGCCAGCATGCGCCAAAAGCCCTCCATAATTTTTCTATCATTTAATCTGGCATTATTAGATGATGCTTTGACTTTTAGTTTTAGTTGGCATTAAAGTATACAAAGCTTCTAAAGGAATGGAAATTATTCCCACACATTAAGGAACAATTGTTTTTTAATGTGGAGTGGAGTAGTGCATGAAGCATTTTAAATATATGTATATACTTATTATATTGAATTGTAGTACATGATTATTTGATTACTAGTTTGACAATCGAATTTATGATAGTTTTATATATAAATGAAATATTATATATAATAATATATAGTGTTATAAACATATTTATATTTTTGAAAATAAAATGTTTTTTTAAGTTTATTTAAAAGATTTTTTTAGTTTTTTCACTGATTTATATTTATTACATTTTATAACAAAAATAGGTATAAAATTAAATAAAATATATTTTTAGATAATATATAAAATAAATAATTTATAAATATATTAATTATTTTATAACATAAAATTTTAATTTGTAAAAGGTTAATTTTAATAAGTTGAAAAGGTTTTTAATTTAGTTATAAAAAAAATAAATTGTAAAGTATGACAAGATTTCAAATAAATATATATAATAAAAGTAACTTATTTTCATTTTTAATAATTTTTATTTTAATAAATATTAAAAAAATTCAACTTGCTTGATGCAAACACAGAAAATTCAATTTCCCAGAAAGACAAGGGTACAAGGAGCCTTCTAATAACATTAGTAGTAACTTAAACTCACAAACATAACAATACAAGAAAGGTAGTGAAAGACAAACTCTTAAATTTAAAGCTTCTGTCGGAAATAAATAAGTCTTCTAATAACATTAGTAGTAACTTAAACTCATAGACATGACAAAGAAAAGCACATAAATTTAAAGCTTCTGTTAGAAAAAGATAAAGCATTGAAAGATTTAAATTTATTTATAAAATATATATTTTAATAAAGTTAATTCAATAGTGTTATAGTTAATTTAATAAAAATAATGACTTCAAAGGGATTAGTCACCTTTTTCCTTTAGAAAGTTTTCCCAAAACAATTCTAATCATTTTGAGAAAATCATTTTTCAATAATTTCTCAAAATCAATAGGATATTTATAACTATAAATCAAAATAATAACTTTAGATTGTTTCTTTTTCAATGTATGTAAATGGAAAGTCTTACTAAACCAATTATAATCATTCCTCTATAATTTCTCAAAATCAATAACATAGCAATAACTACTTTATAGCTAGTGCACATTCTTCTCTTGAAATTTTCTCTCTTTTGTTTCCTTTATTTCACATAAACATTTCTTTTGATATTCTTTAATTTTTCTTCTTTTAGTTTTCATTATTTTTTTAGCTTCGTTTTTAAAACCTTTGGTTCCATATCATTTTTCAAAATTCATAATATATCTATAACCACTACAGTTTCAATTTTTTAAATTTCTTTTCCATTTTTTCCATCTATTTTATTTTATTTAAATTTTCATTTTTTATTTTTTTATTTAACCTATTTTATTTTTTCCAAACATATTTTATCTTCAATAAAATTTCTTTTTATTATTTCACTTTTTTTTCTCAAAACCTTTTCTTACATCTCCTTTCCTTTATACGCAACTTTCTTCACTTCTTTTTCACTCCATCATTTACCTCCACACCCCTTTCACCCAAACATACTTGACCTCCAGAATAATAATCCACTCTCCCCCATTCATGTCTTCTAATAATATTAGGCATTTAGGAGCGGGTGCGAAGCGTCCTAGGTCCATCACAACACTTAATTGGACCCATGAATTTGTTGGCCAGGCGATGTGATAACGTAACATAAGAATCTCTTGAAAATTCATTGCCCCATCAAAATCGTGAGAGAATAAACATGGAGAATGTGACAGTTTGTGGTTTTCGTGAATGTCATCGATTCACCTCCCATATACCGACGATTTATATTAGTCACTTCATTTTTTGGGTTGAATACAATGATGAGAAATGATTGTACGCGGTGTGATTTTAATGATAGTATGATCAGTCTCGTATCAAAATACTTTGACATATATTATATAGATAGGTAGGGTAGGTTAATATTAAATATTTATTTATTTTTTATTTATTTTTAATTTGTTATTTAGGAATTTTCTTTGGAAAACATATAACAGAAATTTTTGGTTGAGGGGTTTTAAACTAACAAGTGTGGTTCATCATCAATATTATTTTAATTTATTAATGTTATTTTATTTCATTTATCTAATTTTATTTATTTCATTTTTAACTAAATTGTTTTTTCTATCAATTCAACATTATTTAATCTCACGATGTATTTCATCACTATTTCAAATTTTATTATTCTCATCTATTGTAACATAGGCATGTTATGATCACATCTATCATTTTGATCATCATTTTTGTAAGATTAATCTTTGGAAAAGTCTTTAGTGACATCAACACCCAATAAAAATGTTTAACTTCCTTAAGCCTCAACATCATAATAATTTATTCATCTATATCATCTTCTAAATTTTCCCATTAAAAAAGAAATATCACAAATTTATCTCAATTCATTTTTTTCAACTCCATTATCATCTTTTTTCTTTTGATAGCTCAAGTTGTTCATTCATTTAGTTAATAAATTATTCTTCAAAGTAGTTTCCTTTATCTACTTTTCCAATTCCTAAGAATTGGTTACCTTCTATATCTTATTAATTCTTTCCTTTACGTTGATTCTTTGCAAGATTAGTGGCATTCCCCTCATTAACATGTTAATCTTTACTACTTCCATGGACACCAACACTTTCAACATCATTACTATTACCTTTCTCAATATTATTCTCAACTTGTGGTTTCCATTTACCATCATCCTCTTCATCTTCATTTTCACTTTTTTTATTTTACTTGTGTTGGTTTATGGCTTAAACACTTCATTAATGTATGTCTCCTTGTTATCTTTTGTATCTATAAGAGTATAGCCAACACATACAAAATAAAAAATCATTATGTCACTAAATAAAATAATATCCATTCTTAGTTTTCCCTCTTCTCTTATAAATTGGATTATTATCGACATGAATTTAAAATTTGTTTATTCCCTAACTCTACCACTTTCTACAACCATTAGAGCATCATCTTCTTCTACTAATACTAGGAAAGTGCCATTATATTTCTCATGTTCATTATCACCATGATATTTTTGTTCATACTAATATTATTCAAGTCCATACTCTACATATTCACAAAGACTTACATTGTCATTACCTTCAAACTTTATGGCCTTCAAATGAGTATATGATTCAATATCCTACTTTTCTATAACATTCAATATGTATAAATCCTTCATCAACAAATATTGCAATATTCTTCACGATTATGGATCCTTCCATTACCAATTCTCCTTTCATCATATGTTCACTAAAGTTGTTTTTTTTTAGTCCTTTCCCCTTGTTGGAGAACTTCCTCCTCATAAAATACTCCAAATTCTATATATGTAGCTATCAATCAAATTCATTGGTTTCTTCAACTTATGTATCTAAAACTTTGTAACCCTGAGACTTCACCTGAAATATTAATAGATATATGTCCCTCTTCATCTCATATAGTGATCAAGACATTATCTACTCCTTCAAACACCCTCCCAAAATTAACCTCATTTTAAAATTCCACAACATCTTCAACGATATTTCATCATCAAGGGATTCATCATACCTAACAACAATACAAACAATGTCATTTTATTCATTTACATGATTAAAAAGCATGAATTCATTGTTCATTATAGTTAACACATTCACAAACACAAAATTTGTGGAGGAAAAAATCTTCCCTCACAAGATTTCTCTCCAAGAGATTTCATTCTTAGCTTCATGGATTTCATCATCAATTTCCTTCAACAATGTAACACTTTCAAACTATTCTTTTTTAACATTTACCATTTCATAAAGATAAATAATATAATAATGGAAAGCTAAGGAACATTTTATTGTTCATTTCCACTCCTCATAAGAAAATATTTATTTAACTTATATGGATACCAACTCAAAAACATTATATTTATCCTCATTGTCAATGTTAGTTTCATATTCCCCATCAAAGCCGCAATAATTCTCCTTTTATGAATGCCTCACAATAACGTCATCTTCCTCATAATATTCATGCCCATTATCATAACCTCCATTATAATATTGTTAATCACATTCATCACCTTTTTAAAATTGTATTTGGTCTTCTTCTGAATCTTCATTTTTTTTTTACAGTCATTGTTTTTGTTGAGATTTTCTGTTTGGAGCAAAATAGGAAAAATCTCAGCTGATGACAACAATAGAAATTCAGTTCCTAGATTAGCTCCAGGTTGTTGGGAGGGAGTTAATGCCTCCTATATTTGATGTGAGGGAGTTAATGAGACTGTTAGATTCTCTATGCTATATAACAGGCAAACATTTGGATGGTTTGCTGAGAGGGAGAGAGTTTTGTGAGGATTTCTTGATGTAATCTCCAATTTGATTAATAAATTCCTGATGCCTATGTTTGGTGGACGTAGCCCAGATTGGTTGGGTGAACCACGTTAAAAACTGTCTCTTATGTGCTTGATTGTTCTGCTATGTGTGTTTATTTTTTGTTTGATGTGCCTTTGGATTCCAACAAGTGGTATCAGAGCATGTTGGAGGTGCTGGAGGTGGCGCGCAGCTGAGCGCTGAGGGAGCGTGGTGCTGAAGGTTTTGTTGCTGCATGTGCGCGCTGAGCACTGTCATATCTGCGCGGAGCCGTGGAGTCGTTCTTTTGTTATGTGCTGAATTGCGTGGAGCCGTGGAGCCTGATACGTGTGCTGGTGCATATTAAATTGTTGTTGCTGGTGCGTATGAAGAACTGGTGCATATTAAATTGTTGTTGCCGGTGCGTATGAAGAACTGGTGCATATTAATTTGTTGTTGCTGGTGCGTATGAAGAACTGGTGCATATTAAATTGCTGTTGCTGGTTCGTTGTTTTTTGTTTACATATGGCTGGTGGATTTGAATTAAAATTGCTGATGCGTATTTTTTAAAGTAACCAAATATGAATTCTGGTGCGTTGTAAATTGACCGAATGTAATTGCTTGCGCGGTTTTTTGTTAATTGCCTGGTGCGTATTTTTTTTAAGTGACCGAGTGGAATGTTATAATTTTTCAAAAATTAAACGAAGCTGTGAGCCCTATCTTTCGTTCTCTAAATGATTTAGAGACCAGAATAACGAAACAGATAAATCAGGCCACTTGGAATCATAACTCTAGGCTGAAAAACATGGAATGGGCATTGCAAGGTTAGTGATAGGCGGATTTTTTTTTTTTTTTTTTGTGATAAGTGCAAAGGGCAGTTTTTTGTTTTAAAGGCAAAGGCAGAAAGGCATAGGCAATTTTTATTTTATTGCTGGTTGGATATTGGAGATTATTTTGTTTTTTGATACAAAATGGCGAAAACTCAAAGTGCCCGGTTTGAAATTGAGAAATTTAATGGCAAGAATAATTTTGAGATCTGGAAGGTAAAGATGCACGATTTGCTGGTTCAACAAGGTGTGGCGAAAGCACTGTTGGGGAAAAACAAAAGACCTCCTTCCATGACGGAGGATGAATGGGATGAGATGGACGATAGAGCTCTAAGCGCAATTCGGTTATGTCTGGCGGACGATGTTCTGTTCAACATTGTGTCAGAGAAATCCACCGCAGGCTTGTGGTCGAAGCTTGAGAAGCTCTATATGGAAATCTTTGACAAATCGGATTCTCCTAAAACGACAGCTTTATGGTTTGCAGATGAAAGAAGGTACCTCAATTGCTGATCACTTGAATGTTTTTAATACCTTACTAGTGCAATTAGACAGTCTCGATGTGAAATTTGATTCAGAGGATAAGGCAATAACTCTATTATGTTCTTTGTCTTAATCCTGGGATCACTTTGTTACTTCCATAAGCTTTAGTAAATCAGATATCCTTGAGTTTGACGATGTTGTTGGAGCCTTGTTGGCTGAGGAGACGAGGAAGAGGTCGAATGCAGACACGTCTACATCAGAGGTAATGATGGCCAGAGGTCGCTCACAAGAGAGACACTCCGGGGGAAAGCATAGTGACTCTCGTTCGAAGTCCAAAGGAAAGAAGCCCAAGGTGAAGTGCTGGCATTGTGGCAAGGCTGGACATCTGAAAAAGGATTGCTGGAAGCGAAAGCAGACTGCTAAAGAAGGCTCTTCGACAGAAAAGAAGGAGGCCAACACCACAGATACAGGTTCAGTATCTAGTTCAGGTATGAGTGATGAGGTATTGTCTGTTAATGTTTCAAAGCATGATCAACATTGGTTGTTAGATTCCGGGGCATCTAACCACATGTGTGTACATAGAGATTGGTTTAAAACATATAGATCAGTTGATGATGGAGTCGTGTACATGGGTAATGATGTCACTTGCAGTATTGTTGGAATAGGAAGTGTACAACTACAAATGTTTGATGGCACAACCAAAATGTTAACTGATGTGAGGCATGTACCAGATTTAAGAAAAAAATTGATTTCATTAGGAGCACTTGATTCAAATGGATATAAAACTGTAATTCAAGGTGGAGTAATGAAAATTTACAAAGGCATCTTACTAGTTATGAAAGCTAAGAAAGTAGGAAATCTATTTCAGTTAGAAGGTAGAACTGGGTCAGATCATGTGTCTGTGTCTAAACATGACAGTAGTTCCATTCACTTATGGCATCAACGATTGGGGCATATGAGTGAAAGAGGATTGAAAATTTTGGCTGACCGAAAGTTACTTCCTAATCTAAGATCTGGAAAATTGGATTTCTGTAAACATTGTCTGTTTGGTAAACAAAGTAAACAAAAGTTTAAAACAGGCAAACATACTAGTAAAGGGATACTTGATTATATCCATTCAGATGTTTGGGGTCTAGCCCCTACAGCGTCATATGGTGGCTCGTCATATTTTGTATCATTCATTGATGACTTTTCTCGGAAAGTATGGGTCTACATGTTGAAAAAGAAGTCTAATGTTTTTACAGTTTTCAAGCAGTTTAGAGCATTGGTAGAAAACAACATTGGTAGAACTATAAAATGTTTAAGAACTGACAATGGTGGTGAGTTTTCCTCCAAGGAGTTTGACAACTATTGCAAGGATGCAGGGATCGAAAGACATAAGACCACGGTTTATACTCCTCAGCAAAATGGAGTTGCTGAACACATGAACAGGACTCTTCTAGAGAGAGCAAGGTGTATGTTGAGTAACGCCGGGTTGCAAAAGGAGTTGTGGATGGAAGCGGTGGCAACAGCTTGTTATGTGATAAACCGATCTCCATCAACGACGATAGGCTGCAAGGTTCCGCAAGAGGTATGGAAAGGACACCATTGTGACTATTCTAAACTCAGAGTGTTTGGTTGTGATGCATATGCTCTAGTGCCTAAACATCAGCGAACTAAACTAGATCCGAAATCGAAAAGGTATGTCTTTGTTGGGTATGGTGATGGAACAAAGGGATATAGATTGTTGGATCCTATTACCCGCAAAATCATCATCAACAGAGATGTAAAGTTTGATGAATCCTCTCTTGTACAGTTAGATGTAAATAGTAGATTGAAACAGGATGATGTATCTGATTTCCAGCATATTCAGTTTGATAGCATTTCTAATGATAGTCATAATGACCATAGTTCAGATTCTAGTCATGAACAGGTTTCAGAATCAGATTATGAACAAGGTTCAGATGGAGGTCTTGAACAGGTCTCAGATGGCGATCATGAAGAAGTTCCTACAGATGATAGACAGCCAATTGTGGAAGCACCAGAAATATTCTTAAGGAGGTCTACAAGGATCAAACGCCCTCCAAGAAGGTATGATGATCATGTTACTTCAGTTGCTTTGATCGCTAATGATGATGAACCTTTGTGTTATCAGGAAGCTGTAGAAGGTTCAAATAGTGACAAATGGAAAGCAGCCATGAAGGAAGAAATGATGGCCTTAGGTAAGAATGGCACGTGGGATCTGGTTGAACTTCCTAAAGGCAGGAAAACTGTGGGATGCAAGTGGGTGTTCAAGGTGAAACAGGGTGTGAATGATACGGAAGACAGGTACAAAGCGAGGCTGGTTGCAAAAGGGTTTTCTCAGAAAGCTGGCATAGACTTTCATGAGATATTTTCACCAGTGGTTAAAATTGTTTCAATTAGAATTGTGTTAGAATTAGTGGCTTTGTTTGATTTGGAGTTGCAGCAGTTAGATGTTAAGACTGCATTTCTACATGGTGATTTAGATGAGGAAATATATATTGAACAACCGGAAGGGTTTGTTCAGCATCGCAATGAGAAATTTGTCTGCAGGCTCAAGAAGTCATTATATGGCCTGAAGCAGTCGCCTCGGCAGTGGTATAAGAAGTTTGATTCTTTCATGTTGATTCAGAAATATGTAAGAAGTGAATATGATCATTGTGTTTATTTTAAGCAGTTAAATAATGGCATGTTCATTATATTAGTGTTGTATGTTGATGATATGCTTTTAGCAAGCAAAAGAATTGAAGAAATCAACAGGTTGAAGACTCAGATGGCAAGGACGTTTGATATGAAAGATCTAGGAGCCGCAAGACAAATTTTGGGCATGGAGATTTTCAGAGACAGGAGTAATGGTAAGCTGTGGCTATCACAACAGAAGTATGTTGAGAAAATACTTTTGAGGTTTGGTATGAATAATGTGAATCCTGTTTCAGTTCCTTTAGCTTCCCATTTTAAGCTTTATTCGAGTTTATGTCTTAATACAGATGAAGAAAAGGATTATATGTCTCGAATTCTGTATGCCAATGTAGTAGGATGTTTAATGTATGCGATGGTTTGTACTCGACCAGATATTTCACATGCAGTTGGGGTTGTCAGCAGGTACATGGAAAATCCGGGTAAAGAACATTGGTTAGCAGTGAAATTCAAATGGGTGCTTCGGTACTTGAGAGGCACAAGTAGTTATTGTATTTCTTACAATAAGAGTAGTGAATTTGTTTGCGGATATGTTGATTCCGATTTTGCAGGTGATTTGGATAAGAGAAGATCAACTTCAGGGTACGTCTTTACTCTTGCAGGTGGAGCTATAAGCTGGATGTCAAAGCTACAGAATATTGCCGCTTTATCCACTACTGAAGCAGAATACATTGCTGCTTCGCATGCTTGTAAAGAGGCGGTTTGGTTGAAAGGTTTGCTTGGTGAGTTTGGTAGGTTACATGACAACATCAGGTTACTTTGTGATAGTCAAAGTGCAATACATTTGGCTAAGAATCCGGCCTATCATAGTAAATCAAAGCATATTCCAATTAAGTACCATTTTATAAGACAGGTTATCACTGAAAGGGGAGTCTCTCTTGAAAAGGTGCATACAAAGGAGAACTGTGCAGACATGTTCACGAAACCAGTTTTGTTGGAGAAGCTACGCTGGTGTTTGGCTTCTCTTGGCTTGCAGAAAAAATAAAATAATAATAACAGGGCATCAGGCGAATTGTTGTCAAGGTGGAGATTGTTGAGATTTTCTGTTTGGAGCAAAATAGGAAAAATCTCAGCT
The DNA here is from genome assembly GCA_031772625.1 of Pinus tabuliformis. Taxonomy (NCBI): domain Eukaryota; kingdom Viridiplantae; phylum Streptophyta; class Pinopsida; order Pinales; family Pinaceae; genus Pinus; species Pinus tabuliformis. The sequence goes on along the minus strand of CM062811.1, from coordinate 84,808,978 downwards.
GATGACAACAATAGAAATTCAGTTCCTAGATTAGCTCCAGGTTGTTGGGAGGGAGTTAATGCCTCCTATATTTGATGTGAGGGAGTTAATGAGACTGTTAGATTCTCTATGCTATATAACAGGCAATCATTCGGATGGTTTGCTGAGAGGGAGAGAGTTTTGTGAGGATTTCTTGATGTAATCTCCAATTTGATTAATAAATTCCTGATGCCTATGTTTGGTGGACGTAGCCCAGATTGGTTGGGTGAACCACGTTAAAAAATGTCTCTTATGTGCTTGATTGTTCTGCTATGTGTGTTTATTTTTTGTTTGTTGTGCCTCTGGATTCCAATAGTTTTCTCTTTTCTGCAAGACTTCATATCCTAAGTCACAATATACATCCTCCACTTCAAATATTCAATTATTATCATGACTTGATCTGCTATAAGGGGTTTTCTCCTTTCCATTAATTCCTTAATCAACTTATCCTAAATCAAGGACTTCTCAATCAATTTTTTTTCCGCTAACCTTAAAGTTTTTAAATCCTTTACATATTTATTTTGAAGTATATTTTCCATAATACCTCCTACTCCCAACTTTTGAAGCCTCACACTCTACTTATATACCATCTATGTGGTCACAACATCTAATACACAATATTGTTTTCATTTTCTACTATGGCTTTACCTAATATATAGTTGGAACATTCCTCCTCACCCCCTTCTCAAACTTTACGAAGAACTAGGCTTTCAAATTTGTGAGTGCGCAAAACCATTATGAAGTTAATTGAATATTTGTAACATTTAATGTATTTAAAAATTCCAAATATTGGTAAGCTCAAATGGTTTTTGTGCTTCTCCACTAGTTAACTGTACTTAAATTTACTATTGAAATTACTCACAATCACTATACAATTTATACCCAATCTTAGTTACAGTTATTCTTCTTCCAATTAAATGCAACATGTGTTTTTTTCTTGTTATGTTACTTTACTCATAAATTTAATTGCGCAACTAGCTTTTTTAGTAATAGCTCACCTACATTATATGATATTATCATTATGTTACGTTATATATTGATAGAAATAAGACTTATGTTCTCTATAAAAAAAAGTCAATCTCGACAAAGAGACAATGCATAATAAAAGCTACAGTTACACATTCAGAAATTATGAATTAGAAAGAACTAACAACTATAAAAAAAAAAACATTATAAATCCAAAATATACATATTTAACATATTTAAATATTCTAAAAAGAAAAAAAACCATTAAAAAAAACGCTATAAATCTAAAACATTCCTATTTAAATATTAAAAAAAAACACAAATCTTAAGAATATAGACACATGATAGATGAATAATAAATAATAAATATAATATAAATAAATAAAAAGATATTTCCCATAGAAAATTGATTTCAAAATCCTACAATCGAGTTAAGAAAATTAACAAAAATTCATTTTCAAAACTTTGCATTTCTTCCTTAAATATTACAAATATTGTTTTTTATTAATCTAAATATTAAATTTAAGAAATTAAAATCACTATCCATCCATTTCAAAAAGTAGTTTTACAGAGATATAGATTTAAATCATCTTCCAAATTTCCTTTCCTTTATTCTTTCTTATGCTGGTCCCTTTTATCCCCTTTCTTTCTTATGCTGGTCCCTTTTATCCCCTTTCTTTCTTATGCTGGTCCTTTTTATCCCCTTCCCCTTTCTATACGTGTAGCTCTCTTCACTTCTCTTCAAATGCCTCCTTATGGAAGTTTATTCCTCTCTTACGAAAATATAATCCAACTACAAAATGATAGTTGACTACTCTTTGCATTCACGGATCCCTAATAACACAACGTTCCATCAAAATTTCCTAGCAACTAGTCATTGCCTCTCGTTTTGGATGTTATCATTTCAATGAAAGACATTAATTTTTATCATTTCAATGAAAGACATTAATTTTTAATGTTGTATTTGGATGGATGCTTTAAATAAAAACATCAGTTTAGAAGAAGTTGAGTGTGGTTACTCGTAATATAATTATTTGGGGGAAAATATATTTTTGAGTATTTAATAATAACATTGGTAAAAAAGACCTAATAATAACTATAGATATCACAATAATATTAAATATAAGCATAATAATAAAAACTATGGTAAGGTATTTGGTACAAAGAGAACACTTGAAAAAGATATGGACATAGATAATGATTTCCTTAATATATGTGAAAGTTTCAAACAACTAGGAAACCTGTAAACACCATGTTATTAACAATTTCAATAAGGCTATAAATTATGTTTTTAGATATATATTAATATAAAGCTAATTAAGGTTAATAATATATATATCTTTCTAATTATTAATTTTTTAATAATTTATTATATGTAATTTAATGTTCTACATTTCTATACAAAATTCTAAGACTAAGCATAACACAAATTTTAAATATTAGTAACGTGTAAATAACTATTTTCTTAATTAAAAGAAAATGTTTAATTTTAAGAAAGATAGTTTTACCAGTTTTAATGTATTATTACAAGAAATATAATGTAATAATTATTTTTATTATCTCAATATATTTAGCATTTTCATACAAAAGTCATGTTGATATTTTTTTGAAGAAAATTTGAATTCACTTTGGAACGGCCTATTATATATAAAATTACTCACTTTTTTAGTTTCATGATATTTTAGCTTTTACAAATATTTGAAAAAATGATATACACCAAAAAAAATATTAATTACATTAAAACAATTAATTAATAACACTAAAAATTAATAATATATATATATATATAATAAAAAATAAAAAAATAAAATTATTTTGAAAAAAATAAAAAATAAAAAACAAATATTTTATTAAAACTTTTTATAATATTTTAAAATATCTAAAATAATAATAAATTAATTAATTATATTGATTTTCTCCTTAAAATATAATTAATTCTTTTGAAACTATTTCAACACTGCAACCTAACATCTTCAGAATCACATTTTAAGCTTAAATACTTTATTTATCTTTCAAAACTAATATAACCATATTCTAAATTGAAACATGAAAATAAAAAATCAAGATATATTAACCACCTTAAAAGTATCTCATTGAAACATGAAAATAAAAACCCAAAATATATTAACCACCTTAAAAACATCTAAACTGAAACATGAAAATAAAAACTGAAAGTATATTACCACCTTAAAAACATAAAAATTTCAAGTTACATCTTCAACCATACTAATAAAAAGTGAGATTATCTTTTTCCATATATTTACGTCATTGTGTAAAATTTCTTTCTTCAAAATTTAAAGAAATTAATTAATCTACATCTGTTGAAATTAATTAATCTACATCTATTGAATTGATTATTTGTTTGTCTGACACTTTTCTTTCCTCTAACCACATATATGTAGATCTCTACAAATTCACATATATGTAGATCCTTACAAATTCATATATGTAGTCCTTATTTATATTTGTTTCTTCGTCTAATTTATAACATTTTATTTTGCCATACTTTTAATAGCAAATTATTTAACCATTGATATATGTAAATTATTACAAATTTATGTATGTTATATTTAAATTATAGAATTAGAATAAATTTTTTAGGAAGAAAACCAATATGTATTTATGCTCAATTTGTTATCAGCTTGTCTCTCTTTTAAGACACTTTACTTTTCCATACTAATTTATATACAAATGTCATTACAAGTTCATGTGGATTTTTTAAACAGGTCATATCAAATCTCCCCTCCTTACCAAGATATATCCTCGATGACCAAAGCTCAATATATTAACCGACATTAATAGAGCCAACTCTGAATGATATCTTTTTTTACTTTCAATTCCAACGCATCAAGAGGTAATTAAAGCAAGATTGCGGAAGCAAGGTGTTACTCATTTCTACCGGGAGCATGACACGTGAGCTATCAAATGCTTGTGTGATCTCAAAGAAATGGTTTGAAGCTGTCCCAACCATAAATGTATATAATTTGAGGATCAAATCTCTCCTTTATCCCATACCATACATTTTCTTAAGAGAACAAAGGAAAATATATAATCATGCCCTTGCCAGATGGCAGGGACTAATAAGAAAATCAGATTTTCTTTCAATTTGTCCGCACCAGCGATAGATGTTATGTAATCTGTGGTGATAAGGTTGGGCTCTCACGCTCGAGGAGAACCCTAGCGTAGAACCTAGCCTTTTGGCTTGTCAACAAAGATATTGAACTAAAAAAATCAGATCCAATTTCCGACGGCAGCAGAAAGATACCAACCCAGAAATACGCAGTCAATCATTCGCTTCGATCTTTCTATACTGAAGTATTTAGCAATTTATCACGTGACAGTGAGGTGCTAGCGAATCACTCGGAAAACCATAACATGTGAACGCTATAATTTAGTGATGCAAGCAATGTCACGGCTCATACCTCACCATTCATGCTGAGGAATTCAACAAAGGAGTGAAATCATTTAAATCCTAAAACTAAGATTGAATAGATGCCGGATAAATTTCATTATTATTTATCTGGTGAGTGACATGTCAGACATGTTATAATTTTTAGCTGGAGATTAGGTAAGTGGCAAACCTACGAGGTTTTGAATTGGTAACCATTTCCACAGTTTTAGTTGGAGACCTGAGTCATCCGCAAAGTTTTGAATCATAGAGGGGCATAACAACGCATCACCGAGTATCCTAAAAATTTTAGATTAGATATATAAATAATTAGATATATAAACATAATTAATAACCGAGTATCCTAAAATCTTTAGATATTAATAAATTTAGGGTATTTAATAATATAATTTATTTATTTCTTTTTATCCAGGGTTAACTTTTTGTCTTTTATTCTTTTCTATTTTAGCACTTATATATTGTAATTCTACTGTAATAAGTTTTCTTCTCATTAATAATATGTTTTTTAAATTTTAAATTTTATAAGTAATCATGCCTTTTATTTAATTTATGAGATATTAATACTTTTTATTTTGTCTCGTCATTTTTTTACAATATTTGACTAATTAAAATAAAATTTTAAATAGCTTTAGGGTAATTTATTCATTTTTATTATTTTTAAATGTTGATTTTATGACTTTTGACTATCCTATTGTTACACACCAAAATGACCTCCTTATCAGCTTAGAGGAGAAAGGTAAGATGACTGAAACACTGACAAAGTTCAGAGGCTTGTTTGTCAAGCTAACACTCTCCAGGAACTAGCAACCTGCTTTATAAAGCTTCCTAGCCATGCATAACATGCATTAGCACCTAAGGTAACTCTGTCTGTTGCCTCGAGAAGAGCGTTAGTCAACCTAAATGAGTTTCTATGAGTCAAAGGAACAAGTTGAACGAGAAATATCCCTATATTCACTCCTATGTCAGCTCATAAAAGCACAGAAACATCAAGATTCGCCCTGTTTGGAGGAATTACTATTCCTAATGGAGTCTACAAACATGGAAAGGTCTCTGCTTTTGAACAAATGAACTCATGAAGGATTTGGCAAGGCTTATCCTCTCATGCTATATATGTGAGGCTAAGGCCATTGTGGAAAAGGTTGAAACATTTGAAAGGATTTCCTATTTGATTATCGAAGCTAGTATTAGACAGAGCTCTTCAAGAGGTTAAGAAGGGAGAGAGAGAGAGGAGCTGGAGGAGTAAGGGAAGGTTGATGCAACTGATGGTTGTAATCACTCTTTTCTATCATTAATATAGACCTGCAATTGTGTTGTCCACTCCATGGCATTGGTATTGTAATTTGTTTACATGTTTATGCAACATTATTATTATGAGTGGCTTAGATGTATGCAGTTAGATATCCCTATATGTTAGTGCATTGATTGTTAAAGTTATATGCTGTGATATTACGTCTTGTCTTGTCTATGTGCAAGTATTGATCTTGGAGCTAGCTGAGGGGTCTTCCACTCTGCTACTTTGCACTCTCCAGCAACACCACACCAAGACCTAAGGTAATAAGTCCTTCTTCCTACTTTGATTCTCATTTGACTAACATGGATATATGCATGTATCTATGGGCTAGCTGCAGCTAATCTAACTGTATGCCAAGGATCCCGATAATATCCTTGAGGGTATCTCCATCACCAAACACCCGTGCATTAATCCCTATAGCAGAATTGATGACTCCACTGGGTACTACATTTAGTTCCCGATTTTCTCTGAGAAAGTTCCTAGATATCTCTTTGTTTCAGGCCTTCCTGTACTTCTTAATCCCCTTTCTCACCACTCAAGACTATACAACACCCTTCTCTCTGTGCTCAGCCCTACATCTGATCCCCACAGCCTGATTTTCAAGCCTTTTCCCTCACTAACGCAGTCTGCCAGTGTAGACAGTGCTTTATAAAGCATTGTGGCCTTTGCATACAATGCGGTAGTGCAGCCACTAACTCTCTATACCCTCTGTTATAGTGCGTTAGCCAGCCATTTCTTGATAAATAAATTGCTTTGTGACCTCATGAGTTGGGAAATCTCTTTGTATATTGATCAAGGATCTGCAACTGTGCATATTTGATTGATATCTGTCTCATGAACAAATTTTTCTTTTAGAGAAATATCTTTATTCCTTAAAGTTTTTTTTTATATAAAAAAGAAAATACAATTTTTTTACTGTTTTCTACTTAGTTGGTTAGATATGCATTTATTTGGTTTCAAAAGTTGTTAGAGAGCATTGTATTTCTGTCGATTGTGCATGTGTTTTATTATACTGCATGCATGGTATATATACTGACATATAAATGACTCCTCCCTTGTAGAAGCAACTTATTCATTGAAAGTGAATTTAAAAGCATTTTTTTTGCATGATTTTAGTCAAAGTCCCACATAACTTCATACGTCAACACCCCCACTAAAGACTTTAACAAAGTACATCTAAAATTTACATCATAAAATCAATCAGCAACTCTTTTTGAGTAAACACATATTAGTTTAGGCTAGAATCTTAGGTTAGGCAGTTGTGAGTTTACTGCCTAAGGTCATACACCGAAACTAGTGTCATTAAGGAGGGAAATAATTCTGCACTCATATTACCTTGGACCACTACAGTAAAAGTAGAGCTAAATACGAGACAACATCAGATTACAAAAGAAGGTAGCTTGCATTCACTTACATCTCCTTTGGGTATTCTGTGTATCGGGGATCACTTCAGGGATATCAGAGCTGAGTCGGGGACTCAGGTATAACGCCCATATTGTCTGCGACAATGTCCCCCCAGGTAGTGTCTATGATTTGAGGTAACCATATTGGTGATACTTTTTAGGGACGAGCACAAGGTGACTGGGGCGAGATACCCTGGTACCTAACACAGACGAACCTACTCTGTCTTCAGTTTTTGGGAGGGTGATCATCTTCACAAGAATACTTTTCCCTTTTATCTAAGGTTCCGGCAAAGCTTAAGAGTAATCGTAACTTTACATTTTTCCAACTCTCACTTTTATCCATTGTGATATTGGGTTTCATCTCCAGCAAATAGTGGTTATCAGAAAGGATCATACCCTCTTCTTGTTGATTGATTTCTTTAGAATATTTTTTATTTTTTAAGTGCCAGTTTGTTATCACCAAGACTTAAATAAATATCACTGTAAAATCTATTGATAAATATTATCGATTGCCGTGCCTACATCTGGCCCTTGTCATTAATCTAAACGACTACTAGGTATTCCCCCACTAACTGTCGAGGATCCATTGAGCCCGAGTTAACTGGATTACCCATCTTCGAGTAATCAGTCTCCAAGATCTCACACTGAATCAATCGGGACATCCCACGACTCATGTTTACAGGAATATTTCTTTACTCAAGGTTTCATTCCTCCATATAATCCTTCGATCACAAATCCTTTGGGACCACTCTTGATTACAGTTGCACTTGTACGTCCTATGTCTTCTGCTAAACCTATACCTACCATCCCATCGACAACTAATGGGTCGTGGGATTTTGTGGACACTTTTGATCCACCACCACCTCCCTAGTCGATAGTCAGTACCACACCTTTGATGGAAAACCCCATTATCCCAATTATCCTAGGTTTGAACCCTATAGTGACACCCAACACAAGTGGAACCTAGTACATACCGGTTTCCACCCCTTTTGTGTCAGCGCCTGGACCTTCGACGAGTTCTACATATAGTGATCCTTATAGCGCTCCATATAGCACAGTTAGCACGGGTCCCTTCAACAACCCCTTCAGTTGGAATCCATTGTTTAGTTCCAACCCCCAGATTCAGATGCTTGGGGGCACCATTCCCAATATGAACATATCGGCTAGGAATGTTACATTTCACCTCCGTTTATAGGACAACAAGGATAGTCAGTGACTGACATGAAGCCTCCTTATGTCAGTCAAGGATGTATGGATAATTAAGTGGCTAGCAGGATCCCCCAACAAGCTCTCATTCAATCCATATGGGCACCCCACTTTCAACCTCAAATGAGTCAAGGGGGCACTCCTTACCCTAGGGGCACTTATATCCTCCATCATAACAACCCTTATGGACAACCAAAATATATGGCTGTGCCCCAAGGAAATTATTATTCCATGCTTCCTGTGTAAAATATTGGGAACAACACGATGGGAGGACCGCAAGGATGCTCAAGTCATGTGTGATCACCTTGGTTTGATTCGGGGGCATCAAACACCTTTCCTTTCCTGGTAGCACTTGACATCCCTGACATGTACAGACTCACCAATGACCCCATCTATCACAACTTACTTTGGCCTCCAATCCTGCACAAAATTCCCACAGGCATCCTGAAGTTCGAAGGGAAATAAGGGGAGGATCCGTTACGCACATCACCTCCTATTATTTATTGTGCATTTCTAACTCCATGGTCGATGATAGTATTCAGCTTTGGATTTTTCCCCAAACCCTTACTGCCAATGCAGCCAAGTGGTACATTGAGTTACCACACGCGTCAATCAATACTTTTGGTGCTTTAGCGATGGAATTTTTAAAGCACTTTCAGCTACCCATCCACTATGAATCTGGGATGAAACTCTTTACTTCTTTACGTCAGGACACTACCACCCACATCTCTAATCACATTCATGAATGGAGACGTAGGCGGAGGCTAGTCGAAGCTCCCCTCCTAAGCTATCTATTATCGGATTGGTTCTGCAAATATCTTCTCCCTCAAATCGCTAAAGATGTTGCCTTAGGTGGTGCAGTCATGGAAGACAAATCCATTCGTCATGCTCAACACTTAGATTTGATTTATTCATAGTCTGGCACATTATACGACGTCATTCCCAATGCCCCTAGAAACTCCAATGCTCCCACTACTCAGTAACTCGGTGCACACGCCGATGGTATTATCAGCGCTACCTCTGGGTCTGTTGTAAAAGAACTTAGCGGTCACATTGCCCAATTGTCAGTTTAGCGTGCTACCCAAACGACTGCTCTTCCTACCATCAAGATAAACTCTGTGTAGTCTACACAAAATCTCAGTGGTAAGAAAAATAAGAACAAGAAAAAGACCACTTCTTCTGAAGAATAGTCAACCAAGCAGTACAACCAAAAGCAGAAAGTTGTTACACCTCCTGACAGTGGAAAAGACAAAGTTGTCAGGTTCCCTTGAAAAATCTATCCGGAAGACCATATGACACATCATTTTCCGCATCTCCACGAATGCATAGACGTATTTTCTCATAAGGGCATTGGTCGGACCCCCGCGGTCCTTAACAATCCTTTCCCTGCTCAGCAGCAGTAACATCTTATTGCAAACCAACCTCAACCCCCACAAGGGGGCAATGGTGGTTCGCATCATCCTTCAGCTAGTGGAGGACCATATACTATTTACACCTTTGAAATGATAGCTCTTCAAAAAAGAGCCAAAAGTTATGGAGCTCCAGTTGCTAATGCTAAGAAAGCCTCCTCGAGCCAAAACCCACCACCACCTAACAATCTCTATATCGATAGGCTGGTTGTTGATCTTGTGATTCGCCCCCCAAAAGGGGCACTTCATCACACAATGCATAATACATCTGCATGTGCTTCCCAGAACTAGAGTATTGTAGAAGATTTGGCACAAGCACCATCAACTATGTCAGCACTTGAAGTACTGCAAACATGTCCAGTATGAAGGAAAGCTCTTCTTTCAGAAATTTGGGGTCGACCCTTAGGATTCCATGCATGCAATTTTCGACATGGACAAATGTAAACCTCCCCTTTCACACCAGCTTGCATTTCAAGTGAAAATATTTTTGAAAGGGAGAGGGGTACATAGAACTGTCATTAATGGAGGTACTTCAACCTGCGTCATGCCAGCTTCATGTTTGTTCACCTTGGGTTCTCCAACGCTCTCACCGCCATCGAATTCCCTTAAAGCTTTTTGCGACCACACTTTCATCCCAAATGGTTACCTTGACAGCTACCCGATCACTTTGAGTAGGAAAACGGTAATGGTGGATATCGAAGTCATGGATTGAAAACTTGAATATAATCTCTTGTTCAGTCGCATTTCGACTTATGCCATGACCGCCATTGTGTCTACTATATTTCACATCATCATATTCCCATTTGATGGAAGGATAGTCACAGTGGACTAGTTGTCCTTTTGCACCCCAAGTTACTCCCTATTACCTAGCAGCTATGTACCCTTAGTAGGTGGCATTCCTGACTCTTACATCAATATCGGTACCAGTCTATTGAAGGGATCTTCCCTAATGGGTTGTTTTCCTCTCCCATCGCCTGCAGTTCCATAGACGGCCTCTATGGTTTCATCCATTCCTCATGAATCGACAGATCCTTGGATCCTCCAGGCCGCTTTAGACATTGACTCTTACAGAGAATAGATGTCATTGTCACCAGCTGAATTGGCCTACCAAGCCATTCAATTTGCATCCAAATCTCCAGTCATTTTGGTCACGACCAACGGTACCAACTCCTCTCTCATAAATGCTCCTTCTAAGAACCTCCTCAATCAAGTCCTACCTTCAGAGGAAGCTATTCGAGAGACCATTTTTTTAGAAGAGTGACCTTGGAAGGATTCTCACCATCGTGTTTTGTTATCTGATTCAGAAATGATCCCCATTCAAAACTTGTCATTTGACGCACCTGAAATCGTTCCTTCGCCTTATACATCCAAAATTTGGACTCGGAAGGGAACATCGACAGTCTTTCAAAGACATTGCTCATCGACATTTCAATCAAGACAGACATCATGGAAAACATCTATATTGGAGTCGATTTCACTCCTGAGGAAATTGCAAGCTTCACTTGCCTTTTAAGGAATTCCGAGATGTATTCTCTTCGTCTTACGAGGAAATGCCCGTCATAGATCCATATATTGTCGAGCATGAGATAAAGGTATATGATAATGCCAAGCCTATCCACTAAAGGCTTCAACCAATCCACCCCCGCAAAACTGCAACCATCAACACTGAGGTGGAAAAATTGTTACGTGTTGGTTTCGTCTACCCCATTCCCTTAACGGAAAGGGTTTCTAATATAGTTCTGATAGATAAGAAAAAAGGTACCATCCACGTTTGTGTCGACTATTGGGACATGAACACCATGTGTCCAAAATATTATTATCCAACATTGTTAATCGACGACTGTGCCAGTTGCGAATCCTTCTCATTTATGGATGGTTTCTCAAGTTATAACTAGATTTCCATAAAACCAGCAGACTAGCACAAAACCACCTTCATTTTCCCTTGGGGAATCTTTGCATATCGAAAACTCCCATTCGGTTTAAAGAATGTTGGAGCAAAATTTCAACGGGCCATGGACTACGCATTCCATGATATCAGACATATTGTTCAGGCTGACTTGGATGACTTCCCAACACATTCCAAGATGTGAAATCAACACCTAGTTCACTTACGATAAATTTGTCTTAAGTGCAGGCTCTACAAGATACGTTTGAATCCACATAAATGCATATCCTTTGTTGAGTCTGGAAGCCTACATGGTTTCATTGTCTCCAAGTACAAGATTAGGGTTGATCCTAATAAGGTAAAGGAAATTAATCAATTGCCCGAACCACGATCCATTTTGTAGCTCCAACGTTTGCAATGGAAATCAAACATCTTATGACGGTTCATAATAAATTATGTCGAGTTGATGAAAGGCTTTATGTGCCTATTAAATAAGGGAGTACCATACTTATGGGATGATCAAGCCCAACAAGCATTTGATTCCTTGAAAAAGGCACTTATATCAGTCCCAATACTTAGTGCTCCTAACTACAGGGGAAACTTTCTCCTCTATCTGGCAACCTTGCCATCCTCTCTTGGAATGGTGTTGGTCAAAACTCATGATGACTTGAGTGAGAATGTGATATATTATCTTTCGAAAGGCCTTTCTGGGCCCGAGCTTAGATGTTCACATGCGGAATAGTTGTCCTTGGCAATTGTCTTTGTTTTCAATTGATTCCGACATTATATACTATTGCGACAGACTATTGTCATCGCTTTGGAGAATCCCATGAGACATATTTTGTCTCGTCAATTCATTGGATGAAAATATTCTAAATGGATCGTTATCCTCAAACAATTTGATTTGGTTTTTGCAGCTACCAAGGTGAAAACTCCTTAGTATTTGCCGAACTTTTGTCAGATCTTCCCATTGTCGATCAAAATGAGATATCTCACAATCCTATCCTAGATGAATCCTTCTATCTGATTGAATCTACTGACCCTTGGTATGGTGACATTCTCATCTACCTCCAAGCGCAACGTTTCCACCTTGAACTACCGTCAGGTGACCGTCATCACATCTGCCACCAAGCATTGCAGTATTTAGTGTTGAATGATACTTTACATCATTGTGGAATTGATACAATTCTTAAACATTGCCTCACTCATAAGGAGGTGAAACACATTTTAAATGATTTCCATGCTGGGGCATGTGGTGGTCATCTTTCTGGCATGTATGCTACTCAAAAAACTTTACGTGCAGGCTACTAATGGCCAACCTTGTTCAAAGATTGTATCAAGGGTATCTAGCAGTGCCACCATTGTCAAGTGTTTACCAAGAAAATGCACTCTCCTCCGACCCTGCTGCACCTGGTTATCTTTGTTCGCCTTTTTCCAAATGGGGTATTGGCTTCATCACATGCAACCCCACTTCCTCTAATGGACACAACTACATTATTGTAGTGGTGAACTATTTCACAAAATGGGCCGATAGAGAAACTACGATGCTATTCCTATTTAATCAAGTTATCTATCATTTCTATGTGCCCCGCATGAACGTTACAAACCATGGGTCTCATTTTTAGAATCAAATGATATCTGACTTAACATCATTGCTCAGTTTTCGCCAAGACCGATCATCCTCGTACTACCCCAAAGCTAATGGCCATGTATAAGTTGTTAATGGCATCTTAAAGACCATGATCGGCAAGTTAGTAGGGAATCACAAAACCTGTTGGTGTCAAATGTTATATCTTGGGTTATGGGCATATCGAACTTTAGTAAAAACTAATACAAGCTTTACACCTTTTCAATTAGCTTATGGCCTAGAAGCAGTTTTACCTATCGAGTGTCAAATTACTTCCCTAAAGATTGTTGTAAAACTCTTGGCCCGCACTACTGCTGAAGAATAGCACCTGCTATACTTCAATCAACTCGACGAAACTCGTCGAGATGCTAAATTAACAATTGAAGCCCACAAGTGATGGATCAAAGCCCAGTATGACAAGAAGGTCAAGCCCTGTTATTAGCAAGAGGGAGATCTTTTTTTACTCTATGATAAAAAAATGACCTCTTGGGGGAAGGAACACTTCAACCCTTATGGCTCATTCCATATGTCATCATGAAGGCCCTCTGAAAAGGGGCATATGAACTTTAGGATTGGGAAGGAATTCCACTCGATGTGCCCCGAAACAGGCTCTATCTTAAGAAGTATTATGCCTAGTACCACACTAAGCATGTGCTTTGTAATTCTATGTATTTATAGGTTTCTCTTCTTTTATGATGTGATTGGATTTTTTGGTATTTTTTGAGTTCGACAAAGACTAAGAATTTTTCTCATTGTGGAGATGTTTTCATTACCCTTAGCATATGTAGGATACGCTAATGGTGCCAGTCATCACACATGGCACATTGCATTATATTCTTGGGTCATTTACACACCTGAGTTGGAACTACTTTGTTTAGGAGGAGTCTTTCTTGGTACTGCCACCAACAATATTGTTGAGTATATGTCTGTAATTTCACTTCTAACTGAAGCATCATCTCGAGACATCTCCAATCTGGTGTTTAGGTTAGAATCTCAGCTTATCGTTATGAAATTGACAAATTGTTATCACATTCACAATCAAATCTTGTTACGACCCTCGATTAGTGTGTGAATGGAATGATGAAATAAATAAAGGAGAGGTAGGCCATAGGACATGGTGGGTCTAGGGGGGGATCAGTCGCCCATCTGGATTGGAGGGTAGAGGGAGAAGAGGTTGGCATGAGGCCACGAGAGCAGGTAAAGGGAATTAGGGAAATAGGCACTACAGGGCAGAGAAAGATGGGCGTGAGGGAAGAGGGGAAAGAAGAAGGCCAGGTGTCAAGTGTGGCAAAGGGACGAAGGCAATGGCATTGAGCAAGTGGCGATGTAGATGGAGTAAATTCATGGCAGTAGAAGTCGACAGTAGGAGAGGATTAATGAAGGGAAATAATGGAGATGTCATGGAAACCCCATCCCGAGAAAATCATGTGGGAGAAAGGGAGGTGGACGAAGGACGAAGGCATGTGGTGAGTCCTTCAAGTGGTAGGCAGGGCAGGTTGTTGGACACAGATTGTCATTGATGTCAATATGGCAATATTAGAGGAGTAGATGGAGCCAAGAGGATCCAAGAGGAGCAGACGGAGCGAAGAGGAATAGCAGAACAGAGCCATCAGAGCAGATGGAGATGAGAGGAGAAAATATGCCACAGATAACACTATCGTGAGCCATCAGAGGAGAAAACACATATATATGCATGCATTTAAACACTATTGGGAGTCCATAACACTATCAGTGGCAAAAACCATGCATATATGTGTTTAACACTATTGGAGGTGCAAATGGTGGCTAAGGCATCTACATAAGGAAATACACTATCAGAGGCAGAAAGCCGACCTGGATTTTTTATGAACAGGAGCGTTCTGTCCTATCGGGTCTAGCACACTATATCACATCGACACTTCGAGAGCAGGCACTACAATACGTTAAGTGGACCATTGCGATCACTGATAGCGATTATCACATCGAGAATTAGGAGTAGAAGTCATACAGTGGTAAGCAACCCCTTTGCGATCGCCGATAGCGATATCGCATCAGACCTTCGCCAAGGGGAACCCCTGATTGCGATGAACTGTTGCGGACCCGACGAGTATATCAACTATTTCTTAATATCATATCGCATCTGCAGCGATTGCAAGTCCTAAAGGGATTGCGTGGAAGATGCATAAGGTTTATCGGGTGGGGAGAGCAGGCTTAAGCGATAAGCGGTAATGCTTGCACCGCCCTTGGGAGTCAAGTGGTATTCGTACATGGGCTCGTGATTCCATCAGAACTATGACATGTGGCAACAGGGAACAATTGAAAACCGCTTTATCGCGAGTTAACGCATGGGCGATTCATGGGATCAGGAGGAGCGAACGTCGTCAGATCGCCTCATGAATGATTGGACGACAAGTTTAACTTCACGTGTTTTTTGACTAATATGACGTGGCATGTGGGACCTCTATATGGCTATAGCCTTGTTTTTATGGTTGCCGTGAAGTAATAAGTCTGTGAATAAAAGATTCTCTGACATATATATTTTTCATATACAAGTCGGCCTCTCCTCCCTATGAACATGTCCCTTGGTGATAGGAAGAATTCATATATATATATATATATATATATATATATATATATATATATATATATATATATATATATATATATATATATATATATATATATATATCTATATATATATATATATATATGTTGAAACACTTCATTTCTGGAATTGATCTCGAGAATCTATATTACAAACAAATAATATTTCACGACTCGTGAACTTAAAAATAAAAAAGGGGGACCTCTCTGATATTTTTTTCTTTTTAATAAGCATCATTTCTATTGTAATTCGGCCCCTCTTCCTCTTGAACGTGTCTCATGAAGCATTGGTTAATTCAAGTGCAGAGGAAGCTAAAGCGAATGGAGGAGGGAAGCTAGAAGGTCGAGCAAGTGTTGAGGAAGCTGAAGCTCAAGCGAGCGAGAAGGAAGCCAAAGAGCCAGCGAGTAAGCGAAAGCGAATGGACAAAGGCATGGGAATGTATAAAATAGTAAAAACAGAGAACTGTTGGTGCTGTTGTGATGGTGAAGAACCAGAGGATGAGGTAGCAGAAGCAGTAGAGGTAGAAGAGGCAGCAGAAGCAGTAGAGGCTGTAGAAGCAGCAGAGGCAGGAGAGTAGGAGTGAGAGAATGTCAGCTGAATAGAGTGTAGCAACATACCAATTTATACCAAGGTTGGGTTGGAGCCCAAGAGGTTGGAGCCTCAAAATTAAACAAGACTAAATTCATTAGGGGTAGGTTCTCCTAAGTGCAGAACTACTGCAAAACAGAGTTGGTGCTCTGGAGGTTGGAGCCTCACTGAAGTCCAAGTTGGAGCTTGGAAACTATTCACAGTCAGATATATACTTATATTGTACTTATTTCATTGCACTGTCTTGAGTTTTAATAAAAGCATTTATTCCAGCTATTGATTTCTATGTTCTCTGTATACATATACATATCTATATATGCTTTTGGCAATCACTAGAACAAGTAAAAAGAATAATAAGAAATACTGATTCACCCCCCCAAGTATTTCCAACAATTGGTATTAGAGCCAAGTTCTTCATACTAGCATAACAGCTTGAAGAAGGATCCGCAGCCATGATGAGAAATCACGAAGCATCATGAAGACCTCCTTTGTTCCATGGCACTAAATTCGATTTCTGGAAGAAAAGAATGACCTATTACTTAATGTCCCTTGGACCTGAAGTCTGGCATTTTGTTCAAAATGAATACCAAACGACTTCCACTCTTCCAACAGACCAAGACGAGAGGAAAGCCTACATCTCAAATGCAAATGCCATGAACTCCATCACTAGTGGAATCACTGATTCTGAGTTTACAAAAATCATGCACTGTACCTTTGCCAAAGAAATGTGGGAGAAGCTAGTTAGCTTGTACGATGGAGACTCAAAAGTCAAAAAGGCAAAGCTTCAAACTCATAGAAGACAATTTGAAAGTTTGAGGGTGGAAGATCAAGAAGATATTGTAGCATACCTCCTCTGAGTAGCTGAAGTGGTAAATTCCCTGAAAGGATTGGATGAAAATGTTGAAGAAAGTACCATTGTTCAAAAGGTATTGAGGTCTCTTCCAGACAGATTTGACTCCAAAATAAGTGCTATGGAAGAAGCAAAGGATCTAGATACCCTCAAAATGGATGAACTCCATGGAATTCTCACTGCTTATGAAATGAGGAAAGGTGGCCCAAGCTCCAAAGATGCGGCATTCAAGGCCTCAAATTCGAAGAAGGGGAAAGAAAGGAATGACCATAGTGATGAGTCAGATGTGGAATCCGAATTGGCTCAATTTGTATGAAAGCTGACGAGAGGATCTAAGCTTAAAGGCAAGTATCCTCTTCTTTGTTTTAAATATGGTAAAATATGTCATTATGTAGCAAAATGTTCTCATAAACATGACAATGATGATGAAGGAAATTCTAAAAGAATGGCACACAAAAAGAAAGGGTTCAATAAGAAAAACTTCTTCTCCAAGCAAGATGAGTCTAATGAGGATGAGTTTATAGTCATCAAAAAGAAATCAGATGAGGAAAGTGATCAAGATGAAAACCAAGAAACATTATTCATGGCACTTGCAGATGATGACTCAGGGCTGGAAGGAAATATAGATGAACTATTAATAAGTTCCATTGAAGAAAATGAGAAACTACAGAACAAAATCACTTATCTCAAAGTGGAAAATGAGGAAATAAGAAGGAGAGAAGATATCTTGGAAGCAAAGCTTAAAGAAAAAGAAGAGACTTGTGAAGAACGTGAGGCAGAAATTGTGTCTCTGAGAAAGGAGTTGGAGCAAATTAAAAAGGGTTGTAAAAGCTCTCAAATACTTGAGACTATTCTGAAAAAACAAAAACCTCAACATGACAAGTGTGGAATAGGTTTCAAAGGAGAATCCTCAAGCACTAAGAATAGTGTGAAAAGCTATGCCGATGCACTTTCCTGCAATCCAAAAGATGAAAAAGTATGTTATCAGAAGTGCATCCCAGATCCCAAGAATTAAGAGAGAATTACTCCAAGGAAGAATGTGGAGTTGAATCACGGACACTACAGCAAATACAAACCTGTACTCCATGAAGGGCCTATCGCAAATCCAAAGAACGAGGGAGGAGTAATTCCCCAGAAGGAAATCGATTCAAACCATGGCTGCTTCAACAAGTACAAAACCATCTTTCTTGGACACTTCTTTCACTATAAAAACTTCGGTCATCAAGCCAGACATTGTATGGCTCGTAGAAGTGGAAAGACAAAGCTAAAGGATTGAATAATCAACTCATAGGCCCCCAAAAGGTAGGGAAAAATCAAAACCTTCAATTCATTTGATCCCTTGACCAATTTTATTTGATTTTCTCTTTCTGCTACAATAATGGACAATATGAACAAGACTGCCCACTCAAAGGAAGAAAGACGAGTAGCAAGAACTCCAGCATGGACAAATGTGGCCTGGCTGTATATGCTCAAAATAATGGAAACCAGTGGTTTTTAGATAGTGGGTGCTCCAGACACATGGCAGGAGATAGAAGGAAGTTTGTCTCATTGAGCAAAAAGGAAGGGAATGTGTCCTTTGGAAACGGGTCTGGCAGAATTGCAGGAAAAGGACAGTTACTATGATCAATGGAAAAGGAAAAGCTCAAGATGCTCTGCTGGTTGACGGACTCAAACACAACCTCCTGAGTGTTAGACAAATCTGTGATCAAGGACATAAGGTTATTTTCAGCACCAATGACTGTGAAATAAGGAACTCCGCCTCAGGAAAATTTGTGGCAAAAGGGGTGAGAACACCGGACAACATTTACATTATGAACAAGATTCAAGAAAATAAATTCTACTTGAGTCAGACAGTTGAGAGTCGTATGTGGCACAAGCGACTTGGACATACAAGCTTCGAAAATCTGATCAATATCAGCAAGATCAAAGCTGTACGAGACATCCGAAGGCTGTTCAAACCAAATCAAGCGGTATGTGGTCCATGTCAACATGGAAAGCAGACCAGAATCAGCCGCAAGATAAAGGAGCTCTCTACATTGAAGCCCTTGGAGATCATCCATGCTGATGTGTGTGGGCCAACTAGAATCAAGCACTCCAAGGAGAAAGAACACCCCAGCAAAATGGGGTAGTTGAAAGAAGAAACCGAACATGCCAAGAAATGGTAAGAACTATGCTATTAGTAGCAGACTTACAACCTAAATTCTTGAGAGAAGTAGTAAGGATAGGTGTCTATACACTGAATCGAACTCAATTAAGACCAAATTGTGAAAAAACTCCTTATGAGCTATGGAAAGGAAGACCTGCTTCGGTGAAGTACTTCAAGATCTTTGGAAGCAAGTGCTTCATAAAAATAAATGATGGCTCACCCGGAAAGTTTGATGCTTGGGTTTATGAAGGGATATTTCTTGTATACTCTACACAGAGAAAGGCTTACAAGTGCTACAATTATTGACTAAAGAAAATAGTGGAAATCATTGATGTAAAGGTTGATGAAGATCTTCCAGAAAATGAAATTGAAGAACATGAAGATGACTCTCTCATTGAAGAAGAAGAACCTAAAGAGGAAGAAATAGGAGAGGAAGAAGAAGAAGAAGAAGAAGAGGAAATAGAACCACCTAATACCCCTTCAAAGATAAAGTATGTCCAAATACATCATCTAGACGAGTAGATCATTAGTGATAGAGATGAAGGTGTGTACACCCAAAGAAGGATAGCAATCACAACCAAGAGAAAAGCCATTTCCCTCCTATCTATGATAGAACCAGAAACATTTGCAGAAGCAAGTAAGGATCCTCATTAGGTAAAAGCCATGGAAGAAGAAATGTCCCAAAGTGAGGAGAACAAGACATGGGAGTTGGTACCTCGTCCAAAGGACAAAAACATAATAGGAACCAAATGGGTGTTCAAAAATGAAATGAATGAGGAAGGACAGGTTATCAGAAACAAGGCAAGACTTGTCTACAAAGGCTATTCACAAATTGAAGGAATTGACTTTGAAGAGACATTTGCACCAGTGGCCCGTATGGAAGCTATCAGGATGCTCTTGGCATTTTCTTGCTCAGAAGGATTCAAAATATATCAAATGGATGTGGAATCAGCATTTCTAAATGGGGAACTCAAGGAGGAAGTCTACGTGGAGCAGCTAGAAGGTTTTGATCTAACAACAGGAAAGGACTTAGTTTGTAGGTTGAAAAAGGCTTTATATGGGTTGAAACAAGCTCCTAAAGCTTGATATGCAAGAGTGGATCACTATCTACAACAACAAGGCTTCAAAAAGCGAGTGGCTGGAAGCAATCTATACATAAAGACAGATCAAGGTAAGTTACTAGTTGCTCTTGTTTATGTCGATGATCTAATTTTTGCTAGTAATAATGATGAAATGAGCCATGAATTTTCTCAAAGCATGTCAAAGGAGTTTGAGATGTCAATGATAGGAGAGCTGTCCCACTTCCTTGGAGTTCAAGTATCTCAAACCAGAGCAGGATTGTGTATATGTCAAACCAAATATCTAAAAGACATGCTCAAAAAATATGGAATGAAGGATTGTGCACCTGTGAGCACATCTATGACCACAAACTGCAAATTGAGCAAAGATGATGACTCCCCTCTAGTAGATGCAACTCATTATAGGTCAATTATTGGAGCCCTTCTATACTTAATGGCTACACAACCAGACATAATGCAAGCAGTAGGAATGGTGGGAAGATTTCAATCTTCTCCCAAACAATCCCATTTATTAGCTGTAAAAAGGATTCTCAGATATCTGAAGGGAACTTCTCATTTCGGTCTTTGGTACCCAAAGAACTCAACACTAACTGTAACTGCATACGCTGATGCTGATTGGGCTGGAAGTATAGATGATCGGAAAAGTGCGAGTGGACATGCATTCTTCCTAGGAGACTGTTTGGTATCTTGGCTTAGCAAAAAAAAATCATCCATATCATTATCCACAGCCGAAGCTGAGTATATTACTGTAGCAGATTGTTGTACTCAGATACTATGGATGAAGAAAGCTCTAAAAGTTGTTGACATATGTACAGATTAACCAATTATCGTCTATTGTGGCAACACAAGTGCCATTAGTCTTAGCGAAAATCCTGTGATGCACTCAAGAACCAAACACATACCAATCAAGTATCATTTCCTCCGTGAGCAAGTAGCTAAAGAAAACATCATCCTGAAATATATCAGTACTAAGGAGCAGATAGCTAATATTTTGACGGAACCTCTTCCTCGAGAAGAATTCGAACATCTACATCAAAATATGGGGGTTATTTCTTTATCATCACTCAAGTTCATTCATAGAGATGTAGCAGGACAGGGGGAGCAGTTTGACAGGGGAAGTACATAAGCATTACATTGCCATTGATGTCAAAGGGGGAGAGAGCAGAAGAATACTGCCATCAATAAAAAAGAGGGAGATTGTTGGAAACAGATTTTCATTGATGTCAATATGGCAATATTAGAGGAGCAGACAGAGAGAAGAGGAGCCAAGAGGAGTAGACGAAGCTAAGAGGAACAACAGAACAAAGCCATCGGAGCAGATGGAGACGAGAGGAGAAAATATGCCACAGATAACACTATCGGGAGCCATCAGAGGAGAAAATAGATATATATGCATGCATTTAAACACTATCAGGAGTCCATAACACTATCGGCAGCAAAAACCATACAAATATGTGTTTAAAACTATTGGAGGCACAAACGGATGCCAAGGAATCTACACTTTGGGAGTAGGCGCTATAATACATCAAGTGGACCATTGCGATCACCGATAGCGATTATCACATCGGGAATTTGGAGCATAAGTCATACAGTGGTAACCGGCCCCTTTGCGATTGCTGATAGCGATATGACATCAAACCTCCGCCAAGGGCAACCCCCTATTGCGATGAACTGTTACGGACCTGAAGAGTATATCAACTACTGCTTAATATCATATCGCATCCACAACGATTGCAAGTTAAAGCGATGGCGTGGAAGATGCATAAGGTTTATCGGGCGAGGAGAGAAGGCTTAAGCGGTAAGCGGTAATGCTCCCACTGCCCTTGGGAGTCAAATGGTATTCGTACATGGCATGGAGTACTGAAGAAGGTATGTTTTTTATGATTATTTCAGTATCTTTTCATTAGAACTTGCAAACCTTTTGCATCATGAACTCGGAAAATGATAAAGAATTATAATAAAACATGTGAGATTAATATGCAAGACTAAAACGCTAACAATTGTCATTTCCTTATGCAGGAAGGAGGGAAAACGAGAAGTTTTCGTTCCAAAGGAAAGGACAAGGACGGGTTAACTGTTGCACCTTTGACGGGAGACCGAATGCAAACAAGGCAAAGCAAATCAAAGCGAATCAGCCCGGAAAAGGAGGTGGAGATATCAGCTCGGCACAGGAGAGAAAAGAAATGACTGAGGACTAACGGTTCGGCGAATCCCTCGGGATCCTTGATCCTGAGGGATCGCTGTTTTATCTATTTTTTCACTTAGACATCTCCACCGTCACCCTTATAAAAGGGGTAGCACTGTTAGCTCGAGGGAGAGTTAGATACGGTTATGCTTTTATGGGACGGTGGACCACAGTTTGCTGGGAACAGAATAGCTGCAACACTCAACAACTACCATGTCCAGCATAAAATCACTACTCCATACCACCCACAGGCAAATGGACAGGTAGAAAGCAACAATAAAATAATTGAAGCAATCCTAACGAAAACCATTGTGTCACATAGATGTGATTGGGCTGCTAGACTACCTGAAGCACTGTGGGCTTACAGAACAACATGGAGAAGCACCATTGGTTACTCACCTTATTAATTAGTGTTTGGAAAACAACCCATTGTCCCCATATAATTCGAAATCCAAACATTACGAACAACACAGGAAGTTGGCTTAGATATAACCGAGGCATAGATTATTCGATTGCAGAAGATCAATGAGTTGGACGAAATTAGGCTCTCTGCACTTCAAAACACTGCCCTGATCCAACAGCAACGAGCTAAATGTCATGATGCTCTCATTAAAAATAAAGTTTTCAATGAGGGATACTAGGCTCTGTTGTACGGCTCCAGGTTTCAGGACTTCCCCGGGAAACTCTAGACTCGTTGGTTGGGACCATACGAAATCCAGAAGGTACATGACAATGGGACCCTTACTCTAGTCAATATTGACGGTTCTGGATATTCCTTCATGGAAAATGGCCACCGAGTTTGTCTCTATCGCAAACCACTCACTCGGGAGTCCTTCTGCCAGCAGCTACACCGAGACTCTGATATGGAGATTTTTGGGGAGGAAGAGAAGTCTTCCTCACCTGTAATTCATTAAGGAATTCATTTCTTTCTACAGTTTGTACATAAGTTCTTTTCCTGAATCATTTTTGTACATATTTTTGCTGTTATTATTTTTTTTGTTCCTTTCTTTTTTTCAAAAGAACAACATTTTCTTCTGGCTGTTCCTTTTTCAAAAGGGCAACCCCCTTTGGATCAGCCGTCATCCTGTTGCAATTTGGTTCCTTTTCTTTATTTTTGCGTGTTTTGTTGTTCCTTTTACAAAGGAACAACATTTTTGATTTCTGTCGTTCCTTTTCCAAAGGAATGGAATTTGTGTGTTTTTGCTGTTCCTTTTCGAAAGGAACAACATTTTTTATTCTGCTATTCCTTTTCCAAAGGAACAACGTTAGCCTGTTTTGTTGTTCCTTTCCCAAAGGAACAACATTTTTTATTTTTGTTGTTCCTCTTTCAAAGGAACGGCATATCTGCATGTTTTGTTGTTCCTTTTCCAAAGAAATAGCATTTTTCATTTCTGTTGTTCCTTTTCCAAAGGAACGACACTTTTGCGTCTTTTACTGTTCCTTTTCCAAAGGAACAACATTTCTGGTTGTTGTTGTTCCTTTTTCAAAATGAACAACATTGTTGTGTGTTTTGCTGTTCCTTTTCCAAAAGAACAACATTTTTGATTTCTGTTGTTCCTTTTTCCAAAGGAATGGCATTTTTTGCATTTCTGTGTGTTTGTTGTTCCTTTTCCAAAGGAACAACATTTTTTATTTCTGTTGTTCCTCTTTCAAAGGAACGACATTGGTATGTTCTGTTGTTCCTTTTCCAAAGGAACGACATCTGTGTGTTCTGCTGTTCCTTTTTCCAAAGGAACAACGTTTTCCATCTTTGCTGTTCCTTTTTCAAAGGAATGACATTTGTATTTTCTGCTATTTGTGGTCTTTTGTTGTTCCTTTTTCCAAAAGGAACACCACTTGCATGCTTTTGCTCTCCCTGTGAAACAACTTATTCATTTTGCTGTTTTAAATTAAGGATGCCTATTGCTCCTGTTCTTTCAAGTATTTTAGAATACAGCTATGCACTTATGCAATGGATACAAAATCACAACATACTGAAATCAGCCAATCATAAATCGCTATTTTTATAAGGCTCTGCATTGGTAAGAGGTTAGAAGGAAGGACACACTTATTTATCATCTTTTGCTATCATTGTTCTACTAATTCTGCTATGATTGCTCATCTTTATCATGATGACCCCTTTTAATCCTCTTTGATTATTATTTAGGAATAAGAGCAAAGGGTTTATATCTTCCTATTGAGATGTTAAGACTTCTTCCACCATTCCTACTCTTAACGAGTGTTGAACCACCCCTTGTGTACAAATAAGGGAAAGTACTTTATGAAAAAGAAAGAAAAAAAGTAAACATGACTTATAAGTTGTCAAATTCAGGATAGGGGGTCTCATCAAGAGCCAGCCTACCATGATCATGAGGATGAAAGCAAAGTGGCATTCCCACTATGGCCACCACAACAGGGATATGGTCCAAAAGGTATATCAAATAAACAACCCTTGGAATAGGAGGTCTCATCACGATTCGGCCTGCCCACTTTTCGCTCCTTCCTCGTGAATGGCATTATGATTAACTGGTCACCAAGCCAGCATAATGGCCTACATTTTGACATCACACAACATTCCCTAAGCATACACAAAGGATCATAGTTCCATGGGTGAAATAAACAACTTTGCCAAGTTTATGGACACCTATCATAAGCAGAGCACTATTAATGGTATTGAAGTCACATTATTTACACCAATAGGTAAGTTACTAGCACCCTTCTGTTTTTTATACCTCAATAATTAATCATATATAACGCATGTAAATTTATTATCACCAATTATGGAAGAGTAGTTGACAATGACCGCATGAGACTTGGAATGTACGACAAACATCCTATCCTCCCGGCCTCGCATCATATCACTACAGCCTCTTACGTAATAAGTGATCCAACTCTATCCCTCGATTTCGGTAATTCGCTATTTTTGTAAACATGGCATATTTCCATACGCTATTCCTTTATGACTGTGTTTCAGAGCGCGTGCTACTCCTTTATTTGACGACTGGGACAACCTATCACATTGCGGGGGGGGAGGTTAACCTCATCATTCCCTGGATTACGTGTCAGCTCACTACTCGGGAAGTTGTGTACTAGGGTATGGCATGGCTCAACGACATACTATTTTTATTTTTTTCTGCATGAATTGCTGTTCATAAGACATTTCTATTGTATACTCTGTTTTTGAACAAGTCTTGTGTCTATTAGCCTCTTTGTGTTTCAACAGCACGAACAACTCTCGTTCCATTGAGAGTTTACAGTGAAACCATGGGAGGAAGATCGATTCGGAGGGAACCACAGGTGTTGACAGTCTCTGCTGCTGCCCAGGAAATCCTGGCAAGAGCAGGGTGGCTGAATTATCTCAACCTCTTAGAGGAGTCTAACGAGACGGTGGCAATTGAATTCCTGCAGAATTTGCAAGAGGATTACTCCATAGTGATGGGGAGAAACATAGCAGTCACCGATGACATAATCGCAAAAGTCTCGGGACTACCAGCCACCGGACCTGTGTGGACATTAAAAAAGGAGAGATTGCAAAGAGATTATAGAAATCTTCCGGGACAAAGGCCAGAGCCTGGCAATTAGAGGAAAGGGAGTTCTACCAGCAACGCTATGAGAGCCCTGGGCAGAATTGGCAAGGACCATTCAAAGCTACATCACTTGTGAAGGCAGAAAATATGTGGTAAGACCGCGACATCTTATACTCTTAGCTGTACTAAAGCAAAAATGCTATGTAAATTTACCTACATTTTTGAATTCGTTACTTCATGACATTGCACGAGAATAAAAAAGGAACAGCTTGTAGAGTCAGTTGTTAGTCATCATGGGTTGATTCGGTTAATTGTCAGCCATAGCCTCACCCAGCAGCAAAGTAGCTGGGAAGAGCTAATTACCATGATAAATGGGGGATTGACCGCACCATCCCCAAAACGGAAACATGCCACCAGTACATCCGAGCATCCAGAAAAACGCAAGGAATTGGCAAAGCATAAACATACCACTAGTACACCCGAACAGCCAGAAAAACGCAGGAAATCGGTCCGACTAGCACGGCTACGAGGGAGGCTCGTGAAGCCCCAGCAGAACACCAGCCGGCCGGTAGAAATTGAAGATGAGCAACCCTCATGGCCAGAAGGGGAGGCCGAGCAATCTGAAGAAGAAGAAAAAGAAGAAAGGGCCAAGCAATCTGAAGAAGAAGAAGAAGAAGAAGAAGAGGCTGAGCAATCTGAAGAAGAAGAAGAAACTGAAGAAGGAGCCGAGAAATCTGAAGAAGAAGCCGAGCAATCCGAGCAGGAGGAGGAAATGGAACAGCAGGAAGGTAGCCCATTGTAGGACCTAGTGGGAGAAGATGAATTGGCTGAAGTCTTGGCCAATATGGGTGAATATGGCCAACCTTCCAGTCCATCAGACCTCCATGCCGAAAAGAAACCCCAGGAGGAAAATGCACTTGAAGAATCACATGCAAAGGAGGCAAAAGAAGAGAATCTGCCTGTTCATGATGAAGAGATGATAGGAGATACTGAACAGGAACAATCCATTCCTAACCAGAAGACACCGGAAGAAATTCCGGAGGAAGCAGGGGCAAAAAGAGAAGTCGCCCAAGAAATGACAGAACCAGTTAGGGTTCTTGCCCCAGAACAACCAGAGCAGAACAATGAAGAAACACCCCAGAAGGAAAATGTGGGAACCAGTCACAGTCCAGGCCGTAGTGAACAACCTGTTGTTCCTTCTAAGGAAATTTTGGAAATTAAAGAATTGTGAAAGGAACGGCAGAGATTATTGAATATAATAGTCCAGCTCCACCAGCAGATTAGGATCCTGAAAGCAAGGCAAAGGGTAAAAAGGACTTCAGGAAGAAAAAAGGTGACCACTCCAGCAAAACCCCGCAAGGAAAAGGGGCGGAGGACCAGAATTCATCCTGCTATTCAAAACCCTGTCGAGAACCAGACTGTTGTTCCAAATGATGCTAAGAAACAGACTATTGTTCCAATTGAAAAGGAACAACAACAGACTGATATTCACGTTAAAATAGAAATGGATGAGATGATGACCTGTGATAAGGAAATTCAGACGGAGGCACCACTTTCGGGAGTGATAAGGGTTATGAACTCAAAGCAACACAATAGGAAAGTTCAGGTAAAACTCCCGGCCTCCACTGCTGCATGGAGAAGAGATCCAAAAACAGTAAACCTACGAAAGGGGTTGAAGCAAGATCAACAAGAAGCACAAAAGCTTAGAGAGCAAACGGTCCCTCGCAAAAAGTATGAAGAGCTACAGCAGTAGCTTAGGAATGTCAATCAATCCGAAAGCCAGGCGTTTGAAGGTTAGCAAAGGGAACAAGAGAAAGCCGCAAAGGTAACTCGTAGGCTAGATATCGTTATCAAGAAGATGGATGCCTTGTGTTCTTTATACAATGATGTCTTAGCATGTAGAGCCCCTGCCAAGCATTATGCCTTGTTTCTACTGAAACAGTATTTGCAACTAAAAATAAAGGTTGTTAAAGCAGGTGCTCCCATGCAAATTAACACTGTCAATGATTTTATAGACTGCTGTAAGCACTACGAGGTAAAAATCCAGAGACTACTGTGTGAGTTCTATTTACATAACCTTGTACTTGACCAGGAGACTGAGCTGAACCCTGGCCCTTTTGCTGGAGACATCCAATTGCAGGCATTCATCTCATTTGGGGTTAATCAAATTAAATGGCTTAAAACCTATAATACTTTCCAGAGGCAAGAAAACGGCTTAGATTTGTGGGTAAGGGCTGAGCCTAGGAACCCAGTACAGTTGTGGAAAGCACATAGAAACCTCATGAAGACTCCGAGTTTAATTGAAACATTAGGACCCATGCATGAGGCACTCATTTCACAGGGATTATAATACTTTCTTTCTATCAAAGACCTTGCCATTGATGTAGCTAAATTTCAGTATCAAATCTCTAATCCGAATATCCAGCTCAGGGAACCATTTAAGTATGAGAATTTTAAATTAGCTGCCAACCGCTTGCACCTCTATGGCGAAATCGTTTTGAGGGCAGGGCCATCCTGGTTAGGATATAGGTTCCAGAGTCCAATTATTTGACACCCTGCACCCGGATACCAAGCCCTGTATGAGATGCCCGAGGGTCAGACAGGCCATTTCTTTGACTCCCTAGTTACTCATCATGGTTGTAGGCCTCCACATGAGATTCCATCTCCAGCCTATTCTCTCACTGCCTTGAGTGTCAACTACAATGTTTTCATGAGGTCATGAAACAGGGTAAGCAGGGGGGTGTGTGGAGTACTAAATTAGGTATGTTTTTGATGATTATTTCAGTATCTTTTCATTAGAACTTGCAAAAATTTTGCATCATGAACTCGGAAAATGATAAAGAATTATAATAAAACATGTGAGATTAATATGCAAGAATTAAACGCTGACAATTGTCATTTCCTTATGCAGGGAGGAGGGAAAATGAGAAGTTGTCATTCCAAAGGAAAGGACAAGGACGGGTTAACTGTTGTCCCTTTGACGGGAGACCGAATGCAAACAAGGCAAAGCAAACCAAAGCGAATCAGCCCAGAAAAGGAGGTGGAGATATCAGCTCGGTGCAGGAGAGAAAAGAAATGACTGAGGACTAACGGTTCGGCGACTCCCTCAGGATCCTTGATCCCGAGGGATCACTGTTTTATCTATTTTTGCACTTAGACATCTCCACCGTCACCCTTATAAAAGGGGCAACACTGTTAGCTCGAGGGAGAGTTAGATATGGTTATGCCTTTATGTAATTTCTTTTAAGATCAAAACTTTGATCATCGAGTCTCGCTAAGAACCGGTTTATTGTAATTCTTCTTTATGCATTAATACAAACTTGGTTATTACTTCATCTTTGAGTCTGGATTAACTTCAAGCGGTGTACCCCTGGAGGCTAAGGGCTCGGCCTTGGAGGACACTTGCTCCTGTATTATCACGTTTGGTTTATGCGTGGTTTGCTTATCGATGTTATTTGGTAATCTGATGTGTTTTATAAGTTTACATCACATGCTCTGTTATGTTTAATTCATTAAGGTTTCTACAGATAGAACTATTGTATTGACTCTGCATCATATTACTGTTCTTTTAAGAGTTGATCTAAAATTGCTAGTCTTGATAGAATATTGTTACTATTCCATTATAGAGCTTTTGTGCTATGCACATGTTCATTAACGTTACGAAATTCATCTTGGGAGTTATGTTCTTTATGATTGTTGGATTTATGAACAATGTTGTTCTATTTTGAAACGCAGTCGTATTCTTTCTAACTGAGATTGATACTTGGATCAGATTACTATTTAAGTGTGTTGTGTGCATATATGGTTTTTAAGCGTTGTTCCATAATTTATCAGTAATTAGTGTTGTTCCATTGGTGTGTGCTGTTCGTTTCGCCCTTAAGAGTGAAAGGTTGTCGTTTGATTACGATTAATGCATTTGATCTGATAGATTAAGAATGTTACTGCTTGTGAGACTTAGTTGTTGTTCTATCTCTTAGCTGCTATTCTATTTCAGAATTGATGTTCCATTTCAGATTTGTTGTTCCATTGCAGACTTGTTGTTCAATTTCTTAATTGTTGTTCCATTTCTTATCTGCCGTTCCATTTCCTCTCATTTGTTATTTTGGTGTGAAGAATGATCTAAGGCTGTAGTGAGCATTGACATTTACTGTCTGGCTCCCAGATCCACGATCTGTTCTCTGATTTCCTTTTCCATCAGTTTCCAAAGGGATGGGTTATTGCTACCGAACCCTTGACTGATAAGTTACTTAGTATTTTGAATGTTTGATTTAATCTTTTGAAGAAGTTAAGTTGTAGACAAGCATTTACTCTTGTATTTTTGAGCACTGTACTATTAGCATTACTCTGGCAAATGATAGCCTCAGACTGAGACACTCTTTGAAATAACAAAACGTTTCTAGATTGACATATTAATGTGAGGTAATTAGAGGTGAAAGAGACCCTTTTTATAGCTCTACACACGGGCTCACGATTCCATTAGAACTGTGACGCGTGGCGGTATGGAACAATTGAAAATTTCTTTATTGCGAGTTAACACACGAGCAGTTCATGAGGTTAGGAGGATCGAACGTCGTCGGATCGCCTGATGAATGATCAAATGGCAGGTTTAACTTCACGTGTTTTTTGACTGATATGACGTGGCATGTGGGACCTCTATAGGGCTATAGACTCATTTATATGGTTTCTGTGAAGTAATAAGTCTGTGAATAAAAGATTCTCTGACATATATATTTTTCATATACAAGTCGGCCTCTCCTTCCTATGAACATGTCCCTTGGTGATAGGAAGAAGTCATATATATATATATATATTATGAACAAATAATAGTTCACGACTCGTGAACTTGAAAAGAAAAAAGGGGGACCTCTCTGATATCTTTTTCTTTTTAATAAGCATCATTTATATTGTAATTCTGGCCCTCTTCCTCTTAAACGTGTCCCATGAAGCATTGGTTAATTTGAGCGCAGAGGAAGCTAAAGCGAATGGAGGAGGGAAGCCAAAAGGTTAAGCGAGTGTTGAGGAAGCCAAAGCTCAAGCGAGTGAGAAAGAAGCCAAAGAGCCAGTGAGTAAGCAGAAATCAATGGACAAAGGCATGGGAATGTATAAAATAGTAAAAAAAGAGAATTGTTGGTGCTGTTGTGATGGTGAAGAACCAGAGGGTGAGGTAGCAGAAGCAGCAGAGGCAGAAGAGGCAGTGGAAGCAGCGGAGGCTATAGAAGTAGGAGAGGCAGGAGAGTAGGAGTGAGAGAACCTGAGCTGTATAGAGTGTAGCAGCATACCAGTTTATACCAAGATTGGGTTGGAGCCCAAGAGGTTGGCACCTCAGAACTAAACAAGACTAAAGTCATTAGGGGTAGGTGCTCCTAAGTGCAGAACCACTGCAAAATAGAGTTGGTGCTCTTGAGGTTGGAGCCTCAATGAAGTCCAAGTTGGAGCTTGGCAACTATTCACAGTGAGATATATACTTATATTGTATTTATTTCATTGCACTGTCTTGAGTTTTAATAAAAGCATTTATTCCAGCTGTTGATTTTTGTGTTCTGTGTATACATATACATATCTATATATGCTTTTGGCAATCACTAGAACAATTAAAAAAAATAATAAGAAATACTGATTAACCCCCCCCAGTATTTCCAACATAGGTGGCCAACAAAACAAAAAGGGGAGACAATTAGGCTAAGAGGCATTTGCATGCATACATATAAGTTAGGATGTGCAACTAAAGGTGGTGGAAGTGAAGTGTTGGAGGATGTCGAGCTGTGGCCAGTTTTCATCTGTTGGAACTGGTATGTCCTCTTGACTCTCACTCACGACTTCTTGGAAAACATGTTTTTAGAATATGAATGATGGTTAATGAAAATGATACCCCCAGATGCAACCACTGCCGAGACTTTTTGTTTCTCTTGGGGCTCTAGTTTGTTATCCTGGAGAGAATTTGTAGAATTTCCCACTGTAGATCAACAAATTATGCAATATACTAAATCAAAATACAAGATCTACTTCTACAACAAACTTGCGGAAGCTTAATCGATTTTGGGCAAGGTCAAATAGAACACATATAACTAATAATGAGAAAGAAATCGCACATGAACACAAAAGAATACTCTGGGGAAAGCCTCAGCTAAAAACCATGATCTTTGTATTATCATACAAGTGGAAATATATCTGGATTACACAAAGCATTAGCTCACAAGCTATCCTATTCTCAATACAATCCAAAAATACAACTCACAAACTAAATAGACACAACATATACCCTCCCTCGGCCCTCCAAGCCTCCTATTCCTTGCGCAGTTTCTCTTGGAGTCCAATGCTGACACCTGTGTGAATTGGCCTCATCACAAACTCATTAAACTCAAAAGTAATTGCGCAATATCCAAGGAAGGAATTCCTTCTGCATGCAAGATATATCCTACATGGAATATTCCTCCAGCTGATAGTACATTGTCCCATCATTTGATCTCAGCTAGGTCTCTAGCTGAACTGACATGCATGAGTTATTCTTTAGATAATATTCAGTTATCTGAAGTGCATCAGTTACATGCATGCATGCATTAAATAAATGAACTCACAATTAGTTCAACAAACTATTTGAACTAATCTAACTGGACTTAACTCAGTTAATTGAGCTAACTAATTACAACTCAAAGTACAGCTCATCCTGATCTCCTTTAATCAAAGGATAACTTCCTCAATCAATGGAGAAACTATTGCATGTCTTCACATAGACTTCATGTTTGATTTCCTACAACTAATTAACTCAAGATGAATTAATTAATTATTTTACAAATAGCTTCTAAGATCAAATTCGAATTTTATTTTTTAATTTTAGTTTAGGGACTAAATAAAATTGGAATGTATCCCGAAATGTTATTTATAGTAGTGTTATTTTTAACACTTCTATTTTTAGCATTTTTTGTTGCTATTTTCAACACTCCCTCTCAACAAGAAATGGATTATCAGTCACCCAAATCCTGTCTCTGTGGAACTAGAACTTGCATTTTGACAATGCCTTAGTCAAAGTATCTGCATCATGTTCCTCGGTCGAAACATACAACAACAACATGATCCTCTTGACCACATAGTCTCAAAGATGATGGTACCGGATATCAATGTGCTTGGACCTATCATTAAAAACTAGATTCTCAGAGAGTTTGATACAACTCTAATTATTGCAGTAGATCACAGTTGGATCCATCATTTAACCAAATAATCCCACTAGAAGCTTCTGAATCCAAATGGTCTCACACGTTGCCTGACTGGCAACCATGTATTCAGCCTCTGCTGAGCTAAGTGCAATTGACCTCTATTTCCTGCTGTAGTAGGAAAGTTCAGCTGAACCAAGCATAAAGATTCCTCCAGAAGTGTTCTTCCGGTTTGATGGACTCCCTGCCCAATCTGCATCTGTGAAGCCCTAAAGCTTCACTCCCTCTGTCCATCTGTACTACAATCCATACTGATGTGTGCCTGTCAGGCATCTCAGCACATGCTTCGCTACCTTCCAAAGCAGCTTGGTAGGCTGAACCATAGCTTGACTTAGCTGGTTCACCACAAAGCATAAGTATGGTTGTGTGTTCACTAGATACATAAGTGAACCCACAAGCTACCAATAAACAGTAGTAGCTACTACCTCACCTAAAGTAGCGTCCTGCTTCCTCTAGTTCCCAGCTAGAGGAGTTTGCATGTGCTTGCACTTCTCCATGTGAAAGCGCCTAAGTATCTCTTTGGCATACCTGCCTTGAGACATAATTACTTCCCCATCTTTCTGCCACACTTCGATGCCTAGAAAGTAGTGCATAAGACCCCTGTCTTTCATCTCGAACTCTCTTGCATGGTCCTCCTTGTCTTTCATCCACATAAAGAATAATGATCAATGGATTACCTTCTACCATGATGTGGTAATGGTTCACATCTGCTTCACTCTTAATGAAGCCCAACCCAGTGAAATAGCTGTCAATCTTGGTGTACCAAGCATGTGGTGCTTGCTTCAAACCATACAAAGCCCTCTTGAGTTGGCACACATGCGGCTCACGATCGAAGGTATCAAAACCTTCCGGTTGCTCAATGTACACCTCTTCCTCAATCTTCCCATTGAGGAACGTTGTCTTCACATCCATCTAATGGATCTTCCAACCCATCTGAGCTGATAGTGCCAACATTGATCTGATAGATGAGTACCTTACGATAGGAGTAAAATTATCATCGTAGTCGACCCCCCCGACCTGTGAGAAACCACGGGCAACAAACCTTGCCTTATGTTTCTCAACACTACCATCAACTGCTTGCTTTACCTTATAAAGTCATTTGGAACTCACCATTGATTTGTCCTGAAGTCTTGGGACAACATCCCACATACTATTTTGAATGATAGAGTCATACTCCTCTACCATAGCATCAACCCAGACTGGTTGCTATGTTGCCTCATCAAATGAAGAAGGTTCAGACTCTACACACTGCCCAACCAGGGCCATGTGACCAATGTACCGCTCGGTTGACCTCCTATGTCTGCGCTGAGAGGATGGCTGTCCCACATTCTCTCACACATCCAGCATCAACTTGTCAGCTTCCCTTGAGCATTTCCTCCCATCTCTAGAAGACTCAGCATGAGTGGATGTCTCGACTCCCTGATCCTCTGCATGTGGCTGCTCTGATTAATCTGAGGCTCCTCCTCCTTAGGAACTGAAAGTTCCTCCTCTGCATGCAACTTCAGCTTTCTCTCAAGTGATACTCACATGGCTTTTTGCTCGTCAAACCTCAGACCTCTGCGTACCACTACCCTCTAACTAGTACAGAGGAACACCCGATAGTTGTGGGGTGTATCAGTGTACCCCACAAGTATCCCAAACTCAGCTGTTGGATCTACCTTCTTTTTGGCATCTTTGGTCACATGGAAATAAACCGAAGATGCAAAGATCCTAAAGTGACTCACATCTGGTCACTTCCCGGAAAAGGCCTCCATAGGTGTAGTATATGGTGTGGGCTTCTGTTCTGCAAGCATACTGCTGTATTGCATGCCTCAGCCCACAAATGAAGTGGTAGGCTTTGGTCATGCAACATCGTTCGAATTATTCCCACAATCAATTTTTTCTTCCTTTCAAGCACCTCATTCTACTATGGGTTATGGGGTGCCGTCAACTCCCGTTTAATTCCTTCTGCAGTGCAGAAGTCCTTAAACTATTGGGAGACATACTCTGCACCATTGTCACTATGCAAGGCTTTTATTTTCTTTCCAGATTATTTCTCTGCAAAGGCTTGAAACTCAAGAAACCTTAAGAAGGTTTGATCCTTCTTTTGCATAAAGTAGATCCAACATCTACGAGAAAAATCATCAATAAAAAACATACTACCTTTGTTTAGTGATGGAGGCTGTAGAGATTTATCCACACACATCTTTGTGAACTTGCTCCAGGATTGCTCTAGCTCTACTCTCTTGATCCTAAAAGGAAGATTTCACATACTTGCCCAAGGTAAAACCATTGCATGTATCCATTTACTCCAGTTTTCCCTTGGGAAGTCCAGTAGAAATCTGTTGCATGATCTTCAAGTCCCCATGGTGCAAGTGGCCTAATCTTCTATGCCATAGCTCACCAAGATCTTGGCTCTGCACCATCTCTGCTTTGGAACTCAATGCAGCACAGTCATCTACCTCCAGCTTCTAGAGATTCTTAACTCGAATTCCAATCATATTGGTCTGTCCAGTACCCATATGCCTCAGGAATGCCTTTCCTTTACTAAAGACTACATCATATCCTTTGCATTCTAGCGTAGCAACAGACATAAGATTCTTCTTCAAACCTGGTACATACTTTACATCAGTCAGGGTGAGAGGAGATCCATTCTCCCACTAAAACACAAATGTACCTTCACCTGAAATACTGTACTTTCCATCATCGCCCATAAAAATCTCCGTCTGGAGATGCTTCTCCTCTAAGGTACTAAAAATATCCTTGTCGCTGGACATGTGCAAAGAGGCTCCACTGTCCAGGTACTAAGCACATCCCACCATGGATGAAACCATGCACGTGATGAGAGAGAAATCCAACTCAAACTGTGAGCCCAGTGCCTCACTGTCTAATCCCTTTGAGCATCCATTCTTGGATTTCTTCTGTGGACAAATCGTAGCATAATCGCCCACCTCGAGACAATGAAAGCATCAAACTTTCAATTTGTCATACTTCTTCCCACCATGGGAAGAACTGGATTTGGGATGGGAGACCGTCCATTTTCCTTTCGTCACCTTACTCACTAAGGCTAGATTTTATTCATCATATTGTTTTGATGAAGATCCATCTCTGGTGCTTCTCCTTATCTCGTCCTGCATCAGAGCTGACCAAAGTTGTTCCTAATCTGGCTATTTCTCTCTTAGGAAGACAGAGGAGAGAAAGACTCACCATGTCATCATCGATTGTCGTGATCCCTACACTTCCAAGCTCATCCCTCGAGGTGGTGAGCTTGTTCAAATATGTAGAGATCGTGTCACACTTTTCACACTTGATTTTCCAAAGCTTGTCTTTTAGCGCCAACTTCCTATGATTATTGTTGTTCTGATATAGATCTTTCCATGTTTTCCACATTGAGAATGGTGTCTCCTTCCCATGGAAGCTTGAGACAATGTGGTATCGATCTCCCTCCTGGAGGATTCTCCTTGCTCTAACCACACATTTCTTCCATTTTGCCAACTCTGTAGCATTAGCCACTGCTGGATTGGGGACTTCTTGATCAATAAATTCCTTTAGACCGTTGTCCTCTAATACTGCTTCCATGTGATCATTCCAAGCCATATAATTCGAGCTACCATCAAGGGCATACTTGAGTCTTAAACCGTTGAACGCCATTGGGGAAATTTGAGATGTGATAAGAATTCAAATTCTATAATCAGAAACTTGAAACCTTGAACTTCTCCATTCTTTGTATATTGTACTTCACTTTTATCACCTTCACTTTGACACCATGTAGAATTCCCCACTGTAGATCAACAGATTATGCAATATACTAAAGCAAAATACAAGATCTACTTCTACAACAAACTTTCGAAAGCTTAATCGATTTTGAGCAAGATCAAATAGAACACATATAACTGAGAAAGAGAAGGAAATCATACATGAACACAGAAGAATACTATGGGGAAAGCCTCAGCTAAAAAACCCAACCTTTGTATTATCATACAAGTGGAAATATGTCTAGCTTACACAAATAATTGGCTCACAAGTTATCCTTCTCTCAATACAATACAACTCACGGACTGAATAGACACAACATATGCCCTCCCTCAGCCCTCTAAGCCTCATATTTCCTTGCACAGTTTCTCTTGGGGTCCAATTTTTCCACCTATGTGAATTGGCCTCATCACACACTCATCAAACTCAAAAGTAAATGCGCAATCTCCAAGGAAAGAATTCCTTCTGCATGTAAGAGATATCCTCCATGGAATATTCCTACAACTGATAGTACACTGTCCCATCATCTAATCTCAAGTGGGTCTTTGAATGAATTGACATTCATGAGTTAATTATGAGAGAATATTAAGTTATTTGAAGTGTAGTAGTTACATGCATGCATGCATTAACTAACTGAACTCACAATTAGTTCAACAAACTATTTGAACTAATTTAAGTTGAATTAACTCAGTTAACTGAGCTAACTAATTACAACTCAAAGTACAACTCATACTGATCTCCTTTAATCAAGGGATAACGTCCTCAATCAATGGAGAAACTATTGCATATATTCACATAGACTTCGTATTTGATTTCCTACAACTAATTAACTCAAGATGAATTAATTAATCATTTTACAAACAGCTGCTAAGATCAAATTTTAATTTTAATTTTCAATTTTAGTTTACGGACTAACTAAAATTGGAATGTATCTCGAAATGCTATTTATAGTAGTGCTATTTTTAGAAATTCTATTTTTAGCATTTCATGTTGCTATTTTCAACAACAGGCACTACAGGGCAGAGAAAGATGGGCATGAGGGAAGAGGGGAAAGAAGAAGGCCAGGTGTCAAGTGTGGCAAAGGGAGGAAGGCAATGGCAGTCAGCAAGTGGCGATGTAGATGGAGTAAATTTGTGGTAGTAGAAGCCGACAGTAGGAGAGGATTAATGAAGGGAAATAATGGACATGTCGGGGAAACCCCATCCCGAGAAAATCATGTGGGAGAAAGGGAGGCGGACGGAGGATGAAGGCATGTGGTGAGCCCTTTAGGTTGTAGGCAGGGCAGGTGGCCAAGAAAACAAAAATGGAAGACAATTAGGCTAAGAGGCATTTGCATGCATACAGATAAGTTAGGATGTGCAACTAAAGGTGGTGGAAGTGGAGTGCTGGAGGACATCGAGCTGTGACCAGTTTTCATCTATGAGAACTAGTATGTCCTCTCGACTCTCACTCACCACTGCTTGGAAAACATGTTTTTAGAAGATGAATGTTGGTTAATGAAAATGATACCCCCAAATGTGGCCATTGTTGAGACCTTTTGTTTCTCTTAGGGTTCTGGTTTATTATCCTGGAGAGAATCTGTTAGGATTATCAACTGGAGAAGGGGGTTCGAGAACCCTAGTCTTGATCTCAAGGTACATAGGTCTCGGGGTATTGTGGTCTTCTAGGAAATTCTTTGGGGTTTCCACAGTGGAGGTAGGAACAAACTATCAAGCTATTTTGGTTGAGCATGTGGCTCGGGAAGGAAGGTGTCCTAGTTAAGTGCGGTGGGTTAGAAGCATCCTTTGATTTGTTGACAAAGCTGATAATCCTCCATCCTGAGTAGAGCTGGACCTAGACAAGGGCCGTAGGAACATAAGTAGTAATTAGGGTTGCAATCGGGGTAGGGATATAACTCTGAGGAAATTCCTATTCAGCTCCTTTGTAGAGACCTAGGGTAGGGTTGCAATTACATTCATCCATCATGAGAAGCATTCCCTTGGCCATTGGGGTGGCGATACACAGGATAGGGCTGCAATTATAGTCAGGTGGAGAAGAAAAGAAGAC
This sequence comes from Pinus tabuliformis, assembly GCA_031772625.1. Classification (NCBI taxonomy): domain Eukaryota; kingdom Viridiplantae; phylum Streptophyta; class Pinopsida; order Pinales; family Pinaceae; genus Pinus; species Pinus tabuliformis. Next base: position 84,769,840 of record CM062811.1, on the reverse strand, counting down.
TCATGGGCACTGGGTCACTAGGCTCTTCAAAATCCAATAGGAAATCACCGGAAATATGAGGAGGTCATTCGTCTCCAATTCTCTTAGGAGGGAGGGGGAATCTAGTTGTTAATGGGGGTTATCATAGTTCTTCAAGAAAGAAGCAACTGAAAAATCTTGCGCCAGAGAAGCCCCACTCGGAAAGGGGGAAGCCTGAGGTTACTCTATTTAAAATAATGTTGAATTACAAGGTTATTTTCCTAGTTTCTGTTTTGGGTAATATAACAAGTAGAGTGTAGAGAATTTTGGTGTCTCTGAACTCAATCCATGCTCTAGATCGGGAACAGATGCGTCTCTCGAAAAAGGAGGAAAAAATACAGAAGGATGTTAGGATTGAAAAGGAAGGTAACCAATCGGGAAAGAATGTGAACAGAGGAATGGGAAAGGCCATAACAAAAAGATGAAAGGATTGGAACTGACTTCTGGTAGAGGACCAAGTAAAAGAGGCAGGAAAACTGGGAAGAAGAGTATGCAAAACTTGATAAATGCATACGTCATAGGAACACTGTCAGAGGTGAAAGCAGTAATATCCAAATGGGAAAGAGAGCTAAACAATAACATAGAAAATCAAGAGACCGAGGTAGAGGATTGGGAAACAATGGTTAAAGACCTTGGGAATACCAGAGGACACCAAAGGTTGTTCCGCCAAAAAAAATAGCATTACTATGTCATGAAAAACATCCTGGCCTACGCAATTACAACCTATAAGTAAAGAGAAGAAAGGGAGGAAGGTAGACCAGCTGAGCCAAGCATGAAGGATTTACAAAGGGAGATCCAATCTATACAATTGTAGTTTTATGAAAACAAACTCACGGTGAACATGATTGAACAAATCCTTCAGGATATGAAGAGAATTGAAATCTTGCGTTCGAGTGTGAAAGCCCTAGCCCTGATGGACTCATCAAATGATTGAAGCATCCCTTTCAGTAGAATTTGTCTATATGACGGTTAGCATTTACTGTTTTAATAAGAATTATATAGTAGATAAATTTTCCAATGTAGCTTGGATGGTAAGGAAAACTCTTTTCAAATTATGGATAGCCTTGGATGTAGACAGGTGGCCAGCAAACCTGGTTTCCTGCAAGTAGGTTGATGCCACTTGCAATTTTTGTTAAATACATACTTATTTTCATGGAATACCAATAGAAAAAAGAACTACCAATCTTACACGAAAAAAAAACAAAAAAAAATCTTGTTACGTCATTATTTAAGGGTACGACTCTTGGTATGCAAATTTGAGTTTATTACATGTGAACACATTCCTCAAGAATTTAATATAGTTGCTGATTCATTGGAAAACTATGTGTTAGATGGCATTTTTATCATTTATTATAGATACATGTATGAAAGTGAAGATTTACATAGTTAAAAATTTACAAAAAGACTTAAAAAACATTTACATCATAAAATACGAACATATCTATATATATATATATATATATATATATATATATATATATATATATATATATATATATATATATATATATATATATATATATATATATATATAACGAATCCAGTCTTTTACATGAGAAAATTTCCCCAAAACTTGGGTGTTTTTAACCACAAAAAGGCTACTAAGCCTCGCTATAAACACCTGCTGTGTTAGGATATTTCAACACATAGGAAATAGTTAAGTAAAACTTGTTTTAGTGTAGAGTTAGATAAAGTGTGTTACTTTTCTATGCACTTTTGTAACTTACAATCTGACAGTCACGATATGTTCTAGACATGAAGTGATCTGACGGTTCATTCTCTCCTCAGTATTACTGACACTTGATCCGTGCCTTAACACCTGATTGGTGCATGATCTCTATTTTAAGAGCATGGAGTGTCATTTGTAGGTTAAATTTTCATGAGAGAAGCTTATGTAAATTTTTGTTCTTTTATTAGTAAATATCCTGAAGTGGCTGTGTTGGCTCAGGCTATGGATTGTTTCCCTCTTTGAGGGTTTTAACCACGTCAACAATATTGGTGTATTGATCTGTGATCTGTTTGTGCACAGTGTCCTTTGGTGTTCTGTCTAAGGAACTTACCCTGTAAATTCCTACATGATACCGAAGTTATTTGAGGATTGCATCCATCGGTGATCCAAATCTGAAGCTGACAGAACTGCATCAGACTGTCGTTTTCTAGATCTACTGTTACTGAGTGCTTAAGGTTTGTTTTTTTTGTATGTCTATGTAGGGTTTTGTGTTTTTTTTTTTTTAGGCAAAAAAAAGAGCTTTCTTAGGTAAGCATGCACCCCAAAGCTTCAGTGACTAAAAAAAAAGAAAAAAAAACCCTTCCTCTTTTCCAAAAATTACTAACCTTTTAATCTAGCTCACTTGGTCCAAAGCTACTATATGAGAGTAGAGGTCTTGAGCTCAAGTCTTTGTTTTCTTTTATCTAATTAGATTAAGTTTGGAAAGAGGGTGGATTTTTTTTAAATATAACATTATAATTCATTTCTACACATTCCATCACTTCGTCGGCATCTTCAACAAATTTTCTTCAAAAAGCCATAACTTCTTCATCTGGAAGTCGTTTTCAGAGCCGTGTTTTTTTAATCAACCTAATTTTTCGAGATCTTTCCATTTGAACACTTAGTTTCAGCATCTATGGCTTTAGTTTCTGTTAAAATGGAAAGTCCATGTCAAATTATTCTTGATAGTACCAACTACTTCTAATGGTGGTCCTACATTGTTAATTTACCTAGAAATAAAGGTCTTTATAGAATAGCCTCAGGCCAAGAAACCAAACCGAAAGATGAAGATAAGGCAACCAAATGGGAAAATAGGTAAGATCAAGCACATGGGTTGATAGGGATGTCTATTTCTCCAAACCTTAGATTCCATATCGAAAAACTTGGTACTCCTAATGAAGCAATGAAACAGATCACTAATGTTTTTGGAATTAAAAATGAACTTAGAGCCCATCAACTCAAAAATGAGTTGCTTACATTGTTCCCCAATCATTTTTCTTCCACTGAATATTTTTTGTCCAAGTTCAAGACCCTTAGACTTCTCTTGGAAGGTGTTAAGGTTAAGAAGGAATATGGTAACCTTATCTATTCCATTCTTACTAAGTTGGGACGAACCTACTCTGTGTTTGTTTCCACCTTCCATTCTACAAGAGAAGCCTTCATTTCTCAAGGACAAGACTATAATTCTCCTTCCTTTGATGCCTTTTGTGATTGTTTAATAAGAGAACAAGAAAAACTCTTACATCTTGGTCTTATTAATCTTGGAAACTCTTCTAAGAAAGCCTTAGTTGCTCAGCAACAACCAAATTCAAAGAATCCTAAGAAGTCGTATCATAAGAAGAATGGTTCTAAAGCAAACAAGGGTCCTAAGCAATTTCAGTCTCAAAATGAAAAAACATTTCAACGAAATGATAAGGAAAATAAAAACAAAGGGAAGAAGACTGAGACACATTGCCACTTTTGTAATCGAGATGGCCAGTTAGAATCGAAATGCTTTAATAAGATGGAAGCCTTGGAAGTAGCAATTAAGAAGCATAACATCCATTTGGAGCACTCTTCAACTTCAACTTCATCTTGAGGAATAACTCTATCTGCCTTGTTCTTTCCCTTGCTGCCTCTTTAAAATGGGAAGTCCATTAGATGGATGTTAAATCTACCTTCTTCCATGGAGACTTGCATGAATAAATCTATATGGAACAACCTACTGACTTTATACAAGTAGACTACAACCTTGTATGTTGGCTGAAGCAATCCCTTTATGGTCTCAAGCAAGCCCCTCGAGCTTCATATGCCAAAATGGATAGCTTTCGTTTAGAAACTGGCTTTTCTAGGTGTCATTCTGACAATATTATCTACACCAAGAAAGTGTGCAAGTCTCTTATCATTATTGTTCTTTATGTTGATTATCTTATCATTACTTGCAGTGATCCCAACCTTACAAACCATGTGATGTCTAGCCTTAAAAATAAGTTTGAAATGACAGATTTAGGACACTTGTATTATTTTCTTGGTCCTCAAGTCTTGCAATCCAAGGAAGGTATTTCCCTTTCCCAATCCAAGTATGCCTGTGATCTTCTACACCATTTTCACATGGAAGACTGTAAGCCAATCACTTCTCCCTTTCAGTTTGGAGCCAAACTTTCAGTCACTTGTACTTCGCCTGAATTTGATGCTACCTTATACCGTCAAATTGTAGGAAAACTTCTGTATCTGACCCATACTCATCCTGACCTTTCCTTTGATGTTGGCCTTATTTCTCGGTTTAAGAAAAACCCACAAGAAATTCTTTAGAAAGCAGCTAAAATAATACTTTGTTATGTTTGAGGTATAGTTCAATTTGGGATTCATTACAGTGCAAAAGCATCTCCTCTATTGGTTGGTTTCACTGCTTCCGATTGGGTTGGTGACCATGATGATCGGAATTCTACTGCAAGTTATGTGTTCACTCTTGGTTCAGGACCTATTTCATGGGCTTGCAAGAAAAAAAGTGCCATTTCTCTTTCTTCAGTAGAAACAAAATATCGTGGTGTTGTAGGAGCTAGTAAGGAGGCCATGTGGCTTCTTCAGATCCTGTCACAGTTTGGCTTTCAGTAGTAGCATTTGGCTACACTTTGGTGTGATAATCAAAGTGCCATTCAACTATGCAAAGATCCAGTCTAACATCAGTGCAAAAAACACATTGAACTACACATGCACTTCATCAAAATGCTCATTCATGACCATGTTTTTGAAGTCCAATATTGTTCAACAGATCATCAAGTTGCAGACATCTTTACAAAGGCACTCATAGAGGCAAAGTTTACAAAAATTCTATTTATGGTTGGAGTTCAGGAAGTTGTCACTAAGGGGGGATAAGCTCTAGTGCCTCCTTCCTTTTCCTATTGTGTCATATTTGCACATCCTTCAATCTTATCCCAAGTTGTTCTTAAGGGGGGATGTTAGGATATTTTGACACATAGGAAATAGTTAAGTATAACTTGGTCTAGTGTAGAGTTAAGTAAAGTGTGTTTCTTTACTATGTACCTTTGTAACTTACAATCTGATGGTCACAATATGTTATATGCTTGAAGTAATCTGACGGTTCATTCTCTCCTCGGTATTACCGACACTTGATCCGTGGCTTGACACCCGATTGGTCCATGATCTCTATTTAAAGAGAATGGAGGGTCATTTGTAGGTTAATTGTTCATGAGAGAAGCTTATGTAAATTTTAATTCTTATATTAATAAATTGCTTGAAGTGGCCGCGTTGGCTCAAGCTGTGGACTATTTCCCTCTTTGAGGGTTTTAACCACGCCAACAATACTGGTGTATTGATCTGTGATTTGTTTGTGAGCGGTGTCGTTTGGTGTTTTGTCTGAGGAACTTACCCTATAAATTCCTACATGTTGGCTATACCATGCACCTACTAAAAGAACCTACTACTCATGAAGAGACAATACAATTCTAGCTATCCTCCGAAGAGGAACTAGAAACTGCTCAGGCACACCAAAACTGTGTCGTTGCATGTGAGTGGGAATCTCCCAAATAGGAAGGGGGGAACATCCATGCTCAGACCTTCGAGATTCCTTAGAACCTTGTGGAGACTTTGGACATCATCCCCACCTTCAGGTAGCTGGTCCCCACACCTCACCTGGTGAGGCTCGCTTGCAGGTCACACTGGTGCCTCGTCTGTGTCAAGCAAAAAGCTTCATGCCAGTACTTGTTCACCCATAAACAAATAAAAACATTACATAAACATTCAAAAGCTAAAAAATACTTTAAATACTCTCGAAAAACCTTTCTTACCTTGAGGTCCCAGCTAGCAGAATCAAGTCAGGATTGCCTGTAAAGTCCATTCCCTTGTAGGCATAATCATCTATCGTCGGGATCTGACCATGAAGCCATTTGAAGAATTCTTCTTGGAAAAAATGTAGGATGGGTCCCCCTCTAGTGTGACGATTGAGAGATGCCCATTGCCCTTGCCTGGGCTCTCTCGAATCAAGTGTACCTATGCTCATCCGTGGTCTCATAACAGGCACCCTATCAAGTATAAAGGATACAATGAGAGTACCGTCAACTCCACCTTCAGCTAGCGAAGCATCGTCTTACACCAGTTAATGATTTAGGGCTGGACACAATCATTGGCAAGAAGCAATTGGACCTTTGTTTCCAGATGGGAACTCTTAGACCCTGCCAAGTTCACAATCATCCGTAATATGGCCCTTATAGACCTAGATGTAATCCACTCTATAGGGACCATGTTTCTCACAACTCTTCTCTCAAGAATATAATAAGCCTAGATTAGCTCTGAGGTGGATCGGGGATCGGGCCTACCCATGGTCAAGTTTTCTCGTGCCCCTATCCATGACAAACTAGTTAGAAAATAGATGTCATCTCAGTCAATTGAGAGCACATGGACCCCGATCTTGAACACCCCTTGGTTTTCATCCCAATGTTGAATGATCAAGCTTAAAAGTTCCTCTTGACCTTTCATCAAGTCAAGCTTTGCATATTTCATCAAACCACATCACTGCAATGCAAGTATGCAATCTTGATCATTTCACATAAGTAGTTCATGTCAATCATGGGCTAATTCCCTCCATAAAATAGTCATGATGGCTCAAAACCTGCACAAATCAACCCAAAAAATTAGTGCAAATGGGGCAAAAATGCTTGAGAAATCACCGACTAGGGTTTGGGAATGCACCCTAATGCACTAAATCCCCACCTTAGGAAAAAAAGGGCACACTAACACCCTCTTCTAAGTCGTGAAGGGCATTTAATGCTCCTCCGGACATAAAGGGGGCTGTTAGTCACATTCATTGACATAGAGCCTCCCAAAATCCTAAAAATCCACCCCTAGTTCAGCGAAAAAAAGTTTAAAGATGTAGGATAAAGGTTTTTACATCTACCTAGGACAGATGACAAGTCGAATGGTCGCCTGGATTGCCCAGAATCGTCCATCGAATATCTACTCCTCTTTATCTCCATAACACTCTCACAGCACTCAAATGATGCAAATGGTGAAAATGGAGGCTCAAAAACTCCCTTATAGTCACTCTGGAGGTATGCCTTATCTTAGTTAAAGTCATTAAAGTATAATTAGTTGATTTCCTATGTTATTTATCAGGCGGCATGTCGACAGATTGCCAAAAATTACTCATGTTTTGATGAAAGGACTTTCAGGGCTGAATTGCAGAAATGACCATGTTCGATTCTGTATGAGTGCTTTCTTTTATGGGATCTTTTCTCGCTCTTGAATTGAAAAATACCTGAGTTTCCATCATCGGGCTCATTAAACTCCTACGATGATGATATGAGCGCTTTCTTTTTTGGGACTCTTTCTAGCTTTGAAATTGAAAAATCCTTGAGTTTTTCCCTTATTCGAGCTCGTTAAAACTATGAAGAATGATTGAGAAGTTCTTTTAGCTCTTTTTCCTCACTCATTAAATTGAAAAAGATACCTCAAGTTTTCTTCGTTTGACTCGTTAAAATTTGATCAATATCTATTGAGTTTGTCGTCGCGTGACTCATAAAAATTTCACGACGAATATTGAGTTTACTCTGTCCCATCATACTCATAACAAAATGAGGCAAACATCTATTGAGCGTAAGTTTACCTCTTTATCTAGACTCAATGGATTAACTTACAGAAAAGGAACCTTTTTGGGTATACTATTAAACCTTTGTCGCACCCGATTAAAAAGTATGACAAAGGGACCACCTTGGAGTTGCTCTTTACGATCTTTTCAAACTTTCAAAATATGAAAATAGCAGCAAGTTTTCTCGTCTAGACTCATTAAATTAATTAGATGGGGAAAGTGGAAAATACAATTAATTTTTGTCAGTATTTTGAAAATATATTTTTGGCAATAGTCATTCCCTTGAATATGGAACTCCCTCAGCAAAACCTTCCTTGTGACAGCCTCTCAATATGAACCTTACCATCATATGAGTTCAGCCTATATACCCCGATGTTCCTGCATCTCTATATCCTAACACTCTTTGGTGTTCATGAGTATAGTGCTACATGGTTAAAACCTTTGTGTCGTACATTCTATTGTTCAAGGGAAAACCTTTATATTCTGTTTCCTCCATTAAACCATCAAGCATATTCTTCCATCATGCCTTCTATCGATTTGACCCAAAGCTCAAACTATTCTTCAAAAAACAAGTCGTTCTTGTTCCATTTCGTGTTGACTGATGTAGGACACATTATTACCTACCTTTTGACAGGTCTCTTCCTATTGACTTCAAAACTCTATCTAGGAAGTAGACCCAGAAACACTTCAATGCCTTGGAATTTGAAGATATCAATGGCAGGTTACCTTGTGTTTGGTCAAGTCTTTTCATTATTGGCTCCTCGATGAATGATTCTACGAGTGCTCAAAAACAAAAACATTATTCACACTCGCTCGATTGTATTGTGCATCTTGGAGACCATCACCATTATCAGTGGCCATCCTTGCGTTTGTTAACAGTCTCCATTATTGAGTGGTAATTAGACAATTTCATGCATGTTTAACCTCAACACCTTTATTCACATGTGTCAAACTATGCTATCAAGGTGAAGAAGAAATCAAGACCTTGGGTAGAGGCTTACATCACTCAGCCTTGTTTCCTCTCCCAAGTTGTGTATATTATTTTTTGGCGACAACTCATCAAAATGATCTTATTATGACACAAGTTTCGCATTGTGCTTATCGACGGACACGATCGTCATATCTCTTTGTTGAGAAATCGCTCTGACATAGCTACTAAGCGTGGGAATGCCCAACTCAAGACATGATTTTAGATTTTTTATATATGTGTTGTATCATCTTTCTCGTATTCCCGAAGCTCTCATACTCTCTCTCTCTTTTCAAATAAAATGACAGTTATATAAATTATTTCATCCATCGTCTCTGCCTCTAATCTCACACTTTAGGGGGTATCTCTCAACCAAGAAAATGGCCTCCTCATAAGCTTAGAGGAGAAAGGCAAGATGAATGAAATACTGACCAAGTTCACAAGCCTATTTGTCAATCTAACACTCTCCAAGAACTAACAACCTGCTTTATAAATCTTCCTAGCCATGCATCAGGTGAGTTGCTACCTACAGTAACTATCTCTATTGCGTGGAGAAGAGCGCTAGTCAACCTAAATGAGTTTCTATGACTCAAAGTAACAATTTGACCAATAAATATTCTTATATTTACTCCTATGTCAACTCATAAAAGTAGGGAAACCTCCAGATTCTACCTGTTTGGAGGAATTATTATTCATAATGGAGTCTACAAACAAGGAAAGAGCATAAAATCATGAAACATCTCTGCTTTTTCCCAAAGGAACTCATGAAGGATTTGGCAAGGCTTATCCTCTCATGCTATATATGTGAGGCTAAGGCCATTGTGGAAAACGTCGAAACATTTGAAAGGATTGTGTATTTTACTATCGAGGTTAGTATTAGATAGAGCCCTTCAAGAGGTTAAGAATGGGGAGAAAGAGAGGTGTTGGAGGAGTAAGGGAAGGCTTATTCAATTGATGGTTGTAATCACTCTTTTCTGTCATTAATAAAGAGCTGAAATTTTGTTGTCCACTCCATGTCATTGTTATTGTAATTTTTTTACATGTTTTTGCAATGCTATTATTATGAGTGTCTTATATGTATACAGTTATATATCCCTATATGTTAGTGCATTGATTGTTAAAGTTATATGCTGTGATATTACATATTGACTTGTCTATGTGAGTGTATTGATCTTTGAGCTAGATGAGGGGTCTTCCAATCTACTAATTTTCACTCGCCATCAACACCACACCAAGACCTGAGGTGATAAGTCCTTCCTCCTACTTTGATTCTCATTTGACTAACATGGATATATGCATGTATCTCTGGGCCAGCTGCAGCTAATCTGACTGTTTTCCAAGGATCCCACAAAGATCCTTGAGGGTATATCCATCACCAAACACTCATGCATTAATCCCTATAACACCTATTTCATTCCAATTTAATTTATTTGTTATAATTAGGCCTTTGACATAATCAATACATAACATTTAATTCTAATTTTTGTCAATTTTTTGAATTTTGACCAATCAAAAATAATTTTTAAAGTTTAATTTTATCATTTCAACCGTTTTAGTTATTTATACTTATGTGATTTTAATTATAAACGAATTATATTAAATATAAAATTAGATTTTTAATTCAATAATTTCTCTCTCTATGGTTTAGTCAAAGTTATCATTTATGCATTAGTCCCTTAATCTCACTATCTCTAACGGTTAACTATTCACTCAATTCTCTATATACTCTGGTCAAGCACTCTTCCTATCATTAGTTTTCTTCCTGCCCCTAAAGATGGGTGAAATGTTCACCCAAAACAACAGGCTCTTCAAACAATGCACACAGGATTCTAGAAGTTCTCAACAACAATATGTTACTACTTGCGGAAACATACATGTTATATTTCTTTCCCTTTATGGAGAGGGTTGTCTCTTTGAGACTAAAACTTTCGAGAAGCTTTTTTCTAAAATTTATAGAAGAGTTGTTAACCTAACAATCTTGAAGAGGTGTCGAGATTCTTCAATTCTTCCAATATTTACTCAATTTCCTCATCGAGCGCATAGGCTTGATCTCAATCAATTTTCTTCTCATACCAGTTCTATTATTCTCAAGGTTGAAATTCATCATATTAGGTTAGTTTTATCCTTGTTATCATCTCAGTTATAAAAATTGCATTTGAAGCTTTCATCTATCTTAAAATTTGATCTCTATGTTATTATAGATCACATATCTTCTATCTCAACATCTAATTCTCAAGAATCAGCGAATAGAAAGAAAATCCAAGAATTTCAATCTTTATACACGAAGTAGACTCACTCACCATATCTATTTAACTAGTTTTAATCTTTTCTTGATAATTCTAATTCCCGGGAGACCCATAGTAAAATTCCTTCTAATTTTTCACCTCCCGAGTCCTTTCTTTAGCTACCTCTTGCAAGTGTAGTTTGTCTTCTCCCTCATCGCTGACAACCAAGTTATCGCACCTCTCGTTGCCAACACCTATCACTAACCCAACAATGTCGAGTCTCCTACCTCCATCTAATCGCTCTTGTAGTTATGAACTCCCTTCTTCAGCTGCCTCCACCAAGCACAATCCTTCTTCTCCCTTATCATTGTCATCCAAATTATCACCCCTCTCATTGTCATTTCCTAGGACTCTCGCAACGACGCTGAGTCTCCACCCTCCATCCAACCTAGTGCCTCATTCCTTAATGACCCTATTGTATTCCTCTTGCTTGACTGACCCTTCCTCACCCTACGTTATTATTCCCGCCACAAGTCTTTCTAGATCTGATTATCCCCCCATCATCAAATCCAAACCTTCTCCTCCATTGCTCAACACCGTGCCCGACCGTCATTTCTCATGCATTTTTGAATCTATTAATGTGTCATGTCCTTCTCACTCCTTTTCCAATGTTAAATCTAATAATAATTTCTCATCTCATAATTATAATTCAAATAAAGAAATCGTTAATCTTTATATACCCCTAATTTTAAATCACCCCTTTCTTCTAATTTTCTTCCTAATCTTAGTTCTAATTCTTATTATAAACATAGCCCTTACCAAATTCCTCTAGTTAAAAATTCTTTTAATCTTAATATTTCCTCTGTTCTTATTCATGATATTCTTACGTCCATTGTTAATTCTGTTTTTAATTCCTCTCTGCTCCCCTCTAATTCCTCTTCTTATTATAAACCCATCTCACGCGATAACAATTTTGATCACATTTCTTCCTCTTCCCCTTCCCCCCATATTGATTGTACACCCTCTCATCCCCCTCCTTCCTCCCTTAATTCCAAAGTGGTTAACCTCTCCTCGGTTGAGCTTGATGCCCCCTCATTAAGCCATCTTGAGAAAGTTTTTAACTTTTCCCAGTTCCTCATACTATTTCCTTTGAGGATATTATATGTTGTATTGAATTCATCTCCCACTCGCTTCCCTCCCATGTAGTTGAAGAGATTCAGCAAGAATGTAGTCACATTCTTTGTAAGTCTAAGCTCCCTAAACCAAACCTATCTAAGGAAGAATTTGTATCGCTTCGTCAACTCAATTCCAACCCTAACATTCTCATTCTTAAATCTCATAAAGGCAATATGTCAGTTGTTATGAATTCCTTAGATTACCATCATAACATGCTTGATCTCCTTTCCTCCTCATCTTACAAGCCTCTATTTAAGAACCCCCTACAATATGTTGCCAATAGGGTCACTAAAGCCATTAAAGCATCATCCCTCGACCATTCCACCCAAAAATTTCTTATTTTGATTAACCCTATTACCCATAGAATTTATGGTAACCTAAAATTCACAAGAAAAACGTTCCCCTTAGACCTATTGTCAGCACCATCATTGGGCCCATCCATGCCGTTTCTAAATTCCTAGCCAAGAAGCTTCATCCCTATTGTGGTCATTCTTCCTCCTTCATTAAAGACTCATCTGATTTCATTCACCAAATCTATAACCTTAAGCATGATGAGAATGACATCATGGTTAGATTTGATGTTGTTTCCTTATTTACCAAAATTCAAGTCCCCGAAGCCATTGATCTCATTTCCAAGCTTGTTGATCCTAAAACTCTCAGCATGGACAAAATTTTCCTTACCATAAATTTTTTCACCTTTGACAGGGTTTGTTACTAACAAACAAAGGGAACATACATGTGCTCTTCCTTTCCCCCTGTCATTTCTAATATTGTTATGGAACACATTAAAGACAAGACCGTCAAAACCTTCCACCTTAAACCTCAATGTTGGATGCGTTTTGTTGATGGCATCTTTTCCATTTGGTCCTATGGTTTACCTATGCTCCAATCCTATATTTTTTGTCTTAATAACATCACCCCCCAAATCCAATTCACTATGGATCATGAAGAGAACTGATCCCTTCCCTTTCTAGTTTTACTTTTCTCTCGCATCCATGGTGGTCACCTTACTCACCAAGTCTATAAAAAGAAGACTCGTACCGATAGGTACCTTCATGCTAAATCCCATCACCATCCCACTAAAAAATTTGCTATCCTCAAAATCCTTATCAACCAAGCCATTGAAATGTCCTCCTCCCAATCATTTCCCAAATAAAAATCCCATCTCTCCAAAGCTCTCAAATCTAATGGATACTCGTAGACCCATATTAACAAGTCCTTCCTTTCTGATTTCCATCCCCACACTTAAAACCATCCCCGCCTCCCTCCCTTAGCCAACGTAATCCTTCCTTACATTCAACAGGTTACCAATCATTTATCGAAGATCCTCTCTAAAAATAATATGAAAACCTTCTTGATGCCCCAAAAAACCATCAACCAACTTTTAGGTCCTAGAGTGTATGAGATTCCATGGCCATTTAGAAAAATTTACATAGAGAAAACCGAAAGATCCTTTAAAGCTCGGTTAAAAGAACATATGGATGACACCTTCCAAAACTGCATTGTAAAATCCACCATTGTTGATCATTCCCATTCATCCAACCACCTCCTTCTTTTTGACAAAACAAAAATCTTAGCTTCGGGCCCTTTTCATTCCAGCCAGGTCATTAGGGAGGCCCTTGAAATTGAAAAGCATCCTAATAATTTTAACCTGAATGATGGATACCAATTAAGATAATATTGGAATCCTACCATCCATTTCATATCATCTTAACTCTTTCCCTCCTTTAAATTCTCCCCCATCCTAATCTCACCACTCCCCCACCCCCTTTTAGTTTAGCCCCCCTTTCCCATCCTCCTTGAATTTTTCTTAACTTTATTACTTCTCATTTCTTAGTCAGTTCTTTTCCTCATTATATTATTTATTTTATTTTATTATTAATTATCCTTCCAATTTATCCGTTTTTAACATTCTGTCTCTTACCTTTCTCCATTTTAACATTTATATATTGTAATTCCACATTTGATTTATTTCTGTAATAAATTTTCCTCTTATTAATAATATGTCCTTTAAATCTTATAAGTAATCATGTCTTTGATTTAATTTATAAAATAATAATATTTTTTATTTTTATATTTTTCGCACCCCCCCCTTTCTAGAATATTTGACCAAATAAAAAATACATTTTTTAATCTCTTTAGGGTAATTTATTCATTTATATAATTTCCAAATGTTGACCTTATGACCTTTGACTATCCAATTTCATTCCAATTTAATTTATTTCTTATAATTAGGCCTTTGACATAATCAATAAATAATATTTAATTCTAATTTTTGTCATCTTTTTTAATTTTGACCAATCAAAAATGATTTTTAAAGTTTAATTGTATCATTTCAACCTTTCAGTTACTTATATTTCTGTGATATTAATTTATCAAGGAGTTATGTTAATTATAAAATTAATTTTTTAATTCAATAATTTCTCTATCTATGGTTTAGTCAAAATGATCATTTATGTGTCGGTCCTTTAATCTTCCTATCTCTAACAACTAAGCATTCACTCCATTCTCTATATATTATGGTCAAGCACTCTTCCTATCATCAATGTGCTTCATGCTCCTGGAGATGGGTGAAGTGTTCACCCAAAGCATTGGGCTCTTCAAATAATGCACACAAGATTTCATACATTCTCAACAACAATATGTTACTGCGTGTGGAAATAGACATGCTATAATTTCTTCATCTATTTTTTATGAAAAATACACATGAAGAAGTGCAATATTATAAACACCTTAGGTATGTATGCCGACAAATGCAGAGAGAACTAAAGAAAATGAAAGAGAGTTGAGCAATCTGAGATCTCTACTAAGGAAAATGAAAGTTCATTGAGCACTCAGATATTTCTTCTAGGGTAACTAGAATACCAAATTTTGAAAGTGTTAAAAAAAACTAATAAAGAAGGATAATGATCAAATTATAAGCCATTGCCTTTACTGCGTAGACTTGGCCATAGACTAGGCATCCACCACTACCTACCAAACAAGGAATTTACCACCATTACTACCTATGTGTAGTGACCATTAACATAACCAATCACGTTCAAAGGCTTCTACCACCCTTCCATTTGTTAGTGGAAAACAATCTGCCCCAATGATTTAAGGGATTGAAGACCTATATTGTTTCCTTTTGATTGTTTCATTAATAAACTTATTTGAGGGTGGCTACTATAAGTACGCGAGTGAAAATTCCTCCTAATACCATTGTTAGTTGATAAGAGTATTAATAGTGTTAGAGAATGATTCATGGGTTAATAGAATTGATCTGTGATGACATGTTAAATTTGGAATGGAATTACCATGGATTTATGTATTTTTATCTCTCATTCATATACATATATATATATTAAAAATGAAAATAGTTCATATATATATATATATATATATATATATATATATATATATATATTAAGAATAGTAGAAAAATAAACTTAAACAAATTAACTCATAAATTGGACATAGTGGAAAGGAATTAGAGCTTTTTCTATTATAATAATTATAAAAATATTACATTTTACATACTTTTTTTTACTGACATTTTTGTAAAAATAAATTTCATTACAATACTAGGGTCTAATATCATGAGTCAGAGATAAATGCTAGTAGATACCCTTCACTTTAATTTAGGCTCGCACCTAACAATCTCGCACCTAAAACCAAATAGAATCTGCAGTGGACGTTTTTGAGATTATGTCTCTCTCCTCAGTACTAATCATTTCTTAAGATGTCTTTCATCAAGTTTGCATTACTCCAGGAAAATCTCTTTAAAACTTTTGCTTATCCTTGGTAAAATATTTGTTAACATATCCACTATATTCTCCTAGTGCATATTTTCACCAACCATATCAATCTATCACCTAACACTTGATAAACCAAATGATATCCAACATCAATGTGCTTTGTACTAGAATGATATACTAGGTTTTTTGTTAAATGAATGACACGTTGACTGTCACAATGCAACACATATGTGTCTTGTTCTATTCGAAAATCTCCTAGAAATTGTTGCATCCACAACATCTCTTTGCATGTTTTTATGGTAGTTACGTATTCTGCCTCTCTTATGGAGAGGGCTACTACTTTCTACAGTCTAGCCATCCGAGACATTGTTACAAGTGGAAAAATATATAAATAACTAGTTGTGGGCTTTCTAATACCCACATATCTAGCCATATTTACATATATATAACCTTGAAGAACAACATTATTATTTCCATAACATAAACAATAACTTCTTATACAGTTGAGATACCTCAAACTCCACTTTATTTCTTTCCACTTCTATTTGTCTATATCTCCAAGGAACATGCTCTCCCATTGAATATGAAATGTATGGAAAATTACATAGCATGGAATACATCAAGCTACCAACTACTAAAGCATAAGGGGTTTTCCTCATATATCCTCCTTCTTTTCATCACAAGGGCACAAATCAACACTAAGTTTGAAGTATGATGTTAGGGGTGTTACCAACTAGATTGAAATCCTTCATATTAACCTATCTAACACCTTCTCAATATATTTTCCTTTCAAAATCCACATTTTTTTTTACTCTTTATTTCATGTATAGTCCTCATGCCCAATATCTTTTCTATTCAACCTATATCTTTCGTTGAAAATGGACTACCCATATATTTCATCAATTTATTGATCATGTTCTTATCATGTCCAAAAATAAGTATATCATCCACATACAAAAGTAGTATATATATATATATATATATATATATATATATATATATATATATATATATATATTTGGCCATAAATCTTGAAGTATACATAATGATAAGCCTCTACTCTCTTGAAACTGTGCTACAAGATAAATGAATCAAATTTTTTGTACCATTAGCAAGGTGTCTGTTTCAACCCATAAAGGCTCTTTTTCAACTTGCAAACGAGGTTCTCTTTACCTTCTACGTTTAGTTCTTTCAGAAATTTCATATAATTTTCCTCCTTTAATTCTGAATGAGCGATATACATCCTCACGTCTAATTGTTATAATTCCAAGTCTAAACTAGTAATTAGACCTAAGCTAACTCTTATGAATGTCATTTTAACAACAGTTGAAATTTTTCCAGTAAAGGCAATATCTTCCTTTTTGGGAAAATATCTTCACAACTGACCTTGCTTTGTATGTTTCCTTATTCACTTCACCCTAATTTTTAATCATGTATACCCAATTTTTTTGTAGGACATTTCTTCCTTTTGGAAGCTTCATTAACCCCCCTATTTTTTTTTTTAAATACAGAGTCCATTTCAGTGTCCATTGATTTCTTCCACTTCTTTCTAGTTTTCACTTAACAAGCTTCCTAGAAACAATGAGGTTCACCTTCATCAGTTAACAAAATATAATTTGAGGGTGGATACCTTTTTGAGTGCTTATGAGAACTAGTAGACCTACGATCCAACTATGGTTGTGTGTTTTCTGGTTGAACCCCTTGTAACGGCTACACCCATTTTTATTCTTCTTGTTGTCCATAATTTTCCACTTGTTTCCCATCACTTCCTTCAATTAGATTGATAGACTCTTGAAATTGTGGGGTTTTTTATTGATGTCCTATAACTTTGTCAACGTTTTTCTTGACCTATATATCACCTATAGGCCTTTTATACATCCCAAATTCATTAAATATTACGTCCCTCCTTTTAACAATTCTATGATTAATTGGATCCTATAGACAATAACAAAAACCACCATTCACATATCCTTGAGCAATACATTTCCTTGAATTATCATTTAATTTGGTTCTATGTTGTTTTGGAATATGCATGAATGCTTCACAACAATAAATTTTAAGTTGAGAATAATTTATTTTTACCAGTCCAAACTTCTTCAAGAATATCGCTATCTAGGACTATAAAAGGTGGGAAATTGATTATATAACGTGTCTTTACTACTTCTACTCAGAAAGGCTTTTCCAATCCAAAATTTGAAAATATACTCATCATGTTCTCCTTGATAGTTTGATTCATCTAATTTTTTTGTACAATTTTGTTGGGGAGCACGACATTAAACCTTCTCGTGTCTAATGCTCAAACTATTAAAATAATTATTGAATACATTGGAGAAATTATCTTCACCATTATATGTACTCAAATCATTGAGTAATTTTCTAGTCTCCCTTTCAACAACAACATTAATTTTTTGAAATATCTCAAACACCTTAGCTTTACTTTTCATAGTGTAAGCCTAAACGCATCACAATGTATTAATTCTAATATATATATGTGTGTGTTTGTATTTCATTTCCACTTCTCATAAAAGATATTGTTTTTTCCCTACCATAAATATAGTGTTGATGAACATAAGTTCATAGGATTTCATACATGGATGTAGTATTTTGACAATAAGAACATTTAGGCCCTTTTCGCTCATGTGGCCCAAGTGCTTATGCCATAATTCCACTAAGTTTTATTCTTTGGAGACAACGACTACATCTGATATCTCTATTATTTCCCTCATTGTACATAAGTTTCCTATCTTAAATACTTTAGCCATAGCCAACGAAGCTTTACTAATTTTACAGCCACCTTTCCCAAAGGTTGTGGAGAAGCCTTCATCATCTAATCATCCCATATATATTAGAGTCATACACATATATGATTATTTATTCCTAACCCACTTTAGTAGTATATCATGTCCATATTTTTCCACGATACCAAGCATCTCCCACATCAACAATATTACAAATATGATTATTTCCTAAATGTGCTCCACCATGGTCACCCACTTCATATGTAATAAAATTAATTTTGCATGGGGTCACATGGTGAGATGCCAGGAGTCAAGTACAAAATTAATGGAATTGTTTAAAGTATATAAACATGCTTCTTCTACCAAAACAATATTCAAAAGCTACAATAGCGGTCTCACCTTTGTTTGTGCTTCTTTAATTTTGATTTATGTTGATAATGGACTAATATGCATGAGATGTGACAAAAAATAATGTATTTTCTTATAAAAAATCCAATGTTGAGAAAATAGTGTAAGGGTAAATGATATTCCAGAGAAGTAGAGGGTAGATGTCTTCATAGGGACTTTAAAGGATAACATTGAACATGAGGTTTGCCTTTCAGAACCTGGTTCATTGGAGAAGGCATTCAGGTTGGCAAGAAAAATTGAAAGCAAAATTATGGAAACAAGGAATCCTACAACTCACAACTATAAATGTGGAAGTGTTGTTGCTCCTAGCCTTCCACAACCTACAAGGTTGACACCACACCAATTGGGAAGAAAAAGGGCTTTGTTACAGTTGTGATAGAAAATACACTAAAGGTCATAAGTGTGATGACAATAAATTATTTTATATAGATTGTGAAGAGAAAAAATAAATGAATCTGACCATATCTTGTAGTGCATTGATTGGAATTACAACTCCTCAAACTCTCAAGATAGATGAACAAACATGGATAGTGAACAAATGTTTGGAAGAATATCTTTGTTCTTTTGTATCTAATAAACAAACACAATGGGTCAAGTGGTTACCTCTAGTTGAATGTTCGTATAATGCTTCAACAAAAATGATCTCATTTATGGCACTTTATTGATATCATACACCATCCATCACATCATCTTTAAGAGAAAATTCTAAGGTTCAAGCAATGGAAGGTCACATCAAGAATCAACAACAAGTTGTCCAACTCTTAAAGGATAACCTCACTTTGGTGCAGAATCAAATGAAACAATAGGCAGATCAACATCGTAGTGAAATAAGTTTTGATGTAAGCAACTGGGTATTTTTATGGCTACAACCATACAAAAAATGTCCCTCGAGAAAGTTGAGAAGGACAATAAATTATCACAAAAGTACTATGGTTCTTACATGGTGTTGCAAAATATTTGTACTATGGCATACAATTTGGAGCTTCGTGTATCTTCTCGGGTGCACCAAGTTTTCCATGTTCCATGCTTAAATAAGGTTATAGGTGACAAGTTCCTAGTTCAAACAATATTATTGGAACTTGACAAAGAAGGAAATATCATAGTGGAACGTCAATCAGTCACAGAAACAAGAACCCAACAACTACGAAATTGGTCTATCTCAAAGTATCTCATTAAGTGGAAGAACTTACCCGTTGAAGATTTCACATGGGAGGATGACAATTTTGTACATAAGCATCCAGAACTAGTGAAGTTTTGAGGACAACACTTTTTGAAGGAGACAAGAATTTTAGCTCCCTATACTACTAGTGTAGCCCAGAGAAAAACTTGAATAATGAAAAATGATGAAATATAAATTTTGAGTACAAAGTAACAATGTTAGAATGTTGAACGACGGAAAATGAAAATAATAAGAATGTAGTCAATTACAAATTGTTTATAACCCGATCAATCTCAATCTCTCTTCTTCTATTTTTATTATAGTTAGACCTACTACTTTTTTTGTATTTTCACGTAGGTCATATGAAAAGGAAGGTTCAAATCATGAACCATTCAAATCCTTAACTCAAGATATTGTAGTAATATTCATACTTTGTATCCCTTTCTTCCCAATATTAATAGTATCGTTCTCCAAAGTCAATCATTTTGACTTATGGATTGTTAGTCCCCAAATATGTTTTAAAGGAAGTTGCTTTCTATGACCTCTTCCAATACGTGTAACGAAAAATCAATGCACATTGTCAATAATTACTTTGTGCATACACTAAAATAAATGCACATTATTAATCCAATTAGATTGGAGGTAATACTCAATATCCATTTATTTATATCAAATCATAAATTAACATGTACATTATAGTAAACGCATTTAATGTGAACAATCAAATAAGATTAGGAATTAACATCTAGATTGAAATCAATGCACATTGTCAATCATTATTTTCTACATACATTGAAATTAATGTACACAATTAATATAACTACTTTGAAACAATGCAAATCACCTATCTATTTACATGATATTATAAATTAAGATCTACATTAAAATAAATCCATATAGTATAAACAATAAAATAGGATTAGAAATTGACATCTAGAGTCAAATCAATGAATTTTGTACAATCAGTAAAATATAATTAAAAATTAATGCAGGCATCACAATCAATGAATATATTTCAGTAAAAAAAAAAGTATTAATGTAAAATGAGCTAAACTCAGGTAAGTACTTTCCTTATGACTTTAGTACATTAATTTGGTGAAAATTTTAATAGCTTTTGGTGTCTCATTTTCTTATCATTTATGTGGTATCGATATTTAGATGTTCTTCTAGATTTAACTTCTTTTACCTCATGTAAACACATTATTTCCTTTTTCTGAATGGTTAATAATATTCATTATTATATAATATTAAATATAATATAATGTTAAATATCATATAATATTTTATATGAAAACTTTATTATATCATGTTTAATATAATATATTATTATATAATTAATTTTGTTTTTCTTGTTAAGTTGTGTGAGCCCATGACTACACACTTAACATTTGGCTTTAGAAACTAAAACCGAGGGGCACTTAAGCCATCAAAATCACGGAGGGATCACACCTAGCCTCGGCCATGCCAATCCTTAACATGATTAAGCCTTCAAAATCACCCATTGATCACACCTAGCCTTGGACATGCCAATCATTAACGTGACTATATTTTTGCCCATGGAGTTTTGAACTCGTGACTTTCACATAACAAAGTTTCTTTATTGTACAACCCATCACCTTCTATTCTATACCCTATGAGCACTATTGTATAACTATTATTTTGTAGTTAATTAACACTTTTATAACGTTATATACTATATTAAACTTAATATTATAATAATATACATCATTATTATTATTATTTGTAAATCAAGAGTATTTCATTAATTAAGTTACATTGTGGTATATAATTTTTCAAAATTCTATAGCCTCATTCTTACTAGATTTATTAACAAATAACTGATTAAGCAAGAATTTAAAAAGTATTTAAAAATAGAAGAATTTAATAGTAGAAAAAGGATTGAGATATCTAAAATGGAAAATGATGAATAAGCCGAAAAAATAAACAAAATAATAACACAATAAGTAACCATCTAGGAATTAGAAGAAGTAACCGGAATGGGATTTGTTGGTATGGAACCAGGTGTTATCGAAAACTTGAATTCACACCATATGTGCTTCTCCATATGGCTTAGGCGAGCATCCAATCATACCAAGAATATCTAACCAATGGTTACTTTGTAGCGATCATTGAGAAATAATATGATCTCAATTCTATCATCACGTTTCTCAAAAAAAAAAAAAAACCAATGGCTTAGGCAAGCATCCAATCATACCAAGCTATTTTACAACATCTAAACAATGGTTACTTTGTAGGGATCATTGAGAAATAATATGCTCTCAATTCTATCATCACGTTTCTCCACACAAAATAAAACAAAAAAACCTGCCGTAATAAGGGCTTCAAATGTGACTGTAACCATAGTTACCAAATTCGGCCGAATCGGGTTGAAGAATTCGAAAATTCGGCAATTCGGTCCGATTTGGCCATTAATACGCTGAAGTTCGATTCGCACACATTACAGTGTCCCAATTTTTTTTTTTTTAAATTTTCTGTGATTTGTGCTTTTCAAGAAGTCGTACTCCAATTTCTGTTCTGTGCGTTAGTTTCGTCATGCAGTTGTAGAATATTGAACCGTTTAAACTTGATTCTTCCCGCTGGTCGAGGGATCCAGTTAGACAATACTTAAGATAGTAGGGACAAGGATGTTATTCCTGCTGGTCGAGGGATCAAGTTAGACGATACTTAAGATAGAAGGAACAACAATGTTATTGACGGTTTGCTCTGCAATACAGGTGTGATTAATGATTAAAAAATTCATGGTTTTATTTTTATCAAAGTTATTTTGATGTATTAGTAATTTTCACTTTATTATTAATTTTTATAGTGTTTGTTAAAAATTAAAAGAAAATAAAAAATTATATAAAAACTAAATAAATAGTTGTCATATTAGATTTTCATTTTTACAATAAAATAATTTTTTGCTTTTTTCTTTTTTAATTTTTATTTTTACAATAATTTTTTTTGTCTATTTCTTTTTAATTTTAATTTCTTTGGTATAATACTTTCACTAGTAAGTAATGAAAATGGAATTATTTATTCATAATAAAATTGGTTGTAATTTAGTTGTTTGTTTTTAAGAAATTTGTAACGAAAATATATTATATGGTTTCTAAATCTTTTAAACAATTAGCAAAATAGCAAGATAATTCTAATTTGATGATTCTTGATGGTTCTAATTTGATGTTTTTTAATCTATATTTTATTCAGTTAGTAATTAGGAAATTAGAAATTACAGGGTTAGTTACTATCTTTTGATTGACAAAGAGGAGTTGTTTCTACTAATTTCAATATCTTATTCACTTCCATTTGAAAAATTAGGAAAATAAAAAGGATTCTAATTTGATGATTTTTTATCTATATTTTATTTTAGTAACTAAGAAATTGCCAAAATATTTATCATTAAAAACTACAACATTAGTTACTATTTTTTGATTGACCAACCAACAATTTTAAGGGTGTCCTTTTTTTAATGTTAAAGAGTTTGTTCTGACCATTGTATTTTTTTCACTTCCATTGAAAAGGAGTTGTTTCTACTAATTTCAACATCTCATTCACTTCCATTAAAGAGGAATTGTTTCTACTAATTTCAATGTCTAATTTTATTTGCAACTTTTATAATATAATTCACAATTGTTAATTTAAATTATTCAAAATTTAAGAAAAAATATTATTAATAAAATGTAAAATGTATATTGGCGAACTTTTTCCTTATTGAATTTTAGAGAGTCGAATTTTTCTTTATCGAATCAAATCGAATTCTATTCGTATTCGAATTCGAATTCGAACTTGATAACTATGACTGTAACGATACCAAATGAATGTACTGCGATCTCCTTACCAAGTGTGCCGGAGATATGGGAGCCAGCGTCAAACTTCATCAATAGGTTAAGTATCAGAAAGAGATTGTCTTTCTTTGTGGATATTTCGCTTTAAGCAACGAATATTAACTTGGGTGTACAAAGGAGTCACGGCCTCGTAGGCTGCGGCTGCTTCCTGGGCCTATGTCTCAACACTGACTGGCTATACTTGACGGGCATGGATTGGCCTCTCTCACTCATTTCGTGATGGAAAGAACCACTTTATTGTGATATTATTTCTCGAGAAACAAACCACACAATACGAGTTCCAGAATGGCTCCTCGGACATTGCCTCCAAGACTTACACCATATAGGCTTCGCTAAGATTAGCATTGAAGTTAGCATTAAGTGTTAACCGCCTATAGAAATGGTCCTCCCTTCCTTTCTACTAAACCCAAGAATAAATACAACCTCCTATACATGAGTGTGTGGGAGAAACAAGTCCATTCTCGGTTAACAATAGAAATCCTGCACCGTAAGAAGGCAGAGACAAGGAAAATGTAATAGAAGAAACACAAATATACAACTAGGACTAAAGCACAGAGGGACAAAATTTCAATGGACACACATAATAGGTACACTACATATTTATATCCAGAGCAAAGCCGAGACCTTCAAATGTTGCATAATTGGCTGGGGCACAATACAGAACATGAAATACCATGCATGGAAAATTACCTTGAAACGCTGCCTGGCCAAGAGATGGGTGATGAGACGCAGAGCCACTTCAGCGAGAGTTGGCTACATCAAGCCACCATTTAGTCTTCGTAGATTGAAATGCTAGAGCCACTTTCTCAGACTTAAATTTGTTCTTTAGCGGACAACCTTCTCGAAGAAGACTGAACTTCAAACATTCAACATGGAAATAAGGCAGTTAGATGAGACCTCAAACATTAGGCAACTCCACCATTTCCTTTGCTAACCAGAAAAACTAGCAAAAGACTACCACTCCTTCACACAATTGTTAGTTATAGAATTAAGAAACAGTTTTGTAGGGTGGCCTGTGGAACACCCTTATAACCTTCTACAAACTCTCGCAATTCGCCAATGTCTACAACCTGGAAGACTGCTATCGATATAATATAAAGGCTGAGACAGTGGTATAAATTAACTTCACATGAATGGTGCATGTGAGCGATTGTCAGTTCGTCTCCTGCCTTATTACTTGTGCGTATCAATGGGATGGTGGACACTGAGGATCCCTTTCATAATGTTCATCCATCTCCATTGGGATATTATTATTATTAATCTTGACATTATAATAATTCCATTAATAATAATCATCATATTACTATTAATCTTATTATTATAAGAGTATTATTAA
Organism: Pinus tabuliformis; assembly: GCA_031772625.1. Classification (NCBI taxonomy): domain Eukaryota; kingdom Viridiplantae; phylum Streptophyta; class Pinopsida; order Pinales; family Pinaceae; genus Pinus; species Pinus tabuliformis. Next base: position 84,744,657 of record CM062811.1, on the reverse strand, counting down.
TATAGGAATAATAACATAATAATATTATAATGATTTTTTATTAATAAATTAATGCATAATTAAATGATATGTGTATATTTGAAAATAAATAATTTAAATATTTGAAAATATACCATAAATATAATAAATAAATAAAAATAAATGTAAAAATGATAATTATATAAAAAATGTTCTCTTAATTTTGAATAAACTGAGAGTACTCTTTCAGTTTTAAGGTCTTTTTAAATAACAGAACAAAAATTATATAAAAATTATATTGCTTTAAATGTAATAGTGATAATAAACGTTTATGTAGAAGCGGATGGGAGATGCTAAATTCTATTTTCTCATTCACTTTTTTTTACAATGTTTATGTTTTATGAACAGTCATAACTTATGGTCATGAAAATGAGCGATGTATGTATTTTTAACATTTTTATTTGAGGATTATTAATATGTTAAATATGTTTTTGTTAGAAGAATTTGTATATAATTTAAGATGTAGTTTAGAATATTTTAAAATAATAAAAGAGCACTATAAATTTATTTTAACTTTAGATTTATTAAATGTTAAAAGCCTTTAAACTTTTTAAGATGTATATTTCAATTTGGATACAAAATTTGATAAAAGCTCTGCATTTTCATAAATTTAATCGATTTTAGTTATTAAAATATTATTAATATTTATATAAATTGACATCTATTTTTATTTTTAATTTTATTAAAAAGAGATAATATATATACTTACATGTTTCATATGTTTTTTATTATTATTATTTTTAAATGATATTCACAACATTGAAGATGTATGGATAAATAGACTAATATATAGATAAATAGAGATATATATAATTTGGAAAAGAATTATTTTAAATATTGAATTTTTATATGTTTATTAATTAAATTTAAATATTAAATTATGAACCATAATTAAACTATATGTTTATTAATTATATATTTAATTGCATGTAGTTAAATACCGGATGGGGCCGACTCAAACATAAAGTATTATGTAAACATTAAGATTCTAGTTTCAAATACCTACGGGTTAATATAAAAAAAAAAAAAATATATGTTGTGAAATATAAATACTATGAATTCATAATTATTTCAATATATTTTAATGTGATATGTATATTATGATATTTTTCAAGAAAATTTGTTTTTCATTTTATTAATAAATGTAAAATTACATTACAATAAATTAAATTGATTTTTTATTTTTTATATATTATTATTTTTTAATTGAGTTGATAATGTGCCCTATTTTTATTCTTATTATTGATTGATTTAATGATTTATTTTATAGGGATTAATGAGTTTCATTCTCTAAAATTCAAATGATAACAATAAAAGTATAGTATATTGATCTAATTGGATGAGGAGATACTCTAATGTTAATGTTATAGGTATAATAAGATTTTTTTTTTTTTTATTTTTTTTTTTTATTTTTAAATTAATTTGTAATCAATGTTTGTAGTTTTATTTTTATCAATAAATAAAAAATTATTATAATTTTTCTTTCTAATTTTTTTTCCTTTTTAATTTTTAATTAAGTGTAGTTTTTATTTTTATTAATAAATAAAAAATTAGGATTTATTATTTATTATTATTAATAATTTTATTTAAGTTAATATTAAGTTTAATGAGAAATATTTGGGCTGAAATTACATTGTAATAAGTTAATATTATATATTATTAAGATTTTTTATTTATTTAATGTAATTTGTAATTTTTTTTTTTGGGAATCTATATTTAAATGTCTATATTCATTTACAAAAGTATAACAATATATATATATATATATATATATATATATATATATATATTTATTGTTATACTTTTGTAAATGAATATAGACATTTAAATATAGATTCCCAAAAAAAAAAATTACAAATTACATTATATTATTAAGATTTTTTATTTATTTAATGTAATTTGTAATTTTTTTTTTTTGGGAATCTATATTTAAATGTCTATATTCATTTACAAAAGTATAACAATAAATATATATATATATATATATATATATATATATATATATATATATATATATATATATATATATATATATATATATATAATATTTTTAAATAATTAAATAATAAATCTATTTTTTTTTACAATTTTTTAATTAATAAATTTTATTAATAAATGTTTTTAAATAGTATTAAAAATTTCTTTGAATTTAATTTTGTTAATAATTTTTATAAAAATAATCATAATCGTTATGATTGATGAGTGTATTAAGAGATATTCTAGTCTAATATAGGGAAGATGTAGTACCAATAAGTTTTTATAAATATTTAAATGATGGTTTTATATGAGAGTATAGATCTACGAAAAGCCAAGAGGGATCTTAAGGGAAAAAAAATTTATGCAAAACTTGAGAACATGTTTACAAATTAAGAGATTGTATTCCTTTGAATGTGTGAGAGATTTCAAGTTAGGATGAATTTATGTTAATTAAATTAAAATTTTGTAAGACCTATTCCAAAATAGATCCACCTATCATCATAATTAAATGGTCAGTAAAAAATAATATACATCAAGACAATTACCTCATGTTATATCTCATATAGTGAACATTAAGGAAAAACATAAAACATAATTAAAATATAAGTTTAATTTAAATTTAAATTTATTAGTATTAGTAGTTATAAAAAAATTGATATATGAGTTAAAACCATATATTTTTAAAATAATCATGAAAGAAGAAAAATATAGGATTATAAACATGGACATATAAAATCTTTTAAATTATATTTAAAAGTCTTTATCCCTCTCTATTACTAGAAATATTATGTGGATATTTTGGGAGCCTTATTTCAAGTTTCAAATTATTATTATCATTAAAATATTTTATTTCTTTTGTAAGCTTGGCAGGACAACATCTTCATCATGTCCAATATATCACCCCAATCAAGGCAAGGAATTGAACTAGTGAATTGAAATTCACATCAAGGAGTGCTTTAACAGAGATCGGGGAATTCAACTAGTGAATTCACATCAAGAAGTGCTTTAATGGAGATCATGGAATTGAACCGGTGAGGTTAATTCACATCAAGGGGTGCTCTGGTTAAGTCACATCAAGGACTGCCTTAACAGAGCACCCGTGTTCACCGCCTATCTAAGACCACGCAGACTAAAAGAATTAATTTATGGGTTAGAGATATCTTAAGTAAAAAAAACATGTTACAAGAAAAACATAGTAAAACAACAATAACCAATAAGAGTTCAATGTCATAAATAAAAAGAAAATTGAAAGAAAAAGTGTATAGCTACCTTGAAGATGAATCTCAACACTTTACGTTGACTAGTATTTCTAATTAAATAGACATTTTAGAAATCATATTCCCAAATAAATATGTATTTATTTCTAAACATGCAATTATATATGTGTGAAGTTGATATTAAAATATATTAATTAATATTTATATTTTTAAAAGTGAAAACATAAATCTCTTCATAATTTTCAATTACTTTATATAAAGTAATGTTACATAATATGAAATGATTTATTATAGATATCAAAACCTTTATGGAGGGTTGATAATGAAACATATAATTATTATTAGTATCTTTTTATAAAATGATTTATCAAGTGTATATTGATTAATTTGAGGGTTGTTTAGCTTTTACTAGGTCTTGTGTTCAAAATATCATGAGAAATAATTGAAAATGGAAACCACTTTGGAGGAATTAAACTATCTCAAAAAAACTCCAATCTTTTGCCAAAAAAAATTACAATGTTCTATATATAGAAAATGAAATTGTTAATATTTTATAATAATTTTAAGTAATATTAATCTCATATATATATATATATATATATAATCTTTATTTAAAAAAAATCATCCATCAATCCAAATTAAATATAAAAATAACTATCCATATCCTTTATACCACACTATTAATTTTTTGGATTAGATTCCATCACCTTCTTATACTTCATTATTCTCTATTTCTGTTGGAATTCAATTTATTATTAAATTTATATGTAACAATAATTTTATAAAAAAAAATTGCTCATTTCACAATTATTTAGTAAAGTTTATGAATCTTATGTTAATCTGTCTTAAAAATTAGTTCTTTTTTGTAATTTAAACAAATATTAGAAAACCTCTTGTCTTCCATATTGTTTAATATGTTCTTATATATTAATTTCCTTTTCATGTCCCTCCTCTCAAAGAAGAAAATATTTACTTTAATAGGAGATGATAGGGACTATTGATTTCAATTTTAGAATCATATATTATAGAATTCTTTTGGATTTGGTTTATCTCTCTCAATATTTGTAACATACCCCAATTCATAACCAAAAAAGTATCTTTCTTAAAATATTGCTATAATTGCATGTGTATCCACTCATTATATTTTTGCATACTGCTTATACATACCTATTTCTCAACATGCTATAATCATACTTCTATGATTTATGCTCATTTATGTCACCATTTTGATCTACAATATTTCTTGTAATTTGTTAATTTGATTTTGAGAACCTGAAATTATTGTAGAGGTTCTTAAACCTCCCCCCTCAACATGCTATAATCATACTTCTATGGTTTATGCTTATTTACATCACCATTTTGATCTATAATGTTTCTTGTAATTTGTTCATTCCATTTTCAGAATCCAAAATTATAGTAGAGGTCCTTAAACCTCCCCCTCTGAAATGCTTGTGTTATGCCATTATGTTCTTGATGGTGTTGATGGTGTTGAAATGCTTGTGTTATGCCATTATGTTCCTGATGGTGTTATACGTATTATACATCCTAATATATTTTGTAACACATTCATGAAACATGTATTTGAATTATACATCTATCGAATTGTTTTCTAATATGGATTTACTAGTTACTATAACAAAAAGGATTTGACTTATACATCTATCGAATTGTTCTCTAATATGGTGTTATGCCATTATGTTCCTGATGGTGTTGATGGTGTTCAAATGCTTGTGTTATGCCATTATGTTCCTAATGGTGTTATACGTATTATAAATCCTAATATATTTTGTAACACATTCATGAAACATGTATTTGAATTATACATCTATCGAATTGTTCTCTAATATGGATTTACTAGTTACTATAACAAAAAGGATTTGACTTATACATAAAACATGTATTTGAATTATACATCTATTGAATTGTTCTCTAATATGGATTTATTAGTCACTATAACAAAAAGGATTTGACTTATACATCTATTGAATTTTTCTCTAATATGGTTTTACTAGTTACTATAAGAATAAGGGAACCCCACTATTTTCATTTAAAATTCAACTTAGAAGCCCTATCTATGATCCTATATACAACCCGACCCCACTATTTTCATTTAAAATTCAACTTAGAAGCCCTATCTATGATCCTATATACAACCCGACCCCACTATTTTCATTTAAAATTCAACTTAGAAGCCCTATCTATGATCCTATATACAACCCGACCCCACTATTTTCATTTAAAATTCAACTTAGAAGCCCTATCTATGATCCTATATATAGGACCCTACCCTTGATTATAATCTTTGCATACAATTTACTTCACCTATTAACTATAGTCATAAGCTTATAGCTATATGTAATACTTGTGTCACAACATCAATGTGGGATATATTACTTGATTATAATCTTTGCATACAATTTACTTCACCTATTAACTATTGTCATAAGCTTATACCTATATGTAATAGGTGTGTCACAACATTAATCAATGTGGGATATATTATTTAATTCATTCCAGTGTAATTTTTCATGGTTGGCATTATATTGATGTGCCATGTTTACCCTTCATATGGTTTGAGATTTGGGATTTTGATCCAACCATAGCCATTGTGTTAGGGTTTTATCCAAAACCCTTCTCATTCCTCCTCATCATTCAATTTTCTCTATGTGTTCCACCATGCGCCACTATGTATGTTTGCAAGATGCCCTTGATCCTTGGAAAATTACAGGTGGTTCTTCCTCATTAAGTATCCATCAGCTCATTTATCAAGCCATCTATGTGGAGGTTTTACTCTCACTCTCAACAAAAAGGTGACACTTCATCCTTATTTGTTCGTGGAATTGTATACAACGAAAATGCCATATTTTGAGTTTATATGTGACCCTGCTCGAGGCTTATTCTCTTTTTGGGCTAACTTTCTGACATTCGTCAAGTGAGGACTGAATTGTTCATGCATTTTGTATACTCTTCACGTTCGGGCACCATAAGTTGTCGGCTTTGTGAAACACTTTAATCTATAGGTAGAGCCTCTTGTATTATTTCATGGTGGTTTCTTTTTCCTTATTAAATACTGACTTCTACTCAATTAGGGTTGCAGAGGAAATTTGGGGCTCTCACGACGCTCAACACTATGCTATAGTTACCACGCAAGGTACTCGAAATATGATACTCATTTGCTTTGCATTATGGAATATTGTCGTGTGGCATAGTTACGATTTGGGTTCATTTTTCAAGCCTTTCTTATGAGTGACTAGTAGACTCAATATGTATGCCACCGTATTTTTCTTTTCTAGAATCTGGTATACGATATAATGCTTGTAGTGTGCCTATTTGCTATTGGATTTCGTGTTTCAAACTCTCAGTTAAGATTGGGGTTTTTATATACGGCTTTATTTTTCTATTATTTATGTCTAGCTATATATAACTTGATTAATATAATTGTATACCTGTTCCATATGACCCCAATTGTTTCTACATGTACTTATATCTAAGGCACAATTGTGACAATCCCAGAATTGGGCATATAGTCATTTGTGTTCCTTTGGTTTAATATGGACTTTGAATACCTACTAAATTCATCAATGTCTTTATAGTCAGCGTAAATAAATTAGATAGTTGTGCACCTTATCTCTATGGGTAACTAGAGTTTGATACGATGCCTTCCAATTCGTTCATGATTTCCTATTCCCTTTAACAAAGTGCTAAAACGATTTATTATGTTTTCTATTTAGGTAACAACAGTGTAATTTGTGGGATAATCTCTGAAGTCGTATGGTTTAAATTTTTTATGTTTTGAACACTTTGACTCCAGAATTGCACCCTACAAGTCAACACTATCTAGTACCTCCTCCTATCCAAGTTGGTGTACAAATTCCTTGTACATTCAAACTACTTATGTAACTTTCTAAAACAAAAGACTTGAATCGACTCTACTCATCAGTGAAAACTATTAGACGATTGAGAAATCACGAAACATATAAGAGAAAGAATTAAATCAACACATTAGACAATAATTTCCTAGGGAAAGCCATAATTAAAAACCCTTCCTATCTATATATTTCATTAGTCAGAAAATATGAGAAGCTTACAACGCTTGGCTCAAGCCTCATCAACCTTTGCACTATATTTATCTGTCTCAATTCTTTCTAAACAAGAACATGCCAACAATTAACCAATTTTTTGATTTCCAAATTCCCTATTTCGTTGCACTATTTCCTTGGGAATTATCCCCTATTAATTAGGGAAATTTCTCAATTGGAAATGCGCAATCCTCATATGATTTCCTTTGACTGAACTCTAATATCAACTCGGTAACTCTCAAATCTGGCATGCATGAGTTATTTATGAGTGAATAATTAGTTAACTTATAGATCATTGCAAGCATCACCACACTAATAGACTTCCCACTAGTTCCTCCACCAGTTGGAGCTAGTTTAACTATCTGATGCAAGGAACATCCTGCACAGAAAAAACATTGCATTTTAGTAAGCATAGGATCTTGTGTTTCAAGGGACCTGATTTTCTAAAGGGTGATTAATTATTTATTTTCCTATGTTTTTATAAGGGTTGTATAATAGTGAGGATATTGTAATGAAATCTTCTCGTTAAGAGAGAATTCAAGAGTAGTGTGTGAGTTAGAGGAATGGAAGTTAGTTTCATGATTTTAGGTATTAGATTAGGATATTTAGGATTCAGGTGAAATTATTCAGGATCTGAACCAAAATTGGTTAACAAAATCCTTTTGTGTATAATTTGTAAGTCTCGAAGGCTTAAAAGAGAGAGTTAGTGAGAGAGTTAGCAGACAGGAGGGTTGGATTGTAAGCCGATGGGCATTGAAACAAGAAAGGGCCACTAATACAGACCACATAAAGGAAGATCAGACCAAAGCTAGATTGTAAAACAGGTTTTTATGCGTATCTATACATTTATTTAATGAATGAGGAAATTGAATTCATTGTGACTGTGTGTGTCATTCCTTTTATGTGCCGAGTGATTCGTAATTGTGAATTTAAGGTTTCTATGTGATAAACCATGATGAATGAATTCAAGTTGAATTTCTGAAAGTCTTTCTGAGTGAAAAAAGACTTATTGGCTGGGTAGAATCCATGTGATTCTAGTTTGGATATGATAGATGTATGTACAAGTCAAGTAAAGAACAAATTACAAAATTTGGAAGAAGGGAAATAATACAGAGAGTGTTATGTATTCCAGTTCGAAGTGGTCTTATAGAAACAAAGGTATAGTTGCAAGGCAAAGTAAAGAAATAAGAGAAGTCTCAACACACTATTTCTAAGCGGATAAAGGAGTTGGTAGAGTTGAACTTGGTAACAAATCGTTCTAGAGGTGAGAAGGAAATTTAGTGGAAGAGTAGAACCACGATGAAGTGGAATTGTGATTAAGTGGATTTCAGAGTAAGTTGGATCTTGAGCAATGGAATGGTGAGTTGGTGATGGAATTGGATGATCAGTAACTGCAGAGGTTAGGAGTGTATGGATGTTTTGATCGTGGCTAAAGGCCCACGCTAAATCCTAGCTGTCATTCTCATTTTCAAATGCTTACGTCACAGTCAACTACGGGGGCCAAGTTGTTTGGTAATCCATCACGACTCCTAGGATTATGTATACTAAAGAACTTAAAGATTTCATTGTGAGATTTCATATAGAATTGATAGAAAAATACCTGAATATGGGCCAAAATGTAGAATAGTTGCTTGAACTTTTTGAAATACTTTAAATGTAAGATTTTGTCTTTTTCAATTGTTTTATATAATATATACATGCCCATTTTTATTTCACTATATATCTGCATATACATCGAATTATTTAATTTATGATTCACCTTAAAGTTTTTTATCATTAATTGTATTCTTTAAATGTCATATATTAATTTACACTAAGATTTCAATAAATTACATTATCACTCTTCTTAGTTTTATTAAAAAATAATTGAATTTTTTACTTCCAATCTTTTTTTTTTCTACAATGAAATATAGTTATTTATTTATTTGTCTAACACCTTTTATCTTTATATTTATATATTTATATATATATATATGGAATTAATCTTCAGCTAATTTAGTTAAATTAGTTGGTATATGTAATAAAATAGTTTATTTAAATATTATGCTAAAATATTTTAACAAATATAAGAATTAAATATTTCAAAAGTGAAAATATAAAAGTTTATACTTTTAATTACTTCAAATAGCTCTAGAAATATGTTATTTATGATGGAAAATAATAATGAAATATTTTTTTAATAAATTTCCCTCATACCAATCACTTAACTTCACTTTTTTATTATAATGAAAAATAGCTTTTTTATTTAAATAATATTTTAATTTATGTTAAAAAACACATTCAAATCTATATTAAATATAAATAAATTCACACATTTCCGTCGTAGTATTGAATATAATATAAATAGAATCACACATTTCATACTAACTATAAAATACTACTCTCCATAACATCACACTCCATACCATAATACGAATTATAACAACGCATGCACATCACGAACATTACACTTAGGCATGTAACAATATGCGTCAGCCTATCAAAACAAAGGGTTTCCAAAATGTTCAAGGAAAGATCATATTAGTTCGTCATCAATGATAACTAATCTAATTATTAGGTTTAGCAATACTTCATGCTATATTTTCATAGATATTCCAATATACATGTTCAAAAATATACATCTCATACAATATAAACAAAGACAATGGTCCCAGCATGCTAACCCTCTAATTACATGCAAGATAGGAGTTTGTCATACCTTCTAATTACATTCAAGATAGGAATTTTCCTTCATGAGTAACTGGGATATAGTTATGAGCATGATAATGAACGCAAAACCGTTATTTGTGGGTGCCAATCTTATCAATTATGCATTTAACCACTCAATCCCTTTATCACTTCCAACGGAAATTTAATTCCTCATATCTAACTATTTAGCATAATAAAAAATTCTCCATAGCCATGTTATCTGAATAAAAATGGAATGATCATTCTCAATAGCTGCTTAGAAATGGAAAAGATCCTTCTTAAAACATTACATTGAATAAATCATGACCCGTTGGCTCAGATTGCAGTCCAACGTCATATATTTCATTAAATTCAATAAAATTCTTGAACACAAACATCATATATTTGATTAAATTCAACAAATTTCTTGAACATAAACTGTTTAAAAATAATTCAGTGATTTACTCAAATGCACATATATAAGATGTGAATATAAAAAAATTATAAAATCCTTTCAATGGCGGGCACTTATCAATTATGGGTTTAACCATTTAATCCCTTTATCACTTCCAACCGAAATTTAATTCATCATATCTAATTATTTAGCATAATAAAAAATTCTCTCCATAGCCATGTTATCTGAATAAAAATGGAATGATCATTCTCAACAGCTACTTAGAAATGGAAAAGATCCTTTTCAAAACATTACATCGAATAAATCATGACCCGTTGGCTCAGATTGCAGTCCAACATCATATATTTCGTTAAATTCAATAAAATTGTTGAACACAAACATCATATATTTGATTAAATTCAACAAATTTCTTGAACATAAACTGTTTAAAAATAATTCAGTGATTTACTCAAATGAACATATATAAGATGTGAAAAAAAAAAAAATTATAAATCCTTTCAATGGCGGGCACTTTGCACATTTTATAGCATAGCAAATCACGAGGCAACTGGTGACGATATTTGATTCATAGCTAAATCTCAGTAAGTGGTGAAATAATATTATATAAGCAATCTTCCATTATTTTCTTAAAGACTATCGCCTGGTCATGCTTGCACATCAGTCATCACCCTGCAAACGATCTAATCATTGGTGGCCAGAATCGTTTCCGCCCGTGAAACCTCTGTGTTCATGGTGGAGCCCGAAACCACGTCCAGTTATACATTGTCCAAGATCCAACGATGATCTACATCATTCCAATCATCACGTTTAAACAGTAATTTAGTACCTCACCCATCCTAAACAAAGTTTGGATATCAAGAAAGCTCAAAGAAAATAAAAACCCACTCAAGATTTGATCGCAAATAAAAGCTCACTCAAAGAAAATAAAAACTCACTCAAGATTTGATCGCAAGAAAATCGGCGCGTCCGGTCCTTCTGCAGCATTCCAAGAACGAGTTCCTTTGCGGATTCCGATATGGAGGGCAAGAAGTGGTCACTCAGCTTTGGGTCTGTACTCTGTATTTGCTGATACATGACCATGGCCTCGTTCACCGGATAAAAGGGTGTCCTCCCGAAGAGCAGAACGTACAGCACCACTCCTGCGCTCCATATATCAACCTCGTACGAGTAACCAGTTTTGCCCAACATCTCTGGAGCAGAATACGCCAATGTCCCCACGATATCCAATTTCATGACAGAATTTTGATGACCTGCAAAAATAAATAATCCATCAATATACCGGAAGTGACTGCAAAATTTACAAATATAAATTCAAGAATATTTCCCCAACGTACCATTCCAAATTGACCTATCAAAATTTCCAAGTTTAAAAACCCATGAAAGGCGGTTTCTATTGTTTGCAGTGTTTGATATAAAAATACTCGATGGTTTTACGTCTCTGTGAATGATTTTCCACGAGTGGCAGTATTGAAGCGATTGGACGAGAGATTGGATTATTGCGGCTGCTAGTCTCTCAGTAACAATGCCATGTTCGTCAATCAAATGCTGGAGATCTCCCCCATCGCACAGCTCCGAAATCATGTACACATTCTTCGACCATCCATATTTCCCCACCCTTTCCTGCAGGTAGCGGGCTACGGGCTTCAAGATTCCTGGGTTTCCACCGGGTAAACGACTTTGCAATATATTCATTTCATTCAACGCATCATCGGTAGCCGACATCTTTTTACAGGCGAATTGCTCGCCTGTTGTCCTGTCAATGCACTTGTATACCACTCCCAACTGTCCACGACCAATCACCTCCCCAAATTCGTAAAGCTTCTCCGCCAGAAATTCGTGACCATCTTCTTCGTCATGCCGTCCGCTCCAACAACGGCACAAACGATTTATCGCTCGCAGCATGGCTTCAATGTCCTTCAAACGTTTCACGATAGGAGCGCTTTTTTCGAAGGTAATCGCGAAGCCACCCGTGGACAAAGAACAGCCCGAAAATTCAATAACGTATAATATTTGTGGCTACTCGGTTGTACCGGGAAGAAGAGCGCTCAAATTTTGAGAGCGGAGCTGAATGCGATTGCGACGAGAGAATATAACCAGCAGTGTCCATTTATATGGTTTTTTAACATTATCGTAACTAAACCGTCCTTGTAAAACTACTGAGTCATACCGGGAGGAATGGTTGTTTTGTTCAAAGAGTCCATAAATGTATCCGTTGGGATCTGGCGAAGTCGGTACAATTCAAAGAAAAGGTTATACGTGCTATTTCCTCGACTATGGCGGCAATTGGTGTACGTGTTTCTCATTTGCTATGTAAATATGTGAGATGGGTAATATCTCGGTGCTCTTCCTCAAGGTTGGATCATGAGTTTTCTAACAAATTAATAAAAATAAAATATATAATATAGATGAGTTATGGAATTTTCGGAAAAAAAATTTAAATGTCATTGGTGAATTTCTTAATTTTACACTTTATACACCCAATTGTGAGTCATCTATTTTTTGTTTGCGGTTTTTTGTTCGTTTGAAGCGTAAAGGTTTTTCTTGTATATGAGTCTTGAGATAAACAGTGTACCTAAAGCGGCTCCCATTTCCTGAAGTTTGATTATAGACTTTTTAAAGTTTGATCATAGACTTTTTAACAAATTAGTAAAAATCAAATATATAATGTAGATGAATTAATAATTTTTAATAGAAACTATAAATGATAATATGTAATCAATTAAGTTATATGTAATCAATTACTTAAGTCGTTAATATTATAATTTAGAGTTTATGCAATATTAGTATTATAATTTAGAGTTTATGCAATAATTTGTGAGTTATTTTTGGAGTCTTATATTTTTGTAGAGTTTTTTTTGGCTTTTGTTTTGTTAAATAACATGAGTATTGATATGAATGGTATATCTAACTTGCGGTTTGTGTAGTTATGATCCAATGATATATAAATCTTGAAATTATGTCTAGAGATATTAATCTTACTCTCAGTTATGTTGGAATATGTAATTCCTACTTGTCTTAGCTGTGATTATTTCTATCTGGAGGAGTCTCTTCCTAACTATGTTCCTAGATTTGGGTGAGGTTGAGATATTCTCTCAACCAATAGATTGTGTGTTCAATATAGTTTTCCTATCTTGAGATAACACTTCTAGTATATATGTAATATCATATTTGATTAATAAAATATAGATTTCCTTTATGGAAATTTAACATGGTATCGGAGCCCATGAGGCCTTGGCCCCTCATGGGCTTGGCTCGTCCTGTGCTAAGGGAAATGGAGAGTATATACCTTTGTTTTAAGAAAGTATGTGTTAATTTTTTCTTTGTCCATATACGCTGAACGAATGTAGCGTAGATGAGACCTGGTCCTAGGTGAGGCCGAGAGCATTGGTGCAGTGAGTGCAAACTGAGAAGACTAGTGATCATGGTTGATCATTACTGTGGTAAGGATTAAAGATTTGCTTCTACATGGATCTTGAAGATCGGAGGATGATAAGGTGTAGTGATCAGCGTGTATCATTCTTAAAAGGTTGCTCAGGGAGCAAAACGATTGTGCTGTCCATGCACGTGGTCATTGATCTGTGCAATGGAAGTGTGGTGGTTGTGGAGAGTTGCTGGAGGTGGGATTCGACCCATAGAGACCTGTGGGTAATTCCTAGTGAATCTATGACAATGGATCTATCATTTGTGTGTGGATGTGCCTCTGCTGGAGAGACATCGAGCCTTGAGGCATTTGCATTGAGACGGACCTGTATTGTGCTTCGTGCGGCACTGTTGACCTAATTGCATTGTGGATCGATCTTCGCTTAAAGAGTCGATATGTAGATCTATACCTGGAGAGTCTTGGAGGTTATGTCGCAACCATTAGAGTTGTGACCTATGTCTATGCCGATTGAACTGATATCGATCTACATCATTCAATTTATTATCAGCCACCTTTATCTCTTGGTTGTGTCACCTCTGATACTATTCGGGGGTTAGAGGAAACGTGTAACTGTAGCTGAGATGCTGGTGTTAAGAATAAAGGTGAACAAGAACGCAAGCTCCTTTCAACACTTGTGAACAAGCTTGGTGATCAAGAAAGGAAAGTTGCCTCAAACACTGGGTATTCCCTGTCATGTCGACTAAGCACTCACCCAAATATGAAGGTAGTCATGGTTGATGAAGTAGATATTTTTGTGTTTCGTCCCCAAGTTGGACTGCTGGCAAGATATTATGTTGTCAACTTTTTAAATCAGACTCTACATAATAATCATGGTGATGGACCGAAGCTCGCAAGACGTCTAGTTGACATATGGATTGTTTTGGGTATTTCATACTTGTAGTAGTCTGGATACGTTAAAGACCAAATATACATTTTTTTTATGTGTGAGATAAAATGAGCATTGTCCAACAAATGGTTGAGCGTTCATCTCATTGAGCAACTGGTGAGGATCGAGATGGAGGACAAGAGCTTTGAAGATCAGTTTGAGGAGGAGCAATGTACCACATCCAAGACTATCACGCCCCCAGGCCTACGGTAGTCTTCCAACCGCTCTTGGCGAGGTGCAACACCATTGAACACTTTCTTTTCACGAATACTAATGTTCATGGACTACGCCTAATTCACTTTCTCTTACTTAGTTCATGTTTCGCAACCAAGTATTATTATGCATAACCTTTATACTAATGAACACCCATACTCATTCATTATCATCAACAATTATAAAAGAGAACAACAATTGCACAGTATAAAGGGAGAGGCAACTCCCTAAACAATGATTTTGCCCAACAATATATATTAATTAGTCTTTTCTTCAATAATACAACCTTCACAAGTATCCTTGGCAAAATCCAAGGCTATACTTAGCCAATTTTACAATAGAGGCAAAACAACCTTTTACAACCTTTGTGCACACCTTGCACGGTGGGAGGGTGCTCACCCGCGTCACCAAGACTCCCTCCTCAAGTCTCACACAAAACAGTTCTTCAAACAACCCACGACACACTTGCCTACAACTTCGACTTCCACTAAGTGCGTTTTACGATAGTGCACAACCCAACTTAAGCGCATGAGTTATGTGCTCCTCCAAGTCCTTATGCGCACTCCTAAATCTGCACCTTATGCAAATTATCCAAGTTCGAATGAGTTGATGCCAAATGAGCCTCCAAATGCATCAATATATACGCTCGTTTGGAGTGGGTGGTGGCTTGCCCAGCCAACCCCCAAATACATGTTTACACACCCCTGTACAAGGCTTGAATGCCCACCTTATAGTTGGCTCGCCCATAATGCAAGTCGGCCTCCTAAGTTGTCGTTTCATCCTCCAAATGGTCATATAACCACTCCATCATTCCATCGCAAGTTTACCTGTAATGCTGGTTTCGTCGCAAATAACTTGTACGTTTATCGCACCCGCATGTGCTCCAACTCGTCACGTGCCGACGCCCGCGCCCGCGTGCAGCCCAACTCGCCGGTTTTCCCGCGCTCGCATGTGCGCGAACTCGTCCTCCGCCCACGCGCCCGTCGCGTGTGTCGTGACCTGCTGGTCCACTTGTGCCCGCACCCGTCGTGCAGCCCGACTCGCCCGCGTGCCCGCCGCGCACGTCAACTTGCCCGCGTGCCCGTCAACTCGCCCGCGCGCCCGTGCCTGTGCCCGGTTCACCCGGCGCCCAACCGAGTCAACTAACCGAGGACCTTATATCCTCCTCCACCTGAAATCGTTGTCGTCCTCGACAACATACCATCTTGGTAGCCATTCACCAAGATCATCACTATCCATGATGTCAACTCCTCCACATATGGCAAACATCCCTGCAACATATGTAGAACTCCATCTCCATCATGTCTCACCTTAGTAACCAACTGTCACCAAGCTCACCATACCAAGGTATACACCTCAACGGTATGTCATGTATCACATATCATCTTGATCCATGATCATCGACCCCGTTGTCACAGCCGTCACTGTAACATCCTGTGTCGACCTCATCATGTGTCATCCCTCCATGTAGTCTCTCATCAGATGTTCCACCATACCAACACATTCATATCATGTGTCACCATGTCGACCCAACAAAAAAATCTCTCCATATTCTCCTGCCAAGTGTAAAACTGATAGCTGCATCTCTCTGTACATTGGTTACCCTCATGACTCGAACTAGTCAGGTGATCAGTCCAACCATACGCCCAAATCACAAGAATGCACATCCTTATGCCACCACAAGTCTTTCCCTGACTTCTGCTACATCTCGGACTCATCAAGAATCTGTCCAATTCCCATGCTCAGGTCCATGGAAACTCCATCCCATCTGCAACATGTCCAAGCCATGGTCTTGTTGCACAAGAGTGTACAACCTCTCCCCTAGCTCATACATCTCCATGTCACAATAGAATCTTCACAACATCCTTTGCTTCAGCACTCCCCATAGAATGTCAATGAATGACACCTCTACACATGCTCTTGCATAATGTCCCCACATCACTGTCATGCTTCATGTCTCCAACCCGATGTCCATGACTCTAGTTGTCCATGATGTCCAACCCATGTAGACTCCATCCCAACCTCTGGCCATCTGCATTGAAGTCTGCAATATGTCATAAAGAAGCCTCCTTCAAGGCCTCTTGTAAAGTTGGTGTGGTTCCTCCCTATCAAGGCCTCCACACAAACCTATCTCCAAGGTTGTCTATAGAGAAAGGAGGGCCAGGAAGTTTCCTCCCTAACTCTCATCCACCCATGTGTCAGATTGATGTTGTGTTCTCAAGTATCTATGCACAGCCTCAATCTATTCACATGTACATCCAAGCTCACCTAGCTTGTCCTTTGTCAACTGAAAGTCATATATGCCCATAGCATATTTGCAAAAGTCCACTATCCCAGCAGGATCCCTACCTCAATAATCCTTATCAACCACTGCCTCTGAAGTAGTACTCGGACTCCCTTCATTTGCAACTCCATTGTGAAGATCATCGGTAGAGGATGCTCCCATCAAGTGTCTCCATGTTCGTGAGATTGCCTTCTCACTTTCTTCATTCTTCTTCCCAACTCTTGCAACGAAGTCAACCAGCTTCCTTTCCTTTGTTGTTTGAGTTACACTCCCAAGTCCTCTTTGTTCCACATCTTCATGCTTCACATTTGGATCTTTGGGATACAAGACCATAGAAGTCATCCTTGGTCTATACCCCAAGCAACTCCTTATATTCATCGGTACCATCATGGTTTTTCCTTTAGCTGTGATCAAGAGAATGTCCCGGTCCATCATTGGTATGGCTTGTGCGAGCCTCATGAAATCTAGCCCCAACACCATAGAATGGTCATCCATGTCCACAACTCTCAAGTCCAACTTCCCAAACCATGACCCCACTTTCACCTGAGTGTTCTCCAACACACCATCAACAGCTCTTATGGTAGAGTTGACTGCTTTGAAAGCACTCCATTCCCTCTCCATATTTGCTTTCTTCCCAAAAGACTTTGTTGCTTTCCTGTTTAAGAAGCTATGAGTGGCTCCCGTATCCACCAAAGCTGCAAATCTCTTGCCCTTCACGGTCACCTGCACAAAACTCAGCTTCAAGGAATCACCTCCTTCTGTTGGCTTTGTCTTGTGTCTTATATCAGCAACCTTTTTCAAGAATTCGGCCTCAGAAGTGTCAATTGGCTCCTGCTTCATCTTGACATTCCTCCTATGGTACTTCACCTCCCTGCTTGTCTATTCTAAGCAACTCGATCCTGGTCCAGCTTGACTTCCCTCAAGCTTGTCCTCCATCGCATCTTGCTCAAGTGCACCAACCAAGTGTCAACTGACCAAGTTCATAGAACTAAACTTCCGAATGTCCTCTGAATTATCTCGGTAGTGAGTTCCCAACCTGTCAATGTAGTCGAACTCTTCCTGCTCAATCACAACAACCTTCTTACCAAGTAGTTTCTTCTTTATTTCTTCCTCAACTTGCTTGATTTCAGCTTCCACCCTGGCACTTTCCTTCCTCAACTGGGCTCTTTCATCAATGAGCTCTTGAAGACCAAGGCCACTCTGTCGGATCTCCTCATCAAGTTCCTTGAGTTCCATATCTGTCGTACTTTCACATTGGCTCCTGAGTTCTTCATGTTCCCTCCTTAGTTTCGAGCAGCTCTCCCAAATCTTCATGTTCTCGGCCTTCATCGAAACCCAGTTAGAACTCCACCGACTCATTTGATCCAACACTTTGTACTGGAGGTCCTAAACTGCATCATGGCTAGACTCACCTATCATAGGTTCAACCACCACCTCTGATTTTTTGGCCATCTCCACATTCACCAAGTCCCTGCAATCATGAACGAGCTCTTGTTCCACTTGTATGTGAAACAGCTTCCTTCACCTGCAAGTACCTGCTTCACTATTACCAACTGTCAAGCTTCTTCAACCTGAATCAGCCTGCTCTGATACCACCTGTCATGCCCCCAGGCCTGTGATAGTCTTCCAACCGCTCTTGGTGAGGTGCGGCACCACCGAACACTTTCTTTTCACCAATACTAATGTTCATGAACTACACCTAATTCACTTTCTCTTTCTTATATTGCATTTCACAACCAAGTATTATTATGCATAACCTTTATACAAATGAACACCCATACTCATTCATTATCATCAGCAATTATAAAAGAGAACAACGATTGCACAGTACAAAGGGAGGGGCAACTCCTTAAACAATGAGTCTGCCCAACAATACATATTAATCAATCTTTTCTTCAATAATACAAGCTTCACAAGTATCCTTGGCAAAATCCAAGGCTATACTTAGCCAATTTTACAATAGAGGAAAAACAACCTTTTACAACCTTTGTGCACACCTTGCACGGTGGGAGGGTGCTCACCCGAGTCACCAAGACTCCCTCCTCAAGTCTCACAAAAAACAGTTCTTCAAACAACCCATGGCACACTTTCCTACAAATTCGACTTCCACCAAGTGCATTTTACGATAGTGCACAACCCAACTTAAGCGCATGAGTTATGTGCTCCTCCAAGTCCTTATGTGCACTCCTAAATCTGCACCTTATGCGAATTATCCAAGTTCGAATGAGTTGATGCCAAATGAGCCTCCAAACGCATCAATATATATGCCCATTTGGAGTGGGTGGTGGCTTGCCCAGCCGACCCCCAAATACATGTTTACACACCCCTGTACAAGGCTTGAACACTCACCTTATAGTCAGCCCGCCCATAATGCAAGTCAGCCTCCTAATTTGTCGTTCCATCCTCCAAATGGTCGTATAACCACTCCATCGTTCCATCGCAAGTTTACTTGTAACGCTGGTTTCGTCGAAAATAACTCGTGCATTTGTCGTACCCGCGTGTGCTCCAACTCGTCACGCGCCTGCGTGCAGCCCAACTCGCCGGTTTTCCCGTGCCTGCGCCCACTTGTGTGCCAACTCGTCCTCCGCCCGCACACCCGTCGCGTGTGTCGTGACTCACCGGTCCACCCGCGCCCGCGTATGTCGTGCGGACTGACTCGCCCGTGCGCCCGCCGTGCATGTCAACTCCCCCGCACGCCGGCCAACTCGCCCGTGTGCCCGTGCCCATGCCCGATCCGCCCGGCGCTCAACCGAGTCGACTAACCGAGGACCTTACAAAGCCCATAAGACAAGTTGCAACATTATCATTTTTTTGGTTTTATAAGAGCTAAAAAACGTGAGGAACAATCATTTCACATGGATGAAGATGAAACAAAAACTTCCATTGTGCCACAAATTAGTAAATGCTTAGTAAAATGAATTGTTTTCTTGAATTATTTTTTGGTTTTATAACTGAAACATGTTGAGCCCGATCAACTTAACATGTAAATGCTATTTTTTAGAATTGATCACTCTAGCAATGAAAAATTGAAGTTGTAAAGATTCAAGATGAAGACACTAAGGTTCAATATGATTTTAGAAAAGTTGATTGTGGCAGTGGATATTATTTGGTTCACGCAACATTATATGGACAAACAAGGTAAAATATTGTGTGTTGAAATAAAACAGACTCATAGTATATGTCACATACATTAGTAAGAAAGTCTAGGATATTTTATAGCGGTCGTTGAAAAGTATGTACTTGGTAACTCTAAAATTTGGTGTTGTGGTGTAAGCCTTATAAGGCATGTGTATCTCCACAGTTCGTGGTAATCTAAAAACCACTTTGTATTTACAGTCTTGGTTTGTGGTAAGCCAGAAACCACATGTAAAAGTGAAGTGGGACAGAGATTCTTGTTGGCATGGTTTAGTGTTAGCCGAGAAAACCCTTAGTCTGGTTGAGTCGGATCTTTGGAGTGCCCTAGTGGCAAGTTTGTAGCCGAGAGTGGCTATGGTGCCATAGTGGCAAGTTTGTGGCCCAGAGTCATTGGAGTCCCTTAGTGGCAGATTTGTGGCCCAGAGCGGCTGGAGATCCTTCATAGCTAAGTTGATCCTTCGTCGCTGCGTTGAGCCTTGGTAGCTGAGTTCAGTTGTGGTGGATGAGAGACTTTGGTGGCATGGTTGAGGGTGATCCGATAAAACCCAGAGCATGGTTATGGGTAATCTGATAAAACCCATGATGATATTGGAGGAAGATTTACAAGAGCAAGTACATGTGTGCAGTTATAATGGTTGGGATAACCATGTATGTGAAAGACATCCTACAAGACTGGCGGTTGCATTGATTGGCACCCATGTATTCTGGTGGATGGTTTCTCATTTATATGGACATCAACATCTTCTTTTGTTAATTTTAACCACAATTACACTTTGCAGATTGACATCGAGACCAGTACTCATTAAGGGGGTGTGTTGGAATATGTAATTCCTACTTGTCTCAATTGTGATTATTTCTATCTCGAAGAGTCTGTTCCTAACAATTCTTATATTTTTTTGTGGTTGAGATATTCTCTCAAACAACAGATTGTGTGTCCAAGATAGTTTCTCCTATATTGAGACAACACTTCCTGTATATAGAAACAAAGAAAAAAAGAAAGAAATTATTTTAACATCCACGAGTCTAAAGGTAGCATATGACACATATTGCTTCTTCATATGCTTGATGTATTCGGTTTTTTTTGTGAAGCTTCAAAATAAATGCTCCCAACTTATCAACAAACCCCTCGCTAAATATATTATCCCAAGAGATAACTACCATCATATCTGTGTAACTTTCCCTACATGTAATATCATATTTGATTAATGAAATACATATTTCCTTTATGGAAATTGAACAAGTTAGGTGTCATCACATTTGATTCTGTTATCTGTTAGGTGCCATAAATAATTCAGTTTTACTTCAGTTATACTCCATAGGTGTTGAATTATAATTCACTAATGTATTATTCATTTTTACTATGTAATCTATTTAGCCATTTTGAATATTGAGAAAAGCAATCTCTGCTCCAATTTTTAGTTTTCCATTTTTTGTCAAAGTATCAAAGCTCCCCGTCTCATAAGACTGCAGAGAGATCCACGTCTCATAAGACCCCGAGAAAAGAACAAAAGAAAAATCATGAAGACAAAAAAAAAAAATATAATCATTAGGCAAAAAGGGGAAAAAATCGGTGGTTTTAACGCTGGTTCAAAGCTTGTTATTAAAGTTATTTAAAAAATTATTTTTGGGCCCAACGCATCCATGATCCTTTGAACACATGAGCTGATACACTCAAACTAGTCCAAGAAAGAGTGGGTCACTGCAGAAGTAAACTGACGAGAAGAGCATTGGATTCATAAGTCAAAGTTTGACTCTTAAAGGCTCCTCGCATGTATTCTCCATTAAAATATTGGTTGCGCAAATGATAAGAGTGCGCCACGCAGCCGTTCAAAACTACAAACGAATTGTCAATTCATTCAAGTCAACCGCATGCCGGCTCCAGGAGGAACTGCAAATCCCGTCCTTCAAAGTTTTATTAAAAAGGATTTACACAATTCCTAAAAGTATTTTGTTGGGTCTCATTTCATATCATTTGTTTTGAAGTTTTATTAAATTTGGTTGGATCTCATTTCAAAAATCTTTTGCTCTTTTTTTTAAAGACATTTTTGTTTGTTTCTTATTTATTTATTAAGGAAGTGCTTTTTATTAATGATTTTTATTTAAAATATATATTTTTTTAAAGAGTTTATTTAAATAAAATATACTTTTCTAAAAAGGGAAAGACAAAGAGTTTTTCTTAAAGATGTTTTTTAGTTTTGGAAGAAGACTGTAAAAAATAGCCCACATTTGTATTTGAAGAAATGAATTTCTCCAATGCTTTGCCACACACTCTGATTCTGCTTGGCAAAAATTAGAGTTTTGGTATTTAAGAATGAAGACATTCCCGCAAGCTCAAAAGTGTTGGGATACACTTCAGACTGTCTATGTAGAGCTGACCCAAGAAGCATGGGCGACCATGTCCAATAATTAGAGGAATGTAGCTACTGAACTCAAAAAGAAAGAACACAAAGCCAAATGTTGGATACAAAACTCACTTGACGATTCTATTTTCAATTTGGGAAATCTTGAAATTTGTGTATCAAGGGAAGGATACAATGAAGACAGTTAAATTACAGACATTGAGACCACAATTCGAAACCCTAAAGATGGCTGACATAGAAAATGTGGATCACTTCATGAGTAGAGTCATGAGAATAGTCAATCAGATCAAACTTATTGGTGAAACCATTTCAGATCATTAAATTGTTCAAAAGTTCTTCGAAGTCTATCCAAGAAATATGACATGATTGCAAGAGCCATTCTAGAATCCAAAGGTTTACAACTTTCTGAATAAAACAATTGATTGGATCAACTTGGTAGAATATTCCATGGAACAAGCTTTCAAAGCACAACCTTATTTTGGCAAAGGCAAAAGGAGAGGATATAGAGGCAGAAATTGAAGCAAAAACAGATCAAAACATCATCATGCAGCAAAGCAATGTTGACCTCCACAAAAACAAACTCTGAGAAGCAGACCACCTTGAAAAACTAATGTCCAATTCTTTTTCATTTTCCTTCACATGCTTACCTGCTCAGAAAGAAGAATTGGTGATGGAATGGAATGACGAATGATCAAAAGAGAAATTTTAACCACAACCCGCCTGTCTATCTGCCCTCGCTTTGCCCGCTCACTCATCTCGTTGATTCCTGGATAGTTGAAAATAGTTAATATTATTTTGTATTAATGGAAAAATGGTTACACAAGTTGTAACATATCTCCTTAATTTAGGATTTGTTCCTAGAGTTTAGGAGTTTGGTTGCAACTTCCTGAGTTCTAGTAATGTACTTAATGATGTAATTGCTCATTTGATGAATGTAGTGTGTACGGAGAGAGTTCTCTTTGTTTGAGTGCAGTCTCCAGGTGCAGTACACACTTGTGAGCTGCAACTCCTTCTTTTTCAATTCAAGTCTGAATTTTATCTTGGTATCAGAGCACAGAGTAGGGATAGCCTTAATTTTTTTTTAGGATCCATAATTGATTACAGAACTGTAGTGGTGGTGGAGTGTACAGAAGCATTCGTAGAATTAGGTGGACTACAGTAACACCTGAAGACAGGTCTCAGATGACTGATCATCTCTGAGCAGAAATTAGGGTTGGCACGGTTTCGTCGCAAATAATCGAACCATTTTTTAGCGGAAGAAAGGGTTGGCGTTGTTTATTAAGGAACAATCGCGCCATTTGGTGCGGTTTTGAGAGTGATAGTCGCGCCAGTGCGTCAGAAAGTGCTATTGGCGCGGAAAATCAAGCCTTAATCACGCCAATTTCGTATGGTGTGTCGATTTTGTTGTCGGCGCGGGTATTTCTGATCCGGATTTAAACAGGAACGCAACCAATTACAGAGATAACCATAAACACAGAGATGCGATAACCATAAAGACAGATATGCAGCGGAAATAATACTTCATTTCATTAATGGAAAATACTGAAATATGCTTACAACCAGATATGGAAATAAACCAGCTAGGGCGATGGTAGCTTATCTCTGAGAAGAGATGTGCGGCTACATGCCTCTGAACTGTTCTGAACTGTATTACAATGAGGCTCGAAGGCCTATTTATTGTTGAGAAACAATGGAAAACCCTTCACATCCCGAAACCTAACCCTAGAAGATGAACCGCTAAATTGTGGGCCCCGTTTGGGTAAATTGGTACATCAATTTCCCGGGGTCGTAACTTTGGCATACAATCTCCGTTTGACGCGTACGATAGCTCGTTAGAAAGATCTATCCGAGTACTACCACTTTGGGAGGCAACATCGGTCCATGGACCCATGTTGCCCCAGAATCCCAAAAAAACGTCGTTTAGGGCCTCAAAACGGCTCCGGAAGTTCAGGACCCGAAAAACTGCTAAAAATAGTAAACTGTGCTGTAATTTAGGAAACTGAAAAGACTGAAAGAGACAGTTGTGGGGGTCCAAATGGGTTGGTGGGTGGCCACCAACATCCACCTGGATCATTCCTCCTCCCTTAGGAAGCAATGGTCCCCATTGCGTTGAGTTCCTCCATCTGCTGAACTTGTCCTGCAATCTCTGATGTGTCCAGTGATGGTGGGAAGCATGGTCGATGATGGTCCACATTGAATACTCGGTGCAAGCGAAGGAATGGAGGAATGTTGTGCTTCAAAGCATTGTTGCCCATAGCCTTGGTACTGTTGCGAGGACCATGTCGGAGTGGTCGGAGCTTCTGATGGGCTCTTGTAAGGCGTTCTTTCTGCAGATGTAACCAGAATTTGTTGCCCACCTGAAACTTGTGTGGTACCCATGTGGGTGAGGAGAAGTTGTTCCTGTGTTTTATCATGACCGTATCCCTTTTCTGCTGCTGCTGCGTGGAGGAACCCTTTGCAGGGGTCATGGATGTAGCAACGATCTTCCCCTTACTTTGGGAGTGAACCAGACAAATGAATTTCCTGGTCTGTGATATGAGCTTGCTGCCTTTCTTGGTAGTAATCAAAGATGTGGCGGTAGGTGGGGCTACCTCCGGTATCCTGTATAATGAATTATTCAAAGAAATAATGACAACATGAGGCCTTGACTCATACACAGCATGTCGCCTCCACAAGTATGGCTGGCCTAACAATACATCACAAACATCCAGAGGTGTAACATCACACAATACCTCGTCTGTGAAGGGCTTGATGCTGTATGGAAGGCGGCACTGCTGGCGAACTTTGAGATCTCGTCCTTCATGAAGCCACCCGATACTATACGGCTGTGGGTGTGGTGTAGTCGGTAGGCCCAACCGCTTCACGACCTCAGCTGAAATGAGGTTCTTTTGGCTGCCACTGTCAACAATGAATTGTAGCGGCTAACCCTTCACCCACATCTGTGAGTGTAAAAGACGCTCCCCTTCCTCTGGATTTTCGGGCTCATCTTTCTAGATCTTGGTGGTGGCAACAGTGGCACTGGGATCCGCATCAATGATTTGCTTTCCTTTGCCATTCCCCTTGTCGGGTTCTGGCTCAGGGTTAGAACATGCATCTGATTGAGAAGCCTTCAACTCAGCCACCAGCGACTGCTTGGTCCGACACTCACTTGTGTTATGAGTGGGACTCTTGTGGAACTCACACCACTTCCCTGTGTCCTTCTTCGGCTTCGTGGTGTTGTTCTTTTCTTGTGGCTTCGACGGGTTATCTTGGGTCACCCTGCCTTGGCTTTGTCCTTTGGGCTTCGGATTTGCAGATCCAAAGTCTCGCTTCTTCTGTTTGAACTTTTGCTCGATTTTGACAGCGTATCGGTATGTTGTGCCGAGTGAGGAGATGTTCAAGAACACCATTTCTTCCTGGATGTATCTATGCAGGCAGCCGCGGTATTTGAGTACCAGATGTAGCTCAGAATCTTTGATACCCAACTGTGTGCGAAGGGTATGAAAAATGTTTGTGAACTCCGACACATCTTGGTCTCGTCCCTGCCGCAGTGTGGTCCATTTGATGTATTTGTCCTCATAGGTTCCGACAGGGTAGTACTGCTCCTTGATGGCATGCCAAAAGTCATTCCAAGTGGGTGCGGCTGAAAATAGTGAGCCTGTAATTTCATCCTTCTGCTCGCAGTAGGTTTCCCACCAGTCCTTGACGTGGGGGGCTGCTTTGAGAAGAGCGAAAATAATCTTTTCCCGACTTGAAAATTCATGAACAGAAAAATACCCATCTAGCAGATTTAACCATTTATCCACGACATCTGCGTCTATTTGACCCTCGAAGATGGGGATTTCAAAATTAACTTGTACCTTAAATGGTGTGGCGTTTCCAAAGTCGCTGTTGGAAGTCGATGCGTCGCCTCTGGGTAGCCGCTGAAGGATCTGCGCAAAGCTATCCATCATCGCGTTCCTTTGTCGCTCGAGCGCTTCTTCGAGCAAGATTTTTATAGGATCTCCTGCCCCCTCGTCTTTCTTCTCATCCACCATGGGAGGTCGTCGAGATTTGCGAGGCTGGTCTTGCAAAGGTTCGACCAGTTCAAGCCCTAACTCCTTATATCCCGACCTCGTTGGGGACATGCAAAGAAAAACAGAGAAAAAGCATACCGCTCTGATACCACTGATCCGGATTTAAACAGGAACGCAACCAATTACAGAGATAACCATAAACACAGAGATGCGATAACCATAAAGACAGATATGCAGCGGAAATAATACTTCATTTCATTAATGGAAAATACTGAAATATGCTTACAACCAGATATGAAAATAAACCAGCTAGGGCGATGGTAGCTTATCTCTGAGAAGAGATGTGCGGCTACATGCCTCTGAACTGTTCTGAACTGTATTACAATGAGGCTCGAAGGCCTATTTATTGTTGAGAAACAATGGAAAACCCTTCACATCCCGAAACCTAACCCTAGAAGATGAACCGCCAAATTGTGGGCCCCGTTTGGGTAAATTGGTACATCAATTTCCCGGGGTCGTAACTTTGGCATACGATCTCCGTTTGACGCGTACGATAGCTCGTTAGAAAGATCTATCCGAGTACTACCACTTTGGGAGGCAACATCGGTCCATGGACCCATGTTGCCCCAGAATCCCAAAAAAACGTCGTTTAGGGCCTCAAAACGGCTCCGGAAGTTCAGGACCCGAAAAACTGCTAAAAATAGTAAACTGTGTTGTAATTTAGGAAACTGAAAAGACTGAAAGAGATAGTTGTGGGGGTCCAAATGGGTTGGTGGGTGGCCACCAACATCCACCTGGATCAATTTCACCGTCGAGAAGCGCCAACGTCTTTCTCTTTGGAAAATCTGCATTTTTTTGTAGATCGGCCTTGCTCGGTGGTGGCACTTTGAAGTTCTTGATCTACTCAGTGGCAGCAGATCGGATTTGCCCGGTGGTGGCGCATTGGAGTTCCTGATCTACTCGGTGGCAGCAGATAGGATTTTCCCAGTGGTGGCGCATTGGAGTTCCTGATCTACTCGATGGCAGCAGATTGGATTTGCCCGGTGGTGGTGCATTGGAGTTCCTGATCTACTCGGTGGCAGCAGATCGGACTTGCCCGGTGGTGGCGCATTGGAGTTCTGGATCTATTTGGTGGCAACAGATCGGACTTGCCCTTGAAGATACAAATTTTTTTTTCTCAGCAAAACAGAGTTTCGGATCTGGTATATGGTGATTTTTTTTAGTGTGTCCTGAAAGTGTACAGTTGGATAGACTTATTCATCATAGGATCAGAAATTTTATCAATCCAATATGAATAACAGTATAGAATTGTCTCTCCACGAGTCTGGAAAACTCGATGGATCGAATTTCTCCAACTGGAAATTCAAGATGCAGACTTTACTTGAAAGTGCAAATGCGTGGTCGATCGTTATAGGAATGAGCTGAGATTAGGATCAGCCACACAAGAACAAGATTGGGATAAAAGGGAAACAAAAGCAAAGGTCATACTGAAGATGTTCGTCAAGGACAATGTTAACCCACATATTAGAGACTGTAAATCAGCCACTGACATTTGGACGACGATCAAAAGCCTATACTAGACGCAGAATACAAACCATGTCTTGTCACTCAAAGGCAAGTTGTTTGCATTGAGGATGGAGGAGAATGAGTCCGCTGTTGGATTCATTGTGAGAGTCAAAGACCTGAATGACAGTTGGGAGATATCAGAGAGAAAGTTTCCGATTCAGATCTGGTCACGATCACGTTGAACGGAATGATTGATGAATACCATATGTTTATCGTAGGGCTGTCAGCAAGGGAGAAAGCCCTTCATTTGAAGAGCTGACTGGGATTCTGATACAGGAAGAAGAACGCCGACAAAATTTGAAATCACAAAGCAATGACCTTGCTCTGATGGCAAAAAGGAGATAGTATAAAGGGAAGCAGCATCAGCAACCACAACAGCAGCACCAGAAAGCTGCCAACACATTTCAGAAGAGACCGTTTAAAGGTATGTCTGCTAATAATTTTCCCAGCAAAAAATGTTTTTACTGTGGAAAACCTGGACATCAGATTAAATATTGTTATAAGAGGCAGGCAGACGAAGGAATAAAAAAACAGAGAAAACATAAGGGTTACTTTGTTAAGGAAGAAGAGTAACATAGCGACGAACTTCGACTGTTTATAGTCGATTGTGCCCTTTCAGCTTCAAAGGGAGATGAGGATGACATATGGTATGTTGACTCAGGTGCATCCTCACATATGACTGGTAAGAAGGATTGGTTTGAATTTCTTGAAGAAACTTCATGTGTGTCGAAAATCTATTTAGGAGATGATAGTGGACATGAGATCAAATGATATGGCGACATTCCTATAAAATTACCTAGCGGTGACATTAGACACCTCAAAAATGTATTGTATGTTCCAGGAATTAAGAAAAATTTGGTCTCTGTCTCAATGATTACTGATCAGGACATGCAAGTTCAATTCTTTAAGAGTAAATGTGCATTAAGGATAGCCAGATGGAAACAGTTACAACAGGAGTGCGTGTGGGGAGCCTGTACAGACTAGATGTGTAGAGTATGCCACAGCAAGCAATGGTTGCAGCTGGATCGACAGCCGAAAATCTCTGGCATCAGAGATTTGGCCATATTAATCTACAAGACCTCATCCTACTTCAGAGAAAAGGTATGGTTGATGGACTCCCTGTTTTCTATAATGTTCAGATGGATTGTGATGGATGTGCATTAGGGAAAATGCATAGAAAAGAGTTCCCTTTGCATGTTAATAGAAAGGAAAGAGACATTTTAGAATTGGTGCATACAGACATCTATGGACCTATGAAAACCAGGTCAATAGGAGGAGTATATTACTTTCTCTTATTTACAGATGATTGCACTAGATTTTCATGGATATACTTTCTGAGTAAAAAGAGTCAAGCCTTTCAGTATTTTAAAGAGTTTAAATCCATGGTAGAAAACCAGACAGGAAAAAAGGATGAAATTTCTCTACTCAGATCAAGGGGGAGAATACAGGTTAGGAGAGTTCATGGATTTCTGCAAGCATCATGGGATTGTGCAATAGTTTACAGTGCCCCACACTCCACAACAGAATGGAGTGGCAGAATGGAAGAACAGGACTCTTGTGGAGTTCGCAAGGAGCATGCTTCAAGGTAAGGGTCTATCAAATGGTCTTTGGACAAAAGCTATTAACACTGATGTGTATTTAAAGAATAGGAGTCCTGCTATATGTCTAGTTTTCAAAACCCCTTTGAAGCATTGTTCGGATCCAAACCAGCAGTGAGTCACTTAAGAATATCTGGGTCAAAAGCTTATGCTCATATACCTAAGGCAGATAGGAAGAATTTAGATCCTAAAGCCCTGAAATGTATATTTGTTGGATATGGCACTGAGTTCAAGGCATACAAGTTATTTAATCCTATGACTCACAATGTTTTTGCAAGCAAAGATGTCATATTTCATGAACAGGTTGAAAAAGGAAAGAATGACTCAAACAATGATTGGCACATTCCATTGGTAATGGAAGAAAACAGTGAGGAAGATGAAGAGCAAGAGGAGAAACAAGAAGAAGAAGTAACAGACAATGTAATCAATGAAGATGCAAGCCCAGAAAAGGCTGAGATAGACAGAATTGAGGTAAGCCCCCTACCAAGGAGATCAGGTAGGAAGAATCGATTATCATCTAAATTGAAAGACTATGCATTAATGTCAAAGATTGTAAACATTGTAGAACATGCAAATTATGAGGAAGCAAGTAAATCTGATGCATGGAGGGCTGCAATGTATGAGGAAATGGAATCAATAAACAGAAACCATGCTTGGGATTTGGTTGAATTGCCTGAAGGTAAAACCCCCATAGAATGCAAATGGCTGTATAAACCAAAAATAAATGCAGATGGGAGTATAGAGAAACTTAAAGCTAGACTAGTAGCAAAGGGTTTGTTACAGAAAGAGGGAATAGATTTCGATGACACCTTTTCTCTTGTAGCCAAATTAAACACCATTAGAATGCTAATTTCCTTAGCAACAAAACACAAATGGCAGTTACACCAACTAGATGTTAAGTCTGCATTTCTGAATGGTGACTTGAAGGAAGAAATTTATCTAGTACAACCTGAAGGTTTTGTGAAAAAGGGGCAGGAACATCTTGTGTGTAAAGTGAAAAAGGAACTTTATGGTTTAAAACAGGCACCCAGGTCCTGGTATGAGAAAATTGACTCATTTTTTGTTCAGCATGGCTTTCATAGGAGCTTAAGTGATCCAAATTTGTATACCAAGTTTAATAAATAGAGGCAAATTATTTTGAGTTCTTTGTGTGTAGATGATATGATCATAACAGGGAATGCTGACAATATGATCAAAGAAATCAAACAACAGATGTCACAAGTGTTTGAGATGAAAGATCTTGGAAACCTTCATTATTGCTTGGGATTGGAGGTATGGAAAGACTTTGGACAAACTTTTCTCACTCAAGGGAAGTATGCCAGAAGCTTGCTGGAAAGGTTCATAATGGAGCAGTGCAGATCAACAGCAACACCATTACAGCAGAACTTAAATTTGAGCAGTGACGACGGTACTAAAGAGGTGGATGCTACCATGTACAGACAACTAGTTGGCAGTTTGATATATCTATCTACAACTAGACGAGATTTGGCATATTATGTTAGTGTGTTGAGCCAGTTCATGTCAAAACCACTAGAAAGTCATTGGGTTGCAGCAAAAAGTGTGTTGAGGTATCTTAGTGGTACTAGTAATTATGGAATTTTGTAGACTGACACTTCTGATGTTATCCTAACAGGTTTTTCAGATTCCGATTGGGCAGGTAACTTGGATGATCGAAGATCTATCACAGGTTACGCATTCAACATTGGATCTGCGGTCATAGCATGGAGCAACAAAAAGCAGCACATTGTAGCTCTATCTTCATGTGAAGCTGAGTACCAAGCATTGTGTGCAGCCACATGTGAAGCTATCTGGTTGAGAATACTTCTCAATGATGCAGGAGAAGAGCAGAAAGAATCAACTATTATCAAAACTAACAACCAGAGTACCATCAAGCTTGCATACAATCCAATCTTTCATAAAAATACCAAGCATATCGATACTCAAGTTCATTTTTTTCGAGAGAAACAACAGTCAAAAGAGATATGTGTTGAATATTGTAAAACTTGTGATAACATGGCTGATATTTTTACTAAGCTTCTTGGGCGTGTAAAGTTTGAATTGTTTAGAGGGATGCTAGGAGTTCAGGATAATCCTTTCTCCATTAAGGGGGGGAGTTGAAAATAATTAATATTATTTTGTATTAATGGAGAAATGGTTACACAAGTTGTAATGTATCTCCTTAATTTAGGATTTGTTCCTAGAGTTTAGTTGCAACTTCCTGAGTTCTAGTAATGTACTTAATGATGTGATTGCTCATTTGATGAATGTAGTGTGTATGGAGAGAGTTCTCTTTGTTTGAGTGCAGTCTCTAGGTGCAGTACTCACCTGTGAGCTGCAACTCCTTCTTTTTTAGTTCAACTCTGATTTTTATCTTGGATCACTTCGTACATAGGGCTTGCTCTTCAATTACAATTGGCCCAAACTGTTGTAACCACTTATAAGGAATCTGAGCCAGAGCAAATTATTACAAGAGTGAACAAGGTTTTCTTGGAATGACCATGTCAATAGAAACGAAGGGAAAAAACAGGACGGCTCTGAACTGTTCTAGTTTGGAATTCCGTCACACGTTACCTTACTAGCTGCAAGGGTTCCACAATCAATTTTTTTATTATTTAAGTTGTAACGCCCAGGAGAACAACACTCACAACCATAGATACCCTATTGAGACTGAGCATATTCCCCTCTCATTCAATCGTGTTCATCCATTTATAAAGAAATAGAAATTCATTTATACAGAAATAGAAAATCAATGACGGTACATCTAGTGGAGTTGATATAGAACCATCTTTGGCGAATTATAAAGTTCATTGTGGGGAGACCATTGAATGCATCCTAACATCAATTAGTGGCCACCTCATAAGATATAAGGAGTCGTTTAACGAGACAGAGGAATTGCTTGAACCATTAAAAGTTGCTAAAATCTGGGTAAAAAGGTTCAATTTTTTTTGTAAAGGCAATGTTTAAATCGTGTTTTTTATGGTAGAAATAGATTCAACACAATCAAACACATCTAAAACACATAAAATTTTAAAATTTAATAATTATAACTTAGATTTACAAAAATCTTTACTGAATTTTCTCTATGATCAGAATTTCCATAACTTTTTGTGCAACTCCTCTGCCTCGTTACACTACACACAGTTATAATCCATGAAGCAAAGTATCCTGCATTGTTTGCCCCATGTACAATATGGATCAATTGTTGGAGGGGATTACCATATGTCACTATATTTTATAGTTACGAAGTGTTGTGGAGAGGTCTACAGTTGGCATCAAATTCTTTTCTCCACAAAAAAATGAATGAATTAAAACTCTGCATCGAATTGTTTTCTGCATGATTGTCATCGATAGCATGGATTTGAGATATTGTAAGGACATAGTGAGTAAAATACTACACAAAATACGTAGCTAGAGATAAATTGAACCGTTTTGGGGAGCTTTGTTACAATAAATCTCCTGCGCACACCAATATAAATTCTTTTAGCTATTACTCTGTTTGAAAGAATTGTTTGACTGCAAACTGTTAATAATTTTAATGCAATAATAAAGTTGATAAAATAAATCCACCAACGTGTCAATGTTGATTTTATACTATACACAAGTGTCCATACAATAGGCTTACTGCGATGCACAAGCTTCAAGGTGATGCTATGCAATCAGACTATGAATGGGAAGCTTGAACCTATGCTCAACACGACATACTTAAAGCCTCTGAAGGCTACGTGTCCTCACACTAGCACCGATGATAATCAAACAACACAACTGGATCCGGCCAGTCCTATAAAATTCAATGTCAACTACTATAAGAACCTGGTAGAAGGAATATGGTTGTTGATTTTAGATGAGATTTTGTATTCCACGAAAGGAAATAGAACAAGAAGTTGTTAAACCCTATAGCACCAACATCTATGCATTCTTCAAGTAATTCGCTACCTCAATGACAAAAAGGGAAACATCATTCATCTCGTTGGGTCTGGCAGTGAAGTTAGGTAGAATTGTTGCAAGCTAAGTGATTATCCCTGAGATCAAAATTTCCAATAAAGCTCTTGCTTTCCTATTTGATCTGGCATGACCTATCCCTCCTCCACTCCTCCAGTCAACGAAGGCTCTTGGAATCAATCTTCACCTAAAACTCATCCCAAATAATTCTATATCTTTCTTCCTATTTTCTAGAAGTGCTCGTTTTGACCTCTTATTTTATGATTCTACCTTCCAGAAAGAAGTGGGTGTTAGAATCAATCACCTCGGAGAAGCAATGTAAATAATTGGCCACCCTCTCTCCCTTACTCTCATTAGAGTGATGGTGATCATAATCATGATTGTCTAGGGATGGACAATGTCACGCCCCCAAGCCGGCGGTAGTCTTTCAACCGCTCTTAGCGAGGTGCGGCACCACCGAACACTTTATTTTCACCAATACTTATGTTCGTGGACTACGCCTAACCACTTACTCCTACTTAGTTTTTGTTTCGCAACCAAGTATTATTATGTTATCCTTTATACCAATGAACACCCATACACATTCATTATCAACAACAATTATAAATGATGAACACAATTGCACAGTATAAAGGGAGGGGCAACTCCCTGAACAATGAGTCTGCCTGATAATATATTATACAACAGTTTACAAAGCTTTACAAGTATACTAAGAAACCCCAAGTTTCATACTTAGCCAATTTACAATCCTCGGCAAACTCGGTTGCCCAGCTCGTCAGCGCCTCTGCACGGTCGCCGCACGAATCACCAACCCTTCGTTCACCTCATCGCACGATCGTGTTGTTTTCCGAACTTGGGCGCACCTCCATGTCGCCACACATAGGTGCATTTTCCCGAGACACACCTCCGTTAACAATTTCAACACTTCACCAAGTCACCGTGCACACTTGCATGCCGGGCCGGTGCTCACCCGAGTCGCCAAGACACCCGCGCCAAGTTGTCACACAAAATGGGTGCCACACACTCGTGCACGCCGTCCATCGGGTGCCACACACCCATGCATGCCCTCACCCAACCACCAGGCGATCCTGCCCGCACCTTCAACCAAAACCAAGAAGAACACCTAACTCCGTGTGGCCTTGCCCAAGAATGGGCACATCCTCCAAATCTGCGCCTCTCCTCTCTTGTGCATCCACCTTGTAGTTATGTGCCTCTCCTACATGAGCGAATGATGTTGAGCGATGAGGGATGATGTCCAAATTCCATCCAACACACTGCAATATATATCAATCGCAGGGCGTAGTCCTGTCTGCCCAGCCGACTCGCCCAAAGCCCTTAATCCATCGCAAATGCCTCAATATACATGTCGGCTTTGTCCATGTTCATAGGTCAGCCTCCATAATGTTAAACACCATGCTCCATGCATATAAACACTCACTTGCCCTCCACATATGCGCATATCATCATATCGCACACTTGAACGAGCTCGCACTTATGCCGTAACGTCGTCGCACTTCAAGCTAGAGCTGCAGGGCGTTACATCCTCCTCTACCTGAAGTCATTGTCGTCCTCGACAACATACCATACTGGTAGCCATCCACCAAGATCATCATCTATGTCTGTCTCATCCTCGGTCCATGATGTCAACTCCTCCCACATACTGAAAACATCCCTGCAACATATGTAGAACTCCATCTCCACCATGTGTCATCCTCATACTGTGAACTGTCCTCCTCGTCTGCCTGATGTCAACATCTCTCTGTGCACTTTTGGACCCCATGTCTGAACTAGTTGGGTAGCTAATCCAACTGTCACGCTCAAGCCATGAGAGTGAACATCCTTATTCCTTCACCAGTCTATCTCGGATTCTGCCACATCCTGGACTCACGAAGAATCTCACCACCATGCTCAAGTCCATGGAACCTCCATCCCATCTGCAACATGTCATGATTCTTGATGCCAAGCCATCCCTGCACCATCTACCATACCTGCTCAACCTATTTTAAAGGACTCACTACCATGAGCAGCTAACAAGAGCCCCATCTTCTTGTTCATCTAAGTAGATGAGGAGGGAGTAGAGCCTGAAGGCTCACCCTCACTAATCATCTCAATCCATCTGTCAGGATCTTCTATCTCCATCCTCTATAGGTAAGTGACTCGATCCTCCCCTCGGACATTCGGCCTCACATATGCCTCATCATCATCATCATCATCTTCAACCACTTCTAGCCTTCTTGACAAATCCAAGATACTATCTGAAAGTGTCTTGATGATCAATGACTGCTTAGTAAGATTTGTCTCAACCGTAGACAACCACTTACTCATGTCTTCCATCCACTTCTCGTCCTCCATTTGCATCACTGCCAACTTACAATTAGGCCTTGTCACTCCAATGGCTGGTACACCAATGGGTACATCTTCCCTTCCATCGTAAATGTACAGCTTCCTCAAATGTGGAACAATCATAGCATCAAACTGTTTCATGAATTCCATTCCCAGCACAGCTTCATAGTCATCAATCCACACTATAGTGAAGTCTACCTTCCCTGTCCATTCACCAAGTGTTGTGTCAACCTTTTCAGCTATACCAAGAACATATTCAGGAGGAGAATTCACTATCTTCATCTGTGCCTTCACCAGTACAAATTTCAGCCCAATTATTCTCGCAGTATCTTCACCCATGAAGTTGTGAGAAGCCCCACTATCCACCATAGTGAGTATATCAACACTCCCAACCTTCATTCGAACATACTCCAAACTGTTCCTCTCAGGATCCCTTCGAGAGATCACCTCCGTAGCAGCAGCAGCACCAAGTATCTGCATCATCCCCATAGAAGCTTCTTCATTCTTCGCATTAGATTGTGCAATCACAGCCACTTTCGATTTAGAAGGACAATTCTTCACCGCATGTGGTCCAGCACATATCCAACACTTCAAGGCTTTCTTCGTCTTCGAATTATCATTCGATTTCGAAGCATCATCCTTCTTCTTATCTTTCGGTTTATCGGACTTCTTCTTCCTATCATCAGAAGTCTCACCATAATGCTCCATCAACTTGTCCACAGCAACAAAAGCTTCTTGAAGTGTTATAATCCTCTACCTCTTTCACTTCATTTCATGCCCAAGGCTTCAACCCAATAATGAAATTGAACACCTTGTCCTTCTTCGCCATGTGAGGAAGTTCCAAAACCACACTTGCAAACTCCTGTTGATATGTCTGAAGGTTCTCGATCTACTTTATGAACTTAATTTTCATCCTTGCTTCCCATGTTTCATCCTGAGGACTGAAATGGGTCTGCAAATCTTTCTTCATATCATCCCATGAAGTAATGTCACCAGCACTGCCATTGGAAATCTGATCCATCCTCCTTCGCCACCACATCTTAGCATCCTTTGTCAAGAACTGAGCAGCTACCTTGACCTTCGTCTCATCATCAGATAGACCTAATCGTTCCAAGTACTGCTCCATGTCCCATAGAAAGTTGCCAAGAGTCTTTGCACTCCTTGTACCATCATAAGGTTCTGGTTCCTTGACTTTCACATGAGGCACTCCTCCACCTGAGTTATGCCGCACAACCTTCTTCAACACGGCGATCTCATGTCTGGCTTCGTCAAGAGATTTTCGCAAGGCCACGATCTCTGCAAGACCTTAGTCTCTTGACTCTTCAACCTCCTTGACCCTTACTTCAAGTTTTGTACACATAAGATCAATGTACTCGTGTTGAGTCCGGAGTTCATCAAGCTTTTCCTTCATCTTCAAATTGGCCTCTTGCTCCTTATCAAACAAGTCCATTTTCTTATTCTAGGAAGTTTCCAAGTCCTCCATTTTCACCAACACTTTTTCCATAAGTGCTATAGTAGCATCCTGCACACCGTGACTAGACCAAGCCTGATATTCAGCTACCATTGCTAATAACTTCCTTCTTCTTTGCGATCAAGTTTCGACCATCCAACAACTTCACCAAGTTGCTGCAACCTGAACCAGCCCTTGTTCCCCTTGTATGTGGAACAACTTCTTTCACTTGCAAGTACCTGCTTCACTGTCTTCAACTGTCAAGCTTCTTCAACCCTGAATCAACTTCAATATCTGCACTTCGTCATGAGCAACCCTGCTCTGATACCACCTGTCATGCCCCCAAGCTAGCGGTAGTCTTTCAACTGCTCTTAGCGAGGTGCGGCACCACCGAACACTTTCTTTTCACCAATACTTATGTTCGTGGACTACGCCTAACCACTTACTCCTACTTAGTTTGTGTTTCGCAACCAAGTATTATTATGTTATCCTTTATAGCAATGAACATCCATACACATTCATTATCAACAGCAATTATAAATGACGAACACAATTGCACAATATAAAGGGAGGAGCAACTCCCTGAACAATGAGTCTGCCAAATAATATATTATACAACAGTTTACAAAGCTTTACAAGTATACATGGAAACCCCAAGTTTCATACTTAGCCAATTTACAATCCTCGGAAAACTCGGTTGCCCAGCTCGTCGGCGCCTCCGCACGGTCGCCGCACGACTCACCAACCCTTTGTTCACCTCATCGCACGATCGTGTTATTTGCCCAACTTGGGCGTGCATCAAAGTCGCCACACATAGGCGCCTCTGCCCGAGACAGACCTCCGTTCACAATCTCAACACTTCACCAAGTCATCGTGCACACTTGCACACCAGGTGGGTGCTCACCCGAGTCGCCAAGACACCCGCGCCAAGTCGTCACACAAACTGGGTGCCACACACTCGTGCACGCCTCAACAGTCTATCGGGCACCACACACCTGTGCTCGCCATCACCCAACCACCGGGCGCTCCTGCCCACACCTTCACCCAAAACCAAGAAGAACACCTAACTCCGTGCGGCCTTGCCCAAGAACGGGCGCATCCTCCAAATCTGCGCCTCTCCTCTCTTGTGCGTCCACCTTGTAGTTCTACGCCTCTCCTACATGAGTGAATGATGTTGAGCGATGAGAGATGATGTCCAAATGCCATCCAACACACTGAAATATATATGAATCGTAGGGCGTAGTCCTGGCTGCCTAGTCGACTCGCACAAAGCCCCTACTCCATCGCAAACGCCTCAATATACATGTCGGCTTTGTCCATGTTCATAGGTCAGCCTCCATAATGTTAAACACCACGTTCCATGCATATAAACACTCGCTCGCCCTCCACATTTGCACATATCATCATATCACACACTTGAACTAGCTCGCACTTATGTCGGAACGCTGTCGCACTTCAAGCCGGAGCTGCAGGTCATTACAGACAAGGCTCTCAAAGGTGGGGATCGGATAACCCCGAAGAAGTCGTGGTAGTATAGGCTGACGACTTTCATGGAAACTTCCACATAAAATTCCTATTTGAATTCAAGTTGTAATTGATGATGATGCATAAATTCACTCGAAGAGACCTTCTTGGAAAAGGAAGCAGATATAATGAAGCCGTGGCAGTATACGCAGACGACTTTCATGGAAATTTCCACATACAATTCCTATTCGAATTCTAGTTGTAATTGATGATGATGCACAAATTCAGTCGAAGAGACCTTAGTGGAAAAGGAGGCAGATATAAGAAAAAGTTATCATGTTCTATAGCTTGGTAGATCTTTGAACAACATACGGTGGCAATGTGTTGATGAAAAATGCACTAAGGAGGTGTGAAAAACTTCTTTCGCAAATTGAAAGCTCCTCACAAGGAAACTATACACAATGAAACATAATAATATTAATTGGAGACTTGTTCATATCCCCTCCTCCCATTTGTTTACTTAAAGGACGTTTAACCATGTTAATTCTAGTATCAATGGGATGAGTATTAGCATAACAATGCTAGTTTTAGTGGCAGAGCACACACTCACAGAATGGCCATCCACTTTTTTTTAAATAAATTTTCATGCACTCAAAAATACCGAAAATAAAATGATCTCCACCAGTAGAATTATATCCCATCAAAGCTCAATTAGCCAATCTAAAATTAGAAATAAGATTTCCAGAAAAATAGAAAATCATTTTTTAAATTTGGTGTAAAAAAGAAATATTAAACATTTTCTAGAAACTTTGTTTAAAATTGCGAAAAAATTACAAAATAATGCAGAGTTGACACATTTGGATCACCATCTTGGCCAGGAAGACACCACTAACTATATGTTATTATTATTTTATATGTCAATTATGTTATATTTTGAAATAAGAAATATAATATTATAGTATTAT
Organism: Pinus tabuliformis; assembly: GCA_031772625.1. Classification (NCBI taxonomy): domain Eukaryota; kingdom Viridiplantae; phylum Streptophyta; class Pinopsida; order Pinales; family Pinaceae; genus Pinus; species Pinus tabuliformis. Next base: position 84,704,665 of record CM062811.1, on the reverse strand, counting down.
ATAATAACATAATATTATATTATTATATAACATAATTATAATATAATAAGGCATATAAACATATAATAATGTGGTTGTTATTCTAATAAAATTATAATAAACTGAAGTAAGAGTTGTATGTCATGTGTTGTGCTAGTTCATAAATTAAAATATAAAATAATGCAAATTTAAAAAAATAATGGTTTTAAGATTTTTTAATTAAAAATTTCACTACTCAGAATTGTAACTTTAAATTAATTAAAATAAATTTAATATTTATAATTTCTAACTAAATATTTAGTTTATTTGGTAATGCATATTTTTTAAATTAAAAATATGTTTTTATGAAATTTAAATTTAAAATATTTTTTGTTTAAAAATATTAAATTAAGATCCCCATTACTATGTATTTTATGAGTTTTTTAGTATCTTCCTCATCATATATAAATTATATGATGTAGTATATTTCTTATTAAATACTTTAATTATTTCATTTTGTCGATTTTTACATCTCCAACATATACCTAATAATGATAATATGACAATATGACATTATTACTTGTATGTAGAACTATCTTAGATCCATCTAACTCTAGATCATTCTTGCAGTGAGAGAAAAAATCCCTTAGGGTGCAAACCTTTCATCAAGTTCCACACTAAAAAAAAAAATTGCACCTTGAGGGATCTAATCCCTTTCTGAATATGATAAATCATTTGTTACATGGATTTAGGGTAGGATTAATTTTTAGTAATAAGAATTTAATTGTTTTAATTGTTTTATATAATATATAGATGTTTGGAGGTGTTAATCCCTTTTCTTGAAAAATAAATTAAATTGATTAACTTTATAACTCTGGGTCACCACGAAGAAAAGTCTGAGCAGAAGAGATTAGGTCGAGAGATGGCGAGGGTTTGGGAGCAGCGGCTCAGGCCGGAACCAAGACTAGCCAGGTCGAGGGTTTAGGTTCCGTCAACAGTTTACACCGGCAGTTGTTTGTACGAGACGTTGCTTTTGGAGGACAACGATAGGAGGAAAGGTAGCTGGAGGTCAGGATCGGTGTAAGGTGGACAACTGGGGAATAGAGCGTTGGAATTCAGTTAGATTTTTTTACTGAGACAGTAAGGAGATAGGACCTCTGTGTTGGCAGTGAAAACGATCGGCGAGTATCCTGAGAAGTAACCATGGTTAACCCTAGCGAGCCCGTTGACCTAGATCCTGCAATGGAGGATATTTTTTCAGTCTGGGGGAAAGACCCTACAACTCAGAATATCGAACGTTATTTCGGAGCACCAGAAACCTTCAGTTCTGAACCCCTTTCTCCAGAACCGCAAAGGATTAACCAATCCTTTCTTCAGTCGTCAAAGGAAGTGGAGGATATCACCTATTTTCACCAGGACTCCATAGTTTCGCAGTAGACAAGCAGAGTAAGTGAAGATGTGTTGCATGCGGGCTTTCGACAACCACGCCAAAGCAGCAAAGGAAAAACCCCTTCTTCTGGACTGTTTCTCTCTAGTGGTCTAGAGGATATTGTTATTTTTGGCACAAGCTATGGGCAGAAAAGCGAAAGGGGTTTTGGAAGGGTTTCAGTGGTTACCAGGGCATCCGTCGCCAAAGGCCAGGGCAGCCTGAAAGGGATCGGAGGACGATAGGAAGACGAGACCAGAGGATCCCCAGTTTTGTAAAAGAACCCTACAGGACTTTCCTTGGGAAATTAGGTATTTAATCAAGCCTCAGCAAAACCCTTCCTAGGTTCCATAGGAATTTTGCTCCCTACCCCTCTCGAACAAAGGCTCTCCCCCTTAAACCCTAGTATGGAGTAGCAAGAAAAAAATGGGAAAAACAAGGAGATAAGGGAGGAGGGCGCTGGGACAAGGAGAAAAGGGGAGAAGAGGAAAAAACAGATGCCAATTAGCTCGCAGGATTTGGAGGGGAACCTGGTGTTGGGCATGGATGTGTGAATTAAAGAAGCCCTGGAGGTGGATGAATGCACCTTGGTCGGCAGGGCGAGAGGGAAAAAGTTCATTTCAAATTTCATCAAAGCTTGGGGGGAACAAAATTGGAAATTTGACCTCATTAGAGGTTTCGACCCTTGCAAAGGGCAGGTTTATGGTGCGCTTTGAGAATAAAGAAGCGGCTGAATGGGTGGTCGGGAAGAATTGGGCATTTGGGAACATCCCTGTCCTTCTAAAAAAATGGAGCCCCTTGTTCGATGTTTTACATGAGAAAACAAATGTTTTCCTGGTTTCGGTGAGAGCTCCGGGGCTGCCCTCTTTCGTGTGGGTCAAATCGGTCTTCAAGGCAATTGGGAACAGATTGGGTACATTTCTGGAAGTGGATATGTCCTTCTTGAAAACACACTACAAGGCCATGGCGCAGATCTTAGTTAGTCTAAATCCAAGCAGAGGACTTGCAGAAAAGATAAATCTCCAATACAAAGACTTCGTCTTCGAACAGATACTGGATTATGAATACTTGCAATTCAGGTGCCATAGATGCCACGTTTATGGTCATTTGGCCAAGGAATGCCCTTTAGGAAGGCGAAGGCGAGGATTCTAGAGGACATCAACTCAATGGGAGAAGGCTATACGCCAATATCAAAATCTTCAGGGAAAGGAGGTCTCAGAAAATCAGATAATAGAAGGATTGGAGACGAAGGCCCATCAGGAGGGACAGAATCCGGAAGCAGGCCATCAGGATCCTCATTTCAGTGGGATGGACAAAGACCTGAAGCTCGGATTCGACAAAGCTCAAATGGAGACCACTGGGGGATCGACACCAACACAAAATCCCACCGAGAGCGAAGGAGATATGGGTATGTGCTTAGATACAAAATTCTCCCCCATTCTTAATTCTGAAAAAATTGAAGATTGTTTGATCCCGAAGTATCCTTCAATAAATCTCATTTCTGATAATAATGAACAAATTGATAATTATGAAGCATACTCTGTGGAAAACTATATAGAAAACATCTCGGCCGCAATACCCTCCTTAGATCTGAATTGTGAAGGTGCTTCTTCTAATCCATCTCCCCCGACCCTTCACCCTACTTGTCCATATAAGCTCAGATCTCTAGACATCAAGCCAGTTTCCTCTGTTTCCGTGGGTGGTATAGGCCTGCTCCCTACCCCGAGTCAAATAAGGAAAAAAAGAGGCAGAAAATCAAATCTATCCATGGCCCAGATAAAAGAAAAATATGATATGGCAGAAGGGAAACATCAGTCAATCACTCGGGCACTTAGAGCGGTGCAGACCCCTGAGAGTGTTCTGGAATGATTTTGACGTCTTGGAACTCTAGGGGTCTAGCCAGCAAACCCAAAAAACTGGCCCTTAGGGAGATGGTTTTAAATTCAAAATCAGATATCCTCTTTCTTCAGGAAACTTTGGGGAATGGAGCAGAAGTAGAAATGATGCGAAATGCTCTCCTCCCAGGCTGGAAATTCTCGGCTATGGATGCTGATGGCCACTCAGGAGGATTGGCAATAGGTTACAGGGAAGGGGTTGTTAAGATTAGGAACCAATGGGGGATGAAGTAGGTGATGGGAATGGAAATTCAATCTCCAGAATTCGACTTCCCATTAACTATTTGCAACATTTATGGGCCTTGTCAAGGAAGGGGTGGCATTTTGGAATGAGCTGATGTCCAAATCGACTCTGAAGAGCAAATTCATGGTGATGGGTGGAGATTTAAATTTCTCAATAGGAAGAGCGGAGGCCTGGGGACCATCAGCTAGGGAAGATCCTCTGACTGATTTCTTCCTCAATTTGCTATCTTCCAACAATCTCATTGATGTAAACTTGAGTAAGTTAACGCCGACTTGGAGGAATAGGAGAGTAGGAGAAGCTAGAGTGGCAAAAAGACTCGACCGTTTTCTAATAAATGAATAATTATCCTCCATGATCCCAATGTTTCGGCAATGGGTTGAAGAGGGAGGGTTCTCAGATCACTTCCCCGTTTACTTAGAACTCTCCAAACCTCCTCCAAAGCCACCAGCACCTTTCAAGTTCAACTCATCCTGGCTGCAAGAGGATTCTTTTTCAAAATTATTTAGAGACACATGGAGACACCCTGATATCAACTCCACAGAGGATAAAGGCTTTCTATTTATGGAAAACCTCAAAAGACTGAAGAAAGCTACTATAAGTTGGGCGAAGGTCAGAAAGGCAAAGCAGAACGAGGAATTAAACAGGATAAGTGAAGAACTACAAAAGCTGGAAAACATAGAGGAGGATGGATAAGTTTCTCAGGAATCAAAAGATAGGATCCTCCACTTGGAGAAACTCAAAAAACAAATCCTTCTGGCAGAAGAAGAGGAATGGAGGCTTAAGAGCAGAGCGATCTGGCTAAAAGCAGGAGATGAAAACACAAGGTTTTTCCACAATTATGAAAAACGGAGGAAGTCAGCAAACACTATCTGGAACTTAAACAACGAAGAAGGAAGGGAGGCAAAGACTTTTAATTCTTTGTTTGCTTTAGGGAAAAGACACTTCCAGAATTTATTTTCTCATCAAGGAGAGGCCACCATCGCGGAGGTAATCAAAACAGCTCAATGTTTCCCAAGGTTCATGGAGGAGGAAGAAGCGAAGGATTTGTTATGCCCAGTTACAAAGGAGGAAGTAGAAAATGTTATTAAATCTATGGCCAAAGAAAAAAGCCCCGGGCCGGACGGATGGACCATAGAACTTTTCCTCCATTTATTTGAATTGATAGGATCAGAAATAACTGATGTAGTAGAAGAATCCAGGAAGAAAGGAGAGGTATATAGTACATTTAATGCAACATTTACAGCCCTCATCCCGAAGAAGGAAGTTCCTGAAACATTTGAGGATTTCAGACCTATTTCTTTATGCAATTGTATATACAAGATTATTGCAAAGGTGATTGCGATCAGAATTAAACCAATTCTGTCACAGCATATTTCAATGGAGTAATTCGGGTTTCTAAACGGAAGACAAATCCATGAAGCCATCGGTGTAGCCCAGGAGGTTCTGCATAGTGTCAGACAGAAGAACAAGAAGGGTGCAGTAATAAAAATTGAATTATCTAAAGCCTACGACCAGATAAACTGGATATACATCCATCTGCTTTTAACTCATCTAGGTTTCAAAACAGACTTCATAAGCTGGATCATGGGGTGTATTACAAACATTAGCTATGCAATTCTAATTAACGGTGCAGCAACACCTTTTTTCAAAGGATAGAGGGGTTTGAGGCAAGGATTTCCCTTGTCCCCTCTGCTTTTTCTTTTAGTAGCAGAAGGCTTAAGCCATCTGATTCAAAAGGCCAGAAGGGAAGGGAAGTAAATCTCAGTTAATAGTGGCTGGAATAGATAGACAAGAGCAAGCTCAAATGCATTCTCTCTTTCCTTTCCAATCTTGTAATATGGAATCTCCTTTCAAGTATTTGGGTTTCTGGTTAAAACCAAATGCATACAAGAAAGCGGATTGGAACTGGCTGATTGAAAAAATAGAAGCCAGAATCACTCACTGGAGATTCAAATGGCTATCCAGAGCTGGGAGACTGACTCTAATTAAATCAGTGCTACTGGCCATTCCAGTCTACTGGGCAGCTTTAACATGGGTTCCTAAAGGCATCTTGGAGAAGGTAAGAAGAATTTGCAGCAGATTTCCGTGGGATGGCTCAAAGGAGAACTCTGTCCTTCCATGGGTAGCCTGAGAGAAAGTGGCAGGGCCAAAGGACTGGGGAGGATGGGGGATAAAAAGCCTCCCTGATTTCAGTCTCTTGCTGGCAGCAAAATCAGGATGGAGACTTATAAAGATGGAGAACTTATGGACAAGAGTGGTGAAAATGAAACATATAGACCCATCTCCCTTAGAAGATTGGATCAGGAACCCAATAAAGGATAAGAAGAATCTCTCAGTGATTTGGAAAGCAACGGTGGAATCCTTCAAGGTGATCTAACAAGGATTGACATGGAAGATCGGGAATGGAAGAAACTTGCAGATAGGGAAGGACCCATGGGTAGGATGTAATGAAACCTATGATTTATCCCCAGGGTTAATCAGGCACTTAGAAAGTAAGAGCATATTTACCTTGAATCAGGTGGAAAAGGTGGGTCACTCATCTATGTGGGGCCAAGCTTGGAAAGATGGGGAAGATCTAGAGCTGGACCACAGATGGTGGAATGAATGGAATTCATATACCCAAGAACTCACCTGATCAAATGTCAGAATAAAAGACAGCCCAGACATGTTGATTTGGGCCCAAGCAGAAACTGGAGAGTACTCCCCAAAAAGTGGTTATAAATTCATTATGTCCAGGAAAGGGTGGGGAGTTCCGGAATGGTGGTCGAAGCACATTTGGAAACTCAAATGTCCGGCTAAGGCCAGACTCTTTTTCTGGTGTATTTTAAACAGGAAAATACCAACATGGAACATTATTCAGTCAAGATTCATGCACGGCCCAGGGAGATGTGTACTATGCAAAGCTGAATCAGAATCTATCAATCATCTTTTCCTATCTTTCCCTGGAACAAAAAAGATATGGGGGGAGGTAGAGAAAATGATGAACAAAAAGATGGAATGGGGAAGTGGAAACATGGCCGAGGTCTGATCAAAATGGTGGCAACAATATCCGGATGGGAATATGAGGAATCTTCCTCTCATTATTTGTTGGGGGGTTTGGATCACTAGAAACAGGTACATTTTTCAGGACAAGGAAACCCCGGCATCTGTCACAACAATCCAATGTGTATCTATCTATTAATGCATCCCTGAATCAGAGGGGAAAAAAAACTCAAAATCAAAATAAGGCTGTACACATTAAAGAGGGAATTCTTTGGGCCTTCTTTGATGGTGCCTCTTAGAATAATAGGGCAGGAGCTGGTCTAGTCATCCATGTTAATGCAAATCACATCCTCAAAGCCTCAGTTGGTCTAAGGACTGGATCAAACAATTTTGCAGAAATTTCAGCTCTGAGGTTACTTCTCTGTTGGCTCATTCAAAGAAACATACTCACAATTCAGATATTTGGAGACTCTCTTAATGTTATAAACTGGGGACAACAACGACTCAGCCGACAAACTTTCCAAGGAAGGTGTGCAGCAGAATATTGGCGGTTGAAAAATAGTAGAAGAAATTCAGGGGCAGATCCTCACATCGGATCAGCCGCCTCATCAGTGACAGCTTCTTGCAAATTTTACTTTCAGTTACAGTTTTTGCACAGTCTTTATATATAAAATTTTGAAACAACTATGTTTTTTTGGACTTTATGAAACACATATTTTAATGTAAGGGTTGCTTTTCCTCGTTTGTTCGAGGAGACCCACTTAATGATGGTTTTGGTAGCCCTCTTGTAGGAGGGGAGTTTATGATACATAGGTGGACAGTTAAAAGTAGCTGTTATTTTATGTTTACAGCTGGCTATTTTTTGAGATCAGATGGTCCTTACGGCTATTTTTTATGTTTACGTTTTTTTCACTGATTGCATGAGCAGTCAAAGTAGCAATAGAAGTGCTCACAACATATGCAATGTAACTTTTTATTTTCTTAATAAAATGTTAGCTTTTTCTTCGGAATATATATATGTTTGCATAGTTGAATTGAAATATTTTATTTATGACATACTTTCAATAATTATATTACTAATAAAAAAGTTTCAATGCCATGTATAAATTTTATATTAAAAATTGAATGAATTAGGCATCTTTTATTAGGAATGAAATCTAATTATTTTACTTTTAAATATTTCTTATATATATCATATATATATATATATATATATATATATATATATATATATATATATATATATATATATATATAATCAAAAGTTTATATTGAAATATATTCATGGTGGTAAAGATGACCATTAACTTCCATTAAGACTAATATAGTGTACTGGTCCTTAAGAAGGTAAGAAGTTTATGGAAATTCTTCAACATATTACTTCTATGCTTGAATACAATAGTTTTGTTTCCTTGTAGGTCAAGAAGGTTGGTAGTGTGATATATATATTTTAAAATTAGAATAGATTTAACTACAAGGTGCACAATATAAGAGAATTTTGTTTTCATCTTCAACCCTCTTCGTATCTCACACATATATTTCTTCCCCTTCCATTTTGGGCATAACCCAACACCAAGTTTCACTATGGAGCTCAAGAGTATTAGTTATTATCTTAGAAATGTTTGTTTTCTTCTTAACATTGTTAGTAGAGATATATATTTATGGTTTTCAATAGTGGAGTTAATCACGTCACTACAGTAACCTAGTTTCATTTTCCCCTCTAACTTCTTTTTACTCCATAAATTCTCCTTAAATTCGGAAGTAATAATATTTTTAATGTTATCCTAACTCTCGAAGATCAACCCCACCTCTCCCTCTCTCTCTCTCTCTCTCTCTCTCTCTCTCTCTCTCTCTGGAGCTCAAGAGTATTAGTTATTATCTTATAAATGTTTGTTTTCTTCTTAACATTGTTAGTAGAGATACCCCACCTCTCTCTCTCTCTCTCTCTCTCTCTCTCTCTCTCTCTCTCTCTCTCTAACTTTTAATTACCTATCACCTAGAGTTATATAAAATAGAGATATTGAAATGTCTTACTTATGACTCTAAGAGTAAAAGTGAAATGTTTTTACCACATATCCTTTATACTAGATTGTAATATTGAAATGAGTTTAGCTAATAAGAATGATATTATTAGTGTTTTGTAATTCTTTTAATTAAAAGTTACTAGATATGTATATTCACTTATGACTTTATTATATTTGACATTTTTTTTATTTAGAGTAATTTTTTATTTATCTATTTCAGGGTGAAAGTGAATTTTTTTAACACATCTCCTTCATATTATGACATAATATTAAAATGAATGTAGATATCATAATAAGAGTGAGATTATTAATGTTTTATAATGATTATAATTGAATATAAACAAATATGTATATTCAATTATGTTTTTATTATAGATGACAATATTTTTTTATTTAGAGTATTTTTTGTTTCTATAAACATGTGTAAAATTCACATTAAGCCTATGTATAATCCTCATACTCACTTGTATAATGCACCACTCCAGTGTGATTTCACCAAGCAGCTCACCTTGTGTGTTAGCCATCATAACTATTTCGATGAAGGATGACACTATGTGAATGTGGATCAACCATAAAGTATTATTCAATATTATGCTTAAGAATAGGCACCCCTACCAAGGATTAATGATTTGTTAGATCGGTTGCATCAATATAAGTACTTCACAAATTTGGACCTCTAAGGAAAAAGACATCTAGAAATGACCTTTATATCTACGAAAGGTTTGTATGAGTAGTTAGTAATGTAATTTTATTTATGCAATGTGATAGCCACATTTATGAGGTTAATGAATAATGTATTACACCGATAGACACACAAACACATTTTTTATTGTTTATTAAGATAATATATAGGCTTACAATACTATCTAGAAGGAGCACATCTCACACATGATGCAGGTGCTAGAGAATATTAAGGAGAACCAACTATGGGAAAACCTCAAGAAATGTGAGTTTAGACAACAACCTTAATGCATTTACGCTATGTGATTTGTCAAAGGAAGCTCAAGATAGATATGACAAGGATGGAAGCTATCATGAACATATTAGTGCCTACAAATGTCTCTTGAGTTAAGAGTTTTATTGGGGCAATAAGTACCTATGGAAGTTAATATATTCACTTTATATAGTAAATGCACCATTGGATGCCATAAAAACTAGTGGAAAGTGTTACGAATAATAAAGAGTCATAAGAGGGGACTTTTAGAGTTGAAAAATAAAATCAATTAAGAACCAATTCTCAGATTACCAAACTTGTAGAGGATCTTCAAAGTGGAGATGGATACAAGTGGGTATTCCATGGGATTGATATTGACTAAAGGTGGATGACCACTATGCTATGCTTCTAATGTACTTCATGGTATGTTCTTAGCTACCAAACCTATGCCAAGGAGTTCGATGTCCTATTTAAATTTGTTAAAATTGGAACAATATTTTATGGGAAGGGAGATGATCATTGTTATAGACATTTTTGGGCACTGCAACCCCAAGCATGAAATGTCCATAAACCAAGGGCTCCTAAGTCCCTAAAAGTGTTGTTCTAACCCCTAAAGGAACAAGGTCAATTGATTACAGCTTCTCCCAGAAGTTCTCCATGAAAAACTGCTCACAACTGGTCAAAACAGGATCATTTCAGCCGCTCCACAGGCCAAGTCTGTTGCATCTCACCTAAGTACATTGTGTGGGTGTGTTGCACTTCAAAAAGCCCTTATATGGGGTGCGATGGGTGAGAAAATGACAAATGGCAGTGTCATTCTGCGAGGTGGAGAGGCAATGGAAGCTTCCAGAGACTTCTCCTGTGACACTTGCCTCTCTGAATTTGACCAAGGATGAGTAAGATATCATCAATATCCAAGTGGAAGCAAGAACTATCAGAGGGAAGACACTAATCAAATCATAAGCTGACTCATCTCCCTTACAGATATCTATATATGGATCCCTCATCCCAGAGATCCAGAGGTTGGAATTTTGCATATTGTAAGGAATTGTTGTTGGTTTCTTGAGATAAGCATCAGATTGTTGGGTGATCTAGGCTTTGTATGAGGTGAAGAGGGGCTTCCTTGCTGAGAGGTTGATGCTGGGTTAGAACAACTAGTTGTAACTCCTCTTGGCTTTTTCTTGTTTATCAATAAAAGCTATTCAAGTTTTCCTCCATACTCTTGTGTCATTTATGTTTGCTACATTTGTATGGTCAATTTACATCTAATCCTAGATTGTTTATGACTATAGATCCATGTCTATGTATAGTGCTATGCTACTGTGATCTTACAGGTACTCTGTGAAGCTGGGTGTGCAAGGGAACAAGTAGCGAAAGACTATCAAGGAAGAGAGGAATCAAACCAGGAGATTAGCGCAAGATAGAGGTTGGTCTTCTTTGTTCCTCTCTCTCTATACTTTATAAAGGAAAAATGAAAGTAGCTTTACTTTGTTTGTTTCTAAGGTAGCTATCACACCTTAGTGGGATAAGCAGTTCTGAGTAGACACTTTTCCCTGCAACAAAATGGCGACTCCGCCGGGGAAGAATTAGTTTGTTTGTTTGTCTTCCTTGTTGTCTATTTCATAAACTTACTGACAGAGTCTGAAGTCATGCCAGGTAGCATTCGAACTGCATTTTCCATAGAAAATGAAAAGTAGATAAATTCCACTTCAGTCCATCTCTGGGATCTGTTTATGATTTAAACAACTGATTCACAAACTCTCTGATTGCCCTTGTGATAGCTCTTACATCCTCTTTAGATCTACCCCTAATTGTTGAATTACTGATTACCTTTTGCTTGGCCAAAACCCATGAACTGAACTGCAAACTGTGACCCGGAATCCAAGAAAAGTCTTGTTTTTGGCCCAGCGCAGGTACTGTTCTGAGAATCTGAAATTCAGCGCACTTCCCGAGTGTAGAAGGTGCGCTGCATTTCAAATTCCCTGTGTTACAGGTGCGCTGATCAGGCTAGGCTTTGTGCAGTTTTGGTTTCTTTGATTCATTCTTTCCAGTTCGATTCATGAATTTTGCTACCAGTCATCAGTATATCTCTGTTTGAAACCCCTTTTCCTTGCTGTTATTCTACATCCTTTGTAGAAAAGAACTGTAAATGTTTTTGTGTGTTTGTTGAGTCATTTTCAGTTCTCCTATGAAAAAGTAGCGTAATCGTACTGTCGTCCTTTGATTTGAAAGTGTCGCAAGTGTCGATTTCAATCATAGGAAAGAGTTTGATTGCTGTTGATAGTCGATTATCCTGTTACTATTGTTTTTGGTCTGAATTTGTAATTTTTCTAGTGTCAAAAACAAGTATTCATTTCAAAATCGTAAGGTGTTGTGATCATCTCCATTTTCGATTTTGAAAAGAAACTTGTTGATATTTTTCGCTTGAAAAGAAATTCATATTTGTGCATCAACTTTCTTCTTATCATTCATATACTAAGAAATTCGAAAACAAATACATGCATGTGCATTTTCATTTAGACAGTCTGATTGGTTTGATTTAGGAAAGTGCATTAAGAGTGTGCTCTTTGCTCTTTGTGAAAGGATTCTGTCTTTCTTTCCTTAGTAGCTAGGATTTTCATTGCACAAAGAAGATAAAAAGATTGTTTATCATCTTAGATTGCATTTTAGGAATTACATCTACATCTCGCGGTGAACCTGAAAGGAAAACTTCATAAACAAGATCAACTGTAAAATAAATTCAATGAATCTAACAACACTTTGGAACCTAACGCACAACATTTAGAAGTCTAGGCTAGAGATGTATTCTGATGTTGTAAAGCCTGGTAACTGTTGTTCTCACTGATGGTTTGGTGATTCCTCCACTTTGAGACGATAAGTGCCAGTACGGACTTGTGCTCCCACGTACCGTCGAGTATATTTTGGGAGACCACTATACGCTTAATCCTTTATCCATAGGAAGCCGTGTCTGCCACCCTATCGATCGCAATGCACTGAACATAGCATTCGGGAAGATTGATTGCCATACCGTAAAAAGTATTCTGCAGTTTTGCGATTGGTTTGGTAATCCCTCTACCTAGATTTCCAGAGCAGTCCCTTTCGTTCCTTTTCAGACTCTTTAACAAAAAAGGTTCATATGAGCACTTGTCACTTCAGGCTCATTAAAAATCGAAGGCGACTAGAGTCATCTTTTGTTTTTTCTCGACTCTTAAAAATTGAAAAAATAAGTTGTGTCAAAGCGTCTAAAATTTATTTTAAATGGAATATTCATTACCCTTTCCTACGTTGACCTTGGGTTGAGAAAATGGAATCCACCAACCAAGGAATTCCCCTTGGAGGAAATCCTAGTCCCTTCTCCTCTTGGGGAGATGTTGGTGCACCCCATATGGCCACATTGTCACTTCCAGGACTGACAATCAACTTGCTTGTATGGCTCTTCTCAACCTCTGTCGTTCAGAACACTACAATTCCTGAACAATCAAGTCAACAACTAGACGATTCCAGAGTTATCCACCAACCTGCTACTTCCTCCAATTCTTCCTCTCCTCCTTCCTCTTCGCCCCATGGGGCTGGTAAAGCCAAAATTCAAGTACCTGAGAAGAAGAAGAAAAAGAAGAATAAAAGAGAAGAACAAGAAGGAGCCAAAAGCGAATGGGGGCGAACGAGCGTCGTCTAGCGAAAATCCACACACTGCACCGACCAGGCCTAAATCGCCATGTGTCATTTGCAAAGGAGACCACTATCATAGAGATTGTCCTTGCATCCCTCGGATCTTAAGGGACTGGTCTCCTCATTTGCACAACCCGGTGTCGTCAACCTCTGATGATCATGTTGAAAACACACTGTCGACTAGTGAAAGTGAAGCCCCAGGACAAAAAGGAAAATATAGATTTCCTTGTAAACTATGCAAAGGCGATCATGCCATCCACCGTTGTCCCTTCTTAGATGAGGCTAAAAGAGTTTTGGACGATCGTCCGGTTTCACCGTTATGACTTCCTCCTGGATATAAAAAACTCTTGCCAAGTCCGTCACTAGTTGAAAATACGGTTGGCCCGCTCAGGTGGTCGGCTGAAGCATCTATCATTGAAGACAAACCATCTGAACCCATACGAGACGAAATTCAAAAGGTCGAGGCGGCAGTTGACCCGGTCTTGCCTTTCGAGGTTCCATCTTCAGATGATACAGTCACCGAAGAGAACAAGGATGACACCGTCCAAATTCTTTTCATAAGCACAGACTCCAATGAACATGGGGGCAATTTACCTGTTCCTTTACCGCAGGAAGGAAGTTCGTAAGAGTCATACCCGGTCGTCTATTCAGTCCCACCTCCAAGCAACCTAGTTGTCTCCTTTGATTGGAATCAACTGGGCAGACCCCGTTTACCAGCTAGTATACCATTCCGAATCATTGTTCAAATATATATAATGGTTATGGCTGGTACCATCATAGATTAAGGGGCTTCTGTGAGTATCCTTTCCTTAACTACTTGGAAATCGCTTGGTTCGCCATCGCTTTTGCCTGAGATGAGAAATCTAACAGGCTTTGATAAAGGAACCAGTCGACCGTTAGGGATCCTTCCCAATGTACCCATAACATTGAGGGGGAAAACCATTCAAATGAACATAATGGTAGTTCAAGGACCCCTAGATTATAATCTACTCCTTGGACAAGACTATATTTATTGCATGGGAGCGATTGTCTCCTCACTCTTTAGAGTAATGTGTTTTCTGCACGAAGGAAGAGTGGTCAAGCTCGTGGAGCAGCTTTCGTTTCCCAGATCACACAGACCAAATAGTCATATACCATCCCTGAATGGTCGTTTCACGCAAGAAATGTCTCAATCTCCAGTCCGTTCGCCTGATGAGCGCGAGTGATTTGGGGGACATGACTGAAACCCAGGGGGCATGCACCCTGGTCTGCTTCGGCAGGAAAACTTCAGGTATAGGGTAGGTTTTCGCGAGAGTATATGACCTCCGTACTCCCGTCCGAGAATGGAAGAGGGAGTTGGACTGGAATAAGATTCTCTTGTCAAAGTTATGTGGGTTGGCAAGCATTGCCACTCACCTTTGTTTATTTCGATAAACATCGCTGAAGAAGTGTTTTGTTTACGTCGTAAATAGAACAATCTTTGGTAACCTGTAAGAGGTAGACCCCTCCCGATAAAACAAATGTTTTAACGGAAGGAAGAAGGGGTAACCTTGAAACTCTGTTTTATACTTGGGGTCATGCAAACCTTTTGGCATGCAAGCAAAGAGCGACTATTTATTTTTTAAATTTGTAGGTCCTCTAACCCTTTAAACTCGTAGGATTGGTCGTTTCCTAACTTGAATAAAGAAAGGATGTGGGGCAAAACTCTAAAAGTTGTCATTTTTATATATGAGACATTCTTATCACACGATTGGATTAATCGAGCAGTTTTAGCACGAACTTCATGCTCGTTAAAAAATAAACATAAGCAATGAGCACATGTTCCTCCAAAGTTTAAGCTCATTAAAAAATGAACCAATTTCTGGTAAATAACCATCGTGAATGTAATACTTCAGCCTTTAAAGCCTTGGTCGTGTTTGCACCGTCACCTCCACTTTTGCATTGGCCAATCTTTCATCTCCATTTGATTGTTTACCCATTTTGAGGAACAGCTGCGAAGAGTGATCATGTTAGACATCCTTCTAACACTGTCGTGATTGGAAAATTCCAAACCTTACCTGGAATCATTTGCTACCCATTTTATCACTTGTTCATCGAAAGACGAGTCTCCTTTAAGCTCTTTTCAATTGACTCGTAAAATATGAAAAGATTGCCGAGCCATTGGCCTCTCCAACTCGTTAAAGGGATCAGAAGTGCTATCCCTCCTCTAAATTTTAATCTTTTTGGACCTGAGGGATTATTACACAAAAATATCGAGCGCTTATTTTGTTCGGCTTGTTAAAAGTATTGAAAATTCATCCCTTTTGTATTGCTTTATACTTTTTCAGACTTAAGAGATTAGATGACGAAAAAGGAATTTTGGAGTTTCCTTCACGTTCCTTTTCAGACTCTCTAAAATTGAAAAGGACTCAGTTATCTTTGTCGTTAAACTCTTTAAAATTTTAATAGCGACAAACTTGTCTATATACGAGAATGAGTTTCACTATCGCTAGGCTCGTTAAAACATAGCGATGGGTTTCCCCGAAGGGCAAATTATAGAACAAGCATATGTTATCCTCCTCAAGCTTGATAAAAATAAAGAGGTACTGGTCAGCAATGACTGGGGAAAAATTGGGAAGAAAAACGTGCAGGAACTTTGTTGGTAGCAAGTCGCTCTTGAACATGACACTTTCACTCTGCATCCAAGTTGGGTTGGGTTGTTTCATTCACCGGTCACATCACCATGGTCCCATCATACCATCCACATTCGGGGTTAATGCTACCAATCCATCACATTAGTGTCGCCGATATGTTCAAGAGAAGTCATTCAGAGAATTCACCTGTGTCTCACCCACTACAATACATTTATACTCCATTCTTTCATGACCACCACCCTGAACCTTATATCACCAGATCGTTTTCACCTCCATTAAAATCATTTGCTCCGTTCCGTGTCATTGATGTGGGATTCATTAAGGCCCTCCTGTGACGGTTCACTTCTTGTCGACATCAGCTCATTATCCAAGAAGTTGATCTAGGAACACCCCATTCAATACTTTGAAGCTTGCAATGGCAAGTTTCTCACTTCCGGCGACAGGTTTACATCGATGACCTTCGACCGAAAGATTTTGCATGGTGTTCGACGCCAAGTCCTTTATTCACACCACGTGAATTGTACTGCAGTACCTTGAGGGTCATTATCATTATCGGTGATTCCTCTCGCGCTTGTTAACAACTTATATCATTGGCTGGTAATCAAGGAATGTCTTTCCATGTTCGACCCCAGAACATCTCTCACATGGATAGACTTCAAGTAAAGATCGAACGAGATTGAAGACCTTGGATCTAGTTTCATCCATCCGGGCTGCGATATATATTCATGAAAATAAAGACATCAAATGTACATCATTGCTGCATAGATAATCATCCAATCAAAGGGATGATGGCTCTATCAGAATCATCAGTATACACTCAGAGGATTATCTGTCTTATGTACATGAAAATGAATTTATAAAGCTGAGCATGGGAATGCCCGCCTCAGCTAGATCATGAAAATATTATGAAGATAATGTATTGTATTGTATCTTATTACAGGTCTCCTCCCAGCTTGAAAGAACTTCGGATCCTCATAATAAAGCATTTCACCCGACATCAAAAGATTAACGACCTCATGCTTTAGGGGGGCAACTGTTATAGACATTTTTGGGCACTGCAACCCCAAGCATGAAATGTCCATAAACCAAGGGCTCCTAAGTCCCTAAAAGTGTTGTTCTAACCCCTAGAGGGACAAGGTCAACTGATTATAGCTTCTCCCAGAAGTTCTCCATCAAAAACTGCTCAGAATTGGTCAAAACAGGATCATTTCAGCTGCTCCACAGGCCAAGTGCGTTTCATCTCACCTAAGTACACTGTGTGGGTGCGTTTCATTTTAAAAATCCCTTCTATGGGGTGCGATGGGTGAGAAATGACAAATGGCAGTGTCATTCCGCGAGGTGGAGAGGCAATGGAAGCTTCCAGAGACTTCTCCAATGACACTTGCCTCTCTGAATTCGACCAAGGATGAGTTAGAGATCATCAATCTCCAAGTGGAAGCAAGAACTATCAGAGGGAAGACACTAATAAAATCATAAGCTGACTCATCTCCCTTACAAATATCTTTATATGGATCCCTCATCCCAGAGATCCAGAGGTTGGAATTTTGCATATTGTAAGGAATTGTTGTTGGTTTCTTGAGATAAACATCAAATTATTGGGTGATCTAAGCTTTGTATGAGGTGAAGAGGGGCTTCCTTGCTGAGAGGTTGATGCTGGGTGAGAACAATTGGTTGTAACTCCTCTTGGCTTTTTCTTATTTGTCAATAAAAGCTATTCCAGTTTTCCTCCATACTCTTGTGTAATTTATGTTTGCTGCATTTGTATGGTCAGTTTACATCTGATCCTAGATTGTTTATGATTATAGATCCATGTCTTTGTATAGTGCTATGCTACTGTGATCTTACAGGTACTCTGTGAAGCTGGGCGTGCAAGGGAACAAGTAGTGAAAGACTATCAAGGAAGAGAGGAATCAAACCAGGAGACTAGCGCAAGACAGAGGTTGGTCTTCTTTGTTCCTCTCTATCTATACTTTATAAAGGAAAAACGAAAGTAGCTTTACTTTGTTTGTTTCTAAGGTGGCTATCACACCTTAGTGGGATAAGCAGTTCTGAGTAGACACTTTTCCCTGTAACAATCATCCACATAGATCACCATATGCTACAATGTCTAAAATCCTAAAGAAATATACAAAAACAAAACATAACAAGTGGATTAATTTCTTACAATAATTTCATTTAGTCATCAATAATAATAAGGGAATTACAAACAAGTTAGCCAAAATGCTTTCAAGGCCACCAACGTTAAAAATTACATCTTCATGAAATATGATGCACATGGAAGCTTTCACACAACATCCAAAAAAAGTGGCATAGGAATATCTAGAAAATGAGGACTTCAATGAGATGTTTCAACATATGTATGGCCAAAATCATGCAAATGATGATGGGGACACAATTGACTGCCATCTCTAGAATGGGTTACTCTATAAGATGGACATGATTTATGTTCCCAAATGTTTATTGGAGGAACTATACTTTGTTATGCCAAAAACCTTCATAACATGAAGAAGGGTATACAACATCTCTTAATCATACCAACTCATATTTAGGAAATAATTTCTATGGATTTTCTGGTAGGTTACAACTAGGAAGAGATAGAACTATGTATTTGTAGTAGTTAATAGGTTTAGCAAGATGTGCATTCTCATGGCCTATAAAATGATAATAAATGGAAAGAGGTAAGAATATTAAGGTTATATCTTATGGTACTTTTGAGATAGTGGATAAGGTGGGAAATAATGAGTTTATAATCATTATTACCCCATACATGTGGATTTACTAGATGGAGAATTTAGAGAATCTCAAACTCTACAATCCTTCCATGTTGGATCGAGAGGAGGGGAAAGTCTTACCTTCCATACAGGACTTAGTAGTAGATGCTCAAGAACAATTGGTAGAAGACACAATTTTTCTATATTTACTTGTACTATAGGGGTAAAATCATGTTTGGAAAATTAGGTTGAGAAGACAACTTCCAGGAAAAAAAAAGGTACATTAAAGAGATAATATAGGAAAAAACTCCTCACCTTATTTAGTAAACACTTTTGGGAGCAAAATATTCTCACAATGGGAAGGTATGATATGGATAGGATCTTTATATGAATTTTCCTCTATGTCAATGCTTTCATAGTGGAAAAATTAGAGAAAGTAGCATGGAGGGTCATTCTGAACAAGTCTCATTTTGGATAATTAGGGTTTAAAATGTTTTGGACCCATCTTGAGAATTCGAGTTCGAAACCTTTTGGAGCCATCTTGAGGAATTAAATAAGTATTTTTCTATCCAAAACAATATTTCATTATGATTATACTTGCAATTTTTCTCTGCACTCAATGAAGCAATAATCATGCAATTAGAGTTTGTATGAAAAATTTATTCCTCCAATAATTTGACCTATCATGTTTGACCACCATGGTATGAGTTGATGACTAATGCAGGTGCATAGAAGGATAGATTATAACTTGCTAATGTGATGGGATGATCTCATAATGACAATCGGAGAAAGTTTAAATGATTTTTTAAGCAATTGTCATTATTTACATTAGGAAGTGAGTTTTGTTTTTAGAATAAATTGGAGTTATTATTTCTTAATGTAAATATAGTTTCATTTTCCCTTATTTTGTGGAGAAAGGGAAACAATTAATATCTTGTGACTCTTTGTTGTCCTGTGCTAGCTTAATTTTTAAGGAGAAAGAGTGTTTGGAGGAGAAGAGGAGAAGAGAAGCTCTAGAGTGAGGATAAGAGATGGAGGTCAAAAGAGGCATGGGATGTACATGCCCACATTCTATATTTGGCCAATTTTGTATATCTGAATTTGATTAATGAGTAACATGTTTATATGCCTCTATGTTTTTTAACTTTTCTGTCAGTGTATTGTTAATGAAGTTGTTGGTCTATATGTCAAATTGATGCTTTGGTTCAAGTGAATTTTGGAGTTGAACATATATATATATATATATATATATATATATATATATATATATATATATATATATATATATATATATATCTATTAAATGTGTCATATATATGTTGTATATGTTATGTATTTCTAGTACATAGTTTTTGAGAACCTATAATCTGTTGAATCCATTGTTATTAAGAGTTGATACAATGTGACTTTAACCATTGTGTGTTTTAGTCTTGCATTTTTGACATTTGGTTGTAATTGTTTCCAAACCTGTGGAGGAACGTTCTCTACGTTTTGGACTACTAACTATGCGATATTTATATTGGATAGAGTGTTGTCAGAAAATACAAAGTACCCTTTAGAATGTTGTCATAACCCTTTTTTACTAATTTTTGGAAAAAATTTATGGTATTGCAAATCCCCATGAAGAAAGGTGTATGAATTTATTATTTGTGTCAAGAAGAATTTTAGATCCATAAGTAATTGATTAGGAAAACATTTGAGTTGGTTTAGTTTCCCTGAAATTCGAAATACAATTTTTAGGGGCGCTACAAAATTATTTTGCAGTGCCTACAAGATTTTTATTATACTATAAAATTATTTCATAGCACCTTCAACCATAAATTTGAGGATTGTTTTTATGCCCATTTGGCCTATTCATTTCACTATTTTGGTAAGATGAATCTTCTGTAAGTTAGATGAGGTGAGGAAAAGGATTGGAAGGTTAGAGAAGGATCTCTCATGGAACTTATTAAGACAAATTCACAATCTCATGTGGACCACATATGTAAAATGGTTTATGAAATATTGTTGAATATGAAGAGAGAACATGATAGATGACTTAGTTGGCCTAGGGTTATTGGCAGTCAAGGTAACCTAGTCTGTCATAAAGTGGTATCAGAGAAAGGTTCATTCCTTGGAGAATATCAGAGCATGTACCCTCTTTGGTGATGAAATCAAAATGAAAAATCAGAATTGGGAAATCAGAAGATTGTCTTGAATGACAATAAAGATGGAACTACAAGATATAACCATTAGATTGTAAAGGAAATAAATAAACCAATTAAATGAAGGTTGTTTAAATTTTGTGACAAGAAAAGGTATGCAGTAACCTAAAGACAACAAATTTGAACCAAGGAATAAATTAGAAGATGGAATTGAAAAAAGGAAAGTAGGAAGGTATAGTTGGTTGTATGAATAAATAACCTATGACTCTGAGGAAATGTTTGAGAAATGTATTGGCAAGTTTGAACAGTTCGACAGCAGGTAAAGTTCAAAGTTCACAATATAAGCAGTAGAAGAAGGTACAAGTTAATTAAAGATGTGGTAATATTTTTAAGTTTTCACAATGTAGGTGACATTAGAAGAAGGTGAGGATATTTTCCCATAGCCTAGGGAAAAGAGTGCTCAAAGGGTTCTAGAGAAGAGGACCAGGAAAATTTCAAAATCCCAAACTCAGGAGAAATTTTGTTAAGGAATCATGTAGCAAGGTGGATACTTGTTACTATAGAGGTGTGTTGCATCTCACGAGTTGAAGTTGTTACAAGAAGACCAGATGCATATGACAAGGAGATCATAAATTTTTGTACCTTGGAAGTTTTATGCAGGTGCATAGATGAAGCACTAGATTCGATGAGGAATATAACAAAGATTTGGACGTGATGGGATGGTCACATGATGATGTTGGGTGAAATTTTAATTTTTTTGTAAGAAACTGTAAATATTTACATTAGGAAGCTAGTTTTGTTTTAGAATAAATTGGAAGAATTATTTCCTAATGTAAATATAGTTTTAGTTTCCCTTATCTTCTAGAGAAGGGGAAATGATTCATCTCTTTTGACTCTTAGTTGTCCCATGCTAGCTTTCTTTTTAAGGAAAAGGAGTGTTTAGAGGAGAAGAGGGGAAGAGAATCTCTAGAGCAAGGAGAGGAGACAAAGGTCGAAAGAGGCTTAGGTTGCATCTACCGACATTGTACATGTGGTTGGTTTAATGTATATCTAAATTTGGTTAATGAATAACATGTTCATATTCCTATTTCTTTATTAACTTCTTTGTCACTATATTTTTGATCAGGTTGTTGGTCCTTATGTCGAATTGATATTTTGCTTCAAGTGGAATTTGGAGCTATATATATATATATATAACATACCATGTATGTGTTGTAGATGCTATATATGGATCAGGGAAAATTTTAAGAACCCCCCCTAAATTTATAAATATAATAAATGGGCGAATCTCCATGGTATATAGGAAAAATGGAAGGCAATTTTATCAATAATATAATATGTATATATAATTTTTTGGCGAATCTCTCACCAGACATGGCGAATATTTTACTCAATTATAAAATCTTGTAAGATCTTGGTGAGTCTTTCACAAAATAATAAAACTTTGTAAGGTCCTAGTGAATCTTAGCATAGGCTACATGCTGGTTTAATTCCCCCATTTAAATAGGCTACATTCCAGGTGAATACCATGGGTCAATACCATGTGCCATTTTGGTGAATACCATGGGTCAATACCATGTGCCATTTTTATTTTTATTAATTCTAATATTAGGGTTAATAATGGTTTTTTGCATGGTATTAATAACAATCTAGTCCATGGTATTTGTCCCATAGTATTTTGGCCATAGGTTTCACCTAAATATAACCCATTTTTTGAGTGTTCCTAAATATAGGGTGACTTATGGAGTAAATATAAAAAAATGTTTTATTTGTTTACCATACCTCTCATTTATTTATATTTTTATTAATTTACCATACCTCTTTTACAAATATGGTATTTGGCCCATAGGATTCACTTAAATAAAACCTCTTTCTTGAGCCTTCATAAATAGAACGAGGGTTATGGACTAAATATAAAAAGAGGTTTTATTTATTTACGATACGTCTAGTTTATTTATATTTTTATTTATTTACCATACCATTTGAGTAAGTATAAAAAGACGTTTTATTTATTTACCATACCTCCACTTTACTTATATTTTTATTTGTTTACACCGTTACATGTATATAAGGTGACTTATGGAGTAAATATAAAAAATGTTTTATTTATTTACCATACCTCTCATTTATTTATATTTTTATTAATTTACCATACCTCTTTTATAAATATGGTATTTGGCCCATAGGATTCACTTAAATAAAACCTATTCTTGAAAATGGGCGAATGGATTCACTTAAATAAAACCTATTCTTGAAAATGGGCGAATGGAAGGTTGTAAGTCCTAATTTCAAGGGCTAAATTTACCTTTTTTACCCTCTCCCTTAAAATAAGGTGGGCTATTTGAGGTGATTTGTAAAAATGTACTATGATACAAAATATTCGCCCACTAAAAATTTAAAACCCCTTAATTTCGCCAAAGGGCGAACATTCGCCCCTAAAATTATCCTTGATATGGATGGTACACAATTTTCAGACAATGGATTCCATTAAATCGATTGATATTAAGAGTTGATACCTTGTCACTTAAACAATTGTGTGTTTTAGTTTTGCAATTTTGGCATTTTTTTTAATTGTTTCCAAACCCATGGAGGAACATTCTTTATGTTCTAGATTAGTGACTGTGTGGTATTTACATAGGATATAGCATTGTCACGGAAAATAGAGTACCATGTTAGAATGTTTTCAAAACCTTTTTTGACTAATTTTTCATAAATTGTTATGGTATTGAAAATACCTATGAAGAAAGGTGTATGAAGTCCTTATTTGTGTCAAGAATAAAGTTGGGGCCATGGGTAATTGATTGGTAAAAGAGACGAGTCAATTCAGATTTCGTGGAATTCAAAATAAAGTTCTTAGGGGTGCTACAAAAATTATTTCGTACTGACTACAAGATTTTAACTATGCTATGATTATTTCATAGTGCCTTGTTGTAGCAGCTACAACCACCCTATAAAATTTTGCCTTAGCATGTTTTGGAGTCTCCCTACAAACCTTACATAGCACTTTGTCTTTCTTCGTCAAGTACTCAAGCTTCAATTGTTTCCTCACACAAAGGCAACCTATCAATCACAGTTGTTCCATTACCCTCACATGATGCTTATCTGGATTTGGTCCAGCTGCAGGCTGAGCAGCTTCCCCTTGAAAATTGTACATTCTTGGAGGGAAACCAACCTTCCCCCCAAGGTATTGAACAATCCCCTCTAATAGCCTGCTGGGCTCCAGGATTGCGCAATCCTACCTTCCAACCCTCCCAACAGAATTTGCACAATGTTTCCCAGCAACAGGCTGTTTAGCCCAAGATTTGTGCAAATTTGGGCAATAGTTAGTTTCTTTGCCCAGAAATAGCATAATCCCCTTAGACAGTCAGCCTAGCTCCAAGCCAAGAATGTGCATATTTCTCGAATAGTTGAGCAGTCGCATGCATGAACGATCTGGTTGACCAATTCCACCTAGGTCCGAGGAAACTTGACTTGCATGCAGGCTTGACTTATTCTCGTAATAGCAAGAGACAACATGCTAAAGGCATCCCATGATTTAGGGAACTATTTTTAGCAGCCGAGGGTTACATGCAAAGTTGTTTTAGAAGTTTCCCTCCAAGTGTCGCTTTTTCCTAGATTTGTGGCATGCATGTAATGAGACCAAACTTATTTATTCAATACATCAGATCTCATTGATTCACATTAGTCTTGGAGCTCTGACATCCCACAACAAATCTAGGACTCTTCAACACATTCGGCTCAGCTATTCACATGTAAGTGGCCTCAACTTTTCTTTTTCAACATTTATGTCACTCTTTATGTATTTTCTGATTTGAGTGTTGTTTATTTTATTTCTTTGAACCTCTGTTGTCATTTACATATATTCTAGATTGTCCTATCCCTTTTCCAATTTTTGTTACTATCTCACTACTATTGCATGCATGAAACTGTTTTGCACGGACATTCGCCCAACCGATGAACGTCCTTGCCCACATGCATATTGATCTATTTGTTGAAACTTCCTTTCATGTTTTTCATGCACTGTTTATCACTTCTGCTATCACTTAGTGTTGCCATGAATTTCATCGACTTACTTGCATTCATTTGCTCGTTGGCGAGTTGGTCCAACCTTAGCCTGGTCTCTGCCTTCACCAAGGTTGCATTGCAAAATCTGGGGAAGGAAGCCTCACCTTCCTCTCCAGATTTGCACATTCTTGCCCAACACAGGCCTCCTGGGCTGTTTTGTGCATTACTGGAGGACAGTGGCTGCTTGGCCTAGGAAATTGCATAAATTTGTCCCTGGGCTAGCAATCCTTCCCAGTTGGAATTGCAGATTATGCAATCCAAACAACCAACTTCTCAATTGGATTCCGCATTTCACAGATCCAGTAGGTAGTCCAACCTCCCAGACAGCCCAGACTGCTTTTTGCGTAATTCTGGCAGCCAGTCACTCATCATCCCAGTTAAATTTATGCAATATTGCTCATCTGTTTCCCAGGTATGTGTTGTGTCCTTCCCCTGATTTTCTTTGCTTTCACTGAAGTATTTCTTGCCATGCATGCCACTTTTTTCAATATCTTTTAGGTGTTCATCTTTCTCAATGGCTTCCAAGAGAATAGGATCTTAGGACACTAATGGTACGGAAGCTGGAGTAGTAGCTGAGCAAGTGTCCTCTAGTTTGTCGATCTATGAAGATATGAAGCTGTATCTAGACAAGGACATCAAGCTGAAGTGGCAAGAGGTGAATGAAACATTCATGGGTACTTTTGGGGAAGACATTTAATATCGTCAAGTGTATATGAACATTCATAAGTCTGGCTTATACTGGATTGCATGGAGATATCCCTTGTTCCCATGCATGGACATGATTCACTGGATTGTCCCTCACACTAACCCTGAGATGATGACCTTGAGTAGTGTCAATGGGACGAAGCTTGTAACCTTCTTGGCACGAGATTGCGATGAGATGTATAAGATGACCAAACCCATGACTCTCATGACTCCCTGGTTCAGCTTGCCCAACAGTAGAGGCCACTCCAGAGACATTCTAAAGGATTGGGTAAAGGAGCCAACTCATTAAGGATGACTTCCAATTATATCTATAAGACGAAGATATTAAGGAAGGAATACTAATACTTGGTCATATTTGCATGCCGACTGAGTGGCCAAGCGAGCATTGAGACCTTCCCTCAGAGTTGGGTGGTCACTGGACCAACTGGCTAGAGAAAGAAGACCATGCAGCTGGTCCATTATACTGGCTCATCAGATGAAGGAGCAAGCCACGAAGGCTCGACAATCACTTGAAGGCATGATTGCAGAGATTCACATGTCCGCTTAAATTCTAGATGCAACCTATGCCCAATATGTGTTCCCAAGCTTAGAGTGGGCATGGTCACTATCAGAGACTATTGTGAGCATGTATTTAAAGTTATTGTCCAAGTGCAGCTTTAGAGGAGTAATCATACGCTTGTCTGACTATCTTGTCACCCTAATATATAGGTTGATATTCGAACAGGATCCACCCTACATGTCATAAGAAGCGATGAAGGCATTTTTAGACATTGCATATTGGTATGCCTCACCGGATGGCATGTTCATCCAAGCGTTTAGTGTGGAGAAGCCTTCGCATGGTCTGCTAAAGTTTGTGTTGGACGTGCGTGTCATGTAGGAAGTAGCGTATCATATCTCAGTAGGATTAACAGCTAGGCTACAGTGGAAGAAGAACACACCTTGGCACACTCTTCTATTGCAGATTGGGTTATACAAGATCCAAAGCATCAAGCAAGTGGATGTTGAAGATGAATAGATGAAAAAGTACCCATTCGACCTCTCAATCTTCAAACCGTATGATCCACATTGCATTGTGAAGGATCACTGCATGAGATTTTAGTTCAATTGGATCCACGGGGCATCTCATTGGGCCGAGGAGGACTCATGGAGGTATTGCTACAATCCCTCTAGACCCAATGAGCAGGTCGATTTTGTCGTAGAGTGTTTAGCAACACATCATGAAGCAACATTATGGAGAACACTAGTAGTAGCACCAACAATAGAAACAATAGAGCCAAGCATACCTATGTGCAACAAAGGGAAGAGAAAGATTGTCAACCACATGTAGGAGGAACAAAGCTGCAAGTTTGAAGAAAATCCCCTTGCAGAACAAGCAATTATGGCTATATAACAGAAGAGGTAGTAGCGCGACAAGAGAATCACGTGAAGGCAGAGGTGTTACGAGAATAAGTACCATGGAAAATTTTAGGGGCGAATGTTCGCCCTTTCACGAAATTAAGGGGTTTTAAATTTTTAGTGGGTGAATATTTTGTATCATAGTATATTTTTTCAAATGGCCACAAATAGCCCACCTTATTTTAAGGGAGAGGGTAAAAAAGGTAAATTTAGCCCTTGAAATTAGGAGTTACAACCTTCCATTTGCCCTAATTTTCAAGAGTAGGTTTTATTTAAGTGAATCCTAATGGAAAAATACCATATTTATCAAAGAGGTATGGTAAATTAATTAAAATATAAATAAATGAGAGGTATGGTAAATAAATAAAACATTTTTTATATTTACTCCATAAGTCACCTTATATACATGCAATGGTGTAAACAAATAAAAATATAAATAAAGTGGAGGTATGGTAAATGAATAAAACCTCTTTTTATACTTACTCAAAAGGTATGGTAAATAAATAAAAATAGAAATAAAATAGATGTATGGTAAATAAATAAAACCTCTTTTTATATTTAGTTCATAACCCTCTTTCTATTTATGAAGGCTCAAAAAAGAGGTTTTATTTAAGTGAATCCTATGGGCCAAATACCATATTTGTAAAAGAGGTATGGTAAATTAATAAAAATATAAATAAATGAGAGGTACATGGTAAACAAATAATACATTTTTTTTATATCTACTCCATAAGTCACCTTATATTTATGAACACTAAAAAAATGTATCATATTTAGGTGAAATCTATGGGCAAAATACTATGGGCCAAATACCATGGGCTAGATTATTATTAATACCATGCAAAAAAACATTATAAACCCTAATATTAGTATTAATAAAAATAGGAATGGCACATGGTATTGACCCATGGTAT
Organism: Pinus tabuliformis; assembly: GCA_031772625.1. Classification (NCBI taxonomy): domain Eukaryota; kingdom Viridiplantae; phylum Streptophyta; class Pinopsida; order Pinales; family Pinaceae; genus Pinus; species Pinus tabuliformis. The sequence continues at coordinate 84,676,987 of CM062811.1, read as the reverse complement.
TCACGTGGAACGTAGCCTATTTAAATGGGGAAATTAAACCAACACAGATCCATCTCTACTCTGGATCTACTAAGCCTTGAGAAGGATCAGATATCGTGACATGAAAACTAGCATAGAGTGAAAAAATATTTGATCCCTCTTGGGGCTTGGTGGATCAAGAGTAAAAATATATGTTGTAATTTAATGTATGTTAAACATTTTAACTTGGTTAAAATAAAAAATAAAATAAAAATCAATTATTAATTTTATTAATTTTTATAAATTACTAATAGTAATTTTTAAGCTCCAGGTTTATGATAACCCATGGTATTGACACATGGTAATACCATGGTATTCATGTGAGCATAGACTATTTAACGGGGAAATTCTATCATGTTAGATCCATCTTAATTCTGGGTCTACCAAGTGCTCAGAGGGATAAATAGATTTCATCCCCCAAAGAGTGGTAGATGTGGAGTTAAGATGGATATACGTTGGTTTTTATGATAATGAGGATATTAAATAGACTTAGGAAAGTATATTGTTAAAACATCTTAAGGTGAGAGGGATAAATAGATTTCATCCCCCAAAGAGTGGTAGATGTGGAGTTAAGATGGATATACGTTGGTTTTTATGATAATGAGGATATTAAATAGACTTAGGAAAGTATATTGTTAAAACATCTTAAGGTGAATGGTTGAAGCTACATTTAGTCACCTCAAAAAATTTAGTAAAAAATACCAATATCTCCATTAATATTGGTTTTTAACTTTTTCCGATTTAACAAAAAAAATTCAAAACAATGAAACCTTATTACTCTTTCCACATCACCCTCCACAATATTTCTCACCATATTTCAAACATTCTCAATATGATATCTTCATGAAAATGTTTAGGTATTGATGTTGGATTAGTTGTTTGAAAAATAAGCTGGTTTATACAACCTTTCATCTTCTGTGCTATTTGTAGTTTGTACTAATGAAATGTAGGGGTTGGAGCCACTGCACCATATTTTCCTAAAAGGTGGAGATTGTTCACCAAAAATGAAATTAATCTACATGTTACAACATTGTTAAAAAATGCGAGACCTATGAGGGTAGTGAATTATGCTAATAAGCAATTTAGATTGGGAGAGACGTAATTAAATTTTATTATTTAATTGAAGATTTCCAATTAAAATAATAATAAATCTACATTTATATATTCATATATTGATTGGAAGGATTCTCACAATGGTCACTTCTTTCAATTAGATCCCCTTCAAGCCTTTGGGATACCTAATACTTTCTTATATAATATAGTTGGGACTTACTACTTGTTGGCATGTTGGGGTAAACAAACTTGATGTGTTTTTTTAATCTCGCAGTTGGAGTCTATGGAATAAGAAAGAATTTTGATAGCTTTAAAAAAGTGGTAGCTTGACAAAAGTTGTAGAGAAAAGATTAATCTCTCCTACCTTGACAGAACTCGTTGTCAATATCAACACCTACAAGAACTTTGTTGTGGAATATCATCAAAACTAATAGAAGGATATGAAAGAGTGTATTGTAAGAACCTTGAAAAACATGGCCACTAAAACTTGGAACATTGTTTGTAGGAAGAGAAAATTATGTCTCTTTTTCCCAAACATGTATGTTAGTATATTACAATTTAATGAATATGTTTTCTTATTATCTATGGTTTCATACTTTAACAAAACATTTGCCAAGACTTCACAATGTTTTATTATTCAATAAAAGATTTGCCAAGATCTTACAAGATTTTATAATTCAGTGAAAGATTCTCCATCACTGTACAAGATAATATAATCTGGTGAGAGATTCGCCAGAAAAATTATATATACATATTATATTATTGATAAAATCATGTCCCATTTTTCCTATGTTTCATGGGGGTTAGCCCATTTATTATACATATAAATTTAGGGTGGTTCTTAAAATTTTCCCTGATAAGTACCCTAAGTCTTTGCGTTGAAACCGCAACAGAGCAAGAGAAAACTACAGTAAGAAACACTCATACAACTCAAGAAACATGCTTATATAAACAAACTATGCGATAGGATGTCCTTCATTTGGGTAGATCTAGTAGGGTTCATACCCTCTACAACTATTGATGATCTTTGAATCTACAAATCAACTAATTCGAACATACATAGTAGCATATAGATAAAGCATTTTAATGAAATCAACTTTATATTATATAAGCAAGATGATTAGTTACACATCAAAATGACATTCATACATGAATTACAATAGTATCTGATGCATAAACAAAGTTAATCTCAGGAATAAGACAATGTTTCTTTTTATTGTAGAAAGCTATAACCAACACGGAGAAAACTCACCTGAGTCCTCTTCTTCCATCTCTAAGTAGAACCATCCTCCAGATCCATCCAGTCCCAATCTTCAACAACATCCTTCCATAACCAGTACCATGATATCTCAAGCAAGTGGGAAAATATCAACACTCAAGGAAACAAGGGTTTTCTGAACTTGGGGAAGTGCTTGAAGCACATGGATACTTCAAACTTAGTCAGGGGATAATCTCAGTACAGTACTTTTATCTCTTCTCCTCCTTAAGACCTTCCCATAGAAGTCTATTTATACTTCTCCCAATGATTTTTTTAGTTGGGAAACAGTTAGGCCACGGGCACTAGGAGGTAATCAAAAGGTAAAACCCATGAACTTTGCCCATAGTTAAGGAAATTTAATTTTTTAAAGTTTTTTAACACATATACGTGAGTTGGATATTGACTAACCCACGTGTACATGCTTTTATCACAGCGCAAAGTATCATACAAGGAGTAAAACATTGTTTCTAAAATATTTGGACCAAGTCTGGAAGGAGGGGTTTCCCTAGCCCATAAACCAAGCATCACAAATACCAAGGGTGATATTTGGAGCTATAACAGATGCCCCCTAATATATGAGGTCAAAAGGGGTACATGATGGCCAAAATGTATTAAGTATATTGAAAGGAAACCTGTCGAAACTGAGAAGGAATTCACCAGATTTTAGCCTACCAAGCCATTAAAAGGAGATCATAAAGAAATAGTTGTCTGAGGTGGGCATACCCATGCTCAAAGAAAGTAAAGCATGTCCGCATATCAAGTAGAAGTAGATCCACTATGCATACAAGTATAAAAGACTGAAAGTACATAATGGATCATCTGATCATGATCGAACAAGTACATGTCTGAATATCACATATATGAAGATGATCAATGAAGTTGAAAGATGAAACTGATCACTGATGTCAAAAGCATGATCCCAATAGTACCAAATGAACATGGTGGAATAAGATGATACTACATCGCAACTCATATGCCAAGATATAAGATGTCGTTGTGAAGGAGTGCAACATATAATGTGGATGGTGTTGACTAGCAGGAGCAATTGACAAGTGAACCGAAGAATGTTGATGCAACCCGAGGTCTTCACTAACCGTCGTGGTACATTTCTACACAACGGGAATAAATGATCTAAATTCATCCATGTGAGAAATAGTTTGATTGCTGGTTATTGATGTATACCATTAACAAAAGTGAGACTACTCACCGATAATGATAATGAGAGTCAAGGTACCCAGTACAATCTAACAAGTGCAAATGAATGAGCTGAAGTCGAGCACTTGGAAGAATCTATCAATCAGGGGACAATGATGGTTTCCCATTGTTGATAGCGAAGGAATCTGCCACTTATGACTGCAAACCCCAAGGTATTGCCAAATGGACTCTAGATCTTTGCCTAGAGCAATGAGTCGTATCAATAGGAAAAGATCCGCTAGAAGGAAGGCATTAAGGCATATTTCATCAATCTAGCGGGAGTGTAACCCATAGGCCAATAATTTGGAAGGAATCAGACGAAAAGGATGTAGTAACCCGACCGAAGCACATTTCTGGCGTACAAAATATGTAGCTAGCGCACGATAGAAACCCTCTGAACGAACCAATAATGAAAGCTGACATAGAGGCAAGGAATCCACCAATAGGGTCAAATGGAAACCAAGGCACTACATGAATCCCAATGTGTGATAATGAAAGCTAATGTCGAACACAATGGAAACCACTTAGTCAAAGACCCATGATACTAATCGATGCTAAGCACAAGGTGACCTATCAATAATAAAAATAGGACAAGGGTGTGGCTCTAGGCCTGCCCTTAGAGCAATATGTTGTCGTCGATAAGGACAAGACCTGCCAACGAGAAGTCAATGGAGACCTTCTGAAACCAGCACAAGTAAAGGACTAATATATCTGATGTGATGATGAACATGAAGCTAACAACCAGGGATGGCCGACTGAAAAAATAGGTCAAGAGACACCGCAGAGAGGCTGACTCAGGATTACTTCCCTTGAACAAAAGCATGACTCAATGATGACTATATGGAAGCATATTATCTCTGTATAAGTTTGTCACGCAGGAGGCATGAGTGAACTCTCCATATGATTGGAAGAGGTAACCAATCAGATGAGAACTGACTCAATAACAAGGTTAAGGCATACCTAAGTCAAACTAAATCCCACCCAAAATGGAGGAGAGACTTTATTTTGAGTGCTTTGTTCAAGGGTGACACGACTGACTCTAGCTGCCAACAATATATGGAAATGTTGTCCCATTCCCGCTCTTTTTGGAATATATAATTTTTTTGTCTTTTTCTTTAAGCTGGAAAAAGAATAAAAGAATGCTAGAATACAGTGGAAAGAATGAGTGTCAGAGAAACAGATGATCTAGTTCCTGGGATGGGAACAATCCTATTCTCAATGCAAGGAGGAAAAACTGGTTAAGGGCACTCAAAAGAATGTTCCTTCCACAGGTCAAGAGGTGTTTCAAGTTGCAGAAGCTAAGTGATTGCATGGTTGATCTTGTAGAAGAAATGGTCAAATACTTAAACACAAGTCCAAGTGAAGCTAGCTCAAGGCCAAAATTGCGAATAGTCAAAATGAAATGCAAGAGTACAACTGAACAAAAAGTAGCCTCTAGGGTATAAGGCCAGAAATAAGTGTAGAGGAAAAGAGAATGTGTCTTCAATGCAAAGTAATGACAGGACTAAAGAGGACTCCCGAGACTACTCAGTAAAACAACATGGGCAAGCAATGTCAGTGACGTTCTAACTACGATGCCCATGTAAAGGATGGCTCTACCATCGCATCATGACTTAAAAAATCAGCAAGTGAACATGGTTTTCTAACCAAGACATGATGGGGTCAACCCTATGGCTAATGCATCACTGAACATAGGCTAGTATGCAAGATGAAATGGAAAAAATGGTTTCTCTAACCTATATGCCAGTAAGTGAACGATATCTACCATGATGAGTCAGTGGTCATGGGACTGAAATAAGATCTCAAAGAAGTGTCCAAAATATCCTGAAACAATAACTCATTCCTGGAAATCCAAGCCAACAAGTGAAAAAATTCATGAGACGAAAAATCAAGTTTTGAGAAAATATTTGAAATTTCAAAGCTATATATTGACTTTTAGACTCACAAATTTTTCATTTGCATTTGGAAAAAAGTTGTGGATCAAAAAATGAGAAAACATGCCTCTCAAGAATTCAACTGTTTAAATCGCGCCAAAGTTACCAGGTAACCCTCAAACCATACTTGCAATGTTTTGTGATTCTTTTTAGAAGTTTTAATTAATATTTGACCGTGGGAATTCTTGTCAAGAAATCTAACTCTGCGTACACACAGGTTGGTTGTGACCAACCTGCATATATGATGGCCCTACATGCGACTGTGTGTGAAGGGAACCCACGTGTACACGAGTTGAAGTTCAAACTTAAATTCTAATGATTGAAACTCGTTTCTTTTTAGGATGACCATTACTTGGAGAGAGAGAGAGAGAGAGAGAGAGAGAGAGAGCATACCACAATTGACAATGAGGTAATGAATGACCAAACTGCACTAGATGCATTGAGAGGGTGCAGCTTGTTGAAGTTCTTCAAAATGTCGAACATGAAAGTGAACACATGCCTACTTGACTTATTGATCCACTACTGGAGTGTGGAGGATGATGCCTTCATGATAGATTAGATGCCTCTCAGGATTGAGGTGGAAGACATCTACTTTATCACATGTCTATCTCGAAGAGGGGAGGTTGTGCATTCTACTGGTAGGACACGGAGTAATCCTTCAGTAGAATACTATGTACACATATACTATCCTGGGCATCTGGAAAATATTGGAAGTCAGATTCCAATTAAACACGAGGATAATTTATCTCTCAGGATTCTACTGTTTACCATTGCCAGGGTAAACGGATCAGCTTCACTACATCAGGCTTCATGGGTGTCCATGAGCCTGGCAGTGGAATGCCTAACCACTGTGTTCAATTGGTGCATACCTCTTCTAACCGACATGAAGACCCAACTGACCTCCATTCAGAAAGGTCAGACTAAAAAATTTGGATATGGGACCACTTTATGCTCCTTCTTCTTTGAGAAGGTACCTGGGCTACATCCCAAGGTATTTGGCTCTATTAGCAGCCCGCAAGATCCACGAATGGGTAGGTAGGTTGACTTGATGAAATGCCTTGGACACGGGGATGTGCCAAGGATGACTTTCGATGATGATTTTTTCACCTAGTGGAACCAACAAATCATTGCAGTCGACGACTACACTTATGCTGGCAAGGATTTACGAGGAGATCCAGACCTTGTGTTGCCACCAAACGCAACATGGGGAGACATAGGTAACAATTTTTTAATTTTTTTTAAATTTTAAATATTTTTTTTTTAAATATGAAAATGAACTTAGAAATATTTTTGATGGGACTAAAATATTGACATAATGATCATGTTCCAGATGTGGGTCCGGTGAGACCAGATGGATTCCCGTAGCATAGACATCACAGAAGAGGTGCCGAAGAAGCAGATGCTAAGAAAAAGAGGTTCTTATTTGCAGTCCAAAGAAACTTGGTGAGATTGACTCACCTGGTACTGAAGGTAGCCATAAAGGACCTACCTGAGGAGATGCAGCACTTCGTGGTAGGAGTACCACGGGAGTGGGTCTGCGTTCTTCAGGGTGCGGCCAATGCAGTAGTTACATTCTTAGCCGCTCATCCTGATCCAGGTCGATAGATAGAATAGACATGATTATGGGCCTTTAGTCTAGATTTTGTATATTATTTTTTGAACACTTTATGTATACACGAGCAACTTTATGATATATATATACAGTTCCAAATTTTTTATGTTTATCTTTTACTTGATGAATGATTGATATGCTAATCTAATGCTTGATTAGCGATAGAATATGCTAATGAATTTTCAAATCATGCAATGTGCACATATGTAATATAAACAAATGATCATTACAACACCCTCACTCTGAAAAATTGGCGATATAAATAAGGATCCTAAAACCGACAAATGTTATTTAATTGTGACACTACTAGTTGTGAGTCAAGATACACTACCAACGAATCAATTCCATAAGAAATAGCTGCTGATAGTAAATTAATAACAACAATTTATTCAACAATGTTATTTGAAGCAGGACCAATACATACTCCCCTTGGCACCATCAACTAACCAGATGGATAATAAATCACCTAAGCCACAGAAGTACTATTCTGAGAGTGTCGACTAGCACCATCAGTGAATCCAAAATAGACCATGTCATCCATCAACACTTGCCACAACAAATAAGAAAATGTCAATATCAAAAAAAATTCCGAAAAAATATGTACAAAAATACAAAATATACAAAGAATCCATTGCTCGACCATAACCTATGCAAAATAATTCTTGAGGTAGAGCCCAAATTGGGGCTTTTCCAACTTGTTCCCTTCAAAATTGATTAATTCATAAGCCCATTTTTCTAAAACTCACTTTACTATAAAGGGACCATACCACATAGACTTGAATTTGCCTACCCCCAAGGCATTTTTATCTTGGTCATAGACCAAGACAAGCTCACCTTCAAAAAATACACGAGGATGGATAGCTTTATCATACTGAGTTTTAACTCTTTTCTTATGGGCCTCATTTATTATGGCGGCATCTTGACACTGGTCATCGAGATGTTCCAAATGAATGAGGCGCTCTTCGAGACTAGAGGTCTCTGGAAGAAACTCAACAGTTAACATAAGGGATGGAATTTCGCGTTCAATAGGAAAAATATATTCCAACCCGTAAACTAACTGAAAAGGTGTAAAACCAACGACAGTCTTTACCAAGGTTCGGTATGCCCAGAGAACCGGGTACAACATGATATGCCAATTGCAACAACTTTTGTCAATTGTCCTTTGCAGGATCATCTTGACGAACTTATTCACGGCTTCGACTTGGACATTAGCCTGGGGATAATACGAAGATGAATGCTCCTGCTAGAAGCACAACTTAAGAGCCAATTTTTTCATCAATTGGTTTTCGAAATGACTACCATTGTCAATGAAAATCTCTCTCAGGATACCAAAACATGAAATAATCTGATTGAAGAGGAACAATGTTACTATTTCACTATCGTTTTTATAAGTAGGCATGGCCTCAGCCCACTTCGTAAAGTAGTCTACCGCCACTATACTATACTTGTGATTCACCACTGAAGGTGGATTACAAGTAGTAAAGTCAATGCCCCACTTTGTAAAAGGACCGACAGTGACAACAAGGAAAATAGGAGCTAGATGCGCATGCATATTCCGAGTATATACTTGACAAGGGTGGCAACATTTGACCACTTCAATGCAATATTTGAAAATTAAAGGCCAAAACTAGCTGGCACGCAGTATTTTCTGGGTTGTTGCAAGCCCTGATAGATGACCACTAAAAGACCCACTGTGGAAATCATTGAGTACAAATTCTACTTCCTGCAAAGTTAAACAATGCCAAAGTATTGAATCAACCCCTCGAAAATATAATAAATCACTAGTGATAACATATTTATTAGCAATGTGACGTAATTTTCAGCGTTCATTCTTGGAGGAAGCAGGCGGGAACTTCGAAGTCTGGAGATATATGATGATATCTCCATACCAGGGATCTTGTGAAGAGATGAGGAATAGATGTTTGTTTGGGAAATTTTCCTCATAAACAATGTCTTCTTCACAAGGCAGCTCAGAAATTAATTCCGCAAAAACCAATGACTTCTTAGACTTGGCTGACAAGAACTTAAGATCGAATTCTTGTAGAATAACAATCCATCGATTGTATTTTCCCTGAATCACTCACCTACTGAGGACAAACTAAAAAGGGTTGACAGCTGCTAAGATGATCGTTTTATGTAGTAGAATATAATGACAAATTTTTTGGACAGCATGGACAGTTTCCAAGGCCGATTTCTCAGCAGGAGAATAGCGTAATTCAGGACCTACCAAGCCTCGACTCAAGTAGTAAATCACATGCTCCATGAGAGCATCATCTTCCTTAACCAGAACCATACCTATGGTTGATTCTGCCATTGCAAGATATAAAAGGAAATCTCTGCAATAATCTGGTGGACTCAACAATGGGGCAGATATTAATGCCTGCTTCAAGTCATCAAAAGATCATCACGCAAAGTCATCCCATAAAAACGGAACTCCTTTCTTAAGCAAATGCATAAATCCTTTAGTTATCTTAGTGTAGTTTTCTATAAACCATCTCAAGAAATTTGCCTTTCCTTGGAGACTTTGAAGTTGTCGAATGGAAGACGGGGGAGGAAACTAAATTATTTCCTCAATCTTGAAGGGATCAACTAGAATCCCTTCAGTTGACATGATGAATCCTAACAACTGACTAGATGTGACCACAACAATGCACTTATTCGGATTCAATCGAAGTTTGTAAAATTTACATGTCTCAAAAAATAACTGAGGGTGACTGGGATGATCGATTCTTTTTCGAGAATGAGGAGCTAAATCATCCAAGTATGCTTTGATGACATGCTTGATGTCGTGGAAAGTGTAAGACATGGCCCACTGAAACGTAGTGCCAACATTTTTAAGACCAAAAGGCATCTTTTTGTATGCAAAGGTACCCTAGGGACAAATAACCGTTGTCTTATGCTGGTCTTCTAGACGGATAGATATTTGATTATAACCAGAGAATTCGTGCATTAACAAGAAAATTTAATTTCCCACACATTCATCAACTATCTAATCAATAAACTATGTGGGGTAATTGTCTTTCAGACAAGCCTTGTTCAAATCCCTAAAGTCAATGCAGACTTGGATCATTCGTTGTTTTTTGTCTACTGGGACTAGATTAGAAACCCACTCTGTTAGAGGAATGGGGTATATGAAACCTGCCTTTAGTAGCTTTTCTACTTTAGCTTTAATAGCTACTGCCTTCCTAGGATTGACTGGCTGAAGCTTCTGACAAATCAACTTGGCATTCTCATACATCTTGATCTCATGCTAGACTATAGATGGATCAATACCAGGCATTTCCTCATAAGACCAAGCAAACATATCTCTAAATTTTTTAAAGAGGTCAGTGTAAATTTGAATTTCTTTAGGGGAAAAATCGGCTCCAATGAAGACATTTTCTATAATGTCAGGATTCCTAGAGATGTTTATATGTACAATTTCTTAGATAATTGACATATTACCTTCGGTAAACAAATGTGTTGCAGCCAAAGGGTTTGACACTATACAAACATCATTAGTAAGAAGATTTGAGAACATGGATTCGACTTCATGCAATGGTGGAAGAAAATATGTTCGATGATGTAAATCTTCCCAAGGTCGATCTATACCCATCATCTCTTCTAAAATTTCTTCGACAGATGGTAAAACTGTATCTAAGAAATCCAGAGCAGAAGTAGAGTCAAGGGTCCAAGATGGAGCCACATCACCATCTAACTCCTTTTCTGAAAAAGGAGTGGGATGATTGTCTACAGACTTAATGATAGATTGACAACTAAGCTCTACTGCAGACATGGGGAATGCCATTCCACCAACCTGGTCTCCATATAATGTGGTTGTAGATGAAGGTAAGGTCCAAGGGTCCGAAAAATAATGAGTTTGAAATAACTCTTTCCATGAAGGCCCCTTGGAGGATGAAATTTCATTGATTCTAGCTATAGGAGGGGGAATATCAAATATACCTATCAAGGAAGAGTACATCCCTACTCCTAAATTCTCTATAGGCTGACGAGGATTATCCACCAATGGAATGGTAGAATTTAGAGTTGCACGAGAATCATCTAATTGATCAATTTTAACAATTCTCCCCTCGTGAGGAAAACAAAGGATGAGAAACGGAGATGAAACTATGGCATCCATCACATAAATCCAATTTCTTCCCAATAGGAGGTTGTAATCCAAGTTAGCATCAACGATTTCTACCTCAATATTAACAACCTTTCCTCCAACAATTATCGGAAAAGTTAGGATAATTCTGTGTGGCCTATGAGAATGACCATCAAATGTTGTTAAGAGAGTCGATGAAGGAACCGTTGAAGGTGATCCAATGGCCTTCCAATAAGACATAGACATTACCCATGTGGAAGCTCCCTCATTTATAACTATCCAAAAAATATTGGTTTTTCGATAAGTATACTTTATCTGGAAAGCCATATGATGAGGAAGTCTCTTTTTGACATTAAGCATATCAAAAGTGAGCACTAAAGAATTTTTTGGATCTATTGCCCCAATTGTCGAAAGAAAAGCACTTCTTTGAGGAGGACATGACTAAAGTACCTCCAATGTAGACATAGTACATGGACTTTGACCTAGATCTTCTACAATCGAGTAGTTCTGACTACCCTAGCATTAGGGTTATTCATCGAGCACTTAGGGGAACCTTTCGATATCCATGGTATAGATGTGTGTGGCAACGTCTACATGCAAGTTCATTATATGCACATTTTAGGAATTTTCTCCTTCTTGGTTGCCCAATGCGGAGGGACCAGTGTTTGAGTTCACACCAGCAAGTAATTGCTGCCCTTGGGGAAGAGGGTTGGTGAGGACAACTTGGGAGCTAGAGGACCCTTGCTGCACTAACAAGCACTGAGCATCCTAAATCTTGGGGTAGAGGTGAGTCAAATGATCTCCATTGCATAACTTGATCTCCATTCTTAGACTCTTTTTTACCCTCACCGGCACCATTGTCAAGCTTGTTCACATTATCCTTCCCTTCCTGATTCTACTTCTTACCTCATCCCTTCTTCTTCCCATAGGATTGTTGATTTCCTTTGGGGTTAAAAGACTAGACGACATTAATGGAGGTAGGTTGGGAGGGCGAAGGTGTAGACGGTGTTGCCTGGTTAGAAGAAGCAATTTGTAAAGACAATTATTGCAATTGGTTCAAAAGGTTCATTGTATTTGTGTTAATTCACCTAACTATACCATCGGTGTGAGAGTTGGGCTTCGGTTTGGCTAAATCAACCTTGGATCTAGGAGCGTCAGGTAGGACTTTTAGAAGAGTCCTAGACCGAGAATATATCAATTCTAATTGTTGGGCTTGAAAAATAGCCTTCTCTTCCAAATAAACACCGGAAAGAGAAACATCCTTAGAGATTTTAGGTTGTAGAGATTTTAAAAACCATTCGAGATGAAAATCTGGTGGAATTTCAGCTATGATAAGACTCTTTCTTTTTCTCCATTCCTGGATATGATCTGAAATGTGAGTTGTTGTGTCTTAATGAAAATTGGCGAGAAGTTCAGTTCCAGCTTCATAATGGACAGGAAACTGAAAAATGGTTTAAGAAAATATTCGCCAAATCATCGAACGAAGTAAAAGTTCCCCCTGGCAACTCTATATACCATTTGGTTTCATTCCCCACTAAGGTGCACTAAAATAACCTCAAACTAACTAAATCATTGATCAGGGAGTTTGATGAGCACCATAAATGGAATGTGGTCACATGGTCTCCTGGGTCTTCACCATTCTTCCCTTCAAATTTTGGAATATCCAATGGAAGTTTAGTTGGGACTGGAGGCCAAGCCGGATTGTACCTAATTTGATCATTCATCAATTTAGTCAAGTCTGGCATATTAAGCGTGGCTAGAAAAGGAAGTCGTGGAGGACCTTGGGGATTCCATCTAGACTGGGAGGGGTTCCCATAGGTCTAAGAAGAATGAATTGGATTTTGAAAGGCACTAGGTTGCTCAAAGTAACTTATAGAACCTATTGCACCAAAGGGTGATTCTTGTGGTCTAGCAAAACTCCAAGTTTGACTAACTCCAACCAAAAATCCTCCATAACCGGTAAAGTTACCCCCTAACGAAGTATTATAAGGAGCTGACAGACCTTGATAAGGCTTCCAAGCATTAGCTAAGGGTGAAAAAATTTGAAATGAATTAACCAAGGAACATGACACATTCCCTTGTTGGCCGAAAAACTGATTCCCAGCTGCTATCCCACTAACCGCAAGATTTGTCCAACTCTGAAAGGGGTTACCACCTTGACTTGTTAAAGGAAAAAGCATAGACCCTACTGTTGGATTGGAATGTGGTATATGAGCACTTCCAAATGGGAAATCCTTAAAGGAAGCTGATCCACTCATCATGGATGTGGAGATGGTTGATGGTATATTCAACGAAACTGAAGGAATACCTTGAGAGGGCACTCTAAAACGGAAAAATCCAAAACTGGATGCATTAACTTGAGAACTTCCACTCGTCAACGGAATGGAAGTAGACCCAAATAAGGATGTGCTAGGAGTGTGAGAAGAGATGGAAATAGCTCCTCTCCCTTGCGTAGATATGGGAGTCTGCATGCTCGCAACACTCATTATGGATGCCATGCTTCCAGCAGTGGTGATCGAAGGGATAGATGTGTGTGGACTTGGGCTCGAAGGTTTGTGGGTTGGAGTTCCAACGTATAACAATACGTTTGGACAATCAAGAGGGAGAGGAGAATTCAGAGCCATAATCAACTCTGAAAATTCTTCTACTTAAATACTATCTTCCGATTGGAATATTACTCAAGAAAGAACTAGTCCATTCCTCTCTAACTCTGTGGTAGTACCAGTTTTATCTTGTGAACTAATGCCCCTAAGTAGAGGATCGATCTCTGATGCACTTTCCCACTGGTTGAAAACCATTGGAAGAATCGCTCCTATGCCTTTTAGGAGAAGGCTCTAGACTCGTAGGTGAAAGCCCACCAAGTCTCTGGGACCATCGAGATGGTTGATCAACCACTTTGAATTATTATTATAAGATCTACTTAGAGACTAAAGAAAATTAAAAGCTAGGTTGATTAGGAGCACAAAACACACACTAAAAATGTCACTAAAGAGATTAAAAATCAAACAACTTCCAAGTATTTCCGCTCTGGGTGATTAGGACTGGACACCAAAATACAAAAAAGTTAATAATAAGGGCCTTTCGAAAATAGATTGGGGCAATTACGCCCCAGATCTACCAGTGAAGGTATCAGAGGTAGTTAAGTTGACCTCCAAATAATAGCCTTTGTTGATGCAAGCCCCCAAGCTTCGCAAGGGTGCCCTCTAGAAGTATTGTTGAATGTGATGCAACGTCAACCTTAGGTGCCACAAGATTCCCCTCCACAACCACCTATGTGGATCCCTAGGATAGGCAACTAAAGGCACCAACTTGTATCAGAAGCCGGGTGGAATAGTCGTGAGGTAAGATCCAACAAGTAAGAGAGGGGATATCTCTCATCCTTATCTTCACGAACCCTCGTGCTTAACTCCCAGTCACGGAGCTTTCCCGATCTCCCTAATGCTATTGGATTTCACTATTCAATTATACTTCTATGTTTTACAATTTAGAGTGGCCTTGGAGAGTTTAATCTCCTTTCGCCTAATCCAAGGCCCTAAATAAACCTAAAACTTGTTGGTGTATTCTGATGACAATACAAAAAGTTCTAGTTTATTTTATTAAGTACTTGATTTTAAGTGGTTGTTATTTTAAGTCAAAGGGACAATATGGAAATGAAACTGATGGTGTTTGTATGACGCAAAAGAAATTAATGAAAAACTAACTTATATGAAATGCAATTGTTTATTCTTCGATGAAAAGAAATTTCTACTTGGGCTCTAAGAAACTTCTATAATGCAAAAACTGTTTCCTTTTCTTTTCTTATAGCACACTTCACACTCACAACAACTAAAAAGACTATTGATGCTTTAATAATGTAAAACTACACTAATGCAAGGTGTACATGATAATGCAAGATCCTATACTATTCTAAAAAGAACGAAAGCAATTGTTTATAACTTATTAATAATCCAACTTAAGTGTTTGAAAAGAATGTAAATTTCAAATACAAAATCTCCTCCAACAAGAAGGACTAACAAAAAAGATCACAAATCACTCTCAAAAAACCAAAAGAAACCAAAGTCAAACTTGGAAAAAGAAGACAGAAACAATGTTTTTTAAGGACCTTTCTTTTTCAAGAAGTAATGAAAATAACCTTTTGAAGCATTCTATATGCTACAAAAGAATAGACCGAAAGAAGAGCACAAGGAAACTTTGCAAGTTACCAATTCGACAATGAATGAAAACTTGAACAAAAAGGGCTTCAACTTGTACCAATCGACCAAACAGTAGCAAAGAGCTTTGAGAAGCTGACCAAGAAGTCAAGAAAGAAACACTTTCAAATTCATCAAAAAGAAACTTTCAAAAAGCAAGAAAAGGTGTAAGGCCACGAAATGACAGAAATCAAAGAAACTACCCAATAATCAAGCTTGATAGAAACATTGAAAATAAGTTGTTGTTCCAGGGGTCCAGAATGATAAAGAACCTCTATAAGAAGTCTTGTGTGTTCAAACAAAAATCATAAAACTCACGCAAAAGCAAACCTAGGCCAAAAATTTTTCAAAGAAGAAGAGAATTCAAAACAGTAAGCTCACTGAATAATTAAATTCTAAAGATAGAAATTGACCACTCAGAATCCAAATAGACCATGAATCAAATCTTTCTAGGCAAAAAGATTTGAAAAAAGTATGCAAAAAATGGTATACGTGAATGTGTTCAAGCACAGAGGCATGTACACACGCTTCTGACAAATTAGAATCACATATACGTGGGTTAAATTCACAGAAACAAGCATGCATATGCTACTCTAAATAGACAAAAGTGTGTATACAAATTTTTGAAAGAAAAATAAAAAATGAAGCCAGATCAAAAAGATCAGACTTAAGGTTTGAGATTCCACTAGACCAAACAATACTATCACAGCAAGCAAACCAAGAATTGAGCCCTGATTGACACTGAACAACCCAAACTAGGAATAACAAGATTGTTATCCCTAGTGGAGTCGCCAATTATGTTATGGGAATAAGTACCCTAGGGCATTGGGTTGAAACCCCAACAGAGCAAGAGAAAACTATAGCAAGAAACACTCGTACAACTCAAGCAACATGCTTATCTAAAAAAACTATGTGATAGTGACCATACCCGGATGTCCCATGCTTGGGTAGTTCCAGCAAGGTTCAGACCCTCTACAACTCCTGATGATCTACGAATCTACAAATCAACCAATCTGAACATACATAGTAGCATATAGATAAAGCATTTTAATGAAATAAACTTTATATCATATAAGCAAGATGATTAGTTACACATCAAAATGATATTCATACATGAATTACAACAATATTTGATGCATAAACAAAGTTAATGTCAGGAAAAAGATAGTGTTTCTTTTTATTGTCGAAAGCTATAACCAACACGGACGAAATTTGCCTAAGTCTTCTTCTTCTAGCACCAAGAAGAACCATCCTCCAGATCCGTCTAGTCCCAGTCTTCAACAACCTCCTTCCATAACCAATACCATGGTACCTCAACCAAGTGGGAGAATATCAACACTCGAGGAGACAAGGGTTTCATGAACTTGAGGAGGTGGTTGAAGCACAGGGATACTTCAGACTCAGTGAGGGGATAATCTTAGTATAGTAATTCCATTCTTCTCCTCATTAAGGCCTTCCCATAGAAGTCTATTTATACTTCTCCCAATTAGTTCTTTAGTTGGGAAATAGTTGGGAAACATTTGGGCCATAGGCACTAGGAGGTAATCAACAGGTAAAACCCATGAACTCTGCCAATAGTTAAGGAAATTTAATTTTTTTAAGTGTTTCAACACATATACGTAGGTTGGGTATTGACTAACCCACATGTACACGCTTTTATCACAGGTCAAAGTAGTGTACCGGGAGTAAAACATTGTTTTTAAAATATTTGGACCAAGTCTCGAAGGAGGGGTTGCCATAGGCCATAAACTAAGCATCACAAATACCAAGGGTGATATTTGGAGCTATAACAAGAGGGATAAGAAGAGAATGGAAAGGAGTTGCATGTGCTGAGGGTGAAACTCTGGAAAGAACAAGAGCTGCTCCAACTCGAGGAGGAAGTGCAACAACAACATATTCAACAAGGGGTGCATCATGTGCAGATAGATGAGGCAATTCCTGTACAAGTAGTTGATTCATTTAAACATCTAGCATTATGCAAACACGGTGAACCCTCGCAGGGAAAAGACTTTGATCATGAGATAGAATAGGATCTTGAACATTTCAATGCAAACATGGAGCAGCAGGAGTTGGAACAGGACAGTGGCCTCATGCCTCACCAAAGAGAGGTTGACACACCTTCTTTAATGCATCTAGATGATGAGAAAATCTTGAATGACCATGGAGGCATTGAGATCCTTGGTGGTCAACTGGAAGCAGAGATGCACAACATCTCCTTTGACGAATCTCATCATAGAGTTGTGCAGTCTCAGAGAGTACCGAATCTGGAGGACCAAACATTCCCTATGCAATTTAAAGAGAAAGTGATCATGATTCATGTATACAAGCATCCATCTACGTTGGTTGATGCAACTATAGTGTATACTGAAGCCACTATCTCAAGCATCCATTTTCTCATAGTTGAGAATGAGCGAATGGTGAAGGAACTACAGGTGAATATGTAGGGATGAGACTTGGTGACAATGTCTGCCTGAGCTAAACTGAAGAAGGCACAACTGGATGACGTATTGTCCTTGGACATAGTTATGCGAGCATTGTACTCCATGTTTGGTACCATGGATCAAGCAGTCATTCATCTCCACAGATGGTAGCATTGATGTGCAAGAAGAGTAAAAATCTTGAAGAACATACATATTGTTATTGATAACATGTAAGCATGGATGATGAAATACAAGGGAACCTCACTTCACTTGCCAAAGATGATGAAGGCCAATGCGGTCGAGCTGCAAGAACATATCCAAAGTCAGTTCTAGAACTATGAAGACCTACTGAAACTCATCGCTAGCGTACAAGCTTCCCATGCACAAGTATTCAAAAGCATGGAGGTTATAGTGCACATTCATGTGATCCCATCACTTGGGATGCTCACCCAAGCGAAGACCAAGAAGCAGGTCCAACAGGAGCTTGACTCGTACTTCAACTAGGTGATGTGCACTGCGACCAACCCAAACTTGCTTGTCAATGTAAACATCATGCACAAGTATGTTGTTGGTCCGACCACACTAAATACAATGATGCACATGCTCACAGATGAGTTGGACACAAGAGCCCAAGTAATGTACCTAGATGCTGTGGAGGCAAGGTTCAGGTTTTAGATAAATGTCACAACAGAACACATGGACACTCTCAAGGGCTACCAATATTGGCATATATATGTTACTGTTGATCAGCATGAGGATGTCGAGCAGTTGGACTTCTTTGGTTGTCTAAGTCCAAATGATGTCTAGTTTGGCTTGTCCAAGCCATTGTTCACATAGGTACATGTGCATTGTAATGTTGAGTCATGTCAAGTGTAATTCAAGTGTCAAGAGTGGATGTAACATTCATAGAGTAGGTGGAGAGTCATGAGGGTAGTTGAATGGTCACAAAGGGGAATGTCAAGGGTCAGCCCACCCTTTGCTATAAATAGTCCCCCATAACTCATTGTATAGGCTTTTGGTCAGCCAAGCTTCTACTTAGACTATTTTGAAGAAGGCTTTGATAGTATTGTGATGCGCCTTGGCTTCTCCACTGCACGAAGCTAGTACATCTCATTGGAGAAGTAGGTGGATGTGGCTGTAATGTTCCACTATTGGGGCTGGTAGCTTTACATGGATGTATTGTATGATTGTGGCTTACGCTTCTTTATATCATAAGAACCAACACATTTTCATGCATATGTTTTTATTGTAGTTAGAATGCTCTGGTTTCTTTAATGATATGTGTTGTTTAACTTACGTAATTGTGTATGAACTGATCCACCTGCATTTATATGAATCTTGTTGTTAATGTGTTGCATATGTTGTTAATGTTGTCACCGTCCATGTCGACTACACTGCTGAACATCAGACAGACCTTTCACTTGAACCTTGCTATAACAACCGCCACACCCGTCTTGAACTGATCCATGGGTGTTGCATATGTTATATTACCTTGTATGATGTGACAAACACATCCGAGTGAAATGCTCCACTAGAAGTTGTGCATGTCCTTTGTGTTGTGTTTTCCTAGCTGAGTTGGGACTGCTCCCTTTCAACTTGGAACTCACATTCACCTTCTTCCCCTTTCAAAGTGTGGGAACGTCTCATACACATTCCTTGACTCACTGCATTAGTCACACCCCTGTTGCTTACAGGGTTATTCTACTTACCTCTTTGTGACACCGCAGTCAAGGAATTACCTTACGACCCACTGCTGGGACTCCTACACCAAACGGTCTGAGGTATAATTGGGACTTCTTACCGGGTAAATCCCCTTGACATGTTGGCAAGTATAGCACTGTCAACATGTCTAGCACTAGAAAGATGACCTAATGAGAAGCAGTGCCCTCTCCTCCAGTTTTGAACCTTTTCATATATTCCATGGAGTCTTGAATTCTTCTTCCCCCCAGGTGTTTTTCGAATCATGAAGATGTTTCCATCTTGAGGAATATTTTTGATCTATTTTCCACTCACGCATATGATGGTGAAGGTGAAGTGGCCTGACCTGAGCACTTACATAACTTCATTTCCATGATTTATGGGGAAGATGAATTTACTGACGAAGAGGCTGGTTTGCTGCTTTCATTCAAACTACGCGAATCTCCATTTCATTGGGTGCTCAGCATACCGAGTGACATCGAGAACTCATTTGAGAATTTCTGTGATCTTATTGAAGACACGTTCTATCATTTTGATCCAGAACATCTTGACCGGAAATTACTACAACAACGAAGGGATCCACATGAATCCATTATTGGTTTTTGGTAGTGCTTCCGTGACTTACAGTTTCAAGCTTCGAGGAGCTAGATGAAGTTCACTTATCTCTGGGACCAATTCGAGTACTATCTTAAGAAATCTACCCATCCCATGAGAAAGCTTGATGTCAAGCTTCTCTCAAACTTCTTCATTGATGGAACTATGCAATTGAACCTGGGAGTAGGCATTGTCTCAATGGACTGTTTCCCTCCCTCTCATTCAATAGTTCCACCACTGCCCAGTGATGTCGAGGATCATGCTTTCACACATGTTCATCCTTCACACTCTCGCAACATCAATCCACTCCATTTTCACATAGATTTAGTTTTGAGTCCTTCGAGTTTACATTTGCATTGTTTTCTTTGACCTTCATCTTTGCACTCAGGTGTTCCTCCGGATGATGCTATCTTGGGTTCATCCATTCTGGAATCTTCATTTTTTGTGAATGAGGAACAACCCACTAATGGAGTTGGTGTTGCACAACCAACATGCGTTGTCATTCATGAAGAGTATGAGTGGGAGTTTAGACATCAAAACTTAGTGAAGGATGACTCCCTTCCATTTGAGCCCCCTCCATTATTTCCTAGCGTCTTTGGTGAACCTCCCATCCATGATTTTGCTTGTGTTTTTTCATCCATGGATGCACCCATTGTTAATCACTCACAGGACTCATCAAATGTTTGTCCATCATTTGACGATGGAGAGGATAAGTTATTAATTGGAGATCCACTCGATGCTACATATATCTTTTCCGGAAACATCGAGGATGAGTTCATTTGCTTTTTATCTACCCCTCTGTTTGATTCATGTGATCATGAGGATGCCGAAGAATTCATTTATTTTTCTAATTGTCATGGTTGTGATCAATTTGCTTCCAATTTTGATCACGATCACAAATCTATCACAGTTAATCTTTTGAAGTCACCAACATATGATGTTCTACCTGATCATGAAGTTGAGACACCCAATACTATCGAGGCACTTCAGCCCGAGCTTATGGTTATGTTAGGCCCTCACTCTCTTAAGGTTAGTCTCATTTCCGATCATGAAATCATTCAATCTCGCAAGGCTCCTCATCACTCATCTGTATGCATTGAAGATCCATCTCACACATAGATCACACTTCCTCCACTCGAACTGCATGATCCCATTACTCATGCTTTGGAGGAGTCTTACATTGTAAGCACTTGTTCGCGATGCAAGTTGTCTTTGTTTATTTCGTTTTCTTGCTTGTCACAATCAAGAGTGTGCTTATGCTTCAAAGTTGCATGTAGTGTCACACAACAACATGAGAAGTCCACAGACTTCTTGTCATGCACTTGCACTCACTTATGTCACGTGGGCAGTTTGAAACATGAAGTGTGGTTGTCTTCATTTTTATATCTTTCTTCCTTGTTGGTTTGCACCACTGGGTTGCTCGCAGACCAAGGCTTCATGAACATGGGTCTACCAATGCACTAGTGGATGCATTGGAATTATCACTTCATGTGATCAAGTCCATGCACCATTAGTGTAGGAGTAGGAGTAGTGTTTTCTTGCATCCTTGTTTGCTTACATGCTTTGTTTGCTTGATTGTTTGCTTGCTTGTTTGTTTTCTTTTTTTTCTTTTGTTTTTTCTTCTTCTTTTGCTTCACTTTGTTGTTAGTTTGTTCGCTCGTTTCCTTCATAGGTTAGCTCGCATGAAACCATGTGTGACTCATGAAATGAGCTGGGTAAAGTATAAGAGGGTTTGTACAGCTAAGCTACTTGGTTATCTATCATGTTGCCTCTGTTTGATGAACTTGTTACTCTTAGTCCATGATACATCGAAGTAAAATACATCCTTTTCGAAGTGAAACTTGGTGTAAACACAACGCTTGCACGCTAACTAATGTCACCTTTTCTACTCGATTATTTTTGGGTTAACCCTTGTTAGCTCAGTTAAGTAGAGTAAGGTGAGGGGAAAAACCTTAATAGGCACGTCAGAGATATAGTAAACTACTTCACTACTGGAACAACCTCCTCTTCTCCTAATAAGTCGGGATCCCTCTTCTGTCTTTGAAATGAATAAGTGTTATGCACAATGAAAATGAAAAATAAATGGGAGGTGATGCAAGTAACTCCATCGGGGTACTAACCAAGCTCGGTGGCAGTGGAGCCATGCTTGTGTTTCTATGTCACTCCGCCAGAGTACTAACTAGACCTACTGGCAGTGGAGCAACACCAAAGATGAAACTAAGACTCTGACGACTATACTTCTTATGCACCTATATACCCCTCAACCCTAATTGAAACAACTGTGTTTCATTGGCTTGGAATCTGTGTCAATCAACCAAGGGCTTAGCAGATGCTACATCTTACAATTAAGTTGGTGTGAAACCAAGATGAGCTAGGAGCTGAAGAACACTTCCTGAGGCATTAGACTTGCTTTTCATGAACAAGGTCTATGGAGAGAGCTGGAGTTCTCCCAGTGTGTCACCAAGTGTTCTAACGGCTACAAAAACCCTCCAAATTTTTCCTTACCCTGTTTTTGAGCCTCCCTACGAACCTTACACAACACGTTTTCATGCTTCATCAAGTACCCAAGCTTCATTATTTTCCTCGCACAAAGGCAACATGTTAATCACAATCAATCCATTCCCCTCATAGGTTGCTTACTGAGACTTGGTCCAGTTGTAGGCTGAGCAAGTTCCCCTTGAAAATTGTGCATTCCTGAAGGGAAACCAGTCTTCCCTCTAGGAATTACACAATCCTCTTTGACAGCCTGATGGGCTCCAGGATTGCATAATCTTGCCAGCCAACCCTCCCAGCAGGATTTGCACAATTTTTCCCAGCAGCAAGCTGTTAAGTCCAAGATTTTTATAAATCTGGGCACTAGTCAGCTGCTCTACCTAGAAATTGCGCAATCCCATTGGATAGTCAGCCCAACTCCAAGCCAGGAATGTGTAGTTTTCCCTAACAGTTGAGCACGCGCGTGCATGAACAGTCTGGTTGACCAGTTCCACTCGGGACCAAGGAAATTTGACTTGCATGCATGCATGACTTGATCTTCTTAGAATAGTCAGAGACAACATGCAGAAGTCATCCCATCATTTAGGGAACATTTTTTAGTAGTTGGGAGTCACATGCAAAGTTGCTTTAGAAGTTTCCCTCCAAGTGTCACTTTTTCCTAGATTTGTGGCATATGCGTCATCAGACCAAAATTATTTATTTGATGCATAAGAGCTCATTCATTCACATAGATCTTGAAGCTCTGACACCCCACAACACATCCAGGACTCTTCAACACATCTGGCTTAGCTATTCACGAGGAAGTGGCCTCAACTTGTCTTTTTCAACATTTCTGTCACTTTTTTTTATTCGCTTGTGTGAGTGTTGTTTTCTTGATTTCTTTGAACATCCGCTTTGGTTTACATATATTCTAGCTTTTCCTAGCTTTGTTTCAATTTTCATTGTTATCTCACTACTATTGCATGCATGAAACTATTTTGCATGGACGTTTGACCAACCAGCAAATGACCTCACCGAAATTCATGTTGATCTATTTTCTAAATCTTCCATTCATGTTTTGCATGCACTATTTATCACTTCTTCTATTACTTAGTGTCTCAAGGCATTTCATTGACTTACATGCTTTTTGTTAGCCGTCAACGAGTCGGGCCAACCTTGGCCTAGTCTCTGCCTTCACCAAGGATGCATTGCTCAATCTAGGGAATGAAGGCTCACCTTCCTCTCTAGATTTGCACATTATGGCCCAACACTAGCCTCCTTGATTACTTTGCACATTCGAGGATGACAATGGTTTCTTGGCCTAGGAAATTGGGCAAGTCTGTCCTTGGGCCAGCAGTCCTTCCCAGCTGGAATTGTGCATTGCACAATCCTAGAAGCTGTTGCCCAATTGGATTGTGCATTTCGCAAATCCAGTAGCTAGTCCAGCCTTCGAGATAGGCCAGACTACCTTTTTCACAGTTCTAGCAGCCAGTCACACAACCTCCCATTGAAATTTTCGCAATCTTGCTCACTAGTTTCCGAAGTATGTTTTGTGTCCTTCCCCAGATTTGCTTTTTTTTCACTGACATATTTCTTTCCATGCATACCGCTTGTTTCCTGATCTTTCAGGTGTTCATCTATCTCAATGGCTTCCAAGAGAACGAGATCTCAAGACATTGATGGTATGGCAGCTGGAGTAGCAACTCAGTAGGTGTCCTCTGGTTTACCGATTTATGAATATACGAAGTTGTATCTAGACAAGGACATCAAACTAAACTTGCAAGAGGTTAATGAAACATTCACAGGTACTTTTGGGGAAGACATTGAAGATCGTTAAGTGTACATGAACATTCATAAATCTATCTTTTACCGGATTACATGCAGATACCTCGAGTTCCCATGCACGGACATGATTCACTGGATCACCTCTCACAATGACCCTAAGACGACGACCTTGCGTAGTGTAAGTGGGACAAATCTTGAAACCTTCTTGGCATGATATTATGATGAGATGTATCAGATGACCAAGCTCATGACTATCAGGATTCCCCCATTCATCTTGCCCAAAATTAGAGGCCACTCCAAAGACATTTTGAAGGAATGGGTAAAGGATCTAGCTCCTTTCAAGATGACCTCCAATCAGATATATAAGATGAAGATATTGAGGAAGGCATACCAATACTTGGTCATATTCGCACTTTGACTGAGTGGCTAAGTAAGCACTAAGAAATTCCCTCAAAGTTAGGTGGTCACACTCAATGAACTAGCTATAGAAGGAAGACCATGCAACTGGTTTGACATACTGGCTCATCAACTAAAGGAGAAAGTCATGAAGGCTCGACAGTCACCCAAAAGCATGCATGTAGAGATTTACATATCCTCCTACATTCTAGAGGCAGTCTGTGCTAGACATGAGTTCTTGATTTAGAGAGAGAATGGTCACTGACGGAGACTATTATGAGCACGTACTTCAAGTTATTGTTCGAGTGCATCTTCTGAGGAGTAATCATACGGTTGTCCAACTATCTTGTCAGCCTAGTGTATAGGTTGATATTTCAACAGGATCCACCCTGCATGTCAAAAGAAATGATGAAGGCATTTTTAGGAATTGTAGATTGGTGTGCCTCACTGGATGCCACATTCATCCGAGTGTTGAGTGCGAATAAGCCTCCACATGTTCTTCCAAAGTTTGCATTGGACTTGCTTGTCATGCAGGAAGTAGTGTGTCATATCTCAATAGGATTAACAGCTAGGCTACAGTGGAAGAATAAGGCATGTTGGCCCACTCTTCCATTGTGGATTAGGTTATATGAGATCCATAGCATCAAGAAAGTGGATGTCTAAGTTGAACAAATGAAGAAGTATGCATTCGACCTCCGAAGCTTCAAGTCGTATGACCCACATTGCATTATGAAGGATCAATGCATGAGATTTGAGTTCAATTGGATCCTTGGGGCATGTCATTGGGTTGAGGAGGACTCATGGAGGTATTGCTACAATTCCTCCAGACACAATTAACAAGTCATTTTCACCGTAGAGTGGTTAGCACAACAGTATGAAGGAGCATCATGAAGAACACCAGCATTAGCAACAACAATAGAAACAACAAAGCCAAACATACCTATGCGTGATAAAGGGAAGAGAAATATTACCAATAGCATGGAGGAGTTACAAAGATGTAAGATTTAAGTAGATTGACTTGTAGAACAAGCAGTTATGGATATTCAACAGAAGAGGCAGCAGTGTGACAAGCGAATCATGTGAATGCAAAGGGATAAAAAGAGAATGGAAGAAGCAGAGAAGGATTTATATGAGCTAAGGGAGAAACTTCAGAAAGAACAAGAGTTGTGCCAACTCGAGAAGGAAGCACAGCAACATCAAATTCAATAGGGGGTGAATCACATGCAGACAGACGAGGCATCACCCGTACAAGTAGTTGATTCTTCTGAACAGCTGGAATCAGGTGAACAGTGTGAACCCTCACAGGGGAAAGACTTTGCTCATGAGATAGAATAGGCTCATGAATATTTGGAAGCAGACATGGAGTAGCAAGCGTTGGAATAGGACAATGACCTCATGCCTCACCAAAGAGAGGTCGACTCACCTGCTACAATGTATCTAGACGATGAGAAAGTCTTTGATTACCAAGGGGGCACTAAGATCCTTGGTGGTCAACCGGAAATAGAGATGCACAATGTCTCCTTTGATGAATCTCATCATATAGTTGTGTAGTCACATAGAGTATTGACTCTGAGGACCCCCTACGTAATTTGAAGAGCAAGTGATCACAACTGATGTGCACAAGCATCCAACTGCATTGGTTGATGAAGCTAGAGTGTATGCTGAAGCCACTAGGTAAAGAATCCATTTTCTCATAGCTAAGAATGAGAAAATGGTGAAGGAACTACAGGTGGCCAATCAGGGAGGAGACATGGTGACAATGTCTGCTCGAGCTAAACTGATGAAGGAAATACTAGATCAAGTATTGTCCTTGGACACAGTTATGCGAGCATTATACTCCAAGTTTGGTGCCATCAATCGAGTAATTGTTCATGTCCATGGATGGCAACAGCGATGTGCAAGAAGAGCATGCATCTTAAAGAACATACATATTGTTGTTGATAATGTGCAAGCATGGATGATGAAGTACAAGGGAGCCCCGCTTCACTTGGCAAAGATGATGAAGTCCAATGCGGTCAAGTTGTAAGAATTTATCTAGAGTTAGGTCTTAAACTATGAAGACCTATGAAAACTCATCACTAGAATACAGCTTCTCATGCACGAGTATTCAAAAGCATGGAGGTTATAGTACACACTCATTAGATCCCATCACTTGGGACCCTCACCAAGGAAAAGACCAAGAAGTAGGTCCAACAAGAGCTTGAATCGTACTTCGATGAGATGATGTGCACTGCCACCAGTCCAAACTTGCCTATCAGTGTAGGAATCATGCGCAAGTACATTGTTGGTATGGCCACACTAAAGACAATGGTACACATGCTCACAGACAAGTTGGACATAGGAGCCCGAGCAGTGTACCCAAATGCTATGGAAGCAAGGTTCAGGCTTCGGACGAATGCCATAGTTGAACACACAGACACTCTTAAGGACTACCAATCTTGGCATCAATGTGTTACTGTTGATCAACATGAGGATGTTGAGTAGTTGGGCTTCTATGGTTGTCTAAGTACGAATGATGTCTAGTTTGGCTTGTCAAATTTATTGTTCACATGGGTACATGTGCATTGTAATGTTGAGTCATGTTAAGTGTAAGTCAAATGTCGAGAGTGGATGTAAGAGTAATAGAGTAGGTGAAGAGTCATAAAGGTAGTTGAATGGTCACGAAGGGGAATGTCAAGGCTCACCCCACCCTTTGCTATAAAGAGTCCCTCATAACTCATTGTATAGGCTTTTGGTTAACCAAGCTTCCACTAAGACTATTTTGATAATGGCTTGCACAGTACTGTAATGCGCCTTGTCTTCTCCACTCCACAGAGCTAGTACATCTCTTTGGAGGAGTAGGCGAATGTGGCTGTAATGTTCCACTGTTGGGGCTAGTAGGTTTACATGGATGTATTGCATGATTGTGACTTACACTTCTTTATCTAATAAGAGCCAACACATTGTCATGCATATGTTGTTATCGTAGTTGGATTGCTCTGGTTTCTTTAATGATATGTGTTGTTTAACTTACGTACTTGTGTATGAACTGATTCACATGCAATTATATGAATCTTGTTGTTAATGTTATCACCATCTGTGTCGACTGCTCTTCTGGACATCAAACATACCTTTCTCTTGAACCTTGTTATAACAACCATCACACATGTCTTGGACTAATCTGTGAGTGTTGTACTTGTTATATTACCTTGTATGATGTGAGTGTCACATCCGAGTGGACTGATTCGCCAGAAGCTATGCATGTCCTTTGTGTTGTGTGTTCCTAGATGAGTTGGGACTGTTCCCTTTCATCCCGGAACTTACCTTCACCTCCTTCCCCTTTCGAAGTGTTTGAACCTCCCATACAACTTCCTTGAATCACTGAATCAGTCACACCCTTGTTGCTGACAGAGTTATTCTACTTTCTTGTGTGCGACACCACCGTCAAGGCATTACCTTACGAACCACTGCTGGGACTCCTACACCAAATGGTTAAGGTCTAATTGGGACTTCTTACCGGGGAGATCCCCTTGACATGTTTGCTGGTCCAGCACCATCAACATGCCTATATCTAGAAATTTCAAGACTACATGTTGATGCCCCTCTAGCCTTCCTATTGCACCATTTGGGTAAGATGAATCCCATGTAATTTGATGAAGTGAGGAAACGTATGGAAGGTCAAAGAAGTATCTCTCGTGGACCTTGTTAAGGGAAATCCACAATATCATGTCGGTCGTATATGTTAAAGGGTTTATGAAATATTATAGAATAGGAAGGGAGAATAAAGAAGATGGTTGAGTTATGTATATTATGCATTCCTCACAACCATTCCTTTTGTGTATTGTGGAAGGTATGTATATTTCTTTTTATTTTTTATTTATTTCATTCCATTTAATTAATTAATTAAATGAAAAATCAAATAAGAAAGAAGTCTTAGTATAAAGAAAAAATTATATATAGATAATATTTAATTCGCCAAACTATAATATTATTATATATAATTGAGTGATTTTATCATATTTAGTATGAGATTGTGTAATATTATCTTTTTTAATGAAGCATGACATTTTAGACATAGGCTTAACAACAATTTTTTTTTTTAAGCACAATTATGATTGTAATAGTTTTTTTTAAATGAATCATGACATTTTAGAGATAGGCTTAACCCTTGTCTCAAACCACGAGAGGCCTTGAAGAAGGTAGCCACCCTACCATTTACTAAGGGAGCAACCCATGGGTAGGAAATATAAAGCATGACCCACTAAATGAATTTTGCATCAAATCCCAATCTCTTCATAACTTTCAGAAGGAATGTGTGACTTACCTGGTCAAATGCATTTTCCATGTCCAACTTTATGACCATTCCTTGATCCCCACGCTTCTAGCTCGAGTCAACGGCTTCCTGGATCAGGATAACATCGTCATAAATTTTTCTACCTGGAAAAAATCCACCTTGGTTGGACGAGATCAGAGCAGAGAGAAGAGCTTTAAGGCGAGTTGCGAGAAGTTCTGAGATGATCTCATAGTAGGTTTTAAATAAAGAAATCAGCCTGAATCTAGAGAAGGATGTGGGATTAGATCCTTTGGGGATGAGGCCAAGAAAAGAAGAATTTATTCCTCCTCCAACAAAGAGATGTTTCAATGAGCATCATATCATTCGATTCAACCCTTTATAAATCAGGTCCCGGTATTTTTAAGTACAATTGATACTTAATGTGTCTTGACATTCTCTTTTGTGAACTTGGATTTTTTTGTGAGAAAATGATGATTTCCTGTGTTATTGTTTAGTATTGTCTGTGACAATACATGGCAAGTTACTGGTTTCTTATCAATTATCATACATATATTTACATGATTCTAATAATATGATCATTTAGGTCTAAATTACGCAAAAAAATTATATATAACTTTTAATAATAAAAAATAATCACCTTTATTTTAACAAAATTTTAAATAAGTGACATGTATCTCCAACGTGTTCTAGTTTGAAATATTTTTTAATTATTTTTATAATTTGATGAGCAATGAAAGGTTTATATAACTTATCTTTGATGGAAATCTTAACACTTTCATTTAGTATTTTTTTTTGAGTTATTTGGTTCACGTGGAACAACGGAGGTAAAGAAGATCCATCTACACTATAGGACACGTCATTATGAGGTTGTGGAAATTTGTCCATGTATTTCAACTCATCATTCTAGTGCTATTTAAACTAGCCATTGAACTAGATGTTGCAAGGGAAACATCCTAAGGAAATAGCATATAGCACTAATTAATGCTCCTTTGACAATTGCTGAAAGACAGAAAAATATCAAGAAAGGTAAGGACCATACTATAATGAAAGCTTATTGCAATATTGCTTTATTGAGCCTTACAAATCATGAGGCCTACGCTGAAGTTAAAGATGCATGAAGATTTTTTCTCTTGATAATATGTTGTTATATGTCATCTTGTATTTAGGTACTCTTCCTGCCAACCTGAAGAATCTTACGATTGTATTATAATGAACCTAGATTTTGTACAAATATTATTTCCATATTGATGGGGGTTTTATATGGATTCA
Source organism: Pinus tabuliformis (assembly GCA_031772625.1). Classification (NCBI taxonomy): domain Eukaryota; kingdom Viridiplantae; phylum Streptophyta; class Pinopsida; order Pinales; family Pinaceae; genus Pinus; species Pinus tabuliformis. The sequence goes on along the minus strand of CM062811.1, from coordinate 84,646,734 downwards.
TTAACCTTTTTATGTTGATTTGGTCGAATACTCTATTAGTATGCTTTTTTCATTGTGGGTTCTTGACCTATTAAAGATTTATTTTATCTGCTAAGTTTTCATTGCATTTTTAAGTGTCTTACAAGGAACTAGTTTATATTTCAGTAACTGGTATGAAGTTGGTTGGTTTTATTCTTTGTGAAGATAGTAAAAAATATATGGAGCAATGGCTTCCATCCCTTCAAGAGAATTAAAAACAAGGCTATTGAGAAAATATCTCCAGCACCGAGAGAGGTTTGGTAGCAATTGTGGAATTCGTGAACATGTCTTCGTCTGTGGCATTGGCTACTGGGTAGCTTTCTTGATCTTGTATAGAGGAAAGTAAATTTTCATTTATCTTATACTACATTAACCATGGAATTTCCATCTTTCAGGGCACACTTTCCATCACTGGTAGAGAAAATTATAAGAGAGTATCACACTTTTCTTACCAGTTCTAAATGATTCTATATGCAACAGTGGTGGCTTTAATCACTTCAAGTGCAGTAAAAATAAGTCTATTGAGAAAGCAACTCCAACACTTAGAGAGATTGGGTAGCAACTGTGGAATTTGTGAACATGTCTTTCTTTGTGGTGTTGGCTATTGTGCATAGATTTTTTGATCCCATATAGAAGAATCTAAATTTTCATTTACCTTATACTTCATTAATGATGAAATTGCCAACAATTAGGGCAGACTTTCCATCACATTTATAGATAAAATTACAACAAAGTGTCACACTTTTTTTATTAGATTTAAATTCTCCTATATGCAACAACTACCTTATGCTTCATAGTTTAAATCTGTGTAAGGAGGAGGAGTCTTAAAGTGCAAGATAGAATAAGAAGAGGGGAAGTAGGGATTGAGCGGTGTATGAAGAATGCTATTTGGGACTTGAGATTCATGTCGTAACACCCTTATTTATGCATCACACATGATTTCATAATAATTTATTTGATTCTCTAATATGATTTAGAATAAAAAAAGTGAAGAGGACAATAAGCTCATTATTTGAGATAATAGTATGTTGAAGCCCCGAAAATTGGGTCTACAACAAGGGGGATACCCACCCGGTCTAGACCTTGGTTAGCAACTCCTTTTCTCTTTGGTAAAGTGGGTCCGACTGGGGATATGGGACCAATTTCCCAATTTGTGTGTGTGTGTGTGTGTGAAGAATTGATATTTCCTTTCTAAGAGTTCCTAAGTGACATGCTCTAATTCTAACTCTAATCTAATAACATGCAAATTGTATTATAATAAGCAAAAATATATAAGTCTACACTAACCCAGGGTGTAATCCTTTTGTTATGCGATCTAAAATGATTTCAAATAACAATTGGTAATAAAGATCATTCAACTATTATGAGAAAAGAATTCAATACAGATAAATCACTTCATATAAAAAGTTAGATGAAACAATTGTGAAAGGCATATCGCATAATAAGCTACTCATACATTAAGCATAAATAAATAGCTATCACCGTACAAAAGTGCCAAATGATAACTAAAGCATTCACGCATCAATATATAAACAACTGAACATGAGTATCACTTTTAACAAAATGACAGAAATAGTTAAGAGATAGAAGGACCATTTATAACTAGTTCTACTCATGAGCTTCAAGTGATAATGATTTATCTCTTCTTAATCCAACATCTACTAAGAGTACAGAAGTGCAACATCAGTAGCAGATATCAATAAATCCTATTCCATTCATTCATCAAAACCTCCTCAGAGGGTACAAAAGTACATGTTCTAGGGATAATTTTTTGACAAATTTCAGGACCCTTCTCTAAATGCATAAGAAGGGTTGAGAAGGGTTTAAACACTACTAACTAAATCTAAAAATAGCTTATTACAAAAATGTAGGATGCGGTTTAAATGACCATCCTCATTTCAGGAAAAAATAAAACAAAATTAAAACTAAAACTGAATCTAAAATTAACAACTAACTATTTCTGTATCTGATCCTTTAAATTGCAATAATTCAACATTTGCTGGAGAAGAGTTCACTGACTGACTTCTGATTTTAGCTGTGCTGTGAAAATAGAATCAGCAAGAGTTGGCACCATCTTCTTGGCAGAATTGATGATACACTTGAGATTCATGCATTGGCTGCATGGTTGTACCAAGTACGCCCAGTAAGAATCCCAATTCGACTTGGTTAACCTTTGGATTGATTCTGCCTTTTCTTGAGCCTTCTGTCTCCAGCCTATCTGTAGTTGATGTTCATATGTACACACCATATTGAAGATGTTTCAGACAATTACTATTGGTTTTAGGATTCAAGTTTCACTTTTTATTTAACCTTTAGTGTTATTTTTACAAATTTCTGGGCTTACAGGTGACTGAGCAATTAGAAGCTTTCCTTTTCAGGAAGTTTTTCCTAGCAATGCGCAATTAAAACTGCCTCCGTGTCTTGATCTGGGCTTCCTTGGTGCGTTTTTTGCCTTTTTCGCGTTTTCTTTTAGCAGATATAAAGCTCAAATTTTGTGAAAATAATGACTCCGTAAGCTTTTGATCCTAAGTTTTCAATTATTTGTTTTTTGGTGTCAGTGCTATCCAGTACCTATTTAATCATGTCTGTGTATGGAATAATTTTGGGCCTTGCCGCTATCCTGTGTAAAAAAAAACAAGCTAGCTTTGTAATGGATGCCTTAGAAGAACCATGTGAGCCAGCAGTAGTCGTAACCTCCATCACTTTAGGATTCTCTTCCTCTAGTAGACTATACATGCCTTCCCAGGTAGCAATACTAGCATCTCTGTTATAGGCGGTGTCTGTATATAGGGATGCCATTTCTTTCTCATCAGAGATCGGGGCTTTGCCTTTCTTTCCCATAACATCTTGCGTACTACTTTGTATATTTCTCTGTTCTCCATTCCTGCAATTTAAAAGTGAAGTGAGAATAATGATAAGGAAAGATGACGGGAAAGTTTTAAATGCCGAAGACATATAAAATATACAACCTTACGTGAACTGGATTTTTGATAAGCACAAAACCATATTCCATTAATGACTGGCAAATAACTCATTAATTAGCATTAAAGCGCATAACTAGGTCTCCATTTATGGAAAATAGTTTTTTGAACAACGAGCCTGAAAGATCTGCGATGAAGTGATTTTGTGATTTGCTTCACAATATCACAGATCACAACATCACATGTTTCTAGCTCGCTATATCGCAATATCGCAAATTCACAATATCGGAATATCGCAACATCGCTATATCACTATATCACAAATCGCTGGAGCACAATATATGTCAATTATTCGTTAATCTTTTTTCTACAAAATGCGATTTACGATATGCACCATCGCATATCGGCAATTTAAAGTTTTTCAGTGTAACTGATTTTTTAGACATGCGATGTGATAAATGTTTTCTTAATGTGTAGTTTTGCATCACAATCTCGCAAGCTTAGACTTCTGCTTGTAAGGAGGTATCCATTATATTTTTGCGATGTGATATGTCCTAAGGAATAATTCTACTTTATCATGAAACTTATGCTTTTCGATTTTTTAAGGGTATTCTCCTAAGTTTATGATGGTAAGTTTTATTAAAAAGGAAATTCAAGTACTAATTGATTTTTAATTTTTTTGACCAAGGGCCCCCACTTATTTAGTATTAGGAATAACACTAAATAAGAAGAGGGGTTGTTGCTGGCCACAATAATTTGCGATTCACTTGGAAGAAGTAGTTATCTCTGCTTTTCTTTTGAATTTTCTAAACTTCCAAAACAGAAAATTTTCCAGAAAATTTAAACTTTATTATAGAAAGACAAAGTACATTATGCTTTTACCTATCAATTATATTTTGTTTCTTCTATTTTCAACTTTGATTATTTACTTCCTTAAGCTAGTGCTTGTATTTACATCAGTCATTACTTGGTTTATAAATATAAAAACAAAGCCTTCTCTGTAAATCAATTTTGAATATGCTCATTTGTCGTAGGTAGGGCCTCTACTACCAGTAGGTGTTTATAGCCTCGACAGGGTTACCTATCACCCAACAATGATCATGTATCCTACTTAGAGGAATTTACAACTTTCAAAGAAAAATCCATATCCACACTAATTGCTTTCATTTTCTTTTTTACCCTTAAAGAACAATATCTTGGTTTGATAGCCAATTTATGACACAGTTATTCACTTGATTTATAGCTTTGCTGAACAAGCTAGCTCATGATGAGACCCCTTGTCTTTTGATTGCAACAATCTTGAGTCATTTCCCTGTTGTGGTATGCAGTATTGGCAAAGTCAGCAAGCTATAATATCTATGATCATGATAAGTCAGCTCGTGATGAGACCTCTTACTCTTTAAGTTAAAGTGTATCATTGGATTATTCTCTGAATGTTGAAGTTTACTAGGTGGGGAGGAATTCATTGTTTCCTTAAGATAGCTCTGGATGATAATGGTAGAGTTATTTGGAAAGAGATTTTCTACAAAGAACCTTCATTTTTGTTATTGATACCTTTCATTGGACTAATATAAAACAATTTCCCACTAAAGGTCATTTTTTTTGTCAAAAATTACAAAGTTGAAACTAGTATAATTTCTAGGCCTAGAGTCTTTAACTGTATCTTGCAATAATAATGATCATTTTTCTAAAAAAATTCTATTTATACAAGAGAAAAAACAAAATCTAAAAGAGAATTTGTGTCTTTCTCATAAATCTCAAATGTAACCATTTACAACCGGTTTTATTAATAAAAACTAATCTACAAAATAGAAGGATGATCTCCTATGGAAAATATTTTTGGAGTATCTGTCCATTAACAGGTAAAGAATCTCTTTTTTCTATTAAATCCTGTAACATAAAGGTGGACGGACCTATGACTTGTATGATTTGGAAAGGGCCAAGCCGTATTCTTTGAAATTTTGTATGTTTCCCTTTTTCCTCATGAGTCTTGTCCCATTTTAAAACTAGATTTCCCATCTGAAATTATTTTCTATATACCATGCTTGATTCAAAAGAGGCTTTTACTAATGCTTGATGATGAGCTTGAGTTATTTTGGCCTGTTCTCGTTGTTCTTCTAACTTAATTATTTCCAGCTGCCTTAGTTGTAAGGAAGAAGCTGGTGCTTCATCAATATATTGAACCAAGGCTAAAGAGGGAATTGCCAAATGAGTTGGAAGAACCACTTCTTTTCCATAAACTAAATTGAAGGGGGAAGTGCCGATGGAGGCCTTCTGCGTTATTCGATCTGCCTATAAAGCATGTATTAAAGATTTGTGCCAATTTTTATGATTTTGGTCAATGGTTCGCTTAATAATTATAATTAAGTTTTTATTTGTAGATTTAGCTAATCCATTCCCTTGTGGATAGAAATTGGCCGAGTATTTAAGCTTGAAACCCCTTTTGAGTGCAAATTCAGTCATTGCATTACCAGAAAAATATGATGCATTATCAAACATTAAAGTAGAAGGCAACCCAAATTTGGTGATTATGAATTGATCTATGAACTTAATGATATGTTCAGCATTAGCCGTCTTGAGCGGAACTACTTCTACCCATTTAGTAAAGTAATATGTTGCTATAAGGATATATCTATGTTGTTTAGAAGAGTGAGGAACGATCTCACCTATTATGTCCAATCCCAACTAATCGAAAGGCTTCTCAATGTTAACTGGTTGCAGTGGCAAGGATGGTTTCTTTTGTCTCCCAGCAGCGGTTTGACAGAATTGACATTTCCTCACGCAGTTATGTGAGTCTTTGAATAATTTGGGCCAGTAATAGCCTGCACGTAAGATTTTATGAGCAGTAGCGTTTCCAACATAGTGTCTGCCTGCTGGCCCATCGTGGAGTTCCTGCAAGACCTTTTCAGCTTTAGATTTCTCAAGACATCTAAGGAGAAAAAAATCATAATTTATTCTAAAAATAACATCATTCACGAGTTGATATTGTTTGGCTTTCAACCTTAGAGCTCTTTTCTTGGCATAATCAAGGTTTAGGCTTACCTCGTACATTTGTACATCGTTTAGGCTTACCTCGTACATTTGTACCTCTCCAGATGGAATTTTGGACATAAGCGATGCTTCGGTCAGCATTTTTCAAAAGCCTTGACCTTTTACAATACTTACTAGTTTGATATCTACGTCATATTCCTGTAAGGCAGTAACCAAATTGGCTCTTTTATCACCCACATCCTTCCGTACTAGAAGATTTCTTACTGCTGGAAATGGTACTATGATTTTTGTATGTGTTTTGAGTAAAAAAGGTTTGAAATATTTAATTGCTTTGAAAATAGCATAAGCTTGTTTCTCCGCATATGAATAATTTAACTCAGCCCCTTGTAAATTGGAACCGAAAAAAGCAATTGGGGCTTCTTCCTTTTCTTGATTTTCTTGAGTGAGTATCGCAAGATATGATCTATCAAAGGCAAATGTATATAAAATAAAAGGATCAGAAAAATTTGGAGTTGCTAAAGATGGATCATTACCAATTTCTTGTTTGATCAGATTGAATGCCTCATGTTCATCTTGGCCCCATTTAAAGTTTGAGTTATTTTTAATCATTGCTTGTAAAGGAGACACTATTCTTGAAAAATTTGGAACAAACCTCTTTAGAAAGTTAATCTAGCCAAGAAATGATTGCATGGCTTTCTTGTTGTGAGGCAGGGGTATTGCGGAAATATCCTTGATTATGTCAGGATCAATGTGAATTCCAGATTTTGACACTATGAATCCGAGAAGTTTTCCTTCACTTAATGCAAAAAAAGGATTTTTTTGGGTTAATTTAAATTCCATACCTTTGACAACGTCGGAAGATTTGTTTTAAATCTCTAAGATGATTGTTTCATTTCTTGGAATATATAGTTATATCATCCAAATAGATTACCACTAATTCATTACCTAACCCCTTGAATGTGATGTCCATGGCTCTCTGAAATGTGGCACCAGCGTTAGTCAAACCAAATGGCATCTTTTGATATGCATATGTGCCCCATTTAGTTCTGAATGTGGTTTTTAATTGATCATCGGGATGTACCAACACTTGATTGTATCCTAAGAATCCATCCAAGAATGACATTAATTCTGACCCTGTGACTGTCTGCAGTATTTGTTCCATGGAAGGCAAAGGAAAATTATCCTTCTGGTAGGCCTTGTTAAGATTTCAAAATTCAGTGCAGATTCTAATGTCTCCATTTTTCTTTCTAACAAGGACCATATTGGAAACCCATTTGGAATTTCGAACGAGAAAAATTATTTTGGCTTTCAATAACTTATTGAGTTCAGATTTGATTTGGTTTTCTAGATTGGGATGGATCTTTCTCAACTTTTGTTGGATAGGTTTTTCATTGTTTGTCATTGGAATAGTATGTTGGATGATGGAGGTGTCGTACGTTTTGAGTTCATCATAATTCCAAGAAAAGACACTTTTGTATAGCCTTAAGAGACGAATATACGCTAATTTTTCTTGAGGAGCTAGACCAAGGCCTAGATTGATATTTTGTGGTTTGATATCAATTCCTAGACTTACTAATTCATAGTTCAAAGTTGAACTTTGGAGTTTTGAATTGGTAGATATTTTAAACCGATTTTTCAAATCATAAAGGTCTTTTAACTTGACTACTGACTTAGGTATGGCATTGTTAGTGCTATCTTGTTGCAATTGTTGGTCATGTTGGTCTTCGTCAATTATTTGATTGGTGTAGGATCCTTCACATGTGAGGAAACTCACGATGTTAGGATCGTCATTGAAAATCCTCCAATTGGTAATGTTATCACGAATAGATGGTCTAAAATTTAATTCAATTGAAAATCGATCAGGGCTAAAATATTCAGAAGGAATGAGCTTGGAAGCTACGTTAGCTAAGAGGTCTGCACTAGCATTCTGGAGTCTGGGAATTGATGAAATATTAAATGCTATAAAGTGTTCAGTCAGATCTTGAACTAAAGATTGATAATGTTTTAAATGACCTGATAAACAATGTATAGTATTATGTACCTGTCTGATTACAATTTCAGAATCTCCGAAAACTTGAAGGTATTTGACATCTAATCCAATTGTTTTGTATAACCCTTGGACTAAAGCCTCGTATTCTGCGGTATTGTTGGTGCAATCAAATTCGAGTCTGCAAGTTAGCATAGTTTTATCTCCCTCTGGACTTATTAACACGGATCCTGCTCCTGCTCCTTCGTTAGACTTAGAACCGTCAATTTTTTTTTTCCAAAATAAATATTTATTTACAGGACTATCTATAAAATTAGTACATTTAGAACTATCTGTTTGAGAGAAATTTTCTACTTGAGATAAAATAGAATGTTCTAAGTAAGGTGAAGTATGAGCATTAAAATTTCCTAGGAAAGAATCTACTGAGTAATTGCCAATGGTGTTACTGATGTATGCTACTGGTTCATTTTCTCCCTCCAGTTCAGTTACTATGTATTTCTGATGTCTTTCCTGCTCAACTTTTATTTGATTTGCTTTACCATTGTAAGGGAGCCACATGTGCGACCAGTCAGTTGCAAAGTATTCATGAAGCTTTTCTGACCAATCTCTGTTAAGAATTAAGCCATAAAATTCCAGAATATCAGCAACTAAAATGTCGATAACTTGACATACCTTTGGGTTCGATGATAGCCTTATGGTAACCTTATTTAATTTGCCAATCACTTCAACTTGCAATCGATCTAATTGAACTATGCGCACAGCATATTTTTGTGGTTGAATGTTCAATTTTACACATATGACTTTGGTAAAATATTCGATGAAGCTCTAGAATCCACTAAGCAATTATGCAAATTTTTATTGAAAATTTCATAAGTAAGAAGAAATGGGGGAGTATGAGATCTCGATCTTCCTCCAATTAAGGTGATATCATTTGGATCAAATTTATTAATCACATTAGTTGGAGGTCTTCCCATGTCATGGGAAGCTTGAAATATTATAGCAGCGGGCAAAGGGGCAACTAGTACAACATGTAATTCTTTCAAAAAGTATCTTTTGCTGGTGTTTTAACTTGCTCAATTTGTAAAAAGTGATATTGGCCCTAGTCTTTTTCATGTCTTCTATGATATTATACTCCCTTTCATATGAAACGATCAGTGTTTTAGATGGCGTTGATGGGTCCGTTTGGACTGGGTTGGTTTGAGTCACTTTAGGTGTCATTTTCTTCGCTGCGACTTTATTCTTAGTCATCGAGCTTGCGCTCTTTGGCTTAGGGGTCGGTTAAGGAGGATAAAGTTGATTTTTGCTGCGAGTGCAACTAGGGATGCCTCTTGATCCTCTTCATCTGGGAGGATGAAATCCCACATACCTTGTAACTCTACAACTTCTTCTTCATCTGTATGTTCTTCAGTAGCAATTTCCTCTTCTTCTTTGGATTCAACACTAGTAATAACGTTAGGGGGTTTGAAATCGGTTGAAGGGTTTCTTTTAAAAGGTCTGTACGAATTTTTAGAAGAAGTTTCTGCCACTTGTTTCTCAATTTCGACCATCTCGTTAGACATGGTTTTCAAAACTTTTTGTAATCCTTCTAAATCGAATGGATCTTTTGATTGTTTTTTCTTGGGATCTTCCTTGAAAGAAACCTTCTTGGATTTTTGTTCTTCTATCACGCTTTTCTTTTCTAGGGCTATAATATGTTTCTCTATTGCTATTGCTTCTTTCATATTTTCAGCTAAAGTTTTTTTGTTAGCCCTATCAATAAATATTGCTATGTTTGATGGTAAAGTAGTGATGTACCATTCACTTTGCACTTCTTCGCTAGGCTTGGAAGCAGTAGGAATTTTGTTTAAGAGTTTATTGAAACGTGCATTGAAATCTTCAATAGGTTCTTTTCACTTGACCCTAAGGTTAGATAGGTCGTTGATCAATGTCGCCATACACCTATCATCACAAAACTTAGTCAGGAATTGTTCTTGGAAAATCTCCCAAATAGTAATAGATCCAGACGGTAATGAGAAATACCAAGATCTGGCTGCTCCTTGCAGAGTACAAGCGAAAAGTCAGATGACAACATCTTCGTTGGTAACTTCATTGAGATTTATGGATAGCATGAAGTTATTTATATGTTCTCCCGCTAGCATGCCTGCCGCAGGATTAAACTTAGGCAGCCATTTTTCAGGATGGGTCGGTAGCTGACTCAAGGGTGCGGGCATTAAGACTGCCCCTGGGTTATTCCATGGAGATTGGGCCATCGCTGATCTATTGACAGAGGAAAGTGCAGAAGATGATCCATGTGGTTGAGAAGATGAGGATATTATGACTCCAAATGATTGAGAAGGAGATGTGGGAGTACCGGTGGACTGATGGACAATGATCTGAAGTGGAGGAGTGGATGGCTAACTTCGTGGTGGAGAGGTTGAGATGGATGATTATGATCAAAGAGTCTCGCTATCAGACCCTTTAGAAGATTTCCTTGCTCTCTTCCTTGTGGGCAGAGGTAACTCGGTTGGCTAGATGCCAATTTTTTCACTCTTTAATTTGGTAAGAGGATTATATTGCGAAGTCACACTGCCTTGAGATTTATCCCATCTTTGAGGAGATATAGAAAATTGTTGAAGTTTGTGAATCAAAGATTCAACTTTAGGAGGTTCAATGTAGATTGTTCTAAAATGTCAGGGTTTGTAGCAGCGGTTGTTGCTCTTGCGACTTCTAGCTCTAGATTCAAAGATTCTAAATTCAATGGAGAAGTCGGGGGAGATGGTGAGGGTGATTTACTCTCAAAATGGTATTTATATTTATACTTGCTTGCCATTCACAGTTCGAGCCCTCCTTCTAGTGCCAAATATGTTGAAGCCTCGAAAATCAGGTCTATAACAAGGGGGATACCCACCCGGTCTGGACCTTGGTTAGAAACTCCTTTTTCATTTGGTATAGTGGGTCCAACTGGGGATATGGGACCAGTTTCCCAATTTGTGTGTGTGTGTGAAGAATTGATATTTCCTTTCTAAAAGTTCCTAAGTGAAATGCTCCAATTCTAACTCTAATCTAATAACATGCAAATTGTATTCTAATAAGCAGAAATATCTGAGTCTACACTAACTCGAGGTGTAATCCTTATGTTATGTGATCTAAAATGATTTCAAATAACAATTGGTAATAAAAAATCATTCAACCGTTATGAGAAATGAATTCAATACAGATAAACCACTTCGTATAAAAAGTTAGACGAAACAATTGTGAAAGGCACATCACATGATAAGCTACTCATACAATAAGAATAAATACATAGATATCATTGTACAGAAGTTCCAAATGATAACTCAAGTATTCACACATCAATATATAAAAAACTAAACATGAATATCACTTTTAACATAAAGGTAGAAATAGTTAAGAGATAGAAGTACCATTTATAACTAGTTCTACTCATGAGCTTCAAGTGATAGTGATTTATCTCTTCTTAATCCAACGTCCACTAAGAGTACAGAAGTGCAACATCAGTAGCAGATATCAAATATAGATATCAATAAATCTTGTTCCATTCATTCATCAAAACCTCCTCAGAGGGTACAAAAGTGCATGTTCTGGGGAAATGTTTTTGACAAATTTCAGGACCCTTCTCTAAATGCATGAGAAGGGTTTAAATACTACTAACTAAATATAAGAATAACTTATTACAAAAATGTAGGATGCGGTTTAAATGACCGTCCTCATTTCAGGAAAAAATAAAACTAAATTAAAACTAAAATTGAATCTAAAATTAACAACTAACTATTTCTGTATCTGATCCTTGAAATCGCAAGCATTCAACATTTGCGTGAGAAGAGTCGGCTGCCTGACTTTCGATTTTAATTTTGCTGTGAAAATAGAATCGGCAAGAGTTGGCGCCATCTTCTCAGCACAATTGATGATACACTTGAGAGTCATGCACTAGCTGCGTGGTTTTACCAAGTATGCCCAGTAAGAATCCCAATTCAACTTGGTTAACCTTTGGATTGATTCTACCTTTTCTTGAGCCTTATGTCTCCAGCCTATTTGTAGTTGTTGTTCATATGTACATACCATATTGAGGATGTTTCAGAAAATTACTACTGGTTTTAGGATTCAAGTTTCACTTTTTATTTAACCTCTAGTGTTCTTTTTACAAATTTCTGGGCTTACAGGTAACTGAGCAATTAGAGGCTTTCCTTTTCAGGATGCCTTGATCTGGGCTTCCTTGGTGCATTTTTCTCCTTTTGCGCATTTTCGTTTAGCGGATATAAAGCTCAATTTTGTGAAAGTAATGATTCTGTAAGCTTTTGACCCTGAGTTTTAAATTGTTTGTTTTTTGGTGTCAGTGCTATCCAGTACCTATTTAATCATGTCCGTGTATGGAAGAATTTAGGGCCTTGCCGCTATCCTGTGCAAAAACGAACAAGCTAGCTCTAGAATGGATGCCTCAGAAGAACCATGTGAGCCAGCCATAGCCATAACCTCCATCACTTTAGGATTCTCTTCCTCAAGTAGACTATACATGCCTTCGCAAGTAGCAATACCAACATCTCTATTACGGGTAGTGTCTGTATACGAGGACGCCATTTCTTTCTCTTCAAAGATCGGGGCTTTGCCTTAGTTTCCCATAATATCCTGCGTACTACTTTTTATATTTATCTGTTCTCCGTTCTTGCAATTTGCAAGCGAAGTGAGAATAATGATAAGGAAAGTTGACGGGAAAGTTTTAAATACCGAAGACATATAAAATATACCACCTTACATGAATTGGATTTTTGATAAGCACAAAACTATATTCCATTAATGATTGGCAACTGACTCAATAATTAGCATTAAAGCACATAACCAGGTCTCAGTTTATGGAAAATACTTTTTTGAAAAACGAGCCCGAAAGATCTGCGATGAAGCGATTTTTCCATTTGCTTTTCAATATCGCAGATCGCAACATCACAGAATCGCAACATCGTAAGGTTGCTAGCTCGCTATATCGCAATATCGCAAATTCATAATATCACAAAATCGCAACATCGCTAAGTCACTATATCATAAATCGTTGGAGCACAATATATGTCAATCATTCATTAATCTGTTTTCTGCGAAATGCGATTTGTGGTATGTGCCATCGCATATCGGCAGTTTAAAGTTTTTCAGCATAAGTGATTTTTTAGACATGCGATGCGATAAATGTTTTCTTAATGTGTAGTTTCGCATCGCGATCTCGTAATCTTAGACTTCTTCTTGTAAGGAGGTGTCCATTTTCTTTTTGCGATGCGATATTTCCTAAGGAATAATTCTACTTTATCATGAAACTTATGCTTTTTTATTTTTTAAGGGTATTCTCCTAGGTTTATGATGGTAAGTTTTATTAAAAAGGAAATTCAAGTACTAATTGATTTTTAAATTTTTTGACTAAGGGCCCCCACTTATTTAGTATTAGGAATAACACTAAATAAGAAGGGGGGTTGTTGCTGGCCACAACATAGTACTAATTGGAGAGACATGTTATAGAAGAGTACTATGTTGGTGTAGTTTCTTGATAGCTAAAATTTTCTTTTTGACTGGCCTTATACTCCCTATACTATGTTCATAATGCTCAGATTTGGGCTATGTTAGTTTTATTACTATAGTTGAAGCTCATGACCATAGATTAAGCACAAACCTATTGTTAGCATTTCTTAATATATGCTTGTTAAAGACACCATAGTTGAGGCTTATCATAATATATGTAACAAATACACATACATTAACGAATTACCTTTGGGTTTGTAATATTTCTTATGTCATGGACAAAAATTCCCCATAGATATTAATTACATTGAAAAATATGACGTAGACTCTTCACAAAACTCGGTCATGAATTGGGGCTACATCATCCAAAGTGTAGCTTTTGAATGATTAGTTGTACTAAATCAGTGGTAAAAAATGAATGAGGCTACTTACAACATGAAGCGATAATTTGCATGCAAATTTCTCCTTTTTTTTTTATAAAAATAGTTTTAGTTTTGGTCCTTATCTAGCTCCTAAAACATATATGTTGAGCTGTAGGCATTATCGAAACTTTTCCTTCAATCAATATCATGGGAAAAAAGTCCAAGTTAACAATTGTTTCTAAATTTGATTGAGCTATAGTGTTTTATGAATTTGAATGACTGACAAGGACAAGCGAAAGGTAGTAATACAATTTTGGAATTTTTGACACACTAGTAGGATGGAAACAAGTTTGTTGAAAGAATTTACATACAAAAAAAAGATTGTAAATTTTTTCAATGCTTATTGAGTCAGGTCTAGGTTGGGTCAATGGCCTTGCACACTTGATTCAAAAAATGAGGCAACTTGTTCCTAGTTTGATTGCAAAAGTTCACACTAGAAATTTCGGTGTAGTTGAAGCAAATGGAATATATTCCTAATGGAATAGCTCATTTCCAAATGAATATGAAAGAATCTTCTTATATCGATAATTGACATTTTTGTGGTCAACACAAATTTTTTAATTGTTTATTGTACTATGAATCTCACTAGACCCACCAATTATTTTGAAATTTCTTAAAGCTAAGGTTTTAGTGCTTAATGCGGTTTGAGAGATAATTTTGCAAGATGCACAGCATTTTGAATTTTCAATCATAATTCATCTAGTAATTATTTTATCCATTGGTGTTCTGGTGGAATGAAAAGCTTTTGAAAATAAAAGTAAACAAAACACAAAACTTATGCTTGAAAACTTCACTAACATCTTTTTGTCTTTGAGTAGGATAAAGCTCTAATCCTCGAACTCTACTGGAAAAGTTCAACAAGCACAAAGTTTCCCCTATATTATTTTCATGGGGACAAATTTTTACAAACAAAGTATTTGAATCTCCTCCTCATAGTGATGTTAGAGAAAATTGAATTGAACTTGATATAACTAAATTAAAAATTTATCTCGATTTTGGCCTAAACTTCTAACTAGAAAAGAAGACAATGAAGCAAGAGAAGAAACACTCAATAAACATTTTGAAATCAAAGAAGCAACTTAAAATTATAATTGAAAAGGTTAAAGACAATTACCCAATGAAAATTTCATCAAATGTGTAAGCTTAGAGTTCCTAATTCCATCAAGAAAATTATTATTACTAATTTTATATAGCAAAGAAAGGAAATATACCATGTAATAGAATGCAAAAGAGTTAATGAGAGAAAAACATTGCAAAACACTCTTGCTCCTTATATTCTGGCAGAATAACAAACATGTATGATATATTACTGCTTTTGGTTGTAAGGGAAGCTATGACATCACCGAGAGCATATAGGGACTTATTGATATATTGTTTTTCTCTTAGACACTCCCCATGGACATCCATTTTTTCTATTCTCTCATTGGCTCTTTTCTTATCATATCTAAATTCTCCGATATGCAACAACTACCTTGTGCCTTATAGTTTAAATTTGTGGAAGGGGGAGTTGTGTCAAGGTGAAAAGCTAGAATAAGATGAGGGGAAGTCAAGATTGAGTGGTGTATAAAGAATCTTGTTTGGGATTTGAGATTCATGTCGGAACACCCTTATTTATCCATCACAAATTATTTGATAATAAGTTTCTTGATTCTCTAAGGTGATTAAGAATAGGAAAAATGAAGTGAGCTATAAGTTCCCTATTTGAGATAATATGATTAATTGGAGAGACATGTTCTATAAAATTACTATGCTGGTGCAGTTTCTTGATAGCTAAAATTATCTTTATGAGTGACTTTGTACTCCTTATACTATGTTCATCAGGCTCAGATTTTGGCTACATTAATTGTATTATTGTAGTTGAATCTCATGAGCATATCTTAAGAACAAACCTATCGTTAGCATTGCCTAATAAATGCTTGTTAAAGAGACCATAGTTGAGGCTTATTATAATATCTCTAATAGATGCACATACATTATCAAATCATCTTTGGGCTTGAAATATTTATCATGTGATGGACAAAAATTTCCCTGTGGATATTAATTACATTACAAGTGATGACATGGACTCTTGATGGAACTCACTCATGAATTGGTGCTAGATTAGCCAAAGTGAAACTTCTGAATGATTTGGTTGTGTTAGTTGTACTAAAAAAGGGATCCAAAATAAACGAGGCTACTTACAACCTAAAGCGACATTTTACGTACAAATTTATTTTCCTTTCAATACAAAGAGAATTAGTTTTGGTCCTCATCTAGATCCTAAAACATATATGTTGAGCTGCAAGCATTATCGACACTTGTCCAAAATTAATAGCATGGGAAAAAAATATAATTGAACAATTGTTTCTAAATTTGATTGATCTATAGTTGTTTCTGATTTGAATGACCTACAGGGACAAGGGAAGGGTAGCAGTACAATTTTGGAATTTATGATGCACTAGTAGACTGGAAGCATGTTTTTCAAAATAATTTACATACAAAAAAAGGATTGTAAATTTTTGTAATGCTTATTGAGATGGGTCTAGGTTGGGTCAATATCCTTGCATGCTTTATTCCAGAAATTAGGCAAGTTGTTCCTAGTTTGATTGCAAAAGTTGACATTAGCAGTTTCAGTGGAGATGAATAACATGGAATATATTCCTAACGAACTAGATCATTTCTAAATGAATATGGAAGAATATGTTATACACAATTTTTTTAAATGTTTTTTGTACTATGTAGTTGAAGCTAAGGTGTTAATGCTTGATGTGGTTCGAGGGATAATTTTGCAAGATGAACAACATTTTTGACTTCTCAATCATAATTCATTTGGTGATTATTCTATAAAATGGTGTTATGGTGGACTAAAAAGGTTTTGCAAATTAAAGTAAACAAAATAAAAAACTTATACCTGAAAACTTCACCAACACCTTGTTGTCTCTGAGTAGGAAGAAGCTCTAATCCTCAAATTCTACTGATAAAGTTCAGTGAACACAAAGTTTCTCCCATGTGATTTTCATGTGGACTAATTTGTACAAATAGTCTTTGAATCTCCTCCTGAGTAAACATGCATCATAATGGTGTTAGAGGCAACTGAATTGAACTTGATACAACTAAATTAAAATTTCAACTCAATTTTGACCAAAGATTTTAACAAGAAAAAGAAACACTCAATAAACATTATGAAATGAAAGGATCAACTTAAAATTATAATTGAAAATTTTAAAGATAAGTACCCAACGAACAATGCAACAAATGCGTAAGCTTAGAGTTCATATTGTCACCAAAAAAAATATTATATATATATATATATATATATATATATATATATATATATATATATATATATATATATATATATATATATATATATATATATATATATATATCTGTTTGTTTGGGGGGAGAGAGAGAGAGAGAGAGAGAGAGAGAGAGAGAGAGAGCGAGAGAGAGATTTCTAATTTTTCTAATTTAAAGTACGAGGGAGATATGTATTTCCTTCTATGCTTAATATAAAGTTGATTCCATAGTATGTGCTTTCTACTTCCCCTTAGGATATGTCTAAAAAGATTTTAATAATAACATTTTAACATGTAGGCCATAAATAAAATATTTGAATGCCCATAAGACATTTCAATTTCAGTTATGTATATATTTAGAAATTTAACTTTTTTTTTTATGATTAAACCACTTTATTAATGTGTTATTCAAAATTAATGAGACATAAAAAAAAAATTATGATTAATAAGGATTTGACACATGCTACTAACCAACACATATAATTTATAGATCGATTTTAAGTGAGATTTATTCAAAACTCTACAAATAAAATAAAATAAAGTAAACTCATTTTTACACCCACATAATTTATAGTTTCATTTTCATTGAGATTTATTCAAAACTGTCCAAATAAAAATGAAAATAAAAGAAATTTTATTTATGTTTTGTAATGTAAAATAAATTTACACATTGATCTTTGGAACTTTGATATAATGTGCGAATATAAAAGTAAATAAAATGTTTTAATACAAATTGTCAACCAATTGTCAACATTGGAGGGTTAAAATGAGTGGAAATATTTTTTTAATGATTAATAAGAATTTAACACATGGAATTAACAAATAAATATAATCTATAAATGCATTTTAATTTAGATTTATTCAAAATTATGCAAATAAAAATTAAAAAATAAAGAAAAAAAAACAAAACAAAAATTTTACACATACAATTTACAGATTCATTTTCACTGATATTTATTCAAAACTCTCCCCCCCACAAAAAAAACCAAAAACTTTTCTAATGTAAATCTCTCGACCTAAATTCATATAAATATTCTTATGTTACTCACACTATTACAAATATTTCAAGGCCCATCTAATAAAAAACCGACGAATGTAAAAGTAAATAAAATATCTCATAGTTTTAATACAAATTGTCAACCTGGGCGGGCTGTAATGTAAATCTCTCGACCTTTGATATAGATATTCTTGTGATATTCACAGTATTACAAATAGTTCAAGGCACATCTAATAAAAAACTGATGAATGTAAAAGTAAATAAAATATCTCCATTCAAATTGTCAACCTGGGCAGGTTAAAATGAGTGTAGCTTACCAAGTTTCCTTCCAACTTTGATCCCTGGCTACAATTGTTCAGTTATTCCATTGGCCCTCCCCACTTCATAGAACATATCCAATAGTTTCTCCTACATTAATTCCTCTACCCACAACCTACACTCATCGACTATAATTTCTCCCATTGTAAAGATACAACTCCTAATCACATAGGCCAATGAACTTTGTATTCTATCCAAAAAATCCTCCATGTTAACAAAATGATAATTCATGTTGTCACATATCTTGTACATGATATTTCCTGCAATTACTATCTTCCAACTTTTTGATTCATAACCAATATTTGTTGTTTTCTTTCCTTTGTTTGTCATCCTTGTGTGCGAGCCCCTGGAGGGCTCCTTCGGCTACTTCGATAGTTCTAGATTTGAAGTTGTTAATGTGAAGAGGGAGACCCAATGAAATATGAGAATATTTCAAACTTTGAAATATTTCAGTTTCATGTTTTTACACCATTATTACCTGAAGGTCCAAATTTTCCATTGGTTCCATGATTTTCCATGCTTCACAATAGGCCTTTATGAAGTCATTCATAGTATAAGCGGGAGGATCGATAGAGGATCCACTAAAGTCTTGATAGAATGTAGGCAATTCAATGCCAATAGTTAGCACGAAAACTACCATCATATTTGAAGAGCTCTTCCCCACATTGATACCCCCTCGATTTCTTTTGAGAGACACTCCAAATGAATCTGCAGAAGTCAATTTCTCCGTGGCTATTTTTTTCAGCATGGAAATTAGAGCTTTGTAATTTTTGTCATCATATTCCCTTTTTTTGAGCCGTGAATTTATCTCTAGGATGGATTTTCAGTTGGTTATCCATACTCCTAGGATATTCTCTTGAGGCATGTGCTTCAAAATGTCCAAGTATTTCCTAGTCCTCTAGCTCCACCCCTATTGTGTAGATTATAGACCACCAAAAACTCAATATCACATGCCTAACCCACGAGAAGGAAAGGTTGACTTAGTGCCTGCAATATGTTTATGGGGTTTTTTCAAGTGAAGACAGGGGGTTTCTTGAACTAAATAAATTGTGTCTAGAGAAACTCTCTGGCATACATACTCCAGTCCGGGATTGGACTACGAGACCTATGGCGAAAAACATCCCCAAATAACCATTGGATCCATATGTTCATGGGTTATAATAAATATTAACACGGTGAAGGGTTGCACAAATCAAGATTCATTTGACAATTAAAGAAGTGGGGTCTAACATGGGAATAAATTTCAATTCTCTAACATTGAATCTGACAATGCAAAGGAGTGCATAGAGAAAGCTAGTGGATTTATTCCTAGAGGAAGCACCTTACATCATAAAAATGATGGTCAATGAACATATTTATTGAAAATCCATTTACTTACTTAATAAGAGGTTTTACCATAAAAATGGCTTGTTATAATGAGTTTTTATAGTTATTACTTTTGAAGAAAGTGTAACTAGGTTCAATATTGATAATGACACATTCCAATCTAAATGATGTAAATTGTATCTAGCAAAATATTTTGTAAATTTGATTCATGGGTTTCATGCTCAAAATTTGTTTCTAGCAGCTCCCATTCAAGAACTCTAGGGTAGGTGCTAGGTTTGTGTCATTGATGTAAACAATTACACTTGTAAATTATATAGTTTGTGTCTCCAAGATCGAGGGTAGAACCATTTGAAATATCTCCTCCAAGTTCAAGTACAAATGGCTAGTAAAATTCTCCTCCAAGTGAAGATAAAAAGGAATTGTAATTTCAGCAAAATATATTATATTGATGTTGCTTAATCCAGCTATGTAAGTCAGCCTAAAGACAAGTCATGTTGACCTAATGAGTAGGCTTGAGAGGACTATAAATAAGGGCCTCTCCTCCCTCATTCGAACACACTCTCATTACATCAATTTTGTCTCTCCCTTATGCGAAGAATTTTGTCTAAGTGTACATAGAAAGGGTCAACTCAAGGAGCTGTAGGTCAACAAGAAGGAATTTTGTTCTACTGTCCATAACCATAGGAAGTCTATCCACATGTGTGAGGCTATGGCATCATCTTATGTGCTTTCATTAGCAAGGAAATAGTTTGATCTAGGGTCTATTTGAAGGGAAGATTTATTTGAAGAATAGAGACAAGCAAAGTGAATGTTTAGGAGGGCTAGAAAAGCCCTATACCTCTCACACATGTGCAGGAATAGGTCACAATTAGCGTTGCATTACAGTCCTAGGTACCTTCATGAAAAGTTTTGATTTCAGGCTTAAATAGTTTCGTTGTTGTTCTAGAAGGAAGCTACAAGTATAGCGAGGCAAGGAGGAAGCTAGAATATCAAGTAGCTCACTCACACATGTGAAGGTAGTGACATCTCTAGGTTTGTTGCTAGGGTTGTTGAATAGTTCACATCAAGGAAGAAAATCATCTTGTCTAAGGAAAGTGTTGAGGAAAACAATCTTGAAAAGTGGACTATTTTGGAACACTGAAGCTTGGTGAAAGAAGGGAGGGAGAGGGAAGCTAATCCTCCCATCTATAATTGTAGATCTGATCTATGGTACAACAAGTCAGTGGACAGCTGTAGCAGAAGGTCCTAGCATTGATCTTGGAGACATTTTGGTCAAAGGGTCTTTGTATGGGTCTTGGAAATTTTTTCAAGTGAAGACTCTATAATAAGAAATACCATGGGTTTTCCTCTCAGGTTGGAGAGGTTTCTCCCTGACTACTACCTATATATTGTGTTATTGTTCTTTTGCTTATTGTGCATGATAGTTGGTTGATGATGTTAATAAACATACACATATGAAAAGATCTTGTTTGAATAAGTAAAAGGATAAAAATACTTCATAAGCAATTATCTAAGATAGAGAAATCATTAACATATCTATCCCAATATATTTCTCAGCAATTGCCTCTTTCATTTAATCACATATACAAATGGAATATGATAATGAGTATGTTGTAGCATCTTCAACCACCCTCCAAAATTTTCGCTTGCATGCAAATTTCGGAGCCTACGTTGGATCCTGTGATCAATCATACTTGGTCATTTGTTGGTAAAATGATGATTTCAAGCTCTCCTACTTGATCCGAAAGAGTTCTTCACATTCTCATCTTTTTGTAGCATATGTCATTTTCAGGCATAGTGATTGTCATCTGTCATGCAAAGGGAATCTTGTCTTGCTTCAAGGGAATTGTGTGCATATGAGTGGTTGTCATCACATACACATGTTTCAAAATCACCTCACTCACTCACGGTATGAAGGTTGTTGCATCAAGAAAAGTATGTATTACATATTCTGGATGGTCTACGTGTCTATGTACGATCACAGTAGATTCCTATCAATGTTTTCATATGTTTCAGTGATCTCTCACTTAGCCATTTTCCCAAGAAACCTAGCCTATCTAGCTTCCTAGAACTATTCACTTTGTTTTTGAAATCATCAAGCTTCCTCCCTTGTTCAAACCCCATAGTGCATAGATACACCAACCTCCCTTGCCTATTGAAACACCATAGTGCATAGAGGCCCCAACCAACACTCCTCTCTCGAAATGTGCAGAGTAGTCCAATAGCATTGCACTCAGAAATTGCGTAAATGTGTCCTCCTAGGACCCTTGTCCCACAACAGTGCTTTGAGCCTCAAAACTATGCAGTGATGTCCAAATTGTCTTATTAGCCTTGCATGCATAATTTGCATAGATAGACCTCCCAGGGACTCATCCCAACAGCAGCCACTATCCGATGGAATTGTACAAACCTATCTCTTAGTGGCTACACAAAATGGTGACATGATGAAATTGCTTCCAAGGAGTTGAAGAGAAGGACCAAGGAACTGAGTAATGGAAAAGATCAGGATTGCATGGAAACTACATCGGATGCATGATCATCTTGAGGGTAAGTATGGTAAGTACGGAACATCTTTCTAAGTACACCTCTTAGTTGAGTTTGTAGTATTGATTTTCATTATCATATCATCATGTAATCAATAACATGCATGTGCGTAAAAGTGAAAAGTCAGTTTATGTGTTTCTTCTACATGTCGTGCTTCTTTGTCACTTGTTCAACCAAATTTCGTCTTGTGCATGTTAATTTCTATATCATGCTTGCGACCATATTTTGGTCATTCACAAGGTCTTTGCTTCGTCTCTACATTTTGTGTTCACTATGAAAGCATCTGTTGCGCTCACACGCAAAGTTGTATGCATAGTCGCACAAGCATCGTTGTTGTATTCCATCAATCAATCACAAACATCATGGTTGTCGACTCACACCTTCGGTTAGTCATGTGGATCATTTATGTCTAGATGGTTTGAGTCGTCATGTCATCAGGTCATGTAAGTGTGTTTTTGCAAGATCACGTATCCACCTTTTCACTCACTTACACACTTAGTTGTTTTGCTGAAGTCTGACGACCAGATCACCCTCTAATAACTGGACCTTCACCCTGCCATCGATTCGATCGACTGTCACCCACAATAGTATAGAAGCACCAAGCAAGCCATTTCAAGCTACATTTCCCGCAAGCTGATCAATCAACCCTCTTACTGATCAACCAGAGAGTTTGACCCAACAATCACTCAGGGACTGATTCCCCTCAAAAATTTCACAAAGGTTGTAGACCACGCTAGAAAGACACCTAATGCCCATCCTTGTCTCCCTTAGAAAATTGTGTTGTTTTCCGAGCTGGCCCACCAGTTAGCCAACAAACTGCTCACCCGGAAAACTGCACAGACTTCATGAGCAAGTGCTCTACCGCCTAGCAGTCTAATCAGCTTAGAAATTGTGTAAAGGTGATCAACAAGCCTGCCTCCCAACATCACCATAGTTTTTCCCGCCAATAGTTCCCAACAACCCGCTACTAGTTCCCTCCAAAAATTGCACAGTTTTTGCTACTAAGCTCTAGGTAGCCTGCTACCAATTCACTCCACGAATTGTGTATTTTTTGCTGCAAATTTCCTGTAGCCTACTACTAGTTTCGTCCAAGAATTGGATAATTTTTGTTGTCAATCTCCCACTACCTGATTCTTTTAGAAATTGCATAGATTTTGTCTGCCCAACCTTCCTACAGCCCAGACTGATCCTCTAAAAAATTGTATAGATTTTTCCTCAAGTCGAGCTAGATCCCGTGGACAGTCGCTGTCGATCTAGATTTCCCGTCACCATATCCCAATTACTTCTGCAAAACTTTCACTAGTAGTTCCCGGAGCCTCCATTCTTGCTCAAAGCTTGCCTCGCACAGTTTCGTAACCTTGTCCTCTCTCATGGTCACCTACATCTAAAACAATCATGCGTCATGGTAGACTAGGAGGTTTATGGATTTGATGTTGTATCATCATGCGTCACTGCAGATACATGTACAAAAACAAACACGACGTGACGACAGATGGGATGAACAAGGGTAGTGCATGCTAGAGGACATGTTCACAAATGAATGAAAAAATGATGCATGCAAAGATATTTTATCGCGAACAGATGATCATGCAAATATGCGTATGGACGAGCACACATAAGAACATGCAAAGATGTGTTCGTGGACGAACGGATGAATGAGCATACATCTTTCGCGAATGAACGAACCTGTCAAGAATGCCAACATACAAATAAGGAGCAACATGTGAATACAACATCAAGCAAACCCAATGACCATCAAAGACTCTGTGCACCTTTCCATACAAAGGTTAAGCTGTGACAAACCATGAGGACATCCATCACCCATCAACACTGCAACTCGACATGCACACCAACAACAGAACGAATGTACCAACATTGTCATGTTGAGTCGTGTCATGAGTCATGCCATCTACATCTCTATTGTGGTCCATACTGTCAATCAATGTAATGTAATATGGAAGTCCAAGAGACCCACTTTTCATACGAAGAGACATGTAAAGTTGAAAGGTCATGGAAGTAAAATAGTCATGATGGAAGTTGAACAGCCACAAGGGTCAATTTCACCCTTGGCTATAAATACCCCCTCATTTGTACATGCTAAGGAATTTTTAGCTTGGCTCCTCCCACATAGCCTTAAGAGTCTGTAATATTTTCTTTGAGGAGTAAGTAGTGGCTCAAATACCCCCCTTACAGGGTTAGTGATGTATGGTGTAACGATGTGTCTTGGAACCTTTTATTGATTTAGAAGCCTACTAATATGCCAACACACTTTCCCACGTGTGTTGTAATTGTTGTAAGACTAATATTGAACACTTGTAATGCATGTTTATTTAACCTGTGTTCAACACTCGAACTCATTCAATTTTTGTAATACATATTTATTAATGAAATTGTGTTTTATGAGTTGTCAAATTTGTCCTACACGTGTTGGTTACTTCCCTAGACATCCGACAGACCTTTCACGTAAACTTGTTATAACGACTGCCACACTCGTGCAGACTCCTCCTCTTTGTGTTGTATGTGTTATCTTTCCTTTTGTGTTGTGACTACTACATCCGTGTGGACTACTCCTTTGGAATTTGTGTACGTAGTATTGTGTCATGTGTTCCTAATAAAGTTGGGATTTCCTCCCATCCGACCTGGGACTCACTCTCATCCTCTCCCTCTACTGTGAAAGAACCATTGACACAAGTAACAATAGCAGTCACTAGGCACGTGAACCTCACTACTCAAAGACAAAGCAAACCACTTGCCTATGTTGACAAGCAAAAGTTGAGGAAAACATTTAGGATAATTGAAATTGGGCCATCATACCAGTTGGGACTCCTACACCAAATGGTGTGAGGTCTAGTTTGGACTTCATATAGGGAGATCCCTTGCTGATGGTCGGTCTAGCACCATCAACAGAGGAATATGAAATTGTACATATAAAAGTAGCATATGATAATGAGTAATATGAAATTGTATTGTTTAGAGAGTTTTTTCATTTCATTAAACTGCCATGTTAGAAGTGATATCTCACCATGGGGTATATGTGTCTATGATGGATTACTTCTTCAAGTAGATGGCACAATTTGTTACTCTCTCTTTTCAAGGAAAAGAATATTGTGATACATGGGATATAGATTATATACAATGATTTGAATTTTCTATTTGTAAAATCATAAGTGGGATTTACTTTATCATTTTAACTATATATAGGAAATTAATGTAAAATTAGAATAATCAATAATATACTTATAAAAAGAAAAACGACTTATTAGAATCTTACTGAGAACATTTTACTATTTCATTATTTGAAATAAAGAAAAATCAATAATTAAATACTTAAATACAAGTTAAACTTTTATATTATAAAATTTTAAGTTTGATATAATTAGTCTCAAGATTCAATAAAGTGGTCTTCAATACTACCCTTGAATCAACCTTCAACATGATACCGAAAAATAGGTTTTAACAAGATTCCACAAGTTAATCTTCAACCAATAGGTAGGAAATCAACCCAAGAGACTATGCACCCATCCAATGCAACTCTCTTTAAATTTTTTTCCTCCCTAGTAGGGTTCAAGTTCAATGAAGTGAGGAAGAATAAGGAGTGGAACATAGTGTCACATATAACTCATTTTATTCTCACATGTTATGGTTTATAGGGATATTAATATCACTTTAATCTAAAGTGATCACAACCATGTTTAAAAGTGGCCTATTCTATAAATAACTCAAAAATATCCTAAGGAAATACCATATATTATATTCTCACTTTATTAGGCACAATATCATGGAGACTCTTAGACTTAAAGCAGCATTCACTATCATAGGAATTCTAGCATGCAGAAGTCACCATTTTCCAATTTCCTCAAGTCTTGCTACATCCTGTGGACAGTCGCTGTCGATCTAGATTTCCCGTCACCATATCCCAATTACTTCTGCACAACTTTCACTAGTAGTTCCCGGAGCCTCCATTCTAGCGCGAAGGTTGCCTGGCACAGTTTCGTAACCTTGTCCTCTCTCACGATCACCTACATCTAAAACAATCATGCATCATGGTAGACTAGGAGGTTTATGGATTTGATGTTGTATCATCATGCGTCACTGCAGATACATGTACAAAAACAAACACGACGTGACGACAGATGGGATGAACAAGGGGAGTACATGCAAGAGGAAATGTTCACAAATGAACAAACAAACGATGCATGCAAAGAGATTTGATCGCGAACAGATGATCATGCAAAGATGTGTTCATGGACGAGCGCACAGAAGAACATACAAAGATGTGTTCGTGGATGGACGGACGAATGAGCATACACCTTTCGCGAATGGACGAACGTGTCAAGCATGCCAACATAAAAATAAGGAGCAACATGTGAATACAACATCAAGCAAACCCAATGACCATCAAAGAGTCTGTGCACCTTTCCATACAAAGGTTAAGCTGTGACACACCATGAGGACATCCATCACCCATCAACACTACAACTTGACATGCACACCAACAACAAAACGAATGTACCAACATTGTCATGTTGATTCTTGTCATGAGTCATGCCATCTACATCTCTATTATGGTCCATACTGTCAATCAATGTAATGTAATATGGAAGTCCAAGAGACCCACTTTTCATACGAAGAGTCATGTAAAGTTGAAAGGTCATGGAAGTAAAATAGTCATGATGGAAGTTGAACAGCCACAAGGGTCAGTTTCACCCTTGGCTATAAATACCCCCTCATTTGTACATGCTAAGGACTTTTCAGCTTGGCTCCTCCCACATAGCCTTGAGAGTCTAGAGGACACACACCGTTGTTTGAGAAAATGATTCGTAGTGAGGGGTTTACTGTGGCATCACTCATGTTCAGTCTCCATTCTTCAAGTTTCCTTTTCCCCTCACTTTTAAGATGTTTCCATTTGTTTAATCTCTATGTGCTATTTGTTCTCAGTCTCCTTTTTTAATTTTAGTTGCAGCGAGATAGAATTAATTGTAGATGTTTAGTTTTTAGTTTTTAATTTGTATTTTTTAAAATTTAAATATAATTTGTTTTCCCATTTACTCAGATTCAATTTATAAAAATATGTTTAATTTATTGTGATAAAACTAAAAAATAAATACTTTTACTATTAGATACATCTTGGTCTTATAGTTATAATCAATGAATTAATTTTAAACTTTATTCCTATTATTTCAATAAATTATTACCAATTCAACATGATTATTCAAAAAATATCCACATGATTGTACACCTTTTGTTAAGTTTGATTTTTTAATTATTTTCATTAATTAAAACAAAACAAAATTTTATTAAATAATATTCTCAAGTCAACAAGATTTTTTAGTTGTAATAGTTAAGTATTTATTTTGAAACTTGACAGAAAAGGGCGGATACCTCAAGCATATGAAAGAAGTAATTTGTCCCATAGACTATCTTTAACCACGTTAAAATAATTTATTTCTTTCTCCTTTCATAGACCTTTGTAACATTTAAAAATCTCAAAAACAATATAATAGAAACTCGCATGTTTCCAAAGAGAAATGATGATTTATATGGAAAACTATGATATCTTAAAGGTGCCATTTTTTTAAGAATAGAATATTTTAATTATAAATATTGAAATATTTTCAAAAATTATTTTGAAATCTTACCTAAATTTCAAAAATATTCTAAAATTTCGTCGTGTAAAATTTTTCATCAATAAACGAAACACCTATCCAAGAAACTAATTCTTGACAGATCCATTTTCTGATCAGAAAACATGACTTTCTGATAAGCTCAGAGTGTTGTAGGAAAATTATTTCGAACCAAAGAAATCAAACAATATTTTATATTATTGAGTAAGAATTCATCCATTAGGAGCTAATCACTTATTACTTAATGAGAGTTATAATGAGAAGTTGGTCCTTTTCCAGAGGTTATAAACCGAAACCACAGGGCTTTGCCGACGAATGTAGTATCCATTAGCTTAAAATGATAACAGTGTATGCCGCTGAAACACTTTTGTACATATTTGTCTTTGCACGATCTCTGAGAGTTGATTACAGGACACAGAGGTTGATATTAAATTTTATTTCTTCAATTTGGAATAAAGAAAACTTCTTAGAACAATGATACATTGACCGTGGAATGTGAGCTCAAAAAGAAAATCTAAGACAGAAAATTAAATGGTTAAAATGGACATAGATTGTGACCTTTAAGCGAGAATCAGAGGGTCTTAAATCCTAATTTTATGTATTATGGAAATGGGTAAAGACCGGTCCATAATAAAATTGTTATCATAATATAAGAATAATTTAACTAATATTCATCTTCAGAAATGTTAGGCTCAGATTCTCAGCCATCATCTTGATAGTGTCTTTATCATGGTTTCTTATTTCAGTTTGAAGCCATTAGCTTGACAGTGTCTTTATCATGGTTTCTGTTATCTTATTTCTAGTTTTTTTTGTAGGTGGGCCATTTTGGTCAGCCTGGTAGTTATAGGCTGGTGTTGTATGATTTTTCTGTGGTTAATTGCTGCAAGTTGTAAAGCAAATATTACCATCTATGGAGTCAAAGTTAGTGGCGTCAATCAAAACCATTTTTTGTTAGAATTTCGATTGTCAAAACCATTTTCCGTTAGAATTTCGATTGTCTTATTTAAATGTTTAGTTGCGGAGAGAGTTTTAGATTCCCAGACAGTGATTGTAGCTCGAAAGTAGAGGTTGTAGTGTTGTAGTCGAGGACTTGAACGAAATACAATGCCTAGTGCATTATGCATTATGGTTTCATTCCAAAATTGACAAACATTTTTGGTTTCATTTTGAAAGTAACAAACATCCTTAAATAAATTGCAGACTTTTAAGAATTCAACGATCAGAGGTCATAGAGAAAATGTAGGAATTCAAGTATCATGGGTTAATTATTATGGATTACTAGTTACAAAGTAGATGTTATTTTTGAATATTCAAATGTATAATCAATACAAATTTAAGTAAATTGAATTAAAATATCAAATTATAAACAATTAAGAAATTTATGTTTTAATGATGAATCATATTTGTTAGTTTCAAAACCAACCACATTTACATTTACTGGTTCCAAACTCATAGACAAATAAATTTAGATGAAATATTTGCCTAAAACGTGTCTCAAACCATTAAACAAAATATTTATTAGATATAGAAAATCTTTAATCACTATAAACTCAACTCAAATTAACTTTAAATTGAAACATTGAAACTAATTTATGCAACACCAAAAGTTCCTTGGAAGATAAAAGTGGTAGGCATTTTGCTTCCCTCCCTAATCATGGAATTTCCCTCATTTGCATTTTCTTACCCTCTACTGTTGATATAGTATAGCCCCTCTCAAATGTCAATTCTTAGCATGTCATTTTCTTCATTAGATCACCATATTACTTTAAAATAAATAACATTATGACTAATTCAATTTATTTAATAGTAGTCATTCTTGTTATTATCACTCTTTTTTTGGACACTTTCTTCATTTACCATTTTCACAATAAGTATTATGTACATTTATTTATTAACACATTCTCAACACATTATTTGTGTGTTCATCTTGATATGGTATTTGTACGCAATAGTTCATTCCATTCAATTATTTAACCAAATCTTGGTTTGTATCCATAAAAATTGCATTTTAGGTATTAATCTAGGGTAACATTGATTTAGTGACTTGTCCATGTCAAAAAGCATAGGAAAAACCTATGTTAATATGCTATTCATATTCTCTTTTCTTCAACTTTAAGTTTCTCAACACATTATTTGTCTAGTCATCTTGATATAGTATTTGTACACAATAGTTCATTCCATTCAATTATTTAACCAAATCTTGGTTTGTATCCATAAAAATTGCATTTAAGGCATTAATTTGGGGTAACATTGATTTAGTGACTTGTCCATGTCAACAAGTATAGGTAACACCTCTCCTAATATGTTATTCATATTCTCTTTTCTTCAACTTTAAGTTTTGCTAAAAGTGATTGCCATATCCCTAGGTTACCTTATTCGGCTATTTGTTCATTTCTAATCATCATTTTGAATTCGCCACCTATTTGTCAAGGCATATTAAGAAAATGGAATCTTATATATATTTAATATACCCATTAGTTGAGGTGTGTATTTCAGACACATATATGCATGTATATATATTATTATGTTTTCATTTTTATTTTATGGTATATGGAGAGCATCGATGTCTTTACTCTCCTAGTTTTGTTTGTAGGGAAAAGATATGTCCTGTAAATAAATGGCATCCTATTTTTCCTTTGTTGAAGAGTCCATAGAGCCCTCCCCCATGGAGTGTGCAGGTTACAAGCAGTATGTGCATCTCCCCAAGCTCAGTGCCATGTGGAAATTCAAGGAATGGCTTGTTTGGTCTAGAGAGGGGTTGGTAAAGGCTGCCTTACAGTCATTGGAGATTACTTTTTGGTTTGTTTTGTCTATCCTTTGTGACAAAAGGTATTACATTGACAAAGAGGAATGGAAGAGAAGGCTTGAATACTTAATTGGTTCCCAGATTGAGTTGATTTCAATGATTTGTGAAGATGACAAGTAGGTTCCCACTATTCAGTTATCAGTAAGTAGTGGTGTTCTTGCTACGAAAGTTTCCCATGGAGTATGGTAGAGACCTGGTGGTTTAATTGTGGCTAGGAGAACAAGTGAAGAGAGCTTACTTCCTCGTTTGGGTACATGCAAAAGATATGAAGCTATGGTTTCTAGAATATGGCTTGCCATTGAAGGGCATATGCAAAGGACTCCCTTCACTTTAGGTTTGGGGGAAGAAAATCTGTCAAGTAAGCCTATTCTTGAATATGATAGAATCTGCAAGCCAAGATATTTGCACTCTTTAAAACAACATAAATAGTTCCATAATCCAGAAGATGCCACACTCTACAATTTCCCCCAGATCTTTGAGGCCTGGGTATTTGTAGGCCAAGAATTGTTGCATAGAAAATATCAAAGAATAGACTCTATGGATTTCATAGGAGCATCTGCAGACTGTTGGATGGTTGAAAGGATATGGAAGATGCTCACAAAAATTGTGAATTTTCTTCTAGTGATGGACCCAGATGATTTCCTTCACCTTAAACACTAGTTGGCAATTAGTAGAACTAGTACACATGTAGGCGCATATTGCCTTCAGTCTGCCCCCCTCAGAGACCTTACAAATGCATGCAAGGAACTAAGGCATCTAGTGCCCAAAGTCATGGGTGTTGAGGTTGATCCAAAGGGTGGACCAAGGCTCCAAGAGGCACTTATGCATTTGTTTCATTCACATGAATATCATGCTACAACAATACATGTTATGTTGGCCTTCCATGCAATAGAAGCTGCAGTGAGAAGGTTTTTCTTCTCATATCAGCAGCTGGTAGTAGCAGCAATGGGTAGCATTGAAACGAAAGGTCCATCATATCTAGGTGCTTGTGATTCCCCGTGTCAGATATATTTTGAACCACCTTATTTCATCAGTGTGGATGGTGTAAAGACATTTTTGGGTTACTATTGGCACTAAAATTCTACAGCTATGGTGGATGGTACACTGGAAGATCTACAGACAAATCAAGTGAAGTTTACACGACAAAGAACAGTTCCTTCATTTTTTCAAAGTATAACCCCAAATTCATACATACACTTCTTACATTGACAGTTTTGGATACTATACATAGAATTATATTGGATATAGGATTAGACTCATTTTTGTTTATCCCCATCAGTAGGAGCAATCAATAGAACAGTGCTAGAAATTTGAACTTTTTCTTTTCCCTCTCCAACATGGATAGGATACTAAGGATTCATAATGTGCAATTCCTCCTCCGTTAAATACTGTCAAGAGGTTGTCGAAAATTAAAAAGGTAATTATTAAAATTATTAAATTTTACGAGTTGTTTCTTCTTTTAATTTTTTAATTCTTTACCTAAATTATATGATGAGTTTAATGATATTTATATAATTCATTATAAATTTTAACATGAAGTGTAGTTTAATGCTATTATTTTTTTGTTTTTTTAAGATTTTTTAATTCAGTTTGTGAAACTGAGATAATTATAATTTTAAGTTGTTAAGTTTATTTATTTGAATGCATCATAATTTTTTTGATGCATTAAATCTATTTTATATTTAATCATATTTTTTGTTTTTTAAGATTTTTTAGTTCAGTGTGTGAAATTGAGATAATTATAATTTAAAATTATTGAATTTATTTAATGGAATATATCATAAAAAATTTAATGTATTAAATCTATATCATATTTAAATATATAGTTTAAATGATGGAACATTACAATTTCATCATGGGTCATACCAAGAAATTATCTCTTTAAACTAGGCCTAAAAAAATATAATTCTTTTATTTGAATATTTCCTGCTTCAAAATTAATATGAGTGAACCAACTATCCACGGGTCTTATTGGATCTTGTTATGATTTATTGATTTAATGATATAAAAGATATATAAGATATATCATTATACTATTGATGAGTCATCTTATATAGTGACTTTATCAAGTTTTCTCTTACTGACGAAGATAGTTATCTTATATATATATATATATATATATATATATATATATATATATATATATATATATATATATATATATATGTCTTATACGGTGACTTTATCCAATTTTCTTTTATTGACGAAGATATTTATCTTATATATATATATATATATATATATATATATATATATATAATGTATATATCAATTTTATGGATATATTGACATCATACCATTACGTTTTTTCCTTTTTGCCTTACCTTTGTCATTTCTATGTTACGTGTTTGTGTCACAATAAAGTTGAGTGAACAATAAGGGGTGAATGAGTCTATTCTAAAGGTTGTCTCCTGCTCATCATGTTTGCAGTGATTTTCATGGTGGGTTTCTACTTTGACAGCGATTTTCTTCCTTTGCAGATTGTTCTTTAGAAACCATTTTGATGCTTCTTTTCTACAAAAGTGGACATACTTTGTGAGTCAAAATACCAAAACCATAATGAAATTTGTACTTTCATACTTTGGTATAATTGTAATAAATCCATTATGGCCTCTTCCCAAGACTCACTTGGTACGCGCAATGGTTCTAGTAGAGTTCATTTCTTGCTTATTCCTCTTTTGTATTCGAGTTACATTCCTACCATAAATATCCACTCATTTCCAAAGTTTTGAGAAAAAATATTACATAATGCATTTTGGATTGACTAATAACATATAATTAGTATAATTTTTTATCTCCACATTTATTTTGCAAAGTACTTTGATATTTCATTATACTCTACTTTAATTTCCTTGCACATGGCCTTGTGTTATTGCTTAGGATGTCATTTAATTTAACTAAATTTATGATAAATGTATAAATTTTTCCTTGAGTTCTTCAGTACTAATTTGTTTTAGTGAGATTGAAAATTTTAGTTAAATTACTTATAGTATAGTATCTTTATAAAATACGTTCTTCCGTAATCATATAAGTTTAAATTTAGAACATTGATCATGTATATTGCTTATAATCATTCTCACTCTTAATATCTATAATTTGGCTTAACACTTATCATTTTCTTGCATATTGACACATGGTTCGCTCGCTTGTGCAGAGCCTAACCACACAGTTTACAGAGAACAAAAGCAATCATTGTAATTTTTCTTTCGTGGGTGATTGGCAACCTTTAGTGAATTTTCTTCACCTCTGCAATTTTTTTGCAGATAGTTTAGATTGTTTTAATAATCAGTATGACTAAGGAAATTACTTAGCCTTTACTTTAAAATTTTTACATTTCACACATAGCTTAATTAAGGGGAATAGTAAGTGGCCATAATCCACACATTATTTCAATTTGTTTTGCTATTTTACCCAAGTCACATAGCCCAATTAGAAAAGGAGTAAGTGGCCCATAATCCACTCATATTTTTTACTAACTGAAGCATTTTTACTTTATTAGCATTGGGACTAGGAACTGGTGTTATTAAAGAAAGGGAGTAGCCCCTGCTTCCCTTGCGTCTTATAGATGATCTTGGGCTTGCATCTGAAATCTTTCTCAAAGCACTCAGTTTTCCATCTCCCTTTTTAGGCTCACATAGTGTAATAGGAAGGAAGTAAGTGGCCCATCAACCACACATTATTTTATTTGTGGGGCAAACGTAACTTAGTGTAAGTAGACGATTTTGTCAAGGATTGTCACAAATCCACATGACTACAAAATTTGTATGCTCACTATGTCACTTACACACACATTTCACTACACACACTAAGCTACTCTAAACATTGAACAAACAGAATCAAGTGTAAAAACCTTTTGTACTTAGTTTATTTAAGCTTAATTTTTCACACCATAAGTGAAGGAAGACACGTAGAAGCAATCATAACTTGAACAAACTAAATTTCCCCACATGGGCCACAAAATAATTTATAATTTAGGTTAGGATTGTTGGGTGTAGGCATCCAATAAGCCGCCATGGTCATGTTACATTTTGAAACATAGAAGTTGTCTTTTAGGGTGCTTCAAATCCTTCAATCATCCCACGGAAAAGAGTACCCAGGCAGCACAGAGACTCGATCCAGAGGGGGTTCAGCTTAGGCTTAGTGTGTGTGGTACTATATGGGACTACTTGACCTGTATAGTGCTTAGTACTAATAACCGATTACCAAGAAGCTAAAGACTCGATTGCCTCCGTGAGACGAAGGTATCTTATTGGCCAAATTTTAGGGCATCTTTCCCTATAGGTGGAGGTGTGGGAAGCACTAAAGCCTCATTCAATACCTTGGTTGATTCTTTTGGCTGCTGGAAGCATCACCAGTTCTTTCAGGACGTAGCCCCAGTACCCGTCATTTTTTGGCTGCTGGAAGCGTCACCAGTTCTTTTGGGATGTAGCCCCAGTACCCATCATTTTTTGGCTGCTGGAAGCATTACCAGTTCTATCGGTATATAGCCCTAGTACCTGTCATAAAATATATCTCCACAAGGCCCAATTACTTGTATAGTGGAAAGGACGAATAGGTCTTCATAGGACCCTTTATCATACACAAAACAAACAAAAACTATTTTCCTTGTTTGATTTATCACATAGCTTAAGTTAAAGGGAAAGTAACACTTTATTTTTCATTTTTCTTCATGTATGTAATT
The DNA here is from genome assembly GCA_031772625.1 of Pinus tabuliformis. Classification (NCBI taxonomy): domain Eukaryota; kingdom Viridiplantae; phylum Streptophyta; class Pinopsida; order Pinales; family Pinaceae; genus Pinus; species Pinus tabuliformis. The sequence continues at coordinate 84,611,325 of CM062811.1, read as the reverse complement.
TATTTTTATTCATATTCCTGTCCTCACCACAAAAGTGACACACATTCCATTTTAAGAATAGATAAATAATTTACTTTTTCATATTAAGAATAATAAGACAATGCTACACAAAACATTCCAATTCTTGTTTCACCTGAATATACATTAAAATAAATTCTACAAACAAAAATTGAAAGGAAACAATTTTTAAATGATTTAAAATAAATTATTGGATAATTTGTTATTTATTTTGATATTTTTGGGTAGAAAAAATGGAGGAATTATCTTTTGTGACATATTTTATGATATGTCTTAACTTTGAGATTTAGAATTTGAAGCCCTCTAAAGTTATTTTGGGATATGAAATGAGTGAATACTTTGTGAGCATAGCTCTCTGCCTCTTGATGTCATGTTACACACCAATTCTAGCTTTCAATCAATGTGAAAATCTCCTTAATCAAATTTCATATGTAGAAGCTATGCCTCCCACAAGTTGAGCTAATTTGTTCACACGGTGGTACCAAGTGGATGTTGCATCAACGCCATTACTTAGATATGTGGAGTTAGTCACATGTGGAAATTCAAGAGGATCCTAAAAGGTCCAAAACCTTAACACTAATAATGGCTTGAAAAATGTGAAAACCCTAAACCTTAAATAGTTTCCAAGCTATGCTAAACACTACATCACTAGGAAGAGAAGGGGTTCCATATTTTTAGGATTGTATTAAAACATAGTTGAGCACAAAATCTAGGAGTGGGACTTGAGATCGAAAAAAAGGAGAAAGATAATTTGCAACAACCATATAGACACAAATGTCATAAGCAACTCAATAGTCAATACCCCTTTCTTTGTATTTGTATTTCCATAATTAAATAAAAAAGAGTAGAGTATAAACCTCACATTCTAATTAGGTTTTCTCTGATATGACATCCCTTGAGCTATTTATTGTACTAAATTATATGATTTCTATATTCATTTACATTTTTTTCTTTATGGGTTTCAATATTTCTATGTATTTAACACTAATGAAGTGTTGAGACATGTGAAAACCCTAATCTAAAATCATTATCAATCTATGTTAAACACCAAGTCACTAGAAAGAGAGGGGGTTCCATCTTTCTAGCATTGTATTGTCTCATGGTTGAGTAGAGCATTTAAGAGTTAGATTTAAGAGCATAACATCAGAACCATTTAGAATCCAATGTAAAAAAAAACTCTATAATAAATACTTGTTTTTTTGTATGTATAGTTTCATAATTAAATAAAAGATAATAGAATATAAGTCTGCTTTTTAATTAGATTTCTCTGATATCGTATTTTCTAAATTACATCTTCTATTAAATCATATAACTAATATTTCCACTTACTTATTTTTTATTTAAATTATTTTTAAATATTTGAATAATAAAATAATAAACAAAATTAAAATTCAAAAAATAGAATAAATAATAAAATTCAAAAATGACAATGTAGGCTATAATAAATTATTTTGGGTGAATATCTACAATAATTTATATATTGTTTCACAATAACTTAAACTTAATATTACTTTTTGAACAATTCATTCTCAACTTTAAATACCATGACATCTCATGGTGAAGACCTTTCCAATCTACTTATGTAAAAAGTGAGGGGTATTACTAGACTCGAGAAGCCTCAACCTATGCTTTTACAGTTAAAAGTTACCTTTCTCAATGACTCATTATCATCTTTAACCACATGCCTTGAGCTCTGGTAAAGGACACTCCATAATCTACTTAATTAAAAAAGAGGGGTGTTATTAGGCTAAATAAGCCTCTAACTTATGCTTCTAATAAAGCAAAGATACGGGGTGCATCCATCTTATGTTAAGTTGGTTCATTATTTAATATTAAGTATGTAAGCTAGGGTGAGCAATCATATTATGGGGACGACTAACTTAAATTCATTCGATGCTTCATTCTTAAAGGAAAAAAAAATGGAAATTGTATAATTATAGTTTTTGGGACCATCAATCATTGGTATAAGTGATTGTTCCCAAATATCTCGTGAAAGATGCTTAAATGGGTCCATTAGCATGAAGGACGGTTCCATGTTTGAGACATAATTGAATCCCTAAGTGTAGAATTGTAAACTCCTTAATAATTAAATATTTAAAATATTTAATCAATTACTTTATTAAATTATTACTAGCTAACTGTAACTCCAATAAGTTGGTTAAACATTATGTGTTTTTATATTTTATACATTTTATATCAAAATATAAAGGAGAAGATATGTAAACTTTTATTTTATAAATTTAGTGAAATTTTTGTATGGAAAGAGTTGTTTATCTCAAACATGAGGTCTTATATGTTAATGTTTAATTGCTAACTATATTATGCTTTTGAATTATGATATTATTATTTAAAAATGAATTTTATTACTTAGAAACTTAATAAATTAACTAATGAACTAATGGGTAGATTAGGTGCAAATTAACAAATGGCAAGTCTAACACACTTGGTTATGTGGCATTTTTTTTAATTAGTCAATTTAATTAAAAAGACAAAAAGAACAAAAAAATCCTAGAATATTAAATCCTTACCATTAATAATTATTAATGATTCAATTAAAATTCTAAAAACTCTACTAATTGTCTTAAATCACTAATTATCATGTTATAAAGTGGGCTGGTGGGTGATACAAGGGTTATTACAGATCCTATAGGATTAATTGAAAGTGCATTTCTTTGGGTTCTTGATATTTCAATAATTAATTATATTGAATCTTGTGCACTATTTGAAGTTTTGAAGGCTTCATTTTACTTTGGTTTTCAAAATTTGAAGGTGGCAATGAACTTTTAGAATGTAACAAGGCGTATGGTTCACATTACTCCATTGAACACTCTTTTGTCTCTAATACTAAAGTGGCTGAAGGAGGTATCCAAAAACTATCTAGGGTTAACTTCTTGGATGATTTGAGGGGGAATAATTCTTTGATCAATATATATGCAAATCAATGCCACCCTTTATTCTTCAAGGATGATGGTTATAGGATTTTGCTTTTTAGTTAGAGGAACTAGATTGCAAAATGAGGTGTGGTTTGGTGAGCCTTGTCTTTTTCAGCTAGTTGATCCTATTCTATCCTAGTTGAGTCCCTATCCTATTCTATAACATTACTAAGTCACCACCACAGTGTATTTTTTTCTCAAAGTAGATTTGATAGAGGGGATTTCCTCTTGTCTTAATTCACAAAGTTTTTTAGTGGTTTTACTCTTGATATTGGGGGGATTGTTGGGGAGAGGGTTTATGTCTCTCCCTTTCATCCCTATTTGAAGGGACCCACTAGTGCACCCTCTCATGTGTCAGTGTTAGGCAGTTCCCTTTGACCTCTTCCAGCTCAGTGACTCATCACAAGTTGCCCCTTGACAATAACATGGTGGCACCACCTCCAGAAAGAATTCATATGTCATACATGGTTAGTCTAAATTTGTCAGAAATATTTAAGCTTATTAATGACCCAATATCTTATGATCTTACTTATTCTACAATGTCATCTAAGTCCCCTCAATATTACTTAATCCCAAAGTGGTTTATGTGAAAAGTAAAAAATATTTACCTAAAAATGAGACTTCCATGCTTAGTATGCTATGCATTGAACCAGACCATAATATTTAATCAAACTAAATTATATTTAATGCAATTTGTATAGGTATTTTAAGAATTACTAAGTGGGAGAGGATTAAAGATTTGGAAGTTGAAGACTCAGAAGATATGATACAATTTTCAGTAGAAGAATTAGCATGGATAGAGATTGATGGGGACCAAGTTGCACTTATTCCATATCATCAACTTGATGATTTCATAAGTGGAGAGGAATCAAATGAAAGTGCACCCACTCAATTTCTTCTTCAGAATCATTGAAGTAAAAAAATAGAGGATATCAAATACATCAATTACTCAACATATATGGAGTATGTTGTGTGAGTCTCTATATGCTTTTTCAAGATACGTATAATTTTTTCAATATGCATAAATATTTTATCTAATTTGTAGTAATTTTTTTACGTACATTTATTGGTGTTTGTATAGTACACAGTCGAAAAGGAGAAGTAGGAGTGCATCATCAGATCCAAAGACAAACCGCAATCAACATGAAAGTATTAAAGTTGGTTGCCAATGTCACTTCTTTGTGCGATGAATTCAGATGAGACTAGATGACGCTGTAATAATATATACTGCATGTAGGCATATTGATAAATCCAATGCTATTTTTCATGGGACAGATGCAATTGGTAGGTCCATGAGATTAAATTATGCACCACATTTAACAAGGGATATGCGATCTAGTGTCCAACATTTCATTAAAAGAGATTTTAATTTTACAATGATATGGAACAAGTTCATCTCTGATGTGAAGGATGGATCTGGTGAGTTATACACAAGGATATCTCAGGATACATACATAACAAGAAAAGATATAAGTAACATTTATAATGATACCATAAGGATAGAGTATGTTAAAGATCAAAGTGATCCAAACAGTGTAGAATGCTGGTATAAGGAACACCCAGAGAGTTTTTTCTTCTACCAAAAACAAGATCTTGTTGAAAATATCCCTTTTATCATAGGCATACAAACAAAGTGGATGTGTTCAATGATGCTGAAATACTCTCACAATAATATTATCTCAACGGATTCAACCTTCAGTACAAATAAGTATGGGGTGAGTACATAATTATCCTAAATCTGATTCATTTATTTAACCTCATATTAATGCATGTATCTTATATAAATATAATTATGCACATTTTTTGTAATGCAGTATCAACTTTACACCTTAATGGTTTTCGACGAACATCACAATGGGGTTCCAGTAGCTTGGGTGATATCATCACACAATACTATAGTTGATATTTCTAAATGGATGCTAGCCTTATTTACAATTGGAAACAAAGAGTGACTAGATTGGCATGTTCTTGCCTTCATCATAGATGATGCTACTGCCAAAATTGAAGTGTCCAGGTGATGTGTTTATTATTTTTATAAGAGGCATAAAAAATATTTTTAATGTATAATCTCTCTAAAAATTATGTTATTCTAGGTATTCAATCAAGTGTAAAGTATTATTATGTGTGTGGCATGTTTGTCGTGCATGGTTGAAGAATGTTGGAAACAAGGTCCAAGGAAGGGAAAACCAAATACACATTTTTCGTGGTTTAAGAGAAATCATGCACACGTGTAAAGATGATGAATCTGTGAAAAAGAAAGTTGAAATCTTATTTGAAGAATTCAATGAACAAAAAAGCTTTTTGGAATATTTTAGAACTACTTGGTTAGCCAACAACAAAATATGTAAGCTTCTTATTGGTGGTTTTAATGACTCTATTTTTCATGTCATATGTATACTTATTAATATATAACTAATAAATCTCTTTCTATAGATATGTGGGCAAAAGCATACAGAAATTTTCCACATTCAAATCAAGATACGAACAATGCAATTGAATCTTATGATCAGTATATCAAGGAAAGGTACCTATGTGAGAAGAACAATGCCTACCATAGAAGGGTTGATTGGTTAATCTATGTTTTGTTGACAAAGGTTGTATTATATTACAATCGTATACACCATTTAAAAGAAGTTGGTTTTGTACGACCTAGAAAAATCTAGGAACAATTGAATTCATCCAAGTGTAGAGCTAAGAAAATCCCAAATGAAGATTATGTTCCTAATGAAAAGAGTAATGATTATTTGGTTCATAGCCAAAATAAAGATATTCGTGACATTTGGTACAATGTCATATATAAGGTTTCTAATCTACACTTCTGCAATTGCAATTGGGCCCTGAATGGAAATATCTGTAAACATGTATTGAAAGTTGATATGTTAGTGAGTAACACTATTTTGGGTGAAAATGTAGCACCTGGTGTCACTGATCCCACTACAGAAAGGCCTAGAATTGTATTTGATTTGAATGAAACACCTATATTGGGCCCAGAAATTCAAACAAAGCTTTTGCCATTCTTTGATTCTCCTCCCAATCTGAATTATCATAATGAAACAAGCATTGATGATTTAGAGAATTTCTCATATAATGTTGAATAAACCAATGTACAACAAGATAGTGCATTCTCTAAAGATGATGAGATGAAACATGTTAACTCATCAACTCATGAGAAATTGAGATCCAGTAAATAAAAAGAGGTGATGTGGTCGCAAGTCAAAATCAGGGACAGATAAACTACAATTTGAAAGGGTTGGATGAGTTCATGCAAGAAAAAAAGAATGGATGAACATTTGGAGTTATCTTCTAAAAAACAAATAAATGTGGACCACGCGCCTGAGAAATTTAATGTTATGCATTGTTTTACATTAAATGTGATATATTATCATGTTCAACACATTTGCATAAATATATGAACTTTTATTGTTATAGCTGAGGGATCCACATCTCACAACATTCCAAATTGTCGAATTCATTTATTTGATGAACATGCTATTGAAAAAAGATCTAGCTTTGGGAATATTGCTTCAGCCATTAACATCCCAATATCCTCCCCAAGGGTGATCCCCCTATTGTACAACCAATTAGGATGTATCATCACCCACACCCACCACCTTTTTCCTTCATAAATTATTCCATGCCTATAACCACCTCTGTAAAACCTTCCCAATGCTCACCCCTACCCTTTAGTCATCTGCCATTCTCATTTTTTCAATCGTCCACCCTTAACATTCCAATTTCCCCCATGTTAATCCCCTGACCTACAGTGATTCCCACTATCATACAACCGGTGGGGGTGTATCGTCACCCACACCCACCATCTTCTACCTATTTCACTTCTACCATGCCTTTATCTAGCACCATTGAACCATGCCTATATCTGTCACCAAGTGCTCCACCATCTACCCAGGAAGGGCTATCTTCTCCATTGCCTCAGATCCTCACGGTGAGAATGAGTATTTGATCAAAATATCATCATGAATTAATGAAATTGATTATATGCCTTTCAATTTTTACAACTAATTGATTATTGTAATTTTTGTAGAGATAGTAATTTGGAAATCCACCTGGGAGTGCCAAGAGGGACGAGGGTGACTTATAGACCAATACTTTAGATCGATCATGATGTTGTTTTTCCATTATGTCATTTATCGACATGAGATTCAATTATGTATGTTGGAAATGAAGTTCTATTTTGTGAAAAAGAAAAATGTATAGTTGGACCTATTTTGAATAAAAATACATAAATTTAGACTTGTGTTTATGACAACATCTTCATTGAATTTTAAATCCTTATGTGGATGCAATGTTATATTCTATCAATGTTACATTACTTTTGATGAATGTAGTTGTAATGGATTTTTCTTATATTATTTACAAATTATCAAGTTTAAAAGTTAAGTTACTTTTATATTTATATCTTATTTGATGTTGCATGTGTGGATGAACATATCATTACGATATACTAAAAGCTTCACATATACTAAAGATATACGCATATACGGAAGTTGCACATATACAAAATATGTGCACATATTCAAAATTTATGTGTATTTACGAAAGATTTGAACATATATAGAAGATATGTGTATCTACGAAAGAAGCATAAATTTTATATACGGAGGCAGCACAACTTCGTATATGTGCATATTCCGTATCGCATATCTTCCATATATACACATAAACAAAACATCCACATATATATGGAGGTTAAAGTTAAGTATATAGGAAGGTTGAAGTTATTCTCAACTTTTGTATATGCACATATATGGAAGCTACGTATATACGGAAGCTGTGCATATCTTTTGTATATGAACAACCTTTTTATATGCGTATATCCTCCATATACGTGAAACTTCTGTATATGCACATATACAAAAGTTAAGTATATAAAGAAGTTGTGCACAACTTCCATAATATGCATACACAGCAGTCCATATATATGCTCAACCTCTCTGCCTGCACATATCTTCCGTATATGTAGAACTTTTATATGTGTGCATATTCTCTCTATATGTGTATCTTACGTATATTCACATATCTTCTATATATATGCATATTCAGAAGATATGCACATATACATGAAACGTATTTATGAAAGCTACACATATACGGAAGATATGTGCATATATCATGTGCATGTGAAACTTCCATATATAGGCATATCCTCCATATAGGCATATCTGACAGCCTCCATATGCACATATCTTATGTGCCTATATTGAAGAGGTGCATATACGGAAGACATGCACATATATGGAGGCTAGAGTTCTACACAACTTCTGTATATGCGCATATCTTTTGTCTATGCACATTTTTTTTTCCGTATATGACCTTTGGCCTAGCTAAATTCTCAAGTAAATTTGTTTAAGGGTTTTACTTGTAAAATCATGAAAAAGTGATTTGATTACCTTCTTATACGCCCGAGAGAACCATGCACATTCTGTATACGTGCAATTTCTGTATATGGAAGTTGCACATATATTGTAGATTCACATATATAAAAGACATTCATATACAAAAGTTTATGTGTATATACAGAAGTTGCACATATACCTGGAAGATATGTGCATATAGAAAAGTTTCTCATATAGAGAAGATATGTGCATATCTTCCATATATGCACAATTTTTGTATATGCAAAATTTCCATATATGGAAATTGCACATGTATGGTAGATGCACATACATAAAAGACATACATATATCGAAGATATTCACATAAAAGAAAGCTATGCATATATGTAAGATATGCGAATATCTTCCATATATGCACAATTTTTATATATAGAAGTTGTGCATCTATGGTAGATGCACATATATAAAAGACGTTCATATATGGAAGATATGGACATATAAGAAATTTATGCATATACGGAATATATGGGCATAAATGGAAGTTGCGCATACACGGTAAATACACATATACAAAAGATGGACATACATGAAAAATATGCGCATATATTGCGTATATGCACAATTTCCGTATATGCGCAATTGTTGTATATGAAATTTGTGCATATACGATGCAAATACATAAACGACATGCATATATGGAAGATATGCACATATAAGAAAGTTGGGGATATACGAAATATATGCACGTATCTTCCATATATGCACAATTTCCATATATGCACAATTTTTGTATATGGAAATTGTGCATATACGGAAGTTGTGCATATACGAAAGATATGTGCATATCTTCCATATATACATAACTTTCTTATATGTGCACATTTCCGTATACGTGTAATTTATGTATATGGAAGTTGTGCATATACTGTAGATTAACATATATAAAAGACATGAATATACGGAAGATATACACATATAAGAAAGTTACGCATACACGGAGGATATGTGCATATACGAAAGTTGTGCATATACAAAAGATGCATATATACAAAAGTTATATATACTAAAGTTTCACATACATGGAGGTTATGTGTATATACAGAAGTTGCACATATACCTGGAAGATATGTGCACATAATTTTTTTTTGCATATACAAAAGATATGCGCATATCTTCTGTATATGGACAATTCTGTATATGAAAATTTTCCATATATGGAAATTGCACATGTACAATAGATGCCAATACATACAAGATGTACATATATGGAATATATGCATATATAAGAAAGTTACACATAGAAGATATGCACATATCTTCCATATATGCACAACTTCCGTATATGCGCAATTTTTGTATATGGAAGTTGCGCATATATGATAGATGCACATATATAAAAGACGTGCATACACGAAAGATATGCACATATAAGAAATTTACTCATATATAGAAGATATGCGAATATACGGAAGTTGGGCATATACGGTAGATGCACATATACAATTTGAAAAGGTTGGGCGAGTTCATTCAAAGTCAAGGAAGAGCATGGAAAAACAAATGAAATTACTTTCTTTTAAAAAACATGGAAATATTGAGGGATCTACATCTCAGAATCAACAAAGTCATGTTTGACAATTACTTTCTGATGATATTGTCGACTATTCAACAGGTACACATTTATAAATTATTGTTGTTTATTTATATAATTGAATGAATTCTTCTCTAATTAAATATTTAGTGCACTATGTCATGCAATCAACTCTAACTTTATTTTCGGGACATGGTTTCTAATAAGATATCAATCAAATTATGTAGCAATTCAAGAAATTGGCATAAACATGCCGACAAGCCTATTGATTCCAGATTTGAACATGTGAAGTTTGATGAAAGGTAAATTTAATATCGAAGTTAATAATTCTAGTGCAAGGATAGAATAACCATCGACAAATGTCGGATTCCTCTAACCACACTTACATGATGTTATTTGGGGAAAAATGCTACTACTTTTGTTATCATTTTCTATAATATTTGAATTCAAATTAATAACATATCCTAAATTCATATATGAGTTCGATTGATCTTACACTCATAATATGTGGGAATTAATTTTTTCTTATTAATATTTAGATTTTTTTTTAACATTGCTAAATATTTTCTTTGTTAATGGTTTTATTGTCATGCAGTTCTGGACATTGAAGATGAGGCAAAGTTGATGATTTTGATAGGGGAGTGGGAATAAACTTCGATGAGAATAAATTTAGAGACCTATGAGCCATTTACAAAGTATTAGTGTCTTTAGTTTTGAAACAAAATTTCTAATGAAATGTAATGAACTATTTTTTGAAATGAAATGAACTATTTTTCCAATGAAATGTAATGAACTATTATTAGAGGAGGCCTAGTTTTAAAATTCAGTTCTTGTACTAAATATTGGTGTACTTTTAATCTCAACATTGATGTCAAATGGTATTATGGTTTGTTATCTATTTAAGATGAATAGAAAATTCATTTCATGTAAACAAATTTTATATAACAATTACATGTTGAGAATTACTAGTTCTTTTCAATATATATGGAAGATATTTCCCCCCTCCCACTTAAAAGATCAATATAAAAGACTCTATTTTACCTACACATTAATGTGATTACTTTATATATTTATTTTATATAGTAATTTTTTTTTATTTTGTATTAATATTAATATTAATTATTTCTTTCGTCATGTAATGTTACATTAAGATAAATAAAATAATAATTACATAAAAAATTTAATAATGGAAATTATTCAATATTGAACATAAATATTAATAATAATAAAAAAAACCATTTCGATATCACCGATAAACAAAATACTTCAATGCCCATTTTAGATAACATAATTAGATAGATAATGTAACTCACTAAAATATTTTAATTTCATCCATATGTGCTACTTCTACTTTTTCGTACGAAGATGATGTGTAACCTTCACCACTCAACATGGAGATTATATAATATCTAAAATGTAATTGATATTACAACCAACCATGGATGAGATGTGTAAAACTTTGAAACTTTGATTATAAACAGGGAGCAAATAATATAGATGATCAATATTATAAGAATATTTTAGATTTAAATTAACAATTATTTATACTTTTTATATCAAACAAGTACATCAAACAAAATATACATCTTTAAATTGATGCGGGAAAAACCACCAAAAGGAAATTTCCCTGGTTTTCATAATCACCTTACCATGAACTGGTGGGTTATGGTCCATCTATACCAATTGGAAGCATTACATTGTGGGTTTAAAAGAAAAAGCCCCACCAATCTTCTAACAACAATATAACACATAATCTATCAACTAACACCGGTCCCACATGAATGGATAAGACCAGATCTCAAATAAAATAAAACTTGTGTCCATACACTTCTCAGGTACGCTCAGGCCCAATCCCTATCGAATTCAATCTCCGTCATTGACATTACATTCAATCTGACAGTCTACGACCCTTCAACTAGCATGCCGCTTACCAATAACTCAACCCCCATAGTTGACTGTGACATAAGCATTTGAAATTTAGATCGATGGTTGTGATTGAGTGCGAGCCTTCAACTGCGATTAGGACACTCGTACAAGCCTATCCCCCACGGTCTATTCCTCTGCTGTTAATATCCATCGATCTAAACTATGCGACAAATCGCTTTGTGCTTGTTTTCTTGCGATGGAATTCACCTTTCCACCCAGATTCACTAAGCCACACTTTGTTTAAACACTCACAACACTCATATAACAGTTAACGATTTAACATTGGATTCCCATCGATCCTTACAGTGATCAATGGTTGATCAACAATATCGTGACACAAAATTTAACTCACAATAAAGAATATATATGTAAATTAGACACAGGCATATAGAAATCCACATAACACATATATCTTATATTATACACAGAATTAGATTACATTCTAAGGAATTTCAGTCTTAGTCACAACTTCTTCCCTTGACTACATTGAATCCACCCTCTCTGTCTATGCTCCCCATTAGAACATGTAGGTTCATAATAAATAGAAATAACTATAGAATCATGGATCATTCCAGATCCATGATCTTCTCCTAAAACCGTTCAAACAATCGCTAAATCTCTCAACACACATACATGTTAGATAATTATATTAAATTAAGTCTTCTCGATACTTATCAATTCCATCAAATAAGCATGCGTTTAAAAGAAATTTGCTCTCGGTTTACATGATTGTCCATGTCTCCTGCTCCATAGCTTTGACTTTGACTTTTGATTAAGGGTGGTCAGATGGCAACTCTTAAAAACAAGTCACTAAGCCAATACCTGATCGGATGCTCCTGCATCAAATACATATATTATATACAATATTTCAAAAATAAAAACCATGTCTATATACGAGACTTTCATCTAAACATACACAAAGCTTAATTAAAATTCCATAATCATTATAATGAATAAATAGTTAAAATATTTTTAAAAGTTTGAGAGGAATATTAAAAACTTTAAAGCATAAATTAAATAAAATTACTCTATTTTATTTTTAAATTGAACATCAACAACATATAATATTTGTATGGAAATCAATAAATAATCTAATATATGTATTTTGGAATATTCATTTTAATAAATAATATGAATAGTAATTTTTATTTTAATATTATATATTATTTAAGAGTTGTGAAAGTAGATTTTATTTAGAGTACATAAAATTTTGGTTATATATAATATCTAAATTAAAACTAATAACATATATTAACTTTTATATATGTTTGATTTAATTGTAAGTATATATATATATATATTATATTAATTATATAAGTTTGATTATATAATTTTTATTTTATATTTATATATAAATTTTATTACAAATTTTAAATGTATAATATTGGATAGATGAAAATAATAATGTACAATTTTTTTTGGTAGGCTTGGTTGGATTATATTTTCATCATGTCCAACTTCTCACCCCAATTCACTGATAGCACAATTTTTGAACCCAAAACTTCAATTGAGCTCTCCCAAAGAGTCTTTAAAAATTAAATTATTAAAAGGTTAAAAAAGGCTAGAAAAAATAGTTTTATAATAATTTTTTGCTTTAAATTTGGAAGAAATTTTAAAATATAATTTAATAAGAACTTTGAAAATTGAGTATAAACAAACATGCTATTTTTAAAATTTAATTAGAAATGAATCTCCACCCCACAATTTTTTATGAGACTCTTTTAAAATTTAAATAGAAATGAATCTTTGCCCTATAATTTATGAGACTCTCGATATTTTATGGATGATGGAGTCAACAATTTGACAATGTGTAGATGTTTTTGATAGGGAAGTAGGGAGAAAACTTAGGAGAGAATAGCTTCAAGGCCTACAAACATTAAAATTATTTGATCTACTATGATTTTTTGAGAATAGGTAAAGTCTTATATAAGTGGTTTGTTATAGCTATATGGTGAATGGTTAAATCCATTCCATATAATTTTTTCTTACTAAGAATTTATATGATGAATATTTCTTGTTCTTTTGAATGGATTTGGAAGATATTTCCCCCATAAAAAATTATATAAATATAATGAATTTATATCAATTTTTTCAACACTCACATGATTACTTCATATATTCCCTTTATATATTAACATTATAATAAAAATGTATTTATATTTGATAATATATTGATAATAAATAATAAATTATTAACTATGCATACACATACTTTATATTAATAAAAATATTGATAATAGGAACGTAATTGTGTAATTCATTAAGGTTTTAACAATAATTACCATCATATAAAATTTATAGTATAATATTATACATTTATGTATTCCTATTTATTTATCAATTTTTAATTTGGTGTGATATTTAAGTATTTATATTTAAAAAAACCACTTGGTTGTATTTAGTTGGAGTGGCAAAGATAAACCACCAAAATTATTCTAAAATTATTCATCTTTATATGTTGGAATAAAATAACATAATAAAAAATTTAATATAATCATAAAAATAATAAAAATTTCTATTTAATAGAAGATTTAAGGTGAAATTCAATTCATATGAAATTTCTAAAGATGATAGTTCATTTTATTTATAACAATTTTGAAAAAAGTAACAATCATTTATATAAAGTTTTTGTTCAAATAAATGAAAAAATGGATACATTTTTATCTTTATAATCATAATTAAAATAAAAATAAAAATATTTTTCATGTATTAACATATAAATTTAATTGAACAATTATTAACACTTTTTATGAAAAGTAATGCATTCAAGAAATATATGCATCTTCAAATACATGAAATGTATATAATATTTCGTAAATAAAAGTCATATCTTTTTGCATTTTTTATCACTAGCTCTTCAATGAACCAAATTCTATCTTGAATATCATACATTTCTACTCATCCATAGTGCATAGAAATACCAACAAAAATGTGACTAGACTATATATAATATTCCAAAGATTGATAACCTTTTAAATAACATTTGTTAGAAAACAAATTTTACTTAACCCAAGATCAAATTTAGCAAGATTTTGTCAAAACTTTTGATGTTAAAAAATGATAAAGATATATGCCTAGTTGGAGGGAGCACATGTAATACTCCACAAACAAAAACTCATTCTTTATATATCTAAATAAAACGAGTTCTCATTAAACAAAATGTATCTTCCATGTTTTAGGTGCCAAAAGTATTGGTATTCAAAAAATTTAAAACAAAATAAAAGACAATTAATATATTGAAAGTATCCCTGTAGCCCCTTTATAGACAAAACAATGGCTACAGTTCTATTATTGTAGCCTAAGTCATTTAAACTTGTTGGAATGTTTAGGCTTCAAAGTAGCAAACCTAGTGGGTTTAGTGAGAGCAATGCTAGTTGAGCATATATGCTCTATGTATTGTTTGCGTGACTTGAGCCCACGTGCTTTCAAGTCCTTTGGCATGATTTTGGTCCTTTTAACCATAGCATCAACATTTATCTTTTTTGTTTTCTGTGGAAATTAAAACATTATTAATAAATATCAAAATCCACATAGATATAATGAAAATATGGGGACCATGTAACGAATATGAAAAGACAATGCATTAACTAGCTATCAATAAATATCAAAATCCACATAGACATAATGAAAATATGGGGAACGTGTCTCGAATATGAAAAGACAATGCATTAACTAGTCATAAAGAAAATGTCAATGTTATTATGAGCTAAGATATATGGTATATAACTTACCTCTCATAAATTATCTTGAAGTCTATATGAATGTCACAATGGTTGAGGAGAATGTGATTTTTGCTGACTATCATGTCCACCATCATACGTGTGCAAAGGTGTTTAAGGAGAAGTATATTCATTACTCTGAACATTAGATTATACATAGATATATGTATGTGACTCAAATAGAATTAAATGTAAAAAAATGATATAATTATAAGCGTATAAATAAATACAATCTTACTTTGCATTATGACAATACAAAATATAGAACATCCATTTCTCATCCCATCATTATGGTAAAACATAAAAATTTATATATTAATGTTTTTTCTGGAATAGGTTATATGGATTAAAAACTTACTCGCCCAATAACCCCTTGAAAACCTTGAAATCTAACCGAGTGTCGTAATAGTTGGTAGATTGAATTTATGGAATTTTGTTGATTAGGCTATGCATATCAATAACAATGAGAAATTAGTATGCAATTATAATAAATATAAATATCATTTAATGTTAAAATGTATAAAAAATTAATATATTTAAAAAAAATGGACTCAACTGTGTTTTTATTGTCAGGATTAGTTTCATCAAAGTTTAATATATGGTTGTGCCCATCTAATCCTTCTTCCTCCACATCATCAGGAACCTCAATCCTTACTTTCTCTTTTAAAGCAATATCTACGCGCTTCATTGTTTCCATACGTCTATGAGGTAGACTCTGATCCCAACATTGAATTTTTTCACAAATTTCTTGCTCTAAAGTATCATTGAGCTGATCAAATGTGACAACTGACTATGAAAACAAGTTTCAATGAATTTAGTCTACAACAATAAATTCATATTAATGAAAAACATATACTAATAAATACTTACAGCTGAAAGAATTTCTTCATTGACAATATTAATAAAAAAAACGTATACAAATAAATACTAATAAATACTTACAGCTGAAATAATTTCTTCATTGACAAATCTTTTATATGCTTTTTGTCATGTACGACATAGCCTTGCATCTAAATCATATTGTATTTTTGCATTTTTCCTTTTAACTGCACTTGTTGATTTGATAGCCCATTTAGCATTTGCATCTCTTACTTGACCTCTTTGACTTGGAGGAATTGGTTGGAGATTGTGCATGATAGCGCGATGGTGGTTAAGGCCAGATAGCTTAGATCGACCCAAGATCCCCACATACCCAGCAACAAGACAAGTGAACACTTGCTTGGTTCATTTGATAATTACCTCCCATTCATGTCTATTTTCCTCCATTTTCTTACTTCCTTATAAATGAATATGTAAACAATAGTGTTGTTAAAAACATCATAAAAACACTTTAATGTAAAAATCAATATTCATATCTATTTCTTTGTGGTTAACCATAACTATCAACTTTTAAAAAATATAGGCCTAAAAATATATTCTTTTATAATTTAATAAATTAAATTTTACTATTATTTCAAAACAGATAATAATTAAATATTTAAGTTAACTATACACAATAAAAAAATTGAAAATAAAAATATATTTAATATTTACTTCAATTAAATACCCATTAGTTTTTGTTAAAAAAATCCTTATTTCCCTAAAGATTAAATCAAAATATATGTCTATAAAAAATCCTCAAGTGAACAAAAATTTCCAAATCCCAGACAAGAGAGTGTATCAAAGAAATTTTCACTTGAAGAAATTGGATCCCTCTCTGCTCATGCTATGATGGTTATTAAAATTTTTCAATATTCAAGCAGAAGATGGTCTAGTGTAAAAGTGATTTAATACCTAAAACATCTTAAAAATAATAAAGTAATCTTGATAACTCATACATTAATACATCCATTCTCTACCACGAATATCTTTAATCCAAAAGCCTATATCTTGACAGGGAAATTTTTTTTGTTTGTTCAAATTTCTAGCACTTTTCTATTGATTTCTCTTACTGATGGAGATGAACAAAAATGAGTCTAATCCTATATCCAATATAATTCTATGTACAATATTCAAAGCTGTCAATGTAAGAAATGTATGTATGAATTTGGGGTTATACTTTGAAAAACTAAAGGGACTGTTCTTTGTCTTGTAAACTTCACTTGATTTGTCTGTAGATCTTCTAGTGTACCATCCACCATAGTTGTAGAATTTTAGTGCCAATAGTAACCCAAAACTGTCTTTGCATCATCCACACTAGGGAATTAAGGTGGTTCAAAGTATATCTAACACAAGGCATCACAAGCACCTAGATATGATGGATCCTTCATTTCAATGCTACCCATGGCTACTACTACCAGATGCTGATATGAGAAGAAAAACCTTTTCACATGGCTTTTATTGCCTGGAAGGCCAATAGAACATGTATTGTTGCAGCATGATAAGCACCTGAAGTGCTATGTGAGGGAAGTCCATGTGAATGAAACAAATGCATAAGTGCCTCCTGGAGCCTTGGTCCACCCTTTGGATCAGCCTCAACACCCATGACTTTGGGCACTAGATGCCTTAGTTCCTTGCATGCATTTGTAAGGTCTCTGAGGGGGCAGACCGAAGGCAACATGTGCGTGCATGCGTATTGGCGCTGCTAATTGCCAATTGGTGTTTAAGGCAAAGGAAATCATTTGGGTCCATCACTAGAAGCAAATTCACAATTTCTGTGAGCATCTTCCATATCCTTTCAGCCATCCAACAGTCTACGTATGCTCCTACGAAATCCACAGAGTCTATTATTTGATATATTCTATGCAACAATTCTTGGCCTACAAATACCCAGGCCTCAAAGATTTGGAGGACATTGCAGAGTGTGGCATCTTCTGGATTATGGTACTGTTTATGTTGTTTTAAAGAGTGCAAATATCTTGGCTCGCGAATTCTATCATATTCAAGAATAGGCTTACCTGACAGATTTGGTTCCCCCAGACCTAAAGTGAAGGGAGTCCTCTACATATGGCCTTCAATGCAAGCCATATTCTAGAAACCATAGCTTTAGCTATTTTCATGTACCTAAATAAGGAAGTAAGCTCTCTTCACTTGTTCTGCTAACAACAGGTAAAGCACCAGGTCTCTGCCATACCTCATGGGCAACTTTCGTAGCAAGAACCCCACTACATACTGACAACTGAATAGTGGGAACTTGCTTGTCATCTTCACAAATCATTGAACTCAACTCAATTTGGGAACCAATTAAGGATTCAATCCTTCTCTTCCATTCCTCTTTATCAATGTAAGTCCTTGTGTCACAAAGGACAGAAGAAACAAACCGAAAAGTAATCTCCAATGATTGTAAGGCAGCCTTTACCAACCCTTCTCTAGACCAACCAGGCCATTCCTTGAATTTCCACATAGCACTGAGCTCGAGGAGATGCACATACTGCTCGTAACCTGCACACTCCATGGGGGAGGGCTCTATGGACTCTTCAACAAAAGAAAAATAGGATGCCATTTATTTACAGGACATATTTTTTCCCTGCAAACAAAACCAGGAGAGTAAAGACACTGATGCTCTCCATATACCATAATCTAAAAAGGACAACATAATAATATATATACATGCATATATGAGTCTAAAATACACACCTCAACTAATGGGTATATTAAATATATATAAGATTCCATTTTCTTAATATGCCTTGACAAATAGGTGGTGAATTCAAAATGATGATTAGAAATGAACAAATAGCTGAATAAGGTAACCTAGGGATATGGCAATCACTTTTAGCAAAACTTGAAGTTGAAGAAAAGAGAATATGAATAACATATTAGCAGAGGTGTTACCTATACTTGTTGACATGGACAAGTCACTAATTCAATGTTACCCCAAATTAATACCATAAATGCAATTTTTATGGATACAAATTAAGATTTGGTTAAATAATTGAATGGAATGAGCTATTTTGTACAAATACTATATCAAGATGACTACGCAAATAATGTGTTGAGAAACTTAAAGTTGAAGAGAAGAGAATATGAATAGCATATTAACAGAGGTGTTACCTATGCTTGTTGACATGGACAAGTCACTAAATCAATGTTAGCCTAGATTAATACCTCAAATGCAATTTCTATGAATACAAACCAAGATTTTGTTAAATAATTGAATGGAATGAACTATTTCATACAAATACCATATCAATATGAACACACGAATAATGTGTTGAGAATGTGTTACTTAATAAATAAATGTATGTAATACTTATTCTAAAAATGGTAAATGAAGAAAGTGTCCGAAAAAAGAGTGATAATAACAAGAATGACTACTATTAAAAAAAACTAAATAACTCATACTGTTATTTATTTTAAAGTAATATGTTGATGTAATGAAGAAAATGGCATGCTAAGAATTGACATTTGGGAGGCACTAACAGAGGGTAAGAAAATGAAAATGAGGGAAATTCCATGATTAAGCAGGGAAGAAAAATTCCTACCACTTTTATCTACCAGGGAATTTTTTGTGTTGCGTAAATTAGTTGCAATGTTTCAATTTAAAGTTAATTTAAGTTGAGTTTACAGTGATTATAGATTTTATATATCTAATAAATATTATGTTTAATAGTTTGAGACATGTTTTAGTTAAATATTACATCTAAATTTATTTGTCTGTGAGTTTGGAATCAGTAAATGTAAATGTGGATGGTTTTGAAACCAACAAATATGATTCATCATTAAAACAAAAATTGTTTAATTGTTTATAATTTAATATTTTAATTCATTTTACTTAAATTTGTATTGATTATACATTTGAATATTCAAAAAAAACATTTACTTTGTAACTAGTAATCCATAATAAGTAAACCATGATACTTGAATTCCTAAATTTTCTCTATGACCCCTGATCACTGGATTCTTAAAATCATCAATCCATATCGTTGAATTCTTAAAAGTCTGCAATTGATTTAACGATGTTTGTTACTTTCGAAATGAAACCAAAACGGTTTGTTAATTTTGGAATGAAACCATCTTACACTAGGCATGGTATTTCATTCAAGTCCTGGACTGCAACACTACAACCTCTACATTCGAGCTACAATCACTGTCTAGGAATCTAAAACGCTCTCCGCAACTAAACATTTAAATAAGACAATCGAAATTCTAACAGGAAATGGTTTTGAAAATCGAAATTCTAACAAAAAATGGTTTTGATTGATGCCGCTAACTTTGACTCCATAGATGGTAATGTTCGCTTTGCAACTTACAGCAATTAACCACAGAAAAATCATACAACACTAGCCTATAACTACCATGCTGACCAAAATGGCCTGCCACAAAAAAAACTGGAAATAAGATAACAGAAACCATGATAAAGACACTATCAAGCTGATGGCTCAGAATTTGAGCCTGCCTTTTTCGAAGATGAATATTAGTTAAATTATTCTTATATTATGATAACAATTTTATTATGGATCGGTCTTTACACATTTCCATAATACATAAAATTAGGATTTAAGACCCTGTGAATCTCGCTTAAAGGTCACAATCTATGTCCATTTTAACCATTTAGTTCCGTGGCTTAGATTTTCTTTATGAGCTCACATTCCACAGTCATTGTATCGTTGTTCTAAGAAGTTTCTTTTATTCCAAATCGAAGAAATAAAATTCAATGTCAACCTCTGTGTCCTACAGCCAACTCTCAGAGATCCTGCAAAGACAAATATGTACAAAGTTGTTTCAGCGGCATACACTGTTATCATTTTAAGATAATGGTTACTGCATTCGTGTGCAAAGCCCTGTTATTTGGGATTATAACCTCTGGAAAAGGTCCAGCTTCTCATTATAACTCTCAGTAAGTAATAAGTGATTAGCTCCTGATCGATGAATTCTTACTCAATAAGATAAAATATTGTTTGATTTCTTTTGTTCCAAATAATTTTCATATAACACTGTGAACTTATCAAAAAGTCTTGTTTTCTTATCAGAAAATGGATCCGTCAGGAATTAGTTTCTTAGATAAGTGTTCTTAGGTAAGTGTTTCATTTATTGATCAAAATTTTTTAGGAGGGTAAATTTTAAAATATTTTTGAAATTTAGGTAAGATTTCAAAATAATTTTTCAAAATTTATAATTAAAATATTTTATTCTTAAAAAAATGGTACCTTTAGGATATCAAAGTTTTCCATATAAACCATCATTCTTTAAAAACATGCTAGTTTTTTTTATATTGTTTTTGAGATTTTTAAATGTTACAAAGGTTTATGAAAGAAGAAAGAAATAAATTATTTTAATGCGGCTAAAGATAGTTTATGGGACAAATTACTTCTTTCATCTGCTTGAGGTATCTGCCCTTTTTCTGTGAAGTTTCAAAATAAATACTTAACTATTACAACTAAAAAATCTTGTTGACTTATGAATATTATTTAATAAAATTTTGTTTTGTTTTAATTAGTAAAAATAATTAAAAAATCAAAATTAACAAAATGTGTACCATCATGTGGATATTTTTTTAATAATCATGTTGAATTGGGTAATAATTTATTGAAATGATAAAGATAAAGTTTAAAATTAATTCATTGATTATCACTATAAGAGCAAGATGTATCTAATAGTAAAAGTATTTATTTTTTAGTTTTATCACAATAAATTAAACATATTTTTAGAAATTGAATATAAGTAAATGGGAAATAAATCATATTGAAATTTTTAAAAATACAAATTAAAAATTAAAAACTAAACATCTCCAGCTATTTCAGTCTCGCTGCAACTAAAATTCAAAAAAGACACAGAGCACAAATAACACACAGATTAAACAAAGGGAAACATCTTAAAATTGAGGGGCAAAGGAAACTTGAAGAAGGGAGACTGAACTTGAGTGATGCCATAGTAAATCCCTCACTACGAATCATTTTCTCAAACAGCGGCATGTGTCCTCTAGATGGGAATTGGCGTGTGTCCTCTCTGAGGAAGGAAAGCTGTTGGAGATGGGAATTGGCGTGTGTCCTCTCTAAGGCAACCTGTTGGAGATGGGAATTGGCGTGTTTCCTGGAGCAAGCTGTTGGAAATGGAAATGCATGACCACGTGCATTTCAAAGAAGATCAAGGGCGAGGGCGAGGCTTCGTTATGATCATCAATGCATCAATAATTCTACGACTAAGGCTACCAAATGCAAGACACTCAATGGGGCGAATGATCAGTGAGTGCTTTAGATTTGACTGTTTCTCATGTTATATAAGCCCGACATCACCAATTCAAATTTTGCACAATTATCCTTCATCTTTATAAATGGAAACTCGGCTTTCTCACCAAGACGAACGATGCAGTGCTCGGATTTGAGCATCCTCGTGAGGATGGAAACACAGGTCTGCCAGACAAAGAAAAGAAAAATGCATCTGAAAGGTCATCGAAATGAAACCGTGGCCACCATTACAGTGCACAGGGTATAGGTCCACCAGACAAAAAAAAATGCATGTGAAAGGTCATCGAAATGAAACAGCGGCCACCATTACTGGGCAAAGACTAAAAACAAGTCACTACAGGGCAAGCTTCATTTTGAAGGAATCATATTTCGGTAAAGGAATCATATTTCGGCAGAAACTTACCTATGAATTTGGAGCAACAACCTCCGGTTAAATGAAGAGAAAGGTTTCCAGAGCAACCTCCAGGCACAGGAATGAAATCGAAAAGTCTGGTATCCACTTTCTTGATCTCGAACGAATTCTCCTTCTCCACCTGAACAATTCGGGAATTCTTCTCCTTCTCCACCTGAACAATTCGGGAATTCTCTCTCCACCATGCAGGGGAACAATATGCGGACAAGCGATGGTGACCATATCATAGTTAAGTTGTGTTGGTGGTTCATTTAAGATCAGCATGAATAAGTACCCTCGATTAAATGCCATTAATAGAGCGAGCATGAATAAGTACCCCCGATTAAATGCCATTAATAGAGTGAGCTGCAGTGGAGGCGGGCAGGCGTCAATTCGAACCATGCAGACAAGCAGTTACATCGATCATGTTTCCCTGAAAGCTCATGTGGGTCGCTGGATTTTTTTGGGAGTAGCATGCCATAGCATGCATGCATGTATGATGGTACTATGAGGGACGACCACGGCGGGTGTGAGGGACAGCCACGGCGTGTACTGTAAGATGACATCAAGGATGAGTGATGGGTATTGTAAGGGATAGCATTAATGTATCTATATATTTTGAAATAGGCTTTGCTAGATCTATAGATTTCGAAATAGGCTTTGCCCTCGCAGCATGGCTTCAATGTCCTTCAGACGTTTGGAGCGGTTTTTTCGAAGGTAATTGCGAAGCCACTCGTGGATAAAGAACACCCAAAAAATTCAATAACGTATAATATTTGTGGCTACTCAGTTGTACCGCGAAGAAGAAGCAGGCTGAATGCAATTGCGGGGAGAGAATATAACCAACGGTATTCATTGATACTATTTTTTAACATTTATCATAACTAAACTATCCTTATAAAACTATTGAGTCATACCAGGAGGAATGGTTATTTTTAATCAAGACAGTCAACATTTTTTCAAAGATGATGTACGAGTCAAAAAATGTATCCGTTGGGATCTGGTGAAGCCTATAGAATTCAATGAAAAGGTTATACATGCTATTTTGTCGACTGTGGCGGGAATTGGTTTACGTGTACATGCTTCTCATTTGCTATGTAAATATGTGATATGGGTAATACCTCGCTGCTCCTCCTCGAGGTTTGATTCAAAACAGAGTTTGAGGACTCAGCTTGTCGTCTGGCCTGCCTTCTAGCACCAAAAATGTTGACGGTGCTAGATCTGCCAACATTCAAGGGATCTCCTTGGTATGAAGCCCCAACTAGACCTCACACCATTTGGTGTAGGAGTCCCATCTGGTATGATGGCAGGGTTTCCATTAACTTAAATATATGCCTTAGGTCTTGCTTGTCAGCACATGAGAGTGGTATACTTAGTCTTCAAATAACAAGGTTCATGTGCTTGGTGAGTTCTTATAGTAACTTGTGTCTAAGTTCTTTCACTTCAAAGGGGAAGGGTCAGAGTGAGTCTCAATTCGAGAGGGAATAGTCCCAACTCAGGTAGAGACATACAACACAACAAGATCTGTGCAGCTTCCCATGGAGTAGTCGACACGGATGTTGCAGTCACAAACACAAAGTGAACATATAGCACGTACAACACCCAATGGAGTAGTTCACACGAGTGTGACCGACATTATAACAAGTTTACAAGAATGAGTCTGTCTAATGTCCGTCAGAGTAGTCCACACGGGAAAGACAATGGTAACAACTGATACAACACATTTCCAATAGTGTATGCACTAAAAAAACTAAAATAATTCAACTATCTTAGTACAAGTTAAACAAACATGTATTACAAGCGTCCAAAGAATGGTCTTAAAAATGAATAGAATACATGTGCGAAAACATGCTGGTCTATGGTAGGCTTTTGAATTAAGAGAAAGTTCCAAGAAACATTCATACACCATACATCACTAGCCCCGGTAGTGGATCATTGGAGTCACTACTCACTCCTCAAAGAAAATATTATAGACTCTCAAGGCTACGTGGGAGGAGACAAGGTGAAAATTCCTTTGCATGTACAAATGAGGGGTATATATAGCCAAGGCTAAAACTGACCCTTGCGACTCTTCAACTTCCCTCATGATGGTTTCACTTACATGACTCTTCGACTTACATGGCTCTTTAACTTTATCCATGGGTCTCTTGATTATGATCCAGAGTAGTGATGTGGCCGAGCTCATGAAACAAATCGACTTGACACTAGTGGTATGTCTATGCTGGCTGTGTTGTTCATTTCGATTTGATTTTCTGCTGAGTGATGAGTGTGCTCGTGGTGTACCATAGCTTCACCTTCGCATGGAAAACTACGCGAATTCTTCACTCATCTTGGTGTTCACTTGATGTGCATGTTTCTCCTTCACTTGCTACTTCGTATGCTTCGTGTGTTCATCCAATCGTGAGCAAGTCTTCTAGCATGCACTCCTTGTTCATCCCTTTCGTCATCACACCATGTCTCATCCATGTACTTATTTTTGAATTCACTCATGATGAGAGGACATCAAATCCAAAAATCCCCTAGTCTACCATGATGCATTATCTTTCATTTACAAGTGCAGGTGACTGGGAGAGAGGAAAAGGCTCTGAAACAACCTAGAGCACATGTCAGGCTGAGATGTGAGGGTTCGAGACACTATTGGCAAAAAATACATGGAGGCCACTAAGAGGCTGGATTGAGTAGTCCAGGACAACAGTGACATCTATAAGATATGGATTCGGTTAGAGGCAAAACTGTGCATATTTTCCGAGGAAGGAAACATGGCCAGTAGGGGGCACTAGCCATGAAAATTGTATAGTTTCTAGATGAGGTCGGGATCTGGCTACCAGAGCCTACTGATCAGAACTGCATAGTTCTTGGAGGTAGTCAAGTATGATCTGACTACACAGCTTCCGAGCTGAGTGTGGTGTTAGGCAGTAGGTGGACTATCAATGAAAACTGCACAGTTTTAAGGATGAGCGGAGAGCAGCCTAGCTGGGGGATTACCTAGAAAAACTGCACAATTTCCCGGGATAGTGCAGTGATAGGCAACGGGTGCCTATCCCTCATGTTTGCACAATTTATTCATGTAGTGCAAGCAGGAAGGCTGGACAGGTTTTGCACAAATTTGGAGATGAGTGCATCCCTAGGTCACTTCTCAAGTCAAATTCTCTAGTTGACTAGTGGGACGCTTGTTGCATAGGCTGCTGGGAGCATAGTCTAAGACATATTCTTGGGCTACTTCTACACTGTTATGGGTGACAGTCAGCTGGGATAATTCCAAAATTGTTCATTTCAGACTTCCTGGAGGGCAGCCTCAAGCTTTGGGTAGTTCTGGGTAGCCGTGCTTGGCCATTAAGGGTTGAGGCTACGCAATGAAACTTAGTGGAGGTTCGCCCGATGGAGGGTCATCCGGTTAATAATTTTTTAGAAAAATGGCTAGGTGTGTGAGAGAGTGAACTCATGTATACATGACCTTGTGAACACACACTCAACATGACTCAACGAAAAGACACCTTAAACCAACAAGACAACATGACTCAATGTGACTGTCTAAAGGTTGAGAGCGACAAGTGTGACACTTAAGATAGATCATTGAACGATCGTGACAACACTTGTGCGACATTTTTTACAACTTTGTGTGTGAGTGCGATAGATGTTTACATAGAGAACACAACTCATACACAAAGACAAACCTTCAACACCACCAAAACAAGGTTGCAAACATCACATAGAAATCAGCATGCCAAAGACGACAATTGGTCAAACAAGTGAAAAGGAAGCAAGATATGTAAAGGAAACACATGAAATGACTTTTTTGTATTCGAAGCCATGCATGTTACTAAATATACAATGATATGAAAATGACAAGAATTCCTGCAAACTAAACTAAGAGGTGTACTTCGAAAGGTGTTCTTTAGTCACGATACTTACCCTCGAGATGATCATGCATCCGATGAAGTTTGCATGTAGTCCTCATATTTTTCCATCGCTTAAATTCTTGGTCCTTCTCCTCAACTCCTTGGGGGTGATATTAGCATGTCACGTCTTCCTATAGTAACTGAGAGATGAATAAACACAGCATCAGCGGGTAGTGACTGCTATCGAGATGAAGCCTTCGGAGGCCCATGTGCGCAGTTTCTGAATGCAATATAGATAGGGCATCTTAGACAAAATTGTGCAGTTTTGAGGCACATGAAATTGATATGGCATGGGGTCTTGGGATGACACCTCTGCATAGTTTTTGAGTGCAGTGAATCCCGAGCCATTGAAAGGCAATACTGCACAGTTTCTGGATGAAAGGCATTGTTGCGGGATGGATTCCAGAAAGACACGTCTACTCAATTTTAGGTTGCAAGGTAGACTGAGTAGTTGAGGGATAATATTACATAGTTTCTAGAGATAGTGGGTTTCGGCTGGGGGAAGAACACTCGAGGAAACAAATACGTAGTTTTGGGTACGAAGGAAAGTTGGGGTCTCTACGCACTGTGCATTTCCAGTAGGCAAGGGAAAAATATTGAGGGTTACAAAAGAAGAGCGCACATTTTCAGGAAGCTACATGAGGATAGGATGCTTAGGAAATTGACTAAGTTTGAGATCATCAAAAGAGATGTAAACAATTATAGGACTCAAATCTGATCACACACTTACACTTAGTGATAAAACGTAGACCATCCAGAATGTATAAAACATACTATGCTTGATGCAATAACCTTCATTACAAGAGTGCATTAAGTGAGTGGGAAACATGTCTATGTGATGATAGCAACTCATACACACATGATTCCCTTAAATAAAAACAACATTCCCTTTGCATGTCAAACAAAAATCCTTGTGCCCAAAAATGACAGATGCTACAAAGATGAGAGCACGATAAACTCTTAAGATTAAGAAGGGGAAGCTTGAGATCATCAACTTACCAACAAGTGACTAATGAACGATCTAAGGTAGGCTCTGAAATTTTCATGTGAGCCAAAATTTTGGAGGGTGGTTGTAGCCGCTACAATGCACATCTACCCAAGTAATTGGGCAACCGGGGTAAACATGCAACGAGAGGTTACTGTGGTTGGATTCAACCTCCTATGTGACCTTAAGGAAATGGAATCGATGGAAACACAACACATAGACCTTCCACATTAGCTACAGGACCCCTAAGAACCCTACCAACACTTCAGGTAGCTTGCCCCTGGGTCCTACAGAAACTTATGATCACTTGCCCCATAGACATTCTCATGATATGGGCATGTTAGCATCCAGGGACCTCTGAATGCTCTCACAGACATGCATGCCAACATTCAAGGACCAATTTGTCTCATTCTGTGCCAGCGTCCTATAGATTTGAGCCATGTTTTAAGTCCCAGAGCCCAGGTCACTGCCCATAATCAAATGAATTCTTAAGAGTAGTAAAATAACATGGAAATAATGATGTAAAAGAGATTACATAAACAAACCCTTAAAAATACTCCTACTAGCCATGACAACCATTTCGTCAAACATATCACCAACATGTAATCTATAGGTGTAAACAACAAAATTAAGCATAGGAATCTCATACTTATTTGAGAATCACTAAGAACCATTGTTCCCTCATGTCGTTGGTTGCATTATCATCTTTTAGGTCACAGATACATTATCCATTAATTTACAAGTAAAAACATACAAAGAGCCATACATAGTTGATGTCATAAAACATACATATAACAAGCATAGTAACAACAGAAATACCATAAATATATCAGCCATAAAATCCACATATAAATGAGTACTTTTACACATGAAAACCAAGGGAATGATTTTTTCATTAATGAATGCAAAAATCCAACTGGCGATGGGACTACCACGTTCCACCTTACCATATATTGGCTGAGCCAAGTCTCTCTTCAGCCAATCACCCTCATGCCATATTCCAAGAATGAATGTGGGACTCATAACTAACTAAAAAGAACCAAACAACCATGGATTCTATCGGAGTTCTCCCCCTAGACCATGACGAATTTGAGAGCCTCCTAGTCTCTTAGGCTTTACCATAATCCGCAGTTCGTTCCAGGGATCACAAGGCCCTACACCGAGACGCACTCTCTAGGCTTTACTGTAGGTCCCATCTTGGGACTGCTAGGCCTAAAGAAGATAAATCCACCTCACAGCTTTACAATATATCTTGTCATTCACCGACAAGGATTCCTAGGCCCACCAATGCACATAATTCTACCCTTACGCCAACCCATAGTCTGGCTCAGGGTTACCACGCCAGTGTCTTTACCATGAGCCAGAGTTAGGTTCAGGGACCACTAGGCCATGTGTTTTTCATTTCAGATATCCACCCCACTCAACATTGAATCCATCTGAAAATCCAGGTCAACCAAAGTATGAGAACCTATCTCCTTGAAGTTATTAGGAAATGGTAAGGCTAGGCTAAAAATACTATCACACCTATAAAAACCCATGCCATGACAGAAAAAAACCACACGCAACACCATGCATGCCAAATCTAGCAAGGAAAACACACATTCAAATCGATACCTACAAAGAATCTTGTTGTAGTTACTTGCTCATGCCTTTCCATTCTCCATCTTTACTTCCTCTTACCTTCTTTTC
Source organism: Pinus tabuliformis (assembly GCA_031772625.1). Taxonomy (NCBI): domain Eukaryota; kingdom Viridiplantae; phylum Streptophyta; class Pinopsida; order Pinales; family Pinaceae; genus Pinus; species Pinus tabuliformis. The sequence continues at coordinate 84,581,717 of CM062811.1, read as the reverse complement.
CTTTCTTGCTCCACTGCCAAAGTGCTCCAAGAAAACTCTTTGTCCAAGAGTGAGAGAGAGAGAGAGAGCTCCAAAATTGAACTGAAAAAATGTTACCAACTGATCCTCAGAAGCCTTTTTATGAATGAGACCTCTATTCACTTCATTTTCCATTATTTTCCTTCAATTTCCTCCTCACATGAAATGTGTGACCTTTCACCTCCTTTTGCTCATAATTCCCATTATTTTCATAAATAAATGTGCCAAAACTTCCATTTTTCCTTTGCTAATTTCCTTAGCCATAATAAACCAAATGAACACTCCCTAGGAAGTCTTTCCCAATACTCATCTTGGAATAAGTGTCCCATCAACCGTGGTTATTATTTTTTTAGCTTTTATTACATGGAATTTTCACCATGGTTGTTACACTTAGGTTTTAGCACTATAATCCATTTTTCCCTCCAGATGAATCTACACTAGAACCAATATGATTTTTCATAACCATCACCCTTAATAAAGATCTTGGAACTACTATAACCATATCATTGGTTGGATTGTTCACTAAGATAAATCCTTATGGACTTGTTTCAATAATTAGGCCTACTACCCCACTTGAACTAAAATTCAAACATAACATATGCCACTTATTTTACTTGTATTTCTACGTTCATTTTGTTTTTCACTACTACTATAGCCCAAACTAGTAAGAAAACCATGTCCTTTCAAGTCAAAAGTAGAAGAAAAATTTGGGACTAACTCTAGGCTTTTAAGGTTCATAAGGGGATTGATTTTGATTGGATCCACTTTTCTTAGAGTGTAGCATGTCTACTAATCGACCTTCTTCTAGCTCAAATACTTAGAAAACATTACCAAGTGTTTCTTCCTGTTCTTCCTTTGTGATTATGTCCCTCTCCATATGATAATAAATGCCTTATAAATTGAGGCTTTCTTTTGGACAATCATAATACATATAACAAAACATGATCACTTCCTTTTGCCATCACTTTTATTTTCTCTTGTAACTTTATGGACATATTCTCCCCGCCTTTTCTTCTCCCTAGGCTCTTTCCAATTATTAAATCTCCTTCTCTGAACAAATTTTTGGTATTCTCTCAAAACCTTTGAAACTTTTGAACTCTTCTACTCACACTTCTATGTTTCCATTCTCACTAATACTCCTCTTAATTACATTAGTATCATGATGAATATCATTCATTATATTCATCCACCATTTCTTAATGATTGCATTTTGTTTCAAATCTGATTTTTGCCTCTATAGAGAATGTGATTCTTCAATGGCACCTTATTCCCTTATTCAATACTAGTCAATCTATTCAAGGTCACCCTGAAGAGTTTGTTCCTACACTTCCATGGTTGGAGAACTAAAAGACATGTAATCCACTTCCACCTCAAAATTCCCTATCCATGTCACAATTTCCTTAACCAAGATTTAATGAGTTCCTTTCTTAAACTACTCCTATTCTCTTTATTTTAAATAAATTGTTCAACTCTACTACAAACTCAATATTCTAACTCTATATGTTAATTAACCTAAGAATATATTTCTCTTGAGACTTGGGGATTGAACTATTGCAACAAAACCAAATTATGGGGATTCCATTAGATCTCTCTTCTTCGGTTGCCTGTAAGTTGTGATTTCCCTCCTGTTACACAAAAATATCGTCACTATGATTATTTACAGTCAATATGGGTCTATCATCACTTGTACTATCCTCCTAAGCAAGTCTAAGACCTCAGCTCTTCAAATCAAGCTTTGGAAAAGGGAGAAAGACATTAAAACTCAATGTAACTCTGGTTCTACACTTTCTCTCATGGTCACCTGCGGTCCCGCACCTTCTGTGTACAAAAGATGCGTACCTACCCGCTCTGTCCCTAACGGTGTAGGTGGGGACCCCTGTGAAAGTCAAAAGGCGCAAGTTTTATCTTAAAAAACTCACTTTGGGTTAATTCTAGAGTTTTCTAGAAGGAATTTTGACGTGGATTGTTCGCTCTGAGGTGGTTCATGCATCCCAAAAGAGAAGGAGCTAATCCCTTGACTAAAGGAGCTATCCCTTTGAAGGAGGGCTTTATCCTTTTGATGGAGAACCTAGTAACTTCCCTCCATTGCACTATAAATACAGGCATTGGGGTGAGGACTAGAGAGGTTAGAAGCTAAACATTTTGAGGGTAAATGCTGGTGAAATTAAGACTCTTTGGTTGGGCTTGAGAGGAGAGATCACATACCTCTTGGTTCCATTGGAGAGTGAGTGAAACTTGTCAAAGTAGAGGAGACATCTTGTTGGACCCTGGGAGGAGCTTGTACAGTGTCAAGGCAAAGTTTGTAAAGTTCTTCTTCTTTTGAATTAATACAATCAAACTCATTTTTCTCAACAAGTATCTTATGTTATTTGTTTCATGGACTCCTTGACTTTCATGTTAAATATGTTTTATGCAATTGGCTTTTGAGGTGCTATTTAATTTGTTTGCCTTGTTTGTGTTTGCAGATTCGCGAAAAGGAGCTCATTTGGATCAAAGGAGCGAGGGCATCCACAAGCTTGCGTTGGACCAAAGGTAGGCCCTAAAACACTTGTTTGCTATTGTTTATCAAAGCATGTTTAGAGAAAGATAGTGTCTGGTTGGTTTGCTTGTCATTAGGTCTTCTTTAGATTCTAGGAAGGTCTATCTTGTCCGCAAGATCGACTCATTCCGTGTGACAAAATGGCGACTCCACTGGCGACTTGATTGTTTTCCTTGTTTATACTTTGACCTGAGAAACTGTATTTTCTGTTTCTGTTTTTGACTTGATGATTGTGGGATTGGGTGAATTTAGTTAATTTTGAGTCAGTTTTTATTTTTCATAATTTTGGGAGAGGTACGCACTCTCTGAGTTAGGCACAGTGCGTACCTGTACGCACTTTTCCTTTGTACACAGAGCGTGAACGCACCTGTGTAAACAGGTTGCCTGCATACCCTGTCAAAAATTTGAAAAAGTTTAAATTTTTCTCTTTTTTATCAGTTTAGAATTTGTTTATAGGTTTTAGCCATTGCCCAGACCTGCTTGTTCCCTGTCAAAAAATTTCCTTGGTTTAATTTCATTAGTGCTAGGGTTTTAGGTGGAATTCCTAGGAATTTTTCTTGTTGGGTTTGTTTTTCGTTTTTGGTTGTGTAGTGGCTCTGAGCTTAGAAGCCGTAGGGACCTCAGATTACGTTGGTGTCTACCAGTCTTCTTATGAGTCTGACCATTTATGAAATCTCCCCTTGTTGAGGAATCCGCTTTGTGTTTTCTCATTTCAAAATTTCGAAAAACTTGTATTTGAAAGTTGGAATTTTCATTTAAAAAAAAGAAAAAAGAAAACGAGAGATTGGTTGTTTTTTGACTAATTGCGATTCTGCATAAATTAGTCCTTAGCTCACATTTAGCTAAGTAAAACATCCTTAAAGAGAATTTTAGTAGGCTTTGACTTCAAGTAGCTTTTTATAGTTTTTAGCTCTCAAAGTTAGTCATTTTCATTAGTTTTGAGTGTTTTATTTACAAAATATAAAAAAATCTCTTTTGGAAAAAGTTTGTTTTTGTAGTGGTTGAGTGCTTTGAAAAGAAAAGGGAAATTTTTGTGAAATAGCTAGTTGTCTCCTTTTGAGTGCTTTGGAAAGGAAAAGCTCTTCTTTTAATTTGTTTAATTGAGAAAGATTTGTGTTTACAAAGTATTTGCATTCTCAAACTCTTTCTTAGTTTAGAAGTTCATCAAAGAGAAAAGATTTTTTAAATCATCTTAGGTGCATCTTTTTAGTGATTTCGAGTCGAGTCTTTACACAACGAGTTTCATCTCCGCCACCTCTTGACTTAAGCAAAAACCACTAAAATTAACTCTTAAAGTAAAATTCATCTAGTAACATTTTATTTCTAGGGCTCTGATACACCAACTTAGCTTAGGCTAGTGTCTTGGAGTAGGAGAGTAATTAACTCTCCAAGACAGTAAAAACAAACAAGTAGCTGTATCTTGTGGTAGGAAGAAATCCAATTGTTGCATTTATGCTCTGGGAAAGCTCCTCTTAAAGGAGAAGCACGAGATCGTGTCCGAACTAGTGTGGGAATCAATCCTTCCTCATTGGGAACGACGCGAGATATTCACGTATTAAAAACGGTAAACCTCGGATTAACCATTGTCGAGGAGCCTGGGGTCACTTGTTGGTAAACCTTGGATTATGTCAAGGAGCCTTCAAGGGGATTGAGCTTGCTACTCTGCCCTTGCGTGCGTATCGGATCGTAGACTGTTCCCCCAGGTGTATTTGTCTCAGTTGGTAGCCTTAGTGACCATATTCTTTAGGATTCTTCCTAAGGTGACAGTGGTGGGAAGATCCCACTGTACTGGGAGGAGACGTTGGCTAGACTCACTTGGATTTTCTGGGGGGTTCACTTCACTCAAGACGGTTAAGTGGAGGAACTTGGTCCAGTCTATTCATTAAGCAGGTTGCCGGGGTAACTGTTCCAACCGCCATTTCTGTACTGAATTCTGCGACGTTGGATTTCATCACCAACTAGTGTTTTCGGTCCGGAAAGTTACTGTTTGTGTGTGTTTGGTCTCTAGATTCTTTAGGTGTGCGATTAAAATTTGTTTGGTTCTTTAGAGGCTTTAGGTGGTTTTCATTGAGATTTTACTTTGTTTGCGTGTGAAGTAGTTAAAAGTTTTTAACTGTGGCTAAATTACCAAGACAGTCCTGTAGACTTCGGGGCCAGTCTCTTGAGTTTGTAACCGTGGCTTATTTACTGAGGAAGTCCCGTAGACTTCGGGGCCAACCTCCTAAAGAAGTCCCGAGCCAGCTTGAAGGCTTGAAAGTCCTCGTAACTCCTAGTGGTAGTAAAGTTGGGTCACCTGAAGAAGGAGAGTCTTCATTGGTTGTACATCCTCATTACCAAACTTAGTAATAGGTTATAATCCTGAATCTATTTCGGTTTCCGAACTTGCTGGTAGCTTTTCATCTACTAGTGATATAGGTGAAGAACTTGAGATATCTGAACCTATTACTCCAACATTGGGGTTTGTCTCTCCAACTTCTAGTGGTCCTAATTCACCTAGGGTAGAAAGAGTAATCACTGAAAATCTTCCTTCTGGTTTGATAGCTATTGAAGGACTTGCTCCGGAAGAAGAAGTAGGCATCCCTATCCCTGAAAATCAACCTGTTATTGATCTAACGGAGCGTGAATCAATTTTTTACAGTCCACCTAGAAGTACTACTTGGTATCTTTCTTTGACTAATTATTTGGAAAACCCAACGTTAAGTTTTTCACCACCTCGTGCTCCTTATGATCCTAGAGGTTTTTATACTCCCATAAATATGCCAGGTCAGTCGTGCATGTTTACTCAATCGCCTGAATCTTTTTTGTACGGTGGTCCTTTTGTTCCCTCTGGGTATCAGTCACTTTCTGGTACTTTTTTCCGGAGCATCTCCTCAACCCATTGAACAAGGGTTATTCACTGGAAGCAATGGTGCAAAGCCGTTGAGCGTAGAAGACATTCTTATGATGTCAGGTTCTATTCCCAATTCTCAACCTCAAGGTGGCCAGTTACCGCCTGGGGGGCAGCCTCAATTAATGCCTGGGGGGCAACCTCAAGGTACACAATTTGCATCTGGGGGGCAACCTCAAGGACAGTACGTACCTACGGTACAATACATTCCTCAAGGTCAACCCTAGACTCAATATGTACCCCAAGGTAAACCCCAGTATCAATTTATACCTCAAGGTCAACCCCAGTATCAGTATGTGCCTCATGGGTATCTACCCCAAGGTCAGTACTCGAACCAAGGTTTCCAACCACCCCAAGTTCAATCTTATGTTCAAGGAACAGGAAATGTACCTTTCAATTATCAATCCTACCCTCAAGCCAGAGGAGTTCTGGGATGGGTGACCTCCTGGGAAGTCCTGGTTACCGGGTGCAAGCCCCGGAAGTGATGATTGATGCTATTTGATTCGTTCTCCACATTTCATTAGTTTCAATCCCACTTCTTCACCCCTGTGAGCATCACCCGATGCAATGAGTGCTAAGTGAACTATTCAAAAATCATGAGAAATTAGTCAGTTACGACTACCTCTCATGGAAACGGTCATACGTTTGAATGACTTACTTAACGCAGTTGAATCCCAAAAATGATATCTAATATAATGCACTGCGTAAATCCCCCATACTTAAATTCAAAAAGAGTCAAGGGATCTCTACTTGAATGGTTCATGAGGCACAATACTTGCTAACGTTTTGCAAATGGGGTAGCAAGCTAAGTGGGCTTGATTGTGGGGAAAAACTCCACAGTTAAGCGCGCTTGAGCCAGAGGAGTTCTGGGATGGGTGACCTCCTGGGAAGTCCTGGTTACCGGGTGCAAGCCCCAGAAGTGATGATTGATGCTATGTGATTCGTTCTCCACATTTCATTACTTTCAATCCCACTTCTTCACCCCTGTGAGCATCACCCGATGCAATGAGTGCTAAGTGAACTATTCAAAAATCATGAGAAATTAGTCAGTTACGACTACCTCTCATGGAAATGGTCATACGTTTGAATGACTTACTTAACGCAGTTGAATCCCAAAAATGATATGTAATATAATGTACTGTGTAAATCCCCCATACTTAAATTCAAAAAGAGTCAAGGGATCTCTACTTGAATGGTTCATGAGGCACAATACTTGCTAAGGTTTTACAAATGGGGTAGCAAGCTAAGTGGGCTTGATTGTGGGGAAAAACTCCATAGTTAAGCGCGCTTGAGCCAGAGGAGTTCTGGGATGGGTGGCCTCCTGGGAAGTCCTGGTTACCGGGTGCAAGCCCCGGAAGTGATGATTGATGCTATGTGATTCGTTCTCCACATTTCATTAGTTTCAATCCCACTTCTTCACCCCTATGAGCATCACCCGATGCAATGAGTGCTAAGTGAACTATTCAAAAATCATGAGAAATTAGTCAATTACGACTACCTCTCATGGAAATGGTCATACGTTTGAATGACTTACTTAACGCAGTTGAATCCCAAAAATGATATCTAATATAATTCACTGCGTAAATCCCCCATACTTAAATTCTCAACCTGTTATGGGTCAGTACCCTGGAATGAACATAGTGTGGGATCCATCGCAAACTCAACAGGTGTTGCAGCCAAGTGTACTGTTGTCATCTCAAACTGGACAACCCTTAGCTTCTGGTTCACCCCAGCAACCAGTCCAGTCTAACATTCAAACTTTTGTACCTTCGGTAGTTTCTCAGTCAGGGCCTACTGCGCCTCGTACTCCATCTCAAACGACTGCTGCAACTGCCGCAACATCTGTTCAATCTACCCCACCTACTTCTGGAGTATCGACACCTCCGGTTTCTACTGTTCCTGTATCTACTCCTCAGACATCTTTACCACTGTCTGGATCCACGATTCAAACTATGGTTCAAATGCCTGTAGGACAACCTGGTTCAAGTAGGTTGTCACAAGTCAACCTCAATTCACCTATCAACCGTACCAGGGACAGTACCAATTCGGTCCTGCTTTCCAGCAACCAGTCTATCAGTATCAACCGTACCATGGGTACACTTATCAACAACCCCAGTACGGTCCGGTTAATCCTGGTTTTCCGGGAGGATCCAATATCCCGAACGCGATTCCTATTCCTAGTTATCCTGGATATCCTCCTCCTTGGGCTGGTCTCATGACCCAGAGTTTTAGGGATCCTAATCGGTAGTTACCGTTTATCGCAACTTTGGACTTACCTGATTTTTTGCGCCTAACGAACGATCCAATTAATTATCTTCTGTTTTGGCCGCCAATGCCGAATAAGTTGCCCAGTGACATTCCCAAGTTCGAAGGTAAATCTGGAGAGGACCCGTCGAACCATGTGATGACTTACCACCTTTGGTGTGTGTCTAACTCCATCACAGATGATTCGATCCATCTTAGACTTTTCCAGCGCACTCTAATTGGTCTCGCGGCCAAGTGGTACATTGAGTTACCGCGAGGCACTTTTTATAATTTTAGTCAGTTAGCTACCTCATTTTTAACTCATTTTCAGTTGTCAGTCAGATATGACAATGGCACAAAATTGTTAACTTCACTAAAGCAATCGACAACCACGTACATTTCAGATCATATTCATGAGTGGAGACGTCGAAGACGTTTAGTGAAGGTATTTATTCTGGATCAAATCTAGGCTGAGTGGTTTGTAAAATCTTTGTTGCCAAGGATCACTGAAGATGCTGCTAAAGCCGGAGTTGTTACTGAGGAGCAAGTGATTGCTCAAGCACAGTACCTTGACTTGGTCTATAATCAGTCAGGTACGTTACACGAAAATTTCCCCGATCTTCCCAAGTCAAATCAAATCACTGCAGCTCCTTCGGGATCTTATGCCGCTGACGGTATGATTGGTACGGTTAACACTAAAAGTAAGAAGAAGTCTTCCAAGAATTCTTCTCCTATCATAACCTTGCCTGATTCCCCGACAAGAGATTCTCCTGTAGAGGTTTCCGCTGATATTCATGTTGTAGAGTCATCTACGGCTAAATCAAAATCTGGTGAGAAGAAGAAAGGAAAGAAGAAGAATAAAATGGAAAAAAGTTCAAAGGAGAAACCTGAAAAGGCAGAGTCCAATGATGAAAAGCGCAAACCTCGTTATCCTTGTCTCATTTGTGACGAAGAACATTTTACAAGAGACTGCCCTCGTGAAGAGGTTGCGAAGATTGTCAAAGGTTCCCAAACTCCTGCTATCTTGAAGGATCCATTTCCAAGTCAAGACAGTAAGATGATAGGTTCTTCCTCGAGTACCAATGAAGAACCCATATTGATGATGTCCCATGTTAGGATTGCGACTCGATCACAAGATTATGGTAGTAAAAGTCCTATTGATAGCAAAGAAGTAGAATCTTCTCATTCTAATCCATCAACCTCAGCTCCCGATTCCGATCCACTACAGATCGAGAAACCTAATCCAGACTTAGTAATCAAACCGCCCGCCAAGGGTATACTTCGAAAGTCAGCTTTCAATACACATGCGAGAGCGGCTCAGAATTATAACATTGTTGAAGATTTAGCTGTTTCACCGTCAGCAATGTCGGCTTTGGAAGTGCTGCAATCATGCCCAGCACAGCGTAAATTACTTTTGTCGGCTATAGGAGCTGTTGACATTCAGGACTCGAACCTAATAATATTTGATCTAGAAAATAGTACATCGCGTTTGCCTCATCAAATGGCTTTCCAGATCCTAGTGATAGTAAAAAACAGGCCTATTCATCGGACTGTAATTGATGAGGGAGCCTCAACGTGTATTATGTCGATACAGTGTTGGATATCGCTTGGTTCTCCTTCACTAAATCAATCCCCAACAATTCTTAAGGCCTTTGATGGCCGTGGGTTTCATCCTTTTGGCATTCTACAGGATTTGCCTATAGGGGTTGAAGGAAAAATCGTTAATCTAGATGTGGAGGTGGTTGATGCCCCTCTAGATTACAACCTTCTATTGGGTCGAAGTTGGTCTTACGCTATGACAGCGGTTGTTTCATCGGTCTTCCGAGTAATAAAGTTTCCACATAATGGAAAGATCGTAACAATAGACCAACTGGCTTACTTTTCATCCGACCCAGCCTCTTCGGAGAGTATTCAGCATGTCGGTAAATCGACTATCCCATATAAGGATGTTGGAGTAGGATTAGTTAAAGATGCCGGTTTACTGGGAACTTTTCCTTTTCCTCCAATCAACGCATCATCTTCATTTGCAACCATTCATATGATTACATCAGACACCATTTTTTATGACGATCTTTGGATCGTTCCTTCTGAATATGAAATAGACTCATTTGGTAATTCCATGCCTTTGAGTCCATATGAAATTTCCTATGAAGCCGTGCAGTCTTTTGCCGACCCGTGTTCGACCGAAAATGACTTAATGAATATGGTCCGTAAGGAATCGCTTTTCACATCAACCTCGGATTTAACTACGTTTTCGGAACTTGTTCACTCTGATGAGAAAATTCATGAAATCCTATGTGTAGATGATTTACCATGGGAAGATCTCCATCACAGATCTTCGTTTTTACCTGAGGATGATCGTTTTGAAAATGATTTCTCATCTATCTTTACGACTGAATATGTCAAGGAACCTCAGAATCCAATGAAACAACCCGATTCAGATTTAAATTTGGGAAACATCTCTCGAACTATTCCCATTGACATTTCGGTTAAGCCCGGAATTGTTTAGAACATTCATATAGGTGCCTCGTGTACAGATGAAGAAATTCAATAATATAAGGCCCTATTTCAAGAATTCCGCGACGTGTTTGCCTGGTCCTATGAGGAAATGCCAGGAATTGATCCCGCGATTGTTGTTCATAAGATCAAGACTTACCCGGATGCTAAACTCATCCGGCAACGTTTGCGTCAGATTCACCCACGAAAAGATGTTGCAATTAAAGCAGAAGTTGAAAAATTGTTGAAAGCAGGTTTCATTTATCCGATCGCACTAACGGATTGGGTATCGAATATTGTTCCGGTTACCAAAAAATAGGGGACAATAAGAATATGCATCGACTATAGGGACATTAATCGAGCCTGTCCAAAGGACAACTACCCAACTCCCTATATCGATCAAATCATTGATGATTGTGCCGGCAGCGAAATATTTTCCTTTATGGATGGTTTTTCTGGATACAACCAAATCAACATTCTACCTGCCGATCAACCAAAAACTGCTTTCATTTGTCCATGGGGGACATTTTCTTATTGAAAATTACCTTTTGGGCTTAAGAATGCCAGAGCAAATTTTCAGAGGGCGATGTCTTATGCGTTTCATGACATCAAGCACATTGTGCAACCCTATCTCGATGACTTGCCTGCTCATTCATTGTTGGCATTATGTTTCTCGTATGGCTATATGTTCAGATGTTGTGCTTGATGGCAACACCCCTGGCAAGGCTCTCAGTATGTTGAAAATTAAGAAGTACGTAGGAGATCAGTTCAGAAAGTGTGTACCCGCAGGTACACCGTGAAGGGACCGCGGCCAGATACGCAGGTCAGCCATTCAGGAGGTGCGTACCCCCAGTGCACTCATTTCAGGGCAGAGAAAAGCACACGCGGGGTTTCTTATGTCTAACCCTTGGTATTTAGCCGACGGTATTTGTGTTTCTATGGTTTTGGCTCGTGGTATTGATCCATGATTTTAGGAGGAGCTTGCCTATATAAAGCAAAGGAGATCAGTTGGCTAAGCATATTTTGCAAGTGAATATCTTAAGATCTGAAATATTGGGTTATGGTCTTAAAAGCTTGATCTATATGAAGTTGAAAGCGAATCTGTGAAGGGTGATCTCTCGAGCGCATGATCAGATCTGGGAATCTGAGCATCTGTGCCACTCTGGTGGACTGCCTATTCGGCCCTAATCAGAAGTACGCAGAGCAGAAACAGAAGATCTGCGTGGGTACGCAGAGAAGAAATAGGAGATCTGCGTGGGTACGAAGAGCAGAAACAGGAGAGCTGCGTGGGTATGCAGAGCAGAAGAAGGAGAACTGCGTGGGTACGCAGAGAGACAAAGGTTCAGGTGCGTATGCACAGTAACTGTACGCGGCGCGATAGTATATCTGGGCGCGTACCTGCAGCAATAGTACGCGGTGCAATCTTGTCTCTGGGTGCGTACCTGTAGTGACAGTACGCAGAGCGGTTGAAGAAACAGTGCGTGGACACGCAGAGCGGCAGAAGGATCTCTGCGGGTATACGCAGGGAAGCAGAAGGTGAAGTGCGTAGCGACGCAGGCCACAGAAGGAAAAACTGCGTATCTGTCTTAAGATCTTCTGTTGATTGAATTTTTCTGTTGATAAGGTGTTCTGGGTTAGTTCTGTTATTACTGATCTGATTACTGCAGTGGACTGTGTAACTTACATGTACTTGATGTTCATTTGATGCTTTATGAAAAGAAGTAGGGGGTTGTAGCTCCCTTCCAGGAAAGACTGGAAAACGAGAGAGAGTTGTAGCTCTCTGCAGGTTGCAGCCTGCGTACTGGTAAAGGACTGCACCAGTACAAAACCATTGTAAAAGGAGTTTCTAATTTGAAAGAAGATAGAGACATATTGCAGCAGGTGGTTTTCACCCACATTGGGTTTCCACCTTACATCTTGTGTTCTTTGGTGTGACTATCTATTTTCTTTGTCCATGCTCATTATTTTATGGTACTGACATGCAAAAATATTTCAAAGAACAAATAAGGAAGATTTATTAAAAGAATTTGATAATACTGATTCAGCCCCCCTCTCAGTATTATTTTCAACAATTGGTATCAGAGCATGTCCTTCAGAGAAGCTTGATCGCTTGAAGGAAGATCATTCATCATGAGCAACTACGAGAGGGAAGCATCAATCAGACCACCAATTTTTGATGGGACAAACTTCAATTATTGGAAGGTAAGAGTTAATGCCTATCTTCAATCTCTTGGTACAGAAGTTTGGGATATCATAGACACAGGCTACGCTTTTCCTTCAACTACTCCTACAGATGCGGCCGAAAAGAAGAAATATGAAACAAGTGCTAAAGCAGTCAATACTCTGCTGGGATGCTTATCTCAAACATAATTTGTAAAGGTTATGCAATATAAATCTGCAAAAGAAATATGGGACAAGATTGTCTTGAGCTACGAAGGAGATGAATAGGTAAAGCGTGCTAAACTTCAAACTCTCAGGATTCAGTATGAAAATCTCAGGATGTATAATGATGAAAGTGTGGCTAACTATTTCCTTCGGGTAGATGAGATTGTTAATTGCATGAAAAATTTGGGTGAAGAAATAAAAGAGGCTATTGTGGTTGAAAAGGTTCTAAGATCACTGTCCCCCAAGTTTGAATCTAAAGTATCTGCAATAGAAGAAAAGGAAAATCTACGAATTCTTACTATGTCTCAGTTACATGGAATTCTAACTGCTTATGAAATGAGAAAGGGAGGTCCATCAGACAGAAGAGAAGCTGCTTTCAAGGCGTCAGGCAAAGGAGATTATTATGAAGCAAGCCACGTCCCAGAAGAAGAAGAAGAAGAAGAATCAAATTTTGTCAGAAATCTTCAAAGGGGTTCTGGAAGGTTCAGAGGTAAGTTACCTTTTAAATGCTTTGCTTGTGGAAGAGTAGGTCATTATGCTGCAAAATGTCCTTATAAGGATAAAGGAAAGGAACCTGCTAGATGGAACAAGAAACAGAGTGCAAATAAGAAAAGCTACTACACTCATGAAGATAGTGATGGTTTATCAAACAGTGATGAAGATGAATAAGGTAATGAATATAAATTGTTAATGGCGTTTGAAGATGATGATTATATGGATGCTATAGATGTGGATAACCTTTATGAATAAATTACTAGACTCAAGAGATGTATAGAAGAAAAGAATATGATCATTGATACTCTACAATTTCAAATTGATGAAAAGGAAAAACATCTTGAAAAATTAGAAGGTGAAATTGTTGGTCTTAGAAAAGAGTTTGAGAAAACAAAAGCTATTAATCTTAAGTTTGTCAAAGGATCTGAAACTTTGGATGAGATTATCAATGTACAGCGGTCTCCACTAAACAAGACAGGTCTGGGCTATAATGGAGAAACTTCTCAAGCATCCACCTCAAAAAGTTATCTTGATGCAGCAAGAAGAAATGAGCAAAAGCACAATGGAGACCATCAGGTAAAGCAGGGACGAACTGCAAACAGATACTATCAGGGGCAATCCGTCTTAAGAGTGAACAAAAGCTACAACCAGCCACAGGTAAAATCTTCTCAATTTGGTTCAAGAATGAATGACAATCGAGATTACAATCACTTCACTGGTAGATTTGATAACCGCAGAAGTTTCTTCAATGGACAATGTTTTTCTTGTCATAACTTTGGTCACAAAGCATCTCAATGTGTTGCATATAAAACAATCATGACTAGAGAAGCTCAAAAACAAAGAAGTATGACTGGGATTACAAAAAGGACCTATAACAACTTTTCAGCTCTTGAAAATGAAGTTGAATGTTCTATTTGCAATAACTTTGGTCATGAAGATTCTGAATGCAGGAGCAGGTTTCAGCAGAAAAAGGAACAAGCCTCAAGCACCAAAACATGGAGAATAAAGGAACCACAAACAGAAAGATGTGGGATAGCATTTTATGCAGAAGGACAAGAAAATCTATGGTACATTGACAGTGGATGTTCGAAGCATATGACAGGTGATAAAGAAAAACTTGAGTCATATTCTGCTCTAGAAAAGGGAAAGAAAGTTTCTTTTGGAAATGATACTCCTGCAACTATAAAAGGAAAAGGCATTGCTCAGTTAAAAGAAAAGGTCAAGGCTGGAAATGTTTTGTATGTTGATGGATTGAAGCATAATCTTCTAAGTGTCAGCCAGATGTGTGATCAAAGAACCGAGGTGATATTCAGATCAAATGGATGTCTTTTTCGTGATCTTGATACAGGTAAAACAATGATCAAAGGCAAAAGAACTCCAAATAATCTGTACATATTTGAAGAAGGACAACAAAAATGCTATCTGAGCAAGGATGATGAGCACTGGTTATGGCATCGGAGGTTGGGACATCTAAGCTTTTCACAAATAAGGAAAGCATGCAAATATCAGGCAGTTCGCGATCTTCCAGATATCAAAATTCCTGACAACACCATATGCAAATCATGCCAGTTTGGAAAACAAACCAGAAGTAACTTTCCAGAGAAGGAAGGATCAGCTAGCATGCCTCTTGAGCTAGTACATACAGATACATGCGGTCCATTCAGGAAAAGAACACCTCGAGGAGAAGAATACTTGATATTATTCATTGACGATTTCTCCAGGTTTGTCTGGTTAGGACTTATGAAGCACAAAGATGAAGCATTTGAAAAATTCAAATCATTCAAAGCCTTGGTTGAAAATGAATCAGGTCACAAAATTAAGCGCCTCAGATCCGACAGAGGTGGGGGATTTACCTCAAATGAATTTTTCGATTTTTGTGAAGAACATGGGATAAGAAGAGAGTTCTCTACAACTAAAACTCCTCAGCAAAATGGAGTTGTGGAAAGAATGAACAGAACAGTCCAACAAATGGCTCGTGCTATGCTTGATGAGTCAGGAACTCCCGCAACTTTCTGGGGTGAAGCTGCACATGCTGTGGTTGTTATTCTCAACAAAACAAATGTCAGGGTGAACAGCATTCAAACTCCTCATGAGCTCTGGAGTGGTAGGACTCCTTCGGTAAAGCACTTCAAAATCTTTGGGAGCAAATGTTATATCAAGAATACTGATGAGCGGCTTGGAAAACTTGAACCTAGAGCAGATGAAGGCATTCTTCTTGGTTACTCTCCACATAGCAAAGCATACAAATGCTACAATAAAAGACTTGGCAGAATTGTTGATAGCATTGATGTAGTGGTTGATGAGAAGGGATACATTCCTAGGCAAGTACATCATGAAGACATCGAAGAAGATGAAGGCTACCCCCAACGACAGAATGATGAAGAATAAGAACCTCAAGAAGAACCAGTGGAGCAAACAAGAATAGAAGAAAAGACTCCATCCAGATATGTTCAGAAGAATCATCCAGAATCTCAGATTATGGGCCAGAAAGAAGCAGGTGTACAAACAAGAAGAACAGTTGGAGAAGCTTCAAGCTATTTGGCATTACTCTCCTCTACTGAACCACAAAATGTGAAAGAGGCATGCAAAGATGAATGTTGGGTGAAAGCAATGGATGAAGAAATTGAGCAGATCGAAAAGGACAACACTTGGGAGCTGGTTCCTAGAACAAAGGATAAGAATGTTATTGGAACAAAATGGGCCTTCAAAAATAAATTGAATGAAAATGGAGAAGTAATTAGAAACAAGGCCAGACTTGTTTGTAAAGGGTATGCGCAACAAGAAGGAATAGACTTTGAAAAAACCTTTGCTCCTGTTGCAAGACTTGAGGCCATCTGAATGTTCCTTGCTCTCTCAAGTTTTCAAAACTTCAAAGTATTTCAAATGGACATAAAATCAGCCTTTCTGAATAGAGACTTGGAAGAAGTATACATTGAGCAGCCAGATGGGTTCATTCTTGGAAATGATCCAAATCTTGTATGCAGATTGAAAAAGGCTCTCTATGGTCTCAAACAAGCTCCAAGGGCTTGGTACTACCGTTTGGACAAATACCTTCATCAACAAGGTTTTTCAAAAGGATCAGTAGATAGCAATCTTTATATAAAAGTTGAAAATGACAAATTACTAATACTTGTTGTGTATGTAGATGACATTATTTTTGGCAGCAATGAAGAAGCTATGAGTCAAAGCTTTGCCTTGGTCATGAAGAAAGAATTTGAAATGTCCTTTCTAGGAGAACTGACATATTTCCTTGGTTTGCAAATCCAACAAAAAGAAGGAGGAATCTTTTTATTTCAAACCAAGTATCTCAAACAGATTTTGAAGAAATATGGCATGGAAGATGCAAAACCAGTATGTACACCCATGGTCCCAGGATGTAGCCTCAGTGCAAATGATGAATCTGCAACAGTACATCAACCAACCTACATATCTATGATTGGAAGTTTAATTTATTTGACAGGTACTCGACCGGACATCATGCATGCAGTTGGAATAGTTGGAAGATTTCAGGCAAATCCAAAGGAGACTCATCTTCAGGCAGTGAAGAGAATTTTCAAATATCTTCAAGGGACTCAAAATTATGGCTTATGGTACCCTAGAGGTACAGATCTCACACTTCATGCTTATACAGATGCAGATTGGGCCAGAAGCGTGGATGACAGGAAAAGCACAAGTGGTGGTGCGTTATTTATGGTTTCCAGGCTGGTACCTTGGTTCAGCAAGAAACAGAGTTCGATTGCCTTGTCTACAGTTGAAGCGGAATATGTTGCTGCTGCATCTTGTTGCACTCAACTCCTTTGGATGATGCAGACTTTGCAGGATTTTCAAATCACTTGTACACCACCTATCCCCATCTTATGTGATAACACAAGTGCAATCAACATCTCAAAGAATCCTGCCATGCATTCAAAAACCAAGCACATACCAATCAAGTATCATTTTCTCCGGGAACAAGTGCTTGAATAGAAAGTCAAGTTGGAGTATGTTCCTTCCAAGGAACAAGTTGCTGATATTCTCACCAAACCACTGCCCAGGGAGACTTTTGAATACCTCAGGCAAAAGCTGGGGGTTTTTGATGCATCATCTTATTGTTGAAACTCTTCTGTTTGATGGTTGTACGCATTGTTCATCTGGGGTATACGCATACATATGCTGGGTGGATGATTGGTTGAAGACTGATGGTACAGGTTCAGGGGGAGCATATAATGCATTATTGGCATTATGGAGGATGTACAGAAGGAGATCATGGAAGTAGTTGCAATATGTCTCTATCTCTTTCATGGTGGATTATGGTTCTTCGTTGCAGATCTGGTTCATATTCAGGGGGAGCGTGTTATAAGGGGGAGCATAACCATTTGCCCTTGATGTCAAAGGGGGAGAATGAAGCTGAAGCTTTTGAGGTTGCCATCAAGTCCAAAGGGGGAGATTGTTGGCATTATGTTTCTCGTATGGCTATATGTTCAGATGTTGTACTTGATGGCAACACCCGTGGCAAGGCTCTCAATATGTTGAAAATTAAGAAGTACAGAGGAGATCAGTTCAGAAAGTGCGTACCCACAGGTACACCGTGAAGGGACCGCGGCCAGATACGCACGTCAGCCATTCAGGAGGTGCGTACCCCCAGTGCACTCATTTCAAGGCAGAGAAAAGCACACGTGGGGTTTCTTATGTCTAACCCTTGGTATTTAGCCGACAGTATTTGTGTTTCTATGGTTTTGGCTCGTGGTATTGATCCATGATTTTAGGAGGAGCTTGCCTATATAAAGCAAAGGAGATCACTTGGCTAAGCATATTTTGCAAGTGAATATCTTAAGATCTGAAATATTAGGTTATGGTCTTAAAAGCTTGATCTATATGAAGTTGAAAGCGAATCTGTGAAGGGTGATCTCTCGAGCGCATGATCAGATCTGGGAATCTGAGCATCTGTGCCACTCTGGTGGACTGCCTATTTGGCGCTAATCAGAAGTACGCAGAGTAGAAATAGAAGATCTGCGTGGGTACGCAGAGCAGAAACAAGAGATCTACATGGGTACGAAGAGCAGAAACAGGAGAGCTGCGTGGGTACGCAGAGCAGAAGAAGGAGAACTGCGTGGGTACGCAGAGCGACAAAGGTTCAGGTGCGTACGCACAGTAACTGTACGCGGCGCGATAGTATCTCTGGGCGCGTACCTGCAGCAATAGTACGCGGCGCAATAGTGTCTCTGGGTGCGTACCTGCAGTGACAGTACGCAGAGCGGTTGAAGAAACAGTGCGTGGACACGCAGAGCGGCAGAAGGATCTCTGCGGGTATACGCAGGGAAGCAGAAGGTGAAGTGCGTAGCGACGCAGGCCACAGAAGGAAAAACTGCGTATCTGTCTTAAGATCTTCTGTTGATTGAATTTTTCTGTTGATAAGGTGTTCTGGGTTAGTTCTGTTATTACTGATCTGATTACTGCAGTGGACTGTTTAACTTGCATGTACTTGATGTTCATTTGATGTTTTATAAAAGAAGTAGGGGGTTGTAGCTCCCTTCTAGGAAAGACTGGAAAACGAGAGAGAGTTGTAGCTCTCTGCAGGTTGCAACCTGCGTACTGGTAAAGGACTGCACCAGTACAAAACCATTGTAAAAGGAGTTTCTAATTTGAAAGAAGATAGAGACATATTGCAGCAGGTGGTTTTCACCCACATTGGGTTTCCACCTTACATCTTGTGTTCTTTGGTGTGACTATCTGTTTTCTTTGTCCATGCTCATTATTTTATGGTACTGACATGCAAAAATATTTCAAAGAACAAATAAGGAAGATTTATTAAAAGAATTTGATAATACTGATTCACCCCCCCTCTCAGTATTATTTTCAACATTCATTACATCGAGCTGATCGCCTTGTCCATTTACGAGCAATCTTTACGAGGTGTAGGCATTATCGTATTCGGTTGAACCCACACAAATGTGTCTTCTGTATAGAAAGGGGTCGATTGCTGGGATTTGTAGTTACGAAAGCCGGCATTCGCGTTGATCCCTCGAAGGTCGAAGCTATCATCAATTTGCCTCCTCCTTCGAGTCTTCGCCAACTCCAAAGTTTGCAGGGGAAAGCAAAATTTTTACGACGATTCATTCCTAACTATGTTGAGGTTACAAAGGGTTTTACACGGTTGTTGAAACAGAACGCTCAATTCTCTTCGGATGAGATAGCTCTGAAATATTTTGATGCACTCAAACACGCGTTGACCCATGCACTGTTGTTGCATCCTCCCAACTACAACCAGGATTACTTTTTGTATCTTGCCGCCTCCCATTCCACCATTGGAATGGTCTTAGTTCAGGAAGATGAATTCGGAACAAAACATGTGATATATTACCTTAGTCAAACGTTAAATCAAACTGAGCTAAAATACTCACATGTGGAGAAATTGGCATTGGCAGCCGTTCAAGCTGTCCAACGTTTTCATCACTACATTTTACTACGTAAAACTACGGTAATTTCGGATTGCAACCCTTTGATCTACATTTTGACCAAACAATTGCTAGGGGGAAAGTACTCTAAATGGATCGTTATTCTACAGGAGTTCGACTTGGAATTTGAAAAATCTATGTCTAAGAAATCTTAGTTTTTGCAGAGTTAATTTGTGACTTCCCGCGTGCTGACACGGAAACTGTGGCAGAGGAGCCCATTGCGGATCAATCTTTGTTTCTAATCAGCACTTTAGATCCGTGGTATGGGGATATCATCGTCTACCTCCAGACCCAATCCTTTCGGCCAGAAATTTCAAGGTCGGAAAGTCGGAAAATCCGGTTCCACTCCCAACAATTCAAAGTTATTGGAGATACTCTTTATCGTCGTGGGGCGGACTCTATTTTTCGACGTTGCTTAACTCACAAAGAGACTGAAAGGGTTCTAAATGACTGTCACTCTGGAGCATGTGGCGGTCATATGTCTAGGTATGCCACAGCCCAAAAGATATTGCGCATTGGCCGTCCTTGTTTAAAGATTGTATTACCGCGGTCCGAAAGTGCCACAATTGCCAGATTTTTGATCATAAGATGTGCGCTCCACCTGCTCCTCTCCACCCTATAATTGCCGTTGGTCCTTTTGCCAAATGGGGTATCGATTTTATTACATGTAACCCTCACTCGGCCAGGGGGCATGCGTATATCATCCTTGCGGTAGATTATTTTACTAAGTGGGCCAAGGCGATGCCTACATTCGAGGCAGGCGGTAAGACAGCTCCAATTTTCATGTTCAATCATATAATTGCTAGGTTTGGTGTCCCACAAGTGATAATCACTGATCATGGGCGTCATTTTCAAAATGTTATGATGACCGAACTTACAGGCCAGCTTGGTTTACATCACGATAGTTCAACTCCTTATTATCCACAAGCGAATGGTCTAGTTGAATCCATCAACAAAGTTTTAGTTATCATGATCCGACGAATCATTGGGATTCATCGGTCGAATTGGCACAACATGCTATTTTCAGCGCTTTGGGCGTACCGAACTTCAGTAAAAACATCAACAGGGTTCACTCCTTTCCAACTAGTCTATGGTTTGGAAGCTGTGTTACCCATTGAGTGCGAAATCCCGTCACTGCAAATGGCCATCGAATTACTTCCAGCTACTTCCGAAGAGGAAGAGCATTTGTTATACTTAGCTCAATTAGATGAGAATCGACGTGATGCTGCGTTGGTGATCGAGACTCACGCAAAACGTATGAAAGCTCAGTATGATCGGAATGTGACCCCTCGAAATCTTTTGGAAGGAGACCTAGTGTTATTGTATGATCAAGCTAATGATAAATTAGGTACTAGGAAATTCATTCCTATGTGGCACGGTCCCTATATTGTTAAGAGAAAGCTAGCAAAAGGGGCCTATGAATTGGTATACTTTGATGGGGACTTTTTGGGTAAACCCAGAAATGGCCTTTACTTGAAGAGGTGTTGTGCTTAAAAGAATGGGTATGGAGATTTTTAGTTAGGATATTTTTTTCTTTCTAGCTGGTGTGTTTTAGTTTAAAAAAGTGTGCTTAGCTTAGAGAGTGTTTTTTCGTCATTATTCCTGCTTATCTTGGTTTTACTCTTGATATTGCAGATGTTGATACCTCTCCAAACATACATTGGATTTGCTGATGGTGCTTGTCGTAATACACGGAGCATCTCTTCCGCAGCTTGGGTTATCTATTCGCCCTCTGACGAGTTAGTTTCTATGCATGGGGTAAGCCTCGTTCAAACAACAAACAACATTGCAGAGTATAGTGCAGTGATTGAGTTATTATCTGAATCTATTTCATTTGGGATTCAGAGTTTGATAGTGAGGTTAGATTCTAAACTCGTTGTATTACAGCTTAATAGAGTGTATGCCATTAGAAATCCAGTGTTATTAAGATTATTTTTGAGAGTGCGTATCTTGGAACGTGAGTTTGATTACATTGAATATCAGCATATTCCAAGGTCTTTAAATACATTAGAAGATGCAATTGCTTCTCGAATGTTAAATAGACATTTGCAATAATCATACATGTAAATTTAAAACCATTCCATAACATGATTTACAAGATAAGCCGGTAATAGTGATATATATATAGGAGTGTGTCAAAAAATACATCTTCTTCGATCATAGGTTGAAAAACACCTTATGATCGGCAAAAATGATAAGTACAAAAAGAAAAATGTCACATGTGCCCACAATAGGCGATCATCCTATCACTAGTGATGATCTCTATAAGAAACCACTGCACGGGCCACCTTGCAAAGGAACCTCCTAAAAGGTCCCGGGACTCCAATCACATAGCGCTGAAGTCGACGAGGAATGTCGTCTATAGTGGTCTCAGGAATATCTCCTGTCAAGCACTCGAGATGACCCTCCAACTCGGCCAAAACCTCTGTCGATTCGTCCTGTGGGGCTGGTGCGGGTGCAACTAGTTGCCTCCTCTCGAAAGGTCAGAGAGTGGCTGGTCGCTGTGGACCCACATCTGCATTTGAAATTTTTACTATCAGTTTTGAGACGATGGAAAAATAAAAAAAATTAAAATAGGAAAAGTTGAAAAGCATTTTACCTAACTCGTCCCACTGCTCTCCTGGTGGAAGAGCCATGTCTGGGTCACCACGAAAATCTATCCCAGCGTAAGGGAAGTCCTGAATGGAAAAGACCTGGTTTTCCAACCATTGGAAATACTCGGGTTTGAACCGAGCAACTTCTGTCCTCTCGTCCGGGTGACGGGCCATGACTGCGACCCATCGCATCAGTTTTGCACCTAAAAACCCTCCCAAAAAATGAAATGAAGGACTAAATCAAAAAACTAAACAGTTGAAAATGAAGAGAAGGATGATGTGGATTACCTGGAGAAGATGACGCTCGATTCCGACGGTTGGATTTTCCACAATCTTCACGGGAAGTTTTCTAAGAAAAAGCACTATTTTCTCACCCAAACTCAAACAGTAAAAATGAATTAACAAAGGCCTTTTTTATAAGTTTTTTGAGTAAATGAATTGCAAATTTGTTTATGTTTCAATTTGAAAAGGTATTTTGTGACATTTTTATCCATTTCAAACAGGTATGAGTGATGTTTGTGTTTTTTTGCAGAATAAAGGATTATTTAGGCGAAATCTATCATTTCAACGAAAAAACAAGTAGAGTCATCTTTAAGCCCTTTTCTGACTCCTAAAACATGAAAAGATTGCCGAGCGTTTCTTTTACACTCGTTAAAACAGAATTAAAAGATGGTCCACTTACAGCTCTTTTCCGACCGTAAAAATACGAAAAGATTGCCGGATTTTTGTCGTTTCAAATTCGATATTGGTTATAAAACGACGTATCGTTGATCGCTTTTTTACTTTTTCGGATCGGTGACACTAATAACGAAAATTACTCCTTGGTCGTAAAAGATCAAGCGGTTCTATCAAGTATTATTTTATACTTTTTCGGGCTTGGGAGACACAAATTTACAAAAAAGGTCAACCCTGGAGTCTTCTTAAGTTTTTTCAGACTCTAAAATTGAAAAACGCTGAGTTTCTCCTATACTGGACTCGTTAAAATTTCACAGTAAAGGACCTGTTCAATTACAAACAGGAACGAACCACTCCTTCTTAGGGTTCGAATCTAAACTAAGCTGGACTCATCCGAAGGATGAGCTTATAATCAAGCAAATGTTATCCTCCTCAAGCTTGTCAAAAGTAAAGAGGTACTTGCCAGAAATGGTGGGGGAAAAGGGAGAAAAATGAGTCTTTTTGTCATACTTTGTAACCACTCTTGAACACGACACTTTCATTCACCTGGGTTGGGAAATCCTTTGCCTAACAGTTGGTAAAACCACATTGAAAGTCTTCAGCCGGTTTCTGGGTATTAACTTTGGGTCAATTGTTACCAAGCCATCTGTCGTGTCGTTATGTGCTCAAGAGGTCACTGCCAATAAGCCATTCATCTGCAAAATATCTGTCATCCATCTTGACCATCCCTGAGTCAGTCCTTGAAACTAAATTTCTTCAACTTGATCTATGATTTTGTGTTGTGGGCTTACCTGCAACGGATCGATTTCTATCGACATCAGCACATTATCTAGAAAGATGATCTAGGAACCGTTAGTACCTTGAGATCTGCATGCCTCAATGGCAGGTTTCTCGCCTTTGACGACAGTTTACATCATTGGCTTCCGATCAAAGGATTCTGTGACATGTTCGACATCAACACATTTATTCACATCTCATGGATTGTACTGGGTGCTTTGAGAGCCATTGACATCACTGGTGGTTTCTCTCACACTTGTTAACAGTTTACATCATTGACTGGTAATCAAGTGGTTTCTACCATGTTCGACATCAACACATTTATTCGCATGGATAGAATCGTACTATTTTGGGAAGTAGAAATGAAGACCCTGGATCTAGTTTCCACTATCCAGGCTGCGAGGAATTTTGTATTCATTGTGTTGTGGACTATTTATAAACAGATGGCTGCGTCCATACTGTGTTCACACGAGTCTATACTTGTGATGTCTTACAAGGTCATTCCTATATCAGAGAAGTAGATAGTTTTCTAGTTAGTTTTGATCTGAGTATGGGGATGCCTACCTCAGCGATGATATGATCTCATATATATATCTTACATTGAATGTTTTTACAGGTTCCGACCGGTCTCTCCACAAGATGATCCTCGAAATGATAAAGTACTTCACTCTTCCTATATGATAAATGAAATCCTCATCTACTATAGACTTCGCACTTTAGGGGGAAATCTGTTACACAAAAATATCGTCACTATGATTATTTACAGTCAGTATGGGTCTATCATCACATGTACTATCCTCCTAAGCAAGTCTAAGACCTTAGCTCTTCAAATCAAGCTCTAGAAATGGGAGAAAGACATTAAAAATCAATGTAACTCTGGTTTCGCACTTTCTCTCATCGTCACCTGCGGTCCCGCACCTTCTGTGTACAAAAGCTGCGTACCTACCCGCTCTGTCCCTAACGATGTAGGTGCGGACCCCTGTGAAAGTCAAAAGGCGCAAGTTTTATCTTAAAAAACTCACTTTGGGTTAATTCTAGAGTTTTCTAGAAGGAATTTTGACGTGGATTGTTCACTCTGAGGTGGTTCATGCATCCCAAAAGAGAAGGAGCTAATACCTTGACTAAAGGAGCTATCCCTTTGAAGGAGGGCTTTATCCCTTTGAACGAGGACCTAGTAACTTCCCTCCATTGCACTATAAATACAGGCATTGGGGCAAGGACTAGAGAGGTTAGAAGTTGAACATTTTGAGGGTAAATGCTGGTGAAATTAAGACTCTTTGGTTGAGCTTGAGAGGAGAGATCACATACCTCTTGGTTCCATTGGAGAGTGAGTGAAACTTGTCAAAGTAGAGGAGACATCTTGTTGGACCCTGGGAGGAGCTTGTACAGCGTCAAGGCAAAGGTTGTAAAGTTCTTCTTCTTTTGAACTAATACAATCAAACTCATTTTTCTCAACAAGTATCTTATGTTATTTGTTTCATGGACTCCTTGACTTTCATGTTAAATATGTTTTATGCAATTGGCTTTTCAGGTGCTATTTAATTTGTTTGCCTTGTTTGTGTTTGCAGATTCACGAAAAGGAGCTCATTTGGATCAAAGGAGCGAGGGAATCCACAAGCTTGCGTTGGACCAAAGGTAGGCCCTAAAACACTTCTTTGCTATTGTTTATCAAAGCATATTTAGAGAAAGATAGTGTCTGGTTGGTTTGCTTGTCATTAGGTCTTCTTTAGATTCTAGGAAGGTCTATCTTGTCCGCAAGATCGACTCATTCTGTGTGACACCTCCTAATCAACTCATCTATTCAAATAAATCCATGAAAACACTACATGGAATACCTCATATGGGTCATGGTTCTCATGCAATAAGTAAGATTATTCATTAGTATGATTCTTATTTCAAAAGATATATGTATCTGAAGCACCAATCCTAAACATAACTCTCATTTAACTTATTAATCAAGATACCAAATTGTCGTACACTTAGGAAACCAATGTTTGAATCAATTTTGAAATAATAGGTTATATTTTAGTCTATGCACTAGCATTTTCAATCCCTAAGAAGAGGAAATTATTACCCAAATCAGTTTGCAAGACTTGAGATCATATAAGGCTTAATCAATATATATTTTATCATAAATATTAATTCTATAACTCATATATAATTAATAACCAACATGCATATTCATCACCATTAATCCATAGACACAAAAAAATTAATTTAATAGTTGCACATCATCAAATTATTTATCTATTTAGTAACCCATGGGCACACCAATTATACTATAAAATCACTACCATTTTTTTCCAGAAAAGAGAAATCATATTTTCATTAAAAAAGGAGTACATATACATAGATATATGACTCAAAGAACCTCAGTGTTAGACAATATCAATGTCAGAAAAAGCATCCAGAAAAAAATGTTGACCAAGGCCATTACATACATAATATCATCAGCTATAAAACTTGGAATATAAACAAAAATGAAAAGAAGTCCATACCCCTATATTCTAATATAGTAAAACTATGAATATATACATTTAAAATGATGCTGACCAAAATATATATTGTTTATACGTTAGTAGGAAGGAGAAAATTTAGGACTTACTAATAAAAGTGCGTCGTTTTGGGCTAGTTGAAGAGCATTAGTGATATGGAATGTTCTCCTTATCAGTAGTTGTAGACCTCTATGCTAAACAAGGATGATTCCTTCCTCCAATTGTAGGGATTTTTTGGGGAGATAGTTCACCTGTTGGTTCCACTCCCTCAAAATATGTTGGAAGAAAATATTTTTAAAGATACCTTTTAGGAAGAAGATATAGTCCATCTAGTACTTTAGGGAAAGGACCCTCACATGACCCTTCCCTAACAACCATTCCAACACACACTTGGAGTCCCTGTAGACAGGAAGAGAGGTAATATTTAGTGAAGCTGCAAAATATAAAAGGACCCATGCAAAAAGCACCTATACTTTGTTGTTTGACCCAATACCAGAATTCAAACAAATATGGTAAGACACATTGCCAGGAAGGAGAAGAATGGCACACCATCCACAAACCCGGAATTGATATCCTCCATCAATGAATCCAACATTTACAAATAGTGAAGTGGGAGGAAAGTGAAAGGATTGAATTCAAGGCTCCTTCCAAGGCTTGACATAATATGACAAGAAACCCATGATTTAGGGTAGGATGCCATTGTTTTCTATATGTCTTCCCTCAAAGATGAATTTATTAATGACTTTCCAGATACACCGTGCAATGAACATGGCTAAATATTTATAAACGCCCATGTTTTTCTCCCACCAGGAAGGCATTTATCAAGAGGTGCCCATGTGCCATTATCCATGATTTTTAATAAATCGATGGATTTTGACCAGAGATTCCTCGAAACTTCACACATAAAATATAAATTATAAACTATTTCATGGTCCTCTAAGTAAAGAACACAAAGATTTGGCCCTGAAAATCCTTTTTGCAGTAGAACATCAGAAGTTTCAATTTGATTTCCTATGCCAAAAGAAAAAAATTTATGCTTCAATTTCAATGCTATAAGCCAATCTGATATTTTTAGGTGACCCCAATTTACCATTTATAGAGGAGAGTGATCAGATATGGAATTTTAAGAATGACAAGGATTAATTTGTCCAAATCACGAAATCTAGGCCCAAAAAATAGAATCATCCTCCTCATTTAGAGTAATACCACTAAGAAGAATCTTTTTTATGAATAAATCCCATTCCTCAACAAGAGGACCCTAAAGACCCAAATCTGGAGAATTTTTCCACCTGCTAGGAAGAGGCTTCTATCAGGAAGACATAAGATCATTGCATAATATAAAAAAAAAATCTGAGAGTTGAGATGATTAATTAGCTTATAAGTTAAATTGAAGAAAGAATATCGGCCTGTAATATGAAATGACCCAGTTTGACCTGCCTCCCATTACCTAACTTCCACATCATCCCTTGATTGATCCAAGGTATATTGACTATCAATTCCCTTAAATCATAGAATGTGTTTCAGTGGTTTAAAGGACTAGAGTCGATCCTGAATAGGTTGGTTGTGCACGTATTTGTCCAAAATAATGTTGCTCCAAATATCATCCCTTGTGATTGCCCTCCATGCACTTTTCATGGCCAATGTAAGACTGAACCAAAGGAGGTTCGTGAATCCCCAGCCACCATGGTTCTTTGGTTGGGTAAGACTTTCCCACTTGACCAAATGATGATATGTGTAGCTACTTTTGTCATTCCATAAGAAATTACTGATACATTGTTGAATATTGTGAATGGTAGACATTGCAATCTTTGGAAGAGAAAACTAATACATGGGGATGCTTTTCCAAAGATGATTTAATCAGAGTCATTATGCCACCAATTGGAAGCCATATGTAGTACTAATGTTTAAATTTTCCTTCAATATTCTTTATTAACTAGTTCCAATCCACGACATGATAATAGCCTCGCTTGACAAAAATTGTCTGAGTATAAAAGAACATGATCTCGGGGAGTCATCTTATATGGTAGCATTGATTCAATATTATGGATAGTTTTCTTAGGGACATTATTATTAAGGAAAGTAGGCTTATGTTGACTGATCAACATGCCCAAGGATGAAAAATAAACTAAGAAAATTCTCCTAAATATTCTCCATTAGCGATTTTGAAATTTTAGATAAGCCAAACCATTTATATTGCTGGAATTTCATATTTTTGCTGGAATTCGATATCCTCAACATATTGTTCCAAGGAAGTTGTCATGGAAATTTGAATTCAAAGATAGTTAGGATATATTCGTAATTCTATCAAAAAGGTTCTCTAAGAAGGGGTTAAGACTCAATGAGACTATGGAACATGAAGAAGGGTTCTCAGTTGAAAAGAGAACTTGAAAATCACTCCCAATGCTTTATATCTATGGAAACACTACTATATTGGAGTTTTGTAAGTTATTATTCTAAAATTTGATATCTTTAATATACAACTATAGAGGTGAGTAGACCTATTCAGATGGATTGAAAATGGTATATGACAAGCACTTTTTTGCTATGAAACAAACAAAGTACATTAAGGTATATGAACTACCTCTCAGATAGCAAGAAGGCTTAGCCAAAATCATAAAATTCATGATAAGGATAATAGATGGATAAAAAAATGTCAAACGATATTGAAGTTAGAACATATTTCATGTCCCAAGTTTTAGGCTAGTTGGTAATCAATAACCCCTTCTTGTCAATACAATTTGTAAAATATTAAAATAGGGTTAGCTAGTGGTTTTCTTACATTTCACACAAAGGAAATAGTGAAACATGTCTTTTAGAGTTGTAGAGTTTGTTGAGTGTTGTAGGCATGGACCAATTTAGAATAAAAAAACTTCATGCTGGGTCAGATCATCTAGAACGCGGTAATTTCAAGGGTTTCCTTGCATTCCAAACACAGGAAATAGTGAAACATGTATTTTATAGTTGTAGAGTTGTTGAGTTCTATAGGTATTGACCACTTTATAATAAGAAAACTTCATGGTTGGTCAGATCAACTAGAACGAGACAATTTCAAGAGATTTATGGATTGTCAAACAACATGGCAAGGAAATTGTCGATGGTGTTGGACGCACTAACATGTCAGGGGATCTCCTTAGTAAGAAGTCCCAACTAGACCTCAGACCGTTCAGTGTAGGAGTCCTAACAGTGGGTCGTAGGGTATAGCCTTAACCGTGGTTGTGCGTAGATGCAAGTAGGATTTCCTTGCTAGTAGCAAGGGTGTGACCACCATGTTGTAACCTATGTTGTGATTGTAGCCTTATTTATAAATTTTGTCACAATGTGTGGCCTAAAATCATTAAGGGGGTTCAACCTCAATGAAGCCCTTTATACTGTCTACTCTGCAAAGTCTGAAAGTAATACTTATTCATTATAATATATCAAAAACACAAAAGGAACAACTATAAAGGAAATGACCCATGTGATAAAGTCAAATAACAATATAATAGTTATATGGAGCGAGTCTATATATATATATATATATATATATATATATATATATATATATATATATATATATATATATATATATATCTGTGTGTGTGTGTGTGTGTGTTAGCAATGCGATTAGATCGCAATCGCAAAAAGTGCAGCGAGCAGTTACATGAACTATTAACACAGGAATCGCCAATTGTTAATTGCGATTCTTGAAAACTATGCAAAGCTTTGAAAAGGCAGAAAAGGGTATGGTTACATATTTTATATGCATTTCTATTATAAAAGATTATAACATAAATAAGCACTTAACAGGTCAAACCTGAAGCACATATATATTATGTTTTAAAGTATCGGTGGGTCCGCAATATGGGTGGTTGGCTCCACAGTGCCAATTGTGATTATTGATTATGTTCCAGACCCAAAAATGTATATGGCATATTTTATAACATCAGTGGGTACGAAGTTATATCAATGTTTATATTGTATGCATATGATCCTGTTGATCGCGACGTGCAATAAGGGCTGGACCCGAACATATATATAACATATTTTAAAGTCTGGCGGCTTCGCCCTTTATACATATATGTTGATAAATGCTGATTGCGACTTATATGATCGAAATCGATGTATTAAATTTGATAATCCCTTGCGTCCGTTATATTATGGGTCATAAACATTTTATGCGATATTCGTATATATTGCATTGATGCAGTTTTATATAAAGTTTTATTATAATGGATAATAATAGAAGGATGGACTTGAAAGCATATATTTGTTATGTTTCAAAGCTTGGCAGGTCTGCCATTGTTGTGAAGCACTTTATATATATATATATATATATATATATATATATATATATATATATATATATATATATATATATATATATATATATAACATGTTGATTTTGACCAATAGTGATATGTGTCGTGTTATAGAAAACATTACAGGCCATCCGATGTAAAACGTTTACATCAACAGTGTAGATGAATTGGTGGGAAGGATGCCCTAGGAATTTTGCTAAGCTTATATTGAAATGGAAAAACATATTTTATCATATATTTTCATTATAAATACATAATTCCAGTATTTTCATAGTTATTGCAACTTGGTGTGTAATTTAAGTTTTCCATGGTTTTTGGGCCAATTGTGATTTGTGACAAAAGTCAACAAGTGTTGAACGGGTAGATTTGACAGTTATAAAGTAGGATCTTGTTGAGTTCCAGATTAATGAGAAATGTTAATCAGGGGTTAGAGCCAAGGTTGAAAAGGAGGATAGATCCGATATATATTTCTTGGAATTTTGGCCAATCAGAATGCCCAAGATTATACATACTAAACACATTACATTACGTCTAAGGGGAGCTAGGCATCATTAGAGTGTTTACAGAGGAATTCGGCAGTGACCCAACAGAACAAGCCAACAATTACCATTCCTTTCTAAATTTAGTTTTGTTTTTGTTATTTCTTGTTCTTCGAGGTGTTTTTACCCTCCGCATATTCTGTAGCAGTTTTATTTCATATAGTTAGAAAGAAGTTAGATAGGTTTCAGAAATCAATAACTGTTCCACAATGTATAAAAAGTGGAAAATTTACTAAGAAAGGGTGAATTTTGGAGAACCAAGCCACTATATTCCTGATAACATCATTGATTAATGAAACAACCAGAAGTTTCCAGGAGTTTTTACATATAATTTTGTAAGTTTCAGTATCATGTGTCATGCAATGTTTTCTTATTTTTAAGTGTAGTAATGAAGTTGCAGGGTAAAATCCCTTAAAGAGCGCTCCTACACTTAAAGTCCCCACTTACATTCTAAGTTATAGATAGTAGTTTCTGTGAAAGACCAACATATTGTCTATGATTTATTTCTCATGATCATAATTCCTCCAAGTTCCAGATAATAGTTCCTGTGAGAGATCAGAATATTTTCTTTAACTTCCCTTTCAAACTTTCCTCATTCATCATTTATATTTAGTAACAAATGGCATTCTAAGATGTTTTGGTCATACATGTCTTAGGAGTCTAAGGCCAAGTTTTCCAAGTCTTTCATTTGGGAATATAATAAACAATAAGTGACAGTAAACAATCTTTATTAATTTATTAAGCACAATTTCCCTACAGCCAGGAAATTGGTTTCTTAAGGAACTACATTAATTGGCTCCATTGCCGAGGAGAGAAGACAAGAAGGTTTTTCCCTGGGTTTCAATATTTTCCTCTGGTTGTTTGGGGAGGAGGAAATATTTAGCTGTTCGAATAAAAGCAATAAAAGGTGACTCCATTGTAACGAAGGCCACAGATTGCAAAGGAATAAAATAAGGACATTTTTTCTTGAATTCATTATGTTTGAAGATGATTCTTGAGAGTGACGAGCTTCAGCAGTGGGTTGTACACTCACACCTGTGATTTTCACTTACCACATTGATTGGTGACTTCAATGTACTTTGAATTTTTCTTTTCTGGGTTTTAATGGCTCTCCCTGCTTTCCTAGTACATAAATTTGATCCATTTGATTTTACTGAGATCACTAGCTATCCTCATGATATGCCTGTGTTTTCTATGTGGAAGGAATATCTTCCAAAATTCAGTAGAAAATAATATGAAGATCCAGCTCAGCGTCTCCAAGAGTTTCATGAATGCATGGAGTAGTAGGGCATCATTCATGAAGATGTTAAGATGAAGTTTTTTATGTTTTCTTTGGATCAAGAAGCTAGGGCTTGGTTCAGGTCTCTGCCTCGTTCAAGCATTTCATCTTTGAAAGATTTCCATTTAGCATTCAGTTCTTCTTATACAATTTATTATCCATACAAGTTTCTTTTAGAAGGTTGTTGTCAATATTATGATTCTAAAGAAACTTTATAAGCTCATGATAATCTTGTTGAAGAAACTGATGATCTTGTTGATAATATATCAAGCATTCAGAAAGATTATAGCCAGATTAACTATGAGCAGGTCTCTGAAAGTGAGGAACCATCATTTTCTCAAAATGATGCAGAAAATTTTATAAAGCATGTCTTTTCAATAATCTCCCAAGAAGAGAATTGGTTGGTTATGTCCCAAGCAGATCAAACATCATTTTATCAAAATGATGTTGAAAAGTTTATAAGAAATTTCTCTTCGATGATCTCTCAAGTAGATAATTGGTTGACTTTGTTCCAAGTAAATCAAGAGAGTATTAAGATGGAGGAAATTTCAAACATGCATCAAGAGTTTCTGCTTAGCAGTCAAGAAGAGGAAGAAATGATTGAGTTGCAAATAAATCCCTAGAGTTCCTATTTCATTAAATTTGATGATCCTCCTGTTTATAATGAAAGTGGTTTAAATGGGAATAGGATGAATTTCTTGAAGTTTATCAGTTGGGTGTTGAACATATAGGAGGAAACCACCAAGAAGGATATGTTTGACAACAATATATTGAGCCATCTATCATAGCGAAGGAGCCTATCTTATGTCAAAAGAAAGATGACAAAGAGATTGTATATCATTGCATTGGAGAACATAAGGATGCCCATGGATCAGAGGTAAATGATTCCGTTGAAGTGGATCATCTGTCATATAGTAATGTGAATAAATCTCTTTTTCTTCCTGAAGTTAGAATTACAAGTTACTTTCAATCAAAGTTTAGAAATGAAAAGTGGAGACAGGAAAGTGACATAGATCATTTTCCTAAAAATGTTGCTTATTATTCTGCTAAACATATTATCCCAACAAAAGGTTCAACTAAGTAGGAACCTTCATACATAGATAATTTCTTGTTTGGAGTTGGTCAGGAACATAATTTTTCTTATACTTTTGAAGATTCTGTGCAGATTACATGGAGGATTTTATCAACAGTCTACACATATTATTTGTGGATATTTTTCTAAGTTTTGTTGTGGGCTGCCTTTATGCATAATTTATTTTTCATTCAGGATGAATTGTATTTCAAATATTCACTGGTAGAATGGTTCATGATTATGCACTTAAATGCTAATCTAGTATCATTGGAAGATTGACTACACCTGATTGAGGTCAGTCATGTACATATGTAGGAACTTGTACATAAATAAGCTTATGTGTTGAGAATTTGGTTTCAAGTTGCAGTTCTTTGGTTTAATCATTAGTGGATGAGTAAGGGTGACTTTCCCAGTTGGAAACTGGTTTGTAGAGGTGTCAAACTTCTAGATTGTTAGGTTTCAGTTGTCAAATTTTACGATTTTCATAGTGTTGGACTCCATGCCCGACTAAGGCTACTGATCTACGATTCCCAATATTTTGTTATCAGAGCGTGAACATCTAATCACTGCGGATATTGGTGTGGGTTCACTGTACAGATTTTCACACAGTTAAGACTTGGCGAAGCAATATACGATTCCATGCCCAATGGCTAAGGCACTGATCTGTGGTTCTTAGTGCTTCCGGGACAAAAGCACTATCCTCAGGTGGAGCTAGATGTTGTAGCTTATGTTGTGATTTTAGCCTTACTTATAAATTTTATCACAATATGTGACCTAAAATCATTAAGGGGGTTCAACCTCAATGAAGCGCTTTATACTTTCTACTCCGTAAAGCCTAAAAGTAATACTTATGCGTTATAATATATCAAAATCGCGAAAGGAACAAGTATAAAGGAAATTACCCATGTGATAAAGTCAAATCACAATATTATAGTTATATGGAGCAGGTCATATATATATATATATATATATATATATATATATATATATATATATATATATATATATATATATATATATATATATATATATATATATATATATATATATATATATATATATATATATATATATATATATATATATATATATATATATATATATATATATGTGTGTGTGTGTGTGTGTGTTAGCGATGCGATTAGATCGCAATCGCAAAAAGTGTAGTGGGCAGTTACATGAACTATTAACACAGGAATCGTCGATCGCCAATTACGATTCTTGAAAACTGTGCAAAGATTTGAAAAGGCGAGAAAGGGTATGGTTACATATTTTATACATGCTTCTATTATAAAATATTATAATGTAAATAAGCGCTTAATAGGCCGAACCCGAAGCGCATATATATTATGTTTTAAAGTTTGGGTGGGTTGACAATATGGGTTGTTGGCTCCACAGTGCCGATTGTAATTACAGATTGGGTTTCAGACTCGAAAATTCATATGGCATATCTTATAACATTGACGGGTCCGAAGTTATGTAAGTGTTTATATTGTATGCATATGACCCCGCCGACCGCGACATGCAATAAGGGCTAGGCCCGAACATATATATAACATATTTTAAAGTCCGGCGGGTCCACCCTTTATACATATATGTTGATAAACGTTGATTGTGACTTATATGATCAGACCTGATGTTTGATGTATTACATTTTATAATCCCTTGCATTTTTTATATTAAGGGCCATAAATATTTTATGCGATGTCCATATATATTGCATTGATGCGGTTTTATATAAAGTTTTATTACAATGGATTATAATAGAAGGATGGACTTGAAAGCATATATTTGTTATGTCCAAAGCTCGCCGGGTCCTCCATCATTGTGCAACACTTTATATATATATATATATATATATATATATATATATATATATATATATATATATATATAACATGTTGATTGTGGTTGATAGCGATATGTGTCGCGTTATAGAAAACTTTACAGATCATCCGATCTGAAAAGTGTAGATCAACAGTACAGATGAATTAGCGGGAAGGATTCCTTGGGAATTGTGTTAAGCCTGTATTGAAATGGGAAAACATATTTTATCATATATTTTCATTATAAATTCATAATTATAGTATTTTAATAGTTATTGCAGTCGAGTGCGTAAGTAAAGTTTTTCGGGGGTTTTTAGGCCAATTGCAATTTGCGACAGAAGTCAACAAGTGTTGAATGGGAAGATTTGACAATTATAAAGTAGGATATTGTTGAGTTCCAGATTAATGAGAAATGTTAATCAGGGATTAGAGCCAAGGTTGAAAAGGAGGATAGATCCGATATATATTTTCTTGGCATTTTAGCAAATCACAATGCCCAAGATTATACAAACTAAACACATTGCATTACGGCTAAGGGGAACTAAGCATCATTAGAATGTTTACAGAGGAATTTGGTAGTGAGCCAACAACACAAGCCATCAGTTACCATTCCTTTCTAAATTCAGTTTTGCTTTTGTTATTTCTTGTTCTTCAAGGTGTTTTTACCCTCTGTAAATTCTGTAGCAGTTTTATTTCATATAGTTAGAAAGCAATTAGATAGGTTTCAGAAATCAATAACTATTCTACAATGTATAAAAAGTGGAAAATTTACTAAGAAAGGGTTGGAATTTTGGAGAACCAGGCCACTGTATTCCTGATAACATCATTGATTAATGAAACAACTAGAAGTTTCCAGGAGTTGTTACATATAATTTTTTAAGTTTCACTATCATGTGTCATGCAATGTTTTCTTCTTTTTAAGTGTAGTAATGAAGTTGCAGGGTAAAATCCCTTAAAGATCACTCCTATACTTAAAGTCCCCACTTCCTTTCTAAGTTATAGATAGTAGTTTCTGTGAAAGACCAACATATTGTCTAGGATTTATTTCTCATGATCATAATTCCTCTAAGTTACAGACAATAGTTCCTGTGAGAGATCAGCATATTGTCTTTAACTTCCCTTTCATACATTCCTCATTCCTCATTTATATTTAGCAACAAATTGAATTATAATATGTTCTGCTCATAAATGTATTAAGAGTCTAAGGCCAAGTTTTCCAAGTCTTTCATTTGGTAATATAATAAACAATAAGTGACAGTAAACAATATTTATTAATGTCTTAAGCACAATTTCCCTACAGCCAAGAAAATGGTTTCTTAAGGAACAACACACCGCAGCAAGAAAAGGAAGGTGCATGAATGGTTCTAACACAAGGAAAGTGGAATGAGTGTGCCCCTTGGAAACCTTTGGAAGCATGCAACTTCAAAGGTAACACATGAGCAAAGATACATTAGAAGGTAGAATGCAGGTGAGCCAACAATCCAAAGTGATGGTTAAACCAACATCACATCTCAACAAGATTCGTACATACATATATAGAAAGAATCCATACATACATGCATAAGAAAATAGATACATATATCGTTAGTGTAAACAAGAGAACTGAAAGACAAAAAAAACATATGCATGAAACGTGTTGATTCTCTTATATTAAGAAACTGAAATATCCAATCGTATAGTACAACCATGACCAACCACTAGTTTCAACAACAGAATACTACGGTCACTGTTGCCTTCTCCTCCAAAGAGATGTACTAGCTCTGCACTGTGAAGAATCCAAGGCTTGTTAGCACTCCAAGCCTTCTCTAATATACACCTATATGAAGCTTGGCTCCCAAAAGCCTGTAGAATGAGTTATGATGTTATATAAATAACAAAGGGCGGGGTGACCCTTGACATTCCCCTTTGTGACTCTTCACCTACCCTCATGACTCTTCAACTACTACATGAATGTTACATTCGACCATTGACACTTTGTCTTTCATTTTTACAATATATACACATGTACCCATGTGAGACAAAATAGGCTTGAGCAAGCCATGTGAGATATCACTAAGACTTAGATAGTTGTGGGAATACCAACTCTTTGACATCCTCGTGATGATCGACAGTGGCAAACTGATGCCAAGCTTGGTAGTCTATGATGGTGTCTGCATGCTCAACGGTGACATCTTGTTGAAAGAAAACTCTTGCCTCCATTGCATCTAGGTACACTGATCTGGAACCTCTTTCCGAATCATCTTCTAATATGCGCATCAAATTTTTGAGCATAGCTGGACTAGCAAGATACTGATGCATGGTATGTGCACTAATATCCATGTTGGTGTTGGTAGCTACATACATTTACTCATCAAAGTACATGTCCATCTCTGTTTTGACTTGGTTCTTTGACTTCGCCTCAGTGAGTATGCCAATAGATGGGATCACATGCATGCACACAATGACATCCATGCTTCTGAATACACATGCATGCGAATCTTGCAAACTGGTGATGAGCTGCGAAAGTCCCTCATAGTTCCAGATCTGACTCTGGATGTGTGCCTTCAACTCTACCACCTGCGTCTTCATCATCTTTGGAAAATTAAATGGTGCTTCTTTTTATCTCACTCTCCATGTCTGCATGCGATCAACAATATAGTGAAGATTTGAAAGGATGGGTGATCTCCTAGCACAACACTACTACCAACTATTTAGATGGACAACTTCCTTATCCACGATGCCGAATCTGGAATACACGATCTGCATGACTATTTTGAGGGATGATACTTCATCCTATATCACTCTCTTCAACTTTTCTCTAGTAGATGATGTAACCTATTCTCTTCCTTGCTTGGTTGCTTGTAACTCCTTGGCCATGCTCTCATTCTCTGCTATCAAGAATCAAACACTTGAGTTGGTGGCCTCGACATATTCTTTGGTAGGATCAGCCAATGTTGCTAGATTCTTGCACACATTAGATATGATCACTTGTTCTGCAAGCTATGTAGGAGATGTGTGGACATCCAGAGTAGGCACTCTACGTGATTGCATAACTTTGTGTTGTGACTCGTTGAAAGACATGTTGTGCTTCTCTGCTTCCGGATTGTCTTCAAGGATATCTGTGTCTCCTTGATCACTTTGGACTTGCTGTGCTTCCGGATCCGGTGAAGCCAGTGGGGTGACCTCTTGGTTATGAGGCATGAAGTCTGTAAATTGATCTAACTTTGGCTACACCACATCTGTATCCATCTGCTCTAGCATCTATTCAATCTCTTGAGATAAGTCATGTTTCTCTGACTGCTCACCATTTTTGCCCTGTGCGAGCTACTTGGATGAGTCTATAACTTGTATTAGCATAGTTTCATCAATCTGTGCATGTTGCACCTCCTCCTCTATCTGCCCCTGATGTGCTTCCTTCTCTCTTCTGCGTAGCTCTAGTTCTTCCCATAATTACTGCTTCAACTCTTGCAACTCATTCTTTCCTTCCACAATCCTCCATTTATCCCTTTGCCTTTGTGAATTCCTCTTATCACCTCTGAACCTCAATTTGCAAAGATTCTTTCATCACGAGTAGATCTGATTTGAACTTGTAGTTTTGTTTTGCCTCTGCACTGTCATCAACCTTTATCTTTCCTTTGCCGTGAACAGGTCTCTTACCCTCTACTATTGCTAATGGTGCTCTCTTAGATGATGCTTCGCTAGCCATTCCATAGTTATGTCAACCAGTTTGTTGAGCCTGGAGAAGTTGTGACAATATCTCCATGGGTTCAACCCAATGAGACGCCCCGTGGATCCACAGAAATTGCACTCTCGCGGAATGGTCCTTTACAAAGAAATGATGGTTGTACAGATTGAAACTTCTGGTGCCGAAAGTAAATATTTTGAACTCTTCTGTCTCAGCATCAGCATACTTGGGATTATGTATCTGGTATAACCTGATCTGCAAAGGAAGAGTGGGCCAAGCTGTCTTATTCTTCCTATGCAGTCTAGATGACAACCCTGTCGAGACATGATACGACACTTCTTGCATGATGAGCTTGTCTGTGGAAAACATTGGTAAAACATGTGGAAGATTCTATGCATTGTACATGTGTATGAAGGTGCCAAGGGGTGCAGCATACGAATCTGCTATGTCAATCAATGCCTCCATCAATGCCCATGACATTCAAGGTGGATCCTTCTCATATATCATTTTGTGCACTGGGGTGACAAAGTGGTCTAACAACTATGTGATGACTCTGTGGAAGCTCCATTCAGAGAGAAATCTGTAATAAGGGTGCACAATGGTTTCTGAAGTTGTTCATGCCCACTTCAAACCTCAAAACTGCTGACAGGCACAAATCACATCCATAATATAAGCAGACATGTATATCTCTACTTGTTTACATTTGGGTAGATGTCAGGCTCCTGTCACTTGTTCCTTCAACCAGAGCCAACATGTCGGACTTGTTACATGGCCTTCCTTCACTAGCTAGTTGGTCCAATGCAACCACCCAACTCTACAGGAAGGTCTTTGGGCTCTCTTGGCTGTATAAGTGGCATGAAAATATTAGAAAGTACTAATATGCTTTCATAGTATCTTCGTCTTGTAGAACATACTGGGTGTTGTTCTGAACTTGGTTGGTTCTTTCACCCAACTTTTCAAGATATCCCCAGAGTTTCCATTGTTGCATGTGCTAAAGGGTTTCTCCATTATGGTCACCGGCTGTGGCAAGTGAAACATCTCATGATAGCCCTTCTCCCTGAATGCAACAAGATCTCTCCCGCTGACACTGCTCAACATCATCAGCTCAAGATCAGTGTGTGAGACAACTCAATGTATCATGTCTGCTCATGGAAGCACGAGATACTTGCATGCAATATGGTACAAACGAGATTTGTGGAT
Source organism: Pinus tabuliformis (assembly GCA_031772625.1). Lineage (NCBI taxonomy): Eukaryota > Viridiplantae > Streptophyta > Pinopsida > Pinales > Pinaceae > Pinus > Pinus tabuliformis. The sequence goes on along the minus strand of CM062811.1, from coordinate 84,541,800 downwards.
GTTGGCATAGACCCTACGGTCTTCCAGATCTTCCTCAAATGTTCCTAAGAATGTACCACTGATGTCTTTCCATTTCATCTTGATGTCTCTATCTATGACAAGCTTGGTGTCTTTGTAAATGGGTAGGCCCATCGACACTTGTTCAACTGTACCTCTGGTTTCACTTCCAATAGTGTCTTTTGACCCTGATCTCTTAGAGGCCATTGTACATGTACTAATGGGAGACAGATGAACAACTACTATACCTGGAGACATAGCGAACCACATGGCAAGAAATTTTTCAGTTCAAAACTAAAACAAATCTGATGACTGACACGCAACATACCTGGGTGACTGGGTAGATATTACACAATTTTCATTGGGAGGCTGGGAGACTAACTATCAAAACTGCACAAAGCATAGTTTGGGCTATCAGGAGGCTGAAATTGCACAATGCACAATTTCAGTCAGCAAGGACATGCATGCCCAGATATTGCATTGCACAATTTCCTAGGTCAATAGGGCACTATCTACAAGAATTGTGCAATGCAAGCCTAGAGGTCAATGTTGTCTAGGCTTGCGCAATATCTAGAGGGAAGGCAGAGCCTTCACTTCCTGAAATGTGCAATTATTTCTAGGTGAGGCAAGGTCGAGGCCGAGGCAGCCCAGACCCGTCGAAGGGAAACTAAGAACATGAAGAGGTTTGAATGCATGTCGAGACTGAATGTAAGAAAGAGTGAATGATCATGCATGTAAACACTGAATGTAGGAGTTAGAAAATGGGAACCCATGCATGTGTGTTAAACGAGTTGCCACAACGGCGAACGTTAGTACAAAAAAATGTCATGCATGCAATAGTAGTGAGATGTAAAGAAAAAATGAAACATGCTTCTACAAGCTAATATACATTAAAATGACAACAAGCATTTAACAAAACCAAGAAAACAACATTTTTAGAAAGTGAATACCAAAAGCAATAGAAAAGAAGAAAATGACATGAAAATCAAACTTACCTAGAAATAGTTGAGTCGAATGTGCCGAAGAATCCTAGATGTGTTGTGGGACATCAGAGCTCCAAGCTCAGTGTAAGGAATGAGCTTTGAAACATCGAATAAATAATTTTTAGGCTTATGAAGCGCATGCAACAAATCTAGGAGAAAGAGACACTTGGAGGGAAGTTTCTAAAACAATATTTGCATGTAACCTGCAACTGCTAAAAATAGATCCCCAAAATTTAGTGATGTTTTTTGCATGTTGCTTTTTTTCTATTTCGAGAAAAAGTAACCATGCATGCAAATCAGGATTGCTTAGTCTCGGAGGGAACCAGTCAACCTAAAGGCACATGCAATAGTTTGCAAGCCTGGGAAAGGGATTTGAGTAGTTTCTGCGGTACGCAGGGTTGGTTGTCGCTCAGGCATTATGCAATTTCTGGGGTCAACAAGTCACCGCCTCCCACAATCATGCAATTTCTACGCCAAAGCCCAGTGACTGGCTGGATTGTGCAATTTTTTAGGGAGGGCTTCCTAATTGGATTGCGTAATTATGGAGCTCAACGGGCAGCCCAGCAGGATTGCACAACTTCTGGAGGGAAGCCTAGTTTCCCTCTAGAATTGTGCAATTTTATAAGTGAGCATCTCAGCCAGAAAATAATCTAAATCCATAAAGGTAGCCTATGATGGGAAACAAGAAAATTGACATGCACAAGTTGGTAAGCCTTTGAAATTTAGCTGAAGCTTATGTACTTGATAGTGCAAGACATGGTGCTAAGGATGGTTGGTAGGGAGGCTCGAAAATGAATCTAAGGGGAAATTTTGGAGGGTGGTTGTAACAGCTACAACACTTGGCAACACATTGATAGAACTCCAGCTCTCTAAATGAACCTCGTTTCATGGAAAGAAAGTCTAAGACCTATGGAAGTATTGTTCAATTCTTTGATCGTCTTGACTCCCACACTAGCTTGATTGAAATATGTAGCACCTGCCATGCTCTCTATCAGTCATCACATTCCAGCCAAGTCAACACAGTTGTTTTGATTGAGATGAGGGGTATATTGGTACACAAGAAATACGATAGTCAAAGTTTAAGTTTCATCTCTGGTGTTGCTACGTTGCCAACAGGCCTGGGTAGTACCCCGATGGAGTCACGCAGTAACACAAGCATCGTTTTGTTGCCAGCAAGCCTGGTCAGTACCTCGGTGGAGTTACTTGCATTGCCTCTCTATGTAGGAAGCCTTTGTCTTCTTTCACCTTATTCATTTTTCATTTTTTTTTTAATTTCACATTTTCATTTTCTTCATTTTATAGCTATGCATAACACTTATTCATTTAAGAGGCAGAAGAGGGATCCCGACTTATTGAGAATAGAAGAGGTTGTTCCTTCAGAGAAGTATTTCATATATACCTCTGACATACTTGTTAAGGCTTTCCCCCTCACCTTACTCTACTTGACTAAGCTAACAAGGGTTAACCCAAAACAACCGACTAGAGTAGGTGATACTAGTTAGTGCGCAAGCATTATGTCTTCATCAAGGTTCACTTCGATCATCATGTATTTTCCATTGGCATATCATGGATTGAGGATAACAAGTTCTATGTATAGATACAAGACAACCAATAACCATTTATTGATAATTGCACAACTCCTCTTGTACTTTACCCTGCTTGTTTCAAGAGTCGCACATCATTCACGCGAAATTAACTACGAACATAAACAAGAAAACAAAAAAATAGAAAAGAAAAGAGCAAAAGGAAAGTGTGAAAGAAAAACAAGTAATCAAACAAGCAAGCAAGCGAACAAACACACAAAGTAAGAAAGAAAACATGCATGAAAGAAAACAAGGTAAAGCAAACACTACTCCTACTCCTAAGTTAATGGTGCATGGGCTTGATTACGTGAAGGGATATTTCCAATGCATCCACTAGGGTATTGGTTGACCAATGTTGGTCAAGGAATGGTTCACAAAAAACGCAGTTGCGTGAACCACCAAACATGAAAGACATAACAATGAAGATAGACACACTCCAGGTCTAAATGTGTCCACAGAACATAGATGAGTGTAGGTGTGTGACATGCAATCCATGGACTTACGATGGTTCTATGTGACACTGTGTGCAGATGTTAAGCATACACATTCTATTGACTGTGATATGCAAGAAAATGAGAGAAAAAAAGACAAATTGTGTCACACACATGTGCGTGCTATGTAAGATTCCTCTGATTCATGAGCGATGGGATCATGTATTCCAAGTGGAGGAAGCGAAATCTATGTGTGGGATTGTTTTTCAATGCATATAGACGAGTGATGAGGAGCCTCAGGTGTTTCAATAATTTCCTAATCGGAAGTGAAACCAATCTCAAGACAGTGAGGGCTTGACATAACCATCAACTCGGGCTGAAGTGCCTTGACAATCTACGAGTTTTCGAATTCATCGACTGAAGATCATCATAAATAGGTGGCTCTGAAAAGTCAATAGAGATTGAATCATCATCGTGATCGAATACAGGAGTAAATGGATCACAACAACTATGATAAGAAAAATCAATGATTTCATCAACATCCTCATGATCAAATAAATCGAAGAGAGGGGTAGATGAGAAGTAAGAATGTTTACCCTCTATGTTTTTAGAAAAATAAAATGAAAAATCAAGTGGATTTTTACTCAATAATTTGTCCTCTCAACTATCGAATGATGGACTGACATCCGATATATTCTTCGAAGGATAAAAAATGGGTGCATCCATTAGTGGTTTTACATAAGAAAAATCAGTGATGTTGGAATCACTGAAGAGGTTAGGAAAAAGTAGAGGGAGCGCCAACAGAAAGTGGTCATCCTTCACCACAGGTTGATGTTCAGTCTCCCAGTCATACCCATCATGAATGACATCACAGGTTGGTTGTGCAAGACCAACTCCATCGATGGCTTGATCCTCATTCACAATAGGTGTTGATTCCGGAAGGGAAGAACACAAGATAGTGCAATCTAGAGGATCAGTAGGATACGAAGATTAAGGTTGTGGTAAGAAAGGCGTGTGAAAACCCATGGTCGGAGGATATGGAAGTTGAACAAACGTGTGTGCATGTTCTCCCACATCACTCTATGGTGGTGAAACTGTTTGATGAGGGGACGACGGACAATCACTAGTGGTAGCGACTGTGTACTTCTGTGATTATGCAGCTCCATTACCGAAGTATGATGAGCAGGGTTTTAACTTCAACTTCATCTTTGGATTGACTAATTTTTTAAGAAAATATTTGAATCTATCTAAAATATATTGAAACTTCATTTGTCTTTTCAGAGTTTAAAACTGTAATACACAGAAGCGTTGCCAAAAATCCATAGGAAATTCTTGCAGGGTCTTCTAATTTTTTAATAGTTTTTTGTCAAGAGGTTGCGAATCAAAATGATGGAAATTAGATTCAATGAGATCAAAGAAATGGTCAAGTGAGTGCCCGGGGTTGAGAGGCAGGTTGTGGCACCATCATTGTGTGGATTCATGAAGTGTGTGTGAAAGAAAGAAATTGGCCTCTTCATCAGAGAAGTCATTTGCATTATCAATAAATGAATATAAGTCTTCTAAGTACTTGATCTAGGCCACTTTTCCTTCACCATCATACGTGGATTCCGACAATAGATCAAAAAACTCCCCCGTGATGTCAAGACATTCGACATAAGAGAAACATCACAGAGGGGAGAGTCTAATAGTATCCATGATAGATATGAGAAGATTCAAAGCAAGATGTCAAGGCTCAACTTGTCATTTGGCCCTCCTTTTGGTGCTAGAAATGTTGATGGTGTTGTACCTGCCCACATGTCATGGGGTCGCCACGGTAGGAAGTCCCAACTAGACCTCAGACCATTTGTTGTAGGAGTCCTAGTAGTGGGTTGTACAGTATCACCTTGACCACGATTGCACGTAGAGGAGAGCAATATGTCCTTGTTGGTATCAATGGTGTGACTAGCACAATAAGCCGAGGAAGGTGCATGAAGGGTTCTAACACACAGAAAGTAGAATGAGTGCACCCCTTGGAAACCTATGGAAACACACAGCTTGGAAGGTAACACATGACCAAAGATACATGACAAGCTAGAAGGAAGGTGAACCAACAATCCATAGTGATGGTTAAACCAACATCACATCTCAACAAGATTCATACATACATATATAGAAAGATTCCATACATGCATGCATAAGCAAACATATACATATATCGTTAGTGTAACCAAGAAAGGTAAAATACAACAAAAAAATGTGCATGAAATGTGTTGGCTCTATTATACTAACAAAGTGAAAGATCCAATCATATAGTACAACAATGACCAACCACTAGTTCCAACAGTGGAATGTTACAGTCACTGCTGCCTGCTCCTCCAAAGAGATGTACTAGCTCTAAATCGTGGAGAAGCCAAGGCTTGTTACAATACAGTCCAAGATTTCAGTATGATACACCTTTAGAAAACTTGGCTTCGAAAAGCTTGTACAATGAGTTATGAGGTTCTATAAATAGAAAAGGGTGGGGTGACCCTTAACATTCCCCTCTATGACTCTTCACCTACCCTCATGACTCTTCAGCTACTACATGACTGTTACATTGGACCATCGACACTTTGTCTTTCACTTTTACAAGATCTCCACATGTACCCATGTGAGACAAAATAGGTTTGAGAAATCAATGCTAGATATCACTAAGACTCGAACGGCTATGGGAAGACCAACTCTTCGACATCCTCATGATGATTGACGGTAGCGAGCTGATGCCAAGCTTGATAGTCCATGATGGTGTCTGTGTGCTCAATGGTGACATCCTACTGAAAGCGAGATCTTGCACCCATTACAACTGAGTACACTAATCTGGAACCTCTATCCATCTCGTCTACTAACATCCACATCATTGTTTTTAGCATAACCAAACCAGCAACATACTGAAGCATAGTGTGCGCACTTATATCCAAGTATTTGTTGGTGGCTATACACATCAACTCATCAAAGTACATGTCTAGCTCCATTTGGGCTTGGTTCTTCAAGCTTGCCTCGGTGAGTGTGCCAATAGATGGGATCATATGTGCACGTATAATGACATCCATGCTTTTGAGTACCGATGCATGTGAAGATTGCAAAATGGTAATGAGTTGTGGGAGTTCCTCATAGTTCTCGATCTGACTCTCGATGCGTGCCTTCAACTCTACCACCTTCGGCTTCATCATCTTTGGAAAATGAAACTTTTACAGTAGTGTGCAGATTTTACAGGATGTGTGCTCTCCTAGCATAGTGCTGCTGCCAACCGTTGAGATGGAAAACTTCCTTATGGACAGCACTAAATCGAGAATACAACATCCACATGACTATTTCAACAGACGATACTTCATCTAGTATCGCTCTCTTAACTATGCTCTAGTGGACGATGTAACCTATTCTCCTCTTTGTTTGGCCACTTGTAAATCCTTCGCCATGTGCTAATTCTCTGCTATCAAGAGTCGAACACTCAATCTAGTGGCCTCAACATATGCTCTGGTAGCATTGGACAATGTTGTTGGACGCTTTCGCACACTAGATAGGATAACTCATTCTGAAAATTGCGCACGAGATGTGTGGAAATTCAAAGTAGGCACTCCCATGATTTCAAAACTATGTGTTGCAAGTTGTCAAAAGATATGTTGTGCATCTATGTTTCCAAATTTTCTTCAAGGATCTTTGTGTCTCCTTGATCGCTTGGGACTTTGTCTACTTCCATATCTCGTGAAGCTAGTGGGGCGACCTCTTGGTTATGATGCATGAGGTCTATATCATGATATAACTCTAGCCACACCACATCCGTATCCATCTTCTCTATCATCTATTAATCACTTGAGCTAATTTCTGCTCTTGCAACTTCTCACCTAGTCTGCTACTCAGATTAGTTTATAACCTGTATGGGCACAGTTTCATCAATATGTCCATGCTGCACCTTCTATTGTGTCTATCCCTGCTATGCTTCCTTCTCTCTTCTGTGAAACTCCTTTTCCTCTGGGAGTTTCTGCTTCAACTCTTGCAACCCCTTCTCTGCTACCTCCATCCTCTATTTATCTCTTTTCCTTTCTGCATTCCTCTTGTCGCACTATTGCCTCTTAGCCTCAATCTCCAAACCTACTTTCATCACGAGTGGTTCTACCTTGAACTTGCAGCTTTATTCTGCCTTTGTGCTGTCATCAACCTTTCTCTTTCCTTTTTCATGCGGAGGTCTATTACCCTCTACTGCTACTGATGGTGCTCTCCTAGATGCTGCTTCACACTGCTTTGCTAACCATTCCATAGCTATGATGACCGGTTCATTGAGCTTGAAGAAGCTATGACAATATATCCCTAGGTCTTCCTTAGACCAATGACATGCCATATGGATCCATAGAAATTTCACTCTCGCACAGTGGTCCTTTACAAAGCAATTCAGGTCATACTGATTGAAATTTCTAGTGCCAAAAGTAAATATTTTGAACTCTTCTGTGTCGGCATCAGGATGCTTGAGATTCCATATATCGTATAACCTGATACGCAAATGAAGAGTGGGCCAAGGTGACTTCTTCTTCTTGTGCAGTCTAGTTGACAACCTTATCGAGATATGATATGACACTTCTTACATGACAATCTTGTCCATGGAGAACTTCAATAAAACATGCAGAGGCTTCTCTGCGTTGTACATGCGTATGAAGGTGACAAGAGGTGAGGCATACCAATATTCTATGTCAATCAATGCCTCCATTGCTTCTAGTGACATGCCAGGTGGATCTTGCTCAAATATCATTTTGTACACTGGGTTGACAAAATGGTCTGACAATTGTATGATGACTCCGCAGAAGCTACATTCAGAGAAAATCTACAATAAGTGTGCACAACTATTTTCGAAGGTGTCCATGCCCACTTTAAACTTTAGAACTGCTTACTGGCATAGATAAAATCTAGAATATAAGAGGATATTTATATCTTTTCTTGCCGATATTTGGGTGGATGTCAGGCTCCTGCCACCTATTCCTTCAACTTTAGAACCAACATGTCGGACTAATTGCATGGCCTTCCTTTGCTAGCTATTTGGTCCAACACAATCACCCAGTTCTGTGGGAAGGCCTCTGTGCTCTATTAGCCATATAAGATGCATGAAAAGATGACCAAGTACCAATATGCCTTCCACAGTATCTTCATATTGTAAACCAGATTGGGTCTTATTTTGAACTTGGCTGGCTCTTTCAACCAACGCTTCAAGATATCTCTAGAGTTTGCATTGCTGCGTGTCTTGAAGGGTTACTCCATTATGATAATTGACTGTGGCAAGTGATACATCTTGTGATAGTACTTTCCCTTGAAGGTAGAAAGCTCTATCCCACTGACACTGCTCAACATCATCGTCTCAGGATCAGTGTATGAGACAATGAAATGTATCATGTCCACTCATGGAAATGTGTGTTACCTTCATGCAATCTGGTACAAGCCAGATTTGTAGATGTTGACATAGATGCTACAGTCTTCCAGATATTCCTGAAATGTGCCTGAGAATGTATCGTTGATGTCTTTCCATTTCATATTGATGTCTTTATCTATGACCAACTTGGTGTCTTCATAAACGGGTAGGCCCATAGACACCTTTTCAATTGCATGTCCAGTTTCACTTCCAACACTGTCTTTTACCCTGCTCTCTTGGAGGCCATTGTAACTGTAATGTTGAGAGATGTATGAACACCTGCTATACCTAGAGACATAATGACACTCACGGCAAGAAATATATCAATTGAAAACCAAAACAAATCTAAGGATTGACATGCAACATACATGGGTGACTAGTAGTAAAGATTGTGTAAGTTTTATCGAGACACTAGGAGACTAACTACCGAAACTATGAAAGCATAAAAGTGCCTGGGCTATTAGGAGGCTGACTCATTACTGGATCTACATAATACACAGTCCAACATACTTGCTGTGGGATAAAATTGCATAATGTGAAATTTTAGTCACAAAGGACATGCGTGCCCAAGGATTGCATTGTGCAATTTTCTAGGTCAATAGGGCACTGCCTCCTAGAATTACATAATGCAAGCCTGGAGGTTAGTTCTGGCTAGGATTTCTCAATTTCTAGAGTGAAGGAAAAGCATTCACTTCCAAAAATGTGCATTTATGTCTAGGTGAGGCAAAGTTCGGGCCAAGGTAGCCCAGAGTCGTCGATGGGCAACTAGAAACATGAAGAGTTTTGAATGCATGGCGAGAGTGAATGTAAGCAATAGTGAATGATCATGCATGAAAATAGTGAATGCAAGATTTAGAAAATGGGAACACATTCATATGTGTGAAACTAGCAATCGCAATGGTAACGGTTAGTGAAAAACATTGTCATGCATGCGATAATAGTGAGATGTAAACCAAAACTAAAAAGATACTTCTACAAGATAATATACATTAAAATGATAGAAGGAATTCAACAAAATAAAACAAACAACATTTGTAGAGAGAGAAATATGAGAAGCAAAAAAAAGCAGCAAATGACATGAAAAGAAAACTTACCCAGAAATAGTTGAGCCAAATGTGTTGAAGACTCCTACAGGAATCCTGTAGGATTTCTTGTAGTTGCTTCTCCTTCTGATATTCAAGCTAAAATGAGTAGGGATACAACTGTCGATGAGGGTATCAGCTGAAAAGGAATCACAGATGGAGGGTATCAGGTATGGTGAGTGAAAAAACTGTTGTTTTGATTTGTCATTAAAATTTTGTTTGCAGCATGAAAAAAACTGCATTTTTGTGTGTGACTGTGTAGTGACACAAAAACACGTGTAATGGAGGTGTACATAGATGGAAAAGGGTGACATATGGTGAGGGATGGAGGCAGGGAGGTTCATAGGCCTCATAGATAGATTTCAAACCCTCTGGTCCTCTTCTGAGATCGATTTTGGCGTGTCTATAGCTTCTATAGGATCCTCTTGTAGAAGATACAAAGCTTCCTATAGGATGTGGAATTTCAGACCAAATGAGACCAGATCTTGGGAAAGGGTAATGATGATGGAGGAATGGATTGTGAGGGATGCATGCATCCTGGTCATTTCCTATGTCTTTGTCTTACGCGATCCTCCTAAAACCTATAATGACCTTCCTCCAACCTGCAATTTATTCAACATAAATTAGGTTTATTTTTATCTTTTTCTTTTTTCAAATTTTTTTTTTCCTAAGATAGCTGGGGCGCCTCCAAGAGGTTTTCACCCTCACTATCTACCCTGGGCACCTCCAAGAGGTTTTCACCCAAGAATATTTATTTATTTATTATTTTTTTTTTTTTGTTTTTTTTTTTTTTTCTCATGGTGTAGGTGGAGTGGAGACAGGGACCTACTCTACTACCAATATTGATTTACCAAGAGTCTCAATGAACTCCTTCTTGGAAAGGGGTTTCTTGTAGATTTTCAATCCATGCCCATTGATGAGCATGGGGATGGCTTCTTCATCAATGGTCCAAATAAGGACTGAACCATTGTCATTGCATGTTTCCACTATATATGGTCCCAACCATCTTGTCCTTAGCTTGCCCTTGAAATCCCTATATCATGAATCATAGAGCAGCACCCAATCCCCTGGCTGAAATTTCTTTTCTTTAAGGTGTCGATCATGCCATATCTTTCTTTGAAGTTGGACTACCTCTGAGTGGAGAAGGGCCTGCATTCTCTGTTCATCTAATCCATTCAGTTGAATAAATCTTTCCTGTTGTGCATGGCTGAGATCTAGGTCCCATTGAGCTGCCAACCTCAATGTGTTATATTCAAATTCTATGGACAAAAAATCCTTCTTCCCGTAGACTAGCTCATAGGGTGTGAAACCTGTTGTAGTTTTCCAAGTAGTGTTATAGGCCTAGGTGGCCTCAACCAAGCGATCTGCCCAATCTTTTCTACTATTGCTCACTACCTTAGTCAAAATCCCTTCCAAAGCTCTGTTAGTAACTTCCACCTATCCATTTTCTTGCGTATGATAAGGGGTGGAAGTTCTGTGTTTAATCTTGTGATGAGTGATTACGTCTTCAGTCAGGTTAGAGCTAAATTGACTTCCTTGATGTATGACTAACTCTCTTGGGTAGCCAAACTTATAGAAGATATTTTCCCTTTAAAACTCAGCTACCTTTTCTTCTGTTGTTGCTTTGATTGCCTTTGTTTCGGTCCACTTTATCAGGTAATCTGTGCACGCAATGATGTAGGCCTTCTGTTTTGAAGGAGGGTTGATAGGACCCACAAAGCCCATGCCCCACTTCTCAAATGGCTCGAAAGTCACCTGAGGCTGCAAGGGCATCTCATCCTTTGGGGTAGGCTTCCCCATCCTTTGACATCTGTCACATTGGCTGATGTATCTCCTGACATCTTGATGAAGAGTGGGCCAATAGTATCCTACCTATAGAATTTTTAAGGCGGTTATCTTTGCTGCAAAGTGGCCTCCACAGGGCCCATCATGACAGGTTAGGAGGATGTCAAAAACTTCATCCTCCCTGACACATCACCTCAAAATCTGATCTGGGCCTTGAGTTTAAAAATATTGCCCCCAATCCTAGTGAATGGGGCACTTTTCCTCACAATCTTGCTCTTCTATTTTGAGGACAGGTATGGCAGAAATTGTGCTGAAACCAAATAATTTGATATATCAGAAAATCATGGAGAGAGTACTGAAATAGAAGATAGGTGTTCATATGGAATTTGATCATCCACCATCCCTTCTTCACTTGTAAGAAAATCTTGTCTAGATAGAAAATCAACAAAAACATTTTCCTTACCTAGCTTATCAACAATGGTCAAATAAAATTGCTGCAATAAAAGTAACCATCTAATGATATGAGCATTTACATCAGGTTTATTCATCAAATACCTAACTGCAACATGATCAGTATGCACGAATGCTTGATAGCTAGTGATGTAGTGTCTGAACTTGTCTAGGGAATGGACTATAGCCAGGAGCTCTTTCTCAGTTACAGTATAGTTTAACTCTGCCTTGAACAGGTTTTTACTAACAAAATATATGGCATACGATAGCTTCTCCTCAACTTGTTCTAAGGCTACTCCTATGGCTTTGTTCAAGGCATCTGTGTGAATGTGGAAAGGTAGGGCCCAGTTTGGACCTCTCAAAATTGGGGCAGTTATCAACTTACCTTTCAAAGCATCCAGAGCCTCTTGACAGCTGTTAGTCCATATGAACTCAGCATCTTTTTCCAAAAGACCAAACAATGGAGAGGCTAGCTTACTGAAATATTTAATGAATCTTCAATAATATCCTACTAAGCCTAGAAAACTCCGAATATCTATTACTTTTTGAGGAGGTGGGACCCTTTAGATGATAGAAATCTTGTTGGGATCCACCTATAAACCTTGTTGAGAAATTGTATGACCTAGCACGGTTCCTTTAGTCATTAGGAATTCACATTTATTAGGATTGAGGGACAGGTTCATCTCAATACACTTAGCTAAAACTTTCCTCAGGTTAGTTAGAGCCTCTTGGAAGTTAGAACGATAAGGGGTAAAGTCATCCATATAGATTTCCACTAAATCATGAACCAAGTCAGCGAATATACTCAGTACTACTCTCTGGAAAGTGGCAGGAGCATTAGATAATCCAAAGGGAAGGACCTGATAGGCAAAGGTACCCCATGGACAAGTGAAAGTGGTCTTATCTTGGTCTTCCAGGTTGATTTGGATCTAATTGTACCCGCTAAACCCATCTAGGAAGGAAAATAACTTCTTCCCTGCCAGGCCATCTAACACTTGATCTATGAAAGGCAGAGGGAAATGGTCCTTCTTAGTGGCTTTGTTAAGTTCTCGATAATCTAAACAGATTCTCCACTTCCCATTTTTCTTGGGCACAAGTACCAAAGGATAAAGCCACTCACTGTCAGAGATGGGGTAGATGAATCCTGCATCCAGTAACTTTTGTAGTTCTTCTTTGACAACGTCCTTAAGGGCTGGATTCATCCTCCTTTGAGGCTGCCTGACTGGTTTACAACCCTCTTTAATGTAAATGTGATGGGTATAGACTGAAAGGTGGACTCCTTTCGTCTCCTTATATCTCCAAGCAAAAGCATCCAAATGGTTGTTCAATAAGCTACACAGCTCTTTCTCCTGAGAGGTGGATAGGGATGAGCTGATCTTCAAGGTTCTTTTGGGACCAAATTCCACATTCTTAACTCGGAGAGAGGTCAGATCAGCCACACAGAGATCAACTAAAGCACTGGCTTGTGTTTCTTGTACCAACTCTTCTAATGGCAGCACACTAGGGGGTGGATTTTGAATCAAATTCTCAATAAGATCATCCTCGGTCTGAGGACCTCCCCTGGTGGCTTCCACTGTGCACAATGGTGCAGAGTAGACTTCATCCTCATCTTCCTCCTCCAACTAGAGAGGTAAGTCATGTTTTAGCAGAGGTTGGGTAGGAGGATATAGGACTAGTTGTTTGGACATATGCCTATTCTTCATGACCATGCTCCCAACTTGACAACTAATGTAAGCATCTGCAGTAGCTAACCAAGGCCTTCCCAAGATTAGGGGATACCCAGTGAGTTTTGCCTTTGGTTGAAGGACCAAGAAGTCAGCAGGGTACTCCCAGGAATTGATGGAGACCATGACATCTTCCACAATCCCCTCAGGAGTCACAGTGGAGCAGTCTGCCAACTACAGTATTGTTGAGGTCTTTCTTAGGGAACTTTGAAGGTTGATTTTAAGCATAATGTCCTTGGTCATTATGTTAATGGCAGCCCCTAGATCAATCAAGGTGTGGGGGATTATAGTGCCATTGATGTGGACATCGACTACATGACTCCCAGGGTCCAAATATTTTGGATAGATTACCTGTCCCAACATCAGGTTAGACAGTTGTCCTATGACATTAATAGTTGGGGCATCTCTCTTGCACCTACCTGTGTGCCTGAAACATTTCTCTTTGATTAACTTATTGTAGATTGGTACATCTTTTATGGCCTAGAGAAGTGGCATTTTCACACATAACTATTTAAGTTCTCCCAGAAGTTCAATTTCTTCTGGGTTCAGTTGCATGGTTCCAGTTAGTCTCTCAGGAAAGGGTGGAATGGCTTTGGATTCACTTTCTTGTTTCTCTTCCTCATCCTCCTTAAGAGGAGGTTGGATATCTGGGAGGACCTTCCTAGATCGTAGGTTGATCTCCTGGATCTCCATAGCATAGGTAGGGAATGTGGTTTCTCCAGTATATACCTGTTGGGCTTATCTGTTATCGCGGTTCGGGTTCGGTTGACCAGGTATCTAAGGTTTTCTTGGAGGAGTAGGAGGTAATGGTTGTGGTTGAGTAGGTGGTGGAGGTAAAAGAGTGGGAGGAGAGTTGTATTGGGGCCCCCACCCCTAATGAGGTGTATTCCACTAAGGTTGTGGCTGAGTGTGAGAATGAAATGAGTGAGCAGCTGGTTGAGTATGGTATTAAGGAGGATACGACCAAGGAGGCAGTGTGGACTAGGAAGGATGAGCAGGGGGACACCAAGAAGGCATGGAAGTGGCTTGATTGGGGTTGTAATAACTTTGGGATGTCCCTTGCATTCCCTGCTGATAAGGTTTGGGTCCATGTGGCCTCTGGCTCATGAAGTAGAGTGGTTCAGTGGCTCCTTCAGCCCCTTGGTACATAGCTTTAAATCAGGGCAAGGAAGGGCACCGATTTGTAGGATGGTATTCTTCACAGACAAAACACACTTGTACATAGTGCAATGGGCATTCGTTCCTAGGATGCTTTCTGGTGCACCTGGGAAAAAAGATGGCTAAAGCCCTCTCGACTTCCTCTTACTTCTTTTGGATTTGCAAGGTATCCATTTTCATGGCAATGGTCTGTCTCATCTCAATTTTGAAATCTTCCATCTGATTTGCAAACTCATTTTTAAGGAATGAACTAGATAAGTGGTATTGACTGAGAGCTGACTTCCCCTACCTCTCTTTCTGGCTGCCCTAGAATGGTTTTTAAACATAGCCTTTATGTCATAATATGGTAGATGTCTCCCCCGGCCAACAAATGGAGGGTATCTAGAAGGTCCTCAGGGACTTCTCTGAGCAAAACCAACTTCAGAGATTCGAGGTCAAGTGCACACATGGCCCTTTTATAACTGAGTTGAAACCTCTCCTCATATTCTTCTAAAGATTCATCACTTCACATGGTCATTTGAAAGATTTATTTCTTTGTATCCTTTGACCTACATTAGTCCCGATATTTTTTGTTAAAGGCTTGTTGCATCTGAGCCCAAGATGTGATACTGTTTCTTGGTAGCCACATGAACCAGTGTAGTGCTACATCCTTGAGGGTAGAAGGAAAGAGTTTCAACTTTTTCTCATCTTCTGCATAGTCATAAGTTTGACAAAGGACAACAAACTCAAACAAGAAGGTATATGGCCTTCAGCAGTCAATCTATGGAAGTGAGGTAAGGCTGAGGGACTTACGTTTTCCATTTTTGTGTCCCCATTGGTCTCTCATATGGGAAAGGCACCTTCTACTCTCTCCCCATTTCCTCTACTATTTCTGTTTTCAGCCATGGTCTCAGGAGGAATGGTTCCTTGATCTTCTTCTGTTATAGGATCTTCGTATATCTCAAGAGGTTCACATGTAGGTTCTTCTAAATCACTACCACCAAAGAAGAGAGAAGGGTGACTCAATGGTGTGGTGGGGGTGTTGGGTAGGAATTTTCCTGAATTGTCTCCTTGTACCTAAAAAAACTGAAATAGATTGAACTAAAACTAACTAAAATCTATCTTGCTGAAATGAAAATGCCGAATTGAAATGAAAGCATGAAAGGACTAATCTATTTTGCTGAAATGAAATTGTAGAATTGAAATAAAAGCAGGAAAGGACTAATCTATCTTGCTGAAATGAAATTACTGAATTGAAATGAAAGCAGGAAAGGACTAATCTACACTTGCTGAAATGAAATTGCAGAATTGAAATGAAAGTAGGAAATGGTCTATTATACTTTTGCATAGTTGAAATTGCAAAATTGAAAGGAAACAACTACTCTACTCTTGATTAAATAAACTACTTAGCAGAAGGTTGCAGTACAAAATAGAAGAAAAGCAATAATCACAAAATACTTTGACGCTTCCCTGGTAACGATGCCAAAAAGATGGTGAGCTCCAGTATTGTAGCAATGATGTTGCAACCCCTGGGACTCCCTACTTTACTTTTATCAACCTGGTAATTTGTAACAAACTTGGAAGCGACGGTGCTATATGCACAAACACTAGCTCTTACTGCAGGCTGTCACTTGAACAACTAGCACAGGTTCGCTAGCAGCTTAAGCCAACTTCTATGAGTTCTTAGAGGAAAGTTTTAACTGTGATGGATGAAATCTAACTCAAAAGAGGCTAGTCTACTTGCAGAAAGAAGATGAAAGCTGAAAGGAAATGCAAACCCCAGTTTTACCGACTAACCCTACTTGTACAAGAAAAGAGATGTAAAACTACTGAAATGGATGCCATTGACTCTTGAAAAGGTAAAATGCATGCGTTTAAGCAACTTCTGAAGGAAAATATGGAAAAATCATTTTTTTATATTTTCGAGTAATTTTATGTAGAATTATTATGCATGTATTTTACTATTTTTTACTGTGCAGAGGTTTATTAATGAAAGGAAATGGAGTGGGAATTTGCAGGAGCTTGGGAAGGTGCGGAGAGGACTTAAGAGGTCCCGAGCACCATTCTAGAGATTTCCAATGTGCTCAGATCTTGAAAAATTGCTCGCATGAACTTCTACAGGAGGCTGCAGGGGATCTACGGGAAATTCTATACGAATTTCTACAGGAACAAGTCGAAAGTGGTTTTTAGAGGGTTGATGGTGGAAAAATGGTGGTAAAGTGGAAAATAAGGGTGGATAAGGTTGTTAAGAGGTCTAGGACCTAGTAAATGAAGCTGAAGAGTGGTGAAGATGGTTGGATTTGTTCAAAGATGAAAGAAGCAATGTTGCGCAAAAAAATAGAAATTAGGGCAAGTTGGGAAAGTGTGGAGAATGAGGGAAAGAAATCTTGAGCGAAGGATTGGAGCAGGTTTGTATGATGGAGGAAGGGTAGGTAGGAGTGTCTTACAGGTGATCTGCACACTACTTTCCAAAACTGATCCAAGCAAAGACTAAAAAAACATAGATTTATCTATTTTGACCTGATCTGCCCTAAAAACCAAAAATGTGATGAACAAAAGTTTATAGACAGAAATCATGTAAGAAATCTATGGAAACTAAGCAAGAATATATTTGAACATGAAAACACAACTGATATCAACTTTTCCAATTCAAAATCTAACACTAGCAATTGCATTGGAAGGCAAAAATAGGGTTTTTGTGGCAACAAGTGTACCTTGGTCCCAATTCATGGTCTCAAGGAGGGAGAAATGAGATAAGGACTACTTGGTAGCCTTTTTGTGGATCTTTTCTATTACCAAACTATCAAATCAACCTGAAGCATGAACAACTATCTTAATCATAAAAAACAACCTAAGTAACAAAGCAAGATTTTAACCTAAAAAAAAAGAAATTATTCTATGAATGCAAGAAAAACACATAAAAGTACACAAAAGGAGGTACTGTGCACTTGGGTTGGGCCCAACCCTGGGAGCTACAACCTCCTAAGAAAGATCAGAGCTGGTTCAAAGCTAGATTCATCTTCATTGAACAAAACATAATAGTTACATCACAAACTGTGCACAAGAAGAATCTCAAAAATGTGATGATACAGGGCTGCACTAAAGTGCAAAAATAGACTAAAAAATGACTAACTACTAAGGCTTTAAGCCTTCCTACTTACGCAAATGAGGACTCCCAACTGTCCTCCTTAACTTTAGGAGCTTGGCTGCCCAAAATTGTAGTTAATCAACCACTTCACTAGACCTGCTCGGCTGCCCCTTGAAATCATCTTTGGTGGGCTGTTTAACTCTGAGCTGATGGTGGAGAACTCGAGGAATGGGTCATTTAGTGTAGGAGGCACCCCTCCTACAAATCTTCAACCTTGTTTCTTTGTAATTAGATGCTAATTTTCTCATAAATGCTTGATCTTGGTCCAAAAATGTCTAGTAATCTGCAATAAGCACGTATTAGACTTTGTGGTAAAGTGACTATTCCCATTCACACAATTAACATAAATATATTCAAAATCATGCATAAAACTATGGAGAATGGTGGATTTAATGAGAATAATAGGCAAAATGAGCCCATATAGTTACACATTTTCGGGGCTCATCAGCTACTCCTTGATCTTTAGGCTATATGGTAAGGCGCCCCATCTCCTTCGGCATTCTTCTTGGCTTTCATCCACTAGAAATTTCAAAGTGTCCTCAAAATGAGTCACTTCTTTCTCTTTTGTAGCTAGGTATATTGGTACAAGATGGGGATCATTGGAAATCAGGTTGTGGGTGGTAATGACAGCCATGGAATTGATCTATTTTTCTCTAATGTCAAGGGGCTCTTTTTCTTATCCTTCCAACACTCTCTTTACTTCCTTAGCCTTGGCCTTCTCATGATTCATCCATGATGCCAATGCCATTAGTTGTAAGTCCCCCAAATTTATATTGGGGTCCCACACATTCATGTTTGTTAAGCCCAAGTTATGTAAATAAAATTCAGATATCTTGGTCGTGTCCTCCATGGTGCTTTGGTCACAGAGCTCAATTAACTTCCTATAGTCTTGGAAAGGCATTGTCCCTCGTTGTGCTAGGGTATTTATTTAAAATTTCATCCATTTATCTTTTAGGTACAAGGCATATGATTTTGCTGGCATCCTATGCTGGAGTGCCTCCATAGAGAGGCTTTCTGTAGTGGCCAATTGGCTCTCTTTTTATTATACCTACCTCCTCAACCATGTGTTCTCAGCCTCTAGTTGAGATTTTATCGCTCTTTTCCTATCCCTTATCTCACTCAACTCACTGCCCATCTTTAACATCTTCTCTTCCATATGGGCCGCATCCTCTGCATTCTTGGATTTAGCAATTTGCATCCAACGATGTGTCCTTACTCTCTCCTTTTCATGCTCAAATAATAAAGGGATGGAAAATTTTTGTGGCATTATCTGCCTCCCTCAATGAATCTATAATATGAGTTGAGATTGGGTTGTGGGGTAGATTCCTACATCTCTTAGGATTCACCCTTTACTTTCTTTGGAGTGTCTGTCTCCCCCTGTACTTGTGTTGTTTCTTCCTTGCCTTTCCTTTGTCCTTGCTCTCCTTCTTGATACTTTTTCTATGTTTCATGTAGTGCTGACATAGTTTCCTCTAGGACTGTCTATGTTTCTTGTAGGAGGATTTTCTTTTTGAAAGGGGGTGAAAGGTTATTTTCTTTTCTTTGCTAAGGTTGACCTGGTAACAAGCCTCCTAACATAGGTGATTGGTGACTTTTGGGAAGCCTATTTTGTTGTACCCTCTTCACCTTTTATTTCTGGGGAGATTAGTTTTTCTTTTCCTCTTGGTGAGTCTTCAATGATGATAGGAGTCTTGGTAGGTGTTTGTAGCCTCCCCTATTTTCTCTTGGTGCTCCTCCTTGTTTTAAAATATAGGGGAGTCTGCCTCTGTCTTTTTCCTGCTAACTTTATGGGTATGCTTAGGGTAATCATGGCAGCAACTACCTCCTTCTCTGTGGGTTCAAGGGACACTCTTGGGGATTCCTCCCCTTCCTTGATATGTGTTTCAGGGCTTGTCTCATCCTTTTGTGCTTCTTCCCCATTGTTATTCTCTCCATTTATTTTTAATTTTTCTCTACCTCCTATTCTTCCTCTGACTCTTCCTCTTCTTATTCAAGATCCTCTTATTCTTCTTCAAGTTCTTCTTCCTCTTCTTCAGGCTCTTCTTCCTCTTCTTCTTCTAGTTCTTCTTCCTTTTGTTCTTCATGTTCTTCTTCCTCTTCTTCTTCTGGTTCTTCTTCATCTTCTTCTTTTGGTTCTTCTTCCTCTTCCTCACCACTAGAGGTTGGGTCTCTTTCATACTCAATTTCTTCAATTACATCTTCCCTATCCATGTCTGTAAATGTGGACCACATAATAGGGACTCTTAATTGGCTTATGGGATCCTCTAGTATGAGCTTGATTAGTCCATGATGTGACAATTGTTGTTTCTTTCCTTCCTGTTCCTTGATGCTCATGTCTAGTATTGATTGGAATAAGAAGTATGGCACACTTAGTCTTCTATTCAAATGTAACTCTTCTCCAAATCTCAACTCATGTAGGAGTCTAAATTGGTAACGATAAACTATACTAAGCCTTTCCTCACAAGAAATATACTTGAGAATCTGACAGCTTACTTCATTCCAAGGATATGGGATGCTCTCCCTTCTAATCCCAATTTTTTCCTCAATTGGCCCCTCATCTTCGGAGAAAAAATTATTCTTGGCATAAGTGTTGCTAGATTTATTCTCTTTCCTCCATTGTAAACTTAGAGGAAGTGTAGTGATTCTACTAATGCTTTCAGGGGTAATTGTTACTGACAATCCTCTCATCACATAAGTGGCACTGACTTTGGCTTGATGTGTTAGTGACATTAAAAATTCCTGAGTTACCTTATCATCATATCCTCTAAGTAGCTCAAAGAATTCCAACCATTGATGCCTTCTAAATATCTCTACCACAGGGGAATGGAGATGTATTCTAGATGTTCTTGTGGGCTCCCTTCTGTTGAAACCTCTTGTCATTTTATCTCTATCAATCTTATTGTATGTAGTTTGGTGGATTTAACTTAAGAGCTTTCCCAGGTGACTGATGGTTTAGGGTTTAGGAGGGTGATGATTACAATTCTCCCTTTATCTCCACACAATTCTGTCTATCTCTATGCACACTATAATTACTAGGAAAAAAATGAAAAATTATTTTCCTTTCGTCTTTTCTAGCTATAAAATGAAAACATAGAGGATATGGGCCACCTACCTTTCACTGTAATTCCTTTTTTGAAGAGAATTCATGAATAACTGGGTCGTAGACACCCCCTCATAGAGTTTTTGACAATTCATGTTGTTTTCTATAGTTTTTCTGCGTTTCCTATAGGTGCTCACTATAGGATGGTCAAGACTAGATTTCTTCTTTGATGGCTCCACTAAGTGGTCCAAGTTATCTAAATCTTGAAATGACGGTGTATTACATGAAATTTAGGGATTTCTTCTATTTATGGTCGATTCCTTGGAGTGGTGTGCTCATTGGATGGGTACGTAATTTCTCCTTTTCGACCGTTGGCCCATTATTAGTTATCATGCAGATCTTTCTCGTAATCATCACCCACTCTTGTACAACTTAAATTGACAACATTTCTGACTTATTTCCTTTGATGTGACCTTGCCACGTGTTTTTCTCACTAGAACTTAACTTTTTGCTTTGAGGCTGAGGGTGGCCAAGTTAACTAGCCACCTTCAGCTTATAAAACCAATATTTTCATATTATTATAGCTTTATAATATTCATACTTAGGTGAGAGTGTGTATGAGGTTCCATACCTGTGGCTTCCTTTGCTCAGTTGATGCTTGCTAGAGGGTGGCTTTGTTGTGCTTCTTCTGGTTCGAGTACATCTTCTCTTTTGCTCTTGTTTTGTTGATTTTATCCGGCTGATAGGTTGGTGTTGTTTCTTGTTATGTGCAGGTGTTGGCCTCTTCTGTTTTTGCTGGATTTAGATAGGTGCCATAGTGCTTGCAAGGGTTTTGATACTCTTCCTCTACATTCATGTTGAAGGAGGAGCCTGGAGACTGCTGCTGTTACAATATAGGCTGCTATAGGGTTTCCTATAGTACTACAAGAAATCCTATGGTTGCCTCTTTTTTATTTTTTTTGTTTTTTTCCGGGAGGAGGAAAAGGTGTTGAAGTAGGAGTGGAAGGGGTGGAAATGGGGGAGATGGAGTGGTAGGTGAGGTAGGCTATTAATGGTATGGCCTTTGGACTTTTGTTTTTTTTTTCCTTTTTTTCTCTCTCTGTTTTTTTTTGTAAGTGGATTTATTGATGGACACAGAGGGTGACATGGTCAGGAAATGGTGTTGGTTAAGATGTGGCGAGGTCAATGGCTCCTCTTTCAACCCAAAACAAGCCTTCATTATTATTTCTCAACTGATATTTCATTCCTATATATTTTCAAGACTTCGTGTAAACTCTTGTAGTAACTACATGAAACTTGAGTAATAACTACAAGAAATCCTGTCGAAGTCAGAAAATTGCTTGCAAATTGGACTTTTGATGGTTGGAGATGAGTATGGATGCATGAGACATAGTGGTCATGGAAGATATGAAATGAATGAAGGAATAATGGGTTTTTTCTTGGATTGCTGCCCTCTCAAATTGATGTCCTTTATTTCCTTGAAAACTTGCAAAAACCAAGAACTATTATGAGTGGGCAGGTTTGAGGTCCATATGATAACATGTTTGTGGTTTTTTTTTTTTTGAAAGATAACGAGGTCGCCTCAAAGGATTTTTTCAACCTGTTTGCCTACCATAGGCCCCTTAAGGGAGGTTTTCACTTAGGTCTCTTATTATCTTTTTCTTTTTTCATTTTTTTCAAAAATTCAATGGTCTTCAAGAATTCAATGAGGTTGAATCCGAGATACCTCTAATCACCATCACTATCTTACTAATAATATTTAGGAACTCTTCCTTTGACAGAGGTTTTTTGTAGTCTTTTAATATATACCCATTGACAAGAAAGGGGATACCTTTTTCATCAATGGTTCTTATCTGAACAACCCCATTTTCATGGAACCTTTTTATCATATATGGGACTAGGCATTTGGTCATCAACTTTCCTTTGAAATCCTTGAACCTAGAGTCATATAGCAGAGCCTAATCACCTTCTTGAAACATTTAGTATTTTAAATTTTTGTCATGCAAAGCCTCTCTTTTCACTTGAGTCGCCTCTGTGTGTAGGAGGGCCTACATCCTAAATTCATCTAATCCATTAAGTTGGAGCAACCTCTCTTGTTGTGCCCTTGTAACATCCCAATTCAACTGTGATGCCATTCTTAAAGTGTTCTACTCAAACTCAATGGAGAGTAGAGAATTCTTCCCATAAAACAAATCATAAGGGGCGAAGCCAATGGTTTTACTCCAAGTTGTATTGTTGGCCCAAGTGGCCTCCACTAGTCTGTCAACCCAATCCTTCCTATTTTTTCTCACCAACTTTGTGAGAATTATTTCGAATTCTCTATTGGTAACTTCTACTTGCCCATTGGCTTGAGGGTGGTAAGAAGTTGATTTCTTATGCTTGATCTTATGATGGCTTAACAGATTCTCAATCATGTGTGAGGTGAATTAAATGCCCTGATCAGTGACTAGCTCTCTAGGGTATCCAAAATTGTAAAACACATTCTACCTCAAAAACTTAGCCACTTTCTTTTCTGTGTCTACCTAGACAACTTTGCTTTCATCCCACTTTGTCAAGTAATCATTTCACACAATTATGTGCTTTTTCTATCCTGATGATGGATCAATGGACGTAATGAAATCCATGCCCCACTTATCAAATGACTCAGAAGTCACTTGAGGTTGCAAAGGAATTTCATCCCTGGGAGTAGGCTTCCCCATTCTTTGGCAGAGGTCACATTGGGTGGTATATCTTGTTGCCTCTTGGTGGAGAGTGGCTAATAGTAGCCAACTTGTAGTACCTTCCAGGTTATCCTCTTGGTTGCAAAGTGACCTCCATAAAGCCCATCATGAGAGGCCAGAAGGATGTCAAAAACTTCCTTCTCCCTGACACATATTCTCAGAATTTTATTTGGGCCTAAATTGAAGAGATTTGCCCCAATCCATGTGAATGGGGCAATTTTCCATATAATTATGCCCTTTTCCTTGGATGACAGATTTGTAGGGAATTGTGTAGCTACTAAGTAGTTGGCTATGCCAAAAAAACATGGAGAGAGAACTAAAATAGAAAATAAATTATCATATGGAAGTTGGTCATTGACCATTCCTTCCTCACCTACAAGCAAAGCCAATCTGGACAAAAAATATGCAACTACATTCTATCTACCGAACTTATCAATGATAGTTAGATCAAACTGTTGTAACAAAAGTAACCATCTAATAATTTGGGAATTCAAATAAGGCTTGTTTGTCACATATTTAATAGCAACATGGTCAGTATGTAAAAAGGTTTGGTACCCAATGGTGAAATGTCTAAATTTCTTCAAGGAATGGATAACAGCTAGGAGCTCCTTTTCAGTTATAATATAGTTCAATTAAGCCTTGGACATATTTTTGATGATGACGTAAATGACATAAGGTAACTTGTCATCTATCTGGCCTAGAGTTACTCCTACAACATTGTCAGAGGCATCAGCATAGATGTGGAAAGGAAGAGCTCAATTTGGGCCTCAGAGTATAGGTGCAATAATGTTGGCTTAGGGAGTTGTGACCAAGGTTCAGAGTTAGTTGCACCAACCAAAAAATCACTACACTATTGGCCCTTTCGGCAACAACCCATGTAGCATAGGCTACAGTCTCACTGGAAGTGGTATGGGGGGATGCAAGAACCAATTTATTGCATCCAAATATGAGTGTAATGTCTTTTAGTACCTCAGATTTGCCTTCACGCAGATCGATAAGCCCTTAGGGCTTGGTACTACAACTCCACTCAAACAGTCTTAAGACCTTCGCGATGGTCTACGATCAACCTTTGCGGACTATTAACCGTCAATTTATCCACTTATGCACATCAAAGAACAATCCTAAATTAGTGTTCACACAGTTCTACTTAAGTTATTTAGTAAACATAATAGGATTCATCACAGTATTCACGAAAGTATATAACATGCATTGCATACATCTATTAAGATTTATTCAAGAGAATCACACATCATTAGATCAATATTTCATAAGAACATTATTCATCCACAACATATATCATAAATAGAAATAAATAGATATACACAGTATTTCTTCAGTAAATTTTTTTTATTTATCTTCAATTCAGTATTACAGACTCAAAACTAGCCTGCACACTCAGCTGCATGGGTCTATGCACTCAACTACGGACTCTACCTAGGCCTCTTCTCACTCAGCTACAAAGAATTTATCTCCTATATGACTCACTTCTCTATGCTATCACTTCTAAGACTTCATTCCTCATTCACCTAGACATTCCTTAAACACTTTAAGACACACCTATTTATAGCCTTCTACATACAATTCCATGGTTCGTGGACCATGGGTAGATCTCAAAACCGACTAAAATGTTACATAACCAAGGGGCTAAAACCCTTTTGATTCCTAATCATCTACGTGCTCGACATCCAAAAATTAGGGAGACATTACATCATTTATAAAAATACATCAAAACTTGGGTTATTTTAACCCCAAAACCGACCTAGTGGACCCCATCCCAAAAGGCCCCAACACGAAGATTGTGACTGACATTCGAGCCACTCAGCTGGTGCTATTATCTTACTGAGAATATTTCCAGGCTCCACCTAAACTATTGCATCCTTAGCAACACTCTGCATGGTTTCTTGCTTGACCTCTTCGACTAAATTCTCTATTGTTGGGCTTTCTGTGGCCAACCTCATTATCTACGACAAGCCCTTCAACTTATCCTAGATGGTTGTCATGATCTAATAAGCTTCTTCCAACCATGGTTGCAGCTTGGCCTTAAGCAAGGCCTCCTTCTTCTATTCCACCTCTATTTGCGTGAGGAGCTACTTCCCCTTCTACAATTTTGCAAGGCGTTGTGCTGGTGCGATGGAGCGTGTCGTTGCCCTAACTTTGTCATACTGCCACTGCAGCTCCCTGATCTCTGTATTTAGTGTCTATAGGTCTAGATATTCTTGCACATTGGTGAAAATTCCATGGACTACTCAAATAATGTCGAACAGTCAGTGGCTGTGGAATTTAGGGTGGCTACTCCTTCTCTGATGGCAGCTTCGTGCTACTCCTGGACATCAAGCAGAGTCGTGGGTTGCAAATTTAACTAGAGCTCTATGATCTTCATGTTGAGTTCAAATTGAACTTGGTTAGCCTCTTCTTTGGTTGTGCCTCCTTGATAATATGAATCTGAGGCACTGTTCTGCATGTCTCCGTGACTGCTGACTCCAGTCATGAACTGTGCACCTATAGCATTTCCTTCTCCTACAAAACCTGTGTCTTTTCAAAGAATATTTGTTGATTATTAACTTTGATCTCACTCAAAACATTGAGATCTCACTTCTCCCTCATGCCAAGCTCGTCCATGACTCCCTGTAGTAATGCATGTAATGATTCCAGTGATATCGTGACAAGATTCAAGCCCATATTTGGGACTATGTCAAGGAGGGTGAGTTGTTCCTCAGTGGTGGCATGGATTGAACCTAGAGGCAAGGGGAAGACTCACACATCTTATGGCCATAGAACCATCTCCGCGCCCATACTTTGAACTTGTGCCAAACTACCTGGTGAGCCACTTACTTTCTGCACATGTTCTTGGATCCTGGGATCCTAGAGCTGAAACTCTCAGAGAGCCTTTTGAACTCCTCACAATGTTTGCATGTACTGTTGTTCCACCTGCTGTAGTACTTCCATTGCGACGTCCTTGACTTTATCACTAATCTCATCCAGATCGATTTCTTTGAGCACCATGGGATCAACGTGTGTTTTCTAAGCTTTCTGCTTCTTCCACGATCCACCTTGCTTCTCCAGTTCCCACCTTTTCAGAATGAAGGGCATGCATTGCCATTCCTCACCTCTTCCACCTTGTCCTGTAAGATCCTCTGTTTCTGTCTCCAGTGAAGGTGACTTATCACCTTTTTGGGTCTCACAGTACTCATGTTCTGCCTTCTCCTTGGTAGTGCATTCCTTTTCAACACGGGCCCCTCTCTGCAGCGTCCCTTTTCTACATGACAAGGTTCTACACAGCCTGCTTAGCTGCCTCCTTTCTTTTCTTCACGAAAACACTCTTTACACTCACGCTTGGCCCACTAGTTAGATCTGAAGGGGCACACCACTCGGCTTGCCATCGTGCCACTACCTATTGCACATCGGTCTATGTCAAAAAATATGGAAATTCATGCCACTCTATGCTAGATCTTTCTGCGCCTTGATACATACCTTGTGAAAGTCAACCTTGAATATTGCATAGGCTAAAAACTACGTGTACAATGTTGGAGACAACCTTGGACGGTGGTTAATTGCAATGTGGAGACTTGATTCCATCAGGACATAAAAGTGTTTTGTCTCTCTAATCCGCATACGGTCCTTGGTATCCCATAGGGAGGGGAACTGCACTGCCTCCGAAAATCCTTCTTTAAGCGAAGGAAACTGGCTTTCCTCTGACACCTCCCATGCAACCAACATAATAGACAATGGTAACCAACCATAATGAAATGGCTTGGTTTCATCTTGGGCCTTATAGTAGTTTGTAACGAACTCTTGACAGAGATACGTAGGCCAGTTGAACTACACACCCTTCAAGCACTGTGCAGCGAGGGACACTACGGGCATCAGAAATTCATCCGCGCGACACTTTCTCATCACCTTTCAATATATGTGTGACCAATTGAACTGCAGGGTCTGAGATAGATAAGATTGAATACTTGCGTGACTTCTTTACAAGTTCATAATCCTTCTTCATTCACTCTGTAAGATCCTTCTTCCCCATCTTTCCGCTAAAATCCTTAGCTGGGTTCATACCTTGATATGGAAAGTACATAATCTTATGAATGAGCATATTTTTGATGGGTATAGGCCTGCCTAGCCATAAAAACTCATCATGCACTAGGGTGATTAGATGGCCTATGCAAATCTTGTTAATGTGGGTGCAGTGCTAATTTGGCACCCATAGCAAGTTGAGCAATCCTGAGTGCTTGACACCGCAAACCCATTCCTCCATTTCTAGCACTATCACACCTATTTCTTCATAGTGAACTCTCTTCATATACTTGTCTCTCACGAAGTGTGGGAACATAGCATGATCCACGAGGTCCCAATCCTCCATATTCAATAGTGGGACTTGCGTAAGCCATAGACCTTCAAAAGGCACCTACTCTGGTAACAGGGGTGTGGAGATGGTGAATTTCTCTAAGTCTAGCACTTTAGTAATCTTCTTGGAGGGATATACAAAAAGATCTTTGTTATAGGTTTTTCACCTTCAACGTCAATATCCTCTGTTCCCTGGCCTTCTTCCACCTCTAGGTCTACAACCTTTTGCTTATGTTTTGTTGACTTCTTATCCTTCTTTTGGTTGGTGTTACAATATGCTTCCTTAGGGAAGCATGTATTTGCACCGACCTTTTCTTGTTTCCCTTAGTTATAGGTTGTTTATCTTTCGCCATGGACTATTTTGGCCTTAGTGACCTCGGCGCCATGGGCACCAGAGGCATAGCTTCAACATTGGATACTTTAGGCCCTGGAGCGTCAGATACGACTACTTCCAAACTTAGGGCTTCAATGGGGTTGGTGGTAGTCATCCTTTCCATAAACAATTCATGGGCTTCCAAATAAACATCTGTGTGGGCAAAGAATTCCTCCCAAAATGCTCGGCTCATAAGCGATAGACAACAAATTTTAGTAAAAACTCTATGGGCACGAAGTGTTCTCTTTTGGACTAGCACACGTAATTTATAGGGGATTCTGAATTCAAATCCAACTGCTCCTCCCAGATTCTGACAATTAATGTTGTTTTGGCCACAAATCTTAAATGATTTTGGCCTTAAATGCCTCCAGCCTACTCCCATTAACTGTATTTTGGATTTCAAATCATGAATAGTGACTCCAACAGTCAGTTTTCTGCTACGCTGTGTTGCACAACCCCCGAGGGCACGGATTCCTGCGTGTATCCTCATATGTTGCAACTTCACCATTTTCTGCGCAACCCACTTGTAGCGTAGTCCCCCAAACCTGACAGTGTAATTTATAGTCTCATGCTCCCTTGCAACTACTAGAGCACTAAGACTATCGTGCTGCCATATAGTCATTGCGCAGGATCCCATGTATACAGCTTCATTCGACTCCCATTCACTCTTCTTGGAAAAGGTTTTCCATTCAGCTTCGCAAGCTAAACTATGCCTCCATCGGTAATTTCTTTGATAATATATGGCCCCAGCCAATGCATCCAAAATTTATCTAGAAATTTAATGAGCTTACTATCATATAACAAGACCAGATCGCTTACCTTGAATGTGTACGTGAAGCTTTATGTGGCAATTATGCCATTCTTTTTCATGTTCCTTATGTAGTTGCTGATGGAATAATACCAAGAATCGGTCCCTTTGAAGCTCGATCAGCTGTGTGAGCTATTCCTCCAAGGCTTCGCGATCTACCATACCTTGGAGAGTTGCTATGCATAGACTAGGCACAATATACTCCATTAGCATCATATCTTCTAGAAAATAGACCAATCTGAACAGTTTTTGTCCTGTTAGCTTCTTACAAGTAGTCCTATAATCCCATCGCATTGGAGGTACGCACACATCCCAGTCATTTCGCTGTGCATTGTAGATCTTCATCAGCGCGTTCTCCATAATCTTGTTGAAGGCCTCAACAGTTCCATTGGCATGTGGGTGATATGGTGTACTCTTCTGATGGTAGAACTAGAATTCCTATGTTAGCATGATGATTGTTTAATTTAGAAAGTGCATACCTTTGTCGCTCATCAACACTTTCGGGCAGCCAAATCTGGTTAAGACATACTCAAACAAAAATTTTGCTGTTGTAGCTTCTGTATAATCCTTAATCGGTTGTGCCTCTACCCATCTGGTTAGATATTTCGTCGCGCTGATGATATAGTGTGCACCATTTTTCTTACCTGGGGGATTAATTGGTCCAATGAAGTGAATCGCCCATTTTTCAAATGGTTTCAAAGAGACTAGATGTTGTAAGGGAAATTCATCTCTTCAAATGGTCTGACTGTTCTCCAACATGCACCACATGCCTTCAAATATGTCTTGGAATCTTTGTGCAGTGTTGGCCACCATAGACCTGTGAACAAAATCTTTTCATAATTGCATGTCCTGCATAATGTCCTCCCGCAGACCCTCCATGAGATTAAGTGAGAATGCTATCTCTTTCAAAATATAGCACATATCTTCATGGTATTTCATTTGCACCCATCTTATACAAATGTCCCACAATGACTGAGAAGTTTCCCACGCACACTACTAGTTCCTTCTTTTGATGGCTTGTATACCCTTCCGGTGCCATCGCCATAGTCAAAAAGTGAATAATATAGGTAAATTGATTATCTGCTACACACATCATGAAGAGCTACAATCTAGAAACCGTTCCTCCAAATTATTGGGCTCTTCTCCTATTTCGATCCAAGACAGATGGTTAGGCCTTGCATTTAACTTTCCTAGTTTCACAATTACTTCAAAGTCACACTCATGGAATAGTAGCAACCATCTGTAGATCTTGCCCCCCAACACAGGCTTATTGACCAAACATTTTAAAGCATAATAATCTGTGTACATTTTGAAATGCCCTCCTAATATATAGTGCCTGAATTTCTGTAGCATGTACACCATGGCGAATCCTTCGCTCTTAGTCGTTGAGTAATTATTTTCGGCCTTCAATAATTTCCTACTCGAGAAGGCTATAGGATGGTCCATTTCTCCTTCACCAGCTTGTGTTAACATTGCACCCAACGCAATGCAAGAGACATCGACATGTACGTGAAATTTCTTCTTCAAATCCGAGAATACCAATATCAACACGGTGACCATATTTTCTTTCAAAACATCTAAGCTACTCTGACATTCTTCGTCCAAGTAGAATGTTGTGTCCTTCTTCAGCTGTTTCTCCATAGGCATGGTAATTTGAGCATATGCGTTGATAAATTTTCTGTAATATCCTGTATGTCTGAGCATTACACATAGCTTCTTAACATTTCTCGGGGCCTCCTGATTCACTATCACCGCAATCTTCGTAGGGTCCACCATTAGCACTTTCTTGCACACTATGTGACCCAGCAATATTCCAAATGGAACACAGAAGATTCATTTGTTCAAGTTCAACGCGATTTGATATCTACGACATGTATCCAACATTAAGCGCAAACTTGCTAATTGGAGTTTTACTAATGCGAACATTTTTTAGTCATCAAAGTAAATTTCTAAGAACTTATGAATGAACTCCTTCAATGCTGCTATGACTACGTGAGAAAATATCACAACCGAATTCTTGAGTCCAAATGGCATTATAGTATATTGAAAACAACCCCACTCTGTCGTAAAGGTCATTTTGCTCCTATCCTCAAGTGCGATCTCAATCTGATGAGATCCCAAAAACCCGTTAGTGAATGAGTAGGCTTCCTCCCGTCCAACATTGTCTAATACTTCATTGGTGAATGACATGGTGAATGGATCATGGATGCAAGCATCATTAATCTTCCTCATATCTACGCAAATCCTTATCTCACCCTTCTCCTTCTTCTCTTGAACCAACATTGGGCTCACCCAATTAGATTCATCAGTTGGTCCTATGATGCATGTTTCCAGCATCTTATCCAACTGTAAGCAAACCCTTTCCTTGTATTTACGATTAAGACGATACAACCTCTGTTTAATAGGCTTCACATCTGGCTTTAGAATGATTTTCATAACGCCCAAGTCACCAACTATGCCCTTCAAATCCAAAAACTTGGTAGGGAACAGATCCTAATATTCGTTGAGTAACTCAACAACCTTATCCATAGTAGCATCATACTAATAATCCATAATCTTTGTAAATTTTGGTTTTGCTTCAGTCCCAATGTTTACTTGCTTTATTCTCAACGACACAGTCATGTCCGGGTTGTCTATTTTCGGGTCCTCGACTTCGCGACGCCCTTCAGCCTCAGGAATATTAATAATTCTTGGATCTTTATCCTCCTCTTTCGCTGTACATTATAAAATTCCATCACATGGCACAACTGGGTGCTCCAATTTGGCTAGACCCATTATAGAGGTTCTTGTGGCATTCTGAAGATAACCGCCTTAATCTCCTGTAGGGCTTCATCGATGCTCAGGAAGACATCTTCAAAATTGAAGGTCAATAAGAATCCTTCCCTCAATATATTCCACTCCACGGTGCCATGGTGGAACTCTGTCTCCAAATACCAGTTCATGGGAATTGTATCAAAAGTATGTCAAAATAAGTGTACCCACTCCGGCTTCGGCATTTTTCCATAAGTTTTAGTCCATTTTTCCAAGTGATCACGTGGGTCATCCTTCCCACTATATTTCTCAGCCAATCTAGTGTTAGGACACCAAAACCACAACCTCATCATCCTTCTATAATCCCGCCATCCA
Organism: Pinus tabuliformis; assembly: GCA_031772625.1. NCBI lineage: Eukaryota > Viridiplantae > Streptophyta > Pinopsida > Pinales > Pinaceae > Pinus > Pinus tabuliformis. Next base: position 84,509,662 of record CM062811.1, on the reverse strand, counting down.
TTAAAGAAATCTTTATGTGTACCCCACCATCGTGCAAGTGTAGTGCGTAGTGCCAAATATAATGCTTTGAAGCGGTGATCCTCTTGAACTTCACATTCAAATGCATCCAAAAACTTATCCACGTTAGTTAAACCATCATAATAAGGTAAGTCCCTTACCTCCGACAAAACACAACGCAACGCTTTAGTCATGATGTTGCAGCGTAGCGTGGATACTTCATTCAAATGATTCTGCTAATGTTCCAATTATTCATCTGAATCAGAAGTACAGGAACTCTCCTGATCCCATGCAATTCATCCATATACCATCGGATTGATCTAGTCTTGGTCTTGCACTATTATTTTGTAGATCTGATCTAGCTCATAATTGCTTTCTTCGTAGTCATGGACTAGTTCAGTGTATCGTGCCCCTTCTATAGGGTCCAACAACACTACAACCCAAAGATATTTCTCTCAAATGATAGTGTCCTCTTCTTCAAATTGATGACCCCATTCATGTCAATGGCCGAGTAAATTCCTAGGAGCGCAGGGTATGGATTACTATCATCAACAATCTCTATCACCTCAAAATCATCCATTGCGTTTGCATCTTCGATATCAACAGTTACTCTATATAATCGTCCCATATGGATGATCTTTTGCTGGTTCGACATTCTTAGATGAATCGGAGACCACTACAATGTAAGTCTCCCCATTCTTTCCCATCTTTGTTTTGGAAAAACGTTTGCATCAGACCCCAGATCCAAGATGAGCTAGTCCATCTCATAATCTCCTATCTGCGTGGTGAGCCTCATCTCGTGCCTTATTCTTGCCTTATGTTTTCCACTTTTTATGACTACACGGTGTCCATGAAGGACACTCTCTTTTCTGGAGCATTTGTTTATTAACTCCTGTAGTCCTTTCACAACTTTTCTATTGTGTAGTAACTTCATTGAGGTCCCCAAGAACATTGTAAGTATAGAGGGATCAACCTTTGCAGGTGCGTTGGTGTCTTGCATCTTGTATTGACTTCCTGAGGTGGATGCCTCAACGAAGCTTTTCTTGGCCTCCATAAATGTTTCCTTCGTGTGCTCCAGACCAAAACCAACTTCTTTTTCTGGGGCCTTACGGACTCATGCATCCTCTTCAGGCTATTTCCTTCACGTGCTCTAGATCAAAACCAACTTATTTTTTTGGGGCCTTACGGACCCATGCATCCTCTTCAGGCTATTTTCCTTTACCATCAGCATTTTTTATTTCACTCCTAAGCACTATGTTCATGCTTTGATCTTACTCGTAGGGCTCATCTCTCATCATCTATAAGTTCTATGTAGGTTTCTAAGGCTGTGACTTCATCTCCTACATCTTAGTTATCATCACCAAGCATTCTTCTATAGTGTGATCAAACTGGTTGTAGTATTGACATGACAGGTGTGTTTGATTCTGACACTCCCACACGTACTGCTCTAGTGTTCCACAGTTGTAACATGTAACCTATCCCTAGCCTCTACTAGGCCCTCCTCCTTCTCAGACTCACCCTTGTCCCTGATATTCTCTGCATGCTCCTTTAGTCGCTTGCTCTGGAGGCCGAGTTTCTTCTTGCTTCAGTATGAAGGTGTTCTTTCCATCATCAACTCATAGTTGTGATAGTGGTGCTCATCATGGCCCACTGATTTGCAGAAGTTATAGAACAACTACTGAGGTGTTTGGATGAACTTTTGAAGAAAATGATAGTTATCCATCACATGTTGTCCAACAACCTGACAAATAGCACACCATAGCACAGCCCCCACGCCCAATCCTACTGGAGCTTCTGGCCTCAAGGGGATTCATTCCCTACTATAATATAATTAGCCAATATGGCAATGTGGTCTTTATCATGCCCCTAGATCTTACACTTCAGACACTAGACTTCCACACACACCTCTGGCTTAGTCTCCTTGTCTTTCTTCAAGCTTGGCAGTTCTAAACAAAGGATCTATAACTGGGAGTGAATCTGTTGCACCCCCAAGGTCACATCCTGAATATGGTTTGCATGCAACCTCATTGTGATTTGCAGGGCTTCTGCCTAAGTTCCTTTTATCTAATTCCCAAGGCATCTCATCAATCCTCATCATGATTCCCTTGAATCCAACTACTGACTGCGAGTCATACTTAGGCTTAATAAACTCTTTGTTTAAAGAAGCCTTAGTATCTGCTAGTGATGCCAGAGGATTATCAAAAAAATACTTAATATACCTATTCAAGACGTGATCCTCCAAAGTAGTAACCAACTGTGTCTTCTTTATATTGTCATTAGTAATCTGCTGCACTATCCACACAACATAAAAAAAAAACAGAACTGCTATGTCTCTTTACTCCCTATACCTTTGAAAATTGGCAGCTTCATTGTGTTCAACATGTTGAATGGTGGTGGTGGTGGTGGAGGCATGGGCGAAGGTGTATGCAGTGGAGGTGAAGTGGATGGATGATGTGTCTGTGAAACACCCTGTGTTATCAGCTGAACAACACTCTGTGGTGAGGCTTTTACTGTTGCCTCGTCATCGCTCTAAGGAGGTCTAATCAACGGGCTATATCCAGGACCTGATCTCTCTCGATCTATGAAAAGTTTTCCACTTCACGTAGCTCCTAACATCAAGGCAATGGCATAACCCGTTCCTCACATAACAACATTTTAATATAGGTATTCGAAGATCTTAAATACTTACCTCGTCGTCCCTTGAAAAATCATCACTTTGCTTTGCTATAGCTAATTGAGGGATCAAATGCGAATTCTGTAACAAATCCTTGTACTATTCTATCAAGCCATTGATCGATAGCCTGCGCGATTTTATTTTGATAGGATTCCAATCATTGTACGAGCTTTGGAGTCCACATTATTGGACCATAAAGTTTCCACCTCCCTGCTGGCTGTCAATTAGCTAACCACTCATACAATTCGATTGGGAAGGTGTAGCACAAGATTTCATGTATCGTTGTATAGAAATATCTATCCAACCATTGCTCCTTTCATAAGTGGAGATTCCTGTTTTTCTATGCCACAATTTGTGAATTATTCTATCCAGCCACTTTTAAATTTCATTCCTCATTGGGTTGTAGTGATGCAACTTCACACATCTCTTTCAAGCAGATACTGGTCCCAACAAAAGAACCATTTGTTGGCTTAGGGGGCCTTCACCCAGGTTCAGAGTTAGTTGTGCCAACCAACAAATGCCTACACTACTGGCCCTTTTGGAAACAACCCATGTAGCGCAGGCTGCAGTCTCAACCAAATCAATATGGGGGGATACCAGAACCAAGTTTCTTTATCCAGAGACGAGTGTGATGTCTTTTGGTGCCTCAGATCTGCCTTTGCGCAGATCAATAAGCCCTTAGGGATTGGTATTGCTCCTCCACTGAAATAGTCTTTAAACATTACTGAAGTTATATGATAAGCCTTTTCGGACCCTTAACCATCAATTTAACCACTTACACACATCAAAGAACAATCTTAAATTAGTGTTCATGCAGTTCTACTTAGGCTGTTTTGTAAACATAATAGAGTTCAACATACTCCTCGTGAAAGTATGTAACATACATTGCGTACATATATTAAGACTTATTCAAGATAATCATGTATCATTAGATCAATATTTCATAAGAACACTATTCATCCACATCATATATCATAAATAGAAATAAATAGAGATAAACAGATATACACATTATTTCATTTGTAACTTTCTTTATTTATCTTCAATTCAGCGTTATAGACTCAAAACTACCCTACGCACTCAGCTGCAGACTCTACCTAGGCCTCTACACACTCAGCTGCATATCCTTTTTCTCCTATCTGATCCACTTCTTTGCGGTATCACTTTTAAGAATTCATTCTTCATTCACCTAGACATGCCTTAGACTCTCTAAGGCACACATATTTATAGCCTTTTACATACAATCCCATTGTCCATGGACCATGGGTAGATCTCAAAACTAACTCAACCTTACATAACCAAGGGGCTAAGACCCTTTTGACTCCTAATCATCTACCTGTGCCACATCCACAAATCCCAAATAATTTACATTATTTACAAAAATACATCAAAACTTGGGTTATTTTAACCCCAAAACTAACCCAGGGGACCCCATCCCAAAAGATAGTCAACCCATCCTTTAGGGTTTCTAGGGCCTCTTAGTAGCTTTGTGACCATACAAATTTAGAATCCTTGGCCAATAGTAAAAATAAAGGTGAGGCTACCTTGCAGAATAATTTTATGAATCTCTTATAGTATCGAGCTAAACCTAAGAAAATTCTAACATCCCTCTACTTTTGAGGAGTAGGGACCGTATTTATGATAGTGATTTTATTTGGGTCCACTTGTAGTCCTTCTTTGGATATTGAGTGACCTAGAATATTCCCTACAACCATCAACAACTCACACTTCTCAAGACTAAGGGATAATATTCATTTCAATGCATGTGTTTTATAGTTTTCCCAAGTTAGAGAGAGCCTCCAATAAATCATACTCATAGGGGGTGAAATCATCTATATAAATTTCCATAGAGTCATGGACTAGCTCTGCAAAGATGCTCAGGATTTCCCTATGAAAAGTGGCAGGGAATTTGATAATCCAAAAGGAAGGACTGTATAAGAAAAGGTACCCCAAGGAAAGGTGAAGGTGGTTTTATGTTTGTCCTCTTGGTTGATCTGGATCTAATTATAACCATTAAACCCATCCATGAAAGAGAAGAAATTATTTCCTTCCAGACCATCTAATACTTGGTTAATGAAAGGTAGAGAGAAATGGTATTTTTTGTGCCTTTTTTAATCTCTCTGTAGTCAACACAAATCCTCCACTTCCCATTTTTCTTTGGAACGAGAACCAGAGGAGACACCCACTCACTATCTGAGATGGGGTAAATGAACCATGCATCGAACAACTTTTATAGTTCTTCTTTTACTATATCCTTAATGGTTGGGTTCATTCTCCTCTGAGGTTGGCGCACTGGCTTGCAGTCCTCCTTGATGTAAATTTGGTGAGTACACACCAAAGGGTGCACTACCTTAATTTCCTTACAACTCCAGGAAAAGGCATCTAGATTCTCTCTTAGCATGTCACTAACTCTTGTTCCTGATGCGCAAGGAGAGGGGTTAATTTTCAATGTTATTTCTGGACCAAATTCTATCATCTTGATATGAGTATGACTTGAGTAAGCTAGGCATAAATCAGTCCAAGGGTTATCTTCAACTTTCTTTAGTAAATCCTCATGAGACATGGTGTTGGGGTGATGATTCTGGAGGATTTTCTCAATCAGGTTGTCTTCATTAGTTCCCCCCCTCCTATAGTATCATCTAGGGTACATATTGGGGAAGAGTACACTTCATCTTCCTCCTTCTTTTATAACCATAAAAGTAAGTCATGTTCCAGAGGTGGTTGAGTAGGCAGGTACAAGACTAATTGTTGGGACAAATGCCCATTTTTAATGGTCATATTACAAGCCCTATAACTTATGTAAGAATGAACAGTGGCTAACCATGGCCTTCCAAGGATGAGAGGATAACCATTGAACTTGGTCTTAGGTTGGAGAACTAAGAAGTCAACAGGGTATTCCCATGAATCAATGGAGACCATCACATCCTCAAGAACTCCCTCCAAGAGCTACTATGGACCTGTCTACAAGTTGCAAGAATGTTGTGGTATTTCTTAATGATCATTGGAGATTCAAAAAGCATAGTCTCCTTAGTCATCACATTGATGGCATCCCCAATTTCGATCAAGATATGGGGGAAAATGATACTATCGATGTGCACATCTGCCACATGACTTCTAGGATCTAGATACTTTGGGCAAGTTACCAGCCCCAACATTAAGTCGGACAATTTTCCAATGACATTAATGGTAGGGGTGTCTTTCTTTCACCTTCCAGGATGTTTGAAACATTTCTCCTTGATTAACTTGTTGTAGATGGGGACATCCTTGATAGCTTGGAGGAGCGAGATTTTAACACACAAGTTTTTCAATTCACCCAAAATTTCAGTCTCTTCTGGGGTGTGCTGGATAGGATGGAGTAATCTCTCAGGAAAAGGAGGTGGATTCGCTTGAGGGACACTCTACTCCTTTTCCTCTTCAAGATCCCTAGGTGGAGTTGGAGGTTGATTATCTGTAAGCACTCTTCCAGACCTGTGACTGATTTCTTGAATTTCCACAGCATAGGCATGGTAAGATTTTTCTCCACTATAGACTTATTGTGTCTATATGTTGTTTGGGTTCAGATTTGGTTGATCAGACATCTGAGGTTTTTTAGGTGGAGCAGGGTGAAGCAGCTACAGTTGAGATGGAGGTGGAGGTAGTAAGGTTGGAGATTGGTTGTATGGGGGCCTCCACCCCTTGGATGGTGCATTCCAATGAGGTTATGGAGGAGTATATGGCTGAAATGGTTGCTTGGTAGGTTGGGAATGGTATTGTGGTGAAAAATACCAAGAAGAAGGTGTGGACCATGAAGGATGAGCAAGAGGGCACCAAGGGGGAATGACTACATTCTGGTTAGGGTTGTAATATGAATATGATGCCCCTTTCATGCCTTCCTGGTATGGTCGATGTCCTTGAGGACTCTTTTGGTTCATATAATGGAGTTGTTTACTCACCCCTTCAGTTCCTTTATAAACGAATTTCAATCCAGGTATAGAAGGACACTTGTCTATGGAGTGGTTCTCCTCATAGACTGAGAAAATCTCTATAAGATTCAATGGACATTCATTCCTAGGGTGCTTTCTCATTCATCTAGGGAAGAAGATAGCTAAGGATCTTCCTTATTTGTCCCACTTCCTCTTGATCTGCATGGTGTCTATTTGCAGAGAAAGGGTATGCGACATTTCACTCTTCAAGTCTTCCAACATGTTCCTAATTTCACTTTTTATGGATGTGTTAGAGGAGGATGAACTAGTTAAGGCTTGACTAGGAGTCCCCTTCTTTCTGGCTACCCTATAATGATTTTTGAAAACTATCCTGATATCATCATAGGGTAACTGATAGTTGTCCCCTCCTCACAGCAGGTTTAGGGTTTCTAGGAGATCTTCCCTGATCCCTCTAAGAAGGACTAGCTTAAATGATTTAGGATCGAGGGTGCACCTGGCCCTTTTGTAGATGAGTTGGAACCTTTCCTCATAATGTTCCAAATATTCATCATGTCCCGAGGTAATTCTTAAAATTTCCTCTCTAGTATCTTTGGACCTGCAATAGTCCCTATACTTATTATTGAAGGCTTCCTGCATCTGATCCCAAGTGGTGATGTTGTACATAGGTAAACCCATGAACCAGTGCAAGGCTACACCTTTGAGGGTGGATGGGAACAATTTCAAATTTTGGTCATCAGAGGTGTAATCATAAGTTCTGCAAATGAAAACAAACTCAAACAGAAAGGTATTTGAGTCCTCTGAGGTCAAGCCATGGAATGAGGAAGCACAGAGGGGGTTATGTTTTTCACCCTAACATCACCATTAGTTTCTCTTATGGGAAAAACACCCTTAGCTCTATTCTCATCTCCTTCTCTATCTTCATTGACATTTCTATTTTCATCCATGGTGTAGGTTGGAGGAATGGTCTCTTCTTCTTCCCCAATAGGCTCTTCAAAGATCTCTAGTTGTTTGCCTAATAGGTCCTCTAGCTCATAGCCACCAAATAAGAGGGAAGGTTGGTTGTTAGATGTAGTGGGGTTATTTGGGAAAAAAATTCCTAAGTTTTTTCTACTAATAGGAGGCATGAAAGGATTTTTTTTTCCAGGGTTTTTTCAGAATTACTTGCAGAATTGGAAAGAAAGCAAAGATTGAAACTCTTTTTCTAATTGGAACTACTTGAATAATTGTAAAGAAAGAAAATATTGTAACTATTTATTGAATGGAAAGAAATAAAGAAGAAATCACATCTACTTAGACACCTCCCCAATGATGCCAAAAAGTGATGAGCACCAGTATTGCAGCCAGAATGCTGCAACTCCTGGGGCTACCAACTTTATTTCATCAACCTGAGGTTCATACACACTTGGAGGTAATAGTGTTGTATACACAATAGATGCAATGGTATACTCTTGTCACTTTTCAATTGGGGTGATAGACCACTAAGGTTTTTCAAATCAATCTTCTATTGACTAGAAGGATTTTGACTACTAATTGGAAAAGGGAAAATTATTCTTAATGCAAAAAAGGAATGTTTCCTACTCTAGGAAATGAAGGTGTTCAATTGGAAGGTTCTATAAAGTGACATGAAATCATCTAGCTAAGCATTTCCACATTTTTATTTCAAAAGAGGCCTAACTTAACCTTGTATATAACATCTAGTTTTATGGACTAACTAAGCACGGAATTTTATCTAAGAACTACTGTGAATGCTACATGCATGTTCTAACTTAGAAGTTGTAGAAAAATCCTTTTTGGATATTTAGTTTTATGGATCAAAATTCTAAATAAACCAATTTGTTCTTTGGCATGGCAGAGATGTATGGGGTAAAATCTCTGGAATTGTTTAGGGGTATGGAAGCTAAGTGAAGGCCTCACCTTAGCTTAGATGACCTTTTCTGCTCAATTCGGGCTTAAAAGGGGCTGCTACACAGTTTCCTGTAGTACTACAGGATGTCCTAGTTCTACTACAGGATGCCCTATTTTACTACAGGAAATAGGCTAAAAGCTTATAAGGAGGTAGGAAAGGTAGAACGAAGTGTGGGAAAGGTGTCTGATGGGGAAATAAGACATAGAGGAGGTGCACACTACCTAAGTTTCAATCAAATGCTTCAAGGTGGTTGGATTTTCTCAAGGAAAATGCCCACTTTGCTTAAAAAATAGGAATTCAAATTAGGGTTTGGTTGACATTGGAAGTGTAGGTGGAGAAGACTTGGATGAGGTGAATGAGATTCGGTCTCCCTACAGATTAGAAGCTCCTGCAACAACATACATTCTTTTCTTCATTTATGCACAATTTCATTTATACATGGAAAAGATGAGTTGAATGGAGGAAAAGCAAAGTTATTAAGAGATAATGGCCAAGTTTATGAATGGATGTGCTTATAAAACATAGAAAACTCAAGAGATCAAAACTAAAATTGTAGATATTTCTTAGAGACAATGATCTATTCAACAAGAAACCCTAGCTTATGCAGTAATCAAACAACAAATTTGTTTTTGGGCTATGTGAATGGAACCCTCAAATCATGATTCCATAAGGGAGATGAGGTAAGGTCCACTATCACAAGATTTTCTTAAGTGTTTACTGTCACTATGGTACCGCTGATCTCTCTATCCACAAATGGAACCAAACTAAGTAAACATCAAAATACTTGCATTTAAAAAAAAAAATTAACTATGGTACCATTGATCTATCTATCCACATATGGAATAAAACTAAGTAATCATCCAAATACTTGTAGATTAAACAAAACCAAAACCACTTCAGTAGCTAACTATGAATGTAATTTAAGCATACATGTACAGATAGAGGAACCTTTGCTGCTAGGATTGGGCCCTAACCAAAGAGCTTTAGCCCTCTGATTCAACTCATTAATGGATCAAGGGAATGATTTTCATTTTCATTAAGATATCAAAAATACTTAAGAGTTATAAGTCACAATGTCTTAGATCAAAAATACCTCTTGGCTACAACAAAAAAAAAAAATTGAATCCTAATGAGGCTCTAGGCCTTCTTATTTATACAACTGAAGCTACCAATATCTTTCTTAAATCTAGGTAGGCTTGGCTCCCAACTCGAGATCAACTTGTCTTCAACTATCACTAGCTTAGTCATTAATGACCACGGTGGCTTGGCTACTTGTAACTCTGAGTTGACGATATTTGGTGCAGGAATGTTCTAGTGAGTGAGGAGTTAAGGAGGGATATGAAATATCCAAAAATCCCTCTTTATTTTCTAGTTCGAGTTCCTGCACTTAAATTAGACAAAATTTCTCTAAATCCCGCAATTAATGCACATTAGGCCACATGACATAATATCTTAGTTTTACCCTTCTCACTAAGAAAAATATAACAAAACATGTAAACAAATGTGATAAAAGTTGATTTTAATAAGATGGAGAGTGGCATTAAGGTCCATATAATTTACTTATTGATGAGCCTCATCACACCTACTACAAGGAAAATACATGTATTTATACATGGCAGTCTTTCAGTTTTAGGAACAATAACATATATCTTTAACCACCACTTTTGAAAGACTTGTAAGGTCTTGATTGGACATAGAAAAAGAATTGAAATGAACTTACCTTTCGACCACAATTAAATTATATCTATGATCAGGTCAAACCCTTGCAGAATCATTGATAATTACTACTACAAATTCCATTCCAAAAACACCATCTAGATCTTTACTTTTAGGTGGCCTATCATCTCCATCTAGATCAGCCTCATCACCCTTCGAAATAATATGTCCTACAAATAAAGTTCCTGTGGGATCAAGTACTTTGGACATCTTTGTGGCATAAACTTCGTTTCCTATTGTATAAACATGTAGTTCATACAACTTTCTTGCCTACAACATAAAATATCAAAGAATGAATTAGATGAAAGAAAGAATAGATTCATCTATTGGCATACACAAGTTGTCAATTCCACATTGTAAATCGAATGTTTCCTGTAAGAACTACAATTTGTAAAGATATTAATAGTTCAACCCAAATTATACTAACCTTGTCCAAAAAATTTCAGATGCTAGGCCACAATTTAGTCCACATTCCCATATAAGGAAAGTGAAAAATATGATGTTGAGGTTTCTCTTGGTCTTTCTCCTCCTTCCTTAGCATTTCCTTGTGCACATGATCTATTTCAATAAATTGTTGGACAAAAATAATCATGAATTAGAAACATTTATATACTCACATTATCATGAATCAGTTCATTTACTTCACATCCTCTTTTCCTAGGAATCACCAAAAGTATAACAAGATGGTTTATATTTTTATGACACCTTAGCTTATTTTAGAAGTGTGTGATCATGTTGCAAAACAAGGTAAAGTTTGTTGGCTCTAAACATCCATTTTTTTTTCAATACATATGCTCATTCCTGCTAGTTTGCAACTCAGTATTCATGACTCACTTAGCCCTTCCAAGAGATGATCCACATCATTGCAAGGATCCAAATTATTTTGTGTGATTGTCATATTTTTATTTGAAAAACTTTAAGAGAGGGGTATAACTATGCTAGAATCCTTTAGAAGTCTTATGTGATATTTAGTGTTTTATTTTGGAGATTTAGGAGATTTACTAAATTCCTGATCCAATTGAATGCGGTAAGTTTCTATAATGGATTTTGCAACATGCATTTGTGATGATAGAACAAATAATGTTCTCAAGTTAGAAATTCTATTCAATGTTAGGAAAATAAGGAGCCTGTTACGAATTTGGACCCGGATTTGTAGTTGTTGGTCCTAAATGCATACTTATATGCATGCTGACTAGGATGAAATGTTTATCCATCCCAATCAAGTTCACATCATCATTACCTGAATTCATGTGAATAATATGAGAGGGATCACGAGGCTTCATTTGAGGCTTCACAGAGTCTCTAGCCTGCACAGCCAACAAATAACATGAATGGTGAATAATTCATCCAAGGGAATATTGGAAAAAAAATAGAATAAATAGTTAAACGATGTAACATGTTACATTTGAAATTTTTTAGAATTGAAATTACATGTCTCTCTTCCAGTGTAGTGAAGTAATGATCCAAGTCATATTTTCAAAGGCTACCAATTAATCCAAGACAAATCACCAAATCTACATGCCTTATGTCACTTAATTCAATCCACATATAGGGAATGGAATGAAAACAAAATAAAAGAAAAATATATTGTCAACTTTTGCATCTCTCAAATATTCATTTCTCGAAAGATATAACTCAATTAACAATGTTGAATGAGCAGCATGTCTTACCATGGAAGTTCCTTGAGTGCCAGGTTTGGAAGTAGTCGCTAGTGCTTGTAATATATTTTTATGTTGTACATTTGAATTCTTAAGTGTATTTGTGTTAGATTTTATTTCTTTCCAAGATGTCATAACAAATTCCTTACTATGACCTTAGGGAGGATTTGTCTACTAACATTGGTCATACTTTTGTGCATCCTATGCTTGCGTAATGAGGTGCATAAGAGTAGTTGGGTTTACCACTATATCTATCAATATAGAAGGCATTATATTTGATTTCATATTAATTGATCTATTTTTATGTGAACCTATATGAGTGATCTGGGTTTCTTTTCTTTATCCACTCTCTTCCTGACATACAAATGTAATCCTTAGATTTAAATTAATATCTGTACATTTTAGCCTATTATGAAGGACAAGAACGTTGTTTGTGGGAAGCAGGATGGTCTAAAAAGTATGGAAAGTATATCATTGTTTAGAAGGAGCCTCTAACATCATCCCTTTGAAAGGGAAGATCATGATAATATTGGAGGATAATGGGGTGGGAGATTTTATCAAAAACGCAATTCCACCACCACAATATCCCCAAGAGTTGGTCCAGCATAATAAGAATGACATCAAGGCCAATTTGATGGAAATTTGATAAAATTAAATTTTGATAAATATTTCTTTTTAATTTTATCATGGAAAAAGTTTTGGATTCACCTAAAAATATTCTCTTGTTATGCGTATTGCACATCTAGATTTCAAAATGAGAATATGATGAGTCTGGCACCTCAATTGTTCATAGGAAGTTCTTCTATAATTTTGGGTGTTTGGTACTTCTATCTAGGAGGAGAACTAGATGCGTATGTCTTGGTAGTTTTAGGTTCAATGGAGGACTAGCATTGTAAAGAGAGGATTTCTATGTTTATTTGTGCACTAACTTTCTTCAGTGAGTTTGGGGTTTCAGTTGTTCCTTGCATTGGATTTATGAAATAATTTGAGCCTATGCTAAAGGATTTCATTGGAATCCTTACATTAGCCAAATTCAAGTTGTGCTAGTATTTTACACCCTATTATGCTTGATTCAATATATTCTATTAGATATATTTATATGGATTAGGAAATATTTAGCATGAGTGAAATGTCTCTACATGATTGTGATCATTGTAAGAGGATGAGTTGTTACCATGTTGTTGAAAACTTGTTGCATGTTTTGTTTTGAATTTCTTCGCAAGATCGTAGATTTGGGCATATTATTTACTTCTCATATCCTAATATTCTTAATAATGACTTCTAAAACTTTGTTTAATTAAATAAATGAATCCTAACTAAATGGTTGCATAGTCATTATCTCGAATTCATTTGTTATCACTTTGAAAGATTGGCACAAAAAACTTAATGAATAGATGGGTCATTTTAGATATATCTTAAGAGAAGAAGTAATGGATTCAACATACATAAGATAAAATCAAAATAAACTAGATCTTGTGAATCATTGAAGGGCTAGACACACCTATACTAAATCTAATGAACTGCCTTGTGATATAGATCAATGATAAGTAGCTTGTTCCACTATATTTTCTATTTCATTTGGTAGCCCATGGCCATTAATGTGAACAAAATTAGGATTGCCAATAGATTTTCCCACATCAAATATTTTTTTAAGGATCTTCCCAAAGATAGAATACAGTAAGAGATTGATGCATTACAAGAGAACATTTTTTTGGATAGGGTAAAGTTGAACATAGCCAATATCTTTAATTTCAAGAGATGTACACATATAAAGGATGTATTAATAACTTACTAAAACATTGGTTGTATACCAATCACCACAAGAAGAGTGATATCACCATCAGGTGGAGGGAATGGAATAGGGATCAGGGCGCTACTAGTTACATTTAGTCCTCCAAATACCCCTGCAGCTTTCTGTAGATAAAATGATGGAAAGTAATAGTAGCTACCTATATCATCCTTCACTTGGAGCTTGTACATAAAGTTATTTCTTTTTCGTATAGGGGCATTTGTGCCAGGTACTCTACCATGCCATGAATTTATACATTGTCTAGTGGTCTGTGACTTTGTATAACAACTAGGGCCTCACTAGGAATGTGCATGTATTGTTTGATGTGTTATACATAAAAAATGTAAGTTGCAAGTGTGCATTGGTTTTGTATACTCTTAATAAACAATATATTCAATGATAGACCATAATAGAAGCCCATCCCAACAAAGCTTTCACCAGTTCAAATTGTTAGAACTGATCATCTTATACATAAAACACATTCAGTAACAGTAGAATCACCCACAATTGACATTTAGTTCCATTATCCATACCATGATTAGAGTTTGCCTATGGGAGTAGAACCATAGAAATAAAAGAGGAGAAAAGAACAAATTCATTAAACACCTCTAGACAATGAATGAACCATTCAATGGCTCAGAAACTATGGAAAAAGGGCCTCAATATTTTGTCAATAAGGCCAAAGTTCTTCTTCAAGAACTAATCCTCTACCCTGAAATCCATAATGTTCATCGCTACTACTATGGACATGCCAAAATGATTTGTAAAGGGTGATTTTTTTGTACCATTTATTCTCATCAGTTCTTTAGCATAAGAAAAATAGTCTTCTCAAATACCACGACCTTGTCTCTTGAATTGTGCATCATTGGCATGCGATCACCCTCATTCATCCCACTACTCTCCATAGAGGTAGTGGGTTGAACCTTTCTTCTGACTATAACCAAGATCTTGACATGTTGTGGGTCACGGGTTCGATTTTCACTATCACTACCATGGTCCTACTAAGCTGGTAGGAGTGACCTCAAGTCTGTTATTGGAAAGACCTGGTGTAAGCTATATGCTTTTAAGGGATTTTGAATGACACAGAAATTTGAACCATGTTCTGACAACGATTACTGTGATGCCAATCCCCAGCAAAACATCAGCCTATGTAAGGGCTATGTGAGTTATTTCCTGAGATATTTAGTGGTTATAGGACTCCATATTTCATTTATATTGTTATAGTGCTTTATGTTGTTGTATCCTACCTCAAATTTTTGAAAGTGATTGTTGTTTTATAAGGCACAAACTAGGGCACGAGTTTTGAAAGCTATAAAACTGGTTTTGCGTGATGGGACTCGCTTTGTGTTAGTGGCTTTGAAAAATAATGTTCATCATTTTTATTTGTCCTATTTGAAATATGGTTATTGTTTATTGTTTCTTTTGAACAAAGTATGAATGTGTATTTTACTTCTAAGTGAACAACAGAAAAATAATACTCCATTAAGAGTTGGAAAAATAAAACTTTTATTTTTAGAAAGAGTCAATTAGGTTAAATACAAAGAATGGATAGTATTTATAGTAGATTTTCTTACAATAAGGGGTTTTCCAAGAAAATTTTGTGGAGAAATTTTGATGAGAGGGGTAGTAAATTAGGTTAAACAAAATTATTAAGGGAAAAAGAGTAATTGGTTGGTTGGTTTAATTCGTTATTATCAATGTTGTGGTATTTGTTTAGTTCATTATTTCCTCATCTAGGTTAAAATTCCCGATGAGATATTTTTCCTATCGTTTTAATATTGGAAAGGTAGAAGCATCCAAGGAGTAGGATCACCCTACAAGTGTATCTCCAAAATTCTTTACCCTTCTTACTAAATCACATGTTATTAGTATATACTTGCAGCATATTGGATATTATTTTCGGTTATAGTGGAAATCATTCCATTTCATCTCAAGTGTGGCTAAAATAACTTTGATTAATTACCAGTGTTGGGTTTCTCTATCAACTTTTCCTAGAAGTAAAAAAGAACACGACTTTCAATCTAGAAGGGTAGCTTCCCAAAGGAGTGGAACCACCCCACAAGTGTATTTAGAGATGTCTTGACCCTTGATAATCATACGCTATTATTATAGAATTTCAACAGATTGAATATACTCTTAGGTTACAGTGGACATCATTTTAGTTCTTATCAAGTGTAGCTCAATTCACTCTCATGAGTTGTCGATCTCAAGTTTTTCCATAAAGTTTTCCTTGAAATTAAAAAGGGCATGCCTTTCAATCTTTAATTGGATGAAATATGTATCCTCCTTGTGAACATTTTCTTAACTTCATTAAGTAAGGGTTGATAAGGATCTTCTTTTTTTCATTGGCTTCATCCAAGAATTAATATTTTATTCATCAACTCTTGATTGTGAAAGGATGAATTCTAGTGTGAATTATCATTTATGTGTTGTTATTTATTCAATTGTAGTTTTGACCTCCATGATTAATTTGGTTTAAGACCTCTAAGTAGTCATCAGTCACCCATTCGATGCCACATGGGCTATTTTACATTTCAAAAAATCCAAGGCAACTCTATTGCATTGGGATTTAGTGATCATGTTTGAAAAACCTAGCAAACACCTTTAAGACTATCTACTAGCACTAGTTGGGCTTTAACTTGAGATTTCCCAAAAACTCAATGGAAAAAATTATGAGGGTTGCTTAGCCAATCCACTCATAGCCTAAGCCTCTTTAGTGATGAAGGGAACCCAACTATAAGATATCAATCACCTTCCCTTCCACACACACATGGAGGCTCTACCCATGTAAATGTTTGTGTATGTGTTGTTTACATGGTTTGAATATATGTTTTTTGCATTAATCATTATTAATTTTTCACTTATTATCTAGTCATATATTTTATCCCTAAACTAAATTAGTCATTTAAGTTAGTAATTTTTAGTTCGGTCACCTAAAATCGCTCAAATTTAGTAGTTATTCAATTGAAATAATTGCGGTGACTAAAGTTTTTAGTCACCTAGTCACTAATTTAATCATTTTCTACTAGTGTAAGTAAAGGAATGGAAAGAAATCACAGGGAATAAAATATCAAGCAAGGAAGAGTTGGATCAAGCAAGCACAGTGCGAATACTTGCAAGTATCGAGTTGCACGTATGCTTTCCTAGCTAGCTTTTGCACTCATGGTACATTCATATGTCTATTTCGTTCTTTTGTTTTCACTGACATGGATTTTCCTAGGAGTGACAGTGGGTTGATAATTTCCTTTCCATTTATGGATAGCCATGGTTTGATGGGGTTCTTTTAATTCACTAAGTTGGATTGCTGGATGGTTTCAAAACTAAGTGGGCTAGTCTCACGGAAACTCCAAAAGGCCAAGGAATCCGTAGAGTGGTAAATGAAGGGATACATAGTAAATATTGAGTGTGGAGACATGAAAATTCCTCATGGTTTAGGTGGAGAGATCCAAAGGAATCCATGATTGTTTAGGGCCTAGTGATCTGTTGACTGGTATATGGTCGGACTGTGGTAAAGGTTGTAGTGTATGTTTCATTGTTTGGGCCTAGGAATCCCTTAACCAGTAATAAAGGGATATATGGTAAAGCCTAGTTGTATAGATGAGGATTTCGATCCTAGGAATTCCTTGATCAATAATGGAGAGGTATAGAGTAAAGCCCAAGAAGTCCTTGTTGGTTTTGTTGTGAGTCCCACATTCATGCTTGGAATATGGCATGAGGTTGATTGGTTGAATGAAAGATTTGGTTCAACCCAAACTCCTTTCTGAGTGGTACATGGAAGTCCCTGACTTGGTTAGATTTTTCATTTGTTAATAAGATCTCTTTTACCTTGTATTTCATGAGTAAATGTACTTGATATTATGTGGCTTTCATGACTGTTATATCATTTTTATTATTTTGGTTATATGTTGATTATAAATATGGTTTTATGGTAGACTTTACTTATGGCTCTAATCATGTTTGGATTAGTAAATGAATTATTAATGAATGTATTACCTAATAGATGATAATGTCACTACTGTGTGAGGGCATCAGACCTTCTTGATGAAGCTGAGATAAGTATGAGGCCCCTATGTTTATATGTGTTTTTATGACCTGTACATTACATGTTCATAATGTGTCTGATGAAATGCCTATCATGGCTAGGATGGTTCAGGTTGAGTCCTAGTTCAATTTTCAAATTAGAGGCCTTGTCTTATTGTTATTGATCACTTTTGAGTGTTTCATGAAGTTTTGGGTAGAGGCCTATTGGGATAGGTTCCTATGGTCAATTTTGGGTTAGTTGAAACAGTTTTTGAGAAGAATTTTGGAAAGAATGTAAAGTCTCCATGAAATGTGGAAGTGGAGAGCACAACTAAGTAGGAGTCAAAGGGGCTTTAGCCCCTTGTTTATGTATTTTATAGGTCAGTTTTCAGACTCACCCATAGGCCACAGCCCATGGTATTACAAGAAAAAATGCTCTATATATTTGAGTCATAGTAAGTCTAGAGATGATAAGGAAGTTAGAAGATTATTTTTTGGGCAAGTGTTAAGGTAGGAAAACTATGTTTCCTGTACTTAGGTGAAAGGGGAAGGCTCCTGCAGCTGAGTGTGTGGAGACTTTAGTAAGCCCGCAACTGAGTGTGCGGGCCCCTGCAGCTGGGTGCACAGGATGGAAGAGTCTGTAAATAAACATTGAATCTAATAAAGACTGATTTTGAAACAAATATCTTTCCTCTGTGTCTTATTCTTATTTTTGTTCAAGTTATGCATTATCGCTTAATGATTTGTTTTATGTGAAATAAAGTGTAATTTCTATGCGAATATGTTAAATCTACAATGTCTGTGCATGAAATAAGTAGTAGTTTTTTTTTTTTGCAAAGATAATGGTTAAATTTGTTATGATAACTGTGCAAATGGTAGATTTGCACAAAAGCTGATTTAGGGTTATTGTTTGCTATGCAAAAGTGGCCAATATGCTTCTTTTAGCTCTGTAGAGTTTGATTATAGACCTTTGTGGAGGTCTAACAGACATTTTCTTATAGTTGCAGTCGTGGACCATTGAACAACATAGATCAACGCGAAGGAAGATCTGAGCTACAAGGGCTTAAGATTACTTATCACACAGTCTCTAGATGTAGAAACTTGGTTCTAGTTTCCCCAAATACTGCTTCGGGTGAGACTACAGCCTCCTACACTATGTAGGTTATTGCCAAAAGGGCAAACAGTTAGGGTTTTTTTGGTTGGTGGAATTAACTTTGAACCTCGGTCAGGCCCACTTAAGCCAAAAAATGGTTCTGTTTCTGTGATTGTTATCTGGAAATCTAGTGTCTATGCAGAGCTGCTAATCCCACTAAGGCTGGTAGCTACCTTAGAAACAAAAAAACTAAAACCACTTTCGTTTTCCTTTATGAAAAGTAGATAAGAGGGGAAAGAAGGAGACCAACCTCTGTCTTGTGCTTGGTTCCCTGCTTGATTCCTCTCCCTTCTGATAGATCTTCGCCACTCGCTTCCTTGTTACCCAGCTTCAAAGAGCACCTGTAGAATCAAAGCAGCATAACACTATCCAAGAACAGAGATCTAATATCATAAACAATATAGGACGAGATATATATTGACCACTCAAATGCATATATCATCAATCATACAAGAATGTGGAGGAAAACTTGAATAGCTTTATTAATAATCAAGAGTAGCAAAGAGGATTACAACCAATTTTTCTGACTCAGCATCATCCTCTCAGCAAGAAAGCCCTTCTTCACCTCATGAAAATCTTAGATCACCCAACACTATGATGTTACACCAAGAAACCAACAGCACTTCCTTACAAGATACAAAATTCTAGCCTCCGGATCTCTGGGATGAGGGATCCATATATAGATGTTTACAAGGGGGGTGAGTCAGCTTTTGAAATTTGATTAGTGTCATCTCTCTGATAGTTCTTGATTCCACTTGGAGATTGATGATCTCTTACTCATCCCTGGGCGAATGCAGAGAGGCAAGTGTCACAGGAGAAGTTTCTAGAAGATTCCATGATCCTCCACCTTGTAGATTAACCTTGCCATTTGTCCACTCTCGCCCATCGAACCCCATAGAAGGGATTTTCAAGATGCATCACACCTCCCTTGTGTATTTAGGTGGGATGCAGCGCACTTTTACCATGGAGCAGGTGAGATAGTTCGGTTTTGACCAGTTCTGAGTAGTTTTTCATGGAGAACTTCTGGGAGATGCTGTAATCAATTGACCTTGTTCTTTTAGGGGTTGGAACAACACTTTTAGGGACTTAAGAGCCCTTGGTTTATTGACATTTAAGATTGTGGTTGTAGTGCCCAAAAATGTCTATAATAGTTGCCCCCTAAAGCATGAGGTCGTTAATCTTTTTTGATGTCGGGTGAAATGCTTTATCATGAGGATCTGAAGTTTTTTCAAGCTGGAAGGCGACCTGTAATAAGATACAATACAACACATTATCTTCATAACATTTTCATGATCTAGCTGAGGCGGGCATTCCCATGCTCAGCCTTATAAATTCATTTTCATGTACATAAGACAGAAAATCGTCTGTGTGCAGACTGATGATTCTGGTAGAGCCGTCATCCCTTGGATTGGATGATTATCTGTGCAGTAATGATGTACATTTGATGTCTTTATTTTCCTGAATATACGTCACAGCCCAGATGGATGAAACTAGATTTTGGGTTTTCAATCTCGTTCGATTTTCACTCAAAGTATAAGTCGATCCATGTGAGAGATTTTCTGGAGTCGAACATGGAAAGACATCGCCTGGTTACCAGCCAGTGATGTAAGTTGTTAACAGGCATGAGAGGAGTCACTAATAATGATGATGACCCTCAAGGTACTACAGTACAATTCACGTGGTGTGAATAAGGGACTTGGCATCGAACACCACGCAAAATCATTCCGTCGAAGGCCATTGATATAAACCTGTCGCCGAAAGTGAGAAACTTGCCATTGAGGCATGCAAACTTCAAAGTACTGAAAGGGTTGTTCCTAGATAGACTTCTTGGATAATGAGCTGATGTCGACAAGAAGCGATCCGTCATAGGAGGGCCTTAGTGAATCCCACATCAATGACACGGAATGGAGCAAATTATTTTAATGGAGGTGAAAACGATCTGATGACATAAGATTCGGGGTGGCGATCATGAAAGAATGGAGTGTAAATGTATTCGAGTGGATGAGACACAGGTGAATTCTCTGAGCAACTTCTCTTGAACATATCGGCGACACTGACATGATGGATTGGTACTATTAACCCCAAATATGGATGGTGTGATGGACCAATGGTGATATGACCAGTGAATGGAACAACCCAACCCGACTCGGATGCAAAGTGAAAGTGTCATATTCAAGAGCAACTTGCTACCAATAAAGTTTCTTGAAGTTTTCTTCCCAATTTTTCCCCAGTCATTGCTGACCAGTACCTCTTTATTTTTGTCAAGCTTGAGGAGGATAACATATGCTTGTTCTATAATTTTCCCTTTAGGCAAACCCATCGCTATGTTTTAACGAGCCTAGCGATACTGAAACTCGTTCTTGTCTGTATGGACAAGTTTGTCACTATTCGGTTTTAACGAGTTTAACGACAAGGATAACTTGGTCCTTTTCAATTTTAGAGAGTCTAAAAAAGGGACGTAAAGAAAACTCCAACAATCCCTTTTCGTCATACAATCCATTGAGTCTGAAAAAGTATAAAATAATACAAAAGGGATGAAATTTCGGTATTTTTAACGAGCCGAACAAAACAAGCGCTCGATCGTTTTGTGTAATAATCCCTCAGGTCCAAAAAGATTAAAATCTAAAGGAGGGATAGCACTTCCGGCCACTTTAACGAGTTGGAGAGGCCAATTACTCGGCAATATTTTCATATTTTACGAGTCAGTTGAAAAGAGATTAAAGGAGACTCATTTTTTGAGGAATGAGTGATAAATTTTGGTAGTAGCTAATTCCAGGTAAGGTTTGGAATTTTCCAATCACGGCAGTGTCACAAGGATGGCTAACAGGATCACTCTTCGCAGTTGTTCCTCAAAAAGGGTAAACAATCAAATGAAGGTGAATGATCAGCCAAAATAGAGTGGAGGTGATGATGAGAACACGACCAAGGCTTCAAAGGTTGATAATAATACATTCATGATGGTTATTTACCAGAAATTGGTTCATTTTTTAATGAGCTTAAACTCTGGGGGAACATTTTCTCATTGCTTATGTTTATTTTTTAACGAGATTGAATTCCACGTTAAAACTGCTTGATCCAGTCGTATAATAAGGATGTCTCATATAACATGGCATTTTTTCAAAGCTTTGCGCCGCATCCTTTCTTTGTGCAAGTTAGGAAATGACCAATCCTACGAGTTTAAAGGGTTAGAGGACCTACAAATTTAAAAAATAAATGGTCTCTCTTCGCTTGCACGCCAAAAGCTTTGCATGCCCCTTGGTATAGCGAAGTAGAGTTTCCAGGTTACCCCTCAATTTGTAGACAAAACATTTGTTTTATCGGGAAAGGCCTACCTTTTAATAGAGGTATCTTATTCCGGTCTAACCCCATTTTCCTAAATGGATGGGTGTGTCAACCAGTCATATATCCTTTGCGGAAACCTACTCTATACCCAAGGTTTTCCTGTCAAAATAGGCCAGGGTGCATGCCCCTTGGGTTTCAGTCATGTCCTCAGAATCACTCGCGCTCATCTGGAGGACGGACTGGGGATTGATGAGACATTCCTTGCATGAAAAGATCATTAAGGGATGGTATTTGACTATTTTCTATGTGTGAACCGGGAAATGAAAGCTGGTCTACGAGCTTGACCACTCTTCCTTCATATGGAAAACACATTACTCTAAAGAGTGAGGAGACAATGGCTCCCATGCAATAAATATAGTCGCGTCCAAGGAGTAGATTATAATCCAAGGGTCCTTGGACTACCATTATGTTCATGTGAATTGGTTTTCCTTCTCAATGTTATTGACACATTGGGAAGGATCCCTAACGGTCGACTGTTTCCTTTGTCAAAGCCTATTAGATCTCATTTCATGCAAAAGCGATGGCGAACCAAGCGCTTTCCAAGCAGTTGAGGAAATGATACTCACAGAATCCCCTTCATTTATGATGGTACCGGCCATGAAAATTCTATATATTTGAGCAATGATTTGAAATGGTACACTAGCCGGTAAACGGGGTTTGCCTAGTAGATTCCAATCGAAAGAAACAACTAGGTTGCTTGGAGGTGGGACCGAATAGACGGTCGGATATGACTCTGACGAACTTCCTTCCTGTGGTAATGGAACGGGTAGACTACCCCCATGTTCATCGGAGTCTTTGCCTACGAAGAGAATTTGGACGGTGTCGTTCTTGTTCTCTCCGGTGACTATATCATCTGAAGATGGAACCTCCGAAGGCAAGACCAGGTCAACTGCCACCTCGACCTTTTGACTTTTGTCTGGTGTGGATTCAGATGGTTTATCTTCAATGATAGACGCTTCGGCTGACCACAACGGCGTGTTGGCCGGATTTTCAACTAGTGACGGACCCGGCAAGAGTTTCTTATATCCAGGAGGAAGCCGTAATGGTGAAACCGGACGGTCATCCAAAACTCTTTTAGCCTCATCTACGAAGGGACAATGGTGGACAGTGTGATCGCCCTCACACAGTTTAAAAGGAAATTTACATTTTCCTTTTTGTCTAGGGGCTTCACTTTCACTAGTTGATGGTGTATTTCCAACATGATCATCAGAGGTTGATGACAACAAATTGTGCAAACGAGGAGACCAGTCCCTTAAGATCTGAGGGATGCAAGGACAATCTCAATGATAGTGGTCTCCTTTTCAAATGACACATGGCGATTTAGGCCTGGATGGTGCAGTGTATGAATTTTTGCTAAGCGATGCCTGGTTGCCCTTTTTCGCCTTTGGCTCCTTCTTCTTCTTTTCTTTCTTCTTCTTCTCCTTCCTCTTCTCAGTTACTTGATTTTTGGCTTTACCAGCTTCATCAAGCAAAGAGGAAGGAGGAGAGGGAGAATTGGGCGAAGTAGAAGGTTGGGGGGTAACTTTGGTATCGTTTAGTTTTTGACTTGATTGTTCAGGAATCACGGTGTTCTGTGTTAGTGTCGGTCTTGAAAGCCCTCCGTCAGTGATCAAATATGCTCTTACAAAGTGGTCTCAGAGTGTCAAGGTCAAATTTTGTCATTTCAGTGAGTCTTTAAGCCAAAATTTGGTCACTAGGCATTAGGTCTAGGGTTTGCCCAAATGTCAGTCCATGTCATCATTCAGCTGAGCCTATCATCATTTAGAGGGTTTTCATTATCATGTCAGTGTCTAATGAGTCATTTTACATCTTGTTCATGCTTCAGTTGTGCCTTGGCAAGCTCATTTCCCTCTCCTAGGGTTTTGAAAGCCAATTTCTCTTGGGCAGCTAAATAATCGGAAAAACTTGTTTCCTGATGTTCATACACCTTCCCCTATCCTTAAAGTACCTTATCAAACACTTCCCATCCCTTAGATCCGCCAAATTCCTCATTTTTGCACAAACCCTAGTTTCTAGCTACAACCTGGCAATTTTCTAGGTTGGGCCTGTGTTTTTCCCTTTTGGACCCCTTCCCCTCACTCAATCTCTGAGATTCCACTTTCCCCTGCTTCCTAACATCCCTCCCTACTTCCAAAAATTTCCCCAAGAATTTAGAAGCCCCCTATCCCCTTCATTTTGCTCCATTTCGACAAAATTCCTTGTTTCACACATCGGGACAAGTTGCACTCAAATGATGTTTTAGAGCAATAAAAGATGAATTTTGGAAAACGGAGAGAGGTTTTTGTCCATAACATGACAAAGAAGAAAAACCTCCTTCACTTTTTACACAGGTGTCATGGTTTGAGAGAAATGTCAAAAATACCGGCGAGAACGAAGGTGCTCCAAGGACGGTTGGCCAAAGCACAAAAACGAAGGAAAACGCCCGATCCACTCCAAACTTTGGCCAAAGCCTCTTTGAATAAGCATGGTACTTGATTGGGGACTCCCAGCCCAAATTTCAAAAAATTTGGAGAAAATTTTGTCATTTGTGAACTTTTTGTGCAATTTACAGGTTTTGGCCATTGGAGTGGTCTCACCCCCCGCGCGACCACTCGGGAGGACTGCTCAGAATCACAAAAAGTTGACATTTTTGGAAAGGGCATGCAAAAACTAGAATTACCTATACTTGGGGTCACCTTGATTTTGAGATTTGGGCCTCCAAAAGCTCAAAATACATCAAAATTTTGACTTTCTGCCCACTTTTTGAGTTGCAGAAAGTGACCTTGGGAGAATTGACTTTTGAGGGGTCACATCAACTCCAAAACCAGAAATTCCACTTGGGATGGAAAGTAGACACACAGAGATTTCCAATGAGCCATCTTGCACTTGATTTGGACAACTGGAACCCACTTAAAAAGTGCTGCAAAGGGGCGTGACCACTCGAGCAGGGGGCGCGACCACTCGAGCTAAAATTGCCAGTTTTGACTTTTCAGGCCTGCAAACTCTGTTTTTTACCTTGGTTGATCATTTGTACTTGTAAATGATGGATAATTTTCATGGCACATTGATAGATTTAATCTCTCTTAACCCTTCTAGAAGCTTCCTTGATGTAAATAGTGAATATTTAATGCATGGATGAGTTAGCTAAGTTTTAGAGGCAAGTTGTTTTGACTGCCTATTATCTAGTGCTAAGTTTAGAATTAGTTCAAACTACTCCTAGGAAGCTGAGCTCGACCCCTAGAGGTGGGGAAAGGAGTTAGATGGTCTATATTATGCCTTCTCTTGCTCATTTTCATGGTTGGACTCTTGTGGGAGAAGCATTATTGTATATTGTACATCTATTACTGCAATTTAAGGAAAAGGAAGGCCAGGGTTTTGCAGACATCATTGTGGATTCTTGTGGATTGTTGTGTTGATGGTGTGTTCTTTACATGTTATTGTAAGTGTGTTTATGTGTTCCATCTCTTTCTTTGCTGTTAATTGAACAGATGAAGTGATAAAGTTTGAATTCATGCATGCCATGCTCAGCTTTTAATTTTGTTCAATATCTATGTTTTCCACTGTCTAAAGAGGATTCAAAGTTGTTGTTTTCCCTCTTTAGCTCCTCTTCTATCATTCCTGACCATCCATCTCAGATTAAGGCATTAGCACTCACTCCTACCTTGCCCCAAAGATCCCCCTCCAAAAACTGAGCCCAGTCCCCGCACCCTGAATTGCACTCCCTCCAATTGTCACCAAAAACCCCAAAAATCTTTAAATCAACCTCCCTTATCAATTTACTAGCCTAAAATCTTTATTCCTAATTGGTCAGCTTATCATATTGAAAGATCTACCGAATCTGACCCGAGAGAGCCTTCTCATACCTCGTAGGGCTAGCTACGAGGTGAAATGGTTTGATGTAGCCTTGAGAGTTTGTATATCTCAGCCTAGGTGAATTCCAAGCGCTAACATTCTGAATGACATAGGTCGAGAAGAGCCATACGGGCAAGCCGATTGTCAATCCTGGAAGCGACAAAGTGGCCATATGGGGTGCACCAACATCTCCCCAAGAGGAGAAAGGACTAGGATTTCGCCCAAGGGGTATTCCTTGGTTGGTGGACTCCATTTTTCTCGACCTAAGACAAACGTAGGAAAGGTGATGATTATTCTAATTAAAATAAATTTTAGACGCTTTGACACAACTTGGTTTTTCAATTTTTAAGAGTCGAGAAAAAACAAAATATGACTCTAGTCGCCTTCGATTTTTAATGAGCTTGAAGTGACAAGCGCTTAGATGGACCTTTTCCTTTAAGGAGTCTTAAAAGGAATGAAAAAGACTACTCTGGAAATCTAGACAGAGGGATTACCAAACCAATCACAAAACTGCAGAATACTTTTTACGGTACGGCAGTCAATCTTCCCGAATGTTGCGTTTAGTGCATTGCGATCGATAGGGCGACAGACACGGCTTCCTATGGATAAAGGATAAAGCCTATTGTGGTCTCCCAATATATACACGATGGTATGTGGGAGCACAAGTCCGTACTGGCACTTATCATCTTAAAGTGGAGGAATCACCCAACCAGCAATGAAAACAACAGTTATCAGGCTTTATGATGCTGGAATATGTCTCTAGCCTAGACTTCTAAATGTTTTTCGTTAGGTTCCAAAGAATTTTTAGATTCATTAAATTTATTTTACAGCTGATCTTGCTTAAGAAATTTGCCTTTCAGGTTCACCGTGTGATGTAGATATACAATTTCCTAAAATGCAATCTAAGATGATAAACAATCGTTTAATATTCTTTTTGCAATGAAAATCCTAGCTACTAAGGAAAGAGAGATGATATTATTTCAACATAGAGTAGGGAGCACACACTATATGCACTGTCCTAAATCAACCAACAGACAGTCTAAATGGAAATGCACATGCATGTATTTGTTTTCAGCCTTCTTAATATGTGAATGATAAGAAGAAAGCTCAGCGCAAACCTGCATTATTTTTCAAAGTGACATTACTAACAAGTTTCTTTTCAAGACAAAATGAAGACAATGACGACACTTTGTTATTTGGAATTGAAAATTTTCTTTCGAAACTTGAAAAACTATTAACTCAAATCCAATACAAGAGTAACAGTGTAATCGAATATCAAGCACAATCAGATTCTCTTCTATGACTGAAAATGACACTTGCGACACTTTCGAATCAAGAAACGACAGTTCAATTACGCTACTTCTTTGTAAAAGAGAACTGAAAATGGATCACAATACATAAAAAAAAATTGATATTTTTTTGCACAATAGAGGCAGAATAATGGCAAGGAAGGCGATTTCAATAGAGGTATACTGACTACAGACAACAAAACTCCTGAATGAAGCTGAAAAGAGTGAACACAGAAACCAAAATATAAGAGCAAAAGAGGTCCTGTCTGATCAGCGCACCTGTAACACAGGGAAAGTGAGATGTAGTGCACCTATCACACTCGGGAAGTGCGATGCATCCAGATTCCAGAGAAGAGACAGTCCGATGATCCAGGGATGAGACTTCAACTGGGTTTCGGGTCATAGTTTGCAGCTTAGTTCAGGGATTTAGGCTGGGCAAGTGGTAATCAGTAAATCAATCACAGGGGTATATCTAAGGAGGTTACTAGAGCCACCATAAGGGCAATTGGAGAGCTTGTAAATCAATTGTTCAGTTCATAAACAAAACCCGGAGATAGACTAAAGCAGCATTGATCTACTTTGCACTTGCATAGCAAATGCAGTTCGAAGGCTAGTTGGATTGACTTCAGGATTCATCTGTAAGTTTATAAAGCAAACAAATATAGACAAACAAACAATCTATTCACTCCCCAGCGAAGTCGCCATTTTGTTATCGGGAAATCTAGTGTCTATGCAGAGTTGTTAGTCCCACTAAGGCTGGTAGCTACCTTAGAAACAAACAAACTAAAACCACATTCATTTTCCTTTATGAGAAGTAGATAAGAGGGGAAAGAAGGAGACCAACCTCTGTCCTGCGCTTGGTTCCCTGCTTGATTCCTCTCCCTTCTGATAGATCTTTTCCACTCGATTCCTCGTCTACCCAGCTTCAAAGAGCACCTGTAGAATCAAAGAAGCATAACACTATCCAAAAACAGAGATGTACTATCACAAACAATATAGGACAAGATATATATTGACCACTCAAATGCATATATCATCAATCATACAAGAATGTGGAGGAAAACTTGAATAGTTTTATTAATAATAAATAATAGCAAAGAGGATTACAACCAATTGTTCTGACCCAGCGTCATCCTCTCAGAAAGAAAGCCCTTCTTCACCTCATGAAAAGCTTATATCACCGAACACTATGATGTTACACCAAGAAACCAATAGCACTTCCTTACAAGATACAAAATTCTAGCCTTCGGATCTCTAGGATGAGGGATCCATATATAGATGTTTGCAAGGGGGGTGAGTTAGATTTTGATATTTGATTAGTGTCCTCTCTCTGATAGTTCTTGATTCCACTTGGAGATTGATGATCTCTTACTCATCCATGGGCGAATGTAGAGAGGCAAGTGTCACAAGAGAAGTTTCTGGAAGATTCCATGATCCTCCGCCTTGCATATTGACCCTGCCATTTTTCCACTCTCACCCATCACACCCATAGAAGGGCTTTTCAAGATGCATCGCACCTCCCGTATGTATTTAGGTGGGATGCAGTGCACTTTGACCATGGAGCAGGTGAGATGGTCTAGTTTTGACCAGTTCTGAGTAGTTTTTCATGGAGAACTTCTGGGAGATGCTATAATCAGTTGACCTTGTTCTTTTAGGGGTTGGAACAAAATTTTTAGGGACTTAAGAACCCTTGGTTTATGGACATTTATGATTGGGGTTGCAGTGCCCAAAAATGTATATAATAGTGACTGGGATCTATCTAAGAGATGTGTGATAAATTGTTTCCTACAAAGAAAGAGATTGAAAATTTGATTGACTAAAATGTACACAAATTTGTGGCTCAAGAGAATAGGTGCCCTAAATTATCTAAGGAGTAGTGGTTGCAGAGATTTTTGTACACAGACAAAACCGACGTGTTCTTCTATTTATTCCCTAATGAACTACATGAGCAATTGTCTGAATTGTTCAATAGTTAAGGGACGTGGAGGATTGACAGCCTTGTAGTGTGGACTCCTAAACTGGTGTGATGTTTGGAGGCATTAGGAAGAAATATCACATGGGATTTGGATCATTAGATTGATCACACACTTGGAAGTTTTGTGACTTATTTCGTGATTGATAGAAATATTAGCTATAGTGAAGAGGAACAAAGTCTCTTTAAGGGTCCGTGAGGTAAGTACTTGAAATCATTAAAGACTTGGATTAGAATGTTGTTATGTGAAAATATGGTTATGCAGTTACCTTTATGCTTCGGGCTACTCGAAGTGGGAGATTCTTCAAAAGAAACGAAGGAACAAGCTCAAAGTACAGTTCACTCATTGAACTCCCTTCAAGTTATGATGAAGGGACGGTGTTGACTCTGCCACAAAGTGCAGTTCAGTTAATTACGTAGTGTATCTAGAGGATACCTCATCCATCCACTCCACCTCCAACTCCACCTCCACCTAATACGCCTACACCTTCACCTCCTCCACCTCCACTACCACCATTCAACATGGCAAACAAAATGAAGATGCCAATTTTTAAAAGAGTAGGGAGCAAAGATCCTCAGAATTTTTGGTTTGTCACAAGAGCTATATGGGCGACACAACAGATTATAGAATATAGTGTCAAGAAATCATAGCTGGTCACAACCTTATAGGATTGAAAATTGACATGGTATATCAAGTGCTGCATTGATAATCCCACTGCAACATTGGTAGAGACCCAACAAGCTTTGAATAAGGAGTTTAAAATGCCTAATTCAGAGGCACAATCATTGACTGAGTTCAAAGAATTTTTTCAAATGGTAGATGAGACACCTCGAGATTTCGATCAACAGTTGAAATTCTTGATCAGGCAAGCCAATATGGTGATTACAAATTCATCTCATTGCAACTAGTATGTAGCGTTTCTCTTGCCACAATTGAGAGTGCCTTTGCCACAAAAAAATATAGCAACGAAAGCTAAAGCCTTAGAAATTGCAATGAGGCTGGATGCCTCACCCATACAGGATACAAACCTTGGAGTGAAACATATCGACTTATAGATGGAAAGCCTACACCTAGAGTTGCAAATCCCAAAGAAAGGAAAGGAAGCCCAATCAAAGGTGCCCACTGAGGTCTGGTGTTTGAAGTGCAAGATCCATGGACACGATAAGGACCATTGCCTGGTTTATAAGAACTAAATTATGGGGGGAGGTCATGTTCCCTTGAAACCAGAGAATAATGTTGGGCCAATCATGGGAGATGCACTATGGTGCACTATCTGTCAAGTTACAGGACATCACACAACTGATAATTGCCATTTACTATAGAATTTTGTATAGACCCCTCAATAGTTATTTTGTAATTTTTGTAATTATGTGGGCCATCATGAATGCCATTCTAGGAGTTATGAGTTGATGATGGATGGAACCCCTACCTATTGAATGAAGGTATAGAACCTGACTCAGGATCAAGGCGTAGGAGCAGCGCATGGAGGATTCCAAGGTCACTGATGAGGAAGAGGGGGTGGAACTGGTCGAGGGTGTGGGTCGGTAACTTGCTATAACTATGATGAAGCAGGGCATTCATGCAAGATTCTACAAACCCTACACCTCTGTAATGTCAGTATTGTCAACATTTTTACAATGTGATAGAAAAATGTCTAGTCCTTATCGAGAAGATGCAAGAAAAGAAGGTGCAGCCCCAACACCTTACGCAAAAAATTTAAATCATGAGGGAAGAGCCCTGCAAGTGTAGATAAATGAAATCATTCTGAGGATGATGGGTGGGTACGTAAGGTTGTTGAGAAAGAAATAGACTTTGATTTTAATCATGCTAGAGAGACCTTCATGGAAGCAAAGAAGAACTTCGCTGAGGCCTCCACCTCAAGAAGCTAGGAGAAAATTCCAGAAACTAGTACAACACAAGGGGTAGATCCTTCGGTACTAGCTACTTTTCTAAAGACCTGTATGAAGTTACTACATGATAAGAAAGTAGTAGAAAGGTTAGAAGAGTTAAATAACAAGTGCACAAATAAATAAAATAATTCTGTTGAACAACTAACTATGAGGAAAATTGGTAAGCTTAAGAAGCTCACGGGG
Source organism: Pinus tabuliformis (assembly GCA_031772625.1). Taxonomy (NCBI): domain Eukaryota; kingdom Viridiplantae; phylum Streptophyta; class Pinopsida; order Pinales; family Pinaceae; genus Pinus; species Pinus tabuliformis. The sequence goes on along the minus strand of CM062811.1, from coordinate 84,478,298 downwards.
CACAAGACGAGGCTGATTGCATATATAGGTGAATATGAAATGGACCAGGTAATCTTGGATCTAGGATATCATGCAAAAATCCTACCTAAGTAGACATGTGAAAGGATGGGGATACTTGCACTACAATGGTCTCCTATTCAGTTGCGCATGGTGAATCAACAGAAGATTATTTCGATGGGCACTTATATGGTGTAACGATGGACATTAAAGGCACAAACATGATGGCTCACTTTGAACTGATTGAAATAGTGGATGTTTGTAACCCATAACCTGTGCTACTAGGAAATGACTAAGAATTTTATATGGACATGGTAATCAACCTGAAGAATTGGAAAAGGACGTTTGAAAGGAAGTTTCTTAGAGTCATAGTGCCAGTAGACCCTGCTAAAGGAGCACGTCATACTGAACTTATTTGTGACTTTGTAGAAAGTGATGATGATATGGATCAGATATACAAGCTCATAGTGTGAAATGAACATTGGATCAATCCTACAATTGATGGATGAATTGCTTGGGACAGGGATAGTTCCTGCACCTTAGATTTAGATGAAAAGCTTGAAGTCTGGCATAATTAGTTGCATGAGGTATCTACACTCTGTTGCAATATGATGACCAAATCATTGTCTTGTGTCTTGACTACGGTAAGGAATCTTTTGCATTATGATGGCTTGAGTTACATGGATCTGTTTCTAGATGAATTTGAAAAGGAAGTACCAGAAGAACATCACTTCCAAGAAATGGAGTTGGTGTTGTGTGCTACGCCTACCCATTGGTGGGTACGCACAAAGAGAGTTTTGTTGGATGGAAGGAATACATGATGAAATTAAGGGTTGGATATGCTAATACTAAGATGATAGAAGAATACAGTGGGAAGGATGATTTGCGCGATCATTTGGCACGATGGACTAAGGCCTCTAGAACAGAACCACAACCAAAATGTGTGCACATTTTCTGTCATACCTTAGACATAATTCCAATGAACTGGTATTTGGAGACAGATCTTTTCCATTAGATAGATGACTGGGACATCTTAAGCGATAGTTTCTTTTTGACTTTCAACTTTGAGGATGGGCTGAGAACACCTAAGGAACTGGTCGAATGGGCTCAGCCCAATTGGAGTACAGTGTTGCGCCATCCACTAGAGTGCTACAATGTGCCTGCTGAAGTGGAAGAAGAAGACCCATGGAACATTAACATTCCAGAGATAGAAGGTTGTGATACAACAAAGTGTTCCCTCTGCGGACAAAGGCAACCCCTCTAGCCCTAGAGTGGGTCTAGTCACAAACAAGGACAAATCAACAACAATTCTCCTTAAATAGTTCAAGTTGGAGGCCTAACTCAACCGGTGGTCGATGGAGTTCCGTTGCACTACTCTAGCTTCTACTTTCTTCTCCTAATGAGTAATCAACCTGAAACAAAGAAAAGGAAATACAACAAAGCACGTAACCGGGTACCACAAGAACCATTTACTCATAAAGTCAAGAAATCATGAGCTATCTAGTACATTTCATACAAGACATAGGAAAACATCATTGATTGCATTAAATATAAAATAGAGTAATATTACAACCTAAGTCTTGACATCACAAGCCTTCTTAGGAGGGTCCATCCAGCATGTTCCTCAAGCATTCACCCTTGAAGATGGATCTCCCAATACAAGTCTCTCGCACTCACAAGTTTCCCACAAGAAAAAAGAACTTCACAACCTTCCTTAAGCTCTCAAACAATCCCACCCTTGTCACACCAGCTATTTAACAAGCTCACAATACTATCAGCAACACTCCAAAGACTAAGAATTCCAAAACTAGCAGCTCATAGCAATGGTGAGAGCTTAAATAGGAGAAGGATTCTCCATGAATGGTGGGAGGATGAGCTTATATCCAAGGAGGGTAGCACAAATGACAGAACAGCCACACCAGAGAAAGGAGGGCGACATAAACGAGGCCAACAACTAGGTCTGAAGTCATCTAGAAGGACGACTATTGGAACAAACTCACCCAAACTGGATCATCACGGGCACATAACTAGTCTGCCACGCTGACATCGCTATTGCATAATGGAGCTAGTCATGTCATCGCAGGAAAATACAAACAACAGTTGTGCTCGCACATGAATCCGACCATCACGGGAATCACGTGTACTTCCGTGATGGCAGTGCTTGTGGACTGTTTTGGAGCACCCTTCAGCACGTTTATTTGGCCAACAGACATGGTGAGGCAGAAACTTTGGCAAAGTGGGTCATTTGGAAACATCAGAGAGAATGAGCATGAATGATTTTGGACTCATGGCACAGTAGGAAGACTGGGAGGAAGACAGTGACAAATTACTGTGTAACAGATGCCCCCTAAGGTATGAATCTTGAGAGAGTGGGAAGGATGAAATGCTTTACGAAACTGACTGAACTAGAACACCATCCAGAAGAGCCTGCATGCAAGTACAACTAATATCTTTGATAATGAATTACATGTAGTCTAGGCATGGGCGCAACCATCCAAAAGATATACGACATAGGTCTGTGGTATGGACGCAGCTACCCAAGTAATGAGACCATGATGATAATAAAGGTATGGGCGTAGCCATCCATGAAGACTCAGGTATGGTCGTAGCCATCCATCAATGAGTCATGTAATCATAAAACTAATCCATGCAGCCCGAACATGTGTAATCTAAGTTCGAGGTCTTGAACCCATCCGATCATAGTACAAATCCTAACATGCGAATACATGTGCTGAGGTCGAGCACGATAGAAAATTGCTTGATTACCAGTCAATGATGAAAACCGTTAACAAGCGCGAGAGAAACCACCAATAATGCAAATGGCTCTCAAGGTATTGTCCAGCACAATCCACGAAGTGTGAAAAAGGAGCTGAAGTCAAACACTCATGGAATCACCCGATCGACGACCAATGATGAAAGTCGGCCGTCGGGTGTGAAGAACTTGCCATTGAGGCATGCAAGCTCTAAGTTACTAAAGGGGATCTCTAGATCAATCTCCTGGATAATGAGCTGATGTCGATAGGAGACGACCCGGCATAGGAGGGCCATAATGTTTCCCCCATCAACGACACGAGATATGGAACAAGTGGTAGATGGTGAAACAGAGTACCAGAGGAAAAAGCGAGGGTATAAATTGCAGAAGGATTATACTCTTGAACATATCGGTGACATGACTCCGGAGGGGGTATGTGGCAACATTCAGGCATCGATGGATCAGAGGCTCGAAGGATACGGCATGAATCGATTGGAATGAGGCTCGTATGATAACCCAAACCCGCGGAAGGCCAAATGATGATGTATGGATGTCCCAACCTGACAAGAAGCAAAAGTGTTGATGTTCAAGAGTGACTAGCTGCCATAGACAATCAATGATAAACCTGTTGTTGGGTCCAACCTAGTAATAGTTTAACGAGCCCTAGGAAGGAGAAGCTCGAGCCTCATCATGGTGACGAGTCCAATGTCGTCAGGGTTAAACGAGTCCGATATAGGTGAAACTCAGAGTCATTTTCATGTTTAAAGAGTTTGAAAAAGACACGGAAAAGAAAACTCAGGGGGGTCATTTTTCGTAGAGTTGTGCCTCTCGAGCCCAAAAAAGTATAAAATGATACTCGAAAGAATCGCCTGACCACTATGATCGAGGAGTACTTTTCGTAAGTAGTAACTTCGACCCGAAAAAAGTAAAAAAGCGGTCAGAAGCACGTCATTTCGTAACCAATAACGAGCCTGAAATGACAAAAACCCGACGATCTTTTTATGTTTAAACGGTCAAGAAAGAGCTTAAAGGAGACCGCCTCTCATTTCTTTTAACGAGTCAAGAGGGAAACTCGGCCATCTTTTCATGTTTCAAGTCAGAAAAGAGCTTAAAGACGACTTTTCGAGATCAAGTGTATATGAAACTGTTGTAATTCCACTATCTGAGGTCTTGCACAAAAAACACATCAGACGTAAACCCATTCAAGATAATATGAACAATGCATATAAAAACAAAGTTAAAAACCATATTTTGACCATGCATATAGCAAAAACCATGAGGAAAAACCCACATTTATGAAATGTAATATCTAATTTCACAAAATTACCATCAATAGGGAGGTTAACCCATAATTTTTACCATTGTTACCGTTCAGTCACTGTGGAGCAACTTGGAGCATTGAGGTTGGCGATTGAAATTCGGCCCCGTCCGTGCATCATTCATCCTGAAAGCAGTTCCAGGTAGACCCACGTTTCCCTGCGCTCTAATTTAATGTCTTTTTAGCTGCATTTGATGGTGGGATGTGTGAATTTGGGTGGATTTTTAAATTCACATTCTGCACTTGGTCATCGCGGGTTTAGCTATCAGGTCGGTGACGACCGATAAAAAGTTACACAGACTGCGCCCCGATCATCGCAGAAAAGTGATGTACTTCTGCGATGACCAGGGAAAAATAACATTGGCGCCCATGATCATCGCGTCTGTTTTAGAAACAGACGTGATGATGCCATGCGACCATTTTTTAATAAAATTTACGTTTAAAACTTTGCAACCAAGGCGTTAATGGAATTTTTCGTCATGCAGGGTTATAATGGCATTCGTCTGGCAAGAACGTGTGCATTATAACAATGATATAGAAGCTTCTGCCAATGCGGGGTGCCGAAATGCATTACGGGCATGTGGATTGCTCAAATTTTTCCTAACTCCACGCCTATGGGCACAACCTGACTTGTTGGAGCTACTGATCAGGGCCTAGAATCCTACAGATGGGAAATTTCTCATCCGAGGCCAGGATATCAAGTTCGATTCCACATACATATATTTTTTGACCGGGCTATCTCATCGAGGTGAGAGGCCCATTCTGGAGGGGCAGCGACCCGGGGGTGATACCTTAGATATGTTTATGCCTCAAGTGTGCCCACAGGCATGCAAGTCAAGGAGTGGGAAGGTGGAAATCCCAACAGTGGAGGACATAATCCTTCGTGCTATGCTTTTCATGGTGACACAGGCAGTGGGCTCCCAAGCCCAACATGAGGCTTCGAAGACCCATCTCCGACTGGCCCTCGAGTGTCTCAACCCCACCATTTTTAACTAGGCAGAGGTAGTAGCGGCAAGCATGAAGAGGCAACTCACCAACTGTCGTCGAGGAGAGACGAAGTAGTTTGGTTATGGATCCATCTTAGTCCCACTCATGCTAGAGCGAGTGCCGGCACTGCAGTTGCAAGACATGGATTTGGTCATACCCAGGCCACGTCAGACGAGGGCCACGCGATGGGATCACGTCATGCCATGAGGAGGTGGCGGACGACTAGTGGCATGGGGGACATTTTTCCGAGAGTGGTTGGAGCGAAAGACGATCTTCGTGGAGGATTGGCCGTATACTGGCATGGATTTCCGCAGAGATCTTGACATGCAGCTGCCCACTGGAGAGTAGTGGGATGATGGTGGTAAGACACTTGATCACATTTTTTTATTTTTATTTTTATGATGTTTTTTACTTTTTCATGTACATGTCCTAATGATGAACGCTGTGGTATGGAGATGTAGGACCAGTGAGACCCCTTGGACTGGCTCCAGAGGCACGGAGGGACGTGCAGGGTGTTGGAGCACTAACCCTGGCTCCTCCAGAGGATGATACGATGGATACAGTGATCCAGAACCTTGAGGGCCTGCTAGCAGGCATTCCATATTACATGGGGATCGAGGAGGTCCCCAGAGCATCCCTGATCCACACAATAGGAGTGGAACCCAGGGTGCACCACCTGTTGAGGCGCGTGGCACGAGCGGTAGTGCACTATAGGGAGCACAACCCACCGCAGTAGACACCTAGGTTTTTATTTCCTGCTGGTGATTTTTGAGAGACATGTGTCTCAGATGTACGGAGAACACAGACTCTATTTAGACATGTACACTTATTTTTTGAGCGCCTTGACGTGCCACACGATTTATATATATATATACATATTCCTGTGGTCTATTATTGTGCTTTACATGCTTTCTTGTATGATGTTTTGCAAATGTCTGTCTAATACATGATTAGCCAATGCATCAGTTAACGTGTTCAATTGTCATGGAATATGTTGATATGTAATGAAATCAAAATTTCTCTCTAACAATTTAACACATAAATACAACCTTAAAATGTGATGGTCTCTGACGGAATATCGCCCGTTGAGCTAGTGGACGACAAGTTGAGAGTCTAGGTTCATAACCAATGTACGAATACCGAGATTAATCGCCTCGGCCAGTAACTGAATCACAACACTATATTCAGCGACATTGTTTGTAGTACAACCTAAACATACACCTTGAAGATCTATCAACTCACCATGAGGATCGTAGATCACCCACACCGTAGAAGACAAGTTGCGGGTGTTGTGGCAGGCACCATCACCGAAACCAACGTAAGGTGCACCAGACATCTGCACAAGAAGCAAAAGACACAATAAGCGGCAATCACGCCTTCACACCAAGCCAAAAACATGAAAACACACACACAACACACCTGCTAAAACACACGTATGTACAAACCGAAGTGTATTGAATTCACGCATAGTACTTTTTCAAGTATAGCCCATTTCAGGGCTTATCGAGAGGATTCCCTTCATAATAAATTAGCTCGTAGGCCCATTTCCGCAAAACTCTCTTTACAATATAAGGGCTCAGACAAATGGGCTTGAGTTTGCTTGCCCCCAGCTTATCATTCACTTGATCGTATAGAAGGACTAAATCTCCCTCAACAAAAGAACGAGAATGGATAGTATGATCAAAGTGAGTTTTCACTCTCTTCTTTTGTGCTTCGATAGCTAGAGAGGCTAGCCGACAGGTCTCATCCAGCCATTCTAGGTAAAGAAGGCGTTCTTCTACTGGAGTAGTGTTGGGAAGTAATTCGACGGCCAAGTTCAACAAAGGGATCTCGCACTCGATTGGAAGGGTAGCCTCCAGTCCATAAACTAATTGAAATGGAGTGAAACCAGCGGCATCCTTCACAGAGGTTCGGTAGGCCCAAAAGGCGGAGAAAAAAATCAAGTGCTAGTTAGACTTATGCATGCCAACGGTACATTGAAGCATCGTAACCAGAACCTTCTTGATGGCTTCAACTTGGCCATTGGCCTGAGGATAGTATGGAGTCGAACTATCATGCCGTAAGCCTAGCTGGGTTGTTAGCTCGATCATCATGTGATTACGGAAATGCTTCTCGTGATCCATGACGAAGGCCTGAGGGACTCCGAACTGTGAAATACCATGGTTAAACAAAAATTGCGCCACTATGAGACTGTCTTTAGTTAATGTGGGAATTTCCTCGGCCTATTTGGTGAAGTAATCGACCACAACGATAATATACCCATGCCCCCCAGCTGAGCGAGGGTTACGGGTTGTATAATCAATGCCCCATTTTGCAAAAGGGTCGATGGTAACAACAGGGTGCAATGGAACGGGAGGCGCATGCATCTTCCGCTGGTATATCTGGCACTCGTGACAGGAGCAGACGACAAGAATGAAATCCTTAAAGATGGAGGGCCAGAAATAACCGGCGCGGAGGATTTTTTGAGCAGTAGCATATCTGTTTCATGTGACCACCACAGGCGCTAGAATGGTAGTCATTCAAAACTCGCTCAACTTCCTCCAAAGTTAGACAGCGGTGGAGAATGGAGTCGGCGCTGAGATAGTACAGGGTGTCCCCAATGATACGGTAGGGCTGAGACTGATGACAGATCTTTCGCCGAGCATCCTTAGACATAGCGGCACGAAAGGAGGATGTCTGCAGATATACAATGATATCCCCGTACCAGGGATTGAGGGTGCTAATTAGGAACAGAGTTTCGTCTGGGATATGGTCCTCTGACCGAGAGGGGTAGGAGATGGAAAAGAGCAAAGTAACTCAGCAAAGAGAAGGGATTTCTTAGACTTGGCAGTGGTGAATTCCAAGTCGAACTCTTAGAGGATGACAATCCACTTTGAGTACTTGCCCTCGAGCAACTGACATGACACAATGTACATCATCAGGTTGCAATCAGAAACCATGGTCGTAGTATGCAACAAGATATAATGGCGGAAACGTTGGACGGCACAAACGACGACCAATGCCAACTTCTCAATGTAAGCATATTGAGTTTCGGTATCTAAAAGATTACGGCTGAGATAATATATGACATGCTTAGTGTCATCATCATCACCTTGAACAAGAACCATGCCAATAGTGGTATCAGTAGTGGCCAAATACAGAGTATAGTTGCGATGATAATTCGGAGGACGCAACAATGGAGCAGAAACAAGGAGACCCTTGAGACGCTCGAAGGAATCTTGAGGGACGGCATCCCAATGAAAGGGGGTATCTCGCTGCAGTAACTGCGTGAAACCTTTAGCCACTTTGGCATAGTCTGGAATGAATCGTCTTAGAAAATTCGCTTTGCCCTGCAAGTTCTACAATTGCTTCAAAGAAGCAGGGGGTGGAAGATCCAAAATAGCCTCGACTTTAAGGGGATCCAAACGGATGCCCTCTTAGGAGATGATAAACCCGAGCAGTCTGCCTGACTCAATGTAGAAGACACACTTATGAGGATTAACCCTGATGCGGTAGTGTCGACAGCGGAGAAATATTTCGCAAAGATGAGCAAGGTGGTCCTGGCGTTTGCCTGAATGAGTTGGTAGATCATCCAGGTATGGTTGCACAATGTGACGGATGTCATGGAAAGCATAGGACATTGCACATTGGAAGGTAGCACCAACGTTCTTCAAATTGAAAGGGAGCTTTTTGTAGGTGAAAGTGCCCAATGGATAGATAAAGGCAATTTTGTGTTGATCGGCGGGCGCAATATTGATCTGGTAATACCCAGAAAAACCGTCCATAAATGAATACATTTTGCTCCTAGCACACTCATCAATGATCTGATCAATGAAGGGTGCGGGGAAGTTATCTTTAGGACAGGCCCGGTTAATATCACGATAATCAACACAGACTCAAATGGTTCCCTGTTTTTTATCCATAGGGACGATATTGGAGACCCAATTTGTGAGTAAGACGGGGTAAATAAAACTAGCCTTGAGAAGATTTTCAACTTCCGCTTTAATGGCTACAGCCTTTCTGCGGTGCACGGGGCGTAAATGTTGACGAACATGCTTAGCACTTGGATATGTAGGTATCTCATGCACCACTATGCTAGGATCAATGCCGGGAATTTCTTCGTAGGACAAGCAAAGACATCACGAAATTCACGAAAATGATCGGTATAGAGCTGAATTTCCTCCGGAGTGCAAGTGACTCCAACATGAATATGCTCGACAATCCCTGGTTTCGCAGAGATGTCGATGGGCTGGGTCTGCGTGATGTTTCCCATATTTCCTTCAGAAGAAACTTGATAAACTTGAATGGGTGTTTGAAGGGGTTGAGATGGGAGACAAGGAGCAAACCACTCGAGACAAGTAAGAATTTCCTGGTGGGCAGGGAGAAACGAGGAACGATGGTGATGATCAGACCAAGGCGGTTCCTCGAGAGACATGGTCTCAATAATGGCTCATCAAAAGGAAATATTTCCTTTAAAGGATTCGAAGAAGCATCATCTCCAAGGCAAGGGGAATGAGCATACGAGTCGGGAGCCCTGCTTGAAGGAGTAGGTTTAGAGGGGGGAGCAGATGCAGCAACGATTTCGATGTAGTTGAGCTCGATAGGACTCAATGGCATCTCATCACCCCAAGATTCTACCTAATCAGCAGGGGGAAGAACCTAAAGACCAGAGCAAATGGAAATCATATTAATAGGAGTGATGTTAGGAGGTGGGAGTGAGAAAACACCCATCAGGGCAGGATCTTTAAAAATTCCAGCTCCCACACTCTCATATGGTTTGGAGGTATGCTCCACAAAAGGCACATTGCCTTCGGAAGAGGAGGAGAAGAAGGATAGCTGGTCTACGGTGACAATCTTCCCCTGATGAGGGAAACAAATGAAACGAAATAGAGATGAAGCCACAACTTTCATGGCATATGTCTAGCTATGTCTGAGAAGGAGGTTGTAGGTAAGATTAGCATCAACAACTTCAACTTCCACTTCGACCATCTTCCCTTCCAAAGAAATGGGCAAACGTTGGAGTATACCATAAGGGCGAGACTCTCTCCCATCAAAGGCTTTCAAGGTTGTAGGAGATTGGCTCAGCATCGGAGAACCAATAGCCTTCCAACAGGCGACAGACATGATGCAAGTTGACGCACCTTCATCAATGACTATACGATGAATCATTTTGGAATTGATAATGACCTGTATGAGGAAGGAAATTTGATGAGGCAGTCTCGGTGTATGGCTTTCCAGGTCAAAATTAATCAGATCCGATTCAGCCGGGTCTATGCCACTGATGGTTGATATCAAGGACTTCCTCTGAGAGGGGCAACTCTGGAGTACTTCTAAGGTGGACATAGCATATGGAGCATGAGCTAAGTCCTCAATGATGTTGTAGTGCTAGGCAGCACGAGCATTAGGGTTGTAAGAAGATTTCCGGAGTACACCTTTTGGAGGGGGTCGGATGGGCATCTCAGTGCTAGGTCTCTCGATATGGAGCGGACCAGAACTGGACAGAGGAGCACTGCTCCAGCTTCCGCTTCCTTCTCCTAACGAGTAATCAACCTGAAACAAAGCAAAGGAAATACAACAAAGCACGTAACCGTATACCACAAGAACCATTTACTCATAAAGTCAAGAAATCATGAGCTATCTAGTACATTGCATACAAGACATAGGAAAACATCATTGATTGCATTAAATATAAAATAGAGTAAGCTTACAACCTAGGTCTTGACATTACAAGCCTTCTCAGGAGGGTCCAGCCAGAATGTTCTTGAAGCATTCACCCTTGAAGATGGATCTCCCAATACAAGTCTCTCTCGCTCACAAGTTTCCCACAAGATAAAAGCACTTCACAACCTTCCTCAAGATCCCAAACAATCCCACACTTGTCACAACAGCTATCTAACAAGCTCACAATACTATCAGCAACACTCCAAAGACTAAGAATTCCAAAACTAGTAGCTCATAGCAATGGTGAGAGCTTAAATAGGAGAAGGAGTCTCCATGAATGGTGGGAGGATGAGCTTATCTCCAAGGAGGGTATCACAAATGACAAAACAACCACGCCAAAGAAAGGAGGGCGACATAAATAAGGCCAACAACCAGGTCTGGAGTCATCTGGAAGGCCAATTATTGGAACAAACGTGCCCAAACTGGATCATCGTTGGCACATAACTGGTCTGCCATGCTGACATTGCTATTTCATAACGGAGCTAGTCATTTCATGACGGGAAAATACAAGCAACAGTTGTGCTGGCACATGAAATCCGACCATCGCAGGAATCATGTGTACTTTTGCAATGGCAGCGCTTGTGGACTATTTTGGAGTGCCCTTCAGTGCGTTTATTTGGCCAACAGACGTGATGAGGAAGAAACTTTCGCAAAGTGGGTCATTTGGCAATATCAGAGAGCATGAGCATGAATGGTTTTGAACTCATGGCACAGTAAGAAGACTGGGAGGATCACAGTGAAAAATTACTGTGTAACAATTGTCATCGCAACGTCTAAGGATCAAAAGCCAAAAATCTGTATACATCAAAACCTTTGAAGAGTTGACAAGTAAACATTAGATCTAAAGCAGAGCCTAAATTCACGAAGAGAGGAGACCATTGGGATGAAGATACAGTTCATTAGATGGCCGAACTACTGCGCAAATACCGAGAACTCTTCCCAACAATTTTTTTAGATTTCAAGGGGATCGTCGGAGATTTAGGTGTTATCATGATTATGTTGAAACCAAATGTGAAGCCCATCAAGCAGAGACCTTATTGGATAAATCCAAAGTATAAATAAAAGGTGCACCAAGAACTAGATAAGATGTTGGATACTGATATTATTGAACCAGTAAAGGAATGTGATTGGGTAAGCCCAATGGTGGTCCAAGAGAAGAAACAAAAAGGTGAAATTAGGATATGCATAGATATAAGGAAGTTTAATGATGCATATGTCCATGATCCATTTCCAACACCATTTATAGATGAAGTATTAGAGAATGTTTGAGGATATGAGGCTTATTCATTTATTGATGGCTTTTCGAGATACCATTAAATAAATATTGCACCATAAGATAGCAGCAAGACAACCTTCACGATGGAGTGGGGTTGCTTTCAATATTCAATGATGCCATTTGGATTGAAGAACACGCCTTCATTCTTCTCCCGAGTAGTGATTACGACATTCAAAGAGTTTATCAATAAATTTTTGGAGGTTTATTTTTTTAATTGGACTGTGTCTGGGTTGGTGAAGTGCCATGTTGTGAGTATGTGCCTTATGCTGGATACATGTTGAAGGTATCATATCATGCTGAATTTGAAGAAGTTCATATTTTGTATGCCCTTTGGAATTTTTCTCAGCAATTTTGTATGTAAGGAGATATTGATGGTGGATTCTATGAAGATCATTATGATTGTGAATTTTGAAGCTCCTAGGAATGTAAAGAAGTTGCATGGGACATTGGGGCACACTAGGTATTATAGAAAGTTTATTAAGGCATATGCTCAGATAACCACACCGATGGAAAAATTATTTAAGAAATATGTGATGCTTTTCTAGGATGACGACTGTTAGTGTAGTTTGGATGTCCTAAATGAAAATGGGGTAACCGTGCCTATTTTGGTGTTTCCAGACTGGAAGAAGGAATTCCATGTGCATGTAGATGCCTCTTGAATTGCCCTAGAAGTGTTATTAACATAGGAAGGAGTAGGAGAAATTAATCATTCGATAGCATTCACGAGCATAAATTTATCTAAGGCTGATAAGAATTACTCCACTACCGAGTGTGAAGGGCTAGAGATGGTCTACAAGCTACAAAAGTTTCGACATTTTTTGTTGGGTGGACACTTTAAAATGTATACAGATCACTCCATGCTGAAGTACATGGCCAATAACCCTGTGTTGGGGGGGAAGATCTACTAACGGATATTTTTATTTCAATAATATGACTTTCAAGTGATTGTGAAGCTTGGAAGGCTAAATGCATGACCAGACCATCTGTCCAGGATTGAAATAGGTGAAGAACCAAATAGTTTGGAGGGAAGATTGTTGGGTGTGTAGCACTTTTCAATGCGTGTTGTGGATGACCATTTTTCTAATATCATTTATTTTTTAACCATGGGTACAACTCTGGATGGATATTCTACTCAGCAAAAGAAGGAATTAGTAGTCCGCTATGAAGATTTTTCAATGATTACAGGTCACTTGTATAATATGGGAATAGATGAAATTCTGTGAAGGTATGCTCCCAATTTTGAACATGCTAGATGGGAATAGATGAAATACCGTGAAGGTATGCTCCCAAATTTGAACATGCTAGTATTCTTGCTGAAGCACATGGAGGAGTGGCACTACGTAGGAAAAGCGACCATGTAGGAGATTTTGCATGTTGGGTTATGGTGGCCCACATTACATAAGTATTCTAAGGCATACTGCAAGGCATGCAAAGCTTGCCAAAGGATGGGAAAACCTTTGTGAAGAGATGATTTTCCTTTAAATCCTCAGGTTTCATTGCAGGTATTTCATAAATGGGCCATTGATTTCATAGGTCCAACACAAGCACTAGGAAAGAAGATGAGCGCATAGTATATCATCACTGCAACATAATATTTAATGAGATGGGTGGAAGTGCAGCTACTGAAGGATTGTATGGCTATCATTGCTATGAATTTTTTGTTTGAATATGTTTTAACTCAGCTTGGATGCCCTAATATGTTGATGAGTGATAGGGGTACACATTTATTGAATTAAAAGATCAACACGATGCTTCAGGAATTCAGGTGTATCATCAAAAGAGCATGCCCTATCACCCACAAGCAAATGGAACAGTGGAAGAATTTAATAAAATCTTGGAGAATGCATTGACAAAGGTATGCAATGCGCAGAGGAATGATTGGGATATGCACGTACCAATAGTGCTATGGGCATATATGACAACTTGTAAGAAGTTGACAAGACAAACACTATTTAGGTTGGTCTATGGGATTGAAGAAGTGATGCCTATGGAGTATATTATGCCATGATTACGTATTGTAACTTTGACAGGGATGGTGGATCATGAGACATTTGAGGTACGGATCGTGCAACTAATGGAGTTAGAAGAGGACTACTTTCTTGTATGCTTTCACTTGCAAGTGCAAAAGGAATGCGAGAAAGCATGGAATGTTAGGCATATTAAGCTGCACACTTTCAAGTTGGATGATTAGTGCTACTATATGACAGAAAGTTCAAAATTTTTTGGGGGAAATTTCAAATGCACTTGTTGGGGCCATATGGTGTTAAAGAGATCACGGATGGTGGTACAGTTCAGCTCATGAAGATGAATGGGGAACCATTCCCTAGAAAACGGAGTGGAAGTAGGCTGAAGCTGTATACATGGGATCATGCCCCTGCGTAATGACTACATGGTAGTAGGATAGTCTTACTAATCTAGGTAGATGCAAGGGATTGCGGGACTGTTACACTAAATTTGTCACCATGACTATTTGCAGTTAGTATGGCTCCATCAACTGTCATACTATCCTCCTTGGCAAGCCTCATACCTCTGCCCTCCATGTAAAACTCCAAGAAAGAGAGAAAGTCATTAAAAATCTATATATCTCTGGGTACGCAGTTTCTCTTAGCCTTACCTGCGTGTACGCACCCCAAGTTCACAATACCTGCGTACTTGTACGCTCTGTCTGTAAAGCAATGGGTGCGTACTCCTGTAAAGGTCAAAAGGTGCAAGTTTCACTCCAAAAAAGTTACTTGTGGTCATTTCTAGAGCATTCTAGAAGCTTGTTTGACGTGTATGGAGCGCCTCCAGATGGTTCATGTATCCCTATCAAAGAGGAACTTATCCCATCAAGAGGGGAGCTATCCCATCCAAAGAGGGACTTATCCCATTGATGGTGGACCTGAATAACTTCCTCTAGAGCACTATAAATACAGGCATTGGGCCAGAGGGAGGAGAGGTTGAAAGCTGAACATTCCTAAGGGTAGATGCTGCTGGAATTAGGACCCCCTTGTAAAGCTTGAGAGGAGAGATTCCTATCCTTTCCTAGCCTTATTTGAGAGTGGGTGAGCTGATCAAAGTAAAGGAAAACTCTTGTTGGACCCTAGGAGGGACCTGCACAACACCAAGGCTCAGGTTGTAATGGTTCGGGATAGCTCCCCTCTTGATGGGATAAGTTCCTCTTTGATAGGGATACATGAACCATCTGGAGGCACTCCATACACATCAAACAAGCTTCTAGAATGCTCTAGAAATGACCACAAGTAACTTTTTTGGAGTGAAACTTGTGCCTTTTGACCTTTACAAGAGTACGCACCCATTGCTTTACAGACAGAGCGTACAAGTACGCAGGTATTGTGAACTTGGGGTGCGTACACGCAGGTAAGGCTAAGAGAAACTGCGTACCCAGAGATATATAGATTTTTAATGACTTTCTCTCTTTCTTGGAGTTTGACATGGAGAGCAGAGGTATGAGGCTTGCCAAGGAGGATAGTATGACAGTTGATGGAGCCATACTAACTGCAAATAGTCATGGTGACAAATTTTAGTGTAACAGATTACCCCCTAAAGTGCGAAGCCTGTAGTAGATAAGGGTTTCATATAATCTAGGGTCTGTATGATGGATATGTATTGTTTTATGAGTTTATCAGGTGCTATTTAATCTTTTGGCTTGTTAGTGAATGCAGGTTTCGAAGAGAAGGAGGAGCTCATCCGGATCGGCGAGGCTGGACTACTACAAAGCGTTGGACTAAAGGTATGTTAAAATCACCTGATTATTTGTATTCTCAATGCATGTTTAGAGAAAGGTAGTGTTTATTTGTCTTGTTTGTCACTAGAAAGCCTTTGCTTCTAGGGAGGTCGATTTTGTCCGCATTATTGACTCTTTCCGCATGATAGGGACTATAAACTATGCTGCTTGAAAAGGATAAAAACATAGTAGGGAGGTTGTGCGATGGAAGCAAGGAGTGTGATAGGTGAAGCTGCATTGGATGAGTTGTGCAATGGAGGATGGTACTACATAGATCGGTCCAAAAGTAGCCATTGGAGTCACTATTCATGATTTGATGGGAAAATTCCCATTAAGGGGAGTGGGTAGGCACCATTTATGGCAAAGATATTTGGAGATTTTCTGCTAAAGATGAATTTATGATCAGAAATTGTAGGGAACGGTCATATTTGATTTCAAAACCTCCGTTAAATTGGGCATGTCGATCTGCTGACAAATAATTTTCTTTCTGACACTTGTGTAAGAGCCCTCTTATCCCCATTATATGAGTTGACAGTTTTGGGAGGATTTAGCTTCAAGCCCAATATTTGTAACCTTTCTTAAGTGGAACCAGAAGATCATCCTTAACAAAATGGTTGCACAGTCAATTCTGAAGCCGTTATTTCTTAGGTAGAAGGTCCTCAAGATTTATCTATGTAAGTTGTGCCTAATATGCCTACAACACTGAGGTTTCCTAGGCCGAAGCAACCAACTATAAAAGAGAAGCAGAAGAAGCCTATACCATTGAGGCATTCGTCGAGGAAGAACCTAGAGGTTCAGTAGAAGGAGAAGAAGGATAAGTAGCCAATGAAAATTGTGGACCTAGAGGAAGAAGAATTCCATGGAGTGGGGGAGTTAGATTCTGAGGAGGATGAGCCTATCACATAGCTCCTAGAGTATATCCCTTTGCAGAAAGGGAAGAAAAAAGCAACCAAACATATTGATTCTGGAAAATTTATCATCTTAACACCCCTGTTACCAGAATAGGCTGAATTTCAAAGCATAGTCTTAGCGTGCATTCCAGTGCTGAAGATGGAGGATTGGGATGTCATGAACCACGAGAGATTCCCTCATTTGGCTACTCACAAATACATGACGAAGATATATTAAAACGAAACTGAGGTTATGCAGCTGGAACCCATGAAATGGGTTAGAGGTGTCGAGCAGGTCGGGTTGTTTCACATTCTTTGCGTACCACATTTTCACAGGTCAATTACCAACACTATGTGTGTGTGTCAGCTGCTCGCACCGGTGCACGATGGGTGCTTATGCCTCAATGAACCCATCACTATCATGGATATGTTCATCCATAGGTTTATGAAGCTCCCCTATAAAGGCATGGACCCTACCAAGGAGTTTTGGGGGAAAAGTAGAGAAAAGGAGCTAGAAGATAAGATGAAGGCTGAATTTGGCTTAGTAAAGAAGTCACTTGGATATTCTATCCACTCCATTAAATACCATATGTGTAGTTTTCCGCCCAAATCTTAGCAGGTAAGATTATGAGGAAATTCCGCACGGACGAAGTTCTGGCACGAGTAGTGTCATTGGCTACCTAGGGTGCGAAGGGAGTACAATATAACTGGGTGCAATATTTATGCAATGAATTCCTCGCAAACTATTGCAAAGCATAGGAGGAAAATAATTCATTTCATTATGCTTGGCTCCTATTGCTCATTGTCTTAGTCGCAGGGTGATTTTCGGAGGATAGTCAGTTTCCTTCGTAGGCAGAAGAGTTACTAGAGGCGGTGAAGTTCGCTTAGTTGTGGTAAAAAAAATATCCAAAAAGGATCAAGGAATCCAAGATTTTCCAGATATTAGTTGAAATGGATCTCCACGAAGTAAACAGTCAGTGGCCAAGGTTGTCTCCAACCTTGTTTGAGTAGATTAGGGCCTTCATCGAGTTCAAGGCTGATTTCCATAATGTATCAATCATGGCGCAGAAGGACCCTAAGCATATCTAACACAAATTTCCATACTTGTCTCAGAGATAGACATGCAAGAAAATGTGAGGAGTTGGGCCACATAGTGGCGCCAACCAATAGACATTGGTGCAGGTACCAGTAAGGGTGGATAAAGCTTTGATGCATAGAGAACAGTTGCGCAAAAGAGAAAAGAAGTAACACAGAAAGCAACGCAAGAATTGGATTAATATAAAAATGAAGAAGCTAATATTAAGACAACTACTAAAAAGGAGCGTAATGCCGAAGAGTGTTCCGAGACGTAGTGCATCGACACAGAGGAAGTCAAAGCTCTGAATTCCTAGAATACTAAAGAGTAGGAACTGTCAGAAGAGGGAGAATATGGAGGAGTGGAGAAAAGCACTCCCTTCACATTGAAGTAGCATAGTAAGGAGACAAATATCGCCCCATGGAATAAGAAAAAATAAGGTAAACAAGCGTGCATAGATCTGATGATCCCCACAGAAGGGGATCTAGATGAAATTGGTGACAAAGTCAGAGACACCACAACAGAGTTGTGGCAAAAATTTGAACAACAGTACATGGAGATGCTAGGGAGCATCTAAAAGGATCTGTGTAAGCTACAGATCCAAACATTCCGAATTCAACAGAGCATTAGGAAAGTAAGTGGGGTGGAAGTGAGCCTGGTGCAAGGGAGTGAGAAAGTTTTGGAACTGGAATGGATTCTGGACGTCAGAGTCATACCCTTACCAGAAGGATTTGTTCATGTGAAACTAAAGGAAGACCATGTTTTGTTGAGCACAATTAAAGACATCAGGGTGAACTTAGCCACGCTACAGCGTCAGACTCTCCATGTGCTGCATCAAGTTGTCTCGGATGAGCTAAGGATCAAAGAGCAGTGTGCCCTTGTAGTCATCAGCGAATTCAAGGTAAATAATGAACATATGTTCGTAGAGAAGGCTCATGGTCTAAAAGAAAAGGAAGAGCTGGATGCATGAATTCATAGCTTGGAGACTGCAATAACACAGGGGTGCAACTCATTTCCAGAGTTAAACATTCCTGAGGATGCCATAGCTATAGAAAAAATTAGGAAATTGGTTGTTGGAGTCCACACATATAAGGATGAGATAGGCAAAGTCACGTTTGATTTCCAGATGAAGATCTTAGAGCTACAACTAAAATTATGGAAAACCACTCTACGTGAGGTTTGCGAAAAGCGCGGAGCAACTATTAGGGAAAGCATGGGCAATTTGGATACAACAATCACAGACTGCATGATGATATTCATTCAGGCCATGGAATTATGGATGACTCTGCAAGAGGACCCAAAACTCTAACAAATTAACACAGATATCTTGGAGACATAACGAAGGTTTCATGAAGTCAGGGTGACTATGCGCACTTTGATGCCAGTCCAATGCCTCGCTCGATTGCAGGAAGGTAAACAACTATAGTCGTAGATTGAAGAGATACAAAGGAAAGGGTGATCCAAATTTAAACAGGAATGAAACAAATTATAGATATAACCATAAACACAAAGATTTAGCAGAAATGACACTATCTTTCATTAATATCAAATAATGAAATATGCTTACAAACAGAATCGAAATGAGACTAGCTCGGGCGATGGTAACTTATCTCTAAGAAGAGATGTGGTGGCCACATGCCTCTGAATGCAGTTACAATGAGGTTCAAGGGCCTTCTTATAATTGAAAAATAAGAGAAAACCATAAACAACCAAAACCCTAACCTGAGGAGATGTAACACCAAGAGTTTATGTGCCCCGTTGCGGTAAGTTGGGAAACAAACTTCCTGGGGTCATAACTTGGTCATATTATCTTCGTTTGACATGCATGATACCCTGTTGGAAATATATATATGAGGAATACAATTGAAAAGGTGATTACAATAAAATTTCTCATAGCAATATTGTTAAGAAAACGTCGTTTAGGGCCTCAAAACGGCTTTGGAAGTTCAGGACCCAAAAAACTACCAAAAATGGTAAACTGTACTACAAGTAAGGAAATTTAAAAACTAAAAGAAACATGGTTGGGGTCCACGTGGGATAGGTGGGTGGACACCATATCCACTTGGATCATTCCTCCCCCTTAGGAATTAATGGTCTCCATTGTGTTGAGTTCCTCCATGAGATGAGGAAACTTCTACTGAACTTGTTCCCTAGTGAGCCATTTTTCTTGCTGTAGGAGTTGGCTGGCTTTGACAACTTGGTGCATTTGGATATTCTGCTAGAGAGTTTTCTTGATATGCTTGTCCATGATCAGATTAGTTGCAGCTTGTTCCATGCAGTCTGGATTTAACTCTATTGGTGTGAGTTGTTCTACAATGTGAGATGTGTCTAGTAATGGTGGAAGGTATGGCCGAAGGCAATCCAAATTGAACACTGGGTGCAGGCCAAGAAATGGGGGAATGCTGATCTCAAAAGAATTATATACAACAACCTTGGTGATGGTGTATAGCCCATATCGAAGCGGGCGAATCTTGCACTAGGGCCCAACGAGGCACTTCTTCTGCAAATGTAGCCAAACTTTATCTCTAACCTAGAACTTGTGTGGCACCTGATGTTGATCATGCTGTTGCTTGTACTTATCATTAGCTTTATCCAATATGTCATGGACCTATTTTCAGATGTGTTGAATGTGCTTAATGAAGCTATTTTCCTTATCAGCTTCAGACTAGACATGAGCCGAATCTATTAGAGTTGCTGCAAATGGTATGGCTACATCAATGGGACATAGTGGCTGGAATCCCAAGCCCACCTGAAAAGGGTTGTGGCCAGTCAAGATATGGAGAGCCCGATTATAGCTATGTTGGACATAGGGGAGGCTCTCATCCCATGTGCATGGATGCTTTGAGTTGTACAAGCGAAGAATGTGTACGATCATCCCGTTGAGTACCTCTATCTAGCCATTAGTTTGGGGATGGAAAGTTGTGGACTTAGTGAGCTTGGAGTCCAGCACTGACCAGAGACTAGACCAAAATATAGTAAGGAACCTGTTGTCACGATCTGATATGATAGACTCTGGGATCTGAAAGTAAATCACACTCATTCAAAGAAGACTTTAGCAGTGGCTTCTATTGTGGTACTCTTCTTGCAAGCCGCCATAATGGGAATTTTCGAGAATCTATCGACGACCACAAAAAAAAGTCATTTACATGCTTAGTAGAAGGAAGGCCTGACATGTAATCCATGGAAATGGATTCCCAAGGTCGATTACAGGTAGGAAGCAGAGTATAAAAACTTTTCTTCTTGATTGTCAGTTTGGCAATGATGTAGGTAGTGTAGGATCTGATGTACTTCCCAACATCCTGTCAAATATTCGACCAATAGAAATACCTCTTCAGTATTGCCACCACTTTCTTGACCTCAAAATGCCCAGCATGCCAACTGTACTGCGCTTCCCAAGACATCTTTGCACGCTCGCTTCAAGGAACATAAAGGTGTCCTAGGTGGCATAACAGAGCATCTAGAAGGTGAAAATCCGAAACTTGTTGACCCTCCAAGAGCATATCGTATGTGTGGCTGAATTCTTGGTCGCTTTTGTAGAGAAGTGGCTAATCAGAAGTCTCGTTCCCACAAGAGTTGAGCATGGTGGTTAATGCCATGATTAGTGGTCAGTTGAGGCAGTATGCAACATTATTTGTGCTTCCCTTCTTATACTTGATATTCAAATGGAACTATTGTAGGTATGTGGACCACTTCTGATGGGAATCATTCTACAACTTCCCTTTCACTTGTATGAACTACAGGGGTTGGTGGTTTATGTGGATGACTGTTTCCTTCCCCAAAATGTAATGCTTGCATTGTCACTAGGCTTGCACAATGGAATAAATCTCTTTCTCATAAGTGGGATACTTGGGGACTGTGTCTGAAAGTGTCTCACTCTGATATGCCACTGGATTCCCTTGTTGAGTAAGGATTGCCCCAATATCATAGTCAAAGGCATTCGTCTTGATCTCAAATGGTTGTTGCAAGTTTGGTAATGCGAGCACTGGTGCTAAGAAGAGGCGATGTTTCAATACTGTGAATTCCTTCTATTGAGATTCACACCAAAATAATTTTGCTTTCACTCATCCTTTGGTGACTTGACTCAAGGGCCAAGTGATATGAGAGAACCCCAACACAAACCTATGGTAGAAATTGGCAAGACCCAGAAAGTTGTGGAGTTCCGTCAGAGTGGTTGGGGCTGGCCAATCTTGAATGACTTGGATCTTGGCTAGATCTACATGCACCCCCCGTTCATCAATAATGTATCCCAGATATTCAACATGGGTCATGTAAAAAGTGCATTTCTCCAAATTGGCACATAGCTTGTGTTGCCACAGTGTTTAGAGAACTTATCAAATGTGGTGGAGGTGTTCTTCCCAACTCTAGCCGAAGATCAGAATGTCATCCAAGTATACCACTACAAATGAGTTGGTGAATGGCCACAAGATGTCATCCATAAGACTCATGAAGGTTGCAGGACCATTCACACACCCGAAACGCATAACCAACCACTTGAAATGTCCCTCCTTCAGTTTGAAGGAAATATTCCACACATTGTAGGGTTCGATTAGTACTTGGTTATATCTAGACTTCAAGTCAATGTTGCTGAAATATTTTCCCCCTTGAGTTGGTCCATAAGGTCATAAATCCACAGAATCAGGTACATATTCCAGACAGTGATCTTGTTCAATGTCTGAGAGTTAATACAAAGTTTTCAAGTCCAATTCTTCTTCTATACCAACACGATCGGGCTCCCATAGCGCGATGAACTTAGCCGAATGTGACCTTTCTATAGTAGCTCCCGATTTTGCCTCTTGATTTCATCATTCTCCTGAACAGAGTTTTGATAGATTGGTCCATTGGGTAATGATGTTCATGGGGTCAGATTGATGGAATGCTTGACCTAACAGTGCAGAGGCGCCCCTGTGGGGGAGGTGAAGATGTCCTCATACTCCTCCATGACCTTGTCCATATGTTGTTGTCGAGTAGAGGGGTCCTATATGGAGGTCATGGCCATCATCTTCTTCTTTCCATGAGGGTGTATCACCAGGAAAACAATTTTCCTAGTTTTTGAAATGAGCTTACTTCATTTTTTACAGCAACCAGAGATATGGCGGTAGGTAGTGCTACCTTTGGTATCCTGTACAACTTATTTCCAAATGTAACAATAATAGCACAAGGCCTTGACTCATACACAACATGTCGTTTCCACAAGTATGGTTGGCCTAATAATACATCACAAACATCAAGGGGAGAAATGTCACATAATACCTCATCAGTGAAGGGCTTGATGTTGTATGGAAGGCAACATTATTGGCTGACGTGCAGATCTTGTCCTTGGTGAAGCCACCCAATGGTGTATGGTTGTGGGTGTGTTGTGGTCAGTAAGCCTAGCCACTGACCAAAAATAGTAAACTATGCCACAGTTAAGGAAACTAAAAAACTGAAAGAAACAATGGTGGGTGTCCAAGTGGAATAGGTAGGTGGCCACCAATATCCACTTGGACCAAAGTGACCCTTCTCAAGGCTAGAATATAGCCATGGATAGAGGAAACCTACACAAAGAACAATGCACCTAGCAGTAGAACGTTCGACAACGGAAAAGTTGGTTGAGGAAGTGCAACAGGCTACAGTGCAAGGTTCTACTAACATAGCAGTATTGCAATTCAACTTTAGTGACCTCCGCAACAAGATCAAGGCACCAGCAGAGTGACTCAAGGGTGAGTCACTATATTTTTGTTGGAGGCCTATTGGGATAGGGTCCTTATGGTCAGTTTAGTTTAACCAATTTTTGAGAAAAATTTAGTAAAGAATGTAAAGTATCAATGAAATTTGGAAGCAGAGCATGCAACTAATAGTCAAAGGGGACTTATCCCCTTGTTTGGGTAATTGATATGTTGGTTTTGAGACTCACCGATAGGCCGCAGGCCATGGTATTGTAAGCAAAAATGCTATATATATTTGATCCATAACGAGTCTGGAGATGATAAGGAAGATATAAGATTATTGTTTTGTGTAAGTGCTAAGGTATGAAATATCTATTTCTTGTACTTAGGTGAAAGGTGAAGGCTCCTGCAGCTGAGTGCACAGAGACCTTGGAAATTCTGTAGCTGAGTGCGTGGGCCTCTATAGTTGGGTGCGCAAGGTGGAAGAGTTTGTAAATCAAAAGCTGAATCTAATAAAGATTGATTTTAGAACAAATATCTTTCCTCTGTGTCTTATTCTTATTTATGTTCAAGTTATGCATGATGGCTTAATGATCTATTTTCTATGAAATAAAGTGTAATTACTACGTGAATATGTTAAATCTACAATTTTTGTGCATGAACTATGTAATAACATTTTTTCACAAAGGTAATGGTTAAATATTTTATGGTAACTTTGTGAATGGGTGGATCTGCTTGAAGGTAGATCTAGGGTTATTGTTCATTGTGCAAAAGTGGTGAATTTGCTTCTTTTAGATCTTTAGAGTCTGATCTCGGACCTTCGTGAAGGTCTAAGAGCCATTTTCTTATACTTGCAGTAGGGGACCATAGAAATACATAGATACGTGTAGATGCGGATATGATCTAGAAGGGCTTAATATTACTTATCACATGGTCTCTAGATGTAGAAACCTGGTTCTAGTGTCCCCTAATACCGCTTTGGGGTAAATTGCAGCTTGCGCTATGCTGGTTGTTTCCAAAAGGGCCAGCGGTTAGGGATTTTTTCGTTGGCATGATCAACTCTAAACCTGGGTCAAGCCCCCTTAAGCCAACAAGGCCTGGCTCCTAGCCCTAAAAAGGTGGTTTAAATTCTATGGTCACTGGCACATAGTTGGCTCAAAAATACTGTAGTCATTGGGAAGTCGGCCTGTCGGAGTGACTGAAGGATTTCAACCACATGGGGGCCTTGTCATGGTAGTGACTAGGGATTTAGTTTAATAAATATCTAAGTTAACTTAGAGGTTGGCCACCTTAGGTGTTTGGTTAGCTCTTGGGGGTCCCGTAACACTTGAGGGAGGTCTGTAAAGTTTTGGTTTGTCGGTTTCACTTCCTTAAATATACTTAGGGAGTTTAATCATATCATAGTAACTCTTCATCACATGTTTAACCCGATGGACTGATAAGCGTAGGTAAGTGTGGGAGGAGGATGTTACAACAAAGAGACAGATAAAAAATCTAGTTGATTCTTGCCTTGTAGAAATTAGGGGCATCATTACTAAAGTCAAATTGAATTGGATGCCATTTGTATCATATGATTTCCTCATAGGTATAGATTACTTAGAATCCCATAGGGAAAAGGTGGATTGTTATTAAAAGTAATGGAGTGCCTTAGCTATGAAGGAAAACCAATAACACTTTAGGGTATTAATCATATGATAACATTCAAAATGATCTTAGTGATGCAAGTAAAGAATTTCAGTGGCAAAGGTTGTGTCCTCTATGTTATCCAAAGAACAAAGGAGAAGGGAAGATGGAATTTTGCAACTATGCGTCGATGACAAGAAACTAAATAAAATGACTATGAAAATTAAGTACCCACTACCAAGTATTGATGATTTATTTCATCGACTGAAAAGGGCTCTTGTATTTCGTAAAACTAATTTACAGATTGGTTAACATCAGGTCAGAGTCAAAGAGGAATACATTCACAAGACTGCATTTAGGACGGTCACTAAGAGTCCACAGTAGTGTAATTATGGCTTTAAAATGTTCCAAAAACCTTTATGTGACTAATTAATAATGTACTCAAACCATACTTGGATAGATTTGTGTGAGTTTTTGTGGATGACAACATGTTGTATTAAAGAAATTAAAAGGGGCATGATGACCACCTAAGAGATTTTCTAGAGTTGTTGAGAGAGCATAAATTGTATGCCAAACTCAATAAGTATGAGTTCTTTCAAACTCAGGTTCACTATTTGGTGCATGTAATCTAAAAATGAGTGGCCACAGATCCACAAAACATCAAAGTGATAATGGAGTGTTTCGTGCCCCAAAATGTGACAAAAGACAGATAATTTTTGGGGTTGGTTGGTTAGTATCAAATATTCAATCGAAACTGCTCGAAGATTGGGTATTCGATCATTTCCTTACAAAGAAAAGGAGTAAATGTTTAATGGACACATGAATTTGTAACTACTTTTGAATAGTTAAAAAATTTACTCATTTGTGTATCTATCTCGATAATAACTAACTCGGGAATGAAAGTGGTGAACTAAGCGGCGAGGGTTTTGAACAGGGGGCGACAAAAGCGAGCTGGTAACTATGTAGGGGCATGGAGGAGGGAGCTCCACTCCCTCCTACAGTAACATGGTTCCAAACAGAAGAAAAGAGACAAGTTTGAACAATTTCAAAAAACCAACGGAGGTAGAGACAAAGACAACTGGTACTCAAAATCCAGAAAGTAGTAAATCCCTTGAGAAGGAAGGGACCCATAAGGAGGCTAGGAGGGAAACAAAATCTGGAGACAATAGTCAGAGAATGGAGAAAAAATCTATGACGGGACCCTGCAAGCCCAAGTCTAACATTAAACCCCGGGTGGTCTTAAATGATCTTACACTACATGTGCACAGAGATCACATGGCGACTTATGCGGTCATATGTAATTTTATGGGTATATGGCCCACAAGGAAAGCGTTGTACACATGGATAAGAAACAACTAGAAACCGAAGGGAGAAATAAATCTACATCTTGGGTCCAAGGGTTTTTTCACAATACTTTTCACTATCCTGGAGGACAAAGACAGAGTTCTGGAAGGAGGACCCTACTTCTATGCTGTTGCAAGCCTTTACATGTGACCTTAGGTGATGAACTTTGTTCCAGAGCGAGAAACATTCACATCGGTCTTGGTATGTATTAGACTATACTTCTTGCCTTTAGATTATTGGTTTCCGGAATCCTTAAAAGCTATAGGTAATAAATTAGGGCATTTTATAAATATATCAGAGGTGACTTTGTGAGGTAAATATACCTCCTTCACCCGCATATGTGTAGAAATGGACTTATCGGGAGCACTCCCAGATGAAGTCATCCCAGAAGTATATGATGAGGAATGGGTACAGGTGATTGACTATGAACACATCCCATTCAAACGTCGTAAATGTCATGAACATGGGCACCTCTTCAGGGACTGCCCACTCAATAAAAAGGAGGACAACCTGAAAACCAACATAGGAAAAGACCTTGAAGGTTTTACCAAAGTGGGAGGCAGAGAGAAAGGAGGGGGAAAAGGTATGAAAAGAAACCTAGCGAGAACAAGCTACCAAGTCATAATAGTTTCAAGATTTTAGAAGAAAAGGGGTGGGGGGGGAGGGCGATGAATGGAACGAATAAGGAAATGAAGGACATTCATACAAAGAAAGAAAAAGATGACTGCATGGAAATCTTATAGGAATACAATGAACAAAAGGAAGCCCCACCAAGCACTATGGAACTTGGTAGGGACCATGAGATGACCCCAATCGAAGTAGGTATGGAGGACCAAGACCTACAGGAGATTCTTAATAGGGAGAACCTTGAACTAGAAAAGTTTCTAGAGCAGTGAACCAACAAAGGGAGTGACTCTTTGCCACAAGAGGAGTTTGACAAAGTACGACAGATATTCATCCAAAGGTCTCAAAAAAAGGCTGCATGAGTCAAAAGGAACCACGACAACTAGGAGAACAAAGGGGTTAAATCAATGGAGATTACATTAGGAAACTCCCCCAAAAACCCAGGCAAGAAAAGAGGAAGAAAGAGACAGAATGAACTTCTATCAGAGTGTTGGAAACTCATGATTAATTCAGGTAAGATGAAATATCTCACCAGTTACTCTTTCGCAAACCCATCACTATGAATCTTAAAACCTAGAACATTAGAGGAGTAGGAAGTAAAAGAAAACAAAGAAATCTCAATAACAAAATAAGAGAAGAAAAACCAGACATGGTGTTTATATAGGGAACAAAATGCTTAGTAGACAAGATCAGAGAAATACATGGTAAATGGATTATCAAATATGAGTACCTAGAATTCAAAGCAAATAATATAGTGGGGGGAATTCTTGCTCTATGGAATCCTCAAAAATTTGAGATCCTAGATACTAAGGCATCCAGAAACCACCTTTCAATGGTTATACAACCTTTGGGGGACAAGGATTGTTACATGATCACAAATGTCTATGGTCCTCAACTTCTTAAAGACAAACTCAGGCTCCTCACCTCTCTGAAGGAGCTGAGAGAGAGACACCTGGATTCTGGGAGGGGACTTTAACATGATCAGATCTCTCACAGAGAAAAAAGGAGGGACCAGAACACTTGGACGAGACTCAATTGGCTTCGAAAACTTCCTAAACAACATGAGACTAGTGGATATGGACACAATAAATGGTACCTTCACATTGAATAACAAGAGAGGTGGAACTTCCCAAGTTGCCTCGAAACTAGATAGATTTATAATCTCAGAGGATCTCCTTCTCTCTGGTCATATCATGAGAGCTCTTATCCCACCTTTTGGAGGCTCAAACCACTAGCCCATCTAGTTGGAAGCTTCATTTATTGGCACCCTAAGGAACAGACCATTCAAGTTTGAAAATGTCTGGCTCACGCACCTTGACTTTATTACTGATATTGGAAAATGGTGGGCGGAAGACATGCCCACCTAAGGCACAAAAATGTTCCTCCTGCAACAAAGACTCAAACACATCATGCTAAGGCTCAAAGAATGGAACAAAAGTGAGTTTAGCAATATTTTTGAAGCCAAAAGAGAAGTGGGAAAAAAACTACAGGAAACTAATCAAATTCTCATCACAGAAGGCTTCATAGACAAAAGGAAAATGCAAGCAGACTCTCTTCAACAAGAATGGGACAGTAGATGCCAGCATGAGGAAATATTCTAGAGACAGAAATCAAGAGTTCAATGGAATAAAGAAGGGGAGAGAAATAATAGGTTCTTTCACAAGTCTACCATGAAACACAAGGCTCATACTCGGATCACAAAACTCATAGATCCTCAAGGGAAAGAGCTAAATACTCACAAGGAAATGGAATCTATTCTGGTACAACATTTCCAAAGCATAGCAAAGGATACCATTGCAAACAGATCTCAATTCACTAAGAGATTCACCTAGTATATTCCAAAACTGGTAACCAGGGAAGATAATTATAATCTCAATAGGCCAGTAGTGGAAGAAGAGGTCAATGAAGTAATCAAAGAGATGCAGAATGGGAAAGCCCGAAGCTTGGATGGTTTCAATGTAGACTTTTTCAAAACATGCTGGGAAATAGTCAAACATGACATTCTTGATGTAGTGGACTCGAGAAAATCAAGAACAGTTCTGAGAGTGATTAATGAATCCTTCATAGCTTTAATCCCTAAAGAGGAAAAAGCCATAGCACAAAATAGATTTAGACCCATATCTTTATGCAATTTTGTGTACAAAATCATTTCAAAAGTTATCGCTAACAGACTCAAACCCCTTCTTCCAACTCTCGTGTCAGAGGAGCAGACTGGATATGTGGAAGGTAGACAAATTCTCAATAATATCATTCAATCTCATGAAGTGTTCATTCTCTCAAGACCAATAAGCAAGCAGGTATGATAATACAATTGGACATAGTGAAATCTTATGATAAGCTAAGCTGGTATTACATCAGGGTAGTTATTAAAGCTTATGGATTTGACCACAATTGGATAAAGTGGGTCATGGCCCTAGTTACCACTACTAGTTGTTCAATCCTTCTTAATGGCTCTCCATCCATAACCTTCAAGCCATCGAGAGGCCTCAGGCAAGGATATACTCCCTCCTCATTCCTCTTCATTCTCATGATGGAAGGATTGGGTAAAGCGATCAATTTAGCCAATGAGGAAGGAAGAATCTAGGGACTCAAACTTACTCAAAATGGGGACACATTGACTCATCAGCAGTTTGTGGATGACACTATGCTGCAGGGCATACCCACTGTTAAGGAAGCCAAAGCTTTCAAACAAATCTTGCATGATTTCAGAATGGCTGTTGGCACTAAGGTAAGCCTCTCAAAATCGAAGATTTTCTTTTTCAATACTGATATCTTTATTCAAAGAAACCTCTCTAGAATTCTCGTCTTTCAAAGGGATCATCTTCCCTCCAAAACTCTGGGAATGCCTCTCACTGATAAACCTCTAAGTAAGGAAGTCTGGGAGTCAATTACAAATAAACTGAAGGACAAAGTCAACAATTAGACTAGCAGATCCTTGAATTTAGAAGGAAGGCTAGTTCTTGCAAAGGTTGTACTACAAACCATTCCAATTTTATGTTTTCAACCGTTCCTATCCCAATAGGAGTTTTATAGCAAATCAGGAATATCCAAAGAAATTTTCTTTGGGGTAAAGGGGAAGAGAAAAAGAAATGGGCTCTAGTAGCTTGGGACAAGCTTTGCAAACCCAAAACCCATGGTGGTTTGGGTCTCCATGACCCAGACACTCTAAGAAAATTTTTTGGAGAAAAAATTTGGTGGAGATGGCTAAAGGAAATGAGAAACCCCTGGGCTAAGCTTTGGAAACAGAAATATGCGATGGACTAGTAGGAAAGGGACCATATTTCAGTGATAGGACACATTAGGGGTTCCCATATCCGGAACAATGCTTGGGAGAATAGAGCCTTAGTTCAAAAACATAGTTTATGGGAGACCAAAAATGGGAATCTAGCCGGGTTCTAGGAGGACAACTGGCAGCAGGAACATAACCTATGTAGAGAAGGACTGGACATCATAAAAAATGATACCATTAATAAAGCACTTAAAAGGGTAAGTGACTTTCGGGATCAGTCAAGAGACACTATTAAATGGAGAATTCGGAAGGTACCAAATTACAGTGAAGAGACCCCTTTGAAGGCCCAAGCTAAAGTTCTTGAAGCGATTCTAGAAAATAGGAAAATTTTGACTTCAACCTTGAATGATCTACTAAGATGGGGGAGAAACAATGAGGGCATATTCAACCTCAAAGAAGCCAAAAGAATAACCACTGGACTTAACTATCCAATCCCTGACAAGGCTTGGAAAGATCTTTGGAACAACCCACACTAGATGAAGATCAAGCTGTTCATGTGGCTGGTACAACATAAAAAGATTATGACTTGGGAAAATCTTAGAAAGAGAGGTTTTGCTACTCCATCAAGATGCTAATTATGTGGTCTACAGGAGGAAACTATGGATCACCTTCTCAACCTCTGCTCTTTCACCTCCACCTTATGGAATTGGGTGGCCTCTATCTTCAACCAAATAGTCAAGAACAAAAATGACATTACTGAAACTTTAAAGAATTGGAGGAAAGACTTCTCGGATAATGAGACAGTCAATTTAGCCTGGACTCTGATTCTAGGATTTTTGATCTAGGATGTTTGGAAAGAATGCAACAACAGGATCTTCATAGCTAAATCTAGCTCAACATAAAGCATCATGGCTCAGATCCTAAACCAACTCAAAGAAACAATTACTGCCCTTCTAAAGCAACCACCTGAGAAACCCCCTGGTCAATGGGATGCTCACATTCTTGAAATTGTGGGGCTCTAGTCACATGTCCCTCAGGGCATAAAAAAGAAAGCGAGGCACATATCTGAAGGAAAGGCATTTTGGCAACCCCCTCCCCATGGCTTTTTGAAATTCAACATAGATGGAGACTCAAAAGGAAAACTTGGGGATGCTGGTTACAGAGGAGTCATAAGAGATGAAGAGGGCAATATAAAAGTCATCTTTCACAGTCATCTGGGGAGGGAAACTAATAATATGGTGGAACTCATGTCCATTGAGCAAGGCTTAGAAATTCTGATTGAACATAATTTACATAACACAATCATAGAGGCAGACTCAGAATTAGCAATTAATTCGGTCAAAAGGATAAGCACTGGCACAGCACCAGAAAAAGTTTCCACTAGAGACTTTTGTAGGTCTATCATCGAATTCAATCTCACCTAAGAACACTTATAACTCTTAGCTTTGTTCATGTGCACAGAAATACCAATAGAGTGGCAGACCGGCTAGCTAATGAAGGGGTACTATGTACAAGAGACAATAAGTGTTGCTCGTGGGAGTTGGTTCATGTAGGACAACTGCGTGAGGACTGCTACACTCTGGCTCATGTAGATAGGGAGAATTATCAGTACATGAAGGGGAAACTGCCAGTTGAAAATTAAGATGATGGATGTTAAGGGTTTGACAAACAAACGACCCAAGAACTGGCATATTTGGGTCACACAGATGGACTGAAGGTAGAGGAGAAAAAACGCAAAGCCAAAAGGTGGCACGAAGAGATTTGCTATAGTACAAGGTGGTTTTGCTATAGTTACAGTGGTTTTTGGGCTTCCGCATTACTTAAGTGGTTTAACATAAATTCTTCTGATGCCACCAACCATTCAACTCATGGCTCAAGGAGGAGAGAGAATATTGCCTTCATCGGACGGGTATTCCTCACTCTTCTTTCCAGCTCGATATCCTTCATAGTCATAAGATCTAGTGGTACTAGATCTATGGCTAAGGTTTGTTGTGATAGTTGGTGGGACCGAGATATCTTCCTTGCACATTCCTGCTCAGGAGCAGGATTGGGGAATTTTAGGCAGAACAACTAATCAATGGTTATCTACCTGCGGACCTGAAATTTTTTCACCACGGTCTCTATTTCCTCATTGGATCCGCTTAATGACTTCTTGATTTCACTTGTTTTTGTTTAGAAGGTTGTTATATTTTGTGGGCCCGTAGCCAAGATCTCGAGCAGTTGGCTTAGATTCCAAAGCACAGGGTGCCAGTTAACTCTTTGGCATTCGAGTCCTTTGGGGGTGTTGTATTTTATGTAACCATTTTTTTTTAGCTTCATATGAATAGAAGGTATGATTCTTGCTTTAACAAAAAAAAAGAGAATAACTAACTCGGAAAAGAATTTTGTAGTTTTCACTGATGCTTTTATGGAGGGGCCTTGTGGATTCTTGATGTAAGAAGTACATGTAATCTATTATGAATCTAGGAAGCTAAATGAGCATGAAAGGAATTATGCCACTCGTCATTTGGAGTTCTCATCCATTCTGAAACTAAAAATGTGGAGACATTACCTACTAGAAATAAGGTGTGTGTTGATGACTTATCACAATGGCTCAAAATACTTGTTTTATCACCTAAGCTGAATTCTAAACAAGCCAGGTGGCTAGATTTGATGAGTCAATTTGATTTTGAAATTAAGCACTTCAAAGAAAAAAAGAATAAGGTGGTAGATGCACTTAGTATAATTTTGTAAGAGGTTCAACTAACAACCATAAGAAATTTCCTATTTGATATCAAGGAGAAGACTAAAGAAGGTGTTTTTGCTATGACAAACACCATCCAAAATTTTACCTACACTTGAATTTTGGAGCCTACTTTGGATCCTTTGATCAATCATTCCATGGTCACTTCTTGATCGGTCGAAGTCACTTTCTCACACATGCTTAATTCTCAACAAGCTCATGAGCTCATTCTTTTATCCAAGCTTTCACAAACATAACACATTCCATCAAGAGAGTGCTTATGCAATGTTCAACCCATGTCAACAGTCATTGTCCACTACCATTGAAAGTCCCTCACTTTTGTCTTTGTTTGTAGATCTATTGTGGTGAGTTTTTAAAACTATCACTTTTTCTCAACTTCTCTTTCGTGAGCTGCTTTCTTTCACTTTAATTAATATCATTTTCATGTTATATTCATTCTGGCATGTGTCACTTTCACTGTTGTTCAGGTATTGTAAGTGTCATTCACACTTTTTTCTTCATATAGTAAATGCCATCTTTTAGCATGTGGAGTGTGGCATAATAAATGAAAGCTAATTTTGGTGGTTTCAAGGGGTAAACTTTCTGTAAGTGATTTGATCTTACCATGTAAACACGTATAACACTCATTTCCAATGTTTTAAGCATTATCGCACAAGTGTCGTCAAAGTCATCGTAAAGTGTATCTTTGGGGTCGCACTTGATGTAGGTCATTGCAAAGTTGTTACTTTAAAGGAAGGATGTTTTTCATGTGTTTTGAGTGTTCCATGTTGTGTCCTCAAGTGATCTAAGTGTGTGCTCATGTTAAGAGGCATGCCTTTTCTTATCTTCCTCTCACTGATCCAACACTTAGTCAAATAATATAAACTCTTTGATCGGACCAATTAACCTCCATTAGTAAGCCTAAATGGTGCATTTTATGGTCTCAACCCTCATGTAACAACCTTGTCACTTGGCACCACGCAATGTGAAATTTCAGCCTCATAGGACTATGCAATGCATAGTCTCAATGCTCAAGGCTGACCCATGAGCTACGAAACTATGTAATATTTCCCTCTAGCCAGGTGTGAACTACACATTATGTAGTCTCAGCCCTCAAGCCCAACCCTTGACCTACTGAACTATGAAATTTCATAGTCACCTAGCCTCCTTTTCCTTTTAGCACTGCATTACGGGAAAACCTAATGCTCAAGCCCTCAACCTGGCTCATTCAATCCCTCAACAATGCAGTCAATCAAAACAGGACTACAAAATTGTGCATTGTGCAGTCTCAAGCCTCAAGCCTCCAACTTCAGCTCTTAACTCCCTCAATTGCACAGTCCCTCTACCCAAGCCTCCAAAATTGTGTTGTGAGTAGTCTCAAGGATGAACCCTCCATCATGAGTCCTTGAGTCCCTCAACTACACAATCATTTGACCCTGGCCATCCTGAAATACACATTCTTCAGTCTCAAGCCCCAGTCTTGGACCTTCGCCTCCATAACTATACAATCCTTGAGTTAGTAAACTAGCCAGTAACTAGTTCTAACCCTAGTAAGTGATTTCATGAAGCATCTCAGGCTATTGTTTTACCATATTGATGTATTCCTCTCATGGGTGGATTGTAGTCATAGGTATTCTATTATGTCATGATAGGGTGATGATGAAGAAGGTGGAGGAGGAGACCATGTTAGAAGACACCTAAGGAGTTGAGGAGATAAGATGATCATTAGGTAAGAAGATGAAGGAACACTATATTGTAATATAAGAAGGAAGATCAAGACCACATTGAAGACTCCTTATCTTCAAGTGATAAGGAGGAGGAAGAAGACTAACATGAACCATCTTTTCAAGAAGACACAAAGAAAGAAGTAGTAAAAAGTTACTTGACATTGCCATGTCATCATGAATTCCATGTCATCAGTGTCATGATATGTTGTTTCATGAGCCATCATGTGCCACAACATTCATGGATTATGTAATTTTATATCGAAAAATGTAATGTAAAGTGGAAGTCCATGTGTCATCTATGTAATGTGAAGAGTTGTGTAAGAAGTTGAAAAGTCATGAGAAGTCAAACAATCATGAGGGTAGTCCAAGAGTCATAAGGGAGGTGAAGGATCACACCATTTGTTATATATATACACTCATTGTTCATCCAAGATAATTTTCACCTTGGCTTCTCCCATAAGGCATCATTGAGATAGAGTCTGTACTTTCTCGGAGCAAGTCATGGCTCCAATTCTACGCTATTGGAGCTAGTGATGTTCGTTGTACTCATGTATCTTATGACTTAATACTTGAAGGCTGATGGCCAACATGTTTTCATGCATGGATTGTGAATATTTGTAAGATTGTTCTATGAATGTTTATGAATTGTGTTTTCTTTCACATGTACTAAAGTATTTGAACTATTTTGGTTATTTTGGTGCTTATCTAATTGAAAATGTGTTGTAATGGTTGTAACAATTTTCACATCTATGTGGATTATTATGCTTGATGTTAGGCAATTATATTTTCACTTGTGTGTGCCTATACTACAATGGTAATATTACCTCTCTCTAAGAGGCTCATCTTTCATTCCTCTCCAGTAGAAGAACCTTGATACAACCACAACGGAACATTTAGTAGGCATACTTACTTGATTTTAACAAAGGAAAATACATGTTTCTCTCTCTTGCTGATAGCTAAAGCTAATGAAAATGTATAAGAATATACGGAAAATAGGCTGATATTTTGGATGGGGCTCATATTCCAAATGGTGTGAGGTATAATTTGTACTTGATATCAAGGAGATCCCCTTGGTTGATGGAGTTACAACACCATCAAAAAAATGGCACTAGAGGGAGGGCCAAATGACAAGTTGTGCCCATTGAGTATATTTTGAATATCTTATCTTAAATGGCTATCCTAAAATCATACTCCTGGGGTGTTTTTCTAACCTATCCTCTTGTAAAATTTCAATCCTTGATGATCCTCTTTATCACTTGTTCCAATTGAAGTTTGATGGTGAGGATGGAACATCCATAACCAAGCACATTTTCGATTTTCTTAAGTTTTATGAATATTAAGAAATTGATGATGAATATTTTTCATTTGTGACTTTCTTCCTCACCCTTGAAGGTCATGTTAATCGATGGCATCATACATTATCATCTACTTCCATCCATTATTTTCAACATTTCCTTGAGGATCTTTATCAACCCTTTGATAGGTATGATTACTGAGATGTTCTTAAAATAATTAACCAATTAAGAATGAAGCGTAATGAATCAGTTAACGATTTTTATGATATATTCCTTCACCTTTGTTATTAATTTCTTGAAGAGTATATGGATTGGGATTTCTTGAGAAAAGGTTTCAGCATTTGGTTCATATCTCTTTTCATGATAAACCTAAACCCTTTGGTTTTTCTACTCTTGTAAATCATGAGACACCTCTAATTTCAGAGGATGAATTTACTACTCCTTTTTTCACTTCTCCTCCTCCTTTTCCAGTTCCGATGAGGGCATCTCCATATGATGATAATTAAGTTGGTAAATATGCACATAAAACTCCTAATCCATCTTCTCATCCTCCTTCTGTTTTTCATGATTCAAATTAAATAGAGGAAATCATGGAATTGCTCGCGAAGCCTATGGTGAAAACCAATTTTTCCATTCCATAATATGGTATTAACACTCATAAATCTAGTATTGAATCTACTTTGGATTTATTCTATCCTCTATCATCTACATTTCATGACTCTTTGTAGCATGATCCGCTTGATCAATCTGCTCCACAAACTAGTTTTTCACACTCTCTTGATTTTTAAGTTGTTTCTCCAAATCGTGATCAGGTTCAATTTAGTCACATTACATAGGTAGAGGAGCAGGAAGGTGAATATTCTCTCAATATTTCTTCTCTTTTCAAAATCCTCCATGTGAAGATGGTGTTTCCTTATTCTTCGCTGATATTCAGTTTGGTAATCTTAGTAGTCAATCAAATTTGATTAATTTTCATAATCAATCTCATGTCTTGGCCAACAATAATTATGATGAGGATGACTCCATTGATATATATGATGATGGCTGCCCAAGTACACCAAATGATCTTTCAGTTCCTTAAGAATATTTTAATTTGGAATATTTTATATTTGGAATTTGATTTGGTCAAAGGTGATATTCTTACTGAAATCTCCTCTTCATCTCACTATCCATTATGCTCTGTTGTTTGTGATACATCTACTTATGATGGAGAGACTCCGTGCTATTCAATCTCTTCATCTGACGAGTTAACTTCTCAATTCACACAAGGTGGTGAGAATATCCATGATGAAAGACAAAACATTCAAATCATCGAGTATTCTTTCTATCCATCGCCATCTCTCGTTTTGCATAAATATAATTCTTCAAATTAGCTCTCTCAGGAAATTTTCCTAATTCATTCATCTCCAGATTCATGATCAGAAGAATCTTTCAAATTGAGTACTCTCGTTGTTGAATTTGTAATATTTGATCAAATGAGTGAAAAATATGGTTTCCATCTAGTTAGCAGGGTCTTACTGAAATCAGTGGTAGTAGCTATCCTCAAACGTGCACGATCTAGTTCAATCTTCAAAATGCGATTTTACAATTGTTGAAAGTTTCAGGACCTGTCAGGGAGTCAAGGAACTTCAACTTCTGTTGATGATTATTTTAGAATGTCATGATTCTGGTAAGGTCCATGAACTAAGTCAGATCTAGTTTCTCTCGTGAAATCATTCCCTTCGCATGGTTTCACTGGATGTAAATTGCTTCTTGAAAGATATTTGGTATTGAAGAAGTAGTTTTTTAAGCTTTCAATAGTTTATTTCTAATCGGATTCATGAATCTTCTTCAGTTAATTCATCTCCATGCAAATCTCTTGTATCAAACTTGAGTTTGGAATGTGTAACTGCCATAGAATCATGGAACTGTGGAGTTAATTATTTCAAAAACCTTCTTTGGCTAAAGTAATCATGTCTATCAAATTCATTTTAGAATAGCGAGCTCTTTGTTTTTCTTATGAATGTTATATGGTTAATATGTTCCTTCATTGCATGTGAAATCCTCTCAAGTGCTAGTGAAAGCATGAGTTTTTGGACGAATCAAATTTTTATTCATTCACTATGTCCTAATTGGTCTCATGTGTTTTTTGTGCTGGAATTGCTTTTAAATCCTTTTGATTATTACGAGGCTTGTACAATTTATCACTAGTTATAGGAAAATGGTTTGTCAGATGCGATACATGAGGAGTTGGGTTCTATTTTTTAGAGCATTTGTTGAGGAGTTCAAATTTATTTATCTCTTGCTAACTACTAACTGGGAATCTAATGCTTTAATCATCCCATCTTATCATGATGACTTTCATTTAATTGACCATTTTCCCATAAACAAATATGATGACAATTTTCATACATTCTTTAATGCTTATGGTTTAACATATCACTATTTAGGTACTTGTCAAGCAATTGAGGCACTTCATCCTTCGCTGATGGTTATGTTAGGTCCTCCCCATTTTAACAAGCCCTCTGAATCTGATCAAATTCATTTCCCCTCATGAGATTCTGATCTTAATACTATACCTTTAATTGAAAATTCACCTCTTCAAGGATTTCAATATTTTCAAGAGGACTGTTTCAAATTTTATGATCCAATCACTAAATGGTTGCAACAATCCTACTTGGAAATATTTTTCATTTGTGTAATTATGGTTTTCACTGAAAAGGTAAGAACGAAAGCTAGTTAGAGGTAATGGATATGACATGTCGTTCTGCTGACAGGAAATATCTTCAATTTGTTGTGCAAATTATTCAAGATATTATCTTTTCTATTGCACACATATTTATATCATTTTTAGTTTTCCGTATCTTTGTGACTATAGGTTGGGAACAACTACGATGGCTTTATTTGAAATTTCATTATACCTGACCCAGTCCTTCTAGCCTCCTTTTATTTTTTTACTCCTACTTTTGTTTCGTTGTTGTGTTTTTTTAATGAGACTTTGCATGAAGGGTGTCCTATTTGGGATCGAAATAAAATGTGGCAAAATAAAAAAGGAATTTGTGACACTACATTACTTGGATAAATCTCTATCCTTCTTCCTTTTCTTGGTTAGACCTTTTGGTCAATGATGTTCTAACATAAAATATGATCCTTTCATAAGGAAATCCTTGTATGGAACCATGATATATATCTCTGTTATGGAAACCTCATTCATACACTTGGGTCTTTATGTTTCAGTGTTTATAGGGTGATCCAATCAAGTAAAGAAGGATAAGGGGAAAATATAAGAGAGCAAACCAATACCAAAGGTCTTATATATGATTATATGAAGAAGCAACCTCTTCTTCTCTTAATAAGTGGGGATGCGTCTTCCGCCCATGAAATAAATAAGTGATGATGCATATTCCTATATAAAATAAATAAATAAAGGATGAAGAATAGAAATTATTCCCGTACAGAGAGGTGAAGTAAGAATCTTAGTCAGGGTACTGTCTAGGCTTGCTGGAAGAAGAGAAATTCTTGTGCCCCTGAAGTGGCTCCCTAGGGGTCTTTTCCAGGCATACTAGCAATGAAGGAACACCAAAGATGAAAAACTATACTTTGAAAATATAAATCTTGTGAACTTCATTACCCATTTTTGATTCAAAACATTATGTGATCATTAATCTTGTGTTTTTATTTAACCAAGTAAAAGAATGAAAGGGAATATATTTAATCATGGGGTAAGTGGGGAAGCCATCACAATGTGAAAGATGAATCAATACTATCTAAAGAACTAGACCCCGCACAAAAGAATTGACCAAGGAAGAGAAGCTTCAGTTCTACCAATGCATCACCAAGTGTTGTCACTATGAAAAACACCCTCCAAAAATTTAGCTACACTTGAATTTTGAAGCCTATATGGATCCTTTGATTGGTCATTTCGTAGTCACTCCTTGATTGTTTGAAGTCACTTTCTCACACATGCTCATTTTGCAACAATTTCACGAGCACATTATTTTATGAAAGCTTCAAAAATCATAAAACAGACTATCTAGACAATGTCTATGTAATATTCAACCCATTTTGATAGCCAGTGCACAGTGTCATTGACAGTCCCTCACTTTTGGTTGCATTTGTACTTCTATTTTGGAGAGTTTTTCACGTTCTCACTTTTTCAAATCTTCTCTTTTGTGATTTTCATTTTCATGCTTTCGATTGTCACTTTCTCTCAATTTCACTTTAATTAGTGCCATTTTCATCTTACCTTTTCTCTAGCATGTGTCACTTTCACTATCATTCGCATATCGCAAGTTTCATTCACACTTTTCTCTTTATATAGTAAATGCCATATTTTAACATGTGGAGTGTCACACACTGAACGAAATCTACTTTTGGTGGTTTCAAGGGGTAACCTTTGTGTAAATGAGTTGTTATTATCATATAAACATACATCACACTTATTTCCAAAGTTTTAAGCATTGTCTCACAAGTGTCGTCACGGTCATCACAAAGTGTATCTTTGGTGTGGGTCATCGCAAATTTCTTGCATTACTAAAAGGATATTTTTCATGTCTTCTGAGTGTTGCATGTTGTGTCGTCAAGTTATATAAGTGTGTGGTCATGTCAAAGTCATGGTTTTTCCTATTTTCCTCTTACTGATCTAAAACTTAGTCAAACTAGGAAAAATCTATGACTGGACCACTCAACCTCTATTAGCCAACCTCAACTACACATTGCGTAGTCTGAACCCTCATGTAGCAACCTTGTCACTTGGTATCGTGCAATGTGTAGTTTCCACCTCCCAAGTATGCACACTATGCAATTTGAGTGCTTAATCTCGGCCCCTAAGCTATAAAACGATGCAATAATTCCCTCCGTCCAAGTCTAAATTATACCTTGTACAATACCAGTCCTCAAACCCAGCCCTTGATCTTATGAACTTTGCAGTTGCACAATGACTTGAACTCCTAATCCTTCAGGCCCTGTGCAATGAGAAAACCTAGTGCTCAAGCCCTCATCTTGGCTCCTTGAATCCCTCAACTACGTAGTCACTCATCCCAGGCCTTAAAAACTACTTATTACACAATATCAAGCTTCAAGCCTCTAGTTTGAGCCCTTGAGTCCCTCAACTACATAGTTCCTCGAGCCAGGCCTCCAAAAATGCACATTATGCAATCTCAAAGCTAACCCTCTAGCCCGAGTCCTTGTGTCCCTCAACCGCACAATCATTTTACCCTGTCCATCTTGAACTATGCATTGCACAGTTGCAAGCCTCATTCTCAAATCATGGCCTCCATAACTGTACAATCCTTGAGCCAAACACTCAACCAGTCACCATTTGCATCCCTAAAAAGTGATTTCATGAAGCATATTAGGCTATGGTTTTATCAAGCTTATGTATTCATATCATGGGTGGATTGTAGTCGTAGGTATTCTATTATGTCATGGAAGGATGATTATGAAGGAGATGGAGAAGGAGACCATGCTAGAAGAACCCTAAAGAGTTGAGGAGATAAGATGACCATCAGGTAAGAAGATGATGGAAGATTGGATTATAACATAAGATGAAAGATCAAGACCACATTAAAGACTCCTTGAGTCTTCAAGTCATAAGGAGGAGGAATAAGAAGAACATGTACCATATTTTCAAGAAGAACAAAGAAAGCAAAAACAAAAAGTGACTTGCTATTTCCATGTCATCAGTGTCTTGTCATGTCGTGTCATGAGCCATCATGTGGCACATTGTTCGTGGATTATGTAATTCTATATTTGAATTTGTAATGTAAAATGGAAGTCCAAGAGTCATCTATGTAATGTGAAGAGTCATGTAGGAAGTCAAAAAGTCATGAGAAGTCAAGAAGTCATGAGGGTATTTCAAGAGTCACAAATGAGGTGAAGGATCACCATATTTGTTATATATACACCCTCATTATTGATGAAAAATAATTTTCACCTTGGATTCTCCCATAAGGCATTAGAGAGACATACTCAGTACTTTTCGGGAGCAAGTCATGGCTCCAACGCTCCACAATTAGAGCTAGTGATGTTTATGTAGGTTTTAACCTAGTACAAAAATTACCTACATACGAATTCTAAAACACAGAAAATAAACAGTGTAAGAGAATAACACATAAAACACATATACACATATATTTTCCCCTGGATCCCTAAACCAGGACTACCATCTTGATTTTTCATTATGTTTCTTTTAATGTTACAATACATATTTATACATGCCAAAGCATCCAATACCATGGATTGAAAACCATCGTATCCAAAACCATGGAGCGAAAACCATTGCATCCAAAACCATGTGCAAAAGGCATGCACAAAACCATAGGTAGGTCCACCCAACCTAATATACGGTCCAAAAAACAAAATTTTCCAAGGCGCTACCCCAGAACCCATAGAGGGGGGCTACCTACACCCCTCAAACCCCCTGTGACCCCCTTGCTATGCAATCGTCATAATGAAGGGGGTGTTCCACCTCCCCACCCCCCCTCTAACCCCCTAGTTAACTACGTGGGCTAGTCGTGGAAGGAATATAACACAACCCAACATTCTCCCACTTCTTGTTTTCTTTCCATATGGGGCCACAAGAGAGCTTAGTCATTTATCCATCCCTACAATGTCCATTGTTTCTCTACACCAAGAGAACTTCTCACAACTCATAGATTTTGTCAATTCATCTGCAGTATTCTTTAAAGTGTCCACCTTTACCAGCAACACCTTTTTGTCTTCTATCATATCTCTCACAAAGTGATACTAAACATCAATGTGCTTTGTCTTTGAATGATATGCATGGTTCTTTGCCAAGAAAATTGCACTTTGGCTATCACAATCTATCCTTATAGCTCCCTGTACTAACCCCATACTTAAACACAATCTCTGCAACCAAACTGCTTCCTTGCTTGCATGAGTGGTTGCCATGTATTGTGCCTCTGTAGCTGATAGTGCCAATACAGAGTGTTTCTTACTCATCCAACTAACTACACCTCCAAATAGGTTAGAAACATACCCACTTATAGATCTTCTCTGATCCAGATCTCTAGCCCAATCTTCATCAACAAAGCCACGAATATCGAACAATCTATCCAATCCTAGTCTTCCTTGGTAGCACAAACCATAATCACTAATGCCAGCCAAATACCTAAAAACTCGCTTCACTATTGTCCAGTGCTCCTTCCTTGGTTTTGATATAAACCTACTCAATGCTCCCACTACATGTCAAATGTTTGGTATAGTACAGACCATTACATACATCAAGCTACTAGTTGCACTTACATATGGAACACGGGACATGTCCTCTTCCTCTTCTTGTGTCTTGGGACACTGTTCAACAGATAACTTCACACCTACAGGAATAGGAACCTTCATAGGTTTACTATCCTACATATTAAACCTCTGCAATATTGTCTCGACATACTTTCTCTGGATTAACCAGAGCTTCATCTTTGCCCGGTCTCTTTTAATTTCCATTCCCAAAATATAGTTTGCAGCACCAAGATCTTTCATGTCAAATTTGGAGGACAATTGGGTCTTCAAATCCTGGATAATTTCTTTGTCATTTCCAATCAGCAACATATCATCCACATATAAGACCAGATAAATAACACGGTCACCAATTAATCTAAAATACACACAGTGATCTGATTTGCTTCTAGTGAAGCCAAGTCCCTCTATAAATGTATCAAATTTTTGATACCACATCCTTAGCGACTGTTTTAACCCATACAGAGACTGCTTTAACTTTCATACCAGTTCTTTCTTACCCTTCACCACAAAGCCTTCAAGTTGCTTCATGTAGATTTCCTCTTCCACATCCCCGTGAAGAAATGTTGTCTTCACATCCATCTGTTCTACCTCAAAATAAAATGAAGCAACAACAAATAAAAGTAATCTAATAGAAGTTACCTTGGCA
This sequence comes from Pinus tabuliformis, assembly GCA_031772625.1. Taxonomy (NCBI): domain Eukaryota; kingdom Viridiplantae; phylum Streptophyta; class Pinopsida; order Pinales; family Pinaceae; genus Pinus; species Pinus tabuliformis. Next base: position 84,434,485 of record CM062811.1, on the reverse strand, counting down.
ACAGGAGAAAAAATATCACCAAAATCAATTCCCAGCACCTGGGAATATCCTTTTGCTACCAATTGAGCTTTGTATTTCTCCACCTTTGCTTTTGCATTTGTTTTCTTCTTGAACAACCATTTGTTGCCAATGGGTTTCCTTCCATCTAGCAACTCCACTAGATCCCAAGCCTCATTTTTGTACGAGGATGTCATTTCATCAACCATGACCTCTTTCCAAAGTTTTCCATCCTCTGAATCTACTGCTTCCTTCATAGTTCTGGGATCATCATTAGTAATAGATAAAGAAAAACTGAACAAAAAGCAGATGGACTATACCTTCCTGGCCGCCTTCTTTCTCGAACTGATCTTCTCACACCTAAAGTTTCTGGCTCTTCATCTTCTGATTCCTCCTCCGTTGTAGAGTCTAATTCTTCCTCCTTAAGCTTAAACTCTATCTTCTCAGGTTCCTTTGGTTGGACATCATGTTTAATAACATCTTTCACCTCTCTAAACACCACATCTTGGCTATACACAACCTTCCTTGTTACAGGGTTCCAAAGCTTATAACCCTTTAAACCATCCTTATACCCAATAAAGATGCACTTTTCAGATTTACTATCCAACTTGGTTCTTTTCTCCTTTGGAACATGTACATATGCATCACATCCAAATACCTTCAGATGTGAAAGAGAGGGTCTCTTACCAGTCCATAACTCTTGTGGAGTGTTATCCTCCAATGCTGATGAAGGTGATCTGTTGACCAGGTAACATGATGTCTCCACCGCCTCTGCGCAAAATTCTTGTCCCAACCTAGCACCACTGAGCATGCTTCTTGCCCTTTCCATCAACATCTTGTTCATTCTTTCTGCAAATCCATTTTTCTCATGTGTGTATGGAGTAGTCTTCTATCGTGCTATACTACACTTCTTACATAATTCTTCAAATTCCTTGCTGCAAAACTCTCCACCGTTATCTATTCTCAAGACCTTTATTTTCTTCTATGTCTGGTTTTCCACCAAAGTATTATATTATTTAAGCCTATCAAAGACTTCATATTTCTTCTTAAGGAAATATATCCATGTATTCCTTGAGAAGTCATCTATAAATGATACATATTACACAAACTTACCCAGTGATAGAACCTTCACAGGTCCAAACACATGACTGTGCACAAGTTCTAATATATGTTTCATCCTTTTATCACCACATGGGAAACACACCCGATTCTACTTCCCATACAAACAATTTTCATAGAAATCAAATTCTAGAGAGCTATTACTCATACCTTCTACCATACCTTTACCATGAAGTATTCGAAGGCCCTTCTCTCCAATATGTCCAAGCCTTTGATGCCACAACATGGTCTTCTCTCTAGAGACCACTAGATTTTCTACTCCACTTTCAGGAACCACAGAGCTATTGCACCAATCAACAACAGTGCTACCTTGCAGCTTGTACAGAGTTCCGATCCGAACTCCCCACATCAATACTAGTGCTCCCCAAACCATCCTGCAGGTATCCTTCTCAAACAATGTTTTTACACCTGCATCATCGAGCTTTCTTATGGAAATCATATTTCTGGCCAATGCAAGAATATGCAGAACACCCAGAAGTGTTCTAACCCTTCCACGTTGCAACTTCAACTTTACTTTTCCATGACCAATGATTCTAGCCTTCTTGTCATCCCCCAAGAAGACATCACCACCATCGTATTTCTCATACTCGCAAAACCACATTCTATGGGGAGTGAAGTGAAAGGATGCACCTAAGTCAACTAGCCATGCCTCATGATCTACATGTGTACTTGAAGAAGCCAATTACACATCCCCACCTTCATCTAAGGTGGTTTTCACCTCTGTAGAAGGAGCATCATCAGATCCCTTTCCTTTGTCAGGAGCTTTAGATTTATAGTCCCTTTTGTAGTGTCATTCCTTTCTGCATTTCCAACGAATGACCTTTACAGGCTTTCCTAGAGATTTAGATCTCCCTCTAGATTTAGATCTCCCACTTGATGACTTATTTTTGTTTCTATTCTGGGACCATCCTTGTACAAACAAGGCATCACCATTCTGGCTCTCCATATTTTTCCGTCTCATCTCCTCCGTCAGCAAGGATAAGACTATTTCATCAAACTACAAGGTAGTTGTATTGGTACATATTGCAATAACCAGACTATCCCACGAATATGGTAGAGAACACAACAAACTGATGCACTTATCTTCGTCTCAAATTTTAATATCAACATATAATAACTGGCTTGCCATAGTATTAAATGCATATATATGCTCTATAACTGAGTCTCCATCTTTCATCCGCAGGTTATACAACTTTTTCTGCAAGAACAGTTTATTCACTAGAGACTTAGATTGGTACAAAGTGCCTAACTTGGCCCACAAATCCTTCGTCGTAGCTTCCCTTGATACATTTAGCAATATTGAATCTGAGACACATAATTGTATTGTGCTCTTTGTCTTGTGATCCAACTTCTTCCATTCTTCATTGGACACTCCCATTGGTTTAGTACATGGATGTACCATGATCCAGTGATCTTTATCCACCAACAGATCCTCCACCTTGAGTTTCCACAACTCAAAAATTTGACCAATAAATTTCTCAATTTGTATCTTTCTATTGCTCGCCATCTTCCTCCACCACCAGAATCGATCTTGTAGATCTCCCACTAAACAGGGTCTACCACGGGCATATTTATACATGTCGAGGCATCCAATACCATGGACCGAAAACCATCGCGTCCAAAACCATGTACGAAAATCTTGCACAAAACCATAGGTAGGTCTCCTCAACCTAATATGGGGTCCAAAAAACAAAATTTTCAGGGGCACTGCCCCAGACCCCATAGAAGGGGGTTACCTGCACCCCTCAAACACCCTATGACCCCCCTTATACGCAATCAGCACAATGAAGGGGGGGCTCCGCCCCACACCCACCCCTCCCCCACCCCCCCTCTAACCCCCCGGTTAACTACGTGGGCTAGTTGCAGAAAGAATATAACACAACCCAATAGTTTATTGTATTCATGTATCTTGGGACTTTTACTTAAAACTTGAAGCCTGATGGCCAACATGTTATCGTGCATGGATTGTAAATATTTGTAATATTTTTCTATAAATGTTTATGATTCATGTTTTCTTTCACCTGTATTAATGTAGTTGAACAATTTCAGTTATTTTAATGCTTATATAATTGAAAATGTGTTGTAATGGGTTTAACAATTGTCACATCTAGGTGGACTATTTTGCTTGATGTTAGGTGATTCTATTTTTTCTTTTGTGCACTTCCACTAGGGTGCTACTATTACCTCTCTCTTAAAGGCTCACCTTTCCTCCCTCTACAATGTAAGAACCTTGATACACCCGCAACATAACATTCACGAGACACGCTTTATTTTCGCAAAGGCACATACATGCTTCTCTCTCTTGCTGACAAATAAAGCCAATGTAAATCTATAAGAATATATGCCAACCATTTTGATACTCCAAATTGGGCTCCTATTCCAAACAGTGTTAGCTCTAATAAGGACTTCACATCAGGGAGGATCCCTTGGTTGACAGATTTCCTTCATCGTGATAGAAGGGTTGATAAATGATGAAGGTTACCAATATGTTAGTATGTGTTGGCAATAATAGTTAGATGGAAAAATAAGCAAAGGATACCAGCTCAATGATGATGGAATACTAAAATTCAAGAATTGGAAATCAATGCCCAATGTTTGAATTTGAGGAAGATCATCATGGATGAATTCCATAAAAGACGTTACTTAGGTCACCGTAGTTATTAAAAGATGATGAAAACCATGAAGAGGACATATTTTTGGCCAGGAATGAAGAAATAAATTGTAGAATACCTTACAAAATGTTTTGAATGTCAATAAGTGAAGGTAGAACGTAGGCATCCAGCTAGACTGATGTAATCAATTCCAATTTTGGAATAGAAATGGGAGCTCATATCCATGGACTTCATTATAGGATCAGCCAAGACATCAAGACAACATGATGTTGTCATGGCAGTAGTGGATACGTTTAGCAAGGTAGCTCACTTTATAGATGTTATGCCTAATTGTAAATAAATACTTGTATCACATATCTTCGTGAAAGAGATAATCAGATTCTATGGACTACCTGAAAAGATAATATTAAACAAAGATGCCATGTTTACGTAGATATTTTAAAAGTCACTGTTTGTTGGTCTTCGAACCTACCTAACCTTTATAAAATATTATCATCCTTAGACTGGTGGTCAAACAAAGAGAGTAAATAGAATATTATATGACATGTTAATGATCTATGTGATGTATCAACCAAGAAATTGGGAAGACTACCTTCCATTTGAAGATTTTTCATACAACAATGACTATCAAGAGTCATTAGGAATGAGTCCCTTTAAGTTAATTTATGGGAAGAAATGAAACAATCCTGTCAACTGGGATGATCCAATAAATAGAGTTATTGTTGGGCCAAATTTTCTTAAATATATGGAGCAAAAGATTATCAAGATCAAGAAAAATTTAAAGGTATCCCACGTGTAACACCCTACTTCGACATTTAACCAAGCTAATTGTTCCATAGGGGTAAACATATGTATAAGAGTTACTATGATATGATTCAATCTCCTAGATCACCTTAAGGAAGTGGAATCGATACAAGAAGACGTTAGTGATGTTCCTTAGGGGCTACAAGACCAATAAGAGCTAAACGAACCCTCCAAGTGCCCAAGCTCTGAGTTAAATTTCATTTTCACTAAAAAAAACCCCAATTTCTCACATGACATGGCCAACATAAAGCTGGGACCCTCCAGTAGCTCCCACAATGCCTGTAAGGGAGAGTTTGTTGTCTTTCTCAACTAGTTCTATGCTAGAGACTGTGAGATTTAAGCCACTTTTTTAGGGCTAGTCTCCAACCACTGCCCTGAAATTGATGAGACTTTCCAAGAAAATAAATGACACCAAGACAAAGCCTCTAACACAAAACTTTATCAAGTGCTTGAACTAACCAAGCCTGACCATGATATACACATTTCTTCGAATACATTGTGCACAGGTAATCTACAGGTTAGAATAACATATCTAAACATTGGGGTCTCATACTTATTTGAGATTCCTAAGGAAGCATTGATGCCTCATCACATTAGATGCATTATCATCTATTAGGTCATATATTCATTGTTCATTCATTTATCAACTAGAACATGATGATATCCATACATCATAACTATCATAAAACATGCTCATAACCAACATATAAGCAACATATATTAACAGGGCTAAAACAACCATAAATATCACATATGAACCAATATATTTACACATGAAATGGCAAGGAAAGGAACTCTTATTCATGAATGTAGAATCCAACCCGGTATGGGACTACCACATTCCACCTGACCATAGATTGGTTGAGCCAAGTCTCTCTTCACCCAATCATCCTCACACCATATTCCATGCATGAATGTGGGACTCAAACCAAAAGAACCATCCAGGGCTCCTTAAGGCTTAACCACCTCACCCTCACCAATAAAATCAGTTTTTACTGCAATCCTCACTGGATCACTAGGCTATAAACAAGCGTGGATGCCAATGGATATTCGCCACCTGCACCCGAGGAATTTTCATGTCCCTTAGTCTCTAGGATTTACCACAACCCACAATCCTGTCCAGGGGTCACTAGGCCATAATTGAGACACCACCCTCTAGGATTTATTTTATGTACTGCCATTCATTGACAAGGATTCATAGTCTTGATCAAGGGAAACCACCTCTAAGCTTTACCATATATCCTACCATTCAGCACTCAAGGGTTCCTAGGCCCACCGAGGAACATAATAAATGGATTTACCATAACCCATAGTATGATTTAGGGGTTACTATGCCAATAGATTTACCATAAACCACAGTATCATTCAGGGATCACTAGGCCATATGCTCTTTCATTTAGAGATCCACCTCACTCAGCTTCGAATCCATCTGGCAATCCATCTCAAAAAAAACTTGAGAACGCCATCTCACAATGACTATATGGAAATGGAAAAGCAAGGCTGAAGAACATTGTCACACCTAGAAATACCCATTCCCATGACAACAATAGAATCAAGAACACACATGCATAACCATGCATGCCAAATCTAGTAAGGAAATCACGCATGTAAATAGATACCTACAATTAAACTTGTTGTAGCTACTTTAACCCTCTCATCCTTGTTTAATATTTTCTTCCTCTTATCATTATTTTCCTTTTTTGATCCAAAGCTTAAGTGCTCCAAAAAAAATCTAATTATCCAAGAGTGTGTGAGAGAGAGCGCTCCAAAACTGAACTGAAAAAAAGGTACCAACTGATCCTCATAATCCATCTTATTAATGTGCACTTTAATTTCTTCATTTTTTCCATTATTTTCCTTCATTTTCCTCCTCACATGGAACATGTGACCTTTCACCTTCCTTTTCTCCTAATTTCCACTTTTTTCATAAATAAATTTCTAAAAAACCGATTTTGCCTTTTGAAAGCCTTTTCCAATGCCTTTGCCAATTTCCTTAGCCATAATAACTGAAATGAACACCCACACTAGGATTATTTTTCCTAACACTCACCTTGGAATAAGTGTCCCATAACAGTGGTTATTATTTTTCTATTATTAACTTTTATTACATGGATTTTCACTAGGTCTGTTACATCAGGATAGACAGAAAAATTATGCAGATCAACAAAACCTACATAGAGAGTTTCAAGTGGGAGAGAATGTTTATCTCTATCTTAAGACAAATAAGAGCTCATTGTGAGTGGGATCATGTGTCAATTTGGCACCCAAATATTGTGGAATATTTCAGATCCTGGAGATAGTGGGGCCAATAGCCAATTTATTGTCATTTCTAGGCATAGTGAAAGCTCACAATGTTTTTCATATTTCCTTTCTTAAGAAACATGCTTGTGATAATAATCATGTTTTTGACTAGTCTATGATATAGGTGGAACCCAAGGGAGAGTTCCAAATAGAACCACTATGGATCCTAGATTGAAGGAAAATCATGCTCTATGATGAAGAAATAATAGTCAAGGTGCAATGGAAACACTTTAGACCCGATGAAGCCACCCAGGAGATGGTTGAGAAAATAAGTGCACAATACGCATGTTTTGTGGTTGAATAAGGAGATGTATGAGCTATATTAAAATATGACATTTTGTTTATTTTCCATGTTAATAAGAACACTACAAACGGTGTTTCCTTTATGGGGGTGGAGTTTGTGACACTCGTGGTACATTTTCCCCTAATTTTTGGTATTGTGAAAATGCTCATAATTGTAAATGAGTATATTTTTATGTAATGGCCTAAAGAGTGGGACCATAGATCCATGGTCTAAGAGGAAAGAGGAAATATAAAAACAAGGGGGGTTAGATGACACCTTTAATTAATTTTATGGTGCAAATAATAAGAAAAAAGAAGAGGAAGAGTCCAAGAGGAGAATTAAGAGAGACCCTTGAGAAATTATAGTAAACCATTTGCAAACCAATATTAAGTTTGGAACTCTTCTTGGTGAAGCTCATGAGGAAAGATGGAAAGAGCTATGAATTGAGGGAAAGGGATTCCTTGAAAGAAGAAATTCTGACCCAAGTGCAAGTGGATTAAGAGGAAATGGGAATGAGTGCTTTCCAAGGATTGGTTGAGAAACTGCTCAGAGGTGTAAGCTAGGGCTAATAAACCACATGAAGATAGATTCTTATTGAAAGACATCTGATAAACCCCTAGGGTGTTTGTTGTGAGCTAATAAACCACTCTTAGAGTACTTGAAATGACTAATAAACTACACATTCTAATGAACTTTGTTGGGAGTAGTTGATAAAACACCAAGGGTGGTATTTATGTCTCAAAAATCATATGTAGAAGGGAAATTGCTAAGAGAAATATGATAAAACACCTAGAGTTCTTGTTGTGGGATCATAAAAATACTTAGAGTTCTTGACATAGAAAATAAACCACCCAGTGATGCAAATTATGTTGTGCTTGACTAGTTGATAAACCGACCAATGTCATATGTATTTCTTATCCTTTGTGGATGAAATATCACTTCCTACTAAATCTACTGAAATTAAATTCCCATTACATCATGGATCTAACTTTGCGGTTACTATTGTAAGTGATTCTAACTACAATACATTTATGGTTGGGTGTAAAATTGAAGTCACAACATTTTTTTATCCATTATATTTCTTATATTTTCATGTATTTAGCTAAGATTTGTGAAGATAAATATTTCCTTGTGAAATTTAATATTTGGATTTGAATGGTATTGCATTGTTGTGTCATGATGTTGCATGAACTTATTGAATTCTTATGGTTCTTTTTATGAATTTTTTCCATGCATCTATAAGATAAATACCTAAAATTTTCCATTTATTGCACATACAATGTATTATAGGTTTAATTACTAATAAATGGTTCTATATCACAATGCAGAATGCCCTATTTCTTTTGTGGAGGTGAGTGGCTGAATTCCCAAATAATTTCCACAAAAAATGGTTTGTTTTTTGTGTTCTTTCAGAGGTTAGATTATGATCTAGATGGTGAGAGTATGAAAGAGATTGATGGATCTCTACTAAATGTTGCATGTCTATAGTAAAACTAAATTGGCCATTATGCCCCTATTTGTAAACTGGAAGCTGAGTGATAACCATGTTTTCATATTAATGTGTGTGTGTGTGTGTGTATGGGACACAATGGAGGCATGATGCGTCAAGGTTGTGTAAAAGCTCAAAAGGGATAATAGAGGACATGTATAAATATATGTTCCTATGTACATGTGTAAGCCTTTGCATATGAGGATGAGTGTCAGGTCAAGCCTCCACAAAAGCTTAGAAGGCATCGCTAGATTGGGTATAAACATGATCACAGATGTTATCGATTTTGAAGCCCCAGGAAAAACCTCTTTTAATTATACGTATAAAAAAAATTAATTTGTCAAACGTGTGGACATTGAAAAGCCTAATCCTTGAAGGATATTAGGCCTTGAGCCTCATACGCCATATGGTCTGGTGATATGAAATATGCAAACTCAGGAAATTATTATTTGTTTATTGTCATAAAACATTTGATTTATTGGATGCCCCTGGGGAATATAACCTATGATGTCACCTCAGTGGTTAGAGATGGTGATGTCACCCTAGGGATTAGAAACCATGATGCCACTACAACACATTTACCCCTATGAGATCCTATGGAACTTAGTGAAATCCCACTATTATTCTCAACAAGATCTTCTAGTGGTGGAGCCCATGTGTGTGGCCATGGGAGAAAGTGACATAATGCGTATGAGGAGGGATATATGAAGGAGGAAAAACCTTATGAAATTGGCTCAAAAGGCTCCCCAGTGGATTGACATGGAAGTATGACAAAGTGAAGGTTCCATGTAACATTCGAGGTTCTTCCCTGATGGGTTTAATAGGGGATTGCAAAGGAAATCCCCAATATTTTATCTCTAGGGTGATGTGGCACAGAGCGGCCCACGTGCATCATGCATGTGATATATATATATATATATATATATATATATATATACAAAAAAAGCCTAGTGAATGGGGATCTAGTGTGTATTGACCACCATGAATGAGTCGACAATTGATAGAAGAATTGGCACATAAATCTTAGGATTATGACATGGAATTATGTTAAATAGCTACGCAAATGCCATTTTGTGGAATTTGGGTGCCACATGGAAGTTAGTATGACTTGGAAAAATTTAATAGGCCAAATATTTGAATGGTTATAACTTTGGATTCTAAACCCGGATTGAGGAAAATTTTATATCAGTGGAAAGGTCTTGTTATGATGAACACACTGAAACTAGCCATTTTATGTTTTGAAGAGTTTGTCAAAGATTAAAAAATTTACACCCCATTTCCATATCTATAACCTTGTAGGTTGGATTAGCTTAGTAACTACCTTCTTTCTACCTTAATAGGATGATGGGTGGTAAGGGGGTATGTTACAAGTGAGAAGGGAAGAGAGAGGAGAGACAAGCACACCTATGTGATTAGCACTCAAGTGGTGTTAGACAATAGCCAAGAGACAAATAAATAGATGAAAAGAACAAATAAGTTGACTTGATCAAGGAGAATTACCTTTACCAATCCACTCTTTATTATTAAGGGACAATTTCTTGATGGCTTCTTGGTGTAGCATGGGGTTTCATGGTTGCAAGGAATACTACAGTGTAGTTGAGCCATAGTTGTGGTGGAACATGGCTCACCCTTCATAGGTAGCATTTGATCTTAATCAGATAACTTCCATTTTGGAGTTTAAATGTATAATGTAAATCATATTCAATTAGAGAAAGAAGTGATGATTGATGAAATGTGTATATGTATGTGATTTTATACTAAATGTAAAATAGGATCTATGTGATGCTTAATTAGTGTATGAAAGTGCTAAATTTGGATGTATTTACAACATAATATTATATTCTTTTTTATGGATATCATATGCCGTTATGGAATCCTTTCAAAATAATAGGGTTATTATACTTTAGTCTTCATTATGATTATTGTTCCTAGCTATTATAACCCTTTATCATGTAAGAAAATATGACTTCATAGAGAAGTAAGATTAACCCCATCAATCACTTGGATATATAGAATTGATAAATGGTAGTGAAAGAATATTAATGAGACTTAACCAAGAGCTGATTATTCTTTAGATAAACCATCAGAGCTATAACTCTACTTTGGAGAGTAAAATGGTATTTTGATGGTATGGAATTAGATCTTAAAGTTAAAAACCTTGATTGAAGGGTGGATTCTCAAGGGAAGGCTCCTTCTTAGAACATTTTAGGAAAATTAATATAGAGTTTACTAACGAGTGCTTGAATTGGCTGGGATGAAAAGGTCTAAAGGCTTCAAATGGGGTTAAATAGTAAATAATGTCCTCTTTGATCCACTTGGAAGAAAGAAAAACATTGTATATGGTTGTGGATAGATCATTATGGATGCCTTCAGGGATTATGTTAGGTCCCTATAATAATAGTGTATCCCCTTATTGTTATTATTAGTGTAGCCCCCTTATTTTTATTGTTATCCCATGTAGCTGCCATATTGTTATTATTGTTCCCAATAGAATCCCACTAATGTTATTGTTGTGCCCTTACATTATTATTGTTATGTAGGCTTTGATTATATTGTGACCCCTCAGACATCTATATATAGAAAGGATATTTTATCATTTGAATCATCCAATAATTGTTCATTTATGTAATGTAAAGTAGTTTTCCCCCTCGAAGAGGATAAATTTTAAGTCGTTTACCTCTTTATTTGTGAGCTAGTTGTGTAACATTTGGTATCAAATATTTGGGTTCTAGGGTTTCGCTGCTTCAAACAGGCCATCGTGGAATTTTCTCTATAGATTTTTTTCGACAAAGCTTCAAAAGCTGAAATTAAGACCACATAGATTTGAAATCATGGTGAACTTCATGTACAAATTTTAGATTTTTTCTCGCTATATTTTCGTAGATATGATTCGAGGAAGTTAGGGTTTTTGCAAGCTCCAAAATTCCATCTCAAACAGGTGACCTAGGGAAAATAATCATAACTTTCTCTCTAAGAATCAGACTTGAATTTCATAAAATGTTATAGAAATTGGACATACTGTAGTTTTTTGGCTATGATTTTTAAGGTTGACGGTCAACACAAAGACACATGGCACTCTGTAAAAGTTTTCTCTATTGAACCAATCTATAATCAAGTCATCATGGCAGATGGGTCATGACTCTTTCTTGAAGAATCCAATCTTGGTATGAATTGTTGGGTTGGAAATAAGAATCAAAGGGATACTACAATATATAATTTAATATCTTGAAGATTCAAAATTACTAATATACAACAATTGCAATATATAGCTCCTAAAAAGCATGAAAAATGTGTGTATTTTTTAAATTTTGCATAACTTTTGCTTGAAAAATCAGTTTGAAGTGATTCAAAGGGCATAGTGAATCATAGATATCATTGTTTTATTAAAAAATGTATAGAAACAAAAAAATGGACACACCTAGTAATAAACTATAAATATATTTTATGATACATGAAGAAGAGGAAGAAATGCAGCATAATATATCAAAATTGTGAGATCAAGTGCAAAAAATTTCTCTCTCACAAAGAGTAACCAATAATGAAATGGAGGCTAATATGGATGGTTTGAATAATATTTTAAAATCAGACATGGAAGGTTTTAAGGATGGAATGAAAGCTAATATGGATGGTATAGAAGGAAAAATGAAAAGAAGCATGGAATATTTGAAGAATGGTTTACAAGCAGACATGGAAGGTTTGACAAAGTTGCTACAATAAATGCTTCCAAATGGTGAAAAGGTATTAGATGAAACTCATTATGAGAACAAAATAAATGTTAACCATGATTTCATAGACCCTAACGTTGGATTCAAGACCCACCATATTTCAAATATCGATATGGGAATTTTGATGGCAAGGATCCAGTAGCATGGATACTACAGATGGAGAAATGCTTTGATCTCCATAATTTGAAACACACACAAAAGGTATGTATTGCAACTTTATATTTAGAACCTAATTAGTTTGTATGGTTTGATTGTTTTTTTCTCATAAACCACGTGTCACTTGGTCAATGTTTACAGAGGAAATGATAGCACATTATGAGGATGCAAAGAGAAACACCTTCTTTAGCCAATTGATAAATCTCAAACAAAAGGGTTCAATGGCAGACCATATTGAGGACATCCAAAGATTGAATATAAGGGTAAATTATATTCCAAAGGAGCATATGATTGATGTCTTCATAGGGAATTTAAAGGATAACATCCAACATGGGTTCACCTTTGGGAACCTGATTCATTGAAGAAGGCAATCAGGATGGCAAGAAAAAATGAAAGAAAAATTATGGCAATAAGGAATCCTACCATTCACAACTACAAATATGGAAGCGTTTCTACTCCTAGCCTTCCACAACCTATAATATTCACACCAAAATGATTGGAAGAAAAATAGAAAAGGGGCTTTGCTACGGTTGTGATAGAAAATAGACTAAAGGTGGTAAGTGTTCTGAGAAGAAATTATTTTAGAGAGATTGTGAAAAGGAGGAAGAAAAGGAACAAAAAACTTCAAAATAAGAGGATAGGCACTAGGAACCAACCCTAGAGAAAGAAGAAATGAGTCTGACCATATATTGTAATGCATTGGTAGGAATTACCAGTCCTCAAACTCTCAAGATAGAAGGACATATAAAGAAGAAAATGGTTATAGAGTTGATTGATTTGGGTAGTACCCATAATTTTATTCAATGTAAGATAGCGAAGGAATTGAATTGCTTCCTATACCTAGCACTAGAGTGTCAAGCGATGGTTGCAAATGGAGGAACTATTAATTGCTCTGGAAAGTGTCATAATATCAAGCTAACCATGGTGGAATATGTATTGAATAGTACAATTCTCTTTATTCCAATGGTTGTCGTTGATGTTATAGGATTCCAGTGGTTACAATCTTTGGGTATGAGAGCTTTTAATTTTTAAGAACTTTTCTTGAAATTTTTTTGGGAAGGAAAGGAAGTTGAATTAAGGGGTATCGCAGGGAAACCAAGAAATATATATAGCTCTTATGTCATGAAAAATATTCTAAAGAAATAAAATCATGGTGTAATTGCACAATTATTCTCACTAGATGTTCAAGCATTGAAATCATCTATTTCTCTAGATCTCCAAAAAGTCTTTGACAATCATTCCTAGGTATTTGAGAATCCCAAAGGCCTCCAACATATTCATTATCATGATCATGCTATTCATTTGATTCTAGGAAGTGTTCCTCCAAACATCAAGCCTTACAGATATCCCTATGCCCAAAAGAGTGAAATTGAATGTATGGTTGCAAAAATGCTAGAGGCTGGTATACTTTAACCTAGTGAAAGGTATTTTCTAGTGCCAGTAGTATTAGTGCACAAGAAGGATGGATCATGGTGTATGTGTCTAGATTATAGGAAACTCAACAAGCTCACTATTAAAGATAAATTTCCCATTCATGTCATTGATTAATTATTGGATGAATTACATGGAGAAATTTACTTCACCAAGTTGGATATTCATTCAGGATATAATCAAATTAGAATGAAGACTAAAGACATTTTGAAAACAACATTTAGAATTCATAAGGATCATTATGAATTTTTGGTCATGCCTTTTGGACTTACCAATGCACCTTATACATTTCAAGGTTTGATGAATTCCATTTTCAAATGCTTCCTTAGAAAATTTGTGTCATTATTTTTAGATGATATACTAATCTACAACAGGTTTTGGAAGGATCATGTTCAACATGTTGACAGGGTGCTAAAAATATTGGAGGAGAAACAATTATATGCAAAAACCTCCAAATGTTTCTTTGGAGTACAAGAGGTGGAATATATGGGTCATATTGTATCTCATGAGGGTGTTAAGGTAGATCCTAACAAAATTAAATCCATTAAGGAATGGAAAATCCCCTCAACCATAAAGCATTTGCGAGGATTTCTCACGTTGACTATGTATTATCACAAGTTTGTTAATAATTATGGGAGAATAGAAGCACCCCTAACAACATTACTGAAGAAAGATGCATTTCTTGGACTCCATAAGCAACTAAGGCCTTTGAACATCTTAAAGAGGCAATGTACCAAGAACTGGTCTTGGCTACGTCAGACTTCAAAAATAAAATATTATGGAATGTGATGGCTCAGGAAATGGAATTGGTGTTGTTTTAATGCAAGAAGTACAAGCCATTACTTTTTAAGATCGTCCAATCAATGGAAAGTATTTACACAAACCTATTTATGAGAAGGAAATGTTGGCAATACTACATGCATTAAAGCAATGTTGAACTTACGTAATGGGAAGGCACTTGAAGGTAAAAACAGATAATGATAGTTTTAAATACATTTTGGAAAAAATATTATCTTCAGAAGAGCAGTGAAAATGGGTCATGAAAATTTTGGGTTATGACTTTGAAATCATCTACAAAAAGGTGAAGGAAAATGTGGTTATAGATGCACTCTCAAGAAAGGATGAGGATGCGGAAGCATTTCTTTTTTCTATTTCTATTATCCAACCAGATTGGATAAGAAAATTATGGGATGAATGGAAGAATGATGAAGAAGTGTGGACACTCATTAAAATGTTGCAGCAAGATCCCAACACATATGATACATTCAGTTGGAAAAATTATTTATTGAGGTACAAATATCTATTATATTTGTAATAATTCCCAACTCAATCAAAAGATTATTTTGAATTGCACACCTGTCTCTTAGGAGGGGTACTCAGGATTTTTAAAAACTTACCATATGGTTAAGAAGGAATTTTTGTGGGATGGCCTTAAATCTGATATTCAAAAGTTTGTGGTGAAATGTTTGGTTTTCCAACAAAATAAAGTTGAGACAATTGATACGCTTGGTTTGTTACAACCTTTATCCATTCCAACTCAATGTTTGGAGGAGTTTTCAATGGATTTTATCACATGTTTACCCAAGTCTAAAGGAAATATTGTCATCATTGTGGTAGTTGATAGACTTACCAAGCATGCACACTTTTCTACATTATCTCGTCCATTTAAAGCCAATATATTTTCTACTGCATTTATGTAAACAATTCAAAAGATGCATCGAAACCTAAATATTATTGTAAGTGATAGAGATCCCATTTTCACTGGAAATTTTAGCTAGGATTATTTTCTTTCCTAGGTACTCAAATACCTCATAGCTCATCTTATCATCCACAATATGATGGGAAAATGGAGATAGTGAAAAAACGTTTGGAAGGATATCTTCATTTATTTATATTTGATAAGAAAACAAAATGGGTCAAGTGGTTACCTCTGGCTTAATGGTGGTATAACACTTCCTTCCATACTACGAAAAAAATATCCAATTTAGGGCACTTTATGGATATCATCCATCATCCATCACATAATATTTGAGAAAAAATTGTAAGGTTCAAGGAGTCGAAGATCACATTGAGCATCAAGAACACATTCTCCAACTCTTAAAGGATAACCTCACATTGGCATAGAATAAAATGAAACAACAGGAAGATAGGAATCACAACGAAAGAAGTATATATGTAGGTGATTGGGTATTTTTATGGCTATAACAATATAAACAAATGTCCCTGAAGCAAGCTAAGAAGGAAAATAAGTTATCACAAACTTACTATGGTCCTTACAAGGTGTTCCAAAATTTTGGTACTATGGAATACAAATTGGAGCTTCCTACATCTTGAGTAAACCTAGCTTTTCATGATTTATTCTTAAAGAAGGTTATAAGTGACAAGCTCCCAGTTCAAACAATATTAACAAAAATTGATGAGGAAGGGAAAATCATATTGGAACCTAAATCAGTCATAAAACAATAACTTGAGAGCTATGAAGTTGATCAATTTTAGATTATCTCATTAATCAGAAAAAATTACCTGCTGAAGATTCCACATGGGAGGATGAGAATTTTATATAGAAGCATCAAGAGCTACTCAAGCGTTGAGGGAAACATTTTCTTGAAGGAGAGGGGCATGTTAGTTCCCTATAATAGTAGTATATCCCCTTATTGTTATTGTTGTGCCCATGTAGTCCCCATATTGTTATTATTGTGCCCCATAGAAGCCCTCTAATGTTATTGTTGTGCCCTTACATTATTATTGTTATGTAGGCTCTAACTATATTGTGACCCCTCAGAATATTATGTATAAAAAGGAGGTTTTTTCATTTGAATCATCCAATAATTTTTCATTTATGTAATGCAAATGAGGTTTCCCGCTCGAAGAGGATACTTTTTAAGTCGTTGGTCTATCTATCTGTGATATGGTTACATAATAGATTCTAATAAATTTATATATTTAGAATTATTTGGAAATAATATTTGACATGTCAAAATCAAATATTATCCTTACGATAAATTTTATTGAAAATTTTTATCAAAGGTTTCATAGTTTTGAGAATTAAATCCTTTGGTTTCGGAAATATTAGAAATTTTGGGATTGGAAATTTTTCCCTAGCCCCTTTTCGTAGGGTTGAAATGAATTTGTGACCATGAGTTAGCCAAGAGGGGATTTAGGTGATCATCATATCGGCCTTAAGGGATTGAAATACTATCTATCTATTTTTCACCCTCAGTATTGATGAACCCAAGAAATTTGTCAACTAGTCGAAATTTTCCTATCAATAATGGGTATTAGGTTATTAGGGTTTTAGCTATCAAGTGTGACAATCAACAATGATTAGGACTAAGACCCAAACTTGAGATAATGAAACAACTATATTATTTAATGGAGATGGAGGATTGGGAGTCGTCATGTCACGGATATCAACTATCATAATGTCAATAGATTGGGTGTTGATTGCTAGGAATTACTTTAAGAAATCATCAATGAAAACCCTCAATATTAAAGTGAATCAACATAAATTTCATCTAATTAAGATTGAGGCATTTTTTTGTGACCTTTTAATGAGATAAAACCAAAATAGAATGAATTTAGGTTGTGTATCATAAGGGTCCAGTGACATGTTGGCCCAGTTCTTGGAGAGATGATGTTTATGGTGTGGTATGAGGAAATTCCAAGGCTCTAGCATAAACTAGCCGATAATTTTTGCGGTCTTTGGCTATAGGAATTCCAGCTGTCCTTAATGGTCTATAGGTACCCTCTAGGACCCACAAAACGAATCTTATCACCACACCCCTCCCTCCAAGTTTCCATACTTTCACAAGGAAACCCAACGAGAAGTGAACTCATACCAAATAATAGTAGCAGATTTACTATTTCCATAGAGTAAGTATTGTATTTAGAGTGGTGAGAATGATATAGTAGAATGGAGAATTACTCTAAATTCCCACTTTTTTGTTTGTGAGCATGTAATGTAAGAAGTGGCACTTTAAGAAGCCTCCTTAAGAACTTAGGATAAAAATATATGACTCATAAAATTAGCATTTTATTTATTATTTTGCTCAAGCCCCCATTCACTTATCCCTTAGCTTCATTTCTTACTCATGGAATCCAAGCTCCCATCTCTATTGTCTTGCTTGGTATGAAAATGTGGTATTGAGTGTGATTAAATATTACATATCTAGACCCACTCGTCTTAGCACATAGATTTATCAACATAAATCCACATAGACACTTTGGCCTCAAAACACGTGCGATATACATGGGATCATGGGGCTGATATGTCCTAGCTCACTATACTAATAAAAATATGTACAAGGGTTAATTTGGGGTGTTATTGTAATGTCCCCTAATAATAATAATAATAATAATAATAATAATAATAATAATAATAATAAAATGATAAACAATGAAGAAAAGACAATAATTGTAAACAAATACTACAAATTAAAGAAAATATAATAATAGTAAATAAATAATAAATAATGAAACGAATATAATAATAATAATTGAAAAGACAGTAAATAATAATATTGAAGTTCTATATATATATATATATATATATATATATATATATATAATTAAACTATAAAAATAGTAAAAATAAGTTATAAAAAGTAAAAAGGAATAAAATAAGAAAGTGTTAAATTAAGATAAATATTGAATTAAGTAAAACTTAAAATAAAGAAATAAAAGTTGCATGTTGACACATGGAATGTGTGCATGCAACCCATTTCCATTGTTTGGTCTGTTTAATGGACGATGAGGAAGATGAGAAGAAACATTCCTTCATCCATTCAATTGGGAGAAAAGTGTTGTGAGACAAAGGATTCACAGGCAATAGTACGTTGATTGAGGGCTCCAAGGTGTCCAGCTATAGAAAGAAGAGACCTAGCTGAGCTTATGGTAGGGTGGAAAGTCGTCCCCAAAAATTTTGTTGCGGTTAGCGGGATTCAAATAGAATTCAACTCTGAAATAACAAGTAAGGAATATCATCGCTATAGGTAAGTTTTCTTTGCTCATATTTCTCAAAATTTCTATGCTAATTAGTTGAATAGAGGTGTGTTAGTTATAAATCGCATAATTGATCTAATTAGTTGTATATTTAAGTTGTGGGTTGTTACAATTATAAATGGAAATATTTTTCAACATATATCATAGTTCAAGAAGATAACTTTAAATTAGAAATTCATAATATTGACTCAAGTTAATATGTATATCTTGAGATGTGGAGAGGATGAAGAGGGATTGTTGGGTGGTTGGGGGTGGGTGGGACATGGAGAGAAGGAGAATAGTGGTATAGGGATCAAGAATAAATTGTCCCTCCGTTATCTTAAAATTCATTGCCTTTTAAGATTCCTGGGCTATTTGTGAATCTTCCAACCAATTAGAAACATGAGCCAATGACCTTTATGAACATATATTTTCTTTGAAACACTGATAAAGAATTCCTTGAGAAAACATCATACATTACTTTGGTGTAGATGGAAAATTGTTCATAAGTGGGTATGAAATATTTGACCATCACATACTTTTAAATCTTGGTTGATCATCCCAAATAATATGTTTTTTTTAAAGTGTGAATAAATTTCTAAGAAAAATTATGTCTAGGAAAAATAATTGCCATGGGATTTCATGTAATTTCCATCATTACTAACATTTAAGATCCAAATATAATATACCCCCATGAAGTCTCATAATAATTTCTGATGATATGTATGGATAAATAATATTTCATTTGAGTGACCAATAATGCACAATTAGACCCATCAAATTTGTTTATAACAACTTTATTAAGTCTATTCTACATGTTGATCATTTGATAAAAACAAGTGGGGTGGAGTGGCATTGTCTAATTCAACCCATTCCATTTTGGAATGATATTTCCATTTTTGATAACACAAGGATTGTCAAATAAGTATTTGGTTCCACATTTCCATGAGTTTGGACATCTACTTTGGTAGTGACTCTTGTTTGGCTAGGTTGTCATAGATATGATTAAGGTCTTTTTAAATATAGGAGTGGTTGTGATCTGTCCTATGTTATAATTACTCACACTGAGTTTCTAGAGTGGATATTTTGTTTGAGATATCCACCACTTAGATGATAGGAATAGAGATGTAAGTAGACAAAAAAATGGGTTCCTACAGAGTGGTACCAATGTGACTAGCACTATGTCCTAGGTCATTTGAGATAGAAGCTTCCTAGTGACGTGGTATTGTCTACCAAAATGACTTACTAGAGTGGGGTACCATGATTATAAACTCAACAGAAGAATTTTATTTAGATAGGTCTTAAATAAGGATGTGGTGATGATGATAATGTTTTTATCTACTCCTAGCAAATTTGTATTCTTTCCTAATGATTAAAGCACTAATTTAAATTCCAAACTTTGAATACCACAATTTACATTGGAATTTACCAGACTAATAGTAGATGACATAGCTTCTAAGGACTTGATTGAAGGGAAGTGCTAAGTCCTATATCTCTTTGATATACATGAAAGGTGCAACAATGGTACTCAACCCATTATTTTAGGGAATTGACCAAGGAGGCTGGACATATTTTTAGTTGCACTACCTATGTGCCTAGGTACTAGAGAGTAATCTTCTTAAGTGTTTTTCATGGTGCATTATGGTAGTAATATTATCAATTGAATGATATAATTGTTGTTTTGAGTTACCTAAGGGAATTTTAATATACCCAAGGTTACATGGAAGAGAAATTTCATATATAGGTGATATTTAATTCAAGACTACTCAAAGGCGTACCAACAAGGGATACATGAATGCGTAACAAAGTGAAACCATTTTAATTTCTTTGATGTATTCTTCCCCACCATAACTTTTCCCACTAAATGAAATATAATAATTTTATTTTTAGATGCCATGATACTTTTCTAACCTAAATATATTCTCTAAAAATGTTCTCCTATGAATATGCTTCAATACTACTTATGATATCCCTTAATTGAAAAGTAGAAGATTTACATAATAAATAACATATTATAATAAGATTTAGAGAGAATATGAAAAAGTATAATAGTAATAGAAAATTAGGAAAACTAAAATACCATTATTAACATTACCATTATTAATGAAAGTAAGGTTCACTTTCCAATTCAAGGGGAACCTCTAGATGAACATAGCTTAATTTACAATATGCTTAAAAATATTTCTCATTACCTTGCTTCTACTTAATTTTGTCATTTCTATATATCCTTCTAGTAAATTTCAAGTACCTATAACATTTTGGTAAGCTCTCTTACAGTTATTTCTTTCGTACCATATCTACTATGTAGGACTTTTCTAATGTTGATGGCTCAATAAATATCAACCTATATATCTATTTACAGGAGTTAAGATAGGAACATGTAGGATAATTAACCTTTTTAACTTTCCACTTTGTAACACTTCAATGGTAATGTCAAAATACTTATCATGCAAGACAGTTATATAAATCAATTATTTTTCATTCTTCTTGCACTTGTAGCATTTCCTTGTGGCTCCTTAAAAGGGATTTCATTTCCAATGTCTCTGCTACTTTATGGCCACGCATATTTTGCCTTCCCATTTTAGTGGTATGTTTTAAAGAACAAAATGTATTTTCATTGACATTTTTTCCTTAGGCATGTGGAAATTTGTACATAAAAATATGATAAATGAGGTGAGTTGGCATGATTATCAATGTTAAATCATTCGTAAGATGGTTATATTTCAATTTTTCATCACTTTCACAATAAGTAATGAGATACCATTATTTTCCATGCTCATTTAGAGAGGCGCCTATAAATGGACCTTTTTTCTTTCTACTTAGGAGGTTCATGACTCATTTTTACTTTCTAAGAAGGTTTATGTTTTGCAATCTCTCATGAAATTTTCTTTGAAAGTACATTATGAGTATAATTTTTTTCTTGAATGCCCAAAACATACAGTAATATAATTCCTTTGTCATTGAAACTATCATTCATGAAAATTGTGGCAGTGAGTGAATTTTTTATTGGGTCCACCTAAATGACGGCCATAATTCATCTATATTGGAATTAGATTTAGAATCACTACCATCTACACCTAGTAATAGCTGAGTCATATTGTTGGCCATGCTCATTATGGGAGATAGAAAAAAAAATCTTTTACATTTGTAATGGATGTTTTGTGTTTGTTGTGGCCCCCCAAGAGGGTTAGCGTGAAATAAGCCTTCAATGATTTATAAGGTGATTTAGTTTTATTCTTACACCATTTAGACCTAGAAAAAAATGAGAGGTAGTTTTTTTCCATGCTTAATAAGCACTTGTAAACAAACCCCTTTTTCATTCTACTTGGAAAGTTTACATGTTGTATTGTGCCCTTTAGGGGGATTTCCTTTTGAAATATTTCATTATATTTGGATCACAAGTGGGTTATAAGGCTAGTATATTTCTTGAAATACTTTAATGAATTGTAGATGTGACACTATTTGATAGATTAAAGTGTCATTTCATGCCAACAGTGATGGTGAGTGACCAATTTATTGGGTCCATGTGAACAAAAGTTATCATGGTAATTTTTAGGGTAGACAACTTATATTTTCCTATTTCGTAATAAATTACTTTTAATGTGGTAAATCTCATAATGGGAGGCACTTATATAGACAAATGTTTTTCCACTCTTGTTACATTATTTGTTTTGTTTTTTATTGCTCTATATGAGATGTATCCTTTTTATTGTGTTGAGTAGTCTATGGTGACCTGTATTGTTCTTGTTCCTTTCTTGATTACTTGGTTGGAAGGCTGGAATGTATTTTAATAACATTTATTTTCATAGGGAAGAGGAATTTTTTCATATAAATGTAATAAATAGGAAAGGTTTGCAAGAGTGTGAGTCTTAAATCAATTGTAAGGTTATTTGGATTTTAGTATACACTACTTACACTTATTAATAGATGAGAGGTAGTTGTTAGCTATGATTTCTTGTTGAGGAATCTAGAAATCAATCTCCTTCCATTCTATTAGGGAGGTTTAGGGCTAATTCTATCAACCTAAGAGGGATTTCCTTTTGCAATGATTTATTATATTTTCATTGGAGGTGGATTAGTAATATATCGTTTTTCTTGAAAGACTAATGTATAACAAACATGATGTAGTTATTCTAGTGGAGGTTCCATTACATGCCAATAATGGTGGGAAGCAAGTTGTTTACTATACATGTGTGGAAAATTGATAAATTTTATTTGTAAGGTGATTAGATTTTAGTTAGTAACCCATTCCACTTATTAACATATGGATGATAATGAGGAAATGATTTTCATGGGAAGCATTCACATAAATATTCTCTTATACATTCTCCCAAAGGGTTTATATTTATTTCCAACTCCCTACAAGGGATTCCCATTTTAATGTCTCATATTCTTGTATGGAAACCCCTATTTATTTTTCTCTTTTCTAGTGACTTGGTTAAAATTATATAATAATTGAAGTTAACATGAGAATTGGGCTCAAGTCATTTTTGAGGTTGTTGGATTTCATTTTTCCACTATTTACACTCAGTAATAGATGAGAGCTAGTTGTTGGCCATGTTTTGTTTTTCTTTAGACACTTTTACATGGACCTTTTTTCATTCTATATTTTCATAGCTCATTTAGGCTCCCTTAATGAGATTTCCTTCTGTAATCACCCATTGGATATGCATTATAAGTAGGTTATGAAGTTATTATGTCCCTCAAAATAATTATCTATTGTAGATGTTACAATGTTTTTTCCATTGGAATTCTTATTTCATACCAATCGTGGTGGTGTTTAAGATATTTGTCAAGTTCATGTGGAAAATGGATATGGTTCATTTGTAGGGTGTTCTACTTCTAGTTCATGACCCTTTTCATCGAGTAACATGTATGTGGTTATGTATAAATTATCATGATGGTGCTTATATAGAAAAATGATTTTGTATTCTTATTTAGGAATTGGTGTTTTTTGGATCCTAAGAGATCTTGTATTTACAATGTCTTGACTATTTTATGGCTACCAATATTGTACTTGTCACTTTTTTAATGACTTGGTTGAAATTCTAGTATTTTCTCTCAATGAAATTTCATTGCATATGCAAGCGGTTTTTTGTGCATACTTAGGTGACCTATCATGTCTGACCACGATGGTATAAGCTGATGTCATCTTAGCCCTCATTATTTTTGCATATTTGGATAGTTTCTTGTGGACTATGAAGAATACTCTAAAAAGTTAAAAATTATAACTCTAGTTGAGGGTTGAAATATTCTAACCTTACCCCTAATTTCCTATTGCAATATGTTATAAACTAGGTCACTAGGAGGATTATGGGTTATATTCTTTATTATTTTATGTTGTTTCATAGTTGGAAAGAGAAACTTTTAGTGGAAATTAATTTTAAACAGTAGCTAGAAATACCATAGGTGTCAATTAACTCCATAGGGAGTACATATATCTTTGTACTTGATAATTTTCCATAACATACATATTAAGAAAAAAACAAAAAAAATAATCTCACCTTCTCGTTATGTAAGGATTTTCCATAGCAAATATTTGTGTGTATTATGGATGGAGTGTGTCTTTATTTTTATTTTTTATTTCTCACATTCTATATAAGAATTTCTAAATAAATGATGTTAAATAAATATAAGAATTTCTAAATAAATGATGTTAAATAAATAAAAAAATAACAGTATATATTTAAGTAATTCTAAGAGATATGTTGTGAAAATCCATTACCTAATTAGTTCTAATGAAATATATCCATGACATTTTGGAGATCCACGTACCAACGAAAGTTTAATTTTTTCTGTATCCAATTGATACTCATACATTTTGACATTTTCTTTAATGAACTTGAATGTCGATTTGAGAAAATAACGACTTTTGGTTTTATATTTTATTATTCCCTTTCATAATGCTTGGTGTATTGCATTGCATTTTTTCAAACATAAATTATCATAAATTATTATAAAACTATCTACATAATTTAAATAATATAATTACTTGGTCCTAAATTCCTCTTTTTTTCAATGTGTAATTTTTACGTAATAAGAAATAAACACCTTTATTTTAACAAAACTTAAAATATGTGATATTTACCTTCAACACATTCTATTTTGAAGTGATATTTAATTATTTCTCCAATTTGATGAGAAGAATTGATTTACCTAAAGGGAAACCCTGAGACTTTCATCCACTTCCATTTGAGTCTTTTGGTTCTTGTGGGACAATGGAAGTACAAATGTTTCATCTACACTATATAACTATAACAACCCTGGTGAAATTATCCCCCAATTCTAAATAATTGTAATTACACAAAGTCTGAGAGATGGGACACGAATTCCATTTTGCTTGAGATGGAGATTACTTGAGGAAATGAGAAAAAATTAAATGCATCATCCATGGTTGGCTAAGGAAATTAAATAATTTTTTTGATCATTAAAGATAACTACAAAGAAATGAATTGGCCCATATGTCCTTGGCCTCTAACAACAATAAAATAGGGAAAAATTTCATGAAGATGACATGATCATGTTTTCCAATATGAGTTAGATGTGTGGTGCCTGGGAAAAGGAGGAATTGTTTTTTTAGTTAAGGGACACAAAAAAGGAGGTATGAAGACTCCCGAAGAGGAACATGGGAGGAGAATTATTATTTTTCCTATAGATTATAATTGCACAAGGAAAAAATTGTAGGAGGAAGGGAGTTGTGAAGAGTGTCAGGTAAAAAAGAAAGAAAATTATCAGCTAAAGAATCCTCATGAAGAGTCTTGTTGTGAGGAAGAATTGAGTAACTAGTTGAAGAATCCTCAAGAAGAGGCTTGCTAGGAAGAAATTATTGAGAGAAATGGTTGATTGAAGGTTGAATAAATCCACAAGAATATTGAGGATTGAAGAACCTACTTTGTTTGGGAAGAAACACTTTTGTGTTTGTGAGGCTAAGGAACCACTATGACTTGGGGTCAAAACTCGGGTTCTTTTCTCATTTATGAATCACCTTGAGAAGTGATTACTTATTTTTATTAGTAGCTTATCCATTAAGGAAACTTCCTCTAGTGTGGATTCTCATCCCTTGACAATGAGGCAATGATTCTCTGTTGTTTGGTACCATGATACATATGTTAATCCTAGTTGTAATTTTGGAAGACTAAGAGGAAATCTGTGTAGTTGGCAGGTGAAGTTGTTGCATCCTTGTGACATCATGTTCAATTGAAAACATGGTTTGGTTTCCTTTCTAAAACGATCTCCAACTCAAGCACTAGAATCTAGCTTAGGGTTAATAGATGCAAGTGAGAACTAGCTACAACTATCTATGGTTGGGTGGAAGTTTGTACTCCCATATTCAGTTGCCTTAGACATCATGACATAAGTCTCTCTCATATATTGTTTATGTTATTGAATGGGCCTTGTATTTATGGTTTATAATTATTTCACTAACACATAAGACATGTGTTATGAAACCAGCTCAAGGTTCTTCCGCTTGATAAGGTACTCTGAAATTGATCGATTTCGTAGCTGTCGAGTTCTTGTTTCTATAACTGCTTCCGGTTCCAATATAATTTTTCCTTCCTCGTCAAGTTCTGGAAATATTGTTTGAACTGGGAACTTGTCGCCTATAACCTTCTTTAAGCATGAAACATGGAAAACTGGGTGCAATCGAGAAGCGGCAGGAAGCTCCAATTTGTATGCCATAGTACCAATCTTTTGCAACACCTTGTACGAACCATAATACTTTGGTGATAATTTATTATCCTTCTTAGCTTGCTTGAGGGACATTTTCTTATATGGTTGTAGCCGTAGGAATACCCAATCACCTACATCAAAAATTCTTTCACTGCGATGTTGATCTGCCTGTTGTTTCATTCTATTCTGTGCCAACACGAGGTTATCCTTTAAGAGTTGGAGGACTTGTTGTTGATGTTCGATGTGATGTTCCACTGCCTGAACCTTATAATTTTCTCTTAAATATGATGTGATGGATGGTGGTTGATACCCATAAAGTGCCATAAATGGGGTCATTTTTGTTGCTGTATGAAAGGAAGTGTTATACCACCATTCAGCCAAAGGCAACCATTTGACCCATTGTGTCTGTTTATCAGATACAAAGCAACGAAGATATCCTTCCAAACATTTGTTTACTATCTCAGTTTGCCCATCAGATTGAGGATGATAAGATGAGCTATGAGCTAACTGAGTGCCAAGACGAGAAAATAATTTTGTCCAAAAATTTCCAGTGAAAATGGGATCTCTCTCGCTTACAATAATCTTTGGGTTTCCATGTAGCTTTTGAATTGTTTCCATAAATGCAGTAGAAACTGTACTAGCTCTAAATGGATGTGATAATGCACAAAAGTGTGCATACTTGGTAAGTCTGTCAACTACCACCATGATGACACTCTTTCCCTCAGACTTGGGTAAACCTGTGATAAAATCCATTGATACCTCCTCCCAACGTTGGCTTGGAATGGATAAAGGTTGTAATAGACCCGGTGTCTTAATTGTTTCAACTTTATTTTGTTGGAAAACCAAACATTCTGCCACAAAATTTTGAATACCTGATTTAAGGCCATCCCGAAAAAATTCCTTCTTAACCCTGTGGTAAGTTTTAAAAAATCCTGAGTGCCCTCCTAAGGGAGAAGTGTGCAATTCCATAAGAATCTTTTGTTTTAGCTGGGAATTCTTACAGAGGTATAAGCGATCTTTGTACCATAACGAATCATTTTTCCAGCTAAATGTATCAGACATACTGGAATCTTGTTGTAGCTTTCGAATAAGTGCCCACACTTCTTCATCATTCTTCCATTCCTCCCTTGCTTCATTTATCCAATCTGGTTGGATGATACAAATAGCGCACAACAATGCTTCCACATCCTCATCCTTTCTTGAGAGTGCATCTGCCACCACATTTTGCTTCCCTTTTTTGTAGATGATTTCAAAGTCATAACCCAACATCTTTGTGACCCACTTTTGTTGCTCTTCAGAGGATAATCTTTGTTCTAAAAAGTATGTAAGGCTATCATGATCCGTTTTTACCTTGAAGTGTCTTCCCATTAGGTAGGGTCGCCATTTCTTAAGTGCATGGAGTATTGCCAACATTTCCTTCTCATAAATAGCTTTTCTTAGAAACTTTCCCTTGATTGGACGACTTTCAAAAGCAATGGGTCTTTCATCTTGCATTAGAACAGCACCAATTCCATTTCTTGAAGCATCACATTCCACAATAAAGGTTTTTTTGAAGTCCGGTGTAGCTAAGGCCGGTGCTTGGCACATTGCCTCTTTAAGATGTTCAAAGGCCTTTGTTGCTTCCGGAGTCCATGAAAATGCATCTTTCTTCAATAATGTCGTTAGAGGTGCTGCTATTCTCCCATAATTCTTAACAAACTTGCGATAATACCCTGTCAACCCAAGAAATCCGCGCAAATGCTTTATGGATGTGGGGATTTTCCATTCCTTAATGGATTTAATTTTGCTAGGGTCTACCTTAACTCCTTCATGAGATACAATATGACCCAAATATTCCACCCCCTGGACTCCAAAAAAACATTTGGATCTTTTGGAATATAATTGTTTCTCCTCCAATAGTTGTAGCACCCTATCAACATGTTCAACATGATCCTTCCAAGACTTGCTGTAGATAAGTATATCATCAAAAAATACTAACAGAAATTTTCTAAGGAATGGTTTGAAAATTGAATTCATCAAACCTTGAAATGTTGAAGGTGCATTGGTAAGGCCAAAAGGCATGGCCAAAAATTCATAATGACCCTCATGAGTTCTAAATGCCGTTTTCAGAATGTCTTCAATCTTCATTCTGATTTGATGATATCCTGAACGAAGATCCAACTTGGTGAAGTAAATTGATCCATGCAATTCATCCAGTAATTCATCAATGTCAGGAATGGGGAACTTATCTTTAATAGTGAGCTTGTTGAGCTCCCTATAATCCGGACACATGTGCCATGATCCATCCTTCTTGTGCACCAATACTACTGGAGCAGAGAAAGAACTTTGACTCGGTTGAATTATACCATCCTCTAGCATTTCTGCAACCATACGTTCAATTTCACTTTTTTGGACATAGGGATATCTGTACGGACTGATGTTTGGAGGAACACTTCCTGGAATCAGATGAATAGCATGATCATGATCACGCATAGGTGGGAGACCTTTGGGAGTCTCAAATACCTTGGAATGATTGTCCAGGACTTTTTGGAGATCTGGAGAAATAGATGATTCTAATGTGGAAACATCTAGCGAACATAATTGTGCAATTACACCCCTTTGCTCCTTTTTTAGAAGCTTTGTCATACCATCAGAGTTGATTACCTTTCCTGGTTTCCCTGCAATACCCATTAATTCAACTTCCTTTCCTTCCGTAGAAAATTTGATGAAAAGTTCTTGAAAATTAAAAGCTATTGTACCCAAGGATTGTAGCCATTGGACTCCTACTACAACATCAACACCTCCTATTGGAATGGAAAGCATTGGGCTAGTCAATACATATTCTCCCATGGACAGCTTGATATTATGGCACTTTCCAGAGCAATTTATTGTTCCTCCATTTGCAATCATCACTTGACACTCTGGTGCTGGATATAGGAATCATTTCAATTCTTTTGCTACCCTACAATGAATAAAATTGTGGGTGCTTCCTGAATCAATCAACACTATTGCCTTTTTCTTCTTGATTTGTCCTTCTATCTTGATGGTTTGAGGAGTGGTAATTCCCGCCAATGCATTACATGATATGGTCGGATTTATTTGTTCTTCATCTAGGCTTTGTTCCTGGAGAATATCTTGTTCTTTTGACCTTTCTTGCTCCTTTTCTTCTTCCTCTTCACAACCTATGTAGAATAGTTTCTTCTCAGCACACTTATGACCTTTAGTGTATTTGCTATCACAACTATAACAAAGCCCTTTTGCTCTTTTTTCTTCCAATTGTTGTGGTGTCAACCTTATAGGTTGTGGAAGACTAGGGGCAACTGCACTTCCGTCTTTATAGTTGTGAGTGGTATGCTTCCTGGTTGCCATAATTTTGCTTTCCATTTTTCTTGCTAACCTGAATGCCTTCTCTAATGAATCAGGTTCCCAAAGTCGAACATCATGTTGGATATTATCCTTTAAAGACCCTATGAACACATCAACCCTATGCTCCTCTGGAATATCTTTTACCCTTATGTTCAATTTTTGGAACTCCTCAATGTGCTCCATTATTGAACCCTTTTGTTTGAGACTTATCAATTGGCTAAAAAAAATGTTGCTTTTTGTATCCTCATAATGTCTTATCAATTCTTCCGTAAAAATTGCCCAAGTGATAAATTGTTTACGAGAGCAAAGCCATTGATACCATACAAACTGATTTGGTTCCAAATATAAAGTTGCCATACGTACCTTTTGTGTGTTTTGCACATTATTGAGATCGAAGAGCTGCTCCATCTGTAATATCCATGTGGCGGGATCCTTGCCATCAAACTTCCTCATATTGATTTTTGGAATATGGTGGGTCTTCGATCCAACATTAGAGTCTATGGAATCATGATTAACATTTCTTTTGTTCACATCATGAGTTTCCTTTACAACCTTTTCACCATTAGTAATTATTTCTTGTAGAAAATTTGTCAAATCTGTCTTCAAATCTGCCATGTCTGTCTTCAAATTTGTCCTCAAATCTGCCTTCAGATCATCCATCTTAGCTTCCATGCCCTTTATCTTAGATTCCACGCCATTTATCTTAGCATCTGTTAGCTTTTGTGAGCGTGACATTTGTTGCACTTGTTCTTGTAATTTTGATATTTCATGTAGCATTTCTTCCTCTTCTTCATGAGTCATGGTAGAGCTTTCAGGTTCCTTACTAGGTGTTTGCATTATCTTTCCTCGGGGCATCAGTTATCGATAATAATGCTTTACTATGCCCTTTGAATTCCTTCAAACCAAGCTTATGCAAAAATTAAAAAAAAAAACTACACACCTTTTTTTTATTTGTAGAAGCCTAATATTGAATTTGATGTATCTCTGTAATTGCGAATCATCCAGTTCTGAAGTTGTGACCTGTAGTAGCCTTCTATGTCCTCTTTCCAATTCCACTAGTCTGATCCAAATTGGATTCTCCAAGAAAGAGTTATGCACAATCTCCCGCAGTGACCTGATTATAGACTAGTTCAGTAGAGCGAACTTGTATGAAGTGGCACGTGTCACTGTTTCAACCTTTGACTCTGAAAAATATGTAAACAAAAACTACAGTCCATCCTCTTTCTGTATGTTCTTGCGAAATTTCAATCCGATGCTCAGAAGGAAAGTTATGACGATTTTCCCCAGGTCACCTGTTTTGACTGTAATTCAGGAGTCTGCAAAAAGACCAACTTCCTCAGATCATATCTCTGCAAATATCACACAAAAAGCTCTGAACTTCGGACCCAAGATTCAGCGCGATTTCTTCTCAAATGGTTTTTTTTTGCGACTTCTGAAACGTCAAAAAAAAAGTTATAGTGAGAATTCCATGATGACCTGTTTGGAGCAGCGAAACCCTAGAAGCCAAAGCTCTAATACCAAATGTTATGAAACCAGCTCAAGAAAAGATAGAAAAGATAGATCAACACCTTAGAATTCAGCCTCTTCGAGGGGGCAACCTCCTTTACATTACATAAATGAGCAATTCTTCGATGATTCAAATGAAAAAACCTCCTTTCTATATATAGGAGTCTAAGGAGTCACAATATAATCCAGCGACCTAACAATAATAATACAAAGCCACAAAAATAACAATAGAGGGATTCTATGGGCACATTAATAACAATATGGGGGCAATGGGGGCACAACAATATAAATAAGGGGTATAACTACAATAGTAATGGGGTAATCACTAGTATTATAGGGACCCAACAACATGACTATGTGGTTCATATTTACAGAAGTGACTGGTATGTTATGTTATTGTTTTAATGACATTGGTATAGTGTGTAAGAATATTGGTTATGTTACAACACTATTAGAATTACCATTCTTCTTCATTATTGTAATATGTTGATTTTGTTGATTTTAAGATTGTATTGCCTTATCATGTTGCAAGGTGGTAATATGGAGGATTTCCTCTTTTATCCTCGTTGAACTATTGTTTATTTAAGATCCTTCTTTAATCCTTCAATGATGCATACCATGGTGTTGGGTTTGTACATCCATTTCATTAAGGGTTCAGTTTAATATATTTTCATTTCGTGTTGTGTGAGGCATGACAACATGAACTTGAATGAATTGGCTTAAAATTTGTGTATTCCATACAAAGATGCATCCTCACTATGCACTTGTTAAGGTTGGAGTCATAAGGCTAAGTGTGTTGTCTTTTTGTGGAGATGGAAACATGGGAAAATTCCTACTTAAATGACTCATTTTAGCCATGGTCATCAATTTTGGTTACTAATCCATAGTGGGTATTCATATATTGGGAAAATTTATGGTCAAGATGCCTAGAATTCATTTTCAACCAAATGGGATGATTGTAAGCTTTTGTTACCACCAATTAAGTGATAATCTTTATGGTCCATTCTTGTAACTGAATTGAACAAGAGAAATACTTGTTTATTTGAGTAATTTTGATTCCTATGTGGCCTTTTGGGCATCATATGATTTTCAGTCATCAATGTAAGCTTGTTGTGCTGATTAGACCTTCAATAGGAGCCTCGATATATGTGGATTGGTATTAAACCATTTCCATAATCTATTGAGGAATCAAGGAATGATCTTGTCATAAGATTAGAAGGAATATCGCCAGTGTGTGCTTCACATAGCCTTAACAAGAAATGTTTGAGCCTTGGTGTGGGTATAGGCACTTATAGAACCACTGCAGCCAAGACAAGGTTGAATCCCTTCGCAAATGGTGTAAGGCTCTCCTCCAACATCTGCCCAAGTAACCGACCAACTAGGGTAAACATGTGATGAGAATTTTCTATGATATGATTTGACCTCCTAATTCACCTTAAGGAAGTGGAACCA
Source organism: Pinus tabuliformis (assembly GCA_031772625.1). Lineage (NCBI taxonomy): Eukaryota > Viridiplantae > Streptophyta > Pinopsida > Pinales > Pinaceae > Pinus > Pinus tabuliformis. The sequence continues at coordinate 84,401,614 of CM062811.1, read as the reverse complement.
CTGGAAGCAAACCATGTAGGCTATCCACATTAGCATCGGGACTCCTAGGAACCATCCCAACCACTCAAGTAAACATCCCTTATGTTCCACTAAGGTTTTAGACAAATAAACCATGAGACACTCCCTTTCTATGGGTAGGAATGATTCCTAGAGGCTCCAGATGCTCCCACAACATGGGTATCCATGCGTCCAGGGACTTTTATGCTCAGTGTTGTGCCTCTATCTCTGGGTTTTGAGCCACGCTTTCAGGCCCAGATCCCAAGTCACTGCCCAAAAATCTATGGCACATTCAGGACTATAAGATAACAACATAATAATGATACACATACAATTACTTGAACAAGGACTTGACTAGATCCCTACTAGAAATGGTAGGCATTTCGTCAAACATGTCACAGATATGTAATCTACAAGTTTAAATAATAGATCTGAGCACAGGGGTTTAATACTCATCTAAGAGTCACTAAGAAGAATTTATGCCTCAACACATTAGGTGTAGTTTCATCCATTAGGCCATAGATACATTTTTCATTAATTTAAAAGTAAGAACATGATGAGAGCCATACATAGCCATTGTCATAATACATGATCATAACTAGTATAATAACCATAAAAATAACAAGGAAACAACATATATATAATCCACATATAAACCAGTATAATAATCATGAAATAACATGGATAAATAACCTCATATTAGTGATGCAAAGGCCAACTAGTTGTGGGACTTCCATGAACCACCCGACCGTAGACATGGCTAAGCCAAATCTCTCTTTAGCTAATCACCCTGTGCCATATTTCAAGCATGATTGTGGGATATCATAAAACACATCAATCAAAACCATCTAGGGCTTCTAGAGGCCAAACAATCTCAATGCATCAAATAGTGATTCCACCTCATGGTCGAACATCACAAAACCATCATCTGATCGGTCTCTATCCAAGCCTTCGAGGGCTCTAGAGTGTTTGTTTCAACTAAGGCTTCCAAAAATATTAACTCAACCAACAACTATTGTTGAGCTTCTAGAGTGTTTTTCCAACCAGGGCTTCTAAGACTACTAACTCAACCCATTAAGGGCTTCTAGAGCATTTCTCCAACCAAGTCTTCCAGGACTAGTAACTCAACCCAAGCTGTTATAGGGCTTCTAGAGTGTTTGTCGAACCAAGGATTCCAGGAACTAGTAACTCAACCCAAGTTATAAGGAACATGAGAACCAACCAAAAAACAAAGAAATAAACCCACAACACCATTGATATCTAGGAAATGGAAAGGATAGGAAAATCCACTATCAATCCAGGAAATCCTCTATGCCAATGATAGATCATCACCAATAAAGCACATGCATATGCAATTCATGCCAAATCTAGTGAGGAAAACATACATGTAACTGAGTATCTGTAAGAAAACGCCATTGGAGTTGATGATCTCAATGTCCTCTTGTGATTCCTTTCTCTTCATTTGTCTTCTTGATCCAAAACTCTATGTATTCCACACTCCTCCAAGAGTGCTCCAATAAAATTCTACGTGTCCCAGGGTATGAGAGAGAGATAATAGAGAGAGAGCTCCAAAATTGAACTAACAAAAGTCTGTGTACTGATCCTCACAAGCCTTTTTATTAATGAGGCCTCTCTTTTCTTTATTTTCCATTATTTTCCTTCATTTTCCTCCTCACATGCAACATGTGACCTTTCACCTCCCTTTTCTCTTAATTTCCATTATTTTCATAAATAAATGTGCCAAAATGCTACTTTTCCTTTCCAAAATCTTTGCAATTTCCATTTCCAATTTCCTTAGCCACTAATTGATCACAAGTGATCCCCATCACTTTGCTTTTTCCCAATATTTAGCTTGGAATAACTGTCCCATCAACCATGGTTATTATTTTACCTTTATTAGCTTTTATTACATGGAAGTTTCACCAAGGTTGTTACAAATTACTTAGGCAGAAGCCTTATATCATTGGCTTAACCTTTAACCTTATCCGTGGTCATGACAAGAGGTACCAAGTTGAGTAAGGGTTAGATTCAAGGCTAGATTGATAGCCGTAAGGCCAGAAAATATCTCAATGCAAGGCGAATGTTATGGGTAGCCAAGATTAAATGATGATGATGATCAATGACTCGAAAAGGTGCTGAGATGATGTAAGCTAGGAGGGGTCCCATCCTGAAATTCCATAGAAATTTTCTCAAACGAAAGAGTCAAGATGAAAACTATTGGGTTAAGTTGGAAAGGTCATCATCTTGACACCATTGAGTACCAACCAAAATCATTGATAGTACTAGCGGGGAGGGCCTGGTAGGGCACATCAGCCTAGAGGTTATTCCCAAAAAGTATAGAGAGGAGTGCACAATTGAATGAGCGGGATGATGTGAGCCAAAGATGCAACAACATACACACATGCCTGACCACTAAACCATTGGTTTATATGTGTGGACACATAGACAAGTCATCCTAGAGAGTCAATCTCAGAGAAATACATCAAGTACAAAATTAAAATGGGTCAGGTAATAGATCCAAGAGATGAGAAGTTTGGCAACAAATAACAACCCATAGAGTGGCCCACAATATATAAATATATAGTCATGCATATATGTATAAGGTTTCATTTTAGTGTAACACACAGGGTCATGGAACCTAAACACTCGAACGGGTTGGAAACCATTAACAATTTTCCATGTGGCATTATGAGGCTAGCTAACAGGTATACGATGTGGCTGAGATGATGATCTAGCACTATCTAATTCACCATAATTGCAATGGTCACATCTCTTGATACGAATGTTATATTGTTGTAAATTTTTATATCACTAGAATCATCTTAATGAGATGAACACAATGTTGATGTCAAAATTAGGCTTTAAGTGTGTTGAAGAGATCAAAATTTTTAGACCCCATTTACATAACGACACCTAGATCTTGGGTCAATATAGTAACCACCCCTCTCTTAATACATTTTATGGTGATGATTTTGAAGGGGAATATCACAAGGTGATATCAAAGCATTTGGGTTCAACACTTAGACTCTTTGGGTTCTATAAATGACAAGTAAATTCAGGGTTTCTGCAAGGTGTTTCATATTGATTTTTAAAAAAATAATTAAACAAATATTTTGGTGTTAAAATAATTTCTATGACTATTTGGTTGATATAGTTACTTGGTGATCTTCTTGTGTAGTGTGGATCAACAATTCACATGTTTCATTATGATTGATGAGCTAACATTTGTGTTGAAAGATGTATATTTTGTGGACTATGGAGGTGTATGTATTAATAATTGGTTGAATGACTAACATTAGTGTGCTAATATTGGTTGTTTGTTTTAGCCAAGGCTTGCCATAATAGTCCTACAAAAGCATGATCATGGAAATGATTTATTATTAATTATTTATATTACTATTATGTCTCTAACAATTATTTGTGAATGACAACACATAACGCAATATAGAATTAGATGAAGATCACCTAGAATAATGAATGGTGGTACACTATAAATCTCAATGAAAAAGAAACTATCAGCCATATGGTAGAATATAATTATGACTGCACATCCCACATGAATGAATAAGTAAGGAAAAATGAACTATAAATATCAGTTGGCCAAGGGGAAGGGACAAACCCTCTTGATTTGATGGATATCTTGAGGAGCTCAATGGATGAGATAAGGAGTTGGAAGGCAGATACTGAAAGGTTGGTAAGGGCTTAGGAAAAGAAATATGAGGTAAAGGCAGTCATATTTCAAAGCCTCTTATACTTGCAAATGAAGAGGCAATATGAGTTGGGGGCTAATCATAAAGAAAGGCAGAGCACTTTGAAATCAAAAGAGAGAACAAATTGGGCAGATGGTAGCAGGTTTAGGAAAACGAACAGAAGGAAAAGTGAGGACACCATGAGAGGAAATGCACCATTGAGCACCCTATAGAGAAGGATGAACACTTATGGGAATCATTTCGATAGACATTGTAGATCTACCCAGAAGACACAATCACACCATCATTCTCATATTCATCATTAGAGGAGAGGAGAAAGGGAATATATGCTAGAATATTTTAAGAAAGCCAAACCAAACACATTTGATGGAGAAATGAATACATATGAAGATATAGAAGCTTGGCCACTTAGAATGATGAAGTTATTAAGAATCCATAACTACTCTAAAAACATGAAAGAAAATATATCCACCTATAGTTTGATGGGGAAGGTAGACATATGGTGGGAATATTTGAAGAATGTCTAGCGAATAAGAGAAGAGGATCCATCTTGGAGAGAATTTGAAGGACTCTTCAAAGATAGATATTTATTAGACAAATATTATGATTTTGGATTGCAGGTTTCTGTGGAGAGGTTTTTGAGAGGCTATTTTAAAATTAAAATAATCTTTAAAAACTATTTAAATCCTTTTCTCTCGTTAAAATTTTAGGCTAGGTTTTTAAGGTTAATTGAATTATTAAAAATAAAAATAATAAATAAAATATTAGTTTATTAATATAATCTCTAGGTCGGCTAAAAAACCCTAATCGGTCAACCTTATCCTTATTTATCCCAAATCTTTTTCTCTTCTCTGTATATCAAAGTCCTGATGATGAGTCTTGCTCTAGACTCGAAACGTCTTTCTTTTGACATAAAGAAAATGATGAATACTAGGGATTATCCGAATACAATCTCTCAAAAATATTATGATAGCAAGGCAAAAGAATTTTATGAGCTAAAAATGTGACAACTATTGGATGAAGGTTATATCAACAAGTTCCTAGAATTTTTGGAATATGTGCCATATCTTAGGGATGGGAAAGAAAAGGTCTAGCGGTTCATTAGTGGGCTACCACTATCATTCAAGGATCACATTGAATTTTGGAAGCTTAGACATTGGATAATCATATCAAGAAACTAAAACACTATTAAGAGAAGTCAAAAAACAAGCTAGAGCTCAAGGATGATTTCAAAGCAAGGGGTAGCTTCGATATTAAAGAATAAATGACAAATATCTATAGTAGCAGCTATAGGAGAAGAAAATAATTTTCACCACTAATAGAGATGAGGTTGAAAAAGGCTTCAAGATTTCTAGTAAATCCTTACCTACTTAGGTCACAAGATAAGAACCCAAAAAGTATTTGAAAGAACACTTCAAGGGTTGGATTTAATGGGATGGGAAAGAAAAGGTCCAGCGGTTCATTAGTGGGCTACCACTATCATTCAAGGATCACATTGAATTTTGGAACCTTAGACATTGGATAATCATATCAAGAAACTAAAACACTATTAAGAGAAGTCAAAACACAAGCTAGAGCTCAAGGATGATTTTAAAGCAAGGGGTAGCTTCGATATTAAAGAAAAAATCACAAATATCTATAGTAGCAGCTATAGGAGAAGAAAATAATTTTCACCACTAATATAGATGAGGTTGAACAAGGATTTAAGATTTATAGTAAATCCTTACCTACTTAGGTCACAAGATAAGAACCCAAAAAGTATTTGAAAGAACACTTCAAGGGTTGGATTTACGGGGAGAATCATTTGATAAAGTATTTCCCACAATGCATAAATGATGGCTCAAGGATGTATCAGGTTTAGGAAACTAATACATTTCAAGGCGTGGCTCTAAATGTGTTAAGAGTATACACAGTTGAGGAAGATATGAAAGATGGTCATCCAGCCTCAACTAGTGAGAGGGTTGGTTAAATGTGGCAAGTTTGTTATCCCATCGTAATGGGGAGTGATGTAAATAAATGGTAAAGAATTGTGCAGAATTTAAATTAGATTGATGGGGATTGGGTGGTTGTAACTTTTTAACACTTTTGTGCATCTTGTGTTTTCAGACTATTTTTAATTACGCGATTTATAAATTTTCTCTGTTGATTTTTTCTCATATTGATTCACTATTTTTCTCTTTTTAGTTGATGGGTGATGGTCATACTACATTATTTATGCCTTGTATCATTTTACAAACAATGATGAAATTTTTATTTCCCAATTTTTTTTTTTCCCTCTATGTTCTAGGTCTTGGTGAAAGTTGTGAGAGTGGAAGTGGAAAACACGAGTGAAACCATGAGGATGACATAGGATTTCATGAAATGAAACTCTTGAAAAAGGATGGATGACCATACTCACAAGCTACACTACAAAGACATAGCTTCATGAAAGTATGGTTACATTCCTTGTAATTTTACCTACGATGAATCTCATGATAATTCTTATTTTGTGATGAAAGGAGATTGAGAGAGCAAGCTTGGCTCCAAGAGAAATATAGAAAACGAGATGAAATCAAATTGCCCAACAAGGCACCGTAGGATTATAAGGAACCCACTAAAAGATGACAAATGTACTAAATCATGTAACCTTTTTAGTTACTCTATAAGAAATTGTGTGTGCAAGTGAATATAAATGAGCTACAATTATAGACATCACTATCATTTTGCTTGAGTTAAGCACGTTCTATTTCATCTGGAGATCATATTAATAAGGATGGTGTTCCCCCAAGGGTGAGGGTTTTGTAACAGATCTCATGAAATTACCTCCCAATTCTACATAATTGTAATTACACAAAGTATGAGAGATGGGACACAAATTCTAGTTTTCTCGAGATGGATATCACAAGATAAAATGAGAAAAAATTAAATACATCAACCATGTTTGGTCAAGGAAATTAAATAATCTTACTGATAATTAAATCTAAATGTAGAGACATGAACTAGCTCATATGTCCTTGGCCTCTAACAACAAGAAAATAGGCCAAATATTAATGGAGTTGGCATGGTAACATTGTCCAATATGAGTGGGTTGCACGGAGCCTAGGAAAAGGAGGAGTGGTTTTGTTAGTTAGGGGGAATGCGAAAAGGAGATATGAAGACTCCTAAAGAGGAACATGGGAGGAGTATTGTTAATTCACATGCATATTATAAGTGCACAAGGAAAAAAAACATAAGTGGAAGAGCATTGGGTAAAAAATGAAAGAAAATTACTAGCTAAAGAATCCTCGAGAAGAGGCTTGCTGGGAAGAAGAATTGAGAAACCAGTTGAAAAATTCTTGAAAATAGGTCTGTTCGGTGGAAAAATTGAGAGTCTGGTTGAAGAATCCTCAAGAAGAGGCTTTCTGGGAGGAATAATTTAGAGACCAGCTGAAAATTACTCAAGAAGAGGCTTGTTGGGAAGAAATTATATCGAGAAAAAATTGACTCTAGGTTGAAGGAATCCACTAAAAGATTGAGGATTGAAGAACATAATACGTTGGGGAACAAATAATTAGGCATTTGTGAGACTTAGGAACCACCAGGAATTTCCTTGGGGTCGATACAATGATGTTCATCTCACTAATGAATCACCTTGAAAATTTATTCCTTCTGTCTAGTAGTAGCTCATCGACTGAAGAAACTTATTATAGTGTGGATTCCCATCTCATGATAGTGAGTTAATAATACCCATTGTGTGGTATCCTAATAATTATGTTAATATTGGTTATATGTTTGGAAGACTTAGAGGAAATACTTGTAGCTAGTGGGTGAAGGTGATGTATCCTTGTAAAATCTTCTTCAACTAAAAACATGGTTTGGTTTCCTTTCCAAAAACCAATCCACCTCAAGCACTGGGATCTCGCTCGGTGTGATAGATACAAGTGAGAACTGGTTGCAACTATCTATGTTGGGTGGAGAGTCATAGTCCCGAAGTCAGTTTCAAAGAACTTCATAAGGTAAGTGTTTCTCATGTATTGTCTATGTTAATGAATGGGCCTTGTATTTCTAGTTTGGAATGACTTCAGTAATACATGGGAAATTATTGTTGGTCCATATTTACGAAATTTACCATTATTTTGTGCTATTTTTTTAAGGGAACTCATATAAAATGTAAGAATATTGGTTATGTTATAACACTATTAGCATGACCATTCTTCTTGTTTATTGCAAGAAGTTGATTATGTTGATTTCAAGCTTGTATTGCCTTATTGTGTTGCAAGGTGGTAATATGGAGGATTTCCTCTTTTATCCTAATTGACCTATTGTTTTATATTATAGCCTTATTCAAGCATTTAGTGATGCATACCCTAGTGTTTGATCTATACATCCGTTATATTAAGGGCTCAATCTAATAAATTTTCATCTAATGTTGTGTTAGGCACAATCTCATGAGCTTGAATGAATTGGCTTAAAAGTTATGTATTCCATACAAGATGCATGCTTGCTATGCACTTGTTAAGGTTGAAGTCTCAAGGTTGAGTATGTTGTCTCTATGCAGAGATGGCATAGGAAAATCCCTTCTTAAATGACTGGTTTTATCCATGGTGATCAATGCAATTGGTACTCCATAGTAGGTATTCATATATTGGGAAATGTTGTCGTCAAGTTGCCTGGAATTCCTATTCAATGAAATGAGATGATTGCAGGCTTGTGTTACCACCAGTTAAGTGAGAGTCCTTATGGTCCATGCTTGTAATTTAACAAAATAGGTGAAATTATTGTTTCTTTGAGTAATGTTGATTCCTTTGCTACCTTTCGGGCATCATATTCTTTGTTGTCATAATTGTAAGCTTGTCATGTCAACTAGACCTTCAAGAGGGGCCTTGTTTCAGGGAAAACTAGTGTCGATTCGAACTGCTAGTCCCACTAATATTGGTAGCTATCTTAGAAACAAACAATGAAAGCCTTTTGAGAGTTCCTTTAAGTGTGATATATTAGAGGGAAGAAAAGAGGACCAACCTGGATCTTCCGCTTTGATCCTAGCTTGATTTATCGTTTCGTTAACAGAATTTTCCACTACTCTCCTACTTGTCCTACTTCAAAGAGTACTTGTAGAGTCAAAGTAATAGAAAAACCATCAAAGCATCTCCATCTAAAACATCATAAACAATACGGAATCAGAAACACATTGACCATACAATTGCATTCATAAACAATAAGATTCATAAACACATGATTATATGGAGGAAAACTCAAATAACTTTATTAATAGTAATGAAAGAGAGGATTACAACCCAGCTGTCTGATCCAGCATCATCCTCCCAGTGTAGAAGCCCTCTTCACCTCATGAACAAGAAAATCACCCAACAATGCAATGTCTCTTCTCACCAACAAACCAACAACACTTCCTTACAACTTACAAAATTCCAGCCCCTAGATGTCTCAGATGAGGGATCCATTTATAGATGTCTTGCAAGGGTGTGAGTCAGCTCTAGGTTTTTTATTAATGTCATTCCACTGATAGTTCTTGGTTCCACTTGGAGATTTCATTGATTTCTTACTCATCCCTAGGTGAATTCAGAGAGGCAAGTGTCACAGGAGAAGTTTTTGGAAGATTCCATGATCATCCACTTGGAAAACTGTCTCTTCCATTTGTCTATTCTCACTCATCACACCCCACAGAAGGCCATTTCACTATGCGTCATACCTAGCTAGTTTGGCAACTAGTATGCACCACACCTTGTCCATGGAGTAGTCAGTATGGTCCAGTTTTGGCCAGTTATAAGTAGTTTTTCAGGTGGAACTTCTGGGAAACGATGTAATAAGTTGACCATGATCCTTTAGGGTATGAAAAAACACTTTTAGGGACTTAAAGATCCCTAGTTTTATGGACATGTGAGTTTGGGGTTGCAATGCCCAAATATGTCTATAACAGACCTTAGGATATCTGGACTGAGATTGACCCATTTCCCTAGCTATTGATGAATCAAGGAGAATCCAAGTCTTCAGGGGTTGAATGTGAAAGTCCTTGTTTCATGTTTTGTGAATCTACCTTAAAAAATCCTTAGGGATGATCTAATCATAAGCTCAAAAGGAATAGCACCAATGTGTACTTCACATAGCCTTAATTTGTGATGTCTAGTTCTTGGAATGGGTATAATCATTTGTAGAACCACTGTAGTCATTCATGGTCAAATCCCTTCACAAATGTCTTAGGTGAAAGCCTTATATCATTCCCTTAACCTTTAACCTTATCCATGGCTGAGGCAGGAGGTACCAAGTCGAGTAAGGGTGAGCTCCAAGGTGAAATTGATAGGCATAAGACTACAACATAACTCAGTTCAAGTCCACTGTAATGAGTGGCCAAGGTTAATTAATGGAGGTGATTGATCATTGGCAAAGGGTTCAAGATGATATAAGCCCGAAGGGGTTAAATCTTGGAAGCTCTCTGAAAGTCACTCAAATGGAAGAGTTAGGATGACAAGGACAGGAAGAGTTAGCAAGGTCATCAGCTTAACATAGGTGAGGAACAATTGGAAGCATTAATACTACGAGAAGGAGGGTCTCGTAAGGCACGTAAGCCCAGAGGTTATTCCCTTGAAGTATAGAGAGGAGCTCATAACTAAATGAGTAGGGTGATGTGATCTTGGGTTGCAATGGCATACATGCACGTTCGATAGATTAATCATTAGTTTATATGCATAGTGCCACAAACAAGCCATCCTAGAGGGTTAGTCTTGATAAAAACATCAAGCACACAATTGATATAGGTTGGGTAATACAGCCCAGGAGAAAGGAAGTTTGGCGATAGATAATGGATTATACAGTGGTTGATGATATGTAAATATATCATCATGCATGTATGTATAAGGTTACATTTTAATGCAACAAACGGGGTCATAAAACCCTAACCCATGAATGGGTTGACATTCATTAACCATTTTCCATGTGACACTACGAGGCTAGCCAAGGGTATAGCCATGTGACTAACATGATGATGTGGTGCTATCCAATTCACCAAAATCAAAATGGTCACATCTCTTAATGTAAAGGTCAGATTGAGTTAAAGTTTTATAATGGTGACATCAAAATCAAGCTTTAAATGAGTTGAAGAGATCAAACATTTTAGACTCCATTTCCATAATGCGACCTTGGATATTGGGTCAGTATACAAGCCACCCCCGCTGAATCTATGATATGGGGATGATTAGGAAAGTGGGTTGTTACAAGGACATATTAGTATCAGGTTGTTGAAATTCATTGAAAGGTTTCATCTCATCATTCCATTAATAGTTAGTGAACATTATTATGGGTAACGTTGAGACCATCTACTTGTTTAATAAGAGTTTGGACCTTAGGAATTTCATGGCTTCAAAGATTTATTTTCATTATCTCTCTAGCTTAGTCACGTATACAAGTACCATAAATTAATCAATAGACATGGATCATATTGTCTAGAGAGCATCTTCATTTCTTTACATCACCATATTAGAGCTAAGTGATCTCACCATTGGATACTATCAAGTGTCAATATCATATGTGTCTATGATGGATTTCTTCATAAGTAGATCATGGCACACTCCTCTTCCTATTCTTCTTTTTCTTCTTCTTACATTGAATGGTGTAAGGATAACAATATTTCCAGACATAGCATACATTTTACAATGTGTTTTTAATTTTTTATGTATACACATATAAGCGATATTTACATTAGTTATCTTTTCCTCCTTTTAAATTTTATACATCAAATCAATACAAATTTAAAATCATCAATCATATACTTAAAAGATATTTTTTATTAGAAAATAATGACTTTTAACATGGCATCACGAACATGTTACTATATCATGATTTAAATAACAAAAATATGATTTTTAGATACTTCAATACAAAGTAAATTTTTAGACTGTCTAAGGGTTGAGATAATTAGTATTAAAATTTTAAAAACTAGTTTTTCAATAAGATTCTACTTTTAGGATCTTACTACCTCCTCAATTTGAAGTGATCACAACCAAATTTAAAACTGGAATATTATGCAATTAATTGAAACATATTCCAATGGATTATCATAGATCACATTGCCAATTTGTTAAACCTAGTGTCATGGAGACCCTTTGACTTTAAAAACTTCCAAACATCATGGGAAATCTAGTATGTAGGTGTCTTACTCCTACATTAAACCTTCATGATCCCAACCACCCAAGATAGTAATATCCCCATCAACAAAATCTTACTACCACCATTAGTTGGTGATCAAAATCAAAATAAACAATGTCATCCTACTCTTGCAAAAAAATTACTACTACCTTATAGTCTTTAATGTTTGAAACCATACAATGCATTGCAATGTCCTAAAAATTGTTTTGTAAAGAGTGATATAAGAATAGATGAATATTCATCTTAAGTATTTTTCTTAACCAAATACATAATCCAAAACCACAAATACTATATCATAAAATTGTAAAATAACATAGCATTTCAATATAAAAAGACCAACATCAAGAATATTCAGGAAACCATTTTTTATAATGCATATTAATATAACAATTTCCCAAGATTGAATTATTGGCCCCTTCTCTTCTCATGCCATAGTTACTTTTTCCTTAAGTGTGAATTTACAAGTGTGAAGGATAAAGTAAAATTAAATTACATCTCTTTTCCTTTTACTCATTTTCACAAGTACTCAAAAACTTTCTAATTGCTAAGATCTTACATCTTAAGTGCATTTCCCCATCATTCACAAGTTTGTCTATTAATTCATCCAAAATACTAAAACACTAATTACACCAACCATATAATATCTTTCTTCCCACACTTCTTTTGGCTTTTTCCATTTCACAACGGAGTTGATGAGAATTAGTCGTTGAGCAATAAGAATTTTGGCTCTCCAATAAATGTTGGCCTCTATGTAAGCTTGTGGAACTTTTCCATAACAAAATCACTTTTTCATGGAACTTTTCCATAACAAAAGCACTTTTTCTTATTCCTAGATCCTTGTACACTTGTGGAACTTTTCCATAACAAAAACTTTTATCTTTTTGTTGTTTATGGGACACCCGTTCAAGCAAATACCCATATCTAAGTATTTTTTCTCTTTCACAATTTGTCATTAAAGACAACTTTAGACCATCTACCCTCTTCCATTTTCTCAAATTTTTTAAATACCTTATGACTTTCACCATAGGAATACAGGAATTGCTTCAATAGGAGCAGTCCATGTTTAAGATAGCATAAATAGTCTTGAATTTGTTTGTAATGAGAGGCTTTTGAATTTTCTCAATTTGTCTCCACTACATGTCTAATGTATTTGTTCACAATCATAGAGAATCACAACCATAAATAATCACACAAATCACTAAAAACCCCAAAAAATTGAATAGTTTTCCACTCCCATAACCCTATCTCTCTACACCTATTTTAAAAAAACATAAAATTATAAATAATAAAATATATTCCAACAAAAATTATATCGCCAACAACAAAACATGACCCTAAACCACATTGCAATAAAGCGTCTAACAATGCATCCAAACTTGTAATAGAGTTTCGAGATGTTTCTGGAAAGATAATATTAATTAATTAATCGTGAATGATAAAGGTGACATACCCATCCTCAGGTTTACCAATACGTCAAGCAATATTATCATTTATTATTCCAAGCATAACACACCAATATACATGTTCAAAAATACAAATATCTGCGATTATTTTGATGATATTAACAAATTTAAACCCAGCTTACCAGGCTGACCATGACAATTCCGTTCGTCAGACAAATAGAGAAAGGTCAAGCTTATTTACCATGCCTGGTTGGACTGTATATACGTACTGTTAAATTTGTATTTTTATAATTCTGACTGTAAGCATATACAGCCCAACAACATTTTTAATCTCCTAAACCACATTTAATATCCATTGAGAAAAGCAGAGCTTATTTACCATGCCATGGGATCCAGTGCAAGAAAGAAAGCCGCACGTGTTTGAACAGGGCTGGAAATGTTAGGCCGCTAAAAAGGCATAACAAACTTAACGTGTTATTCTCCGCTTTGGTCTGTTCCGTAGTTTTAAATGAGAAGGAAGTCAAATCATTAGCACTACGTGTAAATTTTACAACCAGTCCACTAAACCAATATTTATAAACTAATGTTTTTGTAGTTTAACATCAACGGAGCAATGCCACGATGATTTGCCCAGGTTCATAGAAAGAAACTTGTCCCAGCATGCTAACCTTCTAATTACATACAACATAAGAATTTCTTATAATGAGTTGTTGGGGTAGAAGTATGAGCATCATAATGAACCCAGGACCGTCGGTTGTAGGTGCACATTTCATAGTATGGATTTAACGCTCCAATCCCTTTATCACTTCTATCTGGAATTCAATTCATCGTATCTACCTTCTTTAGGATAATCAAAACCTATCTCCATAGCTATATTATGTGAAGCAAATTGGAAAAGATGATTCTCTATAACTACATAAAAATGATTCTCTCTGATTCAAAATAATTCCTAAACATAAAATGTTTAAAGATAATTCAATGATTTACTCAAACGTACATAATATAAATCCTTTCAATGGCATGCACTTTGCACATTGTATAGCATAGCACATGACGGGGTAACTATTGACTACATTTGACTCATAGCTAAATCTCAATATGCAGTGATATAAGCAAGTTTCAATTACATTCTCACAGACTATAGCCTGGTCGATCTTCATCATCTGTATTCACCATGCCAACGATTTATTCATTGGTGGCCAGCGTCTTTCCCGCCGGTAGACATAATCTCTGCGTTAATGGTGGAGTCGGAACCCACGTCCAATTTTACATTATCCAAGATCCAGGGATGATCTACATCATTCCAATCATCACGTTTAATCAGTAATTTAGTTCGTCAACCACGCTAGACAGAGTTTGGATATCAAGAAAGCTCAAAGAAAATAAGAACTCACTCAAGATTTGATCGCAAGAAAATCGGTGTCTGCGGTTCTTCTGCAGCATTCCAAGAACGAGTTCTTTCGCGGAATCCGATATGGAGGGCAAAAAGGGGTAACTCAGCTTTGGGTCTGCCTTTTGTATTTGCTCATACATGACCACCGCATCGTTCACTGCAAAAAAGGGTGTCCTCCCGAAGAGCATACGGTACAACACCGCTCCTGCGCTCCATATATCAACCTCGTACGAGTATCCAGTTCCACGCAACATCTCTGGAGCAGAATATAGCAATGTCCCCACGCTATCGAATTCAATGACTGTATTTTGACCACCTGCAAAAATAAATAAGCCATCAATATACTACAAGGCTCTGCAATATTTACAAATAAATCTTCAAGAAAATTTCTGCAACGTACCATTCCAAATTGACCTATCAAAATTCCCAAGTTTAAAAACCCATGTACAGGGGTGTGCATTGTTTCCAGTGTTTGATATAAAAATACTCGATGGCTTTACATCTCTATGAATAATTTTCCATGAGTGGCAGTATTGAAGCGATTGAATAAGAGATTGGATTATTGTGGCTGCTAGTCTCTCAAGAACGATGACATGTGCGTCAATAAAATGCTGGAGATCTCCCCCATCACACAGCTCTGAAATCATGTACACATCCTTTGATGAGCCATATTTCCCCACCCTTTCCTGCAGGCAGTGGGCTATGGGTTTCAAGATTCCTGGGTGTCCGCCGGGTAGACGAGTTTGTAATATATTCATTTCATTCAATGCGTTTTCGGTAGCGGGCATCTTTTTACACGCGCATTGCTCTCCTGTTGCCCTATCAATGCATTTGTGTACCACTCCCAACTGTCCTTTACCAATCACCTCCCGAAAGTCATAAAGCTTCTCGAGGAGAAATTCGTGAGCGTCTTCATCGTCATCCCGTCTGCTCCAACAACGGCACACAAGATTTATCGTTCGCAGCATGGCTTCTTCAACGTCCCTCAAACGATTGACGATATTATTTTAACACCAAGATTTGTTGACAGGAGCCGTTCTAAAGAACAGATCGGAGCAGTTTTTCCGAAGTTAATCGCGAACCCGCGTGTGGATAAAGAACGGCCAGGAGATTCAATAAGGTAACGTATGATACGTGTGGCTACTCGATTGTACCGGAAGAAGAAGCGCTCAAAATTTGAGGGGGAAGCAGAATGAAATTGCGTGGAAACAATGTAACCAGCGGTATCTATTTATACCATTTCTTACTATTACCCTAACCAAACCGTTGTTTTAAAATTACTCTTTGAGTATTACCGGAAGGAACGGTTGTTTTTAATCAAGACAGCTACTATTTGTTCAAAAATAATTTGGGATAATTGAGTCGATAAATGCATCAGCTGGGATGGGGTGAAGCCTGTACGATTCATAGACAAGGTTACGCGTGCTATTTAATGGACTATGGTGTGCCCGTTCTACATTGGTTATGTAAATATGTCATATGGGTATGTTTGGCTTCGGCTCTTGAAGCTTCGATTCTGGTTGGAGAACATTGGTGGTGCTACATCCATTGAAGGCTTTAGGGAGATTGGACACTACTGATTTTGACTCGCTGAGCTAATCTTTAGGGCTAATCTTTTGACCAATTGAGCTAACTTTTGGGGCTACCTCCACCGAAATCTTTTGACCAATTGAGCTAACCCTTATCTTTTCAGCTAACCCTTGGGGCTATGTCCACGAAAGGGCTACGTCCACATAAATCTTTTGATCAATTGAGCTACATCCACTGAAATCTTTTGACCCAACTAACCCTTATCTTTTGACCAACTAAGCTAACCCTTGGCTAACTGAGCTAACCCTTATCTTTTGACCAACTGAGCTAACGCTTTGAGCTAACCCTTGGCCCACTGATCTAACCCTTGGGGCCCTTTGAGCTAACCCTTGGCCAACTGAGCTAACACTTGGGGTGATGAACTAAGCTAACCTTATCTTTTGACCAACTGAGGTAATCCTTAGCCAACTGAGCTAACCCTTGGCCCTGAGCTAACCCTTGGCCAACTGAGCTAACCCTTACTTTGAGCTAGTTTTGACCAACTGAGCTAACCCTTGGGGCTACGTCCATGAAAATCTTTTGACCAACTAAGCTAACCCTTGGGCAACTGAGCTAACCCTTGGGGCTACGTCCACAGAAATCTTTTGACCAACTGAGCTAACACTTATCTTTTGAGCTAACCCTTGGGGCTACATCCATGGAAGGGCTACGTCCATGGAAATCTTTTGACCAACTAGACGTCCACGAAAATCTTTTGACCAACCGAGCTAACCCTTATCCTTTGACCAACTGAGCTAACCCTTATCTTTTGACCAACTAAGCTAACCCTTGGCCAACTGAGCTAAACCTTGGGGCCCTTTGAGCTAACCCTTGGCCAACTGAGCTAACAATTGAGGTGACAAACTCAGCTAACCCTTATCTTTTGACCAACTGAGCTAACCCTTTGAGCTAACTCTTACTTTGAGCTAACCCTTGGGGCTACATCCACCCTTAGGGCTATGAGCTAACCCTTGGGGCTAGGTCCACCCTTGGGGCTAAGCTAACCCACTAGCAAGGCTTGACCCCAAGGGCTTGGAGGAGATTGGACCTTGTGACCTCCCAATGACGAGGCACTGATTTTTATCAACTAAGCTAACCCTTGGGGTTATAAAATATATAATATGTATAGTATGAATGAGTGATGAAAATTTGAATTGAGAAATTTTTTATAATAATAATCTAATATGAATTATTTAATCCATAAATTTTCAACTTTACAACTATTTGTGAGTTATACAGTTTTGCAGAGTTTTTTAGGATTAAAAAAAATTACTAAAATATCTCTATTTAAAATAACATAATAAATTTTTAAATATTTTATTCTCTTTTTAAATTATAATTAAAAAAATATTAATATTTATAATATAATAATAAATATAAGCAAAATATTAATGATGAAATTCAGAGGCTTTATGTTTAGGTCAAGAAGAAAAAATCAATACTTATTCACTGTAAAATTATATTAGCATATCAAATCACTTTTTGGAAAAGCTCTTAAAAGATAAATAACACACTAAAAAGAAGCTCTCTAAGAGAAGAACTAGGAAATGTCTCCCAATATTTATCATATCAAGATGTAAAAGGACTTTTCAAGATATAGGTTTTAAAACATTAAACATTAATTAGACCTTATCCAATTTGTAACATGCAAAGGGCACAATCTTTCAAGAAAAAATAAAGTTGTGCAACTTTTCAATAAAAACAAAATAATTCAAAGAATTTTTATTTTTATTTTTTTAAATCAATTTCATTGTGTTTTTAGAAGGTTGGAAAACGCAAATAATTTTTAATAAATATTTTATAAAGAAAATAAATTAAGAATATATATATATATATATATATATATATATATATATATATATATATATATATTAATTATGTTTTTTTGAAAATTTAATACACTGAGTTTTGAGATAAAAGAGACTAGTAATCCCAAAATAGATAAGAAATATAAGTTATATCAAATTTATCAAGAATAGAAGTTTTTTTTAAATGTCTAAATATTTATATATTTAAATCATATATTTTCAAAAATAATTATATCATCCCTATAGGTGCTTTTTTCTTATTAAGTTGATCTTATTACACATTACATGTACATTGGAGCTCATATATCTTTGCATTTGGGTCATATCATAGTATTATTCTACAAAAGACTTTGTGCTTAAATTTTTTCAATTCAGGATTTTACACGGGACAAAAACAATATAATACAATCTCCTTATATCCTTATATTCTTCTTACTCTTGAGAATGATTCATCCATCAATATTTAAATTCTTTTCAGTCTTAACCTTTGTTGGCTGATTGTTGCACACTTTTCTTTGTGTTAATTCCACATAGAGTTGTCATGGCCTCCCTAATTTCTAGTAGTTGTTGGACTTCATAATATGTTGTTGAATAGCAATTTTGTGACGCCACATTCCATGAAAATTTATAGGTTTTCCAACTTATTCCTTGAAAATGTTAATATTTTTCTTCTTGTCTTCTTTAAAATTTTTCCTTCTAATAGTGATGTTAATATGGTTTAGCATTTGATGGCTTTCCTTCACTTTGCATACCCATTTGCTCTTTCTTCTTTCATAGATAATGACATCCTATGTCCTCTTTGAATGGTATTTGGTTCATCTAGCCTTGGTGGCAATATCATCATATTCGACAAGAGCATCATCTAAATGTACTTCAACTTCCTCAAATATCTTCTCGTGACTTTCTTAGATATTTTTTCTTTTTTCTTTAGAAGTTTCCATGTGACTGCATCTAAAAAATTTTGATATCTTTCAATAATACAATGTATTTATAGTTGACCTACTTTGTGTCTAGGACTTCTTCATCACTCTTCTTGAAAATTTCCTCTTCCATCTTCTAATAGTCTCTTCATCTAAGATCCTTGTTTCTTCTTGACAATGACAATGTCGTTTTTCTTCTTTCAATCTCTTGATGTCATGTAGTAATTTTCTTTATGCTTTCATAATCTACATATTTCATCATCTTTCTTTCTTGAATCTTTTATTGAATCATCCATTACCCAACTCTCCTTATTACTCCTTCCATATTTTAATTTTCAATCTCCTTAATTAGTCTTTCATTAAGGTTATGTATCTTGATAGCTCATGTCCATTTTCCTTGATATCTTATTTACATTTCTTTATTTAATTTTTTAGTTTTATATAATGCCTCCATTTATATCCTTAATCTAGTAAGTTGAGATGAGTTCTTCAAATATTTTCCATGCGATATTTCATCAACTTTACTTGTCGAACTACTTTATCTACTTTACTTGTCAAGTTTCGTCCACCACTCATAAGATTCACCTATAAAATTTTAAATTTCCCCAAAAGGAGTATTCAAACATTTATTTACCATTGTCAACCATTCCTCAAGATTGATTTCATATTTATCTTCATCTCGATTAAATTTAGGTATATCGATTATTTTTTAATTGAGATCTAAGGAAAACCCTAAACTTACAACTCCAATATACTAACAATGATAACCCAAAATAGTTATGATCCTATTCTAAATAAATGCATATATGTTTTGTTAATTTGACAAGTCAGGGAAAAATTCTCTCCTTGGACAACCTTCCTCATTAAGAAAGACCCTTAAGGAAAAAAATATTTTTAAGGTGAGACCTCATATGTGCACAAAAGTATAGGTCAGATTTAAAGAAAAATTGGGCATCCCTTTGAAGCATACATATATGAGACAAGCTAACCTCATTTGGACACATCAATCACACATCCATTTTTTTTTTGTTGGAGGTTAAATCCCTCTCTTCTTTGGATTGGTTCCTACAATTATAAAATTGCATGGTCCGAGCTCACAAGTGCGAGGAAAAGAAATTAAGCTAGGGTCATAAGGTTGGATCGAGGAAAATTCAACTACAACTGTTAGGTTGACAGGGTGATCCCTACAACTAGAGGGCTACAACCACACTATTTGTCACTATGCCCCTGCGGTTGTGACACTAAAATATTGTTGACCATTGAGTGAAAACTTGGATTGGATTGGATCAGTTTTGGAGACTTTGATTTTGATCAGATTTGTCTATGGGGCTTATCTCCTTGATATTATTTGGTTGGATTTGTTGGAGAGTCAAAGGATTGACCTTAACTCTTGATTGATGAATTGGAACATTTTACTCTCTCTGCTGAATGTTTTACGACAATCTAATTTGAAAGGGTTTTCCCCTTTGTGGGTTTTTTTCCTAGCCTTTGACCAATCCTCGTGTCCCTTGTTATTTCCCTTAATTGTATTCTAGTATACATTGAATTTATTGTTATATCTACAATTGTTATTTATTACTGGAATGTTGATTTGATTGGTAATTGAAGTTAAGAATTGGGCTAAAGTAATTGTTACAACTTAGAACAGTGGAAAATTAACATGGTATCAAAGCCAAGGTCAAGACAATCCCAAGGAGACAAGAGACAAGAGAAATCCTTCTTGAAAGAAGCTAAAGGAGGCTATTTGATTTTGTCAATATGTCTACCTCTTACTTCAAGGATTCTTAGAAGCTTGGTGACTCGTCAAACTTTGTAGCTTGGAAGATAAGGTTGGAGGTGATATTGGATGAAAATGATGTTTTATAACATGTGGAGGGAAACGTTCCTATACTCTTAGGCTAGATTTTAGATCCTATTAAAAAGTCTTAACTAAAAGGTTGAAGGGTATAAGTTGGAAAAATCATGGAGTTTTATTGGGGCTTGACTTTCGAATGAATGTATATAAAACTCTTGGCTGCAATTTTTGGAAGAGAAAGATTCTTTGCATAAACTCTGAGTCTAGAGTATGGGTAGAGAAATATTCTTTACCCAAACTCTAGCCCAAGAGTATTAAATTTTCATAGGTGAGAGTTTTGCAACATTACCCTGGTGTGGTTAACACATACCAAACTTGCAAAAAGCTCTTGGCTTTGCAGCTGTATTAGCAGAAAGTTTTAGGTCAAAACAAATTAGGAAAAATTCAGTGATTTTCAGGAAATAGCTACTTCATAGGAGACAAATCCATGCTAAATTTGAGAGTCAGGTGATGCCTTTGGTACCATTAGATAGAGATCTGAATCTAGTTTCAAATTATATAAGTTTTATTCATTTTCATGAATAAATGATATTATTAATAATTTTATACTAAAACGTGACGTTGTATATTTTGAGACTTCTAAAAATCACCTCAAATAAAAAATCAATAACCTCAAAATAGAAACAACAAATGATTTCAAAATTCACTAGATACTTTGTGTCCTCTTCAAAACCATATTTCCTGCTAACTTATTGATGATCACATTAAAATGAAAGTTGATGGATCCCTGAAATTGTTAAAAAAATGTCATTTTTTGTCTTACCTTATTTCATTAGATGATTAAACTTAGTGATTGAATATTAAACTTCCCACAAAATAGTCGAGATTCAAGTGAAATTTGTGCATAGTTGATGATATTTGTCAAAATGAATTACCATCTCTATAAACATGTCTATAAACAATGGTGGATTCTTAAGTCACTCAACATACTTGCAAGTATATGTATTCAATATCCACCAAATTTCTCTAGCTATATGTCCAAAAAAAAAAAAAAATATGACTATGGAGATAAAACAATTCTATAGAAATATTGTTTTCACTGCAAAGAAAAATTATCAAAGAGAAAATGAATTTCTAGCACTCTAAGTTGTAAAAACATAAAAATTCACAATTTTCTATGTAAAAAACAAGCTAAAAGTGTTTCCCAATTTCACATTTTCACCCAAAGGTGAGATCGAAGCCAATAAAATTCTCATTTTTAGTTTGCAATATCATTTACTTTTTTATGTTGGTGCCTTGAAGAAGTCTAAGGGTATTTATGACAATTTGGTAAAACATAAAAATTCACAATTTTCTATGTAAAAAAGAAGCTAAAAGTGTTTCCCAATTTCACTTTTTCACCCAAAGGTGAGATCAAAGCCAAGAAAATTCTCATTGATGGGTTTCAATATCATTTACTTTTTTATGTTGGTGCCTTGAAGAAATATAAGGGTATTTATGACAATTTGGTAAAGATGTATCAGGTAAATAACTTGAATCACATCCTCTCTTTGGAAAATAAACTCAAAGAGATGAAGATGAAAAAGGGGGAATCAGTGAAATCCTATCTCATGAGAGTATCCCACCTAAGGGATTAAATGCAAGTGAAAATATATTTGAGAGAGAGTTGATAGTAGTGACTCTTCAAGCTCTTCATCCTATTTTGGAAACCTTCATTGCTACTCTAAGCATAAAAAAATTTCTTTTGATATTTGGTGAGCTTGTTGGTAAATGCGCTCAAGAGGAGACTAGGATGATTGCTAGAGTAAGGATTCAAAAGAATAAATAAAGAGAGCCTTCTGCATTTGTTTCTTAAGACAAGAAGAGGAAAGGAAGAGGAATGTTATCTCATTCAATAAGGCCTCCCCCTAAAACAAAGGACTCCAAGAGAATAGGAAGTATAATTAGACAAGAAGAGGAAAGGAAGAGGAAGACCATTTGGTTCAACGAGGCCTCCCCCTGAATGAAAAGACTCCAAGAGAGGAGGAAGTAGAATTGAATGCTTTAACTACCACAAGAATGGTCATTATGCTTAAGAAATCCTCGAAAAGGGAAATGATTCAAGGTCCAACTACAACAATAATCGGGGCTTCAACAACAACATGTTCAATTATCAAAGAACAGGAGATGATCGAAGAAGAAGAATGGAACATAGAACAAGAAGAGATACTCTTGATGATCAAGAAGAAGGCCATTGTGCACAAATGAGGTCAAGGAACTCTGGGTCTAGAAATAATGTAGTTGTTAGTCAATCCAAATATATTATTATTTTTCCTCTTTCTAGTTCTTCCCCTCCATAATTGTTTGATAGTTGGTTGACAGATAGTGGGGCTTCTAGAAATTTCTCTAGAAATCGAGAAGTCCTCTCAAACCTTGTTGAGAGGGAGCCAAATTTGAAAAACATCCTTGGAGACATCACTACTCATCTTGTAAACGGTTTTGGTTCTGTGAAATTTCATTTGGACTCAGACGAACTTGTTCTTCTTAATTATGTTATGTATGTTTCGGGAGTAAAGAAGAACTTGGTATCCATATTTTCCTTGGAAGACAAAGGAATGAGAGTAGCTTTTAGGAAAGGAAAAGTCCTCACATGGTTTATGGAATCCAGCAAGAGAGATGCTTTTACTTTGGGATCTAGAATTGAAGGACTCTAAAGAGTGAATGGAAGACCTCCGTTGGAAATGGTCCATGACACCAATCATCAAAGTGAGCTTTGACACCAAAGATTTTCACATCTACATTATGAAGCACTACCGAAATTGAAGACTTTAGTCTCTAGGATGCCTAATGTTGAAGCTAGTCCTCATGGAGCATGTAGGAGGGGTGAAAATGCAAAAAAGGGAAACACTTTTTGGAATTAGGGTTTTATGGTTAATAAGTTTGGAGAACTAATACTAATAGAAAAAATTATGAAAAATAATATACACTGCATGTAATAGTATGTTTTTCTATTTTAAAAAAAATGAGAGAAGAATGATTGCTAACTATGAAATATTGACAGATACCTAAAAAATGAAAATGTAAAAAAAACCAAAAGTGTTACCGAGATTCACATTTTCACCGAAAAGACGTTCCAGTGGAAAGAAGACAAGAGTAATATTCCACTCTAACCAGAACAAGACCGATGGTATTCTTCAACTTATTCATTCTAACCTTTGTGGACCCATGCCAGTGCACTCTCTTGGTGGCCATGTCTACTACATAATCTATATTGATAAATTTTGCAGGAAGAAATGGATATACCATTTGAAACACAAGGATGAGGATTTAGATATGTTCAATGACTTCAAGGAACATAGAAAATCAAACAGTCTGTATTGATAAATTTTGATAACTTTTGCAGGAAGACATGGATATTCCATTTGAAACACAAGGATGAGGATTTATATATGTTCAATGACTTCAAGAATTAATAGAAAATCAAACAGGGAAGAATATTAAGCTCTTCACTCGGAAGAAGATTAAGTTCTTCACCTCTCACAATAGTTGAGAGTATACTTCAAATGAGTTCATTAACTTTTGCAAGAAAGAGGGAATAAAAAGGAAACAATTGAACCTTATAATCGAGAGTAGAATGGTGTGGCTAAAATAAAAAATAGGTCCATCGTGGAAATTTCCTCAGCTAATGGTACATGATCAAGGGCTACCCAAATTCCTTTGGGAAGAACCTGCAAATACAACAGTCTATTTTGAGAACAAGAATTCTCATCAAGATATTCACAACAAGACTTCCAAAGAAGTATTCATAAGTGTGAAACCCAACTATGACTATGATTATGACTATGACTAGGACTATTTTTCCCTCTGAAGAGTACACAAGACCACTCCTGTGCTTTATATATCAACATCGTATGAGTACCCCGTTCCACCCAACGTCTTTGGAGAATAATATACTAATGTCCCGATGTCATTCATTTTAATGAGCACATTTTGATGACCTACAAAAATAAATAATCCATCAATGTAGTGAAGGGACTACAAAATTGACCTATCAAAATTCTGATGTTTAATAGGGGTTTGCATTGTTTCCAGTCTTTGATATAAAAATACTCGATGAATTTATATATTTGTGAATGATTTTCCATGAGTGGAAGTATTGAAGTGATTGGACAGGAGATTGGATTATTGTGGTTGCTAGTCTCTCAAGAACGGTGCCATAGGCGTCAATAAACCTTGGATATCTACCCTATCACACAACTCTAAAATCATGTACACATCCTTCGACGAGCCATATTTCCCCACCATTTCCTGCAGGTAGTGGGCTATGTACTTCAAGTTTCCTACGTGTCCGTCGAGTAGACGAGTTTGGAATATATTCATTTCATTCAATGTGTTATAGGTAGCAGGCATCTTTTTACACGTGAATTGATCTCTTGTTGTCCTGTCAATGCATTTGTGTACCACTCCTAACCGTCCTTTACCAATCACCTCCCCAATTTCATAAAGCTTCTCCATGAAAAATTCGTGAGCGTCTTCATCGTCACCCCATCTTCTCCAACAACGACACAAGATTTATCGCTCGCAGCATGGCTTCTTCAACGTCCCTCAAACCATTGACTATATAAATTTAGAACTATGATTTGTTGACAATGTAAATGTGTTAGAAAACCTACACAGACAAATCTAGCTAGTAAAGGTTGAACACATAGCTTTGCAGAGAAAAAACACTAAAAAAAATCGAAAGAACAAAAGAATGATTCATAGAAAATAGGTTACAATGCTCATGATATAGTATTATTGGGTGAACATCCCAAGGTAATGCACCATAGTGGTGATCAATGAGAGGACTCAACACCTACAACAAGTTCCAAAGAGAACTAGCCAGCTGTAGAGTGAAAGAAGGAGCAAATCAGGGAGTAAATCATGGAAAAGAACTAACCAGTTACGGAGTTAAAGAAGGAGAAAATCAGGGAGTAAATCATGCAGAAGAACTAACTAGTTGTGGAGTTAAAGAAGGAGCAAATCAAGGAGTAAATCATGCAGAAGTAATCTTGCATGTAGTCTCATACTCTAACTAAGAGTTCGCATGTAGGTGTGTAGTAGTTCCAACACCCCCCCTGAACACCACTATGGTGGAAAATAGAAAATGGGCCCTAACAACTAAGGCCAAAGGTCCCTCAAAATATAGTGCAACTTGTACTAAAATTGAGGAAAGAGGGAAAACCTCACGGGAAAAACACCCCCTCAAAATACAAAGTAATCAAAAGAAAAGTGAAAGAAAAGACAGTTGCTAAGAAACTGTGTCCTTCACTCCAAGACGATCATGCAGAGAGCAAAACTTCTGATCAGTGAATGTCTTGGTGAAGATTTATGTAGTCTATTTTGCTGAAGGACAGAACTGCAAATGAATGACCCGATCATGTACTAAGTCTCTGATGTAGTGCATATGGATCTCTATGTGCTTTGTCCACTATCATTGTACTGGATCCCTGTAAAATTTGAGAGTGCCGTGGTTGTCACACCAGATGACAATGGGCTGGTGGAACTGGACACCCAACTCAGTGAGGAAGTGTTGTAGCCATAGAGCCTGAATGGTGACGTTGGCTAATCCTCTGTACTCTGCCGTAGCTAAAGAGAGAGCAATAGCAGCCTACTTCTTGCTTGACGAGCAGATAGGGCTAGATCCTAGATCGAGTGAATATCTGGAGGTGGACTTGCTATCAATGTTGTCTCTCGCCCAATCAAAATCTGTGAAGCCAAGGAGATTCAATGCAGTGCCTGCTGCATAGTGAATCCTGAAGGTGATGGTGCCATGCACATATCAGAGGATGCACTTGGCAGCATTCCAGTGTAGCTCATGCAGCTCCAGCATGTATCTGGAAACTGCCCCTACTGCATATGAGAGATCTGGTATGGAGTGGGTGAGGTACAATAATCTCCCCACTAGCTGTCGGTAGAGAGTATTGTCAACTAATGGAGTGTCATCTCCATCCTCAAGGCGGACCCCAGGCAGAAAAGGAGTTGGTGCTGGCTTGCAGTCAGTCATGTGAAATCTCTCGAGGAAATCCCATGCATACTTAGCCTGAGAGAGTTTGATGCCTGTGGCATCCTGACTGATCTCAAGACCAAGAAAGAAGTGTAATGGACCCATGTCCGTCATCAAGAACTTATCATGCAAGGCCCTCTTAACTATAGAAATGGCTGAAGCTGAGCTGCCGGTGATTAAGAGATCATCCACATACAAAACTAAGATAAGAAGAGAATCATGTGTCCTGAGCATGTAAACATTCGGATCAGACTTACATCTTTCAAATTTTTGTGATAAGAGAAAAGAATCCATCTTCGCATACCAAGCTCTCCGGGCCTGCTTAAGGCCGTAGAGAGATTTCTTCAGTCTATAGACCAAAGATGAATCCTGAATGAAACCATGTGGCTGCTCCATGTAGATCTCCTAAGATAGGTCTCTGTGAAGAAATGAATTCTTTACATCCATCTGATGTACTTCACACCCCTGGGTAGCTGCAATGGAAAGTGTAAGGCGTATGGAATCCATATTTGCTATTGGAGAAAACGTCTCGTCATAATCAATGCCATGCACTTGTTGGAAGCCTTTGGCTATTAGCCTTGCTTTCCATCTGGTGATTTTCCCATTTGCAGTACTCTTGGTCCTGTAGACCCATTTTCATTGGACAAGATTCCTTCCTAAAGGAAGGGGGACCAGATCCCAGGTCTGGTTCTCGAGGAGGGAGTTATACTCCTCCTCCATGGTGGACTCCCAATATGGATGCCCATCAGCCTCATCATAAGACTATGGATCAGAAAATGGAACCAAATGACAATGCCAGGATGGTGATGGTTTAGTAGTAGTGAGGACAAGAGGAGGCTCAATAATCTCTAAGCTAGTCCTCTGCAGATCAGAATTATCCCCCACAAGACCATTTCTAGCAACTAGGTGGTCTTGTGCATATATCTCACGTAAACTCCTTGTTCTCTGATTTATGACAGGGGAATTTGATTCATTGCTGAAAGCCTGATCTAGGCTTGGATGTGGATCATCATATGCATGCACTAGATTTGTATCTGAAGACTCTATCTCTGCATCTCCATGCTCTACCATGGCATCTGCATGCTCTGTATCTACATATGAGTGTACTGAGTCATCATCTCGGACATCAGGTAGATAAAAGGTGTTTGCATGTGGCAATTGAGGTGCATGCGAGAGACTTTCCTCAAATTTGACACTTCGCTCAATGATGAGCTTGTCCATAGAGGAAATCAGGAGTCGGTATCCCTTCACACCATCAGGGTATCCAACAAAGATGCACTCAATGCTCTGTGGATCAATAGCTTTCCTCTTTTTAGAGGGGATCCTGGCCCATGCTCGAGAGCCGAAAACACGGAAGTGGGTGACCTTTAGTTTAGTGCTGGTCCAAGCCTCAAAGGGGGTCTAATCCTTGATAGAGCTATGAGGAGATCTGTTTTGGATGTAGTTAGCACAATTAAGTGTTTCAACCCATAGCTTATGAGGTAGTGACTTAGGATGCAACATGTAGGAAGCCATCTCTTTGAGATATCAGTTCTTTCTCTTAGCAACTCCGTTCTACTACGAAGTGTATGGAACTGTGTACTACAACTATATTCCGGACTGAAGGCAAAGGTTCCGAAGTGCTGTGTTAACATATTCCCTCCCATTCTCTGTATGGAGGGCTCTGATCTTTCTCTCTGACTGTGTCTCAACTAATGCTTTGAAATCTTCAAAGTGCACAAAAACTTCAGATTTGGCCCTGAAAAGATACACCCAACTATACCGTGAGAAATCATCAATAAATGTAAGTACATACCTTGCTTTGTTGATGGAAGGATGAGAAAAAGGCCCCATGAGATCACTATGGATCAGATCTAGAGGAGAGGATGCTCTATGAGTCTTGCCAGTGTCAAACTTTTCTCTAGGATGTTTGCCAAGGACACACCCTTCATAAACTCCTTTGGAGAAACTGATATTTGGCAAGCCTTCCACCATCTCATGCTTGCTTGGCTGCTACATATACCTGTAATTTAAGTGACCAAACCTCTCATGCCAAAGCCTACTACTATCATCAGCATGTGTAAGCAATAAGGAGGATTCAGATTCAATAAATTCAGAAAATGTATATAGTCTGGCTCCTTTGTTTACAACACCGGTTGCAATTTTGGAGCTGCTATGTAGGTCATATATGTTCACTGAATCTGGAGTGAATTCCACTCTCTTTCCGGTGCTAGAATGAGTGATATGATAAACTGAAAGCAGGTTTACCGAATGTTTTGGAACATGAAGCATATATTCAAAGCTTCTGTGTAAAAGTTCCACTCTACCTTTTCCGGTGACCTCCATAGGTGAGTCATCTCCCATGAGGATGGGAGGTCCTTTGCATGCATCCAAAGAGGAATAGGCTTCCTTTGTAGCAGCCATATGATGTGATGCACCAGAATCTATAATCCATGCATCAGGAGAAGAATTAATTGCAACTAAAGCATGAAAATTGTTACCTTTCCCGTGTGGTGGATCCTCAGTTTTCTTCTTGGCGCCTTGAGGAATGTGGTCCCCAAGGTTGTGCTTCTGAAGGATTTCTACCATTTTTTCAATTTGTTTCTTCATGCAAGAGGATTCTGGATGGAATCCTCTTTGATAGTAGGTGCATCTGTTTCCTTTCTTCCCTTTCGCATTTCTCGAGCTAAAGGAGTCATTGAAGGGCTTCGTGTACCCTTCCTTCTTTGGATGGGAATGCACTTTTCCCTTGTCTTTTTACTACTGATTCTTATGATTTGAATTAGATCTGTGATTTTTATTGTGGCAGCCATCATGCACAGCAAGTGCATGTGCTTTTGGAGGTTTGATTTTCCCCATGCCAATGAGTTTATCTTGCTCAAAAATAAGGGACTCCATAAATTCTTTGAGAGAAGTAATAGTGTAGGATTTACCTGTTGCGCGCCTTACTGAATGAAATGTAGACACAAAGACAGAGTATTCCGGTCCGAGCTTTGACATAATAGAGAGAACTTGGCAACTCTCCTCCTTGGATTTGTCAACTCCAAAACCCTTGAGTTGCAGCAATAGATCATTATATTTGGTGAAGAAGTCTTGAATTTTGTCATAGTTCCGTGGATCCAATGATAGCAACTCCACTTCGAGCAGATGTCCTTTCATCTCATCCTATTTCCTATAGAGTTCTTCAACCTTTTTCCAAATCTCATTGGGAGTATTGCAGGCAGATAGATGAAACTGCAACTCTTGAGAGATGCACATGCATATGGATCCGTGGGCCTCATCCATACGATTGAGGTACTTGGATTTTTCTATGGCTAAAGTGGGTTCCATTTCTGTAGCCATGGTAATCTTGTACAACCCTTTATGACAAAGGTATCGAGCCATTTGGTCCTTCCATTTGTGATACTTTTACGGTGTTAGGATCGATGCTTTGGGAAATTCCATTTTTCTGTCGACCTTCGATGTCCAAGCTATAATACCTGCAAAATAAAGTACTGGTGCACCTTTTATCTAGCAACCTGTGGGTTATGTTACCATGTAAATGTGTTAGAAAACCTACACAGGTGAATCTAGCTAGTAAAGGTTGAACACACAGCTTTGCTAGGCAAAAACACTAAAAGAAAATCGAAAGAACAAAAGAATGATTCATATAAAATAGGTTACAATGCTCATGATATAGCATTACTGGGTGAAGATCCCAAGGTAATGAACTATAGTGGTGATCAATGAGAAGACTCAACACCTACAACATGTTCCGGAGGGAACTAGCCAGTTGCGGAGTTAAAGAAGGAGCAAATCAGGGAGTAAATCATGCAGAAAAACTAACCAGTTGCGAAGTTAAAGAAAGAGAAAATTAGGGAGTAAATCATGTAGAAGAACTAACCAGTTGCGGATTTAAAGTAGGAGAAAATCAAGGAGTAAATCATGTAGAAGGAATCTTGCATGTAGTCTCATGCTCTAACTAAGAGTCTGCATGTAGGTGTGTAGTAGTTCCAACAGACAAGAGTTGTTCTAAAGAACAGATCAAAGCAATTTTTTCGAAGGTAATCACGAACCCGTGCGTGGATAATGAACATGCAGGTGATTCAATAAGGTAACATATTATATGTGTGGCTACTCGATTCTACCAGGAACAAGGAGCGCTCAAATTTTGAGAGGGGAAGTAGAATGGGATTGCGAGAACATTGTAACCAACGGTATCTATTTATACGATTATTACTATTACCCTAACCAAACCGTTGTTCAAAAACTACTCTTTGAGTATTACTGGAAGGAACGATTGTTTTTAATCAATACAACTATTATTTGTTCAAAAACCATTTGGGATAATTGAGTGGAGAAATGCATCCGTTGGAATGGGGTGAGGCCTGCGCGATTCATAGAAAAGGTTATATGTGCTATTTAATGAACTATGGTGTACCTGTTCTACATTTGTTATGTAAATATGTCATATGGGTGTGTTTGGCTTTGGCTCCTGAAGCTTTGAATATGGGTTTTAGACTAATTGCTCCAACGAATTATCCATTTGATTAATAAAACTAAAATATATAACATTTATAATATGAATGAGTGATGAAAATTTGAATTGTGAAAATTTGTATAATGATAATATGTTGCAAATTATTTAATCATGAATTTAAACTTTGTAACAATTTGTGAGTTATACAATTTTAAAGAATTGTTTTTGATTTTTTTTATTAATAAAAAAATTATTAAAATATTTATATTTAAAATAAAATAATAATTTTTTTAAAATATTATATATATATATATATATATAATATTTAATATTTAAATACACCTAAAATTATAATTTAAAAAAATTATTAAAAATATTTAATTTTTTCATATAATAATAAATACCAAAAAAATATTGATGATGAAATTCAGCGGCTTCACATTTAAATCACTTTCAAAGAAGACAAAATCAATACTCACTGTAAAATTATATTGTGAAATCAAATCACTCTTTGGAAAAGCTCTCAATGATAAAGAACACACTAAGAGGAGGATGAGGAGAATTAGGAGATGTCTCTCGTAATATTTATTATATCATATCAAGATGTAAAAGCACTTTTCAGGATATAAATTTTAAAACATTAAATATTAATTACACTTTATCCAATTTGTAACCTGCAAAGGGGCACAACCTTTTAAGAAAAAAATAAGGTCGTGCAACCTTTGAAGAGAAACAAAATAATTCAAAGATTTTTTTTAATGTGAATTTCGTTGTCTTTGTATAAGGTTGAAAAAAAAAAATCATTATTCTTAAGAAAATTTTAAGAATAAAATTTTTTTATAAACATATTTCTATGTATTTTTTTTAATTATGTTTTTGAAAAATTAATATATGGACTTGTGAGATAAAAGAGATTAATAATTCCAAAATATATAAGAAATATATGTTATATTAATATATGGACTTGTGAGATAAAAGAGATTAATAATTCCAAAATATATAAGAAATATATGTTATATAAAATTTATTAAGAATAGAGGCATATTTTTAAATGTCCAAATATATTTATATACTCAAATCATAGGTTTTAAGCAATAATCATATGATCTCTACATGTCACCCTTTTCTTATTAGGTTGATTTTATTATATATTACATGCATATTTTATTCCATATATGTTTTCATTTGGGTCCTATCATAGTACAATTTTACAAGAAACTTTGTTCTCAAATCTTCGCAATTAAGGGCCTTACTTGGGACAAAACCAAATAATACGATTTCCTCATATCTTTACATTCTTCCTTCTCTTTTGATAATGAATCATGCACCCATATATATATATATATATATATATAGTCTTAATCCTTGTTGGTCAATTGTTGCAAAATTTTATTTGTGTTGATTCCATGTAGAGTTGTCATGGCCTCTCTAATTTCTAGTAGTTGTTGGACTTCATAATATCTTGTTGGATAGCAATTTTGTGATGCCACATTCTATGAATATTGATAGGTTGTCCAACTTCTTCCTTGAAAATGTTCATATTGTTCTTCTTGTCTTCTTTAAAATCTTTGCCTCTAATGGTGATGCTAATATGGTTTTACATTTGATGGCTTTCCTTCACATTGCATACCCATTTAATATTTCTTCTTTTCATTGACAATGGTGGCCTCTATCCTCTTTGAATGGTATTTTTTTGCTATAGCCTTGGTGGTGGCAATATCATCATTTTTGTCAAGAACATCCTCTAGATGTAGTTCAACTTCCTCAAACACCTTCTCATGACTTTCTTAGATATGTTTTCTTTTTCCTTTAGATGTTTCCATGTGACCAACATCTATAAAATTTTGATGTCCTTCAATTATACAATCTATTTTTAGTTTACCTCATTTGTGTGTAGGGCTTCTTCATCTACCTTCTTGCAAATTTCATCTTCCATCTTCTAGTAGTATCCTCATCTAAGATCCTTGTTTCTTCTTGACGTTGACAATGGCTCTTTTCTTCTTTCAATCTCTTGATGCGACATAGTAATTTTTATTTATGCTTTCATAATATACATATTTCATCTTCTTTATTTATTGACTCTTTTATTCAATCATCCATTACCCAATTCTCCTTATTACTCCTTCCATAGTTTAATTTTTAATCTCCTTAGTTAGCCTTTCATTGAGCTTTTGTTTGTTGATAGCTCATGACCATTTTCCTTGATATATTCTTTACATTTCTTTATTTCATTTTTTAGTTTTATATAGTGCCTCCATTTATATCCTTAATTCATTTCTTTTAGATGAGTTCTTCAAATATTTTCCATGTGATATTTCATCTACTTAAATTGACAACCTTTGTCCACCACTCATAAGATTCACATATAATTTTTTAAATATCCCCAAAAGGAGTCTTCAAACATTTCTTTACCATTATCAACCATTCCTCATGATTGATTTCATATTTATATTCATCTCCTTTTAATTTAGGTATTTCCATTATTTTTTGATTGAGATCTAACCAAAACCCTAAACTTACAACTTCAATATACTAACAATAATAACCAAAAATAGTTATGGTCCTATTCTAAATAAATGCATATATATATTTTTGATTTGACAACTAAAGAAAGAATTCCCTCCTTGGACAAACTTCCTCATTAAGAGAGACCCCTCCTATCCCTTAGAAGAATTTAATTTGGTTTAGAAAGAATGTATTTTCAAGGTGAAAACCCACATGTGCACAAAAGTATAGGTCGACCTTAAAGAAAGATTGGCCACCCCTTGGAAGCATATAAATATAAGACAAGGAAACCTCATTGGGACACATCAATCACACATTCATTTCTTTTTCTCTTGGACGTTCAATCTCTCTCTTCTTTGGATTGGTTCGTACAGGTCTAAAATTGCATGGTCCAAGCTCACACATGCGATTAAGATAGGGTCGTAAGGTTGGATGAAGGAAAATTAAGCTACAGTTTTTAGGTTGATAGGGTTCTCCCTATGGCTGGAGGAATACAACCACAATATTTTTCACTAGACCCCTGCAATTGTGACCTAAAATATTGTTGATCATTGATTGAAAACTTGGATCCGTTTTGGAGACTTTGAATTTGAACATAATTTTCTATGGGGCTCATCTCCTAGATATTGTTTGGTTAGTTTTGTTGGATAGTGAAAGGATTTATCTTGAATTTTGAATGATGAATTGGAACATTGTACTCCCTCTTCTAAATATTTTATGAAAATCTAATAAGAAGAAGAATTTGAAAGGGGTTTCCCCCTTATGGGTATTTTCCCTAGTCTTTGACCAATGCTGGTGTCCCTTGTTATTTCCCTTGATTTTATTCTACTATATATTTCATTTAGTGTTTTATCTACAACTGTTATATATCACTAAAAGCTTGATTTGATTACTAATTAAAGTTAAGAATTAGGCTAAAGTAAATTTTACAACATAGAAAAATGGAAAATTAACATGGTATCAAAGCGAAGGTGAAGACAAACCCAATGAGTAAGAGACAAGAGAAACCATTCTTGAAAGAAGCTGAAGGAGCCCATTTGATTTCGTCAAGATGTCTACCTGTTACTTCAAGGATTCTTAGAAGTTGGGTGAATCATCAAATTTGAAGCTTGGAAGATTAGGTTCAAAATGATAATGGATGAAATGATGTTTTGTAACACATGGAAGGAAAGGTTCCTATACCTACGAAAAATGTTACTGCTACTGCCAAATCCAGGTACCAGGAAGGGGTGAAAACAAAAAACTGGGAAACACTTTTTGGTATGTAGAGAATTTACACTATGTTTGGAAAACTCTTGGCTGAGAAAAAAAGACAATATTTTCTTAGATGAGAGTTTGAAATTATATTGGCCGAGAGTTTAGAAGAGTTAATATTGGGTTTGGAAACTCTTAGCCAAGAGTTTAATAAGTTTTCAGTTGAGAGTTTTTGAAGAAAAAAATATAGTGCACAAAATTTCTGACAAAAATTTAGATTCTAACTACAACTCACAATTGAGAATTTAGATTACATTTAAAACTCTCAGCCTAGAGTTTAGATTCCATTTAAAACTCTAAGCCTAGAGTTTAGATTTGATTTAAAACTGTCGTCCGAGAGTTTAGATTCTATTTAAAACTCTCAACCAAAAGATTGAAGGGTATAAGTTGGAAAAAATCATGGAGTTTTCTTGGGTTTGACTCTCAAACAAAAGTATATAAAACTATTGGTTGAGAGTTTTGGCAAGCAAATATCCCTTGCAAAAACTCTTGGTTAAGAGTATGGGTAGGGAAAGAATATATGCGCAAACTCTTGCCTGAGAGTTTTAATTTTTCATGGGTTGGAGATTTTCAAGCATTACCTTGTCTAGTTAACATAGACTAGATATGAAAAAAAATCTCGACCGTGAGTTTTTTGCAACTGTTAGCTGTAATATTTTCTCGACGGAAATTTTCCTGTCAACAAAAATTAGGAAAAAATTAGTGATTTTAAGGAAATAGCTACTTCATAGGAGTCAAATCCATGCTACATTTGAGACTTAGTTGATTCCTTTGGCACCATTGGATTTAGCTTTGAATCTAGTTTCGAATGATATAATTTTTTATTAATTTTCTTGAAGAAATGATAGTTATAAATGATTATATACTAAAACATGTCACAGTAGATTTTTAGACTTCTAAAAATTACATGAAAAAATTCAATAGCTTCAAAATCAAAACAAAAAATGATTTCAAAATTCACTTGATACTACCTATCTGTTGTCCTCTTCAAAATGAGATTTCCAGCTAACTTATTGATGATCACATTAAAATTAAAATTGATGGATCATCGAAAGTGTTGAAAATTTACCACTTTTTTGTCTTACTCTATTTCATTAAATGGTTAAATATAGTGATTGAATATGAAAATTCCTCCAATATAGTACAAGTTAGAGTGAAATATGTGTAGATTGTGATGATTTTCCCTAAAATGAATTACCAACTCTATAAACCATGGTGGATTCTTAAGTCACTCATTATACTTGCTTGCAATTTTCAAGTATATTCATTCAGTATCCACCAAATTTCTATAACTATATGTCCATAGAAAAATAAAGGAAAAATATGAGTATGGAGGTAAGATGATTTTCTAGAAATATTTTTTTTGCATCAAACCAAAACTCTCAAAGAAAATATGAGTTTCTAGGAGTCGAAGTTGAAAAAACATAAAAATTCACAATTTTCTATGTAAAAAACATTATAAAATTGTTTCTGAATTTCACATTTTCACCCAAAGGTGAATTCAAAGCTAAGGAAATTCTCATTGATGGTTTTCAAGATAATTTAATTGTTTATGTTGGTATCTTGAAGAAGTCTAAGGGTATTTATGAAAAGTTGGTCAAGATGTATGAGGTCAATAAATTGAGTCACATCCTCTCTTTGAGAAATCAACTCAAAGAGATGAAGATGAATAGGGGAGAATTTGTGCAATGTTATATCATGAGAGTATCCTACCTAAGGGATCAATTACAATCTTCTTGTGACCAAATATCTAAGAGAGCTGGTGGTGGTGACTCATCAAGGTCTTCCTCCTATCTAGGAAGCCTTCATTATTACTCTAAGAAGGAATCATGTTCTTCTGATATTTGATGAGCTTGTTGGTACGTGTACTCACGAGGAGACTGGGATGATTTGTAGAATAAGGATTCAAAAGAATGAAGGAGAGACCTATTCATTCATTTCTCAAGACAAGAAGAGGAAAATAAGAGGAATTCTATCTAGTTCAAGATGGCCTCCCCCTGAATCATAGGACTCCAAGAGAATAGGAAGTAAAATTAAAAAAAGAAAAGGAAAGGAAGAGGAAGACCATCTGGTTCAATATGGCCTCCCCTTGAATGAAAGGACTCCAAGGGAAACGGAAGTAGAATTGAATTCTTTAACTACCACAAGCATGGTCATTATGCTCGAGAAATCCTAAAAAAGAGAAATTATTCAAGATCCAACTACAACAGTAATTGAATCTTCAACAACAACAGGTTCAATGATCAAAGAAGAGGATATGCTTGAAGAAAAAGGGATTATAGAATAATAATGTGTGATATAATAAGAATAGTTACTCTGAATAATGAAGAAGAAGGCCATCATCCTCATATGAGTTCAAGGAAATTTAGGTATGAAAAACGATGCAGCCGCTAGTCAATCCGAATATATTCTTATTTTTTCTCTTTCTAGTTCTTCCCCTCCATATTTGTATAATAGCTAGTTGGTAGATAGTGGGGCTTATAGACATTTCTCTAGATATCAGGAAGTCCTCTCAAAGCTGGTTCAGGGGGATTCAAATTTTAAAATCATCCTTGGAGACAATAACACTCATCCTATGAAGGGTTTTGGTTAAGTGGAATGTTATTTGGACTCTGGTGAATCTTTTATTCTTCATGATGTTATGTATGTTTCAAGACTAAATAAGAACTTGATATCCATATTTTCCTTGAAAGATAAAGGCATGAGAGTAACTTTAAACAAAGGAAAAGTCCTCACATAGTCTATGGAATCCCACATGAGGGGTTACTTTACCTTGGTATATAGAATTGAAGGAATCTATAGAGTCAATGGGAGACCTCTACTGGCAATGGTCCATGACACCAATCATGAAAGTGATCTACAAAACTGGAGCTTTAAATATCTACATTATGAAGCACTACCAGAATTGAAGAAGTTAGTCTCTAGTATCCCAGATGTTCAAGCTAGTCATGATGGAGTATGTCTGAGGGATTAAAATGAAAAAATGGAAACACATTTTTGAATTAGGGTTTTATGATTAATAATTTTGGATAACTAACACTAATAGAAAATTTTATGAAAAATAGTACACACTACGTTTAATACTATACTTTTCTATCTAGAAAGAAGCCAGAGAAAAATGATTGCTAACTATGAAAATGTTGAAGGATACCTAAAAAATAAATATATCAAAAATAAGGAAAAGTGTTTCTCAGATTCACATTTTCACCCTGAGATGTGCCATTAGAAATAAGACAAGGGAACCATTCCCCTGTAGTAAGAACAAGACTGATGGTATTCTTCAACTTATTCATTCTGACCTTTGTGGACACATGGGAGTGCACTCTCTTTATGGTCATCATTATTACATAATATTTACTGATGACTTATCCAAGAAGACATGGATATACCATTTGAAACATAAGGATGAGGATTTTGATATGTTTAATGAATTCGAGGCACTGATAGAAAATCAAATAGGGAAGTAGATCAAGCTCTTTAGGTATGGAAATAGTGGAGAGTACACGTCAAATTAGTTTGTGGGCTTTTGAAAGTAGGATGGAATCAAGAAGGAAACAATTGAAACTTATAAACTTAAGTGGAATGGTGTGGTTGAAAGAAAGAATAGGTGCATCGTGGAAGCTTCCCGATCTATTGTACATGATCAAAAGTTACTGAAATTACTTTTGGAAGAACATACAAATACAATGGTCTATGTTCAAGACACGGTCTCCCATGAAGATTTGGATAACAAGATTTCTAAAGAAGTATTCATAGGTGTGAAGCCCGATATTGGACATCTTAGGATATTTGGTTACCACGTATATTTCGATGTGCGAAAGGACAAGAGGAAGAAGATGGAAGCCACCAATAACAAGGTACATTTGTTGGATATTGTGAAAATTCTAAAGCATTTAGAATATATATATTTACCCAAAGGAATATTGAGTTTAGCAAGGATGTAACTTTCAATGAAGATGTTTCCCTTGGGAAAGAAAGGGATATTCCTATTCCTCCTCCTATTAAGAAGAGAGATTATGACATGGACCTACTATAAGGGACTTCTATTCTAAAATATGAGAATGATATTGTTGATAACCCCATGGAGCTTATGGACCCCTTGGATGATCCTCCAAGTGACCCCCCAAGGGTAAGAGACCATTATGGCTTCATGATACATTACACGATATTGTGAAACATCTTTATGCTAAAGGGACATTTAGAGAAAGCAGGAAGTCATTTCGGTACCAAGGATACATTATAGTTATGAGCACTATTATTCAGGCTGAGCCTCCCAATTTTGAAGAAGCAATGAAAGAACAAGTTTGGATGGATTCTATGGCCGAATAATATGAATTTATTATGAAGAATTATGTATGGGATGTTGTTCCAAGACCTAAAGGAAAATTATTGTGACTTTAAAATGGTTATATGGAATCAAGAATGGAGGTATTGGTAGCATTGAGAAGTATATAACAAGGTTCATGGCCTAAGTTTTCTTCTATAAATAGGGATAATATTATGATGATATTTTTTATCTTGTTATTGATACAGTATCATTATATCAATTAACACCCTTGTTGCTATTCAAGGATGGACTCTTCACCAGATGGATTCAAAGGTGACATTTCGTCATGGGATACTAAAGGAAGAAGTATATGTTGAGAAGCCTCAGGGATTTGAAGTTAAGGACAATAATACTCATGTTTGCAGTTTTAGGAAAGAATTATATGGTTTGAAGCAAGCCCCAGCTAGAGCCTGCTATAAACACATTGAAAGTTACCTAGTGAAGCCTACATTCACAAGAAGAAGTGTTGATCCAAACCTCTACTTTAAAGTGGTCCAGGGTATGCCTTTAATTTTGGTTTTATATGTTGATGATTTATGCTTGATAGGTAGTGAGCCCATGATGCTCAAGTGTACAAGGGAGTTTTCCTCTAATTTCAAGATGAAGGATCTTGGTTTGATGCATTACTTCTTCAGACTAGAGGTATGCAAAGAATCAGTGAGATTTTCATTTCCCAAGGAAAATATGTCATGAAGCTCTTAGAAATATTTGTAATAGTAGAGTGCAAGTCCCTAGCCACACTAATGGAGATGAACTTTAATAAGTTATGTGAAGATGTTTTTGGACCTAATTTGGAAAATCCTTAGGAGTAGTAATAGTTAATTGGGGCATTAATGTTTCTTGTGAATAACCCTCTTGACATATGCTTTGTGGTGAAAAATTTGAGTAAACTCATGACTGAGCCCCTTCATGCACACTATATTGCGGCCAAGCACGTATTTAGATATTTGTGTTTGATGATTAACCCTGGTGTGAGATAATTCTCAAATATGTAGGACTTCACAGGTACACTGATGCTAATTGCACTAGAAATACTATTGACAAGAAGAACACATATGGATGTTTCTTTAGTTTTGTTTTCGCTAGGATATATTGGATATGAAAGAAACAAAATTCCATCACATTGAGCACAACCTAGGTCGAATATGTTACTACTAGCATGGCTATCTGTGAGGAAATTTGGTTGAGTTGTTTGAGCAGGTCGTTGAAATGACCGTTATATACTACAACAACAAGAGTAGGATTTTATTGGCAGGGAATCACATATTTAATAATAATTCCAAGTATATTGAGATAAGGTATCATTATATAAGAGACATAGTGCAGAGAGGAGCATTGAGGCTACAACTTATTTCATTTAATGA
The DNA here is from genome assembly GCA_031772625.1 of Pinus tabuliformis. Taxonomy (NCBI): domain Eukaryota; kingdom Viridiplantae; phylum Streptophyta; class Pinopsida; order Pinales; family Pinaceae; genus Pinus; species Pinus tabuliformis. Next base: position 84,360,991 of record CM062811.1, on the reverse strand, counting down.
GCAGATAATGGATATGATCACCAAGGATTTTCTGAAAGGGAAATTCTTGGTCATTATATAGGATATTGGACTAACGGATGTGACCGTCCAGGGTAAGGGTCCAATTTTATCGAGAAAACTGAGTGTGCTCTCCTCCCTATTAAGCTCCGAGGGTGGAAAGGTAGCAATAAGGGATATAGGGTTTAAGGTACCTTTGGAAAATAGGATAGGGTCTGAAACCTTACCCTATGGTAAGTTGATCTCGCCTATTGTCACTTTGACAAAGTATACCCTAGTTAGAATCCTACCCATAAGCTAGGCTAGTTGGGCATAGACCTCCCCATCTAGCCAATGGGTTGAGGTGACTTCATATTGGGTCCATAACCTTACACATGTGGTAATTTGATATCGCTCAAGTCTTGAATGCATGTGTTCTACCACTTGACTCTTAAGGGCCTTGATGGGGGATCAATAAACAATAGGATAGAGTGTGATCCTCAAGTTGATCTTACTTATTGTCACTAGACGATATGATAGAATGTGATCCTTAACTAGATCTTGCCTATCGTCCCAGGTCAATAGGAGAGAGTTTCATCCTTTCCATTGCAGTAAGTATACCTCTCCTATTGATAGAGGGCAGTAACTTTAGCTCCGCTATGGTGTCAAATTGTTCTTATTTTATATTTGAGAGTGTTCAACAGAGATGAGCATTGATGACATTTGACTTGACTTGACTTGATGATGATGAGATATTTGAGATGGGACATATGTTGCAATTGGAAATTCATCCCTAGCTGAGAGGGAGTGTTAGTTTCACAACTCAAAGACAAATTACCTCCTTTAGAAAACGTTCCTCATAGAGAAACCCCCCTCCTAGCCCTTGGAAGAATTTAATTTGCTTAAGGAAAAATCCATTTTTAATGTGAAAACCCACACGTGCACAAAAGTGCAGGTCGACTTTAAAGAAAAATTGGGCACCCCTTAGAAGCATATAAATATACCACAAGTCAACCTCATTTGTATACATCAGTCACACATTTATTTATTCTTCTCTTGGAGCTTCAATATATATCTTGTTTGGAATGGTTCATACAGGTCTAAAATTGCATGGTCTGAGCTCACATGTGCGAGGAGAAGAAATTAAGTTGGAGCTGTAGTGTTGGATTGAGGAAAATATGGCTACAATCGTTATATTAATAGGGTGCTTCCTATGGATGAAGGGTTATAGCCGCACTGTTTGTCACTAGGTCCTTGTGGTCATGACCTAAAATATTTTTGACCATTTACCATAGACTTGGATCAATTTTGAAGACATTGATTTTGATCATATTTGTCTATTGGCCTCATCTCTTAGATATTGTTTGGTTGGTTTTGTTGGATAATCAAAGGATTGACCTTAATCTTGACATATTTGTTGGAATATTGTACTCTCTTTGTTGAACATTTTACGACAATCTAATGTTGAGAAAGATTTGAAAGGGATTTCCCCCTTGTGGGATTTTTCCCTGGCCTGTGACCAATCTTGGTGTCTCTTGTTATTTCTCTTAATTATCTTCTACTATACATTTATTTTATCATTTCATCTACAATTGTTATTTATTACTGTAATATTGATTTGATTGGTGCTTGAAGTTAGTAATTAGGTTAAAGTAATTGTTCAACTTAGAAAAATGGAAAATTAATATGTTTTCTCTTTGAATCACCTCAACTGATAATCCTAATCAAAACTTATGATAGTTTTAAGTTAACATAGATTCTAAAACCTTGTTCTAGAGTTTCACTTTTGACTAACCTTACTTCTATTGTATATTTACATTTTTGGCCTTTTGAGTCTAAAATTTTGGCTTGTATAACTATGATATGCCTTCTTGTTGGTTCCCAATATATGACCAAAATTTGATGTGTCAAGTCGAAGATATATTAAATTTTCCAAAATTTGTTGATTTTATGGCCCCTTTTAAATAGTGAACATGTAAATTGTGTCCTATGTCCATTTTTCAAATATGATTCTAAAATTATTACTTGGGGTACTTTAACATCCCTTCTTAGATCCCTAAAACATACATAGTTTAGGACTTTTCTAGTAAAATGTTCTATCTAGCATACAGATATGACTCATTTGAAATGGATTTATGCACTACTCACAAATCCTATCTTCAACAAACTATATAACATAAAGTATGATGAATCACAACCTAAAATTCTTACCACGTGTACTTTGGTGTCTAGCCGCAACCTCTTAAAATTTTAATTAATTATAACATCTTATAGAAGAAATTGTATTGAGAATATGAAGATGACTCATTGGGACTAATTTACAGATTAATCCCAAACTCTAAATTCAACATGTTATACCTTTGAAAATTTAATGAATTGGAATATAATTTTTTTCTTTTATTTATAATATATCTCCTAAACATTGAAAGGTATTAGACTTCCATAAAATAACATTATAACTAAAGTAGAAATATGTCTTGAATAAGGAAGAACATTCATAGGACCATGTACTCTTGATACCAATTTTTTGATTTAAATATATAACCAATTCAGAAGTACACACCATGTACACCAATGTTAGATTAGAGCACAACCCCAATATAGTTAAGATGGATAAGTTACACAATATATCCTTAAACAATAGGATAAACTCCTCCAAATACCCTAATAAATTAATGTATTTAATTCACATGTCCTCCATAATCACTACATAATATCTATATACATATTCATACATTTCACATGTGGCTACTTTATTATTATGCTAACTCTATTAAATATATATTTACATCTTACATTCACATTTAGCCCCGTATACACCCTCATTGGGTTCATATCATATTCATTTAACCCCAAGTATTCCCCCCTTAAGATAATAACACATTGGTGATAACAATGAGGATTATTAAATTCCTCTATTATCCATTTTTATTTTTGGTAATAACATATAGGTTTTTAATTCATGCACAATGTGACACCCCAACCTTTAATCACCCACTATTATTATAATAGTATTTAGTCATGTTATTCATGTTTGTATGGGAAAGTAAATGCAAATGGTTTAAATAATCTAAAAGAATTGTAACTATATTACAATAACAATTGGTAAATAGGTGAAGTCTTGATAGGGAACATGATAAGAACTAAGGAGGGAAGAACACAACAAAAGAGATTTGTGGAATTAACCATTTTTAGTAAATTATTTGGCTGGGCCAGTACTCATAAAATCTTAAATTAATAACTTTCCAAAGTGTTAGGGTCCTATAATTTATAGGATCAATGATCATTGAGTATTTTCCTTTAGTATTTTAGATTGTAAATAATATAGCTTTCCGCAAATGATTTCCAGAAAAGATAGAAAAATGAAAATAAAAAATGAAAAGAGGGTATACATACAAAAAATTAGAAAAAAATAGAAAAAGAAAAGAAATGATAAATGGACCCCACAAAAAATGAATAAACATGAAAGTGGTGCTAGCTTAAGTCCAGCTTGTCTAAAATGCAACAATCCCTTTTTTCTTGAGACATACAGCTTAATCATGCTCAAGCTATTTTTAATTTATGTTAATTACGCTGGAGTGAATAACTTAACCAAATAGTTTAATCTTGCTTAAGATTATATAGGTGGAAATAGGTGAATAAAGTTAATCCAACTGTTTAATCTGGATTAATTTAGTTAATTATAGTAGTTTAGTGTTGAAATGAACATTCTTTGTCTTTTTAAAAGGAAAAATTGATAGGATTTGCATCCTCAAATGCACCCTCATTTTCTTTTGGAATAACATTAAGATAGGAAAATAAAGCTTTTAAATGTAATAACATAGAATTGGTTCGTTGTCCAATGTTTGGACCTTCGGTTATAATTTATGCGCCCGAAAGTATTGGCACCCCCCCTGGTGTTAAACCTCTCCTTACTTTGGCATCCTCGATCATTCACCACATCCATCTGACAGACCATGAAAATTTTCGGATGCCCCCAAAGAAACAACATTTAATGACAGGGAGGGGTCAAAAAGTGGTTTACTTCCCCCCTACGTGTCAACACCAGGTGATTTTGGACCCCCCTTCCACAAACCAAATACTGCTGCACCCTCCCTCCAAAAGTAGTTTCACCAACCTCCCTTCCCACCATGCATCATCTCTGCATCCCATCGTGGCTACCACTCCCTTCGCGCCACCTGTCCCTATCTCTGTCACTCCCACCAACGGTCCCACGCCACTCACCTACTAATCCCTGAGCGCCACGACTGCGGCTGTTGCAGATTTCATAGATTCCATATCCATTTATCCATGCCATTATAGGAATTAATGTGAGATAAAGACCATTAATCCAAAGGTTAAGACTTATTTTCGGACTGATAAATATGAAATTCACCTCTTGAATTACACCTTTTCTCCCTTCCTCATTCATATTTCTCTCGCTTCTCTGTGCTCTGATCTTACACTAGCACACAAGTTCCTTGTCTGTGGTGAAACAGGTCTGACATCCAATTTCCACCAATTATTGAACATATTGCTAATTCATCTCATTACGGTATTTAGATATCTATTATGTAATCACCATGGCACCTAAAACCACACCCATAGTCAATCCGATGCGTAAACACCCTACTGAATTAGACCATACCCCACTTGTAGGCAAATGTTACAAAATCATCGAAACACAGTGTCAATTTGACTTGTTGGAATTGCATTTTTTGTTTCGGGATAATTTCCTTGACCAATGTAATGTTTTACACCTTTTGAAATCTAGGCTCCCTATGTTTTCTATTCCAAAATCCTATCATTTTCCAGAATTTTTTCTAAGATGCCAAGCCTCTTACCTTGCAAGCAAGAGTGAAATTATCTCCCCAAATAGTGAAATTCTCTTCACCGTCAAAACTGAGAGCATTAATCAAATGTTGCAAGTTCCCCACTGTGATTCCCTCTCCCCTTTCACCATTTCAGAGAAATTTACCAGAAATTAACTTTCCTCGAGAGAGCTTCCATCTTTGAAATATTCCTCCCTGAAGACTCTCAACTCCCTAAGAAAAATTCCCCATATCCCTCTTGTATGTTGACTCAAAGGACAAGACAGATTATTTATGTTTTTTCATCCATTCTTGGCTATTATTCAAATGAGTGGGTAGATAAGACTATTCTAGGATTTCTATGCACCCTTTCTTTAGAAGAAGGACCATCAATCACTTTTGAATATGGTAACTTCTTATCAAATGTAATTCATGAACAATTACTTCAATTTTTAACTCAAGGAATGTTCAAATATTCATCAATTCTTATGTATATGTTTATGTTTTTCCAAACATATAAGTTTCCATTGTCAGTGGAGAAACTTGATCGACAAGGAGAGTGACAGTCAGTTGTTTTTTGGACTTCTTTAACCAGAAAAAATTGACAGGAATTTACCTTCTTAGAGTTCATAGACCAATTTGTGTATCCAACCACTTATTTGTTAAGTGGCTAGTAGGTTCCAAGGATCATTGAAGAAATTCAGAAGGTTCTGTAGCTCAGTGAACACATCAAAACAAGTGATTGGTACCCTTACCAATCATTCATAAATATTAGAGTGTATGGTTCAGAGCTTCCGCCATACAAACTACCTAAATATTTTCCAATGAGAATATTTGTCTTGGAATACATCAGACAGATAATTCATTCTGATAACATCCATTTTGTGGCAGCCAAGAAAAAATCATAGTTCCAGATTAAGACATAAGTATGACCTTTTATCTACAATAGTAGAGAAGCACAAGAGGAAGTAGAGCTCCTACTGAAACAAATGAAATTTCCTCTTACTTTCACTTGGTCTTATGACCCCTTTGGGGTAATTTGCAAGTTGAGAATGGAACAAAAAGCCACACTATATGTGCACACTCAGAGGCATGAAATATAAAAGTATATGAACCAGCCGAGGAGCAGGTACTTTCCAGGATAGCTTCAGAGACACCTATACCCAAAGAGAAAACAGAGAAGAGAGAAAGAGAGGATGATTCTCTAGTCACCGAAGTCTCAGCTAAAGAATTTAAAATATATATTAAGAAGTTTAAAGCATGATCCGGTTCTAAAATAGAATTTCCATCACTAGACAACACACAAGGCACTATTGTTCTCTCAATTTTGAAGACATTCAAGCTGGACAGTGGTACTACAGAATCTCCATCATCTTCCTCGGTTACTAAATATATTCCAGCTATTGCCCCTTAGACACCATAAACATATACAGAGTAGATAAAGTAAGACATTTTTCAGAGATACAAGGAAATTAAGCAGAGGAATTAGGCCATTCATGATAGCATATCAACTCAGTTTAGAAATCAATCCTCCTCCATTCAGTACCGACTAATCTCATCATACAATACAAAGAAGGGAAGAATTCATATGGAATTCTTGTAGGCTCAGGTATCTCAACCAAAGTTAGCTACAAATTTCAAACATATCACTTTTGAATTTTAGAGAAAAGATGTCCATCATTTGGATCAAATAGATATGGACAAGTAGGCAAGAGAGATGGTGTATTCTAATTTCACGTAGATTGTTATCACTGCCTCAAAACTACAAATTACTCTAAATAATGTCTAGTCTCAACTCAAATTGGAGAAAATATCCTCACTTACCAAAGATACCAGAATCAAATACTTGGAGGAAATGGTGGTCAAAGTCGGCCTTGATCTAGACAATTCAAAATCCAGAGAGGAAATAATCATAAAGAAGAATGTTGACATTGCATCATCAAATAAAAAATTTAAGTTGCCAGCAATAGAAGATCCCCAAGCCAAGGAACTTGTAGAGACAAAGCTACAGAAGGAAGATATGCTAAAGCTTCTAATGGAGCAAGGTGCCCAGGTTTAAGCAATGGAAGAAAAAATGGACAAACTATTAAATGAAAAGGAACATAATTCACAACTTGAAGTTGTTCCTCTTGATGTAGTTCCTATTGCATCTCTACTACAAACAGGTGTCCCTATAGAAACAACTACAGCAGGAACATCATCTTCAATAGTGCTTCCCACATCAGTTATTGATGATTCAGTTAAGTTAGCTCAATCTATGGAAAATATGTTAATACAGGAAGAAGAGCTAAAGAAACTGAAGCTAGAGATAAAGGTTTTGCAGGAGCAGTGTACAAGCTTTGAAATGCTTCCTTGAAAGAAACACAGAAGTCCTATACATTGTCCCAAAGATCACAAAAAATTGAAAAATACTATGCCATGGGTAGTACATTGGCACATGTGAAGGAAAATATCTGGAAAAGTATTAATGAAGACATGGGAGAAATTTGGCCTTCAATCCAAATCATTTTTGAACAATAGGATATTATTGAAAGGTCAAATGAATCCATTGATCAGGCCAGGAAACAACTAGGAGATAAAACAAATGAAGCCACTGAGCTTATTAAATTTCTAAATTCCAAGAATAGTCAAGAACTGGAAGAATTAGAAATTGAAGGTGGGATTGAAACAATTTTGGAAGTCAGGAACGTGTTGACTAAAAGGAATCTGATGAGACAACTTGAAGAAAAGGGTCAAAACATGAACACATGTATACAGAGATTCCTTTCCAAGCTGGAGCCTCTCTATAAGAAAGGAATTCTAAACTTGTTAGTGATTAACAACAAGATCAGAGCATGGCCAGATTACAGTGAGTAGATTATGAACAAGGCAAGCGATAGTTAAAAGGCTATAGTGGGAAGACTTAGCATGATAGGGAAAACGTTCTTGGAAGAACTATCATATGATATTGACATTCAGTATGCAATTCTGAACTTGTTCATCACTCGGACGACATTTTATAGGTATATTGAAGTCAATGAAGTATACAGGAAGCTGATCAAGATGACTATCCGAAGCGAACAACACTGGGATGAACTCTATGAATTACTAGAATAAAAGGTAATTTTATTGGCATATCTCATCAATACAACACATACAATATTTCAATGCCATACATCTAGTTGTTCCCTCATTTCAGAGCCACCAATTAAGACAGTTCGATTTTCCTAATTTGTAATGAGTTAGCTTAATTCAGTCCTACTATTTTGTAGATACATCCTCGTCATCCTGACATGATATTTTCTGTAAATTAGCTATAAATACTTCATCATTTGAAGTAAGAGATGTTGGTTTTTGTACAAAGAAACACTATTGTATATTTTCTGAAGCATCAACATATTTCCAAGTAATACAGAATCTCTTTCACAGGATTCATATGTCAAGTTTGTGGTGAAGTACATCTATCTGTTTTATCTGTTTATACCTCTTTGTTTATAGCACATATCTATTTTTCAGATCTCAATTATTCAATAGATAAATAAACGAAAGCATTTGTTTAAATCTACACTTTGCACCCAGCTATGAATAATTTCTATGTTTTCTTCTAATCTTTGAATATAGAATTCAGGTAACACTATATATTTTAAATTTAGCCTTAATCTATTCTTCTTCTCCATTTCACAGAATTTAAAGAACCATTTGGTTTGGTTACCTTGCCTTCTGAGATCTATCTGTAGATGATATAGTTAGTCTATATTTTATGTAACGCACTCCACAGCCCAATGGAAATATAAGTTATCAACCAACCATTCAAATACAAGTCAAATCTTAAACTTCATAGCTAGCCTAATATTTGATCAAACAAAGTTAGTTCTTACAGAGAGAGCAATCTCTGAAGCTAGCAAGGCTAGATCCTAGCTTCCAAAGTTGGTTTGTGGTTACCTTGGTGATTTTCTTCTGCAACATCAGAAAATTACTAAGTACTAACATTTTGGTGACCATACTTGAGACTTAAAATTAATTCTTTATTTCATCATCATAGGATTATTTCCCTAGTTTCTATATCCTTGTTTAAATAAATTTAATGATTAAGGTATTGTAAATAAAGGATTAGAAGTTTTTTTTATTTAACTTTAAATATCTGGATCTAAAAAGAATTTATACTTGAGCCAATACTGATCCAGACCTAGCGGAAATTCTAGGAAATCCTGAAAGAATGCTCATAAGGAGAAGTTTAGCTGAAAGCCAAGGAAGAAATAAATCACTCTCAAGGGCCAATTCTATTCCTAAAAACCTTGATACCATTCAAGGCATTCAATTCAGTCTACCTTCTAAACACACTCTTTTCAGGATCAAGTCCGAATCTTTTGTTGATCAGGCAGTGGTTGATGAATCCATTTTTCAACCATATAAACCAATAAGGCCATCTATTTGACTTGATTTGGGTCAAAAATCCCTCTAGGCATTTGAAAAATTGCAATATATTGTTTCATCCCTTGATCAGGTGGTACATCAAGCTTACATACAACAATCTATTGATCTCTCTACTCTTACTATTGCAACATCTACTTCATCATCCCAGTCAGTTCATCGAACATCAGTTGGTCCTATATCTTCTGTCATTTCTACTACTCATCTAGTAGTATCAGAAGTAGTCACCCAATTAATTCACAAAAATCCCGTATATGCTCCTCCCTTAAGACAAAATATCATGGCTACTAGTTATGCACCCCTGGTTTTGCCCACTCAATTGCATAATATGCCCCATGATTATCAAACTAGGATCCCCAATTTGAGGGTATTTTTGTTGTCACTGCACAAAAACACATAGATAGGATGAGAATATTTTTCAATCTACATGAAGTAGATGAGAATGATGTAAAACTAAGGCTGTTTTCTCAGAGCTTAGGTGGAGAAGTCAGAAAGTAGTTCAAAAGCATAGCAGCAGGTAGTATAATTGACCTTTTTGTTTTTCACCAACCTTTCCTAAATAGGTGGGAAATTAAAAGGAGTCCTCCGCAGATCCTTAACGATTATAAAAACCTTAAGAGAGGTCCAAATGAAACTGTAGAAGAGTATTGTGATAGATTGAATAGGGTTTACAATGCAATTCCCATTGCCAATAAACAACCCCCAGGCTTATGCCTAAAACATTTCCCAGAAGGATTTGATGTTGATATGGCCTATCAACTGAGAGAAAGAGATCCCTCAACCTTATAGGAGATGAGAGCAAATGCACTTAAGGTAGAGTCTAATTTATTATCCAAGAAAGCTAAGTTAAAGGCTGAAAAAGAGTAACAATAAAAGAGGAACCTTCATCTTCTATTTCTGTTGATTATAAATTAGATAGTGTACCTAGGACAATAGATAAAATGATGGATAGAATCAATATAGATGGTAGGGCTCCTCAGGGAGAAAATCAAATTGGGCAAATAAGAAATCCAAACTATCGAAGAAATCAACCCTAGATAAAACAAAGGGACCCAAAAGGTCCACACTAGCAAGTAATACCTCCTTCCCAATAAAATTATACATATGAAGAGGCTGAAGTAGCTGATGGTACAAACGACACTCAAATAAATCTCATGGGAGTAAATGGTAATGACTATATTTTCCTGGCTAAGGAAGAACAAGACCTTTTCTGGTTATCACAAAATGAAATACTTCGTGAAGAATCAAAGGATTACAAGAAAGGTTTTGAGAATGCTATTATGGAATTCCATAAACAATCGAACCTTAGGAGTAGGAAAACATCAGATACTCCCCCGAAGAAGCTAGCTGAAACACCTGTCAAAAAGAATGTTGATATTCTTACTAGAAATAATTCTGATGTTCTAATCTAAAAATACCTGATACTGCATCCAAATCAATTCAAACCAATGATCCTTCTACCATCCAACCAAGAGATATACCCCAAAAAGATGTGGCTGATAAACAAGAAGCTAACAATTCAAATAAAACACAGATATTATTTAATATGGAAAATGAATTGGACAAACTCAAAATCCCCATTCCTTTGAAATAATTGATTAATAAAACTACCTATAGATCCCAGGTAATGAAACATTGAGCATAGGAGAAAGAACTGATACAGTTAATTTATCATATGTTCAACTTGAACTAGTATTTGGCCCAGAAGTTGATGGAAAACTTCAAGAGGGAGATGGACCTCCCTTTTCTGTTAGCCTAACTATCCATGATAAAGTATTACACAATGTTGTGCTTGACTCAGGGGCCTCCCACAATCTTATGCTGAATGTAATTATTGAGAAGTGAGGATTAGATATTACCAGAAGGTATAAATACCTCTATTCATTTGATTCTAGTCAAGTTAAATGCCTTGGACTTATAAAATATTTATGTGTAAATTTAGTCCAAATCCTTGCCAAAAGTGTACTGATTGATATAGTTGTTGCTGATATCCCACCCAAATATGGAATGTTGCTTTCCCGTTCATGGGGAGACAAACTCCAAGGAACCTTACATATGGATATGTCTTATGCAACAATCCATGTCTTTGGTTAGACTCTATAGAGAGAAACTCATGAAATTCATGTCACCACTCAGGATAGGCCTAATAATGATCCTATATATAATGTTCATTCTGATTTGGACTCATTTATCCTCTACAATGATGTAAGCACACAAGAACAAATTATAAACCATAATACTTATTTTTTTCTCAATGCTAATGGTTAAACATTAATCACTAAGAAGGATAATTCAGATGAAGTTTTATGGAATTTGGGTTTTGATGGATCAGTGACTAAAGAAGGAGTTGGTCTTGGTGTATGGGTTTCTAATTCATATACTCATGACTCATAAGGTCACTCCTACAAATTAAATTTTCGGTGTTCTAATAATGTTGCAGAGTACGAAGCCTTAATCTTAGGTTTACGGTTCTTGAAGAAACTTGGTGAAAAATGAATTGCCATTCATGGAGATTCTGAGTTAGTGAAAAAAAAATTCAAAGGAGATTACTCAGAAAAACATCCTAGGATGAGAGCCTATAGAAATGTTGTGTTAGACTTTTTAGATTCTTTTACTAAATATAGTTTGTCTGCGATTGCAAGAGATCAATATATACTGCTTGATGGTCTTGCTACTTCGGCCAGTACTTGTAAATTACCATTTCTTCATACTTGACCATTTATTGTTGAAGTGAAGAATAGACCTAATGTACCTCATAACGTTAAATACTGGCAGGTTTTTGGAGATGATACTCAGATTGAAAACTTTTTGTAGTCTAAAGATGAATTTGAAGATACTAATATAGATGTAGAATTTGATAAAGAAGATAATGTACATACTAGTGTAAATAAATTAGAATTGCATGAAATAGATGAAGAAAAACAAGAAACATATATTTTACAACTGAAATACAACATCCTATCTAGAGGGCTTGTTCCATTAGAAGGTTTATTTGATTTCAATGATGTAGCTAAGAAGCCAAAAATTCAACCCACTAGAGCTGGTGTTGAGGAACATAACATTGGGACTAAACTTCACCCAAAAATCATCAAACTGTCTAAATCCTTACCTCCAGCTGAAAAGCTAAAGTACATTAAAATTTTCAAACAATTCATTGATGTTTTTGCCTAGAGTAATGCAGACCTAAAATCCTATGACACCAGTATCATACAACACAAAATTCCATTAAAATCACATCATAACCCCTTTAAACAAAAATTAAGGAGGATTAATCCCATGGTTATGACTTTGATGGAAAAATAGGTAAAAAGAATGTATGGTGCAAAAATCATAGTACCTCTGAGATATTCCAAATGTGTGTCCAATTTGGTTCCCACTCGAAAGAAGACTAGTGAAATTAGGCTTTGCATTAATTTCTAGAATTTAAATAAATCCTCTCTAAAATACAACTACCCTCTGCCTAAGATGGACCACATCCTACCAAAGGTCGTTGGATCCAGCAAGATTTCCTTGTTGGATGGATATTCTGGTTATAACTAGGTTTTAGTACAACCATACGATCAAGAGAAAACAACATTTACTACACCTTAGGGCACTTTCATGTATGTGAAAATGCCGTTTGGTCTAATGAATGTTGGAGCGATGTTTTAGAGAGCCATGGATTCTACTTTCGCTGATGAAATGGGTCATTTTGTAGTTATATATCTAGATGAAAACACTGTTTTTCAAAAATAGATGAGGAACACTTAAATCACCTGAGAAGAGTTTTTGAAAAATGGTGGAAATTTGGCATTTCCCTCAACCCCATGAAAATAATATTCAGTTTGTAAGAAGATAAATTTGTGGGAGACATAATTTTTAAAGAATGAATCAAGATAGATCCCAATAGAATCGAATCTATACTAAAAATTAATCCCCTTGGGAATATAAAGGAAGTTCAATCTTTTATTGGTCAAATAAATCTTCTAAGGAGATTCATTCTTAATTTAGCTAAACTTTTAAATAATATAACGAATATGCTAAAGAAGGATATTGAGGTGAAATGGAACATGGAAGCTAGAAAATCATTTAACAATGTAAAGCAAGCTTTAACTCAGGCACATGTGTTAATTAGTCCAAATTTTACTAAATATTTTTTAATTTTCTCTTTTGCTTCAGAACACACCATTGTTGTAGTTCTCCTGCAAAAGCACGATGAGGGCCATGAACAACCTATTTCTTTCTTCAACAAAGCTTTGAGATTTGGAGCATTGAAATATGACGTTATTGAAAACAAGATTTTTCCCTGGTAAAGGCCATAAAACACTTTATAGTGTATATTCTTCATTCGCACATCATTGCTTTCGTTCCATGTATAGTAGTTAAAGATATACTGACTCAAAATGATCTAGATTGGAAAAGGGGTAAGTGGATTGCTATTATATTAGAGTATGATATTGAAATCCAGCCCACTAAACTTATCAAAGGTCAAGGGTTAGCAAAATTAATCATAGAATCTAACTTGCATGCTTTAAATATAATTTTTCTGGGAATATTTAATGAACTAGATGAGTTGGCAACTCCAATGGTAGTAGAAGATTTTTCTACCTCTCCCTTGTATGCAGATATTATTTATGTTCTACATAATTTACAAGCTCCTACTAGTTTAACTAAAACAAAGGATAGATTTATCAAACATAAAGCTATTAAGTTTTGTATTTTGAATGAAAATCTGTACTGGAAAGATGTTGGTGGTGTTTTACTAAACTGTTTATTGTAAAATGAAGTAGATAAAGTCATGGAAGAGTTCCATGGAGATTGCAGTGGACACCTATATTGGAAGACTACTGGAAATAAGATTCTGAGGTCAGGTTTTCACTGGCCCACACTATTCTTTGATATCCAAAATAAGGTTACTTCATCCAACAAATTTCAAATATTTGAAGGTAAAAATAAGCTTTTTCCTTTACCGTTGAGGCCTATATCTACTGAAACCCCTTTTGAACAATGGGGCCTTGACAGCCACTGATTACTTTACAAAATGGATATAAGCCATACCTACCAGACAAGATTTTGATGCAGTCATCATAAAGTTCGTAGAGAACAATATCCTTACTAGATTTGGTTTCCCTAGGAATATTATTACTGAAAATGCTTCAACTTTCAAGTAAGAAAGGATGATAGATTTCTGCAACAAATATAAGATAAAATTGTGACATTCTACAACCTATTACGCTCAAGGAAATGCACTAGAAGAATACTACAATAAAATCTTGGTTAAAATTATCAAAATGTTGTTGCTAGAAAATAAAAAATCGTGGGATATCAGTTTGGTTAATGTATTGTGGGAAGACATGCTTACTACCATAAATTCAATAGGCATGTCTCCATATCATCTAGTTTATGGGATAGATGTTGTTTTTCCAACCTCATTAGGAATTCTTGTTTTAAATATGATGCAAGAATTAGATGTGGAACCAAATTATTTATAGAGGAGAATAAACCAGACCATCCATTTGCATCAGACAAGAGAAGCAGTTCATAACAGAACTCAGTTGATCCAAGAATCAAGGAAAACATTTGATCGAAGGACAAAAGCTAATGACTTCCAGATCGGTAATCATGTTCTAAAATGGGATTCTAAAAGGGAAGAAAAAGGAAAGCATGGTAATTTCAATAACTTGTGGATGGGATCTTACATTATTAATTCTTACCGAGCTGACAATGCATTTTTTCTGAAGAACACAGATGGAACAAAAATACTTAGAACTATCAATGGAGGGATGCTCAAGAATTATGTTTTTTCAGGATTAACAAAGTGATTTAATCACACTCATTGTTGATACCATTTACTTTTTTACTATCATGAGTTAATAACTTATGTATGAAAGTTGAAGCCTGTCGAGAAGCCCCTGAGATTTTAGACATTTTTCCACCATAACTACAGAAAACAGAAAAAACCAGATGTGGTAAATACTAAAGATGAGGATTCAAGACTACGATCCTCTTGAAACTTCACTAGGAAGTGCCATCCATAGATGGAGCCACTTTTAGGGTCCTATAATTTATAGGATCAATGATCATTGAGTATTTTCTTTTAGTATTTCAGATTGTAAATAATATAGCTTTCTGTAAATGATTTCCAAAAAAGAAAGAAAAATGAAAATAAAAATGAAAAGAGGGTATAAATACAAAAAATAGAAAGAAAGAGAAAAAGAAAAGAAATGATAAATGAATCCCACAAAAAATGAATAAACATGAAAGTGATGCTAGCTTAAGTGCCACTTTAGCCTTCTAGCTTTGTAAAAAATAAACTTGTGAAATTTTGCGCAACTTGTGTAAAATGCCACAATCCCTTTTTGCTTGAGACATACAATTTAATCATGCTCAAGATGTTTTCAATTTATGTTAATTAGGTTAGAGTGGATAACTTAACCAAAAAATTTATTCTTCGTTAAGATTAGATAGGTAGAAATATGTGAATAAAGTTAATCCAACTATTTAATCTAGATTAATTTAGTTGATAAGAGTAGTTTAGTGTTGAAATGAACAATCTTTGTCTTTTTAAAAGGAAAAACTGATAGGGTTTGCATGCTCAAATGCACCCTCATTTGCTTTAAGAATAGCATTAAGATAGGAAAATAAAGCTTTTAAATGTAATAAGTCTGAATTGGTTCGTTGTCCAAAGCTTAGACCTTGGTTTATAATTTATGTGCCCACAAGAATTAGTGGGGCCCCCTGGTGTTAAACCTCTCCTTACTCCACCATCCCTGATCATTCACCACATCGATCTGATAGCTAGCAATATTTTTCGGACCACCCATTCCCTCCCTCCCCCAAAGAAACAACATTTAATGATGGGGGGGGGGGTCCGAAAAGCAGTTTACTACCCCCCTACATGTCACAACCAAGTGATTTCGGACCCCCGCCATCTACAAACCAAATATCGCCACACCCCCCCTCCGAAAGGAGTTTCACCAACCCACCTTCCAGCCATGTGTCATCTCTACCTCCTATAACAGATACCACTCCTATCACACCACCTGTCCCTACCTCCATCAGTACCACCAATCGTACCATGCCACTCACCTACCAATCCTCGAGTGCCACATCTATGACCATTGCAACTTAGATAAATCCCCTATATGTTTTCCTATGCCATTACAGGAATTAATTCCAGATAAAGACATTTAATCCAACAGTTAATAAATATGAAATTCACCTCTGCAATTAAAAATTTTGTCCCTTTTTGATTCATATTGCTCCTGCTCCTCTGTGCTCTGCTCTTACACTAGCACTTTAGTTTCTTGTCTATGGTGAATTACAGAGGTCTGCCATCAAATTTCAACAAATTATTGAACCTGTTGCTAATTCCGCTTGTTACATCCTTCAACTATCTGTTCTGTAATCACCATGGCACCTAAAACCACACCTGTATTCAATCTGATGCTCAATCCCCCTATTAACTTAGACCATACCCCACTCCCAGATAGATATTACAAAATCGTTGAAACACAGTGTGACTTCAACTTGTCCAAATTGCGTTGATTCATTTCGGGATAATTTCCTTGACCAATCTGATGAGTTACACTTTTGGCAATCTAGACTCCCTCTGTTTGATGTTCCCCAATCCTATCATTTTCCAAAATTATTTCTATGATGCCATGCCTCTTACCTTGCAAGGAAGAGGGCAATCATCTACCCAAATGGTGAAATTCTCTTCACCATCACAGTTGACAACATCAATCAAATGTTGTCGGTTACCCACTGTGATTCCCTCTACATTTTTTCCATTGAAGCTCTCAAAGAAATTTACCAGAAATTAACTGTCCCGTAGAGAGCTACCATCATTAAAATTTCCTCCCTAAAGGATTTCAACTCCCTAAGAAAAATCCCCCATATCCCTCTTCTATGTTCCCTCAAAGGACAAGACAAATTTTTTTTGTTTTGTCATCCATTCTTGGCTATTATTCATATGAGTGGGTAGATGAGCATATTCTAGGCTTTGTATCCACCCTTTCTTCAAAATAATGACCATCAGTAACTTTTGACTATGGTAACTTCTTATCAAATGTAATTCATGAACAATTCCTTCAGCTTTTAACTGAAGGAATCTTCAAATATTCATCAATTCTTATGTATATGTTTATGTTTTTCCAAACATATAAGTTTCCATTCTCAGTGTAGATACTTGATAAACAAGGAGAGCCACAGTCAGTTGTTTTCTGGACTTCTTTAACCATAAAACAATCACAAGAATTTAGCTTCCTAGACTTCATAGACTAATTTTTGTATCTAGCCACTTGTTTGTTAAGTGGTTGGTAGGTTCCAAGGATAAATGATTAAATTGAGAAGGTTATGCATCTCAGTGAACAGGTCGAAACAGGGGATTGGTACCTTTAACAATCATTCACAAAGATTAGAGTGTATGGTTCATAGCTGCCACAATACAAACTACCTAAATATTTTCCAATGAGAATATTTGCCTTGGAATACATTAGGAAAATAATTCATTCTGATAACATCCATTTCATGGAATCCAAGAAGAAATCAAAGTTCTGTATCAACACACAAGTAGGACCCTTGATCTACAACAATAGAACAGTAGGAGAGGAAGCATACCTCCTGCTGAAACAAATGAAATTTCCTCTTAGTTTCACTTGGTCTTATGACCCATTTGGGGTAATTTCTAAGTTGAGAGTGGAACAAAAAAACACACCATATGTGCACACTTAGAGGCCTGAAATAGAAAAGCATATGAACTAGCACACTTGGGTGAAAAATACATTGCAAGAAGCTGAGGAGTAGGTACTTTCCAGGATAGCTTCAGAGACTCCTATACCCAGAGAGAAAACAGAAAAGAGAGCAAGAGAGGATGATTCTCCAGTCATCAAAGTCTCAACTAAAGAATTCAAAATAGATACTAATAATATTAAAGTAGGTTCCAGTTATAAAATAGAATTTCTATCACTAGAGGACACACAAGGCACTATTGTTCTCTCAGGTTTGAAGACTTTCAAGATGAACAGTGGTACTACAGAATCTCCATCATCTTCCTCAGTTACTAAAGATAATTTAGCTATTGTCCCTCAGACACGAAAAACATCTACAAAGAAGAGATGAGCATTTTTCAGAGATACAAGGAAATTAAGTAGAGGAATGAGGCAATTCATGATAACATATCAGCTAAGTTCAAAAAGAAATCCTCCTCCATTCAACACTGACTCATCTCAGCATATGATACAAAGAAGGGAAGAATTCATATAACATTCATGTAGGACCAGGTCTCTCAACATAAGTCAACAACATATTTAAAACAAACCACTTTTAAATTTGAGGCAAAGGATGTCCATCCTTTGGCTCAAATGGATATGTAGAGGCACGGAGGAGAGATGATGTATTCTACTTTCACACAGACTGCTATCATTGCCTCATAACTATAGGTTACTCGAAATAATGTGAGGTCTCAAATCAAATTGGAGAAAATATCGTCACTTGCCAAAGATACCAAAATCAAATACGTGGAGGAAATGGTGGTCAAAGTCTGCCTTGATCCATACAATTCAAAATCGATAGAGGAAATAATCAGAAAGGAGAGTGCAGACATTGCAAAATTAAAGAAACAATTGAAGATGTTAGCAACAGAAGACCCCTGTGCCAAGGAACTTGGAGAGATAGAGCTACAAAAGGAAGAGATCCTAAAGCTTCTAGTGGAGCAAGGTGCCCAGATCAAAGAAATGGAAGCAAAAATGGACAAGCTAATAAAGGAAAAGCAACAGAATTCACAACTTGTAGTTGTTACTCTCGATGTAGTTCCTATTGCATCTCTACTACAAACATGTGTCCCTATAACAACCACTACAACGGGAACACCATCTTCAATAGTTCTTTCTACAACAGTTGTTGATGACTCAATTAAGTTAGCTCAATCTATTTAAAATATGTCATACATGAATAAGAGCTAATTAAACTGAAGTTGGAGATAATGGTTTTACATGAGTCGAGTAAAAGGTTTGAAAATGCGAATGAATGTTAAAAGTTGATTCTTACATTTGGACGAATTAAACTGAACAATCACTTCGAGCTGTCCCGAGTTGAGTCGAGGTCGCAGTTTCGATTCCTGTCTACGAGTCCGGACTGTCAAGGGTTTCTGTGAAGAAATTCATGGAGGCGAATTCACTGATGGAGGACCAAAGCCAGGTTATGGTTTCTCCCTTCGGCACTTTTATCGGTGTTTACGAAGGCCATGGCGGACAGGAGGCCTCTATGTTTGTTCGTAATAATCTCTACAAACACATTGAAACAGAGAAGGTTTCTGCAGTTATCCTTCACGCATCTTTCCAGTCCAGCATTCTGGGCAGCCTCAGCAAGCACAGCTCGGGATCCTTTTGCCTTCACAGTAGATCTTCATTCGCCATTCTGGTCTTGGCTAGACAGTTATCTGGGCGCTTTGGCCATGAACTAGAGCATGAGATCTCAACAATCGCATGGTCTTTGTTTGGATCTGGGGCAAACACTCGCTCTTCGAAACGCAGTCTTATCTTCAGATCTGACAAAGATCTGACAGATCCGGTCACCCAGAAGGAAGAAAAGCCCACGCTCTGGCCAAATCCAGAAATCTATATACATCTTGGCTCGGTCCTTTTCTGAGCCGCAGTCTCAAATCACAGAGAAAGATTTGCATGGAAAATATGGACAGTGCTGCCTGGAGCCTGGAAATCCCAAATCATTTTGCTGCCCCTACCAGATGAAGTTCAAACAATCTTAGAGAACCGGGGTTCCCATTGCGGTCAGCGAAGGACTCGCAACCCACTTCACGGATCTACTACCTCCGCCCCTGGGAGAACGATGCAAGGAGTCGGGACGTTCACTTCAAGCATAAGAAGGTATAAAATCCCCAGATCCGCCGCTGATCAATCAGATCGGGCTCTCATCAAATAGATCGGCCAAGATCTTGCAGGTTCGATCCCCCTGATGGGAATTATCCACGGCAGATCTGCTCTAGGAAGCTCAAGAAGCCCTGGCATGGGGTCAAGGCCCTTATTTGACTCCTTTCGGATCCAAATTTCTCAGCCTACAGGCAGAACCATCATGCAATGGGTTAGTCCTTTAGATCTGGTGCAGGAACTCAAACTGAATCTAGAACAGAGGATGGGGATCCCATCAAGCCTTCAGTGACTTCTCTTTCAAGGTAAACAACTTGAAGACCCTCTCCCCCTCTCTGCTCACAGCATTTCCAGGAACAGCTCTGTGGTGGTAACCCTTCGTTTGAGAGGAGGTGCAGTGGGACAGTCATCTTCTACTCGGCCCTTCTCATACAAAGACGCAGTTCACTCTGAGAACCCCAAACCCCTGGAAGCCCTTAAATCTAAGGCCTTCTTGGTTGAAAAGATTGAAGAAGTTCCCTCTGCTGAACTCATCCATGAAGATCTGACAACCCAACTTCAAGAATTTGCAGAAAGAGCCATCATTTGCAGATTTAATGAATTGTGGCTGCGATCTCAGGATCTCTATGCATGGATCCATGCAAACTGGACACATCATTGTAAGATCTTTTTTTGTTCGAAAGGTTACTTCATTGTTCTATTTGATAACAGTAAGCATTATGAAAAGGCCTTAGCAGACGACCCTTGGTTCATGGGAACTGCAGGGCTCTTCTTGACTCCTTGGTTCCCAGATTTTGATCCAGCTACTGCAGTCATTACCAAGACACCTATATGGATCCGTCTTCCAAACTTACCTGCCCACCTATGGAGTACTCGTGTCTTCAGAGCTATAGGTGACACCTTGGGCAGCTTCATTAGTGGAGATTTATGGCGGGAATCCAAAGGTCTCTACTCATATGCAAGAGTATGTGTGGAGTTAGACCTGAGCAAAGGACTTCCAGAACAAATCAATCTCAAGATAAACGACTTTGTCTGGACCCAGACACTGGATTACGAGAATACTGCCTTTCGGTGCCGCCATTGCCACCAATCTGGGCATTTGCAGAGTACATGCCCATCTCGCCCGGCAAAAAAGAACAAGGCCAACGTTTCCAAGCCCAAGTCCAAACGATGGGCTCCTTGCTCTCCTCCTCCAGTCATGGATTCTGATTCCTCCAGCTCTGAAGATGAAGATATCGATGAAGAATTGAATCAGGCCGCTAATTTCGTGGGCCCTTCCACCGATGGTCTGGTGCCATCCTCTGACTCAGCCACTGCTCAGAAATGTGTCCATTTGTCCTCCTCCTCTGATTCAGTAAAGGAGGGCTCTCCTGTGGAGGACCCCAATCTTCAAGTTGCTATCGCTCATCCACCCCAAAATGGTTGGGTTGAAGTCAAAAAAAGGAAAGGGAAAAAGCTTCGTGTTGAGGCCTCTACCCTTTCAGGGTAGAAATCAATGCTTCTTTAGGCTCCTAGTGACTTGTTGTAGCTCCTTGTTTGCTTAACTCCTTCTTCGGAACCGAGGTTGATAGTCCTATCATTTCCGGTTGCCAGTTTCCTGTCTCTCTGGAATGTATCCTCTTGTACAATATTTTTTGCTTAATAGAATTAGTCTAAATTCAGAAAAGAAAAAAAAAAGGTTTGAAAATGCCTACTTGACAAAAACACAGAAGTCTCTGACATTGTCCCAAATATTACAGAAAATGGAAAAAGACTGTGCCATGGGAAATACATCGGTAGAGGTGAAGGAAAATATCTAGAAAAGGACCAATGAAGACATGAGAGAAATTTTGCCTTCAATCCAAATCATTTTTGAACAACAAGAGCTTATTGAAAGGTTGAATGAAGCCATTGAGCATGTAAGGAAGCAGCTAGGCGATAAACCAAATGAACCCACTTTGCTTATTCAATTTCTAAATTCCGGGAATAGCCAAGAATTGGAAGAATTAGAAATTGAAGATAGGACTGAAACAATTTTGGAAGTCAGGAAAATGATGACTAAAAGGAATATGATGAGACAACTTGAAGAAAAGGGTCAAAACATGAACATAGGTATATAAATATTCTTTACCAAGCTGTAGCATCTCCATAGGAAAGGACTTCCAAACTTGTTAGTGATTAACGACAAGCTTGACACGTGGCTAGATTACAACAAGCAGATTAAAAACAAGCCAAGAGATGGTTCAAAGGTTACAACCGTAAGACTCTGCATAACAAGAAAATCATTGCTGGAAGCACTATCATATGAGCTTGACATTCAATATGCAATTCTGAACTTATTCCTCACCCAACTGACATTCACCAGGTATATTGAATTCGACGAAGTGTACAGGAAGCTGATGAAGATGAATATCCCAAGCAAACAACATTGGGAAGAACTCTATGAATTACTAGATTAAAAGGTAATTTCAGTGACATAGCTTAGCATTACAACACATACAATATTTTAGCACCATACAGCTAGTTATTCCCTGATTTCTGTGCTACCACTTTAAACAATTTGATTTTCCTAATTTCATTGTAATAAGTTAGCTTAATTCAGTCCTATTACTTTGTAGATACATCCGCTTCATCCTGGGAGGATATTTTTTTTTAAATTAGTTATAAATACTTCATCATTTAAAGTAAGAGATGTTGGTTTTAGTACAAAGAAACACTATTGTATATTTTCTGAAGCATCAACAGATTTTCCAAGTAATATAGAAGCTCTTTCACAGGATTCATGTGTCAAGTTGGTGGTGAAGTACATCCATCTGTTTTATGTTTTTATACCTCTCTTTATAACACATATTCATTTTTTAGATATAAATTATTCAATAGATAAATAAAGGGAAGAATTTGTTTAAATCTACACTCTTCAACTGAATACGAATAATTTCTATGTTTTCTTCTGATCTTTGAATATAGAATTCAGTTAAAAATTCTTTATATTTTAAAGTGAACATTAATCTGTTCTTCTTATCCATTTCATAGAATCTAAAGAATCCATTTGGTTTGGTTACGTTGTCCCATGAGATCTATCTGTAGATGCTATAGTTACTCTGTATTTTATGTAATACACTCCATAGCCCAACAGAAATCTATGTTATCAACCAACCATTCAAATACAAATGAAACCTTAAACTTCATAGCTAGCCTAATATTAAATCAAATAAAGTTAAATCTTACAGAGAGAGCCCTCTCTGAAGCTGGCAGGGCTAGATCTCAGTTTCCAATGTTGGTTTGTGGTTACCTTGGTGATTTTTTTCTGCAACCTCAGAAAATTACTGAGTTCTAACACCAAGACAAATATCTAATGAGAAAGTGTGTTAGAAAATTTCACATGTATGGAAATAACGGGAATGTACTCCAACTACCTTATCCAAGGTATGGGAAGAGCACCAAAAGAAGGATCAAGGACCTTGATGGAAAATCTTGGTAGGAAAAGCCATCAAGGAATAAATCCATGAGAGAAGCAAACATGGGGGAGACATATAAGTGTGTACAAGAAGATAATTGGAGCACCCATGGAGAGAGGAGACATGTGATAAGGGGAGAGAGGGGAGAGACAAGAACACCTAGGAGACTAACACTCATTTGGTGTGAGAGTAGACCAAGAGAAAGACAGATAAACGAAGAGAATGGATGAATTGACTTGATGAAGGAGAATTACCTTCATGACTCCACTCGGTATTCTTAAGTGGAACTATATTCATGGTATCTTCGTCTACCATGGGGTGGCCTATTTGTAAGGAATACTATAGTGTGGTTGAGCCTATGTTGGTGTGGAACATGGCTCACCCTTCATAGGTGGCATCTGAACATAATCAGGTAAGTGTCATTTTGGATGTTAAATATGTAATGTAAATCATCCTCAATTAGAAAAAGAAGTCATGTTGATGAAATGTTTATATTTATGTGCTTTTCTACTAAATGGGAAATATGATCTACGGGCTGCCTAAATATATATGAAAGTTGTAAATCTGGTTTTAATGGAAACAAACTATTATATTCAATCATGTGGATAGCATGTTCCTTTATGGCATGATTACAAAAGAATAGGACTATTAGACTTTAGTCTTGGTTATGGTTAATTTTTCTAGCTATTATATCCTCTTATCATGTAAGAAAATATGACTGAATAGAGAAGGAAGGTTAACCCCATCAGTCACATGGATATATAGAATGTCTAAATGGATGTGAAATAATCTTAGTGAGTCTTAATCAAGAGCTAATTATTTTATATATAGACTATAAGAGATATGAATATGTCATGGAGAGTAGAAGGTATTATGATTAATTGTTAAAAACCTTGATTACAAGGTGGATGCTCAAGGGAAGGAGTATTCTGAGAACATTTGAGGAAAATTAATATAGACTTCGCTAGAGATTTCTTGAATTGGTTGGGATGAAAAGGTATAAAGGCTTCGAATGGGGGTATATTATGAATAGTGGCTTCTTTTATCTAGTTGAAAGGAGAAAAAAAATAAAAACATGTTAAATGGCCATGGATGGATCATTACGGATTCCTTTAGGGATTTTGAAGACTTTGTAACTTTAAAAGTAATTGAAAATAATATTTACCATGTTAGAATCAAATACTATCCTTGAGAGAAATTACCTTGAAAATATTTATCAGTGGTTTTAGAGTTTTGGGTATTAATCCCTTTGGTTTTAGAAATCTTCACTAGTAGAAAATGAGATATTAGTGTCTAGGTGACTAAAACGAATTAGTCATTATAGCTTTTCAAAGTGAAATACTACCAAAAATGAGAAATCTTAAGTGACCCAACTAAAAACAACTAACATAAATAACTATTTTAGTCTCAGGTTAAAATATATGACTAGCTAATAAGTAAGACAACTGAAAACAACTAACTTGAATGCCTAATTTAGTTTAGGAACAAAAATACAACTATCTATCAAGTGATACAATAATACAAATCAGTGATTTATGTTAGTCATTTTATTTATGTCACTTCAAAAATCTAAACTTGCAAGTGATATGGGATTTAGGCCAAACCTGCTATCAAACTTAGTGAAAACCATTATAACCTAAGAGTATATCTAATAACTTGCATGCTAGATATAACTATATAACTTGTGATTTATCAATCATTGAGATACATTGAGGCACACTGGAGTGGACCTTCATCCTATGAGATTCCCACCTTCTAGCCATACAACAATAATCTAATATGCCTCATGTAGGATTTGAAATCTTGTCAAAAGAAGAACAAACAATCCACTTAATCACCGAAACTATAAATCATAGAAACACTAATACATTTAATAATAATTATTATTATCATAATTTAATTTTAAAATCATATTCAAACCGAAAATCAAATTACTATATGAAATCCCTTTATTTGTGAGTGGGAAAAAACACTTCTACATAATGATTCAACTTTGAAATTTACAAAGATGTAAATAAATAAAACTATGATATTTACACCAATAATACACCATCACAACTACTTCCACTGAAACACAATGATCCCCAATAAAATACAACGCAACAAGGGCTACTCGCTTGAATGATGACAAGTAGTTCACTACATACTACTAGTGCCACGTATGTTATATGACCATACTCTCTACATCGTTCATTTTCATTACTCTCAATTACGTTTTACCCCACCTTCTGCTTGCTACATGGTTTCAAGCTCCATCCAAAGGTTTTGCGGTACGATGACAACATAACCTAGACATGGAAAATCAAGCTCGATTTCATACACAGTACCAGACTCTAGCTGGGAAAATATTCAAAGGTATTCTTTGTTTTAGCTTAGTAATATTTGTAGGATTTAACTAAGTTTAGTTATTTTTTTAAATCATAAAACGAGGCTTTTAGGATTCTTTGGTGGAACACTATATTTAAGATACAATGTACTTCAGTTGATCTTTTGTTTCACATATTTTTCTCACTAAAATGTCTCAATCTAGAACTGCGCTTGATGCTACAATTCTTCAAACTATATATACAAAGGATGTGATTTGTAAAAATTTTGAGTTCTTTTGTTGTCGTTATATGTTCTCTTGGAGCTTCCTGATTTGATTTTTGGTCTTCCACAGGGTTTGTTTTTGTCCAATTCATGTGTGTTGGTCTTCCCATAATTACCGGTTCATGGAGTATTAATTTTATTGCACCACATGGTATCATTTTTTCTTTCTATTCGTTAAAAGGTTTTTCATAGATGACGAGTTTAAATTGCGAAAAAGGATGCTAATATGGCATTGTTTCAATAATTTCTAGTTTTAATTACTCATCAGGTTCCCATTCATGTTGTTGTTTCCATGCTTGAATGTTGTACAAAAAAGTGGTGAGGCTAAGTGCAAGTGCAAGTCCTAGGTGCGTCTGATCAAATTTCTATCTTTTAGAAAGGCCTTTAAGTTGGATGATGTACATGTCTATGTTGTAGTTCCCATCCATAGGCAGATTCTAAAATTATTCTTTGGTAGAGTGATGGTGGTATAAATTCACCTGTTGACATCAGAATAGTGAGGATGTTCAGTATAAAAGGGGCATGTAGCTCAGTCTTAGAGCATCCCACTTCCCAGGAGCAGGCCTTGGGTTCGATTCCTAACATGTTCATTTTCAACATGGTAGTAGAACAAGAGGCTATGATTGATTGGTGCGTTAGCTAAGTGGCATGAGCGAATATCTAGGATGGAAATGGATGTTGGAAGTAGGAATCCACCCCTACAAATTGTGCCACTAAGGGTAATCAACATTGAAGGAGTGTTGTGGTGTACATGCTCAATCTTTCCATGCTTACCAATGGGTAATTAATGAACTGGTTTCCCAAATGTGAATGGAGTCAGGATTCCAACGATGCATTGCATAAACTGCTAATGCAACTATAGAAGAACCATGCAATATTAAACATAAATTTCAATAGATATCGAATGTTAATTCATTAATATGTTTAAATGAAAAAAATTTCCATTAAATTAAACCATTCCATTAGAGGGAATTCACAAAAGAAAATGGTGAAAATAAAAATAGAAATAAAGAACAAAGAGTCAAATATATATGCTCATTTTTCTTAGTAAATTGTCCACCAAACTACTTGCAAATGTGCAATAAATGTACCAGTAGTAGCAATTTGTTGCAAATTCCACTCCAATCCATGTTATGTCACGACAATGTAAATGAAAAGTTTACTAGTATTTGTTTCTTACTCAACAAAATCCACAATGTTTAAGAATCAACATATTTTCTCACTATATCTTACTCTGTACACCACAACAAGCCGTTAATTAGCCATGGATCTCTTCATTTTAGTGAATCAAAACATGGTTCGCGCATTTCCCTTGTTCTCTCTATAGTTCCCTGGGATATCCATACCAACATGTGCACTAATGTAGGGAAGAAGAGTCCAATTATTGATCTACATTGGGGAAAACTTGGTATGGTAGCTATAAGTCAATAACAATTAATTGTCAGCAAAGACATATGGGTAATAACTTAGATGTTTGTTTATTACCCTAACCTCTTTCATCTCTACAGCCATAAAATTATTTAGCGTAATCAATCACTCTCCATTCCTTACGAGTCACCAAAACACTAGTTTATAACATGCTCACAAGTTCATGTTTTTGAGGTTGCATTCATGTGGATTGCCTTTAGTCCTGGGCGATAATATAATTTGCATTCAAAAGTGAAATAATAACGCTTAAAGAGTAAAATCATGGCTCTTATACTTGGTATCGCATAATTCATATGTGCCCTCCGAATCACATGGCGAATTTTTCCTTCGGACACATACGGTCCAATGTTGGTAAGAGTTTTTCTAATATGTTTTCTTAAAAAAGTGGAGATTTTGAGAGTTGACATCTTACAAAGAAATATTTATCCCACAGCTCCCTTTTCTCTTCACCTCTCGTGGAATCATAATGCCATTGTTTTCCCAACCAGTTTAGACTTAAATATTTTATATTACCTTGCACATGACGTGCATGATGTAATGGTTGGGGCGGATGGCTTTCACACCGCCCAGCCAAGTTCGAATCCTGCGGAGGTTGTAAAATGAGAGATTGTAGAATGAGAGGGTCCCACCTAAGCTTACAAAAAAAAATTATATTACCTTTATCTAAGATAAAGAAAAAGGGGTAACACATTCGTAAAGCTTATTTAAACGTAACCTAATAAACAAAAGTCAAGAGTTGCACTCATGATCATTCACTAATCAAGCCTTTACCTTCGTATTTGTATTAGGTGGAAGGCATAATATGGAAAAAGTTTCCTTTGAACATATGTGGTCAAACATTGGTAAGGTTTCTGGAAGACATTTGGTTAAAAAAGTGGGGAGTCCAAGGGGCGATATTTTAAAAATAAATATTTTTCACCTCTAGTGGATTCATGTTGGTCTTGGGCTCCTTTACAACTGGCCTGGACCTTCTTTCATATATTATAATACGTTTAAATAAAGTAAAGGGAACCAAGGTAAGACCACCCTAAATAAAGTAAAGGGAACCAAGGTCAGACCACCCAAGGAATTATTTTAGTTATATAAATATAATATAATAAATCAAAGTTAAGATTCGAACTCCATGACCATTTACAAGTATGTAGTTTACTTTAGTATTTGTACTAAGAATATTTACAAGGCATATTTACAATATTTTCGTCTCAAGGTTTCTACAACTCAACCCACATACTTGACACCCATCAACATAACCATGTTAACCATGTCAATATAAGTAGTACATAATCTAATTTTATATATCCGAAGGGTCAACGTTAGGGTTAGGGTATTACAAGGACATTGTTCAGGTCACAAACAAGGAATTATTGACTTTACGTCTAGTCATCTTTAAGATAAGATGTTTAAATTGGAAACAATTGCAAAGTAGTGATAAAAAATAGATAATGGATGATAGATTTGTGGGGAGGTCTTTACTCATATTTATTTCTATAGGGCTCTAATGTTGTGATTAAGGAAAAGGAGGGAAGTGCTAGTTTCCAAGTCATGGAATTTATTTTACATTGGTCTAGAAAGCATGTTGGTTGTTCAAGTGTGCACAATATACCTAGTGTGATGCAAGGTCTGATGGGAGAGATCTCAAGGTGATATTTAATTTATGTTGAATGGTTTTGAAATACTAAGAGCCTGATCCAAATTTCATTAGGGATATAGAAAGGAAAGTTTTAATGTCTATCAAATGGTTTTAATATGGAGATGGGATGAAAAGAAATGTTGAAAAAGTTGGTTCGTTAAGAGTTGGTGAGACCATAGTGTAAACATTTGGCTTAAAGTTGGCAAAAATCTTGGTAGTAATGGATTTTCATTTCATTTGGGGAATTTATATCTAATGTTTCCCATGAAGATTTCCATTCATGACCTGGGAGTTTGACTCATTGAGTTTAAGTTGATAACAAAGAATAAAATTCCCAACTCACCTAAGTTGGGTTACTAAGGACTTGGAAGTTTCCATCAACTATGGATGAAAAAGTAGCAACTTAACTCTTTAAATGGGATTGGAGTGTTTTTCCATAGCGATTTGTTTAGGTTTGTGTTCTATCGAAATAATTTTAATACAAATATAAGAATATAAGCTTTTGTTTAAAATACAAGATCTGTTTTTATGAAAACTATAGGAAAAATTATAATTCATAATTTTGATGCCTTTTTGTTATTTTCTACCAATTTCAAATGCCTGGTATATACTTGTAGGGAAGTAAAGAAATTTAGGGGCTAGAGGATATGAAATATGGAAGTGGAGAAAAGCTGAGAATATAATTTCCAAATTAAATCTTGGTGTCTTTCAACATGCGACACATGAGTATAGAGGTAATAATCAAGGGAGCCATGATGTGTGGGTGGAACATGTTTGAAATCTAATTGTGTCCCTTATAATTGTATTAAGGTATGAAATATTTAAGAATCCTTAAACAATGGAAAACAACAGAATATAGAAGTAAGAACTTAGAATCATAGAATTCAAAATTAAAATGAAAAATCACTTTAGATATAATAGTGATGGTGTCACAATCACATTGATGTTACCGGCTAAACATTGTTGATTTAATTTTTAAATTTTTGATGGAATGATGTGAACATTAATTCTCTAGTAATAATTTTGAATTTTAAATTATATAAGTAACTATAAAACATGCGCAATGGCATTTCCTCAAGACAAAAATCATTGCAAATTGGCCACTTATGGATACAGACAATTGAGTCTTCTTTTTCGATATCATCTACACCCTTAGTGAATATGCACTGTAGGTACTTGTCACTCTTAATTTGTGGATCATCTATTGGGGTTGTAAATATAGGTGTGTTGAAGTAAAATTATGAGTGCGGACACAAACAATTCCTCTAGCCTGATAATGGGTCTAGCCACAACCGATAGATTCTATGGAAGATTTCCTTAGGTTAGAACCAACTAAGAGGACCTACCTCTTAGTACACTTATCCTGTTTGGTGATGACCTTCCTTGCTGGCTCCAGCTATCTCCCATTTTCTGCTTCAAACACCTAAAACAAGTAAACAACAACAAACAACAACCATGATAATAGACAAATTGTAATTCAACCTACTTAAAAATTCAAGAAACATTAAGCCATAAACATGTAAGATGACACATTATGTAGGAAATAAATCGATAGTTGCATATATATTGAATCAAGAAGAGATTATAACCATTGTCTTGATGTTGTTGTTCTCCTCCAAAAAAACTAGGTTTCCACACACTTCTGTTATCATTAAATGATAGCCTCAATAATGATATTTTTAAGGTTCCTCCCTTTAGTCTTCACACTAAACCAAATTCACACTTCTCCCTCACACAACTAGAGAGTTACAACTATGACTAGCTTGTTGTTTACTCCAAACTTAATTAACACTAACACACGAACATTAACACTAGCTTGTGCTTGGGAAAAAGGGAGGTTTATATAGCATGAATGGATGGGAGATGGTTCCTCTTCTCATGGAAGAAGGTATTATATCCTGAGGTAGTTCCACCCTTATAGGGGAAAGGAGCCCAAATTGACATCGATGACTCCATCCAACCCAACCATTTACCAGACTTGCGTTATGAAGCTTCTAGAGCTGGAAGCTCTGGCTCCTTATTTAAAAAACTTTCTGAAAGAGGATCGGCTTGATTAAAACACAACTCAGTTGCTCCAGTTGACACTAGGGACAGTGTTAATCCCTACATATCGATGCGAGGAGGACAAAGGTCATTAGCGTTGGTCATGTAAACTGGAAATAAGAGAAGATTTGTGGGAAATGGTGCAAAAGGGAATTGTTCTGCTCATAAAGAGGGACACAATGGGAGTTTCTTCATGAAGGGAAAGCATGTAGGGTTCAATGTATAGGTCCTCCAGGATCAAGGAATGGGGACTACAGGGATAGTGACAAAATATTGTGTAACAGATGCCCCCTAAAACATGAAGGTGGAACTAGAGTGACGGATGAAATGCTTTATGAATCAGGGTGGGGAACCAGAGTCTGTCGTCAGAAAACCTACAAGAAAGTACAGATACATATACGTAATTGAAAAATTTGTCAAATGATACATGGATTGTGGCATGGACGCAACCATCCAGAAAATTATCATGTAAATGTATCTAGGCATGGGCATAACCATCTGATAAAGAGGATCATATCGAAACCAAGGTATTGTTGTAGCCATCCAATAATGAGAAGGATCAAATATGATAACTCATGGTATGGTCACAACCATCCATCTCATAGAGACATGTATAGCAACATAATCATGTCACACTGCTTTGCAACCTGGACTTTTGTAATTTGAGCCTAGGGTCCTACGCTCCAACACGACCCAATCAAAGTACAAATTCTAACATGTGAATAGATGTGTTGACATCAAACATGCTAGAAAATCACTTGATTACCAGTCAATGATGTAAACTATTAACAAGTGTGAGAGAAACCACCTCATTGTCACTCCCCTCCTGATAAGGAGCGATGACATCAAATTGGCAGGTGACGCACTTGGCTATTGGTGACATCCCAACAGGACGCTCTGGTCCAACATCTGCATTGGAAAAATGAAATGTTATAAACACATATATCAAAAATAACTAAAAAATCACAAAATAAAAAATTTATTTTTTAGCTTTGTTGTCAAAATCCTCTCCATCTCACAGTGGCATGTTTGGATCTGCACGGAAGTGAGTTCCACTGTATGGCCAACCCTCCACAATGATCAGTTGTCGTCGTAGCCATGAAAAGAACATGGAATTTTAAGACATATGTTGGCCCCTAGTGATCCTAGGCATTAAATGGCTCCAATGACCCATTCGTTGGCTGCATGGATTTAGAGGATCTACCTCAGTCAACTGGTACTAGAATAGCGACACCCAATCCAAGAAAAAGGTCACTAGTACAGATCCGAAGCAAAATTCGTTTAGATTCCCCACCTTAGCTTTTGTCAGCTGGCATTTTATGTTGATATTCATGGCTTCTGCCTAATTTAATATCGTTGGTTCTATACAATTGATAGTTACATATATATTGAATTAGGAAGATATTACAACCATTGTCTTGACGTTGCCATTCTCCTCCAAAAAAGCCAGGTTCCCACAAATTTCTGTTAGCATTCCATGATGGCCTCAACAACGATAGTTTTAAGGCTCTTCCCCTTAGGCTTCACACTAAACCAAATTCACACTTCTCCCTCACACAACTAGAGAGCTACAACTATGAATAGCTTGTTGTTTACTCCAAACTTTATTATCGCTAACACACCAACATTAACACTAGCTTGTGCTTGGGAAAAAGGGAGGTTTATATAGCATGAATGGATGGGAGATGCTTCCTCTTCTCGTGGGATAAGGTCTTATCTCTTGAGGTAGTTACATACATATAGGGGAAAGGAGCCCAAACTGACATCCTTGACTCCATCTGGTCCGACCATTTACCAGACTTTCGTTACAAAGCTTCTAGAGCTGGAAGCTTCGGCTCCTTATTTAAAAAACTTTCCGAAAGAGGATCGGTGAGACTGAAACACAGCTTAGTCTCTCGAGTCAGTGCTATGGATAGTGTTAATCCCTGCATATAGGCACAACAAGGGAAAAGGTCATTATTGTCGGTCTTGTAAACGAGGAACAATAGAATATTTGTGGGAAATGGTGCAAAAGGGAATTGTTCTACTCATGAAGAGGGACACAATGGGAGTTTCTTCATGAAGGGAAAGCATGTAGGGTTCACTATATAGGTCCTCCAGATCAGGGAATGGGGAGTATAGGGACAATGAAAAAATGATGTGTAACATATGCCCCCTAAAGTGTGAAGGCCGAACTAGAGTGAGGGATAAAATTATTTATGAATCAGTGCGAGGAACCGAAGTTTGTCATCGAAAAACCTACAAGCAAGTACGAATACATTTACATAAATAAAAACTCTGTCAAATGATACATGGATCGTGGCATGGATGCAACCATCCAAAAAATGATCATGTAAATGGATCTAGGCATGGGCACAACCATCTGATAAAGAGGATCATATCGAAACCAAGGTATGGTCGCAACCATCTAATAATGAGAAGGATCACATATGATAACTCATGGTATGGTCACAGCCATCCATCTAAAAGAGACATGTATATCAACATAATCATGTCATAGTGCTTTTCAACCTGGACTTTTGTAATCCAAGCCTAGGGTCTTGTGCTCCAACACGACCTGATCAAAGTACAAATTATAACATGTGAATAGATGTGTTGATGTCAAACATGTTAGAAAATCACGTGATTACTAGTCAATGATGTAAACTGTTAACATGCATGAGAGAAACAACTAATAATTAAAATGGTCCTCAAGGTACTATCAACATAATTCACAGAATGTGAATAGAGGAACTGAAGTCAAACACCTGTGAAACCACCCGATCAAAAGCCAATGACGTGAACTTGTCATTGAGTGCGAATAACTTACCATTAAGGCATGCAAGCTCTAAGGTACTGGAGGGGAGTCTCTCGTTCAACTTCCTAGATAATGCGTTCAAGTTGACAGGAAGCGACCGTGTTGAAGAAGGGCCATAATGTATCCCACATCATCGACACGAGACAAAGGGATGCAAAATGATTTTGGATGATACAGAGAATCAGGGGTAAGTGTAACTGCAGAAGGACAACTCTTGAACATATCAGCAACATGACTAGAAGTTTGGCAGCTTTTGGATCCATAGGATCGGTGGTCATGATGACATGCAGAGATCAAATGGAAGGAAAAAATGAATGGCCCAACCCAGGAAGGTCAATGATAAAAAGGAGGACATCCCATCCTGACATGAAGAAGAAAGTGTCATGTTCAAGAGTGAGTTGCCGACACAACTGATTATATTTCGAAATTTTCCACCACCATTTCTAGCAGGTACCCCAATTATTTTTTAATCGCAGGCTTGAAGGGGATAACTTATGCTTGCACTGTAATTTCATCCTTCGAACAAATCTGACCTAGTAATTTTAATGAGCCCTAGGAAGGAGAAGCTCATGCTTGTCATGGTGATGAATATGATGTCATTTAATATTTTAAAGAGTCCGACAAAGGTGTAACTCGACATCATTTTCATGTTTAGACAGTTTGAAAAAGACACGGAAAAGAAAACTCCACAGGGTCCCTTTTCGTACATTTGTGTCTCTGGAGCCTAAAAAGGTATAAAACGATACTTGAGAGAACCACTTGACCATTTGTGTCAAGGAGTAATTTTTTCATAAATAGTGCATCCCAGCCCGAAAAAGGGTAAATGTATACTGGGCGGACGACATTTTTCATCTGTTAATGAGATTGAAACAACAAGATCTCGGTAATATTTTCATGTTTAAAGGGTCGGAAAAGAGCTTGAAAGCAGATCCCCCATTTTATTCTCTTTTACTTGTCAAAATGGAAAAATAATTAGTGAACTTTTCATTTTTTATGAGTCAGAAAATAGCTTAAAGGTGACTCGTCCTAGAGGAACAAGTGGTATAAAGGGTAGCAACTGGTTTGGGCAATAGAGGCACTACTCAAAATATGTAATGGTCAAGAGGTTAGCTAATAAAACCACTCATTGTTGCGGTTCCTCAGGAAAGGAGAAAAAACCAAGTGAAAGAATATGATTGGCCAAAGAGATGGTGGTGATGGAATGAAATAACCACGCTCATCTAATAGAAATTAGCTGATTAAAACGGTAATCATGAGATGTAAATCGAGCATGGGTTCATTTTTACACAAGCCTTAACCATGGAGAACTCTGCTTGGATTTAGTTTCATGTTTACACAAGCTTGAAATGAAAAACTATGCTTGCTATAAATTTTCATGACCCTAGCATAATGACTCAATTTGAGGTCATTTAATTCAGTGAGGTTGATGGAACGAAGGTTCACTCTTGAGATCCAGGAAAGACCTGACTGGGATTTGATGAAATCTTATTCAAAGACTCGATTTGGAAATAGGAGTTGTTTCATTTTTTTTAACGAGGTTGACAGAGTAAAAGAACTATCCTGAGATATTTGTTTCATTTTTTAATGGGGTAGATACATGAAGAAACTGGCCTTGAACCCTTGTTTCATTTTTTAACGAGTTTGACTCAAGACAATGCTCGCCTGTCGTTTCATTTTTTAATGAGGTTCACACAAGACCAGGAACTATCCTCATATCACTTGTTTCATTTGTTAAGGAGCTTGACACAAGAAAAAGAACTCTTCTCCATGATTCCTCATTTCATTTTTTTTAACGAGTTTGACACAAGATAAGGAACTATGCTCACCCTTTGTTTCATTTTTTAATGAGGTTGACACAGGACTAGGAACCATCCTCATACGTCTGTTCATGAACCATATGATAACATGGCTGCCAAGAGGGTTCACTACATGGAATAACCACGCTCTGGAAGGAATACATGTCAATTGGTACCATAGACAGATCTGGTTCCAATGCCCCTAGTACGTGATGTACTATACCATGTGCTTGATCATCAGCGGACATAGAGATGGAATGGGTAGCCACATAATTGACATGTGGTGGGGAATGTACTTCTTGGAAACAAGATTTGATGAGGGATGATGGTTGCAATGGAGGCGACTGGTGACCAATGAACAACAATTGATCAATGGCCACTATTCTCCCTTCATGCGGAAAATAAACCACATGGAAAAGTGAAGAAACAAGAGCTCCAATGACATAAACATAGTCACGTCCAAGGAGAAGACTAAAATCTAACGAAACTTGGACTACCATCACATCTATATAGATGGTATTTCCTCCCAAAGTGATAGGGATCTTCGAAAGGAGCCTTAAGGGTTTATTGGTTCCTCTGTTAAAAGCCAACAAATTCTGGGTGATAGGCAATAGCTGTGGGGAATCTAAAGCTTGCCAAGTAGTAGAAGACATGATGCTAACAGACAAACCTTCATCTAATATAGTGCCATGTACTACCATATTATAGGCTTGTACTGCGAGCTAGAAAGGAACATAATATGGGAGGCAGAAAGAAGTCAAGTGACTCCAATAGAAAGAAACGGCATAACAACTTGGTGGGGGCATCATATGATTTCCCCCATGTTGTACAGGAACACAAGAAGGACTCTCCCAAATAACCAAGATGGGAGGGTCACTCTTCAATTCATGAGAATATGAGGAGATGAGAAGAACATGACAAGTATGACCACCACTCATTTTGGGAACAGAGTGAACAACTAAAGGCGGAGCCAAGTTGACACTCTTTTCGACCAATGGTTGGTCGGGAATAGACACAGGAGATTCTTTCTCGGGAAGAGTAGTATGGGCCAGAGATGAATCGAAGTCAGTCTCTTTACCAACTAGGATAGGGCTAGAAGAAATCCTTTGATAACCAATAGGAAGTTGGAGTGGAGGAGCTCCAAGGTTTTCCAACAATTTAGAAGTTGTATGCATAAGAGGACAAAGGTGAAGAAGATGCTCTCCTTCACATAACTTATAAGGGAATCTAATCTTCCCTTTCTTCTTACCATTGTTATCTGAAGGTGTAGCATTGATATGATCTCCAAAGGTCAATGGGGATGGTTGATCCAAGTCTTGAGACCATACCTATAAGACTCTAGGAATGCTAAGACAACCTCAAAGGATATGGTCACCCTTACACAACTTGAAGGGAAATCTGACCTTCTGTGGAGGATTGAAAGGTTTGTCTATGGGAGGTTCATTTCGAGTAACAGCTGCATAGTTGGCCTCTCACTTATGTGACTTCTTCTTCATCATCATCATCTTCTTCTTCTTAGCCTCATGGTTACTAGATTTCAAACTTTCACCAGGTGAAGTAGAAGAGGAAGGTGATGAAATTGGGGAAGAAGGTGAGGGGTCAACCTCATAATCATCGTGACATGGTATGAATGAAGGAGACATTTGGACAGGAGTCAGGATGCTCGAGACCATTGAGGTCGAAAAGAACCAGATAGGTAGACCAATGGTTAACCTAGGAAGGGACAACATCGCCACATAAGGAGCACCAGTGTTTCCAAAATAAGGAAAAGGACCAGGATTCCCATACGAGGGGAATCCTTGACTAGTAGACTCGGGAAATGTTGCCATTGGAATCAACCCTAAAGAACCACTAAGGAAGATAACTTTAACCAAGAATATTTCGTGGGTAGTTAATTTTAATACACTGAAACAAAACTTTTCCTTTTCATATTTTAAGAGTCGAGAAAAGAGCGAAAGGTGACTCTATCACTTTCGATTTGAAACAAGCTCGAAAGGACAAGTGATCAGGTGATATTTTATGTTTAGGGAGTCAAAAAGATCAAAATGACATTTGAGGGTACTCTAGGTAGAAAGGATTACCAGGTAATGATGAACTGCAGAATACCTCCCGGTGAACCGAGAAGTACGAGCAGGAAATCTCCCTGAATGTTGTGTTCGGCATATCATGTATACAAGGTGGTAGACTCAACTTCCAATGGATAAAGGAATGCAGACCTAGTGGGGTCTCCCTTCATGTACACAATGGTACAGGGAGCACAAGTCCATACTAGCATTGTCTAGTGCCGAAGCGAATTACATCTGCTAGGTTTAAATACACTGGAACACATCTCTAGCCTAGAACACTAAATGTGAGTGTTAAGTTTCAATGTTTCCTTAGGTTAATTCAATAAATTTTAACGGTTTATCTTGAATTAGGTTTCAATTATAAGGCCCTACCACTGTCATCTGAAAAAACTCCTACATGCAGCTATATGAGAAAAGAGATATTTGTCTTCGATGAAAATCAACACTGATAGAGGGATAGGGAGCACACAATCAATGCAACAATCAAAGAATGAAATATTTCACTAAGATATGTCCTAAATGCACTTAATATTCCATTAACAACAAAATAAGGTTCATTGCATTTCCATGCCTATGATGATGTAATTCTAGCTTCTCAATAACACTACTAATGCAATATTTTCACTTAAGTAAACTAGAATGGTGTTATTATTTTCATAAAATGAAAAATGAATCTTTCACATAAAGCACTTTAATGAAAATTTCACAGTTCAAAACAAAAAGGCATCAATCAAATCCAAAGCATGATAAATGAAACTAAAAGCAACTTCTTCCCTGAATCGAGCAAACCAAAGACATAAAAGCTTCAATCGACAAACCAATCAATGTAATGTGTTCTCGGAATGAGAAAAGAGACACTTGAAATAAGAGAAAAAACGGGACTCTTTCACTCATTCAATTAAAAATGAAGCAAACAATGTATCTTATTCACTTCTGGGAGGAAAGAGAGAGTCCGAGGGTCAAGACACACTGGCACTAGAATGGGAGAAATTATGATTTTTTCTTAACTCAGAGACCAGAGCAACTGCCTAACTAAAAACTAGAACCGATAGGCACGACCAACATGACTGACCAGTACTACAACTCGGGTTGATGGCCTAATCGACGCGACTACCTAACAGACAACTAGCATTGATCGAGATATTCAAAGAAAAAGTAAAAAAGAGCATCACACAAGGCTAGATTTAACACATCAGAGGGTACACTAAACCAAGAAAGCACACAAAACAAGCTAAATGAAGCTTTCTAGTCAGGGAGAACATAGTTAGAACAAGCTATGAGGCAGAAATCAAGAGAGCAAGACACACTGGTCGAGATATGCGGTGAACCCTAATATTCACCTACAGGAATCGACATGAATGCCTAACTGACAACAAGCACTAGAAGGGGGTTGGCACGACTATTTCTTAGTATATCACATTGATCAGTGCAACTGTTAGCGAAAAAAGTGTGCTGACCGAGGTTGCAAGGAAAAAATAAAAAAAAAACAAAGACTGACACCAAACTTGCTACTATAAATTTCAGACCCAGAAAAGTAAACAAGGAAAAGCAGCCAAAACTAAAGGGAAATGGTGATACTAGAAAATTTTACACAAAACCATGAAATTAGAAACAAGAAAGTAGAAGGATGGTCTCCCCAGTGGAGCTTCCAATTTGTGGTGAAGTAAAATTATGAGTGTGGACACAAACAATTCTTCTAGCCCAATAATGGATCTAGCCATTACTGATACATTCTATGGAAGATCTACTTAGGTTAGAATGAATTAATAGGGCCTACCTCTTAGTATGCTAATCCTAATTGGTAATGACATTGCTTGCTCACTCTCGCTATCTCTCGTTTCCTTCTTCAAACACCTAAAACAAGTAAACAATAGAAAACAACAACCATGATAATATAGAAATTGTAATTCAACCTACTTAACAAGTCAAGAAAAATTAAGCCAAAAACATGTAATATGACACATTATGTAGGAAATAAATCGATAGTTCCATATATATTGAATCAAGGAGAGATTACAACCATTGTCTTGACGTTGTTGTTCTCCTTCGACAAAACCAGGTTCCCACAAACTTCCGTTAGCATTCCATGATGGCCTCAACAGTGATAGTTTTAAGACTCTTCCCTTTATGCTTCACATTAAACCAAATTCACACTTCTCCCTCACACAACTAGAGAGCTACAACTATGAATAGCTTGTAGTTTACTCCTAACTTAGTTAGCACTAACACACCAACATTAACACTAGCTTGTGCTTGGGAAAAATGGAGGTTTATATAGCATGAATGGATGGGAGATGGTTCCTCTTCTCATGGGAGAAGGTCTTATCTCTTGAGGTAGTTCCATCCTTATAGGGGAAAGGATCCCAAACTGACATCCTCAACTCCATCCGGCCCAACCGTTTACCAGACTTCCATTATGAAGCTTCTATAGCTGGAAGCTTGGGCTCCTTATTTAAAAACTTTCCAAAAGAGGATTGGCGCAACTGAAACACAATTCAGTCACTCTGGTTCACACTAGGGATAGTGTTAATCCCTAGATATCGGAACGA
The DNA here is from genome assembly GCA_031772625.1 of Pinus tabuliformis. NCBI lineage: Eukaryota > Viridiplantae > Streptophyta > Pinopsida > Pinales > Pinaceae > Pinus > Pinus tabuliformis. The sequence goes on along the minus strand of CM062811.1, from coordinate 84,320,615 downwards.
GGAGGACAAAGGTCATTAGCACTAGTCTTGTAAACTGGGAACAACAGAAGATTTGTGGGAAATGGTGCAAAAGCGAATTGTTCTTCTCATGAAGAGGGACACAATCGGATTTTCTTCATAAAGGGGAAGCATGTAGGGTTCACTGTAGAGGTCCTCTAGGATCAAGGAACAGGGAGTATAGGGACGGTGACAAAATTTTGTGTAATAATAGGGCATTCCACAAGGTGTTTTGGTTCATTATGATTTTCCACTTACATAGCATCTTCTATGAAACACCCCATATTGTAGAAAGATCTCTCTTGTAACTAGTAGCTTTCAAGGCAAGAAGATGAAGGGTAGTATCATCTATGAATGTAGACCAAATTTTCCACCCCTTGGGATCCCAGTTAATTTATTTTTGCTAAATGAATAAAGCCATAGATACTCCAATTCCTCTCACACGTTGAGAGGTGGTACTTACGAGAGTAATCATGTAGCACATTATTGTAGTCCTTAGGCATGTGCACCATGAATTTGTCATGAATCTATTGGATCTTTTCCATGATGATTATCACAAAAATCATCACTTGTACCAAAATCATCTCATCCACATGAAAATTGGGCAAATTGATTTTGTATGAGGTATGCTTCCTCTCAATACAGACCATAAATCATTTTTATTATTGCTGTGAATCCTTTCATAATCACCTATCACTAGAATTATGCCTCTTCTTTTCTTCCTTCAATGTCACACCATTTTGGATTAAAGGGGTAAGATTCTATATGAAGATGCATGTTTTCTTTGTTCCATTATCCATGTATAAATTGTTATAACTATGGATATAGGTTGCAGTTTGTTTTTCAATCCTTCATGATTTTTATCTTCACCCACATAGAGGTGATGATTTTATACATTTCTCCTAGACAAGGGTTACTTGTATGTACATAGTGGGTTATAATATATATCTCATATTGGTTCAATGATGTCTATATAATCCTAGATGACCTTTTTAATACCTTGTTATGGTGTTTAAACCTGTATGTCTTTTTCTAAGTGGTTCGATCCTGTAACAGGTTGTTATGGGGTAGATCTATATAGGGGCAGGCAGGCAATGGGGTTCAACACCATCATAAGAAATTTTGGACATCACCATTAACAACACCATCATCACAAATTGGGGAAATCCCCATTAAAATCATCACAATTAAAAAATTTGGACATCCCCATTAACAACACCACAATAACAAAGAGAACATCGTTCTAATGAAAATGTCATGAACCAAAATAAAAATAGTTGAGAATTTTTTCAATTGAATTGTTAGATTTATAAAATTTTGCAAATGAGTGGTTGAACATTTGGTGTGTTACATGTGGACCTGTTAAAATGATTGACGATGGAAAAGGATATTCATTTAGTAGTTTGAACTTAGATCTTTCCCTAAAAGACACTTCCATGTTATGACGACTTCCTAATTTTTTTCTAGCAATATTTAAAGTTTAAACCTAGATATGTCCAACATTTGTAGTTTTTTATTAGATATGATTTGTCATTCCCACATTGTTGGCATTGCATGCACATTTTAAAATTTATTTATATCATAATATCTCTTCATTATTTTTAATATATATTATTATGTTTAAACTCATAAATTATTGTTATGTTAGTTAGTTAGACCTTTAATATAGGTTTTAGGGTATGGTCTAATTGTTTCGATGTAGGATCTCAGTCATATGAAAATTTATTGAAATTTTAATTTTCCACATCAAGGTGTTTTGTTTTCTCAATGATAATTCTTATTTAACAATATTTCAAGATGGCTGCAAAGGTTGATTAGATAGTGGCTGAAAAAACTGACAACGAGTCTATACTATCACCTGCCACCATGCTAGTAAAGGTGGGCTTTTTATGGTTATTTCTTTCAACAATTTTTTTCGCTGGTGTTTCTAGCACTCTAGTTGTCTTGTATGATTCCCTCCACTGACCCATCTCAAAAATAATTCTAAAAATTGATTCTATACTATGTTTGGTTGATTTTTGTAAAAACTATAATTTTAAAATAAAAAATAATTACTTTTAGTGCAAATTGAATTGTACAACATAAATATCAATATTTCATATCAATAATCCTATCCATTTAAAATATTTTTTTACCAAACTTTAAGTTAAAAAATACTTTGACTAGCTAAAAAAATCCAATAACATGTTTAGAATAGTTGAAAAAGCCAAAAGTATGTTTAGACCTATGGCTTAATCCAAATTTATTTTATAATTAATAATAGATTTTGGTTAGTTTGTGAAGCTATTTGTTTATGATTTCATCTATGTTCAATGTCATCGAGGTTAAAATTCCTTTACAGTCCAACCCTAACTCCATTATTCATGTAATAAGCATCGTTAGAGTCATAGTTGGTTAGTTGACTTAATAAAGCCCGTACAAAATTATCGACATTAATAATAATTGTAAGTGGATGAGCTGCATTATAGAAAAGGGACCACTATTAGTTATAAATCGACCATAGTTAATAAATAAAGTGGTTAACCCATGTTATGCAAGGGACCACTAGTAGTTAGGGTTTTCGATGTCATAAAGTTATAAATTATCTTAGATAGCAAGGGAAGAAATATCGAGTGTTATTGTAATTGAGATCTTCTTTGTTGGAGGTTGCCCCCTAGAAGAGGCAAGTGAACATTGTATTCTGCTTCTGAATAATAAAATATTTTGTAGCTTATCTCATTTCATGTGATATTTCTGTGTTTTGGGCCATTTTTTATTTCTGGTATTCTTATTTTCTCATAGTTCAAGGGCATAAAAAGTGGTAATAGAGAACTTTCCAGGGTCGGTTCTACCTCCAATTTTCATAGTTTTTTTTAGGCTAGAGATATGTTCCAGAATATTTAAAACACATGATCTATCATTGAGTGCATAAACATATGGATTTGGAGAGGCATGAATGCAGGAGCTACAAGAGGTGGTCACACTTGTTGAACTCCCTTGTAACCCCTTTGGGTACACCTTTGAGTAGTATCACATTATATAGAACTCCATACAGAATTCACTTCCACATACCCTTTGGTATATTGGAAGACCCCATAGGGTAACTTGAAACCTAAACCTAGATAAGTCGTCATTCGTCTAATTTATGCATTACACTAAGAACAAAACTCATGGAGAATACTCACACGTACGATAGGGTAGTCTGGTAGTATGTCTAAGGGTACGATTAATCCTCCTTAGTTAGTGCCCTAAAATATTGGGCCAAGTACTATTGTTGGAACCCTATGTATATGGTGATCTATAGCACATGACACGCCATTGAGACAATAGTTCCCTCATCTATCTGAATATCACCCCCTAACGTTTCATCAAGATCACATCCAGTTCTTGGGGATTGACTGCCATTTTCCATATCAAATCCAACAATTGGGCTTTTGCTGCTATCATATGAATCAGATTCAATAGTCAGGGTTTTCAAAACATAGACCACACTCTTTTTGTAGTGAGGGTTTTGGATGCCATAGTTCATATCAGATTGGTGCAACACCTTCTGCAATACCAAAACCTTGGGGTTTCTGGTACTACATTCCAGGCCTAATTTTCACAGGATATTTAGTAGTATCAATATTTCTAGAATTCGACCAATATACTATTCATGAGATGGGATTAAATCTCCTTTCAGAGTAAAAATAAATCAAAATAAAAAAATTATGGGGTCATCTCAGGACACTTTCAAAAGACCTATCCCATAAGATTAAGGACTAAGAGTTGGTCCTAGTGGTACCATTCACTTGTAAGCCCCCAATTTTCAAGCGGTCCCAAATTTTTCCAAATGTGGCTTCAAGTGACCCACGTCACCAAAATCCTGAACTTGCCCTCTTTCCAACCATTCTATTATTAAGTAAGCTCAAAATTTGATCAGGGCTAGTTTATGCTCTGTACTAGGTCTCAAGTTATGGTTGTAGAAATGGTTACTGAGATGGTCGACAACCTCGAGAAAAGATTCAATGACTTCTAGGTGTCCATCACCACCCAGCTCACACAAGCATTAGATGCTAGAAAAATTTCCCATGAAATCACGAGGGAATAACATAGTGTTGATGCGCACATAGAAGGAGAATCCAACCATCACATTAATTTCCATGGAGATCACCAACCTTCAAGCCACTAGATACCCAAGATATACATGTACAAATTTGATGGCTCTAACCCCGCCGTATTTGTGGAACAAATGGAACAATATTTCCTCCTTAATAATATTTAGGAGGATGGAACTAAAATACATGTGGGAGCCATTTACTTCGACTAGGAGAGATGGCAGTGATGGTAGTGGCATCAGAAATGTTATTTAGTTAGGCCAACTAGGAACATATTCTAAAAATCCATTTATGACCACTTTGATAAGGAATCTCACTTTTTGGGTCTTCTCACTAAGCTCAGGAAAGCAGGTACAATAAGGGATTACATTGCAACTTTTTAACAATCGACAATCAAAACTAAAGGACTAGGAGATTCCTTTTACTTGGAAAGTTTCATCAGTGGCCTAAAGGAAGTCATCCAAGACCATCTCTAAATACATCACCCAACTATTTGGTTGGATGCATGCCGCAAGGCCTTATATGTAGAAGTCACCTTAAACTTCCATTCCAATAATCCAAATTTCACCACAATGGAATGTCCTAGCTAGGCTATGGACCTCAACTAAATACTTGAGGTTCAAAAGATGTCATCGAAAGAAATGGTTGAAAGAAGGAAATAAGGACTTTTCTACTACTATGATGATAAGTACTCCCCAGGACATGAATGCAAGGAACCCAAATTCTTTCAAATTGATGCTACTAAAAAAATCTTAGCCAATGGAGCCTCATCCACTGAAGTTCCTAAGGAAGAAGCATTTGAACCCCAAACCGACCTGGACAATGATCTCACAGCTACCCTAGATGAGTGAGTTATATCACTACATGCCTTGGCTGAAATTTCTTTGCCAGAAACTCTCAAAATATAAGGTTCTATTAAACATCGGCTAGTAGTGGTGTTGTTTGATAGTGGAAGCACACATAACTTTGTCCATAAGAGAGTAGTAGAAGTTTTTCATTGTTTTGTAAAGGTGGTATCTAATTTCCAAGTCCTTATCACAGATGGGAGGACCATAAAATGTGAAGGACATTGTGAAAACATTAAGCTTCAGATGGGGGATTATCTCCTAAAAACCCACATGTTTACCATTGAAATGGGTGGTTTTGACAATGTCCTTAGTGTTGCAGAGCCATATCACAATGGCTTTCCTGGAGTTACATATGATATTTAAGCAGAACGACCACACTCATACATTGAGGGGACTTCAAGTAGGTGCTCCTACTATCATCAACTCACATTCAATGGAGAATATTTTAAAAAATGGCCATCATGGGATATTATCCCAATTTAATGCCATTTAGGCCATTCAATATGCTCCTCCTCATATTCATCTTAATATGAAACAGGTATTAGATCACCACCAGAGGGTCTTTGAAAAACCCAAGTGTTATAGACATTTTTGTGCCTTACAGCATTGAGCATGAAATGTCCATAATCTAAGGGATCCAAAGCCCCTAAACATGTAGTTCCTACCCCTAGAGGAACAAGGCAAACTAACCGCAGCAATTCACAGAAGTTCTCCACCTGAAAACACTCAAAAACAAGCCAATTCTGGATCATGTCAACTGCTCCACTCAGCATCTGCGCTGAATGTCAACTACTCCATTGTCTACCTACGTTGAATGTCAACTCCAACAAAGGCTACCTGCACTGAGCGAGTTTGGACAAGTGGAAGAGTCATTCCTCAAGGTGTCAATGCCCAGGAAGCTTCCAAAATGACACTTGGATCAAGGAATTCGACTGGTGATGAGTAAGAGGTTCCAAATCTCCAAGTGGAAGCAAGAACCTCCAAGTGGACTCAAGAACTAAGAGAGGGAGAGGACACTAGTCAGTTTCATACCAGCCTCAAGCTGACTCATCCTCTCTCCAAAAGATCTATATATAGATCTCTCCTCCACGGGAAAGGGGGGCTGGAATTTTGTTATTGCAAAGAATTGTTGTTGGTTTGAGACTGGATCATTGGGTGCTTAATGCTTTGAAGGGAGCTGAAGAAGGAATTCCATTCTGCTGGGAAGGAGATGCTGGATTGGAGCCCTATGGGTTGTATCTCTTCCTGAACCCTGTTACTTATCAATAAAGCTATCTTGGTTTGCTCCTATATACTGGTGTATTTGTATGATTGCATTAGTGTATTTGATTTGCTTCTAATCCTGAATCATTTATGAATATGAATATGTGCCTTTGTGTTATGTTCTTCTCTTATCGCAAGTAGGTGTTCTCTTGTCACAGGTAGCTGTTCTCTTGTGATCTCGTGGGATTCAAGTAGCTGTTCTCTTGAGCAAGCGAGGAGACAAGTAGCTGTGGACACACAAAGAGAAGAGGATCTAGTTCGAGGGACAACCGGAAGACAACGGTAAGTCTACCGATCTCTCCTCTTTCCCATTTCATAAAGGAGGAAATCATAATAGCTGTATTCTTTTGTTGCTAAGGCGCTGTCACACCTTAGGTGGATAGGATCGTCCTGCATAGGCATTTTTCCCCACGACAAATTGGCGACTCCGCTGGGGATAATTTGTTTATTCATTTCATTTGTGTTTCCGTCATTTGTTTACTTCATAGACTTGACTGCAACTATTGAACTCCATCTTTCCCGGATGCAAAGTAGAAAGTTGGTGTTTTAATCCAGTTGTAGGGCTTGTCTATGATCTAAACTAGATCCACAAATGATTTGATGATCCTTGTGATAGTTTTTAGTACCCTCTCAAAGCATCCCTCTATTTATACCTTGCTTGTGTTTCTGATTTGGCCTGAAACAGTTGATTTTTGAGCATTTATGACCCAGAACCCAAGGGAGACGAGAGTTTCTCCTTCAGCGCAACTGCTGTGAAGGCAATCTGCATTTCAACGCAGGTCCCGAAGGGGCTACCTGCGCTGAATGTCAAATCCTCAGTGTTGAGGTTGCGCTGAACCAGTTTTGCTTTGTCCAGCTGGGGTTCTCTGTCCTCTGTTGCCCTATTTTGATCTCTGTTTTTTGCAGCCTTTAACCAGCATAGGTACCAGTCTGATAAACCTTTTTCTTTGCTTAGATTCCACCTCCTTTTGTACAAAAGGACTGTGAATGTTTTTATGTGTTTGTGGTGTCATTTACATTCTTCCTTTGCATGAGTAAAGTAGTCATCCTGTAGCCTTTGATTCAGATCTGATTGATTGTGATCTTAGAAGAGAGTTCATTGGCTGTTTTCAGATTGATTATAGATTTACTTTTGCTTATTGGTTTGAATTTGTCTCTTTTAAGTGTCAAAACAAGTCTTTATTTAGAAAGTAGCAAAGTGATTGTAATCTCTTCTACCCTTGTTTTTGAAAGAGTGAACTTTTTTGTATTGATCATTTTAAAAGCAAATTCAAAGTTGTGCAAAAAGCTTTCTTTGTAGGCATTTATACTAAGAAAGTGGAAAACAAACACCTACATTGTGCATTTTGCATTTGATAAGTTTGCATGTTGGATTTAGGGAAAGTGCATTAGAGTGTGTTGATTGCTCTTTGAGAAAAGATAGTGTTTTTCTTTTCCCTTAGTAGCTAGGATTTTCAAAGTTGAAAGATAATAAAGCTTGCTTATCATCTTAGACTGCATTTAGGAATTTGTATCATACATCTCGTGGTGAAACTTGAAAGGCAAACTTTAAAAATATCAACCTAAAATAAACTAAATGAACCTAACAACGCTTTGTAACATAACGCACAACATAGAGGTCTAGGCTAGAGACGTGTTTCGGCGTCGTTAAACATAGTGACTGTCGATCTCGGGGAAGGTGGGTGATTCCTCCTGAGGGACGATAGCGCTAATACGGATTGTGCTCCCACGTACCGTCGTGTATATATTGGGAGACCCCTATAGGCATATATCCTTTATCCTTAGGAAACCATGTCGGCCGCCCTACTGATCGCAATGCAGTGAACACAGCATTCACGAAGATCGACCACCCGTACCGTAAAAAGTATTCTGTGGTTTTACGAAAAGTTTGGCACACCCTCTGCCTAGATCTCCAGAGCAGTTCCTTTTGGCCTTTTTCAGACTCTATAACAGAAAAAGTTCATCCGAGCATTTGTCACTTCGGGCTCGTTAAAACATCGAAGGAGACTAGAGTCATCTTTAGCTTTTTCTCGACTCTTTAAAAGTGAAAAAGAAAGTTGTGTCTAAAGCGTCGTTAACAATTTATTTTAAACGGAATAATCACCCTTTGATCCTGCGTTGATCTTTAGGTTGAAAAGATGGAGCACACCAACCAAGGAGTTCCCCTTGGTGGGAATCCTAGTCCCTTCTCCTCTTGGGGAGATGTTGGTGCGCCCCACATGGCCACATTGTCGCTTCCAGGATTGACAATTGGCCTACCAGTTTGGCTCTTTTCAACCAATGTCGTTCAGAATACCACAATTCCTGAAGAGTTGAGTCAACAGTTAGATCAGACAAGAGTTGCCTCCCAGCCTTCCACTTCATGTTCCTCCCCTCCTTCCTCTTCGCTTGACGGAACTGGTAAGTCAAAAAACCGTGTTCCTAAGGAGAAGAAGGAGAAGAAGAAGAAAGAAAAGAAGAAGAAGGAGCCTAAGGCAACTGGGGGCAAACAAGGGTCATCTAACAAAAATCCACACACCGCACTCGTAAGGCCTAAATCGCCATGCGTCATATGCAAGGGAGACCATTTCCATAGAGATTGTCCCTGTATTCCCCGGATACTAAGGGACTGGTCCCCCCGTTTGCACAATTCGGTAGCATCGACCTCTGATAGCCATGTCGACTGCTCACTGTCAACTAGTGGGAGTGAAGCTCGAGGACAGAGCGGGAGAGCTAAATTTCCCTGCAGACTATGTGAAGGCGATCACGCCATCCACTGTTGTCCCTTCTTAGACGAGGCAAAAAGAGTTATGGAAGATCGCCCGATTTTACGAGCGCATCTCCCTCCTGGATATCAAAGACTCCTGCCAAGTCCCTCAATAGTTGAGAATCCGGCTGAGCCACTTAGGTGGTCAGCCGAAGCACCTGTCATTGAAGAAGAACCGTCTGGATCCATGCCTGACGAAATTCAAAAGGTTGATACGGAAGTTGACCCGGTTTGCCTTCAGAGGCTCCATCTTCGAATGACACCATCACAGAGGAGAGTCAAGACGACACCGTCCAAATTCTCTTCATCAGCACTGACTCTGATGATCAAGGGGGCAATGCCACCATTCCTTTATCGCAGGAAGGAAGTTCATCAGAGCGCTATCCGGCCGTATATTTGGTCCCACCACCAAGCAACCTGGTTGTGTCCTTTGATTGTAACCAACTAGGCAGACCCCGGTTGCCAGCCAGTATACCATTCAGGATTATGTGTCAAATATACAGAATGGTAATGGCTGGCACTATCATTGATGAGGGGGCATCTGTGAGTATCCTTTCCTCTATTGCTTGGAGAGCACTTGGTTCGCCAGCGCTTTTACCTGAGATGAGAAATCTATCAGGTTTTGATAAAGGAACCAGTCGACCTTTAGGGATCCTCCCCAATGTGCCTGTAACATTGAAAGGGAAGACCGTTCAAATGAACGTGATGGTCGTTCAAGGACCCTTGGATTATAACCTACTCCTTGGACGAGACTATATATATTGCATGGGAGCTGTAGTCTCCTCACTCTTTAGAGTAATGTGTTTTCCGCATGAAGGAAGAATTGTCAAGCTCGTAGACCAACTTTCGTTCCCCGGATCACGCATCGCAAATAATCATGTGCCATCCCTAAATGGTCTATTCATGCAAGAAGTGTCTCAACCCACGGTCCGTCCTCCTGATGAGCGCGAGTAATCTAGGAGGATATGACTGGAACCCAGGGGGCATGCGTCCTGGTCTGCTTCGGCAGGAAAACTTTGGGTATAGGGTAGGTTTTCGTGGGAGAATATGACTAGTCCGTACCCCGTCCGTGGATGGAAGAGGGGTTGTTATAGAATAGGATTCTTTTGTCAAAGTTACGTGTTTGGTGCCAGAGTCATTCACCCTTGTCTATTTCGGTAGACATTGCCGAGGAAGTGTTTTGTTTGAAAGAGTAACAAGACAATCTTTGGGTAACCTGAAAGAGGTAAGCCTATCTCGATTAAAACAAATGTTTTGGCGGAGGGTAAGTAGAGGTAACCTTGAAACTCTATTTTATACCTGGGGGCATGCAAACCTTTCGGAGTGCAAGCAAGGGGAAACTATTTATTTTTTTAAATTTTTAGGACCTCTAACCCTTTAAACTCGTAGGATTAGTCATTTCCAAAATTGCATAAAGAAAGGATCAGGAGCAAAGCTTAGCGAGATGAAGCTCCATAAAAAATAGATTCTTGATGAGACACTCTTATCTTATGACTGGGTAATCGAGCAGCTTTAGCATAAAGTTCATGCTCGTTAAAAAATAAATGCAAAATCGAGCAGTTTTAATGTGGAATTTATGCTCGTTAAAAAATAGAAAAGTGATTGTGAGCAAGAGTTTCCTCCAGAGTTCAAGCTCATTAAAAAATGAACCTACCCCGGTAAATAACCACTGTGATCGTAAATTTATCAGCCATAAAAGCCTTGGTCGTGTTTGCACCTGCCACCTCCACTTTTCATTTGGCCGATCGTTCACCTCCGTATGATTGTTTACCCATTTTGAGGAACAACTGCGAAGAGTGATTTCACCTAGCCATCCTTCTGACACTGCTGTGATTGGAAAATTCCAACCTGTACCTGGAATCCACTGCTAACCCTGTTTATCACTCGTTCCTCAAAAGACAAGTCTTCTTTAAGCTCTTTTCAGCTGACTCGTAAAATATGAAAAGATTGCCGAGTTTTGGCCTTCCAGCTCGTTAAAGTGACCGGAAGAGCTATCCCTCCTCTAGATTTTAATCTTTTTGGACCTGAGGGATTATTGCACAAAAAGGTCGAGCGCTTGTTTTATTCGGCTCGTTAAAATTATCGAAAACTCATCCCTTCTGTATTGTTTTATACTTTTTCGGACTTAAGGGATTAGATGACGAAAAAGGAATTTTGGAGTTAACTTTATGTATCTTTTCAGACTCTCTAAAAATGAAAAGAACTGAGTTATCCTTGTCGTTAGACTCGTTAAAATTATTAAATAGCGACAAACTTGTCTTTAGACGAGAACGAGTTTCACTATCGCTAGGCTCGTTAAAACATAGCGATGGGCTTGCCCGAAGGGCAGGTTATAGAACAAGCATATGTTATCCTCCTCAATCTTGACAAAAATAAAGAGGTACTGGTCAGCAATGACTGGGGAAAAATTGGGAGAAAACTAAAGAGAACTTTGATGGTAGCAGGTCGCTCTTGAACATGACACTTTTCCTCCGTACCACAGTCGGGTTGGGTTGTTTCATTCACCGGTCACATCACCATGGTCTCGCCATACCATCCATATTTGGGGTAATGCTACCAATCCATCAAATCAGTGTCGCCATATGTTCAAGAGAAGTCGTTCAGAAAGAGTCAACCGGGTCCCATCCACTGCCATACATTATCCTTCATCCATTCATGACCGCCACCCTGAATCATATATCACAGATCATTTTCACCTCCATTAAAATCATTAGCTCCGTTCCGTTACACTGATGTGGGATTCATCAAGGCCCTCCTTTGACGGATCGCTTCTTGTCGACATCAGCTCATTATCCAAGAAGTTGATCTAGGAACAACCCCTTCAGTACTTTGAAGCTTGCATGCCTCAATGGCAAGTTTCTCACTTCCGGCGACAGGTATACATCAATGACCTTCGACCAGAAGATTTTGTGTGGTATTCGACGCCAAGTCCTTTATTCACACCACGTGAATTGTACTGCAGTACCTTGAGGGTCATTATCATTATCGGTGATTCCTCTCGCGCTTGTTAACGGTTTACATCATTGACCGGTAATCAAGTGATGTCTTTCCATGTTCGACTTCAGCGCAATTCTCACATGGATCGACTTGTACTTAGAGTGAAGATCGAACGAGTTTGAAGACCCCGGATCTAGTTTCATCCATCTGGGCTGTGATATATATTCAGGAAAAATAAAGACATTTGACATGTACATCATTACAACAGATGATCATCCTACTCAAAGGATGATAATTTCACCAAAATTATCAGTCTACCATCAGACGATCGTCTGTTCTATGTACAAAAATGAATTTATAAAGTTGAGCATGGGAATGCCCGCCTCAGCTAGATCATGAAAGCAGTATGAATCATAATGTATTGTATTGTATTTTATTACAGGTCTCCTCCTGGCAGATGGATGAACTTCAGACCCTCCTGGATAAAGCATTTCACCCGATAAACGACCTCATACTTTAGGGGGCAACTGTTATAGACATTTTTTTGCCTTACAACATTGAGCATGAAATGTCCATAATCTAAGGGATCCAAAATCCCTAAACATGTTGTTCCTACCCCTAGAGGAACAAGGCAAACTAACCACAGCAATTCACAGAAGTTCTCCACCTGAAAACACTCAAAAACAAGCCAATTCTGGATCATGTCAACTGCTCCACTGAGCATCTGCGCTGAATGTCAACTGCTCCACTGTCTACCTACGTTGAATGTCAACTCCAACAAAGGCTACCTGCATTGAGCGAGTTTGGACAAGTGGCAGAGTCATTCCTCAAGGTGTCAATGCCCAGGAAGCTTCCAAAATGACACTTGGATCAAGGAATTCGACTGGTGATGAGTAAGAGGTTCCAAATCTCCAAGTGGAAGCAAGAACCTCCAAGTGGACTCAAGAACTAAGAGAGGGAGAGGACACTAGTCAGTTTCATACCAGCCTCAAGCTGACTCATCCTCTCTCCAAAAGATCTATATATAGATCTCTCCTCCATGGGAAAGGGGGCCTAGAATTTTGTTATTGCGAAGAATTGATGTTGGTTTGAGACTGGATCATTGGGTGCTTAATGCTTTGAAGGGAGCTGAAGAAGGAATTCCATTCTGCTGGGAAGGAGATGCTGGATTGGAGCCCTATGGGTTGTATCTCTTCCTGAACCCTGTTACTTATCAATAAAGCTATCTTGCCTTGCTCCTATATACTGGTGTATTTGTATGATTGCATTAGTGTATTTGATTTGCTTCTAATCCTGAATCATTTATGAATATGAATATGTGCCTTTGTGTTATGTTCTTCTCTTGTCGCAAGTAGTTGTTCTCTTGTCATGGGTAGCTGTTCTCTTGTGATCTCGTGGGATTGAAGTAGCTGTTCTCTTGAGCAAGCGAGGAGACAAGTAGCTGTGGACACACAAAGAGAAGAGGATCTAGTTCGAGGGACAACCAGAAGATAACGGTAAGTCTACCAATCTCTCCTCTTTCCCATTTCATAAAGGAGGAAATCATAATAGTTGTATTCATTTTTTGCTAAGGCGCTGTCACACCTTAGGTGGATAGGATCGTCCTGCATAGGCATTTTTCCCCACAACACCAAGGAGCTCCCACCTAATGAGTGTTGACAAGGTTAATCCTCTCTATAAATAAAGATGATCCGTCTAGCCCAATGAGTGGGTCTAGAAATTGCAATGACAATCAACTAGACATATTCGTATATTATAATTGAAAGGTAGAACCAAAGATATGACCTACCTCGTTCTGATGCTATTCTGATTTTCTTTGTTGAGAGACTCGAACTGCTTGTGTCACGGTCTTGTTCTTGCATATCTCAGCACTCATGTACTTGCACAAATGATCAAGAGACAAAAGAGAATGCCAAAACCAATAGAAACTCTAATAATAACCTACTTAGCTAATCAAGGAATGCCAAGCTAATACATACATCAACATATATATTTTGGGAAGATAAACCAGTAGCTATATCTTATTTAAAGAATAAAGGGAAGCTTGTGACCATAGAATTGATATTGAAAGGTTCTCCTTGAGTGGTAATCCAAGTCCAAGCCAAGAAACTCTCTAAACACTCCTTCTCCAAGTCTAATGAATAGCCTCTAAGCATAAGCTCAACATAGGGGTGCAAATGCACATAAACCAACCATTTGGGAATGGGAAAGGAGGAATTTATAGGCAAGGTGAGGGAGCTAGGACTTCTCCAAAGATAGGATTAGGAACACATCTCAAGGAGGTAGCTCAGAGGGATAAGAAAAAGAGGTCAAGTTAGGAGGATTCAACCTCATCTATGCGAAACCACCTCCATCTCCCCGCTCTGGCAGCATCTAGATCACAAATATTCTCATCCTCTTTGGGAAAATTACCGTTTTCGGATCATCGCAGGTATGACAAGGAACATAACAATGCCATTGTATGTCAAAGTGCAATATTTGATCATTGCATTTTGATCTTCATAAGAGCGATGACCCTCATTGCAGGGATTGAAGAGTTATTTCTTCAGGGAAAGCTCAAGACATTTTGCAAGCAAAGCTAAAGGAAGGATCTGAGTTCTATACATGGATGAGTATATTGTATAATGGCCATGTTTTGGGAACTTCAGGGTATGTTGTAGGGAAGTATAGGAGGCGTGACAAAATACTTTGTATCAGATGCCCCCTAAAGCATGAAGGCAGAACGAGGAGTGATGGCTGAGATGCTTTACGAGCTTTTGGCAAGGACAATGACACACACTATCAGGAGACCTACAAATCAAGGATTCATATACATATACATATCTGAGATCAAGACATGAATCCATGGCATGGACACAACCATTTGGATGATGAAGGCTATATGAAAAGATCCCTGGTATGGGTTCAACCATCCATATAACAATTATCGTCATAAATATAAAATCTCATGGTATGGTAACAACCATCCGTATAGTAGAAACATGTGTACAATCATGAATGACATATAAATCCATGCATCTTGAGTCATAACAGACAATACTAAGGGTCTTGTGCTCCATCCTGACCTGATCAATATATGAATTCTAACATGTGAATAGACATGTTGAAGTTGAACTTGCTAGAAAACCACCTGATTACTGGCCAATGATGTGGACCACTAACAGGAACGAGAGAAACCAACAATAATGACAATGGCTCTCAAGGTACAATAGTACAATCTTTGAATGTGATAATGAAGTTGAGGTCGAACACTTGTGGAATCACCCGATTGAAAGCCAATAATGAAGACCTGTCATCGAATGCAGAGAACTACCCATTAGATCATGCCATCTCTAAGGTACTCAAAGGGAGTTCCTAAGTCATCTTCCTGGATAATGAGCTGAAGTTGACAGGAAGTGACCCTTTGAAGGAGGGAAATGATGAAGCCCCCATCATTGAAACGAAACAAGGAATAAAGTGGAATAATATTCAGGACCATAGAAATGACTCAAATAGTGTGTAGGTAAATAACTGCAGATTGGACATCTCTTGAACATATTGTCGACACGACCCCGAGTGTGGCAGCATTAGACTCAACATAGGACCAAGGGTCATAATTACGAGGTGGAATAGTCAATGAGAGGGAAAACGGATCACCCAAACCCGGAAGCACAGGTGACTAAGTGAGGATATCCCAAACCCGACATGAGAAAAATATGAGTGTCATGTTCAAGAGCGACATGCTGCTTATACAAAGGATGTTTCATCCTCATTTCCCCCCCACTATTTCTAGCGAGTACCAAAATTATTTTTATCACAAGCTTGAAGGGGATGGAATATGCTTGTCATGTAAGTTCACTCCTCGAATGAATCCATCCTAGTAAGTTTTACAAGCCCTAGGAAGGAGAACCTCAATCTCGTCATGGTGACAGTTCTTACATCATCAAAATTTTAACGAGTCTGATGGAAGAATAACTTGATATATTTTCTACATTTAGAGAGTTTTAAAAAGAGACGAAAAAAAACTCCATCATGTCCCCTTTTGTAATTTGTCTCTTGAATCCAAATAGGTAGAAAACAATATTTGAGAGAACCTCCTAGCCATGATTGACTAAGGTGTTCCTTTTTCATACAATAGTCTATCTCAGTCCGGAAAAGGGTTAAACTTATACTGAGTAGACATCAATTCATTTACTATAATGAGTTCTAAATGACGATTACTCGGCAATATTTTCATATTTTTGCAGTCTAAAAAGAGATGAAAGAGGACTCCACCCAGGAGAAACGAGTGTTATTAAAGGATAGCAACTAGTTTCGGTAATGATGGAACTACTCAAAATATGTAATAGTCAAGAGGCTAGCTAATAAGACCACTCATTGCAGATGTTCCTCATGAAAGGGTAAAACAACCAAGTGAAAGTGTACAATCAGCTAAATAGACGGTGACGATGGAATGAAAGAACCAAGGCTCATATAACAAAAATCAGCTGATAAAAACAACAATCACAAGATGTAAAGTGGGAATGGTTTCACTTTTATGCAAGCCTGAAATAGAGACAAAGTATGTTTCGATTTAGTTTCATTTTTACACAAGTTTGAAATGGAAAAAAATTGTGCTTGAATTTGGTTTCATTTTTACATAAGTTTGAAACAAAGATAAACTATGCTTGGGTTTGGTTTCATTTTTACACAATCTTGAAACAAAGATAAACTATGCTTTAGATACGTTTGTATGCCCCCAACGTAATGGATTAATTCAAGGTACATGCCCCCAAGCTTCATTTCATTCACCTAAGTGGATGGAATGAAGACTCACTTACAAGATCAAGTGAATGACTCGATCGGGATTTAATGAGATTTGATCAAAGAATCGAATTGGAAGGGGATTTTTTTCATTATCTAACGAGCTTGGCACATGAAAATAACCATATTCATGACACCTTGTTTCATTTTCTAACGAGGTCGACATAAGTAAAAGAACCATGCTCATGGGAACCTATTTCCTTTTTTAATGAGGTTGACATAATAAAATAACTATCCTCATATCCTTTGTCTCATGTTTTAAGGAGTTTTACACAAGACAAGTAACTCTACTCCATCCCTTGTTTCATTCTTTAATGAGCTTGAAACAAGATATGGAGCTCTACTCCATATCCCTTGTTTCATTTTTTAACGAGCTTGAAATAGGACAGGGAGCTCTGATCCAAACCCTTGATCATAGACCAAAAGAGACCATGGCTTTCAAGAGGTTCTCATCAGATGGGAGAACAACACTCTAAAAGGGACACATGTCCAGGGATGCTAATGAAAAATTGGGCTCCAATGCCCCCAGTACATGATGTACTACATCACCTGCTATATCATCAGTAGATGTGGGCATGGAACAGGTGGCCATGTAATTAACCTATGGCGAGGGTGATACTTATTGCATAGAAGAACCATTTATGGATAATGGTTGAGCAGGAGTTGATTCAAGACTAATGAATCTAATTTAATTAACGATCAAAATTATTCCTTCATGCAGGAAACACATCACTCGAAAGAGGGAAGAAATAAGAACTCCCATGACATAAACATAGTCATAGCCAAGGAGTAGATTAAAATGCAATGGGCCTTGGACAACCATCACGTCTATATAGATAGTCTTTGCTCCCAAAGTAATAGGTAACTTAGGAAGGATCCCTAGTGGTTGGTTGGTTCCTTTGTTAAAAGTTAATAGATTTTGGGTGACAGGGACAATCTGACGAGAACTAAAGCTTTCCAAGCAGTTCAAGAGAAAATACTAACAAATGTAACCTTGTCTATGGCTGTGCTAGATACGGCCCTATGGTAAGCCTGTATTGTAATCTGGAAAGCCGCATAAGACGGAAAGCGGTATCCTTCCAATCGACTCCAATCAAAATAAGTGACTAAACTACTCAGAGGAGGTGTCATAGGAACATGATATTTGGCTTCTTGCTCGATGGGCATAGGAGAAATGCTCTCATGCACCTTGAGAACAGGAGTAGTTACCCCCAGTTCATTTGAAACTGAAGAGACCATAAGAATCTGAGTAGTATGAGGTTTAGTCTCTATCGGAAAGCTATGGTTAATTGAAGGTGGGGTCAAGTATATTAGTTTCTCAATCAATGGTTGGTCAAGAACAGACTCACGAGACTCACTTTCAGAGAGAGTGGGGTTGACCAAAGATGAATTTTTATCAAACACCTGATCAACTAGCAGAGGATCGGGGGAAAGCTTTCGATACCTACTCGGAAGACAAGGTTGAGAAGTTGTAAGGTTTTCCAACTCTTTGGAAGATTAATCCATAAGAGGACAAAGGTGAATGAGATGAATAGCTTCAGACAACT
Organism: Pinus tabuliformis; assembly: GCA_031772625.1. NCBI lineage: Eukaryota > Viridiplantae > Streptophyta > Pinopsida > Pinales > Pinaceae > Pinus > Pinus tabuliformis. The sequence continues at coordinate 84,302,419 of CM062811.1, read as the reverse complement.
TACAGGGAAATTTGACTCTTCCCTTTCCCCATCGGCTTTATTCTTACTATTTGAGGGTTCGTCACCAGCATGATTGTCATAGGTTGATGAAAAAGGTTGATGTGAACCTGTGGACCACACTTGTAAGACCTTGGGAATACCAGGACAATTATGAAGAAGGTGGTCACCCTTACATAACTTGCAAGGGAATTTTACTTTCTGGGGCTGTTTGGAAGATTTTTCTACCTCAGTTTCATCCATAATGATAATTTTTTAGTTTCCCCTTGCTTATTTTGCTTCTTCTTCTTCGTCCTCTTCTTCTTATTCTTAGCTTCCTGGTTACTAGAATCCAAACTTTCACGAGGCGAAGAGGAAGATAGAGGTGAAGAAATAGGCAAAGAAGGCGAGGGGTCAAATTTAGGATCAACATGAGGTTGATGTTTTCTAGGTGGAGGAGAACTTGGTTGAAAACCCGTTTCAACACTCGAAATCACTGAGGTTTAAAATAACCAAATTGGAAGACCAATGGTCAATCAAGGATGGGACAATGTTTCCATAAAAGGAGCACCAACATTTCCAAAAGAAGGAAAAGGACTAGGATTTCGATCAAAGGGGTTTCTTTGATTGGTAAAATCATTAAATGTTGCCATCAGTATCAACCTAAGATATACTAAGTAGTACTTCCATAGGAAGGATGCTGTTTCATGGTCAATTAATTTATTTTAGAATTTGAAACAAAAAGTTTTCCTTTTCATGTTTTAAGAGTTGAGGAAAGGACGAAAATGTGACAATAGTTGCTTTTCTTGGTTGAGCAAGCTTGAAAGGACAAGTGGCTGGTGATATTTTTAAGTTTAAAAAGTAAAAAAGATAGAAATGGCCACTCAGGTAACTATAGGCAAAAGGAGTACCAAGTAACTGTGAACTGCAATATACACCTTAGCAAATAAATGTACCAAGGACTTGACGTACATGCAAGAAAGCTCCCATAATGATGTGTTGAGTGAATCATGTTTACAAGGCGGCAGAATCGACTTCCTATGGATAAAGTTTTGCAACCTATGAGGGTGTCTCCCTTTATATATGTGATGGTACGGGGAGGACAAGTCCATGCTACCACTGTCTAATGCAAAACTGAAAGACAACTACTAAGTTTTAAATTCGCCAGAACACGTCTCTAGCCTAGACCACTAAGTATGAAGAGTTAATGTTTCAAATAATCCTTAGATTAATTGATATATTTTAAAGTTTATATTCAATTATGTTTTACTTTTGGGCTGAAAGTGATGTCACCTAAACACCTATGATGCAACTGTTGAACTAATTTATTCACACAAATTAACACAAGTATTCCTTATTAATCCAGGTTTGTAAAACTTGGAGGCAAATCGACAATATATAGATATCAGGTATAACCAAGCTTAGAAGATGAATTTTCAAGAACTAAAGAAGTAAATATTACAAATATAAGCCTATATTAACAATTTCTAACTCACTTTTGCAATTAAAGAAAGATGAAGTGGCCCTTAACTTAAGAGATCCATTTGTGTCATTCTCTCTCAATTATCACTTAATGAATAGAAATCAGAAATCATGAATTAACAATATCTTAAGATGCATAAATCAACAATGAAAGAGACTCTTAACTTAAGAGATCTTTGGGAATTTTTCATCACAATTCATTCATCATTATGCTATCATTTGAAAACTGAAAATACATAAGGAAAACTGCTTGCATGTAACAAAGGAGAATTCTAACTTTAATCTATCAATTCAATAGAAGGAGAATTCAACTTGAACACTTTGTTGTCCCATCTTACCAAAGTGATAAACAAACTAAAATTCAATAATGTAAATCATCACACATCAATTCATAAGCAAATCTAAAACAAAGAAAATAAACAAATTCTAAAGTAACCAGTTCATGGAAAATTAAGCTAATCTAGCAATGAAGTGTACTTAGCTTGGAGTGGGAGCCCTCCACTCTTTCTTTGCACACTTGAGATTGATATCAAATGCTGAAACTTCAGTCACTCATCCACATCAATGAATAGAAAAATGAAAGTAGAACAGGTTCTTCAAATTAATCTCCAAAATCCAAATGTCTCAGCATAAAATTACACAAAAATTACATATCATAAGGCTTAAATAGAAGTTTATGAAACAAAGTGATCTAAAGTCTCTCTAACAATAATATCTATTCATATCCATCTATCTAAGTTGAATTCGTTCAATCAATACCAAGAAATATGGACAATCCCATGAAATCACAAAACTGCCCTATTTCCCAGGGATTTTTTGGGTGACTAGTCATGTTTGACCAGCCTTAACGGGGCCTAATAAGCTTGTTTTGAGTGAACCGAGTGGAATTAGTTCAGTCCTAGTTCCCAAGATTTCCATATATGCATCTAACTCGAGCCCAAGTTCCCTGCAAACATGTCATCCACATAGCTGTTATGGGATTTTCTTATTCTGTCAAAATTTGCACTTGAAATCAAATTTTCATAAGAACTTTAGAAATTGCAAAATTAAAATTAAATACCTGAATATGCATAAAATACATCAAAATGGAATTGATATAATGGAAAAATAGAGGGAAAATATAAGCATTAAGTAAGTTTCCTCAAGCAAAAATAGACCAAAATTGAGGGCCAACATCTCTCCCTTGTTGATCGTCAAGAATGTCCTCATGCTTGTTGCGTCCTTTTAGATCTTCTTACCCCTATTGTGCATGATGTTATAGACCCTAATGCCTCTTTCTGTGATACTTCTAACAAATATTTCGTCCTTGTATCATGTTATTCTCTATTCAAGGTAGCCTTAACCTTCTATTTTTCATATTTACCTTTCCACATGTTCTTTTCCTTGAGCCATTTGAATGCCTAATTGCAAATTAGATCATTCTTCCTTTTTAATTTTCCTATTTCTTCAGTTAACTTTTCAATTTCTTTAATTGAGTTAGCATTATTCCTTTTACTTGCTTTGTTTTCCTTTTTCAAATGCTTTTCCAAAATCTTGTTTATTTTAAGTTGGTCTCTTAGTTCTCTAATTTTTCTCAAGTGTAATTCATTTTCAAGCTCTTGTGTGTTTCTCACAAATGATGTTGCTACCACATCATCAAAATAGGAATATTTCTCTAATGCTTCTTTCTCAATAATATCCTCTACCTGTTTCTCTGTTGAACACGTGTTCACAATTTGCACTTCCTTGTCCCTGCTACTAGTTTCAACTGGACTCTTCTTCCTAAACGTCCTATGAATGGACATAATGGATGTTTCATTTTCAATCATGACTATATTGGTTTGCCTCTTAGCTTTAGTTCTAGGATAAAAAGGTGAACTCATCATACCCCTGTTTTCCTGCTCTACTTTGTTTTGTCCCTCAATGACCCCTTCCTTATACTGTTTCTGGTTCGAAAACTCCCTCCAAATCATCACCTGGGTTTTCAGTTGATATTCTACCAAAATTTTTATTAACCCCTAATGATAAACTTATGCTTCTTTTGGCTTGTTTTCATTTTTGACTGATTCTATCATCTTTAGGAGGCTTCCAAAGAGGAAATATGGTAGGTTAATCTTAACCTCTCCTTTAATGTGTTGAAGGCATTTAATATGATAGGGATGTCCAACACTGTATCCCTTATCACAAGTGAGGAATTTTTGAATAATCAGAACCAGTTCTCCCCATCGTTCATTGAACCACTCCCTGGGTATACCTTTGGCCCTGTCAAAGGTTCCCTTTCTATTTTTCTCCAAGAAGAAATTCCAATCTTTCTCCTTGAAATGAAAACCCTTATGATAATTCTCTCCTATCATTGGAAGGTCCAATCCTTGTGAAATGAATTCCTGAGTCACTGGAATTATTATGTTTCCTACTATTGTTTGCTCCTGATTATAATTGTTCACAAATTCTCTTGTTATTTTCTCACTGTGGCCATTGAATTTTTGTAAGAAGCCTATGAGCCTTGCCTAATATAACTTTTATATAGGTGGGGGTATAAGGGGGCGAAAGGGAGAAAGAAAAAATGGAAGGGAAGGAGAGAAAATGGAAAGGAAGAGAAGAGAAAGAAGAAATGAAAAAATTTGTCATATGCTCTATAAACCAGTGAATATAGGCTTCTACTGTCATTAATTTCATCTTTAATCAAGACAAATAACAATCATTTATTCATAAAAATCTTTTTTAGTTAATATTATAGAAGGCTTACCATTTCCCCTGATGTTGTCTAAAACAATTAAATAAGTCTCTTTTTGGCCTTTGTCTCCTTCTTTGCAGCAATACTGTCTCAGTTTCAATACCCTGTTCTATTCATGCAATCAAACATCCTTCTTTATACACCTCTGTAAAAAAACTAAACTCTGTTTTGAAATGGAAATATATAAAGAAAAGAAAAATCATGTTACAATTTTTGTTTTTCTTAATATAATCTCAGACTAGTTTTTTTACTGAGTTTAAATTGAGGCAATATGTATAAATTGACATGCAACACTTCACTACCCAATACCCAATATACAACACTACACTTTTTCTACAATCAACATATGATACTTCACTGTTCAATAAACAATATAAAACACTGCATTATTTATATAATCAACATATGACAATAAATGCAAATTTGGCTTTGCGCACTCAAACATAAACCCAAATCTCCAAACATAAGCCGAGTGCTATGTTTTTATTGACCCATTCCTTCATGCAGTTGAACTGAACTTGGTTTTTTTATCACACTATTTGATCATCGAAACACATGTACAGGTTTAGTTTTAGGCGTGGCGACTATGCGTTTTTACAACTAAAAACTTTACTCAAAACTTCTCATTTCATTACTTCAACATGCAGTCAAACCATAATAAACACTCTGTTTCATGCAGAACCGAGATCTGTCAGCCATGATTTATTTTGATTTTCTCCATCTTGTAGCTAACAACTCATTCATTAATGAGAAGCTATGTCACTATGCATTATTTGTGAAATCAAACCCACTGTGCAATTAATCGCACCATGCAAACACTTCATTTCATTTAATAAACTCGACTATTTCATGGATAAGTGAAATCGATTTACTTGACGTGTTGAAGAAGTGTCGAGATCCCTTGTTTTGTGGCCTAGTTATCTACATTTTAACACCTACATTTTTTGACTGGAGGCATAAACAAATCACAGACAATCCATAATATCGACCAAAAATCCTGATTTTTCCTCTAAACTATCCATTGCATTAAGGAAATAGATCGGCTTTCCTTCTTACATTGGTTCTTCACGAGATTTTTGTTAATTGATTCCACCTTCTTCGTTAATATTCCCATCTCATCCTACTTATCTCTCCAATTTCTCGGCATTATATCTCTTTCTCCTTCCTCTGTTTGTTTCCTCTATCAAAGCATTTTTTACTTCCTTTGATTGTATGCTAATGGCTTACAACTTCTACCGTTCTCGCTGAGCCTCAAATTGTTGTGATGGCATGAGATTTTGAGGTCTGTGGTTATGGCAGAGCTCTTTACTGATAAACACAAAGGGTTTTCTTTGTTGTTTCAAATGCATATTTGAATGTTTTGTTATTTGATTGTTGTTCTCTGATCGAAATGCAACATGGCTTATTTCCTCTAACTTTTATGTATCACATAGCAGCAAATGTTCATTGCATTATAACTCAGGTTGATTCATTATGTCGCTATCAATATACCTTATGATTCGTGGTTGTCCTCCAATCCATTGTGGGTGTCCTACAACCAACCCACAATACCATCGTGGCTTGACCTTGACTGGAATATATACTATGTTTTGATTTCCACGTTGGTTGCATGAATCATGGTTTTGTTTTGAACTTTTGCCATTACCTACAGCTATTTTCTTTCATCATTCATCACTTTGCATTGTATTTCCACCATATGAACCATACACCCATCGTATTTCCCTTTTGATAACCTTACACCCGATATAACATAAATCATTTCAATTTGATTTGTTTAGATTATTTTCATAATGCACATGTTTTCTATTTATTGCAATGTATTTCCATAAGGTTGGCTATGATAATATCCTTACCCCACCGTATTACCATATTGCTTGCCATCATATCGTATTCCATTTGCCATTATAACTTTACACCATCCATATATTACTAATAGCATTTCTTTTTCGACGCAATGATAAGGTTAATACATAAATCATTTCGATTTTGTACTTTCGTGAAATATATTTCATGATGTGCAGTCATGTTTAAAATTATCTCCATAGTACTAATGTTTGATTTGTTTGTTCAGGTTTCAACTCATTGCATTCTTTTTAATCCATTTTAGTTTGAGGAAAAATACATAGGGTTATGAAATGTTAGGGTAATGGAATGAAATATAGGATGTACGTAGGATTAGGTATAGGATAAATGTAAAATGTAAATGTAGGATATACATAGGATAATGGGTATAAAATAATGGGTATAAGATAAAGCTAATGTAATGAATATGCATTCAGGTACTAATCTCAATTTTAAGAAACTCTAAAAATTTCTAAAAAAAAATCGAATTTACAAGAGAAAAATGTTGTACTCACAATACTTGTACTTCCTTGACAATATTGGATGATGTCTTCTGATCAAATGTCTTAGATAGATTGAAACATAGAGTTTATTTCTGCCTTATGTTCTAGCATTCTTCATTGATTCTGGTTCTTGGATTGCCGATGTCATTCAGGTCCCTTTGTAATTGTTTGATAATAACTCAGGTCCCAACTCATGCACATTTTTATGCAACATGTACATGTTTTTGCTAACATTTCAGGTCCCCCTGCAATTAATTCATAATAACTCAGGTCCCTACTATCATGCAATGTATACATGTTTTTTTAACATTTCAGGTTCATGCAATATATACATGTTGTTCTCTAACATTTCAGGTCCCAAACTATCATCAATTTCAAAAATATTTCAGGTCCCAACTGACATTGGTTTCAAAAATATTTTAGGTCCCAACTGTGAACAATACAAGTTCTGTCGTCAATTTCGCTGCAAAACTAAGTTTCTTGTGCGACATTCCCCCTTGCTTATCTAAAGACTTGTGCTCAAGTCATCTTTCCGTTGAGGATTTTCTACAAAACAAAGTTGTTATAAAAGTAGAACAAGAAGTTGTGAATTCATACAGTCCAAAACGAGTTGGTTTTCCTCTATGAATTCTTGTTTGCTTGGTGCTAGTTATTTTTTATTTTTTATTATATATATATATATATATATATATATTATTCTTCTAGACTACTGGAAGATACATGGATTTGTTTTTCCATTACTTCCAGATCTGTTAGTATTAGTTGTTTCATAGATTCCTCTTTGTTGATAGGCTTGTTGTAAACTTTGAGCCTACGTTCATTTACCAAAAATGATGTAGATTCTTGATCAATTGTTTTGATCATATGGCCCTAACCAATGTGTTGTGAACTTGGCCTTGAAATCTTTGAATTTGGAGTCAAACAGTAATGCCCAGTCTCCTTTGTTGAATGTTTTCTTCTTGATGAATTTGTCGTGCCATTTCATTATTTGCTGTTGTACCAATGTTGTGTGTTCTATTGCCTACTGTCGATGTTCATCCAGTCGGTTTAATTCCATTATCCACTGCCGCTGTGCTTCAGACAGTTCTAGTCCTAGCTCTACTGCCAACTTAAATGTGTGTATGTGAAACTCTATGGGTAGTAAGACTTCTTTTCCATACACTAACTGATATGGACTAAACCCAGTTGTGTTTTTCCATGTTATTTTGTATGCCCATAGTGCATCTCTTAACTTTTCTGACCAGTCCTTCCTATTCAACTGTATTGTTTTTGTCATTATGTTTTTTAGGAATTTATTTGTTGCTTCGACTTGTCCGTTTTCCTAAGGATGATACGTTGTTGAATTCAAGTGCTTTATCTTATACTTTTCCGTATGATCCTGAACAAGTTTTGAAGTGAATTGTGCTCCCTGATCAGTTACAATCTGTCTAGGCATGCAAAAGCTCACAAATATTTCCTCAAATAGGAAGGTTACCATTGTATTTTATATTTCCTTTGTGACTGCTTTTGCTTCCAACCATTTAGTTACATAATCTGTACATACCAAGATGTACTTTCCATTTGATAGTGGATTTATTGGTCCAACAAAATCTAGAGCCCATTACTCAAATGGTTCTATAAGAACTTGTGGTTTAAGTGGCATCTCATCTGATACTATTGGTCTCTGTTATGAAACCAGCTCAAGAAAAGATAGATCAACGCCTTAGAATTCAGCCTCTTCGAGGGGGCAACCTCCTTTACATTACATAAATGAACAATTCTTGGATGATACAAATGACAAAACCTCCTTTCTATATATAGGAGTCTAAGGAGTCACAATATAATCCAGCCGACCTAACAATAATAATATAAAGCCACAAAAATAACAATAGAGGGATTCTATGGGGCACATAAATAATAATATGGGGGTAATAGGGGCACAACAATATAAATAAGGGGTATAACTACAATAGTAATGGGGTAATCACTAGTATTATAGGGACCCAACATGCCCCTCTCCTTCAAAAAAGTGTTGACCTCAATGCTTGAGTAGTTATGGATACTTCTGCATAAAATTCTCATCCTCCCATGTGGAATCTTTAGTGGATAAGTTCTTCCACTTGATAAGATACTCTGAAATTGATCGATTTCGTAGCTGTCGAGTTCTTGTTTCTGTGACTGCTTCCGGTTCCAGTATAATTTTTCCTTCCTCGTCAAGTTCTAGCAATATTGTTTGAACTGGGAGCTTGTCGCCTATAACCTTCTTTAAACATGAAACATGGAAAACTGGGTGCAATCGAGAAGCTGCAGGAAGCTCCAATTTGTATGCCATAGTACCAATCTTTTCCAACACCTTGTACGGACCATAATACTTTGGTGATAATTTATTATCCTTCTTAGCTTGCTTTAGGGACATTTGCTTATATGGTTGTAGCCGTAGGAATACCCAATCACCTACATCAAAACTTCTTTCACTGCGATGTTGATTTGCCTGTTGTTTCATTCTATTTTGTGCCAACGCGAGGTTATCCTTTAAGAGTTGGAGGACTTGTTGTTGATGTTCGATGTGATGTTCCACTGCTTGAACCTTAGAATTTTCTCTTAAATATGATGTGATTGATGGTGGTTGGTAACCATAAAGTGCCATAAATGGGGTCATTTTTGTTGCTGTATGGAAGGAAGTGTTATACCACCATTCAGCCAGAGGCAACCATTTGACCCATTATGTCTGTTTATCAGATGCAAAGCAACGAAGATATCCTTCCAAACATTTGTTTACTATCTCAGTTTTCCCATCAGATTGAGGATGATAAGATGAGCTATGAGCTAACTGAGTACCCAAACAAGAAAATAATTCTGTCCAAAAATTTCCAGTGAAAATGGGATCTCTGTCACTTACAATAATCTTTGGGTTTCCATGTAGCTTTTGAATTGTTTCCATAAATGCAGTAGAAATTGTACTGGCTTTAAATGGATGTGATAATGCACAAAAGTGTGCATACTTGGTAAGTCTTTCAACTACCACCATGATGACACTCTTTCCCTCAGACTTGGGTAAACCTGTGATAAAATCCATTGAAACCTCCTCCCAACGTTGGCTTGGAATGGATAAAGGTTGTAATAGACCCGGTGTCTTAATTGTTTCAACTTTATTTTGTTGGCAAACCAAACATTCCGCCACAAACTTTTGAATATCTGATTTAAGGCCATCCCAAAAAAATTCCTTCTTAACCCTGTGGTAAGTTTTAAAAAATCTTGAGTGCCCTCCTAAGGGAGAAGTGTGCAATTCCATAAGAATCTTTTGTTTTAGCTGGGAATTCTTAAAGAGGTATAAGCGATCTTTGTACCATAACGAATCATTTTTCCAGCTAAATGTATCAGAAGTACTGGAATCTTGTTGTAGCTTTTGAATAAGTGCCCACACTTCTTCGTCATTCTACCATTCCTCCTTTGCTTCGTTTATCCAATCTAGTTGGATAATAGAAATGGCACACAACAATGCTTCCATATTCTCATCCTTTCTTGAGAGTGCATCTGCCACCACATTTTGCTTCCCTTTTTTGTAGATGATTTCAAAGTCATAACCCAACATCTTTGTGACCCAATTTTGTTTCTCTTCAGAGGATAATCTTTGCTCTAAAAAGTATTTAAGGCTATCATGATCCGTTTTTACCTTGAAGTGTCTTCCCATTAGGTAGGGTCGCCATTTCTTAAGTGCATGGAGTATTGCCAACATTTCCTTCTCATAAATAGCTTTGCTTAAAAACTTTCCCTTGATTGGATGACTTTCAAAAGCAATGGGTCTTTCATCTTGCATTAGAACAGCACCAATTCCATTTCCTGAAGCATCACATTCCACAATAAAGGTTTTTGTGAAGTCCGGTGTAGCTAAGACCGGTGCTTGGCACATTGCCTCTTTAAGATGTTTAAAGGCCTTTGTTGCTTCCGGAGTCCATGAAAATGAATCTTTCTTCAATAATGTTGTTAGAGGTGCTACTATTCTCCCATAATTCTTAACGAACTTGCGATAATACCCTGTCAACCCAAGAAATCCTCACAGATGCTTTATGGATGTGGGGATTTTCCATTCCTTAATGGCTTTAATTTTGCTAGGGTCTACCTTAACTCCTTCATGAGATACAATATGACCCAAATATTCCACCTCCTGGACTCCAAAGAAACATTTGGATCTTTTTGCATATAATTGTTTCTCCTCCAATAGTTGTAGCGCCTTGTCAACATGTTCAACATGATCCTTCTAAGACTTGCTGTAGATTAGTATATCATAAAAAAATACCAACACAAATTTTCTAAGAAATGGTTTGAAAATTGAATTCATCAAACCTTGAAATGTTGAAGGTGCATTGGTAAGGCCAAAAGGCATGACCAAAAATTCATAATGACCCTCATGAGTTCTAAATGTCATTTTCGGAATGTCTTCAATCTTCATTCTGATTTGATGATATCCCGAACGAAGATCCATCTTGGTGAAGTAAATTGATCCATGCAATTCATCCAGTAATTCATCAATGACAGGAATGGGAAACTTATCTTTAATAGTGAGCTTGTTGAGCTCCCTATAATCTGGACACATGCGCCATGATCCATCCTTCTTGTGCACCAATACTACTGGAGCTGAGAAAGAACTTTGACTCGGTTGAATTATACTAGCCTCTAGCATTTTTGCAACCATACGTTCAATTTCACTTTTTTGGACATATGGATATCTGTACGGCCTGATGTTTGGAGGAACACTTCCTGGAATCAGATGAATAACATGATCATGATCACGCATAGGTGGGAGACCTTTGGGAGTCTCAAATACCTTGGAATGATTGTCCAGGACTTTTTGGAGATCTGGAGAAATAGATGATTCCAATGTGGAAACATCTAGCGAACATAATTGTGCAATTACACCTCTTTGCTCCTTTTTTAGAAGCTTTGTCAATACATATTCAATACATATTCTCCCATGGATAGCTTGATATTATGGCACTTTCTAGAACAATTTATTGTTCCTCCATTTGCAATCATCACTTGACACTCTGGTGCTGGATATAGGAAGCAATTCAATTCTTTTGCTACCCTACAGTGAATAAAATTGTGGGTGCTTCCTGAATCAATCAACACTATTACCTTTTTCTTCTTGATTTGTCCTTCTATCTTGATGGTTTGAGGAGTGGTAATTCGCGCCAATGCATTACAAGATATGGTCAGATTTATTTGTTCTTCATCTAGGCTTTGTTCCTGGAATATATTCTCTCCTTTGACCTTTCTTGCTCCTTTTCTTCTTCCTCTTCACAATCTATGTAGAATAATTTCTTCTCAGCGCACTTATGACCTTTTGTGTATTTGCTATCACAATTGTAACAAAGCCCTTTTGCTCTTTTTTCTTCCAATTGTTGTGGTGTCAACCTTGTAGGTTGTGGAAGACTATGGGCAACAACACTTCCGTCTTTATAGTTGTGAATGGTATGCTTCCTAGTTTCCATAATTTTTCTTTCCATTTTTCTTGCTAACCTGAATGCCTTCTCTAATGAATCAGGTTCCCAAAGGCGCACATCATGTTGGATATTATCCTTTAAAGACCCTATGAACACATCAATCCTATGCTCCTCTGGAATATCTTTTACCCTTATGTTCAATTTTTGGAACTCCTCAATGTGCTCCATTATTGAACCCTTTTGTTTGAGACTTATCAATTAGCTAAAAAAAGTGTTGCTTTTTGTATCCTCATAATGTGCTATCAATTCTTCCGTAAAAATTTCCCAAGTGATAAATTGTTTACGAGAACAAAGCCATTGATACCATACAAACTGATTTGGCTCCAAATATAAAGTTGCCATACGTACCTTTTGTGTGTTTTGCACATTATTGAGATCGAAGAATTGTTCCATCTGTAATATCCATGTGGCGGGATCCTTGCCATCAAAATTCCTCATATCGATTTTTGGAATCTGGTGATTCTTCGATCCAACATTAGCGTCTATGGAATCATGATTAACATTTCTTTTGTTCTCATCATGAGTTTCCTTTACTACCTTTTCACCATTAGTAAGTATTTCTTGTAGAAAATTAGTCAAATCTGTCTTCAAATCTGCCATGCCTGTCTTCAAATTTGTGTTCAAATCTATCTTCAAATTGTCCATCTTAGCTTCCATGCCATTCATCTTAGCTTCCACGCCATTTATCTTAGCATCTGTTAACTTTTGTGAGCATGAAATTTGTTGCACTTGTTCTTGTAATTTTGATATATCATGTAGCATTTCTTCCTCTTCTTCATGAGTCATGCTAGAGCTTTCAGGTTCCTTACTAGGTGTTTGCATTTTCTTTCCTCGGGGCATCAATTACCGATAATAATGCTCTACTATGCTCTTTGAATTCCTTCAAAATAAATTTTCAAACCAAGCTTAAGCAAAAATTTAAAAAAAAATCTACACACCTTTTTTCACTTTGTAGGAGCTCGATATTGCCTCTGATGTATCTCTGTACTTTCCAGTCATCTAGTTCTAAACTTGTGACCTGTAGTAGCTCTTTGTGTCCTCTTTCCAATGCCACAAGTCTGACCCAAATTGGATTCTCCAAGGAAGAGTTATGCGAAATCTCCCACAGTGACTTGATTATAGACTAGTTCAGTAGAGCTAACTTGTATGACGTGCCGCGAGTCACTGTTTCGACCTTTAGATTTAAAAAACAACCACAAGAAACTAAAATCCGTCCTCTTTCTATACCGTTTTACGAAATTTCAATCCGATCCTCAGAGAGAAAGTTATGACGATTTTCCCCAGGTCACCTGTTTTAAATGTATTTCAGGAGTCTGCAAAAGACCAACTTCCTCAGATCATATCTCCGAAACTATCGTGCGACAAGCTTTGAAATTTGGACCCAAGGTTTAGCGTCAATTCTTCTCAAATTGGTTTTTTTTGCGACTTTTGAAATGTCACAGAAGAAAAGTTATAGCGAAAATGCCACGATGACCTGTTTGGAGCAGCGAAACCCTATAATCGAAAGCTCTGATACCAAATGTTATGAAACCAGCTCAAGAAAAGATAGAAAAGATAGATCAACGCCTTAGAATTCAGACTCTTCGAGGGGGCACCCTCCTTTACATTACATAAATGAACAATTCTTGGATGATACAAATGACAAAACCTCCTTTCTATATATAGGAGTCTAAGGAGTCACAATATAATCCAGCCGACCTAACAATAATAATATAAAGCCACAAAAATAACAATAGAGGGATTCTATGGGGCAAAAAAATAATAATATGGAGGTAGTAGGGGCACAACAATATAAATAAGGGGTATAACTAAAATAGTAATGGGGTAATAACTAGTATTATAGGGACCCAACAGTCTCCCTACTCTTTGGCAACTCTCACATCTCTTGACATAAGCCTTTGAGTCTTTGGAGATTGCTGGCCAATAGTAGCCCAATTGCAGCACCTTATAAGCTGTTCGCTTGTCTGCAAAATGACCACCACATGGTTCATCATGACATGCCTTCAAGATTTATAATATCTCATATTCTCTCGCACATTTTCTTATTATCAAATCAGAACTAGTATAAAACAGATCACCATTTACCCAACTATATCTAGAGCTTTCTCTAATGATTTTTCATTTTTGTTTCATTGAAAACTGAGTTGGAAATTTTCCAGAGGATATATAGTTTTCTATGTCTACAAACCATGGTGTTTTTACTGTTATTACAAACAAATGTTCATCTAGAAAGTTATCTGCAACAAGATTTGGATCATTGGGTGTATGTAATCTTAAAAGAAAATTGGCCACTTGATTGTCTTTCCCTAGTTGATCTTGAATTGTAATGTTAAATTCTTGCATTAACAGTAACGATATTGTTATTCTTCCATTTGTGATTGATTTTTTCATTAAGTATTTGATTGTTGAATGGTTTGTATGTATGAAAACTTGGTATCCTGTTATGTAATGCCTGAATTTGTTTACTGCATGTACTACAGGTAACATTTCTTTTTCTGTGACTGTGTAGTTCAATTCTACAAGTGTTATATTCTTGCTTATGAAGTATATAGCATAATTGAATAGGTTTTCCTTCTGTCCAAGCGATGCACCTATAGAAATATCGGATGCATCCATTGAAATATGAAATGGCAAAGACCAGTTTGGTCCTCAAAGGATGGGTGCTATTGATAGTTTTTCTTGAAATATCTAAAATTCATTTTGACAATGATTTTTCCATTGGAATTTGACATCCTTTGCTAACAACTTGAATAGAGGTTGGGCTATTTTACTAAAGTTTTCTATGAATCATTTATAGTAGCATGCATAACCCAAGAAACTCCTTACCTCCTTTCAAGTTGTAGGTGGAATTAAATTCACAATGAATTGTATTTTAGCTAGATCCACCTTAATTCCTGATGAGGAAATATGGTGTCCCAAAACTATCCCTTCGGTTAACATCATGTAGCATTTTTCATTACTCAAGGACAAATTTGTTTCTATGCATCGTTTCAAAACTTTCTCAAGATTGTTTAAGCAATCATCATATGTGTTTCCATATACTGTGAAATCATCCATATAGACTTCTACAGATTCATGGATTAGATCAGCAAATATTGCAAGAACTGCCCTTTGGAAAGTTGCAGGTGCATTACATAGTCCAAATGGCAAAACATTATATGCATAAGTTCCCCATGGGCAGGTAAATGTTGTTTTGTCCTGGTATTCTGTTGCTATTCTAATTTGATTATACCCACTAAACCCATCTAGGAAAGAGAAAAATTTCTTCCCAGCTAATGATTCTAGTACTTGGTCAATGAACGGTAGCGAAAAATGATCTTTTAATGTTGCTTTGTTTAATTCCTAGTAATCTACACATATTCTCCACTTCCCATTTTTCTTTAGTACAATTACCAATGGACAAACCCATTGACTATCTGACATAAGATAGATGAACCCAACTTTGAGCAATTTCTATAGTTCTTCCTTCACTATTTCTTTCATCATGGGATTCATTCATCTTTAAGGTTGTCTTACTGGTTTAATCTGATCATCTGTATAGATGTGGTGAATACATGTGTTGGGATGAATTTTGTGCATATCTGTATAATCCCAGGCAAAATCTTTTGAATATTTTTGTAATAATTCTATTACCTCTTATTATTGTGACGATTGTAAATGGTTACCAATGTTCAAATGTTTTCCCAGATATATCTCAATTGTATTTGTTGTTGAATTGGTAATTGTGTTTACAGGAAAAATGTTTGTAAAAGATTCTTGCAAGGATTGGATTGTACAAGTTCCCTGAAAACACTGATTCAAAAGAATACTTGCAGCTTCATATTGAATATCTCTAAGCTACTCTGGAATATTTGGTTCTAAGATGAAAAGATCCATTAAATCTTCATTCTCTTCTTCTTCTATAAGATCAAAGACTTGATTGATACTTAGAACTGATTTAGTTTGTTGTTTTTCTTGTTCCTCAAGAATTGATTCTAAAGAAGGTGATTGTGTAGTAGACTAAAGTGTAACGTGTTTCCTCTCATCTCCATGTGCAATAATCATACTTCGAGATCTACATCCTATAAAGGTATCAACAGTGGCTAACCATGGTCTGCCTAAGATTAGAGGATGTCCTCCCAGATTTGTTTTTGGCTGCAAGATGAGGAAGTCAACAAGATACTCCGATGAATCCAAAGAGACTATAATATCTTCTAGTATTCCTTCTGGTACAACTTTAGATCTATCGACTAACTCTAGGATTGTAGAAGTACATGTAATGTTGTTTAAATGCAGATACTTCATTGTCTCCATAATCATTACATTTATAGCAGCTCCAAAATCTATCTATGTGTTTGGAACTGAGAAATTATTTATTCAAATAGTAACCATAGGGATACCAGGATCAATATATTTTTCTACTGTTGTTTTTGTAGACATGAGGCTTGCTAATTTTCCAATGACTTAGATTGTAGTAGGATCCTTCTTCTTTTTACCAGTTTTCTTGATGCATAATTCCTTTATTGTTTTAGCATATATTGGTATTTCTTTGATTGCTTCCAGTAAAGGAATTTTTACATAAGCATTTTTCAATTCGTCCAAAATGTCAATTTCAGGAAGGCTCATTTCAATTTGTTTCTCTACTAACCTCTCAGGATAGGGTGGTCTTTGAGTTATACTAGTTTTTCCTTTCTCAATTCTTTTTTCTAAATGTGATGTTTCAAGTTGTTCTCCTTGCTCATTTGGTTCTTCTATGATAGGAGGAGAATCCTTTTTAAGAACCTTTCCAGACCTTAAATGGACATCATTTATGGGAAGAATAGAATATGTTGGAAAATATGTTGCTTCTTCAACATTGTATACACGTTATCCATTTTATTGCTTGTATTTGCCACTGGTTGGGTTGGTAATTGAGTTGGTCTAGATAGGTTTGAAGGTAGTTGTAATTTTTGTGGTTGTGTTAGTAGTGGTGGATAATTTTGTTACAGAAATGGCACGGATAAGGGATATGCAAAATTCTGTTGCAGAAATGGCATGGATTGTAGATATTGTTTGTATTGTTGGTATGGAAATGGTTGTTGATATTGTTGCTGGTATTTTTGTTAGTATTGTTGAGGTGGTTGATTTCCATAACCATATCCCCTCCATCCTTGTGTAGGTTGGTTTTGATATTTTTGTGGAGACCAAGCTTGCCATGGCATTGGAGTATTCTAAGAATTTTTAGGTGGATACTGATAGTTTTGTTGAGGGAATTGTTGCAGATTTTGCTGAGGAATCCTTGGTTTCCAAGGTCTTCTCGGTGCCATATAATAGAAACCCTCTGTTCCTTGCACTTCTTCCATTGGATTCATTTGTAATTCCTTCAACCTTAGACAATTTTTTGTTGAATGATTTTTTGTACGAAGACCACACACTTGAACAATATCCTAAGGACATTCTCTTAATGCATGCTTCTTTCTACATTTGGGACAAAAGATTGCTAAAGTTTGTTCATGTTCTTCTTTCTTTTTGTTTTCTTTCAGAACATCTACTTATGTCCCAAATGTAGTTAGGAGATCAGTTTTGAAGTTTTCTAGCAAGCTTCCTATCTCTGCTCTTGTTACTCCTCTTGCTGCCAATTTTGCTGCTTTTGAGCTAACATCTCTTCTTCTAGTTTTTAATCTTCCTCTATAATATTTTTGACATAAATATGCAATTTCATTAAATGGCAAGTTTGAAATATCACCCTTGCCCATTACATTCAGAATATCAAGGTATTCATCCCTTATACCTTGGAGAAAGATTGTTCGAATGGTGTTTTGGTTTAGAGAGTGTTGTTTAGACTGTTGTAGATTATATGCAAATCTTTCTAAGTATTCCTCTAGACTCTCGTCTTCTTGTTGTGTCATTCTGGAAACATCCTCTTTTGAGTCCCTAGGCTTACAATAGGCTTGATATTTTTTAAGAAAGATTGGTTTCATTTCATCCCAGGAAGCTATTGTTTGCTCTCATAAACCCATGAACCATTTTAAGGCTATTGCTTTCAATGTAGCAAAAAAGAGACGAAGTTTGTGTATGTCATCCGTATATCCATAAGTTCTACAGAAGATATCAAATTCAAACATAAAGGAATCAAGATCTTTCATTGACATTCCATAGAAATTTGTCAATACAAAAGGTGGAATATTTTTCATTTTCACATCTTCTCCTAATACTGCACTTGTATCCAATATTTGAAAGCCAAAATTAGTTTCCTGATCACCACCACCTTCTCGTCTTTTCCCATCCTCTTCTCCTTTTCTTTCATTTTATCATTTTGCCTCTTCCTCTCTTTGTCTTCTCCACTCTCTTTGTTGTCTTTCATATTCAAGTCTTTGTTCAGGAGTAAAAATAATGGATCCATGTCCCTACTCTGCCATAGCTTCAATTGTTTCAATGTTAATTTGAGGTTCAAGTTGTTCAAAAATTGGTTGATCTATGGATTCAAAAAATGGGTTGTTTTTCTTTAACAATTTCTTTTTGTTTTCCTGAAGTAGGTGTTGTTGTTGATGGTTGTTTTCTTTTTACCTCCCACGTTAACAAAGCTTGCCTTTCAATTAAAGTTAATCTTTGTCTTGTTCTTTGTTTTTCTTCCAATTCCTCGATTGTTAGTTTACCAGCAACCGGTGTTCTTAGCTTTGATGGTCCTACTTCTATTGATGGGGGGTTTTGTTTAATAAATATACCTTGAGGATCTCTATTTCTAGACATATTGAAACATAATCAAAAGAAAGTTATCTTAACTAATTTTTTTGTTTTTGTGTTATCAAATTTTTAGTGTTTTTGTTTATATTTCTATTTGACTATGCCGATAAGTTCCTCCCCAGTAATGGTGCCAAAATGTTGAGCTAATTTATTCGCACAAATTAACACAAGTATTCATTATCAATCCAGGTTTGTAAAACTTGGAGGCAAATCCACAATATATGGATATCAGGTATAACCAAGCTTAGAAGATGAATTTTCAAGAACTAGAGAAATACATATTACAAATATAAGCGTATATTAACAATTTCTAACTCACTTTTGCAATGAAAGAAAGATGAAGTGGCTCTTAACTTAAGAGATCCATTTGTGTCCTTCTCTCTAAATTATCACTTAATGAATAGAAATCAGAAATCATGATTTAACAATAGCTTAAGACGCATAAATCAAAAACGAAGGAGACTCTTAACTTAAGAGATCTTTGGACATTTTTCATCACAATTCATTCATCATTATGCTATCATTTGAAAATTGAAAATACATAAGGAAAGCTACTTTCATGTAACAAAGGAGAATTCTAGTTTTAATCTATTAATCCAATAGAAGGAGAATTCAACTTGAACACTTTGTTGTCCCGTCTTACTAAAGTGATAAAAAAACTAAAATTGAATAATGTAAATTATCACACATCAATTCATAAGAAAATTTGAAACAAAGCAAATAAACAAATTCTAAAGTAACTAGTTCATGGAAAATTAAGCTAATCTAACGATGAAGAGTACTTAGCTTGGAGCGGGGACACTCCACCCTCGCTTTGCACACTTGAGATTGATATCAAATGCTGAAACTTCAGTCACACATCCACATCAATGAACAACAAAATGAAATTAGAACAGGTTCTTCAAATTAGTTTCCAAATTCCAAATGTCTCAGCATAAAATTATACAAAAATTACATATCATAAGCCTTCAAAGTCTTGGCTTAAATAGAAGTTTATGAAACAAATTGATCTAAAGTATCTCTAATAATATCTATTCATATCCATCTATCTAAGTCGAATTCATTCAATCCATCCCAAGAAATATGGACAATCCCATGAAATCAAAAGACTACCCTATTTCCTAGGGATTTTCTGGGTGACTAGTCATGTTTGACCAACCTTGACCGGGCTTAATAAAGCTTGTTTTAACTGAACCAAGTGGAATTAGCTCAATCCTAGTTTCCAAGATTTTCCATCTATGCATATAACTCGAGCCCAAGTGTCATGCAAACATGTCATCCACATAGTTATTACGGAAATTTATGATTTTGTCAAAATTTGCACTTGAAATAAAATTTTCATAAAAACTTTAGAAATTGAAAAATTAAAATTAAATACCTGAATATGAATGAAATACATCAAAAGGGAATGGATATAATGGAAAATAGATGGAAAATATAATGATTAAGTATGTTTCCTCAAGCAAAAATAGACCAAAACTAAGGGCAAATAGCAATTATATGAGAAAAAGAAAACTTTTCTTTTCTATGAAAGTTATACTAATCAAAGGAAGAAATTTCAATAAATAATGCATAAAAAAAAATGCATCATGAAAAATCCCTTCCACTAAAATTCACTTTTGTCTTCCAAATAAGCAATGTGAAAATGAAATCTAATCTTTCATTTCAATAAATTCAATGCCAAAAGTAAAAATTATTTTCAGTTTTCACTATCATAAATGCAAGTTTTCGAAAGAAAAATGTTTTTTATTTTATAAATATGCACTTATATGGATTATGATTTTCCTTTCATGTTGAACGATTTGATGCACCTAATAAAGTATTTAGATTTCAATCATCGAAAAATGTGATATATTCTCAATGGTTAATCTAAAAAATTAACTTCTCAATGCAACTAATCTAATGCATTTTCACAAAAAGTAAATTTCAAAATACAAGATAAAACAGATGGAAAAAAAGTTTTCAATGATTTCTACAGAAAAAAACACTCAATCATTCAGAATAACAAACATCTTAATGACACCAACAAGTAGAAAACAATGACAATGACTAGAAACCCTAGGATTTAGTAACATTTCATTTTGAAGACAACGAGACAAATTTTGGAAATTCATCAAGGCAATCAATCAAAACATTGACAAATCCAATCATACAAGATAGGAAAAGACCTTAGGGGCCAAGACACACTGGATTATTAGCAAGAAACTTAAAAAATTCTCACATTCAAGGATCATCGCTACTTTATATACCCAAACCCATGATTATCACTACTTTGCATAGGAAAACCCGCGATGCCATCGCGACTGTTAAGGGTAAACCCACGATGGTAGAGGAATATGGAAAAAAATAAAAATATTCCAAGAAACAATCCAGAATTAGCACTCTAAGACAGTAATAAGTGATGGTATAAACCCATACTGATGCAGACAAGCTAGAAAATCGACAGTTGGTCAAACTAGTCAAAAGATCTGGCTGAAGGATTGGATGGAAAGGGTCATAGGCTCCCCAGTTGAGTCGCCATTTTGTTGACAAGGTTAATCCTCTCTATAGACAAAGACGATTACTCTAGCCCAATGAGTAGATCTACCAACTAAAATGACAATCAACTAGACATCTTCCTATATTATAATTGAAAAGTAGAACGAGAGAGATGACCTACCTCGTTCTGATGCTATTCTAATTTCCTTTTTTGAGAGCCTCGAACCGCTTGTGTCACAATCTTGTTCCTGGTTGTCTCAGCACTTATGTATCTGCAAAAATAATCAAGAGACGACAAATCATGCCAAAACCAATAGAAAATCCAATAATAACCTACTTAGCTAATCAAGGAATGTGAACCAATATTTGTATATTATTTAAAGAATAAAGGGAAGCCTACAACCATAGGATTGATGCTGAAAGGCTCTCCTTGAGTGGTAATCCAAGTCCAAGCCAGGAAACTCTCCAAACACTCCTTCTCCAAGTCTAATGAATAGCCTCTAAGCAAAAGCTCAACATAGGCATGCAAATGGACATAGAACAACCATTTGGGAATGAGAAAAGAGTAATTTATAGGTAAGGAGAGGGAGTTAGGACTTATCCAAAGATAGGATTAGGCTCACATCTCAAGAAGGTAGCTCATAGGGATAAGACAAAGAGGTTAAGTTAGGAGGATTCAACCTCATCTATGCGAAACCACCTCCAACTCACCACTTTGGAAGCTTCTAAAGCACAAAACATTTCATCCTCTTTGAGAAAATTACCTTTTTTGGATCAACATGGTTATAACAAGGAATAGAGTGATGCCATCGCTGGTCAAACATGGTGCAATAGACGACCATCACGGTTTTCAGCATCATAACAGCGATGACCCTCATTTTAGGGTTTGAAGAGTTATTTCTTCGGGGAAAGCTCAAGAAATTTTCCAAGAAAATTTAAAGTAGGGATCTGAGCTGTATAAATTGATGAGTATATTGTATAATTGTTGTGTTTCATGAAATTCTGGGTATGTCACAAGGAAGTGCAGGAGGCATGACAAAACACTGTGTAACAATGAGCCCCAGTATCACAACAAGAATGTTGCAACTCCTAAGGTTGTCATGTTAGATTTTCAACTTGGGTTTCATACAAACTTAAGAGGTGTTGGCACTGTATGTTCAACATGCAATGTTTCCATCTTGCATTCATCTAATGAAGTGAAAGTAATAAAATATAACCTAAACTAGTTGTAGAAATAAACCATGCTACTCTAATTCCAATCAAATCATATCAATTATTCTACTTGAAAAATGGAAATAACTAATTTAATTGATTTTCTTTTGAAAAAAAAAAGTTAATATACAACAAATAACTAGGAAATTCAGAAACTAAGTCTATTTCACTTGTGTTGAAGACTTTCGAATGTGAAAATTGCTTCCTAACTCTATTTGTTGTTTTCTCCTTGCAGGGGAGG
Organism: Pinus tabuliformis; assembly: GCA_031772625.1. Taxonomy (NCBI): domain Eukaryota; kingdom Viridiplantae; phylum Streptophyta; class Pinopsida; order Pinales; family Pinaceae; genus Pinus; species Pinus tabuliformis. Next base: position 84,279,787 of record CM062811.1, on the reverse strand, counting down.
ATGGAGGGGTATAGAGTGTTACTTAGGTTACCATAATCATGTATTTAGAGCCTATGGGTCATTATTCATCTAGAATAAGTCAAATTTACAATGGGGATCAAAACTGGTGAAGGAAACTAATGCTACAGGTTTGCCACATTTGATTGCTACACGAGGCCTATAATACTACATGAGCAAAAATATTTCTAAATTTGCAAGTAAATCAAATTAAAATGGGACAGAATTTTTTATTTATTAATTAGGATGCATTAGGTCTTAATTCCAAGTGGAATCACTCCAAAATACCACTCTTAACACGTGCTAAAAAAATCGAAAATTACTACTCTAAAAACTGTAAATTCAAGAACTAGTGAACTAGTTAACCTATCAAATGCCTAACATAATAAAGTGAAAATGAAATGGTGTAATTTTTTTTGTTAAATTTAACATTTTTATGACCTAATACAAGTTTAATCAACTCAAATGAATCTCACTAACACATTCTAAAGAATAGCAGAAAATTACTACTATTTTGCAACAAGGGACTTCCAGAAGTTTTAGATTTGTGAACTAATAAACCAATCGAAGTAGCTAAATGATGAAGATGAATTTTATAATTTGTTATAAGGATGAATAATTCTTATGAATCTATAAATAACCTTAAAAATAACTTACTTCAATCATGTAACCGAAGCCTAAAATAAAAGAAGCATCAATACTAAATGTAGAAATAGGAAAAAGAAGAATACGAGATGCATGTGAATAAGAAATGCAAAGGATACCTTGGGGTGACCAAATTGCATCTGCATCATCCTCCTATAGTCATGCCATTCTTGAAAACTGTCTTTATGCGTACCCCACCACCATGCAGGCGTAGCACACAGCGACAAATCCAGCGCTTTGAAGCGATGCTTCTTAGGCACTTCCCTTTCAAATGCATCTAGAAATTTATCTAAATTAGTTAGATCGTCATAATAAGGTAAAATTCTTATGGATGGAGCGGCTCGCGTGTAGACCATCCGTGCGGTCAGGGTTTGGGTAGGGTTTTCAGAACCCTACGGGCCCTGTTTTCATTCTACACCTACCATAGCTACACTTCGATGCTGGTCGCTCTCCGTTACAGCTGCCTGCACTTCCGCCGTTCGATGCTGCCGTTTTGCTGCCGTTTGGTTCTTACCTTCAGGGCTACCGATTACCTTGAGGTCGTTCGCAGTCAGGTAACCTTCTGACGTTATCTGCACTAGCATCTTGATTTACCCTGGGGTTTTTACTGTGCCGTGTTACTACCGGGAACTCTCCACCGCCAGACTCGCTCACCGTTTCGAGAAGTCGTTACCATGGATGACTTGGAAAGCGTAGACTACTCTGCGGATCCCTTGGAAGGGGTCTCCATCTGGAGAACCCCCAATGCCAGCTTAGACGGAATGTTGTATGGTGATTTATCTGGGATTTATTCACAGTATGTGCATGGTGAATCCTCCAGAACTTTGCCCGTGATTCTTCCGGAGGACCCCCCCACCTGGCCGGCCCTCTCGACGCCTTCTCATTCCCTGGCGACCCTAGGGTTTGTGGCTGGTTCGACAACCCCATCCCTCGGGTTAACTCCACCGACTATTGGTTTATCACACCTGGCGCATTACCCTAACCCTGTTTTGAATACCTCTGGTTCTGCAAGGTTATTTGGTCCCTCACCTGGTTGTTTCTCATCCGTACCTCCCCTCTCGGACCCCCTTTCTGGCATATCACTCGCCCCCTTCGCTGGTATCCCCGCGACCTTACCTTCTTCCATACCTTCACATTCGCCTCCATCGGCTCCTTGCACGCACCGGACCCCTTCTCAATCAGGAGGCCCTAGAAAGAAAACTAAATGCTTTAAATCTCGGGAGGCTGATTACTTTCTCAGGCTGGAAGAGGACATTAAGTGGGGCGAAGCCATGGATTTTGCGGACCGGGTCTTAGTCGGTCGCATTAGGGGACGGAACTACACGGCGGCACGCTTGAAGGCATGGGTTACTGAGGTCTGGGGACACCACTTGGTCGAGCTTCCGTTTGTACAGACTTTTGTGAGGGGATGGTTTGCATTCCGTTTCGCGCGTGCCGACCACACAAACTGGGTTTTGTCTTCTCACTGGCATTTTGACCACGCACCTGTGTTACTCAAGCGGTGGACTCCGTTATTTGATCCTGAGACGGAGCAAATTGGGAATGGCCCTATTTGGATTAGGCTTCCTGGTCTCCCCCTACAATATTGGTCGGAGGAAATTTTCAAGCGCATTGGCAACGCTCTGGGATCCTATATGGGTTATGACAATTCATACCTCCAAACTGGTATGATGGCCTACGCCAGGATTCTTATTTATATGGATACTCGGGGAGGACTATATGAATACATTACCATCCAATGGAGGGATTCTGCGCGAAGGCAGATCATCGACTACGAGGGCATACCATATCGTTGTCGCAGATGCCACAAAGTGGGGCACCTTTACAGAGATTGCCCACTACTTCGGAAATCCCCTCGGCAAGCACAGGAACCGACCACGGAGATTGATAATCCTGCAAATTCGCAGCCTGATCAGCCAGAACAGCCTTCTGCCGACCCACATTGCAGCTCCGGGGATGCTGAGAAGGCCGAAGGAAATGACCACATTCAGACAGCTCAGGATCCTCCGCCCCCGGTACCGCCTTCGTCCACAGAGGCTCAGGAGCACTCACTGAACCCTCCAAAGGACACTGCGGTTACGGGTATGTGTTTATTTTCTTCTCCCATCTCTTTGAATTTACAAGCATCCTGCACTTCATCTGACATCTCACTGGCTGATCCGCATGTTTCTCACCTTCCTCATCAGCTGACTCATACTTCTCTCTCTTGCTCGATCCCTCCCCCCCCTCCCTTAGCTCTCCCTCCCCTGATCTCATCGACCTCTTCTGTTCCTAAGCTATCACCTCGGTACGCCCTTCGTCCCCGGAACAGAGATAGGGGACCAGATGTGATCGGCCTTGATTCTATTAACCCTCCCTCGCATTTCAAATTAGGCCGTGGTCGTCCATCCCGTATTACTAAAGCCAGGAAGATGACTGATGAGGAAGTCGCCCTCGGGCGACAGCATACTATTATTGGGGCCCTTAGAGCAAAGGATGGCCCTCCCCCGCCTTCTTTATGAAAATCCTCTCCTACAATTGTAGGGGGTTTGCTAGTTCCGCTAAAAAACTAGCGCTCAGGAGGCTTATTACCTCGGACCATCTGGACATCATTTTCTTACAAGAAACCCTCTGCCCTATGGATATACTTGTCCGTACCCTATCTACATGGCTTCCGCATTGGACATTCTATGCTCTTGATGCTGCTGGCCGTTCGGGGGGCCTGGCCGTCGGTGTCTGTAACAAATCCATAGATATCAGAAATTACTGGGGTGGCAAGGGGTACATTGGTATTGACATTCATATTCATACTCTGGATCGGGAGCTCCGTCTGATTAACGTCTATGGCCCCTGCACTGATAGACTCACATTCTGGAGATCCTTATTTGAGAGGCAGCTGCTACAAGATAACAACATTGTACTGGGAGGTGATCTTAACTTCTCTCTGGGACACAGTGAATCATGGGGGCATATGGCACAAGTGGACTCCCTCTCAGAATCTCTATCCTCTCTCTTGGAAGACCACCACTGGGTCGACATTCCGACAGCCAGACTTCAGTATACCTGGACAAACAATAGAAGTGGAGAACAGAGTCTGGCTAGGAGACTGGATCGCTTCCTTATTAAAGAACAATTATATAGTGATCTACCCAGGACCAGACAATGGGTTGGATCGGGGGGTCTATCAGATCACAGGCCCATCTATCTCGAGCTAGATGGTCTCACTCACAAGATAAAAAGTCCCTACAAATTCAATGCAGCATGGCTTCGAGACCCAGCATATATACAACTGGTACAAGATTACTGGCATAATAATCCTATTAGGGAGGAGGAAGACTTACCTACGGGTTTTGTCCGGAAGTTATCCGAGCTCAAGCTGGCTACTAAGAAATGGGCTCATCAGAAGCGGTTACAAGACAACCACACTCTATCGGAGGCAGAGAGAATCATATCTGAATATGAAACCTCTACTTCAGGGAACTTTAACACGCCAGAGGACAAGGAGCAGTTTAATCTTCTGATAGCCCAGCGCACAAAAATTCTGAAGGATAGAGAAGAAAGTATGAGATTGAGAAGCAGGGCTATATGGCTCACAGAAGGTGATGACAACACTAAATTCTATCATAAATTTGCAAATGGGCGCAAAGCTATCAACACAATCTGGGAACTTAAAGATGAACGGGGACACATTATATCAGAACAGCGTGAATTGGCTAGACTGGCATCTGATCATTTCCGGGGCATTTACAAGGCCCCAAGGAATGCAAATATACTGGAGATCATGCGAATTGCAGAGCTCTTCCCCAGATTTGTGGACCAAGAAGACTCGGAAGAAATTCTCAAGGAGGTGACCATGGAGGAACTTGAGGCTACTCTGAAATGGTTCAAGAAGGACAAAAGTCCTGGGCCAGATGGGTGGACAATTGAATTTTATATCTCCTTCTTTGACATTTTGGGCCAGGACTTGCTAGGTATTGTAGAGGATAGCAGGAAAAGAGGTAGAATATCATCTGCTATAAAATCTACCTTCATTGCTCTCATACCTAAGACGGATAACCCTGCCACATTTGACGAGTTCAGACCAATATCATTATGTAACTGCCTTTATAAGATTATTGCTAAGATAATTGCCAATCGTATCAAACCCATACTCTCACAGCATATATCTTCTGAACAGTTTGCATTCTTACATCATAGGCAGATACATGAGGCCGTTGCTACGGCCTAGGAGCTCTTGCATACTCTGCACACCAAGAAACAGAAGGGAATGATCCTCAAAGTCGACCTCACGAAGGCTTTCGACCGAGCCAATTGGTTGTACCTAAGGCTACTGCTCACTCATATCGGCTTCCCTTTTGACTTTATCAAATGGATTATGAGCTGCATTCTGGATGTTTCATACAGTGTGCTCCTCAATGGAGAAGCGACACCATTCTTTACAGCAAAGAGAGGGCTACGACAGGGGTGCCCTCTATCTCCTTTACTGTTCCTGCTGATCATGGAGGGACTGAGTAGGATCATCTCATCCACCAAAGCTCGTCGTCAACTCACTGGCATCAAAATTGCGGATGATCTCTTCCTTACTCACCTTCTATTTGTGGATGACATCCTTATCTTTCTTAATGGCAGCATTGGTGACTCTTCCTCCCTTCATAACTCCTTCCGACTCTTCCAACAGGCTACAGGTATGAAAATTAATCATAACAAATCTTCTATCACCTCTGTTGGATGCTCGACACATGAAGAAATCTATGCCTCACAGCGCTTCCCATTTGCTAATCTGGAGCTGTCGGATGGTATTAAGTATTTGGGCTTCAGACTGAAGCCAGCAGGTTACAAGATTGCAGATTGGTTATGGCTCATCGCCAAGGTGGAGAAAAGACTACATGTTTGGTTTCACAAATACCTCTCGAGAGCTGGCAGACTCGTTCTCATTAAGGCAGTTATAGAAGCAACTCTGGTATATTGGATGGCCTTGGCCTGGATACCCAGAGGTATACTGAACCGTCTACAGAACATATGCTGTCGTTTCCTATGGAAAGGACACCAAACAGGTCGTATTTTTGCATGGGTCAAATGGGAAACTATCACTAAACCTAAGAGATGGGGAGGATGGGGAATCAAGAGATTGGCCATATTCTCCAAAGCGCTGGCAGCCAAGCTTGGTTGGAGCCTAATAACAGCGGACAGCCTCTGGACCAGGGTGGCACATTCTAAATATATAAAGCCATTATCTACTCTCGATTGGCTTTGCACCAGACCTGGACATAACACGCAATATTCAAATATTTGGAAAGCTGTTATTGATTCTATCCCTTTGAGAAGAGAAGGCATTACATGGCGCATAAGAGAAGGGAATGCTGTTAGGATAGGGGTGGATCCCTGGGTAGGCTGTGGGAATGCACACAGACTCCCGGTGGATCTGGTGCGCTATCTTAATGACAGAGGCATAGTATATATTAAACATATTGGGGACCAAGACAAAACCTCATTTCTTCAGCAGGCTTGGTTGACAGACAGAGCTTTGAACTTGCCACACCAGTGGATTGATGATTGGAAGGATTTCACCTCTGCGCTCAGTCAGGCCAATATCAGACTCCTGGACGGGCCGGATGAGATTATATGGGCACATGCCAAACATGGTGCATACACTCCTAAGTTAGGATATCTTAAACTTATGGAGACCTTCATGCCACCTGATATTCACAGTGCATGGAAGTCGATCTGGAAGTTAAAGGCTGCTCCAAGGACTAGACTCTTAATGTGGAATATTATATTTGACAAAGTCCCGACTGGTTCCAATCTCATCAAACGATCTTTCCACGGGCCATATCGTTGTCACCTCTGTTTAGCTGCTGAAGAAACTACGGAGCACCTTTTCCTCTCCTGCACTGTGACCACACATATTTGGCAAGACATCACCTCACATTTTCCTCAACTGAATCCATGGCGCCGGGCATCTCTTCAGGAGGCGTGGTCTTCCTGGTGCACTGAACATCCTGGCAAAGCCAAAAATCTCCCTTTGCTGATTTGCTGGGCTATATGGATAGCTCGCAACTTATCGATTTTTCAATTGAAGAGAACCCACTGGCCCTCGGTCATCCTTTCCACGGTTGCTGATTACAATCTTATACCTGATGATATTACCATAACTACCCCTCGAACTCTCTCCCCGATTCCCATTGATCACACCAAACCTTGGGCATTTTTTGATGGATCGGCCCAACCTGAAGGCTGTGGGGGGGGTGCTACTCTTCATTTAACTGACAGGCATAGTTTTAAGATTCAAATATATCTTGGCAGAGGCACTAACAATTACTCTGAGCTCATTACAGCTAAACATATTATCCATTTTGCTATTCATAAACGATGCCGTCACTTGCAGCTATTTGGAGACTCAAAAGTTGTTTGCAATTGGCTTAACAATGCATCTCATTGTCATGCATTTGCTTTAAGACATATTTTGGAGGAAGCCAAGAGACTGACCATGTCCTTTGAATCTTTTACCTGTCATCATATATACAGGGAGCAGAACACCATTGCAGATCAACTCTCCAAAGAGGCTGTGCACAGAATAGGAGAAGACTGGTGGATTCAGGAGGACACAGATGGCACCTATTACCAGTACTATCACCGCCCTTTTGAAGAAATACATGATTGATGGGCTATAATTGCCCATTTATATGATGATAGGTTATGATAGTTTTTTGTTTATTTACAAATTACTGTAGATAAAGACTTTTCTGTACATCTTCAGATATATATAGGATATATATGCTCTCTGCGAAGAGCAGGACATCAAATTTTGATACTTTCTTCAGATATAACATGCTCCCTGCGTGGAGATATAACAACAATAGTGACTTAGACAGGCATACTGCCTGCATTTGAATATGCCTCGGCATCTGCAGAATGTAATTTTCTTAAACACTAATGGAAATTACGACTTTTTCCCAGGGGAAAAAAAAAGAAATGCAAAGAAGAAAATAAAATTATACAAAAGGCTTTGAGGCTCCTGGGATGGCCAAGCCTAAGGATACTCAGAGTCTTATGAATGAGAACAAGCTTTAGAATCTAAAAATGACACCAAACTTCATTATTTGAACCAATCCAAGTACATCCTTGCTAGAAATAAAAGTGGAGCTACAAAAATACAAGTTTTCTCCACAAGAAGACTAAGAAATGTATGCCCCTAGAGGAAAATATGAATTGTCACTTGTAAAAATTGATGAGGAAGTATTCTCCTTGAAAGGAGGAATCTTTCCCTTCCAAAAGCCCTCAAATAGTGGATGTGGTTCCCAACACTAGGAATTTGCATTAAATGACAAGGAACACGTTGCTAGATTTTCTCAATCACTGGAAATCCATAATTTATGCAATAATTTCATAATATCCTATTGATTTATTATCCAAAATTCATCCTCTTATAGTAGGGAGAAAGTCCCTAAATTATCTCATCCTACAAATCTTGATAATTTGCCTAATATGTTTACAATATTCTACAAAAATGAATAATATTAGGCACAAATATGAAATTATCTATAAACCTTCCTAATGAACATATTAAAGTTAAAAATATGTCATCTAAAGTAAAATGATAGGTTTGTTGTGCTAAAGAATGGTCATATGGGCCTTAAATTATGTCTATTTTGGAGGCCCATCATACCCCGCTGCTAAAAGTTTTGATCATACTCTGAGAAACTTAGTGACCTAATTGTGCCTCATTCATGTCCCTGGTGGCCTCTCTCTTGTACATTCCTTAGCCCTTTCACTTAAGAAGATTGGTTGTAGGTTCTACAAGGAAAAACACAAATATGTAGTTTTTATTTTCATGATTGTTTAGTATTCCTTGAAGCGCAAAGACATAACTTTCCTCTTTGCAAGTGAACTTTGTTGGCTTGTAGATCCATTTCATTCACACCCTCTCCCTTCACTCCTTCATTCCATTTCAACATTTTTTTCCAAAACTATTTGTGCATAGATAAATCAAAGTGCTTCTATTTTGATGATCAATTACTTCTTTCCTTTTGTTGCATTCTTATTCTCTTTTCTGCCCTAGATGATTTCCTAATGGGCTCTAGAGTTCTCTATTTTGATTAGGTCTCTCTTAGGCACTGCTATTTTCATTTTTAGTATAACTTTTTGTTCACCTCCATCTTCATCTTTGAGTTTTTCTTTTGGCTAATATCCATCTTCCTCTGCTTCTACATTACTTTCTTCTTCGATGTGGGATTTATATGGTTAGATCCACCCCCCATAGCCTTCAATAAAACTTTCGAAAGTTGGCAAGACAATTCCCTATTTTTGCTACAAGTTTTAGATATTTATGTGTAATAAGGGCTTTTAAGACAAAGGCAAAAATACATTACCTAGAGGAAGGTTGATTTCATGCTCACCCAAAAATAATTGCAATTCCCCTCATCAGGATCAATTCGAAGGAAATATCCACATTTAATTTTTGTTTCTAAACTTTTATCAAACATTTCCCATAGGCTTTACAACTGAAAAAAATGAAAATCTTGCATGTTTCTTGTTCACATATGGCAAGGCGAAATATGTATTTACCCTTCTTGTGGGTTTTTTCCTTTGAACCTTAGGGTTTTGGGGTTAAATTCCTCAAAATCAAGGTCTTTTGCAACAAATTATGCCTCCCTATAACATCTTTGTCTTCTCCTGTAGCAGCTTTGTTTCTCATGTATCACACAATCTGCCTCTCCTGTAGCAACCATGTTTCTCATGTAGTAGCCTTCTTTTTGTTGCAGCATCTATGCTCGATCCTATAGTACCTTCAAATCAACTATGTATCTCTTCTGTAACACCCTAGGCAACCCAAGGTATCATCTAGCATGACCCTCGATGCCTTAATGGGCCTCTCTAGATGTTTTAGGAATGAGCATTGATACAACTAAAGTTGAGCCTTATTCTTTTATTTCTTTCTTTGGTAGTGGGCCTGTTGCATGAATTTCCTCTTTTAACCATTTTATCCACTCCTCATAATCATCACCCTTCTTAATTTGGATTTTCCACATAGCATGAGTGAGGGAGTTAGTTGCACTTAATTGGTTGAGGGTGGTTGAGACTATTGACCTAGCCTTAGCTTATAGAACCTCATCTCTCATGCATTGACATCCAATTTCTAGCTATAATACGCTCAAGAAAAGAGGTGAAGAATATTACATACATGTACCTACCTGATGGTTGCTAGAGATGCATGCATGCCATTGTTGGGCTTCATATCATGATGGGTTGAAGGTGTTGATTTCCTTTGTTTGCTTATATAAAAGTCTTCATAGAATGATGATTATTTGACTGATAAGGTTTTTGTGTATTCAGGATTCTTTCCAACGTTCAATCTGCTACACTTGGAGTGGATGGATTATCTGTTGGTGTGCCCCTTCTCACTTTGGAAATGGCTTGATGATGCTCTAGGTGGTTGGATCTTTTACTCTGTAGGTGGAGAAAAATGATTATGGGATTTTGATGTGACTATATAGGGTAGTACAGGAGGAATTTCCCTCCTGTAGCAGTCACTTAATTCTTCTTTAAGACTTTATATTGCATGTGGAACTGAGTGAAAGTTAGAAAGGTACTAGGACTAAAATGATCAGGAGGTGGTGTAGGTTTTTTGTTGCTTTTTTTATGTATGAAAGATTGGAATTTGAAGATGAATTTTAGAAAGGTGGAGTGGATGGGTGATGAAAGTGGTGTTGGGGGACCCTTTTTAACCTTCCCTAAATAATACATGACCTTTTGACCCCTTCCTACAATCAGATTTGCCTCTTGTATCATTTTTAGCTTCTCTAGTAACATTTCAAGATAGTCTCTTGTAGCAGAATTATTTTATGCATATATATCAGATGGTACAATGGATTGACCTAAAAAACTGTTTCGTATGTTACTGTCATCATTATGCACCTCCGCATAAAAGTATTGGTCAATGGATGCACACATATTGAGAAAGATTAAAAATCGTTGGAAGTGATGGAGGCAAATTTCTCGAAACATGTGACTAGAACTTATTGAAGTTTCTTGATCATGTTACCATCATCCATGTGCATATACCCATGAAAAAGCTTAGCCAATGGATGGAAAATTTTCAATATATGATAAAGACAATTTTTTTCTCTGAGTATTTTGGCCTCTAGCAAAACAGATCCCTCTTGTAGCATTTTAGCACAAATAGAAAAATGCATGAGAAAACCTTGGGAATGATGGATGGATGTTGGAAATGGAGAGGTTGATGGATTGACATGGCCTTGGTACTTTTGGATCACCTGAGAAAAGGAGGACAAAGTCCAAGTTTGAATTTCTTTGACTTGGATTTTGATCAACTTTTATTTTGGTAGCTAACTTATTTTTGTTGTTGGCAAAGGTTGAAGAGCACCTACATTCGTTAGAGAGATACGTGGAGCAAATATATTTTTCATTTTTTCATTTTTTTCTTTTAGGCCTACTAGCTACTTCAATGCGTTTTTCAACTAGTACGTCTTCCTAGGCATATCAAAGGAGGTTTTCACCTAGGATCCATTATTTTTCTCTCCATTTTCCTCCTTTTCCAACCCATTGACACAATCATGAAGGTTTCAATCAATGAGCCAATCTTTAGTGCCTCAAAGGAGGTTTTCACATGAGATTTTGTTTTTCCTCTTACTTTTGATTTTTGCATTTTTTTTTTCTATCATACTCTACTTCAAAAAACAAAATATCTTTCAAGTATATGAATACTTCAAATGGAGCCATGTGAACATCAAGATGATAGATAAACTGATGTGTAGCCTCGAAATATATGCTTTGACATGTAGCTTAATTTCAGATATTAAATGCTTTGAGTTTGATGATATCAAGTACTATTGAAGAAGAGAGTGATGCTCCATCTTCTTGATTTTCTGGAACCAAACCTCAATATAGCTTTGATGCCCTTGGTTTTCTTTCTCATATAGATCATTATTAATGTCTTCTTCTACCATGACATTCAAATCTACCTCATTCTTTTTATTATTCTCTTGAACACATGGAGGATCTGATGGTAAACACGAGGGAGTTTTCTCAATCTCTGATTCTAATGTATAATCTTCATCAAGTGCAACCCACGATTCTTTGGTCTTCTCATTTGAATATTCTTTTTTTTGAATGTTTTCCTTCGATGACATCAAAAGAATCTATTTTTTTCAAAAATTTTCCTAAACTAGGATGGACACCATTTAAATCACGAGGATTTGTTTGGATGTATTGTACCTAAACATTGTAAATAGGATGAACTACTTCCTTATGTGGGTTTGGAAATGGTGGTACAAGTAGTTGATTAGGAGTGGATCTTTGAGATGTATTTGTTTTTGGTTGAGGTGGATCGTAGGGATAACATGGAGTTGGGTACGAAGGATATTGTGGATTTCTCCCATAAGGTCCTTGTTGACCTTGTTGCCAAGATTGGTTTTGGGGTTTAGATGACCAAGGTTTCCAAGGAAAGGGTGTGTTACAATTAATTTTAGATGGATGTGCATAACCTTTAAATTATAAATTAGGTTATTGGATCATACTAGGTTGAATAGGTTGCCAAGAACCTCTTGGAGCTACATAACATAGCTAGTTTGGTGATTGACTTGCTCCATTGTCCTCTTGATAAACTTTCTTTAACCTTAGTAATGATGGGAAATATTTAATAGCATGTGATTTCGCATGGAGAGCATAAATATCGTCATCTTCTTTTTCTTGATCTTGCATTCTTAAAATTTCTACTTGTTTTCTTAGATTACTAAGAATTTTTGTTTTACAGTCATCAAACAAATTTATAAGTTTAGGTTGATTTACTAATCTTGATCCTAATTTAATTACTCTTGCCCTACCTCTTGATATGTGTTTGCATGTTTCACAAATTTCTTCAAATGATATTTGGTATACATCACCTCTACTCATGAGATTGAGGAGATCAATACAATTATCCCTAATTATTCTAGGCAAGATGGTTTTAGTGTGTCAGATCCTAAATGATATAATTTTTCCCTCTTAACATTATATATGAACCTCTCGATTAGATCGTCAAGGCTCTCATATTCTTTTTGAGTAATTATAAAGATTTATTCTTTAAGATCATGATCTTTATATTTTTCTAGAAATATATTTTTCATATCATTCCATGATCTTATTGAATTAGTCCCTAAACTCATGAACCATTTAAGGTCTCTGTCCTTTAATGTTTTTGGAAAAAATATCAACTTGTGAGTGTTTAATAAGTAACTATAAGATCTACAAAGGATTTCAAATTCAAAAGAGAAAGCTTTCCATATCCTCTGACCTCATACCATGGAAGTTGGGAAGGAAGTATGGACGAATTTTCTTCATATTCACACTGACATCAGTATCTTGAATGGGAAATCCAAGAGGATATTTTTCATTGTCATCATCTCCATCGATTTATTCTACTTTCTCTGCCACCTCTTCTTTTTCCACCTACAAAAGTGGATGGTGATGTGGTTCTTACTATACCACATGATCAAATGAGGGGGTTTGTTGTTGGAGAAGTAATTTTTGTATGTTTTTATAAAAATAAATTAATGACACATCCCCAACAGCGGTGCCAAAAAGTTAAGAGCGCTAGTATTGTAATAAGAATGTTACAACTCCTAACGCTACCAACTTAAATTATTAACCCAGGGTTCATACAAACTTAATAAGTGTCGGAATTGTATGTGCAGCATGCATTGTGTCCTTATTTTGTTGATCTAATGAAATGAATTTCATAAAATATAACCTAAACTAGTTGCAGAAGTAAATTGTTCTATTCTAATTGCAAACAAAATAAATCAAGTATTCTACTTGAAAAATGGAACTCATTAATCTAATTGAAAATTTCTTGTAAAAAAGAAAGTTAATCTACAACACATAACTAGGAAATTCTAAAACTAAGTCCACTTCACTTGCATTCAAGAGTTTCAAATGTTAAAATTGCTTCTTAAATCTATTTTTTGTTTTGTGCTTGCAGTGGAGGAATAAGTGGTATAGAGTGTTCCTTATGTCCCATAATAATGGATTCAGATATTAGGGGTAATTATTCATATAGAATAAGTCAAATTTGTACTAGGGATCAAAACTGGTGAAGGAAAGTGATGCTACATGTTTGCTACGGGTGATTGTTACAGGAGGTCTGTAATGCTACAAGAGCGATAGTATTGCTAAATTCCAAAGAAAATCAAATTCAAATGGTATGGAAATTATTTTTTTAATAGGTAGGATGTATTAGGTCTCCATTCCAGGTGTAGTCACTCCAAAATACCCATATTAACATGTTCTGAAAAAGAATAGAAAGTTACTACTCTAAAAACTGGAAATTGAAGAACTAGTGAGGTAGTTAACATATCAAATTCCTGACCTAATCAAGTGAAAATGAAATGGGGTCAAATTTTTTATTAAATTTAATTTTTTATGACCTTATCCAACTCAAATCAACTCAAATAAATCTAATTAACACGTTTTAAAAAATAACATAGAATTACTAGTATTTTGCAACAAGGGACTTCCAGAAATTCTGGATTTGTGAACTAGTAAACCATTCCAAGTAGCTAAATGATTAAGATAACTTTTCAAAGTTGTTATAAGGATGCATCATTCTTATGAATCTATATATAAGTTGAAAATAAATTACTTCAATCATTTAACCCAAGCCTACAGCAAAAGAAGTATCAATACTAAATGCAGAAATAGGAAAAACAAGAATAAGAGATGCATGTGAATAGCCAACCCCAAGTATATTCAAAGTCCTATGAGGGAGAAAAATCTTTAGAAGCTAAAAATGACATCAAAATTCATTATGTAAATCAATCCAAGCACATCCCTGCTTGAAATGAAAGTGGAGTTGTAAAAATACAAGTTTTTTCCACAAGAAGTCTAACAAATACATTCCCCTAGAGGAAAAATCAAATTTTTACTTATACAAATTGATGAGGAAGAATTATCATTTAAAGGAGGAATCTTCCCCCTCCAAAATCCTTCAAATAGTGGATCTGGTTCCCAGGACTAAGAATTTGCATTAAATGAAAAGGAACACATTCCTAGATTTTAACAATCACAAGAGCTGCAGAATTTATGCAATAATTTCATAATATCATGTTGATTTATTATCCAATCTTCATCCTCCTCTACAAGGGAGAAAGTCCCTAAATTATCTCATCGTCCAAATCCTCATAATCTTCCCAATATTCTCACAATATTCTACAAAAATGAATAATATTAGGCACAAATACTAAATTATCTCTAAACCTCCCTGATGAACACATTAAAGTTAAAATAGGTCATCTAATGCAAAAGGGGAGGGTTAATGTGCTCGAGGATGGTTATATGGGCCTTAATTTATGTCTAATTAGTAGGCCCATCACGACCCTCTGGGGGTGGACATGATCATAGCATCCTTTTGCTCTCGGGTGAGCAGCCTCCAAATCTCTGCCCATATTGATATCCTTTTGCAAAAAATAATGAAATTGAAAAAATCATTAAGGAACTCCTCAAAATCATAGTTATTCGTCCTAGCACCAGCCCTTATTCATCACTAATGGCCATGGTTCTAAAGAAAGATGGAGAATGGTGCATGTGTGTAGACTTTAGGGCCCTTAACAAGATCACTTTCAAGGAAAGATTTCCTATTCCAGTAGTATGTGGTATGCATTATGAACTGCATGGTGATAATTTTTTTACCAAGCTAGACCTTCGCTTGGGGTACCACCAAATCACCACCAAATACACATGAAGTAAGTTGAAATTCTGAAGACAACCTTCTAAAGTCACAAAGACCATTATGAATTCTTGGTCATGCCATTTGGTCTCTATAATGCTCCATCCAATTTCTAGAGCCTCAGGAACCACTTTCTGAAACCATATCTCGAAAAATTCATTCTAGTATTTTTCGATGACATTCTCATCTCCTATATAACATGGGAAAACACCTTCAACATGTTGATAAGATATTGCCATTGCTCCAAGATCAAAAATTATTTGTCAAATTATCCAAGAGCTCTTTTGGCATGGAAGAAGGAGAGTATTTGGGACACATTGTGGGTCATGACAAAGTAAAGGTTGTACAATTTTTTTGTAGGTTCAAACTATAAATTATGATATGCTAAAACAATTGACTTGAATCTATTCTACTCATCAATGGAAAGAATAAATGATCGATGAAATCATGAAGCATATAAGAGAATGAATTTAGTCACACATAACACAATAATTTTCATGGGAAAGCCTCAGCTGAAAACCCCTACTGTTATGTGGAATTTTGCATCTATGGATAAACACAACTTCCCTAAGTGGGTTGCTACACTTAGAACAACATAATTAAAGAGTTTAAAATTTTCCTATAGAGGATAAATAAGACAAGGGACCTAATTGTTATCTTTCGCTTCCCTTTTTCTCCTTTGAATAGTTCCCTTCGCTCCTTCTCGAACTGAATCCGCTCGAGCAGTACTCGCAATCATAAACATAGGAAAAAATTCAATCAAAGCAAGAGATTTATTTACTATAAAGAAATGGAATCGAAAGCATTTACAAATATAATCATCATACATAAAGACAAGAATATGGGAAAAGGTGTAAACAACTTTACTAAGTAGAAGGAAGATTTACAACCAAAGACGTTTGATCGCATGCCTCGCATCTAGCTTGAGTTCTGTCCTTCATCACACCAAAATAACAACACTCCAAAAACATAAAAATACTTTCTTATGATCTCAAACTTCAAACCAACAGTATCTACTTACAATTCTTCAAAGTCCAAGCCCTCATCACTATGATGAGTGCTTAATTTATAGGGAAATGGTGGTGGTTTTGTCATCAATTGGGCATTGAATGGCTTTCCAATTTTGGAGTTATTTTCCATGGAGGAAGGGATGAGAGGATAGGAGATTATTTGATTCATTCCCTATCCAATTTCGAGCTCATAGGAGAGGATAAGAGGTGGGAATCTTCTAGAATGCTCTAGAATGTGGGAATATTCCCAAAACCCTATGAAGATTTCACTCAATCTCACCCAGCGCGGGTCAAAGTGGGCCTAGGTGCTCTGTAGAGTAGGCTTAAATGGGCCTAAGTGCTTTGGAGTGTAGTTACGCCTGACCAAGGCTGCATTGGTCCCTTAACGAGTCATTCCAGGAAGGTTTTAGGCTAGGAAACTCTCAGTAATAATGGAATTCAATCTGATGACTTGTCTAGGGCATGTAACAACTCAATTAGCATTTGATGAGCCCTAATAGTACTGATTTGAATGTTGGGAGTGATGTGCCAAAATAGACCTGTAACAGTTTCCCCCTAAATCATGAAGTACAAAATGATAATGTTGTGTGATATGCTTTACGATGTGATGAGGAGGTTTTGAAGTGGATGGTGACCTGCATCAATTACAATACATAATATCATGATATTTTGGATTTTTCATGAATCACTGAGGGAATGCATACCCATGCTCAACATAGAAACTTTTCATTACATGTACATAAATCATATAGTTGTCTACAGATATATACCCATGATAGGATGACCATCTGTGTAAAGCCATCGTAGAGATTATTTAGTACTTCCCTGAAATCGCAGCCCAGATGGATGAAACTAGATCCGAGATCTTCTATCTCGTTCAGTCATTTTATCAAGTACGAGTCTAACCATGTGAATATGTGATCTGAATTTGAACATGGGAAGACACCGTCTGATTACCAGCCAATAATGTAAGTTGTTAATAGATGCGAGAGATCACCGATAATGATAATGATTCTCAAGGTACTTTTAGTTCCAGTCTTCGTAGCCTGTCAACAGAGACCAACATGAGCTCTTACTATGCCTGGTTTTGTTAGATGTTTTGCACATGATATTCAACACAAAACATGTCACAAGTGTGTCCATCAGAAGAAGCTCAGAAAAATATTTCCAAAGGTATATCACACTTCCATAACCATTTTCTAGATTAGAAGATATGATCAAAATGAATAAGTGATTCTTGGTTATGCATGTTTTGAGGTCAGTTGCTGCGCACAATGACAAATTTAGTACAAAATCAGTTTCTGAAAGAATGGTAAGGAATTTTTCAAAAGTGAAAGAGGTTTTTGTTCATAACATATCAAATAAAAAAAAAATCCTTTCATTTTATACATAGGTGCTACTATGTGGGAGATATACAGTGATATTTTGAGCCTACATTTAAACAAAGCAAAATTTTCATATTTTTTACTGTTTTAGTCATTTTAGTGCAGGGACATTTTACAACAGATGGAAAGTAATTTTGAGAAAAAAAAAAGAGGATTTTGTTAACCATGAGCCATATAACAAAAACCTCTTTCAGTTTATTCACAGGTATCAAGAATTGGGATATGTGACTAGATATTTACATCTCATTTTCATAGATTTAAATTTTTAATGATTTTTTGTTTTAGAGATGATTTTGTGGAACAGATTGCGAACAACTAGAAACGAATTTCCCAAGTTTGAGAGAGGTTTTTCTCCAAAATGACCTTATATACAAAATAATGTTTTAGTTTTGTAACAAGTTCTATGGTTTATGAGATACGAGTTCATCTTCAACACCTATTTTCATAAATTCGGCCCAAATTTAATGTAACTGATTCTATTTTGAAGAAAATGGTTTAGTTCAATCCATTAGTAAAAGGATGAGAAAATGTATATATTTTATGAATTTTATAGTGTAGGGGTTGGATTTTGGTAGAATTCTGGACTCTTGAGAAAGCCTTGAGCTTCATTGTACATTCATTTTTATTATTTTGGCTAAGGAATTGAGACCAGGATTTGCAGCACTCTTTGGGATTCATGTGGCAATTTGTCTTGGTACAGTGCTTCTCTTTGTGATTGTGAATTTGTTTATGTGATTTCATTTCTATATTATTTCTTCTTACATAAACAAACAAGAGTGTAAGTAGAATTCATTGAAAGTGCAATGTTCTACTTGAAGTTTGCTTTAGTTGTTTGATGTTTTCAGTTGTTTGGGGAGGATTCATGATTTATCTTGCCCTCTTCAACACATCACCTATATTTTCCCTCCATATCACTAAAATTTAAGTGCCAAAACAGTTGCCTACCTTGCCCAATCGAGATCTCTACAGAACTGAGCTTCAATCCCCGCACCCTAAAATGTGTCTTTCCCTTTGAGCCAACAAATCACCATTTTATCAAATCAAACTCCTTGCACATATACCTAGCCTAAAATCAAAAGATATTTCAGTCATCTCAAGCCTTATAGATCATCATTTGCTGAGATTGACCTGGAGAGAGCCCTCTCCTGACCTGATAGGGCTAGCTACCAGGCTGAGCGTGGTTTGATGTTGGCCCTGGATCCTGCCTTTTCAGCCTGAGGTAAATCTAGGCACTAACATAGTGGCGACTCCACTTGGGAAGAAATTGTTTGTTTGTTGGTATTTTTTGTTTTATAAATGACAGACAGAGTCTGAAGATTAGCCAGGTAGCCTTCGAAATGCTTTTTCTTTGAATTAGTGCAAGTAGATAAAAGCTACTTCAGTCAATCTCTGGTCTAGTCTTATAAACGGAATATCTAACTTGCAAATTGCCACAGTAACATGTATCAAGTTCAGATCTGATTGTTGATGGTGGAAAACGATTAGGCACATATGAAGGTTGAAATCATCTACCTGGTGACTCCACTGTTCGAAGTCTCGAGTTTCAAAATATTGAAGGTGGCTCCACTGGCTAAATGAAGGACTCAGATGTTGCTTCTATTTTTTCAAAGTATTCATGTATCAATTTTTCTAATCTTCCTGGTTTTCCTAATAAATTACCAAAGGATGCATACATTTTGAGTAATGGCCCTAAATTCAATGGGGAAGATCTGACTTTGACTCTAGAACACATAGAAAATTTTAAAACATTTGTGGACATTCTTAGAGTTAAAAAGGAAGATGTCTTCATCAGATTGTTCTTTGATTCGTTTCAAGGAAAATGTAGAAAATGGATTGAAGGTTTTCCTATCAGATCTATTAAGTCCTTTGCAAATTTTTGGCATATCTCTCTTGCAACATGGATGGAGAAAGAGGAAGAATTCAAAATAGAGGTGCCCTCTATTCAAGGTTTTAGAGAATGGGAAGATATGTGCATGGATGATGAGGTAGATGAGAACTTTGCTTCATCTCTTTCTTCTTATCTGAAATCCTGTCAATGCTGCCATGAAGTTAAGCTCAATTCTTTTCAAGAGTTTGCCATCAAAATTGAAGGAGATCTAATTGAATTGGAGACCCAAATACAGTCCCAGGATCTATACTGTCGAGTCCCATTCTTTGGGGACCTTTTTCAGCAGAAGGAACAGAAGGTGAAGCTGCCCATGGATATTTGCATTGATAGTTTGCAGTTGGCAGCATGCATTGAGGAATTGGGGCAACAAACAGAGTCTGGTTTTTTCAATCCTATTGCAATGTACATGGAAATTTTTTTTAGTTTAAATGATAAATCAAATTGTCTTTTACACAACCAGGCTTGTTATGTGCATGTATGGCTGTCAGCATTTACATTTGTGTCCTGGTTGAAGCACTTTCAAGCAGCATCCTTGTAACAATTACTTGATTGGTTGATATGGAATTACAACATTAATTGATCTATCAATTTTGCAGCAAAGTGGGTTAGATTTGTACATAAATAAGCTACCCGAGGCAGCATTCAGTTTTCAGTATTTGTTTATGTACAGGTTGCAGTATGTGTATGTTTTTGGATTGGTATGAGTTTTTTTGGGTTTGCAATTATTTGACTCCATGCCCAATGGATGAGGCACTTGGTCTACAGTGTTCTTGACACCTCCAAGGAGTTTCCATCCCCAATGGAGCCGATGTTCGTTCCAGTCTTCACAGCCTGTCACTAGAGATCAACATGAGATCTTACTATGTCTCGTTTTGTTAGATGTTTTGCATCAGCACAAAACATGTCACAAGTGTGTCCATCAGAAAAAGCTCAGAAAAATGTTTCCAAAAATATATCATGCTTCCATAACCAGTTTCTAGATTAGAAGATATGATCAAAATGAATAAGTGATTCTTGGTTATGCATGTTTTGAGGTCAGTTGCTGCGCACAATGACAACTTTAGTACAAAATCAGTTTCTGAAAGAATGGTAAGGAATTTTTCAAAAGTGAAAGAGGTTTTTGTTCATCACATATCAAATAATAAAATTTCCTTTATTTTATGCACAGGTGCTACTATGTGGGAGATATACAGTGATATTTGGAGCCTACATTTAAACAAAGCAAAATTTTCATATTTTTTACTGTTTTAGTAATTTTAGTGGGGGGCCATTGTACAATAGATGGAAAGTAATTTTGAGAAACCCTTAGAGTTTTTTGTTAACCATGAGCCACATAACAAAAACCCCTTTCAGTTTATTCACTGGTGTCATTAATTTGCATATGTGACTAGATCTTTACAGCTCATTTTCACAGATTTAAATTTTTAATGATTTTCTATTTTAGAGATGAATTTGTAGAACAGATTGCAAGCAACTGGAAACTAATTTCCCAAATTTGAGAGAGGGTTTTCTCCAAAATGACCTTATCTACAAAATTTTTTTCAGTTTTGTAACAGGTGCTATGGTTTATGAGATACGAGTTCATCTTCAACACCTAGTTTCAGAAATTCGGCCCAAATTTAATGTAACTGATTCTATTTTGAAGAAAATAGTTGAGCTCAATCCCTTAGTACAAGGATGAGAAAATGCATATATTTTATGAATTTTGTAGTGTAGGGGTTGGATTTTGGTAGAAGGTTGGACTCTTGAGAAAACCTTGAGCTTCATTGTACATTCATTTTCAGTATTTTGGCTAAGGAATTGAGACCAAGATTTGTAGCACTCTTTGGGATTCATGTGGAAAATTGTCTTGGTACAGTGCTTCCATTTGTGATTGTGAATTTGTTATGTGATTGAATTTCTATCTTATTTCTTCTGAACTAAACAAACATGAGTGTAAGTAGAATTCATTGGAAGTGCAATGCTCTACTTGAAGTTTGCTTTAGTTGTTTGATGTTTTCAGTTGTTTGGGGAGGATTCATGATTTCTCTTTCCCTATTCAACACCTAACCGATATTTTCCCTCCATCTCACTAAAATTTAAGTGCCAAAACAATTGCCTACCATGCCCCATCGAGATCTCTACAGAACTGCGCCTCAATCCCCACACCCTAAAATGTGTCTTTCCATTTGAGCCAATAAATCACCATTTTATCAAATCAAACTCTCTTGCACATATACCTAGCCTAAAATCAGAAGATATTTCAGTCACCTCAAGCCTTATAGATCATCATTTGCTAAGATTGACCCGGAGAGAGCCCTCTCCTGACCTGGTAGGGCTAGCTACTAGGTTGAGCGTGGTTTGATGTTGGCCATGGATCCTGCCTTTTCAGCCTGAGGTAAATCTAGGCACTAACAGGTACTACAGTACATTCTACAAGGTGTGAATGGATGTTTTGATGTCGAACACCATACAAAGTCTTTCCGTCGAAGGCCAGTGATGTCAACTTATCGTTGGAGGCGAGAAACTTGCCATTGATGTATGCAAGCCTCAAGGTACTGGAGCAGTGTTTCTAAGTCAACTTCTTGGATAATGTGCTGATGTTGACAAGAAAATACTCATTGCAAGAGGGCCTTGATTTATCCCAAATCAACGACACGAAACGAGAGTAATGATTTTGGAGACGAAATGTGTTTGATGACACAAGGTTCAGGAATAGCAGTCATGAAAATAAAGGTTTATGAGTATTGCAAAGGATGAATTTAACTGAGTGACTTCTCTTGAACATGTCAGCGACACTAAATGAATTGGCATCATTGACCCAAAACCAAAGCAATGGATGGTATTATAGACCATAGGTATGATAACCATCAAGCAGATTATCCAACCCAGGTAGTCACAGAGATGAAGTGAAAGTGTCATGTTCAAGAGCGACCTCCTATCATAAAGTGGTTTACCCATTTTCCCCTTATCCTAAATCATTGTTGACCAGTACCTTTTTATTTTTTATCAAGCTTGAGGAGGATAACATATGGTTGTTGCATAAATCCACCCTTCGGGTGAATCCATCGCTATGTGATGTTTTAACGAGTCTAGCAAAGGTGAAACTCAGTCTTGTCATGATGAACAAGTTTGTCACTATTTGATGTTTTAACAAGTTTAATGAAAATGATAAATTGGTCCTTTTCATGTTTAGAGAGTTTGAAAAGGGACAAAAAGAAAACTCCACAAGTTCTTTTTCATAAATTTGTCACTCAAGTCCAAAAATGTGTAAAATAATATGAGAGAGAACCTATTGACCATGTTCGATCAACGTATTCCATTTTTGTAAGTAATCTGTCTCAGTCTGGAAAAAGGTTAAACTTATACTGAGTAGATGTCATTTCCAATCCATTTACGAGCTAAAAATGACAAGTGCTTGGCAACCTTTTCATGTTTCTAGAGTCTGAAAAGAGCTTAAAGAGGAATTCACTTAGAGGAACGATTGGTGTCTAGGATAGCAACTGGTTCTGGTGATGTTAGAACTTCTCAAAACATGTTGAATTATCTGAAGAGGTTGGCTAATAAGATCACTCATTGCAACTATTCCTCAAAAAGGTAAAACAACCAAGTGAAAGCGTATGATTAGCCAAGCAGATAGTGACGATGGAAGGAGAGAAAACAAGGCTCATTTGACAGGAGAGGCTGATAGAATGGAAATCACGAGGGTTAAAATGGAGATGGGTTCATTTTTACATAAGCTTAAGCCATAGGGAACTATTCTTGGATTCAGTTTCATGTTTACACAAGCTTGAAACGAAAAACTATGCTTGAATTCAGTTTCATTTTTACACAAGCTTGAAACAAAAAAATATGCTTGGATTCAGTTTCATTTTTACACAAGCTTGAAACAAAAAACTATGCTTTAGATTAGTTTACATGCCCCCAGCATGATGACCCCATTCTAGGTGCATGTCCCCTAAGCTTCATTGCATTCTCCTAAGTAGACTAATCGTGGCTATCAGGTGGATGGAATGAAGGTTCATTTATGAGATCAAGTGAAAGACTCGACTCGGATTTTACAAGATCTAATCAAAGACTCGAGTTGGAACTTTGCTCCGAGGGACCTTGTTTCATTTTTTTAATGAGTTTGACACAAGACGAGAAACTCTGCTCAGATTCCTTGTTTCATTTTTTAACGAGCTTGACAAAAGACAAGGAACTATGCTCAGGGACGTGTTTCATTTTTTAATGAGGTTGACATAGTAAAAGGACTATCCTAATATTCCTTGTTTCATTTTTTAATGAGCTTGACACAAGAGAAGGAACTATGCTCAGGGACCTGTTTCATTTTTTAATGAGGTTGACACAGTAAAAGAACTATCCTCATATTCCTTGTTTCATTTTTTGACAAGCTTGACACAAGAGAAGGATTTATGCTCATACCCTTTGTTTAATTTTTTAACAAGGTTGACACAAGACCAAGAACTGTCCTCATATTCCTTGTTTCGTTTTTAACAATTTTGAGACAAGACAAGGATCTATGCTCATGCCCTTTGTTTCATTTTTTAACGAGGTTGACACAAGACTAGGAACTATCCTCGTATTCCTTGTTTCATTTTTTTTAACGAGGTTGACACAAGACTAGGAACCATCCTCATTCCCTTTGTTTCATTTTTTAATGAGGTTGAAACAAGACTAGGAACTACCCTCATATTCCTTGTTTCATTTTCTAACGAGCTTGACACAAGACAAGGAACTATGCTCATATTCCTCATTTCATTTTTTAATGAAGTTGACACAAGACAAGGAACTATCCTCATTCCCTTTGTTTCATTTTTTAACGAGGTTGAAACAAGACCAAGAACTATCCTTATATTCCTTGTTTCATTTTTTAAATAGCTTCACACAAGACAACGAACTATGCTCATATTGCTTATTTCATTTTTTAACAAGGTTTACACAAGACAAGGAACTATCCTAAAAAAGGGTAAAACAACTAAAGAATTATGATCCCATGTCACTCATCCAGCTTTAGTTCCATCCCTCATCAAACCAAAACCACAACGCTCTGGTAGCATAACAATATTTCTTATGATCTTAAACCTCAAACCAACACTATCTCCTTACAATTCTTCAAAGTCCAGCCCTTGATCACTATGATGATTGCTCAATTTATAGGGAAATGGAGGTGGTTTTGTCATTAATTGGGCATTGAATGGCTTTTCAATTTGGGAGTTAGTTCCCATGGAGGAAGGGACAAGAGGATAGGAGGTTATTTGATTCATTCCCTATTCAATTTCAAGCTCATAGGAGAGGATAAGAGGTGGGAATATTCTTGAATGGTCTAGAATGTAGGAATATTCCCAGAACCTTATGAAGATTTCGCTCAATCTCGCCCAACGCTGGTCAAAGTGGGCCTAGGTTCTCTGCAGAGTAGGATTGAATGCGTCTAAGTGCTCTACACCATAGTTACCCTTGACCAAGGCTGCGATGGTCCCTCAAATCATCATTTCAGGAAGGCTTTAGGCGAGGAAACGCTCAGGAATGATGGCATTCAATGTGATGACTTGTCTAGCATGTAGCAACTAAATTAGGGTCTGATGAGCCCTAATAGTATTGATATGAATGTTGGGAATGATGTACCCAAATATACTTGTAACACCTACTATCTGCATATTGAATTAACCAGAAGACCTGAGAAAGACATACAATGCTTGTTCAACCCGAACATTCTTTGCACAAGTACAATCTCACTCACTGCTTCATAACCATCTCAAGCCAATACTTAGCCAAATCTGCTACTTGCCAAGCCCCTACTTCCTTGCATTGTTCCCTTAGGAATTAGCCCATATTTAATTCAGAAATTCCTCACTCATAACTACACCATCCATTCATAGGTCATTCTCTGATTTCATGCACCATTGATTTAATTTAGATGATTTTACAACATATAGTACATTGTCCACAAACTCTAATCTCAAATGGGTCTTCCTCTAAATTGACATGCATGAGTTATTTTTGAATGAATTATTAGTTATCTGATTGATCATTGCATGTGAATTAGATCCAATTCAATTCACTTCACCTATCGCTAGTTCCTCCAACAATTAGAACTAGTTTAACTGAATTTAACTCAGTTAAATGAAATTAAATAATTATAACTCAATCAGAACTCAACCTAGGCCCCTAAAATATAAGGATCACTCTACATGACTCTAGATAGATGCCAAACTCGAATGTACTAAGCCAACTAATTCAACCAAACTTAGTTAATTATTACAAGTTTCTATGAGTAAAGAATTACAATTTAATTCAAGGAAAAATTAAATTAGGATTTTTCTTGATGGTATTTTTAACATTTCTTTTTGCTTTTTTTAACACTCCCTCTCAATAGGAAAGGAAATTAAACTCTATCCTGATATGGTAACTTTGGAATTTTTTGCATGCAACTCTTGTCACCATTGTTGTTGCTACTCGAACATTTGCAACTGAAAAGCATCCAAATAAATAAACTGAATAAATTGTGTCTACAATTGTCTACTGGGAAAATTGTGTTGTTGTTGACTCAACCCCTGAGCCACCTGCTCTGATGTCAACACTGCTCTACAGTCGCTAGTATCTAACTGACACTAATCCTCCTGCTACTGAATATTGGGGTCCCCTATGGCAAGGTAATGATCCATGAGAAAAAAAACACCTCAATGGATCCTACCCAATTTCTGAAACTCTTGGACTAAGGCTTCATATCTCTCCACCTCACACCTAGAGGTATTGATGCATGTGCTCCTTCTTCCCACTTCGCTCGAAATATCCCCCTACTAGAGGTCTCTACTGGAGTGGATTTCTCCACTTGGCCTCCTCTCTTCTTCTCCAATTATTTCCTCTCTATAACTTATTGAGGCTACTTCTTAAGCTTCATGTGGAAAGGTAATTCATGCTCCTTCTAAACTACCGAGTCTCTAACCTTTGCCTTTCTCCTTAATTCTTTTCATGCATATTTTACCTCAAGTGCAAATAGGTTGTTTACTCACACATCGTTCTATTTCACCTATTCCATGGTGATTTGTCTAAGGAAAACCTTTCCTTTGATAAAAGTCACATCATAGCCATGATATTCCAATACGGCGACAGAAACAATATTCTTCTTTTGTCCTGGAACATACATCACATTTTCGATTTTGAGAGGGGAGCCTGGCTCCCTCTAAAAAGTAACAAAATCGATTTTGATTGGGCTATACCTCCCATCAGCTCCAAACACTATGTTATGCTTGAGGTCTTTCTCCTCCAAGTCACATAAGAGATCTTTATTTCCTGTCATATGGAATGAGGAACCACTATCGAGATACCACATGCTTCCCATTATAGTGCTTGACATGCATGTGATGAGAGTGAAATCATGTTTGAATTGTGAAGCTAGAGCTTTGCCTGTTGTTGCTACTGGAGGCTCCTTCTTACTTGTTTTATTCCACAAGCATTTCGTGGCATAGTGCCCGAACTTGTGACAGTGAAAACAATTGCTGTTCAACAAGTCCTTCTTTCCGCCCTCCTCACCTTCATACTTATTTCCCTTGGCGTTAATTTCTTTTCCAACTAATGCAATTACTCTTCCACTTCATTGGATGAGGTCTCATCTCTGGTGTTCCGCCGAATCTCTTCCTGTATCAAGTCGGACCACAATCTCTCCCACTTTGGCAGCTTTTCTCTCCCATTAAATGAGCCCTAGTATATGTGCCAACCCTTGGGAAGTCTTAGAAGTGCTTAGTTGACGAGATCATATTTTGTAGTAGTAACCCTAACACTTCTAAACTCATCCTCACATTGGGTGAACTTGGTTAAGTACTTCGGAATTGAATCACCCTTCATCTTGATCCTTTTGAGTTTTTCATTCAGTGCTAGCTTCTTGTGGTCACTACTATTTTGAAACAGGTTTTTTAATTCCTTCCACATCAAAAATGGATTTTCCTTACCATGGATATTCAATATAATATGGTCTCAAACACCTTATAGGATAATCCTTCTTTTATTTTCCAAACACTTTCTCCGCTCTACCAGATCTTTAGCATCAAATGTTGGAGGCTTCGGGATATCATGATCTATGAATTCCTTCAACCCATTGTCTTCCAACACTTCCTTCATCGTTCCCTTCCAACCTGTGTAATTTGAGCTACCTTCAAGGGCATACTCAAGTCTCAAACCGTAGAACGACATCATGCTGGCTCTGAAGTATGAAACTACAAATTCAATTTCATGTGCACACAAAATTCATATTGTCCTCTTCTATATTAATTTTAGCTCTGATACCATTTAGAAATTCCTTTTAGATTCAAATTGTAGATTGTAATATGCTAGAACAATTGACTTGAATCTACTCTATGCATCAGTCGAAACAATAAACGATCGATGAAATCACGAAGCATATAAGAGAAAGAATTCAATCATACATAACACAATAATTTTATGGAGAAATCCTTAGCTAAAAACCCTTTCTAAATTTATATTGCATTAACCAGAATATCTAAGAAGAAAATACAATTCTTCTTCAACTTGAATAATCTCTACACAAGTACAATCTCACTCACTACTTCACAAGCTAGCTTAAGCCAATACTTAGCCAAATCTGTTTCCTGATAGGACCCTACTTACTTGTGTTGTTCCCTTGGGAATTTTCCCATATTTAATATCGAAATTAGTCACTCATAACTAGGAAATCAATTCATAGGCCTTCCTCTGATTTCATGCACCATCAATTTAATTTAGATGATTTTACAATTGAAAGTACATTGTCCCTGAACTCTAATCTCAACTGGGTCTTCCTATGAACTGACATGCATGAGTTATTTTTGAGTGAATTATCAGTTATTTGGTTGATCACTGCATGTGAATTAAATCCAATTTAATTCACTTAACCTCTCACTAGTTCCTCCAATAGTTAGAACTAGTTTAATTGAATTTAACTCAGTTAGACTGAAATAAATAATTACAACTCAATAAAAACTCAACTCGAGCCCCTAAAATTTAGTGATCACTCTACATGAATCTGGAAAGAATCTCAATTCAAATTTATTGAGCCAACTAAGTCTACTTAAATTAGTTAATTGTTACAAGTTTCTATGAGAATAGAATTACAATTTAATTCCCAATTTAATTGAAGGACAAATTAAATTAAGATTTTTCTTGATGTTATTTTTAACATTTCGTGTTGTTATTTTAAACAAGGGTTGATCTAAGAAATATTCAGGCAATGCAATATTGGACCCAATTAAAAATATTGAAGAATTTACGGGGATTTTTGTGTGTCACGGGCTATTATTGCAAATGTGTCCAAAATTATGGACTCATTGCCTAACGCCTCATTAATATTCTCAAGAAAATTTCATTTCTATGGACTAGCGTAGCTCAACAAGCCTTCTTGGTTCCCTAACAGGCGATGTGATCCACTGCAGTATTGGCCTTAATAGACTTCACCAAATCTTTTCTGATTAAATGTGATGGTTCAGGTATGGGCATTGGTGCAGTATTAATGCAGGAAGGTAGACCATTGGCTTTCACCAGTCAAAAACTTAGTCGCAAACATCTGGGTCAATCTACATGTGAGAAAGTAATAATGACCATCTTACATGTAGTATACACATGGTGACCATAATTATTGCAGCATCATTTCCAAATCCGCATTGATCATGATAGCCTAAAATATTTTTTAGATAAACATTTATCATCACCACAATGAAATAAATGGATTGCAAAAATATTGGGATATTATTATGAAATAATTTATAGGAAGGGGCGTGATAATGTAGTGGTTGATGGCTTATCACACCAGTTTGAGGACAAGGGCACCATGTTATCCATCTCTATACCCATACCATATTGGATTGAAGAATCTTGTCACAAATGGTTATCCCACCCTTATCTGTCCCAACTCATTAAAAATGTTACAAGAAGATTCAAATTCCTCAGAGGGTTACCCTTGTAAGGATGAGTTTCTCCACTATCAAGATAAGGTGGTATTGGCCTCGACCTTTACCCTTAAACCCCACATCTTGGAAGAGCTTCATTCCTCTCCCATTATTGGACATTCATGATTTGAAAAGACTTACGCACATGCACGTTGCTATTTCTTTTGGACCAGCATGAAGCATTGAATTCTTACTTTTGTAGGTGAATGCCAAGTATGATAGTGCACCAAAGGGGAAACGATTAAGCTATATGGCACCTTGCAATCATTTTCACTCCTTGCTTCCATATAGATAGATCTTTCCTTGGATTTCATTACAGGTCTCCAAAAGTCAAGAAACAAATCCATCATCATGGTGGTTGTTGAAATTCTTTCCAAATATTCTCATTTTCTTGCTCTCCCACAACCATTTACCCAAACATTGGTGGATTAAGTTTTCATGGACCAAATATTCAAACTACATGGCATGCCGACTTCCATTATGTTCGATCAAGAACCCACTTTCACGAACACTTTTTGGTAGGAATGTTTCAAGCTACATGGCACACACCTCCAAATGAGTACAACCTATAATCCCCAAACCCATGGTCAAACAAATAAAAGGATATGATTCCTACATGTGAAACAAGGGAGTCCAGAGGTCCACACCTCCACCCTCAAAGTAATACCATGATTCACCTCCTTCCCAGGAAGTCCAGAATCCAATGCCAAATTAAAACCTGAATCTAATGTTTAGTTCTACAATCTTGTGCTACTTGTCCTCTTAGTGAATAATTACAAAGTTGTTGTTCTAAGTTAAATTCCCTATGTGCATTTGATTCCATCTGACAATGCTAATGAAAAAAAAAAATCCATCCCCAACCGTCCCTTCTCTACTACACAGTCTGTCGGGCAATTCTGTCACTCCCTTTCGTGAAAACACTCACCTTCCAAGTTCCCTGACATCCCCTATCTCAGGCGGTCCATCCCTTGGAAAGGGCTCCTTGCATCGGAAGGTCCAAAAGCAAAGGCATATCCAACCCTCAAAACCAAGGGCATATCCTATCTCAAAACTATCATACTAGACATACGATGCTCATGGAAATCAATGGACACTATTGGGTATAAGTGTCCCACAATGGCCCTGCTCCTGAACTGCTTTACCAACATACTATTACATGTTCCAATTCCTTTTGCCACTGCTACTAATTCTTACAGTCATTTTCAATTACACAACTAGGCATTTCCATTCTTTCTTGTACCAAGAACGTAATTTCCATTAGACAAAAAAGAATTGAAATAAATTCAAATCATACCTCATTGGTAGCCCGACAATAAGGTACACTAAAAATTCTATTTACTTCCTATCCTAACAAGTCAAACTAGATCTTTTACCGAATCACCATGTATAAACATATCACATCTACTTAGATCAAACACAACCATCATAATCAAAATCATAAATCACATGTAACCATCATAAATCGTTGTTAGATCACATGCAAATATAAAACTGAAATAAAATATTGATACTTATCTTTCCATGATTCTTTTGCTTCTACCTTTGTTCTTTATCATTTTTTTACACACACTAAAT
The DNA here is from genome assembly GCA_031772625.1 of Pinus tabuliformis. Taxonomy (NCBI): domain Eukaryota; kingdom Viridiplantae; phylum Streptophyta; class Pinopsida; order Pinales; family Pinaceae; genus Pinus; species Pinus tabuliformis. Next base: position 84,248,669 of record CM062811.1, on the reverse strand, counting down.
CGGTAGCCAAACATGACAAGCACCCAGTGCCTTATCTTTAAGCAACAAGGGAATCTAGAGAGTAAACAACCTCCTCCCTCAATATCAGTAATAATAGTATACCAAGACTAATCGCCTTAAACCTCAATAGAAAAAACAAAGGCCAAGCAATACCATACATACTTGTCCCATCACATTATACAACATATACACATACATAGTGTATAACAAAACACATACACCAACACTTGATGTACAACATGAAATGTACACCTACAAGAAGTGTACAACACAACACATACACCTACACCCACTGTACAACATGACACATGCACCTACACATGGTGTACAACATGAAACATACAACTACACTCGGTGCACAACACCACACATACACCTTAACCTAGTGTACAACATGACTTATAGACCTACACCTAGTGTACAACACAACACATACACTTACAACCAATGTTTAATAAAAGCCATACACGTACTCATCATATAATACCATGAATACACATGTTGCGATAGAATGACTACATAATACCTGTAGCACCAATGAAATATACACAACGCAACATGTACAACACGTAATAAATACCACATGTATAATAGTACCACATGTACAACATGTACACAATTGTCATCTACACAATGTGTATATAGCACCACACATATACGACACCACCTGGACAACGTGTACACAATACGACATGTACATTGCACCACCTACACAACGTGTACACAATACGACATGTACATTACACCACCTACAGAACGTGTACACAACACTAGCTATATGACATGTACATAAGACCACATGTACATAGCACCATTTTCACAACATGTACACAACATCACATGCATGCAACACCAGATGTACCACATCTACATAGCACCAAATGCACGCAACACCGCATGCATAATCATGCACAGTGCACCATATGTCCATAGCACGACATGTACAACCTGTAAACTCAACCATATGTACCCAATAACACATATACAACATGTAAATTGCACCAAATGTACATAGCACTAGATATACAACATGTACATTGCACCAAATGTTCATAACACCACATTCAAAACAAATATATAGAAGCATCTGTACATAGCAATGCATATAAGACATGTACTTAGCACCATCGGTACCCAGTGCCACATATGCAATCATACACGCAACATCATATATGCAACATGCACTCATCATCAACAACATCATATATGCAATGTCCACTCAACATCATGTATGCAACATGGACAAAACATCATGTATGTAACTTGCACACAACATCATACATGCAACATGCACACGACATCATATATACAACGTGCACACAACATCATAGGTAGAACATGTACAATAGATACACAACATTACTATTGCACATCTAGAAACCACATTGTCTCTACCAAGAAACCTTACTTATAGTGTATTTCCACTATCCATGTTGGTCCCAACATGTCACATATCACATTGCTTTCATTCCTAATGTATCCCTCAACATCACGTTTTATAATATAAACATATGCATAGTATAAACACTTAGTATCAATTCATATCCACATGATACTAACCTCATAGATTTTTCTGGACTACTATGTCCACTTGATTTCAGGAACTTCTTCATGCCATTCACCTACATAATAATTCATTCCTCCACTAGAATGATCCTTAACAACCCTTCCAAACAATAGCATATATACATATATATCCAATATAGAGATCAACATAAAATAATCATGATCTATGATGACCCTGTCGAAAAACTGGCATACATACACACATATATATAATTATTAGTATAAATAAATCATGATCCTTGATGGGTCAGTCAGAAAACTACACACACAGATATCTATATATATATATATATATATATATATTATATTTATTTATTTATGTGAACATAAGCATGAAACAATCCTAATCACCTCGTTAGTCAATGACATACATGCATACATACATATATACATATATGCATATATGAACATCAATCATAATCATAGTCAGAACACAATTACCTGATATACTAAGGTCTAGGTTAAGAGAACTCCCTTTATCTGTGTACAACATTCACAACATTTAGAGAAACAATTCTCAACATGGCCAAGGAATTTGACGCCTCAAATCCATTTTCTTTACCTTTCCAGTTACCTTTCTCATGACTGTTGTGCCACCATCCATTTACACCAATGGACCCAACGAATCCAATTGGATATCATACTCTTTCCCTATACAACCCTTATACATTCTCCATCAACTTTCCTCTTTCCCAAACAAATTCCCAAAACCCTCAAATCTTAAAACAGAAGAACAAGAAACAACACAAAGAAAACAATGAAAACCAATAGCAATATGACATGACAAACAAAGTGGCATGGCCATGCACCATACATAAACAAAACCACAAATCAAGCACAAACAAATCACAATAATTGAAGGCATAAAATTAATAACAAACACCATGACTCAATCCCCATGGGTTCCCCATGCTTCCAAGGTAAATCTCAACTTAAGCCTTCTTCAAGATTTCATGGTAGTCTCGTTTGCGATTCAATCCCCGTCATCAAGTTGTCATAAAAACATAATTGTTAGTGAACAAATAAATATAACAATATACCATTTATATTACCTTGTTGTGCCACACACACTGCGTTGTAACTGAACACACATGTCATCCACATGTTCAAAATATCAAGACATCATATCTATTAATTTGAAATCAAACTTCACCAAGCCTAACAACTAGGTCATAATCAACAATCAACTCACATTCATCAATCATAATACATAATGATAAACCTATCACCTACTTACACTCAAGTACATATCAATTGTTCTTAGCACATATGTGTTAGTGCAACCATCTCAAACAAGATCATTCCTTCATGAAATATTATAGATACAAACTCATATCATGCAACTTTTCAAACATTCAAACAACAGATAGATGACATAATAGACACCAAACATTGAAACACCAAATACATGACATAATCAAACATTGAAGCACCAAGTAGACAACATAAGCAAACTCAAACCACATTAGGGGAATTTTGAGGTCTAAAATGGATCTTCTAAGAAAAATGTACAACTAAAATAAACTTTATAAGAAAAATAGGATTCAAGATGATGATGTCAACCATGGGGGATGATTCACCATTTTTGGAGTGAAAAAAGTAAAAAGATTATAAAATAATAAAATAATAAAACTACTTTTCAACTCATCTTTTCAACTTATATCCCTAAGGTTTCACTCAAATTTTGAGCCGGAGTACTCATTGGATGCAAAATTTAATTCCTCGTTGAAGGAATACCATGTTGCATACTTTTGATGGACCTTACTACACTAAAAATGACAAATACATGAAAAAACGTGATTGCAATCACGTTTTCATGTATTTCCCATTTTTTGTGTAGTAGGGTCCATTGAAAGTATGAAACATGGGCACTCCTTGGAGGAGGAATCAAATTCTTCATCCAAAGAGTGTTGTAGCTTGCAATTTGAGTAAACAAATAGTGAGATAAGTTGAAAATACGAGTTGAAAAAATAGTTTTCTCTGTTTTCCCTCTAAAATTTGATGATGTAATCTAATGCTATTTTATTATTTCCACCATTATTTTATAATTTCCTTAGGAGGCCCATTTTAGACTTGAAAATTCCCCTAATGATAGGCGATATAATCAAACACTCAAACACCAAATAAACAACATAATCAAACCCATACCTGAATGTATCTTAGGGGAGACTATCTTGTCTAGTCAATCAATCTAGATTATTATGATATAAATTCACAACATACCAACCCAAATATAATTAAGGCCATGATATCTATAATAGTAACTAGATAACATGTTCACATCATAATCTCATAAACAATTTTCATTCATGTATAACAATCACGTATGCATAGTCAATCTAGATTATTATGACACAATATCACAAGCACATCGACTCATACTTGAATGTCATAACCCCAACCATCCACATAGTCCAATCCAAATTATCATGATACATATAACATTTAGATCCTAAGTAAAATGACCATAACCATCATGCACATGACCACAATGCGTATAAGAACAAATTACTATCATTCATGTCTAACCGACACAAGTACATATGATCAAATTGATTAAATAACATTTATCATACATGTAACCGCAGCAATCATAGATTGACACACATGTACACAACCCCAATGGTTATAAGAGTCATTAACCAACATACCTGCATGCCAAACATACAATACTTGTATGATAATATTCTCTTACCTCAAACTCTAGTGCTACAACCTTTCTCTAACGATCTTCATAGCCTGCTCTATCTCGGCAAAATGACAGCCTCATAACATACCAATGGAATCATTATGACATAAACTACATGCAATAACCTAATGCACAAAAACCTTAACCATGAAAATGTATGCATAACAACCTGCATCTAGCCCATCGAGTCCAAGTGTTGAACCATGCTCTTATACCACCCTGTAACACCTCGTCCTCTCACATCTACCCACTTTCACTGGTTTAGTCATGGTAAACATAAGATGAGGGGTTAGTATGATAAGACTCAACCTCCTATATTACCTTAAGGAAATGGAGTCAAAAAAACAAAACCTTACTAACTTCCCTTAGGTGCCACAGGACCTCCAGGAGTAACCTAACCCAACCAAGTGTCCAACCCCTGAGACAACTCACCTTTTCCTTGACCTAGAGCCCAAGTCACTCCCTTTCCAAAGCGTCCATGTGACTATGGGCTCCCAGTGCTTCCATAGGCCTACATCAGTGCGACTGTGGATGTTTCCTATCAGTGTTGTGGCAACGACTGCGAGGGTTAAGGCTACTTTCCAGGGATGCGTCTTAGCCTCACCCTAGAAAGAAATGAAACTTGGAGAACTCATAAAAGACATGAAAACAATGCTTGTGGAACAAAAATTGGAACCAGGACATCACCTAACAATCCCCGACTGAGACTGACATTATCTCAAACACTTTGTAGATATGCCACCTATAGGTCATGAATGAAAGTCAGAACATAATTGACTCAAAACACATTTGAGGTTAACAAGAAGGGTCTCTACCTTCTTGCATTAGTTGTAAAAACATCAAGTAGGTCTTTCATTCACTATATATTTAGTTACACATAATAATAGGAATAGAGCCATGAATGAGATCTATCATACAACCATTCTTATAACCAACATATAACCAGATAACCAACCATTAAAGCCACATAATAACCAATACATTTCCTTACCAAAAGCAAGAGAAACTTAGCTTTTGTTAACCATAGGAAATTACCAAGTGCGTTCAAGACTTCCATGTTCCACTCAACTATAGATTTACTAAGCCAAATCTCTCTTCAGCCAATTACCCCCATGGCATATTCCAAGCATGAATGTGGGATCTCATGGGATAAACAAATCAAAAGACAACCAAGGGAATCCAAATGTTAAACCACCTTCGCCCTCTACATGTCGTGATCACACCTAAGATGGTGGCGAGATCACAAAAATGAACTGAACTTGGATGCCTCCAAATTTCTTCACTAGACTTGAGGAGTTTTCATGTCTCCAACCTCAGCCTTTACCATGTATCCCACCATTACCATCCAAGGGATTCCTATTCCTTTCATAATTTTCCTTAGACCACATCACCCTAGATTCTAAAACCATCCTGCAATCTAAAGTTCAAACCAAGAACAATCCCATCACACCATGTTTATCCAAAAATGGAAAGGTTAGGCTAAAATATAATGTTGAATCCCGACGAAATTGATGCCAATGAAAAAAAAAGAACAATATATTAACATGGACATACAATTCATGTTAGAACCATCTAGTAAATCACACATGTAATATGTTACCTACAAGTATTCCTGTTGAAGCTGCTTGATCCTTACCTTCCTTTTATTTCCTTGTCCTTCTTTATTTTTCCTTTCCTTTCCTTTTCTTGTTTGCATACATGTTTTCTCCTTTTTGAGATAAATTCTAACACTAAAATAACAAAAGGCTAACAAGGGCTTGCGAATTGATGCTTTGAGGTATTTTTATTAATAAGGCCTCTAATTTCTTCAATTTTCCCTTCTTTTCCTTCACCTTTCATGTGACCCTTCACCTTTCTTTCCTCCTAATTTCCATTATTTTCATAAACAAATGCCAAATAATGCCACTTTTCATTTTGCAAAGGATTTCCATTTCCTTCACCAATTTCCCCTTAGCTATAAACACAACTAGTAATGCTCACTAGGATATTTTTCCCAACATCTAGCTTGGTATAAGTGCCCATTTCCCATGGTCTTATTTTTCTTTTATTGAATTTATTTCCTAAACTTTTAACCTAGGGTTATTACATATAAAAATACCTCTCTCAAAGAAAAAGGATACCATAAAATAACCCCAAAATTCCATGGGCCTTATAAGGGATTTTACCATATAGGAGAAATAACTTACGAATTGGCCCTACCGACTACTTTAAAAATCCACCCAAGCTTTCCTGTATCCTACCTCAAGAAAGTTATGAGGAACAATTGCAGGGTTCAAACAAGTTTTCCAAAATTGGATGAGGAAGGTTCACTATGGCTCCAACCTGAACATGTCCTTGATACTCATGTAGGACATATTTTAGGTCGCACAATCATGGAAGTCGCCATCAAGTGGAAGGAAACCCATCGAGAAGATGTGACATGGGAACCAACCAATATTCTTCAGTAGCTTCCACAGCTTCAGCCTTGAGGAGAAGGTTGCTTTTTATGGTGGAGGGCATGTTAGGGTCCAACCCTAACTCCCTTATTCATGTAATAATCTTCATCATAGTCATAGTTAGTTATTTGAGTCAATAAAGCATGTAATTGGTTATCCACATTAATAATAATTGTAAGTGGTTAACCCACATTATAGAAAAGGGACCACAATTAGTTATTAAGGGGCCATAGTTAATAAAAAATGTGGTTAACCTATGTTATGTAACGGACTGCTAGTAGTTAGGGTTTTGGATGTTATAAAGCTATAAATAGTCTTAGATAGCAAGCGAAGAAGTATCGAGTCTTATTGTAATTGAGCTCTGCTCTCTTGGAGGTTACCCCATTGAAGAGGAAAGTGAACATTGTATTTTGCTTCTGAATAGTAAAATTTCTTTACAGCTTGTCTCCTCTCATGTAATATTTCTGTGATTCGGGCCATATTGTTCTGTATTTCTGATATTTTGGTTTTCTCGTAGATCAAGTGCATAACAAATTCCTAGAGATAGGTTTCATCCTTTAGTTTTAGTTAGTTTGCAAATTGGGGTGTTTCTTATGTCCTTAAGGTTTAAATTCTTTAGGATTGGTTTCACCCTTTGTCAGCAATATGAGCTTAGTCATGCATGATAAGTGAAATTTCTAGGTGAATTTATGATCTTTCTAGAGAGTTGTTAGTTGGAGTGTGTTGAAACCAGGGTGCGTGGTATTGTAGTATGTAGAAAAACATGTTTTTTGCTTTTCTTTTCAATTTTTATGTTATTTGAGAATCCATTACTATTAATAATGTTTTCATTTAACATACTCAACTTTATTGTGCTAATCCAGTCTAATGTATTTATCATTTTGGTCCCTCCTATGTACTACAATCGAACAATCGAACTATTTTAACTCTAAAAATTGCTTGTATTTGGAGCAAGTAACTTGAAAAATGGTTAATTGATAAACAATAATTTAAATTGTTGCAAACACAAGAAATCCAAACAAGAGTGTAAGAAAAACTATCTAATTGTTAACACAGGTTCAATCTCCTATTTTCACTTTATTCTTGTTTTCTTTTCTCACATGGTTTTGCCCTCTTTATCATTCCATAGAATTGTATAATGACTTAGGCTTAAAGATAAGTTTTGAATTATTATTAGGTTTTAGGTTTTTATATAAAGGGATTCAATCATATTGTAGTGTTGGGATATTTTCATAATATAATAAGGTGTTATCACATAATTTCTCATTTTTCGCTGATGTGGTTCAACCCTATCTAAAATTTCATCATTACATTATCTAACTTATATACAAGATTCAAAGGGATATAATCAATATTAAATACAAAATATTTAACAAAGACAACACGCTTTTGGTAAACAAAGCTCATTCATGCCTCACAACATCTCGTTCAAAGGAGCTACAAAAGACATGCTTGCTTGATAGTAATCAAGTGGAGCTAACTATACATGGATCAACACGTCCATGACGAACACATCTTTAGTGACCCTCCATTACAATGGGAGAAAGAATGCAAGTATTTCCATACCTCTTATCCCTAATCTTACTCTTAACCCTACCTCCTCTTAAGTTGAGAATGTTTGTGGATGCATCTTACTACTCTCTCCTTTATATTTTTTACAATTTTTGTTTAGATCTATGTAACCCAATTTATTAAATTATTTGGTCATTGATTGATTTATTTCTTTGGAATGGATCATGATTTGAGACGTCAATGTTGCACTAGGGATAAGGCAGACTAGTAACCCAATTTATTAAAATATTTGGTCATGGAGTGATTTCTTTCTATGGAATGGATCATGATTTGAGACCTCATCTCTCTTTAGAATGGACCATGATTGGAGACCTCGATGCTGCACTAGGGACCAGACAGAGTAGCCAATGTGATGGAGAAGCAAGGGGTAAAAACCTATAGTTTCCTCTTGTTGTTACTACTACTCTTCTACATGCTTCGGCAAGGATTTTCCAGCACAACAGGTGAAAACTTTCATTGCTTTCTTTCTTTGTGCTAGATAAATTCCTTGAAACCTTGATCCTTCGATGGAAAATCATTTTATCAATAGACGTGTGTTCAGGTTATCAGTACATTCTTGGAGCCTACCTTTGTGGTCTATCAACATGGCAACGCAACCCCTTTCCATAACACTCTCGACTCCGCCTTCATGACCCTACGGCCCTGAACCTCAATGCCCATGAATCATAATCCATCGTAATTTTTTCCGAGAACTATGATACTCCTGGCTGCCTATGGTCATGGCATGTGTCTTACTTCCAACCTATGGATCCTTCACACGATTATAATATCAGCAACATCATATTATAAATGTTCTTAAATGACCATAATTGCCACGAATTTAATAAATGCAGAACAATTAATTGTGGATTTTGTGACATTGGTCAATTCACGAAAAAGGATTAGTAAAATATGATATTTATATCGGAGTAGTTTACCAATGCGAACGAATTGCTTGGACGACCAAAAGTGACTGGAATTCGGGCAAAACAATTCATAAAATCTTGTAATAGTAGTGTCTGAATCATATTTTTTATGGTAGAAATGGATTCAGCACCATCAAAAGCCTCTAGGACACCCAAAATCTTGAAATTTAATAGCTATAACTTGGATTTACAAAAATCCCTACCAGATTTTATCAAAATATGGCGGGAATTTCCATTGATTTTCACGGAAAAATGAAAAAGCTTTAATATTATGATAAAAAATAAAGAGAATAAAATGTGGAGCAGAGGACTTGCTCTTCTCAGCATTACGAATCAGTTAAAAAATACTAATCCAAAAATTCTAGAGTGAGATACATTTACCTGTTTACCATGTTCCTCAGAAACTAAGAAAGAAGCTTGATGATAGGAGTGAAATATGTATTTTCGTAGGTTATAGTGAGCAATCAAAGGCCTACAGACTTTATAATCTAGTTACAAAGAAGTTCTTTTAAGCAAAGATGTAATTATTTTTGAAAATAAATCTTGGTCTAATCAAGTTGTTGAAGCTTTAAGTCAGTCTTTTTATCCACCAAGATTGCAGGTTGAAGAAGACCCATACCATTCTGAAAATTGAGTCCACCAGTGATTCAACATCTTCAAAAGACAATCAGAAAACAAGAAGCATCAAAGAAATATATGTGCAGGAGCATGAGTTCAGCCAGCATAATATGTTTGCATTTCTTTTGTGAAAGTGTCCCCTTTGTGAAAATTTGTAGACTCATTTGTTTGTGGAAGCTAAGAAGTAGCGACATTTTTATTGCAGTTATATGCAATGTCTACAATTTGTTTTGTTGGTGAGTCGTAGTGAGCCGGTACTCAACAAATTGGAAAACCCAAGAGGCTTCCCTTGATTTAAGAAGCCAAGACAACCAAGGACACCTTGGATAATCTTGAGAGATGGTTTGGTGCAAAAGGGAGCATTGAGGTTGAAGATGAAGGTGGATCTATAGCAACATATCTACATTGACATATAAGTTTGTTGAATCCCACTATGCTCAGCCACAAGTGGATGATGGCTGTGAAGAAATCGCAAAAGCAAGAGAGAATGAGCACATAGATGCTCATGAACCCCATTGTGCACAGTCACAAGTGGATGAAGATTTGGTATATGTAGCAAAAAATCTTGTTAATTTGGTCATTCTAGCAATAGAGCTTGCCGATGAAAATATGATGAATTTAGAAATAGAGCTTGTTGATGACAATTTGGTGAATCTAGCAACAGAGCTACTGATGAAAGTTTGGTAAATCTAGCAACAGAGCTTCCTGATGACAATGAATTTGCCATTGGAGCAGTCGATACTATAGTGAGTAGAGAAAATAATATTGTTGATGTAAAATTTGATGAAGAATTGTTTGCTAATGATGAATGGTAGCAGGTGATGCAACAAAAACATCATATTGACATGATGCTATTTGCTGAAATAAATCCACTTGAATCTAAAAACAAAGTGGAAGAGACAGAGAAGAGAGAGATAGAGGAAGAGACGTACAAGGAAGTCCAGAAAGAGAAAATAGAGACAGAAAAAAGAGGCAAACAAATAAGCACAATAGGAAAATGGTCTCATTGTAGAGTAGAAGGAACATAACCAACATGGTTCTCCAAATATTTTTAATTCTAATATTGATTTCTAGTGTGAACGTACACAGATTGATATTGAAGAACAATTAAATTTCCTTGAATCATGGCTTGCAACACCATGTCTAGATGAAGTGTGCATAGAAGCTGTAGAAATTAACATTGAAGACAGCTTAGCTGATGAAAATATTAATGAAATTTTCAGGTATTAAAGTCTTGAAGAGATGAAATTGTATTATGGTCTTATATTGCAGCAGATTGATGATGAAAAGTGCACTACAGAAGATAATATGTGGCAACAACCCACATACAACTCGTTTTTTAAAGAAGTCTTTGATATTCTTAGACAGCCTCGAAGAATGGAAGCCATGGACCAACAATTGAAGAAACTAAGGTTTGAAAGATACAACTAAAAGAAAAAGTTGAAACAATTTAGAGGTTATAGAATTTTGAAAAAGAGAAGAAGAAAAGTTGAAGTCAATTTTAAATTGTAAGCGTAGCTGAGACATAGACCAGCACGTAACTTAATTGAATGTTTATGTGGTTTTAATTTAGGGGGAACGTTGGAGAATCTAATCCCAAGCACGTGTTAGGTGTCAAAATCGTCCCGTACAAGTTCAATTTGAATTAGTCGAGTTTAAATTAAGTTTAACTCCAATCCTTTATTATTGATGTTTCCAATATAATCTTATTTAACTCATTCGTAATATTGAGAAGAGCAAGTGTTGTTCTCCACATTTTATTCTCTTCAATTTTTGTAAAAAAAATGTGTAATTAGATATCGGCTCTCTCCATATGCATTAAAAGGATGTGTTTTTTCATATCAGTGGAATAAATTAACCATTTTTTTTTTCCAAAAACTTGCTTTGTAACCAGCTGTTCATACCACTTTCATACCACCGCTCGGCCAAGCATCTTTCTCGGTGCCCCATGTTTTAAAAGAACAAGATGAAGTCAAAGTTCCTCTTGAGAAGGGTCAAAACAAGCATCATTTCAGATGAATCACCCATAAGAGTATCAACTGCCAAGTTATGTTATGCAGTTTGAAAATATCAATCCTTCTCGCAAAGTCACAGGGTTCGACATTCGATGAACGCCAAAGAAATTTGAAAGTTTGTTTTAGTTTAGCAGAAGGTACGTTGATGTTAGATGTTATTAGTTGCTTCCACGTGTTGTTGAGGTTTGATGTTATTAGTTTCTTCCACGTCTTGCTCTGTGATTGAACCAGAGTATTTTGCATGTTACTATGAGTTTCAATTCGAACTTACTGGTTAACTTACCACCGTCGAGGCTTGGGTGGTGGACCTCATCTCTACAAATTCATCTTCAATAATATTCTACGGTTGGGATCTTACTACCATTCCGGTTTGAAGTCAACACAACCACAGTTAAAAGTGACATATTGTGCAATTAACTAAAACACATCCCAGTGAATTAACTAAAACACGTCTCAAAGAACTATCGTAGATCATATTCTCAAGTTATTAGTCCTAATGTCGTGAAGAATCCTACAATGAAAACACTACCAAACATTATTGTAAATCTAGCATGTAGGGGCCTTACTATTACTTTCAACATGGTTGATCTCAACAACCGAAGATAGTAACATCGCTATCAAAAAACTATATTACCACCACCATTAGTTAGTGATAAAAAAAAAATATTACCACCACTATTAATTAGCGATCAAAAATAATATTACCACCACCATTAGTTAGTGATTAAAATCACAATCAACAATGTCATTCTATTCTTGCAAAAATCTTACTACCACATTATGTCTTTAATGATTGAAACCATACAATCCATTGTGGTTTCCAAAGAATTATTCCCAAAGAGAATGATATAAGAATAATAGCATTTAGGCATGAAACAGCCAACGTCAACAATGGGCATGAAACCTCTTTTATAATGCATCTCATTGTAACATTTTATTAACCTTCTCCCTTCCCATGCAAAAGTTAATTCTTTCTTGAGAATGAACTTGCAAATGTGAAAAATAAGCTAAAATTAAGTTACATTTCTTTTTCTTTTGAAATTTTATTTAACTTTGAAAATCATTTTTACCAAGTTGAAACAAGATTCTTCCTCTTAAATTCATTTACCCATTCTCTACCAAGTTGTTAACTTGTAGTAAAACACTAATTACACCGTTTTAAAGAACAAATCGGAGCAGTTTTTTCGAATCTAATCGCGAACCTAGGAGGTTCAACAACTTATGCTGTCTGTGGCCACTCGGTTGTACCGGAAAGAAGAAGCGCTCAAAATTTGAGAGCGGAAGAAGAATGCGATTGCGAGGAAACAATTTAGCCAGCGGTATCTATTTATAACATTTCTTACTATTACCGTTGTTAAAAACTATTATTACCGAAAGGAACAATCTTTTTCCATGACAAGCAGCATTTGTTCAAAGATAATTTGGGATAATGTATGAGTCAAGAAATGCATCCGTTGGGATGTGGTGAGGCAGGTACGATTAATAGAAAAGGTTATACGTGTTATTTGATCCTGGGTTTTATACAAATTACTCCAACGAATTATCCATCATGATTAATAAAAATAAATATATAACATTTATAATATGAATGAGTTAAGACCATTTCAATTTTCAAAATGGTATACAAAAGACTTTTAATGATGATAATATCTAGCGAATTAAGTAATCCATAAATTTTGAACTTTTTAGCCACCTGTAGCATTCATTTTTTAGAGGTTTTTAGATAGTAATTTCCTATTTTTGGTATTTAATATGATTTATTTTTTAAAAACGAATAATTTATTTTATTAAAATATTTATATTTAAAATATAATAAATCTTTTTTATATTATATTTTTAAATAAATTTAATATTTAAAATCATTTTCAAAGTAAAGAAAAATAAATGATTTATTTTATTAATTTTTTTATCTTTATAATATAATAATGAAAAGAGAAAAAACAATAAATATATTAAAATTTATTGGTTCACATTTTTTCCTAAACTAGAAGAACACAGAATCCATACTGATGTATTACATAATTATATTTATATTGGCACATTAAAAAAATTATATTTATATTGGTACATCATAACATTTATTGTAATTGTTCTATCAAAACATTAAGTGGAAAAGTTCTCTAGGATAAAGAAGACACTAAAAGGAAGTTTCCTCTTCACTATTTAAAGGGAGAACTAGGAGATGGCTCTCGAATGGAGGCTCTTGAGTTAGCATGAATTAAGGTCATCCTCTCTAGGGAAAAGGCCCAACTTCACCCCGCACACTCGCAACACTAACTGGCACCCCGCACACTGGAAACACTAACTAGCAACACTAATTGATGTTTCAACATCCAACTAATCTATTGCATGGCACCTCTTTTTGTTTAATGTTCCATCTTCTCTTGGTTTTGGAGATTCATAGTTATCATATATTTTTAGCAACATAGCTACCATTTGATGCACTTAGGCTTAAGCATTTGCATGATAAAATTGGTAAACATGTTGAGGGATGCCATGGATATAGTTATTTTTACTTATATGTGAAATGCATACACACCATGTACTACAATGTGAGATTAGGGAACAACCCCAATATAGATAAGAGGAATAAGTTACACACTAAAGCATTAAACAATATGATAAGCTCCTCGACATAGGGTAATAAATTCATGTATCTAAATCGCATGTCCTCCATAATGATTATATCATATCTATATACCTATTCACACATTGAGCATGTGTCTACTTTATTATTATGCTAACCCTATTACATATACATTTACAACTTACATTCACATTTAACCCCGTTTACACCTTTGGTCATATCATATACATTTAACCCAAATATTCCCCCCCCCCACCTTAAGGTAATATCACATTGGTCATAACAATGATTATTATTAAATTCCTATATTATACATTTTTATTTCTAGGAATGACATATAAGTTTTAATTCATTCACAATGTAACACCCCAACCTTTAATCCCCCAATAATATTGTAATGGCTTTTAATAACGTTTTTGGGAATAACATATAAGTTTTAATTCATTCACAATGTAAGACCCCAAAGTTTAATCCCCCACTAATAGTGTAATGACGTTTAATTATCTTATTGTTGTGTGTATGGGAAAATAAATGTAAATGGTTTAAAAGAACCAAAATAATTGTAATTATATTATAATAAAAGTTGATAAATAGATGAAGTCTCGATAGGGAACATGAGAACAAATGAAGAGGAGAAAACCTAGAAAAATGGATTTGTGGAATTTACCCTTTCGAGTAAGCTATTCAGTTGGGCCAATACTCATAAGATATAAGGTTGTTAACTTTCCAAAAAAATACCTAATGCGAAAGTGTGGTAATAAATTTGACATTTATGGAAATAATGGGAACATTCCTCAACTATCTTATCCAATATATGGGAATATTACCACAAGAAGAATAAATGAGTCTAACCAAAAGCTTATTTCACGTCGATCAAAATCCATGATAGGAAAATCTATCAAGGAATAAATCCATGAAAGAAGGAAGCAAAGGGGAGACATAAAAACGTGTGCAAGAATACAAGAGGAGCACTCATGGAGAAGAGAAGATAAGTGATGTGACACTCTGGGTACATTTTCCCCTTACTTTTGGCAATGTGAAAATACTTGAGATTACAAATGAATATATTTTTATACAATAGCCTGAAGAGTAGGAGCACAGATCCATGATGTAAGGGGAAAGAGAAAATATAAACTCAAGTGGGGTTAGTTGACAATTTTAATTAATTTTATGGTGCAAATGATAAGAAAAAAGAAGAGGAATAGTCGAAGAGGAGCATGAAGAGGCACCCTTGAGAAATTATAAAAGGGCATTTCAATAGTAATGTTAGGAATGAACCTCTTCTTCATGAATCTCATGAGGAAATATAAAAATATCTATGACTTAAGGGAATGGGAAAGGAAATTGTGACCAAACTGTAAGAGGATCAAGAGGGAATGGGGATTAGTTCTTGGAAAGTGTTTGTGCCAAAATGTACCAAACCCCAAGAAGCTTTCCCCTCAGTGTTTCAAAACCAAAGGAAGTCTAGAATACCGTAAAGGTCCAAGGCAAGGGTTTACTAGGAATCCAAAAATGAGTGGGAAGCCATGGGGAAAGGCCCCCTAACAATGCCAAGGACAAGTGTCAGTGGGCAGATAATGACAACAAGCGTTGTGACAGCAATTGAACAAGCATGGACGTGGGAGTTGTATAGCCAAACAATATGATGGTGGGTGTGGACACTGATCTAATGGCCCACAACACCCAACACCACATAATCATATGGTTTTTAATCCAACCGAGGGAGGCAAAAAAGGCCATGTGGTGCTATCCCATGCCTCCCACACCATGACCAAAGTTTCAAAAGAGAGCTTGGGGGCCATGCAGAGAGCACCACACTATCAACCATGTTAGTCATTTATGTAAGTTGACCCACCATATCAGCCTTGCACATCAACCCTTTGCAATATTGTGTCCTATTCCATATCTCCCTACCAAGTCATGTTTCATGCCCATTCACCACCTAACATGTGTCGCCACCATGGTGACACATGGAAGGGTCCACTTGTTACGCTAATGTCATCTTGACACAAGCCCTAATTTTTTTCCCAATAATGGCAACACATGTGTCATTGAAACTTTTTATAAAAGTGCAAAGGGGCCCATTTTTGTCACTATTATATCCTATTAATCCTTTGAGTCAACCATTGCACCCCCTGAATATGATAATCTCATTTTTGACCCCTCCAAGCCTAAATTCAAGGTTTCAAATGGTCAATTTCTCTTATTCTTATGAATTAAACCTAGTAGACTTGCACGCGAGCAAAAATTCAAGCTGATTCGAGATCACGAGTAAACCGTAGCCTTGATCACATGAAGGGTGCTTGTATGCTTATGGAACCCATATTTAATGTGCATAAATTCCTTTTTTGTGCAACTAATCCTACAGGCACCATCACGAGACAATTTTCCTTCCAAAGCGGCCTGATAATTGGAAAATTTGATCATGAAATTCCATAAAATACTTTTAATTCAATACTATCATGTGCTATGCAAGCTAAAGCTCATTAAGTTTAAACTAAAATTTTCCTCCACATCAATGGCCACTCTTATTTAGCCACATGGCAATCCCATATTGGCTAGTTAAATCCCTCTCACAAACCACACTTCCTATCATTTCCTTCATTCCACTAGTCTAACCATACTCCGCTCAAAAAATAACAAATTTTCAATGACAACAACACTAGTGGCAAGTTTTTCTAATATTCCAATGGCAGAAAAGTACAAAGACCATGATTTCTATGATCAAGATGTTGATTTCTAAGATCTTCTCATAACAACCTATTGTAGCGGCTACAACCACCCTCCAAAACCTTTCCTACACTTTCTTTTGGAGCCTCCCCACTAAAATCCCAACAGATCATCTTGCGTTGACCTAGGTACTTGTGCTTTTATTGAGTTTTATCTTTTCTTTATAGATTGTACTTGCTTAATTGATTTGTCTCCTAACCACAGGCTGACCACTTGACTTGGTTGAAATCTGGTTCAAGGCTTGCCTTAGTGAGTTGTGCAATCCTAAAGGGAAACTAATGTTGCTCTTAGGAAATGCGTAGTTCAAGCCAATAGTAAGATTCAACTACAAAATTGCATAGACCCAGTAGGCAGCCTATATTCAATTAGGAAACTATGTAGAGAATGAGAGGCAGTGAGAGTCACTCAACCCAGGAATTGCGTAGAAGATTTCCTTTAGCAACTACCCGATGCATGCGCTAGTGAGTTGTCCAGTTTCCTTGGGAACTACGTGATCTCTCTGTGCATGCATGGTAGCCTTTCTCAAAAAGGAAAAAAAAAGAAAGTTGAAAAAGAATCCCTAAGAACAAATGAGAACAAATGACGAGGAGGGAACCTAGAAAAAGGGATTTGTGGAATTTACCCTTTCCAGTAAGCTATTTGGTTGGGCCAATACTCATAAGATATAAGATTGTTAACTTTCCAAAAAAATACCTAATGCGAAAGTGTGGTAATAAATTTGACATTTATGGAAATAATGGGAATATTCCTCAACTATCTTATCCAATATATGGGAATATTACCACAAGAAGAATAAATGAGTCTAACCAAAAGCTTATTTCACGTCGATCAAAATCCATGATAGGAAAATCTATCAAGGAATAAATCCATGAAAGAAGGAAGCAAAGGGGAGACATAAAAACGTGTGCAAGAATACAAGAGGAGCACTCATGCAGAAGAGAAGAAAAGTGATGTGACACTCTGGGTACATTTTCCCCTTACTTTTGGCAATGTGAAAATACTTGAGATTACAAATGAATATATTTTTATATAATAGCCTGAAGAGTGGGAGCACAGATCCATGATGTAAGGGGGAAGAGAAAATATAAACTCAAGTGGGGTTAGTTGACACTTTTAATTAATTTTATGGTGAAAATGATAAGAAAAAAGAAGAGGAATAGTCGAAGAGGAGCATGAAGAGGAATCCTTGAGAAATTATAAAAGGGAATTTCAATAGTAATGTTAGGAATGAACCTCTTCTTCGTGAATCTCATGAGGAAATATAAAAATATCTATGACTGAGGGAATGGGAAAGGAAATTGTGACCAAACTATAAGAGGATTAAGAGGGAATGGGGATTAGTTCTTGGAAAGTGTTTGTGCCAAAATGTACCAGCCCCCAAGAAGCTTTCCCCTCAGGATTTCAAAGCCAAAGGAAGTCTAGAATACCCTAAAGGTCCAAGGCAAGGGTTTACTAGGAATCCAAAAATGAGTGGGAAGCCATGGGGAAAAGCCCTCTAACAATGCTAAGGACAATTATCAGTGGGTAGATAACAACAACAAGCTTCATGATAGCAATTGAACAAGCATGGACGTGGGAGTTGTATAGCCAAATAATATGATGGTGGGTGTGGACACTGATCTAATGGTCGACAACACCCAACACCACATAATCACATGGTTTTTAATCCAATCGAGGGAGGCACAAAAGGCCATGTGATGTTATCCCATGCCTCCCACACCACGACCAAAGTTTCAAATGAGAGCTTGGGGGGCATGCAGAGAACACCACACTATCAACCATGTTAGTCATCTATGTAAGTTGACCCACCATATCAGCCTTGCACATCAACCCTTTGCAATATTGTGTCCTTTTCCATATCACCATACCAAGTCATGGTTGATGCCCATTCACCACCTAACATGTGTCGCCACCATGGTGACACATGGGAGGGTCCACTTGTTACGCTAATTTCATCGTGACATAAGCCCTAATTTTTTTCCCAATAATGGCAACACATGTGTCATTGAAACTTTTTATAAAAGTGAAAAGGGGCCCATTTTTGTCACTATTCTATTCTATTAATCCTTTGAGTCAACCATTGCACCCCCTGAATATGATAATCTCATTTTTGAACCCTCCAAGCCTAAATTCAAGGTTTCAAATGGTCGATTTTTGTTATTCTTATGAATTAAACCTACTCACACGCAAGAAAAAATTCAAGCTGATTCGAGATCACGAGTAAACCCTAGCCTTGATCACGTGAAGGGTGCTTGTATGTTTATGGAACCCATATTTAATGTGCATAAATTCCTTTTTTGTGCAACTAATCCTACAGGCACCATCACGAGATAATTTTCCTTCCAAAGTGGCCTGATAATTGGAAAGTTTGATCATGAAATTCCATAAAATACTTTTAATTCAATACTATCATATGCTATGCAAACTAAAGCTCATTAAGTTTAAACTAAAATTTCCCTCCACATCAATGGCCACTCCTATTTAGCAACATGGCAATCCTATATTGGCTAGTTAAATCCCTCTCACAAACCACACTTCCTATCATTTCCCTCATTCCACTAGTCTAACCATACTTCGCTCAATAAATAACAAATTTTCAATGACAACAACACTAGTGGCAAGTTTTTCTAATATTCCAATGGTAGAAAAGTACAAAGACCATGATTTCTATGATCAAGATGTTGATTTCTAAGATCTTCTCATAACAACCTATTATAGCGGCTACAACCACCCTCCAAAACTTTTCCTACACTTTCTTTTGGAGCCTCCCCACTAAAATCCCAACAAATCATCTTGCGTTGACCTAGGTACTTGTGCTTTTATTGAGTTTTATCTTTTCTTTATAGATTGTACTTGCTTAATTGATTTGTTTCCTAACCACAGGCTGACCACTTGACTTGGTTGAAATCTGGTTCAAGGCTTGCCTTAGTGAGTTGTGCAATCCTAAAGGGAAACTAATGTTGCTCTTAGGAAATGCGTAGTTCAAGCCAATAGTAAGATTCAACTACAAAATTGCATATACCTAGTAGGCAGCCTATATTCAATTAGGAAACTATGTAGAAAATGAGAGGCAGTGAGAGTCACTCAACCCAGGAATTGCGCAGAAGAATTCCTTTAGCAACTACCCGATGCATGTGCTAGTGAGTTGTCTAGTTTCCTTGGCAACTACGTGATCTCTCCGTGCATGCATGGTAGCCTTTCTCAAAAAGGAAAAAAAACAAAAGTTGAAAAAGAATCCCTAAAAAACAGGGATCTATTTTTAGCAGTCGGCATGGGGTCCCCTAGGTCAGTTTTGCGGTTAAAGTAACCCATGTGTTGATACATTTTTGTAATTAATGTAAAGTCTCCATGATTTGTGAATGCAAAGCATGCATATGATAAAGAGCCAAAGGGGTTTTAGCCCCTTATTTATGTGAAGTTTAAGCAAGTTTTTGAGATCCACCCATTGTTCGCAGACAACGGAATTGTATGAAGAAGGTCATAAATAGGTGTGTCTTAGATGGTCTAAGGCATGTTATGATATATTGGATGTAATGGATGGATTGAAGAAAAGTGATAGCAAGAGGAGGTGGGTCATATAGAAGAAGAAAGGCTCTGCAACTCAGTGTGCAAAGGCCTAGGTAGAGTTTGCAGCTGAGTGCACGGACCCCTACAGCTAAGTGCAGAATGTGGTTTGAGTCTGTAAACATGAACTTAAGATCAATAAAGAAAGTTACTGAAGAATTATTGTGTATAACTGTTTTATTTTGGTTTACTTATGTTTATGATATATGATGTCGATGAATAATGTGTTTATGGAATATTGATCTAACGATGCATGATTCTCTTGAATAAGTCTTAATAAATGTGATAATGCATGTTGTGTACTTTCGCGAAGACTCTGATGAATTAGTTTATGTTTACTAAATAACTTAAGTAGATCTGCGCGAACACTAATTTAGGGTTGTTCTCTGATGCACGTAAGTGGATAAATCAACTGTTAAGGGTCAACAAAGGCTGATTATAGACCTTCACGAAGGTTTGAAGGTTTTTCTATCTAAGTTACAATACCAAGTCCTAAGGGCTTATTGATCTATGTGAAGCTAGACCTGAGGTGCTATAAGACATCACACTAGTCTCTGGATGCAAAAGCTTGGTTGTTTCATCCCCCCATACTACTCTAGGTGAGACTGCAACCTGCGCTATGTTGGTTGTTGCCAAAAGGGCCAGTAGTGTAGGGATTTGTTAGTTGGTGCAACTAACTCTGAACCTAGGTTAGGAAACCCTAAGTAAACAAATGGTTTCATTGTTGGTACCAGGATCTACTTGAAAGAGATATGTGACGTCGCATCACTGGAATCCGAGCAAGAAAGAAATTGAAAAGTGGTTGGATCAGAAGATTTACGAGTTCACGGCGTAAGAAAACAAGAATCAGTGCTTGTCAAAGGAAGAGTGGTTGAACAGGTATCTGTATATAGAAATACATGATATTTTCTTTTGCATATTTCCCATTGAACTGTACGATTGGTTAGCTAAATTGACATCTAGCCAAGGAAGGTGGAAGCTTGATAATCCTACAGTGTGGACTCCTAAATTAGTGCAAAGATTAGAAGCCTCTGAAAACCAAATCGCGCGGGTTATTGATCATTGGCTCAATTAGATTCTGTGAGGATTTTTTATAGAATTCATGGTTAATACCTTAGTCAGCTATAGGGAAGCGAAGAAGTGATTTTTCAAAGAACCATGACGTAAGTATTTAAGATCTTTGAATACTTGGATTAAAATGTTTATATAATGGGTTATTCCATTACCTTGATGTTCGGAGCTACACGAAGTGAAATACTCTTTAGAGATCTTGAGAGATCAGCTCCAAAATATAGCCCATTGAGCCGACCTCCTTTGATTGATGATGAGGGAGCAGTACGAGCCTCACCGTGAAGTGTTATCCAGCTGATAACACAGGGTTTTCCGCGAAAACATCATCCATCCACTCCACCTCCACCTTCACCTCCATCACATACACCTTCGCCCACACCTCCACCTCCACCACCTCCGTTTAACATGGCAAAAACTATGAAGATGGTGATTTTTAAAGGCATAGGGAGTGAAGATACAAAGAAGTTTTGGTTTGTTGTGAATGCTGTGTGGACAACACAGTAGATTAATAATGACAATATAAATAAGGCACAACTGGTTACCGCTCTGCAATATAATGCTGATTTTTAAAGGCATAGGGAGTGGAGATACAAAGAAGTTTTGGTTTGTTGTGAATGCTGTGTGGACAACGCAGTAGATTAATAATGACAATATAAATAAGGCACAACTGGTTACCGCTCTGCAATATCATGCGCCAACTTGGTATATTAAGTACTCTTCTAATAATCCTTGTTACACTAAAAAATGTCACCTTGACTACTTACAGTTAGTATGGCTCAAATCAACAGTCATGCTACCCTCTTAGGCAAGTCTCATGCCTCTGTTATCCATCTCAAACTCAAAGAAGAGAGAAAGTCTTGTAAAAACTATGTTTATCTCTGGGGTCGCAGGTTCTCTCTAGCCTTACCTGCGGGGACGCTGACCATGTTCACAAAATCTGCGTCCATGGACGCTCTGTATGTTAAGGGACAGGTGCGTCCCTCTGTAAAAGGCAAAATGCGCGAGTTTTATCTTGAAAAAGTTACTTGTGGTTACTTCTAGAACATTCTAGAGGTCGGTTTGATGAAATGGATGCGCCTCCAGTTGGTTCATGTATCTCTATTAAGGGGGAACTTATCCCATCAATAAGGGAGCTATCCCACCCAAAGAGGGGGATGATCCCATTGATAGTGGACCTGAATAACCTCTTTACAGCACTATAAATAAAGACATTGAGCCAGAGGGAGAGGAGGTTGGAGCTATACATTTTCTTTGGGTAAATGCTGCAGGATTTAGGTCTTCCATTTAGAACCTTTGTGAGGAGAGATTGTCTTTGCTTGATTCTACTTGGAAGTGGGTGAGCTTTGTCAAAGTAGAGGAAAACCCTTGATGGACCCTGGGAGGAACTTGCACAACACCAAGGCCAGGTTGTAAGAGTTTCTTTGTTTCGTTATTAATACAAACTGGTTTATTTTTCTCAATAGCTTGTGTTAATGAGTTATTTCATGTGTTCCTTGGTCTGCATGTTGAATATATGTTTTATTATATGAAATGCAAGTGCTTGGTAATTGTTTGATTGTTTGTGGTTGCAGGAATTGACTTGAAGGAGGAGCTCATCCGGATCGTCAAGAACGGACTTCAACAAC
This sequence comes from Pinus tabuliformis, assembly GCA_031772625.1. Lineage (NCBI taxonomy): Eukaryota > Viridiplantae > Streptophyta > Pinopsida > Pinales > Pinaceae > Pinus > Pinus tabuliformis. The sequence continues at coordinate 84,225,292 of CM062811.1, read as the reverse complement.
AGCGTTTTGGAATAAGGTAAGCCTAAACACTTGTAGTTTTCATGTTGTAAAAGGTGTATTTAGAGAAAGATCACTCCATTTTGTCTTGTTTGTCATTAGAATGTCTTAGACTTCTAGGAAGGTCAGCTGTGTCCGCACCCTTGACCAATTCCGTGTGACAAGTTGGCGACTCCGCTGGGGAATCCATTAATGAGAGAGTCTTTTCCTTTATGTGAACTTTGCTTTGAGAAAATCATTTTTATTTTCTGGTTTTTGACTGTGAGAATTAGTATTTGGGTGGCTTAGCTTTAGATTTAGTTAGATTTGGTTTTTCTTCATTTTTCCAGAAGGACGCACCCTCTGAGTACTGCACAGTGCGTCTTTGGACGCGCTGTTGCCGTTTGCACAGAGCGGGCCCGCACCTGTGATAACGGGTGGCCTGCGTCTTCCTGTAAAATTTAAGAAAATTCCATTTTTGCTTTAAATTGCTTTTAGATTTTGATTTTCCTTAGTATTTTCTGCCCAGATCCTTTAGTACCCTGTCAAGAATTTTCACCTGAACTTGTTTTGTGAGCTTTGAGTGTTTTAGTGGTTTTCAACGAAGTTTAGACCTAGGGTTTGATTTTTGGATAGGTTTTGTAGTGACTTTGATAGTAGAAAGTTGTCCAGCCTTAGATCTCTCTGGTTAGTCAACCTTCTTAGAAGTCGGGCCTGTCGTAAAGTCTCCTTGTGTGAGCAACTTGCCATTTAAGTTGTTTTGGGTCAAATTTCGAATTACTTGTTTATAAAGTGTTGATTTCCATTTTACAAAAGAACAAAAAGATTAGAGTTTTGCTTTGACTAGTTTTTGGTTCTGCAATAAGCTAGTCCTTGATTTGATTGTGATCAAGTAAAACACCTTAGAATAATCATTGTTGGTTTTGACCTCGTTAAACTTGCTTAGAATAAATTTGCCTTTAGTTTGCTTATGAGTGCATTTTCATAGATTTTAATAGTCGTTAAGATTGATTTTGGTTATATTAGATTTATTTGCTTTATTAAAAGAAAAATACAAAAACATCTTCTTAAAAAGTCTTGTTTCAAGTAGCTTTTTGTTTTCGAAAGAAGAAAAGAGTTTTTCGTGCATGTAAAGAGAGGTTATGTTTTTATGCTTGGAAAAGAAAAACGAATTGTTTCTTTGATTGTCTTCAATTAAGAAGTTGCTTTTATAAAGATTGCATTCTCTCAACTTTTTAGTTAAGCAATTCATCGAAAAAGTAAAGTAGTGGGTAAATCATTCTAGGTGCATTTTGTAGTGGTTTCGAGTCGAGTCAACACACCACTGGTTTCACTTCCATCACCTTTTGACTTAAGAAACAACCTTAAAAGTAACGCTTAAATTAAAATCAATCTAGTAATCTTTATTTTTCTAGGGCTCTGAAGCACCAACATAGCTTAGGCTAGGGTCTTGGAGTAGGTGAGTACTTAACTCTCCAAGACTACAAAACCAAACAGATAGTCTATCTTGAGTAGAACAAATCCAATTGTTTCAGTTACATTCTGGGAAAGCTCCTCTTAAAGGAGAAGCACGAGCTCGTGTCCGAACCAGTGAGGGGATCATTCCTCCCTCGTTGGGAACGACGCCAGGCAGTACGTATTACAAACGGTAAACCTCGGATTAACCATTGTCGAGGAGCCAAGGGTCACTTATCGGTAAACCTTGGATTGTTGTCAAGGAGCCGGTAAGGGGATTGGAGCTTGCTACTCTGCCCTTGCGTGCTGTCGGAGTTTAGACTGTTCCCCCAGGTGTAATTGTTGTGATTGGTAACCTTAGTGGCCATAATATCTAGGATTCTACCCAAGGTGACGGTGGAGGGAAGGTCCCACTGTACCTGGAGCAGACGTCGGTTATACTCACTTGGATTTTCTGGGGGGTTCGCTTCACTTCGAGACGGTTAAAGTGGAGGAACTTGTCCAGTCTATTCATTAAGCAGGTTGCCGGGGTAACTGTTCCACCCGCCATTTCTGTACTGAATCCTGCGAGGTTGGGCCTAATCACCAACTAGCGCTTTTGGTCCGGAAGACTACTGTTTGTGTGTGGTTTGACGCTCTAGATTATTTAGGCGTGTGCTTCAAATTTGTTTGCTTCTTTAGAAGACTTTAGGTGGTTTGATTTGAAATTTTTACTTTGTTTTCGTGTGTTGTAGTTAAAAATCTTTAATTGTGGCGGAATTACCGAGACGGTCCCGTCGAATTGCGGGCCAGTCTCCTGAAGTTGTTTCTGTGGCCGAATTGTTGAGAAGATCCCGTAGACTTAGGGGATCCCCTCCTCGAGACGACCCAGGTAATTTAGAAGGGTTAAAGGTCCTTGTAACTCCTCCTAGTGGCAGTAGAGTAGGTTCACCTGAAGAAGGAGAATCTTCCTTGGTAGTCCATCCAGATTACCAAAGTTTAGAAACAGGTTACAATCCCGAAGCTGTTACAGTTTCCGAGCTTGCTGGTAGTTTTTCATCTGCCAGTGAAACAGGCGAAGAACCTGAAATTTCCGAACCTGTTACTCCAACTCCTAGTGTTCCTGATTCACCAAGAATAGAAAGAATTATCACCGAAAATCTTCCTGTTGGATTAATTGCTATAGAAGAACTTGTTCCAGAGGAAGAAATAGGCGTTTCTGATTCTGAAGATCTAATTACCCTTGATCTAAGGGAGCGTGAATCCATCTTTTACAGTCCTCCTAGAAGTGAATCTTGGTACCTTGCATTAACCAATTTTTTAGACAACTCAGTAGGTTTTTCTACACCTCGTACTCCTTTTCCACCTAGAGGAATTCATTCTCCTGTAAATATGTCTGGTCAGTCATCTGTGTTTTCACAAAGTCCTGAATCATTTTTACATGGCGGTCCTTCTGTTCCTACTGGGTATCAATCACTTTCTGGTACCTTTGCGGGAGCATCTCCTCAACCCATTGATCATGGGTTATTAGTTGGAAACAGTGGTAATGTACCATTGAGTATAGGTGACGTTTATATGATGTCAGGTTCAACTCCCATTAACCAACCTCAAGGTGGCCAATTACCGCCTGGGGGGCAACCTTCGTTAATGCCTGGGGGGCAACCTCAAGGTACTTCATTCGTGACTGGGGGGCAACCTCAAGGGTATCAACCCCAAGGGTATCAACCCCAGCCTCAATATGTACCCCAAAGTCAACCTCAGTATCAATATCAACCTCAAGGATGGCAACCTCAAGGATGGCAACCCCAAGGGTATCAACCCCAAGGGTATCAACCTCAAGGATACCAACCTCAAGGTCAAGGTCAACCCCAGTACTCGTATTTACCTCAAGGTTATCAACCTACGGGTCAATACCCTGGTCAAGGTTATCAACCACCTCAAGGGCAATCATATGGGACTGCACCTTACAGTTATCAACCCTATCCTCAATACGGCTATGGATCTCAGTATCCTCAACCTGTTACGAGTCAATACCCTGGAATGTTAACATGGGATCCGTCACAGGGTCAACAGATGTCGCAACCAAGTATACAGTCGGTACCTCAAGCAGGACAACCTGCAGTTCCTGGTCCACCCCAGCAACCGCAACCTGTCCAGTCAAGTGTTCAGACCCCTGTAACTTCCGTAGTTACTCAGCCGCCAATTGCACCTGGTACTCCACCTCACACGGCTGCAGCAACTACCGCTTCATCTACCATGCTTACTTCTGGAGTATCGGCAGCTCCGGTTTCTACTGTCCCTGTAACCACTCCTCAGACATCTGTACCGTTGTCTGGACCTACGGTTCAAACCACAGTCCAGATGCCTGCAGGCCAACCTGGTACAAGTACGGTTGTTACTACTCAACCTCAATTTGTTCAACCTCCGTACCAGGGACAGTATCAACCTGGGCAAGCTGCCCAACAACCGGTTTACCAGTATCAACCGTATCCTGGGTACACTTATCAACAACCTCAGCAACCCCAGTACGGTCCGGTTAATCCTGGTTTTCCAGGAGGATATAATATCCCAAATGCGACTCCTGTTCCTAGTTATCCTGGATATCCTCCTCCTGGGGCTGGTATTGTGACTCAGAGTTTTAGAGATCCTAACCGGCAGTTACCGTTTATTGCGACTTTAGATTTACCCGACTTGACGCGCCTAACGAACGATCCAATTCAATATCTTCAGTTCTGGCCGCCAATGCCAAATAAGTTGCCCAGCGATATACCCAAGTTCGAAGGTAAGTCTGGAGAGGATCCGTCTAATCACGTGATGACTTACCACCTCTGGTGTGCATCAAATTCCATCTCAGATGATTCCATCCGCTTACGTCTTTTCCAGCGTACACTCATTGGTCTCGCAGCCAAGTGGTACATTGAGTTACCACGGGCCTCTTTTTACAACTTTAGCCAGTTAGCTACCTCGTTCTTAACTCATTTTCAGTTACCAGTCAGATACGATAATGGTACAGAATTATTAACTTCGCTAAAACAATCGACATCCACGTACATTTCTGATCACATTCATGAGTGGAGACGTCGAAGGAGATTAGTGAAAGTTTTTATCCCGGACCAAATCTTAGCTGAATGGTTTGTCAAATCATTATTACCAAGAATTACTGAAGATGTAGCTAAGGCCGGAGTAGTTACTGAGGAGCAAGTCATTGCTCAGGCACAATACCTTGACTTAGTTTACACTCAGTCGGGTACGTTACACGAGAAAATTCCGGATCTTCCAAAGTCAAACCAAATCGCTGCTGCTCCTTCGGGATCTCATGCCGCTGATGGTATGATTGGTATCGTGACTACGAAGAGTAAGAAGAAGTCTTCCAAGGCTTCAATACTCCAATTATCACTTTGCCTGATTCTCCGACAGGAGAGTCTTCTCCTGAACTTACCGCCGACATTCACGCTGTAGAGTCATCTACGGCCAAATCAAAAAACGGTGGAAAGAAGAAAGGAAAGAAGAAGGCTAAAGCAGACAAGGCTCCAAAGGAGAAAACGGAAAAGTCGGAAACCAATGACGAAAAGCGCAAACCTCGATATCCTTGTCTCATTTGTGAAGAAGATCATTTTACGAGAGACTGCCCTCATCGGGCCGAGGTAGTGAAAATAGTCAAAGGTTCTCCCACTCCTGCTGTGTTAAAAAATCCATTTCCAGAGCAGGAGAATAAGATGATAGGTTCTTCTTCGAATGCCAGTGAAGAACCCATTTTGATGATGTCTCATGTCAGGATTGCGACTCGATCGCAAGATTATGGTAGTAAGGCTCCTGTTGATGGTAAGGAAGCAGAATCTTCTCACTCTAACCCATCAACCTCAGCTCCTGGTTCCGATCCACTACAGATCGAAAAACCTAACCCAGACTTAGTGATTAAGCCGCCCGCCAAGGGTGTACTTCGAAGGTCTGCTTTCAATCCACATGCGAGAGCAGCCCAGAATTACAACATTGTTGAAGACTTAGCTGTTTCACCTTCAGCAATGTCGGCACTCGAAGTGCTGCAATCATGTCCAGCGCAACGAAAATTGCTTTTGTCGGCTATCGGAGCTGTCGATGTTCAGGACCCGAACCTAATGATCTTTGATCTAGAAAATAGTACACCACGTCTCCCCCATCAAATGGCTTTCCAAATTCCAGTGATAGTCAAAAACAGGCCTATTCATCGGACTGTGATTGATGAGGGAGCTTCTACGTGTATTATGTCGATTCAATGTTGGAGATCGCTTGGTTCTCCTTCGTTGAACCAATCCCCCACCATCCTTAAGGCCTTTGATGGCCGTGGGTTCCGTCCGTTTGGTATTCTACAAGAATTGCCTATAGGGGTCGAAGGTAAAACCGTTAGTCTGGATGTGGAAGTGGTTGATGCCCCTCTAGACTACAACCTTCTTTTGGGTCGAAGTTGGTCATATGCTATGACAGCGGTCGTTTCATCGGTCTTCAGAGTCATTAAGTTTCCACATAACGGTAAGATCGTGACTATTGATCAGCTGACATACTTTTCATCCGACCCAACCTCTTCAGAAACTATCCAGCATGTTGGTAAAACGACAATCCCTTATAGGGACATTGGTGTAGGTTTAGTTAAGGATTCCGGTTTACTGGGAACTTTTCCTCTCCCTCCACTCAATGCAGACCCTTCGTTTGCAACAATTCATATGATCACGTCAGAAAACATTATTTATGATGATCCTTGGTATGTCCCATCTGACTCTGAGCTAGACTCACTCGGTGATGTTATGCCGTTGAGTCCGTATGAAATTGCTTATGAAGCTCTTATGTCTTTTACCGACTTTCATTCAACCGAAACCGACCAAATGAATGTGGTCAGTGAAGAGTCACTTTTCACCTCACCCTTAGAACGGATAACGTTTCCCGAAGAAGTGTCATCTGACGAACAACTTCGCGAAATCCTAAGTGTAGATGATCTACCATGGGAAGATCTCCATCACAGATCTTCGTTTTTACCTAAGGATGATGCATTTGAAAATGATTTTTCATCTATCTTTACCGCTGAATATGTCAAAGACGCTCAGGATCCAACGAAACATTCTGATTCAGAGCTGAATTTAGGGAATATTTCTCGTACTATTCCCATTGATATTTCAGTGAAGCCCGGAATCGAGGAGAACATTCATATAGGTGCCGCATGTACTGAAGAAGAAATCCAAACTTACAAGGCCCTATTCCAAGAATTCCGCGACGTGTTTGCCTGGTCTTACGAGGAAATGCCGGGAATTGATCCTGCCATTGTTGTTCATGAAATCAAAACCTACCCGGATGCTAAACCCATTCGGCAACGGTTGCGTCAGATTCACCCTCGAAAAGCTGTTGAAAGCAGGTTTCATTTATCCGATCCCGTTAACGGATTGGGTATCGAATATTGTTCCCGTCAATAAAAAACAAGGAACAATAAGAATCTGTATCGACTATAGGGATATCAATCGAGCTTGTCCAAAAGACAACTATCCTACGCCTTATATCGATCAAATTATTGATGATTGTGCCGGAAGTGAGATGTTTTCCTTCATGGATGGTTTCTCAGGCTATAATCAAATCAATATTCTACCTGCCGATCAACCAAAAACGGCATTCATTTGTCCATGGGGGACATTTGCTTATTGCAAATTACCTTTTGGGCTTAAGAATGCCGGGGCCACTTTTCAACGGGCGATGTCTTATGCATTTCATGACATCAAGCACATTGTGCAACCCTATCTCGATGATTTGCCTGCTCATTCTTTACATCGAGCTGATCACCTTGTCCACCTACGAGCAATCTTTATGAGGTGTAGGCATTATCGAATTCGGTTGAATCCCCACAAGTGTGTTTTCTGTATAGAAACAGGTCGATTGCTGGGATTTGTTGTTTCAAAAGCCGGCATTCGCGTCGATCCCTCGAAAGTCGAGGCTATCATCAAATTGCCTCCTCCTTCGAGTTTGCGCCAACTCCAAAGTTTGCAAGGGAAAGCGAACTTTTTACGCCGATTCATCCCAAACTACGCCGAGGTCACTAAAGGTTTTACACGGTTGTTGAAACAGAACGCACAATTCTTTTGGGACGAGATTGCCCAACAATCTTTTGATGCATTAAAACACGCGTTGACCCATGCACCGTTATTGCATCCTCCCAACTACAACCAGGACTACTTCTTATACCTCGCAGCTTCGCATTCCACCATTGGAATGGTGTTAGTTCAAGAAGATGAATTCAAAGCAGAGCATGTGATATATTATCTTAGTAGAACCTTAAATCCCACTGAGTTAAAATATTCGCATGTGGAGAAATTGGCCCTGGCAGCCGTTCAAGCTGTCCAGCGTTTTCGTCACTACATTCTTCTCCGCAAAACTACAGTTATTTCGGATTGCAACCCTATGATTTATATTTTGACAAAACAACTGCTAGGGGGCAAGTACTCTAAATGGATTGTTATCCTGCAAGAGTTCGACTTGGAGTTCGAGAAGTCCAAGTCTAAGAAATCTTTAGTTTTTGCGGAATTGATGTGTGATTTCCCGAGTGCTGACACAGAGACTGTGGCAGAGGAGTCCATTGCGGACGAATCTTTGTTTCTTATTAGCACTTTAGATCCGTGGTATGGGGATATAATCATCTATCTCCAAACCCAAACCTTTCGGCCTGAAGCTTCCAAGGAAGACCGTCGAAAAATTCGGTTTCGATCCCAGCAATACAGAATTATTGGAGATACACTTTATCGCCGGGGGGCAGACTTAGTTTTTCGACGTTGTTTAACTCACGAAGAGGCTGAGAGAGTTTTGAATGATTGTCACTCTGGAGCATGTGGCGGTCATATGTCTGGGTATGCCACAGCTCAGAAGGTGTTGCGCGCTGGCTATTTCTGGCCGTCTATGTTTAAAGATTGTATCCTTGCCGTCAGAAAATGCCACAACTGTCAAGTGTTTGATCGAAAGATGCGCGCTCCACCTGCTCCTCTCCACCCTATAATTGCCGCTGGTCCATTCGCCAAATGGGGCATTGACTTTATTACTTGTAACCCTCACTCGGCCGGGGGGCATGCGTATATCATCCTCGCGGTTGATTATTTTACTAAATGGGCCGAGGCGATGCCTACATTCGACGCAAGCGGCAAGACAGCTGCAGTTTTCGTATTCAATCATATCATAACTAGGTTTGGTGTCCCACAAGCAATCATTACTGACCATGGGAGCCATTTTCGAAACGTCATGATGACTGAGCTTACAAGCCAGCTTGGTTTGCGCCACGATAGCTCTACTCCTTATTATCCGCAAGCCAACGGTTTGGTTGAGTCAATCAACAAAGTTCTAGTCATCATGATTCGACGGATCATTGGTATCCATCGAACGAATTGGCATAACATGTTATTTTCGGCGCTATGGGCATATCGAACTTCAGTGAAAAATTCAACAGGTTTCACCCCTTTCCAGCTAGTTTATGGCTTAGAAGCTGTGTTACCTATTGAATGCGAAATCCCATCACTTCAAATGGCTGTCGAATTACTTCCAGCTACTTCCGAAGAGGAGAAACGGTTATTATACTTGGCTAAATTAGATGAGACTCGACGTGACGCTACTTTAGCTATCGAGACTCACGCGAAACGAATGAAAGCTCAGTACGATAAAAATGTAACCCCTCGAAGTTTTTCGGAAGGAGACCTAGTACTATTATATGATCAAGCTAACGATAAGCTAGGTGCCGGAAAATTCGTTCCCATGTGGCATGGGCCCTACATTGTAAAGCGAAAGCTAGCAAAAGGGGCTTATGAGTTAGTTGATTTTGATGGGGACTCTTTGGGTAAACCCAGAAATGGACTTTACCTAAAGAGGTATTATGCTTAAAATGATGGGTATGGAGAAATTTTTAGATAGGTTAGATTTCCTTTCTAGCTAGCAAGTGTGTTAGTTTAGTCAGTGTGCTTAGCTTAGCGAGTGTGGTTTTTCGTCATTATTCTGGCTTATCTTGGTTTTACTCTTGATATTGTAGATGTCGACGCCTCTCCAAACATACATTGGATTTGCTGATGGTGCTTGTCGTAATACACGGAATATCTCTTCCGCAGCTTGGGTTATCTATTCGCCCTCTGACGAGTTAGTTTCTATGCATGGGGTAAGCCTCGGTCAAACAACGAATAACATTGCAGAATACAGTGCAGTGGTTGAATTATTATCCGAATCTATTTCATTTGGAATTCGACGTTTGATAGTGAGGTTAGATTCTGAACTTGTTGTATTACAGCTTAATAGAGTTTATGCCATTAGAAATCCTGTGTTATTAAGGTTGTTTTTGAGAGTGCGTCTCTTGGAACGTGAATTTGATTACATTGAATATCAACATATTCCAAGGTCTTTGAATACATTAGCAGATGCAATTGCTTCTCGAGTGTTGGACAGACATTTATAATAATCATGCAAGTAAATTTAAAAACATTTCATCATACATGTTAAACAAGATAAGCCGGTAATAGTGATATATATAGATAGAAGTGTGTCAAAAAATATATACATCGTCTTCGATCATAGGTTGAAAACACCTTATGATCGGCAAAATGATAGTACAAAAAGTCAAAAATGTCACATGTGACTACAAAAGTGACTAGTCAATCACTGGTGGTGCTCTCTGTACGACACCACTGCGCGGGCTACCTTACGCAAAAATCTCCTAAACGGTCCAGGGACCGCGACTACGAAGCGCTGAAGCCTGATAGGAATGTCGTCCATAGTAGTCTCAGGTATATCTGCCGTGAGACGCTCTAGATCATGCTCCAACTCAGCTAGTACTTCTGCTGTCGCGTCCTGTGGGGCCGGTACCGGTGCAGCTGGATGTAGTCTATCATAAGGCCGGAGGTTGGCTGGACGCTGTGGACCAACATCTGCATTTTGAAAAAGTTTTACTATTAGTTTTGAGACGATATATATAAAAAATACAAAAAATACATAATTAGAAAACTTGTGAAAATAAAAGTACCTCTGTCGTCCCATTGTTCTCCCTGTGGAAGAACCATGTCCGGATCACCTCTGAAATCCATTCCGGCATACGGAAAGTCCTGTATCACAAAAAGCTGGCCCTCTAACCAGTCAAAATAACTATCTGAGAATCGAACCACTGTCGCGCCCTCGTCAGGATGCCGGGCCATCACCGCAACCCATCGTATCAGCTTTGGCTCCCGAGGACCCAAGATATCAACAGTGAGTTGCTGAGGGATCAACATTGGAACTCTCTCCAAGGCAAAGCTCACGACTATAGGCCCATATCCAAAAGTCTTTAGTCGTCCGTTCTTTGCCTTGGTCAGTTGGCTCTTCATATGAGCCGACACAGCTTCACACCAGTTGAAAATGGTGCCTTGGTAACAGTCAATTGCCATCCGCATTTGGGATCCGGAAGCAATGTGTAAAGCGGCCGCGCCGCAAATTCTGGTAACCGTGAACGCTATGACTTTGAGTTCCGGTAGAGTGATGTGTTTTATCTCTATGCCTTTTGAATGGTGAGCCCCACGTGTGCACCAATCCTCGCGGAGACTATCAAGGGATTGGCCACCCGGCCTAGTCCCCGCAAGACTGAGTTGCTCACCTCTGTTTGGCAAGCCAGTGAGAAAGTATACATCCGAGGGCTCTATCTCGAGCTGGTGCCCTCCTATGTAAAAGCATTGTTCTTGAACGTTCCATCGCTCAACCAGCCATTCCAAGAATCTTACCTGGCCCCTCATGCCCGGTATGGTCCAATATTTGTATAATCCGCATGCTCTTAGGGCATCCAGAGAAGGTTGATGATTTATTGCAGCTTCATCTTCCTCTACATGCTCTCTTTCTCTCCAGTCTAACATGATTAATGCCCTGCATATCAAAATAGCAATTAGAAATTGATTTGGGAATTTTTGGTGGTTTTTTGAGAGAGTTGGGGTTTTGAAATGCGCGTTTCTCGGAAGACGCACCCCGGCTTTGTAGCACAGGGCGCCCGGACGCAGCTGGCCTGAAGGCGGGCTGCGTCTTCCGACCGTTTTCCCGTATGAGAAAAAGTCGGGGGACGCAGGTCACCCGAAGGGCACCTGCGTCCGCCGAGAGGCGCATTCCAAAACCAAAACCCCCCAAAAAATGAAACTAAGACCTAAAAATTGATTCTAAACGGATAGAAATGCAGAGTAGGATGTGTAAAATACCTGGATGAGACGGCGTTCGATTCCGACGGTCAGATTTTCCGCAGCAACCACGGGAAGTTTCTTGTCAAAAGCTCCTTTTTCAACCTCAACAGTGAAACGGTAAAAATGACATGGTAAAAGGTCTTTTTATAGGTTTTTTGGATGAATTAGTTCATTTTTTACCATGAAAAGATGTTTTCGATGTATTTTTGCCTATTTTAAACAGGTATGAGTAATGTGTCGCTTTTGTGCAGGACAAAGGGATTTCGAGGGAAATTGTAATTTTTCACAAACAAAATATCAGAGTCATCTTTTAAGCCCTTTTCTGACTCCTAAAACATGAAAAGATCGCCGAGCGTTTCTTTTACACTCGTTAAAACGGAATTAAAAGACGGTCCCCTTTTAGCTCTTTTCTGACCGCAAAATCAGGAAAAGATTGCCGGGTTTTTGTCGTTTCAAACTCGATAAGGAAATAAAACGACGTGTCCTTGATCGCTTTTTACTTTTCAGGTCAACGACACTATTATGAAAGTACTCCTTGGTCGCAAGATCAAGCGGTTCCCCCAGGTATTATTTTATACTTTTTCGGGCTTGAGGGACACAAATATACGAAAAAGTTCAACGTGGAGTCTCCTTTAGTTTTTTCAGACTCTCTAAAATTGAAAAACGCCGAGTTTCTCCTATACTGGGCTCGTTAAACTTTTACAGTAGAGGACCTGTTCAATTACAAACAGGAACGAACCACTCCTTCCTAGGGTTCGAATTTAAACTAGGTTGGACTCGTCCGAAGGATGAGCTTATAATCAAGCATATGTTATCCTCCTCAAGCTTGTTAAAAATAAAGAGGTACTTGCCAGAAATGGTGGGGGAAAAGAGAGAAGAATGAACCTGTTTGTCACCTTTTGTCTCAGAAGAAACTTTATTACCACTCTTGAACACGACACTTTTCATTCACCTGGGTTGGGAAATCTTTTACCTCACAGTTGACCAAACCACTTTGAAAGTCTTTAACCGGGTTCCGGGGATTAACTTTGAGTTATTCGTCACCAAGCCATCTGTTGTGTCGTTATGTGTTCAAGAGGTCTGCAAGAAAAACTTTCATCTGCAAAATACTTGTCATCCATTTGACCATCCCTGAGTCAGTCCTTACAGCAACATTTCTTCAACTTGAACAATGATTTCGTGTTGCGGGCTTGCCTGCAACGGGTCGCTTTCTATCGACATCGACACATTATCTAGAAAGATGACTTAGGAATCGACAGTACCTTGAAGTCTGCATGCATCAATGGCAGGTTTCTCGCCTTTGACGTCAGTTTACATCATTGACTTTCGATCAAAGGATTCCGTGAAGTGTTCGACATCAAAACATCTATTCACATTTCACGGGTTGTGCTTGGTACTTTGAGAACCATTGACATTACTGGTGGTTTCTCTCACGCTTGTTAACAGTTTACATCATCGACTGGTAATCAAGTGGTTTCTAACATGTTCGACATCGAATCATTTAATCACATGGCTAGAATCGTACCAATTCGGGAAGTAGAAGTGAAGACCCTGGATCTAGTTTCTACCATCCAGGCTGCGAGGAGTTTTGTATTCATTATCTATGTAGACTAATCATAAACAGATGGCTGCGTCCATACTGTGTCTACAAAAGTCTATAAAAATGATGTACTGCAAGATCATTCCTGTATCAGAATAGTTAGTCCATTAGTTAAAGTTTTGAATCTGAGTATGGGAATGCCTACCTCAGTGATGATATAATCTTATCCATGTATTTTGTGTTGAAAATTGCAGGTTCCAACCAGGCCATCCACAAGACAATCCTTGAAATGATAAAGCGCTTCACCCTTCCTAGAATTACAAAACCCTATTCTATTCCAGGCTTCGCACTTTAGGGGGCAATCTGTTACACTAAAAAATGTCACCTTGACTACTTACAGTTAGTATGGCTCAAATCAACAGTCATGCTACCCTCTTAGGCAAGTCTCATGCCTCTGTTATCCATCTCAAACTCAAAGAAGAGAGAAAGTCTTGTAAAAACTATGTTTATCTCTGGGGTCGCAGGTTCTCTCTAGCCTTACCTGCGGGGACGCTGACCATGTTCACAAAATCTGCGTCCATGGACGCTCTGTATGTTAAGGGACAGGTGCGTCCCTCTGTAAAAGGCAAAATGCGCGAGTTTTATCTTGAAAAAGTTACTTGTGGTTACTTCTAGAACATTCTAGAGGTCGGTTTGATGAAATGGATGCGCCTCCAGTTGGTTCATGTATCTCTATTAAGGGGGAACTTATCCCATCAATAAGGGAGCTATCCCACCCAAAGAGGGGGATGATCCCATTGATAGTGGACCTGAATAACCTCTTTACAGCACTATAAATAAAGACATTGAGCCAGAGGGAGAGGAGGTTGGAGCTATACATTTTCTTTGGGTAAATGCTGCAGGATTTAGGTCTTCCATTTAGAACCTTTGTGAGGAGAGATTGTCTTCACTTGATTCTACTTGGAAGTGGGTGAGCTTTGTCAAAGTAGAGGAAAACCCTTGATGGACCCTGGGAGGAACTTGCACAACACCAAGGCCAGGTTGTAAGAGTTTCTTTGTTTCGTTATTAATACAAACTGGTTTATTTTTCTCAATAGCTTGTGTTAATGAGTTATTTCATGTGTTCCTTGGTCTGCATGTTGAATATATGTTTTATTATATGAAATGCAAGTGCTTGGTAATTGTTTGATTGTTTGTGGTTGCAGGAATTGACTTGAAGGAGGAGCTCATCCGGATCGTCAAGAACGGACTTCAACAACAGCGTTTTGGAATAAGGTAAGCCTAAACACTTGTAGTTTTCATGTTGTAAAAGGTGTATTTAGAGAAAGATCACTCCATTTTGTCTTGTTTGTCATTAGAATGTCTTAGACTTCTAGGAAGGTCAGCTGTGTCCGCACCCTTGACCAATTCCGTGTGACAATCCTCTGGCATCGCTAGAAGAAAATAAGGCTTCTTTAAACAAGGAATTTAGTAATCTTACGTTTGAGTCGCAGTCAATATTTGGATTTAATGAAATCATCATGAGGGTTGATGAGATTCCTTGGGAACTAGATCAACCTGAAGTCTTAAATTCTAGAAGCTAACATGTAGCTCATAGATGGTCAGCATCACAAATGGTTTATAAATTCACTTATGCCCCCACCTGAGGATTGCTATATCGCAACAGAAGATAGGAACATAGGTGGAAGCTTTGGAAATCACCATGATGTTGTATGTAACGCCTATTCACGATGCGACCTTGGGGGTACAATAGATTCACTCTCAGTCACAAAGCCTCTTTTTAGAATTATAGAGCTTGAAGAAAGACAAGGAAACTAAACCAGAGGTGTGCACGGAAGTCTGGTCTCTAAAGTGCAAGAGACAGGGGCACGATAAAGACCAGTGTCTCGAATGTGGGGGCTATGACAAAAAAATTTCATTTACTTCAAAATTTTGTCGAAACCCCCCAACAGTTGTTTTGTAACTTCTCCAGATTAGTGGGTCATGATGAGAGTCATTGTCGCATCTATCAGCTAGTGATGGAAAGAACACCTACATGATGGATGCAAGTATAAAGTCGGCCTCCATAGTAGGGCAACGGAGGAGTGCGTCGAGGATATCAAAGACACGGATGAGGCCGAGGAGGAGGAGGGCCTGGTAGAGGTCGGAGTCATGCTATCTGTTACAACTACGGAACACCGCGAGACTACACGTGGGAGTCTTAGAATCAGATAATCTCGTCATGTCAATATTGCATCCAGTTTGACCATACCATAGAAGAATTTCTGGTGTTGATAGCTAAAATGCAAGAAAAGAAAGCACAGCCTGAGCAGCCTACGCAAAACTTACAGATGATGAGAGCTGAGCCCCACGAGGAAGATCAAAGTTTGAATATAGTGCTGAGAAGCGGAATAACAACTAGCGATGATAAGGGTAAATAACCTAAAGGAAACGAACAGGTCTGCAAGCACACTAAGAAGGAAGTGGGGTTCAATCTAAATCACACGTAGGAAACATTTATGGAGGCCAAGAAAAGATTCATTGACGCCTCCACCTTAGGAAGTCAGGATAAGGTGCAAGAAACTAGCGCACCTACAGAGGTTGATCCCTCTCTGCTTACTACGGTTTTGGAGACCTACATAAAACTATTGCGTGATAGGAACATTGTGGAAGGTCTAAAAGAGTTAATAAATGAATGTGCAAGAAAGGAGAAGGTCCCTGATGGACACTGGGTGGTCAGAAAAATTGGCAAACATAATGCAAGAATGGGGCACGAGATGAGGTCACCGCGTAGATAGGAGATTATGAGATGGGCCAGGTCATCTTGGGTTTGGGGTCTGATGCGAACGTAATACCAAAGAAAAAGGGAAAGAATGTGGAGACCTGCATTGCAGTGGTCTCCGATTCAGTTTAGAATGGAGAACCAACAAAAAATCTTCCCTATGGGAGGATTATATGGAGTAACTATTGATATCGAAGGTGCGAGCCCGATGGCCGACTTTGAGGTGATAGAGTTCATTGATGATAGTAATCCATACCTTGCACTCCTAGAAATTGACTGGGACATTGATATGAATGGGGTCATCGATTTGAAGAAGAGGACAATGCCATTTGAAAAGAAATCGCTTTGGGTTGTAGTGTCGTTGGACCCTGCAAAAGGGGAGCAATATACTGAACTAGTTTGCAATTATGAAGAAAGTGAGCATGAATTGGATCAAATGTGTAAAATAATAGCATGATACCAGGACTATATCAATCCAACAGTAGATGGATGGATTGCATCGCTCTGGGAGAGTTTCGACATCTCTGATTCAGATGAAGAGTTGGAACATTGGCATAATCATTTGCATGAAGTCTCCATGCTACGATGGAATATGATGATGGAATCATTGTGCCATGTTTCGTCAGAGGTAGGGAAATTACCCTATTATTATAGTTTAAATAACATGGATAAATTTTTGGATGCATTTGAGCATGAATTCCCTGAGGATCACCACTTCCAAGCATTAGATTTGGCACTGTGAATTACACCCACATGGTGGTGGGGTACACAAAAGGATAGCTTTGATGGATGGAGAGATTACAGAAGAATGATAAAGTTATGGTTTGGGTGTCTTAACACTAGATTGACTAAGAAATATAGTGGGAAGGATGATCCACACAATTAATTAGGAACTGCAACTGGAATGGGTATACCTATTTTGCAATAATTTGGATACAATTCCAATGAACTGGTATTTGGAAACAGAGCTCCGCCATGGCACCACGGAGTGGGATATATTAATGGAAGGGCTCTTATTGACCTTTAATTTGAAGGATGGCTTCGCAAGCATCGATGAAACCCTACAGGAGATTAATGCAGTTATCTTTAGAACGCCACAAGAACCTATGGAATGGATCCAACTATACAGGAGCACCCAACTGCACCATGTGTTGGAATGCTATAATGTAACCACTGAGGAGGAGGATGAAGATCCGAGAAACTTTAATATTCTAGAGGTAGAGGGGCATCACAAGGTTAACAACCAACAAATAGACAACCTAGACATCACCGCCTTGTTGAAGACAAAGCAGGTAAACATTGGTACTGAAGCAGAACTGAAGTTTGCAAAGATTGGATATTATTGAGATGACACTACTGTGGATAAAGTTCTTAAGTTTCCTTGTGAATATCAGGATCTATTCCCTACCATTTTTTTAGATTTGAAGGGCATATTAGGAGATTTGGGCATTATGAAAATCACCTTGAAGGTGGATGCAAATCCTATTAAACAGAGATCGTATCACCTTAATCCTAAAAATAAGGAAAAGGTTCACCTAGAGTTGGCTAAGATGCTGGAAGCAAGCGTCATAGAACCAACTGAGGAATCTGATTGTGTGAGCCCGATTGTGGTTCAAGAGAAGAAGCAGAAGGGCAAGATAAGGATTTGTGTAGATTTGCATAAGCTTAATGATATGTGTGTCCATGACCCATTGCCAACATTGTTTATCGATGAAGTATTAGACAATGTTCTAGGGCAGGAGGCCTACTCGTTCACTAACAGGTTTTCGGGGTATCATTAGATTAAGATCGCGCCTAAGGATAGGAGAAAAATGACCTTCGTGATAGAGTGGGGTTGTTTTCAATACATTGTGATGTTGTTTGGACTCAAGAATGTGCCTACGATATTTTCTCATGTAGTCATCACAACGTTCAAGGAGTTCATTCATTAGTTCTTGGAAGTATACTTTTATGACTAGACAATGTTCATATTAGTAAAGCGCCATGTAGAAAGTCTACGCTTGATGTTGGATACGTGTCGCAGATACCAAATCATGTTGAATTTGAAGAAATGCATATTCTGTGTTCCCTTTGGAATCTTGCTGGGTCACGTGGTGTGCAAGAAAGGGCTGATGGTGGACCCTGCAAAGATTTAGGTGATAGTGAACCTGGAGGACCCAAGGAATGTTAAGCAGCTTTGTCTGATGATGAGACTTACCAAATATTATTGAAAATTTATCAAAGCATATGCTCATATTATTGCACCCATGGAGAAATTGGTCAAGAAGGACGCAACATTCTATTGGGACAAAGAAGATCAGTGCAGCTTAGATGTATTAAAATAAAATATGGTCACCATGTTGATCTTGGTATTCCCTAATAGGAAAAATGAGTTCCATGTACATGTGGATGCCTCTTGCATTGTGTTGGGTGCAGTGTTAACATAGGCTGGTGAAGGAGAAATGGACCATCCTATAGCCTTGACGAGTAGGAAATTAGCAAAGGTCAAGAAGAATTATTCAATGACTGAGCGCGAAGGATTGGCCATGGTGAATGTCCTGTAGAAGTTCGGGCACTATCTATTAAGCAGACATTTTGAAATGTACACTAATCATTCTACCTTGAAATACTTGGTCAATAAGCCTGTGTTGGGGGGGAAGATCTGCAGATGGTTTCTACTATTCCAGATGTATGAATTTGAAGTAATTTTTAAACCAAGGAGGTTAAATGTCAGGCATGACCATCTGTAGTGAATCGAAATAGGAGAGGAGCCTAATAATTTGAAGGAAGGGTTGCTAGATGTGCAGCTCTTTATGGTGCATGTAATGGATAATCATTTTACAGATGTTATTCACTTCTTGACTATGAGGCTAGCACTGGAAGGGTATACATGTCATCAAAAGAAAGAACTCGTAGTGCACACGATAGATCTTTTAGTTATTGCGAGACATCTGTATAAGATGGGTGCATATGAAATATTACAAAGATATGTGCCATATTTTGAGTGAGATAGCATTCTTGCTGAAGCTCATGGAGGGGTTGCAGGAGGTCATTATGTAGGAAAGGTGACTACACAAAATATTTTGCACCTAGGTCTGTGGTGGCCAACACTACATTAGGATTCCAGGGCATATTATAAGGCATGCGATGCATGTTAGATTACTGGAAGACCATGACACAGGGATGAATTTCCATTACAACCTCAAGTATCTTTGTAGCCATTTGAAAAATGGGTGATTGATTTTTTTGGGCCAATTCAACCCCCAGGAAAGAAGATAGGTGCATGCTATATCATCACTGTGACGTAATATCTCACCAGATGGGCAGAAGCACAATCTATTAAGGATTGTACAGGGGCTACAACAACAAAGTTATTTTTTTGAATATGTCTTAACCATATTTGGCTACCCAAATGTGTTGATGAGTTATAGAGGAATGCACTTCCTGAATGAAACGATCAGCGCGTTGATAGAAGAATTCCAAGTCTACATCAAAAGAGTACACCATATCACCCATAGGCCATTGGAACTGTTGAAGCCTTCAAAACGATTTTGGAGAACGTGCTAATGAAGATTTGCAATGTGCATCGAAATGATTGGGATGTGCATGTACCTATAGTGCTATGGGCTTATAGGACTACTTGCGAGAATCTGACAGGGGAAACATGGTTTAGCTTGGTATATGGTGTCAAAATTTTAATGCTGATGGAATATATTGTTCCTATTCTACGTATAAAAGCTCTCATAGGTATCGAAGATCATAATGCCTTGTAAGAAATGCTAGTGCAACTGATGGAGCTCGAAGAGGATCGATTTTTGGTAGGATTCCATTAGAAAGTAAAAAAGGAATGTGAAAAAGCATGGCACGATCACCACATCAAGCTTTTCACGCTCAAGGTAAATGATATTGTCTTTTTACATGATAGTAAGTTCACTAACTTTCCAGGAAAATTCCAAATGCATTGGCTAGGGCCATATGTTATAAAAGAAATTATAGAGGGAGGCACAGTTTATCTCGCGAAGTTGAATGGAGAACCTTTTTCAGGAAGAGTGAATGGGAGAAGATTGAAGTTGTATATAGGGGATCCTACGCAATGACTATATGGAGGTAGGATAGTCTTAGTACTCTAGGCAGGTGCAAGGGAGCGCGGGACTATAAACTACAATACTAGGTTTGGAGGACTGCGCAGTAGGGGGATTATGTGGAAAATAATGAAGTTTCAACCTAGGAAGATGTGTGCAGGAAGTTGTGCCATGGAGGTAGTGTCATGTAGCATAACATAAAAGTGACCATTGGAGTCACTGTTCATGACTTGACAACTAGAAGATGGTTAAGAGGAGCGGGCTGGTGGAATTTAAGGTAAAAATATTTGAATATTTGTCACCAAAACAACATTAATTGTCAGAAATTGGGAGGAACGGTTGGATTTGAATTTAAAAATCCCTATAAATTATGCATGTCGGTCCAACAGAGAACACTTTGTGTTGTTAGAACTGCTAGTGAGATTTGTTGTCTCTTTCCTATAAATTGCTCGTATTGGGAGGATTTAGTCATGAGCTGTGTGTTTGCTAAGTTATCTGAGCTAAATGAGAAGTTCATTCTAGAGAAAATGCTCGGACCAAGCCCTCTAAAAAACATGAGTACTGGTGGCAATGTGGCCTCTGAGGGAGCTACCCTAGAAGTGGTAAGTATGGAAGCTCCAACTCTTGTGTTGTTGAGAATAGCAATAAGAAATGATAAAAATATCATTCAGAATATTCCAATTTTAATTTGTCCTTGAATTAAAATTGAGAATTAAAATTCAATTTTAGTCTCACTAGTTGCTTGAAAAATTATTAATTAATTCATTATGGATTAATTAGTTGGAGAAATTCCAGCTAGAAGTCTTTGTGAAGTCATGTAATAGTGATCCCTTAAATTAAGGAGATTATCCCTTAATTAAGGAGATAAGGATGAGTTGTAATTAGTTAGCTTAGTTAACTGAGTTATGTCCACTTAAATTAGTTCCAAATAGTTTGAGGAACTAATTTTGAGTTCAGTCAGTTAACACATGCATGCATCAAACTAGTGTACTCTAGATAACTAAAGATTCTCTCATAAATAACTCATGCATGTATATTCAGAGAAAGACCTAGTTGAGATTAAAGACAAGGAAATTGTACTATCAGTTGCATGAGTTTTCCTATAAAGGAAACACATCCATGCAGAAGGAATAAGGTTCCTTGAGGATTGCGCAGTTTTACAAGGTGTGAGATCAGTGTGAGTGATCAGTGTTACACTTGGTAACAGTAGGATCACCCAAGAGAAACAACACAAGGAAATAGGAGGCTTGGAGGGCATATGAGAAGGTTTGTGAGAAGCCTTTTTTTCCTGTGAGCATCTAGGAGAATTGTACTAAGAGCTGGCAAGTTGTGAGAGCTAAGGCTTTGTGTAATTCTAAGATATTTCCACCCTATATGATAATATAGATAGTGGGGTTTTTAGCTGAGGCTTTCCCCTAAGTAATTTCTGTGTTTCAAGTGCATTGATTCTTCTTTTGGTTATATGTGTTCTACTTGATCTTGGTATAAATCTATTAAGCTTCCACAAGTTTGATTGTAAAAGTAGATTAAAGTATTCTTCTTTAGTTATATTACATTATCAGGTTAATCTACATTGAGAATTTCTACATGTGCCTACGGTGCTGAGGTCACCTAGGCTGAAGCATACACCTACTAGAGAAACCCAAATAGGAAAATTGAAGAAGGTCAAGAAGAAAAATCCAATGTCAATGTACGACTTGCCAAGAAATCATTCTGCAGCACAAGCAAAACAAAAGAAAGACAAGCAACAGGAGAAAGTTGTCGACCTGGAGGTGGAAGAAGGCCACGGAACGGAAGATATTAACATTGAGGGAGTAGAACCTATAATGAAGCTACCCAAATATATCCCTATGGGGAAGGGAAATGCGAATAGCAATAAGGACCCAGATTCAGAGAAGTTTACCATCTACACCCATGCTACCTAAGTAGGTTCCCTTTGAAGGTACATGGCTTGCAGGGATCCCACTATTAAAAATGGAGGATTGGGACCTCGCAGATCATGGTAGGTTTCCACACTTAGCGACAAATAAGTACATGAAGTGCATATACTACATGGAATTAGGTGCTACCACATCAGAAATGGTGGAATAAGTTCGCGGTGTCGAGAACTTGGTGTTACTTAATTTGTTGTGGGTGCCCCATTATCATCGCACCCCAATTAACATAATCTATGTGTGCCAACTACTCACATTGGTGCATGATGGGTGTCTATGGATAGGAGGGCCTATACCCATTGTAGAGATGTTAATGCAAAGGATTACCCACCTACCGTATGAAGGTCTGAACCCGGACAAGGAGTTTGATGGGAAGACGAGGGAGAAGGACCTTGAGGAAATAATGAAGAAAGATTAATACCTTGTGAAAAAGTCACGCAGGTATTGAATTCTATATATATCATACCACATCATCTAATTAGCCACCCAACTATTAGTAGGGAAGGTGATGAGGAAATATCACACGGATGAAGTTCTGGCATGTGTAGTTTCCCTGGCTGCCTAGTGCATGAAGGGTGTACAATTCAATTGGTCCATATAACTCTGTGAGGAGTTCCTCGCGAATTTTCGAGAGGCCCAAGATGAAACCAAGCTATTTCACTATGACTGGTTGTTGTTGTCCATAGTCCTCGTCGCATGGGAATTATCAGAGGACAACCAATTTCCTCCACTTAAGGAAGGATTATTGGAGGTAGCACAATTCACTTCCTTACGGGCTACCAAGGACTCAGTGTGGATCTCAAAGACAAAAATATTTTGGGTCCTTATGGAATCGAGTGCCCACATGGCCATTAACCAATGACCGAGGTTGTCCCCAACCTTATACATGCAGTTGTCCACCTACACAATATTCAAGCCTGACTTCCATATAATGTACATTCAAGCACGGAAGGATCCATAGAAGAAATGACATGACTTTCCATATTTGGTGACGGAAACAGATGTGCAGGAAGTGATAGCGGGATGGCCCGTAGAGTGGCGCGGCCCCTTAGACTTAGATGTTGGAACAAGCAAGGGCGCGGGAAGTTCTGTAGCAGAGAAGAGAAAGGAAATAGCTAATCAAGTTGCACATGCACTCGCATAGTAGAAAAAGAAGGAAGTCAGAGAGAAGGCTCAAGTGGAGCAAGAGCGCACTGCCAAGGTGTAGGAAGAACAAGAGTAATGCGAGTCACAAAAAAATGACAAGTCACCTTTGTTGGAAACATAGGAGGAGGATCTTTCAGGGCAAGGCGACAGAGGAGATCAGGGGAAACACACCCTTTTTATTCTGAAGAGACGTGGCAAGGAAGAAAAGGGAGGTACAAGGAAGAAGCAAAAATCAGACAAGTCACAGGGTGATCCCATGGTCTTGACAGAGAGCGATCTCGATAAAATCGGGGCTAAAATTAGGGATACCAAGACTGAATTGCTGCAGTAGTTCGAGCAACAATATATACAGACACTAGGGAGTGTCCAAAAGGATATGTGCAAGCTGCAGATCTAGGCAAGAAGAATACAGGTGAGCACCAGACAAGCGAGCTCAGAAAAAGTGAGCCTGGTACCTCGGTTGAGCCAAGAAGTGGAGTTGGTAAGGACCCTAGATCTTATGACTATTGTAGTGCCATGTGGGTCCCTTCAAATGGAATTAGCTGATGATCACATCATCCTAAGCATAATCAATAACATCGGGTTGAACATAGCAGTGCTCCCCAAGGAGATCCTCCATGCACTGCATGAAGGGGTGATAGAGGAATTGAGATCTCGGGACCAACGCACTCTCAACCTCATTAGCGATTACATAGTAAACAACGAGTAAATGTTCTCTGAGAAGATGCAAGTTTTAAAGGAAAAGGAGACATTGTAGGCACAGAGTTCACGACTAGAGTCGGCAGTCTCAAAGGCATGCAAGATAGTACCCAAACTTCATAACCACGTAGATGAACAACCAGAAGCAAAGATCAAAAAACTAGCCATCGGTGTGCGCGAAGCCAAAGTTGAGCTTTTTCGAGTTCAGTTTGAATTCAACATGAAGATCACCAAGTTGCAATTAAATTTGCATCCCATGACTCTACCTGAGGTCCGGGATAAGAGCGAAGCCTCAATAAAAGAAGGAATGGCCACCGTAGATGCCACAGTCGCTGACTGTTCGAAATTATTTGAGAAATAAATAGAGTTGGTGACCAATTTGCAGAAGGATCCAAACCTTCAGACATTGAATACAGAGGTCAAGGAGTTGCAGCAATAGTATGATGAAGTTAGGGAAACAACGTGGTCCATAACATCAAAGTAGCTCTAGCACAGGTCGAGGAAGCATAGAAGAAGGAAGCCTTGCTAAAGGCCTGGTTGCAGCCATGGTTGGAAGAATCTTATCAAATCATGACAATCATCGAAGATAAGCTTAAAGGCTTGCCGTAGACACAACAAAAAATGAGGCTTGCCACAGAGGTACTGGCTATAGAAAAGTTAGTTGAGGATATCAAGCAGGTAACAACTCAGAACGTTGCCAAAGTCGCAATAATCCAGGTGGAGATGGGTGATATTTATAGTAAGATCACAGCATTAGCTAAGTGAATCAAGGGCGAATTATGATCTTTGTGTTGGGGGCCTATTAAGATGTGGTCCCCTGGGTTAGTTTTTGGGTTAAAGTAACCCATGTGTTAATACATTTTTGGAATTAATGTAAAGTCTCCATGATTTATGGATGTGGAGCATGTAGATGATTAGGAGTCAAAGGGGTTTTAACCCTTTGTTGATGTAAAGTTTGAGTCAGATTTTGAGATCCACCCATGGTCCATGGACCATGGGATTGTATGAAGAAGGCTATAAATAGGTGTGTCTTAAAGTGTCTAAAGCATGTTATGATAAATTGGATGTAATGGATGGATAGAAGAAAAGTGATAGCAAGAGGAAGTGGGTCAGATAGGAGAAGAAAGACTCTGTAGCTGAGTGTGTAGAGGCCTAGGTAGAGTCTGCAGCTGAGTGCACGGACCCCTGCAGTTGAGTTCGTAGCATGGTTTGTGTTTGTAAACTTGAACTGAAGATCAGTAAAGAAAGTTACTGAAGAATTCTTGTGTATATCTATTTTATTTATGTTTACTTATGTTTATGATATATGTTTTTGATGAATAATGTGTTTATGGAATGTTGATCTAACAATTGGAAATTCTCTTGAATAAGTCTTAATAAATGTGCGCAATGCATGTTATGTACTTTCGCGAAGAATTTGATGAATTTCGTTATATTTACGAAATAACTTAAGTAGATTTGTGCGAACACTAATTTAGGGTTGTTCTTTGATGCACGTAAGTGGATAAATCAGTTGTTAAGGGTCAGCAAAGCCTAATCATAGACCTTTGTGAAGGTTTGAGGGCTATTTTATCTCAGTTGTAGTACCAAGCCCTAGGGGCTTATCGATCTACATGAAGGCAGATGTGAGGCACTAAAAGACATCACACTAGTCTCTAGATGTAGAAACTTGGTAATTGCATCCCCCCATACTGCTTCAGGTGAGACTGTAGCCTACATTACGTGGGTTATTGTTGAAAGGGCCAGTAGTATAGGGATTTTTTGGTTTTGTGCAACTAACTTTGAACCTAGTTCAAGACCCCCTAAGCCAACAGAAACTGCCGCGTGTGTCACTTTTCCCTATATTTTTGTCCTTTGCGTCATAAATCCTAAATCGACAAAATCTATTTAATGGATGCCACTAGAGATCATTTTCACATTCAATCTTGGATCTATGGCATTCCCAAGGAATTCTAGGAACCTTCGGCATAGTCATTGCTGGGAACGAGTTCCCCCAATAACCAGTTTTGGGGCTAAAAGCCCATTTCTGGGGTAGAAGGCCCAAATTTTGTAATAAATATGTAAAGTCTCATCATTTTGTGGTCACAGAGCGTGAAGAGGTCAAAGGGTTGTCTACCCTTGTTTTGTGAAGTATTATGTCAGCTGTAAATAACTACCGATGGTTCGCGAACCATGAGATTATATAAAAAGGGAGTCTTAGAAGAGTCTAAGAGAAGAGTAGTAATGGTAAGAAGGATTTTGGGTAAGAAGTTCTAAGTGTTCTCGAGTCTTAGCATAGGTAGAGGCTCTGTTGCTAAGTGTGCAAAGGCCTAGGGGGCGAAGTCTGCAACTGAGTGCATGGACCCATACAGCTGTGTGCACAAAGTGGATAGAGTTTGTACTAAACTTGAGATATTAATAAAGAGAATTATTTTTCAATCACTGTGTATTTTGTCTTTGTTTAGTGCATCTGATTATATTATGTTACAATCTGGGTTTATATTATAATGCTTAGTTGATGCGCGAATATATTTGATTATATCTATTAATTGAATGCAAGAAATAGTAAAGGATTACGCGAAGGTAACTGTAAATGCATGGTAGATTAGGTAACACTCAAGATAACCTGGGAACTTATACAGTAACGCAGTCACAGAGGCGCATAAGTGCCTGGACCTCAAGTTAGGGCTGTGTGAAGATCAATTGAGTACCTTCGCAGAGTTATTGAAGGACGGAAGAAAAGGAACATCGATAAGCCCTAAAGGCTTATCGATCTGCACGAAGGCAAGATTAGGAGGTATCCATCATGACCATCTGAGGGTGCGGAAACTTGGTTCCTACATCCCCCATATTGCTTCAGGTGACACTTTAGTCTGCGCTCCGCGGGCCGATGCCAAAAGGGCCAGTAGTCTAGGGATTTGCTTGGCTGACTAACGCTGAACTCAGTTCAAGGCCCATCAAGCCAACAAATGGTTCTGTTGCTGGGACCCTATTGGGAACGGGTTCCCCCAAGAGCCAGTTTTGGGGCTAAAAGCCCATTTTTGGGGTAGAAGGCCCAGATTTTGTAATAAAGATGTAAAGTCTCTGCATTTTGTGGTCGTGGAGCACGAAGAGGTCGAAGGGTTGTCTGACCTTATTTTCTGAAGTATCATGTTAGCTATAAATATCTACCCATGGTCTGCAGACCATGGGATTATATAAAATGGGAGTCTTAGAAGAGTTTAAGAAAAGAGTAGTAATGGTAAGAAGGATTTTGGGTAAGAAGTTCTAAGTGTTCTCAAGTCTTAGCATAGGTAGAGGTTCTGTAGCTGAGTGCGCAGAGGCCTAGGGTGGAAGTCTGCAGCTGAGTGCGCAGACCCCTACAGCTGTGTGCGCAGGGCAGATAGAGTCTGTACTGAACATGAGATATCAATAAAGAGAATTATTCTACAATCACTATGTATTTTGTCTTTTTTTAATGCATCTGATTATATTATGTTACGATTTGGGTTTATACTGTAATGCTTATTTGATGCGCAAATGTATTTAATTATATCTGCTAATTGAATGCGGGCAAGAGTAAAGGATTACGTGAAGGTAATAGTAAACGGATGGTAGATTAGGTAACACTTAAGATAACTTGGGAACTTATACAGTAACGCAATCATAGAGGCATGTAAGTGCCTTGAACTCAGGTTAGGGGTGCACGAAGATCATTCGAGTACCTTCGTGGAGGCAGTAAAGGATGGAAGAAAAGGAACATCGATAAGCCCCAAAGGCTTATTGATTTGCATGAAGGCAGGATCAGGTAGTATAGACTAACATCACAACCATCTCAGGGTGCAGAGACTTGGTTCTTGCATCCCCCCACACTGCTTCAGGTGAGACTTCAGTCCGCGCTCTGCGGGCTAATGCCGAAAGGGTCAGTAGTGTAAGGATTTGCTTAGCTAACTAACGTTGAATTCAAGTCAGGGTCCATCAAGCCAAAAAATGGTTCCGTTGTCGAGACTAGGATCTGCATGAGAGATGTGTGATGTCGTACCATTGGAATCCCACTAAGAAAGAAATTGAAACCTTGTTGGATTGAAAGATCCACGAATTCTCGGTGCAAGAAAACAAGAACCCATGGTTGACAAAAGAACAGTGGTTGGACAGATACCTGTACACAAAAATACATGAAACCTTCTTCTATTGCTACCCAGTTGAGTTATATGAGTGGATCACGAAGTTGGAAGACGGTCAAGGAAGGTGGAAGTTTGACAAGTCGATTGTTTGGAGACCAGAGCTAGTAAGGAGGTTAGAAGCTTTTGAAGATAATATCATGCACGCCGTCAACCATTGGCTCGACTACATCATAGGAGGATTTTTGACTGAGTTCGCAGTCGATACCTCTGTCAGTTACAGCAAAGCAGGGCACCGCTTCTTCAAGCGGGTGCGAGGTAAGTATTTAAAATCATTGAATACTTGGATTAAGATTATATTGTGTGAACAATGGGCTATGTAGTTACATTGATGTTTGGAGCTACGTGAAGTGGAAAACCTTTCAAGGACAGAGGAAGAAGAGGTCCTGAGTATAGCCCATTGATCAGAATCCCTTTAAGTGACGATGAAGGGACACCACATATTTCTCCCCGGAGTCCTAGTCAGTTGATAAGATGAGGGTTCCCGCGAATACCTACACTTCCTCTGCCCTCATCACATCCATCCACACCACCTCCATCCTCACCTCCACTTCTCCCCCAATCACCCACACCACTACCACCTCCACTATTCCATATGGTGAACTCCGTAAAACTACCTGTATTCAAGGGCATATGGAATAAGGATTGAAGGCAATTTTCGTTCGTCATAAAGGTTTTATGGGAAGCTTGGGGTGTTGTGGATGATCACATGAAGAAGGAGACATTGGTTAGTGCTTTGCAGGATCGTGCAATAACCCCGTATATCAAGTACTCTAATGACAACCAGGCAGTTATGCGGGCAAAGATCTAGACCGCGCTAAATAAAGAATTCAATAGGCCTAAGTCTGAAGTGCAGTCAATTGTGGGATTCATGGAAATCACAATGAAGCCAAGTGAGACCCCTTGGGAGTTATATCAGAGGTTGAAGTGTAAAATTCTTGAAGCCAATATGAATTTGACAGATGGGCAGCACCGTGAGTGTTTTGTGGCTTCACTCCTGCCTCACCTAAGGGTTGCGTTATCATAACAGAAGATGACAACTTAGACAAAAGCCTTCAAGATTGCAATGAGACTGCACGAAATGCCGATGCAAGATACAAATCTGGGGGTTCAGCAGATTCATGCACAATTGCAAAACCTTTGTCTCGAAATGAAAAGTTTGAAGCAGGGCAGGAATACTCAGCCAAAGGTACGTGAAGAGGTTTGGTGCATAAAATGCAAGGCTCAGGGGCATGACAAGGATCACTGCCCAGTGTTCACAAACTACATTGCAGCTTGAGGACCAAAGCCTCTATGACAGGAGACCGTAATAGGACCAAGTGCAGGGCTTGTGCTATGGTGTGCTATAAGCTAGGTAGTAGGGAAACACATGACTGATAATTTCCATTTGCCACAGAAATTTGTACAAACACCGCAACAACTATTCTGCAATTTCTGTTAATCAGTAGGCCATGATGAGTGCAATTGTAAAAATTACAAACTGATGATGGATAGGACACCCGCATATAGAATGCAGACAAAGATGAGGCTTCCAGACCAAGGCGTTGGGGGAATGCAAGGTAAATATCAGGGGAGTGACGAAGGCTGAGGTGGAGGAGGGCTTGGGAGAGGTTGAGGGCAGTTGATTTGTTACAATTGCAAAGGCCCATGACACTACGTGAGGGACTATCCAAACTGAACACGATTGTCATGCCGCTACTGTACTCAGTTTTACCATGTGACTGAGGATTGCCCAATATTGTTGGCTAATATTTGCAAAAAGGCGGCACAGCCTCCACAGCCAATGTAGAACCTCCAGATGATGAGGGTTGAGCCTCACGAGGAAGACCCTAAGGTAAACATTATGCTATGGAGTGCAACCATGATTAGGGAGGATAAAGGGAAGTAGCCTACAAAAGGTATATGGGTCCGCAAAGCACGGAAAAGGAGACTGGGTTTGATTTGGAGCATGCAAAAGCAACATTTATGGAAGCAAGGGAAAGCTTCACTGAGGCCTCTACCTCCAGAAGTCAGGAGAAACTAGTTGAAGAAATGGACCCATCCATGCTTACCAAGTTCTTGGACACCTACATGAAGTCGCTCCCTAACAATGAGGCTATGAAGTTCTTGCATGAATTGATCAATCAGTACATTGGTAAGGATAACACTACTAGTGAACCACACATGGTCAAGAAGCTTGGCAAGCACAAGGCAAGGACGGGGTAGGAGATGAGACTCTCCAGCGCAGATAGGGGAATATGAGATGGACCAAGTTATCATGGATATGGGGTCCGACGTGAATGTTCTACCAAAATAGGTGTGAGAGAGAATGGGGAGACCTGCGCTCCATTCATCTCTGACATAGTTAAGGATGGCGAATCAATAGAAAATTATTCCAATGGGGAGGCTACAAGGGGTCATAGTTAACATTGAGGGTGTAAGCGCACTAGGAGATTTTAAGGTAATAGATATTGTGGATGATAGAAATACCTACCTTGAAATCCTTCGAATCAATTGAGCCACTAACATGAATGGGGCAATCAACCTGAATAAGTGGAAGATGATGTTTGAAAACAAGTCACTCCGTGTAGTGGTGCCACTGGATCCCGCGGAGGGACCGCGCTGTATAGAACCAGTCCAAGATTATGAAAGTGATGGCGATATGGACCAGATTTACAATATAATGATGCACGACCAAGATTGGGTGAATCCGACAGTGGACGGATGCATTGGATGGGATCGCGAAAGCTCCTACGTGTCAAATTCAGATGAAGAATTGGAGCATTGGTAGAACTGGCTGCATGAAGTCTTGACATTGTGTTGTAATATGATGACCAAATCGTTACGTTATTTGTCATCTAAAGTCAGGAATCCACATCATTATGATGGACTAACTGATGTTGATTTCTTTTTGGATGCATTTGAAAGAGAAGTACCAGAGAAACATCGCTTTTAAGCCTTGGGCTGGGTACTTCACACTATGGCTACAAGATGGTGGGGTACGCACAAAGATAGTTTTAGTGATTGGAATCACTATAGGAGCATTATGAGAATACCTTTTCGGCAGCCAAAAGTGCAGATGACAGATAAGTATGATGGACAAGATAACCTGCGTAATCACCTAGATATATGGAATAAGGCTTATGGTGCCGAGCCCCAACGTGAATGGCTACATCTGTTTTGTCATACCTTGGGCATCATACCAATGAATTGGTACTTGGAAACCAATCTCTGCCATGGCATGGAGGAATGGGAGATACTGCACCAGGGATTTTTAATGACGTTTAACTTTGAGGACGGATTTAACTGTATAGACGCAGTGCTACAAAAGGTTAAAACATCAATCTTTAGGATACCACAAGATCCTTTGGACCTGATCCAACCTGATTGGACTACCTAGTTGATTCATGCACTAGAATACTATAGCGTGACCGTTGCAGAAGAAGAAGAGGATCACTAAAAAGTTAATATTCTGGAAACTAAAGGTCATCGCAAGGTTGAAGGACTGCATGTAGAGGATCTTGACATAACCACGCCACTGAAAACTATGCAGGTCAACATTGTCATAGAGGTAGAACCAAAATTTGCAAAGTTTGGGGACTATTGGGATGATGCGACAATAGACAAGTTCGTTGAGCACCTCAGTGAATACCAGGATTTGTTCCCCACAAAATTCTCTGACCTAAAATGGATAATAGGAGACCCGGGTGTCATGAAGATCACCCTAAAACTAGACATGAAGCCTAAAAAAAAAGACCTTACTACCTATATCCTGGGTATAAGGAAAGGGTTTGCACTGAGTTGGATAAGATGCTTGCGACAAGAATTATTGAACCAGTAGAAGAGTTTGATTGGGTAAGCTTGATAGTGGTTCAGGAAAAGAAACAGAAAGAAGAAATAAAGGATATGCATGGATCTCTGGAAGCTGAATGATGCTTGCGTACATGATCCCTTCCTAACCCCATTCATTGTTGAAGTCCTGGATAATGTAGGCTACCAAGAAGCATATTCTTTGACTAAATGGTTCTCTGGATATCATTAGATCAAAATTGTGTCTGAAGATAGAAGCAAGATGACCTTTGTGTAGGAATTTACAGGGTAAGTTCCTCAGAAAGAATACCAAAAGGACACCGCTCACAACCAGATCTCAAATCAATACACCAGTATTTTTGACGTGGTTAAAACCCTCAGAGTGCAAGGAGGGAAACAGTCCACGGCCTGTCCCAACGTGGGTACTACAGGCAATTTATTAATCAAAGAATGAAAATTTACATAAGCTTCTCTCATGCACGGATTACCCGAACAATGACCCTCCATGCGCTTTAAATAGAACTCATGGACCAATCGGGTGTCAAGCCACGGATCAAGTGTCGATAATACCGAGGTGAGAGTAAACCGTCGGATCACTACATATCGTGACCGTCGGATTGTAAGTTACAATATGTACAACAGTAAAGAAACACACTTTACCTAACTCTATACCTAACTCTAAACTAGACCAAGTTGAACTTAACTATATCCTATGTGTCGGAATATCCTAACATCCCCCCTTAAGAACAACTTGGGATAGGATTGAAGGATTTACAAATATGACACAATAGGAGAAGGAAGGAGGCACTAGAGCCTATCCCCCCTTAGTGACAACTTCCTGAACTCCAAGCATATATCGAAGTTTAGTGAACTTCGCCTCTGTGAGAGCCTTTGTGAAGATGTCTGCAACCTGATCATCTGTTGGACAATATTGCACTTCAAGAACATGGTCATGAATGAGCTTTCTGATGAAGTGCATGTGTAGTTCGATGTGTTTGCTGCGCTGATGCTGAACTGGATCTTTGCATAGCTGAATGGCACTTTGATTATCACACCAAAGTGTGGTTGGATGCTGCTGCTCAAAGCCAAACTCTGATAGGATCTGACGAAGCCACAAGGCTTCCTTACTAGCTTCCACGGCACCACGATACTCTGCTTCTGCTGACGAAAGAGAAATGGCAGCCTGTTTCTTACAAGCCCATGTAATAGGTCCTGAACCAAGAGTGAAGACATAACCGGCAGTAGACTTCCGATCATCAGGGTCACCAGCCCAATCAGAATCAGTGAAACCAACTAACAGAGGAGCTGCTTTGGCACTGTAATGAATCCCAAACTGTACTGTACCTCGAACATAACGAAGTATTCTTTTGGCTGCTTTCCAATGACTTTCACGGGGGTTTTGCATAAAACGAGCAACAAGGCCAACAGCAAAGGAAAGATCAGGACGAGTATGGGTTAAGTACAAGAGTTTTCCTACAAGTTGACGGTATAAGGTAGCATCAACTTCAGGAGAAGTACA
This sequence comes from Pinus tabuliformis, assembly GCA_031772625.1. Taxonomy (NCBI): domain Eukaryota; kingdom Viridiplantae; phylum Streptophyta; class Pinopsida; order Pinales; family Pinaceae; genus Pinus; species Pinus tabuliformis. The sequence goes on along the minus strand of CM062811.1, from coordinate 84,192,122 downwards.
AGAGACTGAAAGTTTGACTCCAGACTGAAAGGGAGAAGGGGCTGGCTTACAGTCTTCCATGTGAAAATGACGAAGAATATCACAAGCATACTTGGACTGGGAAAGGGAAATACCTTCCTTGGATTGCAAGACTTGAAGACCGAGAAAATAGTGTAAGTGTCCTAAGTCTGTCATTTCAAATTTCTTTTTAAGGATAGACTTCACATGGTTTATAAGGTTGGGATCACTGCCAGTAAGGATAAGATCATCAACATAAAGAACAAGGATGATAAGAGAGTCACCCACTTTCTTGGTGTAGACAGTATTGTCAGAATGACACCTAGAAAAGCCAGATTCTAAAAGAAAGCTATCCATTTTGGCATACCAAGCCCGAGGAGCTTGCTTGAGACCATAAAGGGATTTCTTAAGTTGACACACAAGGCTGGAGTCTGTTTATATGAAGCCAATGGGTTGTTCCGTATAGATTTCTTCCTGCAAGTCCCCATGCAAGAAGGCAAATTTAACATCCATCTGATGGACTTCCCATTTTAAAGAGGCAGCAAGGGAAAGAACAAGGCGGATAGAGTTCATTTTGGCAACAGGGGCGAAGGTTTCAGTGTAGTCAATGCCTTCAACCTGTGAAAAGCCCTTAGCAACAAGACGAGCTTTATGTTTATCAATTTTGCCATCTGGTCCATACTTGGTTCTGTAAACCCATTTACATCTTACAAGTTTTCGTCCCTTTGGTAGAGGAACAAGATCCCATGTATCATTTGTCATCAATGAATGATATTCTTCATTCATAGCTGCTTCCCAATGTGGATGGCCTGAAGCTTCTGCAAAAGTGTCAGGATCATGATTTACTGGAGCTTGAGCCAGTAAAGAAGAGGCTCTTTCAAACTGAGAACGTGTACGTCGCTGATCTGTAGGATCACCGGCAAGATCACCTGCTGCATCTCGAGTAGCACGGACCCATCTTGGAAGTTGAGGATCCTGAGAAGGTGGGGGAGGAATGTCATCCTCACTTTCATCATCTGAAGAAGAAATGTTTTCAAAAGTAGAAGAGATAGGAAGAGGTGGCACATCCGCCGGACTAGGCTCGCAGGCCGATTTATTTTCATCAAATTTTACATCTCTTCTAATGATAACATTTTTGGACTTAAATGGAATAAGTCTATAACCTTTTACATCTTCAGAATATCCAACAAAAGTACATTTCTCACTCTTAGGTTCTAAAGCTTTATGCTTTTCATCTGGAATATGGGCCCATGCTTCACTTCCAAACACACGAAAGTGACTTACATCTGGTTTAATGGAACTCCAAGCTTCTTCTGGAGTGATATTCTCTAGAACCTTAGTAGGAGTGCGATTGATTATATAATTTGCACAATTAATTGCTTCGGCCCAAAAACTAAGACTGAGTCCTTTAGATTGCAGCATACAATTAGCCATTTCCTTTAAGGTGCGATTTTTCCTTTCAGCTACACCATTTTGTTGTGGAGTGTATGGAACAGTATGTTGCATTTGAATTCCATTTTCAGTGCAAAAGTTGATGAATGTGTTTTTAACATATTCTCCACCATTATCAGTTCTTAGCTTAAGAATTTGATGTCCAGATTGTTTTTCAACAAAGGCTTTGAAGGCCAAAAAAGTGTTAAATACTTCGCTCTTGAGTTTTAAGAAGTATACCCAAGTGCGTCTGGAGAAATCATCAATGAAAGTTAAGAAGTACTTGCAGCCAGAGAATGAAGCAACAGGAAGAGGACCACATAAATCACTGTGCACAAGCTGTAAAGGGGCTGAGGCATGCCAAGAGGCACGTTTGTCAAAACTGTCCCGATGATGTTTTCCGAGTACACATCCGGAACAAACACCATCTCTGCAAGATACCATAGGAAGACCTGTCACCATATTTTCTTTACATAGATGCTGAAGGGAGCGATAGTTTAAGTGACCAAATCGCTCATGCCAAAGTTTGCTCACTTCATCATTATGAGCAACAAATACTGAGGGAAGATTTGGTGACCCAAAGTTGTGAAACTTATACAACCTTTTGGAATCATCAGCAAGACCAGTAGCTAGAATCTGTTTAGGATCTTTTAGATCCTTGATTACAACATCATGAGGTGAAAATTCAACAATTTTACCTTCACCTGAATGAGTTATCTGATAGACAGATAGAAGGTTGCAGGATAAGGTTGGAACACATAATACATCATTAAACTGACCATTGTCTAGATGAACAGTTCCAGTCCCTACAACATTAAGAGATCTATCATCACCAATATATATATTTTTGGTGTTACAATCATTTAAAGAAGAAAACATGGCTTGATTTTTGGCCATGTGACAAGAGGCTCCAGAGTCAATGAGCCACTCATGAGAATGAGAAGAAGAAGAAGAAGATACATTTAATGCATAACCAGACTGAGATGATTGATAATGACATGCAGAAAGTGCCATTCCGGAAGTTGAAGTTGAAGTAGGCTCCACATGGATGTTATGTTTCTTCATTGCGGCTTCCAAGGCTTCCATCTTCTTAAAGCATTTAGATTCTAAGTGGCCATCTCGATTACAAAAGTTACAATGTCTATCATCTTCTTCCATTTGTTTTTATTGGTCTTATCATTTTGCTGAAATGATCTTTCATTTTGAGGCTGAGATGGTTTAGGACCATTCTTTTGAGGATATGACTTCTTAGGATTCTTTGAATTTGGTTGCTGCTGGGCGGCTAATGCTTTCGTGGAAGAGTTTCCAAGATTAAGAAGACCAAGGTGTAAGAGTTTTTCTTGTTCTCTTATTAAGGAATCACAAAAGGAGTCAAAGGAAGGGGCCTTGTATTCTTGTCCTTGACAAATGAAAGCTTCCCTTGTAGAATGGAAAGTGGAAACAAATACAGAGTAGGCTGGTCCCAACTTAGTAAGGATGGAATAAATAAGGTTACCATCTTCTTTCTTAACTTTAACACCTTCCAAGAGATATCTAAGGGTCTTGAATTTGGACAAGAAATCTTCAATGCAAGAAAAATTATTAGGATCCAAAGTAAGCAGCTCATTTTCAAGTTGATGGGCTCTAATTTCATTTTTAATTCCAAAAACTTTAGCAAGTTTTTCTAATGCTTCATGAGGAGTCTCAAGTTCTGCAATGTGGAATCTAAGATCAGGAGAAACAGACATCCCTATCAAACCACGTGCTTGATCTTGTCTATTTTCCCATTTTGCCGCCTTGTCTTCATCTTTTGGTTTCTTCTCTTGGTCTGTGGCTATTCTGTAGAGACCTTTACTTCTAAGTAAATCTCCCATGTAGGCTACCCATTGGAAGTAGTTAGTGCTGTCAAGAATGACTTGGCATGGACTTTCCATTTTTTGAAAAAAACTGAAGCTGAAGATGCTGAAAGTAAGTGGTCCAATGGATAGATCTCGAAAAAATAGGCGGTTTTAAAAAAAACGGCTCTGAAAAAGGCTTCCGGATGAAGAAGTTATGGCTTTTTAAAAAAAATTGTTGACGTTGCCGGCAAAGTGCGCGAATGTGCGGGAATGAAAAAATCCGCCCCCACAAAATGGAGACTTGAACCCAAGACCTCTACTCTCTTAAAATAGCTTTGAACCAATTGATCTATACAAAAAATTTGAGAGAGAGAGAGAGAGAGAGAGAGAGAGAGGGGGGGGGGGGGGGGGCCTTGATTTGCGTGCTTGCCTTGAGAAAGCTCTTTTTCCCTACAAAACACAAAACACAAAACCCAACACGAATATGCAAAGAAAAACGAACCTTGCGGCTCGAAGTTAGCTTTAGCCAAAAAACTAGAAATTTTTAAAAAAAATCTCAAAGTTAGCTTTAGCCGAAAAACTAAATATTTTTCTCAATGTTTCTGATTTTCCGAGATCACACTAAGGTGCAGGGAAAAGAGCATACGCATGAGAAAAATCCTTCCTTTCTATTTCTGATTTGCCCAGATCGCACAGAGTCGCAGGGCAAAGAGCATACGCAGAAATGAAAGGTATAGATCCGGTTAAAAAAAAAGGCTAAATAAACCGAAACCGAAATAAGCAGAGAGAAAATAACAGTAAACTGCAAAAAACACTGTATACCTCCCGATCTGAAAAATGACGCAGCTAGGGCTACCGGAAACCTTTTCGCGTGAAACGAAAGGGGTTCCTCACTGAAACAGATGCTCTGAACGCAACAGAGCAGTCCTCTCGGCCTGAAAGTAGTCAGAAACAGCAGATCTAGGAAACAACAGCCTCATGCAGTTCTACCGGCTTCAGATTTGGATCACCAACGGACGCGGCCCTCAAATAGCTCTGATACCATGTAGGAATTTACAGGGTAAGTTCCTCAGAAAGAATACCAAAAGGACACCGCTCACAACCAGATCTCAAATCAATACACCAGTATTTTTGACGTGGTTAAAACCCTCAGAGTGCAAGGAGGGAAACAGTCCACGGCCTGTCCCAACGTGGGTACTACAGGCAATTTATTAATCAAAGAATGAAAATTTACATAAGCTTCTCTCATGCATGGATTACCCGAACAATGACCCTCCATGCGCTTTAAATAGAACTCATGGACCAATCGGGTGTCAAGCCACGGATCAAGTGTCGATAATACCGAGGTGAGAGTGAACCGTCGGATCACTACATATCGTGACCATCAGATTGTAAGTTACAATATGTACAACGGTAAAGAAACACACTTTACCTAACTCTATACCTAACTCTAAACTAGACCAAGTTGAACTTAACTATATCCTATGTGTCGGAATATCCTAACACTTTGTGATGGAACGAGGATGTTTTCTGTATACTGTAATGCCTTTTGGGCTGAATGCACCAGTAATATTTTCACATGTAGTCATTGCGGCATTCAAAGACTTCATTCATAAGTTCCTGGAAGTGTACTTTGACGATTGGACAGTGTTTGGATTGGTCAAGTGTCATGTGGAAAGTTTGCGCTTAATGTTAGATACATGTTGAAGGTACCAGATCACACTCAATACAAAGAAGTGTATGTTTTGTGTTCCTTTCAGGATCTTGCTAGGGCATGTGGTGTGCAGACAGGGATTGATGGTAGAACCCATCAAGATCGTAGTGATAACTAACTTGGAGGCACCAAGGAATGTGAAACAACTGTGCATGACCCTAGGGCATACTGGATACTATAGGAAGTTCATCAAGAGTTATGCCGAGATCACCATGCCCATGGAGAGGTTGTTGGAAAATGATGCTACGTTCTGTTGGAGTAATGAATGCCAGAAGAGCTTGGACGTGCTGAAAGACAAAATGGTCACCATGCCAATCCTAGTATTTCTGGACTAGAAGAAGGAATTTCATGTGCACATGGATGCCTCATGTATCGTGCTAGGGGCCACGCTAACACAGGTAGGTTAAGGGGAATTGGACCATCCTATAGCATTTGTGAGCACGAAGCTATCCAACACTGAGAAGAACTACTCCACTATAGAGTGCAAAGGACTAGCCATGGTATACGTGCTCCAAAAGTTCAGGCACTATTTGCTGGGGGGACATTTTAAGATGTATATGTATCATTTTGCATTAAAATATGTAGTTAATAAGCCTGTGTTGGGGGTGAAGATATAGAAGTGGTTGTTATTATTTCAGGAGTATGATTTTGAAGTTATTGTGGAGCCTGAATGATTGAACGTGGGACTAGATCATCTGTCGTGCATCAAAATAGGAGAGGAGCCCACTAAGCTGGAGGAAGGAATTCCCAACGTGTAACTCTTTACGGAACACATTGCGGAAAGTCACTTTGAGGATATCATACAATTCCTGACAACAAGGACTACTCCAGAAGGGTATACAAGCCAACAGGAGGAGTTAGTGGTACGCGCAACAGACTTTTCCATCATTGTAGGGCATCTATACAAAATGCGGTTTGATGAAATATTGCGATGCTATGTACCTGACTTTGAGTAAAGCAGCATCCTCGTGGAGTCTCATGGAGGAGTTGTAGGAGGAAATTATGTAGGAAAAGTAGCAGCGTAGAAGTTTTTGCATGCTGGATTGTGGTGGCCAACTCTGCATAAGGATGCGAAAGAATATTGTAGGGCCTATGACACATGTCAGAGGATTGGCGGGTCATCGTGAAGGGACGAACTATTTTTGACACCGCAGGTGACATTACAACCATTCGAGAAATGGGTGATTGACTTTATGGGACCAATTTAGCACAATAATCCAGAAACTCGGAGATAGATCCAGTTACTATGAAAGGCTTGAAGCTATGATCCTCTCGCTAGAGGAAGATCTTGAAGAATCAAGGAAGCGGAATAAGGAACTTCTCCAAGCTCATGAAAAACAAGAAAATGAAGTTCTTGATCTAAGACATCAGTTGGAACAAGGAAGAAATGTTGAAGAAAACATGAAGAAGCAGTATCTTGAAGAGGAAGAGCAACATCAGGTTGAGATAAATATTCTAAAAGATAAATTAGAAGAAAAAGATAAGCTCTTACAATTTCAAGATAGTACTAAGATCTTGGATGATAGGATCTTAGTAGTCAAAGGTCTTCTGCTATCAAAGCTCGTCTTGGTTTTCATGAATCTGTTGAAGAAGAATCTAGTTCACAAAGTAAGACAAGGGAATCTAATGCGAAATCTGAAATGCTCAACAAGGATATGAGAGGTCAACCACATCAACAACCAAGGAAATAAATTATTAAAAGAAAATATTTTACTCCTCTAATGAATAATGTTCAATGTTATGTATGTCATAATCTTGGACATGTTGCAGCTAGATGCAGAAGTAGAATGGTTCAAGACCATCACACAGAAAGAAAATCACGTTCCAGGTACTTTAAGGGATATTGTTTTTCTTGAAATATGTTTGGTCACAAAGCTGTTGATTGCTACAGAAGGAATATGAAACATATGAGATGTTATGCATGTAACAAGCTTGGACATATAGCAAAGGAGTGCAGGAACAAGGTACAGGCACCACACCAAAAGGAGAAAACATCATCACACTTGAAGATATGGAAGAAGAAGCAAGTACAGTTAGAAAGATGTGGCATAGCATGATATACAAACATAACAGACACAAGGGGAGCTAAAAGTGTAAAACTTCAGTGTCCTAAATCTCATACGCAAGTTTCATAAAGGGAAGTCGCGTATAACCGCGAGTTAGACACTGCATAGTCGCGTATATGTCAGCCTGAGGAAAAGCAGAAGGGACAAGCTTAGAAAGAGGGTCTAATATGATTCAGTTTATTATTTTCTCTGTTATAATCTACTAATGATGTGTGGAAATGTCTTGATACTCATAAGATGTTTAGAAGTGTTTTTTATCCTAACTTGATGATGATGATGTAGTGATACTTGTTGCTGATATATGCATGATCAGATCTGACAGTAAATAGATGGCGCAACTTCTTGGGGGGTTGCGAAATATGCATTGTTGGCATTATGCTTAGTAGTCCTTGGTGATGATGCTTATATGGCTAAATGATATATCTTGCTATGATATGGTTATGAGTTAACCATGAAAAAATCTCATATGACTCTTGGGGTTACATAGTTGATGTTCAGGTTAGATTTGTGGTTGATTCTCTGATGATGCATATATGGTGTTTACATGGCGATTTTCATAGGGATAAGGAGAAGTACAAATCTTGAATAGACATATTATTTACTTGATGGTGAGTTACTCATATGCTACTGTCATCATATCCATAAAGATCATATAAAATAGTCATGATGTAGGATTACTATAGTTCCTGGTACTCACATGGATGAGGATCGTGGCTGTTGATGATAGCAAGAAGTCTTGAGCTATAGATACATAGTGTTGGATACATGGAGTTGCATTGTTAGAGATATGATGATGATGAGTTCTTACCTATATGATGATAGGTTGATACTCACATATGTTGATTTATGATTGTCAGATAAAGGGATATTCCCGTGTAATGTTACATGGATGGTCATGCAGATCTTGATGATGAGATGACTATGGTATTTTACACATATGATATAATGGGAATGATTTTATGATGATGTTCAAAAGGATGAGTTGATATCTATATGCAGACATACCTTGTTACAGGACATTTACAGGTTGCTGATCTGGAAGTGGTTGTATAGGAGTTTTATGAAGAACATCCACATATATACGCCTGTTTCTGTGGATACAGTCGTGTATATTTTGGTTTGATTTCAGGTAGAACAAGTGCAGAAGGAGAACATGGTTACTGATCTGAATGATGATTGACAGATGCTGCTAATGACTTTCATAGAATTGTTTTAAATATTTCGCCTCCATGTCATGTATATCTTTTCATATCAAGGTCATGTAACGGCCTATGTTGGTTTCCTCACTATGCCTAGGATGAATAATGTAATGTACTTATTTGTCATATGTAAACTTCTGATGTATCTGCACTTGGTTGGGTAGATGAGTCATTTCCGGTATATTCCCACATGGTTGGGAGATGGATGTATGTATGAGTCTTTGGTGCTAGGAAGGTCACTTATGATGTATAGAGTAATGTTCTTTCTTGTAGAACACATTTTTGCAGACCTTGCTTACAGTCGGGGGAGCATGAACATCACACTCAGCAAGAGCAGAGTTTTCAACATGTTCTCAGAGGGAGCATGGACAGATTGGTACACCTTGGCATATACAAAGGCGGAGCACATTAAGAGATTTCAGCAGGTACTCAGGGGGAGTATGGACAACAGAATTTTTATCAAGGAAAGAGAATATCTTGGTCTGCCCTTTGCCCTTGATGTCAAAGGGGGAGAATGATTTGGTGTTGTTGCCATGAAGTCCAAAGGGGGAGATTTTTGGCATTATGATGCATGTGTTGTAATTTATGGCAACCCACTCGTAGAAGAAAAACTCACTTATATATAACTAGATGAATCTATAGAAGAGATATCAGATGTGACAGAATACATGGGATGCGGGACAGCTCAAAGGAATCAGATGACAGTTCTCAGTATGACAAGTTAGCTTTGCCATCAAGTCCAAAGGGGGAGATTGTTGGCACTATGATACAAGTGTTGTCCTTGATGGAAGGATGACAAATTATAGTGCATCACGTCAGTAGCAAAGAATTGATGATCAGACTATAAAGAATGAAGAAACATGAGTATATACGCAGGTTCACTATATACCAATTCACGTACATAGGCAGGTTATACACAGGTTCACTATGTACCAAGTCGCGTATATACACAGGTTCGCTAAATACCGAGTAGGGTATACATGCAGGTTATACACGCAGGTTCTCTATATACAAAGACGCGTATACACGCCAGATTTCTGATCAAAAGTCGCATATGCGTATGCATGCACTTTCATGCACAGAAAATCACGTACATGTGGGAAAGCTTATTTTTGGGTCCGCGGTATTTAGACCTATGGTTTTGGTCCTTGGTATTGCGTCCGAAGTGTTGAACAGAGGTATTGGGTCCCTAGTATTGGTTCTCAATGGTTTTGGACCATGGTATTGAGTAAGGCCTAAGACTATAAAAGGAGAAGAAGATCATTAGGCAAAGGCATTGAGAAAGTCTTGAATATCTGATGAAGCATGAGATCCAACATGCAGGTTATGGGTTGATGATCAATTTATTGATCTGAGCTAAGGAGGAATCTCACTGGTTGATGGAGAACAAGATCTAAGGATAGATCGAGATCAAATGGTTTGAAATGGACTATCTCTATATGGTTGATTATGCTTATTCTAGATCTGTATACTGACACACGTAATGTTCTGAACTGGGTATAAATTAAGTTTGAAATAGTTGCAAGTCATGATTGAATATTTATAGATCTGTACGCGGGTTGGCTTTGGTGAAAGCACGTATGTATGCGGGTTTGGTTCATTGTAGTAGCGTATACATTATGAAGTATGATATTTCAAGTTGCAGTTGGGTCTAATTGTTATTGCAGAGTTCTATTGTCTGCTCTGTGTTCTGGTGACTGTGTTGTTGATAGGGTTTCAGTGTTTCAATGATTCAGAGATTGATGATTCTAGTATTGATTGACTTTGTGCTTCAATGATATTGATAGGTCCAACATGAAAATTGGATGAAATGTGGCCTTTAGATTATTGTGTTGTGCTTCAGGAGTATCTAGTTTGAAAATGTATGAAACATGGTACCTGGAGGAAGAAAGAGAAGGTTGTAGCCTTCTGTAGGTCAGCACCTACGTATTAGTACATAAGCTAGTACAAGAGCTAAGGGGGTGGTAGCTCCCTTCCAGTAGCAGCTGGAAAACGAGTAAAGATTGGATCATTTCAGTAGGCTGGCACCTACATACTAGTAAATGGATCGGCTAGTACAAGAGCTAAGGGGGTTGTAGCTCCCTTCCAGGAGAGTCTGGAGAACGAGAGAAGGTTGTAGCCTTCTGCAGGTAGAAGCCTGTGTACTCGTATAAGGCTGCACGACTACAAAATATTGTAAAATGAAGTTTTATATTAAAAGAAGATAGAGACGACTTGAAGTAGGTGCTTTTCACCCACATTATGTTTCCACCTTATATCATGGTGTTCATGTGTACTTCTTGTGTGTGATGATCTATTCTATTTTACTGCACCTGCTTACTGTGCATATGGTTAATTAAGTTCTGATGCACTAACTAAAGATCAACATTTAATGGATTAACTGAATTCTGGATATACGCTAGTTGCATTAGACACAGTTGCGTATACATGCAGGTTCTATTAATTGAAGTAGCATATATGTATCTAAGTATGGAAATGAAAAAGTTTCATTGATTTGATAATACTGATTCACCCCCCTCTCAGTATTATTTCCAACAATTGGTTTTAGAGCAGGTCCTTTGGTAGAAGCTTGATCACTTGAAGGAGATCCATGGAACAATGGGAAAGAAGCGTAAGAAGAAAGCACCTAAGAAGAAGAAGACCTCTCAGAAGAGCTATGACAGTGGGAGAATCGATTGGGGAATATGTGGAAGAAGCACTTCAGATTCAGAATCAATTCAAGATGAAGAACTATCAGGTATGAATTTTTTATCCTCTGGTGATACATCTATTTATCCATTTGAAGACGATGAAAGCGATAGTGAAACAACTGAATTTTCTCTTATGGGTGAGCAAGAAAGATATCGAATAGAGGCAGTATTTAAAAGGCTTACAGAAAAAATTAGAGACCAATAAGATCTAATAAAAAAAAGGGAATGTGCCTTCAAAGAAGAAGCTACCAAACTAAAAGCTCAACTAGAGGAAGGTAACAAGGTAAGGAAGTTTTTCAAGGAAAAGGAAGATCAATGTCAAAAGTTGTAGGATGAAGTGAATGAAAGGAGCACAATAATCAAGAAACTCATAGATAGATCCAGTTACTATGAAAGGTTTGAAGCTACGATCCTCTCGCTAAAGGAAGATCTTGAAGAATTAAAGAAGCAGAATAAAGAACTTCTCCAAGCTCATGAAAAACAAGAAAATGAAGTTCTTGATCTAAGACATCAGTTGGAAGAAGGAAGAAATGTTGAAGAAAACATGAAGAAGCAATATCTTGAAATGGAAGAGCAACATCAGGTTGAGGTAAATATTCTAAAAGATAAATTAGAAGAAAAAGATAAGCTCTTACAATTTCAAGATAGTACTAAGATCTTATATGATATTCTTAGTAGTCAAAGGTCTCCTACTGTCAAAGCTGGTCTTGGTTTTCATGAATCTGTTGAAGGAGAATCTAGTTCACAAAGTAAGACAAGGGAATCTAATGCAAAATCTGAAATGCTCAACAAGGAGATGAGAGGTCAACCCCATAAACAGCCAAGGAAAGAAAATCTTCAAAGAAAATCTTTTACTCCTCTAATGAATAATATTAAATGTTATGTATTTCATAATCTTGGACATGTTGCAGCCAGATGCAGAAGTAGAATGGTTCAAGACCATCACACAGAAGGAACATCATGTTCCAAGTACTTTAAGGGATATTGTTTTTCTTGCAAGAATCAAAGAATGGAAGAAAGGATAAACGTCCTTGAAAAGGACTTGACATTGCAACAACCACTGGGAGATATAAAGTAAATGCTTTGGGACAACATCATTGACTCTGTCAATGATGTTCGGCCATCTATTCAAGTAATTTTTGAGCAAACTGAACTGGTAAAAGTGGCCACAGAAGCAATTCACAAGGCAATGGAAGAGTTGGGAGACAAGCCTGAAGAGGCCAACCACTTGATAGCATTCTTGAACAGCAAGAACATGTATCAGTTGGATGAACTGGGCATAGAAGATATAGCAAGGACCATCATATAAATCAAGAAGATTCTTACCAAGAGGAGCCTTATTCTCAATCTTGAAAAAAAATGCCAAAGCATCCAAGATGATATTGATAGATTTAAAACAAAGTTTGGTATTTTAAGGGAAAAAGGACTCCCCATTCCTATGGTAATCCATGACAAGCTTAAGACCCAAGATGATGAAGTTCAAAGACTAAACAAGTTGGCCAGCAGCCAAGCTAGTACTTCAGCGGTAAAAGCTCTGCCCACAAGAAAGGTATTATATGATAATCTGGAAACTCTATTTTTCCTAGAGCATGAGGTAAAGCACTTGTTCATCAACAAGCCAAATTTTTCCAAGTACACCGAAGCTGACGAGATATATAGAAAAATGATAAAGATGAAATTACCTGAAGGTGAATGGTGGATGAAACTAACAGATTTACTATAAAGTTATTGCAACAAATCTATATGGAAGCCAGGTAAAATAGATAAAACAAAGTCAAAGTGTAGCAGGTAAAGAGTATCAGTGGGTAGAAGACATAAAGTGATTCCAGCACATAAGTATCAAGCAACTAAAAGAGCCAAAACTGAGTTACAATAGCCGGCATAGTCACAATAAAAGGGACAACAAGAAGACAGTTCTCCATCTGTCTCTATCTTCATGCTTGAAGATACTTTTGGTTTCCTAGAATAATTCTCATATTGTTATGAGATATTTTGTAACATTTTTTGTATAAATACTTCATAATTTGAAGTAATTAGGGTAGATTAAAATATATCTCTGTAGACATTTTATATCGAGCTAAGGATCTATTATATTCAAGACTGGACTAGTTTTGCTGGGTCATGAAATAAAGCTAAAGACATTTCAGTGGATTCTTGTGCACAGTTTGAACCAAATAAGTATTAACTCTTTATGTTTAATTATTGTTTTCTCGTCATGTTATAAATATTCACATGTTTTCTATATGAAATCTGAATAGTAAACAAGAAATGATATCTTAGAATTAGATTTAATGCTCTCTCTCTTGACTATTTGCTTTCTCATTGTTTTTTGCTAAACTATATTGGTATGGGAATTCTTAATTGCTCCCTTACTTCCGTAGTTTTCCCCCTAGGTCCATAGTAAAGGATTCTTAGTTTCCTGTTGCTATTGATCTCCTTCTTTTCTTCATCTTGATCTCGGTTTAAGGATTCTTCATTGCCCTTTTACCCTGGTTAGGACTACCTCATCCATTTAAACCTGCAGATTTTCTTTTTGTTGTGCTAGCCTACCTTGTGAACTCCTCCTTTAGTAATTCATCTAATCTAGTTAAGCCACTCTTTGATTGACTCTGCCTGAATACTTGTTCTGCCCATCTATTTTCTTACATTCACAACCCAATCAAGACCAAAACACCATGATCATTAAGAAGTAGCTTGAAATCCTGCAGAAAACAAAGTTAAATTATAAAGAGAGAGCCCTCTCTAGACTTAGGTTGGCTAGAACCCGAGTCTAAAAGATTAAGTTTGTGGTTACCTTGGATTATTCCTTCTTTGATAACTTCTAGAGAAGACTTCTTAGTGATAACACTACCTACAATAAGGAGCTCTATGCCATGGTGCAAGCTGTGAAGAAGTGGAAGCATTATTTAATGGGGAACGAGGCAATAATCCACACATATCACCAACTGTTACAATAATTTTAGCTGAAAGTAAGCTACAGTAGAGAAGGCATTACAACTGGATGGGGTTTTTAAAGCAGTTTCATTTGATGATCAAGTATAAAAAGGGTAGCACAAACAACTTTCTCGATATGCTTTCAAGGCCACCCACATCAAAGATTGTAGCTTTGGGGACTCTTATGCACATGGATCCATTCACCCATGTTGCACACAAAGAGGCATATTCAGAAGATGAGGACTTCAAGGAGGTGTATCGGCAATTCCAAAGTTAGAGTCATGTGAACGATGAAGACAACATTGTTGACTACAATCTCTAGGATGGGTTACTCTATGGTCTATATAAGCTATGAGTTCCTAAAGATGAGCATTTGCAGCTAATTAGAGAGTCTCACACCTCCAAGGTTTCAAGTAACTTTGGTGTAGGGAAGATTGTGGATAAATTTGGTTGTAATTCTTGAATACTAAAAGGAAATCTATTTAGCTATTGGGTGAAGGTGTTGCATCCTTGTAACATCTTTTTCAACTAAAAACATGGTTTGGTTTCCATTCTAGAAAGCACTCCACCCCAAGCACTACAATCTAGCTTAGGTGTGATAAATGCAAGAGGGAACTGGTTGCAACTATCTATGGTTGGGTGGAGATTCATAATCCCAGACTCTGTTGCCCAAAACTTTGTAAGTATTTCTCATGTATTGTCTACGTTAATGGTTGTTCCTTGTATTTCTGGTTTAGAATTATTTCAATAATACATGAGACATGATTGTGTGGTACATACTTATGGAATGGAATGGAATGGTATGTTATGTTATTATTTTAAGGGTGTTGATATAACATGTAAGAATACTGGTTATGTTACAACACTATTAGCATGAACATTCTTCTTCTTTATTGCAGTATGCTAACTATATTGATTTTAATATTTTATTGTGTTGTTTTGTTGCAAGGTGGAAATATGGAGGATTTCCCCTTTTATCCTCATTGACGTGTTGTTTATATAAGAGTCTTCTTCAAGCCTTCAGTGATGCATACCTTGGTGTTAAGTGTGTACATCCATTTTATTAAGGGATCAATCTAATAAAGTTTCACCTAGTGTTGTGTGATGCACGATCTCGTGATCTTGAATGAATTGTCTTAACAATTATGTATTACATACAAAGATGCATCATTGTGATCCACTTGTTAAGATTGAAGTCTCAAACATGAGTGTGTTATTTTTGTGTGGAGGTGGCATGGGAAAATCCTTGCTTAAGTGACTAGTTTTAGCTATGGTGATGAATTTGATTGGTACTCCATACTCGATATTCATATAATGGGAAATTTTGTGGTCAATTTGCTTGGAATTCATATTCGACTAAATGAGGTGATTGTAAACTTTTGTTATTGTGAATTAACTGACATTGTCTATGGACCATGTTTGTAATTGCACTAAATGGGAGAGTTCCTTATCTATTTGAGTAATGTTGATTCCTTTATATCCTTTTGGGAATCATGTGATTTTTCGTCATCGTTGTGAGCTTGTCATGTTGATTGAACCTTTAAGGATTTCCTTGGTATCTCTGGACTAAGATTGACCCATTTCCATAATCTATTGAGGAATCAAGGAGACTACAAGTTTGGAATGGCTTCATGTGGAAGTCCTTATTTCAGGTTTTGTGTTTCTTTCGTAAAAAAAAACTTTAGATGATCTAGTCATAGGCTCAGAAGGAATACCACTAGTGTGTGCTTCACATAGCCTAAATAAGTGATGTTTGAGACTTGGCGTGTGTATAGGAATTTGAAGAAGCACTGTGGTCAAAACATAGTCAAATCCCTTTACAAATGGCTCCAACAAAAGCCTTATATCATTCCCTTAACCTTTATCCTTATCCATGGTTGACGTAGGACATACCAAGATGAGTAAGGGCTAGCTTCAAGGCCAGGTTGATAGCCATAAGAATGCAACATAAATCAATGCAAGTCCAGTGTTATGAGCAACCAAGATAAGGGAATGAGGGTGATCGACAATTGGGAAAGGGTCTAAGATGATCTAAGCCCAGAGGGGTCACATCCTAGAAGCTCACAGAATGTCGCTCAAATATAAGAGTCAGGCTGACAAGGATAGCGATGAGTTAGAAATAGTCTCAGCTTGATGTCATTAAAGACCAATTCGAAGCATTGATAGTACCGGGGGGAGGGGCCGCTAGGGCATGTAAAACTTGAGGCTATTCCTTGAAAGTATAGAGAGGAGCACATGCTTAAATGAGTGGGGTGATGTGAGCTTGAGATGCAGCAACATACATTGACGCTCAATAGCTTAATAATTGTTGTTGATGTGTGGAGCCACAAAAGGTTCAATCCAGAGGGTTAGCCCTATAGAGAAACATTAAGCACATAATTGAAATGGGTTAGGTAATAGAGCCCGAGGGATAGGACAAGGTTGGACATATAACAAAGGAATGCAGGAACAAGGTATGGGCACCACACCAAAAGGAGAAAACATCATCACACTTGAAGATATGGAAGAAGAAGGAAGTACAGTCAGAAAGATGTGGCACAGCACGATATACAAACAGAACAGACTCAGGGGGAGCTGGAAGTGTAGAAATTCAGTGTCCTAAATCTCATACGCAAGTTTCATAAAGGGAAGTCACATATATATGCGAGTTAGACACTGCACAGTCACGTATATGTCAATCTGAGGAAAAGCAGAAGGGACAGGCTCAGAAAAAGGGTCTGAGTAATTCAATTTATTATTTTCTCTGTTACAATCTGCTAATGATGTGTTGAAATGTCTTGATAATCATAAGATGTTTAGAAGTGTTTTTGATCCTAACTTGATGATGATGGTGTAGTGATACTTCTTGCTGATATATGCATGATCAGATCTGACAGTAAATAGATGGCACAGGTTCAGGGGGAGTTGTGAATAATGCATTATTGGCATTATGGTTAGTATTCCTTGGTGATGATGCTTATATGGCTAAATGATATATCTTGCTATGATATGGTTATGAGTTATCCATGAAAAAATATCATATGATTCTTGGGGTTACATAGTTGATGCTCAGATCTGATTTGTGGTTGATCCTCTGATGATGCATATATGGTCCTTACATGGTGATTTTCATAAGGATAAGGAGAAATACAAAGCTTAAATACACATCTTCTTTACTTGATGATGAGTTACTCATATGTTGTTGTCATCATATGCATAAAGATCATATAATACAGTTATGATTTACGATTACTATAGTTCTTGGTACTCACATGGATGAGGATTTTGGCTGTTCATGATATCAAGGAGTCTTGAGCTCTAGATACATAGTGTTGGATACATGGAGTTGCATTGTTGGAGATATGATGATGATGAGTTCTTACCTACATGATTATAGGTTGATACTCACATGTGTTGATTGATGATTGTTAGATAAAGGGATATTCCCGTGTAACGTTACATGGATGGTCATGCATATCTTGATGATGAGATGACTATGGTGTTTTACACATATGATACAAGGGGAATTATTTTATGATGATGTTCAAAAGGATAAGTTGATATCTATATGTAGACATACCTTGTTACAGGACATGTATAGGTTGCTAATCTAGAAGTGGTTGTACGCGAGTTTTATGAATAACATCCGCGTATATACGCCTGTTTCTGTAGATACAGTCGCATATATGTTGGTTTGATTTCAGGTGGAAGAGGTGCAGAAGGAGAACATGGTTGCTGATCTGAATGATGATTGACAGATGCTGCTGATGACTTTCATAGAATTGTTTTAAATATTTCGTCTCTATGTCATGTATATATTTTCTTATCAAGGTCATGTAACGGCCTATGTTGGTTTCCTTACTATGCCTGGGATGAATAATGTAATGTACTTATTTGTCATATGTAAACTTCTGATGTATCCCCACCTGGTTGGGTAGATGACTCAATTCTGGTATATACCCACTTGGTTGGGAGATGGATGTATGTATGAGTCTTTGGTGCTAGGAAGGTCACTTATGATGTATAGAGTCATGTTCTTTCTTGTAGAACATATTTTTGTAGACCTTTCTTATAGTCAAGGGGAGCATGAACAACACACTTCAGCAAGACCAGAGCTTTCAACATGTTCTTAGAGGGTGCATGGACAGATTGGTACACCTTGGCATATACAAAGGGGGAGCACATTCAGAGATTTCAGCAGGTACTCAGGGGGAGTATGGATAGCAGAATGTTTATCAAGGAAAGAGAATATCTTGGTCCGCCCTTTGCCCTTGATGTCAAAGGGGAGAGTGATTTGGTGTTGTTGCCATCAAGTCCAAAGGGGGAGATTGTTGGCATTATGATGGATGTGTTGTACTTGATGGAAACCCACTCATAGAAGAACAACTCACTTATATATAACTAGATGAATCTACAGAAGAGATATCAGATATGACAAAATACATGGGATGCAGGACAGCTCAAAGGAATCAGATGAAAGTTCTCAGTATGACAAGTTAGCTTTGCCATCAAGTCCAAAGGGGGGGATTGTTTGCATTATGATACAAGTGTTGTCCTTGATGGTAAGATGACATATTATAGTGCAGCAGGTCAGTAGCAAAGAATTGATGATCAGACTACAAAGAATGAAGAAACATGAGTATATAAGTAGGTTCACTATATACCAAGTCGCGTACATAGGCAGGTTATACGCAGGTTCACTATGTACCAAGTTGCATATATACCCAGGTTTGCTATATACCAAGTATGGTATACACGCAGGTTCTCTATATACAGAGACGCGTATACACGCGGGATCGCTGATCAAAAGTCACGTATGCGTATGCATGCACTTTCATACATGGCAAAGCGCGTACATGTGGGAAAGCTTATTTTTGGGTCTATGGTATTTAGACCTATGGTTTTGGTCATTGGTATTGCATCTGAAGTGTTGAACCCAGGTATTGGATCCCTATTATTGGTTCTCAATGGTTTTGGACCATGGTATTGAGTAAGGCCTAAGACTATAAAAGGAGAAGAAGATCATTAGGCAAAGGCATTGAGAAAGTATTGAATATCTGATGAAGTATGAGATCCAGTATGCAGGTTATGGGTTGATGATGCAATTGCTTGATCTGAGCTAAGGAGGAATCTCACCAGTTGATGGAGAACAAGATCTAAGGAAAGATCAGGATCAAATGGTTTGAAATGAACTATCTCTATATGGTTTATTATGCTTATTCTAGATGTTTATACTGATGCACGTAATGTTCTGAACTGGGTATAACTTAAGTTTGAAATAGCTGCAAGTCATGATTGAATATTTATAGATCTGTACGCGGGTTGGCTTTGGTGAAAGCGCATATGTACGCGGGATTAGCTCATCGTAGTAGCGTATACATTATGAAGTATGATATTTCAAGTTGCAGTTGGGTCTGATTGTTATTGCAGAGTTTTGTTGTCTGCTCTCTGGTCTAGTGACTGTGTTGTTGACAAGGTTTCAATGTTTCAGTGATTCAGAGATTGATGATGCTAGTATTGATTGACTTTGTGCTTCAATGATATTTATGAATCCATTATGAAAATTGGATGAAACGTGGCCTTCAGATTATTGTGTTGTGCTTCAGGAGTCTCTAGTCTGAAAATGTATAAAACGTGGTACCTGGAGGAAGAAAGAGAGGGTTGTATCCTTCTGTAGGTCGGCACCTACGTACCAGTACATCAGCCAGTATGAGAGCTAAGGGGGTGGTAGCTCCCTTCCAGTAGTAGAAGGAAAACAAGTAAAGTTTGGAGCATTTCAGTAGGCCAGCACCTACGTACTAGTAAATGGAGCGGCTAGTACATGTGCTAAGGGTATTGTAGCTCCCTTCTAGGAGAGTCTGGAGAGCGAGAGAAGGTTGTAGCCTTCTGCGGGTAGAAGCTTGTGTACTGGTATAAGGCTTCACCAGTACAAAATATTGTAAAATGAATTTTTCTATTAAAAGAAGATAAAGACGGCTTGCAGCTGGTGGTTTTCATCCACATTGGGTTTCCACCTTATATCATGGTGTTCATGTGTACTTATTGTGTGTTATGATCTGTTCTATTTTACTGCACATGCTTACTGTTCATATGGTTAATTAAGTTCTGATGCACTAACTAAATATCAGCATTTAATGGATTAACTGAATTCTGGATATACTCTAGTTGCATTAGACATAGTTTCATATACACCCAGGTTCTATTAACTGAAGTAGCATATATGTATCTAAGTATGGAAATGAAAAAGTTTTATTTATTTGATAATACTGAATCACCCCCCCTCTCAGTATTATTTCCAACACTATCTAGGAGATAAAGTTTGAAATGGGACTAAAGAAGGGAAGATAAAGGTAAACATGGGAAGTTCGACTTCCTATGGAAAGGCCCTTACATCATTTATGCTTTCAGAGGTAATAATACCTTTTTTCTCAAAGAATTGGATGATGCAGAATTAGAAGGAGAACCAGTTAATGGTCGAATGCTTAAGCACTATATAGATCCTAGTCACTGATTTCACTAATCACTTGTACATATTTTATTCTTCACAAAGTTTAGTGTTGAGTGGATGGTAATTTTGGAGTTGAAGCCCAAAGAGAAGGCCCTAAGCTTCAAAAGTTTCACTATCATAAATATCAATAAAGTAGCAATGTGAAAGGGAAAAGTTGTAGAGTAAAATCACAGTAATTCAGAACGTCATTCATCTACTAGTTCTTGACCTTTCACCAGGAAATGCCATCTCCAAGTGGAGCCAATGTTATGTTCCTATACCAATAGGAGTCATAATTTTTGAATAGTTGAGGTCAAATCTGTAATATGTACATACATATTTTCCTACAAATGTTTTCCATATTCAAAAAAAAATAAATTAAAAAGGGTATGTCCTAAAAGAAAAATAAAAGGACAAAAAGAATAAAAAAGGTCAAAAAAGATGAAAAAGAAAGAAAAGACCATGAAAGTGTGCAAGTCAAAATGCCACTACTATTTACTTTTGATGTAGAATAAAAGATTGTGTGCAGCTTGTTACCTTTGCCACATTCCATGGATGGTAAAAATGTTTAAACTTGGCTATTTCATATTTTCAATTTTATGCTTAGAGATAAAGAATAAAATTGGACCAAACTGTTTAATCTTGGCAGATAAGTAGATGGGTAGAGTAAATAAAAGGAGCTCAACTATTTAATCTGAGCCCTTGGATGTAATAAGGTTAGACATAGATAGATGACTTTTGTAAAAGAAAATAAAATGTTTTGATAAGGGTTTAACAGCATAAGTGAACCCTAATAAAGAGAAGAAAAATGGTAGGATGAGTAGATGGGTAAGTAGTTGATTGGTTGCAGAATTGTGATGATTGATTAGATAAGATCATATAATTTACCTTACCTTCATCATCAAATTTCTAAAGTATGGATGAAAATTTAGAATTTATCAAAGTATACAAAGTCAATTGATTAACCTCCCTCATTCATTACATTTTTCACTTAACTAATTTCCAAGAAAGGCCTTAAAGTACCTGAAATCTTAAGTTAATGGGGCCTAGAGCATTTATCTAACTTCTGGAGGGATTGGACCCTCAGCCCAATAACTTATAGGTCCTAAGCACTAAAATTTCCCTCATAAGTATTACCCTTATTCACATCAACTAATTTTCCCTAACAAATCCCTTTTCCGAAGGTAAAACACCATTTTCTCCTAAAGAAAAGCCATTCCCCCAAGCGAACCCCTTTCCCGAAGAAACCGACAAAAGTAACACTAAGCCTAAGTTATAATGTGTTTATAAAAGAAAATAAATTATAAATACACATTTGACTTGGCACTAAGTTGTTTTTCGCTTTCAAACTCACATTAACTTTAACTTTATATATTAAAATCCCAAAAAAAGAAATATAACCCTTCACATATATAATTATAAATAAAACACCTATATTAATATCCTACCCTGAAGTTTGAAACATAAACTTTATTAGTATCGTGAATTATTAAAAGGGTTAATTAGTCAATTAGTGGCTAATTAATAACCAAAACCCTTTGTCTAATAAAAGAGATTAATTAATCAATCTATGGTTAATTAATAATATATCTCCGCCAGTAAAATCAACCCCGATGCAGATATCATGAGGGTCCTATAGTTGTCCAAACAATATAGAGTGGGAGATTGGTACTTGTAACAAAATCACACTGAAATCAAAATATATGGTTGTGAGTTAGCACCCTACAAACTACCAAAATACCTCCCCATGAGATTGTTTACTCTAGATTACTACAGACAAATGATTAATTCAAATGAGGTACATTTTCTGAAGGCCAGGAAGAAATCTCAACTCAGAATAAAGGACCATCTTGGCCCCTTTATATGCAACAGTAGGGAAGCAAGAAAGGAAGCAGAAGAAATCCTTTAAAGGATGAAACTGAAACAAAGTTTTATATGGAGATATGATCCTTTAGATTTCATCTGCAATAGAAGACAAAAGAACAAATTATCTCCTAATGTCCACCACAGAATCCTTGAAATAGAACAATATGCAAATCAAATAGAATGGGTGGAGAACACTTTAGTAGACCAGGATAGCATAGAAGTTGTTGTCAGTAATGTGTTGATTGATCTGGAAAGAAGACTTGATGAAGATTCATTTGTACAGGTGCCAGGAGAATCCAATCCCAAAGGGAAACACAGGAACACAGTGAGCAACTAGCAGAAGAAGAACCTCAAGAGAAAGAAGAATCGGAGCAACCAAACTTGTGAGAAGAGCTGGCTCAGCCAGAACACATCATGAGTAACCCTCCTATTGTACGGAATCCTCTAAATGAGGATAATAATCCCAAAAGAGACAGAGAGGAGGCCACTACTTCTAGTAGGCCTATTGCATAGACTTATATCAGGAGGAAAAGGTTAAATCCTTTTTCAGAACAAGATTTCACAGAGGAAATAGCTAGAACTACAGGTACAGAAAGAGCAGAAAGCAGGCAAACCACTCCCCTAGAGGCACACGAGAATGTTCCATTTTATAGGCTCAAATGCTGGAGAGACAACAGAGCATGGAAGTATCCTCATCCAGGGCTCCAACTTGCTAGAACCAAGACATTGGAGAGAAATACAAAGAAATAAAGGCCATAAATGAAATATTGAAGGCCCAAAGCTATGCACAATACCTTAAAATGGCACCTACCAATCAAACAAGGTTAATGTCCTTTGATGTAAAAGAAGGTAAGATGTAGATGACTTTCATGAAGCCTACCACACAGCAGCCCAGGTCTATAGTAGATTACTTGAAAACATACTTTGAAGTGTTGGCAAAGGATATACATCATATTGACCAAATAAAATTACACAAACAAATGGGGAAATGGTCTATTCCACCTTGACCAGCAAGGCCATTGCAGCACATCAACTCTGAAATTCGCTGAATAATATATTAGTACAATTTCAGTTAGAGAAGGCCTCTTCATAGTCCAAGGATACCAAGATAAAGTCCTTAGAGGACTTAATCATGGAGTTGGGGCATGATCCCAAGGATGTAAAGGCTACAGAAAAACTAATCAAAAAGAAAAATGATGACATAGTTGCATTGAAAAAGTAGCTCAAAACTCCTCTGCATCATCCACAAACATCGAAAGTATTGGAAGCTTGGAAGGAGGAAGAGCTTATGGACTTAGTCCTTAAGTTGAATGATCAACTAAAAAAAATAGAGAAAGAACTGGATAACATGATACAGTCTAGACAGAGTGAGTTGGCCACCACTCCACAGACTGCAATTCCTATAGTCTCTACAGCAATGCCGTCCACATTGGTTGCTTCTTTAGCACCAATAGCTCCACCAGCTAAAGCTCTACCAGTCACAGGTACATCTACAACCATAGGTACATCCAAAGAAAAGATAGCTAAATTGGTAAAAGGCATGGAGGAAATGACTATCCAGTCTACTGAGCTCAAAAATCTTAGAAAAAGTGTCAAGTTTGGAAACTGATTACAAACTTGCACAAATACAATAGAAGGAAGAGGCTCAAAAGAATCAAAGAATGGGAGAAAGGATAAACGTCCTTGAAAAGGACTTGACATTGCAACAACCACTAGGAGATATAAAGGAAATGCTTTGGGCCAACATCATTGACTCTGTCAATGATGTTTGACCATCTATTCAAGTAATTTTTTAGCAAACTGAACTGGTAAAAGTGGCCACAGAAGCAATTCACAAGACAATGGAAGAGTTGGGAGACAAGCCTGAAGAGGCCAACCACTTGATAGCATTCTTGAACAGCAAGAACATGTATCAGCTGGATGAACTGGGCATAGAAGATATAACAAGGACCATCAATCAAGAAGATTCTTACCAAGAGGAGCCTTATGCTCAATCTTGAAAAAAAATGCCAAAGCATCCAAGATGATATTGATAGATTTATAAACAAAGTTTGGTATTTTAAGGGAAAAAGGACTCCCCATTCCTATGGTAATCCATGACAAGCTTATGACCCAAGATGATTAAGTTGAAAGACTAAACAAGTTGGCCAACAGCCAAGCTAGTACTTCAGGGGTAAAAGCTCTACCCACAAGAAAGGTATTATATGATAATCTGGAAACTCTATTTTTCCTAGAGCATGAGGTAAAGCACCTGTTCGTCAACAAGCCAAATTTTTCCAAGTACACTGAAGCTGACGAGATATATAGAAATATGATAAAGATGAAATTACCCGAAGGTGAATGGTGGATGAAACTAACAGATTTACTGTAAAGTTATTACAACAAATCTATATGGAAGCCAGGTAAAACAGATAAAACAAAGTCAAAGTGTAGCAGGTAAAGAGTATCAGTGGGTAGAAGACATAAAGTGATTCCAACACATAAGTATCAAGCAACTAAAGGAGCCAAATCTGAGTTACAATAGCCAGCATAGTCACAATAAAAGGGACAACAAGAAGACAGTTCTCCATCTATCTCTATCTTTATGCTTGAAGATACTTTTGGTCTCCTAGAATAGTTCTCATATTGTTATGAGATATTTCGTAACATTTTTTGTATAAATACTTCACAATTTGAAGTAATTAGGGTAGATTAAAATACATTTCTGTAGACATTTTATATCAAGCTAGGTATCTATTATATTCAAGACTGGAGTAGTTTTGCTGGGTCATGAAATAAAGCTAAATACATTTTAGTGGATTCTTGTGCACAGTTTGCACCAAATAAGTATTAACTCTTTATGTTTAATTATTATTTTCTCGTCATGTTATAAATATTCACATGTTTTCTCTATGAAATCTGAATAGCAAACAAGGAATGATATCTCAGAATTAGATTTAATGCTCTCTCTCTTGACTGTTTGATTTCTCATTGTTTTCTGCTAAACTATATTGGTCTGGGAATTCTTAATTGCTCCCTTACTTCCGTAGTTTCCCCCCTAGGTCCATAGTAAAGGATTATTAGTTTCCCGTTTCTATTGATCTCCTTCTTTTCTTCATCTTGATCTCGGTTTAAGGATTTTTCATTGCCCTTTTACCGTGGTTAAGACTACCTCATCCATTTAAACCTGCAGATTTTCTTTTTGTTGTGCTAGCCTACCCTGTGAACTCTTCCTTTCGTAATTGATCTAATCTAGTTAAGCCACTCTTTGATTGACTCCGCCTGAATACTTGTTCTGGCCATCTGTTTTCTTAAGTTCACGACCCAATCAAGACCAAAACACCATGAGCATTAAGAAGTAGCTTGAAATCCTGCTGAAAACAAAGTTAAATTATAAAGAGAGAGCCCTCTCTAGACATAGGTTGGCTAGAACCTGAGTCTAAGAGATTAGGTTTGTGGTTACCTTGGATTATTCCTTCTTTGATAACTTCTAGAGAAGACTTCTGAGTGATAACACTACCTACAATAAGGAGCTCTATGCCATGGTGCAAGTTGTGAAGAAGTGGAAGCATTATTTAATGGGGAAGGAGGAAATAATCCACACATATCACCAACTGTTACAATAATTTCAGGCTGAAAGTAAGCTACAGTAGAGCAGGCATTACAACTAGATGGGGTTTTTAAAGCAGTTTCATTTGATGATCAAGTATAAAAAGGGCAGCACAAACAAGTTGCCCAATATGCTTTCAAGGCCACCCACATCAAAGATTGTAGCTTTGGGGACTCTTATGGACATGGATCCATTCACCCATGTTGCACACAAAGAGGCATATTGAAAAGATGAGGACATCAAGGAGGTGTATCGACAATTCCAAAGTTAGAGTCATGTGAATGATGAAGACAACATTGTTGACTACAATCTCTAGGATGGGTTACTCTATGGTATATATAAGCTATGAGTTCCTAAAGATGAGAATTTGTAGCTAATTAGAGAGTCTCACACCTCCAAGGTTTCAAGTAATTTTGGTGTAGGGAAGATCGTGGCTAAATTTGGTTGTAATTCTTGAATACTAAAAGGAAATCTATTTAGCTATTGGGTGAAGCTATTGCATCCTTGTAACATCTTGTTCAACTAAAAACATGGTTTGGTTTCCATTCTAGAAAGAACTCCGCTCCAAGCACTGCAATCTAGCTCAGGGGTGATAAATGCACGTGAGAACTGGCTGCAACTATCTATGGTTGGGTGTAGATTCATAATCCCAGACTCAGTTTCCCAATACTTCGTAAGTATTTCTCATGTATTGTCTACGTTAATGGATGTTCCTTGTATTTCTGGTTTAGAATGATTTCAATAATACATGAGACATGATTGTGTGGTACATACTTATGGAATGGAATGGTATGTTATGTTATTATTTTAAGGGTGTTGGTATAGCGTGTAAGAATATTGATTATGTTACAACACTATTAGCATGAACATTCTTCTTCTTTATTGCAATATGCTAATTATGTTGATTTTAATCTTCTATTGTATTGTTTTGTTGCAAGGTGGAAATATGGAGGATTTCCTCTTTTATCCTCATTGGCGTGTTGTTTATATAAGAGCCTTCTTCAAGCCTTCATTGATGCATACCTTGGTGTTAAGTGTGTACATCCATTTTATTAAGGGATCAATCTAATAAAGTTTCACCTAGTGTCGTGTGATGCACGACCTCGTGATCTTGAATGAATTGTCTTAACTATTATGTATTACATATAAAGATGCATCATTGTGATCCACTTGTTAAGATTGAGGTCTCAAACATGAGCGTGTTATTTTTGTGTGGAGGTGGCATGGGAAAATCCTTGCTTAAGTGACTAGTTTTAGCTATGGTGATCAATTTGATTGGTACTCCATACTCGGTATTCATATAATGGGAAATTTTGTGGTCAATTTGCTTGGAATTCATATTCAACTAAATGAGGTGATTGTAAACTTGTGTTATTGTGAATTAAGTGACATTTCCTATGGACCATGTTTGTAATTGCACTGAATGGGAGAGTTCCTTATTTCTTTGGGTAATGTTGATTCCTTTATAGCCTTTTGGGAATCATGTGATTTTTCGTCATCGTTGTGAGCTTGTCATGATGATTGAACCTTTAAGGATTTCCTTGGGATCTCTAGACTAAGATTGACCCATTTCCATAATCTATTGAGGAATCAAGGAGACTACAAGTTTCAAATGGCTTCATGCGGAAGTCCTTATTTCAGGTTTTGTGTTTCTTTCGTAAAAAAAACTTTAGATGATCTAGTCATAGGCTCAGAAGGAATACCACTAGTGTGTGCTTCACATAGCCTAAATAAGTGATGTTTGAGACTTGGCGTGTGTATAGGAATTTGAAGAATCACTGTGGTTGAAACATAGTCAAATCCCTTTACAAATGGCTCCAACAAAAGCCTTATATCATTCCCTTAACCTTTATCCTTATCCATGGTTGAGGCGGGACATACCAAGATGAGTAAGGGCTAGCTTCAAGGCCAGATTGATAGCCATAAGAATGCAACATAAATCAATGCAATTCTAGTGTTATGAGTAGCCAAGATAAGGGAATGAGGGTGATCGACAATTGGGAAAAGGTCTAAGATGATCTAAGCCCAGAGGGGTCACATCCTGGAAGCTCACAGAATGTCACTCAAATATAAGAGTCAGGCTGACAAGGATAGCGATGAGTTAGAAATAGTCTCAGCTTGATGTCATTAAGGACCAATTGGAAGCATTGATAGTATCGGGGGGAGGGCCCGTAGGGCATGTAAAACTTGAGGCTATTCCTTGAAAGTATAGAGAGGAGCACATGCTTAAATGAGTGGAGTGATGTGAGCTTGAGATGCAGCAACATACATTGACGCTCAATAGCTTAATCATTTTTTTTGATGTGTGGAGCGACAAAAGGTTCAATCTAGAGGGTTAGCCCTATAGAAAAACATTAAGCACATACTTGAAATGGGTGAGGTAATAGAGCCCAAGGGATAGGGCGTTTGGCGACAAATAATGACCTATAGAGTGGTTGACAATATATAAATATATCATCACGCACATATGTATAAGGTTGCATTTTAATGCAACATGTAGGGTCGTGGAATCCTAACCTATAAACCGGTCGGTAACCATTATCCATTTTCCATGTGGAGCTAGGAGGCTAGGTAGAGGGTATAGCCACATGACTAAGATGATGATGCGGTGCTCTCTAATTCGC
Source organism: Pinus tabuliformis (assembly GCA_031772625.1). Taxonomy (NCBI): domain Eukaryota; kingdom Viridiplantae; phylum Streptophyta; class Pinopsida; order Pinales; family Pinaceae; genus Pinus; species Pinus tabuliformis. The sequence continues at coordinate 84,163,729 of CM062811.1, read as the reverse complement.
CAAAGTTAATGATCACATCTCTTGATCTAAAGGTCAGATTGAGGTAAATTTTTATATCAGTAGAACCGTCATAATGAGACAAACACAATGGTGATGTCAAAATAAGTCTTTCTGTGAGTTGAAGAGATTTAACTTTCTAGACTCCATTTCCATAACGACACCTTAGATATTGGATCGTTATAGTAACCAAGGCCTCTTAATCGATGTTATGGTGATGAATAGGAGGGTGGTCTATTACAAGAACATATTAGTGTGAGGCCATGGAAATTCATCGAAAGGTTTCAACTCATCATTCCATTGATAGTTAGTGAACATTGTTATAGGTAATGTTGAGACCATCTACTCATTTAACAAGATTTTGGACCATAGGAATGTCATGGCTTTGAGGCTTTATAGTCATTAACTCTATAGCTTAGTCACATATATAAGTAGTGTATGATAATGAGTAGATGTGGATTGCATTGTTTAGAGACCGTATTCATTTCATTACATCATTACGTTAGACCTAAGAGATCTCGCAATTGGATACTATCGATTGTCAATATCATATATACATCTATGATGGATTTGTTTGTAAGTAGATCATGGCACACTCTTCTTCTTCTTCTTCTTTTCATTCAATGGTGTAAGGATAAAAGTATTGCAAGACATAACATACATTTTACATTGTGATTTGAATTTTTATGTATAGAAATATAAGCGGGGTTTACTTTAGTTATATTTTCCTCCTTTTAAACTTTATACATCAAATGAATCCAAATTTAGAATCATCAAGCATATAATTAAAAGATATTTTGTATAGAAGATAATGAATTTTAACATGCGATCACAAGCATGTTAATATATCACCAATTGAAATAACTAAAAAATCATATTTAAATACTTCAAGATAAAATGAACTTTTATATTGTCTAATGGTTGAGATAATTAGTCTCAAAATTCGAAAAACTAGTTTTCAATAAGAATCTATGGTTGGGATCTTACTACCACGCAATTTGAAGTGATCGCAACCACATTTACAAGTGGAACATTGCCCAATTAATTGAAACAAATCCCAAAGTATTATCATATATCATATTCTCAATTTATTAACCCTAGTGTCGTGGAGACTCCTAGACTTAAACCACTAGCAAACATCATTGGAAATCTATCATGTAGGGTTCTTACTACTATCTTCAACATTCATAATCCTAACCACCCAAAATATAGTATCTCGATAAAAAAAAATCTTACTACCACCATTAGTTGGTGATCAAAATCACAATAAATAGTGTCATCCTACTCTTCCAAAACAAATTACTACCACCTTATAGACTTTAATATTTGAAAGCATACAATGCATTGTGATGTCCTGAGAATTGTTCCCAAGAAAATGATATAAAAGTAAATGATTATTGATTTTAAGTATTTTACTTAACCAAAAACATAATCCAAAATCACAAATACTATGATCACAAAATTGCAAAATAACATAGCATTTCATCATAAAACTACCAACACCAACAATGAGCATGAAACCTCTTTTATAATGCATATCATTATAATAATTTCAAAAAATTTAATTATTAAGCTTCTCTTCTCATGTATAAGCTAATTTCTTCTCATATCAAAAATAATTTGAGAAAAATAAATTTCCAAATATAAAAAATTAAATTAAATTAAATTACATCTCTTTTCTTTTTTCACTTTTCTTTTTAAATGTTAACTTTAAGATCATTTTCACCTGCCATTTTTCCTTTCAAAAACATCCTAATTGCTAAACTGAAATATCCTTCCTCTTAATTGCATTTCCCTCTTCTTCACCAAACTGTGAGCTTATAATAAGTTGATTCCTCGAAAATACGAAGACAATCATTACACCGACCATAGAAAATCTATACATAAAACACATCCTAACGCTGAATTATTACAGCGACCACAGAAAATCTATACATATAACACATCTTAACATGAATTTCGTCAGCAGGAAAATATGCACATAAACCACATTGCAATAAGGCGTCTAACCATGCATCCAAACTTATGATAGAGTTTCCTGGATGTTCATTCTATAAAATATTTCTTCCTAATGGTAATGTTAATATGGTTTCGTATTTGATATTAATATGGTTTCACATTTGATATTAATATGGTTTCACATTTGATGGTTTTTTTTTCACTTTGGATACCTATTTTATCTTTCTTCTTTTTAGAGATAATGACCACCTCTATCCTCTTTGAGTGTTTTTTGTTTACTTTAGCGTTGGAAGCAATATCATCATATTTGAAATACACATCAACTAAATGGAGTTCAACTTCTTCAAATATCTTCTAATGAGTTTTCCTCTTTTTTATTTTGAAGTGGCAATGTGACTATCAAATTTTGAAGTCTTTCAATTCTATAATTTATTTCTAATTTTAACCTCATAAGTGTCTAGGTCTTCTTCAATCTTATTCTTCTTTCCAACCTTTTCAACCTAGGTTTTATTCTCATTTTCAACATTGTAGCTGTCTAGACCAACCAAATTTTTATATGCTTGATTATCCTTAAATGAAATATTTCAATAAGTTTTGGATCAATATAACTATGTCTAGATCCATAATAATTAAAATGGATATGGGATAGTAAATGGTTTTATCTCCTCAATAGCTTTCTATTGACTACTTGTTTACCCAAACCTAATCTCCGGATAAAATTTATGGCCAAGTGAAGTCGTTTGGCCTACTTTGCCAAATTTGTTCCTATACAACGTAATTTTGCTAGTTTTTGGAGTTTTTAGATACCAAAATTTCAATTCTAAGTCAATCACTATATTCTCTCATCCAAGATATTTTCATAGATTTTTCTATGCCCAATATGAGATCTAAAAAAAGATTTGTACCTCTTAGAATTAGACTCATGCTTGATTTACCTTCTAAATTTTTAAAGCGAAAAGTTCTATGTTGAGACTATATTTTGCACTTGGAATATCTTAATAGAAAGATATAACTAATCTCTTTCACTTTAGATAGAATGGACATTATGGGATAATAGCACATACAATTTCCTAAAAAATGTCACAAATTACTATTTTTCTTATAAAATTGGAAATCCAAATTTGGTTAAAATCCTTCGAGACTCATTTATGAAATATATTATAGCTATATGAAAGTATCTTAGTCATGTTAACTCTCCAAAAACAAGATCAAAGGATTGTCCCATTCCTATTTGATAAAAACCTTAAGTATGCATGATTTTTGTTGCACATTTTGCACCGATGAAACTATCTTTTTCCACTTCTCTATGACTTTCTTTCCCACTTCGGCCTTACAGTCCATGTAAAATATTACTAACCATCAATGAGATGGGAGGGTCCCACTTCTTCTAACACCAATCCTTGTGGCCCCTTGTAAACAACTACTATGATGGGAGGGTATGGCTTCACACTTTGGAATATATTAATTTCATTCAAGCTATTATTCAATCTATTATTGGTAATGGGCAATTTTTTAGTCTCCAAGAACAAGATCAAAGGATTGTCCCATTTCTATTTGATAAAAACCTTAAGTATGCATGATTTTTGTTGCACATTTTGCACCCATGAAACTATCTTTTTCCACTTCTCTATGACTTTCTTTCCCACTTCGGCCTTACAGTCCATGTAAAATATTACTAACCGTCAATGAGATGGGAGGGTCCCACTTCTTCTAACACCAATCCCTGTGGCCCCTTGTAAACAACTACTATGATGGGAGGGTATGGCTTCACACTTTGGAATATATTAATTTCATTCCATCTATTATTCAATCTATTATTGGTAATGGGCAATTTTTTACCAGCAAATTGTGTTACAGATAATGGAGAATATGTTAGTTCCTATATTTTAGGCAGTTGTTAAAACTTTCTTACTTGTGTGAAAACTATATATATTTTTTTATTGTAAGATGAATTGTGGAGAGCATTTTTCCATAAGTAATCTCCCGGTGAAGTTCCTCTCCTAAGAGCTGCCCAATTTGATTAATAAAGTTGGTTCTGGTTCTTCGATTTTTAATTTTTAACATGGTATCTGCAAGGTTGGTGAGTCAAAGCCAGTGTGCTTTGATAGCATCTAGGTGGCGGAGGAGAGGTCCCTGGTAGATTGAGTGAAGATAGTACATGACGAGACAATGTCTTTTTAACTATGAATTTAACTAGATCAACGCCTTTGCTGATTGAATAAGGGAACTGACCGACAAGGATTTCAGAGGGAAAGACACGTTATTGCATGCCTTCCTTAGAACGAACTTGATCAACGCGCCTAAAAAGTGCGGATCTAAGTTCGAAAATCGTACTACTACTTGAAAGTAGTTTGACTATCGATCTATTCTACGTGCTGGTGAAGCTCGCTTGCTGGCACCTTGAATCAAAGGCATGTGGTAATTTGGAATGTTGTTGTGGTAGCATGGAACAATCTTCTACGTAGATCATGAGCCATGATGCGAGGAATCAACAAGAGCCGAAAATCCAAAGAGCAACGTGGATTGTGGCAGTAGAAGAGCTCAGAGGTTAAGCGTGGAGGCTGATAGAGGCTGAACAAAGGAGCTCGTGGTCGAGGAGCAACTAATCTCTCTACGACCGCCATGAGGAGTAGTGTTGTTGCTATGTGCGTGCTATGAGAGAGTTAGATCAGCGGCAGTGGCGTAGCCCGTGTGAGGTTGGTTTGGAGGAGCTGCATGGAGGCTTCCAAATCGCTACCAAGCCCTGCATCTACCAAGCCCTGCATCTGCATGTTCTTTTGAAACATGAAAGTTTTCTTTTGAAATCGTGGTCGAGAAGGTTGCCAATCAGGATCGCTGGCACTGGATATAACTGGGCTCAAGGTTCCACAACTGAAGTGCGTGAAGTGCTTTGTCGGTAGTGCCTTTGTGGGTAACGTCAAATGTTTAAAGGTAGGCCTTGCTTTTCGAGTGAATTTCGAAGGCCGGTTCTTTTTTAAAGAGTCTAGGGTTTTAATATTTTAAAAAAAATACAATTTTTGGTTTTGGTTATATCAAGTTTCTCTATTGTTTTAAAAAAAAGGGCTTTTTTAAAAGAAAGGAGTTCTTTTTTTTTTTTTAAGCAAAGGGATCTCTTCTAAGGAATTATTTTTATTGAGCATCTATTTTTTTCGAAATTGCTCTTTGGATCACGAGATAGACCTGGAGATAGGTAAAAAAAAAATTGAGGGAGATCTATCAAGATGAACAACCAGATGGTAGAGGCTTATTTAAATGAGATAAATGAATTCAACAGTTCCAATTACTCCAATTGGAAATTTAAGTTGCAGACCCAGTTAGAGGGGGAAAATGCATGGGTGATTGCAACCGGTGATGAGTTGAAGCTAACCCTAGCTACAGGAGGAAAAATAGCAACAATCCAGGACTGAGAAAAAAGAGAGAATAAGGAAAAGGTGTTGCCCAAATATTTTGTGAAAGAATACATTATTCCTCCTATTCGAGAATGTAAATCTGCAACAGACATATGGATAACTCTCAAATACTTGTACAAGATCAAGAACACAGATCACTTGATGTTTCGAAAGAGCAAGATTCTCTCCATTAAAATGGACGAGAATGAATCAGTAGCAGCGTTTATCTCTCGTATCAAGGAGCTTAAGAATAAGTTAGGCAACATTGGAAAAACAATGTCAAACACTGATCTGGTCACGATTACCATGAATGATATGACTGACAACTATCAAATGTTCATCACTGGGTTGAACGTGAGATAAAAATCCCCTAAGTTTGAAGAATTGACAGAGATCCCAATGCAGGAGGACGAAAGGAAGATGACCCTGAAACCCCAGAGCTCGAATATTGCCCTAATGGAAAAGAAGAAACCTTTCAAAGGAAACGAAAATGTCGCACACAAAAGTGGAGGAACCCCTCAAAGAAAGGCACCTCCATCTTAAGGTATGTCTTCAAATTGAATTGATTCGGGACCAAAATGTTTTCACTGAGGCAGAGTTGGTCATAGACATTGTTGGAAGAAGGATTTTGACGAAGGTCAACAGACACACAAGAAGCATGCAGGTCGCTTTGTTGATGAAGAACATAATCAAAATCTCAGACTGTTTGTATCTGATTTTGCGTTTTCTGCTAAGGAAAATGAAGCAGAAACTTGGTTTGTGGACTCAGGAGCTTCCATCCACATGATGAGAAATAGGGATTGGTTTGAAAATTTCAAAGAGACCAACATCGGAGCAAACATTTATCTTGGTGATGATAGAGGGTACCAAATCAAAGAATATGGTAATGTTCCTATCGGTTTGCCTGATGGAAATATTAGGCCTATTTATAATGTAATGTACATACCTAGAATAAAAAAGAATCTAATCTATGTTTTGATGATCACAGATCAGAATCTTAAGGTAGAGTTTTTGAAATCTTATTATGTTATTAAAGATCTGCTATATTGTATGAACCCAATTTCATCAGGTGTTTGCGTGGGAGGTTTTTATAGGTTGAATGTGAGAGGTGCACGACACCAAGAATTGACATCATCAGCTATGACTGCAGAATATTTATGGCATCAAATATTCGGCCATATTAATTTCAATGACCTTTGCCTACTTCAAAAACGAGGGATGGTCAATGGTATCCTTGTTTTAAAGAATGTTCACTTTGATTGCAAAGCATGTGCTCTTGGGAAGATGCAAAGAGACGAGTTTCCTGTAAATGTAGATAGAAATAAGACAAATATACTAGAGCTAGTGCACACTGAGTTATGTGGGCCAATGCATATGAGGTCATTAGGAGGTGCCTATTATTTCTTACTTTTTTTATGACAGTACGAGATTTACTTGGGTATATTTCCTCAGGGAAAAGAGTCATACCTTTGAATACTTTAAAGAATTCAGAAGCATGATTGAGAAGAAGACATGAAAATTCATTAAGATTCTCCTCTTGGACCAAGGGGAAGAATACAAGAAGGTTGGCTTCATCAAATACTGTAAAGAGCGTGTGATACTACAGAAGTTTATAGTACCCTACACTCCTCAAAAGAACGTGGTTGCAGAGAGGAAAAACATAACCCTTGTGGAGTGTGCTCGCAGCATGCTAAAAGGTAAGAATATGTCTAATGGATTTTGGGTTGAAACAACAAATATTGCAGTGTATTTGAAGAATAAGATTCCAAAAAAAGTCTTGATTTTAAAAATCCCTTCGAAGCTTTGCTAGGATTTAAGCCCGCAGTAAGTCATTTAAGAGTTTTTGGCTTCAAAGATTTTTCTCATGTTCCAAAGGAGGATAGGGAGAAACTAGATCCAAAGGCCATTAAATTAACTTTTGTTGGGTATTGTACATAGTTTAAGGCTTATAAATTGTTTAATCCCTCTACTCATAAAGTCTTTGCAAATAGAGATGTATTATTTCATGAGCAGGCTAATGATGGAAACCATGAAAGTGACAATGAATAGTGGCACATTCCTTTGCTCATGCAGGAAGGGAGTGATGAAACAAGAGACAACCATGAGTAGAAACAACAACAACAATAGAAATAGGAGGTGGATGGTACAAATGTAGTTTCCAAGACAAACCCACCAAGGGATGATGAGAACATGTTTGAAGACACTCCACCACTCAGGAGATAACATAGGAAAACTCAATTGCTAGCAATATATAGGGAGAATGCTTTTATAACTAGTATGTTAAATGTTGTTGAACCCCCTATTTTTAAAGAAGTTAGTCAATATAGTGAATGGAGGGCAGCCATGGAAGAGGAATATGAATCAATGCTTAAAAACAAAACCTGTGATCTAGTTGAATTACTTGAAGGAAAATAACCCATAGGTTGCAAATGGCTATACAAGTCTAAATTTAAAGCAGATGGGAGTATAGACAAATATAAAACAAAGTTGTTTGCAAAGGGGTACTCGCAAAAAGAAGGTATACACTATGAGGAAATCTTTGGCCTGTAGCTAAATTATACACAATCAAAATGTTAATTGATTTAGCTACCAAACATTATTGAATGATACACCAGCTAGATGTGAAATCTGCATATTTAAAGGGGGTATTAAAAGAAGAAGTGTATTTAGTGCAACATGAGTGGCTTTTTAAATAGGGAGAAGAACATTTAGTCTGTAGATTGAAGAAAGCATTGTATGGACCAAAGTACAAACCCAGGTCATGGTATGATAAAGTTGATGCATTTTTCCTACAACATAGTTAGAAAAGAAGCAATAATGACTGTAATGTGTATATCGTGTTTGACAAAGCGGGGTGAATTGTTTTGATTTCTTAATATGTAGATGATCTTATCATTACAAGCAATGTAGATGAACTCATTAAAGAAATCAAAGAGCAGATGCAACAGTTTTTTGAGATGAAATACCTTTGAAAGCTACACTATTGTTTTGATCTGGAAATTTGGAGGGATTCTGACTAGACATTTTTCTCACACAGTAAGTATGTCAGTTGCTTACTGAAAAAGTTCAAAATGGATCAGTGCAAAGTTGCAGCAATGCCTTTACAGCATAATACCAAACTTCAGAATGATGATGGTTCTAAGGAGGAAGATGTACATTGTATAGTCAATTGGATAGGAGTCTAATATTCTTGACTACAACTAGGATGGATTTTGCTTATGTAGTCAGTGTATTGAGCCAATTCATGTCAAAGCCTCTTGAGATTCATTAGGTTGCAGTGAAAGGCATATTAAGGTATCTGCAAGGAACCTTAGACTTTGGTATTATTCATACTAATTCTTTTGATGTTAGATTGACATGTTTCTCAAACTCTGACTAGGCCAGAAATCTAGGTGACGGATGATCCATGATAGGTTATGCATTCAGCATCGGGTCTTGGGTCATTACACGGAGAAGGAAAAAGTAGAACATAATATCTTTGTCTTCAGCAGAAGTTGAGTATCAAGAAATATGTGCAGCAACATGTGAAGCCGTTTGGTTAGGGAGACTTCTCCATGATGGTGGAGAAGAACAAAAGCTCACAAAAGTTATCAAATGCAACAACCATAGCTCTATCAAACTTGCAAGTAATCTAGTATTTCATAAGAACACAAAGCACATTGATACACAATTTAATTTTGTTAGGGAGAAAGTTTAGTCAAAGGAAATCCATACTGAATATTGTACTACACGTGACAAGGTTGTTGATATTTTCACTAAGCCTCTCGGTGGAATCAATTTTGAATTATTTACGTAAGTGTTAGGAATACTTGTGAACCCCTTTCTCCATTAAGGGGGAGTGTTGAAGGTAATGGAGAATATGTAATTTAGGAGAGAGTCGGTTCACTAAAACCTTAGATTACGAATTAGTTCCTATTTCTTAGGCATCTGTTCTAACTTCACTACTTGTGTGAAAAATATATATATTTTTGATTGTAAGATGAATTTTGTAGATCATTCAGCTATAGGCAATCTCCAGGTGAAGCTTCTCACCTGAGAGTTGACGAGTTTGATTAATAAAGTTAGTTCTTCAATTCTTAACAAATTTCTTTGTTCTTGTCCTGTCAATGCATTTGTGTAACACTCCCTCGTCCTTTACCAATAGCCTCCCAAAATTTATAAATCTTCTCCAAGAGATATTCGTGACCGTCTTCATCTTCATTCTCGCTCCATAAAAGATTTATATCTTGCATCATGGCTTCAATGTCCTTCAAACTATTGTCAATATAAATTTAACACGACGGTCTATTGATCAGAGCGGTTTTTTCGAATCTAATTGTGAACCCACATGTGCATAAAGAACAACCTGGAGATTCAATATTTGTGGCTACTCCGTTGTACCAGTAAGGAGGATCAATCACAATGTGAAGCAGAAGTAGAAGAAGAATGCGATTGGGAGGAAACAATGTAAGCAACGATATCTATTTATATCATTTCTTAGTATTACCATAACCAAACCATCGTTATAAAACTCTTATTTGACTATTACCAGAAGAAATGATTGTTCAAAGATAATTTGGGATAACATATAAGTCAAGAAATGCATTCGTTGGGATGTGGTGAAGGTTGTAAAATTCATAGAAAACGTATGAGTTGAGAAATGCATTTGTAGGGATCTGGTGAAGGTTGTACAATTCATAGAAAAGTTTATACATGGTATTTGATGGATTATGGTGGCAATGGGTATCTCCTTACCTGAATCTCATTTGTTATATAAATATGTGATATGGCTGATTTGTGACCATTCTATTTTTATGGGTAGGCTTCAAAAGAAACTGTGGATATCACGTGCAGTAAATTATTTAGTCCACGAAATTCACATCACATATTATTATATGTGAGGAAAGATTCTTTTAGGGAGTCTAGTTTCAATTTTGATGTCTTTAAATGCTTATAGATTTGTTGAGTATGGTTTGTTGCTTGTTTTCTTCAAGTGCTTAACCCATTGGTTTTAATATGTCTTTGATTATGGATGGAGTTAGCATCGTAATAGTTTGACAAATCACACTCATTACACAGTGTTAGTCTTGAAATCTCTAACAATAAGAAATATTAGTTATTTGAATCAATAAATTATATAATGACTCTTCTTAAACAATATGAGATTTTGTTTCAAATACCCAATTTTGTTTATATATCCAAATTATATCTTCTTAGACGATCTTTGTATAGCATTTTCCTTATTAGGTCTACTCTATTGAATGTGTGTTTACACGTCACATGTACATTTAACACCATATCTTCTCTTTGGGTAATATTATTGTACTCTCGTACAAAGAGTTTTCTCCTCAGAGTTTGCAATTAATAGTGTTACATGTAAGAAAACCAAATAATATGTTTCCCTTACATGCCTACATTCTTCTTCTCATTGAGAACCATCCATGTGTCTACTGATGCCACATTCCATGAAAATTGATGATGTTTTCAATTTTTTCATCATGATGTTGATATTGATCTTCTTGTCTTCTATGAAATATTTCTTCCTAATGATAATGTTATTATGGTTCCACGTTTGATGGTTTCCCTTCACTTTGCATACCCATTTTATATGTCTTCTTTTAAGAGATAATGGCCTCCTATATCCTCTTTGAGTGTTCTTTGTTTACTCTCACCATGGAAGCAATATCATCATATTTGACATGTACATGCACTAGATCAGGTTCTACTTCAAATATCTTCTAATGAATGTCTTAGATATTTTCTTCTTTCTTCTTTTGTATCAAATTTTGAAGTCTCTCAGTTATATAATTTATTTCTAATGTTACCTCGTGAGTGTCTAGGTCTTCTTCCATATTATACTCCTTTCCAACCTTTTCAACCTAGGTCTTATGTAGGTTTTAACCTTGTATAGAAATTACCTGCAAAGGAATTATGAAAAACAGAAAATATATAATGGCAAGAAACACAAAACAAATATGCAAAACTTTTCCCCTGGATCAGAAAACTAGGACCACGAGATTGATTTTTCATTATTTTCATTTCAATGTTACAATACATATATATACATGTTGAATAATTCATAAACCCCAATCCATTAACCCTGGATTAGAACATAATCGTAGTTCCCTTAACTAGATCTACAAAATACCATGGGAAAAAAACCATCATGCTCAAAACCATGTGAAAAAACCATGCACAAAAATAGAGGTAGGTCCACCCACCTAATATAGGGTCCAACATTCTCCCACTTGTTGTTTTCGTTTCCACATAGGGGGTCATAGGAGGGCTTAGTAATCGGTCCAACCCTGCAACACCCATTGTTTCTATACACCATGAAAAATTCACAGTGCTCACAGACTTCGTTAATGCATCTGAAAAATTATTCAAAGTGTCCACCTATACTACCGACAGATTTTTGTCCTCAACCATATCCCTCACCAAGTAATACTAAACATCAATGTGCTTTGTCTTTGAATTTTAAGCAGGGTTCTTTGCAAAGAAAATTGCACTTTAGCTATCACAATTTATCCTTATAGCTCATTGTACTAACCCCATACTTGAACACATCTCTGCAACCAAACTACTTCCTTGTTTGCATGAGTGGCTACCATGTATTTTGCCTCTGTTGTTGAAAGTACCACTACAAACTATCTCCTTCTCATCCAACTGACTACACTTTCAAATAGGTTAAACACATACCCACTTTTATATCTTCTATGATCTGGATCTTCAACCCAATCTACATCAACAAAGCCATGAATGTCCAAAACTCTATCCAATCCTGGTTTCCCTTGGTAGCACAAAACATAATCACTAGTGCCACGCAAATACCTAAAAACCTGTTTCATTGTTGTCTAATGCTCCTTCCCTAGTTTTGACATAAACTTGCTCAATACTCCGACTGCATGTGAAATTTTTAGTCTAGTACAAGCCATTGCATACATCAAGCTACCAACTACACTTGTGTATGGAACACGAGACATGTCCTCTTCCTCTTCTTGTGTGTTAGGGCACTGTTCAACACATAACTTTACACCTATAGGAAGAGGAAACTTCACTAGTTTACTATCCCTCATATTAAACCTTGCACTATTGTCTCGACATACTTCCTCTAGTTTAACCAGAGCTTCCTCTTTTCCTAGTCTCATTTAATTTCCATGCCCAAAATTTATATTGCAGCACCAAGATCCTTCATGTCAAATTTGGAGAACAATTGGTTCTTCAAATCGTGGATAATTTCTTTGTCATTTATAATGAGAAATATATCCTTTTTTTTTGGTAGGTAAGCACCCACGGGGGATTTGAACAAGTGACCTATTGCAAGGAGTGCCTTAACAGTGCACCCATTCACCATCAATCCAAAGCCTCATGGGCTCCAATGAGAAATATATCATCCACATACAAGACTAGATAAATAAAATGGTCACCAATTAATTTAAAATACACAGAGTGATCCACTTTACTTCTGGTGAATCCAATTCCCCGTATATATGAATCAAATTTCTAATGTCACATATTTGGTGACAATTTTAACCCATAAATATACTTTTTTAACCTGCATATCAGTTTTTTCTTACCTTCCACCACAAATCCTTTAGGTTGCTTCATGAAGATCTCTTCTTCCAGATCCATGTGAAGAAATTTTGTCTTGACATTCATCTATTCTACGTTAAAATCAAAAGCGATAGAAACAACTAAAAGTAATCCAATAGAATCTACCTTGGAAACAAGAGAAAAAATATCACCAAAATTAATTCACGACACTTGGGAGTAAGATTTTTCTATCAATCGAGCTTTGTATTTCTCTACCTTGCCTTAAGCATTCATATTCTTCTTAAACACCCATTTCCTTCCAATGTATTTCCTTCTAGCTGGCAACTCCACGAGATCCCAAGCGTCAATTTTATCCAAAGATGCCATTTAATCAACCATGGCCTCTTTCCAAAGTTTTCCATCCTTTGAATCTGCTTCCTCCGTGACACTTCTAGGATCATCATCAGTAATTGATAAAGAAAAATTTGAACAAAAAGTAGATGGACTATACCTTTCTGGCTTCCTTTTTTATCGAACTGATCTTCTCACAGCTGGAGTTTATGGCTCTTCGTCTTCTGATTCTTATTTTGTTATAGAGTCGGATTCTTCCTCCTTTAGCTCAAACTACATCTTCTTAGGTTCATTTAGCAGGAATTCATGTTTAATAGCATCTTTCACCTATCTAAACACCACACCTTGATTGTACACAACCTTCCTTATTTCTGGGTTCCAAATCTTAAAACATTTTAAACCATCCTTATACCTAATAAAGATGCACCTTTCAAAGTTAGAATCCAGCTTGGTTCTTTTCCCCCTTGGATCGTGTACATATGCATCACATCCAAGTACCCTCAGATGTGAAAGAGTTTCTTACTAATCATAGCTCAAGTGGAGTTTTATCCTCCAACGCTGACAAAGGTGATCTATTAACTAGGTAACATGGAGTCTCCACCACCTCTGTGCATAATTCATGTCCTAACCCGACATCGCTTAGCACGCTTCTTTCCTTTTCCGTCAAAATCATGTTAATTCTTTCTGCCTCCATTTTGTAGAGGTGTATATGGAGTAGTCTTCTATCGCACTATACCACAATTCTTAAAGAACTCTTCAAATTTCTTATTTCATAACTCTCCACCATTATATGTCCTCAACACCATTATCTTTTTCTCTGTCTAGTTTTCCACTATAGCCTTAAATTCTTTAAACTTGTCAAAGACTTCACATTTCTTCCTAAGGAAATATATCCATGTATTACTTGAGAAGTCATATATAAATGATACATAGTACATAGAATTTTCTAGTGATGGAACTGGCATAGGTCCAAACACATCACTGTGCACAAGCTCTAATATCCCTTTCACCCTCTTAGCACCAAATGGGAAACTCACTTGATTCTACTTACCATATACACAATGTTCATATAAATCGAAATCCAGAGAGAAATTAGATATATATTCTACCATACCATTACCATGAAGTATTCAAAGGCCATTCTCTCCAATATGCCCAAGCCTTTAATGCCATAGCATGGTGTTTTCTCTAGAGACCACTAGATTTTCTACTCCACTTTCAGGAACCATAGAACTGTTGCACCCATCAATAACAACACTACCCAGAAGCTTGTACAAAGTTCCAATCCAAACTCCCCACATCAATACCAATGCTCCATGAACCATCTTGTAGGTATCATTCTCAAACATTGTTTTTACACCTACGTCATCCATATTTCTTACATAAATCAGATTTATGGCTAATGCAATGATATGTAGAGCACACAGAAGTGTTATAATCCTTCCACTTTGCAACTTCAACTTGACTTTTTTGCATCCGATGACTCTAGCCTTCCTATCATCCCCTAAGAGGACACCACCACCATCATATTTATCATACTCACAGAACCACTCCTTATGGGGAGTGAAGTGAAAGGATGCATCTGAGTCAATCAACCATGCCTCATGATCTACATGTGTGCTTGAACAAGAAGCCAAGTACACATCCCCACCTTCATCTGAGGTGGTTTTCGTCTCTCCAGAAGGAGCATCATCAGATCCCTTTCCTTCTTCAGGAGATTTAGATCTACAGTCCTTTTTGAAGTGCCCTTATTTTCTGCATTTCTAGAACACATTTACAGGATTTCCTGGATATTTAGATATCCGTCTATATTTAGATCTCCTGCTCCAGGAATTATTTTTGTTTCTATTCTGGGAACGTCCTCTTATAGACAAGGCATCTCCATTCTAGCTCTCCATATTCTTTTGTCTCATCTCCTTAGACAACAATGATGTCGCTATTTCATCAAACTTCAAGGTAATTGTATTTCTACCTATAGCAAGAACCATATTATCCCATAAACCAGGTAGAGAACATAAAAAACTAATGCACTCATCTTCGTCTAAAAATTTTATATCAACATATCACAACTGACTTACCACAGTATTAAAGGCATTCAGATGCTCTGTCACCGAGTCTCCATCCTTCATCCTCAGGTTATACAATTTTTTCCATAGAAATAATTTGTTGACCAGAGACTTATATTTGTACAAAGATCCTAACTTGACCCATAATTACTTCATCGTAGTTGTTAGACTCTGTCTTGTCAGCTCGCGCAGTCGAATTCATCAAGTTGGAGAGGCTGGTTCTCCTTTCCAAAGTTCAATATTAATTATCCCTGCAAGCAGACAAAGAAAAAGGCCTCATTCAAAATCAGGAAATTTAAAAAGGGAAATTAGAAAACAGAGTTTGTAATAATGTGTTGGAGTATAATTGGAAAGGAATATTGCAAAGAGGATTTCATCAGATGGTGGCGGTGCAGTCATCATTGATTATGGACAAAATGGAATAATTTCAGACAGCTTACAGGCCATAAGGAAGCACAAATTTTTTCATATTTTAGTTGACCCAGGAAATGCAGATCTTAGTGCTTATGTTGATTTTGCTTATGTAAAACAAATCATGGAATAAATGGCTTCCATATTTTTTATAATAGTAGCATTTCCATGCACTATTATAGTGATTTCAATGGCAATATTGCATATTTACAGACATTTCTTGAACTACACAGAGCCAACATATCAGCGATATATTGTTCGCATTATCTTCATGGTGCCGGTATATGCGACAATGTCATTCATATCTTTGGTGATGGGCGATAAATCAATTTACTTTAATTCCATTCGGGAAATATATGAGGCATGGGTCATATATAAATTTCTTTCTCTATGTCTAGCATGGGTGGATGGTCCAGGTGTTGTAGTCACAAGCTTAAGTGGCCGAGTATTGAAGCCATCATGGAATCTGATGACATGTTGTCTTCCTCCTATTTCTCTCGATTGGGCGTATACTCTCTGCAATTTGATACACAATATGTTGTCTCTGCGTTATGGTCACAATGATATGTATGCATGTCTCAACGTTGTTCTGCGATGGGTGTATTTTTTCTACAGATCGATGCTAGCAACTATATTCATATATACATATAGAATAATGTCTATGGTCAGCGGTACTTATATGGTTGGCACAAGCACTCTCCCGACATCCCTATAGTCTCAGCGTCACTATTATATCGACCTGTTTCAGCACTAGATGAGTCTCAGCTCTGTCATATAAACTGTATGTATGGCATGATCAATTGTAGAGCATCACAGATGTATGATAGCAGTATTGTATATATGGTTCAGTTAGATATGTGTCTCAGTTCAGTTCTATGAATAGCAGCATTGGCATTCTATTCGTTGACATCACCATTACAATATATGTATGGCGCTATTGGCATCACAGTTCAAGAATATTATTGTGAAAATCAATAATGACCAAATAATTCATGTCAACCTCACTCAGGAGAATCCAAAGCCGCTTATTGCTGGGAAGAACATGAGTCAAAAGCAAAGAGTGCCCTCTCTATTCTGTATGATCTTCGTCGACGGAAGGTCTGGTTTGATGAGAGGACTGGAAATTCTATTTGCAGTGCATGCTTTCATAAATCTTCCAAGATTATGATACCTGCTCTCACTTTTTTCTACTTGGATATGAACATAATGTAGAAGATGATATGGATGGAGATTCAAGCAGTGATGAAGATATGATTACAAGGAAGCCTCAAGTGGTTCTAAGCAGAGAAGCTGTCTATAAGGCAAACCACAAGGGTACAACTTCAAGTAAAAAGAAGAAAAAAGCCAAGCTACAGCGTGTTATGCGTAGCATAAAAAAGCAACAGCGTGTAAATTCAGAAAATCTTGATTGGGGTAGCTATTCGCCTCTCCAACATTTGAAGGATCCATAGGGGTTTGCTGAGAAGATTTTTTCTCGCCTTCAGACATGCAATGAGTGATTTTAGGTTAAAATGATTATTATTAAAGTGATTGCTAGGTCAGTGGGACTCCATCGTTTGATTTTGTTGAACTTTTATCCATTTCTTCAGAAATATGTTCAGCCTCATCAACAAGATGTAACACACCTTCTGGCAGTAGAGTCCATGCCTGTCATGATATGGTGCCTCCTGATGCAGTTGAACCATTACTAAAGCAGTTGGTGAATCAATTTGTACACGATCGAGCTCGTACTGAGATGATTGCTGTTGGTTTAAATGTTGTAAGGGAAATCTGTCTACGAATGCCATTGTTGATGACTGAGGATTTACTTCGTGACCTTGCCCTGTATAAGAAGTCTCATGAGAAAGCAGTATCATCAGTGGCTCAATCCCTCATTGGCATCTTCAGACAGATATGCCCATCATTATTGTATAAGAAAGATCGTGGGGGGGTCTGTATTCTATGATGTGGCAGTCAATTGCAAATACTCCAGCATTCGATCCGTCTTCAAAATATATGCAGTGGATTTACTCCAGATTATCAAGATCTTTTCCTAATTTAGGTAAAATGGCCAATGCATTTCCAGAAATTTGGAGGCAGTTATAGTTTCCAGAATGTGCAAAGTGGCAGAGAACAAGATCCGGTTGCCTATGTTTGTTTTCAATAATGGGATTGACACCTGTAAATGCCACCTCTTCATCAGTTATCAACAGATTCGAGTAGAAAATGGAGCGCTTTTCTATCTTCAGAAACGCTGATTGGCTCTTAGTTTTGTTTATTTAATAATGATAAAACAAATTCCTTGCCTTGGGCTCGATTGTTTTTCCCCTAGCAGAGTTTATTTAATGTATTAAAAAAGTATTTGTAAGGGAGGGAGAAAAAATTCTGAGAGGTGTGCATGCAGGAGAATAGAGGGCTTCCTTGTACAGTTTTTGACATAGAGTTTAATGAAAAATACAGCTCTGACCCCTGAGATTCCTATGGTATGACATTTGACATATGTTTCTTCTCTGTCTCATATGTATCTTGTAATGTTTTTCATTTCATTCCTAACTCATTTCTATTGAATACTTTTAAGTGAGAAAGGCAAAATTCAATTTATTTGCTCTGTCTTGAGGAAGTATTCATAGTTAATGTTTTCTTCTGTTTGACAAGGATCCATCTTCTATGCCCTTGTCGACTCCTCAGCAGTCTTGCCATTCCATTTATCTCAATTTAATTGTTAAATTTCTTGCCTACCTTGCCTCAGGAGATAATCTGTGTTTTTGATTATATTTCTCTGTTCAAGGTATTTCTTTGCCCCATGCAACCCAGAAAACCCCATCATCCATTAAAACCCCTTTTCCTATCAATTTACTAGCCTAAAATCAGTATTCCTTATTGGTCATCTCAGCCCCTTTGAATACTTTTCTGCCGAGATAGACCCGGAGAGAGCCCTCTCCTGTCCTCGTAGGGCTAGCTACGAGGCTGAGCTTGGTTTGATGTTGCCATGAGTTTTGCCTTCTTCAGCCTGAGGCAAATTCGAGCACTAACATAGTGGCAACCATACTGGGGAAGATGGTTTTCTGTTGATGTGACATTCGACTTGTAGATTGTCTTGTCCCAGTACATGAAATCAAATTGCAGATCTGATGCTGATGGTGGACAGTAGTCAGACACTTATGAAGGCTGAGACATTCACCTGGCGACTCCAACTTGATCCAGACAGTCCAGTGCTCGCTGATCCACTCATGCAATGGTAGGGTATGTGGCAAACCCTGCACTTTGTGAAGCTGTAAAAGAGGTTAGAAATTGGTTAGCAGATATTGAAATTAATGATGAAGGATTTTTCATTGCTATGTTTCAATGTTTGAAATCTCCAAAGTTCCCTCTTGAAACTAAAACTGGTTTCTGCGAATTAGTTGTTGAAAAAATTGAGAAGGAGATTCAGTTTTTAGATGAGAAGATCCAGTCATATGATTTCCAAGACCCTAAAAATTTCTTGGAAATCCTTCCTCCTTCGAAACAAGAAACAATAGAATTGCCTACAAATGCTTGCATTGACAGTGTGCAGCTGGAAATATGTATTGCGGAGTTGGGGCAACCAACAGAGTCTGGCTTTCGCGATCCAATGGCAACATACATGGAAATGTTTTTCAGTTTGATTTATAGATCAGGCTGTTTTCTACGTGACCAGGACCATTACGTGCACGAAGGGCTGCCATCAATTATATATGTGTCTTGGTGGAAGCATTCTCAAGCGACATCATTCTCAAGTTTACTTGAATGGTTGATCTGGCATTTTAGTATTACCTGATCTACTATTTTTACAGCAAAGTAGGGTAGCTTTTGTAAATAAATAAGCAGCCAAAAGGCAACATCTTGTTCCAGTTTCATTGCAGCTTTAGTTTGAAGTTAGTTAAGCCAGTTTTTCAGTTATTTCAGTCTTGAGATCGAATCAGTTTGAGTTCATTTTCAGTTTGAAAATTGAGTCAAGAGTTGTGTCAATTTTTTGAAATAATGGACTCCGTTGCCCAATGGATGGAGGCAATGTCTGCTCTCGCAAAGCTCTGCAGGTTCTTGGCACCTCCAAAAAGCGGCAGCTGCCATCCCCATTGGAGCTGATGTTAGACTCCGTCTTGTCAGCTCGCGCAGTCGAATTCACCAAGTTGCAGAGGCTGGTTCTCCTTGCCAAAGTTCAATATTAATTATCCCTGCAAGCAGACAAAGAAAAAGCCCTCATTCAAAATCAGCAAATTTAAAAAGGGAATTAGAAAACAGAGTTTGTAATAATGTGTTGGAGTATAATTGGCAAGGAATATTGCAAAGAGGATTTCATCAGATGGTGGCGGTGCACTCATCATTGATTATGGACAAAATGGAATAATTTCAGACAGCTTACAGGCCATAAGGAAGCACAAATTTGTTCATATTTTAGTTGACCCAGGAAATGCAGACCTTAGTGCTTATGTTGATTTTGCTTATGTAAAACAAATCATGGAATAAATGGCTTCCATATTTTTCATAATAGTAGCATTTCCATGCACTATTATAGCGATTTCATTGGCAATATCGCATATTTACAGACATTTCTTGAACTACACAGAGCCAACATATCAGCGATATATTGTTCGCATTATCTTCATGGTGCCGGTATATGCGACAATGTCATTCATGTCTCTGGTGATGGGCGATAAATCAATTTACTTTAATTCGATTCGGGAAATATATGAGGCATGGGTCATATATAATTTTCTTTCTCTATGTCTAGCATGGGTGGATGGTCCAGGTGCTGTAGTCAGAAGCTTAAGTGGCCGAGTATTGAAGCCATCATGGAATCTGATGACATGCTATATTCCTCTTATTTCTCTCGATTGGGCGTATACTCTCTGCAATTTGATACACAATATGTTGTCTCTACGTTATGGTCACAGTGATATGTATGGAGGTCTCAACGTTGTTCTGCGATGGGTGTATTGTTTCTACAGATCTATGCTAGCAGCTATATTCATATATACATATAGAATAATGTCTATGGTCAGCGGTACTTATATGGTTGGCACAAGCACTCTCCCGACATCCCTATAGTCTCAGCGTCACTATTATATCGACCTGTTTCAGCACTAGATGAGTCTCGGCTCTGTCATATAAACTGTATGTATGGCATGATCAATTGCAGAGCATCACAGATGTATGATAGCAGTATTGTATATATGGTTCAGTTAGATATGTGTCTCAGTTCAGTTCTATGAATAGCAGCATTGGCATTCTATTCGTTGACATCACCATTACAATATATGTATGGCGCTATTGGCATCACAGTTCAAGAATATTACTGTGAAAGTCAATAATGACCAAATAATTCATGTCAACCTCACTCAGGAGAATCCAAAGCCGCTTATTGCTAGGAAGAACATGAGTCAAAAGCAAAGAGTGCCCTCTCTATTCTATGTGATCTTCATCGACGGAAGGTCTGGTTTGATGAGAGGACTGGAAATTCTATTTGCAGTGCATGCTTTCATAAATCTTCCAAGATTATGATACCTGCTCTCTCTTTTTTCTACTTGGATATGAACAGAATGTAGAAGATGATGTGGATGGAGATTCAAGCAGTGATGAAGATATGATTACAAGGAAGCCTCAAGTGGTTCTAAGTAGAGAATCTATCTATAAGGCAAACCACAAGGGTACAACTTCAAGTAAAAAGAAGAAAAAAGATAAGCTACAGCGTGTTATGTGTAGCATAAAAAAGCAACAGCGTGTAAATTCAGAAAATCTTGATTGGGGTAGCTATTCGCCTCTCCAACATTTGAAGGATCCACAGGGGTTTGCTGAGAAGCTTTTTTCTCGCCTTCAGACATGCAATGAGCGATTTGAGGTTAAAATGATGATTATTAAAGTGATTGCTAGGTCAGTGGGACTCCATCGTTTGATTTTGTTGAATTTTTATCCATTTCTTCATAAATATGTTCAGCCTCATCAACAAGATGTAACACACCTTCTGGCAGCAGCAGTCCAGGCCTGTCATGATATGGTGCCTCCTGATGCAGTTGAACCATTACTGAAGCAGTTGGTGAATCAATTTGTACACGATCGAGCTCGTACTGAGATGATTGCTATTGGTTTAAATGTTGTAAGGGAAATCTGTCTACGAATGCCATTGTTGATGATTGAGGATTTACTTCGTGACCTTGCCCTGTATAAGAAGTCTCATGAAAAAGCAGTATCATCAGCGGCTCTATCCCTCATTGGCATCTTCAGACAGATATGCCCATCATTATTGGATAAGAAAGATCGTGGGGGGGTCTGTATTCTATGATGTGGCAGTCAATTGCAAATACTCCGGCATTCGATCCGTCTTCAAAATATATGCGGTGGATTTACTCCAGATTATCAAGATCTTTTCCTAATTTCGGTAAAATGGCCAATGCATTTCCAGAAATTTGGAGGCAGTTGTAATTTCCAGAATGTGCAAAGTGGCAGAGAACAAGATCCGATTGCCTATGTTTGTTTTCAGTAATGGGATTGACACCTGTAAATGCCACCTCTTCATCAGTTATCAACAGATTCGAGTAGAAAATGGAGCGCTTTTCTATCTTCAGAAACGTTGATTGGCTCTTAGTTTTGTTTATTTAATAATGATAAAACAAATTCCTTGCCTTGGGGTCGATTGTTTTTCCCCTAGCAGAGTTTATTTAATGTATTAAAAAATCATTTGTAAGGGAGGGAGAAAAAATTCTGAGAGGTGTGCGTGGAGGAGAACAGAGGGAATTCTTGTACAGTTTTTGACAGAGAGTTTAATGAAAAATACAGCTCTGATCCCTGAGATTCCTGTGGTATGACATTTGACATATGTTTCTTCTCTGTCTCATATGTATCTTGTAATGTTTCTCATTTCATTCCTAACTCATTTCTGTTGAATACTTTTAAGTGAGAAAGGCACAATTCAATTTATTTGCTCTGCCTTGAGGAAGTATTCATAGTTAATTTTTTCTTTTGTTTGACAAGGATCCATCTTCTATGCCCTTGTTGACTTCTCAGCAGTCTTGCCATTCCATTTATCTCAATTTAATTGTTAAATTTCTTGCCTACCTTGCCTCAGGAGATAATCTGTGTTTTTGATTATATTTCTCTGTTCAAGTTGTTTCTTTGCCCCATGCAACCCAGAAAACCCCATCATCCATTAAAACCCCTTTTCCTATCATTTTACTAGCCTAAAATCAGTATTCCTTATTGGTCATCTCAGCCCCTTTGAAGACTTTTCTGCCGAGATAGACCCAGAGAGAGCCCTCTCATGTCCTCGTAGGGCTAGCTACGAGGCTGATCTTGGTGATGTTGCCTTGAGTTTTGCCTTCTTCAGCTTGAGGCAAATTCGAGCGCTAACAGTAGCTTCCCCTGATACATTCAACAATACTAAATCTAAGATATACAACAATATTGTGCTCTTCGCCTTCTGATCCAACTTCATCTAACTTTCTGTTGACATTGTCATTGGTTCAGTACTCGGATGTACCGTGATCCACTGATCTTTATCCACCAACAAATCCTCTATCTTGAGTTTACACAACTCAAAAATTTTACGATTAAATTTATTGATCTCTATCTTTCCATTACTCACCATCTTCTTTCACTGCAAGAATCAATCCTGCAGATCTCTCACTGAACAAGGTCTACAACAAGCCCGAGAAAAACCCCTCAATAGCAAAGGCATCCCCTTGAATATTAAACAACTATGATACCAAATGTAGATCTTAACCCTGTATATAAACTACCTTCAAATGAATTCTTAAAAATAGAAAATATACAATGGTGAAAAAGACAAAATAAATACACAGAGAATTTCCCCTGGATCCCAAAACTAGGACTACTAGATTTATTTTTCATTATGTTCCTTTCAATTTTACAATACATATATGTACATGAAGAAGCATTAATAAAACTCAATCCATTTGTAGTGACCAATCCATGGGTCTAGATTAGACTAAATTTAATGTCAACCAAGGTAGGTAAACTTAGAGGCACGTGTCTACAATCTATAGACTTAAAAGGATCTCATCTACCTCGATAAGTGTCTACTGTGACAGGCTACAACACTCTTTTACAAGAGATTGGAATATGTTTCCTTTCACACTTTAAACACTCAGATCATCTAATTTAATTAACTATTCTAAGAACACAGCGTGTTACTAGTCTGAGTTTTCATTCCTCTTACAAGGAGATCATTCACAAAAACTCTTTCTCGGTAACACACTAAGCATCCTAACAATCAAATTCATGAAAAATAAAGACTCTTTTAAGCATACTAAAACTCAAATGCATAAAAAACAGAGTCCACAGAGATACTTCGAAATTCAGTGCTCAATCAAATCTTTTACAAAATCTTGTTCAATAATTTAGCAATTTAAGTTTCAAAATATCACCATGAATCTTGCAATAACACAAGAACTTCTAATAGAATTAATTAATTCACAAGCAAATAAATGGCATCAAATGCTATTCAGATCTGAAGTCTAAATGTTATGAAAATGAAACGGAAGTATGCCAGTCCCCATGTAGGGCCCGTCCACATGTTAATGGTACACATAGAAAACTTCAGATGTTGAAACCGTTAACACCTAAAACACTAGAATGATGAAACGCTGCCTGTGATTAAAGTCTGGAAATCAATTATATGCAAGAACAGGGTTCCAGTAACAATACAAAAATATGTGGTCTTAAGTCTTCTCAATGTCTCCTATCCTTCGTTCACTAACATTCCTTAAGGTTTACAATCGAATGTACATACATTATCACCCAGATGTTTTCGCTTTTACAGTCAAAAAGGCGATTTTTGTTTTTTTTTTTCTAATCTTAACTGATTTCTAAAACAAAAAGAAATCAATTTAGGTAACCTTGGCTTTTTGCTGCTTTTATGACCAAAAGGGTTGGGTTTGACCAGCATTGACCATGTATCCAGGAGCTCCAGATCCGATGCTGAATAGATCTTTCACCATGTATGTACATCTGTGATCACGTCCCTATCCTCTGTATTGATTATCCTACCATGCCACGTGTCACAACATAAACCAATTACAGGAAGTCATAACATCCCGTAATTTTGTTGAAAATTTATAATTTTTAACATAAAAATCCACAAATTAAATTTAATGTAAAATAACAATTATGATGCTTAATTGATCAATTTCAATGGACTATGAGGGGTTTATGGGAGAAAATGATAGATGAATGATGGATTTTTAGAAGAAAAGGATGGCAATAAAATAGTACCAACATCTCCCCCAAGCTCAATGATTTAGCATGTCCTCATGCTAATCCTGATGTGCTCCCTTTATATTCTGTTCCTGCTTGTGCCTCTGCCACTTGTAGCAAGACATCTATACTCCTCTGAACTTGGGCATTCTTCTAAACTTGGAACTCATGTTTCAGATTCTTATATTTTTCTTTGAGAGCTTTTTTTTTAGTGTACCATTTTGTTGCCCATTTACACGTTTCAGTTTGATCAATCTTAAGTTGGTTCTTCAGCTTCTCATTTTTCTGTTGAATCTTCTTGCTTTGAGCTCTCAACATTTCATTTTCCTTCTTTATGACCTTCTGCAACATGTTTGCTTCCATCAATTCCTCTTTTAGCTCTTCAATTTGTTTCTCTAACCTTCTCTGTTTCTTGTTTGTAGGTATTGGCTCTTTCCTTTCTCCCTTGTTACTCTTGATTTCCATTTCTGCTTCTTGTTCTGGCTGTGAATGAGCATTGCTTTCAATGTCCATTGGTGCATTTTCATTTGACTCTGGCTGATCATCTTGTGTTTGGTTCTTTTGTATTCTCCTTGATCTTCTTGTATAAGTAGTGAAGATTTTGTCTCGTTCAATTTTCCTTGCAGTTTCGTGCCTCATCCTTCATGTCTTTACACCACTGCTGGGTTGAGGAACATTGCTTGACTTACGCTCAGGGATTTCCTCATCAATATCAAGCATAGACTCGGTGCGTTCTTGCTGCTGTTCCTGTTCATCTTCTTTAATTTGATTGGCAATTAAAAATTCTTTCCATGTTTTTCCCCTCGTCTGCAACTCAAATTCAATTAGAATTTTGATCAACCCAAAATGACACAAACTCTTATCTTCATTCCCCTTTTGTTTTTGAATGGTCTTCGACATTTTATCAAACTCTGTAACAGGAAGTAGGGCAAACTAATGGTGCATTGACCTTTTAAGTGCAACAGAAGTTTGATGTGATATAGGTATACTATACCGTAATGTCCTTCACATCAAACAAATTTTTGAATAATGTATACCATTTCATCCCACGGGTGAATTAGCCAACTTCTGGGAACACCCTTCTTCCAATTGACAGAGGAAACCCTTGACCTAGACATAAACTAAGTCCATGTTTTTTCCTTAAATTGTTTGGTTTTGAAATACCTTTCCCCTTCTGGACTAATTCCCAATGTTTGTGCTATGATCCTCTGAAATTCTAAAAGAGAAGTTTCCTATTAATGCTTTCTCTCCATTGAATGTGAATTCAAACTGCTTTGTCACTTCTTCATTGTTTCCATTGAATTTCTCTAGAAAGGATAACCAGTGTTTTTCCCTTAAAATCGTGACATAGTCTTCATGATATTGTGAACTATCAAATGTTTCAGGCTCTACTCTAATGGTCATTTTTTTTTTAAATACCTCTGTTCTAACCCTTTTGTTTATGCTTAACAATTCAATCAGGGTTTTTTTTCAATGTGTTACCTCTTTTCCTACGCTTTAGCCGACCTAGTAACACCCTCGATTCTCAGAGTTTCCTTCTTTAATTTCTTGGGCGGCGGTAGAAACTCGTGGTAAGCCTGTTGGCTATGCTCTCCCTTTGTAGCACCTGCTGTCTCGGCCCTCTTTGAAATCTCAGAGTTTGAACACTCACATGGTAACGCACTTTATGAGCTGAGAGTTTTATAAAGTGAAAACTTAACAACCGACCTTCACCCAATTGCTATAATGATAATGCAGAGTTGAAGGCACATTCACATCATAAAGATGGAGGAGAGGTACTAATTTGCATAGGTATAATCATGAGAACACCATACACATATAAAGAGTGTTGTGGTGATGATAACAGATATATGTTTCATGAGCCGACTTGGGTCAAAAGATTTTTTTATAACTCCCACATTCAAAATGAACGAAATCATTTAACACTTGTCTTTCCAATGATTTACCACTTGTCTTTCCAATGGTTTACCACTTGTCTTTCCAATGGTTTACCACTTGTCTACTACGTGTTGGTACTTGGCCGATTGAAAAATGATGGATCGATGACAAGGTTTGATGGCCGATTTAAAAAAAATGAGGAGTTGATGACAAGGTTTGAAGAGTGGTGTAGGAAAAGGTTTGAAAATCATAGTAGGAATATGGCAATAGGCTAAAGTGTGATGGGAAATGATAGCAGAGTGATAGCAGAGTTGAGTAGTTAGGAATGTTACAAGGGTGACGGGTATAGGGGTTTTTGAAATTGATAACAGGCAATCATAATAATCATTTTTAACACTAAAATAATTCAAGAATTTTAAATGTTAAAAATAAAATTTTCACCAATACATTACACTTGTTGGTTGACAATGGCTGATTTGGCGTGCACAAGTAGGACTAATCTTCACTGTCCAAATATGACTGGTCTTCGCTGTCCAAAATAGGTCCCTTTGAAATGAAATTGAATTTAACAGGTCCCTTTAAAATCTAAAGAACTCTGGAGAACTCTAAAGAACTATGTGAAATATGTTTGTGCAGCTTCTTTTATCCTTGTTGTTGATGTAGCCTTGATGATAAGCAACCTTTGAAACTTTGTTGAAGTAGCCTGATGTATCTTGAATGAAGTCTTTAATAGGTCCCTCTGATATTTGTTGAACAGGTCCCTCTAATATTGCTACTGGTAACATAGTCTTCTGAACAGGTCCCATTGTATATTGCTTGAACAGGTCCCTCTGATTATAACAAAAAAAAAGATAGCTCTTTTATTGAAATACTAAAGTACTGAAACAAATTCTCTAAATATTTACAAATGAGGAGATGAGATAAGGAAGACAAAATATTGATTCTTCTCCCCCACGAAAGTTGGGACTTGTCCTCAAGTCATTATTGAAGTGATGAACAAAACAGTAAACAAGTAGAACAAGGAATTCTTACCAGCCAAATGAATGGTTTTCTAGTAAGAATTCTGGGTTAGAGTGTGCCAGATTCTTGTTTTCACATCTAAACCGTTATTGTTTTTTTTTTTTTTTTTTTTTTTTATTTTTTTTATTTATGTGTTTTAAAAAAAAAAAAATGAAGTTGAATGAACTAAGGAAGAGATACCACAGCTGAAGGCTACAATATCTCAACCTCCCATTGCTGAGATACAGTGTCAATAAAATCCTCCTTGCTGATGGGCTTATGATAGAGTTTCAATCGATGGCCATTGTCAAGAAAGGTGTTGCCTTCTCCATCAAAGGTAGTAAGATTGATTGATCCATTTTCAAATACTTGAACTATTTCATATGGGCCCATCCAATGTGTGGTAAATTTGGCTTTATGATCTCTGAATTTAGAGTCAAACAGTAAAGTCGAGTTTCCTTCTTTGAACTATTTCTTTTTGATGTGTGCATCATGCCACTGCTTCCTTTGTTTCTGCATTAGGATTGTTGTCTCCTCTGCTTGTTGCCTCATTTCATCTAACTGGTTCAATTACATAATTCTCTCTTTTTGTGCTTCATTGAGATCAATTCCTAAATCTTCAGCCATCTTATAAGTATGTATTTGAAATTCAATAGGAAGCATTACTTCTTTTCCATACACCAACTGATATGGTGTACACCCTGTAGTGTCTTTCCACGTGATTCTGTAAGCCCGAAGTGCATCTTTGAGCTTTTATTCCCAATTCCTTCTGTTCATTTCTATTGTCTTAGTGATAATTCCTTCCAATGTTTTATTGGTAGATTCCACCTCGCCATTGGCCTGTGGATGGTAAGGTGTACTTTTCCTGTGCTTGATTTTATATTTTTCTGTGTTGTCTTTGACCAGCTTTGAGGTAAACTGAGTACCTTGATCTGTCTCTATCTACCTTGGTACTCCATACCTTACAAAAAATTCTTCAAAAAGGAAGTTTACAACTATTTGTTCAGTTGCCCGGACTAGTGCTTTGGCTTTAGCCCATTTTGTCACGTAATCAATACATACTAGGATGTACTTTCAACCTTTTGAAGTTGGATTGATGGGTCCTATAAAATCTAGAGCCCATTTTTCAAATGGCTCTAAATGTTCCTGAGGCTGAAGTGCAATTGCATCTGTAGCTATTGATCTGCCCATTCTTTGACAACTATCACAACTTTTCACATGTTTCTTGGAATCCTTAAAAATAGATGGCCAATAGTATCCAAGATTGAGAATCTTGAATGCTGTTCTTTTGGCTGCAAAATGCCCACCACACGGTTCATCATGGCAAGATTTTAAAATATAAATTATTTCATCATTACTTACACATCGTCTAATAATCATATCATAACCGGTGTAAAATAAATCTCCATTAATCCATGAGTATCTAGCACTTTGTTTGATCAACGTCTTCTTTTCCTTTGGAGTAAAATATGGAGGTGTTATTCATGTGGATAAATAATTGGCTAAGTCAGCATACCAAGGATTCACTATTGAAATTGCAAATAAAATTTCATCTGGAAAAGAATCTTCAACCGGAACAACCTCACCTGAATTTTGCAGTGTAGAAAGAAAATCTGCCACCTGATTCTCCTTACCTGGTCTATCTAACACTGTAATATTAAATTCCTGTAATAATAACATCCATCTGGTAACTCTGCCATTAGTGATTGGTTTATTCATTAAATACTTAATGGTAGAGTGGTCAGTATGTACAAAAACCTCATAACCAATTATATAATGTTGGAATTTACTCAGAGCATGTATGATGGCAAGCATTTCTTTTTCAGTGACTGTGTAGTTTAATTCTGCAGGTGTTAGACTTTTGCTAATGAAATAGATGGCATAATTGGAAGACTCTTCTTTTTGGCCTAATGAGGCACCTACTGCAGTATCAGATGCATCTGTAAAGATGTGAAATGGTAGGGTCCAGTTAGGTCCTTCTAAGACTGGTGTGGTTGACAACTTTCCTTTGAGTGTTTGAAAATCTTGCTGACAATTCTCATTTGAGTTGAAAGGTGTATCTTTTGCTAGAAGCTTAAACAAAGGTGAATCTATTTTACTAAAATGTTCAATAAACCTTCTGTAATAGCTTGCATACCCAAGAAAACTTCTTACCTCTTTTTGAGTCTTCGGAATTGGAAAATTGACAATGATCTAGATTTTTTATGGATCAACTTTAATCCCTTGAGAAGAAATATAGTGTCCTAATACTATCCCTTCATTTAACATCATAAAACACTTTTCATTGCTCAGGGACAGATTAGCTTCAATACATCTCTTCAAAACTTTTTCAAGATTCTCTAATGCATGCTCAAATGAATTACCATACACTGAAAAATCATCCATGTATACTTCAACACAACCATGCACTAAATCAGCAAAAATAACTAATACAGCTCTCTGAAATGTAGTTGGAGCATTGCAAAGTTGAAATGTTAAAACATTATAGGCATAAGTGCCCAAGGGACAAGTAAAAGTGGTTTTTTCCTGGTCCTCTAAGGCTATCATGATCTGATTATAGCCACTGAAACCATCAAGGAAAGAGAATGATGATTTCCCAGCTAAGGTGTCTAGCACTTGGTCAATAAATGGTAGTGGGAAATAATCTTTGAGGGTTTCTTTGCTCAATTGTTGGTAATCAACACAAATCCTCCACTTTCCATTTTTCTTGGGCACTACAACCAATGGGGATACCCACTGACTGTCAGAGATAGGATAAATAAAATTGACTTTCAGTAGTTTTTGTAATTCATCTCTAACAATATCCTGAAGCATGGGATTCATTCTTTTCTGCGGTTGCCTCACTGGTTTGATATTACTATCGGTATAAATATGGTGACTGCATGTTTCAAGGTGAATTCCGTTCATGTTAGTGTAGTCCCAAGCAAATGCTTTCTAGTATTTTATTAATAATTGGATCAATTTTTCCTCCTAAGATGAGTCTAGGTGAGTGCTAATATTCAAAGTTTTTCCTGGACTAATCTCTATGGTCTTGCTCTATGTGTTTGTGATAGATTGAATGGGAAAAATGTTCTGAAATGTTGTTTGCAAAGATTGAATGGTGCATGTTTCCTGAAAATTCTGTGCCAAAAGTTCATCTGCAGCATGGTATTGTTCATTTCTTAATTCTTCAGAAATATCAGGTTGAGAAAGGAACAATTCTACCAAATCATCATTATTATGTTCTTGAAAATCATAGATTTGATTGATGCTGAAAACAGATTGAACTTCTTCCTTGTCATTGTATTTATCGTCAAGCCATAAATTGTGTGCTACTTCTGGTGATTTTGCTGATGGGTAAAGAGTGAGTTTTTTTCTTTCAATTCCTCGTGAAATAATCATATTACCTGATCTACATCCTATGAATGCATCAGCAATTGCTAACCATGGTCTACCAAGGATGATAGGGTGTCCTCCTAAATTATATTTTGGTTGAAGAACTAAAAAGTCCACTGGATACTCCCAAGAGTCCAGTGAAACAATTATGTCCTCCAAAATCCCTTCAGGAATCAATTTAGACCTATGAGCTAGTTCTAGAGCAATTGTTGTGTGCTGCAAGTTTGTGGGCTGTAGTGTTTTCATTGTTTCAAGAGTCATCACATTTATTGCGGCCCCAAGGTCAATTAAGGTATTTGGAATATGTATGTTGTTAATGATTGTAGTGACTCTAGGAATACCAGGATCAACATAATTTTCCATTGAAATGGTGTTTGTTATAAGGCCAGCTAAATGTCTAATAACATGAATAGTTTGTGGATTAATTCTTTTCCTAGTAGGTTTCTTGAGGCACAGTTCTTTGATTGCTTTAATATATATGGGAATGTCTTTTATGGCTTGCAATAGTGGAATTTTTATATAGACATTCTTTAGTTCATCTAAAACATCAAACTGTGGTATAGACATGGGAAGTTTTGTTTGGACCAATCTATCTGGAAAAGGTGTTGAATGCAACAGTTGCATTTGTTTGTTTTTTATGTCATCATTTTGTTTCTTTTGAGTTGGAGTTTCATTTTCATTTTCTTCATTTTCTTCTAGTTTTTTAGCTATTGGAGGTTCTTTTTGAAGTACCTTACCAAACCTCAAATTGATATTTTGTAAAGGTAATGTGGGATATGATGGTCCCTCATCTACATTATAGGCTGGTCTCTCTGCTCTGTTATTTGGATTTGGTACAGGTTGAGCAGGAATCTGAGTGGGTCTAGGAGGTTGTTGGTTAGATGGGAGTTGTAAGTGAGGTGGAGTTATTGGTGGAGGAGCAGGCAATGCTTTTTGAGTGTTTTGGGGTTGGTAAACAATTTTCTGCTAAGGATGTTGCTAATATGTTTGAGGATATTGCGAATGTGGCTAATGATATTGTTGTATGGTTGAGAATACTGTTGGTATGGTTGAGGATATTGTTGATATTGTTGAGAGTACTGCTGAAATGGTCTCCATTATTGCTGTGGGTAATTTTGGTGTTGCCATGGCATGGGCACATTCCAAGAATTTTGAGCATACATCTGATCTTGTGCAAGAAATTGCAAATTTTGGTTTCGAAACCTACCTGGAGGTGGAGGTCTAGGTTGCCACGGTCTCTTGGCGCCCATGAAATACACATTCTCCATATCTGTACTAGCTGCTTCCACATTACAATTCTACAAAATCTTGACTTTAGAATAATGAAATATATCATGATTTTCAGTACAAAAGTCACAAACTTGAATGTTTTCTAATGGGCAGTCTTTCAAGGCATGTTTCTTCCGGCATTTTGGACAAAAGACGCCCATTATTTGATCTTCCTCTTCTTTTCTTTTCTTGGCTTTCAGAGTGTCAATTTGAGTTCCTAAGGTACTTAATAGATCTATTTTGAATTCTTCTAACAGGTTTCCTATTTCAGCCCTTGTGACACTTGCTGAAGCAGATTTTGTGGCTTTGGATGATAGAGCTCTTTTTTCATATCTAGCTTTGCTCCTTGAATACTTTTCACATAAATCAGCAATTTCTTCGAAAGGTAAATTGGAAATATCACCTTTGCCCATGAAATTAATATCATCTAAGTATTCCTCTCGAATGCCGTTCAAAAATATTGTTCGAATCAGATCAAGAGACATGGTCCTATGTTTTGATTTTTGCAAATTGTAAACAAATCGTTCCAAATACTCCTCTATATTTTCATCTTCTTGTTGATTCATCCTAAATATATCATCTTTAGAATCTTTCGATTTGCAATAAGGTTGGTATTTCTTTAGGAATATTCTTCTCATGCCATCCCAATCAGTTATTGCATGTTCACCAAGTCCCATGAACCATCTTAATGCTAATGCTTTTAATGTTGCTGGGAAGAGTCTAAGCTTATGGGCATCATCTGTGTAACCATATGTTCGACATACTATGTCAAACTCAAACAAGAATGAATCTAGGTCTTCTGAAGCCATGCCATAAAATTTTGGTAACACAGGGGGAGGTATGTTTTTCATTTTTATTTCCCCATCTTCTCCTAGTTCTTGAATAGGAAATTTAAAGGTTGACTCTTCCTCCTCTCTTCAACCTTGATTTTTTGGTCCTCTTGCTGATCCATCTCCTTCCTCAGCCATTTTGATAGATTCCTCTGTTGATTTAATTCCTTGTTCAGTGTCAATTGTTTCAAAGACAAGTTGTTCTAGTGATTTTTCTCCTTCTTGAGATTTTTCAAATTCAGTAGGTTCAAGGAAAGATTGTTAAGTTACTGTGCTACTTTCTCATTTTATAGAGGATTCAGGGAGATGTTTCTTCTGTGATTCGTGTGCCAATATAATTTGTCGCTCAATGAGTGTGAGTCTTTGCCCTGATTTTTGTTTATCCTCTAATGTTTGTATGGTGTCTTTCTCAGCTGGTGTTGTATGTTCAACTTTTCCTAAAGGGTCTGCTCCTAGTGGTGAATTAGTTTTTGGATGGGGGGTTTTTATGAATCTACCTTTATCATCTCTAGATCTAGACATAAGTAAACATGACTTCTAAAATGATGAATTAAAATTAAATCTATGTTTTTGTTTGTTTTTGTTTGTTTTATTTTTTTTATATTTTGTTTTTAGAAATCCTCTAGCTGCGCCTCCCCGACAACAGCGCCAAAATGTAGTGACCAATCCAGGGGTCTAGATTAGACTAAATTTAATGTCAACCAAGGTAGGTAAACTTAGAGGCACGTGTCTACAATCTATAGACCTAAAAGGATCTCATCTACCTAGATAAGTGTCTACTGTGACAGGCTACAACACTCTTTTACAAGAGATTGGAATATGTTTCCTTTCACACTTTAAACACTCAGATCATCTAATTTAATTAACTGTTCTAAAAACACAGCGTGTTACTAGTCTGAGTTTTCAATCCTCTTACAAGGAGATCATTCACAAAAACTCTTTCTCGGTAACACACTAAGCATCCTAACAATCAAATTCATGAAAAATAAAGACTCTTTTAAGCATACTAAAACTCAAATGCATAAAAAACAGAGTCCATAGAGATACTTTGAAATTCAGTGCTCAATTACATCTTTTACAAAATCTTGTTCAATAATTTAGCAATTGAAGTTTCAAGCTATCACCATGAATCATGCAATAACACAAGAACTTCTAATCGAATTAATTAATTCACAAGCAAAGAAATGGCAGCAAACGCTATTCAGATCTGAAGTCTAAATGCTATGAAAATGAAATGAAAGTATACCAGTCCCCACGTAAGGCCCGTCCACGCATTGTTGGTACACTTAGAAAACTTCAGATGTTTAAACCGTTAACACATAAAACACTGGAATGATGAAACGTTGCCTGTGATTAAAGTCTGGAAATTAATTACATGCAAGAACAGAGTTCCGGTAACAATACAAAAATACGCAGTCTTAAGTCTGCTTAATGTCTCCTATCCTTCACTCACTAACATTCCTTAAGGTTTACAATCGAATGTACATACATTATCACGCAGACGTTTCTACTTTTACAGTCAAAAAGGGAATTTTTGTTTTTCTTTTCTAATCTTAACTGATTTCTAAAACAAAATGAAATTAGTTTAGGTAACTTTGGCTTTTTGCTGCTTTTATGACCAAAAGGGTTGGGTTGGACCAGCATTGACCATGTATCCAGGAGCTCCAGATGCGATGCTGAATAGATATTTCACCATGTATGTACATCTTTGATCACGTCCCTATCCTCTGTTTTGATTGTCCTGCCATGCCACGTGTCACAACATAAACCAAATATAGGAAGTCATGACATCCCGTAATTTTGTTGAAAATTTCTAATTTTTAACATAAAAATCCACAAATTAAACTTAATGTAAAATAACAATTATAATGCTTAATTGATCAATTTCAATGGACTATGAGGGGTTTATGGGAGAAAATGCTAGATGAATGATGGATTTTTAGAAGAAAAGGATGGCAATAAAATAGTACCAACACCATTAACCCTAAATTAGAACATAAATGTGGTTCTCTTAACTGGATCTACAAATTACCATGGGCAGAAAACCATCATGCCCAAAACAATGTGCAAAACCCATATAGGTATGTCTACCCATCTAATATAGGAAAATCCATGCATGTGACTGGTCATGGAAAGAATATAACACACACCCAACATCTTATTCTCATTTTCAACCTTGTAGATGTCTAGACCAACCAAATTCTTATATGCTTGGTTCTCTTTAAATGAAATATTTCAAAAACTTTTGGATCAATATAACTATGTGTAGATCCATAATAATTAAAATGGTTATGGGATAATAGATGTTTTTATCTCCTCAATAGTTTTCTATTGACTAATTATTTACCCAAGTCTTAGTTGTGGGATAAATGTTATGGCCAATTGAATTTTGGCCTACTTTCCCCAATTTTTTCCTATAAATAATATTTTTACTAATTTTTGGATCTTTTGGGTACAAAAATTTCAATTCTAATTCAACCGCTATATATTCTATCATCCAATATATTTTCGTAGATTTTTCTATGCCCAACATGAGATCTAAGAAAGGATTTATACCTGCTAGAATTAGATTGGTGATTCATTTACCTTCTAAATTTTTCAATTTATTTTTTACATAAATACAATATTTTTCACTTGTAGTATATTACTAGAAAGATATAACTAATCTCGTTCACTTTAGACATAATAGACACTATGGGCTAATAGCACATACTATTCCCTGAAACTAATAGTGTCAAAAAATGTTTTTTATAGCCTCAAAAATGTCGTGAAAGTTCAAGACCTGAAAAATATAAAGAATAAATGTCATAAATTACTATTTTTCTTATGCAATTGGAAATCCAAACTTGGTTAAAATTCTTCAAAAACTCAATTATGAAATATCTTATAGCTATATGAAAGTATGCAAAACATGTTAACTCTCAAAAAACAAGATCAAATGATTGTCCCGTGTCTATTAGATAGAGGAATTAAGTATGCATGATTTTTGGGTGACACTTGGCACCCATGCAACTATCTTTTTCCCCTTCTCTATTCCTTTCTTTCCTACCTGGGCCTTACAGTCCATGTCAAATATTACTAACCATCAATGAGATGGGCGGGTCCCACTTCTTCTAACACCAATCCATGTAGCTCCTTGTTAACAACTACTATGATGGGAGGGTATGGCTTCGCACCTTTATCTCTAGTACACAACTTACATGTCCTCAAGATATGATGGTTTTGATAAATTTGATCTAATCATAAGGATCATATTATTTTTTTGTAGATATTCAGAATGATGTCACTTGAACCTGAATGATCTAACGATTAAGATCAACCTATATATGGTTGTGGAGATTAATCCAATCTAATGATATAGATTGAATTTGAGTTTATTGATAATAATAGGTTAGCCATGATCGTTATCCAAAGTTATAGATTAAATTTGAACTTACATATGACTAGAGGCTAATCGTGAAATTTAACTTTAATAAATCCAACAAAGTACGATCCAACTTTAATTGGTGTTGGTATTTATTGAAGACATTTTAATATACTCTAGGAATGAAGAAGAACATAAGAAACACTTAGAGTTGGTGCTGCAAACCTTAAGGGAGAATAGGTTAAATGCCAAATTCAAAAAGTGTGAGTTCTACAAAACCGGAATACAATATCTTTCTTACGTCATCTGTAAGGAAAGATTATTAGTTGAACTGGAGAAGGTTAAAGCCATGGTTGATTGGCCTATACCCAAATATGTGTTTGTTGTTTGGTCCTTTATGGGACTCGCAGGTGTTGTGCTTGTTAACAAGCCCCCCATTTATTAACGTCAGTAGTAAAACATTACTTTAATAAATGGCGACCCTTTCAAAAATATATATATACCCAAAAAATCAATCCTAGCATGTAGGTATTTATTCTATTTTTAGAATAAATCAAGATATAAAAAAAAACCTATAAAACCATTAAAATGCTACTTTTTCATATTTAGCATGAAATGCATCTCAAACGATACCTTTCTAACCCACCACGATCTACAATGAAACAATAAAAAAAGAAAATCTATATTTGAAAAATGGTCGTAATGTTAAAAAGTCCTTAAAGCTTCTTTAAAAAGCTAAAGTCTCGCATCACAACATCATTGTTTATAAAATACTTCTTTTAAGAGGTTACCCTGAAGTATTGTGATCTTTGAGCTTGTGATCTACGAAATTGCGATGGTATAATAGACTTCTCTCATCGCATTTCAATCATACGACACAAGCCTCAACCTAACATAAACCGATATTTCAAAATGCGATCATGTCTTGGACCCATCTCTTAACCTTTCCAACAACACATGTGGAGGTCCACTATTCATTAAAAATAAGCTCGACAAGTGATGACGCGTGTTTCTCTCTTCTCGCATTTTGCACAAACTTCAAAAATGGCAAGTTAAACAAAAACGAGTTATGCGATACAGCGATCTACGATATTGCTTTGAAAATCACAAAATCACTATTATCGCAGTTTGAAGGCTCACCACCCTAGAAGATTGTTTCCCAATTTACAATGTGAATATTTATGGACATTCATGTTAAAGGATAACGGATCATTAGTGGGCATTTATGAAGAAGTAATTTCATTTATGTGTGAAAGGCCATTTAGAGTGATTTGATATCTTCTTATGTGATTTCAAACAAAACACCTTTATCACCTTTACTAGTTTTCTTCATCGATTCATTCCTACATTCAGTATCATTTTTATCTGAAAAACTGTTCCTCTTGAAACTTTCAGGAAAAAGCCGCAGAACACGGTGCCAAAAGCAATGGTGAAGAAAGGGAAAGCATTTGCCTCTTAGAAGTCATAAATGACTCCTCTGTTCATAGATACTAAATGTACTAAGGAAGCAGGGACGTCTACATGGGAGGCTATGTATCAGTTACTAGAGGAAGAACAACCAAGGATTCTTGAGACAACGATTACAGTTTATGGGCGTGATTCCTCTTATGCTTCCATAATTGAGCTTGCATGCTCATTTCTGCACCGAATAGCCACATGGCCAAAAATAATCCTTTATACTAACATGATTAAATGGATCATTGATGATGCTGATATATCTGAGAGAGAATTCAAAACAGGAGGCCAAGAAGTTATATGATATTTCACTCTAGATAACCTAAGGCTTATGTACCACCTACTGGAGCCACAGGTCACTTACAGTAGGCAATTTATTCAGAAATTCATCAAAGAAAATGAGGACCCATCAAACTGCACAAAGAATTGGTAAAATAATTATGAAAGAGCCAAGAAAGACAAAAACAGTATGTACGCCACCGCATCTATTCGTTCCAATTTCGATTTTGTTGTGGCTATGCTATGTAGACTATTTAGAAAACCCGACAATAATAAATTCTCCTCTGAATGTTTGCCCTTAATAGATGCAGTCATTAGTGCAACAATAATAGATTGGCCACAAATCCTGTCCGATAATTTAGCTAAAGCAATTATAGAGTATAGAATGAAAATAAGTATTGCTTCGAGGGTTTACCGTCCATTTTTCATGTGTGCTTATGTAATGGATGCTATTTATTTGGTTCTAAATTCCCTCTTATAGGATGGAAGTGGACTATTCAAGATCCACTTCCTATTCACATCCACCACAAAGACATGTGGGAATCCAATTTTGAACCATGTTTTTTCAAGATTTGTCACGGGGTTATGCTTCCTATCCATAAACAAATTTATAAACGAGATGCCCCCAGATTCTCCCAATAAGCTGAGATAGACATCCTCCCAGTAGCCCGATGGTTTGGGGAAGAGACATTTACATATATCAGAATATTTGGTAGCATCGCCTCTCCCAATGCTCTCCCTTTCTATGTCCCAGATAAACTAATGGCTAGAGAGATAACCTATCAGACATGGAGTGAAGGAGGGATGAGCAAAACATTGAAGGAGTCAAACAAGGCCATTTGGCCTCAATTTCCTGTGTCATTTGGAGTATTTGTGTTACAGATCCATTTGGGAACATCAAATCCCAACATCCAGATTAGTGTTTTAGGGCTCATCAAACCCTAATTTCACTTGCTTCATGCCCTAAACAAGTCACCCCTTTGAATGCCTCCTTCCCAGACAGTTTCATGACTTGAAGAAATCGATAAATTGCCTCTAGAGGGATCAGTGCACGTAATCCCTTATGAAGGTGCACTGTAGAGCAATTAAATCCACTGCCAGGGTTCTCTGTAGATCACTTAGGCTTCCTTTCACCTGCGTTAGGTGAGAATGAGTGAAATTCACATAGGGTTTGGGGAATATTCTTATCTTTTGGAGTCATCTGGAAGCTTCCCTATCTTATCAACTACTATGAGCTTGAAAATGGATGAGGAATGAGTTAAGGATCATCCTATCCTCTCATCCCTTCCTCCATGGAACTAATTCCAAGTATGGAACCATTCAATGTCACCATTAATGACAAAACCTCCTTCATCTTCCTATAAATTGACCACTCATCTAAGTGATCAGGGGCTGGATTATGTTGAATTGTAAGGAGATGATGCTACTATGAGACTTGACTTTGGAGAAAATGATCTAATGCCCGAAGCTTATCTTGCTTTTGATGTGATGTGGATGGGTTCCAAGCTAAAGGAATGACTTTGAATCAAACACCAATGGTTGTAATTCCTTCTTCTCTCTAATAAACTGTTTAAATCTTTTTCCATATATTGTGTTCTTTCATAATGCTTATATGTATGAATTGCTTCTGGTTCCTTTTCATTTATATTCAAAGGATCGTATGCTTTGATCAGTTTTTGTCTTCTATTGTGTTTACAGGGTACTTCTCAAGCAGATTAAGTGGAACTACAAATAGGCCTTCTATCATCTCTTCTTATCTATTGATTATAAGAAAAGTCTAAAACACTTTAAACTATTGTTTTAGGCACAACTAATTGTCTAGTGAATTAGTGTTTATCCTTAGATACTAAATTCTCCAAAACAAATTGGCGACTCCGCTGGGGAAGAATTCTATTTGCTAGTAGCTTATCCACCTCCTAAGACATCCTTGTAGACTTTATTTGTGTTCATCGATTGTAATTCAGTTTTTTACATTGAAAAATTGGTCAAAATTGTGTCAAATTGCCTCTTGAAATGGCTTACTGTCACCAGCGCAGGCTTGTGAGGGACACAGTGCGCTACAGAGCATCCCTGGCTTAGGGACAGTGCTCTGAAGTGCACTGTCTCCGACTCTAGGCTACACTGATCCTCCTAGGATCACTTTCCCACCTTTGGAAAGAGTTTTTTGCCAAATTTTCTCTGTTTGACTATTTGTTGATTGATCAATGAATGTTATGTCTCAGAAAATGAGTTTTTATCTCCTAGTGTAGCCCTACTTTGACTTGGTTGATTAATTTTTCTTAAATGTTTTCTTTGTCATTATCGATCCATAGTCAAAGTTAGAATATAGTTTATTAATATTTGTTCGAAAGAAAGTGTCGTAAAGTCTTCCTTTCCTTCAAAACAAAACTGTTGTAAAAGTCTTCATTTTTATAAAAAGATTGACTAGTTGTATGTGCATATTTCCTTTTTGTTCATCATAACATTAAGGAAATCAAAAAGAAAAAATTTCATTATTCATAGTATAGTTTGTGAATGCTTGAAAGGAATAGTTAGGGAAATTGCATTAGTTGTGCTCTTTGCTCTTTGTCAAAGATCTGATTTCTCTATCCCTACTAGCTAAGGTTTTCATTGTTCAATTGAATGAGAATAATGCTTATCATATTAGTTTCATTTTAGGAATTGCAAACATATATAACACGGTGAACCTTGAAAGGAAAATTTTAAAGAAGATCAACTTAAAATTTATCTGAATTTACCTAATGGAGCATTGTCACATAACAAAAAACATTTAGTGGTTCTACACTAGAGACATGTTCCGACGTCATAAAACAAAGCAACTGTCACTAACTTGTCTGCAATACATCCCAAGTGTGATACCTCATCCCATGTATGTGAGTATATCGTAGCTCATCCACATACCTTGGCATATATAGGGCAATGTTACAGTACGTAAAGTATATGAGAATGCTCTCACTGTGAAGTTTTGCATTAGACATCGCTTATATAGATTGGGCCTCCACATACTTTCGGGTATATATCGGAGGACAACACTAGCTTGTTGTCCATCTTTAGGTAACCAAGTCGGCTGCCTTGCACACTGTGATACACCGAACACAACATTCAGGGAGACTACATGTTTGTACTTCTTGGTTGGCCAGGCAGTATTTTGTAGTTCATAGTTGCTTGGTAAACCTTTTGCCTAGATTATCCCTCCATGCTCACTCCTTAGTTGATTTTAGGTTGAAACATATGGCGACAAATTTGGAATCCATTGATCAAGGAATTCCTTTTGATGGTAATCCTAGTCCTTTTCCTCCTTTTGGAAATATTGGTGCTCCATCTATGGCTACATTATCACTTCCGGGATTTACCATTGGCTTGCGAATATGGTTGTTTTCAACCTCCTTGGTTCAAAATGTCATGATTTCTCCGCAATCAAGTACTCCTCCAACTAGACAAAATCAACCTCCAGTTGATCCTAAAGTTGGCCCTTTTCCTTCTTCCTCTTCGTCTGGTGAAAGTATTGGTACTAGTAACCAGGTGTCTAAGAAGAATAAGAAAGGGAAGAAGAAAATTCAGCAAAGGGGCAACCAAGAAACCATTGCTTTGAATGCAACATTTGATGAGAAATCGTCTGTTAAGCCTCACAAAATTTGATATCCACACAAACTTTGTACGAGAGACCATCTTCTTCGAAATTGTCCTGATATTCCTCAAATCTTAGAAGAATGGCCTTCTCATTCACATCCCATGTCATCAACTTCTGGAGATCATTCTAGTGACACACCATCAACTAGTGGTAGTAAAGTTCATGGAAAGAAGGGTAAAGTTAAGTTTCCATGTATGTTATGTGAAGTGAATCACCCTATTCACCTTTGGCCCTATTTGGATGAAGCTGAAAAAGTGTTGGATAACTGTCCTGCTTCACCGCAGTGACTTCCATGTGGTTACAAGATACTCTCCCTTAATCCTTCACTAGTTGATGAATTGATTGATTCAAATCAATCGTCGGTTAAACCCACTCTCTCTGAAAGTGAATCCTATGAGTCTATACCCGACCCAAATCAACAGGTCGAGGTAACAGTTGACCTGATTTCACCTTCAGCCAATTGTACATTTCCCAAAGAGAGTGAATATGATACCACTCAAGTTATTTTTGTTTCTTAAGATTCTAATGAGCTTGGGGGAAGTCCTCCTATTCCATCAAGACAGGAGGAAAATCCTCCTACTCTCATAACTCAATGGGTTAATTCTCTCATTCTTACGAAACCCCCTCCAAGTAGTCTGATCATTTCCTTTGATTGGAATCGACTGGATGGATTCTGTCTTCCTTCTTATGTGCCTTTCTAGATCATATTACAAGTTTATAATATGATTGTATCTGACACTAATATATATGAAGGTGCATTTGTAAGTATCCTTTCCTCAACTGCTTGGAAAGCGCTCGGTTTGCCACTGCTTGTGCCCGCTATCCAAAATATATTGGCTTTTAACAAACGAACTAGACAGCCATTAGGGATACTCCCTCGATTACCTATTATTTTGGGAGGAAAAATCATTTATCTGAATGTTATGGTAGTCCCAGGCCCTTTAGATTACAATCTACTTCTTGGACGCAGTTATTTCTATGACATGGGAGCTATTATTTCAACACTCTTTTGAGTAATTTGTTTCTTGCATGAAAGCATAATTGTCACCGTTGACCAACTTTCAATTCTCAGTCCAAATATGGCTTCCAGAAAACCATATTCCCTAAATGATCCTTTTGTACCAATGGTATCATTGCCACCATGGCTCAAGTATGTGGCAACCTGTTCCTTACCTACATCAACTGACAATCAATTCAGTGATGTTGTACATCATGTAATGGGGGCATTGGAACAAGATCTCTCCTTCCAGAGCATTGTTCTCCGATATGGTGAGAACCTCTTGGAAGTCATGACCTCGTATCGGTCGTGAATAAGGAATATAAGGATAGTTCTTTTACTGTGTCAACCTCATTAAAAAATGAAACAACTTCTATGAGGATAGTTCCTTGTCTTGTGTCAACCTCGTTAAAAAATGAAACAGGTCATGTGAGGATAGTTCTTCTTCTCTGTAAACCTCATTAAAAAATGAAACAAGGTCCCCTGGATCAAAGTTCCAAGTCGAAGTCTTCGAGTAGATCTCATAAAATCCCATTTGAGTATTTCACTTGATCTGGTAAATGAACCTTCATTCCATCCACCTGATAGCCATGGGTAGTCCAATTAGGTGAATGTAATGAAGCTTGGTGGGCATGCACTTAGTGGTAAAGTTAAGTTTCCCATTAGATTATGTGAAGGGAATCACCCCATTCACCTTTGTCCCTATCTGGACGAAGCCAAAAATGTGTTGGATATTCACCTAGTGGTAAAGTTAAGTTTCCCTATACGTTATGTGAAAGGAATCACCCCATTCACCTTTGTCCCTATCTCGACAGAGGCAAAAAGGTGTTGGATAACCATCCTACTTCACCGTAGCGACTTCCATCTAGTTACAGGAGACTCTCCCTTTCATCAGGCTAGGGCCATGTAAACTTAATTCAAGCATAGTTCTTTGTTTTAAGCTTGTGTAAAAATGAAACTAAATTCAAGCATAGTTCTTAGTTTTAATCTTGTGTAAAATAAAACTAAATCCAAGCATATTTTTTCATTTCAAGCTTTTGTAAACATGAAACTAAATCCAACCATATTTTTCATTTCAAGCTTGTGTAAACATGAAACTGAATCCAAGCATAGTTCCCTATGGTTCAAGCTTGTCTAAAAATGAACCCATTTCCATTTTAACCCTCGTGATTGCCATTCTTTCAGCCTCTTTCGTCAAATAAGCCTTGGTTGTTTTCATCCCATCGCCACCATCCCTTTGTCCAATCATATGGTTTCACTTGGTTGTTTTACACTTTTTTGAGGAACAGTTTCAATGAGTGGTCATATTAGCCAGCCTCTTCACATAAATCAACATGTTTTGAGAAGTTCCAACATCACCAAAACCCATTTCTATCCTAGACACCACTTTTTCCTCAAAGTGGAGTCCTCTTTAAGCTCTTTCAGACTCTCTAAACATGAAAAGATTGTCGAGCACTTTTCCTTTCCAGCTTATTAATGGATTGGAAATGATATCTGTCTTGTATTATTTTACACTTTTTCAGGCTTGAGAGATTAATTTATGAAAAAGAACTTGTGGAGTTTTATTTTTGTCCCTTTTCAAACTCTATAAACATGAAAAGGAACAAGTTATCTTTTTCGTTAAACTCGTTAAAAACATCAAATAGCGA
This sequence comes from Pinus tabuliformis, assembly GCA_031772625.1. Lineage (NCBI taxonomy): Eukaryota > Viridiplantae > Streptophyta > Pinopsida > Pinales > Pinaceae > Pinus > Pinus tabuliformis. The sequence goes on along the minus strand of CM062811.1, from coordinate 84,119,111 downwards.
CAAACTTGTCCATATAGACAAGACAGAGTTTCACCTTCGCTAAACTCGTTAAAACATCAAATAGTGATGGATTCACCAGAAGGGTGAAATTATACAACAAGCATATGTTATCCTCCTCAAGCTTGATAAAAATAAAGAGGTGTTGGTTAGCAATGACTAGGGAAAATGGGAAAAGGGGAAAACCACTTTATGTTAGGAGCTCACTCTTGAACATGACACTTTCACTCCATCACCATGACTATTTGGGTTGGGTTACTAGCTTGATGGTTATCACATCGTTGGTTTATCATACAATCCATCACTTTGTTTTGGGTCAATGCTACCCATTCACTTTAGTGTCGTCGACATGTTCAAGAGAAGTCATTAAATCAAAATTCATCTTTTCCAATACCATAAGCCTTCATTTTCATGACCACCATTCCTGAACCTTGTGTCTTCAGTAAAATTCCATCTCTAAAATTACTACACTCATTTCGTGTCATTGATGTGGGATACGTCAAGGCCCTCTTGCAATGAATTGATTCTTGTCAACATCAGCTCGTTATCTGAGAAGTTGACTTAGAAAGAATCGATATTAGCTCATTATCCGAGAAGTTGACTTAGAAACACCCATTCAGTACATTGAAGCTTGCATACATCAATGGCATTCTTATTGCTTCTGGTGATAGGTGTACATCAATGGCCTTCGACCGAAAGACTTTATATGGTGTTTGACATCAAATCATCCATTCACACCATGCAGAATGTACCGTAGTACCTTGAGGATCATTATCATTATTAGTGATTTCTCTCGCATTTTTTAACAGCTTACATCATTGGCTGGTAATCAGAAGGTGTCTTCCCATGTTCAACTTTAGATCACATATTCACATGGTTACACTCATACTTGAGTGAACGGTTAAATGAGATTGAAGACCCCAAATTTAGTTTCATCCATGCAGGTCACAGTATCAGGAGTACTAAATCATATGTACAATAGCTTTACATTGATAGTCATTCCAATCATCGGTCTATATCTGTAGATGACTGTTTATGTACATGTAATGAAATTTTATAAGCTGACCATGGCTATGCCTTCCCTAAGAAATTCATGTAAAATAAAATATCATGAAATGTGTATAGTAATTGATGCAGGTCACCTTCCACTACGATATCTCCTCATCACATTGTAAAGAATTTCATTCAACATTGGCACTTTTCTGAATTTATACTTTAGGGGACAACTTTTACAGATCCATTTGAGCACATCAAATCCCAACATCCAGATCAGTGTTTTAGTGCTCATCAAACCCTAATTTTAGTTGCTTCATACCCTAAACAAGTCACCCCTTTGAATGCCTCCTTCCCAGACAGTTTCATGACTTGAAGACATCCAGAAATTGCCTCTAGAGGCACCAACGTAGGTAAGCCCTTATGAAGGTGCACTACAGAGCAGTTAAGTCCATAGCCAGGGTGCTCTGTAGAGCACTTAGGCTTCCTTTCACCTACGATGGGCGAGAATGAGCATAATTGACATAGGGTTTGGGGAATATTCTTATCTTTTGGAGTCATCTAGAAGTTTCCTTGTCTTATCAACTCCTATGACCTCGAAAATGGATGAGAAATGAGTTAAGGATCATCCTATCCTCCCATACCTTCCTCCATGGAACTAAATATAATTATGGAAGGCCATTAAATGTCACCATTAATGACAAAACCTCCTTCATCTTCCTATAAATTGACCACTCATCTAAGTGATAAGGGGTTGGATTATGTTGAATTGTAAGGAGATAATGCTGCTATGAGACTTGACTTTGGAGCAAATGATGTGATGCCACAAGCTTGTATTACTTTTGATGTGATGTGGATGGGATCCAAGCTGGAGAAATTACCTTGAATCAGACACTGATGGTTGTAATTCCTTATTCTATCTAATAAAGTGTTTGAACCTTTTTCCATATGTTGTGTTCTTTCGTAATGCTTATATGTATGAATTGCTTCTAATTCCTTTTCATTTATATTCAATGGATCGTATGATTTGATCAGTTTTTGTCTTCTATTCTCTTTATAGGGTACTTCTCAAGTGAATTAAGTATGGGAAGGAGCGACATAATGGATACAAGGGAGACGAGAGGAAAGCAGAAATACAATTATGCCTTCTATCCTCTCTTCATATCTATTTCTTACAGGAAAAGTCTAAAACACTTTAAACTGTTGTTCTAGGCACATCTACTTGTCTAGTGAATTACTGTTTATCCGTAGATGCTAAATTATCAAAAAAATTTGCATTACATGACCTTGGACATGCGTTCACGGAAGTAGATAATGTCTTGTCTCTACAATTACCTAAGTTCCCTGGAAGACAATATGACCCATTCAGTATTGTCAAGGATTTCACCATTATGGTCAAGATAAAGATATTTAGCAATGAGAAGGACCCATTTGATGATGTTTTCTTATAGAAGAATACCTTCAGAGAAGTGAAGCATATGGCACAAATACTTTTTGATCAAGAGAGTCTTGAAGCATTTTATAGCTACAGAGAAAAGAGATTATCCAAGGTCCCATTGGACCAATTGTTAATTGAACCAATCAAGGAGCCCTCTCCCAGTGTAAGCATAGATGGTGACTCTAAGGAAAAATCTAAAACTAATTATGGAAAGGAATCCCGAGAGAAATCTTCCAAGGGATCCAAGAAGTCATTAGAAAATAGTAAAAGTAGGAGCACAGAATCAATCGAGGATACAACCTAGTCTGTAGGAAAGACAAATGAATAGACTTCAACCATCAAGCAGACTGAAACCCATACTCCCTCTATACAACTAATAACGCCTCGGGTAATTAATTTGGAAGAGAAGTTGGATAATTTCAACAAAAAACTCAACATAGAGGAATAGCACTAGAGACGCAAATGACACATCAGGAAACAACTCTAGAAATTATAACAGGGGGGAACTGTGAATACTCAAGGAATAGAACACATTCCTGTTACCCCCACCTTTGAGATTATTTTAAGAATAGAAGAAATCCCCTCTCTTCATTTTACAGCTCAAAACACAAGGTTATTGTTAAGAGAAAGAGAAAGAAAAGAAAATTGGAATCCGCAACTATTACTGCTCCAGACAATGAGCTGATGGATGTCATCTGGAAAGACTCATCCATCGACCCATCGACCAACCTCACCAGGCTCTCGCTATTCACAGGTGCATATGCTACGACAATCATTGAAAAAGCAACAGAGGTACAATTGTTGCTTTAAGAAAAATAAGACAAAATTTTGTCACTCGAACAACAATTACATCAAGCCAAAACCAACCAACAAATAGAAATACAATTGGCTAAGCTACAGTAGGAGTTCCAACAAATGCAAATAGAACATCAAAGCAACTTGGTAGATAAGGAGGCATAGATACAAAGCATAACAAATCGGCATAAAGACAACCCAAAGATTGATCAATTTGTCACCGAAGCAGTCGCCATCAACTCCCAGCTCACACACCAAAAAGAAGTTCTATGCCAAAAAAATATCGTAGTGGAACTCTCACTGTGAAACAAGTGACAAATTAACAAGCCAAGTTGTGGAAATGCGACTCGAATATGATGAAATTATTAAAAAGGTTTCATATTTCATAACTTGGCAATATTCTAAACATGGGAGAAGAGTCGACATGCCCAAACTGGATGAATCACATAAGGATATCTTATTTGAAAGTTGGGGTTCTCGGCCCAAATAGGCAGAACAGGCAATAGAGGATGCAACAGCAGTGACAAGCAGTGTCATTGAAAGTGTAAATGGAAATTTTCAAAGTGCTAATATTGTGGCAAAAACCACCCCTGGTTTCCTTCCGAATGCAAAACAACTTGAGTTACAGTGGAAACGGGCAGTAGAAGAAAGAGCAGAAGCAATTAGACAAGTGACTAGGTTAAACTGGGAGGCATATTGGTAATATCTAGTAAAACCACATAGCCAGTAGAAGACCCTAAGATGCCTAATTGTTTCTACTGAAAAAATGGTGCCATTTCTCATCAATGTCGTGTTTATAGGACAACTGAAAGCTGAAATTGGCCAACCTACACTCCTCATGACCATGCTAGATATTTGCGATCTGAAAGATCGAATGCAGGATTAGTCATTATGCACATCTCTATTTTTGTTTTATTTTGCTTAAATTGAGGCAATTCATTTAAAACTCCTCAAATTCTTTTGTAATAATCTATTTTTAGTTTCATAAGTTAGTATTTAAACCCCTCTCATGCATTTAGAGAGGGGTCCAGAAATTTTATCAGGGAAATTCTTCAGAACATGCACTTTTGTCCCTTTGAGGAAATTCTGGTGAAATTAATGGAACAAAATTTATTTTCTACTTGAATTTGACATCTTCTACTGAAATTGCACTTCTGTACTCTTATATGATGTTGGATTATTTGAAAGTAGATCAATATTGGTGGAGCACATGAGTAGAACGTATTATAAATGGTACTTTTATCTCTTAGTTCTTTTTACTTATGTGTCAAGTAGTACATTATCTTCAAGTTATTTATGTATGAAATTTTGAATTTTTTTATTGTCAGTATTACACTATTGCATGATGATGATTTATAGTTTATGCTAAATACATGAATGATTTTTATGCAATATATCTCTCATATCATTTCGGCTAACTTTTTATATGAAATGGTCATTGTTAAATGGATTCACTTCTTATTGTAATTGAATGATATTTATTATCAATTTCTTTCAGACATCATTTTAGATCGCATATATCATGTTACTGCTGGGATAGTTATAGTTAGATGAATATTTTTGATTAGGACAAACTGCACATGATTATTAGTTAAAATAGATTAGTTTGAGGCTAGTATTACTCCAAAAATTTAAAAACATCATCCCGTTAGCACAAGCATAAAAATAGATTGGGAAACTGGCCCCATCATCTGTAGTCAGAGCCACTCTTCCAAACAGAAAAGGAGTTGTTCCAAGGTCTCGACTAGGCGGTTATCCCCTTTGTGGAGGCAATGACTTTCGAACCTTCAACAACAGGGTATTATCGTAGATTTATAGAAGGATTTTCTAGAATAGCATATCCTATTACATCCTTACAGAAAAAAGGAGCAAGGTTTGAGTGGACTACTGAGTGTCAAAAGAGTTTTGACATGCTGAAACATCTACTTACAATGACACCCATATTAAAACTTGCAGATCCTAATGAAGAATTCAATGTTTTCATAGATGCTAGTATGGAAGGCTTAGGGGGGAATTTGTTGCAGGATAATTCAGTGATAGCCTATGAGTCAAGGAAGTTAAAAACCTATGAAATAAATCATGTGGTATATGATCTAGAGTTAGTCATGATCATCCATCCCATAAAAATGAGGAGGCATTATTTACTCGAGAAGAAATTTACCTTGGTAACTGACCATATCAGCCTGAAATATCTATTCAGCTAACCATATTTGAATGTAAGACAAGCTAGGTGGATGACATTTCTTAGCGAATTTGAATTCAACTTAAAACACATAAAGGGAAAAGAAAACAAGATAGCAGATGCATTGAGTAGGCAGGTTTATAGTATAAGTGGGGTGGAAGTTAGCAATGTTAATACAACTTTTCTTGAGCAGATTAAGAATTCTATCAACAATTATCCAAAATATGTTGAAATTCAACAAAAATTACAACAAGCTAATTTTCATGGTTAGATTGAAAATTATGATTTTTTTTGTTTTATCAAAATAGAATGTAATGTAAATACTCTAAAATAGGGGATATCTAAGAAATATCATAAAAGACCTTATGCATGACACCTAGGGTATCATAAAATGGTCACATCCTTAAGGAAGAATTTATTTTGGCTAGGAATGAAGAAGGATGTGGCTGAATACTTATCAAGATGCTTAGAATGTCAGCAGGTAAAAGTAGAGCATCAACATGCTATAGGATTTCTGAATCCATTACCCATTCCAGAATGGAAGTGGGAGATAATTTCTTTAGACTTCATCACCGAGCTATCAAAGACAGAGAGACCACATGACTCTATCATGGTGGTAGTGGACACCTTGAGTAAGGCAACCCATTTCCTACCAGTACAGTCTACCTTTGGTACAACATAAATTGCTCACATCTTCATGAAGGAGATTTATTGGCTGCATGGTATACCCAAGATGATTGTATCAGAAAAAGATACCAAATTCACTTCAAATTTCTGGAAGGCCTTGTTTGGAGGCATGGGGACCAAGTTGAATTTTAGTACCACATACCATCCTCAAACAGATGGACAAACTGAAAGGACAAATCATATTTTGGAGGACATTCTCAGAATGTATGTAATGGACAGACCCAGAAAATGGGACATTTAGCTAACTTTTCTTATATTTTTTTTCAATCATAAATCCATCAAAATGAGCCCCTTTGAATATTTGTATGGAAAAAAATATCATACACCACTTAGTTGGACCCAACCAGAGGATAAGTTGATTCTTGGGCTAGATGAATTATAGGAAATGGAACAAACTGTACAGAAAATTCAACAAAATATTAAAACATCTCAAGTGCGATAAAAGAGTTATGTAGATAAAAAGAGAGCCCACAAAGAGTTCAAAATTGAGACCATGTATATCTTAGAGTTAAAGCCAGAAAAATTACCTTAAATATGGGAACTTGTACAAATTTAGCACTACAATTTTGTGGGTCATTTGAAATTTTGGACAAAATAGGACCTATGGCATACCAACTAGCACTGCCTAGTCACACTAAAGTTCATAATGTTTTTCATGTGTCTTTAATTAAGAAATATGTAGATGACGAATCTCATGTTATTTATTGGAAATTTCCATAGGTGGAGCTTGAAGGAGACTTTCTTACTGAACCTCACTATATCCTAGATAGGAAATAGATCTAAATCCCGAATAGAGTCGTCATTTAGGTTTAACCACAATGGAAGAACCTTACTCACAATGAGGCCACTTTGGAGGGAGAAGATGAAATGAAGGAAAAACACCTAGTGTTGTTCCAGAGGGAAATAATAGATAGAGGAAACATCGAGGACGGTGTAGAATAAAAGGGGGAAAGGATGTAATACCCCTCCATGTGTTAATGTTGATGGTTACTATTTTTAATTAAGTATGATATGTTAATGGCATAAATCCATAAAGTACATTGAGACATTATGTGAATAAACAAATTTTATTGATAATGATAAAATGGATATACTTGGGGAATAACTCATTTAGAATTGAGATGCTTGCTGAAATAATTCTTCCATGGAAAATTCTAGATAATATTTAGATAAGATTTAATGGAGGGAGAAAAATCCATTAAATCAATTTGCTTGATAAAGATACCAAGTTTGGAAAAATCTTAAATCTTCACGAGAGAGAAAAGCAAGATTTTAAGAAACAAAGCCTAGGCTAGTGGTTGTGGAAAACCACAAAAGAGGGACATCACTAATAGAAAAATCTAGTATGGAAGAAGGTATGAAATACCTAAGAGGAGAAACCAACAGAGGTTGTTGATTCTCTGCACAAGCATACTCAGCCAGGGGGGAAATGGAAGTACAGTTCATGGCGAGTAAATTCCCTATGTCATGCCTAGTACGATATTACTAGTTTGGAAATATTCACTTGTGTCATTTAATTGTACAATTTATGCATTTTTAAAGTGGTACAAATATTAATTCTACTATCGAGAATTTACATGAGATAATTATTCTAAAGTTATATTAAGATTCAGTTGTACTGTAGATAGTGGACCATGTTGAATGAATGGTTACAACAACGGTGTTTTTGTACAACCATGCTTAAATTACTGAGTTATTTTTACAGTCAGTTCAATTAACTCCATTGCAATACATATTCACACTTCAATATTAATAGACATTGTAATATTTATTTTAATACATAGATGGCTACTTCGAAGATTGATTTTAGAACTAAGATGTTTATAATTAGTAGAATCTATACCAGAAGAAAAAGGTTCTTGGAATGTTATCTTTCCCTAGTGGAAGTATTATCACTGTAGGTTAATTATGATGTAAGAAAATTACTATGGATTGGTACATAGGATTCAAATTTTGTGCACTTATAAGGATAATCCATTATATATAAAAAGAAGAGAGAAATAAAAAATAAATAGGAGGCTCCTGAAGAAGGGAACCAATGAGTAACAACAAGTAGCCAAAAAGCCAAGTTAAGATCAATGCCTAGGATGTATGTTAATAGTCATAATAAATTACCCATGACTAGAATATGACATGAATTTAGATGTTATGAGCAGCACCCTGTCAATGACATAGACAACTGAATGCCCTAATCATGAAGTATTGGATGTAGGGTAACATAGTTAGTCAAACCCTGGTAGGGATAGTGATAACAGATTCAACAATTTGAATCTGTAAAGGACTATATTTATAGTCAATTAGTTAAAAATGTAAATAACTTAAGTTGAAATCACTAATTACATTAAACAACCATCATAACAGAAAAGAAAACATGTACTAGGCACATTAATTTTTTATGGCCTAGAACAAATGAATAGAGGGTATTTATCCATGACATTAACTTAAGAAAATAAGCTAAAGTGAAGCAATGTGAATACTATAATATTTACTATTTCATTCATGTTATGAGTCCAAACTTATATGAAAAGTGAGTCATATGAATTTTCGATAGTACATACCCAAGAGATAAACACATTCAAACATTGAAGGCACAATTATTATGGTAGGCATGCTGGCGATGCACAATTACAAACCATAGCAATACATGACACATTATATATATATATATATATATATATATATATATATATATATATATATATATATATATATATTATATATATATATATATATATATATATATATATATATATATATATATATATATATATATATATATATATCTATCTATATATATATATATATATATATATATATATATATATAATATATATATATATATATAATATATATATATATATATATATATATATATATATATATATACTTGTATCAAAACAGTCGCTAAAGAACACTGTGGTATTATACATTCTAGATCTGTGTGCCTTTTATGGCACCAACAGTCAAAAGTAAATCAAAAGTGGAAGTGACAGGGGTCAAACCCTTCATAAATAGATTATGATAAATTAACATAACTCTCACAATGAGAAAACAAATTAACATAACTCACACAACAAGAAACCAAATCAACCTAGGTCACACATTGAGAAACCATCAGCCATAACAACATTTACAGGCATAAAAGATAATGGCTTGGCGTAGGGGCTAGCACCCAAATACCCCAACTAGCATCTTTTTTCACCATAATACCACTCCTTAAATACCATGGATGCCATGGTGAAGGGTGGAAATAACTGACCTGTTAGGTAGTCTTCAGCCATTACATGTTTCTAAGAGGGGAGCGAGACTCTGAATGTTAGGAAGTGAGCCAAATGCCCTTTACTTTTCCCACAACATTCAATCAAGAAAATTATTAGGGCATTATAAAATAAAAATGGAATCAGAATATAATGAAAGAGTAGGAACCAGTGACTAATATAGTTGATACAACAACTCTCGACACCATAGTGCAAGATACTCTACCCATAGTCGAAAGCACCATCGACAAGCTATCATAGTTGAAACAAAGGGTATTTCTTTTAGCGAAATAAAGATAGATAAGGGCTCCAAGAAGCTGAAGTATGGTCAAGGTAACTGACCTATAGGTGAAAATACCCTTGTAAGTGGCTGCTGAAAGCTCAGGAATATGTGGATTCATAATCCAGAGCAAGCCGAGAGCATACTTGCGATGGTAAATAACACAGTAAACATAAAACTATCAAATTGCATGTAAATTTTAACATGATAATGAAGAAAATATTAAAAAGTGTAAGATATTGTTGGAAGAATAAGAGCATTACCTATCTACGTATTTCAAAGCGATGGTATCCATCCTTGTTGACCCTACACTAAAAAATGGCAAAACCCTAGATGATTTAAACAAAAATATTTTAGAGGAATTTCTAAGTTGGGTGGTGAAAATATTGTTGAAGCTAAAGATGGGCTAAGACTTATTTACCTTGTAGGCATGTTTTCCATCATTTCTATATTTATAATCCTCTGGTGGCAAGGGAAACTATTGAAGGGTAATGATGTTAAACCACCTCAACGCAAAATGGCATAGACCAAGTGACAGTGTGTCGATTGAACTGAGTAAAATGAGTTGAGGGATAGTGATAGAAAAGGGACTTAGTGGCATCTACACCAGAGGCCACCTAACACTATGGAAGAACCCTCAACTCTAGAGGAAATGTAACAAAAGCAACTAAGGGTAAATGAGAGGATAGAAAACATTAGGGTTCCTACAGTGATTATGTGTCATGGATTAAACAGGGAACAATCTGGATCATTGATGTCTTCTCACATCAAAACCAGTGAGAATTCATGTGACTGGGTATGCAATACACATGGGAAACATGTATGGTTAATGAGTAGATTGGCAATGAAATTCAATTGGAGAACAATTATATATCAATTCAACATTTTGGGCCAAAATAGTGGAATAGGTTAGGTAAATAAAATGTAATTCGACATGGAACCATTAATGTTCCATTCATACCATGGAGCTATGTGATGGACTTATATAGGTAGAAAATCATATAAGTGCATGAATTACCATTATATGCTCAATGTATGAGTGTACCCAACGATGTAACTATAGTCCTAACTTGTTATTGGGCCAAAGGAGACTTACGTTAAAACATCTCCATTATAACATTGAGAACCTAAGCCAAATGCATTTCCTAAGTACGATATCAATAATCTATAAATGGGTTATAAAAAAATAAACAAAATCAACAATACACTACATAGACAGTATTACATTTGTGACATTAAGAATAATATAGGTAAAGTGGTAGGAGGGGTGTGACACATATTGTGCTTCTCCCCTTTTTAGTTTCATGGTTTAAAGAATAGAAAGTATTTTCATTAACTTTCTTTTCTTAGGCGTGAGGAATTTTGTGCATAAAAATTTGATAAATGAAGTGAGTTTGAATGATTATCAGCCTTAAATCATACGTAATATGATTATATTTTAACTTTACATCACTTACACTATAGGTAATGAGAGGTCATTATTGTCCTTGCTCATTGAGAGAGGCACCTATAAATGAACCCTTTTTATTTTCACTTAGGAGGTTCATGACTCATTTTTACCTTCTAAGAGGGTTTACCTTTTGAAATATCATGAAATTTTCATTGCAAGTACATTATGAGTATAATGTGTTTCTTCGATGGCTACAACATATTATAGATATAATTCCTTTGTTATTTAATCTATCATTCATGAGAATTGTATTAGTGAATGAGTTGTTTGATGGGTCCACCTAAATAATGGCCACAATTTCTATAAATTGCAATAATATTTAGAATCACTACCCTCTACACCTAGTAATAGATGGGTCATATTGGCGGGCATGCTCATTACGAGAGTGAGAAAAGAAAAAAAAAACACTCTTATTAGAGGTTTTGTGTTTGTTGTGGCTCCCCGAAAGGGTTAGCATGAAATAGGACTTGAGTCACGTATTAGGTGATTTGATTTTATTCTTACACCATTTAGACCAAGAAAAAAGTGAGATGTAGTTTTTTGTTGTGCTTCATAGGAGCCTGTAAGCAAACTCGTTTTCATTCTACCTAGGATGTTTACAGATTGTATTGTCCTGTTAATGCGGATTTCCTTTTGAAATATTTCATTATATTTGGATCATAAGTGGGTTATGAAGCTACTGTATTTCTTGAAATAATTTAAGGAAATGTAAATGTGTCATTATTTGATAGATTAAAGTGTCTTTTCATGCTAATAATGGTAGTGAGTGAGCTATTTGTTGGGTGCATGGGAATAAAATTTATGGGTACTTTGTAGGGTATACAAATTCTATTTATCGACTAATTAATACATTTGTTTTTTTTTAATGTGGTATCTCTCATAATGGGAGAAACATATATAAAAAAATGTTTTTCCACTATTCTTACATGGTTAGTGTTTTTTTATCACTGTATATGAAAGGCATCCTTTTTATTGTACTGACTAGTCTATGGTGACCTATATTGCTCATTTTTCTTTCATGATGACTTGGTTGGAAGGATAGAATGTATTTTCATTAAACATGCATTTTATCATATCAATTTAATAAATAGGATAGGTTTGCATGAGCCCGGGTCTTAAATCAATTGTAAGGTAATTTTGATTTTAGTATACAACTATTTACACTTAGTAATATATGAGAGGTAGTTATTCGTTATGCTTTATTTTTTAGGAACCCATAGATCAATCTCATTCCATTATATTACAGAGATTTAGGGATAATTGTGCTACCTAGAAGGGATTTCCTTTTGTAATGCTTTACTAGATTTTCATTTTAGATGGATTATGAAGATAGTGTGTTTCTTGAAAGACTAATGTATAGTAGATGTGATATAGTTGTTCTAGTGGAAGTGCCATTACATGCAAATACTGGTGGAAAGAAAGTTGCTTATTATGCATGTGTGAAAAATTGATATATGTTATTTGTAAGGTGATTAGTTTGTAGTTGGAAAACCCTTCAACTTATTAACATATGAATGATAATGAGGAAATGATCATCATAGGAAGAACTCACATAAAAAATATTACCCATTCTCCCAAACAAATTATTATTTATTTATGGCTCCCTACGAGGGCTTCCCATTTTAATGTCTCATATTCTTGTATGGATACACTTATTTATCTATTCCTTTTCTAGTGACTTGGTTAAAAGGATAGAATAATACAAGTCAACATGAGCATTGGGATTAATTCATTTATAAGGTTATTGAATTTCACTTTTCCATTATTTACACTCAGTAATAGATGAGAGGTAGTTGTTGGCCATGTTTTTATTTTCTTTAAGCACCTTCAAATGGACCTTTTTCCATTCTATATTTTCATAGATCATTTTGGCTCCCTTAATGGGATTTCCATTTGTAATCACCCATTGGATATGCATTATAAGTAGGTTATGAGGCTACTATCTCCCTTAAAATAATTTTGTATTATACATGTTCGAATGCTTTTCTAGTGGAAGTACAATTAGTGGTGGTACTTAAGATATATATCAAGTCCATGTGGAAAATGGCTATGGGTCATTTGTAGGGTATTATACTTCTAGTTCATGACCCTTTTCATTGAGTAACAACTATGTGGTAATGTAGCAATTATCATGATGATTCTTATCTATAAAAACTAGTTTCCATTCCTATTTGGGAATTAGTATTTTTTTGGATCATAAGAGAGCTTGCCTTTACCGTGACTTCTATTTTATGGTCATCACTATTGTACTTGTCACTTTTTAATGGCTTGGTTGAAATTATAGTATGTTCTCTCTATAAAATTACATTGCATATGAAAGTGGTGTTTTGCATGTACTTAGGTGATTTATGATGTTTGATAACAATGGTATAAGCTAGTGTCATTATAGTCGTCACTACTTACGCATATTTGGCGAGCTTCTTCTAGACTATGAAGAATAATATAAAAGGTTAAAACCTATAACTCTAGTTGAGGGTTGACATATTTTAACATTACCCCTAATTGGATATTGCACTATGTTATAAATCAAGCTACTTAGAGGAGTAGGGATTATATTCTCTCTTATTTTATGTTGCTTCATATTTGGGAAGATCAATTTTTAGTGGAAATTAATTTTCTATCACAACTAGACATGCCATAGGCGTGAATTAACTCCATAGAGAGTAAATCTACCTTCGTACTTCATCATTTTCCATAGAAAAAAATAAAAATGAGAAAATGAAATAACAAATAAAAACAAACAAAATAACCTCACCTTCTAGTTGAGTAAGGATTTTCCATAAAAAATATTTGTGTGTATTATGGATGGTGTGTGTGTTTCTTTCTATTTTTTATTGTCACATTATATATAGTAATTCCTAACAAAATGATATTGAATACAAAAAATTAATAGTATATATTTCAGTAATTTTAATAGATATGTTGTTACAATCCATTACTTAGATTGTTTCAATGAAATATATCCATGGAAATTTGGAGATCAAACTACCAATGCAAGTTTAATTTTTTCTTTATCCAGTGGATACTCGTGCATTTTGACATTCTCTTTAATGAACTTGAATGTTGATTTGAGAAAATAATGACATTTTGTCTAACTTTTTACTATTTCCTTTCACAATACCAAGTGTATTGCATTACAATTTTTCCATTAAAAATTATTATAAAAATATCTACATAATTTAAATTATATAATTACTTGGTTCTAAATTCATTTTTTTCTATGTCCAACTTTTATATAACAAAAATTAAGCACCTTTATTTTAACAAAAATTAAAATAAATTAATATAAGTGATATGTACCTTCAACACATTCTACTTTGAAGAAATCATTAATTACTTCTCCAATTTGAGGAGCAAGTTTTATTTACCTAAAGGAAAATCACGACACTTTCATCCATTTATATTTGAGTATTTTGGTTGTCGATGGAAGTAAAGAAGTTTCATCTACACTATAGAACTATAACATCCATAGTGAAATTATCTCCCAATTCTAAATAATTGTAATTACACAAAGTTTGACAGATCGGACACATATTCTAGTTTTCTTAAAATTGAGATAGCTTGAGGAAATGAGAAAAGCTAACTACATGAGTTGTGGTTGGCTGGGGCAATTGAATAAGCTGACTCGGCATTAAGATAACTGCAATGAAAATGATTGGGAAAAATGTGCTTGGCCTCTAACAATAAGAAAATAGGACAAAAATTAATGGAGCTAGCATGGTCATGATGTCAAATTTGAGTGGGTTGTGTGGGGCCTAGAGAAAGGAGGAACTATTTTCTTAGTTAGGAGACATAAATGAAGGAGATATGAAGACTCCCGTGGATGAACATGGAGGATAATTTCATATTAACCTATAAACTATGAGTGTGTATGGAAAAAAAAGGAGGAAGAGTGTTGTGAAGAGCATTGAATTAAAAAAGAAAAGAAAATTACCCGCTGAAAATTCCTTGAGAAGAGGGTTACAAGGAGGAGGAATTGAGAGATCAGCTAAAGAAAAAACGAGAAGAGGCTTCCTGGGTCAAGGTATTGCATCCTTGTTCAGTTGAAAATATGGATTGGTTTCCTTTCTAGAAAGGACTTTGCCTCAAGCACTCCAAAATAGCTCAGGTATGATAAATGAAAGTGAGAATTGGCTGCAACGATCTATGGTTGGGTTGAGATTGATAACCCTAGACTTAGTTACCCAAAACTTCATAAGTGTATCTCATGTGTTGTCTATGTTAATGAATGTGCCTTGTATTTACGGTTTGGAATGATTTCATTAATACATGAGACATGCTTGTGTGGTACATATTTATGCAATTGAATCATATGTGTTGTTATTGTTTTAAGGTTGTTGATATAGCATGTAAAAATATTAGTTATGTTACAACACTACTAGCATGAGAATTCTTCTTCTTTATTGCAATATGCTAATTATATTGATTTCAAGGATGTATTTCCTTTTTGTGTTGCAAGGTGGTAATATGGAGGATTTCCTCTTTTATCCTCATTGAGCGTTCTTCAAGCCTTCAGTGATGAATATCATGGTGTTAGGTTTGCACATCCATTTTATTAAGGGCTTAATCTAATAAATATCCATCTATTGTTGTTTGAGGGACGACCTCATGAGCTTGAATGAATTAGATTAAAGTGGTGTATTCCATACAAAAATGCATCCTTGTGATGCACTTGTTAAGATTGAAGTCTCAAGGTTGAGTCTGTTATCTCTGTGTGGAGATGTCATGGGAAAATGTCTTCTTAAATAATTGGGTTTAGAGATGGTGATCAATTTGATTGGTACTCCATACTCGGTATTCATATAATGGGGAATTTTTTGGTCAAGTCGCCTCAAATTCCTATTTGAATGAGATGATTGCAAGCTTGTGTTATCACTAGTTAAGTGAAAATGCTTATGGACCATGCTTGTAATTGATTCAGTTGCAGCGTTTTGGGAATCATATGATTTTTGGTGATAGTTGTAAGTTTGTCGTGCTGATTGGACCTTCAAGGGTTTCCATGGGATCTCTGGACTGAGATTGATCTGTTTCCATAAGCTATTGAGGAATCAAGGAGACTCCAAATATTGAATGACTTAATGTGGAAGTCCGTGTTTCACGTTTTTTGTTTCTTCCATAAAAAAAAAAACCTTAACAAATCATTAGTGTAGATGTGTGGAGCGAGAAATGGGTCAACCCAAACCTAGAGAAAAACTAATTAAAACTGGTCAGTTAACAGAGCCCAATAGATGGGAAGTTTGGTGGTAAATAACTACCTGTAGAGTGGTCCACGATATATAAATATATCGTAATGCATATATGTATAAGGTTGCATTTTAATGTAATGTGTGGGGTCATGGAACCCTAACCCATGAACAACTCCGAAACCATTATACATTTTCCAAGACATAACATACATCTTACATTATGATTTCTATGTTTATGTATAAAAATATAAGCTAGATTTACTTTAGTTATACTTTCCCCTTTTTAAATCTTATACATCAAATCAATCCAAATTTAGAAGCATCAAGCATATACTTAAAAGATATTTTGTATACGACATAGTGAATTTTAACATGGGATCATGAACATGTTAACATATCTTCATTTGAAATAACTAAAAAATCATATTTAAATACTTCAATACAAAATAAACTTTTAGATTCTCTAAAGGTTGAGATAATTAGTCTCAAACTTCTAAAACCAGTTTTCAATAAGGTTTTATGATTGGGATATTACTATCACCCAATTTGAAGTGATTGCAACCACATTTAAAAGTGGAATATTGTGGAACTAATTGAAACATATCCCAAAAGGGTTATCATGGATCATATTCTCAATTTATTAACCCTACTGTTGTGGAGACTCCTAGACTTGAAAGACTACCAAACATCATTAGAAGCCTAGCATATAGGGTTCTAACTTCTTGCCACTACATTCAACATTCGTGACCCAACCACCCAAGATAGTAATATCCCCATAAAAAATACTTACTACCGCCATTAATTGGTGATTAAAATCACAATAAACAGTGTTATCCTACTCTTGCAAAGCCTTTAATGTTTGAAATCACAAATACTATGGTCATAAAATTATAAAATAGCATACCATTTTATCATGAAACTACCCACACCAACCATGAACACGAAACCTTTTTTAATACATATAATTGTAACATTTTCAAAATTTTAATTAATAACCTTCTCTCTTCTCACGTAAAAGCTATTTTTATCTTAAGAATGAATTTTCAAGTTTGAAAAATAAAATACAATTAAATTACATTTATTTTCCTTTCAAATGTTAACTTTAAGACACACACTTTTTCATTTCAAAAACTTCCTAATTGCTAAGCTGAAATATCCTTCCTTTTTAAGTGCACTTCCCCATTCTTCACCAAATTGTCAGCTTACAATAAGTTGATTCCTCGAAAATACTATTGCTCGAAAATACTACGACAATGATTACACCGACCACAGAGAATCTATACATAAAACACATACTAACATGAATTATTAGACCGACCACATAAAATCTATACATAAAAGACATCCTAACATGAATTTTGTCAACAGCAAAATATGGACATAAACCACATTGCAATAAGGCGTCTAACAATGCATCCAAACTTATGATAGAGTTTCCTGGATGTTCATGGAAAGATCATATTAATTAATCATCAATGGTAAAGGTAACATACCCGTCATCAGGTTTACCAGTGCTTCCTGCAATATTATTATACATATTCAAAGCATAACACACGAATATACATGCTCAGAAATAAATATTTCATGCAATATAAAGAAAGAAAATCGTCCTAACATGCTAACCTTCTAATTGCATGCAACATAAGAATTTCTCCTCATTAATTTCTCCTCATGAGTCATTGGGATGTACGTATGAGCATGATAATGAGCCTAGGACCGTTAGTTGTAGGTGCAGATCTCGGAGTATGGATTTAACGATTCAGTCCCTTTATCACTTCCATCTGAATTTTAATTCTGATCGTATCTATCGTCTTTAGCATAATCAAAAAAATTGCCTCCATAGCTATATTATGTGAAGCAAAATGGAAAGATGGTTCTCTATAACTACATAAAAAATGGAAAACATCTTTCTCAAACATTATATCGGATTAAATCGTGAACCGTTTGCTTAGATTGCATTTGATGTCGAACATCATATTTGATTAAATTCAAAATAATTCTCAAATATAAACTGTTTAAAGATAATTCAATGATTTACTCAAATGTACATTTATAAAATGGATGTCAAAATAAAGGAATTATAAACCCTTTCAATGTTTTTCAACGGCGTGCACTTTGCACATTGTATAACATAGCAGATCACGGAGTAACTATTGACTACATTTGACTCGTAGCTAAATCTCTCAATATGCGGTGATATAATAAGATACAAGCAAATTAACATTACAGACTATCGCCTGGTGAATCGGTGATATAATAAGATACAAGCCAATTAACATTACAGACTATCGCCTGGTGAATCTTCATCATCTGTATTGGCCATGCCAACGATTTATTCATCTGTATTCGCCTGGTCAATCTTCATCATCTTTCCCGCTAGTAGACACAATCTCTGTGTTAATGGTGGAGCCGAAACCCACGTCCAATTTTATATTGGATAGGATGATCTACATCATTGCAATCATCACGTTTAAACAGTAATTTAGTACCTCGCCCATCCTGAACAAAGTTTGGACCATCCTAAACAAATTTTGGGCATCCAGAAACTGGAAAGAAAATTAAAACTCACTCAAGATTTGAACCATCACGTTTAAACAATAATTTAGTACCTCGCCCATCCTAACCAATGTTTGGATATAAAGAAAGTGGAAAGAAAATGAAAACTCACTCAAGATTTGATCGCAAGAAAATCGGCGCGTGCGGTCCTTCTGCAGCATTCCAAGAACGAGTTCCTTTGCGGATTCCGATATGGAGGGCAAGAAGGGGTCACTCAGCTTTGGTTCTGTATTTTGTATTTGTTCATACATGAGCGCGGCATCGTCCACTGCATAAAACGGTGTCCTCCCGAAGAGCAGACGGTACAACACCGCTCCTGCGCTCCATATATCAACCTCGTACGAGTACCCAGTTCCGCCCAACATCTCTGGAGCAGAATATACCAATGTCCCCACGTTATCCATTTTAATGACTGCATTTTTCGGACCTGCAAAAATAAATAATGCATCAATGTACTACAAGTGACTGCAAAATTTACAAATAAATTTTCAAGAAAATTTCTGCAACGTACCATTCCAAATTGACCTATCAAAATTCCCAAGTTTAAAAACCCATGTACAGGGACGTGCATTCCTTCCATTGTTTAATATAAAAATACTCGATGGCTTTACATCTCTGTGAATGATTTTGCATGAGTGGCAGTATTGAAGCGATTGGACAAGAGATTGGATGATTCTGGCTGCTAGTCTCTCAGGAACGCCGCCATAGGAGTCAATAAAACGCTGGAGATTTCCCCCATCACACAGCTCTGAAACCATGTACGCATCCTTCGACGAGCCATATGTACGCACCGTTTCCTGCAGGTAGTGGGCTATGGGCTTCAAGATTCCTGGGTGTCGGCCGGGTAGACGACTTTGGAATATATTCATTTCATTCAATGCGTTCTCGGTAGCCGGCATCTTTTTACACGCGAATTGCTCTTCTGTTGTCCTGTCAATGCATTTGTGTACCACTCCCAACCGTCCTTTACCAATCACCTCCACAATTTCATAATTCTTCTCCATGAGAAATTCGTGAGCGTCTTCATCGTCAGCCCGTCTGCTCCAACAACGGCACAGAAAATTTATCGTTCGCAGCATGGCTTCTTCAACGTCCCTCAAACGGTTGACGATATAATTTTAACACCACGGTTTGTTGACAGGAGCCGTTCTAAAGAACAGAGCGGAGCAGTTTTTTCGAACGTAATGGCGAACCCACGCGTGGATAAAGAACAGCCAGGAGATTCAATAACGTAAAGTATGATATGTGTGGCTATTCGATCGGTTGTACCGGGGAGGAGAGCTGAAAATTTGAGAGGGGAAGCAGAATGGTATTGCGAGGAAACATTGTAACCAGCGGTATCTATTTATACCATTTCTTACTATTACCGTAACAAACCGTTGTTCTAAAACTTCTCTTTGAACATTACCGGAAGGAAAAATTGTTTTTAATCAAGACAGCTACTATGCGTTGAAAAATAATTTGGAATAATTGAGTCGAGAAATGGTTAGAAAACTAATAAACTTAAACAACGATTCTGCATGCGGAAAGAACTGAAAAGAATCACTGAAACTTAATGATACGAATTACCTCCAGCCATTGGTGAAACTGTTGATGCAATTTCCTTCTGAAACACCACGCTCCAGCTGCGCATGCAAAAAGGAAGAAGACAACTAATCTGAAGGCACTTCTAAGCTCTGCTATCTCAGCTAGATGGTGTAAAACTGAAGGGGATTGAGATATGAGCTTGGGGACCAAACAGATGAACATATAGCTAAGCTTCCATCAAGCTTCTAAAAGCTATGTGTTAGAAAAAACCACAAATCAAGGTAGAGATCAGATCAAAGTGATGGACCACTTTAGTAGCTCCCAATTATAAATTTAGTAATTGCATTTGGCTATAGGGCGAAATGTTTTTGGAAGACCGATTGATTATTCATGCGATTTTAGTGGTTGTGTGAGACCGAAATTATGCTTTATACCCGAGATTTGAATTCGAATAAGGCGGGTAGTGATCGAATCACTTTCTGTGACCTGTTAAGCATGGTTGACCCTTCCTTTTAGTTAGGATTCCGAAAGGATCAGCGCTTTGTTTTGTCACGGCGTTTGCTCTATTATTTTGCCTGATTTGAAAGAAGAAATGACTGGAATTTTGGATTCTATGGTTATAAATAGCGGGGTTTCGGGATTGAATCCAGTGTCACCTTGTCTCCAAAGGAGCCTTTGGTGAGAAATTTGTTTAATATTCCTCTTTATTGCTCGCATTTAATTTCTAGAACGTGTTACAAATTAGATAAGATCTGCATCTGATTCTTTTAAATGTAATATTCAAGCCATGAAATTCAATTCCCTGAATTCTACTTATTTATGAGATCTAAGACTAGATGCAGAAGCTTTAGAGCGAAAGCTAGACTATATTGAACACATGATTTATTTCGTGATTCTGCGTGTTTACTCTGCAGTGCGATACTTCTGTTTAGAATACATGGACGTATGTTAAGTCAAATTAATTTTTTATTTGGGTATAATTTTCACTGCGAATCAATGCGTTTATATTTTATTTTGGCTGGCTGTTGATCAAATTCATCGACATGTTCTGAGCTCATGGATGAGCCCTCCGATTTAACTCGATGCAGAACATATATGTTGCAGTTGTTTCATTAATGGGTTAATTTCGTTTTCCCTATGTTTGTGAGTAATTTCGGCTTGTCTTGATTTTTAGTTGTTTGCATGCATATCTATAGGCCAGAATTTATATTTTCGTCCTTTCTGGTTTACAAACACTTTAGAGCTCTGCATATGTATTCGGTTGTTGGCCTGTGTGTTTTTGAGGAGTTTCGAGGCGGGCTACTCAAATGAACTTGAGGGTTTGTGTTTTTCGTTTGAGTTTTTTTGGCCTCTGGTTCATTAACTTAAGTACTAGTTTCTTCATTTTAGAAACAGGATTCTCTGAATTCTATCAGATTTAAGCTATTTTTGCCCATTAGAATTTTCTAAAGGGAGAGGCTAAGGCTGTGATGGGGAAGATCTCCAGCGTTTTATTGACGGCTATGTCGCCGTTCCTGAGAATCTAGCAGCCGCAATGAAGCCCGTCGTATGATGTATTGGCATTGCCATATGTGGTGAAAGGAGGTCGACGGGTCGAATCCTCCGACCGATGTTCCTCTTGCATTTAGCAACGCATTATATATATCATATAATTAATGATTGGCATTAAAGTTTGTTTATCGTATAATATATGGTTACGATATTAATAAGGTCGTTGCGATATGGCTATGATATGGTTCAGAACCTTCGATTCATCACTTGACACATGTTCAAACTCCGACGGTTAAAATTACCCCCAATTTTAGCCTATATAAGAGTTTAGTTTTTTGTTTTGAATATTTCGAATTTGCAGTTTTTGTTTGCAAATTAAAAGAAATAGTTTATGCATTCTTAATATTTGAATATTTGAAATAGTTTAGTCTTTGAATATTTCAAATTTGCAGTTTTATTTCCAAATTGTTTAGAGCCCATTTTGTAATTAATTTAAGAATTAGTCTTAAATAAATTATGGGACAGTTAGACTAAGGAATGTAAATTTGATTTTGCTGGAAAAATATTACAGTTATATGGAGTTTATTAAAATGTCATTTTGACTTACTCCTTTCAGTAAACATTATTTTTCTCTCTGGTTAAGTTTTGTTTATGCAACAAAATAATGTCTAGTGATCCATATGATTTTAATTAATTAGAGAATAGCCACAGCATCTTTAATTAAATAAAATTATATATTGATTGGCAAGATCACATAAAGATTATTTAGATATTAAATTGTAATTAATTACACTGAATATAATAAATTTTATCCCACGGGAATTTTTATTATATTTATGTGATTAATTAGGATAAAATTTCATAACCTACCCACAGGAGTTATGAATTAATAAGTTTTATCATAAAGTCTTATTGAATCTGTTTGAATTGAAAATTTAGCCCACATGCAATTTTCATGTCATTTGATTCAATTCTTTTTAGTATGTTTTACATTGGTAAAACATGAAAGTTCATAGAGTTTTATTGAATCTGTTTGAATTAAAAATTTAGACCACAGGCAATTTTTATGTCATTTGATTCAATTCTTTTTAGCATGTTTTACATTGGTAAAACATGAAAGTTCATAAAGTTTTATTGAATCTGTTTGAATTGAAAATTTAGCCCACAGGCAATTTTCATGTCATTTGATTCAATTCTTTTTAGCATGTTTTACATTGGTAAAACATGAAAGTTTATTAAGCCTCAACATAAGCATGTGATTCTTTATTTTGATGCAGTAGTACAACCTGCAAATTTCTCTGAAATTCGTTCTGACATTCTCTAACTTGAGGAAGTAATCTCGTTTGTTTGTTATGAATCTAATATTGTTAATGTTAATATTAACACATGGTGGATTGATTCTGGATCAACAATTCACATTTCGAATTCCTTGCAGGGTTTGTAGAACCTAAGGAAGCCAGTGGGAAGTGAGCAAAGCATCTTATCAGGAAACAAGATGGGCTCGCATGTAGAAGCTATAGGAACATGTTATTTAACTTTAAGTAGTGGTTTTGTTTTGGAGCTAGAAAAGACCTTTTATGTTCCAAGTTTTTCTAGAAACTTGATTTCAGTTCCAAGGCTTGTACCTTTTGGATATTCCTTAAACTTTAAATCCGATTATGTTGGGAATGATATTTTGTCTAATGGTTTTTACTGCATTAATTTACAAAACAATGTCACGTATGATTCAATGCATGTTCACACTGGCACTAAAAGATGATAGTTATTAACACTTCTTCATTAATAACACATCTTCATTGATTCCCCTCTAGTCATGGTGAGCAATTGATTTGCAAGCTCAAGAAGTCATTATATGGTTTAAAACAAGCATCCCGCCAATGGTATTTGAAAATTCCATAATGTAATTTCTTCTTTTGGTTTTGTAGAAAACATTATGGATCAATGTATATACCTGAAGGTTAGTGGGAGTAAAATTTGTTTTCTTGTTTTATATGTGGATGACCTTTTGCTAGCAACCAATGATAAGGGTTTGCTACATGACGTGAAACAATTCCTCTCTAGAAATTTTGATATGAAGGATATGGGTGAGGAATCTTATGTCATTGGCATTAAGATCCATAAAGATAGATTTCAAAGCATCTTGGGTCTGTTCCAGGAAACCTATATTAATAAAATTTTAGATAGATTTCGGATGAAGGATTGTTCACCAAGTGTAGCTCCCATTGTGAAGGGTGATAGGTTCAATTTGAACCAGTGCCCGAAGAACAACTTTGAAATGGAACAAATGAAGAACATTCCATATGCTTCTGTTGTCGGAAGCCTAATGTATGCTCAAGTCTGCACAAGACCTGACATTGCATTTGTTATGGGAATGTTGGGACGATATCAGAGTGATCCAGGTTTAGACCACTGGAGAGCTGCAAAGAAAGTAATGAGGTACCTTCAAGGGACCAAAGACTACATGCTTATTTATAGACGGACGGACAACTTGGAAGTAACTGGCTACTCAGATTCTAACTTTGCTGAATGTGTTGATTCACGCAAATCAACATCAGGATACATTTGCCAAGCAGACCTTGATTGCCACTTCCACTATGCAAGCCGAGTTCGTCTCCTGTTTTGAGGCTACTTTACATGGTGTATGGC
This sequence comes from Pinus tabuliformis, assembly GCA_031772625.1. Lineage (NCBI taxonomy): Eukaryota > Viridiplantae > Streptophyta > Pinopsida > Pinales > Pinaceae > Pinus > Pinus tabuliformis. The sequence continues at coordinate 84,094,626 of CM062811.1, read as the reverse complement.
TTAAGAATTTCATTTCTGGGCTTAGAATTATGGATTCTATATCTAAGCCATTGAGAATATATTGTGATAATTCAGCTGCTAGTTTTATGGCTAAAAAAGTGGGAGTCGAAATAAACACATCGACATTAAGTATTTAGCTATAAGGGAACGTGTTAAAGAAAATAAAGTGGTCATTGAGCACGTCAGCACTGAGTTAATGATCGTTGATCCTTTGACTAAGGGCATGCCACCGTTTAATTTCAAGGATCATGTATTGAATATGGGACTTGGTTCCATTATGCAGTTTTTCATTGTATGGACAATGTTAATGAAATTCTTAATTATTGTGATGTTTTTTCTCATATTTATGTGCACCTTAAGTTGATTTGAGAAAATTCATTTAAGGAGGACCAAGAATAAACATAAGGTTTATTCATTAAGATATTGTTGCCACATAAATTATAATAAGAATAAATGCATAGTAATACATGGAAGATAATACTCGTCATAAGAGGACTTATCGCCATGATTCATGTATCTATTACTTAATACAGATTATCAATGGTTTTTAAGTTGAGACATTAAGTTTGGAAGTATGGACCAAGTGGGAGAATGTTAAGCTCCATTGATTTTACACAAAAGCTACCTTGATTTATGGAATTGCGGCTTTTCTTAACTTATGGAAACCAACTGTAGTAGTTTCCTTAAATTAAGAAAATCAACTGCAATTACTAAATTTATAATTGGGAGCTACTAAAGTGGTCCATCACTTTGATCTGATCTCTACCTTGATTTGTGGTTTTTCTAACACATAGCTTTTATGTAAAATCAATGGAGCTTAACAGAAATGTATCCGTTGGAATGGGGTGAGGCCTGTACCATTTACAGAAGATGTTATCCTTGCTATTTAATGGACTATGGTGTAACCATTCTACATTTGTGACATAAATATGTAATATGGATGTGTGATTCTCGGTTACTCCAATGAATTATCTATTTGATTAATAAAAAAATTTAAAAAACAAAATATATAATATTTTATAATATGAATGAGAGATGGAAATTTGAATCGTGAATTTTTTTATAATGATAATATGTTGCGAATTAGTTAATCGATGAGTTTTAAACTTTGCAGCAAGTTATGCCATTTAAGTTATGATTAAAATTTTTATATTTAAAATACAATAATCATTTTTTAAATATTCTATTTACATATAAATTTAGTATTTAATATGTTTTTTAGATTATAATTCATAAAGAAAGTGACACTCAAAGAAAGACAAACTCAATACTTATCACTGTAAAATTATATTGGCAAATCACTTTTTCGAAAAGCGACACTAAAAAGAGGCTTTCTCTAAGGGGAGATTTACGTGATGTCTCTCCAAATATTTATTATATCATAATGTAAAAACACTTTTCCGGATATAGATTTTAACACGTTAACTATTAATTAGATTTTATCCCATTTGTAACTTGCAAGGGTACAACTTTTTGAAATTTTTTAGAAAAAAATAAACTGATGTAGTCTTTAATAAAAATAAAATAATTTAAAGCTTTTTTAAAGTTGTTTTTATGGAATGTTAGAAAAGAGAGATAAATATTAATAATTATTTTATAAGAAAAGTTTAAGATTAGTAATTGCATCTAAAGTTAATGGTATACAAAAGGAATAGAAATTTTGGAAAATCATTTTTGAAAAAACAAATTACTAAATATAAAAATTTATATTTCTAATAAAATAAAAAATATTTTTAATTAAAATTAAATAATAAGCAGCAATATCATTAAGTAATATTGTTAATTTTGTATTATTTATAGAAACTTTCTTATTTATTGACCAAAAGAAAATGCATTCTTAAACCACAGATTAGGATATTGAAGACTTATCTATTTTTTATAAACCCCAAATAATATCCAAGAGGCATATGTTTGTATTCTCTCAAATCATTTCACTAGATAAGTTATAACTTATAATCCTAGGTTGTGAAAGAGCCAAATAAAATTATGTAATAGGTAATATAAGACATATGCATTACAAAACAACAAAGGTACATGAAAATTATACAAGTACTCTATAAAGATTGTGATTGAACCATTACGTATAATAAATTCAGTTAAGTTGAGATGGTATGCATATCTTGGTGCAACATGTTTCCAACTAGTAATTAAGCTCAAACAACGACCAAACATAACCACTAAAAGAGCAAAGTGAAGACTCCTTGGTTTGGAGTGGATTTGTTTGAAATTTGAATTTCAAAGAAACATAGATTATACAATGAATAAATAGAACATAAAATAAGCTTATATATCTCAATCTAAGGAACTTTCATCAAAATGTCTTTTAGATCATTAGGAAACCACAGAGAAAAGAACTAAAGCAAATAAGAAACATTACAAGTTTCTTCATACTCAAGGATTAGACTCAAAAATTTCCAAACCAGTGCAACTATGATCGCATTAAAAAAATAACTATAAATGTCTAAATTCAGATCAATATCAAATGATTGGCCAAATAAAAAACCGTATTTGCAAAACTTGAAATCAAAATCAACAACTTGAATGTTACTATAAATTCGCTTGGTAGATTGGGAATTAAGATAGAGCTAGGCTAGTTTTAATACTAAATTGTGCTTAAGCTAGAACAAACCCTAATGTTAAATGAAAACATAATCTATCCAAACACTAAATACTATCACCAAATTATGTAAAAAATGATCAAATTTAATCATTCCTATAAATAGTATAACTGATCCGGGTGGCTCCAAGGACACACATTGGATAAAGAGGGCTTATAGAAGCTCAAAATCAGAGTGCTTGGAATGATTTTGAACCAGGACCAAAGCGTAGATCTTGTCGTCCTGATCGCGGTGGTGTGAATGGTTCATCAAACTGAGTCCGTATGCGAAAGTTAGGAGCAGTCAAAGTTCAGGTTGACTTTTGTGACTCAACATGCTTAAGGAGGCAGCAAATTGGACAAAATCCAACCATTGGATTCCGACCAACCTAGGCCAGATTCTCAATGAATTTGTGGCCTTTTTAAATTGTTTCCTTTAGTCATTTTTTGAATTTTTAAAAATGGCTAAGTTTTGTTAAATAAAACAATTTTTTTTTTATAATTTTGGGGTGCCAAGCCACCAACCTTGCCACCCCCCCCCCAATAACCAAATATTAAAATATATTAATTATGGGATGATGGGCCATGACCCCCGTCGGCCCTTCCTCGATCACTAAACAATCAAATTAATTAACGGGTGGGAAACAATGACCCCGCCATCCCGAAGCTACTCTCATTGTTACCATTAATAGTAAGGGTTGCAGGTTGTCAACCCCATCGCCCCTCTGCCTCACCTAAGACACACAACAACGCAGATTGGGGGAAGCGGGCCACCGAAACCGGCGACCCGCCTCCCAAAAACACACTTTGTTATATGTTATGTTTAAAAGGGGAGGGGCGAGATTTGATCCCTCGACCCCTCCTCAACAGCTTATTATAATTACCATTACACCACAACCACCTTCATGGTGGATTCTCCCTCCAAACCTTAAATGAACTTTCATTTTCACAGTGCAGGTAGAAGGAGGAGGCCAGGAGTGCACATGCAAATCGATGCAGGTGGAACCATGACTGTTGTAGAATCTGGGAGCGGAACCATGATCCTTGAAATTTTCTTGAGGAGGTAATTTTTCTCCATGTCGGAATATAGTCAAGTTTATAATTGTTTTTCACGGTTTTCCACAGGGCACACAATGGTGAGGTTTGATTCACCTTTTGAGTTGCATATTTCCAGTCCACCCATGGATCAGAATCTTTGAGGAATCTAGGGGGAATCTAAAAGATTCCTTGAGACCTAGATTCTCGATTTCTCAAAATTTAGAAATTTGACAGTCGATTTTACACTATTCGATGCCACAAATCTGATGGCGTGTTCAGATTTTTCATTTGCTCATTTTCTAGCCATTTTTCTATGTGGAGTGTAGGTGTTAGCATTAAACATGCAAACACTCATTCCATGAGATTCGATGTAACGAGATTGATGGCATGAACAGCTTCAGTAGTTTGACATCCTCTTCTTGAGATGGCCGCTAGTTGTGGGGTATATGCAATGTGTTCATGTGCTTCTTTTGCTATGCATTGTGCTTCACAGATCCCTGTTTGATGTTGATGAGGGATTTTGTTTATTACTTGTTTTCATGATTCCTGCTTGATGTGACACGGAATCGTCTATGTGATGTACTTGTTTTCATGATTTGTCATATTATGTTTTGAGATCCCTTTCTTGTATGTTGATGGGATACTCATATTGTCGTTATGTATGTTTTTATTGAGATCCCTTTTATGCAATGTTGGTGATATGCTCATCATTCATGAGTTTGTGTCATACTTATAAGAGTCTTTTGACTAAGAGTTCCTGTAGTGGAACATCTCTTGGAGCCACTCCTGCGTGAGGGCATTTTCCTTGTATGATTGCAACATCACCTCTTATGTACATCGTCACTATTGAAAGCACTTAATGCAGTGGCCTACACCATCTTAACACCAGGGCCCGGAGATCTAGTCCCTCCTGGACAAACTCCATTATCAACTTCTTGTTATTTTATGTTGTTGATCATTGTCATGTTCCTCTTCTTTACAGCATGCACATGTATTCATTTTGTTTCTTTTAAAAATGAAATTTAACACATCACAAAAGTAAAATGTCTTGGAAGGGTCCTTCGTCACACCTGCACCTGGGTTAAGTGGTATCAGAGCAGTCTTTGCATTGATGCGAATTGCAAGCATGGATAATGGAATGTGCAACGATAGATGATGAAAAAGAGATGTACGAGACCATGCTCAAAATTTCCAAAAGGGTGGAAATAATGTATGAAACTCTACAAAAAGAGACAAAGGAAAAGGAGCGATTGCAGCTTCAGTTGCAAGCCACGGAAGAGGCCCCGGAGAAACTGAAGCACAACACACAGAATCTTCAAACATAGAATGCTGAATTGAAAGTGCTTCTACATGAAGAGAAGGAGGAGAAACATAGTTTACTACGACAGCCGCAAGCAAAGGATGAGGCCTTGGAAAAGCTGCAATGTGACCCATGTGAGGTAAAATGTAATTCTATGAATTCATGTATGTGTCCTGATGATGATTTCATTATTTTTGAAAATTATACCACAGGAATTGGCTCCAAACTATTGAAGAAAATGGGGTATGAATGGAAAGGCTTGGGCATTAATGGCCAAGGCATTGTTAACCCCATCAAAGTGGAAGAATTACCCCATCAGGCAGGACTTGGGTATGTGAGAAAAGACGCTAGGGAATGCACTGAGATAGCAAGCGAATCACCAGCAACAGATGATGAGAAGCCCTCATCAGTTCTTTCCAAATCGATAGAGGAGGTAAAATGTGTTGATTTCCTTTCAGTTTCGTCTTCACATAGTATGATTTCTGTTGGAGATTTGGAGATCCCAATTACAGGAACAAACATGAGGCTCCTTACCAGGATAAAGCACGAGGAGGAAGAAAAACTTGGTGTTAATAACCAAGGCATAACTCAACCATTGGAGGTTTTGCAGAGATCTCAATTTGCAGGCTTGAGATACACCAATGGAGAATGATCGAAGGTGTCAAATTCTTCCGAGACATCATCAAAATCGTCAAGGAAATAGAATGATGGGAACACATCCCCATCATCCCATGGCAGTGCCCATGGCATGGAAAGAGTTGAGGCAAGATCTCATCACCATACTTACACTAGAGATTGCAAGGAAAAGAATAACTAGTTTCGATATTCGAATGATCATTTCGATTGTCATCATGTTGTTGATGACGAACGTAAAACATGGCATCGAGAAACCTATACCTTTTGTGGATTACATAACCATACATTTTCAAAGTGTTGGAAAAGAATGGCAGCACACAAAAGGATGAAGTGTGAAAGACCCTCTCAACAACAGGAAAAAAAACATGTTAAACAGATTTGGAGGAAGAAGATGTATTGTAGTCATTCTAATAGAATGACCATCAAAGAGCCACTTGTTGGAGGCTCCATCCAGAGCAGCACCTTAAAGACAAAGCGTCGGTGCATGAACCAAGTGGAACAATGGTTCAAAAAGCAAAGTCACCACAAGGAGGCGACTCATTCACAGCGATAAGTGAAAAATGGTTTTTAGATATGTTAAAGTTTCATGCTCATGCTTTTCTAAATCATTTGTTTCATTTTTAAATGTAAAACTAATGATCTGTTTTCCATCACTTGTTTAGCAACAATGATGTCTGGTCCTATTTTGAGTTTCATTTTAAACTCTGAAAGTGATGTCATGTTTCCATCACTTGTCAAAGAAAATAATGTTTGGCCTTATCTTTGTAAATCATGTGTTGTAGTGATGATGTTTTTTCCATCACTTATTGGAGCAACAATGATATGTTGGCCTTGTTTTAATATCTAGGGTATTGTGTCCATCTTGTATAAATTTGACCATTGAGTATGTGTTATAAACTCGTGGCAAGTGTGGGACTCTTGGGTCATTAGTTGGTTATGAAATTCAAGCATGTAATTTGCAAAAACAATGTGCTACAGGTTGCAAGTGTCGACTCATAACTTAAGGCTCCGAAGAAAAAAGGTGAAGGAGATGGAAGCGAGACCTTTTAGGATGATTTTGATGCAGATAAGCTATAGAGAAGTTGCAAATTATTTTTCATGCTTTTGGAGGACCAAAAGCTCCTCAGTGGGGAGGATTGATCCAGGTGGCTCCAAGGACACACACCAGACAAAGAGGGCTTATAGAATCTCAAAAATCAAATTTATTGGAATGATTTCGAACTAGGACCAAAAAGTAGATCTTGTCATCCTGATCGCAGTGGTGTGGACAGTTCGTTAAACCGAGTCCGTATGCAAAAGTTAGGAGCAGTCAAAGTTCAAGTTGACTTTGGTGACTTGGCAGGCTTAAGGAGATAGCAAATTGGACAAAATCCAATCACCAGATTCTGACCAACCTAGGCCAGATTCTGGGCAAATTTGTCATCTCTTTAAATTGTCTGCTTCGATCATTTTTTGAATTTTTAAAAATGACTAAGTTTTGTTAAATAAAACAAAATAAAAAATATAATTTTGGGGTGGCGGCCAATGACCCTGCCACCCCCCCCATAACCAAATATTAAAATATATTAGTTATGGGCGAATAGGCCATGACCCCCATTGGCCCTCCCTCAACAACCGAATAATCAAATTACTTAAGGGGTGGGTGGCCATGACCCTGCCACCCCGGAGCCGTTCTCATTGTGACCATTAATAGTTGGGGGTGTAGGTTGTTAACCCTGCTGCCCCTGCACCTCACCTAAATAACAACAAAAACAGAGATTGGGGAAAACAAGCCACCAAAACTAGCAGACCCGCCTCACAAAAACATAGTTTGTTATATGTTATGTTTAAAAGGGGAGGGGCAAGATTTGATCTCGGGACCCCTCCTCAATAACTTGTTATAATTACCATTGTGCCATAACCACCTTCTTGGTGGATCTGCCCTCCAAACCTTAATAGAACTTCCATTTGCATAGTGTGGGTAGGCAGAGGAGGTTAAGAGCACACACGTTAATCGATGCAAGTGGAACCATGACTGCTGTAGAAACAGGGAGCAGAACCATGATCCTTGAAATTTTCCTGACGAGGTAATTTTTCTCCATGTCAGAATATAGTCAAGTTTATAGTCATTTTTCACGGCTTTTCATAGGGATAGGAATGGCGAGGTCGGATTCACCTTTTGAGTTGTAGATTTCCAGTCCACCTGTTATCACCCCAAGAAACTCTCCTAGGTTGTATATCAGAGATGCTCGAGAACATTACAAACTCAACAAAATGTTGGAAAATTAGTGGATGAATGAAATAAATGCTGCATATTCAAGCCAGATAACCACTTCTACTATGCTTAACCCCAGACATTGGTGAACACCCACAGACTACAAGGATTTATACCACCAATTACTCACAGTTTTTAAGAAAATGTGAAGATGGATAATACTGATCACAGCAGCAGATGCACAGGACCCTGTGATGGCCAACTGCAACCAATTAAAAGGTCTACAAATCTATTTCCTAATGCACAGAGAAGATGACAGCTCTCTGGCATTAAAACAACAGAAACCTGCATACACATTCAATAATACTAACTAGATTCTAACACAGAGGTGGGATGACAGCCCCTCTAATGCTAAACATCAAGAGCACATGAACAATGCATAACAGGCATAGCCTAGAACAAAGAAGAAGTGGAAAGTGATCAATTAACAACAAAAGAAGCTTGTATTAGCTGAAAATGAAGACCGGATGTTGCAGGTATCACAACAGTTGCAGTCTCAAGAAGTTGAACCTTACATAAAAAATAACTTTCATCAACCTCTTTACATTCTGTTTCCAGGTATATATGAAGGTTGATTACAAAATATCTCTGCTAAACTGTGCGTGGAGGGGTCATAATGGACAACCAACCACATTTACAATTTGATATGGGCCTTTGCTATGATCTGATTGTCTTTAGTGGACAAATCAGCCTTTTCTGAGGCTCTGTTGTCCTTCTCTAATCAGGTGGAGTACTGACTGATACAAACCCATAACTGATAAATGTTATTATCTGCTCGAAGTCATCCATTTTCCTCTCGGCCATGCTCTTCTTTAAATGCAGTTGGTTGTAGATTGAATGTGTTGGGTATAGGTAATTGATCATTGATGTCCATCGAGAGCTCCAGATAGTCAAAGGAGTTAAAAAATCATGGCGGAAGCATGAGCAGAAGGCAAATAAACATTAGCCATTACATTAAACAATCGAATGATGGAGATCGTGTTAGAAGGAGCTATCAGGAGACATATGCGCGGGAGCAACAAGGGCTTTCGGATTTGGATGCGCCAAATCCGACGGTGATCAAAAGTGGAAGGTGTGCGAACATTAACGTGTGGGAGGACGTACAAGATGGGCGGTTTCGCGGGCAGGCGGTTTTCCCCGCACCACTTTCTGTGCCGGGCGGTTTCCATATAACAACGTGCGATCCAACAGATTTATGACACATGGCAGCAGGAAACCACCATCCCCGCGGGTTAACAGTCATGCAAGTTACGAGAGCAGGGGCTGCGACTATCGTTGGATTAATCAACGGACAGTCAAGCGGCAGGGAAACTGATCGCGATTTAATGTGCGGTAAACAAAGCGGGAACTGTTGGATCATGATGCGATCAACGGTGCAGGTTAACAAAGGATGGAGGGATAGTGAGGTAGGCACACAATTATGCTACCACGGTCATATGACGGTTTAGAAGTGGCGCTCGAGGCCTAAAGAACGTAGGCTTTCAAAACAAAATAGAAGTGAAACGAGGGAAATGCATGCAATGAGGAGATAAGTGGATAGGAGGGTTTAAGCTGAATTTCGAGGTAAAACAAGGATAGTAGGGTTTAAGGGATTAAGCAGGAGCTAGGAGAGTATGAGGAGAATACGGAGAAGAAGGAAAGAGTAGAAGATTACTCCAAGCACCTTTAACCATCAACAACACTGCCAAGCTGTCATTTTATCCCCCAACTGCTGAAGTTTGTAGCAGAGCAAACACTAGCTCCTTCTGGGGATGAGATCCTCCCTGTGAGCTCTCAAGAGCTTTAAAATAGTGCCTAGTATCCATTGGGCATGGAGTCAAATTAAGCCTACTCCTAAAACCTATAAAAGAAACTGTTTACAAACATTAAGGCCACAGGACCTTAGACAACATAATTATTCAAAAATTGGCCAATTGATGGGCCACAAAAATTGCTGCCTGTCAGCCGGTTCATCATAGAGCTTCAAAGCTAGATTGATTTGATCCTCTACCTCAAACTATTTAGGACATTTGAGCTTAATAGGCAGATATGGATCAAATTTAATCTCCCTTTTGTGTGCTCTCCTCCTTGGATGTTCTTTATGTGAGACTTTGTACACTTGCTGAATAATAACTATTGTTGTGTACTTATCTTTGTGACCGGTGTCCTGCACAATAAATATGAATCGTGTACCAATTTTTTCATGTGTAGGGGACACAGAAACACTCTTTACTCATGAATCTTTCTTTGAGCAATCCTCATCCAAGGAGGAGTCCAAAGACTGTGCACCCTCTTCCTTTGTCATCTAATAAGATGCCTTTTCAATCTGTGTGGAGGTCACCTGAGCAGATTTTAGAATATCAAGACTGAGATGATCAGTTTCAGCCTTGAGCATGGAATTCTGTCTACCTCAGTGTTCAAGGGGCAACTTAGAGGGATTGTCACCTGAGCAGACAGAGGGACAAAATATGATGGGGAGCTTACTTCTCCCTTCTTGATCACTGGTCTGGGGACAAAAGTAGGCTGGCTACTTTGCATATCTTCATAGCCATGTGAAGCTGAGCTGGCTTCGGGCACAAATTCTTGGAGAATGAAGGTGTGTTCTGCTAATTGCTGCTGCCGTCAACTTGTTGTTCTACAGCTACAACAAATTGTTGAGCAGTGCCTTTGGATATTGCTTTTTCATATGCAGCTCTGGTTAGGAAAGGAGCACCTTCCAAACCATGGACCTCCTCCTCTTCTTCATACTACTCTTCTTCCATGACTAAATTCTACAAAAGGTTCATGACCCCTTTATCTTCATTTGTAACTTTATTTCTTTGCAAAATCTACAAATGTTCATTTGCTCCTCTATATAGATTTGGAGTTGGAAGAGAAAAGGAACAATGAGCTCCTGCTTCTTCATAGTACTGCTCAGCCTTTAGTTTGGAAACTTCAGAGGCCAAGAACCCAATCATCCTAGCTAATTCATCGATCTCAGGTTTTGAGGATGATGAGGGTTCACCTCCCTGACTTCTCCTCTCGGCATCACCTTCAAATCTCTTTGCAGCAATGATGTTTGCTTCTACTTCAAAGGCCGTAGTTTGCATATCAGCCAAAGAAGTACATCTTCTTTCTCTTAGCAATAGGAAGAATTGAGAATCGAAAACATTAGCATAAGTGAGCATAGCAGAAGCAGGGGTAGGTCTTACTTCAGCTGGCATTCTGCTATACATGTGATTGAATCTGATGTTAAATTCAAACAATAGCTCACCATCTTCTCTCTGAAAGTTCCCAAATTCATCATGATAAAAGAGCAGATCTTTATTATCCCCCCAGTGTTTTAAGAACACATCATCTAGGGCCCCAATGTCTGCAATAGACCTAGGGGTAAATTTCTGAACCATTTTCTAGCTTCCCCAGCTAGGCTTTGGACAAAAACCCTCATCCAGACATCCTCTTCATTGATATCCAGGTTATCAGCATAGTTGTAAAGAACCTCTAAATGCTCCTCAACTGTTACTCCTTCTTCACTAGGCATGGCATTCAAAGGTGTAGGCAAGACTAAGGGCCCATACCTAGCAGCAACTATTTTTTCTATTTTTGTGAGGGATTGCTGGCTTGCCATGACTGAGGTATACAAAATGGATACTGGTGGACTGAGTGGAATGAATCAATGAAAAGAATGACAGAAATAGAGGAATATGATGGACACCATGGATGCTTCTTTCAACTGAGGTTTGAAAGGAAATGAATGACTAAGGAGCTAAATGAAGCTCTGAGGGTGACATTCACTAACAGAGCTACATGGAACTTTTAAGGCTTATCTGATCCTGGTGCTCCTTACTGCGATATTTTCATTGATTTAATAGTCCTCTCATGGTTAGGTACTGATTTAGCTGGTGATTTCTGAGGATTCCTTCGAGCATGCCTCACCAACTGCACCAAAACTTCAATGTGGAGTCGCCAAGGGATGGTCTTCCACTAGTGGAGTCGCCAAATATATGATTACAACCAAATTATGTGCCCAGACCTTATCTATCATTAAAATCTAGAACCATGTCGTTTTCCCAAGGAAGCTAAGCTTCAATTCTCCTCTCCCCAGCAACAGCACAAATTAATGTTATCACCCCAAGAAACTCTCCTAGGTTGTATATTGGAGATGCTTGAGAACAATACAAACTCAACAAAATGTTGGAAAATTGGTGGATGAATGAAAGAAATGCTGCATATTCAAGCCAGATAACCACTTCTACTATGCTTAACTACAGACATTGGTGAACACCCCCAGACTACAAGGCTTTAGACCACCAATTACTCAGTGGTTAAGAAAATGTGAAGATGGAAAATACTGATCACACCAACAGATGCACAGGACCCTGTGATGGCCAGCTACAACCAGTTAAAAGGTCTGCAAATCTATTTCCTAATGCACAGACAGGATGACAGCCCTGTGGCATTAAAACAATAGAAACCTACATACAAATTCAATAATACTAACTAGATTCTAACACAGAGGTGGGATGACAGCCCCTCTAATGCTAAACATCAAGAGCACATGAACAATGAATAACAGGCACAACCTGGAACAAAGAAGAAGTGGAAAGTGAGCAATTAATAGAAAAAGAAGCTTGTATTAGCTGAAAATGAAAACTAGACACTGCAGGTATCATAGTAGTTGCAGACTCCAGAAGTTGAACCTTACATCAAAAATAACATTCATCAACCTCTTTACATTCTATTTCTGGGTATATATGAAGGTTGATTACAAAAGACCTCTGCTAAACTATGCGTGGAGGGGTCATAATGGAACATGAACCACATTTACAATTTGATATGGGCCTCTACTATGATCTGATTGTCTTTAATGGAAAAATCGGCCTTTTCTGATGCTCTATTGCCTTCTCTGATCAGGTGGAGTACCGACTGATACAAACCCATAACTGATAAATGTTGTTATTTGCTCGAAGTCATCCATTTTCCTCTCGGCCATGCTCTTCTTCAAATGCAGTTGGTTGCAGATTGAATGTGCTAGGTACAAGTAATTGATCGTTTTTGTCCTTCAGGAGCTCCAGATAGTCAAAGGAGTTAAAAAATCATGGCGGAAGCATGAGCAGAAGGCGAATAAACATTAGCCATTAGAATAAACGATCGGACGATGGAGATCGCGTTAGAAGGAGCTATTGGGAGACATATGCATGGGAGCAACAAGGGCCGTCGGATTTGGACGTGTCAGATCCGACAGTGATCGCAAGCGAAAGGTGCACGAACATTAATGTGCGGGAGGACGTATAGGATAGGTAGTTTTGTGGGTGGTTTTCCCCACACCGCTTTCTGCATTAGGCAGTTTTCGTATAACAGCGTGCGATTCAACAGATTTATGACACATGGTAGCGGGAAACCACCGCTGTCACGGGTTAACAGTCGTGCAAGTTACAAGAGCGAGGGTTGCGGCTATCATTTGATTAATCAACGGATGATCAGGCGGCAGGGAAACTGATCATGATTTAACGTGCAGTAAACAAAGCAGGAACTGTCGGATCGTGATGCGATTGACGGTGCAGGTTAACGAAGGACGGAGGGATAGTGAGGTAGGCATGCATTTATGCTACCACGGTCATATGGCAGTTTAGAAGTGGCACTCGGGGCCTAAAGAACGTAGGCTTTAAAAAAAAATAGAAGTGAAATGGGGGGGAATGCATGTAGTGAGGAAATAAGTGGATAGGAGGGTTTAAGTTGAATTTTTAGGTAAAACAGGGATAGCAGGGTTTAAGGGATTAAGTAGGAACTAAGAGAGTATGAAGAGAATACGGGGAAGAAGGAAAGAGGAGAAGATTACTCCAAGCGCCTTTAACCATCAACAACACTGCCAAGCTATCATTTTATCCCCCAACTGCTGAAGTTTGTAGCAGAGCTAACACCACCCATGGAGAAAAATCTTGAAGAATCTAGGGGATATCTAAAAGATTCCTTAGCCCCAAATTCTCAATTTCTCAGAATTCAGAAATTTTATAGTCGATTTTTCACTATTCAACGCCACAAATCTAATAGTGCATTCATATTTTTCAATTGCTCATTGTATTTTCCAGCCACTTTTCTAAGTGGAATGCAGGTGTCAGCATTCAGCATGCGAGCAGTCATTCCATGAGATTTGATGCAACGAGATTGATAGCATGAATAGCGTCAGCAGTTTGACATTCACTTCTTCCAATTGCCCCTGGTTGTGAGGAATATGTAGTGTGTTCATGTACTTCTTTTGCTAAGCATTGTGCTGCACAGATCCTTGTTTGATGCTGATGAGGGATCTTGTTTATTACTTATTTTCATGATTCCTGCTTGATGTGATGCGGAATCATCTATATGATGTACTTGTTGTCATGATTCGTCATGTTATGTTTTGAGATCCCTTTTTCTATGTTTATGGGATACTCATATTGTCATCATGTATGATTGCATTGAAATCCCTTTTATGCCATGTTGGCGGGATTCTCATCATGCATGAGTTTGTGTCATACTAATAAGAGTCTTTTGACTAAGAGTTCCTATAGTGGAACCTCTCTTGGAGCCACTCCTGTGTGAGGGCATTTTCCTTGTATGATAGCAACATCACCTCTTATGTACATCATCACTATTGAAAGCACTTAATGCAGCAGCCTACACCATCTTGACACCAGGGTCTGGAGACCTAGCCCCTCCTGGACGAACTCCTTTATCAACATATTGTTATTTTATGTTGCTGATGATTGTCATGTTCCTCTTCTTTACAACATGCAAGTGTATTCATTTATGTTTCTTTTAAAAATGAAATTTAACAGATCACGAAAGTAAAAGGTCATGGAAGGGTCATTCATCACACTCGGACATGGATTAATAACCTTGAAGCACTTGGCTATCAATCTCAACCACTCAAATTTAAATTTAGATTTGAATTAATACATCATAAAACTCAATATTTTTTGTCAAATAATTTTCTTTCTTTTTTTTTCCTCACTTTTTCAATAATTTTATTAAATTTTAATAAGAAAAAGTAACATAATTAAAATGGTCCTTTCTTGCAATAGTAAAATTATTTTTCTTTTTTATTTGAATAAGTAAAAATAAGAAATATTCACATTATTATTTTTTCATATAAATATATGTAATTATGTTTTTCACATCACGCTTACAACCATATTTTTATTTTTAAATGGCCTAAAATAATAGTAAACCAACTAGCAATTTTTTTTTTAATAGCCTAAAATAATAGTAAACCAACTAGCAATTTTTTTGTTAAAATCTCAATATCAAGGTTCAAATCCTATGGAAGGTTCATTTCTCTTTTTCCATGTTAAACAAGAGGGGCTACGACGTAGCATGTAAGGTCCTCGGAGCCGCGGTGCGGTTGGGCGCTGGGTGACCGTGCACGGGCGCGCGACGGGCGTGTGATAGTGCGACGGGCAGGTGTGACGAACGGTGCATGCGGAGAGAATGCGACGAAACCTTGCAACATTTATGTGACAATAATAGAAGTGCGACACACTAATATGGCGATTGGAGCGTGGAAGGCTTGGCTTAAAGCCGACTTGCAATGGCGGGTAGGTCGACTTAGAAAGTGGGCGTTAAACGTTGCGAAGGGGTGTGTAAACGAAGATATGGTGGTCGGCTGGGCGAGCCACCACCACACTTGCGAAGTGTATATACATGAGTGCGATGGAGCTCATTTCCATCATCCAACTTCGCACTTCTTACTTCTGTGTTGGAGTAGGGTCACTTGCGCGCAGTTTTGAGGAGGATGAGCGTATAGCTCATGCGCTCCTCTAGTGTGTCACACTTGGTGAAGAACTCTTGGTGGAGAGGTGGACGCGTTGGGCAAGGCGTGCCCGAGGTGATTGTGCGGAGGCATTTGTGCGGCGACTTGGCGTGGGTGTCTTGGCGACTCGGGTGAGCGCCCGCCCACCGTGCAAGTGTGCACGAAGGTGAGACGGAGGTTGGAACTGGAGGTCGTTGAGTTGGGTAGGCGGTACTACGTGTTGTGCACACGATTTGGGCGTTTGTCAAGAGTTGGCAAGCGGGACTGCGTGTGGGCAGGGATACACGGTTTGGGCGTTTGCAACCAAACGAAGAGCGAACCGGCGAAGACGTGCGACGAGGTGAATGACGGGTTGGTGAGTCGTGCAGCGACCGTGCGGAGGTGCCGACGAGCTGGGCAACCGAGTTTGCCGAAGCTGTGAAAATTTGGCTAAGTGTAAATATGTGGTTTCTGAAGGACTTAGCCTGTACATTGTAAAAATGATGATTATATAATATATTGATTCAGGCAGACTCACATTACGGGGAGTTGCCCCTCCCCTTTATACTGTTGCAATTGTTGTTGTTCTTGTTATAATTGCTATGGATAATGAATGAGTATGGGCTTCATTGGTATAACGGATAAATGTATGTTTACTTGGTTACGAAACACAAGCTAAGTAATGTTAATGTGGAAGTAGACGTACTCCACGAATTTTAGTATTGGTGAAAAGAAAGCGTTCGATGGTGCTGCACCTTGCTACAAGCGGTTGGAAGACTACCACAGGTGTAGGGGCGTGACAGGTGGTATCAGAGCTCAGTTGGAGCTGGTGAGTAGGGTTGCTTGTGACGAAGTGACAGTGGAAGTAGGTACTTACGGGTGAAGAAAGCTAGTCTCACATACAAGTGGAACAAGGGCCGGTTCATGGTTGCAGGGAACTTGGTGAAGCTGGTGAAAGGTTTGGCAGGGGTGAAGCTTAGTGCTTGGGCCAAGCTGAATGACAAGGCATGGCAGGTTTGCAAGAATGCGAAGGGAAGCTCTTGCTTACCTTATCCAGGTTGAAGAGGTTGAAAGAAGAGAATCCCCGGATTTGAGAGAAGCTTGCAGTCTTGGAAAAGAATGTTGAATATGAGCTTCTTCAACTTGGTTGGACAATGGAGCAAGGTGAAGTTGTAAGTTGTGCTAACAAGGAAGAAGAAGCTGTGATGTTTGAAGATGTTGCAGACATGACCATGATGGAGGATGAACTTGAGGATGATCAAGTTGGACCAGGATCGTGCGGTTTGCAGACATGGTTGGATGAGGATACTCACATGGAGGAGCCTCATGATGATGATGAAGGGCAAGGATTGTTGACTGTTGCAGGAATTGTTGGGGTTGTTTGTGACCTTATGGTAGAAGGTACAAAGGCCCTTGACAAGGGAGGAACATGATGATCGTTGTGGAGGAATGGGTCATGTTTTAGCCACATGGCTAAGTGCCCGGCATGACTCATGAATAGATTGGAGGGCACACTCTTGGGTGGACTTCTCATGGCCGAGACCAAGAGATAGTCTTGGTGGAACTTTGGTGGAGGAGCTATGATGGAAGGGACTCATGATGTGATGATGATGATGATGATGATGAAGTGCCATGCTCCATGCCTCCAACCTAATGTTCATGACTAAGTTGCCCATGTAGTCCAACCAAGTAGACCCATCACAACAATCGGTCATCCTCATCCAAGCTGCAATCTTCGGTTTAGTGAACTTGGTCACCCAACCATATCATCATCATCACATCATGAGTCCCTTCCATCATAGATCCTCCAGCAAAGGTCCACCAAGACTATCTCTTGGTCTCGGCCATGAGAAGTCCACCCAAGAATCATCACAAGTTTGTGCCCTCCTCAACCTGTCCATGAGTCATGCCGGGCACTTAGCCAATTCTCCATCTGGCTAAAGCATGACCCAATCATCCACAATGATCATCATGTTCCTCCCTTGTCAAGGGCCTTTGTACCTTCTACCATAAGGTCACAAAAAACCCCAACAAGTCCAGCAACCATCAACAATACTTGCTCTTCATCATCATGAGGCTCTTCCTCATTCATCCATGTCTGCAAAACTGCACAATCCTGGTCCAACTTGATCATCCTCAAGTTCATCCTCCATCGTTGTCATGTCTGCAACATCTTCAAACATCACGGCTTCCTCTTCCTTGATAGCACAATCTGCAACTTCACCTTGCCCCATTGTCCAACCAAGTTGAAGAAGTTCGTCTTCAACATTCTTTTCCAAGGCTTCAAGCTTCTCTCGAATCCGGGGATTCTCTTCTTTCAACCTCTTCAACCTGTATAAGGTAAGCAAGAGCTTCCCTTCGCATTATTCCCAACCTGCCATGCCTTGTCATTCAGCTTGGCCCAAGCACTAAGCTTCACCCCTGCTAAACCTGCTTCAACTGTCATCAACTGTCAAGTGCATGCACACTTGCTTCACCCAGCTTCCTGCAAGACTTCTCCAAGTCTTCAGACCTGCTCTGATACCACCTGTCATGATAGTGCAGTGGGATCAGCACTTCATCATCAACCCGGACACGAGCTCTGGTACCAAATGTCAACTTGGTTGATGATAATGAATGAGTATGGGCTTCATTAAGTATAAAGGATAATTGCATGTTTACTTGGTTGTGAAACACAAGCTAAGTAATGTTAATGTGGAAGTAGGCGTAGTCCACGAATGTTAGTATTGGTGAAAAGAAAGCGTTCAGTGGTGCCGCACCTTGCTACAAGCGGTTGGAAGACTACCGCAGGTGTAGGGGCGTGACAGGTTGTATCAAAGCTTGGTGAAGAGTTTATCAGAGCTTCGGTTTGAAGTTGGTGAGCAGGGCTGCTCGTGGCAGTGAAGCAGGTACTTGCAGGTGAAGGAAGCCGTTTCACACGAAGTGGAACAAGGGTCGGTTCAGGTTGTAGGTGACTTGGTAAAGATGTCTATCTTGCAGAAATTGGGTTTTGCAACCTTCGAAGAATTTGAAGGAAGTATACTTGAAGAGTCAAAAGAAGTAAGACAAGGATTTGAGGAATGTGGCAAAAGGTTGTCCAAAACAAAGGATGCTCTTCGTGCCTTGGTCAAGGAAGGGGTTTCTGATAGGAATAAGGAGGAATCCTATCAACTTGCAAAGGAAGTGGACTTGCTTGAAGCAGAACTCAAGGAACTAGAGATAAGACAGAAATTGAATCAGAAGAAGTGGGATTGCCTAGCTCTTGAAATAAGGCATTTCATAGTCTTGAAGAGGAAGGCTGAGTCTGATGGAAAGAATGAAGATGCTTCTGTGGGGATGATGTGGATACTTGGTGCTTCTGCTACTATGGAAGCGGCCTCTAGGAGAGATCCTGAAAGGAAAAAGTTGGAGTATGTTTGAATGAAGGTTGGAGGTGCTGATGTGCTCACTATGGTGGATAGTGGGGCTTCTCACAACTTCATGGGCGAAGATACTACGAGAAGAATTGGGCTGAAATTTGTACCGGCAAAGGCATAAATGAAGACAGTGAATTCTCCTCCTATTGAGATTCTTGGTATAGCTGAAAGGGTGGACACTACACTTGGTGAATGGACCGGGAAGATGGACTTCACTATAGTGCAGATTGATGACTATGAGGCTGTATTAGGGATGGAGTTCGTGAAAAAATTTGATGTTATGATTATTCCACATTTGAAGAAGCTCTACATTTATGATGGAAGGGAAGATGTACCGATTGGTGTGCCAACCATTGGTGTGACAAGACCTGATTGTAAATTGGGAGTGATGCAAATGGAGGATAAGGAGAAGGTGAGCAAGTGGTTATCTAGTGTTGAGACAAAGCTTGCGGAGTAGTCATTGGTCATCAAGACACTTTCGGATAGCATCTTGGATTTGACAAGAAGGCTAGAATTGGTGGAAGATGATGATGATGATGAGGAGGTATATGTGAGACTGGATGTCTAGAGGGAAGACCGGGTCGCTTATCTACAAAGGATGGAGATTGAGGATCCTGATAGGTGGATCGAGTTGATTAGTGAGGGAGAGCCGTCAGGCTCTACTCCCTCTACATCTTCTTATATGGATGAAGAAGATGGGGCTCATTGTTAGCTACTCATGGCAGTGAGTCCTTAAACATGTTTGAGCAGGTATGATTGATGGTGCAGGGATGGCTTGGCATCAAGCATCATGACATGTTGCAGATGAGATGGATGGAGTTTCCATGGACCTAAACATGGATTATGGAGGTAGATTCTGGATAAGTCAAGGATGTGGCAGATGTTTGAGGAACAGCTGATGATGGCATGAGGATGTTCACTCTCATGGATTGAGCGTGATGGTTGGATTAGCTACCCAACTAGTTCAGACATGGGGTCCGGAAGTGTGCAGAGATATGTTGGCATCATGCTGGAGTATCATGACAGAGGTTCACATGGGGACACATGATGAGGTCGACACGAGATGTTGCAGTGGAGATTGTGGCAGAAGGGTCGATGATCATGGATCGAGATGATATCTGATGGAGAGCATATTGTTGAGGTACATACCTTGGTATGGTGAGCTTGGTGGGAGTTGGTCACTAAGTCGAGGCATGATGGAGATGAGGCTCTACATATGTTGCAGGGATGTTTGCCTTATGTGGAGAGGTTGACATCATGGATGATGATGATCTTGGTGGATGGCTACCGGGATGGTACGTTGTCGAGGACGACAATGATTTTAGGTGGAGGAGGATGTAAGGCCTCCGGGCGATTGTGCGACGGGCGCCGGGTGAAGTCGCCATGCATGAGGGCGTGGGCAGGCACGCGGGTGTGCAGGCACACGACGGGCGCGTGATGAATAGGTGTGCGACAATGTGCGAAAGTAATGTGACGAAGAAGTGTGACAAAAAATGGCTAAGGCATAGCATATGCGATGGTTTATACACGATATGGGAGTTCCATGGAAAGGAGTTGGGCCGACCCATGAATGGGGGTGAGGCCGACTTATGAAGGGCGTGTAGACATGCGGTTGGGGGTCGGCTGGGCAAGCCACCGCCCATGCTAACAAGTGTATATATTGTAAAGGCGTAAGCCTCATTTGGACATCATTCGACTTGGCATTCGCTCTAAGACAAGTGCGCAGATTTCTAAAGCACAAGGGTAAAACAAGGCAGAGCGCATAGCTCATGCACTTGTATTGTATGCGCATAAGGAAAAGGTGCATTTGAAGGTTGGGTGAAGGCGTGGGCAAGGAGTGCCCAGTGTTCGGTTGAAAGTGCAGTTTCGTGCAGGACTTGGCAAGGGTATCTAGGTGGCTCGGGTGAGCACCGCCCTTTGTGCAAGAGGTGCACAAGATTGTAAAAAGGCAGGGTTGCCTCTCTTTGTAATATTTGGCTAAGTGTGAGACTTGGTTTGGCAAGACACACTTGTATTGTAAACTGATATTCTTAATATATTGATTCGGGCAGACTCACATTATGGGGAGTTGCCCTCTCCTTTATACTTGTTGCAATTGTTGATGTTCTTGTTATAATTGCATGATGATAATGAATGAGTATGGGCTTCATTAAATATAAAGGATAATTGCATGTTTACTTGGTTGCGAAACAGAAGCTAAGTAATGTTAATGTGGAAGTAGGCGTAGTCCACGAATGTTAGTATTGGTGAAAAGAAAGCGTTCGGTGGTGCTGCACCTTGCTACAAGCGGTTGGAAGACTACCGCAGGCGTAGGGGTGTGACAGGTGCGGAGGTGCCGACGAGCTCCTGTCATGCCCCTACACCTATGGTAGTCTTCCAACCACTTGTAGCAAGGTGCGGCACCACCGAACACTTTCTTTTCACCAATACTAACATTCGTGGACTACACCTACTTCCACATTAACATTACTTAGCTTGTGGTTCGCAACCAAGTAAACATACATTTATCCTTCATTGGTATAAAGGATAAATGTATGTTTACTTGGTTGCGAAACACAAGCTAAGTAATGTTAATGTGGAAGTAGGTGTAGTCCACAAATGTTAGTATTGTTGAAAAGAAACCGTTCGGTGGTGCCGCACCTTGCTACAAGCGGTTGGAAGACTACCGCAGGTGTAGGGGTGTGACAGGTTGTATCAGAGCTCGGTTGGAGCTGGTGAGCAGGGTTGCTCGTGACGAAGTGACAGTGGAAGCAGGTACTTGCAGGTGAAGGAAGCTAGTTTCACATACAAGTGGAACAAGGGCCGGTTCATGGTTGCAGGGAACTTGGTGAAGCTGGTGAAAGGTTTAGCAGGGGTGAAGCTTAGTGCTTGGGCCAAGCTGAACGACAAGGCATGGCAGGTTTGGAAGAATGAAAAGGGAAGCTCTTGCTTACCTTATACAGGTTGAAGAGGTTGAAAGAAGAGAATCCCCGGATTCGAGAGAAGCTTGCAGTCTTGGAAAAGAATGTTGAAGATGAGCTTCTTTAACTTGGTTGGACAATGGAGCAAGGTGAAGTTGCAGGTTGTGCTAACAAGGAAGAAGAAGTCGTGATGTTTGAAGATGTTGTAGACATGACCATGATGGAGGATGAACTTGAGGATGATCAAGTTGGACCAGGATCGTGCGGTTTGCAGACATGGTTGGATGAGGATACTCACATGGAGGAGCCTCATGATGATGATGAAGGGCAAGGATTGTTGATTATTGCAGGACTTGTTGGGGTTGTTTGTGACGTTATGGTAGAAGGTACATAGGCCATTGACAAGGGAGGAACATGATGATCATTGTGCAGGAATGGGTAATGTTTTAGCAACATGGCTAAGTGCCCGGCATGACTCATGAACAGATTGGAGGGCACACTCTTGGGTGGACTTCTCATGGCCGAGACCAAGAGCAAGTCTTGGTGGAAACTTTGGTGGAGGAGCTATGATGGAAAGGACTCGTGATGATGATGATATGGTTGGGTGACCGAGTTCACTAGACCAAAGATTGTAGACTTGGATGAGGATGACCGATTGTTGTGATGGGTCTACTTGGTTGGACTACATGGGCAACTTAGTCATGGACATCAGGTTGGAGGCATGGAGCATGGAAGTCTTATGCAGGTACATTGTGTGGGAGCACTTGTAGAGGTGTCATGGACATCCAATGAGGAGTGCCAAGGTAGGGATATTGTGCGGATGGATTTGCTACTGTGACATGGAGACTTATTACTTATGAGTTGATGGAGAGGTTGTGCACTCTTGTACAACAAGGCCATGGACTTGGTTGGATTTGTGAGATGATTATGGAGCTCATGATGACATGAGATTGTTGTGACATTTAGGGACTTCATACATGGTGGACTTAGAGGATTTGATGCATTGAGGAGCTGAGGTCAGAGACTTTGATGCAGTATGGGATGCATACTTTCAAAGTACATGTATGGGCATGGCTTGGAAGAGTGACTTGATGTGGAGGATCGATATGAGACAATTTGGAGTGATGGAGTTACAATGATGATGATGCCTTGACTTGGGCATGGGTTGAGCCGAGACTCAACTACTTTGGACAGCATGTTGTAGATGAGATGAGGACTACTTCATGGACCTGAGCATGGCTTATATGGAGATGGATTCTTGATCGAGTTAAGGGTGTGACAGGATGCTTTGAGAAACAACTGATGGTGGCATGAGGATGTGCATTTTCATGATTGAGCGTGACAGTTGGACTGGCCATCCGACTAGTTCAAACATGAGGGAGCTCAATGTGCAAAGATGTGTTAGCATTGTGTTGGAGTATCATGGCATCAGTTCACATGATGGTGTTGCAGTGGACATGTAGCTTGATGGAGGGACCAACCTTCCATGGTGGAGCAGCATGTGGAGATTGTGACAGGGTGATCGATGATCACAGATTGATATGATCTCTGATGGATGACATACCGATGAGGTGTATACCTTGGTATGGTGGTCTTGGTGACAGATGGTTGCCAAGGCGAGACATGGTGGAGACAGTGTTCTACATATGTTGCAGTGATGTTTGCAGTATGCAGAGGAGTTGATATCATGGATGATCTTGGTGGGTGGCTACCGGGATGATATGTTGTCGAGGACGACAACGATTTCAGGTGGAGGAGGATGTAAGGTCCTTGGAGCTACGGTGCGGTTGGGCGCCGGGTGACCGTGCACGGGCGTGCGACGGGCGTGCGATAGTGCGACAAGTGGGTGCGACGAACCGTGCGTGCGGAGAGAATGCGACAAAACCTTGTGACGTTTATACGACAATAATAGAAGTGCGACGCACTTATATGGCGATTGGAGTATGGAACGCTTGGCTTAAAGCCAACTTGCGAAGGCGGGCAGACCGACTTAGAAAGTGGGTGTTAAACGTTGCGAAGGGGTGTGTAAACAAAGATATGGTGGTCGGCTGGGCGAGCCACCACCACACTTGCGAAGTGTATATACATGAGTGCGATGGAGCTGATTTCCATCATCCAACTTCGCACTTCTTACTTCTGTCTTGGAGTAGGTTCACTTGTGCGCAGTTCTGAGTAGGATGAGCGCATAGCTCATGCGCTCCTCTAGTGTGTCGCACTTGGTGAAGAACTCTTGGTGGAGAGGTGGATGCGTTGGGCAAGGCGTGCCCGAGGTGATTGTGCGGAGGCATTTGTGCGTCGACTTGGCGTGGGTGTCTTGGCGACTCGGGTGAGCACCCGCCCACCGTGCAAGTGTGCACGAAGGTGAGACGGAGGTTGGAATTGGAGGTCGTTGAGTTGGGCAGGCGGTACTACGTGTTGTGCACACGATTTGGACGTTTGTCAAGAGTTGGCAAGCGGGACTGCGTGTGGGCAAGGATACACTGTTTGGGCGTTTGCAACCAAACGAAGAGCGAACTGGCGAAGACGTGCGACGAGGTAAATGATGGGTTGGTGAGTCATGCGGCGACTATGCGGAGGTGCCGACGAGCTGGGCAACCAAATTTGCCGAAGCTGTGAAAATTTGGCTAAGTGTAAATTTGGGGTTTCCCAAGGACTTATTCTGTACATTGTAAAAATGATGATTATATAATATATTGATTTGAGCAGACTCACATTACGGGGAGTTGCCCCTCCCCTTTATACTGTTGCAATTGTTGTTGTTTTGTTATAATTGCTATGGATAATGAATGAGTATGGGCTTCATTGGTATAAAGGATAAATGTATGTTTACTTTGTTGTGAAACACAAGCTAAGTAATGTTAATGTGGAAGTAGGCGTAGTCCATGAATGTTAGTATTGGTTAAAAGAAAGCGTTCGGTGGTGCTCCACCTTGCTACAAGCGGTTGGAAGACTACCGCAGGTGTAGGGGCGTGACATAGCAAGTCCCTGCCTCTGCTACCTGGGTTAAACTAGTTATATACGAGCCTGACATCGTTAATTATAAGTAAATATGAAACAAAGATCATAAATAAAGCAGTGATGGTGGAGGAGACGTGGAGTTTATTGTGTGGATGCATATTCTGGCTCCTACTTGCAAGTAGAATCGGAAGGCACTACGGCGGAGATTTCTATGGATGTTGATCGCGCGGAGAACAAAACGATTTTAGATACCAGTTTTGAAAACATACTAACATTCTTGTTTTGACATCATAACCACAAATTGATTGAAGACTCACAATCCTTGTGACTAAAGATGGCCTGAAACATGTTATAGATGGAAAGAAACAACAAGAATCAACCTACCTACAACATTGTTTCAAGGTTGTAATACAACTTTGAAATTAAGAAAAATAGGTTCAATATTCTGATTCCTTGAAAACCATATGTGAATAAAGGCAATCAGACTATGGTACATTAATATTTTTATCATGCAGAAAAGTTGCTAAGTCGGGAAGTTGTCATGAAGTATAGATCGGGTCGTGCATCAAGACATAATTCATTGTCCTAGCACTTTTACGCGTTTATCACTTTATAAAGTTTTGGTATTTAGTATTATTCATTTCAAAATAATACAAATTTTATGTTCAAATGCAACATAATCTTGATCTTGTCATTTAAATATCATTTTAAATATTTTAATGTTCAAAATGGATCTTGCGGTCCACCAAGAAATCTAGTTTTCCGGTGTTTTACTGCCGCATTGAATTAAAGTTACAAATTTTCTTTAAATCAATATATTATTTTAAAAAGTATGATTTGAAAGATTTCAATTTATTTCGGCTGAAAAGTATGGTTTGAAAGATTTCAATTTATTTCGGCTAATCTACTTTCTTATTCTTACAAATATGGAGCAGTGAAAAGACATGTTTCCTTCTGATTGTTATCATTAGATAGTGCAAATGGAAGTCACTTTATCAGTCCAATTTATTGGAAGCAAATGAATTTGTAGGTGACGTTTTTAAGTATTTTTTTAGGCTATATGTTAATGTACTTTTCGCCGCTGTGCCGGGTTATGGTTTTTTCTAATTTCCAATTTTTGCCTCGAAAAACAGATATTACACCTTTTCGTCTTACAAATCCATGGAATCACAGTCTCCGAGCAGCAAGAAAGACACACTGATTCCATCACTCTGCAGCAGCAAAAGAAGAATTTTCTAAGAACAAGAGTTCAATGAAGTTTTGTGCGTTTAGGGAATGCGAAGTTATAACAGAGTAAATCTGTAAAGTAATTGCAAAAAATACTTAGAAGAAAAGTGGTTTACGTTAATCTGCGGAGCTTGTGGACTGGAAAGTCGAAAACCGCACAATTGCAAAGGCAAACGATTTCCATACCAGTTCACTGTTATGGTGTATGTGCTCATTCTCTTACCGTTATCATTTCCATTTCTTCAGCGCAGCACCCACTTCCAGCACTCCTTAATCGCCGTTCTTTTCTTCGTACGCTCCCAGGAAAGTCTGAGAAGGGGCCCCACGAAGGGCCATAGTGGGATGCATGAGTCATCATCCCATGATGGCCAGTCAAGTCAAGTTGTAAATTAAAATGGTTTTTTCTGTAATGCTATTCCTTGATATGCTCCATGCCCACAGCAAATTCAGAAACCGGATATGAGATTTCATACTAATATATAATGGCTTTCCTAAAAAGTCTTTCAACCCGTAAGGGGCATAGAACAACGGCATGAAACGGTCACTGATACACGTGTTTTATAAGCAAACCTCAACACAGCCACGTATCTCTCATGCCATGAACATGAACCAATATGCATATCAAATGTCTTATTCTGGATCTGACGTGCATGCATACCAAATGTCCAGATTGGGAGGCTTTTATGTCACGTTCGATGAAGGGCAACCTGCATGCATACTGAATAATGTGACAACCAGATCAATGCGAAGGCAGGAAACGTGAAATTTTGTAGAGTAATGCACAGTCTAGGCCTATAGTTGTTAAGCTTCAAAGTGCAGAGTCGACGAAAATTGAACAGATTGCTTTCAGTCCAGAGAGACCGATAAGCTGATCCTTACCCCGATGTTCATTAAGGATTTCAGAAAGAAAGTGCCACAGCGTTTGCAGAACGTCCATGGACACTGGTTATGCCGAGATAGAGATGCGAAAGGGGTTTCTTCATACCAACGTTTTATTCCATATCCATTCAATCTGTAGCCTGATTTGTATAAAATTGAGAGTATAAACTCTGTCATGCATACACTGATGCCAATTATTGCAAATCTATAGTGATGAATTTGCTGCAAAGGTTCATAAATATTGATACACTTTTGGCAAGTTTGGCTCGGTATTTTGGCAGGGTGTGCTTATAATTATGATTCCTCTTTTGTCTAGATCTCACTTGAAGTGCCATCTGGTGGTCTGTTTTTGTAACAGATATCTGGGGAGACAGTTGGCGCAAACAAAAATGGCGCAAACATCAGATTGAGGAGCTCAAAACCTTTTCTGGACGCTTGGAGTTGCTTCAAGAGGAATGTAAGTTGTGCATAAAAGACCTAGAAACTGCAAACGATAAATATAATTCTTAAAATACCATATTTCTTGGCTTTCTACGAAGCTTTCCAGTAGAGCCACTCATTTATATTTCTTCTGTTATATTAGCTTCTAATCATGCCTAAAGCCCTGTACACAAAGTCATGTTTAATGCCTTTGCTAAGCCATACTGTTGGGCATGTTGCAGAGGTGGCTTATGCTTGTTAATATTGTGGAACTATTTGATACCCGATTGATATGCATATCATGGGCTTTATTGATGAATTTACTTTTCATAATTTAGGTTTCATATACACTAATAACACAGGCCTTTCGGTCATATTTGATATTCCTTGAAAATTTTCATGGCTCATCTGTAATTAGCTTCGTTTTTGTATTTGCTTTTGAAGATCTGAACCAGGTAATGCATTTGTTTTTTTCAAGGTCTAATGGGTTATGGATAACGAATCATATAAGTGTTGGAATAATGTAAAAATGATAAGTCTGTGTTGCGAGTTGGTGATCCCAATTATTTGGATTTAAGTACCTGTACAGGATCTATTCCACCGTTACCTGAAAGTAGTTCTGATGATGAAGATGTTGCCGCAGAGGAATCATTAGTCAGACAGCAAGTAACTGAGGATACGACGAGTCCAAATGTGGCTGTCCAAGTTCGTCGCCTCATCAAGACATTCCCTGGTATAAGAAATATGGTTGGTTGCTGCAAATGCAGAAAAACGGCTCCTCATCATGCTGTAAAGGTATATTAACACATAAGAATGGCATTGGATACCTTATGATTCATTCTCAACATTTTTACATGAAAGAGCAGAATACAACTGAAGATTGATGAAATGGAGCTGGGAAAACAACCACAATCAACTGCCTTACCAGAATTACACCAGTAATAGCGGGTGACGGTAATTTTCTATAACCAGATGCTTTTCCCTTAGCTTTACTTTTCCATATATCATCCTGGATTACAAAACAAATTTGATTGAATGTAGCTTGTGAAAGATATGGCAAGGATCATAAGTTATCATTAGAATGGTCTGTTATCTTGCTTTGAGAATGCTTAATAACTTCTTGATGCATAATGACTCTTCTAACAGTCATACAAATGTCTAGGCTATCAATAGTTCAAAATTCACATAATAGGCCAGTTTATTTGTGGAGGGCAAAGGAACTTTTGCAGCGGCTGGGAGACTGCAGTGAACAACATCCAGTTCGACAGAAGCAAGCTTGGAAGGTGCGAATGAAAGCGGCTGCCCAGTTCTGGCATAACGGAATCGCTCGACTTAAAAGGAGAGGAGGAGCAGAATAAGGGACACCGGAACTGAAAGCTCCGGCTCGGGAAGTCAATCAGACTGTAGAAGGAACTTGTCCAGCTTGTGAAGCCAACTATAAAGAAAGTCGTCTGAGGGATTTTCCTTCACTGCAACAAAAATAACATACAGGAATGGGATAACATACAGGAATGGGAAAACCTGCTGTAAGGTAGTCGAACGTGCTGGGTGGCTCCTCCAGAAATGGTCGTTGATTGAACCAGGCGACAAAGCAGGCGGGTTGGATTGTCCTTCCCTTTGAGATCTTACGGTAGTCGAGATGCGAGGTCGTTCCGCTACCCCGCCAAGGAAGGTCGATGTGAGAGTAGCTCTGAGAGAAGATGCAGACGGAGGACCAGGAATGAAATGCTAACTGGTATCGCATACGGGAAGGAATGAAATGTTAACTCATATCACAGACACGAGGGCAGTACATGCAGTGGCCATGTGTCGCCATGTGCTATCTGGTCTAGCCACCATCACACTGTAACCTGCCTGGGCCAATCGCCATGTACTGTAGCCAAATGCATTCAGCAACCTGCGCATGTATATATGTTTAGCTGACTTAACATTTAATGTCCTCTAATAATGCTAACATTAGTTTAGGTTTTACAATTTACAAGTCTGAAAATATAGGACTAATAAATATAACCTATTGTTTTAGGTTCGGTTTAGCTTTGGTCCTCGGGAAGAGGCCAAATAACACAATGAATTAATATGTCTCTAAAAATTTTGTTTATAAATAATGAACCCTCGTTTCGATTAATATAGTCCATGCCTACCGCAGGGACTAAAAAAGATGAATTAAATTAGATAACAACCTAATACATTAGGTGATATAATTGATATGCAACATCTAATCATTTTATTTGAAATTAATGGATGATATCCCATTGAAAGCAATTCGAGAAAGGTTCATTTCTCTTTTTCCATCTTAAAAAAATTGAATTAAATTAGATAACAACCTAATACATTACTTGATATAATTGATATGTAACATCTAATCATTTTATTTGAAATTAATGGATGACATCCCATTGAAAGCAATTCCAGAAATAATGACAATGAAATGATTATAAACTAGCATTTGCACCACATGTTGCAAAAGAAACGCCGTAAAGCAATGATATGAAAAACAATAGCATAGAAGAGAGAAGTCAAAATTTTATGCAAATGACATAAGAAACAACAGCATAGAAGAAAGAAGTCAAAATTTTATGCAATTTTGTTTCTTTACCGGTGTTTATTTTTTATCATCAACAAATGGCCAATTCGAGGCAATGCTAATCTACATTTTTGACAAAGAAAAATCAATAAAAGTCAAAAACAATTATGGATCTAGAATTGAATCTCAACACAGAGGTGTGCCTTACTGTCTAGCATGTATGAGTGGATATCACAATGATACTTTTCAGAACATTATATACCTTAGTGTCAGACAAGGGATGAACAAAGAGGAATCCCAGATAAAATGGAGACTTCTGGCTTATTTTAAGTTTGATACATTATAAGTGCTACATGCTTTTTCCAACCCTAGTGTTGCTTCTGATCCTAAAAGAATTCCACAATGTTCTGATTTTTATTGAGAGCTGAGAAAGTGTTAAAACATGTGTACAAACTCATAACGTTAAAGAGGAGTATACTATAAATATAAGATTTATCCCACGTGTCTATCTAGTCCTGTCAGCAAATCTAAAATAACTGATCTTACCATTGGTTTAGGAGCCTATAATACAATTGGATGGATATAAACTCAATTACATCTTAGAAATCATGGGAAGACAATCATATGGATGGAAATGATAAACATACATAAAGTTGAAAAAAGTGAATGCATCATTGCTTGTGTGCAGCATAAGGACACCCACAGGGAGATATATTTTGAATAACATCACTCCTTGGAAAAATCAAAGAGAGTGTATGCAAATTGTCACACAGAATAAGCCATGACGTTGTCGAGAATAACATGTTGTTAAAAATTAAGTACCTTATTCTTCAAATGATCAAAGTATTATCCAAACTTATATTGTTCTAGAATCTATTAGTTCCAACGATGTTTAAATTATTCTTCATTGTGGTTGTCTTTTTATTTTTGGTGTTAATAATAGTTTGTATCTTATACCAGGAAGGTCAGACTTTTATAACTTTCTAGGTCCGGTTTTTATTTCAAGCCTTTTAAAAGTCTTTTGGTTAGTTTAAAAAGTATGCTGTAATTTTGTCGTAGAGTCCTCTATTACCAGAAAGCTGACCGATAGACTGGTTTTTGCTTCTGTTCACCAAATCGCTCTGCACTTACACTCAGCCTGTATAAGAAGTTGCATGTTTTTTTTTATATTAAGAACATATTGAGAACTTGAATGATATCTACTTAAAACTTGAGAGTCAATATTATGTTTGGTGGTTCAATAAATCCCTGTAATTTTCATTCAACCAATTTTCATGATTTTAAAAAAAAACAACAACAAATACAGACACCCAAACCTTTAGAGTTCATAACATTTTTCCAAAATTTTTATCCCATGCTTCAAACATAACTGCGGGAGGATTCGCCCAATCACAAAACAGTGCTGCGTTGAAACTTTCCCAGTAACAAAACAACTTTCCTCTGCACCAGGTACAAAATTATTCTGCCATTTTGGTCATCAATGTCGATCAAAATAGTGCAGTAAAAATTGCAGACAAGTACAAATAACATTTTCCTCCAATGAAAAGCAAGTGGCTCCTTCATAGCAGATTGAAATTGCAATACTCCAAAGACAGATGAAACAGTGATAGAAGGAAACAATGTGGCTCATGGATTTTTGGGTTGCAACTGTCTGAGAATTTTTAGTCCCGTTTCTTCCCGTTGAATTCTTCACCATCATCAGGGAACAACAACAATGTAGAAGAAAATCACGCATTAGAAGATTGCATAGTAACCAACCTTTGTTTTTGGATTAATTGATTGTATCTGGCAGCCATTCGTCTCCCTGTATAAAGTTTCCAACAGTATACATTCCTACATTTCTCTCAGGTATCTGATTAGACCATGTCGTTCTTCCAGAAATCTTAGCCCCCGGCCCATAATTCTGGTATTCCCCATAGTAAAGCGTGTTAAGAGCAAAGTCCTCTATCCACGGCATCCATCCCTCAGGGCTAATGGCCTCTCCCAAATATGAATTTATGCAGATTGCTCTGGAGTACATCTTCCATGGCTGACCCAAATAGCCTTTGTAAATTTTTGGGTTGGCATAGTAAGCCCTCATATATTCTTCAGTTCCATTGATAGTGCAGTTATGGAAAACAAATCCTGTGGGCTCGGCTGGATCTGTTCGACCCTGTGCAGTGACAGGATCTGATGATCCTTTGTCTGAGTTTATTTGACGAGGACGCAGCAGAATGAGACAGTTTTCAAAGATGGCTACCGAGTCTCCAAATATGAAGTCAACAGTGCCTTCTATTCTGCAGTTTCTATAGAACTGACGAAGAATATGAGTGTACAATGTATCCTGGTGGCTAAGAAAGGCACAGTTGTAGAAGGCAGAGTGATCACTATCTACTCTTAGGGCTACCGCTTGTTGACTACCTGGCCCTGCTGCATTTTCGAATGTTATATCCCGTGCTAAGAAGCCATCAGCATTTACAGCTGCAATTGTGAAAACAAATAAATTAGCAATCCTCAACATCTAAAACAAGATTTAGTGGGATCGAGGAATATGGATTGATTGAATTTTCCTTTGATAAGAGTTCAAAACCAAAGAACGATGGTAATTGTAAGTATTAAATTCCGTCTTTGTTTAGAAATAGCATACACATATTTATCTAGTTATCAGAATAAACAGAGGATCCGATTTTAGCATATGCCCATTGAAATTTCTCAAACTTACAAACCCCAATGCATGTTGAAAGACATTACACCTATCATATGAAAGGGTTCCAAATATCTTATTCTTAAAATGTAAAATGATAATTAATTTTTTTTGCTGCTTTAATAGGATGAAAGAAGTGCAGAATCTGCAAAAATAAATGTTATTGCTCTCTTCTTTTCAGCAACCTACAATCTGAAGAAAAGCATTATTGCTTCCCTTGCAAATGACGGATTGCATTCCAAGCACTGCTGGATTTTGATTGTTTCCTTCTCCTCTCATTTGTATTTTGTTGATGCTTTCTAGATCAGCATTCCTTTGCAAGGGAATTAATCTGGGTTGAACTCAAGTAGAAAATTTCTCTCTCATTAATTGGATGGTCATTTTCACAATTGATTGTCTCCAAAGAAGTCTTGTCAGCCAAATCTCTACCTTTCCTCAGGCTTTTAAGTTTAACCAGCATGCAGGCCCTCAGTGTTGTGGTTTGGCATTTTTATCCAGTAGTTCTTAGCAACATGGCAGAAAGGGCACACTTTATGTCCATGCAGAAGGAATTGGAAGCAATGGTAGTGGATTCCTTGGCCACAGAATTGAACAAGCGTTTAAAGCCCTTTGGGTTCTGCAAGAAGACCCATAAAAATCTGCAAATGTATCAAAGAGAATTGCTTCCTAGATCATACTTGTACAATAAGTGATCATAGTAGAAGGTCATTTGATTGTGAAACCGTTGTGGGATTCAATCCAAGTGACCTGAATTTACTGTAGATAGACGTCCTCTTTGATATCCATGTTTATCTCCATTCAGGGGCTAGGATGTCACTAGGGCATCTAGAGAATAGCTAAAAGGAGGGAGGCACTCTTTGAAGAACTGAAGACGCCTTTAAAAAAACATCACATTCGCTAGACAAAGGGGCCTGTGGAGGCAATCTAAAAAAGGCAAAGGGCCAGATAGGAGTTTCCCGTGAAGAAAGAAGACAAGTCCAAAAATGCTCTCAAGGAAAAAGGGATGAATGCCAAACTGTTTGTACAATGGGTTATGGAACTGTTTGTTTATGCTAAATCATACACTGTAGCATGAGGAATTGGACTGTCTCAGCCTGCGCGCAGTCAGGTGGTAACGAGGTAGGCCCCAAGATTTCAACACCATATAGTACTATAGGTCTGTTAATTGTGTCAAAAAATGCATCTCAGAAGAGATGTCCTGAAAATGCATATGGAAGTATTGTCGGTCAAGCATGGAGAGAGACCTATAACCCTTTCTAAGTTTGGGTTGAAAGACATGCCTTAAGCTAAACCTAAGGGCTATGGATCAGATCCCATAGATGTATAAGCAATGGTAATCTCCACCTCGCTTCCTTTGAAGAAGAAGTGGAAGTTTGTTAGGGTGCTCTTGGATATTTAAATCACAACCTCAGTTTCACTAAGGTTCACCACCATCATTCTATGACCATCACATTGGCAGGGGCATCAAGCTATCTCTGAATGTCCCTAGGGGAGGAGGCTAAAAGGATCAGATCCTCTGCAAATAAGAATAAGGTAAACAAAACATGGTGTAAAACGTAAACATCTCCCTTGTGGAAGTACTCGCTCGGTTATGCTCTAACCCATTAATGTATATCCCATGGAATTTCATGAAAGCAACTATGAGACACTCAAAGATGCCAATTTCACGTAGTCTCCAGAACGATAATTCCCTTGGAACAGAGTCCAAAAGCCTTCTGAAAATCCACAAAGCAACAGGACTTTAGATGAGGGACGTCAGCTTCCTTGATAATAGCACACAGGCTAAAAATGTGGTCACTAGTTTCATAATCTCTTCTAAGACTTGGTTGCCCCATAGCTTTGAATTTGTTCCTCTCTATATGTTGAGAAAGCCACACGTTCACGCCCATAACATAGAGTTCGACAAAGGCACGCCCAATCATAATATTCCTGTAATTATTTCTATCAGAAATATCCTTCAATTGGAAGATGGGGTGGATGATATTTTGAGACCATGAAGAGGGAAAGCCAATGCAAATTCAACTTGCAGACCTTACTCATCTACTTCTTTGCGGACCTAATACATTACTTGATATAATTGATCTGTAACATCTAATCATTTTATTTGAAATTAATGGATGACATCCCATTGAAAGCAATTCCAGAAATAATGACAATGAAATGATTATAAATTATATTACATGCATAAGAAATATCAAACGAAAATATGGTAAAAATAAATGCCCGACGATATTATCAACCTACTCTAACTCGCCCTCGTGGCAAAGAAACTTATGAGATGATTCAGATGCAGTCTAACCAATTGAACTAGATTATCTAAGAATTCAAAGATGAAAATTCAGGAATATAACATCCACATTTAAGACTAAACTTGCTAAATTGATGATAAAACAAAGATAATGGAATAATTCGGAGATGACATTTCAAGAATATAACATCCAGGAGTAAAAATTCCCTTGTCCTTATCGTCTGCAAAAATATGCCAACCGACCTTCGAAATGTCCCCATCTTAAATGGTAGGCCAAGATGGGAAAACTGCCATCACCCCATCATAATCCAAAGTCCTCTAGAAGCCAACCACAGAGGAGTTCGAAATGTCCCCATCTTAAATGGTAGGCCATGATGGGAAAACTGCCATCACCCCCGTCATAATCAAAAGTCCTCTAGAAGCCAACCACAGGGGAGATGCACTGTGGAAATTAATTGAACAAAACCCATATAACGGACCGAGAAGAAATTAATACACCAACCCAGAATTAAAATTAATACACCAACATAGAAATTAACACACCAAGCTAACACACCAAACTCGAGGGAGAAATATGCCGGATCCATAATAAATGTTTCACGACATCTAAGTAGTAAAAACAATAAAAAAAAATTTTAAAACCTCAGATCGCAGCTTGTCGAGAATAGAGTTAGAAACCTTGGCTATCTTCAATGAAACAGTGGCCCCCCCCCACTGGAAGAACGCCTTGAACATGGACTACATAAATTCTTCATTCAGTACAAAATTACAAATCACCATCCACTTCGTAAGGGAATAGACAGTATACAATACAGAAACCCGAAGCTCCTCGGATACTGAATGTATCTCAAATCTATACGAGGAAAAAATAGCTCCGAAAGTATTTATGAAGGTTAAGGAAGTGCAACAGACTATAATGAGAATGCTGAAACTTACGGTCAATGCAGAGGAGACTCTTAGAAGTGAAAAATGCAATACCTGTAAAACCCACTGTCAATGCAGAGGAGACTCTCAGAAATTAAAATAGCAATATCTGTAAAGCCCTTTTAAAACAGTGAAAACCTCCAGATGGTAATTCTCCTATGACTTAACCAAACCGACTCCGGAATCTTGGATAGGAGAAAAATGATAGAGGACGAAAATGACCCAATCACATAGAAAAATATTCGTAGCAAGCACCAGCAACAACTGCACTATATGACACTGTATCATCACTAGCCTCAACAACAACTCCCTCCCCCCTCAGCTATTACCTAGTCTCCAGTTTGGAAAACTACATATCCCATTTGTCTCTAGACAGGAAAAAGGAGAAGAGAATGCATTGTAAGGAGAAGAGAACGCGTTGTTATTGCCTGCATCTTCTTTCTGGTTTTACAGGGAATGACATATGCGACAACACTCTTGGCCATGGCATACGCCAACCGAACTCTCTACGCGCGTAAAGAAGAAGTATTAGTCGACAAGGGATGGAAATGAGTGAATCGATGAACAACAACGCCAACAAAGAGAAGAGCAGAGGAATATGAAAAAAATGGGAAAAGGAGACATGCAATGCAAATTATGACAACTCCTCGATCGATGAATTACAGGGAATTGCTGGCCAAATGATGCGACCAATGTGAGAGGTTATACTGTGACGAGCATGAAAGTCCTCGCGAGATTGTGGCCATTATTTCGAAGAGTAGACGGGCAATATTTGGATGCCATCACTTGAGATGGCTTAAATTTGAGTAATCTTCCTCTTATTTCTCCATACTTCTACATTATTCTTTGCTTTTATAATTACATTTTTTCATTAATATATTAAGTTCACTTCATATCATTATTACATTGTTCAGATCTACATCATTATTCATATGTAATTATGTAGAAATACCAACATTATCATCATCAATGTAGCGGAATATAAAGGAATAGTAGAAGAAAAACATGCACACACATAAAAACACTAAGATTAGTCTGAGACCAACGAAAAACCCACTATAGAGAAAATTGTTGCAAATCTTCTTCTTCTTACATTGTCATCAAATGATTCAGCAAAAGAGAGTACAATGATCCATAACTTTATCTATAAAACAAAACAACTATGATATCCATGAAAGAATTTTAATCATGCTTGAAAACAAAACCCTGATTCTGATTATTGTAATATGTTGTCACTCACTGTAGACAACTACCATTGGGTACTACTATCACTGTTTTTGAACAGTGTGCAGAATTTTCGGAGTACTAAAATCTCATCGATAGGCATGAAGAGTTGTGGGAACATCTATAGTAGATCTGGACTCTCTTTGTGAACTGTATGCGAGCATCTATAGCAGCCTCGATGCTCTGAGACCATTTTGTACATGTGTCTCGGGTCAAACTCATCAAATCTGCTCCAAAACCCTCATGCGCTCTCTTCGAATTGCTATGCATATGTTTAGGATGACCTTGACACTCTCAGGACCACTCTGTCCCATCCCCCGTGGACTAGTACCTTCATATATGCCTTTGAAACCCTCGATGCTCTCATAAGATTTTGTGCCAACGTTTATGGGTCTCTAGAAGCTGTCATAATCTTATATGTTAGCGTCAAGGGACTAAAATGCCTAGTTATGTGCCAGTGTCCATGAACTAGAAAGTTGTAAATCAGTGTGAGCTTCAACCCTCACATTTCGAACCCTTGTGCGAATTTTCCTCCGATAGAGCTGTGTGAACCAAGACAGTAAGAGAAGAGAAGATGGCTTAATCAATGTATCCAATTGATATCAAGGTCTCTTCTATTTATAGGTTCTCATGAAGGCCCACTTGGGGTTGAGGCTAACCTAAGAAATTACACATGTGGTTAGGGCCGACCCATTCCTTAATACATGTATGAATAAAATAATTCAAAACTCAACTTTTGCTTGTCCTAATAAGGTGATCTTTAGGTCGATTATGGTCATCCCAAAAAGAGAAATCTAACGCAATCATCATATTGGTCATTTGAGCCATCCAAGGTGGAATTTGACCGTAGTTGCAAAAATTAACACTCCCTATCAACTAGGGAGAATTCCACCTACCAATATCTGTCCATCGATCAATATGCCATTCTAGAATCTTCAAGTATCATCACATATCATCTTTTTCATGTAGTCATCATGTCATGTCCATCTGAAGTGTCTCATCATCACAAAAAATCTATGTACATCACGATCTATCCTTTGTTTATTCCTACTTACCTCTTGATTGTTCCTACTCATATGTTAAACATTCCCAAATCTAGAAGAAGACGAATTTGTTACTAGAGGGGAGCTCAAACCACCACCCTCTATCCATAAATATACTATCTGAAATCTCTATCAGTGGACTACTACTCGCATCATCATCAATCATCATCAGAGATCATATCATCACAGAGCACATCTCAACCTAGAACCACATCGGGGAACACATCTCGACCCAGAATCTCATGCGGGAGCTATACATCTACAACCCCATATTAAGCAATAGGATATCCAAACACATAGGGGGAGCGCATCTCGACCATAGGATCTAATCAGGGAGCTCAATCTGAACCTGGAATCACGTAGGGTTATCTCAACCAATCCTATTCCCTAATGATCTTCCCATCGATGACCCTCAATATTCATGTGGTAGAACACTTGCATCATAATCAACTTGGGTTGTACACCCCAAGTACACCCTCAACTCATTGACCAAATGAGGATTGGTATTCCTGGCAAGCCGACGTGCTAGTAGGAATGATGCCAACAAGGGTACAATCTGCAATGACCGAACAAGGAAGCAATATTCTCTAACCCTATGAAGGTATGGGGGCAACATCTTCAACCCTATGAGTAACAGATAGGGGTCATACCCTATTTTCTAGAGTTCCATCAACCCCAACAGTCTCCATCTCAATTCCTCACCCTTGGAGGTTAGATAGGGTGGAAGATTTGGCTCAATGTCCTCAATCAATGCTTCTCTCATCATACTCAAATCTGGTATTTTCTTGTCTCGATAGAAGTTGTTTCTTATTCATACATTGCATCAAATAAAATACCATGTCATAATATAAATAATCATATAAATCAAAAAAGGATACCATAATCATCCTCCCTCTCAAGTAGGTGCCAACCACAAGCCTGAGCTTGTTTCGAACAGTTTCACTATCTCAATATATGAGTGTATCTCGGTCACAATTATAAATATGGCACTTCTTACTAATTAGACCACCATGTATCCATGTCATATCCAGATTATCCTCACAAAGCTCTCAAAGGAGCTTCTTCATCCTGCCACACAGCTAGCCATGTGAGCAACATCATGTTCAACCTCAGTCATGCTATGGACCTGTCATCCAAGATATCATGGTAGATATTAAAGCAACATCCAAATGTGCTTAACAACGATAATCTCAAATATCAGCAATACATTGATCTAGTCACATATCATAGGAGAAATATATCATCCTAAAAAATGGAACACCTCATGTAGATATTTCAAATCAGGTTTGGTTGCAACACTATGTGAATGAAGCAACTCAGTCATGAATTTATGTAGGTTCTGTGAACATCATACATATACATATGGATGTTCAAAATGGATCACCAATTCTTTAATAAATAGTCGGATGCCATGTCAAGTTCAACAACATCTTTGAAACTCAAATCGGAGTATCCAAGGATTTTCACTTTCATTATTCAAAAACATTTTCCAATAGCTTTGGGATATAGAATTTATTTTCCACATTCGATAAATCTATTAATCATGCTATGATACATCATTTCGAGCTTTATAAGCCATTTCCCTCTCATTTAGATAATTAGAGGTTCATCACCTATTAAGAGTAGACCATCAGGATATAAAACCAAAACCATAATCAAAATCAAAGCATACCTTCGAACTCATCATCCTTACTTCATCAAATTACAATCAAATATAGACATATTTGGATAGAGGATCTTTCTTCATGCAATGATATAAACATAATTCCTTACAAAGCGAGCATAATCAGCCTTACATAAATCAATGTTATAGCATCACATCAACAAAGTAAGCTTATCAAAGTTTAGAAGTCAGATCACAGCCATTATCAAAACCATCAATATCAGAATATCAATACTTTTATCCGGGTGAAGGGGAGAGCTCATATCAACTCATGACTTCATTTATTATTATGCTAACAAGTTGTCATCAACCATGTATTATCAATCCGAACTTCTAAATTCATTCTCATAATCATAATACAATTCATTTCTGTCAGTAAGTGTAAATGCATACACCAACGATGATTCATGTAGGTTTGGATTTCATGCTGGATCACAACTATGAGTACCTCAACCATTGAGCTAGGAACAAGGAGGCCAATACAAAATCATTTTTCTAAATACCCATATATGTCATTATGCTCACATAGCATAGACATTAGGGAAAATCAACAATCATCAAATCACATCATTGGACATTAGGTCAAGTCCAAATTTTTTTATCGTAGAAAGATCTATAGTCAAAGCATGTCTCAATCATCAATTTAAAGTTATTGTCAGTAATTATGACAAAACATTGTTCATCTATATTAATCAATGAAATCATGCCAACCTCTTGTAGCACAAACATAGTGACATATCTATATGTATTTCCTAGTCACGTGAAAATACATGTTCAGTCTACATGTTCTTGTTATGGAAGACATTCAATATTTTCCTAATTGTAGATCTTGCTATCTACAACACATATGTGGAACTAACATCTTCGAGGTGATCATTCATGCACAATACTTCATTTTTATGTCATCAACAATTTAACCCAACAACATCAGAAATCATATTATAAAGGCAGAATATGTGACAGACACCTTCATTTAGAGTTCATACAGCTTCATAAAGCATCAAATGATGGTTAATTGTAGTCAAACCCCTAGACTCTCCCTCCAAGTTATCATGGGAGGAGATTTAGATGCTTGGACACTCTCTGGGCCTTAGCATGCGTGCTTCTAGGGATGAGATCTCCCAGATCCGTGACTGCGTCTGTAGTTGAAACCATAATTTTTGTACGGGTTTCAAATATGAGACTCTACTGCATATCAATACTATCATATGCACATAAATCATACTTAACAACACATAATGAAAATAGTAATATGAGCATGAGTCTTGAGAAGAGATTCTCCCTCTGATTAGGGATCTACTTCATTCATCTTCATTCATGTCATCATCCTATCTCTACTAGAGTCATGAAATAGTATATTTGTTATATGTCATTAACATATATCTATCATGGTTATTAGCACCATGACATCAATCTTTCATCAAAGGTTAGACTCCAAGAAGCATATTAATGCATCATATCTCTGATATTATGAACAGTTTCTATCAAGTCACTCCATCAAGTTAGGGCATTCAACTTTACCATATTTCATCAAGACATGACCACGGTAGGTAAGAGATATAGAATATCAATCTCATATTGATACCTTTAACATCAAGGTTTTCATGCTTATCATGATCAATAAGATCAAGTAAGGTCATTCAATAAAACTTTACCAAAACAATGAGAGTGAGAATCTCTCTTTCCATATGCTTTCATCATGCTTATCTCAAGCATTACCAGTAGTATGAACGAGCTATTTTTCTATATGAAATCCATCATGACAAGTTTCAAGAGTATCATTTGCTAGAGTAAAGGTGTTATCCTTCTTTATAGGATCAATATTTCCAACAAATGTATGTCATCCAATGATCAAGTGTGTCAATGTATCAACATTAGATAGTCTCATAGAATTCAAGTAGATCAAAATTTTCAACACCAAGTGCATCATTTCATCATAGCAAACATGGACCCAAGTTTCTTTCATATGCATGTATGAGAAATAAAATAAAGAGACATTCTCATCATACCTTAGGGCTTCCATAGCCATCAATATTATTGCTGAAATACAACATACCATGCATACCTTGCGGTATTCGAATATCTGTTCACCTTCTCATGGGAAGCTTGTATTGCTTATCACCTTTTCGTCAGATGCCTCTTTACTTCTTTCCAGATTCAACTTTTCTTTCCTGCATTGCAAATGATCATCAAGAAGGATCTACTCATCACATCTCATCGAGGAGGTTAGAATCATCCATATACTCAAATATATATGCAGGAAGTACAAAAAATAAACAGAATCATGAGATCCATAAATCTAAACAAAAGTAAGAGGCATCATAAGTCAATAAATACTTATATTCAGTGAAAGGTGATCATCTCCCTCATGAACCAATCTTCAAGAGCCATCAATGTCCATGGTCCTTATACCAATATTCCCTTTAGTTATCCAACCATGCCTGCTAGGGATTACCCATCTAGGTTTCATCTCTCATATTGTTTCCACAATTCAGGGTTTCATCTCCACTCCTAACCTCATAAAATCCATCAGCACTTAATAATCAAGATACATGGGCTTTTCCTCAAACCCTATAATTCTTTTAGGTCTCCACCATCCTCTTATTTATTTCATCAAAGGTGTCATCATTGAGTTGATCTCCATGGATTTTCTTGAGCCCATATCTGATACGATGTTAATTTTTCATAGGGATATATTATTCTTTGATTTTATAACTGCATTTATTCATTAATACATTGATTTCAGCTCATATCATTACTACATTATTGAGATCTACACCATTATTCATCAACATATGTGATTGTGTAGAAATAACAACATCATCATTAGCACTAGAGTGGAATATAAACGAATAGTAGAAGAAAAGAATGCAAACACATAATGACATGGTCTGAAACGAGGGAAAAACCCACAATGGTGAAAGCCCTTGCAAATACTATTCTTCTTATATCATCATCAAATGATTCATAAAAAGAGAGTACATTGATCCATAACTTTATCTATGGAACAAAACAACTATGATATCCATGAAACAATTCTAATCATGCTTGAAAAAAAAACCTGATTCTGATGATTGTAATATCTTGTCATTGACTATAGACAACTACTGGGTACTACGATCAATGTGTTAGACACTGGTGAACTCTGTGTGGAGTCTTCTAAATAATGAAACCTCATCTTTGAGTCATCAATGTAGGCAAGAGGAGTTGTGCGAGCATTTATTGTAGATTTGGACACTCTCTTTGAATTGTATGCCATTTTCTATGGTAGCTCAAACGCTCCCAAACCATTTTGTGCATGCATCCAAGGTTAAACTCATTAGATATACTCCAAAACCCTTGGAATCTCTCTTCCAGTTGCTATGCATGCGTCCGGGACA
This sequence comes from Pinus tabuliformis, assembly GCA_031772625.1. Lineage (NCBI taxonomy): Eukaryota > Viridiplantae > Streptophyta > Pinopsida > Pinales > Pinaceae > Pinus > Pinus tabuliformis. The sequence goes on along the minus strand of CM062811.1, from coordinate 84,051,608 downwards.
ACCTCAACGCTCTTAGGACCACTTTGTGCGAACGTTTGAGGACCGATACCTTCAGATCTACCTCTAAAACCCTAGACACTCTCATAATATTTTGTGCTAGCGTCTATGGGTCTCTAGGCGCTCTCATAAGCTTATGTTCTAGCATCTAAGGACTAAAATTGCTTGTTTTGTGCCAACATCTAGGAACTAGAAAGCCCTAGATAAGTGCGAGGTTCAACGTGAGATTTCAAATCCTTCGTGGAGCTTTCCTCGACAGACCTATGCGAACCAAGACAATAAGAGAAGAGAAGATGGATTTATCATTGTGTCCAAATGAGCTTGAGGTATCTTATATTTATAGGCTTTAATGAGGGTCCACTTGGGTTTTTACACTAACTATGTAGTTAGGCATGTGGTAGGTCTGGCCCATTCCATAATACACTTATGAATAAAATAAATCCAAACTCAAATTCTGCTTATCTAGATAAGGTGATCTTTAGGTCCATTGTGGTCCTCTTGAAAATAAAAATCTAATGCAATCATCATATCAGTCATTTGCGTTGTCTAAGGTGGAATATGATTGTAGTTGCAAAAATTAACACTTCAAAGATAGTTGACAGATGAATATGGTGGATTGTTGATGGGGAGAATCCCTGTCCTTTGATTGACAATGGCTTGAAACTTCCTACAAGTTAACATATAATGCAAACCAATGTAATCCTTGCCATACTCATGCTTTCCATTGAATAATGTCAAACGATAAGCCATCGCGAAGCTCTCCATTGTCGATATCAGACTGCACAACAAAGAAAATATCAACAGACTGAAAATAAAAATATGAATGCAACATCAAACACCATTGGAAAACCCTTGAAGACTTACCCAACATCAAACACCATTGCAAAAAATTTAATATCCTGATTAGATCAAAAAGTCTTTTTCCAAGCAAAATTGAATTAGATTATGTCGATGTTTGAGTCAACAGAGAGGTGAATTAATCGACCTTGTAATGCCTAAATCCATCCATTTAAAATTGAATGAAAGTCCATATCATCATGAATATAATCAAAAGTTTTATTATCTAAATGTGTTATTATTTCTTTCATGCAAAGAAAACAAAAGAAATCCACAAAGTAATTCTCATTTCTGACAACAACATCGATACACAATAAAACACAAAAATTCAACTTGTCTTCAAGAAAAAAAAGCCCTCAAAAGGATTTGATATCATGGCCTGACACATGAAGATGCATCAATCCATGTAGAATGTAGAGGGAAGACATTTTGGATTTATACCTAGACGAATTGTGGCAATTGTGCGGCCTATTATTTGTATCGCTCATTAATTATCAATAAAAAAAAGGGATTTATTTCCAAAAAAATTAAAGTGCTTGGCATGTTTCTCTTTCAAAAAATTTATGGTAGTGGACATATGGAGCTTCACAAGGTGTTGTGACACTCCTCCGCAACTCTCTGATTCTAAGAAATTGAGCTTGATTCTTTCCGCGCAAGGAAGAGAAATCTACAACGCGCTTCTTCTTATAGCAGATCTGGATCTCAATGGTTAATATTCGAGATGAGGGGCTTGATTTTTCTTATGTATATGTATTCCTCTTACATACATGAAAGGGGTCAGCCTTATAGAATGGATGTTGTGTCCTGTCTATTCCCCATTAAAATTGGTATTTATCCAGATCATTAATGAAGTGAAATTTATTTTTCTTCTTTTGTATTCTTTCTTGTGCTTTTTGCCTTTTTTTTGCGAGAAAAGTTGACTTCCGCATTAAAATTGATAAAAATCGTGCACAGGATTCTTGCAACATATAGCCTCATCATGTGATTGAAATTGACATGTGGTAAAAAATTATTAGATGGAGGAGGATGAAAACCAAAAAAAATTATTGGTTGAATCTGCCTAGCAAAACCCGTCATAGGAACACCTTCGTTGTGAATATAATTTTTTTATAGATATCTTTCTATGTATTTTTTTCCTTTTTTGTCTTTATTATTATTATTATGTTTTTGAAAGTTTAATTTATGAAGTTTTGAGATAAAAGAGATTAGTAACTCCAAAATAGATAAGATATATAAGCTATATAAAATTTATTAAGAATAAAATAACCTCTTTTCAAATGCTCAAATACATTCAAACATTCAAATCATATGCTCTCAACAATAATCATATGATATCTACATGTGGCCCCTTTCTTAGTATGTCCATCCTAATACACATTACATGTACATTTGACCCCATATATGTCTACATTTCCTACGAAATACTTTGTCCTCAAATATTTTCAATTAAGGGTGTTACTTATGACAAAACAAAATAATACAACTTCTTTATATCCTTACATTCTTCCTTCCCTTGACAATGATCCGTCTAACAATATTTTTTTTTTACCGTTAAGCATTGTTGGTTGATTGTTGCACAATTTTATTTGTGTTGATTCCATGTAGAGTTGTCATGGCCTCTCCAATTTCTAGTAGTTGTTGGAATTCATAATATCTTGTTGAATAGCAATTTACTGATGCCACATTCCATGAAAATTGATAGGTTTTCCAAATTCTTCCTTGAAAATGTTAACATTGGTCTTCTTGTCTTCTTTGAAATCTTTCCTTCTAATGGTGATGCTAATATAGTTTTGCATTTGATGGCTTTCCTTCACTTTTTATACCCATTTCATATTTCTTGTTTTTGTAGATAATGGTGTCCTCTATCCTCTTTCAAAGGTATTTGTTTTCTCTATCCTTGGTGGCGATATCATCATATTTAACAAGAACATCCTCTAGATGTAGTTCGATTTCCTCAAATATCTTCTAGTGACTTTCTTAGGTATTTTTTCTTTTTCCTTTACAAGTTTTCATGTGACCTCATCTATAAAATTTCGATGTCTTTCAATTCTACAATATCTTTGTAGTTTACTCATTTTTATCCATGGCTTCTTCATCAATCTTCTTGCAAATTTCATCTTACATCTTGTAGTAGTCTCTTCATCTAAGATCCTTGTTTCTTTTTGATGTTGACAATGCCTCTTTTCTTCTTTCTTCTTATTCATGTAGTATTTTTCTTTATGCTTTCATAATGCACATATTTCATCATATTTCTTTCTTGAATCTTTTATTGAATCATCCATTACCCAATTCTCCTTATTACTCCTACCATATTTTAATTTTTAATCTCATTAATTAGTCTTTCATTAAGGTTTCGTGTCTTCGTAGCTCATGACCATTTTCCTTGATATCTTCTTTACATTTATTTATTTCATTTTTTAGTTTTATATAATGCCTCCATTTATATTCTTAATCCATTTATTTGAAATGATTTCTTCAAATATTTTCCATGTGATATTTCATGTACTTTAGTTTTCAACTTTCGTCCAGCAGTCATAAGATTCACCTGTAAAATTTTAAATTTCCCTAGAAAGAGTCTTCAAACATTTATTTACCACTATCAGCCATTCCACGTGATTGATTTCATATTTATCTTCATCTCCATTTAATTTACACATTTCCATTATTCTTTAATTGAGATCTAAACAAAACCCTAAGCTTACAACTTGAATATACTAACAATAATAATTGAAAATAGGTATGCTCCTATTCTAAAGAAATGCATATATGTTTTGTTAATTTGACAACTGAGGGATTAATTCCCTCCTTGGAAAACCTTCCACATTACAAAAGACCCCTAATAGCCTTTAGAATAATTTAGTTTGGTTAAGGAAAAATGTAGTTTTAAGGTTAAAACCCAGATGTACACAAATGTATAAGTCAACCTTAACGAAAAATTGTGAGCCCCTTGGAAGGATATAGATATAATGCAAGCCAACCTAATTTGGATGCATCAGTCACACATTCATTTATTTTCTCTTGGAGGTTAGAACTCTCCATTCTTTGGATTAGTTCGTACAATTCTAAAATTGCAAGGTACGAGCTCACACATGCGAGGGGAAGAAATTAAGCTAGGGTCGTAATGTTGCATCGAGGAAAAATTAACTACAACTAATATGTTGATAGGGTGCTCCCTATGGCTAGATGGCTGCAAACACACTATTTCTCAATATGCACCTGTGGTTGTCACCTAAATATTGTTTACCATTGACTACAAACTTGGATCAGTTTTGGAGACTTTGACTTTGGTAAGATTTTTTATGGGGCTAATCTCCTCAATATTGTTTTGTTGGTTTTGTTGGCTTTGTTGTATAGTCAAAATATTGACCTTGACTCTTGATTGATAAATTGGAACATTGTACTCTCTCTGCTAAACATTTTATGACAATCTAATAAGAAGAATAATTTGAAAGGGTTTCTAGCTTTTGGTTTTTTCCCTTAGTCTTTGACCAATCTTGTTGTCCCTTGTTATTTCCCTTGATTGCCGTCTACTATACATTGCATTTATTGTTCTATCTATAATTTTTATTTATTAATGGAAGATTGATTTGATTACTAATTGAAGTTAAGAATTGGGCTAAAGTAGTTGTTAAATCATAGAGTAGTGGACAATTAACATTGTATAAGAACCAAGGTGAAGACAAGCCTAAGGACACAAAAGACAAGAACAATCATTCTTGAAAGAAGTTTAAGGAGCCTATTTGATTTGGTCAATATGTCTACCTCTTACTTCAAGGATACTTAGAAGTTGGGTGACTCATCAAGTTTTGTAGCTTGGGAGATCAGGTTGGAAGTGATATTAGATGAAAATGACGTTTTGTAACAAGTGGAAGGAAAGGTTCCCATACCTATGAAAAATGATATTGGTATTGCCAAATCCAAGTACAAGAAATGGGTGAAAACAAAAAAATGGGAAACACATTTTGGTATGTGGAGAGAATTTATGATATGTTCAGAAAACTCCCTTTAACAGCACTAGTTAAAATTCCATGTAATAAAGTTAATAAAGGAAAAAATAATAACCATGGTCATGAGACACATATTCGAATCTAAATGTTGGGAAAAAACATAGTGATGGGGATGACTTGTGATTAATTAATGGCTATGTAAATTAGCAAAGGCAACGACAAAGCATTTTGGAAGGCATGAGGCGTTAATTGGAATTTCATTTATGAAAATAATGGAAAATAGGTGAAAAGGGTGGTGAAAGGTCATAGGTTGCATGTGAGGAGGAAAATGAAGGAAAATAATGTAAAATTGAAGAAACTAGAGGCCTCATAAATAAAAATGATTTTGAGGAACCGTTTGTAGATTATTGTGGGTTTCTGGAGCTCTCTATTCCACTCTCTTTCTCTCCCTCTTGGAACACTCTTGGAGGAGTGTGGAATACTTGGGATTTGGAGCAAGAAGGAAAAGGAAGAGATGCAAAATGCAATAGCACATTAGGATCAACAACTACAACAAGTTTTTCTTGCAGGTACCTAGCTGCAAGTATATCTGTTCGCTAGTTTTGGCATGCATGGAACATGTATGAGGTTTATTGGTTACGATTTATCATTGGCACAACGGATTTCCTGGATTGACGACGGAATTTCCTAGCCTTGTCATTTAATGGATAGCCATGGTGCTGCAGAAGTCTTTCCTTTGGTTCTCTAGTTGATTCTCATGTTCCTTATAGTTGTGCGTTGAGTTACTAGTTCCTATAAGCCTTGGTCAGACAAACATTATGGAAACCCTGTAACAACTTGGGTTGAGTTACTAGTCCTAGAAGCCTTGGTTGGAAAAACACTTGTGAATCCTTTTGTGGGTTGAGTTACTAGTCCTGGAATCCCTAGTTGGACAAAGACTTTGCAAGCCTAAAAACAATTATAGGTTGAGTTACTAGTCCTAGAAGCCCTGGTTAGAACAATTGCTCTGGAGCCCTGGACAACTTGAGTAGAGACCAATCTAGTGATGGTTAGTGATGTGTGACTGTGAGTTGGAATCACTGGTTGAGGGTTCAGGTGGTTTGGCCTCTAGAGGCCTTGGTTCTCTTTTGTTGAAAATTTTCCATCAGATCCCACATTCATGCTTGGAATATGGCGCAGGGGGGATTGACTAAAAGAAATATTTGGTTAAGCTAATATATGGTCATATGGTACGTGGAATTCCCAGACTTGGTTGCATTTTTAATGCGTTAATAAGAGCTTATTTTCTCCTGTATTTTATGGGTAAATATACTTGTTCATATTCGGTTTTTATGTCTTTTATATCCTTGTTATTTATGTTAGTTACATGTTAGTTTTCAGTATGTTTTATGATAGACTTGATTTATGGGTCACATCATGTTTGATTAGCACAAAAATGGACAATGAATATATGACCTAATATATGATAATGTAGCTATTGCGATAAGAAATCAGTGCTTCTTCATTATTCTAAGATAAGTATGAGACCCGTATCCTCATATTTGTTGGTATGACCTGTAGAATGCATATTTGTGACATGTTTGACGAAATGCATGTCATGGCTAGTATGAATCCAATCATTTAATTGATAAAATGTTTACACTTGTACCTTTTCTTCTATGTTATTTATCACTCCTGGAAGTTTCATAGAGTTATGGGCAGTGGCCTGAACTGTGGCCTTAAAAAAGTGGCACTAAATCTATGGAACTCGCATAGAACTAGTTGAGAAAGTCCCTAGACGTTGGCATGTCCTTGTTGTGGGAGTGAATGGAGGGCCCTAGTCACATGAATTTCCATGTCATGGGATAAATTGAGGCTTTGAGTCACTAAAATGTCAAGTTACCTTAGGGGTTGGTCACCTAGAAAGGTTGGTTGGATTCTAAAGGTACTCTAACATGTGTAGAAGTTAAGATTGATTGTGTTTTGTCAGTTCCACTTCCTTAACTATAGATCGGGAGTTGAATCAGATAATAGTATCCTCTAGTCACATGTTTACTGTTATATACCTAGGGGGGATAATATGGGGTACCAAGGGTGGTACCCAAGGTAATAATGTAATAATTGGATGGACCATAGTAATAAATAAGGTGGTTAACCCATGTCATGTAAGGGACCACAAGTAGTTAATAATAATGTAATGGACCCATGGTATTAGTTGATGGTATGAGGTAACCATGGTAATGATGCATGGTATTGTATGTATGAGGCCTATATAAAGGCTAGAGACTCCATATGAAGAGGAAGAGAAGTATTATTGTATGAGCAAGCATATGGCTTGTGGAGTGCTCTCCTTCCTTAAGGAGTGAATGTATGGTGTTGCCCTACCATAAGGGCTTAATCAATAAAGAATCATTTTTATCTATTTTGATCTTGTTCTTTCTTGGGTTTATTTCTATTATCATATATTCTTGTGTAGAGCTACAACAATTGGTATAGGGCAACACCATACATTCACTCCTTAAGGAAGGAGAGCACTCCACAAGCCATATGCTTGTTCATACAATAATACTTCTCTTCCTTTTCATATGGAGTCTCTAGCCTTTATATAGGCCTCATACATACAATACCATGCATCATTACCATGGTTCCCTCATACCATCAACTAATACCATGGGCCCATTACATTATTATTAACTACTTGTGGTCCCTTACATGACATGGGTTAACCACCTTATTTATTAGTATGGCACATCCCATTATTACATTATTACCTTGGGTACCACCCTTGGTATCCCATATTATCCCCCCTAGGTATATAACATTCCACCCCCCTAAGCATGTTTTGTCCCCGAAACATGGGAAGAACACAAATAATAAGATCTACTCAAAAGAGTAGTCCACTGGTACCATGCACGTGCATCTAGCCATCCAAGAGAAAGGTGAACCCTCGATCTCGCTGGTGCCTCGCTCGCTTGAGATGGAAGTTGACCGTGGCAGCTCTTCTGTGTTGATGTGTAGTGGGTGGATCATCTCTCCTTTCTATCCATCATGTGACTACTTGGTTTCCATGATGGTTGTCTTGCGGGGTGATGTGGGTGATGATATGTTGAAGTTTTAACCCACGATGGCTTTTGCTTGACTTCACCCTGCTGTGGTGCCTGTTGTGGTGTCTTCTTTTTCAATATGACTTCAACTACTGAGCCCTCCTCTGATGTATCATCACCTGTAGCCTCTGTTTGTGTTTGATTGTTGATCATCAAAGGCTCATCATCTGACGTGTCAGTCCCTTGAACATCTTCTGCTTCAGCCTCCTTGGACTCTACCTGCTTGTTAATGGAAATATCCTGTAATGTAATTTTCTTCTTTTTATACCAGAGCTTCAGGAATTTCTTCTGCACATTAATATTGGTAGTACCCACTAATTCCATCCAAGGGTATCCCAAAACAACATCCATGTTATTCATATCTGAAGCATAAAAATCACCATGAAACACATACTTATCCATAGAAAGCTTCAAATCCTTATAGATTTGAACATCCTTATCATCAACCTGTGTATGTTCAATTTGCTTTACTGGGACTTGCAATTTTTGTGCCAAATTAACACTGATAAAATTATGTTGACAACTAGGATTGATAGAAACAATGATCTTCTCTTTCTGAATCAATCCATGAATCTGCAATAAGGATATACCAGTAGGAAATAACCCTTTAGGTTCCATAGTTTCCTTCTTTTCTGTAAAAATAAAATCTTTGCTAGGCAATGTGACCCGACGAGCTAACTGGCAAGCCTCCTTCCACGTGGGAGGGTGGTGAAGTAGAACTTGAGCTTTGATGGCTTCTTTAAGACCGTTGATAAAACATTCCTTGAAGAATGCATCTGTGAGACCCCTAGTGCGGAAGGCTAAGGCTTCAAAAGCGGTAATATATTCCTCCACTGTACCAGTTTGTCGGAGCTTAACGAGACGATGCAAAAAAGATTCTTCCTGTTCAAAGCGATCTAGGCCCGCCATCACAAAAATATTGGCGAAAAATTGAAATTATCACAGTTTCGTCAATATTGCTCAGAATCCTTATTATGACTTGTTTTTAGAAATGGAACCATCATTCTGCATCTGCCCATGTGATAGAAATTTTGATCCAGGCACTAGAATTCCAGATCTGCGCTGCAACTTTCCCGCCGTCACCCAAAATTTCTGAAAAAAGAGCTGATTTTAAATCAGCGATATCTTCCTCATCCGGACTCCGATTCGCCTGATTTTTTTTTTGAAATCAGGTGTTTTGTCACAAGGATTCCAGATCTACAATTAGATCTTACAGATCTGGCACAAGGACGTCCAGATCTGCGCCACAAATTCGCTGGCCCTAAAAATTCTCTGCAACCCCACTGATTTTTAGATCAGCGATATCTCCTTCATCCGGACTCCGATTCAACCGATTTTTTTTTTGAAATCGGCTATTTTTTCACAAGGAATACAGATCTGCAATTAGATTCTATAGATCTTGAACCAAAATGTACAGATCTGATCTGCAAATTCGCCACCCAAAAATCCCTGCAAAAAATAAAAAAAAAATCTCCACGGTTTGCCCAAGAAAGTGCTCCGATACCATTTGTTGTAGATCTAACCCAGAAATACTATAGATCTGATATGAAAATCAAATATAATGCAAATAAACCCAAGAATAAGATGATTGAAATGATTCTTTATTTATCAAACCCTTAAGGTAGGGCAACACCATACATTCACTCCTTAAGGAAGGAGAACGCTCCACAAGCCATATGCCTGTACCCCATATTATCCGCCCTAGGTATATAACATTTACCCTAGCAGACGAGTTAACTTGGGTAAATGTGGGAGGAGGGTGTTACAAACTGATACCATATCATGGTTCAGCCCTTGGACTAGATGGGTGATGTCTGTCGGTTCTGTATACATGTTGATTTCATATGTGTTCTCTATGATTGTGGTATATGTACTTTTTGTGTATGAATGATGGTGGTCATAGTACTTGCTATGTATGTATTTTTTGCGTATGCTTGTGGTATATGTATTTTTTGTGTATGATGTGGTCATCATGATAATATTGTTGTGCATACATTCACATGGTTGTAGTTGTCGTGCATGAGGTCATGGTATGTGGTTGGTATGGTCAAGCACTGATGACTGGATAATGGTTTAAATGATGATTAAATGTGGATATGATAATGTTTATATATGTATTGTGATAATCTCGTTGGTCTTGCAGATGAGATATCATCCCTTGAACTAAACTGTGGTATGTTTATTTGTTTAAGATTTGGTTTAGCTCACATGATATATCTTGTAGGAAAAGATCAAAGATGACTAGCAAGATGGTAGAATACAACTCACAAGATTCTCACTATAGATCGGATGAGAAACAGAGTGAGGGATACTCTCCTAACATAATAGACACTTTGAGAAGTTTGAATGGATCAATAAGGATTTGTACAGAAGATAATGAATGAATCATTCAATCACAAGAGAGACTTGCTAGGGAAAAATAGAAACAAGCAGAGGATGATGCGGTGATTCTTTAGAGCTCGTCAAACTTGTAGAAACAAGGACACCTTAAAATAAATCATGGACATGAGGAAAGGACTAATGGAGCATATGGTAGCAGGTCACATGGTAGGCACATGTTATATAGATATTACATAGTTAGATATGGAATATTCTTTGATACACCTGATAGATGAGGTAGTGGACATGGAATTTACTCTAGTTCTACTTGAGGAAGGTATCATTATCATCATCATTATCATCCTTACAAGGGGAGTGACAGGGTATATTCGCTAGATGTGTTAAATAAATCAAAACCACCTACATTTGATGGGGAAATGAATAAGTAATAGGATACAAAAGCATGGTTTATTGGCATGAATAAGTTCTTCAGATTGCATGATTACTCAAAAAAATGAAGGCTAGAATAGTTACATTCAGTCTTAAAGGTAAAGTGGATATTTGGTGGGAAGATGTAAATAATGTCAGAGATACTCATGAAAGGGAGTTTATTTGGAGTGAGTGCAGGAGACTATTTAGGAAGAAGTATCTATTAGAGAGATATTATGAGGATAGGGCAATAGAACTTTATGCACTAGAGATGGGATCTATGACCAATTAGGAGTACACTAGAAGATTCTTGGATCCGTTAAGATATATTCCTTACATGAAGGAGGATAAGGCCAAGATCCAGCAATTCATTAGTGGGTTGTTAGTAGCATTCAAGGACAAGATTGAGTTTGATGAGCATAGATATCTGGTGGAGGCCATCTGAAAGCTAAAGCATTGCTTTGAGCAACCAAAGTGTAGATATGAGACTAAGTCGGGATGGAAAGGGAATGCAAATAATAAAGGAAAATGGAACAATAAGCTAACAAGACCTCAATATACAAGTAATAAAGAGAATGCATCCCTGCATAACAAGTTCAATGCATATGATAGAGGACATGGATTTCGGTCCGAGGAGTAGAATAGGGGTGATGGTTGGAAGCCCTTGTAATGTTGGACTTGTGGAGGAGATAATTGTAGGAGATATTCTCCACATCACAGTGGTAGACCACAAATTTATAGTGATCATGAGGCATAGATAGCGGGAGATGTTGGACAAAGTATTCCACAAAATTAAGCAGCATTGGAGAATAGGCAGGCATATCACTAGGCATCTATTATTGAGATGGAAGGTAAGTCTTGTGATCAAGCTGTTTCTATTTTGATTTACCCTTGATCTAATTATAGTTATTCTAATCCTGACCAGGTCGATAAGTTTGGTTTGAATAAAGAAGCGCATGCACATATTGGTTAGTGCATTTTGCTATATCTACAAAGAAGAGAGTTCAACATTGGGGAATAACTTATGCATTTGAGTTGAATGGTATGCCTACCTTAGCACATTTGAATGAATTTACATTGGTATGATACAATATGTTGTTGGGTATGGATTGGTTGTATCTTCATAGGACCAAAATGGATTGTTTTGACAAGTCTATTGAGTTCCTAGGTGCCAATGGCAAACAAAGATCCTTGTACGGTAAGAAGAAGGCAACATTAGTTAGAATGGTGACAACTATGTAGGCAAACCGCAGTCGCAGGAAAGGGTGTGTGTTATTTGTAGTGCATATTTCCAGTGACAAAGGTAAGGAAGTTTAGGATGTGGATGTCTTGAAAAGGTACCCATTTCTACAATAGTTTCAAGATGTGTTTCTAGCATAGATTTGAGAGTTTCCTCCTCACATGGAAGTAGACCGATCTATTGAGTTGGTACTAGGGGTAGTGCCAACATCAAAGGAACCTTATAGGATGAGCACACTAGAGTTAGTAGAGTTGAAGTTGCAGTTAAAAGAAATAATTGACAAGGGATACAACAGGCCAAGCATGTTGTCTTAGGGTGCACCAATGCTTTTTGTGAAGAAGAAGCATGGTAATCTCAGGTTATGAATTGATTACAGGTAGTTGAACAAGGTGACCATCAAGAAAAAGTTTCTATTACCGAGGATTAAGGATTTATTTGATCAGTTGAAGGGAGAAACATTGCTCTTGAAGATTGATCTGAGATGAGGATTTCATTAGATACAGAATAAAGAAGAGGACATATAGAACACTTCTTTCTAGACCAAGTATGTGCATTATGAGTTTTTTCTGGTTCCATTTGGTTTTACTAATGCTCCAGTTACTTTTACGTGCTTGATGAATAATGTGTTGTGTCCTTATCTAGACAAGTTTAATATTGTATAAATTGATGATATATTGGTATATTCTGGAACGAGGAAGAACATGTCGAACATTTAGCAGTTGTGAGTACTTATGGGATAGATTTGTAGGATCATATCTTGTAGGAAAGAAAATAGGATGAAAGGTATATGGAGCTCATGCACAGGTTACAACAGGGTACAAATGACTAGGATGTGGACTATCATCTCACAACAGATGGCTTGGTTAGCTTTAGGGACATGATATATGTGCCAGACCATAGTGAGCTCAAGAAGATTATCTTGAGAGAATTTCATGCTAAGACTTATTCAGGTCACCAAGCATATCAGAAGACATTGACAATATTGAAGAAGTTTTATTATTAGCTGAATCTAAAGAGGGAAGTGGCATTGTTTGTAGCTAGATTATTGGATTGTCAATTGGTAAAGGTATAATGTAATCATTTAGGTAGAATACTGCAGTCAATTTTGATTATAGAGTGGAAATGGGAGTTCATTTCCATAGGTTTCATTATAGGTATTTCAAAGACATCTAGAGAACATGATTCTATCATGGTCATGGTTGGCAAGTTGAAAAAGGTAACACACTTCATTCCATTAAAGTGTACATATTCAGCTAATGATGTAGCACAGGTCTTCATTAGAGATGCAGTGAGGTTGCATGATGTACCAAGGAAGATTGTTTCATAAACGAATGCCAAGTTCACTTCTAGATTCTAGAAAGAGTTATTTGTAGGTTTGTGTACAGAGTTAGCCTTTAACACAACTTATCACCGGTATAGAAATGGACAAACAAAGAGGGTCAACAGGATTTTGGAGGGTATGTTGACGTTGTATGTGATGCATCAGTAGCGGAAGTGGGAAGGGTATCCTCCACTAGTTTAATTCGCTTACAACAATGGGTATTAGGAATATTTGAAGATGAGTCTGTTTGAGGCATTGTATGGGTGTAGTTTTAATACTCGCATTAGTTGAAGTGATCCAGTTAACAAGGTGTTGATTGTACTAGACATGTTGGCAAATATGGAACAAGAAATGTGTAACACCTTCCTCCCACATCTACCTAAGTAACCGGTTAAGCGGGGTAAACATGTAACAATAGGCTACTATGATATGATTTGACCTTATAAGTCATGTTAAGGAAGTGGAACCAATGGAAACACACCACATAGACCTTCAACATCAACAATAGGACTCGTAGGAACCATCCCAACCTTTTTGCTAACCATCCTCTTAGTCCCACTAAGATTTTAAGCTGTTAAAACACTAGACTCTCCCATGCTATGAGCATGCCAGCATCCATAGACCTTTGGATGCTCCCAAAAGCCTACATGCCTACTTCTAGGGACTATTTCCAGTAGACCTATGCTAGAGTTTGTGGAATTTAAGGTACTTTTGAAGCCCATAATTTCGGCCACTGCCAAAAACTTGCTCTAACTTACATAATCCATTAAACACATGATGACAAGACAATTAAACCAAAAATGAAATCCAAGACTAGGCCTAACCATCTTGAATTAGGGCTAACATTTTTTCAAACATTTGGTATCAATGCAATCTATAAGTGTAAATGACATATCTAAGCATAGGGGCATCATACTTATCTGAGATTCGCTATGAGACATTGTTTCCTTATTAGTTTAGTTGTAGTTTCATATATTAGGCCATAGATACATTTTTCATTAATATACAAGTAAAAACATGATGAAAGCCATACATAGATATTGTCATAAACCATATACATAAAAAACATAATAACAACAAAAATATCAAGGAAATCACAACCATATAATCTAGATATAAGCCAATATAATACCCATGAGACAAAAGGGATAAATATCCTCTTCTTAATGATGCAAAAGCCAATCCCGGAATGGGACTACCACGTTCCATCCAAACATAGAATGGCTAAGCCAAATCTCTCTTCACCCATTCACCTCCATGCCATATTCAAAGCATGAATGTGGGATCTCATACAACACATCAATCCAAAACCATCCAGGGCTTCCAAAGGACAACCACCTCAACTCATCATATAATGATTCCACCTCATGGTCAGACATCACAAAACCATCATCAAATTGGTCTCTATCCAATCCTTTGAGTGCTCCATATCATTTGTTCCAACGAAGGCTCTAGGACTAGTAACTCAACCCACAACTTATACCCGACTCTGGAGCATTTTCCCAACCAAGGCTCTAGGGCTTGTAGCTCCTACCCCTCTAGGGCCTTTAGAGAATTTTTCTAACCAAGGCTATCGGTCAAGTAACTCAACCTATTCTGTTAGAGGGCTCCAGAGCATTTTTCAAAATAAGGGTCTAGGAACTACTAACTCAACCCAAGCTAAGGAAACATGAGAATCAATCAAAATAAAAAAAAAAGAAATAAATCCACAATCACCATCACTATCCAGGAAATGGAAAGGCTAGACAAATCTAATGTCAGTCTAGGAAATCCACCATCCCAGTGATAGACCATAACCAATAAACCACATGCATATGCCATCCATGCCAAAACTAGTGAGGAAAGCATACATGCAACTCAGTACCTGCAAGAAAAACCTATTGTAGTTATTGATCTCGATGTCCTCTTCCACTTTCCTGCTCTTCCTTTTCCTCCTTTCTCCAAAAATCCAACTATGCCACACCCTCCAAGAGTTCTCCAAGAAAACTCTGTGTCCAAGAGTGAGAGAGAGAGAGTAATGGGAGAGCTCCAAAACTGAACTGACAAAACGTTAAATTGACCAAGCCTTCCCACTGATCCTCAAAATACATTTTACTAATGAGGGCTATATTTTCTTCATTTTTCATTATTTTTCTTCATTTTCCTCCTCACATGCAACCTATTACCTTTGACTTTCCTTTTCTCTTGATTTTCATTATTTTCATAAATAAAATGCAAATAAATGCCTCATTCCTTTCCAAAGCCTTAGCCATTCCTTTTGCCAATTTCCTCAGGCATATTAACTGAAATGAACACCCACACTAGGATGCCTTGTCCAACATTAAGATTGGAATATGTGTCCCATCAACCATGGTCTTATATTTTTTACATGGATTTTTAACCATGGCTATTACAGATTCCTCCCCCTTGGGGAAACACTGTCCCCAATGTTCAATGACACCTATAACCAACAAGACTGCTGAAAGCAAAACATACTTCCCATGGACCTTTATAACATAGCTCATTGTAGCATTTAATATGACCGTATGTTAAAACATAACAGACATAACATTTACTAGAGATTTATAACATAACTTATTATGGTATTTATAATAACAACAACATATACTCATGCACATTTTCTTCACCCAACAAATAATCGTACTGCTTATGGAGATTTATAAATCTAGCTTCATATAGTATTTACAATGATATACACATATACACATATGCACATTTTCTCAACCTACACATAAAAGGATATGATGCATGCATCCACAACAAGGGAATCCAGAGGCTCAGACCTCCACCCTCAAAGTAATACCAAGATTCACCTCCTTCCTAGGAAGTGCAAAATCTACTACCATAGTTAAACTGCATCCAATGTCTAGCATTATAATCTTACACCACTTATTCTCTCAATGAATAGTTACCGACTCATTGTTCAAGGGTGCACTCACAATGTGCATCTGATTCCATCTCGCAATGCTAATGACCTAAACAAATCCATCCTCGACCTTCCCTTCTCTACTACATAGTCCCTTGGGAAATCTAGTCACCCCCTTCCATGCAGTCACACACTTTCCAATTTCGGTTGGAATCCCCATCCCAGGCAATCCATCCCTTGGCAAGGCTTCCTCATATCAGATATACAAAATTCAAGGCATATCCCTAGGTTAAAATCATCATACCGGTCATAGCATACTCATGGAAATCAATGGAAACTATTGGGTACTAGTTTCCCACAATGGTCCTGCTCCTGAATGCTTTACCAACATACTGTTTCTTGTAACAATTTATTTCACTGCTGCTACTAATTCTTAGAGTCAACTTCAACTACCCAAATGGGAATTTCCATGCTACTTGTACCAAGCACATAACTTCCATTTGATATAAAATAAATTGAAATAAACTCACATTAAACCTCATTGGAAGCTCGTCAATAAGGTACACTTGCAAACATGTTCTCTTCCTCTCAAAAAACTTCAAACTAACATCTTTGATCAAATCATCATGTATAAACATATCTCATTAGGTTAGCTCAAAACACAACCATCATAGATAAAAATCATAAGTCACATGTAACCATTATAAACAAAAATCATAGATCACATGTAATCAACATAAATGAAAATCATAAATCACATGCATAATAAAACTGAAATAAAATATTGATACTTATCCTTAAATCAATCCTTATATTCTACCTTGTCCTTATTTTGTACATGCACCAGATAAGTTGCCACATATGATAAACACCCAGTGCATCCTACTCAACCATGTGCACATATACATAGTGTGCATCACACACGACATACAACCCCATGAAACATATGCACCTACACCTGACATACAACACATACACCTAGAACCAGTGTACAACACAACACAATACATACGCCTACATCCATTGTACACCACCACACAATACATACACCAACATTCAAAGTATAACACAATACATATACATACACAAATTACAACATAAGGAATACACATGTCACAATACCACAACTACACAATGCATATACATAATACCACATGTCCCCAACACAACATGTAGGACATGCACATAATACCACATGTACACTAGTACCATATGTACAACATGTACACAGTATCACCTATACAGAGCACCACCTACATGACATGTGCATGACATCACATGCACACAACACCACCTACATAATGTGTAAACAACACCACATGTACACCACACCACCTGTACAACGTGTACACAATACCACTTGCACGACATGTACACATCACCAAATGTACACATTGCCACATGCACAACATCTACATGACACCACCTACACACAACATCACTTGTATAGCATGTACACCACCACATGCACACATCACCACTTATACAATTGTGATTACTTCATATCCAACATGTACAGAAAATCATTTTTACGCAACACTGCATATCCAACATGTGCACAACACCATATGCACACAATGTCGCATATCCATCATGCACACAGTATGATATGTACACAAAACTGCACATCCAACATGTACATAGCACCATCTATACCCAACATTGCATATGCAACATTCCCACAACAATATATGTACCACGTTGTACATGCACATTGCATAAACAACATGTACATAGACTATATATATATATATATATATATATATATATATATATATATAGATATATATATATAGATAGATAACACCGCATGTGCACAACATCACATATGTAACATGTACAACATATACAACATATGCACAATAATAGTACCACAATGCCTCCACCAAGCAACCTTGCTTGAAGTGTCTTATCCATGCTTATCCTAGCATGCCGCAGACCACACTACTTTCATTTAGCTAATGTATCCCTCGGGCTAGCATGTCCATAACATAAACATACTATAATAACATAATATTAATTCATATCGACATGATATTGATCTCATATATTTGTCAAGACTAGTCTTCCCACTTGATTCCTCATTAGACAATCATGATCCTGTCAGACAATGACATACATACATACATACATATATAAGTATCAACATAGTCATTATCATAACATAATTACTAGATATCCTAAGGTCAAGGTTAAGAGAACACCCTTTATCTATGCATACCATGCACAACATTGATAAAAATCATTCCCAACGTAGTGATGGTATATGACGCCTAAAATCTATGCATACTCTTGCCTTCAACTTCCCTTATACATTCACTGAGTTTCAGCGAGGCCTTAGATCACATGTTAGGTACGATACAAATCTCCTTGAGCTCCACTAACTTCCTGCTTCCCCACCAATTCCTAATAATCAAAACATAAAAGGAAAGAAAAATGAAAACAAGAAGAAAAACATGAAAACCAATAGAAATATGAAACTCTAAACAAAGTGGCATGGCCATGCACAAGAAGCAAACAAAACAAAATAAAGCACAACAACAACCAAAAGACCAAATGCACAAGAATGACAACAGACACCATTACTCAATCCCCTTGGTTCCTAGTGCTTCTAAGTGAAATCTCAACCTAAGCCTTCTCCAAGATTTCATGTGTAAGATCCCTGGTGAAAAGTTCATGTATAAAAGTTGATAAAGGAAAAATAATACCACGGTTAGGGGACACTTATTCCAAGCTGAATGTTGGGAAAATATATCCTAGTGGGCATCCTTGGATGTGTGTTTTGGCTAAGGAAAATTGGCAAATCATAAGGTAAAGGAATTAAAAGGAAAAAAGGCAATTTTGGCACATTTATTAATGAAAATAAATTAAATTAGGAGAAAAGTAAGGTGAAAGGTCACAGGTTGCATCTGAGGAGGAAATTGAAGGAAAATAAAGAATATAGAGGCCTTATTTATAAAAAGGTTTCTGACGACCAGTTCATGGCTTTTGTCAGCTTAAGCTTGGGAGATCTCTCATTATTCACACTCTCTCTCACTCTTGGTCACTTGGAGTTTTCTTGGAGTGCACTAGTTTGGAGCAAGGAATCGAAAAACAAGAAGAGGAAAGGAAAACCAAGCAAGGATCAAGGAACTTCAGTAGAAATAATTGCAAGTAACCTTTTGCATGTGTTATTTCCTAGATGGTTTGGACATGCATGGCCTTGCATGTTGGTGTATGGTTCTCTTGTTGTCAGTGGCATGGATTTTCCAGGTTATGACAGTGGTTTTCATCCTATCCTAGCCTTTTCACTATGCCATGGTGTTGGGATTTTTATTTCTATTTGTGAGCTTTGGTTTCTCGGATGGATTTCGGAATCCAGGGTAGAGGTGGTCTCAAGGTGCATTCCCAAAGGCCTAGGAATCCCTTGACTGATTTCAGTGAGATATTGTTAGGTGCCTATAATACTAGTGATTCCCCCATTATTATTGTTATTATATCCCTTATTATTATTATTGTGCCCCTATTGTCCCCATATTGTTATTAGTGTGCCCCATAGAAACCCACTATTGTTATTGTTGTGTCCTTATATTATTATAGTTATGTCGCCTTGATTATATTGTGACCCCTTGGAGTCCTTTATATAGAAGGGAGGTTTATTCATTTTTATCATCCAAGAATTATTCATTGGTGTAGTGTAAAGGAGGTTTCCCCCTCGAAGAGGCTGAATTCTAAGGCATTGGTCCATCTTTTCTATGTTTTTGTGAGCTAGTTTCCTAAAATTTGGTATCAGAGCTTTGGATTCTAGGGTTTCACTGCTCCAAACAAGTCATCATGGAATTTTCGCTATAGATTTTTTTCTGTGATGTTTCAGAAGCTAAAAGAAAAACCCATTTTATCCAAAATCGCTCTGCACTTCGGATCCTAATTCCAGAGCTTGTCTCGCTATATTTTCGGAGATATGATTTGTGGAAGTTAGGGTTTTTGCAGACTCCCGAATTACATTCCAAATAGGTGACCTGGGGAAAATCGTTAGAACGTTTGTTCTAAGCATCAGATTGAAATTTTGTCAGAAGTTTCAGAAAGAGGACGGCAGTAGTATTTTGTATATCAGTTTTATGTACTAAGGTTGAAACAATGAGACGTTCCACTTCGTACAAATTCGCTCTACTGAACTAGTCTATAATCAGGTCACCGTGGGAGATTTGCCATAACTCTTCCTTGGAGAATCCAATCTTGATTATACTTACGGGGTTAGAAGGAGCACTCAAAGGGTTACTGCAAGACATGATTTCAAATATTCGAGATCTACAATTACAGAGATACAATAGATTCAATATCAAGCTCTTACAAAGTGAAAAAAAGGTGTGTCATTTTTTTAAATTTTTCATAAGATTGGTTTGAAAAATTAGTTTGGATGAATTCAATGGGATTAGTGAAGAATTATTAGTATTAATTGATGCCCTGAAGAAAAGAAATGGAAAAACCTAGTAAGCAACCTGAAATCTCTAGCATGACTTGTGAAGAAGAGGAAGAAATGCAACATGATATATCAAAATTACAAGACCAAGTACAACAAATTTCACTCTCACAAAAGGTAAATGAAGCCAAGATGAATGGCATGGAAGCTAATATGAATGGCATGGAAGTTAAGATGGATGGCGTGGAAGCTAAGATGGATGGCATGCAAGCTGATATGAATGGTATGCAAGTTAAGATGGATGGCATGGAAGCTAAGATGAATGGAATGGATGCTAAAATGAATGGCATGTACGCTAAGATGGAAGAATTGAAGATAAATTTGAATGAGTTGCTACAAGAAATGGTTACTAATGGTGAAAAGGTAGTAATGGAAACTCATGATGAGAACAAAAGAAATTTTAATCATGATTTCAGAGACTCTAATGTTGGATTGAAGACCCAACATGTTCCAAAAATCGATATGAGGAAGTTTGATGGCAAGGATCCCGGAACATGGATACTATAGATGGAGAAATTTTTTGATCTCCATAATGTGAAAAACACACAAAAGGTATGTATTGCAACTTTAAATTTGTATAGTATTGATGGCTTTGCTCTCATAAACAAATTGTCACTTGGGCAATTTTTACAGAAGAAATGATAGCACATTATGAAGATACAAAAAGCAACACCTTTTTTGCCAATTGATAAATCTCAAACAAAAGGGTTCAATGATGGGTCACATTGAGGACTTCCAAAAATTGAACATAAGGTTAAAAGATATTCCAGAGGAGCATAGGATTGATGTGTTTATAGGGACTTTAAAGGATGATATCTAACATAAGGTTCCCCTTTGGGAACCTGATTCATTGGAGAAGGAATTCAGGTTAGCAAGAAAAATGGGAAGCAAAACTATGGCAACCAGGAAGCCTACCACTCATAGCTATAAAGATGGAAGTGTTGTTGCCCCTATCTTTCCACAACCTACAAGTTTGACACTGCAACAATTGGAAGAAAAAAGAGCAAAAGGGCTTCATTATAGTTGTGATAAAAAATATACTAAAGGTCATAAGTGTGCTGAGAAGAAATTATTCTACATAGATCATGAAGAGGAGGAAGAAAAGGAACAAGAAATGTCAAAATAAAAAGATATACTCTAGGAACAAACCCTAGATAAAGAAGAAATGAATCCAACCATATCTTGTAATGCATTAGCTGGAATTACCACTCCTCAAACTATTAAGATAGAAGGACATATAAAGAAGAAAAAGGTAATAGTGTTGATTGATTCAGGAAGTACCCATAATTTTATTCATTGTAAGATATCCAAGGAATTGAATTGCTTCCTATATCTAGCACAAGAGTGTTAAGTGATTGTTGCAAGTGGAGGAGCCATAAATTGCTCTGGAAAGTGCCATAATATCAAGATATCCATGGGAGAATATGTACTGAATATCCCAATGCTTTCTATTCCAATGGGTGGTGTTGATGTTGTACTAGGAGTCCAATGGCTACAATCTTTGGGTACAATAGCTTTTAATTTTCAAGAACTTTTCATGAATTTTTGTGTGGAAGGAAAGGAAGTTGAATTAAGGGGTAGTGCAGGGAAATCGGGAAAGATAATCAACTCTAATGGTATGACAAATCTTCTAAAGAAGGAACAATGAGACATAATTGTTCAATTATGTTCGCTAGAGGTTCCCACATCGAAATCATCTATTTCTCCAGACATACAAAATGTCTTGGACAATCATTCCAAGGTATTTGAGACTCCCAAAGGTCTCCCACCTATTCATGATCATGATCATGCTATTCATTTGATTCCAAGAAGTGTTCCTCCAAACATCAGGCCATACAGATATCCCTATGCTCAAAAGAGTGAAATTTAACATATGGTTGCAGAAATGCTAGAGGCTAGTATAATTCAACCTAATCAAAGTTCTTTCTGTGCTCTAGTAGTATTGGTGCACAAGAAGTATGGATCATGGCACACGTGTCCTGATTATAGTAATCTCAAGAAGCTCACTATTAAAGATAAATTTCCCATTCCTGTCATTGATGAATTATTAGATGAATTGCATGGATTAATTTACTTCACCAAGTTGGATCAAGTTCGTTTAGGATATTGTCAAATCAGAAGGAAGGTTGAAGAAATTTTGAAAACAACATTTAGAACTCATGAGGGTCATTAAGAATTTTTAGTCATGCCTTTTGGCCTTACCAATGCACCTTCTACATTTCAAGGTTTGATGAATTCCATTTTCAAACACTTCCTTAGAAAATTTGTGTTAGTATTTTTTAATGATGTACTAATCTACAACAAGTCTTGGAAGGATCATGTTGAACATGTTGACAATGTGCTCAAACTATTGGAGGAGAAGCAATTATATGCAAAAACCTTCAAATGTTTCTCTAGAGTACAAGAGGTGGAATATCTGGGTGATATTGTATCTCATAAAGGCGTTAAGGTAGACATTTTCAAAATTAAATCCATTAAGGAATCTAAAATCCCCACATCCATAAAGCATCTGCGAGGATTCCTTGGATTGACAGGGTATTATCACAAGTTTGTTAAGAATTATGGGAGAATAGTAGCACTTCTAACAACATTATTGAAGAAAGATGCATTTTCATGGAGTCTAGAAGAAGCAAAGGCCTTTGAACATCTTAAAGAGGCAATGTGCCAAGCACCGATCTTAGCTACGTTGGACTTCAGAGAAACCTTTATTGTGGAATGTGACGCTCTAGGAAATGGAATTGGTGTTGTTTTACTACAAGATGAAAGACCCATTTCTTTCTAAAGTCATCCAATCAAAGGAAAGTATTTACACAATGCTATTTATGAGAAGAAAATGTTGGCAATACTACATGCACTTAAGAAATGGCGACCCTACCTAATGGGAAGACACTTCAAGGTAAAAACGGATCATGATAGTCTTCAATACTTTGTAGAAAAAATATTATCCTCTAAAGAGCAACAAAAAAGATCTTAGGTTATGACTCTAAAATTATCTACAAAAAAGGGAAGCAAAATGTTGTGGTAGATGTACTCTCAAGAAAGGATGAGGATGTGGAAGCATTGTTGTGTGCCATTTCTATTATCCAACCATATTGGATAAATGAGGCAGGGGATGAATGGAAGAATGACGAAGAAGTGTGGGAACTCATTCAAAAGCTACAACAAGATCCCAATATGTCTGATACATTTAGCTGGAAAAATGGTTCGTTATGGTACAAAGATCGCTTATAACTATGTAAGAATTTCCAATTCAAACAAAATATTCTTATGGAATTGGACACTTCTCCCTTAGGAGGGTGCTCAGGATTTTTAAAAAATTATCACAGGGTTAAGAAGGATTTCTTCTGGGATAGCCTTAAATCAGATATTCAAAATTTTGTGGCGGAATGATTGGTTCTCCAACAAAATAAAGTTGAAACAATTAAGACCTCAACTCTATTACAACCTGTATCCATTCCAAGCCAATGTTGGGAGGAGCTTTCAATGGATTTTATGATAGGTTTACCCAAGTCCGAAGGAAATATTGTCATCATGGTGGTAATTGAAATACTTACCAAGTATGCACACTTTTGTGCATTATTGCATCAATTTAAAGCCAGTACAGTTTCTACTGCATTTATGGGAACAATTCAAAAGCTACATGGAAACCAAAAGATTATTGTAATTGACAAACATCCCATTTGCACTGGAAATTTTTGGACAAAATTATTTTCTTGTCTCGGTATTCAGTTAGCTCATAGCTCATTTTATCATCCTCAATCTAATGGGAAAAATGAGATAGATAAAAAATGTTTGGAAGGGTACCTTCATTTCTTTGTATCTGATAAACAAACACAATGGGTCAAATGGTTTCATCTGGCTGAATGATGGTATAACACTTCCTTCCATACTGTAGAGAAAATGAACCCATTTATGGTAGGGAAAATTTTAAGAACCACCCTAAATTTATATGTATAATAAATGGGAAAATCGCCATGATACATAGGAAAGATGGCAGGTGATTTTATCAATAATATAATATGTATATATAATTTTTTTGGTGAATCTCTTACTGGATTATATTATCTTGTAAAGTCATGGCGAATGTATCACTGAATTATAAAATCTTGTAAGATCTTGGAAAATATTTCACTGAATAATAAAAAGTGAAGTCTTGGGGAATGTTTTGTTAATGTATGAAACCATATATGATAATAGGAAAACATATTCATTAAATTGTAATATACTAACATACATGTTTGGAAAAAAGAAACATAATTTTATCTTCCTACAAACAATGTTGCAAGTTTCAGTGGCCATGTTTGTCAAGGTTCTCACTGTACACTCTTTCGTATCCTTCTATTAGTTTTGATAATATTCCACAACAAAGTTCTTGTAGGTGTTGATCTTGACCACTAGTTCTATCAAGGTAGGAGAGATTAATCTTTTCTCTACCACTTTTCTCAAGCTATCAAATTTCTTTCTTATTGCATAGAGTCCAACTATGAGAAAAAAAAAAAAAAAAAAAAAAAAAAAAAAAAAAAAAAAACATATTTTGTACCACCATTGTTAGAAGCCTTCCAATCAATATATTAATATATACATATAGATTTATTATTATTTTAATTGAAAATCTTCAACTAAATAATAAAATTTAATTACTTCTTTCCCAATCTAAATTGCTTGTTAGCATATTTCACTACCTTCATACGTCTTGTATTTTTCAACAATGTTGTAACATGTGGATTAATTTCCTTTTTGGTGCACAAACTCTGCCTTTTAGGACAATATGGTGCACTGGCCCAACCCCTACAGATCATTACAACAAATTAATAAAAATAGAGAAGATGAAAGGTTGTACAAACCAGCATATTTTTCAAGTACTGGCCCAACCCCTATAGATCATTACGATAAATTAAGAATAAAAGAGAAAATTAAAGGTTGTACAAACTAACATATTTTTCAAAAAACTAATCCAACATCAGTACCTGAAATTTTTCATGAAGACATCATATTGAGAACATTTGAAAAATGGTGGTTCAAAAAACTAATCCAACATCAGTACTTGAACTTTTTCATGAAGACATCATATTGAGAACATTTGAAAAATGGTGGGAAATCTAGGCATTGCCTATCTCTCTTCTGCAAGGGTGATGTGGAAAGAGTGATAAGATTTCACTATTTTGATTTTTTTTTTGTTAAATCAGAAAAACCAATATTAATGGAGATATTGGAATTTTTTACTAAATATTGTGAAGTGACTAAATGTAGCTTTAACCATTCACCTTAAGATGTTTTTAATAATATAATTTCTTAAGTCTATTTAATATCTTCATTATCATAAAAACCAACCTATATCCATCTTAAGTCCACTTCTACCACTCTTGGAGGGATGAAATCTATTTATCCCTCTCAACACTTGGTAGACCCGGAATTAAGATGGATCTAAGCTGATAGAATTTCCCCTTTAAATAGTCTATGCTCACATGAATACCATGATATTACCATGGGTCAATACCATGGGTTATCATAAACCTGGAGCTTAAAAACTACTATTAGTAATTTATAAAAATTAATAAAATTAATAATTGATTTTTATTTTAACCAAATTAAAATGTTTAAGTGACATTAAATTACAAGATCCATTTTTACCCTTGATCTACCAAGCCCGAGGATCAAATATTTTTTCACTCTATGCTAGTTTGCATATCACGATATTTGATCCCTCCCAGGGCTTAGTAGATCCAAAGTAAAGATGGATCTATGCTGGTTTAATTCCCCCCTTTAAATAGCCTACATTCCACGTGAATACCATGGGTCAATACCATGTGCCATCTTTTTTATTATTAATACTAATATTAGGGTTAATAATGGGTTAATAATGTTTTTTTGGCATGGTATTAATAATAATTTGGCCCATAATATTTGGCCCATAGGCTTCACCTAAATATAACACATTTTTTGAGTGTTCTTAAATATAATGTGACTTCTGGAGTAAATATAAAAAAATGTTTTATTTATTTACCATACCTCTCGTTTATTTATATTTTTATTAATTTACCATACCTCTTTTATAAATATGGTATTTGGCCCATAGGATTCACTTAAATAAAACCTCTTTTTTGAGCCTTCTTAAATAGAAAGAGGGTTATGGACTAAATATAAAAAGAGCTTTTATTTATTTACCATACCTCTAGTTTATTTATATTTATTTATATTTATATTTATTTACCATACCTTTGGAGTAAGTATAAAAAGAAGTTTTAATTATTTACCATACTCCACTTTATTTATATTTTTATTTATTTACACTTAAATATAAGGTGACTTATGGAGTAAATATAAAAAAATGTTTTCCATTATTCTTTATATGATTCTGAATAAATAGATGCAAACTTGGAATATGGCAAGACCATTATTCAATCTTTAAATAAACATGAAAGTAGGAGACTTGAACTTTTAAATAAAATGAATTATTCTTTCGTGACCATTTGTTCCAAAAAATAAGGTCGTTTTCTCGAAATTAACCCCAATACCATGAAATACAGGAAAATGAAAGAAAAAAAAACCTTTTTTACACCAAATGTGGAGGGTGAAATAACTATCATAAATACCTATTCTTCACAATTAGGGCTAATAGAAGGTTGCAACTCCTAATTTCAAGGGCTAAATTTACTTTTTTTACTCTCTCCCTTAAAATAAGGTGGGCTAACCTCCATAGCTACCAAATTTGAGGCGATTTGCAACAATGTACTGTGATACAAAATATTTGCCCAATAAAAATATAAAACCTCTTAATTTCGACGAAGGGTGAAAATTTGCCCCTAAAATTTTCCATAATTTATGGCATTTTATGGATATCATCTACCATTCATCACATCATATTTAAGAGAAAATTCTAAGGTTCAATCAGTGGAACATCACATCAAGCATCAACAATAAGTTCTCCAACTCTTAAAGGATAAGCTCACGTTAGCGTAAAATAGAATGAAACAATAGGCAGATCAACATTGCAGTGAAAGAAGTTTTGATGTAGGTGACTGGGTATTCCTACGTCTACAATCATATAAACAAATGTCCCTCAAGCAAGCTAAGAAGGATATTAAATTATCACCAAAGTATTATGGTCCGTACAAGGTGTTGCAAAAGATTGGTACGATGGCATACAAATTGGAGCTTCCTGCAGCTTCCCGAGTGCACCCAATTTTCCATGTTTCATGTTTAAATAAGGTTATAGGTGACAAGCTCCCAATTCAAAAAATATTGCCAGAACTTGACGAGGAAGGAAAAATCATGTTGGAACTTGAAAACTACGAAATCGATCAATTTCAGAGTATCTCATCAAGTGGAACAACTTATCTGCTGAAGATTCCACATGGGAGGATGACAATTTTATATAGGAGCATCAAAAACTACTCAAACATTGAGGATAATTATTTTCAGAAGGAGAGCGACATGTTACACCCCTATAATAGTAGTAATTCTCCCATTATTATTGTCATTGTATCCCTTATTGTTATGATTGTGCCCCTATTATCCCCATATTGTTATTGTTGTGCCCTTATGTTATTACTATTATGTCGGCTTGTTTATATTGTGACCCCTTAGACTCCTATATATAGAAGGGAGGTTTAGTCATTTGTATCATCCAAGAATTATTCACTTTTTTAATGTAAAGGAGGTTTTCCCCTCCAAGAGGCTGAATTCTAAGGCGTTGATCTATCTTTTCTATTTTTTTGTGAGTTGGTTTCCTAACAGATACATGGTAAAGCCTAAGGGAGTAGTCTCGGTTTAGGGTCTAGTGATATGGGGTTGGATTGGAATAAGTCTAAGAGACAAGGAGATGGAAAATTACTTAAGGATAGCGATGGATTCTAAATGGCATTCCATGTTTTGTTTGGTTGTGATTGGAACATTGGTTTTGGTATGATCATGGTTTCATGAGGGTGGAGGTGATTTAACCTCTAGGAAACATCCTTAAAACACTTCTTAAGAAAATATACATGGAAAAAATCATGGACTTTCACTGTCGGGGGTAGTGCAAGTTGAGAGGCTATTGGCTAAATCCTCTCCATGATACTGAAGGGTCCACAAAACCGTGGTGCCATCTTGGCACATGACCTAATCCGCAAGGATATATTCTTCAGTTTGATGAGAAAGTACACCATTACCCAACCTGGAACTCCTTCAAAAACCATTTCCTATCTGCATAACTATTCTACTTATCTTGTTCTTCCCTTAGCTTCTTCTAGATTACCTCCATTTCCTATTCCATGTCGACCAACATATCTAGTCCAATCGATAGCCTGCTAACTAGATCACTCCAACTGATAGGAGTGTTAGAACTATGCCCATACAATGCCTGAAAAGGACTCGTCTTTAATGACTCCTAATAACCGTTGTTGTATGTGAACTCTACCGAAGGGAGATACTCTTCCCACTTCCATTGTTGATGCATCACATACATCCTCAACATGTCCTCCAATATCCTATTGACTCTCTATCTATCCACGATCCGAACTTAAATAGGAACACAACAAATTACAGAGATAACCATAAACACAAATATGCAGTGGAAATAATACTTCATTTCATTAATGTAAAATACTGAAATATGCTTACAATCAGTAATGGAAATAAACCAGCTAGGGCGTTGGTAGCTTATCTCTGAGCAAAGATGTGGTGGCTACACGCCTCTGAACTATCTTACAATGAGGCTCAAGGGCCTTTTTATTATTGAACAATAAGAGAAAACCCTAAACAACCAAAACCCTAATCCGAGGAGATGTAACACTAAGAGTTTGTGGGCCCCATTGGGTTGAGTTGGACAGCTAACTTCCCAAGGTCGTGAATTGGTCATATTATCTCCATTTGATGTGCATGATATCCCATTGGAAAGATCTCTCCAAGGAATACGACAAAAAGGGTGATTTTTTGACAAAAAAATCATTGGCGGTAGATTTCCCAGAAAACATCGTTTAGGGCCTCAAAATGGCTCCGTAAGTTTAGGACCTGAAAAGCTTCTAAAAATAGTAAACTATGCTATAATTAAGGAAACTGAAAAACTGAAAAAAGAACTGGTAGGGCTCCAAGTGGAATTAGCGGGTGGCCACCAATATCCACCTGGATCATTCCTCCCCCCTTAAGAAGCAATGGTCCCCATTGTGTTGAGTTCCTCCATGAGATGAGGTAACTTCTGCTGAACTTGGTCCCTAGTGAGCCACTTGCCCTGATGAAGGAGTTGGCCTACTTTGACAACTCAATACAGTTGGATATTCTGCTGGCAAGTGTGCTTGATCTTTGTGTCCATGATCCAATTAGTTGCAGCTTGTTCCATGCAATCTGGATTTAACTCTGTGGGTGTGAGTTGTTCTGCAATGTCAGGTGTGTCTAGTAATGGTGGAAAGTATGGCCAAAGGCAGTCCACATTGAACACTGGGTGCAGGCCAAGGAATGGGGGATTGCTGAGCTCAAATGCATTGTCTCCCACAACCTTGGTAATGGTGTAAGGAACATATTGGAGTGGTCTAAGTTTCCGATAGGCTCCGGTAAGCCGTTCCTTTTGCAAATGCGACCAGACTTTGTCACCAACCTAAAACTTGTGTGGCACCTGATGTTGATCATGTTGCTGCTTGTACTTAGCATTTGATTTCTCAAAAATGTCATGGATATGCTGGCGAATATGTTGGATGTGCTCAATGAAGCTATTTGCCTTATCTATTTCGGACTAGACATGAGCAGAATCTGCATGAGTAGCTGCAAATGGCATGGCCACATCGATGGGACATAGTGGATGGAATCCCAAGCCCACCTAAAAAGGGTTGTGGCTAGTCGAGCTGTGGAGAGCCCGGTTGTAGTTGTGTTGAACATAGGGGAGGCTCTTGTCCCATGTGTGTGGATGCTTTGAGTTGTACATGCACAAAATGTGTACGATCATCTTGTTGACAACCTCTGTCTGGCCATCAGTTTGAGGATGGAAGGCTGTGGACTTAGTGAGTTTGGTGTCCAGAATCAACTAGAGACTGGACCAAAATGTACTAAAGAACCTGTTGTCCTGATTTGAGATGATAGACTGTGGGATCCCAAAGTGTACCCACACTCGTTCAAAGAAGAATTTAATAGCAGTGGCTTCTACTGTGATATTCTTCTTGCAGGCCGCCATAATGGCCATCTTTGAGAACCTATTGATGACCACAAAAACACAATCATTTCCATGCTTAGTGCAAGGAAGGCCTGACATGTAATCCATGGAGATGGATTCCCAAGGTTGATTAGGGGTAGGCAGCGGGGTATAGAGGCCTTGCTTCTTGATGGTCGGTTTGGCAATGGTGCAGGTAGTGCATGATCTGATGTACTTCCCGACATCCTATTGAAGATTCGACCAATAGAAATACTTCTGCAGTACTGCCACCATTTTTTCAACCCCAAAATGCCCAATAGCCTGACTATAGTGTGTTCCCCAAATCATCTTGGCACGCTCACTTGAAGGAACACAAAGGTGACCCAGGTGGCATAACAGGCCATCCTAGAGGTGAAAATCTGGAACATGCTGACCCTTCAAGACGGTCTGGTATGTGTGGCTGAATTCCAGGTCACTTTTGTAGAGCAGTGGCCAATCAGAAGTCTCGTGCCCACAAGAGTTGAGCACAATGCTTAACGCCATGATCGGTGGTCGACTGAGGCAATCTGCAATGTTATTGGTGCTGCCCTTCTTATACTTGATATTCAAATGGAACTGTTGCAAGTATGTGGACCACTTCTGATGGTGATCATTCTATAATTTCCCTTGGTTCTGTATGAACTACAGGGGTCGGTGGTCTGTGTGGATGACCGTTTCCTTCCCCAAAATGTAATGCTTTCATTGTCAGCAGGCATGCACAATGGAATACATCTCTTTATCATAAGTGGGATACTTCCGGACTGTGTCTGAAAGTGTTTCACTGTGATATGCCACTGGATGCCCATGTTGAGTAAGGACTGCCCCAATAGCATAGTCAGAGGCCTCTGTCTCGACCTAAAATGGTGTTTGTAAATCTGGTAACGCGAGCACTGGTGCCATGCAGAGGTGATCTTTCAACTCTATGAATGCCTTCTGTTGAGATTCAGACCAAAAGAATTTCACTTTCGCTCCTCCCTTGGTGACTTGACTCAAAGGCCAAGTGATATGAGAAAACCCCAACACGAACCTGCAGTAGGAGTTGGCAAGACCTAGAAAGCTACGGAGCTCTGTCAGAGTCGTTGGAGATGGCCAATCCCGAATGACCTGGATCTTGGCTGGATCCAAATGCACCCCCTATTCATCAATAATGTATCCCAGATACTGAACCTGGGTCATGCCAAAAGTTCCTTTCTCCAAATTGGCACATAGCTTGTGTTTCCGCAGTGTTTGTAGAACCTGTCGGATGTGTTGGAGGTGCTCTTCTCAACTCTGGCTGAAGATTAGAATGTCATCCAAGTATACCACTACAAATGAGTTGATGAATGGCTGCAAGATGTCATCCATTAGCCTCATGAAGGTTGCAGGAGCATTCGTCAATCTGAAAGGCATAACCAACCATTCAAAAAGGCCCTCCTTGGCTTTGAAGGCAGTCTTCCACACATTAGAGGGTTCGATTGGTACTTGGTGATATCCTGACTTCAAATAGATCTTGCTGAAATATTTTGCCTCCTTTAGTTGGTCCAAGAGGTCATCAATCCGCGGGATCGGGTACCTATTACGGAAAGTGATCTTGTTCAGCACTTGATAGTCAATACAGAGTCTCCAAGTCCCATCCTTCTTCTGTACCAACATAATTGGGCTCCTAGAAGGTAATGAACTTGGATGAATGTGACCTTTCTGCAGCAGCTCCTAAATCTGCCTCTTGATTTCATCATTCTCCGGAACGGAGCACCAATAAATTGGTACATTGGGTAGCAGTGCACTTGCAGTCAGATCAATGGAGTGCTTGACCTGACAGTGCAGAGGAACCCCTGCGAGGGAGGTGAAGATGTCCTCGTACTCCTCCATGACCTTGTCCATCTATATTTGTCGTGCGGAGGAGCCCTGTCTAGAGACTATGGCCATCGTCTTCTTCTTTCCTTAAGAGCGTATCATCAGGAAAACAAATTTCCTAGTGTTGGAAATGAGCTTACTGCATTGTTTTGTAGTAATCAAAGAGATGGTGGTAGGCGGTGCTACCTGTGGTATCCTGTAAAACTTATTTCCCAATGTAATAATAACAGCACGGGGCCTTGATTCATACACAGCATGTCACTTCCACAAGTATGGTTGTCCTAATAATACATCACAAACTTCAAGGGGAGCAATGTCACACAATACCCCATCCGTGAAGGGCTTGATGTTGTATGGAAGGCGACACTACTGGCTCACACGAAGATCCTGTCCTTGGTGAAGCCACCCGATGGTGTACGGTTGTGGATGTGCTGTGGTCAGTAAGCCCAACTGCTTCACAACCTCTACCGAAATGAGGTTATTTTGGCTCC
This sequence comes from Pinus tabuliformis, assembly GCA_031772625.1. NCBI lineage: Eukaryota > Viridiplantae > Streptophyta > Pinopsida > Pinales > Pinaceae > Pinus > Pinus tabuliformis. Next base: position 84,018,648 of record CM062811.1, on the reverse strand, counting down.
TACCTTCGACAATGAACCGTAGTGGGGAGCCCTTTACCCACATATGATAGTGGAAGAGATGCTCCTCCTCCTCTAGATCTTCGGGTTCATTTTTCTGGATCTTGGTAGTAGCAACAGTGGCGTTGGGATCCACATCAACGATCTGCTTCCCTTTGTCATTCCCCTTATCAAGTTCTGACTCAGCGTCGAAACATCCATCTGATTGTGAAACCTTTAGCTTAGCCACTAGTGACTACTTGGCCCAACAATCACTTGTGTTGCGAGTGGAGCTCTTATGGAACTCACACCATTTTCCTGTGTCCTCTTTCAGCTTTGAGGCACTGTTCTTTGCATGTAGCTTTGGCAGGTTGTCTTGGGCTGCCCTGCCTTGGCTTTGTCCTTTGTTCTGTGGTTTAGGGTCACCTTTCCCTTGCTTTGGATTCGCAGATCCAAATCTCACTTCTTTTGTTTAGACTTCTGCTCAACCTTGACGACATATCGGTATGCTGTGTCGAGTGAGGAGATGTTCAAGAATTCTATTTCTTCCTGGATGTACCTGTGTAGGTAGCTATGGTATTTGAGTATCAAATGCTGCTCTGAATCCTTGATACCCAACTTCGTGCGAAGGGTATGGAAAATATTGGTGAACTCCAAAACATCTTGGTCCCTTCCCTACCGCAGCGTGGTCCACTTTATGTATTCATCCTCATAACTTCCAACAGGGTAGTACTGCTCCTTAATGGCATTCCGAAATGAACCCCAGGTGGGTGCAGCTGAAAATAGTGACCGAGTATTTTCATCCTTCTGCTCGTAGTAGGTTTCCCACCATTCCTTAACGTGGGGGGCTGCTTTGAGAAGAGCGAAAACAATCTTTTCCTGACTTGAAAATTCATGAACAGAAAAATAACCCTCTATCAGCTTTAACCATTTATCTACAACATCTGCATCTATCTGACCCTCGAATATGGGGATTTCAAAATTAACTTGTACCTTAAAGGGTGTGGTGTTTCCAGAGTAGCTACTGGAAGCCGATGCTTCACTTCTGGGTAGCCGCTGAAGGATCTGGGCAAAGCTGTCCATCATCGCGTTCCGTTGTCGCTCGAGGGCTTCTTCAAGCAAGATTTTGATAGGATCTCCTACCCCCTCATCTCTCTTCTCATCTGTGATGGGAGGCCGTTGGGATTTGTGAGGCTGGTCTTGCAAAGGTTCGACCAGTTCAAGCCCTAACTCCTTATATCCCGACCTCATTGGGGACATGCAAGGAAAAACAAAGAGAAAAAGTAGACTTCTCTAATACCACTGATCCAAACTTAAACAGGAATGCAACAAATTACAGAGATAACCATAAACACATATATGCAGCGGAAATAATACTTCATTTCATTAATGTAAAGTACTGAAATATGCTTACAAATAGTATTGGAAATAAACCAGCTAGGGTGATGGTAGCTTATCTCTGAGTAGAGATGTGGTGGCTACATGCCTCTAAACTATCTTACAATGAGGCTCAAGGGCCTTTTTATTATTGAACAATAAGAGAAAACCCTAAACAACCAAAACCCTAACCCGAGGATATGTAACACCAAGAGTTTGTGGGCCCCGTTGGGGTGAGTTGGACAACCAACTTCCCGAGGTCGCGAATTGGTCATATTATCTCCATTTGACACGCATGATAGCCCATTGGAAAGATCTCTCTGAGGACTATGACGACAAAGACAATTTCTTGAAAAAAAAATTGTTGGCAGTAGATTTCTCGAAAAACGTCGTTTAGGGCCTCAAAATGGCTCTGTAAGTTTAGGACCCGAAAAAATGCTAAAAATAGTAAACTATGCTATAGTTAAGGAAACTAAAAAACTGAAAGGAGCACTAGTAGGGCTCCAAGTGGAATTAGCGAGTGGCCACCAATATCCACCTATATCAGTCCATATGTTTGCGGATGATAAGATATGTTGAAGGCTAACTTTATGCCAAAACCTGCAAAAAAAATCCTTCCAAAACTTGGAAGTGAACTTCGCATCCCTGTCTGACAAAATATTCTTCAGAACACCATGCAGTCTAACCACATCTCTGATGAATACCTGTGCCACATCACTAGCTAAGAATGTAGACTTTACTGGAATGAAGTGCGAAACCTTTGTTAACCTATCCATAATGACCATGATGGAATCATGTTGCTTCACTATTTTTGGCAACCCTATGATGAAATCCATGGAAATAACCTCCCATTTCCACTCTCGAATCACAATCGGCTGTAGCAGTCCACTTGGATGTTTACGTCTTCTTTCACTCATTGATAGTTGAAACACCTCGCCACAAAATCTACTACATCTCTCTTTAAATTCAGGCAATAGTAGAATCTTTTCACCGTTGTTAGTGTCTTCTCATACATTGGGTGACCTGAATATGGTTTTTCATGAAACTCCCTGAATATCGCCTTCTTGAGCTCACTACTATTCGGCACCTATATCCTATCTCAAAACCTAACCAATCCATCCGCTATAAGAAAATAATCCATGCCATGTGCACCTGCACCTATACTTATCCTTCTACCTATACATGTACTAACACCTATACATATACCTATACATGTACTTGTACGTGTACCTACACTTGTACCTATATGTGTACCATTCCCCATACATGTAACTGTACTATCACTCTGCTACAACCTGTGCACAATCTCCATATACTTGACATCCTGCTCGCCTTCCTGCAAGACCTTATCCTGTATGTCTATCCCCTAGGAGCTCATAGCTACAAAGTAATGTACATGTACCCATATACTGAGAGCATTCACTACCATGTTCTATTTACCTTTTATGTACCTCAACTCGAAATCAATCTTGCTTATCGTGGCCAAACATATAGCCTGTCTGGTGTTCAAATTCGGCTGGTCAAATAAATACCTCAATCTAATGTGATCATTCATCAATGTAAACCTTTTGACCAGAAGATAGTGCCTCCACATGTTTAATGCATGTATAATCACTTCTAACTCAAGATCATGTGTGGGATGGTTCTTCTTGTGCTCATTTATTTGCGGCGATTAATAGCATACCGCTCGCCCATCCTGCATAAGGACTCCACCAAGCCCTCTCTTCCAAACATCTATGCATACAATAAATTTTTTGTCTGGATCTGGATATGTAACACTGGTGTATGTGTCAACAACTTCCTAAGCTTCTCAAACCTAGCCTCACATTCCTCTATCCATTTGAACTTCTTACCTTTCCTTTGAAATGATGCAATAGGATAATAAATCTTTGAGAATTTCCTGATGAACCTCCTATAGTAGGCTACCAAACCCATGAAATATCTCACCTCGTCAACACTTTAAGGATCTACCCACTCCATTATGGCCCTTATCCTCTCCGGATCTACTGCAATGCCATCCTTGGAGAAAACATGTCCCAAGTATTGTACACTAGTCTGAATGAAACTACACCTACTAAGCTTAGCATACAAATAATGCTCCCTCAACAACCTCAACATTGCTGCTAAATGCTCGATATGTTGTTCCTCATTTTTAGAATATACTAGTATATCATCAATGAACACAATAAAAAACTTATCCAAATATGGACACAACTCACTATTCATCAAACATATGAACGTAGTTGGATCATTAGTTAAGCCAAATGGAACAATTAAAAACTCATAATTTCCATACCTAGTCTTGAACACAGTCTTGTAAATGTCCTTCTCTTTGATGTCTACATGATGGTATCCAAATCTCAAGTCAATCTTCAAGAACACTGCTCCTCCCTTCAGTTTATCGAACAAGTCATCAATCCTTGACAAAGGGTACCTATTCTTGATAGTCAGTTTGTTCAACTACTTGTAGTCAATGCATAGTCTAAGAGTACCATCTTTTTTCTTCACAAACAAGATTGGTGGACCCTAAGGTGATACACTTGGCATAATGTGTCCCTTATCCAAAATTTCCTTCAATTGCAACTTTTCCTGAATCAACTCAGGCGTGCTCATCTTGTAAGGTGATTTTGATGCTAGACATTCCCTTGGAACTAACTCAATAGAAAAGTGTACCTCCCTATGGGGTGGAAACTCTATACTGTCCTTAGGAAACATGTCCTTGAACTACTGTAAAACTGGGTACCTTCTCAACACATATGTATCCTCAACCTCCTTACCCTTATCACTAGAAATGTGTACTGCAAATAGTTTGCATCCTTTCCTATGACTACACTTTTCTTGCATAGTTGTCATCATCCTAACTGATGTGGCTTTTCTCTTACCCTGCAAGTCTCTTAGTTCCCCATTTTCATCGACACACGCAATGGCTTTGTCATAGGATTCTACCTTGGTTCTATAAAGATACAACTAGTCCATTCCTAACAACATACTATATCAATGAAACTGTAATACATTCAAAAATATTGTGGTAGGCATACCATTTAATTCAAATGCGCAAGCTCTTACCAAATTATAAACTCGCTTATTTATACCTGTAGCCAACTGCACTGACCATGACTCTGCATGAAATTCCTTATTCAAGCCACACTTATCCACCAAGTCATGACTAATATATCTATAATTAGATCTTGTGTCAAACAAAATAGAAAGAACTTGCTCACAAAGCTTACCATCCATCTCAATGATAGATGCCTGATGTTTTTTCTACCTATTGTCCACTGCTACATAGATATGTGTAATACTATGACCAACATCCCCAATAGTCTATGCCTCTTGTGCATTACATATCTAAGGCCTACCACCCTGATTCTGTGGACAATCTCTCTTGAGATGCTTCTTTCCACATGTCCAACACTCCAACCAACTAATACCATCACCTCTATGTTGTTGCGACCCATGTCCCTATCTAGCTGCATTAAACTTCTTTTGCAGTGCCACATTTTATTTCTCATCTACATGCTGAGGTCTCATCCTCTTAGGCTTCCATTTACCTTTATCTTTGTCTTTTTCTTTCCATCCTAGGTGACATTCATTCTTACACTTTGACTGTCCATAACAATGCTTCAACTTTCCAATGACTTCCTCAAGTGACTAAGGATCATCCTACTCAATCCAATCTGTAAATGCTAATGGATAACCACTAACAAATCTCTGAACTTTAGCCTTCTCATCAATAATATAGGGTACACATCTCAATAGTTCAAGAAACTTGGTCGTGTATTCTTCATCTACCATTGATCCCATCTTTAGCTCATAGAATTCTTTTGTATTACTGTCGTAGTACCTTTCTGACAAGCATTTCTTCCTCAAAAGCCTCTTCAACACCTGGCAACTCAAGTCATCCATCATGATATCTCTAACCCGCTTAACATCTTCCCACTAGATGTATGCTTTACCTTTCAAGGTGAAGATAGCTATTCTGGTCTTCATGTTATCTGTGTACTCATGCAACTCAAAGAATTTGTTCGTCCCAAGTATCCAAGCCTTTGCCTCTTTCATATTATTCACATCTCCATCAAAAGTAGGTGGCTTTTATTTATTAAACTAATTCAGCAAGTATCCCCTATCATTCCTCTTATAAGGATGATAATGATGACGATCATGATGTCTATTAGAACTAGAACTAGAATTGTACATGTACTCATTGCCCCTCCTATCCTTAGTGTCCATCACCTACCATCTCTCACTGTATTAGATCTATCCAACCTATTTCTACCCAGAGCTCTACTACCATATGCCCCATTAATTTTATCCTCATGTCCATGTCTGATCTGTAGTGGCCCTTGTCACTACAAGTCTGACAAACTCTAAGAAATATAGCATTCACCTCTACCTCCTTCTCTTGTGTGTGTATGATTCAGCCATTATCTTCCTTACAAATCCTTATCTCTTTGTTTAATATTTTTAGTGTAACTGCCAAATCTGAAGGGTTCCAAACACCACACTAATCTTCGGATTCCTAGGGAGAGTCTTTATAGCCAACCATCTTGCTAGCCATTTTATATTTCTTCCAGCAATGCATACTATGTAATATAAACCAATTCACAATAAATCGACATACCTTAGTATAGCTCGGGGAGGATACCTTGTATGCAAGATCATCAAATTAGTGTGATACATGTAAAACACAATCATAACAACATATATACATACGCAAATGAATGTATCAACACATAAGCATCACTCTAGTTAGGTTCTAGCCATCAATGTAAGGCCATTTCAACAATGAATGCTATGACGTCATGCATGACAACAACCATTACTCCATTGTACACATTTCCTGATGCAACCAACAACATGCATAAGCAATGCCTAATGAACTACACATAAGCATAATGCATGTAGTCAAGCATAAGCGATCAATTTTTGTAATCAACCTATAAGACTGATACATGTGTTACATATCCATTTGGGCACATCAATCCCATCATCTGGATCAGTGTTTTAGGGCTCATCAAACCCTAATTTCAGCTGCTACATGCCCTAAACAAGTCACCCCTTTGAATGCCTCCTTCCCAGACAGTTTCATGACTTGAAGACAGCCAGAAATAGCCTCTACAGGGACCAGCGTAGGTAAGCCCTTGTAAGGGTACGTTTCAGAGAAGTTGAGTCCATGCGAGGGTGCTCTACAAAGCACTTAGGCTTCCTTTCACCTGCACTGGGTGAGATTGAGCGACATTCACATAGGATTTGGGGAATATTCTTATCTTTTGGAGTCATCTAGAAGGTTCCCTCACTTATCAACTCGTATGAGCTCAAAAATAGATGATGAATGAGTTAAGCTGCATCCTATCCTCTCATCCCTTCCTCCATGGAACTAATTCTAAGTATGTAAGGTGTTATAGACATTTTTGGGCACTGCAACCCCAAGCATAAATTTCCATAAAATAAGGGCTCCTAAGTCCCTAAAAGTGTTGTGCCAACCCCTAAAAGAACAAGGTCAACTGATTACATCTTCTCCCAGAAGTTCTCCATGAAAAACTGCTCAGAACTGGTAAAAAATGGACCATTTCACCTACTCTATAGGCAAAGTGTGTTGCATCTCACCTAAATACACATAGTGGGTGCGTTGCATTTCAAAAATCCCTTCTATGGGGTGCGATTGGCGAGAAGGGACAAATGGCAGTGCCAATCCGCGAGGTGGAGAAGCATGGAATCTTCGAGAAACTTCTCCTGTGACACTTGCCTCTCTGAATTCAACAAGGGATGAGTAAGAGATCATCAATCTCCAAGTGGAAGCAAGAACTATCAGAGGGAAGACACTAATAAAATCACAAGCTGACTCATCTCCCTTGCAGAATCTATATATGGATCCCTCATCCCAGAGATCCAGAGGCTGGAATTTTGCATCTTGTAAGGAATTGCTGTTGGTTTCTTCAGGCAACATCATAGTGTTGGGTGATATAAGCTTTTCATGAGGTGAAGAGGGGCTTAATTGCTGAGAGGATGATGCTGGGTCAGAACAATTGGTTGTAACTCTCTTGGGTCTTTCTTGATTATCAATAAAGCTATTCAGGTTTTCCTCCATACTCTTGTGTGATTTATGTTTTACGCATTTGTATGGTCAATTTACATATGATCCTAGATTGTTTATGATAATAGATCCATGTTCTCGTATAGTGTTATGCTGCTTTGATTCTACAGGTACTCTGTGAAGTTGGGTATACAAGAAATCAAGCAGCAAAGGACTATCATAAGAGAGAGGAATCGAGCAAGGAACCAAGCGCAAGATAGAGGTTGGTCTCCTTTATTCTTCTCTCATCTATCTTTCATAAAGGAAAACGAAAGTAGTTTTACTTTGTTTGTTTCTAAGGTAGCTACCACCCTTAGTGGGATTAGCAGTTCTGCATAGACACTTTTCCCTGTAACAAAATAGTAACTGCACTGGGGAGTGACTAGGTTGTTTGTTTATCTACATTTTTTTACTTTATAAACTTACAGACGAAGCCTGAAGTTGAGCCAGGTAACCTTCGAACTGGATAAATGCCGCTTCAGTCAATCTCCGGGTTTTGTTTATGAATTAAACAATTGATTTACAAACTCCCTAATTTCCCTTCTGGTGGCTCTAGTAACCTCCTTAGATCTACCCCTGTGATTGATTTACTGATTACCAATTGCTCGGCCAAAATCACTGAACTGAACTGCAAACTGTGACCTGGAACCCAATCAAAGTCTCATCCCTGGTCCGGCGCACTGTCTGTTCTGTGAATCTCAAATTCAGTGCACTTCCCAAGTGTAGTAGGTGCGTTACATTTTAAATTCACTGTGTTACAGGTGTGCTGATCAGACAAGGCCTTGTTCCTGAATTTTGGTTTTTGTGTTCACTCTTTTCAGATCTATTCAGGAGTTTTTGTTGTGGGGAAAAATGCCTATTTAGGACGATCCTATCCACCTAAGGTGTGACAGTGCCTTAGCAACAAACGAATACAGCTATCATGATTTCTTCCTTTATGAAATATGAAAGAGAGGAGATCGGCAGACTTACCGTTGTCTTTCGGTTGTCCCTCGAACTAGATCCTCTTCTCTTTGTGTGTCCACAGCGACTTTCCTCCTCGCTTGATTAAGAGAACAGCTACTTGAATCCCACGAGATCACAAGAGAACAGCTACCTGTGACAAGAGAACAACTACTTGCAACAAGAGAAGAACACAATACAAAGGCAAATATACATATTCATAAATGATTCAGGATTAGAAGTAAATCAAATATACCAATGAAATCATACAAAGTGCACCAGCATATAGGAAAGAATCAAGATAGCTTTATTGAAAGTAACAGGGTTCAGGAAGAGATACAACCCATAGGGCTCCAACCCAACATCTCCTTCCCAGCAGAATGGAATTCCCTCTTTAGCTCCTTTCAAAGCATAACACACCCAATATTTCTAGCCACAAACCAACAGCAATTCTTTGCAAATACTAAATTCCAGCCTCCCTAGACCTCATGAGAGAGATCTATATATAGGAGTTTTGGAGAAAGGATGAGTCAGCTTGAGGCTGGTATGAAGCTGACTAGTGTCCTCTCCCACTTGAGTTCTTGAGTCCACTTGGAGGTTCTTGCTTCCACTTGGAGATTTGGAACCTCTTACTCATCACCAGGCGAATTCCCTGATCCAAGTGTCATTTTGGAAGCTTCCTGGGCATTGACACCTTGAGAAATGACTCTGCCACTTGTCCAAACTTGCTCAGCGCAGGTAGCCTTCTTTGCAGTTGACATTCAACGCAGGTAGACAGTGGAGCAGTTGACATTCAGCGCAGATGCTCAGTGGAGCAGTTGACATGATCCAGAATTGCCTTGTTTTTGAGTGTTTTTAGGTGGAGAACTCTTGTTAAGTGTTGTGGTTTGCTGGCCTTGTTCCTCTAGGGGTAGGAACAACATGTTTAGGGACTTTGGATCCCTTGATTATTGACATTTCATGCTCAGTGATGCAAGGCACAAAAATGTCTATAACAGTTGCCCCCTAAAGTATGAGGCCATTTATCGGGTGAAATGCTTTATCCAGGAGGGTCCGAAGTTCATCCATCTGCTGGGAGGAGACTTGTAATAAAATACAATACAATACATTATGATTCATTCTGCTTTCATGATCTAGTTGAGGCGGGCATTCCCATGCTCAGCTTTATAAATTCATTTTTGTACATGGAACAGACGATCGTCTGATGGTAGACTGATAATTTTGGTGAAATTATCATCTTTTGAGTAGGATGATCATCTGCTGCAATGATGTACATGTCAAATGTCTTTATTTTTCCTGAATATATATCGCAGCCCGGATGGATGAAACTAGATCCGGGGTCTTCAAACTCGTTCGATCTTCACTCTAAGTACAAGTCGATCCATGTGAGAATTGCGCTGAAGTCGAACATGGAAAGACATCGCTTGATTACCGGTCAATGATGTAAACCGTTAACAAGTGCGAGAGGAATCACCGATAATGATAATGACCCTCAAGGTACTGCAGTACAATTCACGTGGTGTGAATAAAGGACTTGGCATCGAACACCACGCAAAATCTTCTGGTCAAAGGTCATTGATGTATACCTGTCGCCGGAAGTGAGAAACTTGCCATTGAGGCATGCAAGCTTCAAAGTACTGAAGGGGTTGTTCCTAGATCAACTCCTTGGATAATGAGCTGATGTCGACAAGGAGCGATCTGTCAAAGGAGGGCCTTAATGAATCCCACATCAGTGACACGGAACGGAGCTAATGATTTTAATGGAGGTGAAAACAATCTGTGACATATGATTCAGGGTGGCGGTCATGAATGGATGAAGGATAATGTATGGCAGTGGATGGGACCCGGTTGACTCTTTCTGAACAACTTCTCTTGAACATATGGCGACACTGATACGATGGATCGGTAGCATTACCCCAAATATGGATGGTATGGCAAGACCATGGTGATGTGACCGGTGAATGAAACAACCCAACTCGAATGTGATACGGAGGAAAAGTGTCATGTTCAAGAGCGACCTGCTACCATCAAAGTTTTCTTGATTTTTCCCAATTTTTCCCCAGCCATTGCTAACCAGTACCTCTTTATTTTTGTCAAGCTTGAGGAGGATAACATATTCTTGTTCTATAACCTGCCCTTCGGGCAAGCCCATCGCTATGTTTTAATGAGCTTAGCGATAGTGAAACTCGTTCTCGTCTAAAGACAAGTTTGTCGCTATTTAATCATTTTAACGAGTCTAACGACAAGGATAACTCGGTCCTTTTCATTTTTAGAGAGTCTGAAAAGGTACATAAAGTTAACTCCAAAATTCCTTTTTCGTCATCTAATCCCTTAAGTCCGAAAAAGTATAAAACAATACAGAAGGGATGAGTTTTCGATAACTTTAACGAGTCGAATAAAACAAGCGCTCGACCTTTTTGTGCAATAATCCCTCAGGTCCAAAAAGATTAAAATCTAGAGGAGGGATAGCTCTTCCTGTCCTTTAACGAGCTGGAAGGCCAAAACTCGGCAATCTTTTCATATTTTACGAGTCAGTTGAAAAGAGCTTAAAGAAGACTCGTCTTTTGAGGAACGAGTGATAAACAGGGATATCAACTGATTCCAGGTACAAGTTGGAATTTTCCAATCACGGCAGTGTCTCAAGGATGGCTAGGTGAAATCACTCTTCGCAGCTATTCCTCAAAATGGGTAAACAATCATATGGAGGTGAACGATCGGCCAAATGAAAGTGGAGGTGGCAGGTGCAAACACGACCAAGGCTTTTATGGCTGATAAATTTATGATCATAATGGTTATTTACCGGGATAGGTTCATTTTTTAGATAAAAATGAGCTTAAACTCTGGACGAAACATTGCTCACTGCTTTTATTTATTTTTTAACGAGCATGAAGACTGCGTTAAAACTGCTCGGATCTCGCGTTTATTTTTTAACGAGCATGAACTTTATGCTAAAATTGCTCGAATCTATAGTCAACTTTTGATTTTTACCATAAATAGCTTTTCTTTTTTCAAGGATAGTACTGCATTATCAATTGCTGCAACAAACTTTGTTAGAAATGAATATTATTTGCATGAAAATGAGATTATAACCCTAATATTTCGCTTTGAACTACGTAAAAAGCCATTAAAAGGTGTTTTTACCTCTCATTTTACCATTTCATTTGAATTTGTTTATTGGAGCTCTGGAGGTGCCTCTTCCCCCTTGATTTTCACCAGCTGATTTCGGGAGATTCTGTGGACGATTCTCGACACCGTCTGGACCAGGTAGGAGCTAAACCTTAGCTCTTTCTTTTCATGGTTTCCTTTCTTCATTCTGTGCCTGTTTTCCAGTCTTTCTGAGCCTCAGGGGTTTTGCCAGGGCGCCCTAACTTCAGCGCAGGTTGCCCATTCGAAACCTTCGTTGAATGTTAAGCTGCCTTAAGGCAGCCAAACCTTCAACGCAGGTAGGACACTCTCTGCCTGCGTTGGGCTCAGAAAACTGAGTTTTTAGCACATTTTTTGATGAATTTTCGCCAGTTTCTCATCAAACTCAAGAACTTACTCCTTCTCTTGTTTTTTTTGCAGGGATCTTTGAACAAGATGTCCCTTACATGGCGAGAACGAGAACATGAAGAGGAGGACATGATTGCCCTCCATGACCCTGTCACGGTGAACGCGTTGCGGAACTGTGGCCTGCTGAAGTTTTTCCGTATCTCTAGCTTGAGAGCACAGATCTCTCTACTGCAGTATATGCTTGATGCTTGGGATCCCATTAACCAAGTATTCCAGATTAGGGGAAAATCCATCCCCTTGAACATAGAGGACATTTACTTCTTGACTGGATTGTCAAGGCGAGGTGCCCCCATTTCTTTGTCAGGTTCGGCCCGGGGGACTGACTCTGTGAGAGATTATGTCTGCCAGTATTGCAGGGAAGGTTCCCAGCCGAGTAGAGACGGCAAGGTTGTTATCCATGAGATTACTGACAGGTCTCTCAGGTCCATTCTGTATACCATTGGTAGGATGGCCAGTAGCGCAGCTCTACATGTTGCCAACAGATCCTATGTGCAGCACGCCTTGGAGTGTCTCCAACCAAAAGTATTCAACTGGTGTGATGCAGTACTTGTTCAGATGAAAAGTCAGTTGACCAAGGTAAAGGACGGGAAGCTGAAGAACTTTGGATTTGGTTCTATTCTGACTGCCTTCGCCTTGGACAAAATCCCACTGATGCAGCCTCAGTATATTATACTCGACTTGCCTTCTCCGACCGAGCCACGCATGCAGAGGTGGGTCGATCACATGTCTAGGCATGCTGGTCAACCTCAGATTACTTTCACTGATGCCTTCTTCAGGTGGTTCGAGTGCCAGGAGATGGTCTTTTCCGAGTATCCATATGTGGGTATGGATTTCCGAGGTGATCCGGATTTGGTGTTACCGGATGGCGAACAGTGGGGCGCTATTGGTAATATCTTTGACCATATCACTATTTACTGTTTTTATTCATAATGTTTCTGTGCTTTATTCTATCAAGACTTTTAATCAAACTCTTGGGTGCATGCAAATGTTGGTCCTGTTCGTCCAGCAGTTCGTCCGAGACCGCTAGTTGCTGCTTCGGCAGTGGAGCCTGCTGGGAGAGTTATTCTTCGCGACCTTGACGACACTGAGACCCTTACAGCTGTGCAGGAGCAGGTTGAGAGCCTTACTCTCAGTATTCCGGATGTATGGATCGATGAGTTACCTTTACAGTTGCAGCGGCATACTACTGGTGTGCCTAGACGATGGACTCGTCTCTTGCGCATGATTGCACCGGCCGTGACGTGCTATCATGAGCACCACTAGGCTAGGGTGCCCCCTACCGCTTTTGAGTTTTTGGGTCATATGACCGATTTTGTCTTGGTTACAGAACATTATGTATGAATGATAAACAGCTTATATATATTTTGATTTTCGAGTTTTATTCTGGTTGAGTTATATGATCCATATGTACAATCATTGATGATGTATCCCTTTTTACAAATGTCGCAAATGTCTATCTAACACATAATTTGCTAATGATTTGGTTAATGTGTTTAAGTTTCTGGAAATATGCTGGTATTGAATTGAATCAAACTGTCTTTCCAAAATCTTAACCCTTAGGAACATGCGATAAATAGCTGGATTGCGAACGGAATATATACCGTTGAGCTGTAGTATTACGAGCTGTGAGTCTAGCCTGACAATTAGTCCGCATATGCCACGTGTGATGGTATCAGAGATTAGTTCTATCAACGCGCTATACTCAGCGATGTTATTCGTTGATTGCCCAATACACACTCCTCTGAAACTTACTAACTCGCCGCTTGGATCAAAAATGGCCCAGGCTGTGGAGGATAGGTTCCGCGTACTACGACTTGCTCCGTCGGCATATCCAACACATGTCTCCAGAAGGTTTGACATCTGCAACAAATGAAAAAGGTGGATCATTTGACCAGAACAAATACTTTTAGCGAAAACAAAATACAACAAAAGCATACAGGTTACTATTAAGCATAGTAACGCTTGAGGTACAACCCGTTGCGGGGCTGCGCCAGTGGAATTCCATCATAATCCATTAACTCGCAGGCTCCTTTTGCTAACACCCTTTTAACAATATAGGGGCCCATCCATAAGGATTTGAATTTACCTGCTCCCAATTTATCGGATTCTTGGTCATAAAGCAAGACCAAATCACCTTATGAGAAGACACGGGGTTTGACATTTTTGTCGAACTGCGCTTTGACTCGTTTCTTATGGGCTTCGTTAGCCAGAGTGGCGTCACGACGGGTTTCATCCAATTGGATTAATTCCAAGAAACAAGCCTCTTCTTCTGAAGTTCCGGGGAGGAGATCAATTACGAGTTTAAGTGACGAAATTTCGCACTGGATTGGGAAGACTGCTTCCAGGCCATACACCAGTTGAAAAGGTGTGAACCCGGTTGCGTTCTTTACCGATGTTCGGTAAGCCCACAAGGCTGAGTACAAGATTAGGTGCCACCTTCTTTTATGAACCCCGATCATCCTTTGCAACATACGCTTTAGGACCTTGTTGATTGCTTCAACTTGTCCATTGGCTTGCGGATAATATGGGGTAGAGCTGTCGTGAGATAGCCCTAGCTTGGCAGCTAATTCGACCATCATGTGATTGCGAAAATGCGACCCATGATATGTCACTATAGCCTGTGGTACGCCGAACCTGGCGACTACATGATTGAAAAAGAAAAGGGCAGCTGTTTCACTAGTGTTATCCAATGTAGGCATGGCCTCGGCCCATTTGGTAAAATAGTCAACAACGACTATAATATACCCATGCCCCCCAGTCGAGGTGGGGTTACATTGCATGAAATCGATGCCCCATTTGGTGAAAGGCCCAACAGCAACTATTGGCTGTAAAGGTGTGGGCAGTCTTCTAGTTTCGCTATCAAAAATTTGACAAGCATGGCAACTTCTGACTGCGGTTATGCAATCTTTGAACATGGTTGGCCAGAAGTATCCTGCTCGTAAGATTTTTTGTGTTGTTGCATATCCAGATTGATGCCCCCCACACGCGCTTGAATGTCACTCATTCAGGGCTTTTTCGGCCTCCTCATGGGTAAGGCATCTCCTCAGGACTGTATCGATACCACGACGGTAAAGCGTATCACCGATGATCATGTAGTCTTTAGCTTGGTATCGTATACGTTTTTGTTCTGAGTGAGACATGTTTGGCCTGAATTTTTGGGTTTGGAGATAAACTATGATATCTTCGTACCACTCATTGCTTGTAGATATCAGAAACAAACTTTCGTCCACGATTGACTCTTCTGATGTTTCATCGTTGGACGACGATGGGAGATCGCACAATAATTCTGCGAAAACTAGAGCTTTCTTTGATTTGGATTTTACAAATTCCAGATCAAACTCTTGAAGGATCACTATCCATTTTGAATATTTTCCCCCCAGCAACTATCGCGATAGTATATAAGTCATGGGGTTGCAATCTGACAAAATGGTAGTTTTCCGAAAGAGGACATAATGTCGAAATCTTTGAATCGCTTGAACAGCTGCAAGCGCTAGTTTTTCAACATAAGAATATTTACTTTCCGTATCATTTAAGTTTTTACTTAAATAATATATAGGATGTTCAATTCCATCGACTTCTTGAACTAAAACCATTGCAATGGTCGTATCTCCTGCAGCTAGATACAGGTTAAAATCTCTTTGATAGTCTGGGGCGTACATTAATGATGCTTTTACTAGACAATCTTTCAGAGCATCAAAGGAAGCTTGCGCCACCTGGTCCCAGATGAAAGGTACATCCTTTTTCAAAAGACGAGTATAACCTTTAGCAAGTTCTGCGTAATTTGGAATGAACCTCCTCAGAAAGTTTGCTTTCCCTTGGAGTTTCTGAATCTGAAGCAAATTCGAAGGTGGAGGCAAATTAATGATTACCTGAACCTTGCAAGGGTCGAGACGAATCCCATCCTTAGAGACTACAAAGCCAAGTAAACGACCAGAACCGACGCAAAACACACATTTGTGCGGGTTGAGTCTTATTTTGTAGTGTCGGCAACGTAGAAATATTGCTCTCAAATGCTGCGGATGATCAGTCCACTTTCGCGAATGAGCCGGAAGGTCGTCGAGATAAGGTTGAACGATGTTCTTGATGTCATGGAAGGCATAATTCATTACCCTCTGAAAAGTCGCTCCTGCGTTCTTCAAACAAAAGGGTAATTTTCGATAAGCGAATGTGCCCCACGGACAAATAAATGCAGTATTTGACTGGTCCTGGGGGCGGATATTTATTTGATTATACCCGGAAAATCCATCCATAAATGAAAAGATTTCACATCCGGCGCATTCATCAATTATCTGGTCGATGAAGGGTGTAGGGTAGGTGTCCTTTGGACAAGCTTGGTTTACATCCCTATAATCGACACACACTAATCATCCCTTGTTTTTTCATAACAGGGACAATATTCGATACCCAATCGGTTAGAGGAACCGGGTAGATGAAACCAGCATGGAGGAGCTTTTCAACTTCTGCTTTAATGGCAGCGGCTTTCTTGGGGTGCACCTGCCGAAGCCGTTGTCTTACTGGTTTGACATCAGGATACATTTTAATTTGATGTTCAACGATACTCGAGTCTATGCCTGGCATTTCATCATATGACCAAGCAAAGACATCCCTGAATTCGCGAAAAAGAGCGTTATATATTTCCAGCTCTGAAGGGGAACAACCTTTGCCGACATAAATATTCTCTACAACATTTGTTTTAGTCGAGATATTTATGGCTATAGTCTCTTCAATATTGGATAAGTTTCGCTCGGAATCCACCGTATTTACAGTATTTGTTAGGAATTCAAAAACTGAAGGGTGATAAAGGTCACGTTGAGTATCTTCTTCATATTCCGGAAGAAGGGAACGATGGTGGTGATCATTCCATGGTGCGCCCTCAATCAACATTGATTGTAAGATTCCTTCGTCAGTCCCATGTACTTTCGACCAAGGATCTAATGAGGTACCATATTCTCTAGACCTATCTATCCAAACGCTTGACGAGCATTGATTTGGGTTCGCCTCCCATGCTTGAAACATTGATTGCTACAATATTTCTAAAGGGCTTGGGGGCAAAACAATTGCACGATCCATGTCGACACTGTCTTTTGCGACCTTCAAGGAAGATATCATGTTGCAGGTTGCTACAAACGGTATATTTCCTATGTAAATAGGAGGTGGTAGCGCGAAAGTTCCCATCAATGTGGGGTCTTTCAATAATCCTACTCCGATATCTTGAAGCGAATGGTTGCTCTCATGGATCATGGGAATGCTTCCTGTAACTTGTGAACTATTAGGGAGGAAGTTCTGTTGGTCGATGACCGTAATCCCTCCTTCAAACGGGAATGCGATCTTCCTAAAATAAGTCGACACAACAGCTGCCATGGCATAAATCCATGGTCTACCCAGTAGGATGTTGTAGTCAAGATTTCCATCGATGACCTCAACATCAATTTCCACTGTTTTTCCTCCTAGTTCAACCTTCAAGTTATTAAGGATACCGTACGGGGTATAAGTCCTTCCGTCGAAAGCTTTTAATGTCGTCGAAGATCGCGACAAGGTTGGAGATCCTAAAGTTTTCCAGCAACTCATCGACATAATACATGTAGATTCTCCCTCATCAATAATTGTTCTGTGAACAGTTTTGTTGAGGGCTTTCACTTGAATAAGGAAAGCTAGTTGATCTGGTAACTGAGGATCGTATCCTTTGTGATCAAAGGATACAAGATTGGAATCCTTAGGATCAACCCCACCAATAGCCGATAACAAAGCCTGCCTTTGGGATGGGCAATTTTGTAATACCTCAAGAGTCAACATAGCGGACGACGATTGGGCCAAATGTTCCACTATATTATAATGCTGCGCCGCCCTGGCACGAGGATTAAATGTCGACTTGTGTACTACTCCCTTTGGCGGTTTTATTGTTAATTCAGGAATGATGGGCGGTACAACTTTTGTCGAAGTCATTGTCGAACCACTCGGTTGATCTTTACCTTTGTCGTTCGACATCTGAGGATTCCCGTAATCTTTGTTCCTTGTTGAAATCAAAGCATCATTCTGCTGTTTTGAAACCGACAACATAAGCACTTGAGACGGGGAAGCATTTCCACTATCAACCATATTTTGACCTGGGTTGGGAAACGGATCAGTTAACACAGCTGAGGTTTGGGAACTTTTAAAGAACCTCTTCAACTCAGCTTTGAATGGACAATTCTTTGTCCAGTGATCCTCCTCGTCACATATTTGACATGGAAAATTTTGTTTCCCTTTCCCAGGAGGGTTTGAAGAATATTTTCCAGGGGATGACTCACCCTGTTTCTTCTTCTTCCCTTTGTTTTGCTTCTTCTTGCTTTTGTTTCCCTTTCCCAGGAGGGTTTGAAGAATATTTTCTAGGGGATGACTCACCCTCTTTCTTCTTCTTCCCTTTGTTTTGCTTCTTCTTTGCCTTTATCTACTGATACGGCATTTACTTCCGAAGCAAGAATTTCTTCTTTTGCATTTTGATCCGAATTCTTACGGGCTTTCTTAGACGAAGCCTTTATTGATTTCGCGTTTGCCGTGCCAATCACGCCATCACCGGCGTGAGAGTCACTATTGGATTTTGGAGGGGGAGAAATTGAAAATTCTGGTCTAGGGGCGTCAGGTATTTTGTCGTAGAGCGTGTCGGACTGAGTATAAACTAAGTCCAAATACTGTGCACGAGCGATAACTTGCTCCTCTGTTACGACTCCCCCCTTTGCCACATCTTCCGTTATAGCAGGAAGTAACGACTTTATAAACCATTCAGCTAACAGCTGATCGGGAACGTATGTTTTAACCATTCTACGACGACGACGCCATTCATGTATATGATCAGATATATGAGTGGCAGTTGTCTGCTTGAAGTTGGTTAATATTTTTGTCCCCATTTCATACCTTATCGGTAATTGAAAATGGGTTAAGAAAGTCATGGCTAGGGAGCTAAAATTGTCGAAAGAGGCTCTAGGTAATTCAATATACCATTTAGCCACTGGACCTGTCAATGTCCTCTGAAAAAGGCGAAGCCTTATCGAATCATCGTTCAGGGTGTTCGACGAGCACCACAGATGAAAAGTCATCACGTGATTCGATGGGTCTTCACCTGGATTTCCATTGAATTTAGGAATGTCAGATGGAAGTTTGTGAGGAATCGCTGGCCAGCAAGGGGCATAATAAATTGGATCGTTGGTTAACCGGTGTAAATCGGGTAACTCTAAAGTCGCCACGAATGGTAACTGTTGATTCAGGTTAGGTGAAGCATAACCAGGGTACGATGGAATCGCTTGAGCAGTGGGCCTTTGCATACCAGCATAATGTAATTGATGTTGGTATGATTGATATGGTTGGTGGACTTGACCACTGTAAAGTGGTTGGTTTTGACCGTTTTGGATATACGGTTGTCCACTGTTCGCAAAGATCTGCTACTCAGGACCTTGGTATACCTGCTGGAATTGTGGTTGTTGGTATTGCACTAACCACGGTTGTGAAGCCATGTTCTGTTGTGTTATGCTAACCGTTGGACCAAGGTGTGGGGTAATTGTACCCGTTTGGACCTGTGTCACCCCACCAGTTGGCGATTGTGGTTGTGACCCATGGTCAAGTGGCTATTTCATTACAACCTGAGAAATCTGAGGTTGACATGCGACAGGCATCGCTTGAACTTGTGACACTGTTACAATAGCCGGTGTGGTTGGGATGTTCGTCATAGGTACACACTGTTGCATAGAATATACAACCCTTGGTTGTTGAGGTAGCATAGGTACCCAACCACTTGATGTAATTCCAGTATAACCTGAATACTGTTGCGAACTCCCGTATGGGTACCCTCCCGGAGGGGGTAATGAAAGGGCATACTGCCCCCCATACGGTAGCAATCCGGAACTCAAGGGGATTGATTATCCTTGGGGACTGGATTGCCCAAATTGACCTCCAAATGGATCAATTTGGTGAGTCTCAACATAAGAGTTGCCGGATATTACTCCAGATGAACAAACTGGAACAGACCACACTGTCGAAATAGTCCCTTGGTGGACTCCTTCTAGCGGTTGAGAGCTAGTTGGGACAGCTGGTATGCCGGCAAACATTGTTGGAGTGACGGCAGGAGCTTCTACTGTCACTGTGTCGTTTGACACAGTCCTAGATGATGACGGTTGTTCAGACATTTTAAGTCTATCCAATAGATTGCCTAGCGATTCCACAGGAACCTCCACTTGTGGTGGATTAACTTCTGATGAAGGAAATAGAGTGACCCCGACTCCAAAATTGGTTGGAGTACTTGCTTACGGATCCTCTGCAATTTCCTCTATCGCAATCAAACCCGGTGGAAGAGGAAGACCGTCAGGTTCGTAAAATATTTCTGGTGCCGAAGAAGGGGTTGTTTCGACAACGACAGTTGTTTGAGGAACAAAACTCTCTGGACCGGTTACAGATGGAACTGGTTCCGTTACACAAGTTTTTGCCCCCAGACTAGGATCAGTATTACTGTCCCTCTGTGGCTGTTGAACTTCTTCTATAGAGGCAGGGTTTCCAGAAATGTTTGGAGTAACCGGAATCTCAGATGTAGTTGGAACACTTGTTCTAACTTTTATAGGAGATTTTGAACCGGTTATACGAGTTTGCTTTGTCCGTACTGTTTTCGATTCCGGAGACAAAGACGGTTGACTCGTAAGCCTCCGTAAACGACAGGGTTTCAATTGACTTTCTTCCACGATTGCGGATTACTCGATCAACCAAAATATTAAAAGGGGAAATTTGTGTTTCCGAACTGAATGAATTTTATTAGACGCATTTAGACACAACTTGCTTTTTCAGTTTTAAAGAGTCAAGAAAAAGCTAAAGATGACTCTAGTCTCCTTCGATGTTTTAACGAGCCCGAAGTGACAAATGCTCGGATGGACTTTTTCTGTTATAGAGTCTGAAAAATGCCAAAAGAAACTGCTCTAGAGATCTAGGCAGAGGGTGTGCCAAACTTCTCGCAAAACCACAGAATACGTTTTACGGTACGGGTGGTCGATCTTCGTGAATGCTGTGTTCACTGCATTGCGATCAGTAGGGCGGCCGACACGGCTTCCTAAGGATAAAAGATATATGCCTATAGGGGTCTCCCAATATATACGCGACGGTACATGGGAGCACAATCCGTATTAGTGCCACCGACTCTCAGGAGGAATCATCCACCTTCTTCGAGATCGACAGTCACTATGTTTAACGACGCCGGAACACGTCTCTAGCTTAGACCTCTATGTTGTGCGTTATGTTACAAAGCGTTGTTAGGTTCATTCAGTTTATTTTAGGTTGATCTTTTTAAAGTTTGCCTTTCAAGGTTCACCACGAGATGTATGATACAACTTCCTAAATGCAGTCTAAGATGATAAGCAAGCTTTACAATCTTTCAACTTTGAAAATCCTAGCTACTAAGGGAAAAGAGAGCGACTATCTTTTCTCAAAGAGCAATCAGCACACTCTAATGCACTTTCCCTAAATCCAACATGCAAACTTATCAAATGCAAAATGCACAATGCAGGTGTTTGTTTTCACTTTCTTAGTATAAATGCCTACAAAGAAAGCTTTTTGCACAACTTTGAATTTGCTTTTACAATGATCAAAATAAACAAGTTCACTTTCTTCGAAATCAAAAAGGGTAGAAGAGATTACAATCACTTTGCGATTTTCGAAATAAAGACTCGTTTTGATACTTTGAAAAGAACAAATTCAAACCAATAAGCAAAAGTAAACTATAATCAATCTGAACAAACAGCCAATGAACTCTCTTCTAAGATCACTTTCAATCAGATCTGAATCAAAGGCTACAGAAAGACTACTTTACTCATGCAAAGGAAGACTGTAAATGACGCCACAAACACATAAAAACATTCACAATCTTTTTGTACAAAAATTGGGGCGGAATTCAGGCAAAGAAAAGGTTTATCAGACTAGCACCTATACTTGGAAAAAGGCTGCAAAAACAGAGATCAAAACAGGGCAAAAAAAGGACAAAGAACCCCAACTGCACAAGGCCACACTGGTTCAGCGCAGGTCCAACACTGTCAGTTTGACATTCAGCGTAGGTAGCCCCTTCGGGACCTGCGTTGAAATGCAGACTGCCTTCACAATGCCTGCGCTGAAGAGAGAAACTCTCGTTTCCCTTGGTTTCTGGGTCACAAAATGGTCCAAAATCAACTGTTTCAGGCCAAATCAGAGACACAAGCAAGGTATAAACAGAGGGATGCTTTGATAGGGTACTAAAGACTATCACAAGGATCAATCAAATCATTTGTGGATCTAGTTTAGATCTTAGACAAGTCCAACATACTGGATCAAAGCAGCAACTTTTACTTTGCATCCGGGAAAGATGCAGTTCAAGAGTTGCTGTCAAGTCTATGAAGTAAACAAATGACGGAAACACAAATGAAATGAATAAACAAGTTCTTCCCCAGTGGAGTCGCCAATTTGTTGTGGGGAAAAATGCCTATTTAGGACGATCCTATCCACCTAAGGTGTGACAGCGCCTTAGCAACAAACGAATACAGCTATCATGATTTCTTCCTTTATGAAATATGAAAGAGAGGAGATCGGCAGACTTACCGTTGTCTTTCGGTTGTCCCTCGAACTAGATCCTCTTCTCTTTGTGTGTCCACAGCTACTTGCCTCCTCGCTTGATCAAGAGAACAGCTACTTGAATCCCACGAGATCACAAGAGAACAGCTACCTGTGACAAGAGAACAGCTACTTGCAACAAGAGAAGAACACAATACAAAGGCAAATATACATATTCATAAATGATTCAGGATTAGAAGTAAATCAAATATACCAATGAAATCATACAAAGTACACCAGCATATAGGAAAGAATCAAGATAGCTTTATTGAAAGTAACAGGGTTCAGGAAGAGATACAACCCATAGGGCTCCAACCCAGCATCTCCTTCCCAGCAGAATGGAATTCCCTCTTAAGCTCCTTTCAAAGCATAACACACCCAATATTTCTAGCCACAAACCAACAGCAATTCTTTGCAAATACTAAATTCCAGCCTCCCTAGACCTCATGAGAGAGATCTATATATAGGAGTTTTGGAGAAAGGATGAGTCAGCTTGAGGCTGGTATGAAGCTGACTAGTGTCCTCTCCCACTTGAGTTCTTGAGTCCACTTGGAGGTTCTTGCTTCCACTTGGAGATTTGGAACCTCTTACTCATCACCAGTCGAATTCCCTGATCCAAGTGTCATTTTGGAAGCTTCCTGGGCATTGACACCTTGAGAAATGACTCTGCCACTTGTCCAAACTCGCTCAGCGCAGGTAGCCTTCTTTGCAGTTGACATTCAACGCAGGTAGACAGTGGAGCAGTTGACATTCAGCGCAGATGCTCAGTGGAGCAGTTGACATGATCCAGAATTGCCTTGTTTTTGAGTGTTTTCAGGTGGAGAACTCTTGTTAAGTGTTGTGGTTTGCTGGCCTTGTTCCTCTAGGGGTAGGAACAACATGTTTAGGGACTTTGGATCCCTTGATTATTGACATTTCATGCTCAGTGATGCAAGGCACAAAAATGTCTATAACAGTTTTTCTGCCTGTAGTCAGTACACCTCTGTTTGAAACCCATTTCCTTGCTGTTATTCCACCTCCATTGTGCAAAGAACTGTAAATGTTTTTATGTATTTGTTGAGTCATTTTAAGTTCTCCCTTACAAAGAAGTAACGTAATTGTACTGTCGTTTCTTGATTTGAAAGGGTCGCAAGTGTCTTTTTCAGTCATAGAAGAGAGTCTGATTGCTCTTGATAGTCGATTACCCTATTACTATTGTATTTGATCTGAATTAGTAGTTTTTCTAGTGTCGAAACCAAGTTTTCATTTCCAAATTGCAAAGTGTTGTCATTGTCTTCATTTTGATTTTGAAAAGAAACTTGTTAGTAATTGTCGCTTTGAAAGATAATTTAGATTTGCGCATTAGCTTTCCTTCTATCATTCACATATTAAGAAGGCTGAAAACAAATACAAATATGTGCATTTGCATTTAGACTGTTTGATTGGTTTGATTTAGGACAGTGCATATAGTGTCTACTCTATGCTCTTTGCTGAAAGAATATTGTCTCTCTCTCCTCAGTAGCTAGGATTTTCATTGCACAAAGAAGATAAAACGACTCTTTATCATCTTAGATTGCATTTTAGGAATTGTACATCTACATCACGCAGTGAACCTGAAAGGCAAATTTCTTAAGCAAGATCAACTATAAAGTAAATTTAATGAATCTAACAACGCTTTGGAACCTAACACACAACATCTAGAAGTCTAGGCTAGAGACGTATTCCGGCGTCGTAAAGCCTGGTAACTGTTGTTCTCACTGTTGGTTGGGTGATTCCTCCACTTTGAGACGATAAGTGCCAGTACGGACTTGTGCTCCCACGTACCATCAAGTATATTTTGGGAGACCACAATAGGCTTAATCCTTTATCCATAGGAAGCCGTGTCTGCCACCCTATCGATCGCAATGTTTGAAACACAACATTCAGGAAGATTGACTGTCGTACCGTAAAAAGTATTCTGCAGTTTTGCGATTGGTTTGGTAATCCCTCTGCCTAGATTTCCAGAGTAGTCCCTTTCATTCCTTTTCAAAATCCTTAACGGAAAAGGTCCATCTGAGCACTTGTCACTTCAAGCTCATTAAAAATCGAAGGCGACTAGAGTCATCTTTTCTTTCTTCTTGACTCTTAAAAATTGAAAAAAAAAGTTGTGTCAAAGCATCTAAAATTCATCTAATTCGGAAACATACTTCCCCTTGATTTTTAGTTGATCGAGTAATCCACAATCGTGGAAGAAAGTCAATTGAAACCCCTTCGTTCGTGGAGGCTTATGAGTCAACCGTCTTTGTCTCCGGAATCAAAACTATTACGGACAAAGCGAACTCGTTTAACCAGTTCCAACACCATCAAAACAAGTGTAAGGTTAGAACAAGTGTTCCAACACCATCAGAGGCTCCGGTTACTCCAAACATTTCTAGTATCCCTGCCTTTACAGAAGAAGTTCAGCAGCCACCGAGGGATAGTAGCTCTGATCCTAGTTTGAAGGTAAACACTTGTGTTACTGAACCAGTTTCATCTACAACCGGTTCGGAGAGTGTTATTCCCCAAACATCTGTCGCTGCAGATTCCATACCTTCTTCGGCACCAGAAATATTTTACGGACCTGACGGTCTACCTCTTCCACCTAGTCTGATTTCTATAGAAGAGATTGTGGAGGATCCTACATCTAGTGCTCCATCGCAATTTGGAGTCGGGATTAATCTGTATCCTTCTTCATCAGAAATTAGTCTACCGCCATTAGAAACTCCTGTAGAATCACTAGGTAATCTTTTGGATAGACTAGAAATGTCTGAACAACCGTCGACATCTAGGACTGTGTCGCCCGACACAACCACAACAGAACTTCCTACTGTCACTTCAACAATGTTTTCCGGTATACCATCTGTCCCAATTAGCTCTCAATTGCTAGAAGGGGCCCACTCAGGGGCTATTTCAACAGTATGGTCCGTTCCTGTTTGTTCATCCGGAATAATATCCAGAAACTCTTATGTTGACTC
This sequence comes from Pinus tabuliformis, assembly GCA_031772625.1. Lineage (NCBI taxonomy): Eukaryota > Viridiplantae > Streptophyta > Pinopsida > Pinales > Pinaceae > Pinus > Pinus tabuliformis. Next base: position 83,993,166 of record CM062811.1, on the reverse strand, counting down.
TCAACAAATTGATCCTTCAGGATTTCAATTTGGGCAGTCTGGTCCTCAAGGGCAAACCGTTCCTTTAAGTACCAGATTACCACCGTATGGGGGGTAGTATACCCTTTCATTGTCACCTTCGGGAGGACAGCCATATGGGAATTCACAACAAAATTCAGGTTACGCCGGAATTACATCAAGCGATTGGGTGCCGATACTACCTCAACAACCAAGAGTTGTATATTCAATGCAACAATGTTTACCTATGTCAAATATACCAACTATGCTAGCTATTGTGACAGTGTCACAAGTACAAGCATTGCTTGTTGTATGCCAACCTTAGGTTTCTCAAGTTGTAATGCAACAGCCTCTTGACCTTGTGACTCAACCACAATTGCCGACTGGTGGAATGACATAGGCCCAAATGAGTACAATTACTCCTCCTCTTGGTCAAATAGTTAGTATCGAGCAACAACACATGGCTTCACAACCATGGCTAGTGCAATACCAACAAGCGCAATTCCAACAAGTATACCAACGATCTCAGCAACAAATCTTTGCAAAAAGTGGGCAGCCGTATATTCAAAATGGTCAAAATTAGGTTATGCACACCAACCTTACCAAAGTTACCAACATCAAATGCATTATGCTGGTATGAAAAGACCAACTACTCAGGCGATTCCATCTTATCCTGGGTATGCTTCGCCTAACCTGAATCAACAATTACCCTTCGTGGTGACTTTAGAGTTACCGGATCTAAATCAATTAACAAATGATCCAATCGCTTATGCTCCTTGGTGGCCAGCGATTCCACATAAAATTCCATCAGATATTCCTAAATTTAATGGAAATCTGGGTGAAGATCCATCGAATCATGTGATGACCTTTCATCTGTGGTGTTCATCAAACACCCTAAACGATGATTTGATTAGGCTTCGCCTTTTTTCAAAGGACGTTAACTGGTCTGGCAGCCAAATGGTATATCGAATTGCCCAGAGCCTCGTTTGACAACTTCAGTACCCTAGCCACAACTGTTTTAACCCATTTTCAGTTACCGATAAGGTACGAAACTAGAATAGAACTTCTTACCAATTTCAAACAAACAACGGCCACTCACATATCTGATGATAGTCATGAGTGGCGACATCGTCGTAGAATGATAAAAACTTATGTTCCTGATCAGCTTTTAGCTGAATCGTTTATTAAGTATTTGTTACCTTCCATTACAGAAGATGTGGAAAAAGTGGGAGTCGTCACCAAAGAGAAAGTTATTGTTCATGCGCAATATTTAGACTTAATTTACACTTAGTCTGGCATGCTCTACAATAAAATACCTGACGCTTCCAGACTGGAATTCTCAGTCCCTCCTCCTAAATAAAACAGTGACTCTCATGCCGGTGACGGCGTGATTGGCACGACAGACACGAAATCAACAAAGGCTACATCTAAAAAGGCCCGTAAGATTTCCAGTCAAAATGAAAAAGAAGAACTTCTTGCCTCGGAAGTAAATGCCGTCTCGACAGACAAAGGCAAAGAAACCAACCAACCAGGAGGAAAGAAGAAAAATATAGGGAAGAAGAAGAAACAGGAGGAATCATCACGTGAAAAATCTTCTGCAAACCCTCCTGGGAATAGGAAACCAAAAAATCCATGCGATCAGGATCATTGGACATCAGATTTTCCACACAGAGCTGAGCTTAAAAAATTCTTCAAGAATTCAAAAACCTCGGTGGTATTAACTGATCCATTTCCGAACCCAGGGACAAATCTGGTTGACAGTGGAAATGCATCCTCGTCTCAAGTGCTGATGTTGTCGGTTTCCAAACAACAAAATGATGCTTTGATATCGACAAGGAATAAAGATTATGGGAATCCACAGCTGTCGAACAACAAGGATAAAGACCAACCTAGTAGTTCAACAAAACCTTCGACAGAAGTTGCGCCACCCATCATTCCTGAACTGATAATAAAACCGCCAAAGGGAGTAGTACACAAGTCAACATTTAATCCTCGTGCTAGAGCAGCACAACATTATAATATAGTGGAAGATCTGGCCCAATCGCCATCCGCTATGTCGACACTTGAGGTACTGCAAAATTGCCCATCCCAAAAGAAAGCTTTATTATCGGCTAGCGGTGGGATAGACCCAAAGGATTCCAATCTTGTGTCCTTTAATCATAAAGGATATGATCCTCAGTTACCAACTCAACTAGCTTTCCTCGTTCAAGTGAAAGCCGTCAACAAAACAGTTCATCGAACAATTATTGATGAGGGAGCATCTACATGTATTATGTCGATGAGTTGCTGGAAAAATTTAGGATCTCCAACCTTGTCGCGATCTTCGACGACATTAAAAGCATTCAACGGACGAACATATACCCCATATGGTATTCTAAGTAACTTGCAAGTTGAACTAGGAGGGAAAACAGTGGAAATAGATGTCGAAGTAATCGACGGAAACCTTGATTACAACATCCTACTGGGAAGACCATGTATATATGCTATCGCAGCTGTTGTGTCGACCTATTTTAGGAATATTTCATTTCCCTTTCAATGAGGGATTACAATCGTCGATCAACAAACTTTCCTCCCCAATGGTTCTCAAGTTACGGGAAGCATTCCAATGATCCATGGAAGCCCCCATTCGCTTCAAAAGATCAGAGTAGGCCTACTAAAAGACCCTATATTAATGGGAACTTTTGCCTTTCCGCCTCCAATAAATCTAGCGGAAGTAGCATCGGTAGGAACATGCAATATGATATCTTCGATTGAAAAGATATCAGAAAATGATATAAACATGGATCATACGCAGGTATTGCCTCCAAGCCCAATGGAAATATTGTAGCAATCAATGTTCTTGGCATGGGAGGAAAACCCAAATCAACGCTTATCAAGCGTTTGGATAGATAGGTCTAAGGAATATGGCACTGTTACAGGGAAAAGTGTCTATGTAGAACTGCTAATCCCACTAAGGTGTGATAGCTACCTTAGAAACAAACAAAGTAAAACTACTTTCGTTTTCCTTTATGAAAGATAGATGAGAGCAGAATAACGGAGACCAACCTCTGTCTTGTGCCTGGTTCCTTGCTTGATTCCTCTCTCTTCTGATAGTACTTTGCTACTTGCTTCCTTGTATACCTAGCTTTACAGAGTACCTGTAGAATCAAAGCAGCATAAAACTATACAAGAACATGGATCTATTATCATAAACAATTTAGGATCAGATGTAAATTGACCATACAAATGCACAAAACATAAATTCCACAAGAGTATGGAGGAAAACATGAATAGCTTTATTGATAATCAAGAAAGAGCCAAGAGAGTTACAACTAGTTTTTCTGACCCAACATCATCCTCTCAGCAAGTAAGCCCTTCTTCACCTCATACAAAGCTTGGATCACCCAACACTATGATTTTTCCTCAAGAAACCAACAACAATTCCTTACAAGATGCAAAATTCTAGCCTCTCGATATCTGTAAGGGAGATGAGTCAGCTTGTGATTTGATTAGTGTCGTCCCTATGATAGTTCTTTCTTCCACTTGGAGATTGATGATCTCTTACTCATCCTTGGTCGAATCCAGAGAGGCAAGTGTCATAGGAGAAGTTTCTGGAAGATTCCATGCTTCTCCACCTCGCGGATTGACCCTTCCATTTGTCTCTTCTCACACATCGCACCCCATAGAAGGGCTTTTTGAAATGCAACACACCCAATGAGTGTACTTGGGTGAGATGCAATGCCCATTGCCTATGGAGCAGGTGAAATGATCCTGTTTTGACCAGTTCTGAGTAGTTTTTCATGGAGAACTTCTGGGAAAAGCTGTAATCAGTTGACCTTGTTCCTTTAGGGGTTGGAACAACATTTTTAGGGACTTAGGAGCCCTTGGTTTATGGAAATTTTATGCTTGGGGTTGCAGTGCCCAAAAATGTCTATAATAGTTGCCCCCTAAAGCATGAGCTCGTTAATCTTTTTTGATGTCGGGTAAAATGCTTTATCATGAGGATCCGAAGTTCTTTCAAGTTGGGAGGAGATGTGTAATAAGATACAATACAATACATTATCTTCATAATATTTTCATGATCTAGCTGAGGCGGGCATTTCCATGCTCAGCTTTATAAATTCATTTTCATGTACATAGGACAGACAATCGTTTGAGTGTAGACTGATGATTCTGGAGGAGCCATCATCCCATAGATTGGATGATTATCTGTGCAGCAATGATGTACATTTGATGTCTTTATTTTCCTAAATATATATCGCAACCCATATGGATGAAACTAGATCCGGGGTCTTCAATCTTGTTCGATCTTCACTCAAAGTACAAGTCGATCCATGTGAGAGATGTTCTGGAGTTGAACATGGAAAGACATTGCCTGATTACCAGCCAATGATGTAAGTTGTTAACAGGCGCAAGAGGAATCACCGATAATGATAATGATCCTCAAGCTACTACAGTACAATTTATGTGGTGTGAATAAGGGACTTGGCATCGAACACCACACAAAATATTTCGGTCAAAGGCCATTGATGTAAACCTATCACCGGAAGTGAGAAACTTGCCATTGAGGCATGCAAGCTTCAAAGTACTGAAAGGGTTGTACCTAGATTGACTTCTTGGATAATGAGCTGATGTCGACAAGAAGCGATCCGTCATAGGAGGGCCTTAATGAATCCCACATCAATGACATGGAACGGAGAAAATGACTTTAATGGAGATGAAAACGATCTGGTGATATAAGGTTCACGGTGGCGGTCATGAAAGAATGGAGTGTAAACGTATTGCAGCAAGTGAGACATAGGTGAATTCTTTGAGTGACTTCTCTTGAACATATCGGTGACACTGACATGATGGATTGGTAGTATTAACCCCAAATGCGGATCGTGTGATGTGACCACGGTGATGTGACCGGTGAATGAAACAACCCAACCCGACTTGGATGTGGAGTGAAAGTGTCATGTTCAAGAGCGACTTGCTACCAACAAAGTTTCTTCAAGTTTTCTTCCCAATTTTTCCCTAGTCAGTGCTGACCAGTACCTCTTTATTTTTGTCAAGCTTGAGGAGGATAACATATCCTTGTTCTATAATTTTCCCTTCAGGCAAACCCATCGCTATGTTTTAACGAGCCTAGCGATAGTGAAACTCGTTCTTGTCTGCTATGGACAAGTTTGTCGCTATTAGTTTTTAATGAGTTTAACGATAAAGATAACTCGGTCCTTCTAAATTTTAGAGAGTCTGAAAAGGGATGTTAAAGGAAACTCCATAAGTCCTTTTTCGTCATCTAATCCCTTGAGTCAGAAAAAGTATAAAACAATACAGAAGGGATGAATTTTCGATACTTTTAACGAGCCGAATAAAACACGCGCTCGATATTTTTGTGTAATAATCCCTCAGGTCCAAAAAGATTAAAATCTAAAGGAGGGATAGCACTTTCAGTCCCTTTAACGAGCTGGAGAGGCCAATGGCTCAGCAATCTTTTCATATTTTACGAGTCAGTTGAAAAGAGCTTAAAGGAGACTCGTCTTTGAGGAACAAGTGATAAAATTGGGTAGCAGTTGATTCCAGGTAAGGGTTGGAATTTTCCAATCATGGCAGTGTTACAAGGATGGCTAATAGGATCACTCTTCGCAGTTGTTCCTCAAGAGGGGTACACAATCAAATGGAGGTGAATGATTGGCCAATACAGAGTGGAGGTGATGATGAGAACATGACCAAGGCTTTAAAAGCTGAAGTACTACATTCACGATGGTTATTTACATGGAATTGGTTCATTTTTTATATGAAAACGATAATTTTTAAAGTTTTTCCCCACATCCTTTCTTTATGCAAGTTAGGAAACGACCAATCCTACGAGTTTAAAGGGTTAGAGAACCTACAAATTTAAAAAATAAATGGTCGCTCTTCGATTGCACGCCAAAAGGTTTGCATGCCCCCAGGTATAAAATAGAGTTTCAAGGTTACCTCTCAATCTACCGACAAAACATTTGTTTTATCGGGAAAGGTTTACCTCTTTCAGGTTACCAAAGATTATTTTATCTGCAGCACAAACAAAACACTTATTCAACGATGCCTACCGAAATAGACAAAGGTGAGTGGCGCAAACGCCTCTACCCACATAACTTTGACAAGGGAATCTTACTCCAGTCCAACCCCCTTTTCCAATCATGGACGAGAGTGTTAGACTAGTCATATATCCCTCACGGAAACATATCCTATACTTGAAGCTTTCCTGCCGAAGCAGACCAGGGTGCATGCCCCCCGGGTTTTAATCATGTCCCCCAAATCACTCGTGCCCATCAGGTGGACGGACTGGGGATTGAGACATTCCTTGTGTGAAAAGACCATTTACGGATGGTATATGACTATTTGCAATGCATGAACCGGGGAATGAAAGCTGGTCTACTAGCTTGACCACTATTCCTTCGTGTGGAAAACACATTACTCTAAAGAGTGATGAGACTATGGCTCCCATGGAATAAATATAGTCTCGTCCAAGGAGTAGATTATAATCTAGGGTTCCTTGGAATACCATTACATTCATGTGTATGGTTTTCCCTCTCAATGTTCTGGGCACATTGGGAAGGATCCCTAATGGTCGATTGGTTCCTTTGTCGAAGCCTGTTATATTTCTCATCTCAGGCAAATGTGATGGCGAACCAAGTGCTTTCCAAGCAGTTGAGGAAAGGATACTCATAGAAGCCCCTTCATTTATGATGGTACCAGCCATAACCATTCTATATACTTGAGCAATGATTCGGAATGGTACACTAGCTGGTAAACGGGGTCTGGCTAGCTGATTCCAGTCGAAGGAAACAACTAGGTTGCTGGGAGGTGGGACCGAATAGACGGCCGGGTATGACTCTGACGAACTTCCTTCCTGCGGTAAACGAATGGGTAAATTGTCCCCATGTTCATCGGAGTCTGTGTTTACGAAAAGAATTTGGACGGTGTCATCCTTGTTCTCTTCGGTGACTGTATCATCTGAAGATGGAACCTCTGAAGGCAAGACCGGGTCAACTGCCGCCTCGACCTTTTGACTTTTGTTTGGTATGGGTTCATATGGTTTATCTTCAATGATAGATGCTTCGGCCGACCACCTGGGTGGGTCAGCCAGATTTTCAACTAGTGACGGACTCGGCAAGAGTTTCTTATATCCAGGAGGAAGTCGTAACAGTGAAACCGGACGATCGTCCAAAACTCTTTTAGCCTCATCTAAGAAGGGACAATGGTGGATGGCGTGATCGCCTTCACACAGTTTACAAGGAATTTTTCACTTTCCTTTTTGTCCAAGGACTTCACTTTCACTAGTCGACGGTGTGCTTTCAACATGATCATCAGAGGTTGACAACACTGGGTTGTGCAAACAAGGAGACCAGTCCCTTAAGATCCGAGGGATGCAGGGACAATCTGTATGATAGTGGTCTCCTTTGGAAATGACACATGGCGATTTAGGCCTGGTCGATGCAGTGTGCGGATTTTCGCTAGACGATGCTTGGTTGCACCTTTTCGCCTTTGGCTCCTTTTTCTTCTTCTCTTTCTTCTTCTTTTCATTCTTCTTCTAAGGTACTTGATTTTTGGCTTTACCGGCCTCATCAAGCGAAGAGGAAGGAGGAGAGGAAGAATTGGACGAAGTAGAGGGCTGGGAGGTAACTCTGGAATTGTCTAGTTGTTGACTCGATTGTTGAGGAATTGCGGTGTTCTGAATGACAGAAGTGACAATGTGGCCGATTGTCAATCCTAGAAGTGACAATGTGGCCATGTGGAGTGCACCAACATCTCCCCAAGAGGAGAAGGGACTAGGAATTCCTCCAAGGGGAACTCCTTGGTTGGTGGACTCCATTCTCTCAACCTAAGACCAATGTAGGAAAGGTGACGATTATTCCATTTAAAATAAATTTTAGACTCTTTGACACAACTTGTTTTTTCAATTTTAAAGAGTCGAGAAAAAACAAAAGATGACTCTAGACACCTTCGATTTTGAATGAACCTGAAGTGACAAGTGCTCAGATGCACCTTTTCCGTTAAGGAGTCTGAAAATGAATGAAAGGGACTATTCTGGAAATCTAGGCAGAGGGATTACCAAACCAATCACAACACTGCAGAATACTTATTACGGTACGGCAGTCAATCTTCCCGAATGCTTTGTTCAGTGCATTGCTATCGATAGGGTGGCAGACACGACTTCCTAGGGATAAAGGATTAAGCCTATTGTGGTCTCCCAAAATATACTCAACGGTATGTGGAAGCACAAGTCTGTACTGGCACTTATCGTCTTAAAGTGGAGGAATCACCCAACCAACAGTGAGAACAACAGTTACCAGGCTTTATGACAACGGAATGCGTCTCTAGCCTAGACTTCTAGATGTTGTGCGTTAGGTTCCAAAGCATTGTTAGATTCATTAAATTTATTTTATAGTTGATCTTGCTTAAGAAATTTTCCTTTTAGGTTCACCGTGTGATGTAGATGTACAATTCCTAAAATGAAATCTAAGATGATAAACAGTCTTTTTATCTTCTTGGTGCAATGAAAATCTTAGCTATTAAGGAAAGAGAGACAGAATTCTTTCAACATAGAGCAAAGAGCACACACTATATGCACCGTCCTAAATCAAACCAATAAAACAGTCTAAATGCAAATGCACATGCATGTATTTGTTTTCAGCCTTCTTAATATGTGAATGATAAAAGAAAGCTAATGCGCAAATCTGAATTATTTTCAAAGTGACAATTACTAACAAATTCCTTTTCAAAATAAAAAATGAAGATAATGACAACACTTTACGATTTGGAAATGAAAACTTGCTTTCGACACTAGAAAAACTACTAATTCAAATCAAATACAATAGTAACATGGTAATCGACTATCAAGAGCAATCATACTCTCTTCTATGACTGAAAACGACACTTGTGACACTTTCAAATCAAGAAACGGTAGTACAATTACGTTACTTTTTTGCAAAGGAGAACTGAAAACGACTCAACAAATACACAAAAACATTTACAGTTCTTTGGACAATGGAGGCGGAATAAAAGCAAGGAGAAGGGTTTCGAACAGACGTGTACTGACTATAGGCAGCAAAATTCTTGAATAGATCTGAAAAGAGTGAACAGAAACCAAAATTCAGGAACAATGCCTAGTCTGATCAACACACCTATAACGCAGTGAATTTGAAATGCAGCGCACCTACTACACTCGGGAAGTGCACTGAATTTGAGATTCACAAAACAGACAGTGCGCTGGACCAGAAACGAGACTTTGCTTGGGCTCCAGGTAATAGTTTGCAATTCAGTTCAGGGATTTTGGCCGAGCAATTGGTAATCAGTAAATCAACAACTAGGGTAGATCTAAGGAGGTTACTAGAGCTACCACGAGGGAAATTAGAGAGTTTGTAAATCATTTGTTTAATTCATAAACAAAACCCGGAGATTGACTGAAGCGGCATTTATCTACTATGCAAATGCAGTTCGAAAGCTACCTGGCTCGACTTCAGGCTTCGTCTATAAGTTTATAAATTAAGCAAATCTAGATAGACAAACAACCTAGTCACTCCACAGCGGAGTCGCCATTTTGTTACAGGGAAAAGTGTCTATGCAGAACTACTAATCCCACTAAGGTGTGATAGCTACCTTAGAAACAAACGAAGTAAAACTACTTTCATTTTCCTTTATGAAAGATAGATGAGATAAGAATAAAGGAGACCAATCTCTGTCTTGCGCCTGGTTCCTTTGCTACTTGCCTCCTTGTATACCCAACTTTACAGAGTACCTGTAGAATCAAAGTAGCATAACACTATACGAGAACATGGATCTATTATCATAATCAATTTAGGATCAGATGTAAATTAACCATACAAATTCACATAACATAAATTACACAAGAGTATGGAGGAAAACTTGAATAGCTTTATTGATAATCAAGAAAGAGCCAAGAGAGTTACAACCAGTTGTTTTGACCCAGCATCATCCTCTCAGCAAGTAAGCCCTTCTTCACCTCATGCAAAGCTTGGATCACCCAACACTATGATGTTGCCTCAAAAAACCAACAACAATTCCTTACAAGATGCAAAATTCCAGCCTCTGGATCTCTAGGATGAGGGATCCATATAAAGATATCTGTAAGGGAGATGAGTCAGCTTGTGATTTGATTAGTGTCTTCCCTCTGATAGTTCTTGCTTCCACTTGGAGATTGATGATCTCTTACTCATCCTTGGTCGAATCCAGAGAGGCAAGTGTCATAGGAGAAGTTTCTGGAAGACTCCATGCTTCTCCACCTCGTGGATTAACCCTGCCATTTGTCTCTTCTCACCCATTGCACCCCATAGAAGGGATTTTTGAAATGAAACGCACCCACTGAGTGTACTTAGCTGAGATGCAACACACTTTGCCTATGGAGCAGGTGAAATGATCCTGTTTTGACCAGTTCTGAGTAGTTTTTCATGGAGAACTTCTGGGAGAAGCTGTAATCGGTTGACCTTGTTCCTTTAGGGGTTGGAAAAAAAATTTTAGGGACTTAGGAGCGCTTGGTTTATGGACATTTTATGCTTCGGGTTGCAGTGCCCAAAAATGTCTATAACAGGCACCCCTTCAGATCCATGGTCGAGAGTGCATTACACCGACGAAGGAATTGTTCAACCAATGGTAATTGAAGGGGCACCATGAGAAGATTACCACCATCGTTCCCTTGTTCCAGATTGTGAAGAAGATACTACCGATGACCTTCATCATCCTTCAGTTTTTGATTTCCTATCAAATACTGTAAACACGGTGGATTCCGAGCGAAACTTGTCCAACATTAAAGAGACTATCGCCATAAATATCTTGACCAAAACAGATGTTGTAGAGAATATTTATGTTGGCAAATGTTGTTCTCCTTCAGAACTGGAAACATATAATGCTCTTTTTCACGAATTCAGAGATTTCTTTGCTTGGTCATATCATGAAATGCTAGGCATTGACTCGAGTATCGTTGAACATGAAATTAAGATGTATCCAGATGTCAAACCAGTACGACAATGGCTATGGCAGGTGCACCCCAAGAAAGCCGCTGCCATCAAGGCAGAAGTTGAAAAAATTCTCCATGTTGGTTTCATTTACCCGGTTCCTCTAACCAATTGGGTATCGAACATTGTTCCTATTATGAAAAAACAAGGAACGATTAGAGAGTGCATCGATTATAGGGATGTAAACCAAGCTTGTCCAAAAGAAAACTACCCTACACCCTTTATTGACCAGATAATTGATGAATGTGCCAGATGTGAAATCTTTTCATTTATGGATGGATTCTCCTGGTATAATCAAATAAATATCCGCCCACAGGACCAGTCAAAGACTGCATTTATTTGTTCGTGAGGCACATTCGCATATCGCAAATTACCCTTTGGTTTAAATAACACAGGGGCAACATTTCAGAGGGCAATGAATTATGCCTTCCATGACATCAAAAACATTGTTCAACCATATCTCGACGACCTTCCGGCTCGTTCGCGAAAGCAGACTGATCATCCGCAGCATTTGAGAGCGATATTTCTACGTTGCCGACACTACAAGATACGACTCAATCCACACAAATATGTGTTCTATGTCAGTTCTGGTCATTTACTTGGCTTTGTAGTCTCAAAGGACGGGATTCGTCTCGACCCATGTAAGTTTCAGGCAATCATAAATTTGCCTCCACCTTCAAATTTGCTTCAGATTCAGAAACTCCGGGGGAAAGCAAACTTTCTGAGGAGGTTCATTCCAAATTACGCCAAACTTGCCAAAGCTTATACACGTCTATTGAAAAAGGAAGTGCCCTTCATCTGGGATCAGGTTGCGCAAGCTTCCTTTGATGCTTTAAAATAATCCCTAATGAAAGCATCATTAATGTATGCTCCTGATTATCAAAAAGACTTTAACCTGTATCTGGCTGCAGCGGATACAACCATTGCAATGGTTTTAGTTCAAGAAGACAACGGAATTGAACATCCTATATATTATTTGAGTAAGAAATTAAATGATACAGAAAGCAAATATTCTTATGCTGAAAATCTAGTGCTCGTAGCTGTTCAAGTGATACAGAGATTTCGACACTATGTCCTCTTTCGAAAATCCACCATTCTGTCAGATTACAACCCCATGAATTATATATTGTCGCGACAGTTGCTGGGGGGAAAATATTCAAAATGGATAGAAATTCTACAAGAGTTTGATCTGGAATTTGTAAAATCCAAGTCAAAGAAAGCCCTGGTTTTCGCAGAATTATTATGCGATCTCCCATCGTCATCCAACGATGAAACATCCGAAGAAATAATCGTGGATGAATCTTTGTTTATGATATCTTCAAGCAATATGTGGTATGCAGATATAATCATTTATCTCCAAACCCAGAAATATAGGCCTAACACATCCCGCTCCGAACAAAAACGTATTCGATACCAATCAAAAGACTACATGATCGTCAGTGATACACTTTACTGTCGTGGTGTCGATACAGTTCTGAGGAGGTGCCTCACCCATGAGGAGGCTGAAAAAGTCCTGAATGATTTCCATTTAGGCGCGTGTGGGGGGCATCAATCTGGTTACGCTACGACAAATGTTTTTTACGAGCAGGATACTTCTGGCCAACAATGTTCAAAGATTCCATAACCACAGTCAGAATTTTCCATGCCTGTCAAATTTTCGATAGCAAAACCAGAAGACCACCCGCACCTCTGCAGCCAATAGTTGTTGTTGGGCGATTTGCCAAATGGGGCATCGGTTTCATGACATGTAACCCCACCTCGACTGGGGGGCATGGGTATATCATAGTCGCGGTGGACTATTTTACCAAATGGGTTGAGGCGATGCCTACATTAGATAACACTAGCGAAACAACTGCCCTTTTCTTTTTCAATCATGTAGTCACCAGATTCGGCATTCCACAAGCTATAGTCACAGATCATGGATCGCATTTTCGCAATCACATGATGGCCGAATTAGCTGCCAAATTAGGGTTGTCTCACGACAGCTCTACTCCATATTACTTGCAGGGCAATGGACAAGTTGAAGCAATCAACAAAGTCCTGAAGCGCATGCTGCAAAGGATGATTGGAGTCCACAAAAGGAGTTGGCACCTAATCCTATACTCAGCCTTGTGGGTGTACCGAACATCGATAAGGAACGCAACCGGGTTTACACCTTTCCAACTGGTGTATGGCCTAGAAGCAATCTTACCGGTTCAGTGTGAAATCTTTTCCCTCAAACTCGCAATCGACCTTCTCCCTGGAACTTTGGAAGAAGAGGCTCATTTCTTGGAACTAATCCAATTGGATGAAACCCACCGTGATGTCGCTTTGGCTAACGAAGCTCATAAGGAACGAGTCAAGGCGCAGTTCGACAAGAATGTCAAACCCCGTGTTGTCTCAGAAGGTGACTTGGTCTTGCTTTATGACCAAGAATCCGATAAATTGGGAGCAGGTAATTTCAAGTCTTTATGGATGGGCCCCTATATTTTTAAGTGAGTGTTAGCAAAAGGAGCCTATGATTTAATGGATTATGACGGGATTCCACTGGCACAACCTTGGAATGGGTTGTACCTTAAGCGTTACTACACATGATTCAGTGTAGTAACCTATATGCTTTTGTTACATTTTTGTTTTTGCCAAAGTATTTGTTTTGGTCAAGTAAATCCGCTTTTTACATTTGTCGCAGATGTTGAGCCTACTGGAGTCTTTTGTTGGATATGCCGACGGAGCAAGTCGTAGTTCATGAAACCTATCTTCTGCGGCCTGGGCCATTTTTTATCCAAGCAGCGAGTTAGTAAGTTTCAGAGGGGTATGAATTGGTCGATCAACAAATAACATCGCCGAATATAGCGTGTTGATAGAACTTCTCTCTGATTCCATTACACATGACATATGCTGATTGGTCGTCAGGCCAGACTCACAACTCGTCATACTATAGCTCACTGGTATCTACTCCGTCCGAAATCCAGCTATCTATCTCATGTTCCTAAGGGTCAAGATTTTGGAAAGGAAATTTGATTTTATTCAATATCAGCATATTTCCAGAAGCTTAAACACATTAACTGACTCATTGGCAAATTATGTGTTAGATAGACATTTGCAACATTTATAAAAAGAAGCATCTCATCAATATTTGCATCAGGATCATGTAACTTAACCAAAATAAAACTCCAAAAATCAAAAATATCTATATAACTGTTTATGGTTTACACATAATGTTTTGTAGACAAGACAAAATCGGTCAAATGACCCAAAACTCAAAATGCTAGGGGGCACCCTAGTCTAATGATGCTGGTGATAACAAGTCACCGCCTGTGCAATCATGCGTAAAAGCCTAGTCCATCAACTTGGCACGCCAGTAGTATGTCGCTGCAACCTCAAAGGCAGCTCGTCAGTCATCACATCTGGAATACTGAGAGTGAGGCCCTCGACCTGATCCTGTAATGCTGAAAGAGTCTCAGCCACATCAAGGTCGCGAAGGATACCCCTTCCCACAGCCTCTCCTACTGGAGCGATAACTGGCACTCTCAGGCGTACTACTGGCCGAACGAGACCAACGTCTCCATGAGCACATGAGTTTTGATTAGTCTTGAAAGAGTAAAGCACAAAGACATTATAAAAGAAAAATGATAAATAGAAATATGGTCAAAGAATTTACCAATGGCACCCCACTGTTCACCAGCCGACAGTACCAAATCCGGGTCACCCCGGAAGTCCATACCAGCATATGGGTACTCAGAATAAACCATCTCCTAACGATCAAACCACCTGAAGAAGGTATCAGAAAAAGAAATGTGAGACTGACCAGCATGACTAGACATATGGTCGACCCATCTCTGCATACGTGGTTCAGTCGGTGGAGGTAAACCAAGTGCAATATACTGCGGCTGCATCATTGGTATCTTTTCCAAGACGAAAGCGGTCAAAATAGAACCATATCCAAAGTTCTTCAATCTTCCATTTTTCACCTTGGTCAATTGTTCTTTCATCACAAGGAGTACTGCATCACACCAGTTGAACACCTTCTGTTCGAGACATTCCAAGGCGTACTGCATATAAGACCGGTTGGCCACATGAAGAGCTGCACCACCAGCCATCCTACCAAAAGTGAACAGAATGGTCCTCAGTGACCTGTCAGTGACATCTCGGATGATAATCTTACCGTCCTTACTTGGCTAAGATCCCTCTCTGCAATACCTGCAAATGTAATCTCTCACAGATTCACCCCCACAGGCCGACCCTGATAAGGAGATGGGGGCACCCCGCCTCGACAAGCCGGTCAAAAAATAGATGTCCACGATAGTCAAGGGGATGGATTTGCCCCTAATCTAGAACACCTGGCTGATAGGATCCCAAGCATCAAGCAAATACTGCAGCAAGTTGATTTGTTGTCTCATGCTAGAGATGCGGAAAAACTTCAACAGGCCACAGTTCCGCAGTGCATTTACTGTAACCAGATCATGTAAAGAAAGCATGTCATCTTCTTCATGCTCACATTCTCACCATGTAATGGTCATTTTTCTCCAATAAATCTCTGAAAACAAATAAGAGAAGAGTTAGATCCTGATTTGGTGAAAAACAAGAAAAAATTTCCATTGAAAATTGTACATAAATTTCCTTCCTTGCGCTCATCGCACCTACAGTAGTGTTCTGGGTGCGTTTCATGTCAATTGGCCAATGGACAGGCTAACATGAAACACACTTTTCGATATAGAAAGGGTGCGATGGAGCCAGGGTGAGTTTTTCAAACCCCAGAGGCTCAGAAAAACCAAAAATCAGGCTAAGAATGCAAAATGGAAAGGATGAAATGAAAGAGCTCAGGTTTAGCTCCTACCTGGTCTAGACGACGCCGAAAATCGTCCACAGAATCTCCCGGAATCAACTGGTGAAAATCAAAGGGGGAAAGCACCTCCAAAGCTCCAACAAGCCAAAGTTCAAATGAAATGGTAAAATGAGAGGTAAAAGCACTTTTAAATTACTTTTTACGTAATTCGAGTAAAATATTAGTGTCCTAACTCATTTTTCAAACATATATTGTTCATTTCTAACTAGTTTGATGAAGCTATTGAGCATACAGTACAATCTTTGAAGGAACAAAGCTATTTATGGTAAAGTCAAGAAATGACCGTTATATCGAGTAGTTTTAACACGGACTTCATGCTTGTTAAAAAATAAACATAAGCAATGAGAAAATGTTTCCCCCAGCGTTTAAGCTCAATAAAAAATGAACCAATTTCCAGTAAATGATTGTCGTGAATGTCGTACTTCAGCCTTTGAAGCCTTGGTCGTGTTCTCATCATCACCTCCACTCTGTATTGGCTGATCATTCACCTCCATTTGATTGTTTACCCCTTTTGAGGAACAGCTACAAAGAGTGATCCTGTTAGCCATCCTTGTAACACTGCTGTGATTGGGAAATTCCAAACCTTACCTGGAATCAGCTGCTACCCAAATTTATCACTCATTCCTCAACGATGAGCCTCCTTTAAGCTCTTTTCAACTGACTCGTAAAATATGAAAATATTGTCAAGCCATTGACCTATCCAGCTCGTTAAAGTGACCAGAAGTGCTATCCCTCCTTTAGATTTTAATCTTTTTGGACCGGAGGTATTATTACACAAAAAGATCGAGCGCTTGTTTTGTTTGGCTCGTTAAAAGTACCGAAAATTCATCCCTTCTGTATTGTTTTATACTTTTTCGGACTTAAGGGATTAGATGACAAAAAAGGACTTTTGGAGTTTCCTTTACGTCCCTTTTCAGAATCTCTAAAATTGAAAAGGACCGAGTTATCTTTGTCGTTAAACTCATTAAAACCTAATAGCGACAAACTTGTCCATAACAGACAAGAACGAGTTTCACTATCGCTAGGCTCGTTAAAACATAGCGATGGGTTTGCCCGAAGGGAAAATTATAGAACAAGCATATGTTATCCTCCTCAAGCTTGACAAAAATAAAGAGGCACTGGTCAGCAATGACTGGGAAAAAATTGGGAAGAAAACTTGAAGAAACTTTGTTGGTAGCAAGTCACTCTTGAACATGACACTTTCACTCCGCATCCAAGTCAGGTTGGGTTGTTTCATTCACTGGTCACATCACCATGGTCACATCACACCATCCACATTTGGGGTTAATGCTACCAATCCATCATGTCAGTGTCGCCGATATGTTCAAGAGAAGTCACTCAGAGAATTCACCTGTGTCTCACCTGCTGCAATACATTTACGCTCCATTCTTTCATGACCGCCACCCTGAACCTTATATCACCAGATCGTTTTCACCTCCATTAAAATCATTTTCTACGTTTCGTGTCATTGATGTGGGATTCATTAAGGCCCTCCTATGACGGATCACTTCTTGTCGACGTCAGCACATTATCCAAGAAGTCGATCTAGGAACACCCCTTTCAGTACTTTGAAGCTTGCATGCCTCAATGGCAAGCTTCTCACTTCCGGCGACAGGTTTACATCAATGACCTTCGACCGAAAGATTTTGCATGGTGTTCGACGCCAAGTCCTTTATTCACACCACATGAATTGTACTGCAGTACCTTGAGGATCATTATCATTATTGGTGATTCCTCTCGCACATGTTAACAGCTTACATCATTGGCTGGTAATCAGGCGATGTATTTCCATGTTCGACTCCAGAATAGCTCTCACATGGATCGACTTGTACTTTGAGTGAAGATCAAACAAGATTGAAGACCCTAGATCTAGTTTCATCCATCCGGGCTGCGATATATATTCAGGAAAATAAAGACATCAAACGTACATCATTGCTGCACAGATAATCATCCAATCTAAGGGATGATGGCTCTACCAGAATCATCAGTCTACACTCAGACGATTGTCTTTCCTATGTACATGAAAATGAATTTATAAAGCTGAGCATGGGAATGCCCTTCTCAGCTAGATCATGAAAATTTTATGAAGATAATGTACTGTATTGTATCTTATTATAGGTCTCCTCCCAGCTTGAAAGAAGTTCGGATCCTCATGATAAAGCATTTCACCCGACATCAAAAAAGATTAACGACATCATGCTTTAGGGGGCAACTGTTATAGACATTTTTGGGCACTGTAACCCCAAGAATAAATTTCAATAAACTAAGGGCTCCTAAGTCCCTAAAAGTGTTGTGCCAACCCCTAAAAGAACAAGGTCAACTGATTACAGCTTCTCCCAAAAGTTCTCCATGAAAAGCTACTCAGAACTGGTCAAAACTGGACCATTTCAGCTACTCCATAGGCAAAGTGCGTTGCATCTCACCTAAATACACACAGTGGGTGCATTGCATTTCAAAAAGCCATTCTAAGGGGTGCGATGGGTAAGAAGGGAAAAATGGTAGTGTCAATCTGCGAGGTGGAGAAGCATGGAATCTTCCAGAAACTTTTCCTGTGACACTTGCCCCTCTGAATTTGACCAGGGATGAGTAAGTGTTACAGGGAAATGTGTCTATATAGAACTGCTAATCCCACTAAGGTGTGGTAGCTACCTTAGAAAAAAACAAAGTAAAACTACTTTCATTTTCCTTTATGAAAGATAGATGAGAGAAGAATAAAGGAGACCAACCTCTGTCTTGCGCTTGGTTCCTTGCTCGATTCCTCTCTCTTATGATAGTCCTTTGCTACCTGTTTCCTTGTATACCTAGCTTTACGGAGTACCTGTGGAATCAAAGCAGCATAACACTATGCGAGAACATGGATCTATTATCATAAAAAATCTAGGATCAAATGTAAATTGACCATACAAATGCACAAAACATAGATTACACAAGAGTATGGAGGAAAACTTGAATAGCTTTATTGATAATAAAGAAAAAGCCAAGAGGGTTACAACCAGTTGTTCTGACCCAGCATCATCCTCTCAACAGGTAAGCTCTTCTTCACCTCATGCAAAGCTTAGATCACCCAACACTATGATGTTGCCTCAAGAAACCAACAACAATTCCTTACAAGATGCAAAATTCTAGCCTCTGGATCTCTGGGATGAGGGATCCATATATAGATATCTGTAAGGGAGATGAGTTAGCTTGTGATTTGATTAGTGTCTTCCCTCTGATAATTCATGCTTCCACTTGGAGATTGACGATCTCTTACTCATCCTTGGTTGAATTCAAAAAGGCAAGTGTCACATGAGAAGTTTCTGGAAGTTTCCATGATTCTCCACCTCGCGGATTGACATTGCCATTTGTCTCTTCTCACCCATCGCACCCCATAGAAGGGATTTTTGAAATGAAATGCACCCACTTAGTGTACTTAGGTGAGATGCAACGCACTTTGCCTATGAAGCAGGTGAAATGATCCTGTTTTGACCAGTTCTGAGTAGTTTTTCATGGAGAACTTCTGGGAGAAGATGTAATCAGTTGACCTTGTTCCTTTAGGCATTGGAACAAAACTTTTAGGGACTTAGGAGCCCTTGGTTTATGGAGATTTTATGCTTGGGGTTGCAGTGCCCAAAAATGTCTATAACAGTTGCCCCCTAAAGCATGAGGTCATTAATCTTTTTTGATGGCGGGTGAAATGCTTTATCATGAGGATCTGAAGTTCTTTCAAGCTGGGAGGAGACCTGCAATAAGATATAATACAATACATTATCTTCATAATATTTTCACGATCTAGTTGAGGTGGGCATTCCCATGCTCAACTTTATAAATTCATTCTCATGTACATAGGACAGACAATCGTCTGAGTGTAGACTGATGATTCTGGAGGAGCCATCATCCCATAGATTGGATGATTATTTGTGCAGCAATGATGTACATTTGATGTCTTTATTTTCCTGAATATATATCGCAGCCCAGATGGATGAAACTAGATCCGGGGTCTTCAATCTCATTCGATCTTCACTCAAAGTACAAGTCGATCCATGTGAGAGATGTTTTGGAGTCAAACATGGAAAGACATCGCCTGATTACCAGCCAATGATGTAAGAACTTAACAGGCACGAGAGGAATCATCGATAATGATAATGACCCTCAAGGTACTGCAGTACAATTAACATGGTGTGAATAAAGGACTTGGCATTGAACACCAAGCAAAATCTTTCGGTCGAAGGCCATTGATGTAAACCTGTCGTCGGAAGTGAGAAATTTGCCATTGAGGCATGCAAGCTTCAAAGTACTGAAAGGGGTGTCCCTAGATCGGCTTCTTTGATAATGAGCTGATATCGACAAGAAGCGATCTGTCATAGGAGGGCCTTAATGAATCCCACATCAATGACACGGAATGGAGCAGATGATTTTAATGGAGGTGAAAATAGTCTGGTGATATAAGGTTCAGGGTGGCGGTCATGAAAGAATGGAGCGTAATTGTATTGCAGCGAGTGAGACACAGGTGAATTCTCTGAGTGACTTCTCTTGAACATATCGACGACACTGACATGATGGATTGGTAGCATTAACCCCAAACGTGTATGGTGTGATGTGACCATGGTGATATGACCGGTGGATGAAACAACCCAACCCGACTTGGATGCGGAGTGAAAGTGTCATGTTCAAGAGCGACTTGCTACCAACAAAGTTTCTTCAAGTTTTCTTCCCAATTTTTCCCTAGTCATTGCTAACCAGTACCTATTTATTTTTGTCAAGCTTGAGGAGGATAACATATGCTTTTTCTATAATTTTCCCTTCAGGAAAACCCATCGCTATGTTTTAATGAGCCTAGCGATAGTGAAACTCGTTCTTGTCTGCTATGGACAAGTTTGTCGCTATTAGGTTTTAACGAGTTTAACGATAAAGATAACTCGATCCTTTTCAATTTTAGAGAGTCTTGAAAGGGACATAAAGGAAACTCCAAAAATCCTTTTTTGTCATCTAATCCCTTAAGTCCGAAAAAGTATAAAACAATACAGAAGGGATGAATTTTAGATACTTTTAACGAGCCGAACAAAACAAGCGCTCGATCT
This sequence comes from Pinus tabuliformis, assembly GCA_031772625.1. Classification (NCBI taxonomy): domain Eukaryota; kingdom Viridiplantae; phylum Streptophyta; class Pinopsida; order Pinales; family Pinaceae; genus Pinus; species Pinus tabuliformis. The sequence continues at coordinate 83,972,305 of CM062811.1, read as the reverse complement.
TTTTGTGTAATAATCCCTCAGGTACAGAAAGATTAAAATCTAAAGGAGGGATAACACTTCCGGTCCCTTTAACGAGCTATAGAGGCCAATGGCTCGACAATCTTTTCATATTTTATGAGTCAGTTGAAAAGAGCTTAAAGGAGACTCGTCTTTGAGGAACGAGTGATAAAATTGGGTAGCAGCTGATTCCAGGTAAGGTTTGGAATTTTCCAATCATGGTAGTGTTACAAGGATGGATAATAGGATCACTCTTCGCAGTTGTTCCTCAAAAGGGGTAAACAATCAAATGGAGCTGAATGATCGGCCAATACAGAGTGGAGGTGATGATAGGAACACGACCAAGGCTTTAAAGGCTGAAGTACTACATTCATGATGATTATTTACCAGGAATTGCTTCATTTTTTATTGAGCTTAAATGCTGGGGGAAACATTTGCTCATTGCTTATGTTTATTTTTTATCGAGCATGAAATCCGCGTTAAAACTACTCGATTTATCCAGTCGTATAATAAGGATGTCTCATATATAAAAATGGAAATTTTTCAAATCTTTGCCCCACATCCTTTCTTTATGCAAGTTACGAAACGACCAATCCTACGAGTTTAAAGGGTTAGAGGACCTACAAATTTTAAAAAATAAATGGTCGCTCTTTGCTTGCACGCCAAAAGGTTTTCATGCCCCCAGGTATTAAATAGAGCTTGAAGGTCACCTTTTATTCTACCAACAAGACATTCGTTTTATCGGGAAAGGCCTACCTCTTTTAGGTTATCAAGGTTTGTTTTATCTGCACCGCAAACAAAACACTTCTTCGTCGATGCCTACCGAAATAGACAAAGGCGAGTGGCGCAGACGCCTCCACCCACATAACTTTGATAAGGGAATCTTATTCCAGTCCAACCCCCTTTTCCAATCACAGACGGGAGTGTCAGACTAGTCATATATCTCTCGCGGAAACCTATCCTATATTTGAAGTTTTCGTGCCGAAGCAGACCAAGGTGCATGCCCCCTGGGTTTCAGTCATGTCCCCCGAATCACTCGCGCTCATCAGGTGGACAGACTGGGGATTGATGAGACATTCCTTCTGTGAAAAGACCATTCAAGGATGGTATATGACTATTTTCTATGCGTGAACCGGGGAATGAATGCTGGTCTACGAGCTTGACCACTCTTCCTTCATGCAGAAAACACATTACTCTAAAGAGTGATGAGACAATGGCTCCCATGCAATAAATATAGTCTCGTCCAAGGAGTAGATTATAATCCAGGGGCCCTTGGACTACCATTACGTTCATGTGAATAGTTTTCCCTCCCAATGTTATGGGCACATTTGGAAGGATCCCTAACGGTCGACTGGTTCCTTTGTCAAAGCCTGTTAGATTTCTCATCTCAGGCAAAAGCGATGGCGAACCAAGCGCTTTCCAAGTAGTCAAGGAAAGGATACTCACAAAAGCTCCTTCATCTATGATGGTACTGGAAATAACCATTCTATATACTTGAGCAATGATTTAGAATGGTATACTAGCCGGTAAACGGGGTCTGCCTAGCTGATTCCAGTCGAAGGAAACAACTAGGTTGCTTGGACGTGGGACCGAATAGATGGCCGGGTACGACTCTGACGAACTTCCTTTCTGTGGTAAATGAATGGGTAAATTTTCCCCATGTTCATCGGAGTCTATGTTTACGAAAGGAATTTGGACGGTGTCATCCTTGTTCTCTTCGGTGATTGTATCATCTGAAGATAAGACCTCTGAAGGCAAGACCGGGTCAACTGCCACCTCGACCTTTTGACTTTCGTCTGGTATGGGTTCAGATGGTTTATCTTCAATGATAGATGCTTCAGTGAAACCGGACGATCATCCAAAACTCTTTTAGCCTCGTCTAAGAAGGGACAACGGTGGATGGCGTGATCACCTTCACACAGTTTACAAGGAAATTTTCACTTTCCTTTTTGTCCAGGGGCTTCACTTTCACTAGTCAACGGTGTGTTTTCAACATGATCATCAGAGGTTGACGACACCGGGTTGTGCAAACGAGGAGACCAGTCCCTTAGGATCCGAGGGATGCAGGGACAATATCTATGATAGTGGTATCCTTTGCAAATGACACATGGCGATTTAGGGCTGGTCGGTGCAGTGTGTGGATTTTCGCTAGACGACGCTTGGTTGCCCCCTTTAACCTTTGGCTCCTTCTACTTCTTCTCTTTCTTCTTCTTTTCCTTCTTCTTCTCAAATACTTGATTTTTGGCTTTACCAGCCCCATCAAGCGAAGAGGAAGGAGGAGAGGAATAATTGGATGAAGTAGAGGGTTAGGGGGTAACTCTGGAATTGTCTAGTTGCTGACTCGATTGTTGAGGAATCGCGGTGTTTTGAATGACGGAGGTTGAGAAAAGCCATATGGTCAAGCCAATTGTCAATCCTAGAAGTGAAAATGTGGACATGTGGGGTGCACCAACATCTCCCCAAGAGGAGAAGGGACTAGGATTTCCTCCAAGGGGAACTCCTTGGTTGGCAGACTCCATTTTCTCAATCTAAGACCAACGTAGGAAAGGTGACCATTATTCCATTTAAAATAAATTTTAGAAGCTTTGACACAACTTTTTTTTTCAATTTTAAAGAGTCGAGAAAAAACAAAAGATAACTCTAGTTGCCTTCGATTTTTAATGAGCCTGAAGTGACTAGTGTTCAGATGGACCTTTTCCGTTAAGGAGTCTGAAAAGGAATGAAAGGGACTGCTCTAGAAATCTAAGTAGAGGGATTACCAAACCAATCGCAAAACTGCAGAATACCTTTTACGGTATGGAAGTCAATCTTCCCGAATGCTGTGTTCAGTGCATTGCGATCAATAGGGCGGCAGACACGGCTTCCTATGGATAAAGGATTAAGCCTATTGTGGTCTCCAAAAATATACTCGACGGTACGTGGGAGCACAAGTCTCTACTGGCACTTATCGTCTCAAAGTGGAGGAATCACCCAACCAACAGTGAGAACAATAGTTACCAGGCTTTACAACATCGGAATACGTCTCTAGCCTAGACTTCTAGATGTTGTGCATTAGGTTCCAAAGCGTTGTTAGATTCATTAAATTTATTTTATAGTTGATCTTGCTTAAGAAATTTGCCTTTCAGGTTCACCGCGTGATGTAGATGTAAAATTCCTAAAATGCAATCTAAGATGATAAACAGTCTTTTATCTTCTTTGTGCAATGAAAATCCTAGCTACTAAGGAAAGAAAGACAGAATTCTTTCAACAAAGAGCAAAGAGCACACACTATATGCACTATCCTAAATCAAACCAATCAAACAGTATAAATGCAAATGCACATGCATGTATTTGTTTTCAGCCTTTTTAATATGTGAATGATAAAAAGAAAGCTAATGTGAAAATCTAAATTACTTTTCAAGCGATAATTACTAACAAGTTTCTTTTCAAAATCAAAATGAAGACAATGACAACAATTTGCGATCTGGAAATGAAGACTTGCTTTTGACACTAGAAAAACTACTAATTTAGATCAAATACAATAGTAACAGGGTAATAAACTATCAAGAGCAATCAGACTCTCTTCTATGACTGAAAGAGACACTTGCAACACTTTCAAATCAAGGAACGACAGTACAATTACGTTACTTTTTTGCAAAGGAGAATTGAAAATGACTCAACAAATACACAAAAACATTTACAGTTCTTTGCACAATGGAGGTGGAATATCAGCAAGGAAAGGGGTTTCAAACAGAGGTGTACTGACTACAGGCAGCAAAATTCTTGAATAGATCTGAAAAGAGTGAACAAAAACAAAAATTCAAGAACAATTCATAGTCTGATCAGCGCACCTGTAACACAATGAATTTGAAATGTAGCACACCTACTACACTCGGGAAGTGCGTTGAATTTCAGATTCACAGATCAGAGAGTGCGCTGGGCCAGGGACGAGACTTTGCTTGGGTTCCGGGTCACAGTTTGCAGTTCAGTTCAGGGATTTTGGCCGAGCAAGTGGTAATCAGTAAATCAACAACAGGGGTAGATCTAAGGAGGTTATTAGAGCCACCACAAGGGAAATTAAAGAATTTGTAAATCAGTTGTTTAATTCATGAAAAAAACCGGAGATTGACTGAAGCGACATTTATCTACTTTGCATTTGCATAGAAAATGCAGTTCGAAAGCTACCTGGCTCAACTTCGGGCTCTGTCTGTAAGTTTATAAAGTAAAAAAATGTAGATAAACAAACAACATAGTCGATCCCCAGCGGGGTCGCCATTTTGTTACAGGGAAAAGTGTCTATACAGAACTGCTAATCCCACTAAGGTGTGGTAGCTACCCTAGAAACAAACAAAGTAAAACTACTTTCGTTTTCCTTTATGAAAGATGGATGAGAGAAGAATAAAGGAGACCAACCTCTATCTTGCGCTTGGTTCCTTGCTCGATTCCTCTCTCTTCCGATAGTCCTTTGCTACCTACTTCCTTGTATACCCAGCTTTACAGAGTACCTGTGGAATCAAAGCAGCATAACACTATGCAAGAACATGGATCTATTATCATAAACAATCTAGGATCAGATGTAAATTGAGCATACAAATGCACAAAACATAGATTACACAAGAGTATGGAGGAAAACTTGAATATCTTTATTGATAATCAATCTCCAAGTGGAGGCAAGAACTATCGAAGGGAAGACACTAATCAAATCACAAGCTGACTCATCTCCCTTGCAGACATCTATATATGGATCCCTCATCCCAGAGATCCAGAGGCTAGAATGTTGCATCTTGTAAGGAATTGTTGTTGGTTTCTTGAGGCAACATCATAGTGTTGGGTGATCTAAGCTTTGCATGAGGTGAAGAGGGGCTCACTCGCTAAGAGGATGATGTTGGGTCAGAACAATTGGTTGTAGCTCTCTTGGCTCTTTCTTGATTATAAATCAAGCTATTCAAGTTTTCCTCCATACTCTTGTGTGATTTATGTTTTATGCATTTGTATGGTCAATTTACATCTGATCCTAGATTGTTTATGATAATAGATCCATGTTCTCGTATAGTGTTATGCTGCTTTGATTCTACAGGTACTCTGTGAAGTTGGGTATACAAGAAAGCAAGTAGAAAAGGACTATCAGAAGAGAGAGGAATCGAGCAAGGAACCAAGCGCAAGACAGAGGTTGGTCTCCTTTATTCTTCTCTCATCTATCTTTCATAAAGGAAAACGAAAGTGGTTTTACTTTGTTTGTTTCTAAGGTAGCTGCCACCCTTAGTCGGATTAGCAGTTCTGCATAGACACTTTTCCCTGTAACAGAAGGCAATTCAATGCCACCATTTATGACAAAACCTCCTTCATCTCCCTATAAATTGACCACTCATCTAAGTGATCAGGGGCTCGATTATGTTGCTATGAGATTTGGCTTTGAAGCAAGTATTGTAATGCTACAAGTTTGTCATTCTTTTGATGTGATGTGGATGGGATCCAAGCTAGAGGAATGGCTTTGAATCAGACACCAATGGTTGTAATTCCATCTATTCAATAAAGTGTTTGAACCTTTCTCCCCTATGTTTGTACTGTTTCATAATGCTTATATGTGTGAATTGTATCTGATTCCTTTCACTTATATTCAATAGATCGTTTTCTTTGATCAATTATTTGTTTTCTGTTGTGTTTACAAGTACTTATCAAGGGTATTATGTATGGGAAGCAGCAACAGGGTTGATACAAAGGAAACGAGAGGAAATCAGAACTAAAAGTAGGTCTTCTCATCTTCTCATCTTATCTATTGCTTATAGGAAAAGACTAAAACACTTTAAATTGTTGTTCTAGATACAACTACTTATTTAGGGGATCAGTATTTATCTGTAGATACCAAATTATCCAAATCAAATTAGTGAACATACTGGGGAAGATCCTCTTTCCTAGTAGCTTATCCAGCTCCTAGGACATCCTTGCAGACCTTACTTGTGTTCATAGATTGTAATTCATCTCTTTGCATTGAAAAATTGGTCAAAACTGTGTCAAATTGTCTCTTGAAATGGCTCACTATCACCAACACATGCTTGTGAGGGACACAGTGCACTGCAGAGCACTCGTGGCTTAGGGACAATGCTCTTAAGCGCATTGTCTCCCATTCAGGGCTGCATTGGTCCTCCTAGGGTCAGTTTCCCACCTTGCGAAAGTGTTTTTGCCAACTTTCTCTGTTTGTTTGTTTGCTGATTGGTCAATGAATGTTATGTCTTAGAGAAAAATTTTCTATCTCCTTGTCTAGCCCAACTTTGATTTGATTGATTAATTTTTCTTTAATGTTTTCTTTTTCATTATCAATCTATAGTCAAAGTTAAAATATAGTTGATTAATCTTCATTTGAAAGAAAGTGTTGTAAAGTCTTCTCTTCCTTTGAGTTAGAACTATCGTGAAAGTCTTCATTATTATGAAAGATTGATCAATTGTATGTGCATATTTACTTTTCTTCATATTCACATTAAGGAAATCGAAAAGAAATACATGCATGTTTCATTGAAAGAGTTTGTGTGTGCTCATAGGAATAGTGTAGGGAAATTGCGTTATATTGTGCTCTTTTCTCTTTGAATGAAAGAAATCTGATTGCTCTATCCCTAAGTAGCTAGGATTTTCATCATTAAATTGAATGAAAAGAATGCTTATTATGATAGTTACATTCCTAGCAGGGAAAATTTTAAGAACCCCCCAAAATTTACATGTATAATAAATGGGTGAATCTCCATGGTATATAGGAAAAATGGAAGGCGATTTTATCAATAATATGATATGTATATATAATTTTTTGGTGAATCTCTCACCAGGAATGGCGAATATTTTACTCAATTATAAAATCTTGTATTTATTGAATACACAAATGAAATCATTGCATTTCCTTAAAATATCTTTTGAAATCAAAATTGCCAAAATTACATATCGATAACCTAGTGGGTGTAGGATAAAATTCACCCGTGCCATTCACAGAAAGCATGAGAAAAAACCTAATACTATATATAAAACCAAGAAAAATTCAAATTCATCACTTCTAGGGACCTCGTAACCACCCTACCAATACACAAGTATGTTCCTGTTTGCAATTAGAAAAATTACCCAAATTACAATCTGTTTACTCCAGCATATGTTGGAAAGTTATAGAAAGATGACTAGTGAAATCAATCCATTCCTTTTAGCCCTGGATTTGTTTCAGTTTAAAACAGAAGCATACAAATTTACTTGTCCAATGTCTATTCTTTAACCATTCACCTTGAGATTTTTTTACAATATAATTTCCTATGTCTATTTAATATCTTCATTATCATAAAAACCAACCTATATCCATCTTAACTCCACATCTACTACTTTTAGGGGGATGAAATCTATTTATCCCTCTGAGCACTTGGTAGACCCAGAATTAAGATGGATCTAAGATGATAGAATTTCCCCTTTAAATAGTCTAAGCTCACATGAATACCATGGTATTACCATGGGTCAATACCATGGGTTATCATAAACCTGGAGCTTAAAAATTACTATTAGTAATTTATAAAAATTAATAAAATTAACAGTTGATTTTTATTTTATTTTTTATTTTAACCAAGCTAAAATGTTTAACATACATTAAATTACAACATCCATTTTACTCTATGCTAGTTTGCATATCACGATATTTGATACCTCTCGGGGGTTAGTAGATCCAGAGTAAAGATGGATCTATGCTAGTTTAATTCCCCCATTTAAATAGGCTACATTCCAGGTCAATACCATGTGCCATTTTGGTGAACACCATGGGTCAATACAATGTGCCATTTTTATTTTTATTAATACTAATATTAGGGCTAATAATGTTTTTTTGCATGGTATTAATAACAATGTAGTCCATAGTATTTGTCCCATAGTATTTTGCCCATAGGTTTCACCTAAATATAACGCATTTTTTGAGTGTTCATAAATATAAGGTGACTTATGGAGTAAATATAAAAAAATGTTTTATTTGTTTACCATACCTCCACTTTACTTATATTTTATTTGTTTACACCCTTGCAGGTATATAGGGTGACTTATGGAGTAAATATAAAAAATGTTTTATTTCTTTACCATACCTCTCATTTATTTATATTTTTATTAATTTACCATATCTCTTTTATAAATATGGTATTTGGGCCTTTGGCCCATAGGATTCACTTAAATAAAACCTATTCTTGAAAATGGGCGAATGGAAGGTTGTAACTCCTAATTTCAAGGGCTAAATTTACCTTTTTTACCCTCTCCCTTAAAATAAGGTGGGCTATTTGAGGTGATTTGTAAAAATGTACTATGATTCCTAGGAATTTCAGAATACATCACGTGGTGAACTTGAAAGGAAAAATGCTAAGGAGGATCAACTTAAAATTAACATAAATTTACCTGATGGAGCATTGTCATCAACGATAACATTTAGTGGTTCTAGGCTAGAGACGTGTTCTAGCGTTGTAAAACAAAGCAGCTGTCGCTAACTTGTCTTCAATACATCCTGAGCGTGATACCTCATTCCACATACGTGAGTATATCGTAGCTCGTCCACGTACGTTCGGGTATATAGGGTGGTGTTACAGTATGTAAAGTATATGTGAATGCTCTCACTGTGTGGTTTTGCACTAGACAATGCTTAGACGGATTGGGCCTCTGCATACCTTCGGGTATATATGGGAGGAAAAAACTAGGTTTCTATCCATCCTTAGGTAACCGAGTCGACCATCTTGTACACTGTGATACACCGAACACAACATTCGGGGAGATTTCCTGCCCGTACTTCTTTGTTCGCTAGGAGGTATTTTGCAGCTCACGGTTTGTTGGTAAACCTTTTGCCTAGCTTACCCCTTTTTGTTTATTTCTTTTTTGATAATAAAATTAATCAACAATTGTGGAGGAACATCAACCCTTACCCCGTTGTTCATGGAGAATAGCAAGCAAACTACCTTTGCCACCCGAAGCTACACCTATTTGGTTAAAGCGGTCTCACTTAACTGAGTCAAGTACATCAAGAACTCTTAGTTCTTCATAGGAAATACCCGAATCATCTATTTAGGTAAGTACTGAGACTCTAGTTACTCCAACCATTTCTGGTACATCTGTTTCTGAAGAAGAAGTTTCATAATTACCGGAGGCCATTAGCACTAATCCTAGTGAAGCAGTAACTGAAGTTGTTCAACAACAAGTTCATCCTCAACTTGAAGTTGCTCAACAAGAAATTACTTCTGAGCTTGAATCAGTTCAACTAGAAGTTAATCCAGAACCTATCACAGTTCGAACAAAAGTTACATTTGAACCTGAAGTTGTTCAGGAAACTTTCTCTTAAATTGTGGTTCTTTTACCCGAATATCTGGAATTCGAATTTGAACATTCAGAAGTTGTTAATTTACCGGAAGAAGATCAATCAGATACCCCTCAGACATCAATAACTAATGAAACTTCAACTTTATCAACACCAAAAATCTCTTACAGACCAGATGGTGAAGTTCTTCCACCTAGTTTAATTATTGTAGAGAAAGAATTGAAAGAATATTCTACACCTAGAACCCCATTCCACTTTGGAACTAGGCTTTATCTTTACCCTCATACTCCTCATTTTACTACTCTATTTGATCCTACTTATTTTCAAGTAATCGTTGTTTCTTTAGGACAACTTTTGTGTCAGTTAACTATGGCTGAAGAACCGTCAACATCGCAGACTATATCATCTGATGCAGCATTAACAGAATCTTTTGTTCAACCTCTTCAATGTTTTCTACCACACCTGAGTCACACATATATGGTGAATCATCTATCTCGGTTGGTTACCAATCTTTATCTAGAACCCACTCAAGGGTTGCTTCTACCCCATGGTCATCACCCATGTCCTCAATCGGAATTCTACCTGGTTCTTCTTTAACGGGAACTCAACAGTTTGATCCTTCATATCAATATCAAGCTGGGAAATCTAGTCAACAAAGACCTATGTATCCATTAAATACTAGATTTCCACCATATGCAGAGCAATATGCTTATCCACCTTATCCTCCATATGGTAATATCTTGGAGTATTCAGGTCAACTTGGAATTCAAGTTTGTCAATGGCAACCAACAATTCTAGTTCAACCAAGGCTTGTGTATCCAACACAACCAGTGAAAACTGTGTCAGCTATTCCTACTACACTTGTTGTTACTACTGTTCCACAGTCAGAAGGTCAAATTGTTGTATCTCAATCGGTACAAACTAGTCCTTCTACCTCACAACCACAAGTTTTGGGTCAAGAAGCTCAATTTTCTCAAGTTGTTGTACAACAACCACTTGTTACTGGGGTTCAACAACAACCTCATGTTAGTATACCCTTATCTAGATTGGTCCAAGCTTACACTAGTATAATTTATTCACAACCTGGCAAAACTTTCATTGCTGGGCAACAACAATCGTTAAATCAACAACAGTTGTACCAACAAAAACAACAGTTGATTCAACAATTGTGGAAGCCTGAATTTCAAAAACCTCAATTCCAGCAATTCCAACCCCAATTTGGACTTGCCCAATAGGCTCAGCCTAGGTTTGGATAATATAAAGCTTACGAAGGTCCTGGTCAACAAGGCTTTGCAGGTTATGGACAACCACAAATTCAACCTCGTTATCAACAACCACCTTATGTTAGATTTGTTCAACAACAACCTTGTCAAGGTTACCAAATGCAGATGCCCTATGTTGGTATGCAAAGACCTATTTCTCAGGCAATTCCGTCATATCATGGGTATGCTCAACCTAACCTAAATTGACAGTTGCCATTTGTAGCAACTTTAGAATTACCAGATTTAAATTGGCTCACTAATGAGCCAATCTTATATGCACCTTGGTGGTTGGTGATTTCGCATTAGTTACCTTTTCACATTCCAAAATTCAATGGAAATCTTGGAGAAGACCCATCAAATCATGTGATGACCTTGGATTTTTGGTGTTCATCAAACTCCTTAAATGATGATTCGGTTAGACTCCATCTCTTCCAAAGAACACTTACTGGTCGAACTACTAAATGGTACATTGAGTTACCAAGAGCTTCTTTTGACAACTTTATGACTTTAGCCACCACATTTATGACCCACTTCTAGTTACCTATCAGATAAAAGACTGGAAAAGAACTCCTAATGAACTTTAAACAGACTACTGGTACCCATATATCAGATCATATCCATGAGCGGCGACATCATCGTTGAATGGTTAATACATATGTTCCTGATCAACTTTTGGCTGAATGGTTCATAAAATCCTTATTGCCATCAATCACCGAGGATGTGGTAAAAGGTGGAGCTGTCACAGAATAGCAAGTAATTGCTTGTGCCCCATACTTGGATTTTATTTGCACATAATTTGGCATGCCCTATGACAAAATTCCCAATGCACCCCGACCAGCTTTCACTATTCCTCCTACTCCGTAATCGAGTAAGGACTCTCATGCTGATGATGGTGTCATCGGTTCTTCAAGCACGCAAATGGAAAGAAGACCATCTGGTCAAACTCTTGTAATTACCAATCAAATTACCAATGCATCAGAAAATACTCTTGCTTCTGAATTTAATGTCGTGTCATCTGACAAAGGAAAAAATCAAAAGCAACCAGGATGCAAGAAAAGGGGAAAAACAAGAAGAAACAACATAATTCCCCTCAAGAGAAATCATATGATTCCTCTACTTTGGCAAGGAAACGTCGTTATCCATGTCTAATCTATAATGATGAAAATTTTACAAGAGATTGTCCACACTGCTCATAGGTTTGTCTTGGCTTGTTGGGGCCTGACCCAGGTTCAACAGTGATTTAGCTAAACAAATCCGAAACTACTAGCCCTTTCAGCAATAGTCCATGGTGTGTGGACTGAGGTCTCACCTGAGGTAGTATGGGAGAGTGCTAGAACCAGGTTTCTGCACCCTAGGGATGTCTTGATGAATTTTGGGAAGTTTGCGAACCAATCTTGCGCGCTCATACTGCTCCGCAACTATCTAAACTTCACGTAGCTCTGTAAAGAGCACAAAGAGTTGCAGTGTAAATCCTTTATCCTTACTATGTTATTATTATAGATCTTAACTTAATTTTGTTGGCCCAATATTCTTATCAATCATTCAACATTCATAACCAATGCACGCAATCATAAAATATAAGGAGATGCATAAACATATAACATAAGCTTAAACATACAGATCTATGAATAGATGCACAATATTTCAGAATCAACTTAGCTTTTATTAAACTTCTGTTTCGTTACAATCCCAGCTCCACCCTACGCACTCAGCTGCAAGGGTCCACGCACACAGCTATAGAGCCGCTTCCTACTCCTACAACCCAAGACTCGGACATACAGACTCAGAGTGAATATCGCATTCAAAAACCCATATCACTTTAGATCAAGACTACAAAACCTGACTTCTACACTTAGATCATTGCTCTATTCATACATTCCCATGGTTCGTGGACCATGGGTAGGCTGACACATTCTATATTAAATTACAATATTTTAAGGTAGACAACCATAGACTCTCGCACTCTGTGCTCACATTTGTGGGGTCTTACATTACTTTTGACCAAAATTCAGGCTACAAGTCCAAAAATCCTCTATGGGGGGATCCACTTCCCAAAAGCCCCCCAACACAATCATCGTGACTCATCCCAAGTCACTCAGTTGGTGTGGTGATCTTTGCATGAAGTTCATCTAGCGACCTCTGTGCTTCGCTTACGTTCGCAACACATTCTTCCACTGTTTGTTGTACCCATTTTTCACGTATCTCTGATGCTTCGTTGTTAGGTACAATTACTTGCCTGAGAGCATATACACCCTACATCTGTGGTAGCTTTCCCTTGATCTTGGTGGTGACCGTGAATGCTTCCTTGAGCCAGGGTTGGATGCATTCTTTAAGCACTGCTTCTTTCTAACGTTCGGTATCCACCTGTGCCTTTAGAGCATGGGCCTCCCTTATCTTGACCGATTGCTGGGTAAGGGCGACCATTTGCACGGTCCCCTAGACATTGTCATAGGCCTGTTGCAACTCCCACGCTTCTATCTCTAACCGCTGTAGTGTTGGGTCTTCCTACAGTGAAGTGAGGGTGATGAGTGACTGATCTAACAATCCTGTGCAATCCTGTATGGTCCACCCTATTTCTTCCAACCCTAATTGAATGGCACGGTGCAACTACTCTCTAACCTCCGACAGTGTAGAGGGTTGTGCCTTCAGCCTTAGCTCCATGATCTACAAGTTGAGGTCCAACTGGACCCTCATTTCTTCCTCCTTCTCCTCACAGTATCCACTGGCCAATTTGTGGATCTGTATACCTATTGGTAAGTATGCTGCAATCTCTAGTTCAGGGACGTGGCGACAGGCTTCCTCGACAATTTTCTCCAACTGCTGAGTCTATGCTACCACTTTATTATGTTGGAGGCTCAACTACTCAATGTTAATTCGTTGTTCACTGAGCATCTGTACTACGCGTCCTTCCCTACCAAGAAGCTCTATCGTCACTCCATCCTGTAGCTGGTATAATATCTCTCATGGAAGGGCAGCCAAGTTTAGTCCAAGTCCCTTGAGCTGGCCTATTGCAACTTTGTCCTCCTTGTTGTCTGTTGTTAGTGCTCCTTCTGGCAGCGTGATAGTATTAGCCATTTTGGCCCGTAGCAACTACTTGGTTGTTGACGTACCCGTAGCCCTGTATGTGGCTACCATTCCCTGCTATGGGGGCCACACCTAAAGTTCCTGGAGTTGCATCCTGAGCGCCCCCAATAGATTCTACTGCTTTGTCATTGCCTCCTGGAGCACCTCCCTGGTGACTTCGCGAACTATGTGACCAATGTCATATAGGTCACCCTCGGTTAGTGTAATAGGCTCCCCATCCAACTTAGAAGCCTCGGTCTTCTTCCATGGCCCAATTCATTCTGTCGCGTGCGGCCATTTCAATTGGGTAGAGGTGGTTCTTGGGTCTGCGCCTTCCATCGTATCATCTATCCCATGCCCTCTGGTCGAGTTCAAGCCTCTTTCTTCTTGTGTCGTAGTAGCCCCTATTGCTACTATCTTTTCTGCAGCAACCTTTGCTACCTCCTAGGACGCCCGTACTTTTTCAACTAGCTATTTGTTCTGCTTCTATTGTGCTAGCAGCTTGGCAGTAGCCTTCTGTCTTTGAATCTATATCTCATCGCGCACCATCAGATTTGGTGCGTGCCATTCCATTGGCCATGTCTCAAGCACCACGAAAACAACATCATCTATTGCAATGAAGGGGAGTGTGGTCCACCTCTGCTCTGGATCCTTCCATGCCATGATATACACATTGTGCATATCTTCTTTAAAGTTTGTGAAGCTCTTCATACTGTGGTATACCAAGGCAGATAGGCGTTATTGTGCATTGATCCACAGTCATACGCTCACCTCCATCAGTACCCAGAAGATCTTGGTTTCTCAAATTTGCATGGCATCCTTCATTGCCCATAGCAATGTGTATTTAGCTACCTTTAGCTAGTACTAGTCAACAGGAGGAAACTGACTATCCTCAGGAAATTTACCTGTAACTAATAGGATGGATAAGAGTAACCACACATAGTGGAAGGTCTTACCCTGCTCTTGGGCCTCCCTACAGTTCGTCAGGAACTCGTCGCAGAGGAACTACACCTAGTTGAACCGTACTCCTTCTGCGCATTGCTCGGCCAGTGCGATGACCATTGCTGGTACCTCATTGCCATGACATTTTCTCATAATCTTTCCTGCCAACAACTGGGTAGATACACGAACCCCTTTGTTCTGAATACTAGTAATAATGTAACCCCTCTGCTTTTTCTCCAGCTTATATTTATTTTTCATGGCCTCCGTAATCGCCATGTCTCCACTTGTGCCAACTATTTCCGAGGGGTCCCTTCCCATATAAGGAAGCCGAGAAATCCTATGAATGAGCTTTGCCGTGATGGGAATGGGCTCCTCCAGCCACAAGTATCCATTGTGCACTAGGAAAAGTAGTTTCCTGATGACAAATATCATGATCGAGGCCTAATGGAAGTGTGGAATCGATAGGAAGTGGAGTAGCCAATTCTCCTCCACCTTGTGCAGCCATGTCCATGGCTGTAGTGTTGTAACTGCCCCCTCCGTGCTTTATTCCATCAGCTAACTAGCTTCCAAATGGGAGAACTTATCGTTATCCCCAAGGCCCCAGTCTTCAATCTTCATAGTGGGTATGCGACCCATAGTCGACCCTTCAAACAAAACTCCCTTGGGGAGGAATAAGGTGTTGAGTGTGCTTTTAATGACATCCAAATCTTTAGGTACCTTTACCCTCCCTTTCCATGGAGGGACATACTTGGGCAGCTTTGCTGTGGCACGTACTAGCTGGATGTCTTCTTCCATCTCTTCCTCTGGTTCCATCTCTTCTACAAAGGTCTGAGGATCCTTCTCCTCATCATCACTCTCAATATTAACCATTTTTTCCTTTCCTTCCATTGACAGTTTTCCAAACCGCGGACTTCATGGAGACATATGAACCAGTCTTGCTGCTTGTTGGTCCTTCTTAGGCCTCGGCATCAAGGGAAATTTAGGGATTTCTGATGCATCCCCTACCAGTGGCGTAGAACTCTGCACTGCTCTTGTGGTTGTTGACATTATTCTGATAAGAGAATCCTATGTATCCTTTGGCAATGCTTCAAACCATATACTTGCTCTTACAACCTCCAAATTCATCAGGTTCATGCTTGCTTGATAATGCAACAACTTAATTCAAAAAATGACAAGGGTTGTTCGGTGGAGGGCCACCTGTGATTTATAGGTCCTTTTGAATATAAATTCGATCGTTCCCGCCAAATTCAGCTCATTAATGCGAAACTAGCGGCAGATAGTCCCAAATCTAGTTGTGACTTTGTATCTTAATTGCCTGCCGTCTACTCCTTGTTGTCTTAAATTTTCCATCTTCTCTTGAACAGGGACACCAACGGTTACTTTTCAGCTTGCCCACGCAGCAGCGTAGTCCCTTGTGCACGAATGCGACCTGTGCATCATACTAAGCCTACGTACAACTTATGTGTCACGCAGCTCCCATACAGACTCATTTATAGTCCCGTGCTCTCTTTCAACTGCTTGGAGCACTAAGACTGTGCTTCCTACGAATAGTCAGGTGGTCGCACTACTAGTGTGGGGCTTTAAGTTACCTTTCAATCTAGTCCACATGCCTCCCTTAGTTACCCTCATGCCTGTCAATGCCTCACGTTCTTCCTTATGCGGTGCACTTCCTTAGTGACTTTGTCTAATAAGGTGCGGTCGCAGCCATGGTAGTATAGCCAAAAGCCCTCGATGACAATCTCCCAATGCAGTGGTAGGGTTGCCCATACATGGCCCTGTCCTTATATCAACACATAATTCTTGTGAGATTTTGGTTTCCAGCTTTTTGATATCCTTGTCCATTAATACGCTTTCCTGCTTCAGTCATACCCAATCCTCTTCGAGTTCGTGAAGCTCAAGGTTCCCTCACTGAATAGCTTCTTGAATCTGCATATGTTCATCCTCACGTGGTTGCATAATATCTTCACTCTGGTTCCTGTGCACTGTCGCGATTATAGCAGTGATTGCGTGGGGATTCTTTCCCAAAGCTATGGCCTTGACTCTGCTCGTCCTCTTCAGAATCATTTTTGCACTGAGGTTCCTGTGCATGGCCCCATACGCCCATTGGACTACTGGCACACACATGTCCCAGTCAATTCGTCTCACCTGGTGAACTCTGTTCATGACTTTTCATAGCTTTGTGAAGGCTCTGACGTGGAATGTTTATCGCTTTTCCTACTGCCGTGTTGGGTTTTGATTTTCGATCCTTAGTCTAGGACGTGCTTGCATAGAACATGATTGCACCCATCGACATAGGTGGGTGCATAGACTGCTTTGTCCTCGCTGCTTGGCTCACATTTGATGCTGGGGACTTCCAAACCATAAGCACATCTGTCTTCTACATTCGCACCAGTTTCCAATATTCTTCTGGTGTGTATTCCACCATCATGTGGGTGTCGCGTGCAACACCCATTCCAGTGCATCATACCATTGTTGTTCCAGTATTGCAACTTCAAATTTGTCTAAGAATTCATCCACTCATGTTACCCCATCATATGTTGGTAGTTCCCTTGCTTCGGTCTTCATGCACCGCAGTGATCTAATCATCATGTTGCAATTCAGCGTTGTTACTTCATGCAACTGGTTTTACCAGCGTTCTATTTCTTCATCTGAGTCTAAAGTATGGGAACTGTTGCGCTCCCATGAGATTCTCCCATTTTCTATTGGGTTCACCCAATCCTAGTCTTGCACTGTTATCTGCTAAACGCAATCCATCTCATCATCGTGCACAGGCTCAGTGCAGCACGCTCCTTCGGCTGAATCTAGCGGAACTACTACGTGTAGAGACTTTTTCTTAAATATCATCTTTTGCTTCTTCCTAGCAACATGAGGTAAGGGTTGCTGTCATAAACAATCTCTATCACCTCAAAGTCCGTCTTCGTGCTCGCACCTTTGGCATCAAGTATTACCCCTTGCAACTGATGAGCCCTAGAAATGGGTAATTATATGGGCTGATTTTGCCTCCTAACTCAGCTTAATCCACCATTCTCATTAGTTTATTGCATGTTTTTTATTATATTTATGCTAATAGAGTGAATTGGGTTAGTCATTATGCCATGAAGTCTAATGTGTGCTTTATGCAGATTTTTGGTCAATTTTTGGACAAATTCAAAGGATTGATGACCATTTCGCAGCCAATATTTGAGGGAAACAAGGGAGAGGATTTGTAGGAGGGTGTCCCCTTCATTTATGACTCCCTACCTCGAATCCTCCATCAGAAACTCAGACCACAAATAGCCACATTGATGCACCCAAGGGGCCAACTGAGCAAGTCAAGAAGAACTACTCTCTATCTTTAGTTCCACAAGTCGAGCCCCTTGATTTTAGGAGGACTATTGGAGGACTCCATTTGTATAAATAGGGGGGCTTAGACCCTCAATAGGTTAGCTAGTTATTAGTAGAATTTTCACACTTTTGTGCAGCTCTTGTTCAGCTCATTTTCGAGCTTATTTTTGTGAACAATTTGTGTAATGTGACTTTTATTTTGATAATGGAGATGACATATTTTTTGAGCCAACACTGATTTCTTTCAGAGGGCTAAAAATCTTGGGTCAGGGCCCAACCCAAGCTGCCCAACGCCTCTTGATTTGTACTTATATGTTTTTGCTTCAGTTCATGAGTTAATTTCTGTTACATAGATTCATTTTACATTGTTCAGAATAGGTTGCCTTTGATGGTTTTCATAGATGCTTTTGTTTCAGTTGTTGAAGTAGGTTAATATAGTGATAGTCTAAGATTCAAAAAGGCCAACAGTAGGCCCTGATTTCCTTTGTCCCTTCTTGGGACCATGATTTGATGTCAAGGCACTATTGGTACCACCAAAAACATAGTTTTGCTTCTTCCATGCAATTTCTAGTGTGATGATATGATTTGAAAAGTTAAAGTGTTACTTTAGATTCATTTTTCCAAGATTATTTCCTATTTTTATAATAAGTCTCTTTGCAAGATTTTTTTTTTCATAGAGTATTATTCAACACTTCATGTTTCTAGGTCAGAAATTAACTTAACAAGAGATATGGTTCTATTTTCTTGATGTAGCTAGTCCTTTTCTTGCTCAATTTCGGTAGTTATATGTGTAGATCTCTTACAACACAACTCAGCTCACAATACATAAATAAAGTATCCAACATCATCTCATTTATTATAGGTTTCACAAGTCATTTACAGTCCTTCACGAATCTGCCCTAATTTCTACACGTTTTCAAAAAGCTTTCCTCTCGTCATTTGAACAAATCCAACCATCATTTTATTTCCTCCTTGTTAAGCCCCAGACACCTCAACACATCCCTCTAGTATTCAACTACCCTTTCCCACCATTTTTCCACTCTTAGAACCTCTAAAAACAGTTATCGGCATCCTCCTGTAGATCCCCTGCAGCCTCCTTAGAATTTCCTGTGAGTGATTTTTCGAAGTATGATTGCAAGGGAAGTCTTCAGAAGGGTAATAGAGGCTTCTTAGGACCCCTGCACACCTTCTTACACCTCTGCAAGAACCAAATACACCTTCCTTCACCATCAAACCTCTCCCACAGTCACAAACATACAAAATCTCAAGCATAACAATTTCACATAAAACACATAAAAACACAAAAAGATGTTCTTTTCTTATTTTCTTCTAGGAATAGCTTAAATAGATGTTATTTACCTTTTCAGTAGTCAATGGCACTCATTTCATCAGTTTTCATCTCTTTTACTGCAGAAGTAGGGTTAGTTGGAAAAATTAAGGTTTGTTAGGGTTTGTGTTACATTCTAGTCTTCTTTCTCTTTCTGCAAATAGAATAGTCTTTGTAAAGTTAGCTTTTTTTAATAATAGTTAAAAGCTTCTTCTGGAAACTCATAGAATTTGATTTGAGCTCCTAGTGATCTTGCGCTAGGTGACCAAGTGATAGCCTGCAGTAAGAGCTAGTACTTGTGCATACAGCACCATCACTTCCAAGTTTGTTACGAACTACCGGGTTGATAAAAGTAAAGTAGGAAGCCCTAGGAGTTGCAGCATTACTGCTACAATACTGGTTCTCACCACTCTTTTGCATTGTTGTCGGGGAAGCATCAAAGTATTTTGTGATTACTACTTTCTTCTATTTTCCTACAGCAACATTCTACTAAGTAGTTTATTTCAACAAAAGTAGATTATTCATTTTCTTGCTTTCATTTCAATTCTGCAATTTCCATTTCAGCAAAGGTAGATTAGTCCTTTCCTTGCTTTCATTTCAATTCTGCAATTTCCATTTCAGTAAAAGTAGATTAGTAATTTCCTTGCTTTCATTTCAATTCTACAATTTCCATTTCAGAAAAAGTAGATTAGTCATTTCTTTGATTTCATTTCCATTCTGTAAATTTTCATTTCAGCAAATTCATTTCAGTAGTTGCAATTTGTTTCTTCAATCAATTTCAGTTTTGCAGGTACAAGCAGTGAAAAAAAACAAAATCACCCAAAAAGAGATTCCATTTCATGCCTCGTAGGAATAGAGATAATTCAGGGAAATTCCTACCCAACACCCCCACCACATCACAAAGCCACCCATCTCTCTTCTTCGGTGGCAGTGATCCAAATCCTTTAGGAGAACAACCTGAAATATTTGAAGAACCTATAGGAGAAGAAGAGGAAGAAACCATCCCTCCTGAGACCATGGCTGAAAATCGAAATGCTAGGGGAAATGGAGAAAGAGTAGAGGGTACCTTTCCCATCTAAGAGACCAATGGGGACACTAAAATGAAGAACATAAGTCCTTCAACCCTACCTCACTTCGATGGATTAACTACAGAAGATCCTAACACCTTCCTCTTTGGATTTGCTATTATCTATCGAACTTATGACTATGCAGAAGATGAGCAGAAGCTGAAACTGTTTCCTTCTACCCTCAAGGATGCAACATTGCGCTGCTTCATGGGGTTATCTGGTGACAACATCACAACTTGGGCTCAGATGCAACAAGCCTTTAATAACAAATATCGAGACTACTGTAGGTCAAAATATTCCAAGGAAGAAATCTTCTGAATGACCATGGGAAGTGATGAGTCCTTGGAAGATTATGAAGGGAGATTCTAGCTCGGTTATAAAAGGGTCAGGCACACACTTGACCCCGAATCTCTTTAGTTGGTCTTGCTAAGAGGAATTCCAAAAGACATTCTAGACACCCTCCATTTACTGGCTGGGGGAGACATCTACCATCTACTTTATGAAGACATAAAGACTGTCTTTAGAAATCATTCTAGGGTAGCCAGGAAGAGAGGTAGGGGAATTCAACCCATGGCCAGTACCTCCTCCTCTAGTTCATCCCTCGAAGGTGAATTTGGAAACATGCTGGAAGATTTCAAGAGTGAGATGTTGCAGACTCTTTCCATGCAAATGGACACCTTTCATATCAAAAGGAAACAAGAGGAATCAGAGAGGACTTTGGCCATTTTTTGTCCTAGGTGCACTAGAAGGCATCCTAGGAACGAATGCCCATTGAACTCTATAGAGGTGTGTTTAGTTTGTGAAGAAGATCATCCTACAAATAAGTGCCCTTCCCTGCCCGGACTTAAAGTTTTATTTCAAGGGGCTGAAGGAGCCACTGAACCACTCTACTTCATAAACCAAAGGAGGCCGCATGGACCTAGACCTTACTAGCAGGGAATGCAAGGGACATCCCAGGCATACTACAACCCCAATCAAGCCACTTCCATGTCTTCTTGGGCCCCCCTACTCATCCTTCCTGGTCCACACCTCCTCCTTGGTCATATCCATCTCAATATCATGCTCAACCAGTTGCTCATTCATTTCACCCCTATGCTCAGCCACAACCTCAGTGGAATGCACCTCACTAGCCTCAATACAACTCTCCTCCCGCCCTTTTGCCTCCACCACCTGCTCAACCAAACCCAAACCCGAATAACAGACAGGCTCAACAAGTATATAGTGGGGAACCATCATGCCTAACCTATGCTGTGGAGATTCAGGAGATTAACCTATGATCTGGGAAAGTTCTCCCAGATTGACAACCTCCTCCTAAGGAGGATGAGGAAGATAAAGAGGAAAGTGAATAGAGAAAAATTCCACCCTTTCCTGAGAGATTATGAGGAATAACACAGCCTAGCTCAGAAGAAACTGAACTTTTTGGAGAATTGAAACAATTATGTGTAAAGATACCACTTCTCCAAGCCATAAAGGATGTACCTATATACAACAAGATGATGAAAGAGAAGTGGCCCAGGCATCCAGGTAGGCACAAGAGAGATGCCCCAGCCATCAATGTCATAGGACAACTGTCTAAAATAATGTTGGGGCAGGTAATCTTTCCTATATATCTAGACCCTCGAAGCCCAGTAGTCGATGTCCACATCAATGGCACCATAATTCCCCATACCTTGATTGATCTGGGGGCTGCCATTAATGTGATGACCAAGGACACTATGCTCAAGCTGAACCTATAGGGCTCCCTGAGAAAGACCACAATTGTACTATAGTTAGCAGACCGCTCCACCGTGACCCCTGAAGGGATTGTGGAAGATGTAATGGTCTCATTCGATTCTTGGGAATACCTTGTTGACTTCCTGGTTCTCCAGCTGAAGGCAAAGCTCAATGGGTATCCTCTCATCCTGGGAAGACCCTGCTTGGCTACCGCATATGCCTACATTAGCTGTCGAGCTAGGAACATGACAATCAAGAATGGGCATATGTCCAAGCAGCTAGTCCTATACCCTCCTGCCCAACCTTTGTTAGAACATGATCTACCTCTCTAGTTGGAGGAGGAAGATGGGGATGAGGCCTATTCTGCACCACTGTGTGCAGTAGAAGCTGCCATGGGGGGGGAACCACAAACTGAGGATGATGTCATTGAAAACTTGATTCAGAATCCACCCCCAGTACGTTGCCATTAGAAGAGCTAGTGAAAGAAACCAAAGCTAATCCTTTATTTGATCTCTGTGTGGTTGAATCGACCTCTCTCTGAGTTAAGAATATAGAGTATGGTCCAGAAAGAACCTTGAAAATAAACTCATCCTTATCCACCTCTCAAGAGAAGGAAATGTGTAGCTTATTGAGAAACCATTTGGATTGCTTCGCTTGGAGCTATAAGGAGATGAAGGGAGTGCACCCTTCAATCTGTACTCATCACATTTACATTAAGGAAGATTGCAAACCAATTAGGCAGCCTCAAAGGAGGATGAATCCAGCCCTTAAAGACATTGTCAAGGAAGAATTGCAAAAGTTATTAGATGCGGGATTCATCTATCCCATCTCTGACAGTGAATGAGTCTCTCCCTTGGTGCTAGTGCCAAAGAAAAATGGGAAGTGGAGAATCTATGTCGATTATCGAGAACTGATCAAGGCCACCAAAAAGGACCATTTTCCTTTGCCTTTCATAGATCAAGTGTTAGATGGCCTTGTGGGAAAAAAGTTTTTCTCCTTCCTAGATGGGTTTAACGGGTACAATCAAATCCTAATTAGCCCGAAAGGCCAAGATAAGACCACTTTCACTTGTCCTTGGGGTAACTTTGCATACCGAGTCCTTCCTTTTGGCTTGTGAAATGCTCCCGCCACTTTCCAGAGAGCAGTATTGAGTATATTCTCTAAACTGATTCATGATGCAGTGGAAATCTATATGGATGATTTTACTCCTTATGGTTCTAACTTCCAAGAAGCTTTTTCTAAACTGGGAAAAGTTTTGGACAAGTGTACTAAAATGAGCCTGTCCCTCAGTCTAGAAAAGTGTGAATTGTTGATGAAATAATGGACCGTGCTAGGTCATGCAATCTCTCGGCAAGGATTATAGGTGGACCCCAACAAAATTTCCATCTTCCAAAAAGTCCCACCTCCTAAAAAGGTGAGAGATGTCCAAAGTTTCCTAGGCTTAGCAGGATATTATAGAAGATTTATTAAAGATTTCAGTAAGCTAGCCTCACCATTGTTTGGCCTTTTGGGGAAAGATGTCGAGTTCATATGGATTGAAAACTGTCAAGAAGCCCTAGATACCTTGAAAAGTTAACTTGTGACTGCCCCAATTTATAGAGGTCCAAACTGGGCCCTACCTTTCCACATTCACACAGATGCCTCGAACTAAGCCATAGGAGCAACCTTAGGGCAAATTGATGAAAATTTACCCTATGCCATATACTTTATATGTAAAAATTTGTCAAAGGCAGAGTTGAACTACACGGTAATCGAGAAGGAACTCCTAGCTATAGTACATTCCTTAAATAAATTTAGACATTACATCACAAGCTATCAAACCTTTGTACACACTAATCATGCTTCAATTAGGTATTTAATGAGCAAACCGGATGTGAATGCTCACATTATTAGGTGGTTTCTTTTATTGCAACAGTTTGATCTAACCATTGTTGATAAGCCTAGTGAGGAAAATGTTGTTGCTGACTTTTTGTCTAGAACAAATCTGCTTGCAGGTGAAGAATGAATGGTGGATGATCAGATGGTAGATGAACACCTATTCGCTATCTCATTACTCTCTCCATGGTTTTCTGATATAGTGAATTACTTTGTTTCAGCATAGTTCCTGCCACACTTGTCCCCAAAAGAGAAAAGCAAGATCATGAGGAAAAGTACCCCTTTCACTTGGATTGAGGGCAATCTCTTCAAACTTTCCCCAAATAAAGTTTTGAGAAGATGTGTCACGGGGGAGGAAGTTTTTGACATTCTCCTGACCTGTCATGATGGGCCCTGTGGAGGGCATTTTTCCGCAAAGAGAACTGCCTTCAAAATTCTGCAAGCAGGTTACTATTGGCCCACTCTTCATCAAGATCTGAGGAGATATATCAACCAATATGATCAGTGTCAAAGACTGGGGAAACCTAGCCCAAAGGATGAGATTCCCTTGCAGCCTCAAGTGACTTTTGAGCCATTTGAGAAGTGGGGCATGGACTTTGTGTGTCCTATCAACCCTCCTTCAAACCAGAAACAATACATCATTGTGTGCACCGATTATCTAACAAAATGGGCAGAGACAAAGGCAATCAAGGCAGCAACCGAAGAAAAAGTAGCTGAGTTTTTAAGAGAGAACATATTCTATAAGTTCGGGTATCCAAGAGAACTGGTTACAGATCAAGGTAGCTAGTTCACCTCCAATCTGATTGAAGACCTGCTCATCCAGCATAAAATCAAGCACAGGACTTCCACCCCCTACCATCCACAAGCCAATGGACAAGTGGAAGTCACCAATAGAGCTTTGGAGGGAATTTTGACCAAGGTAGTGAGCAACAGCAGGAAAGATTGGGCAGATCGATTGGTTAAGTGCACCTGGGCCTACAACACCACATGAAAGACCATCACAAGGTTCACACCCTATGAGCTGGTCTATGGGAAGAAGGCTCTACTATCAATAGAATTTGAATACACTACACTAAGGATGGTAGCTCAGCTAGACCTAGATCTCAACCATTCACAACAGGAAAGGTTACTCCAACTTAATGGATTGGATGAACAAAGATTGTAGGCCCTTCTCTGCACAGAAGTAATTCGGCTATAGAGGAAGATATGGCACGACAGAAGCATCAAGGAGAAACAATTCCAAGAAGAATATTGGGCGGTACTGTATGACTCCAGGCATAAAGATTTCAAGGGTAAGCTAAGAACGAGATGGCTGGGACCATACATTATAGAAAAATGCAATGAAAATGGCTCAGTTCTAATCAGGACTATTGATGAGGAAGCCATCCTCATGCTTGTCACTGGGCATAGGCTAAAAATCTACAAGAAGCCCCTCTCCAAAGAAAAGTTTATTGAAGAACTGAGTAAAAGAGTGTTGATAGTGGAGCAAACCTTACCCTCCACTTCACCCACTCATTAATATATATATATATATATATATATATATATATATATATATATATATATATATATATATATATATATATATATATATATATAAAATAATGCCTCCAGTGAAAACCTCCCCTTGAGGTGCCCAGGGCAGGAAGATAGGGTGAAAACCTTCTGGAGGCGCCCTAGTTGTCTCTTAAGAAAAAAACACAGAAAAAGAAAAAGAAAAATTAATTTCTTTTGAGTGCATTGCAGGTTGCAGGACGACCACAGAGGAGAAGGAGACATGCCAAAAGCCTATTAAATCACTTCTAAGCCCTATTCCATCATTTCTATCTTTCTCCATCCCCTGGTATTGTTTTTTATGAAATCTGTGCATCCTACAGGAAGCACTGTGTGTTCTACAGGAGGATCTTGTAGCAATCACAGAGAGCTTGAAGTCAAGTCAAAGAAGGGATTGAGGAGCTGGAAACTTTCACGAAAGGCCTGTGGGCCATACTAAAGTCATCTGTCATCATAACCCTCCATTCCATGCCTGCACCACCACATCTCTAATCATTTCTTTCCTCCCTATGGATAAAACATAGAAATACTTAAAAAAAAAAGCATCCTTACCACTTACCTATAGCTACTGACTGCTTCTCCATGACCATCAAAATCTTCAGTAGGCTCCTCCCAATGTCTCTGCATAAACCTCAGCTAAAAGTTCTAAAGGGAGAAGCAGCTACAGGAATTCCTATAGGATTCCTGTAGCATCTGATCCCCTTAAAAATAAAGCTCCAGAAGCAGAATCGATGCAACCATAGGTATGCAAAACACGTAAGAAGCCAGATCTTGATTGAACATCACCTTTACAGGGCAACTGAGCTACCTATCCAGAAGCTATGAGCATATGGCAGTAGGAATACATGGACATAGCACCAAATTCTAGGCATGCAGCAACATTGTAGTACGCACATTTTGACTTACAGGTAAGTTTCTAAACCTATTCCTCTATTTGCATCTGTATGATCCAAAACTACATGAAAAAATGGGATGGTTGCAATTAAACTAGATCGGTGGCCAGCTAATTGACCACCCTCGTCTAATTCAATAGTGCTCAGCCGAAGTTCACACTACATGTGTGTCTAGTCAACTCATAAGAATCTCAAGACAAGTAGTGGCATATTTTGAACTCCAACATGAATGATGGAAATGATTGTGGGCAGGCGGCATAAAGTTTCATGATGACATTGTAGTGAGGACCAACGGTACGATTGAGTGTAATGTACCCTTCCTGCCACCTCATCTCCTCACCGCAAACCTCTCCTGTCAGCTTAGGTACATTCTCCTGACCGCACTCGCCACATTTGCTTTCATTTGTATCGTCGTGCTCTCAACTGCAACAAGCTACCTACCACCTCCAGAACCTCAAAACAGTCGCTCTCTATCATTTTCAGAACCCATCTACCTATCGGATTCTACAGGAAAATTATCGGGAGCTACAAGAGTAGAAATAGATCCTACAGGAGCCCTTTCTACAGGAGGGCCAGTGAACAGTCTCGCAGAGGAAAATCAAGGTTTTATGGCAAACTCTAGCTCGAAGAGGTAGGCTCTAGTAAACCCACTCTGCATATTCACATATACAAAGGGTGATGTGATTTCAAGCAAATGATTGAGTGGAAAAAGAAGGAGAATTGAAATCAAAAGTATGCTTGTTCTTAAAAAAAAAAACACAATCTTCCTATCTACTCTCTGTGCTGAAGTGTTGTCTCTTTCTTCACCATGGTATTCTCATGTATGAAGGAATGATGCAATTCTAGAAAAAATTAAGCCTGTAAAGGAGGAAACTGCATTGACAAGTCTACCTATTTCTTAAAGAAAAACACAATTTTTATTTGCTCTCTGTTTCTAAGATATTGTCTCCTTCACCACCTTCATACTCACATATGTAAAGGAATAATGCAAGTTTAGAAAATTGAGCTTGGAAGGAAGGGAAATTGCATTAAAAACTCTCCCTATTTCTTGAAAGGAAGCCTTAGTTTTTCCTCTGTTTTTGAGTTTGAAATTTTCCGTCTCCCTCCTCACCTGAGATACTCTAGAAGACTCTAAACATCATGACAGGGGGATTTATGAGGAAGGAACCTCTGAACTCAACTAGGCTACATGAACACTCAAATGTGGTAGACATTTTTACTAGAGCAAATTGGATGCGCTTCTTTGAAAAGCTTCATGGGTATGATGAAGAAGTAATAGAGGAATTTACCTTGTCTTTGACACCCCACTCAAAAACTCATGCCACTGTCAGTTTCAGGGGTCTCACTATAGAAATCACCCCAGAATTCATCAGCAGGATTACCAATCTCCCAGTTGGACTACCCTGGAGCAAGGAAGAAAAACCAGTGGGTCAAGTTGCCAAGAAAACCTTTTTCCAACCTAATGAACATCCTATGGAGGACAAGAATGGCATCAGGAGAACAAGTATACCTTACCCTTGGGATGAGGTCAGTTATCAAATTATGAAATACATCTCTTGTGAAGGAAGATACAACATAGTTTATGGGTACCATTTCATACTGTTGCATGAGTTAAGATATGGCATGGGCCTTCCTACATCTTGAAAATTCAGTATTCCCTATTTTCTCCTCCAATCCTTAATAGAATCTAGCACCAAATTGAAGGCAGGAGTTCCAGACCAATTGGCTCACCATGGGCTAATTAAATTGTTGGTGGAAGATGCCCTCCACACTTTCACAATTCCCATAGCCTGGGATATTTTTAAAAATATGACAAGAGAAGATGATGTGAAAGCCCTCACATATGACCTCAGTCTATCTGAAAGTGAGGAAGAGAAACAGAAAGGAGAAGAGGAAGAGAAAACACAAATAGAGGAAGAAAAACATGAAACAAAGAAGGAAAAGACCACAACAGAGAAGAAGAAAGAACCTAAGACAAAAGGAAAGAGGACTAAAATGGAAAGGAAAAATACTAAATCAGTGAAGACAAAGACTACAACAAAAGGGGCAGAAACTAAACAAAAAGAAGAGGAAATTAAAATAGGGATAGAAGAAACAAAACCTACAGAGGCAGAAAAGACAAAAGAAGAAGAAACAGAAGCACCAAAGGCAGAAGTGTCTCCTGAAACACTGGAAAGGGAGGCAGCAGTTGTTCTTGCTACACTTAGTGCCCCAGTTAAGACCAAACCAAAGAGAAAAAGGTAACCATCCATGTATTTCAAGGCTCGAAAAAGCACCAGGATAAAGATGGGAAAGCCTCAACCACTCTCAAAAGAGCTTATCACCATTGAAGATTCTCCTACTGCCAAAAAGGAGGAATCTCCATCCAGAACTCCCATCACTTATGAATGAGGAAGTCCTAGATCTTCCACTTGGATGGAAAGGATAAAACTACAGGACTCCAAAACTATCATACAGGAGGCACAGACTGCCCTATAGGACACCTTGTCAAAGCTATAGGAGACTGAGAAACTTAAGAAAAAGGCAGAAGAGAAGATCAAGGGGAAGGATGAAACACCAGGGATACTAGAAATTGACCAACAACCTATTCTAGGCTCTTATTACAACCTTCTGCAAGGAGGGAAAATCATCCCACAAAATTTTGCAGTCCCTCTCTTCTTTGAGCTGGAAAAAGAAAGGGTAAGGAGCCACAAGTGGGTGCAAATTGAAAAGTCCAAAGAGGTGGAAGACATTGGTGACATGGAGAGAAAGCTGAAAGAGATGGGCAAAGAGATGGCCACTGTAAAACATGCAGAAGCAATCAAAAAATCTCACTTTGAAGGAGAAAATGAAAGGTTAAGAAAACAGCTGCAAGAAAGGGGAACCCCAGTAGAAACTGAGATGTTAAGAAACCAACTACAAGAAAGGGAAACTCCGGTAGAAACTAAAGTGTTAAGGGACCAAATACAAGAAAGGGAAACCCAGGAAGAAATTGAGGTATTAATATTAAGAAGACAACTATGGGAAAGAGAAGCCCAATGAGCCTACATGGCCAGCTGGGCTATGAAGGAACTACAGTGTAGGTAGCCAACCAAATCATATGGAGTATACCTCAAAGATTAGTGGCTCCAATTCCTGATCAAGACTCTAGCCCACAGAGGCACCACACCTTTTCAGAATTATGAACAATTCATGGATCTATGTGACCACAGTTTAGCAGAGGACATGGTGAATTTGGTAGAGTTTTATATACATAACATGGCCCTTACTGATATGAACCTATGGGACCCCAATGTTGTGTTAGGAGACTTGCAGCTGATGGCCATGGCATCTTCGATGAGCCATGAGGAGAAAAGGGCAACAAAAATCAAGAAGTTCATGGAAAAAGAGCTAAATGAACCCTTAATGGTCCGAGCTAAGCCAACAAACCCCATGGCTCTCATCAGTGCCCACCATCACCTTGCAAACAATCCTCAAAGTGTCCCTTGGTATATCAATGAGCATGCCCAGGCTATTGCACATTTTGAGGACATGGAGAGGTTATCTAGGGATGACTGCATTCATGCTTGCATGAGAAGGTGGAACACACTGCCACACAGCCTACAGATCAGGGAGTATCACTCCCCAATCAGGATGAGAGAAGCCTTGAGGAGAGTGCCACTGTATAAGCACTCTACGCAAAGTTTGAAGGCCAATTAGATTGTCCTCAAGTTTAGTCCTCCACTGCTGCTAGGAATACTGGAAGGTGTAAAAGAAGAAGAAGAACAAAAAAATTGGGAAGAGGTGGATAGAAAGGCCGGATTCCATGATAAAGAGGAGGATATCACATTAGAAGCATGGGATGTCTGGGAATCCATCAGAGCCATCATGGATGAAGAGATAGACTAGTTGCTCAGAGGATGAGCAACCCATTCAATAGGGGGTGATGATGAGCCCCAGAAATGGGTAATTATATGGGCTCATTTGGCCTCCTAACTCAGCTTACCATTCTCATTATTTTATTACATGTTTTTTATTATATTTATGCTAATAGAGTGAATTGGGTTAGTCATTATGCCATGAAGTCTAATGTGTGATTTATGCAGATTTTTGGTCAATTTTTGGACAAATTCAAAGGATTAATGAGCATTTCGTAGCCAATATTTGCGGGGAACAATTGAGAGGATTTGTAGGAGGGTTTCCCCATAATTTATGACTCCCTACCTCGAATCCTCCATCAGAAATTTGGAGCACAAAAACCCACATTGATGCATCCAAGGGGACAGCCGAGAAAGTGAAGAAGAACTGTTGTCTATCTCTAGTTCAACAAGCCGAGCCCATTGATTTTAGGAGGAATATTGAAGCACTCGATTTGTATAAATAGGGGGGCTTAGAGCCTCAGTAGGTTAGCCAGTTATTAGTAGAATTTTTGCACTTTTGTGCAGCTCTTGTTCAGCTCATTTGCGAGCTTATTTTTGTGAATAGTTTGTGTAATGTGACTTTTATTTTGATAATGGAGATGAAATATTTTCTGAGCCAACACTGATTTCCTTTAGAGGGCTAAAGCTCTTGGGTTAGGGCCCAACCCAAGCTAGCTAGCACCTCTTGCTTTGTACTTATATGTTTTTGCTTCAGTTCATGAGTTAATTTATGTTACATAGATTAATTTTACATTGTTCAGAATAGGTTGATCTTGATGGTTTGCATAGCTGCTTTTGTTTCAGTTGCTCAAGTACGTTAATACAATGATAGGCTAAGATTCAAAAAGGCCAACAATGGGCCCCGATCTCCTTTCTCCCTTCTTGGGACCATGATTTGAGGTCAAGGCACTACTTCCGCGACCAAAAACACAGTTTTCCTTCCTCCATGCAATTTCTAGTGTGATGATTTGATTTGAAAAGTTAAAGTGTTACTTCGGATTCATTTTGCCAAGATTATTTACTATTTTTTTAATAATTCTCTTTGCAAGCTTTTCTGTTCATAGGGTATTTTTCAACACTTCATGTTTCTAGGTCAGAAATTAGGTTAACAAGAGATATGGTTCTGTTTTCTTGATGCAGCTAATCCTTTTCTTGCTTAGTTTCGGTAGTTAGATGTGTAGATCTCTAACAACACACCTTAGCTCACAATACATCATTAAATCAGCCAGCATCATCTCATTTCTCACAGGTTTCACAAGTCATTCACAGTGCTTCACCGATTTGCTCTAATTTCTGCACTTTTTCCAAAAGCTTTCCTCTCGTTTGAACAAATCCAACCATCATTTTCTTTCCTAATCCTCTTTATTAATCCCCAGAAACCTCAACACATCCCTATAGTCTTCATCTACCCTTTCCCACCATTTTTCCACTCTTAAAACCTCTAAAAACAACTCTCGACATCCTCCTATAGAATTTCCTGTGAGTGATTTTTCTAAGTCTGATTGCAAGGGAAGCCTTCAGAAGGTTACCAAAGGCATATTAAGACACCTCCACACCTTCTTACACCTATGCAAGAACCAAATCTGCCTTCCTTCTCCACCAAACCTCAGCCACAGTCACAAACATACAAAATCTCATGCATAACAATTTCACATAAAACACATAAAAACACAAAAAGATGTTCTTTTCTCATTTTCTTCTAGGAATAGCTTAAATAGATGTGATTTACCTTTTCAATTGTCAATGGCACTCATTTCATTAGTTTTCATCTCTTTTTCTACGTAAGTAGGGTTAGTTGGAAAAATTAGGGTTTGCTAGAGTTTGCGTTACATTCCAGTCTTCTTTCTCTTTCTACAAATAGAATAGTCTTCGTAGAGTTAGCTTTCTTTCATCATAGCTAAAATATTCTTCTAGAAACTAATAGAAGTTGTCTTGAGCTCCTAGTGATCCTGCCCTAGCTGACCAAGTGATAGCCTACAGTAAGAGCTAGTACTTGTGCATACAACATTGTCGCTTCCAAGTTTATTACGAACTACCGGGTTGATAAAAGTAAAGTAGGAAGCCCTAGGAGTTGCAACATTATTGATGTAATACTAGTGCTCACCAGCAACCTCCCCATGGGCAATACCTTTTATTGGTTTGCCATCCGTAATTGAATAGGGGACCACTGAAATGTGGGCCTGCCCATGCTTTCCCATGTCTTCTTTGGTAACACATTCACATTCGAACCCAGGTCGAGAATTACCTGATCCATTTTATATTCGCCAATCTACACCATCAATCTCATTTCCCTCCTGGTGTGCAATGCATGCTTTCCTAGCTTCCAGACTACGCGCAGTTCACTTGACCCTGTGCACCTTGTTATCAATTGTTGTAGTCCTTTCACTACCCTATTATTGTGCAGAAGCTTCATGCATGTCTCTAAAAAGGTAGTAAGCGTCGAAGGATCCATTCCTAGCTCTAGTTGATCCTTACTACATGAAGCAGAGGCCTCTGCGAAGCTCTTTTTAGCTTTCATAAACGTATCCTTTACACGTTGCAAGCCAAACTCAAGTTCCTTTGTAGGAGCCTTGAGAACCCATGTAGATTCCTCGGGCTACTTCCCCTTATCTTCCCCTGTGGTCGCACCACTTTTGAGCACCATATTCACATTTGGGTCTTCTTCACGTTGTTTAGACCTCATCATTTGAATATTCTGCATCGGAGTAGGCTGAAGTACCCCTTTCTCGCGCATCTGTGTGATCAACATAGGACAATCTACTACTTCATGATTGAATCAAGCACAGTATGAACAAGATAGTCTCGTCGGATTGGTACAATCATGGGCATAGTGCCTCGGTCCTCTGTAATTGTAACAAATTAATTGTTCATGACCCCTTCCTAGCCCCATTCCTCCTCGTCCTCAGCCTCACCCTTGAAATCCACTGCGCACCATTCCCACTAATGGGTCGAGGGCTCCCGTTTCTATCTGCATTCAATAGGCTGGGGTCTAATCCATCATTAACTTTTAGCTTCAACAAGTATGCTCATTGTGGCCCACTAATCTACAGAAATTTCAAAATAGTTGTTGGGGAGTCTGAGTGTACTTCTCCAATAAATGATAGTTGTCTGTCATGTGCTTTCCTCCCACCTAGCAGATTGCACACCAGAGCGTGGTGTTACAGGGAAAAGTTTCTATGCAGAACTGCTAATCCCAATAAGGCTGGTAGCTACGTTAGAAACAAACAAAGTAAAACTACTTTCATTTTCCTTTATGAAAGATAGATGAGACAAGAATAAAGGAGACCAACCTTTGTCTTGCGCTTGGTTCCTTGCTCGATTCCTTTCTCTTCTGATAGTCCTTTGCTACTTGCTTTCTCGTATACCCAGCTTCATAAAGTACCTGTAGAATCAAAGAAGCATAACACTATACGAGAACATAGATCTATTATCATAAACAATCTAGGATCAGATGTAAATTAACCATACAAATGCATAAAACATAAATCACACAAGAGTATGGAGGAAAACTTGAATAGCTTTATTGATAATCAAGAAAGAGCCAAGAGAGTTACAACCAATCATTCTGACCCAGCATCATCATCTCAGCAAGTGATCCCTTCTTCACCTCATGAAAAGCTTAGATCACCCAACACTATGATGTTGCCTCAAGAAACCAACAACAATTCCTTACAAGATGCAAAATTCTAGCACCCGGATATCTAGGATGAGGGATCCATATATAGATGTCTGCAAGGGAGATGAGTCAGCTTGTGATTTGATTAGTATCTTCCCTCTGATATTTATTTATTCCACTTGGAGATTGATGATCTCTTACTCATCCCTGGTCAAATTCAGAGAGGCAAGTGTCACAGGAGAAGTTTCTGGAAGATCCCATGCTTCTCCACCTCGCGGATTGACACTACCATTTGTCCCTTCTCACCCATCACACCCCATAGAAGGAATTTTTGAAATGCAACGCACCTACTGTGTGTATTTAGGTGAGATGCAACGCACTTTGCCTATGGAGCAGGTGAAATGGCCCAGTTTTGACCAGTTATGAGCAGTTTTTCGTCGAGAACTTTTGGGAGAAGCTGTAATCAGTTGACCTTGTTCTTTTAGGGGTTGGAACAACACCTTTAGGGACTTAGGAGGCCTTGGTTTATGGAAATTTATGCTTGGGGTTGTAGTGTCTAAAAATGTCTATAACAATTGCCCCCTAAAGCATGAGGTCGTTAATCTTTTTGATGTCGGGTGAAATGCTTTATCATGAGGATCCAAAGTTCTTTCAAGCTGGAAGGAGACCTGTAATAAGATACAATACAATACATTATCTTCATAATATTTTCATGACCTAGCTAAGGCGGGCATTCCCATGCTCAAATTTATAAATTCATTTTCATGTACATAGGACAGACAATCGTCTGAGTGTAGACTGATGATTCTGGTAGAGCCATCATCCCTTAAATTGGATGATTATCTATGCAGCAATGATGTACATTTGATGTCCTTATTTTCCTAAATATATATCGTAGCCCGGATGGATGAAACTAGATCCGGGGTCTTCAATCTTGTTCGATCTTCACTCAAAGTACAAGTCGATCCATGTGAGAGATGTTTTGGAGTCAAACATGGAAAGACATCGCCTGATTACCAGCCAATGATGTAAGAAATTAACAGGCGCGAGAGGAATCACCAATAATGATAATGATCCTCAAGGTACTGCAGTACAATTCACATGGTGTGAATAAGGGACTTGACATCGAACACGATGCAAAATCTTTCGGTCGAAGGCCATTTATGTAAACTTGTCACTGGAAGTGAGAAACTTGCCATTGAGGCATGCAAGCTTCAAAGTAATGAAATGGGTGTTCCTAGATCGACTTCTTGGATAATGAGCTGATGTAGACAAGAAGCAATCCATCATAGGAGGGTCTTAATGAATCCCACATCAATGACATGGAACAGAGAAAATGATTTTAATGGAGGTGAAAATGATCTGGTGATATAAGGTTCAGGGTGGCGGTCATGAAAGAATGGAGCATAAATGTATTGCAGTGGGTGAGACACAGGTGAATTCTCTGAGTGACTTCTCTTGAACATATCAGCGACACTGACATGATGGGTTGGTAGCATTAACCCCAAATGTGGATGGTGTGATGTGACCATGGTGATGTGACCGGTGAATGAAACAACCCAACCCGACTTGGATGCGGAGTGAAAGTGTCACGTTCAAGAGTGACTTGCTACCAACAAAGTTTCTTCAATTTTTCTTCCCAAATTTTCCCCAGTCATTGCTGACCAGTACCTCTTTATTTTTTTCAAGCTTGAGGAGGATAGCATATGCTTGTTCTATAATTTTCCCTTCGGGCAAACCCATCGCTATGTTTTAACGAGCCTAGCGATAGTGAAACTCATTCTTGTCTGTTATGGACAAGTTTGTCGCTATTAGGTTTTAACGAGTTTAACGACAAAGATAACTCGGTCCTTTTCAATTTTAGAGAGTTTGAAAAGGGACGTAAAGGAAACTCCAAAAATCCTTTTTCGTCACCTAATCCCTTAAGTCCAAAAAAGTATAAAATAATACAGAAGGGATGAATTTTCGGTACTTTTAACGAGCCGAACAAAACAAGCACTCGATCTTTTTGTGTAATAATCCCTCAGGTCCAAAAAAGATTAAAATCTAGAGGAGGGATAGCACTTCTGGTCACTTTAACGAGTTGGAGAGGCCAATGGCTCGACAATATTTTCATATTTTACATGTCAGTTGAAAAGAGCTTAAAGGAGACTCGTTTTTTGAGGAATGAGTGATAAATTCGGGTAGCAGCTGATTCCAGGTAATGTTTGGAATTTCCCAATCATGGCAGTGTTACAAGGATGGCTAATAGAATCACTCTTCACAGCTGTTCCTCAAAAGGGGTAAACAATCAAGTGGAGGTGATGATGGGAACACGCCCAAGGCTTCAAAGGCTGAAGTACTACATTCACGAAGGTTATTTACCAGAAATTGGTTCATTTTTTAATGAGCTTAAATGTTGGGGGAAACATTTTCTCATTGCTTATGTTTATTTCTTAGCGAGCATGAAGTCTGCGTTAAAACTGCTCCATATATCCAGTCATATAATAAGAATGTCTCATATATAAAAACGACATTATTTCAAAGCTTTGCCCCACATCCTTTCTTTATGCAAGTTAGGAAACGACCCATCCTACGAGTTTAAAGGGTTAGAGGACCTACAAATTTAAAAAAATAAATGGTCGCTCTTCGCTTGCATGCCAAATGGTTTGCATGCCCCCAGGTATAGAGACATAGAGTTTCAAGGTTACCATGCAATTTCTCAGACAAAACATTTGTTTTGCCAAAAAGGCCTACCTCTTTCAGGTTACCAAAGATTGTTCTATTCACATCGCAAACAAAACACTTCTTCGGCGATGTCTACTGAAATAGACAAAGGTGAATGCCGCAGATGCCTCCACTCACATAACTTTGACAAGGGAATCTTGTTCCAGTGCAACCCCCTTTTCCAATTTCAGACGGGAGTGTCAGAATAGTCATATATCTCTCGCGGAAACCTATGCTATACCTAAGTTTTCCTGCCGAAGCAGACCAGGGTGCATGCCCCCTAGGTTTCAGTCGTGTCACCCAAATTACTCGCGCTAATCAAGTGGATGGACTCGCGATTGATGAGACATTCCTTGTGTGAAAAGACCATTCAGGGATGGTATATGACTACTTTCTATGCGTGAACCAGCAAATGAAAGCTGCTCTATGAGCTTGACCACTCTTCCTTCGCGGGGAAAACACATTACTCTAAAGAGTGATGAGACAATGGCTCCCATGAAATAAATATAGTCTCGTCCAAGGATTAGATTATAATCCAGGGGTCCTTGGACTACCATTATGTTCATGTGAACGGTTTTCCCTCTCAATGTTATGGGAACATTAGGAAGGATCCCTAACAATCGATTGGTTCCTTTGTCAAAGCCTGTTAGATTTCTCATCTCAGGAAAAAGCAATGGCGAACCAAGCGCTTTCCAAGCAGTCAAGGAAAGGATACTCACAGAAGCCCCTTCATCTATGATGGTACCGGCCATAGCAATTCTATATATTTGAGCAATGATTTAGAATGGTATACTAGCCGGTAAACGGGGTCTGCCTAGTAGATTCCAGTCGAAGGAAACAACTAGGTTGCTTGGAGGTGGGACCGAATAGACAGCAGGGTACGACTCTGACGAACTTCCTTCCTGGGGTAAAGGAATGGGTGAATTTCCCACATGTTCATCAGAGTCTGTGCTTACGAAAAGAATTTGGACGGTGTCATCCTTGTTCTCTTCAGTGATTGTATCATCTGAAGATGGAACCTCTGAAGGCAAGACCGTGTCAACTGCCGCCTCGACCTTTTGACTTTCGCCTGGTATGGATTCAAATGGTTTTTCTTCAGTGATAGATACTTCGGCCGACCACCTGGGCAGGTTAGCCGGATTTTCAACTAGTGACAGACTTGGCAAGAGTTTCTTATATCCAGGAGGAAGTCGTGACAGTGAAACCGGACGATCGTCCAAAACTCTTTTAGCTTCGTCTAAGAAGGGACAATGGTGTACGGCGTGACTGCCTTCACACAATTTACAAGGGAATTTGCTTTCTCCTTTTTGTCCAGGGCTTCACTTTCACTAGTCGACGGTGTATTTTCAACATGATCATCAGAGGTTGATGACACCGGGTTGTGCAAACGAGGAGACCAGTCCCTTAAGATCCGAGGGATGCAAGGACAATCTCTATGAAAGTGGTCTCCCTTGCAAATGACACATGGCGATTTAGGCCTGGTCAGTGAAGTGTGTGGATTTTCACTAGACAACGCTTGGTTACCCCTTTTCTCCTTTGGCTCCTTCTTCTTCTTCTCTTTCTTCTTCTTTTCCTTCTTCTTCTCAGGTACTTGATTTTTGGCTTTACCAGCCCCATCAAGCGAAGAGGAAGGAGGAGAGGAAGAACTGGATGAAGTAGAGGGTTGGGGGGTAACTCTGGAATTGTCTAGTTGCTGACTCGATTTTTCAGGAACTGTGGTGTTCTGAATGACAGAGGTTGAGAAAAGCCATACGGGCAAGCCTATTTTCAATCCTGGAAGTGACAATGTGGCCATATGGGGCGCACCAACATCCCCTCAAGAGGAGAAGGGACTAGGATTTCCTCCAAGGGGAACTCCTTGGTTGGTGGACTCCATTTTCCTCAACCTAAGACCAACGTAGGAAAGGTGATGATTATTCTGTTTAAAATAAATTTTAGACACTTTGACACAACTTGTTTTTTCAATTTTTAAGAGTCGAGAAAAAACAAAAGATGACTCTAGTCGCCTTCGATTTTTAATGAACCTAAAGTGAAAAGTGCTCAGATGGACCTTTTCCGTTAAGGAGTCTGAAAAGGAACGAAAGGGACTACTCTGGAGATATAGACAGAGTGATTACCAAACCAATCGAAAAACTATAGAATACTTTTTATGGTACGGCAGTCAATCTTCCTGAACGCTATGGATAAAGGATTAAGCCTATCGATAAAGGATTAAGCCTATTGGGGTCTCCAAAAATATACTCGACGGTATGTGGGAGCACAAGTCCGTACCAAAGTGGAGGAATCACCCAACCAACAGTGAAAACAATAGTTACCAGGCTTTACAACACCAGAATACGTCTCTAGCCTAGACTTCTAGATGTTGTGCGTTCGGTTCCAAAGCGTTTTTAGATTCATTAAATTTATTTTATAGTTGATCTTTCTTAAGAAATTTTCCTTTTAGGTTCACCGCATGATGTAGATGTACAATTCCTAAATTGCAATCTACGATGATAAAGAGTCGTTTTATCTTCTTTGTGCAATGAAAATCCTAGCTACTAAGGAAAGAGAAATGGCGTTCTTTCAGCAAAGAGCATAGAGCACACACTATATGCACTGTCCTAAATCAAACCAATCAAACAGTCTAAATGCAAATGCACATGCATGTATTTGTTTTCAACCTTCTTAATATGTGAATGATAAAAAGAAAGCTAATGCCCAAATCTGAATTACTTTTCAAAGCGACAATTACTAACAAGTTTCTTTTCAAAATCAAAATGAAGACAATGACAACAGTTTGCGATTTAAAAATGAAAACTTGCTTTCGACACTAGAAAAAACTACTAAATCAAATCGAATATAATAGTAACAGGGTAATCGACTATCAAGAACAATCAGATTCTCTTCTATGACTGAAAATGACACTTGTGACACTTTCAAATCAAGAAACGACAGTACAATTACGTTACTTCTTTGTAAAGGAGAATTGAAAATGACTCAAAAAATAAATAAAAACATTTACAGTTCTTTGCACAATGGAGGCGGAATAACAACAAGGAAAGGGATTTCAAACAGAGGTGTACTGACTACAGGCAGCAAAACTCTTGAATAGATCTGAAAAGAGTGAACACAGAAACCAAAATTTAGGAACAATGCCTCGTCTGATCAGCGCACCTGTAACACAGTGAATTTGAAATGCAGCGCACCTACTACACTCGGGAAGTGCGGTGAATTTGAGATTCACAGAACAGACAGTGCGCTAGACCAAGGACGATACTTTGGTTGGGTTTCGGGTCATAGTTTGTAGTTCAGTTCAGGGATTTTCGCTGAGCAAGTGGTAATCAGTAAATCAATCAGAGGGGTAGATCTAAGGGGGTTACTAGAGCCACCACAAGGGCAATTAGAGAGCTTGTAAATCAGTTGTTTAAATCATAAACAAAACCCAGAGATTGACTGAAGTAGTGTTGATATACTTTGCACTTGCATAGAAAATGCAATTCGAAGGCTAGCTGGCTTGACTTCAGGCTCCGTCTATAAGTTTATAAAGTAAACAAATGTAGATGAACAAACAATCTATTCGATCCCTAGCAGAGTCGCCATTTTGTTACAGGGAAAAGTGTCCATGTAGAACTGTTAATCCCACTAAGGCTGGTAGCTACCTTAGAAACAAACAAAGTAAAACTACTTTCATTTTCCTTTATGAAAGATAGATGAGAGAAGAATAAAGGAGACCAACCTCTGTCTTGTGCTTGGTTCCTTGCTCGATTCCTCTCTCTTCTGATAGTCCTTTGCTACTTGTTTTCTCGTATACCCAGCTTCACAGAGTACCTGTAGAATCAAAGTAGCATAACACTATATGAGAACATAGATCTATTATCATAAACAATCTAGGATCAGATGTAAATTGACCATACAAATGCATAAAACATAAATCACACAAGAGTATGGAGGAAAAATTGAATAGCTTTATTGATAACCAAGAAAGAGCCAAGAGAGTTACAACCAATCGTTCTGACCCAGCATCACCCTCTCAGTAAGTGATCCCTTCTTCACCTCATGAAAAGCTTAGATCACCCAACACTATGATGTTGCCTCAAGAAACCAACAACAATTCCTTACAAGATGCAAAATTTCAGCGCCCGGATCTCTGGGATGAGGGATCCATATATAGATGTCTGCAAGGGAGATGAGTCAGCTTGTGATTTGATTAGTGTCTTCCCTTTGATAGTTCTTGATTCCACTTGGAGATTGACGATCTCTTACTCATCCCTGGTCGAATTCAGAGAGGCAAGTGTCACACGAGAAGTTTCTGGAAGATCCCATGCTTCTCCACCTCATGGATTAACACTGCCATTTGTCCCTTCTCGCCCATCGCACCCCATAAAAGGGAGTTTTGAAATGAAATGAACCTACTGTGTGTATTTAGGTGAGATGCAACGCACTTTGCCTATGGAGCAGGTGAAATGGTCCAGTTTGACCAGTTCTGAGAAGTTTTTCATGGAGAACTTATGGGAGAAGCTGTAATCAGTTGACCTTGTTCTTTTAGGGGTTGGAACAACACCTTTAGGGACTTAGGAGCCCTTGGTTTATGGACATTTATGCTTGGGGTTGTAGTGCCCAAAAATGTCTATAACACGTGGGTGTCGTACTTGGCCCTGCCTGTGCCTCTGGTCTCAATGGTATTGGTCCCCCTCCTGCCAAGTAGTTCACGAATACTAGATAGTGGTCTTTGTCATGCCCCTGGCCTTTGCATTTAATGCACCACACTCCTTCGCACACCTTCGACCGTTGTACCCTATCCTGCTTCAAGCTCTGTATTTCCAGGGAAAGATTCTGTAGTTGCGCGTGGATTTTTTGAACTCCCAACCCTGGGTCCTGTATTGGTGTTTCATGCAACCTCATCGCCATCTCCAATGCTTCAAC
The DNA here is from genome assembly GCA_031772625.1 of Pinus tabuliformis. Lineage (NCBI taxonomy): Eukaryota > Viridiplantae > Streptophyta > Pinopsida > Pinales > Pinaceae > Pinus > Pinus tabuliformis. Next base: position 83,930,906 of record CM062811.1, on the reverse strand, counting down.
CTAGGTTGAAATATTTTGCTGTGACAGCACCGTCCTCAGTTGGGGTGTCAAAGATGCCACAAACCACACGCTGTGCTGTGCATCTGTTAACATCATATTAGCCTCGCAGATCGTACTCTTCAGCTGCTGATCCAGATCCCATGGGGTCTCACCTGGAAGCATCACGATCTCCTTAAATCTAATGATTAACTGTGTCTCTGATTTTGGCCAGCTAAATTCTCTATTCAACTCTTTCTGGATCTCTGCTATTCTTGCATTCAGGTGATCATTTGAGTGTTTTATATACCACGCCAACATGCAATCCTATAGTGTGCTTACCAATGTAGCCTTCTTAATGTTATCATCTCTAATCGCTTGTGCTTCCCACATTTCTCTTGCCACGAACCAAAACTAATCTGGGTCTTCATTTCCTACTACTCTGAATACAGGTAGCTTTATCGTGCTCGCCATTCTAAATTGTTGGTTTGGTGGAGGTGGTGTGGGTGAAGATGGAGGTGAAGGAGGTTAAGCGAGTGGTGGCGTAAGTGGAGATGGTAATTGCCGAATGCACTGCCTTATCAAAATATCCACACTCCTCAGAGAGACCCGAGAAAGCTCTTCCTTGCTCTCTCACGAAGGTGAAATTAAGGGATTGTATCCTAATACCCCGCTACCTCTCTAGACCTTTCCACTTTGCATTGTCCCAAACATAAATGTATTTGCATCACAACATATTAATCTAGGTATTCAAATATTTGATGTACTTACCTCGTGGTCCTTTGAGAAAACATCTTTCTACTTTGCTGTAGCTCACAACTATCCATCATGAACTCAGTGATAAATCCCCCTATTATCCTACCAAGCCAATGGTCCACGGCTGACGCAATCTTATCTTCTGATGCCTCTAGTTTGTACACTAGCTTCGGAGTCCACATTATGGGTTGATCGAACTTATACCTTCACTGGCTGTCAGCTAACCTCACAATCCAATCATACAACTCTAAAGAGAAGGATGCGAAGAAGATCTTGTGGATTTTTTTATATACATAGCGATCCAACTACCTCTTTACGGATTTCTACAAAGTTCTGTTTTCTTGTGTCATGAAATCGTGAATTTTGTGATCCAGCCAATCTTTAATTTCCTTCTTCGTCAGGTTCCAGTGTTCCGACATCAGACATCCCTTAGGCAGATCTCGGTCCCGACAATGGAACAATTTGTTGGCTTGTTGGGGCCTGACCCAAGTTCAACAGTGATTTAGCCAAAACAATCCCGAAACTACCGACCCTTTTGGAAACAGCCCATGGTGCGTGGATTGAGGTCTCACCAGAGGTAGTATGGGAGGGTGCTAGAACCAGGTTTCTACACCCTAGGGATGTCTTGATGAAGTTCGGGAAGTTCGCGAACTAATCCTATGTGCTCATACTACTCTGCGCAGCTTTCTGACCTTTGCATAGCTCTATAAAGAGTGCGAAGAGGCCTGGTCTAAATCCTTTATCCTTATTTTGTTATTATTATAGATCTTAACTTAATTTTGTGGGCCCAATATTCTTATCAATCATTCAAAATTCATAACCAGTGCACGTAATCATAAACTGTAAGGAGATGCATAAACATATAACAAAAGCTTAAACATACAAATCTACGAATAGATGCACAATATTTCAGAATCAACTTAGCTTTTATTAAAATTATGTTCCATTAGAATCCCAACTCCGCCCTACGCACTCAGCTGCAGGGGTCCGCACATATAGCTGCGGACTCTACCAGGCCTCTACGCACACAACTACAGAGCCTCTTCCTACTCCTACAACCCAGGACTCAGACTTACATACTCAGAGCGAATATCGCATTCAAAAGCCCATATCACTTCAGATCAAGACTACAAAACTTGACTTCTACACTTAGAGCGTTGCTCTATTTATACATGCCCATGGTCCCCGCGCACTGCTGTCTGACCTTTGCATAGCTCTATAAAGAGTGCGAAGAGGCATGGTCTAAATCCTTTATCCTTATTTTCTTATTATTATAGATCTTAACTTAATTTTGTGGGCCCAATATTCTTATCAATCATTCAACATTCATAACCAGTGCGCGTAATCATAAACTGTAAGGAGATGCATAAACATATAGCAAAACATTAAACATACAGATATACGAATAGATGCACAATATTTTAGAATCAACTTAACTTTTATTATAATTCTTTTCCATTAGAATCCCAACTCCACCCTACGCACTCAGTTGTAGGGGTCTGTGCACACAGCTACGGACTCTACCAGGCCTCTGCGCACACAGCTACAAAGCCTCTTCCTTCTCCTACAACCCAAGACTCAGACTTACATACTTAGAGCGAATATCGCATTCAAAAGCCCATATCACTTCAGATCAAGACTACCAAACTTGACTTCTACACTTAGAGCGTCGCTCTATTTATACATTCCCATGGTCCGCGGACCATTAGTAGGCTGACACATTCTATATTAAATTACAATATTTTGCAGTGGACAACCCTAGACTCTCACGCTCTGCGCCTACATTTCACGGGGTCTTACATTACTTTTGACCAAAATTTGGGCTACAAACCCAAAAATCTGCTATGGGGGAATCCGCTGCCCAATAGTCTCTAAATATTTAAAGACTTCAAACACATATGTAGTGTTGATTGATCCATTTCCAAACCTAGAAACACATTTGGTTGCGATAGACCATGCTTCCACATATCAAGTACTCATGTTATCCATCACAAAGCCACAAAATGAAGCTTTGGTGTCAACGAGAAACAAATATTATGGAAATCCACTGTCATCGTCAAATAATCAGGCCATTGTTCAACCTAATCCTTCCACTTCGATTTCATCTGAAAATATTCCACCTATTGTACGAAAATTGAAAATAAAACCACCAAAGGGAGTTGTGCATAAATCAACATTCAACCCTCGGGCTCGAGCAACTCAGAACTATAACTTAGTGGAAGATCTTGCTCAATCACCTTTTATTGTGTCAACACTTGAGGTGTTACAAAATTGTCCCTCCCAGAAGCAAGCTTTCCTATTAGCAATTGGCGGAATAGACCCTATCGATTCCAATATTGTGGTTTTTAACCATGTGGGTTATACACCACAGTTACCGGCACAATTAGCTTTCCTAATTCAAGTAAAATCTCTCAATAAAAATGTTCGCCGAACAATTAATGATGAGGGGGCATCTACTTGCATTATTTCAATGAGCTACTGTAAAACACTTTGTTCACCACCATTGTCACGATCACCAACCACGTTAAAATCTTTTGACAAACGAACATATACTCCTTGTGGGATTTTGAGTAACTTGCAAATCGAACTAGGGGGGAAAACAGTTACTGTTGAAGTTGAGGTAGTTGACGGACCCCTCTCTTACAACATTTTAATGGGAAGGCCATGGTCATATGCTATGGCTGTTGTGGTTTCCACATACTTTTGTACTATTGCATTCCCTCATAAGGGTGGAATCATAGTCATCGATCAGCTTGCCTTCTTTACCAATAGATCACAGGCTACAGGAAGCATTCCATTGGTACACAGACCCCCGCTGTCACTTCAAATTTTTGGAGCAAGTCTCTTTAAAGATCCTTCCCTAATGGGTGCTTTTACACTACCATCACCATCTGATTTGGTGGAAGTGGCAAGAGTAGAGACTTGCGACATGATTTCCTACACCTTATCTGATTTAAGGAGGATTACCAACAAGTTTAAAGTTGATAGTAATATTGAGGTAATGCCTCTATGCCCCATTGGACTAGCATAACAATCAATTTTTCAAGCTTTTTCGGAAAACCCAAATCTGCATTCACCAATTGTATTAGTAGACTCTTTGTGAAAATATAGTACTTCTTCGGATCCTTTCTCACGTATACATTCTACAGATGAAGGAATCATCCAATCAATGATGATAGGAGAAGAACCTTGGGAAGATTATCATCATCGCTCCCATCTTCCAGATGACATCGAAGATTATTCAAATGAACGAATCCACCCTTTAGTTGTTGATTATCTTTAAAATTCAGTTTTCATAGACACTGTAAAATCTTAGCGAAACCTGTCAAATATTGATGAAACAATTTCTATTGATATTTCGACCAAGCTTGATGTTGTAGAGAACGTTCATGTTGGCAAATCTTGTTCTCCGTTAGAACTTGATACTTACAGTACTCTCCTTCATGAATTTAGAGATATATTTGCATGGTCTTATGAGGAGATGCCAAGCATTGACTATAGTATTGTTGAACAAAAAATCAAAATGTACCCTAATGTCAAGCCAGTTCAACAATGGCTTCAACCTGGCTGCAATTAAAGCAGAGGTTGAAAAACTTTTGCTGGATGGTTTCATTTACCCTGTACCTCTTATTGGCTGGGTTTCCAACCTTGTTCTTGTCATGAAGAAACAAGGGAAAATTCGGGTGTGCATCGATTATAGGGATGTAATTAAGACATGTCCAAAGGACAATTATACTACTCCTTTTATCAACCAGATTATTCACGAATGTGCCGAATGAAAAATGCTCTCATTTATGGATCGTTTTTCCAGCTACAATCAAATCAATATCCACTCACAAGACCAATATAAAACAACCTTTATTTGTCCATGGGGCACATTCACCTATAGGAAACTCTCATTCGGTTTGAAGAATGCAGGGGCCACATTTCAGAGGGAAATGAACTATGCCTTCCATGACATCAAGCACATTTTTCAAGCTTACCATGACGATTTACTTGCTCATTCACGAAAGCGGATTGATCACCCACAACATTTGAGAGCAATATTTTTACGGTGCCAACACTACAAGATATGACTCAATCCACACAAATGTGTGTTTTTTGTTGTTTATGGTCGATTGCTTAGATTTGTAGTGTCTAGAGAGGGGATTCGACTCAATCCATTAAAGGTTCAGGCAATTCTTGATTTTCCTCCACCTTCAAATCTTTTACAGTTACAGAGACTTCAAGGGAAGGCAAACTTTGTGAGGAGGTTCATTCCTAATTATGCTAAGATGGCTAAAGGTTTTACACATCTTTTGAAAAAGGATATACCCTTCCACTCCAATCAGGTTGCACAAGATTCCTTTGATGTTCTTAAATATACCTTGATTAGAGCCTCATTAATGTATTCTCCAAATTATCAAAACGAATATTCCCTGTATCTCGCTACTACAGATACAACCATTGACATGGTTTTAGTCCAGGAGTAAAATGGAATTGAACATCCTATTTATTATTTGAGCCGCAATCTCAATGATATAGAAAATAAGTACTCTTATGTCGAAAAACTAGCTTTGGTAGCTGTGCAAACTGTTCAAAGATTTCGTCATTACATCTTGTTATGGAAAACAACTGTCATTTCAAATTGAAACCCTATGACATACATTTTTTCACGTCAATTGTCGGGGTGAAAATACTCAGAATGGATAGCCATTTTGTAGGAGTTTGATTTGGAATTCATCAAGTCCAAATCAAAGAAATCTCTAGTTTTCACAGAGTTACTTTGCGACCTTCCCTCGACCTCCATTGATTCAACATTAGAACTATCGATTTTGGATGAGTCTCTGTTTTTGATGTCATCATCTGATGCATGGTATGGAGATATATTGATCTATCTCCGTACCCAAACTTTCCATCCTGATACCTCTCACTTGCAACAATGACATATTCGATACCAAGCCAAAGGTTATCTAATCATTAGCGACACTCTTTACCATCGTGGTATCGATACGATTTTACAGAGGTGCTTCACGCATGAGGAAGCTGAGAAAGTATTGAATGATTTCCATTCAGGTGCTTGTGGTGGACACTTATCTAGATATGCAACTGCACAGAGAATTCTCTGTGTTGGTTACTCCTGGCCAACTATATTTAAAGATGGTATTATTGTTGTCAGATGCTGTCATGCATGCCAGATATATGACCGAAAAACCAGATTACAACCTACACCATTGGATCCGGTCGTTGTTGTTGGACCATTCGCCAAATGGGGCATTAAATTTATGACATGTAACCCCAGCTCGAATGGGAGGCATGGGTATATTATTGTCGTCGTTGGCTATTCTACCAAATGGACCGAGGCAATGCCAACATTGAACAACAGTGGTGAAAGGACCACTCTTTTCTTTTTTAACCATGTGGTTGCACGGTTTGGTGTACCACAAGCCATAGTTACAGATCATGGGCCACATTTCCGCAATCACATGATGGATGAGTTGACTGCTAAGTTATGACTATCACATGATAGTTCTACCCCTTATTACCCGCAAGCAAATGGATAAGTTGAGGCTAACAACAAAATCCTGAAGTGGATGCTACAGAGAATAATAGGGGTTCATAAGCGGAACTGGCACTTAATTGTGTACTCTGGCTTGTGGCTATATTGAACCTCGGTGAGAAATGCAACTGGATTCACACCCTTTCAATTGGTATATGGTTTGGAAGTAATCTTACCGATACAATGCAAAATTTCATCGGTCAAACTCGTGATTGACCTGTTACCCGACACTTTGGAAGAAGAAGCGTGTTTCTTGGAATTAGTCCATCTGGATGAAACCTGTCGTGATGCCGTGTTGGCTAACAATGCATATAAGAAATGTATTAAGGTACAATATGATAGAAATGTCAAGCCTCGTATCTTCTCAGAAGGAGACCTGTCTTGCTTTATGATGAGGAAGCTGATAAGCTTGGAGTAGTGAAATTCAAACCAATGTGGATGGGTCCTTATATTTTCAAGTGTGTTCTGGAAAAAGGTGCCTACGAGTTAGTAGATTGTGATGGGATTCCATTCTCGTATCCCACAAATGGGTTGTACCTCAAACGTTATTATGCTTGATTAAGTGTAGTAGAACTCACTGTATATATGCTTTCATTGCATGTGTGTGTGTGTGTATCTTTTAGAGTTTTTATCTGGTTAGTAATCCGCTTTACATTTGTTGTAGATGTAAGAGTCTTAGGAACCTTTTTTTGGTTATTCTGATGGTGCTAGTCGTAGTACGCAGAACTTGACTTCTGCAGCATGGGCTATTTTCGCTCCAAGTGATGAGTTAGCGAGTTTTCAAGGGATTTGTATTGGTTGATTGACGAACAACATCGTTGAGTATAGAGCGTTGATTGAAATACTCCCTGATGCCATTTCACTTGTCATTCACCAAATCATCGTTAGGCTGGACTCACAACTCATTGTACTACAACTAACAAACATTTATACTGTCCGAAATCCAACAATTTTTTGCATGCTCCTTAGAGTTTGTATTTTGGAAAGACATTTTGAACACATTCAATATCAACATATTTCCAGAAATCTTAACACATTAACTAATTCTCTAGCAAATTATGTGTTAAATAGACATTTGCGACACATGTAAAAGTAATATTTTTCAATTCACATCATTAGTTGCATATAATTTCATATAACCATAGAAAACTCTAAAAGTAAAATAGATAAGTGTTTTAAAAGTTTTTACAAAATTTGTGTCCAAGACACGTTTGGTCATCTGAGCCAAAAAAATCAAAATGCATGCAAAACATCCTAGGTAGGTCTAGTGGTGCTCATGATAACAGGTCACAGCCTGTGCTATCATGCACAAAAGCCTCACCTAGTAGCTAGGAACACCAATAGTGTGGTGTTGAAACCTCATAGGTAACTCCTTGATCCGGGCATCCAGAATACCAGGGGTTAACCCTCTATGTGATCCTACAACCCTGCTAAGGTCTTGGCCAAATCTAAGTCCTGGAGAACTGCTCTCCCAATGTTTCTCTGCGCTGGTCCACTAGCAACCTATTGGTGCCACATAGGTCAAACAGTACCCACATCTGCATGCATAAGAGTGATTTTAGTTTAGCCTTGGAAACATTAAAAATACAAAAACATGTAGAAACTTAAAAAATCAAAAACACTTTTGGTCAAACAATTTACCCATAACACCCCAATGTGCTCAAGCTGGTACAATCAAATTTGGATCTCCATGGAAATCCATCCCTGGGTATGGATGCTCCTTGATGACAAGATGTTGTCACTTGAGCCAACTAAAAAATGCAGTGGAAAAAATGATTGTTGATTTCTCGCATGTTAAGCCATCAATTTAACCCACCTTTGCATATGTTGATCTCTAGGACCAGCTACACCCAATGATACATGTTGTGGTTGCATCAATGGGATTCTCTTTAAGGTAAAAGTGATATAGATCGAACCAAAGTAGAAATTCTTTGTCTTACCACTTTTTACCTTGGTCAGTTGTTCTTTTAGTGAGGAAAGCACAACCTTGCACCAGTTGAAAATGTTTGGCTCTAGACACTCCAGTCCATATTGCATATAAGATCTGTTTGCCAGATGTAGTGTCACACTACCAGCCAATTTTATGATTGTGAAGACGATCATTCTCAAATAAAAATCACCTACATCCCTAATGTTTATGTTCTCATCCTTGCTAGGCTGTGTACCTGGCCGACAAAACAATCTAATATAATCTCTCATCGATTCACCTCCATGGGTAAATCTAGAAAGTTAGATAGGGGCACCTCATCTCGACAGTCTGGTAAGAAAATAAATATCATCAGTAGTAATAGGGACCATCTTGTCCCTAATGTGAAAAGTCTGATCTGTCAGATCGAATGCATGAACAAGGAACCGCAGTAGTTCTATTTGTTGCCTCATTCCAGGCAACTTGAAGTATTTGAGTAACCCACAATTTTTGAGGGCCTCAACTGTACCCAGATTGTTTAGGGCAACCATGTATTATTCTTCATGCTCTCTTTCTCACCATGTAATCAACATTCTGATCTGATGAAATCTTGAAACACAATCATAAGCTTAGTTAGGATCCTTTCCATGCCAAAAATAGGACAAATTTTGTAGCAAACAACTAAGATAAACTTGGGAAACTCACCCAGCGCAACCCAGGCATAGAGATAGTGCATTGCAGAGCATGTAGCCTTCTATATGGATGCTCTTCAATGCAATTTTCAATGTGAAAGCCTGCGTTGATTCCAGAGCAAAATAATGAAACCCCAGGGCCCCCAAAGAACCGTAAAAATTGCATGAAATGACAAAATAATGACATGAAAAGAAAGAAGAGAGGTTTAGCTCCTTCATTGTCGGATGGCTCGAGAAATAGTCCGCATAATCTCTCGTAATCAGTTGTTGAAATTCGAGGTAAAAAACTAGCTTAGAGCACAAAACGGAATGGCAAGTTCTAAATGGTAAAAACGTCATGGTAAAAACTTGTTTTATGTTTATTTCATGTTCATTAATCGAGTAAATATTACTATTTACCTATTTTTTCCTATGAAATAGGTATTTTTAATCCATTTGGTGATGTTTTGAGCAGGTTTTGTAACTGACTTACATAATTTGATGTGCTGGATTGTAAATTGTACCTTTGACCACAAAGCACATTTTTATCTCTTTTTCGAGCTGTGTTAATGAAAAATGAACCCCCTTGGAGTCCTCTTTAAGCTCTTCTCAGACTCTCTAAACATGAAAATATTGTCAAGCGCTTGTCCTTTCTGGCTCATTAATGGATTGGAAACGACATCTCTCTTGTATTATTTCACGCTTTTTTGGCTTGAGAGATTAATTTATGAAAAGGAAATTTAGAAATTTTCTTTTTGTCCCTTTTCAAACTCTCTAAACATGAAAAGGACCAAGTTATCTTTGTCGTTAAACTCGTTAAGACATCAAATAGTGATAGACTTGTCCATCTAGACAAGACCGAGTTTCACCTTCGCTAAATTCGTAAAAACATCAAATAGCGATGGATTCACCCGAAGGGTGAAATTATACAACAAGCATATGTTATCCTCATCAATCTTGATAAAAATAAAGAGGTACTGGTCAGCAATGACTGGGAAAATGGGAGAAAGGGGAAAAACACTTTATGGTAGTAGGTCGCTCTTGAACATGGCACTTTCACTCCATCACCATGACTATTTCGGTTGGGTTATCAACTTGATGGTTATCATACCATTGGTCTATCATACCATCCATCACATTGTTTTGGGTCAATGCTACCAATTCATTTCAGTGTCGTCGACATGTTCAAGAGAAGTCATTCAATCAAAATTCATCCTTTGCAATACCATAAACCCTCATTTTCATGACCACCATTCCTGAACCTTGTGTTGTCAATCAAATTCCGTCTCTAAAATCACTACACCCATTTCATGTCGTTGATGTGACATACATCAAGGCCCTCCTGTGATGAGTCATTTCCTGTTGACATCATCACATTATCCAAGAAGTTGACATAGAAACACCCTTCCAATACCTTGAGGCTTGCATGCATCAATGATAGGTTTCTCGCTTCCAGTGATAGGCATACATCAATATCCTTCGACCAAAAGATTTTGTATGGAATTTGGCATCAAATCATCCATTCACACTATGCAGAATGTATTGCAATTCCTTGAGAATCATTATCATTATAGGTGATTTCTCTCCCATCTATTAACAGCTTACATCATTGGCTAGTAATTAGATGGTGTCTTCCCATGTTCGACTTCATATCACATATTCACATGGTTAGACTCATACATGAGTGAACGACTGAACGAGATAGAAGACCCCATATCTAGTTTGATCCATCTGGGTTGCGATTTCAGGACTACTAAATCATATGAACAATGGATTTACATTGATGGTCATTCCGATCATGGGTCTATATCTGTAGATGACTGTTTATGTACATGTAATGGAAGTTTATAAGCTAAGCATGGGTATGCCTTCCCTCAGAAATTCATGTAAAAATCAAATATCATGATATATGTATTGTAATTGATGCAGGTCACCTTCCACTTCGATAGCTCCTCATAACGTCGTAAAGCATTTCATTTGACATTGGTATTTTTCCCACTTCATGCTTTAGGGGGGATCTATTACAGATCCATTTGGGCACATCAATCCCATCATCCATATCAGTGTTTTAGGGCTCATCAAACCCTACTTTCAGTTGCTACATGCCCTAAACAAGTCACCCCTTTGAATTCCTCCTTCCCAGACAGTTGCATCACTTGAAGACATCCAGAAATAGCCTCTAGAGGGATCAGCGCAGGTAAGCCCTTGTAAGGGTGCACTACAGAGCAATTGAGTCCATGCAAGGGTCCTCTACAAAGCACTTAGGCTTCCTTTCACTTGCGCTGGGTGAGAATGAGCGAAATTCAAATAGGGTGTGGGGAATATTCTTATCTTTTGGAGTCATTTAGAAGGTTCCCTAACGTATCAACTCTTATGATCTCAAAATGGATGAGGAATCAGTTAAGGTTCATCCTATCCTCTCATCCCTTCCTCCATGGAACTAATTCTAAGAATGGAAGGCCATTCAATGCCACCATTTATGACAAAACCTCCTTCATCTCCCTATAAATTGACCACTCATCTAAGTGATCAGGGGCTGGATTATGTTGAATTGTAAGGAGATAATGTTTCTATGAGATTTTTCATTGAAGCAAGTATTGTAATGCTACAAGTTTTTCATTCTTTTGATGTGATGTGGATGGGATCCAAGGTGGAGGAATTGCTTTGAATCATACAACAATGGTTTGAATTCCTTCTTCTGTTCAATAAAGTGTTTGAACCTTTCTCCCATATGTCTGTATTGTTTCATAATGCTTATATGTGTGAATTGTATCTAATTCCTTTCACTTATATTCAATAAATCATTTTCTTTGATCGATTCTTTGTTTTCTGTTGTGTTTACAAGTACTTCTCAAGCATATTAAGTATGGGAAGCAGCGACGTGATTGATACAAAGGAGATGAGAGGAAAGCGAAACTACAAGTAGGTCTTCTCATCTTCTCATCTTATCTATTCCTTGTAGGAAAAGACTAAAACACTCTAAACTATTATTCTAGATACAACTACTTATCTAGGGAATTAGTATTTATCCGTAGATACCGAATTCGCCAAATCATCTTGTACTCAAAATATTAAAAAAAATGTAGCCTAACATACAAGGATGTAAGCAGGTGACCTAAAATCAACATGTAAGTGACATATAATCCATGTACAGTCAGTGACATACTCATGACAATGCATTCCACAAAATCTATATAAAATTTCCCATGATAACCATACTACAACCATAATCAATCATCAAGCAATTGTAACAAGCACATGGTATGTAATTTTGAGAGACACACATGCAACTAAAATGCATGCATGATCAATATGCCACCCATCCAGTCATAGAGTTGAACAATGCTTTGATACCACTTTATGCTATTAGATATGACACAAAGAGAACTAAACCAAACCCAAAGATAGAGCAACCATCCTCTGATACGACTATGTGGTATCAGTTATGACCCAAAGGGAGTACAACATTGCTCTGATACCACTCTGTAACACCCTCCACTGACATTCACCCATGCAACCATGCCAACCAGGGTAAACATGAGAAGAGAGGCTACTATGATAAGACTCGACCTCCTATGTGACCTTAAGGAAGTGGAATTGACAGAACATGACACTGAATCATCTAACGTCATCAACAAAATCCTTAGGAGACAAGTCAACCACTGAAATATCTTGTCCCTGCGTCCCACTGGTGTTATTGACCTCTTAGGCCACATTCGTTCTCATGCTATAGAAAAGGGAGCAACAAGTAACCTAAATTCACTCTCATATGCCTGCTTGCTAATGGCTATGAATAAAAATTTCTAGTTTTTGCCAACAACCCCAAGTTTAAGCCACATTTTCAGGCCCAAAGCCCAAGCCACTGCCAAGAATGGGATGATAGCTTAAAATCAGTAAAATTAAGGGGAAAAATGATACAAAAGTAATAAGTTGAACAATACCATAACCAGGACCCTACTAGCCGTGACAGGCATTTAGTCAAACATGTCATCAACATGTAACCTATAGGTGTAAAAAATAGAATTAAGTGTAGGGATCTCATACTTATCTGAGAATCACTATGAACCATTGTTCCACCATGTCATTTTTTGCATTATCATCTATTAGGTCATAAACACGTTATCCATTCATGTAAAAGTAAAAACATGCTAAGAGCCATACAAAGTTGCTATCATAGAATGTACATATAACCAACATAATAGGAACAAAAGTACGACAAGCATATCAGACATAAAAATCCATATATACATTACTAGATTTGCACATGAAAATCAAGGCAATGGATTTCAAATTGATGAATGCAATGAACCAGTCAGAGATGGGACTACCATGTTCCACCGACCATAGACTGGCTAATCCAAGTTTCTCTTCAACCAATCACCCATGTGCCATATTCCAAGCACTAACGTGGGACTCAAACCAAAATAACTCAACCAGGGCATACCAACGCTAAACCACCTGACCCTCATCAATAGAAACTAGGCTTTACCGTAATCCCTCCTAGATCACTAGGGCAACACAATGAACACATAATAACTGGATTTACTGTGATCTCAAAGTGATCACTAGGCTAAACAACCATGTACGCCATAGGATTTATCCACCTATAACGTGAGGAATTTTCTTGTCTCCTAGTCTCGTAGGCTTTACCATAATCCAAACATGGATCACTATTCCCTAAATGAGACCCATTCTCCAAGATTTACCACAATCCAAACCTAGAGATCACTAGGCCAAATGGAGAGAAAACCACCTCTTGGATTTTACGTATATCCAATCATTCATTGGCAAGGATTCCTATGCCCACTAAGGTAAAAAAATCTTGGCTTTACTGCAACTCACAGTCTAGCTCAGGGGTCACTAGGCCATTGGCTTTACCATGATCCATAGTTTGATTCAAGGACCACTAGGCCATGTGCTCTATCATTCGGAGATCCACCCCACTCAACTTTGAATCTATCTGAAAATTAAGCTCAACGAAAACATGAGAACCCCATCACACCATGGCTATCCAAAAATGTCAAGGATAGGCTGAAAAAACTATTACACCTAGAAAATCGATGCAAAAACAACGAAAGAACCACATGCAATACCATGCATTCCCAATCTAGCAAGGAAAATACACATGCAAGTCGATACGTACAATGAAGCCTGTTGTAGCTATTCCATCCAACCTTTCTTGCTTTATGTTTTCTTCCTCTTTCCTTCTTTCTTTTCATGATCCAATGACAAAATTCTCCAAGAAAACTGTAAATTTCCAAGAGTATGAGAGAGAGAGAGAGTAATGAGAGAGCTCCAACACTAAACTGACAAAAGGTTAATAAAGGCTTACCAACTGATCCTCAAAAGCCTTTTTATGGATGAGGCCTCTATTTTCTTTGTTTTCCATTATTTTCCTTCATTTTACTCCTCACATGAAACTTGTGACATTTCACGTCCTTTTTCTCCAAATTTGCATTATTTTCATAAATAAATCTACCAAAATGGCATTTTGCCTTTCCAAAGCCTTAACCATTCCCTTTTCCAATTTCCTTAGCCATAAACAACCAAATTAACCACCCCCAATATGTCCTGCCCAACATTCAACTTGGAATATGTGTCCCATCAACCATGGTTATTATTTTTAAATTTTATTACATGGAAATTTCACTAGCACTGTTACAGGATGACCTGAGTGTTGCTTGATGTGAAACTTCCTCAAGATAAGCTTCTTGATCTCACTGCAACTCGACACATAGATCCTATCTTGAAACCTCACCAAGAGATTTGCCATGAGATGATAGTCTGCACCCTAATCTCTTGTACCTATACCTGCACTTGTGCCTATACTTTTTTGTAACCTGTGCATGATCTCCATGTATTTTCATCCCACTGTCCTGCCTGCAAGATCCTATCCTGTAACTTTTTCCCATTAGAGCTAATAACTGCTATATGATTTACCTATACCTTCCAACTAAGAGAAACCACAACCCGATTCTACTTCCCTATAATGTATCTGATCTCAAAGTTGAACTCACTAAGGGTGGTCAACAATCTAGCTTGCGTGGCATTTATATTTTATTGATCAAACAAATACATTAACCCACTATAACCTCTCATCAGTACAAATCTCCTGACAAGAAGGTAGTGCCTCCACATATTCAATCCATGTATGATCACTGCTAACTCAATGTCATGTGTTGGGTAGTTTTTCTAGTGCTCATTCAGATTCTGTGACTCATAAAACACTACATATCCTTCTTGCATGAGAACTCCACCAAGTTCTCTCTTGCAAGCATTTATACACACTACAAACGCTTGGTTTGGATCTGTGATCCTTAGTACTAGCGCACGTGTCAAGCACTACTTAAGTTACTCAAAACTATCCTCATATTCCTCTATCCATTCAAAATTATTAGCTTTCCTTTGCAATGATGTGATAGGAGATGCAATGCATGAGAAGTTCCTGATGAACCTCCTATAGTAACCTGCCTATCCCATAAATGATCTCACCTCATTTACATTCTTAGGAGCTTCCCATTCCATGATGGCCCTTATATTTTCTGGATCTACTACAATGTATTCCTTGGAGACAACATGTCTAAAGTAATGTACCTCAGTTTGAAAGTTTCACTTGCTAATATTAGCATACAACTGATTCTATCATCGCAATCTCAACACTGCTACTAAATGATCGACATGTTACTCCTCATTCTTAGAATATACTAGTATGTCATCAATGAACACAATAACAAACTTGTCAAGATAAGGATGCAACACACTATTCATTAAACACATAAATGTAGTCGAGCATTAGTCAAACCGGATGGAACAACATCAAACTCATAATTCCCATACCTATCCTAAATGTAGTCTTGAGATATCCTCTTCCTTGATGTGTACTTGATGGTATCTTGATCCCAAGTCGGTCTTAGAGAACACTATTACTCCCTTTAACTGATCAAACAAGTCATCAATCCTCGGCAAAGGGTACCTATTCTTGATTGTTACCTTGTTTAGATTCCTGTAATCAATGTAAAATCTAAGAGTACCATCCTTATTCCTTACGAAGAATGTTGGTGCACCACAAGGTGATACACTGGGTTTGATGTATCCTTTGTCGAACATTTCCTTTAACTACATCATCAAATCTACCAACTCAGGTGTGCTCATCTTATAAGGTTCTTTCGACGCTGGAGATGCCCCTGGCACTAACTCAATAGAAAATTCAACCTTCTTGTGAGATGGAATCTCTGTAATGTCCTAAGGGAATACATCATGAAATTTCAGCAAAATTGGATGCCTTCTCAACACATCCACATCCTCAACCTTCTCAACCTTGTCATTGGAAATGTGCCTTACAAACATCACACAACTTTTTCTGCAACTATGCTTAGCCTGCATAGCGGTAACCATCCTCACTGATGTAGGCTTCTTCTTTCCCTACAAGGTCCTCATTTCACCACTATCATCCACAGACTCAATGGCCTTTTCGAAGAAATCCACTTTGGTTGTGTGAAGGTATAAATAATCCATACCCAAAAGCATACTTTATGAACCCAATGGAAATAAATTCAAATGTGTTGTTGTAGGCATAACATTTAACTTAAATGCACAAGCTCTTACCAAATGGTGAACTCACTTCTTTGTACATGTAGCCAACTGTACCAACCAAAATTATGTATGGAGTTCTTTTCTCAAACCACAATTATCCACCAGATCAGTGCTAATATAACTGTAGTTAGATCCAGGATCAATAAAAATAGAAAAAAACTTGATCACAAAGCTTACTGTTCATCTCAATGATTGATACCTAATGACCCACCTACCTGCTGACCATAAATCCATAGATCTGAGGAATGCTATGACCAACATCATCAACTGGATGTGATTCCCGAGAAATATAGATTTTGGGTCTACCACCACTCTAGTATTGCGTACAATCCTTCTTATGATGATCCTTACTACATATCCAACACTACAATGGTTCTCTACCACCATGTCTAGTCTGTTGCTATCCATGTCCCTTCTCAAATGTATTGAATCTCTTGTAAGGAACTGCATTTTCTTTCTCACTTGCATCTTGAGATCTTCCTCACTTTGGTGTCCATTTTCCTTTAGCTTTCTCATTTCCTTTCATGTCATGCTTTGACTAAACTTTGCGTTTTGACTTCTCATAACAATGCTTCAACTTTCTGATGGTCTCCTCCAATGATCTAGGCTCATCAAACTCAATTCGGTCTCTATATGCTACTAGAAGTTCACTGATGAACCTCTGAACCTTGGCCTTCTCCTCCTTGAGGTAAGGCACATATCTCAAAAACTATA
This sequence comes from Pinus tabuliformis, assembly GCA_031772625.1. Classification (NCBI taxonomy): domain Eukaryota; kingdom Viridiplantae; phylum Streptophyta; class Pinopsida; order Pinales; family Pinaceae; genus Pinus; species Pinus tabuliformis. The sequence continues at coordinate 83,913,751 of CM062811.1, read as the reverse complement.
AAAGTTGCTAGTATAGTCATTATATGTCATGGAACCCATCTGCAAATCATAAAAATCCTTAACTTTGTCATCATAGTACCTCTTTGACAATTACTTCTTCTTGAAGGAAATTTCAAACACATGCCAAGTCAAATCATCTTCATCCATACCTTTAACATTCTCCACATCTTCCCACCAAATATCTGCTTTACGTTTAAGACTGAAAAGGGTTGTCCTTGGTTTCATGTTTTCTGAATAATCATGCAATCTAAAGAATTTCCTCATGCTAAGTAGCTCTGCTTCTTCATCCTGTGATTTATTCATCTCTTCATCAAAGGTAGGTGGCTTCGACTTCTTGAATTCATTAGGTAAGTATTTGTTATCACTCCTCTTGTGAGGATGATAACAATGGCGACCATGATACCTTTCAAAACTAGAACTAGAATAATACCTATGTCCAACACCTCTCCTACATGGAGTGTCCAACAACCTACCATCCCAGATCGTGTCAGATCTATTTGACTTGTGACCACCATAAGACCCATGTCTACTAGGAAATATACTACCATATGCATAGTTAAAATAATAAAATAAGAGTTATGAGTTTCAGACGGAAAAGAAGAAAACTATTTTTTTTAATTCTATTTTTGGGTTATCTCCTTATAGGTATATTCAAATTTCAATTGTAGACACTCTTTGGCTGTGGAATTAAATTCTGCATCCAATGACAACCCATTATGCATACTTTTGAGAAGACCCACAATGATAAAAATTGAAGATACATTAAAAAAGCATGTTCAACACATTTTTTTTAATGTATCTTCAATTTTTATCAATCTCGGTCTTCTCAAAATTTTGCATAATGGGTACTCGTTGGATGTAGAATTTAATTCCGCATCCAACGAGTGCCTAAAGATGAAATTTGTTTAAACCTAAGGAGATAAACCCAAAGTACAATTAAAAATAGTTTTTCTTGTTTTCCCTCGAAAAGATTTACATGTACCTCTTTTTAAATTTAAAGGATTTTGATTGGGTTAGATATTACGACATGGAAATTAAGTGAAAATTTCATGGGCACTTTTAGGAAAAAATGTCCTCTAATGCCACATTAGATCTATCCTCCTGTCCATGGCTGATCCAAACTAGCCCTTGTCGGTGCAATTCTAACAAACTTTGAAGTAGTACTGCATTCACCTCTGCTTGTTTCTCTTGTTCCTCCATTGTTTTGTCATTGTATGCTTTGGAACTACTTATTTCTTCCCTCAAGCTCCTCAATGTGTCTTCCAAATCAAAAGAATTCCCCTCATAATGTTGTTCATATGATGCGTAGGGATATCCTATGTAGTATACCACCTTACTAGCAATATCTTCTCTTTCCTGCAAGGCATACTATGTTAGCTAAACTAATTACAGTACACCAACATACCTTAGCATAATTTTAGGAGGATACCTTGTTTGCAACATCATCAAATCAGTGTGATGCATGTATAACATAACCATAATAACATATAGACATATATCAAATAAGTGCATCAATGCATAAACATAATTCTAGCTAGGGTACAGTAAACAATGCCAGACCATATCAATAATACATGCTATGACCTACTACATGAGAACAACCATTACTCCATTGTACATATTGCCTCATGAAACTATCAACCTACATAAGAAATTCCTAATCAACTAGACATATGCATAACCACATACATATACTTATAACGATACATTCCACAAAATTACATAAAGTTCCTCATGACAACCTTACTTCTACCATGATCAACATGCTGCAGTGAAAGAAGCACTTGGAACACAAATATAAGAGAGACACATACAACTAACATGCATGCATGACCAACGCAAACTGCCCATCCAGTCTGAGGGATTGGCCATGCTTTGATTCAACTTTGTTAGTATTAGACATGACCCTAAGACAGCACAACCTACTCTGATACTAATCTGTAACACCCCCTCTCAGGTCTACCCAAAGTAACCATGCCAACCAAGTTAAACATAAGACGAGAGGCTATTATGATTAGATTTGACCTCCTATGTGACCTTAAGGAATGGAATCAATAGAACATCACAAACAATCATCCAATCATCATCAACAGAACCCTCAAGAGACACGTTAGCCACCAGACAACCTGTCCCTAGGTCTCACTATTATACTGGATCTCTTAGGTCATAGTTGCTATCATGATATAGGCAAGGAAGTGACCAAAATCCTAAATTCTCTCTCACTCACCTGTCTACCAGTGACTATGGACCAAAATTTCCAGTTATCTATAGGTAACCACAGGATTTAAGCCACTTTTCTAGCCCAGAATCCCGACCTCTTACCAAAACTTGCTACAACCTTCAGAATTCATTAGGGACATGATAACAATGTTGATAAATCAAAATCAACCTCAAGACTAGGTCTGTGTATCCCCAACTCGGACTGACATTTGGTCAAACACTTGGCATCAATGAAACCTACAGGTCTAGGATACAAGATAGATTATAAATGATTGAAACAACTTATGAAACATAAACAGAAGAATCACCTCCTTCTCCATTGAATTACTACATCATTAATTAGGTCTTGCATCCATCCATTTAACAGTTACAAATACATGAAATAACCATAACATGAAAAAGTCATTTAACAATGCTTCTAACCAGTATAAAACCATGTAAATATCATAGATAAGATATCCATTGAATCAACATATAAATCAATGCAAAATTAGGAGAACTTATCTTTTGTATCTCATAGGAAAATCTGACCAGGTTCAGGACTTCCACATACCACCCAATCGTAGACATGGTTGAACCAAATCTCTCTTTTAGCCCACATTTCCATGATATATTCCAAGCATGAGTATGAAATATCATAGGACAACCAAATCCAAGAACAACTAAGGGAATCTAGAGGTTAAACCATCCCCACCCTCATCAAATCATCATCATAGCAAAATCGATGTGCTGATAACAGCTAAACAGAACTTGGAATGACATCTGGAATCCATCACTATCCTTGAGAATTTTTTCCTTCTCCTTGTCTCTTAGGATTTACTATAATCCAAACCCATATCACTAGGCCCTAAACTGAGACTGCTCCCTCAGGCTTTTTTGTGTATCCCACCAAAACCGGTTAAGGGATTGCTAGGCCTTTTGGAATGGAACTTGAGACCACCTCCATCCTGGATTCCAAAATCAATCCGGTAAACCAAACCTCAAAAAAGGAAATATACATCACAACAACATGGAATCCAGAAAAATGCAAGGTTAGGTTGAAATCCACTCTCATAATTTGACAAAACCATGCAACTGACAAGAAGAGAACCATACACCAACATGCAAAGCTATACATGTCAAAACTAGCTAGGAAATCACACATGAAAAAGGTTACCTGCAAGTATTCCTACTGAAGCTTCTTGATCCTACTTTCCCTCCTTGGTGCTTCCTTGATTTTCTTTTCCTTATCTTGATTTTCCTTTCCTTTTCTTTCTTTTTCTTTCCCTTCTCCATCTTGGGCATGGCCCAACTTGGTCCAAATTTTGGGTAAAAGACCCTGCGAAAGAAGGAGCGGACCGCTTGGAGCTGGGAAAGAAGTATTCATCACGCAGACTTTTAAGGCCTTAGGGATGGGATAAAGCCCTTATGTTGTAATGTGTATTGGGTAGTAGTCCTTATTTTATGGATCCATTGTATGTGGACCATGGTTTTTGTATAGATGAATTGTATAAAAGGATATGTAATACTTTGTAATTGTATACTAAGAAGATCTGAATGAGGGAAACATAAGTGAATCTCTATTTTTATGTCTCTAGTATGTAGTTTTGGGGAAGGCTCTACAGCTAACTGCACAGAGACTTTGAAGAGTCTACAGCTGATTGCGCAGACCACCTGCAACTGAGTGCGCAGGTTGGAGAAGTGAATGTATTTGAAGATCTCTTTAATAAAGAATAGGCGTTAAGAAGTATTGAACCTTTGTACTTGTTATTTGTCTACTGTTACATATCTGGTCATGTGTGCTATTTACTGAATTATGTGAAGAACTATACGATATATCGTTATGTGTTGAAGTTTATGTTCTTTTGTATATTAATCATCTGTGCAAAGTTATTATGCATGCAAATTTATAAGATTGATATATAATAAAAGTAATTGCATGACACCAATTCACATATATCCCTTTGGTTGTTGTTGGATTAGGGGGCCTTGACCCATGTTTAGAGTTAGTTGCGATAACCAACAAAACCTAAACTACTGGCCCTTTCAGAAACAACCGGCATAGTGCAGGCTGTAGTCTCACCTGAAGCAGTATGGGGGGATGCTCGAACCATGTTTCTGCATCCAGAGATCAGTGTGATGTCTTTTAAGGCCCTATATCTGCCTTTGCATATATCGATAAGCCTCTAGGGCTTGGTACTGCAACTATACCAAAACATCCTTAATACCTTCATGAAGGTCTACGATCGGTCTTTGCAGACCCTTAAAAATATGTTTATCCACTTACGCACATTAGAGAACAACTCTAGACTAGGGCTCTTATAGGTAAGCTTATGTTATTAATAGACATTAGATAATTCATCAAAGTCTTCATGTAATTACATAAACGTACTTGCATACATCATCTAACAGTTATTCAATAGAATTATGCATCATTAGATCAATATTTCATAAACATATTATTCATCAACAACATAAGTCATAAACATAAGTGAACAACAATACACAGGATTTCTCCATAAACAACTTCTTTATTTATTTCCAATTCAAAATAAAGACTCAAAACTTCCCTGTGCACTCAGCTACAGGGTTCTGCACAGTCATCTGCAGAGCCTTTCCCTCCTATCTGACCCACTTATTTTCACTAATACTCCTAAGACTTCATTCCTTATCCATCATTATATTTCATCTTTTCCTTAGACTCGCTAAGACACATCTACTTATAGCTTTCTTTTCATACAATCCCATGGTCCACGGACCATGGGTGGATCTCAAAATAGACTCATATTTTACATAAACAAGGCGATAAAAACCCTTGGACTCCTAACTATCTACACACTTTGCATCCACAAATCGCAGAGACTTTACATCATTTACAACAATTGCAACAAAGCTTGGGTTTTTAACCCCAAAACTGACCCATGGGACCCCATCCCAACATGCCCACAACAAAAAGATCATGACTTGCCCTTGAGTGACTCAGTTGGCGCTGTGATCTTGCTGAAAATACCCCCCAGCTCGACCTAAAATACTACAACCTCAGCAATGCTCTACATGGCTGCTTGCTTGACCTCTTCCGCTAGCTTCTCTATAGTTGGTCCTTCTATAGCCAACTTCATCGTCTGCCACATCTACTGCAATCTTGTGAACTTCTCATGAATGTTGGTTGTGACTTGGTAAGATTCATCTAACTAGGGCCCCAACCTGGCCTTAAGGAAAGGCCTCATTCTGCTATGTTGCTTCGACCTATGTGAGGCGCTGCTTCCCTTCATGCAACTTAGCTACATGATGTGCTAGGAAAATGGAGCGTGCCATTGCCCAGACTTCATCATACTACTTCTATAGCTCCCTAGCCTCTGTGTTTAGAATCTACAAGTTTGGGTCTTCCTGCAGAGTTGTCACAAAATCCAATGCCTGTTCAGATAATGCCAAATATTCAGTGGTTGCAACATCCAAGGTGACCATCCCTTATTTTATGGTGGCTCCGCACTACTCCCTAACGTTGGGCAAAGTTGTGGGCTGAAACTTTAAGTGCAGCTCAGTTATTTTCATGCTGAGTTTGAATTGAACTCATCCAACCTCTACCTTTTCTTTGCTCACTCCAGTGGCTAACTTCCTGATCTTCACTTCCGTTTGTGCATCCTCAATAATGTGATGCTCAGGCAATGCTCTGCATGCCTTTGCAACTGCAGACTCTATTCGGACACTCTATGTCTGCAGTGTCTCCTTTTCTTTCAAGGCCTGCATTTTCTCAACAAGCATCTACTCGTTGTTCACCCTATATTCGTTGATCAAATTGAGAGCGCGTTGCTCCCAATCTATCAATTCCTCTGTCACTCCTGTCAGTTCCTAGATTTACCTCAGGCTAAAAAGGTAGGATCCAGGGCCAACATCAAACCACGCTCAGCCTGGTAGCTAGCCCTACCAGGTCAGGAGAGGGATCTCTCCGGGTCAATCTCAGCAAATAATGATCGATGAGGGCTTGAGATGACTGATATAAATATTGATCTTAGGATAGGTATAAGTGCAAGGGAGCTTGATTTAATAAAATAATGTTTTTGTTGGCTCAGATGGAAAGGTAGATTTCGGGAGCAGGGATTGAGGCTCAGTCCTGCAGAGATCTCAATGGGGAAAGGTAGGAAATTGTTTTTGGCACTTAAAATTGAATGAGATGTAAGGAATAGATAGGTGAGGTGTTGAAGAGGGTAAGAGAAACCATGGATACTCCCAAAATATCTAAAAGAATCAAGAAACTAAAGCAAACTTCAAGTAGAGCACTGCAATTTCAATGTATTCTACTTACACTCTTGTTTGTTTAGTTCAAAAGAAACAAGATAGAGAATGTCATACATAACACATAAGAAAATTCACAATTACAAAGAAAAGCACTGTACCAAGACAAATTTCCACATGGATCCCAAAGAGTGCTACAAATCCTGGTCAATGGCCTCCAAGAGAGCATGATCAAAGGACACTGAAAGAAGTGCAACTAAAGCAACAGTTGAGTGAGTGTCTACAAGCCTACCAATCTATGAAGACAACAACTTCATTGTAGACAAGGACATCAAATTGAAATGGCAAGAGGTCAATGATGCATTTGTAGGCACATTTGGGGAATACCTCGAATACCGCCAAGTCTATGTGAACATCCACAAGTCCATCTTGTACTAGATTGTATGCAGGTATCCCGTGCTCCCATGCACGGACATGATACATTGGTTCATCTCGTACATTGATCCAGAGATGATGACATTGAGCAATGTCAGTGGGACTGAGATTTCTACCATCAGGGCACATGATTATGATGAGATGTATCATATGCCGAAGCCCATGATCACCATGGAGACTTCCTTCAGCATACCTAGCAGCAATGCTAGCTCTAGAAATATCTTGAAGAACTGGGTGAAGCAGCTGGCTAAATTCGGGATGACACCGAACCAGGTCTACAAGACGAACATACTATAGAAGGAGTATCAATAGTTGGTCATTTTTTCATGTTGTATGTATGGCCAAGAAGGAACGATAACCTTCCCATAGAGTTGAGTGATCACGTTGGACCAACTGGCCAGAGAAGGCATAACATGCAACCGGTCTGACTTGTTGGCTCATTAGCTGAAGGAATAGGTAACAATGGCTCAATGACCTCCCAAAGGTACTTATACATGTCTACCTACATCTTGGATGCAATCTATGCTTGTCAAGAGTTTCCGAGCTTGAAGTGGGCATGCACATCAACGGAGACCTCTATGAACCCTTATTGTAAGATGTTATCTGAATGTAGCTTGAAAGGAGTTATGACACATCTATCTGATCATTTTGTCACCTCGGTTTACAAGATGATATTTGAACAAGATCCACCGTGCATGTCGAAGGCAACAATGGAGGCATTGATCAACATAGCTGATTTTTATGCCTCACCATCCGGTACCTTCATATGGATGTACAATGTGGAGAAGCCTCTGCATGTTCTACCAAATTTTTCCTTGGAAAAATTCATCATACAGGAAGTATCATATCACATCTCAACAGGATTGTCAGCTAGGCTATACCGGAAGAAGAAGGAACATTGGCATGCTCTTCCATTATAAATCAAGCTAGACGAGATACAAAGTTTCAAGCATGTGGATGTCGAAGTAGAGGAGATGAAGAAATATCCATTGGACGCCCAAAGTTACAATCCATATGACCCACATTTTCTTGTGAAAGAACACTATAAGAGAGTAAATTTTAACTCGATCCATGGGACATGTCATTGGGTGTAGGAAAGCCCATGGAGATATTGTTACAGCTTCTCCAGACTCAATGAACCGGTCGGCCTCACTGTGGAATGGGTAGCAAAGTAGCATCTCGAAGAGCACAAGAAGTAGCAGCAGAAGAGGTAAACATACTAGTGCATGACAAGGGCAAGAGGAATATTATCAACAACATGGAGGAAGAGGAAAGATGCAAGCTCTGGCGAGACCTACTTGTGCAGAAAGAAAATTTGGCAATAGAGGAAAAGAGGAAATAGCATGACAAGAGAAACATGCAAAGCAAGAGACGGAAACAAAGAATGGAGGAAACATAAAAGGAGTCACGTGAGTTGAATGAGAAACTTTGGAAGGGATAGGAGCTGCATAGAAATGATAAGGAACCACAGCAGGAACAAGTACAAGAGGGGGTGCAACTTATATACACAAATGAAACTAGGCCAGTATAGGTAGTAGACTCATCAGAATAGCTCGCATTAGGAAAACAAGGTGAACCATTGCAGGATCAGGACTTCACTCAGGAGATAGAGAAAGCACTTGAACAAATGCATACAAATATGGGGTAATAGGTGTTAGAGCATGATATCGACCTAATGCCTCACCACTAAGAGGTCGACCCACCAACTTCACCACATCGAAAAGAGGAGCAAGTCCCAAGAAACCAAGGAGAAACTAAGATCCTTGGAGATCAGCCACAAGGAGATATGCACAACATGTCATTCAACCAGTCTCAACATAGAGTTGTGCAATATCATAGTGTGTTGAACCCGGATGATCATACATTTCATGCATAGTTTTAGGAATGAGTGATCGTATCTGACGTGTGCGAACATCTAACAGCATTAGTTGATGGTACCATAGTATATGTCAAGGCCACTAGCTCGAGTGTTCGCTTCCTAATAGCTAAGAATGAGCAAATGGAAAATGAGCTACAAATGACCAAGCAAGGAGGATAATTGGTTACAACATCCGCCCAAGCAGAATTGAATAAGGAAATATTAGATGATGTATTGTCCCTTGACACAACCATGGAATTATTATGTTCCAAGTTTGGCACCATGCATAAGGTAGTTGTCCATCTCAAGAGTTGGCAACAACGATGTGCAAGGAGAGCATGTATCTTGTTGAACATGCATGTTTCTGTTCATTACATGCAAACATGGACAATGAGATAGAAGGGAGCCCCACTACACTTGCATAAGATGATGAAGCCCAAAGCAGTCAAGCTGAAGGCAAGCATCCAGAGTTAGATTTGGAACTATGAAGATCTCCCACAACTCATCACTAGTCCATTGGATTCCCATGCACGGGTATTCAAGAGTATGGATTTTTTCATGCATGCACATGCGATCCCATCTATTGGGAAACTCGCCTAGTTGAAGACAGAGGCATGGGTCTGAGTAGAGATTGACTCGTAGTTTGATTAGTTGATGCACATAACCATGAGCCCAGACTTGTTGATCAGTAAGGAAACCATTCAAAAGTATGTTTCTGTTTTGGACACACTCAAGAAAATGATGCACATGTTATCAGACGAGTTGGACAGAGGAACCCGAGTTGCGTACCCGAATGCTATGGAGGCAAGAGTTAATTTCTTGAAAGATGTCACCTTAGAGTACATGGACACCATCTCTAACTACCGATCTTGGCATTAGTTTGCTACTATCAACCAACATGAGGATGTCGAAGAGTTGGTCTTCCAACAGTTGTCCACATCGTAGTGATGTCTTGCATGGATTTCTCAAGCCATTTTGTCTCACATGGGTATATGTTCATTGTAATATAACATCTTGTCAAGTATAAGTTCAAGTGTTGATAGTTGGATGTAATAGTCATAGAGTAGATGAAGAGTCATGACGGTATTTGAACTATGACAAAGGGTAATGTCAAAGGCCACCCCACCCTTTGTGATATATAGTCCCTCATAAGTCATTGTATAAGATTTTGGTGAGCCAAGCTTCCGATAGGAGTATCTTAGAGAAAGCTTGGATATTACTGTAATGAGCCTTGGCTCCTCCACTGCACAAAGCTAGTATATCTCTTTGGAGGAGTAGGCGGCAGTGACTGTAACATTCTGCTGTAAAACTAATGGTTGGACATGGATGTATTGTATGATTGTAACTTACACCTCTTAATATAATGGGCCCAACACATTTCATGCATATTTCGTATTGTATTTCATCTATCTTGTTTAGTCGAAATGATATATGTATCTACTTTCTTACACATGCATGTGTAGCTATTTTATGTATATGTATGTATGAATCTTTCTGAAATGTGTTGTTGGTTTAACCATCACTTTGGATTGATATCTCACTTTCCTTCCATGTTGTGATTCATCTTTGCTCGTGTGTTCCCTTCTAAACTCCATGCTATCACAGGTTTCCAAGGGGCACACTCACCTCACCCTCCATGTGTTAGAACCCCTTATGCACCTTCCATCACATAATGTGTATGTCACACCCTTGCTACCAACATGGACATCTTAGTTGCCTCTATGTGAAACTGCGGTCAAGGTGATACCGTACGAATCACTATTGGGACTCCTACATAAAATTGTCTAAGGTCTAATTGGGACTTCTTACTGGGGAGATCCCCTAACATGTTGGCTGGTCCAACACTGTCAATGTTTCTGGTGCTAGAAGGAGGTCTAGATTGTAAGTTGTGTCCTGTCATCCTGTTTTGAACCTTTGCACATCTATCATGGATTCTTGCACTCTCAACCCCCACGATGTTTCTCGCATGCCGAGCCTGTCCACATCATGACAAAAAATTTTAATCTCTTTACTAAATACACATATGATGGTGAAGGCGAAATGGAATGGCCTGTGTTCTTACATGACTTCCTTGCCATGCTTGACGAGGAAGATGGATGTTCTGACGAACATGCCAGACTTCTTATTGCATACACACTTCACGAATCCCCACATTGGTGGCTATGCAGCCTACCAGCTAACAATGTGCACTCACTTCAGAAATTATATGATCTCATTGAATATACTTTCCATCATTTTCATCCAGAACATCTTGACCACAAATTGTTACAACAACAGAAGGCTCTGCATGAATCGCCTATGTGTTTCTGGTAGTGCTTCCATTATTTGCAGTTTCAACCTCTGTAGAGCCAAATGAAACTTCCTTGTCTTTGGGATAGATTTGAGCACTATCTTCACAAATCTATCCACCTCAAGAGGACGTTTGAGCCCAAGCCTCACCCAACATACTTCAGCGATGGAGCTACACAATCACAAACAGACACGGTCACTGTCACAAGTGACTGTGCACCGTCCCTTCATCAAATAGCTCCACCACTTCAGAGTGATGTGGGAGATCAGGCACACATATTCCTTTAATTGTCACATCCTCCCAACATTACTTCGCTTAATTTTCACACAAATTTGGTTATGAGTCCATCAAGTTGTCATACGCATTATGTACAATATCCTCCATATTCATACTCGAATGCTCGTATGGATGATATTATTTTGTGTTCTTCCATTCTGGACTCTACACTTATTGTGAACGTAGATTAAGACATTGACGGAGTTGGTGTTGCACAACGAACATGCTTTTTCATTCATGAACAGTATGACTGGGAGCTTGAGCTCAATAATCGGCAAAGGATGAATCCCTTATGTCCAAGTCCCCTCTGTTATTTCCTGACATCTTTGGTGAACCTACCATCCATGATTTTTCATGTGTATATTCATCTATGGATCTACGCATTGTTGACCACTCGCAGGACACACCAGATTTCAGTCCATCATCTGACAATAGAGAGGATAAATTATTCATTGAAAATCCACTTGACCTTTCATCTTCCTTTTCCGGAAATGTGGAGGATGAATTTGTCTACTTTTCATCTACCCCTCTGTTTGATTTATCAGATCATGAGGATGCTGATGAAGTCATTGATTTTACTAATCATAGCTATCATGATCCATCTACTCCCATATTCGATCACGATCATGATTCTATCATAGCTGATTTTTTGAAGCTGCATGTTTATCATGATCTATCTCACGAAGAAGTCGAAACACCCCAGACTATCAAAGCACTTCAACCCAAGCTGATGGTTATGTCAGGACCTCACCATCCTAATGTTGATTTCACTTCTGATCAAGAAATTGTCGAATCACCTGAGGCCCCTCATCACTCATTTGTATGCATTGAATATCAACCTCACATACATATCATGCTTCCTCCACTCGAACTGCACAATCCCATCGCTCATGCATTGGAGGAATCTTACATTGCAAGCTCACGTGCATGACACAATTTGTCTTTGTTTCTTTCATTTTCTTGCATGTCATAGTCAAGAGTATGTGTATGCTTCATAGCTGTACACAGTGTCACACAACACCGGGATAAGTCCATGGACTACATGTCATGCACTTGCACTCACTTATGTCCTGTGGACACTTTTAAGCTTAAGCATGTTTGTCTTCATTATTATATCTTTCTTGTTCATTGGCTCACACAACCTGGTTGCTCACTAACAAGCCTTCACTAACACGGGTAAACCAATACAGCATTCGCTACATTAGAAATATCACTTCACGTGATTAGGTCCATGCACCAATATCATAGGAGTAGGAGTAGTTTTTTCTTTAAATTCGTTTTCTTGCATTCCTGTTTGCTTTCTTATTTTTCATGTTTGTTTGTTTGCTTTCTTTTCTTAATACTCACTTCACTTTCACATTTACTTCTGCTTCTACTTTTCTTTTTTGTTTGTTTGCTTGTCTTTTCTCTTAGGTTAGTTTAACATGGAACCATTTGTGACTCTTGAAACAAGTTGGGTAAAGTACAAGAGGCCTTGTGCATCTATCACTACCCGGTTATCTGTCATCCTGCCTCTATGTGAACAAATTGTTACTTTTATTCCATGATACGTCAATGGAAAATATGTATTGTTCTAAGTGAACCTTGGTGGAAACACAATGCTTGCGTGCTAACTAGTATCACCTAATCTAGTCGGTTGTTTTTTGGTTAACCCTTGGCAAAAAAATCAAGTAGAGTAAGGTGAGGGGAAAACCTTAACAAGCACATCAGAGGTATATAATAAACTACTTCTCTGAAGGAAAACCTCTTCTTCTCTCAATAAGTCGGGATCTCCCTTCCACCTCCAAAATGAATAAGTGTTATGCACAGTAATGAAAAATGAAAAAATGAAAAGTGAAAAATTTCAAAATGAAACATGAATAAGGCGAAAGAAGATAAAGGCTTCATGCACAGGGAGGTGAAGCAAGTAACCCTGTTAGGGTATTGACGATGCTCATTGACAGCGGAGTGATGCTTGTGTTGTTGCATGACTCCGTTAGGGTATTGTCCAGGCTTGCTGGCAGCGAAGCAACTCCAGAGATGAAACTAAGACTCTGATGAATATATTGCTTGTGCACCAATATACCCCTCAACCCTAATCGAAAAAAATATGTTGCCTTGGCTTGGAATGTGTGTCAATTGACCAAGAGCTTGGAAAATGCTACACCTTACAATCAAGCATGTGTGAAAACCAAGAATAAATGAGAATTGAATAATACCTCCGAAGGTGTTAGACTTGTAGGTTCTAACCCAGTATGGAAATTACATGCATACAAATTCTAAAACACAGAAAATAAATAATGCAAGAGCATAACACATAAAACACATATACACAAAGATATTCCCATGGATCCCAAAGCCAGGACTACCAGATTGATTTTTCATTATGTTCCTTTCAATGTTATAATACATATTTATACATGTTGAAGCATCCAATACCATGGACCGAAAACCATTTCATCCAAAACCATGGATCGAAAACCATCTTGTCCAAAACCATGTGCGAAAAACATGCAAAAAACCATAGGTAGGTCTGCCCAACCTCGTATAGGGTCCAAAAAAAATTTCCATGGGGACCCCGTAGAGGGGGGCTACCTGCCCCCCTCAAACCCATTGGATAGGGGGGCTGTCACCCCCCTTGTGACCCCTTGTTGCGCAATCAGCGCAACGAAGGGGGCTCCACCACCCCTCTAACCCTCGAGTTAACTACGCAGGATAGTCATGGAAAGAATATAACACAACCGAACATTGTCCCACTTGTTGTTTTTTTCCATTGGGGGCCACAGGAGAGATTAGTCATTTATCCAACCCTACAATGCACATTGTTTGACTACACCAAGAGAACTTCTCAAAGCTCACAAATTTTTTCAATGCATCTACATTATTCATCAAAGTGTCCACCTTTACCAGAAACACCTTTTGTTTCCTATCACATTCCTCACAAAGTGATACTGAACATGAATGTGCTTTGTCTTTGAATGATAAGAAGGGTTCTTTGCCAAGAACATTGCACTTTGGTTGTCACAGTCTATCCTTATAGCTCCCTGTACTAACCCCATACTTGAACACAATCTTTGCAACCAAACTGCTTCCTTGCTCACATGAGTGGCTGCCATGTATTCTGACTATGCACTTGATAGTGCCACTACATCTTATTTCTTACTCATCCAACTCACTACACCTCCAAATAGGTTAAACACTTACCCACTTGTAGATCTTCTTTGATCCAAATCTCCATCCCAGTCTGCATCAACAAAGCCATGAATATCCAACACTCTGTTGAATCCTATGCTTCCTTGGTAACACAACCATAATCACTAATGCCACGGAAATACCTGAAAACCTACTTCACTATTTTCCAGTGCTCCTTCCCTGGTTTTGACCTAAACCTGCTCAATACTCCCACTACATGTGCAATGTTTGGTCTAGTATAGACCATTGCATACATCAGGCTACCGACTACACTTGAATATGGAACATGGGACATGTCCTCTTCCTCTTCTTCTGTCTTGCGACACTGTTCAGTAGATAACTTCACACCTACAGGAATAGGAACCTTCACTGGCTTACTCTCCTATATATTAAACCTTTGCAGTATTGTCTCGACATACTTCCTCTGGTTTAACCAAAGCTTCCTATTTTCCTGATCTCTTTTAATTTCCATGCACAAAATATAGTTTGCAACACCAATATCTTTCATGTCGAATTTGGAGGAAAATCAGGTCTTCAAATCCTGGATAATTTCATTTTCATTTCCAACCAGCAACATATCATCCACATACAAGACCAGATAAATAACATGGTCACCAATTAATTTAAAATACACAGAGTTCTACTTTTCTTCTGGTGAAGCAAAGTCCCCGTATAAATGTATCAAATTTATGATACCACATCCATGGTGACTGTTTTAACCCATAAATAGACTTATTTAGCTTGCATACCAGTTATTTCTTACCCTTCACCACAAAGCCTTCCAATTTCTCCATGTAGATCTCCTCTTCTATATCCTTGTGAAGAAATTTTGTCTTCACATCCATCTGTTCTACCTCAAAATCAAAAGTAGCAGCAACAGATAAAAATAATCTAATAGAAGTTACCTTGGCGACAGGAGAAAAAACATCACCAAAATTAATTCCCATCACCTGGGAATAACGTTTTTCTACCAACCAAGCTTTGTATCTCTCCACCTTTCCTTTTGCATTTGTCTTATTCTTGATCACCCATTCGCTGCCAATGCATTTCCTTCCAGTTGGCAACTCCACTAGATTAGAAGCCTCATTTTTGTGCAAAGATGTCATTTCATCAACCATGGCCTCTTTCCAGAGTTTTCCATCCTCTGAATCTACTGCTTCCTTCACAATCCTCGGATCATAAGTAACAGATTAAGAAAAATTTGAATAGAAATCAGATGGACTATACCTTTTTGGCTGTCGTCTTTCTCGAACTGATCTTCTCACACTCGGAGTGTGTGGATCTTCACCTTCTGATTCCTCCTCTACTGTAGACTCTGATTCTTCCTCCTTATGCTCAAACTCTATCTTCTCAGGTTCCTTTGGTTGGACTTCATGTTCAATAACATCTTTCACCTCTCTGAACTCTGTCAAGAAATTTACTGCATAACATAAATAAATACTGAGAGGAATAAATATAAAATTAACCAGCAATAACCATAAACACATAAACACACATGTTTATCCGGGAAAACCCCAAATCCGGGGAAAAACCCAATCATAATGAAATTTCATTATCCTTGGCCAAAACCCAGGCCAATCCGGCCAGTGAGCCTTCACCGCTCACCTCCAAGCCTTTTTATTACAATGAAGTCCTTCCAGCCTTTTATAGGCTCCATTACATATAATACCACGGGCATAATACCATGGGTGCACAATACCATGTGCCCCAAAACCATCACTGTTTACCCTCGTCAACTTTTGACTCTATCCCGAGTCCAGTTTACCTAAAAATTCCCCCCTTAAACTTGACTTGGGGTTCCTTGACTAACTCCAGCCAAACCTGCTAAGTGAGCCAATCCCGCTCACTCTAGCTCTTAGCCCCCTCAAAGTTTTTACCTGGGGTATTGTTAACTCACATCCCCCCTATCACCTAGGTCTAACCTAGACATTACTGGTGATCACCAAGGGGTACACATGCCTTACCAGGTCTTACAGTAGTATGCCCATTTACATGCAATAATTTTGACTTCATTATTTTTTTTTCCTTGCTGCTGCGATTCTGATCCATCCTCTCTCAATTTGATTTGCTCAAAAACTTCTATCAAACCGCTCCAACTGCGAGCCTGATTAGAACCTCGTAGATTCCAGCACTAGTGGCCTCACGTAGCAGAAAACGAATAATTTTTGAAGCTGCATGAAACCTGAACAATTCGTCAGAATGTTCCAAACCGGTAAATATCGCAAATGCACTACGATCCCTGGTGGTTACGACACTATCTTCTGCACATTCTCCTCAAGGTTCTTCCACGTACGATTGTTCCACCATTATTTTCCAGACCCAGATTTGGAAAAACGCTGCATTGATATCATCAAGCACTATAAACCCCTGGCATCAAAGAATCCCTTTGAAGCCAATATCTGGCTCTGATACCAGTTGTTAAGAAATTTACTGCATAACATAAATAAATACTGAGAGGAATAAATATAAAATTAACCAGCAATAACCATAAACACATAAACACACATGTTTATCTGGGAAAACCCCAAATCCGGGGAAAAACCCAATCATAATGAAATTTCATTATCCTTGGCCAAAACCCAGGCCAATCCGGCCAGTGAGCCTTCACCGCTCACCTCCAAGCCTTTTTATTACAATGAAGTCCTTCCAGCCTTTTATAGGCTCCATTACATATAATACCACAAGCATAATACCATGGGTGCACAATACCATGTGCCCCAAAACCATCACTGTTTACCCTCGTCAACTTTTGACTCTATCTCAAGTCAAGTTTACCTAACAAACACGACATCTCGGTTGTACACAACCTTCCTTATTACTAGGTTCCCAAGCTTATAGCCCTTTAAACCATCCTTATACCTAAGAAAGATGCACTTTTCAGATTTACTATCCAACTCAGTACTTTTCTCCTTTGGAACATGTACATATGCATCATATCCAAATACCCTCAGATGTGAAAGAGAGGGTTTCTTACCAGTCCATACCTCTTGTGGAGTCTTATCCTCTAACACTGATGAAGGTGATCTGTTGACTAGGTAACATGTCTTCTCCACCACCCCTGCCCATAATTCTTGTCCTAACCTGACACCACTAAGCATGCTTCTTTTCCTTTCCATCAATGTCTTGTTCATTCTTTCTAAAACTCCATTTTTCCGAGGTGTGTATGGAGTAGTCTTCTGTCGTGCTATACCACGCTTCTTATAGAATTATTCAAATTCCTTGCTGTAAAACTCCCCACCGTTGTCTGACCTCAACACCTTTATCTTCTTCTTTGTATGGTTTTCCATCAGAGCCTTAAATTCTTTAATCCTACCAAAGACTTCAGATTTCTTCTTAAGGAAATATATCCATGTATTCCTTCAGAAGTCATCTATAAATGATACATACTACACAGACTTACCCAGGGATGGAACCTTCATAGGTCCAAACACATCACTGTGCACAAGCTCTAATATTTGTTTTGCTCTCTTACCACCAAAGGGGAAACTCACCCGATTCTACTTCCCATATGCACAATTTTCACAGAAATCAAAATCCAGAGAGCTATTACTCATACCTTCTGCTATACCTTTACTGTGAAGTATTCAAAGGCCCTTCTCTCCAATATGTCCAAGCCTTTGATGCCACAACATGGTCTTCTCTCTAGAGACCACTAGATTTTCTACTCCACTTTCAGGAACCACAGAACTGTTGCACCCATCAACTACAATGCTACAATGCATCTTGTACATAGTTCCAATTCGAACTCCCCACCTCCATACTAGTGCTCCATGAACTATCTTGCAGACTGTATCCTTCTCGAACATTGTTTTTACACCTGCATCATCCATCTTGCTTAGAGAAATCAAATTTCTAACCAATGCAGGAATATACAGAACACCTAGAAGTGTTATAACCCTTCCACCTTGCAACTTCAACTTTACTTTTCTATGAGAAATGCTTCTAGCCTTCCTATCATCCCCTAAGAAGACATCACCACCATCGTATTTCTCATACTTGCAGAACCACTCCCTATGGGGAGTGAAGTGAAAGGATGCACCTAAGTCAGTCAACCATACCTCATGATCTACATGTGTACTTGAAGAAACCAAGTACGCATCCCCACCTTCATCTCAGGTGCTTTTCACCTCTCCAGAAGTAGCATCATCAGATCCCTTTCCTTTGCCAGGATCTTTAGATTTGCAGTCCCTTTTATAGTGCCCTTCCTTTCCACATTTCCAGTTCACCACCTTTACAGGTTTTCCTGGAGATTTAGATCTCCCTCTAGATTTATAGCTCCCACTCAATGACTTATTTTTGTTTCTGTTCTAGGACTGTCCTCGTACAGATAAGGAATCACCATTCTGGTTCTCCATATTTTTTTGTCTCATCTCCTCCATCAGCTAGGATGATATTATTTCATCAAACTGCAAGGCATTTGCATTGCTACCTATTGCAATAACCAGACTATCCCATGAATCTGGTAGAGAACACAACAAACTGATGCACTTATCTTCATCTAAAATTTCAATATCAACAGATAATAACTGACTTGCCACAATACTAAATGCGTTTAGATGCTCTGTCATAAAGTCACCATCTTTCATCCTCTAGTTATAAAGTTTTTTCCGTAGGAACAATTTATTCACAAGAGACTTAGATTGGTACAAATTCCCTAACTTGTCCCAGAAAGCCTTCTCCATAGCTTCCCCTGATACATTCAGCAATACTGAATCTGAGACACACAAGTGTATCTTTCTCTTTGCCTTCCAATGGAACTTCTTCCATTCTTCATCAAGCAATCCTGTTGGTTTAGTACCCAAATCTACTGCGATTCACTGATCTTTATCCACTAACAGATCCTCCATCTTGAGTTTCCACAACTCGAAACTCTAACCATTAAATTTCTCAATCTATATCATTCCATTACTCGCCATCTTCTTTCACCACCAGAATCGATCTCGCAGATCTCCCACTAAACAGGGTCTACCATAGGCCCGAGCGAAAAGCCTCAGAAACGAAGGCGTCCCCTTGAAACCAAAACAACTCTGATACCAAATGTAGGTCTTAACCCCGTATAGAAATTACGTGCATAAGAATTCTAAAACACAGAAAATAAAAAATGCAAGAGCATAACACATAAAAGACATATACACGGAGATATTCCCCTGGATCCCAAAACTAGGACTACCAAATTGATTTTTCATTATGTTCCTTTCAATGTTACAATACATATTTATACATGCCAAAGCATCCAATACCATGGATCAAAAACCATCGTGTCCAAAACCATGGACCGAAAACCATGACGTCCAAAACCATGTGTGAAAAACATGCACAAAACCATAGGTAGGTCCACCCAACCTAATATAGGCTACAAAAAAAATTCCCCATGGACCTTATAGAGGGGGGCTACCGGCCTCCCTCAAACCCCCTGGACAAAGGGGGTTGTTGGCCCCCCTATGACCCCCCTGCTACGCAATCAATACAATGAAGGGGGTGCTCTGCCCCCCCTCTAACCCCCTGGTTAACTACGTAGGACATTCGTGGAAGAATATAACACAACCAAGCAAGACTTTCTTTTCACGAACAAGGTCCATTCAAAGAGATAGAGTTCTAGCAATGTCTCGCCAAGTGTTGTAGTCGCTACAACCACCATCCAAAATTTTTCCTTAGCTTCGTTTTGGAGCCTCCCTACCAACCTTCCTCAACAACATGTCTTTCCTTGTCAAGTACACAAGATTTGGTGATTTTCTAGCAGATTTTCAACCTGTGCATTATGGCTTATTACATCCCCTCACAGGTTGTTTCTTTCGACTTGGTCCAGTTGCAGGCTGAGAAACTCCCTTAATAAATTGCACAATTCTAGAGGGGAACTAACCTTCCCTCCAGCAATTGTGCAATCCTATCTGGAAGCCTACTGGGTTTTAAAATTGTGCAATTATTCCTATCACCCTTCACTGCAAAACCCATGCAATATCTCCCAACAGAGATTCTCAGCCCAAAAATTTCGCAATTCTGGGCAGTAGTCAGTTGCTTAGCCTAGACATTATGCATTCCTTCTAGGAAGCTAGCCTATCTCCCTCTCAGGAATGTGCAAATTTTCCCCTCAGTTCAGCAAGCTGTTGCATGTGCCATTGAGTTGACCAGTTCCACCTAGGACCAGGAAAACTGGACTTGCATGCATGGACTTCTTCTTCTCGGAATAGAAAGAACAACATGCAAAAGGCATCCCTAGATTTTAGTGACCTATTTCTAGCAGTTGGAGGTTACACAAACATCGTTTTAGAATCTTTCTTCCAAGTTTCGGCTTTTCCTAGATTTGTGGTGTGCTTTTCATGAGCCTCAAACCTATTTATTCAATGATTCAGAGCTCACTTACTCACATCGATCTTGGAGCTCTAACACTCCACAACACATCTAGGAGTCTTCGACACATCAAGATTAGCTATTCACAGGTAAGTCCTCTCAACTTGTCTATTGCATCATTTCTATCTCCTTTTGTGTTTTGGTTTGTATGAGTGTTATTTCCTTGATTTCTGTGAATGATTGCTATCGTTTACATGCATCCTAGCTTGTACTAGCATTGTTTTGGTTTTCATTAGCATCTCACTGTTGTCGCATGCATGAAAATATTTTGCACAAATGCTCACTGATTCAGCGACTCATTCCACCCACATCCATGTTGTTCCATCTTCTAAATCTTTCATTCACTATTTGCATGCATGATCATTCACTCCTACTTACACTCAGTTTCACCATGCATTCACATTCAAAATTTCTTTCAGTTGCTTGTCGGCAGGTCTGCGTAGCCTTGGCCAGGACTCTGCCTCACCAAGATAGCATTATGTAGTCTTGATAGGGAAGGCTCTATCTTCCTCTCAAAAAATGTGCATTTCCGCCTAGTGATTGTAGAGCTATAAACAGGGTCTCTTTCACCTCTAATTACCTCACATTAATATGTCAATCCGGGAGCATTTTGTTATTTCAAAGAGTGTCTCAGTCTGAGGCTATCATTTGTCAGAGTAATTCTAGTAGTACAATGTTCAAGAATACAAGAGTAAAAGGATACTTATCTACAACTAAGTTACTTCAAAAGAATAAATCACACACTCAGAAAACTAGGCAACTTATCAGTCAAGGGTTCGACAATGATAACCCATCCCTTTGGAAACTGATGGAAAGGAAATTAGAGAATAGACCACGGGTCTGGGTGCCAGACAGTAAATGTCGAGGCTCACTACAACCTTAGATCATCTCCCACACCAAATCAACAAATGCTAGTAAATGGAACAGCAAATAAGAAATCGAACAACAAATCTGGAATGGAACCGCAATTCTGAAATGGAACAGCAATTAAACAACTAAGTCTCTCAAGCAGCGATCACACTTAATCTACTAACTCAAATGCATTAACCGTAATCAAACATCAATCTTTCACTCTTAAGACGGATCAAGCAGCACACACTAATGGAATAGCTCTGAGTACTGCTAAGTTATGGAACAACGCTTGGAAACCATATACGCACACAACACGCTTGAATAGTAATCTAATCTAAGCATCAATCCCAATTAGAAGGAATACGACTGCGTTTCAAAATAGAACAATGTTACTTCTGAATCCAACAATCGTAAAGAACATAACTTTCAAGATGAATCCTGTAACATGAATGTACAACACAAAAGCTCTGTAATAAAATAGTAACAATATTCAGTTAAGACTAATAATATTCAAACAACTCTAAAAGGAATAGTAATATGATGCAGAGTCAATACAACAGTTCTGTCTGTAGAAATCTTAATAAATTAATCTTAACAGAGCATGTGATGTAAACTTATAAAGCATATCAGATTACCAAATAACGACGATAAGCAAATCATGCAGAAATCAAATCATAATAATACAGAAGCTAGTGTCCTCCGGGGTCGGGCCCTTAGCCTACAAGGGTACACCGCTTTAGGTTAATCTAGATGCAGAGATGAAATAGTCACCAAGTTTGTATTAATGCATGAAACAAAAGTACAATGAACCAGTTCTTATCGAGACTCAATGATCAAAGTTTTTGATCTTAACAGAAATTACATAAAAGCATAATCCTGTCTCACTCTCAAAGTTAACAGTGTTGTCCCTTTATATAAGGATGATGGCGAAGATGTCTAAGTAACAAGATAAATAAAGCAGCGATCCCTCAGGATCAAGGATCCTGAGGGATTCACCAAACTGTTAATCCTTAATCATCTCTTTTCCCTCCTGCGTCAAGCTGGTGTCTTTTCCTCCTTTTCAGGGCCAATTTTCTTTGATCTGCTTAGCCTTGTTTGTACTCGGTCTCCCTTCAAAGGGACAGCGGTTACCTTGTCCTTGTCTTTTTCTTTGGAACAACAACTCCTCGTTTTCACCCCTTCCTGCACGAGAGAATGACAATTGTTAGCGGTTAAGTCTTGCATATTAATCTCACATGTTTTGTTATAATTCTTTATTTTTTTCCAACTTCATGATGCAAAAAGGTTTACAAGTTCTACTAAAAAGCCACTGAAATGATCATAAAAAACATACCTTTTTAGTACTCCACAGTGACTATCCTCCAGTCTTGCGTTGCACAATTCTAAGGGACAGTGACTGCTGGCCCAAAACATTGGACAATGTAGTCACCTGGCCTACAAACACTGCGAGTTGAAATTGCGCATTGCACAATTATAGTAGCCACCCAGCATCCCAGACAGTCTAGAATTCCTTTTGCGTAGTTTTGGTAGCCATTCTCCCAGTCTCCTAGGAAAAATTATGTAATATGCCAATCAATCCCTAGGTTTCTTGCATGTTGTTCCTTAGTTTTCTTTGGTTTTAGCTGACAGATTTATTACGATGCATGTCTCTATGTGTCCAGATCTAGCATGTGTTCATCCACCTCTTAGCAGTTCAGGATCAATGGCCTCCAAGGGAGAAGGATCAAAGTACACTGACTAAAGTGAAACTAGAGCAACAGTTGAGTGAGTGTCTACAAGTCTACCGATCTATGAAGACACCAAGTTGATTGTAGACAAGGACATCAAGCTAAAATGGAAGGAGGTCAATGATGCATTTGTAGGCACATTTTGGGAATACCTCGAAGACTGCCAAATCTATGTGAACATCCACAAGTCCGACTTGAACTAGATTGCACGCAGTTATTTCGTCCTCCCATGCACGAACATGATATATTGGATCGTCTAGCACACTGATCCAGAGACGATGACACTGAGAAGTGTCGGTGGGACATATATTTCTACCTTTAGGGCACAAGATTATGATGAGATGTATCATATGTTGAAGATTGTGATCACCATGGGGACTCCCTTCAACCTACCCAACAAAAATCTCAACTCCAGAGATATCTTGAAGAACTGGGTGAAGGAGCCAACTAAATTCAGGATGAAACCCAACGAGGAGTACAAGATGAAGATACTATGGAAGGAATATCAATAATTGGTCATTCTTGGATATCGTTTCTATGGACAAGAAAGCACGGAAACCTTCCCATAGATTTGGGTGATCACGTTGGACCAGCTAGCTAGAAAAGTCAAAGCATGCAACTGGTCTGACATGTTGGATCATCAGTTGAAGGAACAGGTAACAAGGGTTCGAGAGCCTCCCAATGGTATGCAAGCAAAAATATACATCTTCACCTACATCTTGAACGTAATCTACGCCCACCAGGAGTTCCTGGGCTTGAATTGGGCATGGACATCAATAGAGACCTCTTTGAACACTTATTGTAAGATTTTGCCCGAATGCAGCATCAAAAGAGCTATCACACAGATGCCCGTTCATTTTTTCACCCTATTTTACAAGATGATATTCGAACAGGATCCACCTTGCATGTCGAAGGAAATAAAAGAGGCACTAATTGATATAGCTAATTGGTATGCCTCACTGTCTAGCACCTTCACACGGATGTACAACATAGAGAATCATCTACATGTTCTACTGAAGTTTCCTTTGGAAAAACTCGTCATGTAGGAAGTATCATATCACATCCCGGCAAGATTGTTATCTAGGCTACACTGAAATAAGAGGGACGTTGGTCTACTCTTTCGTTGTCGATTAGGTTATATGAGATATAGAGTTTCAAGCATGTGGATGTCGAAGTAGAGGAGATGAAGAAATATCCATTTGATGCCCAAAGCTACTATCCGTATGTCCCACATTATCTTGTGAAAGGCCACTGCATGAGAGTACAATTTGACTGGATCCAGTCGGCATGTCATTGGATAGAGGAAGACCCATGGAGATATTGGTACAGCTTCTCCAAAATCAATGAACCGATCAGCCTCGCTGTGGAATGGGTAGCAAAGTAGCGTGAAGCAGCATCCTGGAGAGCACCAAAAGCAGCAGCAGTAGAGGTAAACATTCTAGTGCACGACAAGGGAAAGAGGAATATTGTTGACAACATTGAGGAAGAGAAAAGCTAAAAGTTTTGAGAAAACCAACTTTTGTAGAAAGAATCTTTGGCAATAGAGACAAACAGGCAACAATGGGACAAGAGAAATGCGTAAAGTCAGAGAGAGAAACAGTGAATGGAGGAAACAAAGAAGGAGTTGCATGAGTTGAAGGAGAAATTCCAGAAGGAACAGGAGTTGTGCAGATAGGAGAAGGAAGCGCAACAGGAACATGTACAACAGGGGGCACAACTTGTACAAATAGATGAAACTATGCTCGTACAGGTAGTATACTCATTAAAATAGTTGGCATCACGCAGAGAAGGTGAACCATTGTAGGAGTAGGAATTTGCTCAGGATATAGAGAAAGCACTTGAACAAATGGATACCAATATGGAGAAACAAGAGATAGATCAAGATATTGACCTCATGCCTTACCACCAAGAGGTCGACCCACCAGCTTCATCGCATTTGGAAGAGGAGTGATTCCCAAAATACCAAGGAGACACTGGAGATCCTTGGAGATCAACCAAAAGGAGAGATGCACAACATCTCATTCATTGAGTCTCAACACAGAGTTGTGCAATCTCGTAGAGTGTCGACTACGGAGGATCATACATATCTTATGCAGTTTGAGGAACGAGTGATCGTGTCTGACATGCACAAACATCCAACAACATTGGCCAATTCTACCAAAGCATAGGTTGTGGCCACTAGCTTGAGTTTTCACTTCCTCATAGCTGATAATGGGCAAATGGATAAGGAGCTATAGACGACTAAGCAAGGAGGAGAATTTGTTACAACATCCACCTGAGAAGAATTGAAGAAGGCAATACTAGATGAATTATAGTCCATTAACACAGTCATGCGGGCGTTGTATTCCAAGTTTGGTACCATGCATAAGGTAGTTTTCCATTTGAACGTGCATGTTGTTGTTGATTACATGCAAACATGGATAATGAGATACTATGTAGCCTCACTACACTTGCCTAAAATGATGAAGCCCAGAGTAGTCGAGCTGAAGCAACGTATCCGAAGTCAGATCAAAAACTATGAAGATATCCCATAGCTCATCACTATTCTACATGCTTCCCATGCATGGGTATTCAAGAGTATGGATGTCATCATGCATGCACATGTGATCCCATCTATTGGGACACTCATGCAGGTGAAGACAAACGCATAAGTTTAACAAGAGCTTGAATCGTACTTTCATGAGTTGATGCGCATAGCCACTAGCCTAGACTTGTTGATCCATGCATAAGTATGTTTTTGCTCCAGCTGCACCAAGAATATGATGTCCATGCTATCAGACGAGTTGGATAGAGGAGCCCAAGCAATGTGCTCAGATGCTATAGAGGCAAGAGTTCATTTCCAGAAATATTTCACCTTAGAGTACACCGACACCATCGCGGACTATTGAGCTTGGCATCATTTTGCTACTATCAACCACCATGAGGATGTCGAAGAGTTGGTCTTCCAATAGTTTTCTGAGTCATAGTGATATCTTGCATGGCTTGCTCAAGTCATTTTGTCTCACATGGGTACATTTCCATTGTAATGTAACATCTTGTCAAGTGCAAGTTCAAGTGTCGATAGTTGGATGTAACAGTCATAGAGTAGATGAAGAGTCATCATGGTAGTTGAACTTTCACAAAGGGGAATGTCAAGGGCCACCCGACCGTTTGCTACATATAGTCCATCATAACTCATTGTATAGGCTTTTGGTTATCCAAGCTTCCAATAGGAGTATCTTAGAGAAATCTTGGATAGTCTTGTAACAATCCTTGGCTTTTGCACTGTGCAAAGCTAGTATATCTCTTTGCAAGAGCAGACGACAATGATTGTAATGTTATTTTGTCGGAACTAGTGGTTGGACATGGATGTATTATATGACTAGAACTTACACTTCTTAATATAACAGAGCCATCATGTTTCATTCATATGTCATATTGTATTTCAACTATATTTTTTACTCTAAATGATATATGTATATGTTTTCTTAATGAATCTTTTTGTAATGTGTTGTTAGTTTAACCATCACTTTGGATTGCTAGCTTACTTGCCTTCCATGTTTTGATGCATCTTTGCTCATGTGTTACCTTCTTAACTCTATGTTTTCACAGGTTTCCAAAGGGTGCATTAACCTCACCCTCTCTGTGTTAGAACCGCTCATGCACCTTCCTTCACTTACTACATATGTCACACCCTTGCAACCAACAGGGACATCTTACTTACTTCTGTGCGAAGCCATAGTCAAGGCGATATTGTACGACCCACTACTGGGACTCCTACACCAAATGGTCTGAGGTATAATTGGGATTTCTTACCAGGGAGATCCCCTAACATGTTGGTAGGTCCAACACCATAGAAAACATAACATATATACATGCCTACATGTATACCTATATAAACATCAACGTAATCATGATCACAACAAAATTTCTAGATATTATAAGGTCAAGGTTAAGAGAATTTCCTTTATTCATGCAACACATGTGAAATATTGAGAAGAACAGTTCCATGCATAGAGAAGGCATATGACTCCTCCAATCCATTCAACTGACCCTTCTTGATTACCTTTCCCATGATTGTTATGTCATCGTCCTTTTACCACAATGGACCCAACTGGTCTAACCGACTATCATAGTCTTACCTTCCTCTGCACTTACCCATGCACAGAGCTTCATCTAAACCTTACATTACCTTTCGAGTACCGCACAACTCTCCCCAAGATCCATCAACTTTTTCTCTTTCCCAACCAATTCCCCATTCTCAAAACATAAAAGGCAAGAATGGAAACAACAACAACAAGAAAACCATGAAAGCCAATAAAAACATGACTCTACAAATGAAGTGGTATGGCCATACTCTAGATATAAATAAAGTTGCAAATCAAGTGCAAGAAAATAAAAAAATATGAAAAGTGCAAGACTAAAAATTAAAACCATGACTCAATCCCCATGGTTCCCAGGGAAACTCAACCTGAGCCTTCTTATAGATTTCATGGAAACCTCTATAACCATTGAACTCCCTGCATCATGTTGTCATTAAAACATAACTATTAGTGCATAAATAAACATAACAATACACCAGTTACCTCATTTTGTTGTGGCAAGCACATTTCTTTCTGCTCAATGCATCCACGCCATCTCTCAAGGGGCTCCAATCCTTTGACAAATCCACATGTAACTAAAGACTAGCTAATATACCTGTCAAGTAAATGTTCGTGAGTATAGCATGTATCCACATAATTTCAGACAAATAAAGGTTAAGAAGACTTCATATGTGCAAAGAGCTCATTAGTTTGGAATTCGGGTTTCCAACCATAGCCAAAGGAATTCTTGTCCTTGAACTCCATCCTTTTACCTTTTTACTCTGATACAATTCGAGGTTTACTATGCATTGTCCCATCAACCAATTTTTAGTGATATAAAAACGTAAATTATTACATTGTGAGGCTAATACCAACATGCTTCTTGCAAATTCTCACACATGTCAACCACATGTTCCAAATATCAAGACAATCATATCTATCAATTGAAATCAACCCTTACCAAGACAAACCAACATGCCATAGTAAACTCATAGTCATTGGACATTATGCTACAACTATCACCTACTACACTCAAGTACCTATCAACTGTCTCAATACATATGTATTAGTACAATCATCTTAAAACAAGATTATTGGAACACATACTCATATTATGCAATTCATCAAATATTCAATGAACTTCTAAACAAACCAAGTTAAATGACTCAACTAGATCAAATATTAGGCACCAAACATTTGAAAACAAAATATATGACATAATCAAATAATCAAGCACAAGTTAGATGACATAAGCAAGTTCATATGTTAATGCATCTTAGGGGAGGCTCTCTTGTCTACACAATCAAGCTAGGTTAGCATGGTACAACTTCACAACATCAACTCAAATATAAATCATGATATCCATAATAGCAACTAACTAACATGTTCACATCGTAAACTCATAAGAATTTTGCGTTCATGCACAAAAATCACATATGATCTAGATTACTATGACACTATATCACAAGTATGTCAGCTCATACATGAATATCACAACCATAACCATTTGCATAGGTCAAACTAGGTTAACAATACATATAACATCATGATCTTCAATGCAATGAACATAACCATCACGTATATGACCAATCCAAATCACGAAATCAAGATCTTAATGAAATAACCCTAATCATCAAGTTAATTGCATATAATGACAATAAGCTATATATCATGCTCATCAGCAACATATAACCTAATCACCAAGTGAACTATCATATAACAACAACATGTTAACCTATAACATACTCATCAACAAAATATAACATAATCATTAGGTTATCTAACCTAACCAACAATAGCAATGCTTACAGCCATATGTTACTATCATTCTTGACTCTCCAACCCATGTGCATATTACTATACTAATCAACTATCATCTATCATGTTTGTGGTCGTAGCATCAAAAGACATGTATATAAACCTAGTCTATGTTACCCTAATGCATATAACAATCCTTAACCTACACACCTGCATTCCCAACATATAAACCTGTATGACAACGTGCTCTCACCTCGAGGTCTAATGCTACCACTTCACTTTGATGATTTTCATCTCCTACTTTACCTCATTCAACACATTAGCATAATAACAAACCAATAGCACCATGATGACCTAAATTGCATACAATGTCTTCACAAGGCATGTTTGCCCTACTATTAAAACTATAGCCAAGACCATACATCTATAACAATTGTATATAGACATATAACAAATGAGTACCAAACCATACACACATCATTCTAGCTAGGGTCCAATCATCAATTCGTGGCCATATCAAGTACACAAGCCACGACATCATGCATGGAAACAACCATTACTCCATTGTACACACTACCACACGCAACCAAAAGTGTACATATGCAAAGCCAAATCAACTACACACACATAGATGCATGTTCTCGAGCATAAGAGATCAATTCTTATAATCAACCTACAAGGTTGATACATGTAATCAAGCCTACAAGAATGTAACCTAACGTACAAGGATGCAAGTATGCAATATATAATCAACATGTAAGTGACATATAATCCATATGCAACCAGTCGTATACTCATGACAAATTCATTCCACAAAATCAATCATCAATGATCAAATTCTCCATGATAACCATACTACAACCCTAATCAATCGTCAAGAAAATGCAAGAAGCACATGAAATACAAGTGTTGAAGACACATTTTCAATTGGCATGCATGCATGACTAACACATTCAAACTATCCAATCTAAGAATTGAACCCTACTCTGATACCACTCTGTAGTATCATATATGACCCAAAGAAAGTGCAACCTACTCTGATACCACTTTGTAACACCCTCATCCCACATCCACCCAGGTAACCATGCCAACCATGGTAAACAAGAGATAAGAGGTTACTATTATTATATTCTACCTCCTAGGTAACCTTAATGAATTGGAATCGACAAAACATCACACGCAGTCATCCAACATCATCAACAAAACCCTCAAATGACAAGTCAGCCACTCAGAAAGCCTGTTCTTGGGTGCCACTATTGTTCTAGACCTCTAAGGCCATAGTGACTCTCATGCTATGAGAAACAAAGCATCTAGAGACCTAAAGTCGCTCTCATAGGCTTCCCTACTAGTGACTATGGAGTAAATTTTCCAGTTTTGTACCAACACCCCTTAGATTTAAGCCACTTTTTCAGGCCGAGAACCCACGCCACTACTCAGAATGGACTAAAAGCTCAGAATATAGTAAAGCACAAGGGAACAATGAAACAAAAGAAATAAACTCAACAAGAGCTTAACCAGACCCCTACTAGATATGACAACCATTTCGTCAAACATATCATCGACATGAAACCTACATGTGTAAACAATAGAATTAAGTGTAGGGATGTCATAATTATCTGAGAATCTCTATAAACCATTGTTCCATCATGTCATTTTCTCCATATTCATCTATTAGGTCATAGACACATTATCCATTCATGTATAAGTACAAACATGCTAAGAGCCATACACAGCTGTTGTCATAAAATGTCCATATAACCAGCATAATAGGAACATAAATACCATAAACATATCAGCCATTAAAATCCACATATGCATCAATACATTTTCACATGGATATAAAGAGAAAAGGTTTCTCATGAATGAATACAATGAACAACCAAAGATGGGACTACCACATTCCACCCGACCATAGAATGGATGAGCCAAATCCCTCTTCAACCATTCACCCTCATACCATATTCCAAGCATGAATGTGGGACTCAAACCAAAGAACTCAACCATGGCATATCGAGGCTAGACCACCTCACCCTCGTCAATAGACTAGGATTTATTGTAATCCATCTTGGATCACCAGGGCAACATAATACACACATCATAACTCGCTTTACCGTGATCTTCATTCGATCACTAGGCCAAACAAGCATGGATTCCATCGCATTTTCTTACCTACACTCTAAGGAATTTTCGTGTCTCCTAGTCTCTCAGGCTTTACCGCAATCCAAACCTGGATCAATAGGCCCTAAACCGATACCCACTCTCATTGATTTACTGCATGTTCCAAACCTGGGATTACTAGGACCAATGGAGATCAAATCAACTCTAGGCTTTACCGTATATCTTGCCATTCACCATCAAGGATTTCTAGGCCATTTGAGGCAACACAAAATCTTGCTTTACCACAACCCACAATCTAGTTCAAGGGTTTCTAGGCCATGTGTTCATCATTTCAGAGAACCACCTCACTCAACCTCGAATCCATCCAGCAATCAAGCTCAACCACACAGAGAACCCCATGACACCATCGCTATCCAGAAATGGCAAGGCTAGGCCGTAAAACATTGTTACACCTCAGAAAACCCATGCCATGATATAAAACAACAATATGCAATACCATGCATGCCAATTCTATCAAGGAAAATACACATGCAAGTATATACCTACAATGAAGCTTGTTGCAGCTGCTTGATCTTGTATTTCCCTACTTGATCCTTACTTCCTCTTGCCTTCTATTCCTTCTTGCTCCAATCCCAAACTGCTCTAAGAAAATTCTAAGTGTCCAAGAGTATGAGAGAGAGAGAGAGAATAATGAAATAGATCCAAAACTAAACTGATCAAGCCTTGCCCACTGATCCTCAAAAGCCCTTTTACCAATGAGGACTCTATTGTCTCCATTTTCCATTATTTTCCTTCAATTTCCTTTTCAAATGCAACCTGTTACCTTTCACCTTTCTTTTCTCCTAATTTCCATTATTTTCATAAATAATTGTGCCAAAATACCTTTTTTCCTCATAATGCCTTTGCCTTTGACTTTTCCAATTTCCTTAGCCATAAACAACCAAATGAACACCCACTAAGATGTCTTGTCCACCATTCAGCTTGGAATACATGTCCCATCATCTATGGTATTTATATACTTTTACATGGAATTTTCACGAGGGGTTTTACAAACCTAATGGAATAGGGAAAAAACAATCACGTGTTTGTGAGAGTGAAGAAACCACCAAGATTTCCTTGGGGACAAAACATAGGTATTTTTCTCACTAATGAATCACCTTAAGAAGTGATTCCTTCTATATAGCATTAGATTATCCACTGAAGAAACATCTTGTTGCGTGGATTCTTATCTATTGACAGTGAATTGATAATTCTCTATTATATGGTATCGTGATAAGGATGTTAATCTTAACTATAAGTCTCAAATACTAAGAGGAAATCTACATAGTTTTTGTGTGAAGGTGTTGCATCCTTATAACATCCTTTTCAACTAAAAACATAGTTTTTTTTCCTTTCGAGAAATCACTCCACCTCAAGCACTATAATCTAGCTTAGGGGTGATAAATGCAAGTGAAAACAGGTTGCAACTATATATGGTTGGGTGGAGATTCATAATCCTGGACTGAGTTACCCAAACATTCATAAGTGTTTCTAATGTATTGTTTATGTTAATGAATGTTCCTTGTATTTATGGTTTGGAATGATTTTATTAATACATGAGGCATGATTGTCTTGTACATACTTATGGAATTGAATGGTATATCATGTTATTGTTTTAAGGGTGTTGGTATATCATGTAAGAATACTAGTTTGTTACAACACTATTAGCATGAGAATTCTTCTTCTTTATTGAAATATGTTAATTATGTTGATTTAAATCATGTGTTGCCTTGCTGTGTAGCAAGGTAGCAATATGGAGGATTTATTGATTTATCCTCATTTACCTGTTGCTTATATAAGATCCTTCTTCAAACCTTCAATGATGCATTCCTTGGTGTTAGGTATGGACATTCGTTTTATTAAGGGCTCAATTTAATACATTTTCATCTAGTTTTATGTGAGGAACAACCTCATGAGCTTCAATGAATTGGTTTAAAATTTATGTATTCCATACAAAGATTCACCCTTGTGATGCACTTGTTAAGATTGAAGTCACAAGGGTGAGTGTGTTATCTTTGTGTGGATATGGCATGGAAAAATCTATGCTTAAATGATTGGTTTTAGCCATGGTGATCAATTTTCTTAGTACTCCATAATGGGTATCCATATATTGGGAAATTTTGTGGTCAAGTTGCCTAGAATTCCTATTCAACTGAATGAGATGATTACAAGCTTGTGCTATCACTAGTTAAGTGACGGTGCTTATAGACGATGCTTGTAATTTAATTGAGCGAGATAATTCCTTGTTTATTTGAGTAGTGTTGATTCCTTTGTAGCCTCTTCGTCATAATTTTAAGCTTGTCATGTTGATTGGACCTTCAAGGGTTTCCTTTGGATATATGGACTAAGATTGACCTATTTCCATAAGTTATTAAGGAATCAAGGAGACTACAAGTTTTGAATGGCTTAATGTGGAAGTCCTTGTTTCATGTTTTTATTTTTGCCATAAAAAAACCTTCAAGGATGATCTATTCATAGGCTTAGAAGGAATACCAGTAGTGTGAGCTTCGCATAGCCATAATAAATGATGTTTGAGACTTGGCATGGGTGTAGGTATTTACGGAACCACCATGGTTGAATCCCTTTGCAAATGTCTTAGGCGGAGGCCTTATATCATTCCCTTAACTTTTATCCTTATCCATGGTGAAGGAGGGATGTACCTGTAGGTTTTAACCCTGTACAGAAATTACCTACATATGAATTCTTAAACAAAGAAAATAAACAATGCGAGAGCATAACCCATAAAACACATATGCACAGAGATTTTTCCCTAGATCCCAAAACCGGGACTACCAGCTTGATT
This sequence comes from Pinus tabuliformis, assembly GCA_031772625.1. NCBI lineage: Eukaryota > Viridiplantae > Streptophyta > Pinopsida > Pinales > Pinaceae > Pinus > Pinus tabuliformis. Next base: position 83,879,583 of record CM062811.1, on the reverse strand, counting down.
TTTCATTATGTTCCTTTCAATGTTACAATACATATTTATACATGCCGAAGCATCCAATACCATGGACCAAAAACCATCGCGTCCAATATCATGGACCAAAAACCATCGCGTCCAAAAAACATGTGCAAAAATCATGCACAAAACCATATGTGGGTCCGCCCAGCCTAACATATGGTCCAAAACCAAAATTTTCCAGGGCGCTGCCCCGGACCCAATAAAGTGGGGTTACGGGTTCCCTTCAAACCCCCTATTAACTACGTGGAAAGAATATAACACAACCCAAAAATCTCCCACTTGTTGTTTTCTTTCCACAGGGGGCCACAGGAGAGCTTAGTCATTTTTTCAGCCCTGAGATTCCCATTGCTTCTCTACACCAAGAGAACTTCTCAGAGCTCATAGATTTTGTCAATGCATCTGCAGTATTCTTCAAAGTGTCCACCTTTACCAGCAGCACCTTTTTGTCTTCTATCATATCCCTCACAAAGTGATACTGAACATCAATGTGCTTTGTCTTTGAATGATAAGCAGGGTTCTTTGCCAATAAAATTGCACTTTGGCTGTCACAATCCATTCTTATAGCTCCCTGTACTAACCCCATACTTGAACACAATCTCTGCAACCAAACTGCTTCCTTGCTTGCATGAGTGGATGCCATGTATTCTGCCTTTGTAGTTGATAGTACCACTACAGATTGTTTCTTACTCATCCAACTGACTGCACCTCCAAATAGGTTAAACACATACCCACTTGTAGATCTTCTCTGATCCAGATCTCCAGCCCAGTATGCATCAACAAAGCCATGAATATCCAACACTCTGTCCAATCCTGGTCTTCCTTGGTAGCACAAACCATAATCACTAGTGCCACGCAAATACATGAAAACCCGCTTCACTGCTGTCCAGTGCTCCTTCCCAGGTTTTGACATAAACCTGCTCAATACTCCCACTGCATGTGCAATGTCTGGTCTAGTACAGACCATTGCATACATCAGGCTACCCACTGCACTTGCATATGGAACACGGGACATGTCCTCTTCCTCTTCTTGTGTCTTGGGACACTATTCAGCAGATAACCTCACACCTACAGCAATAGGAACCTTCATCGGTTTACTATCCCGCATATTAAACCTCTGGAGTATTGTCTCTACATACTTCCTCTGGTTTAACCAGAGCTTCCTCTTTGACCGATCTCTTTTAATTTCCATGCCCAAAATATAGTTTGCAGCACCAAGATCTTTCATGTCGAATTTGGAGGATAATTGGGTCTTCAAATCTTGGATAATTTCTTTGTCATTTCCAACCAGCAACATATCATCCACATACAAGACCAAATAAATAATACGGTCACCAATTAATTTAAAATACACACAATGATCTGCTTTGCTTCTGGTGAAGCCAAGTCCCCGTATAAATGTATCAAATTTCTGATACCACATCCTTGGTGACTGTTTTAACCCATACAGAGACTTCTTTAACTTGCATACCAGTTCTTTCTTACCCTTCACCGCAAAACCTTCAGGTTGCTACATGTAGATTTCCTCTTCCAAATCCCCATGAAGAAATGTTGTCTTCACATTCATCTGTTCTACCTCAAAATCAAAAGCAGCAGCAATAGATAAAAGTAATCTAATAGAAGTTACCTTGGCAACAGGAGAAAAAATATCACCAAAATCAATTCTCGACACTTGGGAATAACCTTTTGCTACCAATCGAGCTTTGTATTTCTCCACCTTTCCTTCTACATTTGTCTTCTTCTTGAACACCCATTTGCTGCCAATGGGTTTCCTTCCAGCCGGCAACTCCACCAGATCCCAAGCCTCATTTTTGTGCAAAGATGCCATTTCATCGACCATGGCCTCTTTCTAGAGTTTTCCATCCTCTGAATCCACTGCTTCCTTCACAGTTCTGGGATCATTATCAGTAACAGACAAAGCAAAATTTGAACTGAAAGCAGATGGACTATACCTTTCTGGCTGCCTTTCTTCTCGAACTGATCTTCTCACAGCTGGAGTTTGTGGCTCTTCATCTTCTGATTCCTCCTCTGCTGCAGAGTCTGATTATTCCTCCTTTGGCTCAAACTCTATCTTCTTAGGTTCCTTTGGTTGGACTTCATGTTGAATAACATCTTTTACCTCTCTGAACAACACATCTCGGTTGTACACAACCTTCCGTGTGACTAGGTTCCAAAGCTTATAACCCTTTAAACCATCCTTATATCCGATAAAGATGCACTTTTCAGGTTTACTATCCAACTTGGTTCGTTTCTCCTTTGGAACATGTACATATGCATCACATCCAAATACCCTTAGATGTGAAAGACAGGGTTTCTTACCAGTCCATACTTCTTGTGGAGTCTTATCCTCCAACACTTATGAAGGTGATCACTTGATCAGGTAACATGCAGTATCCACCGCCTCTGCCCAGAATTCCTGTCCTAACCTGGCACCACTGAGCATGCTTCTTGCCCTTTCCATCAACATCTCGTTCATTCTTTCTGTGACTCCATTTTACTGAGGTGTATATGGAGTAGTCTTCTGCCGTGCTATACCACACTTCTTACAAAATTCTTCAAATTCCTTGCTGCAAAATTCTCCACCATTATCTGTCCTCAGCACCTTTATCTTCTTCTCTGTCTGATTTTCCACCAGAGCCTTAAATTCTTTAAACCTGTCAAAGACTTCAGATTTCTTCTTAAGAAAATATATCCATGTATTCCTTGAGAAGTCATCTATGAATGATACATAGTACACAGACTTACCCAGTGATGGAACCTTCATAGGTCCAAACACATCACTGTGCACAAGCTCTAATATCTGTTTCGTCCTCTTACCATCAGAGGGGAAACTCACCCAATTCTGCTTCCCATATACACAATTTTCACAGAAATCAAAATCCAGAGAGCTATTATTCATACCTTCTACCATACCTTTACCATGAAGTATTCGAAGGCCCTTCTCTCCAATATGTCCAAGCCTTTGATGCCGCAACATGGTCTTCTCTCTAGAGACCACTAGATTCTCTACTCCATTTTCAGGAACCATAGAACTATTGCACCCATCAACAACAGTGCTACCTTGCAGCTTGTACAGAGTTCCAATCCAAACTCCCCGCATTAATATCAGTGCTCCTCAAACCATCTTGCAGGTATCTTTCTTGAACACCGTCTTTACACCTGCATCATCCAACTTGCTTATAGAAATAAGATTTCTGGCCAATGCAGGAATATGTAGAACACCCGGAAGTGTTCTAACCCTTCCACCTTGCAACTTCAACTTTACTTTTCCCCGACCAATGATTCTAGCCTTCCTATCATCTCCTAAGAAGACATCACCACCATCGTATTTCTCATACTCGCCACTCTCTATGGGGAGTGAAGTGAAAGGATGCACCTGAGTCAATCAACCATGCCTCATGATCTACATGTGTACTTGAAGAAGCCAAGTACACATCCCCACCTTCATCTGAGGTGGTTTTCGCCTCTGCAGAAGGAGCATCATTAGATCCCTTTTCTTTATCAGGAGTTTTAGATTTACAATCCCTTCTGAAGTGCCCTTCCTTTCCGCATTTCCAGCACACCACCTTTGTAGGTTTTCTTGGAGATTTAGATCTCCCTCTAGATTTAGATCTCCCACTCGATGACTTATTTTTGTTTCTGTTCTGGGACTGTCCTCGTACAGACAAGGCATCACCATTCTGGTTGTCCATATTTTTCCGTCTCATCTCCTCCGTCAGCAAGGCTGAGACTATTTCATCAAACTGCAAAGCAGTTTCATTGCTACCTATTGCAATAACCAGACTATCCCACGAATTTGGTAGAGAACACAACAGACTGATGCACTTATCTTCATCTGAAATTTTAATATCAACAGATAATAACTGACTTACCACAGTATTAAACGCATTCAGATGCTCTATCACCGAGTCTCCATCTTTCATCCTCAGGTTATACAGCTTTTTCTGCAGGAACAGTTTATTCACCAGAGACTTAGATTGGTACAAAGTCCCTAACTTGACCCACAAAGCCTTTGTCGTAGCTTCCCCATATACATTCAGCAATACTGAATCCGAGACACACAATCGTATTGTGCTCTTTGCCTTCCGATCCAACTTCTTCCATTCTTCATCGGTCACTCCTGATGGTTTAGTACCCAGATCTACCGCGATCCACTGATCTTTATCCACCAACAGATCCTCCATCTTGAGTTTCCACAACTCAAAATTCTGACCATTGAACTTCTCAATCTCTATCTTTCCACTGCTCACCATCTTCTTTCACCACCGGAATCGATCTCGTAGATCTCCCACTGAACAGGGTCTACCACAGGCCTGAGCGAAACCCATCAGCAACAAAGGCGGCCCCTTGAAGCCAAAACAGCTCTGATACCAAAATGTAGGTTTTAACCCTGTACAGAAATTACCTGCATACGAATTCTTAAACAAAGAAAATAAAAAATGCGAGAGCATAACCCATAAAACACATATGCACAGAGATTTTTCCCTGGATCCCAAAACTGGGACTACCAGCTTGATTTTTCATTATGTTCCTTTCAATGTTACAATACATATTTATACATGCCGAAGCATCCAATACCATGGACCGAAAACCATCGCGTCCAATACCATGGACCGAAAACCATCGCGTCAAAAAAACATGTGCGAAAATCATGCGCAAAACCATAGGTGGGTCCGCCCAACCTAACATATGGTCCAAAACCAAAATTTTCTGGGGCGCTACCCCAGACACCATAAAGTGGGGTTACGGGTGCCCTTCAAACCCCCTATTAACTACGTGGAAAGAATATAACACAACGCAACAGTACCAAGCCGAGTAAGGGCTAGCTTCAAGGACAGATTCATAGCCATAATATTATAGAATAACTTAATGTAAGTCTAGTATAATGAGCGGCCAAGATTAAGCGATGGAGGTTATCGAAAATTACAAAAGGGTCGAGGATGATGTAAGCTCGGAGGGGTCGCATCTTGGAAGTCCATAGAAAGTCACTCGAAGGAAGGAGTCAGGTTGACAAGGACTGGGCTAAGTTGGCAAGGTCATTAGTTTGATGTTAGTGAGGACCAATTGGAAGCATTGGTAGTATTCGGGGGAGGTCCTGCTAGGGAATGTAAGCCTATAGGCTATTACCCAGAAGTATAGAGAGGGGTGCATGCTTAAGTAAGTGGGGTGATATTAGCCTAGGATGTGGCGGCATACACACAAACTTGATAGCTTAATCATTTGTGTAGATGTATGGAACCACCAACGGGTCAACCCATAAGGTCAGTCATAGAGAAAAAAATTAAGCACATAAATGAAATGGGTCGGATAACGGGACCCAGGATACGGGAAGTTTTTCATATATAATGGCCTATAGGGTGGTCGGCGATATATATAAATATATCATCATGCATATATGTATAAGGTTGTAATTTAATGCAATGCGCATGGTCGTGGAATCCTAACCGATGAATAGTTCAGAAACCATGAACTATTTTACTTACAACACTAGGAGGCCACACAGGGGGTATAGCCATGTGGCTAAGATGATGATGCGACGCTCTATAATTCGCCAAAATTGAAATGATCACACCTCTTAACGTGAAGGTAAGATTGAAGTAAAGTTTTGTATCACCACAATCATCTTAGAGAGACAAACACAATGGTGATGTCAAAATCAATATTTATGTGAGTTGAAGAGATTGAACTTTTTAGACCCCATTTCCATATTGACACCTTGCATCTTGGGTTAGTGTAGTAACCACCCCCTCTTAATCGATGTTATGGTGATAATTGGCGGGGGCTATTACAATAACATAATAGTATGAGGTTTTGGAAATTCATCAAAAGGTTTCAGCTCATCACTCCATTGATAGATAGTGAACATTGTCATGGGTAATGTTGAAACCACCTACACATTTAATAAGAGTTTGATCATAGGAATGCCATGGCTTCGAGGTTTTATAGTCATTATCTCTCTAACATAGTCACATATATAAGTAGCCTATAATAATGAGTATATATGAATTTCATTGTTTAGAGAGCATTTTCATTTCATTACATTGTTATTTTAGACCTAAGTGATCTCACAATTGGATACTATTGAGTGTCAATATCATATATCCCTTTATGATGGATTTCTTCGTAAGTAGATCATGGCACATTATTCTTCTTATTCTTTTTCTTTTTTCACTGAATGTTGTAAGGAAAAAAATTACAAGACTTAACATACATTTTACATTGTAATTTCAATTTTTATGTATAAAAATATTAGCAATCCAAATTTATAATCATCAATCATATATTTAAAATATATTTTGTATACAAGATAACAAATTTTAACATGGGATCACAAACATGTCAATATATCATCATTTGAAATAACTAAAAGATCATATTTAAATACTTCAATACAAAATAAACTTTTAGATTGTCTAAGGGTTGAGATAATTAGTCTCAAAATTCTAAAAACTACTTTTCAATAAGATTCTATCATTGGGATCTTACTACCACCCAATTTTTAGTGATGAAAACCACATTTAAAGTGGAATATTTTCCAATTAATTGAAACATATCCCAAAGGATTATCATAGATCATATTCTCGATTTATTAACCCTAGTGTAATGGAGACTCCTAGACTTAAAACACTACCAAATATCATTTGAAATCTAGCATTGAGGGTTCTTACTACTACCTTCAACATTCATGATCCCAATCACCCAAGATTCTAATAACCCCATCAACAAAAATCTTACTACTTCCATTAGTTGGTCATCAAAATCACAATAAACATTGTCATCCTATTCTGGAAGAAAAAAAAAGAACTACCTCTTTATAGTTATTAATGTTTGAAAGCATACAATGCATGATGGAATCCTAAGAATTGTTCCCAAGAGAATGGTACAAAAATAAATGAATATTGATCTTAACTATTTTTCTTAACCAAATACATAATTCAAAATCACAAACACTATAATCATAAAATGGTAAAATATCATAGCATTTCATCATAAAACTATCAACATCAAGAATATACATGAAACCTCTTTTATAATGCATATCTTGTAACATTTTCAATGATTCAATTATTAAACTTCTCTCGTCTCATGTAAGAGCTAATTTTGCATCTCTTCTCAAGTGTGAAAAATACGATAATATTAAGTTACATCTCTTTTCCCTTTAAATATTAACTTTAAGATCGTTTTCACACACCCTTTTTCATTTCAAAAACTTCCTAATTTCTAAGCTGAAACATCTTCCTCTTAAGTGCATTTCCCCATTCTTCACCAAATTGCCAGCTAATACTAAGTTGATTCCTCGAAAATACTAAGACGATGATTACACCAACCACAAAAAATCTATACAGAAAACACATCCTAACATGAATTTTGTCAACAGAAAAACATGGACATCTAAGGCGTCTAACAATGCATCCAAACATATGATAGAGTTCCTGGATGTTCATCGAAAGATCATATTGATTAATCATCAATGGTAAATGTGGCATACCTGTCATCAGGTTTACGAGTGCTTCATGCAATATTATCATACATATTCAAAGCATAGCACACCAATATACATGTTCAGAAATAAATATTTCATGCAATATAAAAAAAGAAAATCGTCCTAGCATGCTAACCTTCTAATTACATGCAACATAAGTATTTCTCCTCACGAGTCATTGGGATATAAGTGTGAGGATGATAATGAACCCAGGACCGTTAGTTGTAGGTGCACATCTCGGAGTATGGATTTAACGATTCAATCCCTTTATCACTTCCGTCTGAATTTTAATTCTGATCGTATCTATTTCTTTAGCACAATCAAAAAAAAATCTCCATAGCGATATTATGTGAAGCAAAATGGATAGATGGTTCTCTATAACTACAGAACATTATATCGGATTAAATCATGAACCGTTTGCTTAGATTGCATTTAATCTTGAAGATCATATTTAAATTGAAAATAATTCTCAGATATAAACTGTTTAAAGATAATTCAATGATTTATTCAAATGTACGTGTATAAAATGGATGTCAAAAATAGAAGAACTATAAAACCCTTCCAATGGTCTTCAATGGCGTGCACTGTGCACATTGTATAGCATAGCAGATCACGGACTAACTATTGACTACATTTGATTCATAGCTAAATCTCAATATGCGGGGATATCATATGATGAAAGCAAATTTCCATTACAGACTATCGACTGGTCAATCTTCATCATCTGTATTCGCCATGCCAGCATCTTTCCCGCTGGTAGACACAATCTATGTGTTAATGGTGGAGCTGGAAGCCACGTCCCGTTTTACTGCATTCTCCAAGATCCAGGGATGATCTACATCATTCCAATCATCACGTTTAAACAATAATTTAGTACCTCGCCCATCCTCAACAAAGTTTGGACCATCTTAAACAAAGTAAAGAAAATAAAATCTCACTCAAGATTTGAATCATCACGTTTAAATAGTATTTAGTACCTCGCCCATCCTAAATAATGTTTGGATATCAAGAAACTGGAAAGAAAATAAAAACTCACGCAAGATTTGATCGCAAGAAAATCGGCGCGCGCTGTCCTTCTGCAGCATTCCAAGGACGAGTTCCTTTGCGGATTTCGATATGGAGGGCAAGAAGGGGTCACTCAGCTTTGGTTCTGTATTTTGTATTTGCTCATACATGACCGCCGCATCGTCCACTGCATAAAAAGGTGTCCTTCCGAAGAGGAGACGGTACAACACCGCTCCTGCGCTCCAAATGTCAATCTCGTACGAGTACACACTTCCGCCCAATATCTCTGGAGCAGAATATACCAATGTCTCCACGTTATCCATTATAATGACTGCATTTTGCCGACCTGCAAAATTAAATAATCCATCAATGTACTCCAAGGGACTGCAAAATTTACAAATAAATCTTCAAGAAAATTTCTGCAACGTACCATTCCAAATTGACCTATCAAAATTCCCAAGTTTAAAAACCCAGGAAGATGGGTTGGCATTCTTTGCAGTGTTTGTAATAAAAATACTCGATGGCTTTACGTCTCTGTGAATGATTTTCCATGAGTGGCAGTATCGAAGCGATTGGACAAGAGATTGGATAATTCGGGCTGCTAGTCTCTCAGGAACGGCACCATAGGAGTCAATAAAACGCTGGAGATCCTTCCCATCACACAGCTCTGAAATCATGTACACATTCTTTGACGAGCCATATTTCCCCACCCTTTCCTGCAGGAAGTGGGCTATGGGCTTCAAGATTCCTGGGTGTCCCCCGGGTAGACGAGTTTGCAATATATTCATTTCATTCAATGCATTATTGGTCGCCGGCATCTTTTTACACGCGAATTGCTCTCCTGTTGTCCTGTCAATGCATTTGTGTACCACTCCCAACCGTCCTTTACCAATCTCCTCCCGAAATTCATAAAGCATCTCGACGAGAGATTCATCTTCATCCCGTCTGCTCCAACAATGGCACAAAATATTTATAGCTTGCAGCATGGCTTCAACGTCCTTCAAACGATTGATGATAAAAATTTAACACCACGGTCTGTCGATCGGAGCAGTTTTTCGAATCTAATCGCGAACCAGTAAGGAGGAGCGCTCAGAATGCGAAGCAGAAGCAGAAGCAGAATGCGATTGCGAGGAAACAATGTAACCAGCGGTACCTATTTATAACATTTCTTACTATTACTGTGGTTATAAAACTCTTATTTGAGTACTACCGGAAAGAACGATGTTCAAAGATAATTTGGGATAACGTATGAGTCGAGAAATGGATCCGTTCGGATGTGGTGAAGCCTCTACTATTCATAGAAAGGGTTATACGTGGTATTTCATTGTGGCGATGGGTGTCTCTACCTGTATCTCATTTTTTTCCGGGAGAAAAAAAATGCTAACCTATATATATATATATATATATATATATATAAAAGGAGAGCACAGGTTATAGATTTTTAAGAAAGAGTACAGGTTACATATTTTTATCTTCTGTTCAGTATTAAGATCTGTTATGCAATTCCAAGAGGATTCATAATCTAAAAAAATCATAAAAAGTAGTCCTCAGAAAGATATTAAAACTTTCGAAAACTTGTTATTTATGATTAACCATTTCAAATCGGTATGTAGTCTCGATCTCTGGAAGATAACTGGGGCTTAGAAATGGAAATACTGCATGTGTTAATGGTGGAATCATGTTTGTATGCAGCATAACAAAATGACTCTTATAGCTGTCTTTACCTTTTCATTTAAAAGATATCTTTGATGTGATTCTGCTCCATATCGATGTGACTGTATGTGATTTGTTGAAAACCACTTTGAGTGAAAGTATGAGCTTCATCCAATTTGTTAAGAATGGAAAATGCAATAAAGAGAGTCCCTTAACCCAGTCAATGGTGTACCTAGAGTTCCACAATACTTGTAATTAGTTGATGTTGAGTCATTTTGAAATGGAAAAAGCACCCTATAAAGTGTATTATAAACTTTATATTATAAAGTGTCTTGTTGTTGTTGGTGCTCCTGCCTCCTCCCTCTCCTCCCTCTCACAGAAATGATACTAAGTGTCTAGTTCAAAAATAATAAAAACACCCCAACGTCAGCAAGTACCATAGAAAAAACCAACTAAAAACCTTGGCTACAAATCTCGTGGTCTGATTGGAGGTGTAAGGGACATCTCCTCAAGCGCACGTGGAAGTTCTTCCTGAATTTCCCTTGGAGTTTCAGTCATCCACCTTCAAACTTAACTATCCTTGAAAAACAACCGGATTGCTAAATTTGCCTGGAAAATATGAAAACTTCACTTACCGGAAACAAAGGAAATTTAACACTGCTATTGAAAAACTTCTCAGTTCTGCCTTTTCCACAGTCCTCTACCTCTGTAAGGGAATCGAAAGAAAAAACAAGTTGCACCTTATAATTTCTCGGGTCCGAAGTCTGAATTAACCCTTGGATACTTTTTCAACATGACTATCGTTGGATCGTGGTCTCCACAATGGACGGTTATGATTTCCGGACTTCTACGGAATTAAGCCATAATTGAATTGTTCATCGGGTCTGAAAATTCTATTGAACACCATTCACTTTTCCATGCGATATCCGTTGGATCTCTCTCCTTTTCCATGCGATATCAGTTGGATCTCTCTCCTTTAATTGGACGGCCTAAATCAACTGCACTATTAACCCAATTTGATAAAATATCACATTTGGTTTTGCACTAAATCTTGACATTGATTTGCATGTGACTACTGTAGATCTAACAGTTCTGTCGATCAGATGACTCAAGGCTTCTTTCTTAGGCTCTCTCGTTCTTTATCGAGTTTTCCTCCATTCCGCCAAGTTTTTCCCTTCCGCCAAGTTTAGACTTTGTTAAACCATATTTTCTTTAAACATATCCCGATGATCCCATTACACAGAAATAAACAATCAATCATGATAAGACAAAGTTACATTATCAACCTTGAATTCTAAAGGCCAACTGTAAATTAACAATACATGGAAATGTTTTGAAGGAATCGAAACCTTTGAGATTTAACCTTTCATGCAAAAAATACACAGAGATATAGAGATCATCCAATTCTTTTACAATCTAATTCTGCATAACCAAATCCAGCCAAATCCTCTTATAATAGTTCAAAACATACATAAATACTTTACATCCAACAATTCGATTCTCAATCAATAGATCGAATCTATCTAATCTTAGATGAATACCTAAGCTGCTCTATTCTCCTCGACAATCTCAACTAAGTCTAAACTACTTGAACTAATTACAAAATCGTTCAAATACCTATATTCTAGGTCAATTACTATCTAGAAAACTTTCTAAACTGACAGCTAAAGGATCCCACTCCTTTGCCTATAATTTTTTTTTGGATTTTTTGGAATAAAATGAAGTTTTTTGTCTTTAAGCCTCATGCTCCTACATCAGACTCCTCAAGACAAAATTCTTCATGGGCTCCTGTCCATGGGCTCTTCTACAGAACAACCCAACTTCTATAACATGGTTTCTGTCACCCAGGTAGCATCAGCAATTGGTTGATCTTTCCACTTGAACAAGTACTGAAAATACTCATGTCCCCTTATCTTCTTAAACACTCTTTTATCCAATATATTCTCTGGTTGCAATGTCTTTGTTGCAAGTAACTGTTTTACCCAATCCACCTCATGTTCTTCCTTTTCTTCTGTTGTGTCATTTGTCTGTTCCTTTTCAAACCTATACAAATAAGAAACATTGAAATTTAGAGATATTCCAATACCATGGGGTAACTCAATTTCATATGCATTTGTAGAAAATTTCCTTAAAACTCTGCATGGTCCTATCTTCTTGAATTTTAATTTGTTATACTCCCTTTTTGGAAATCTTTCCTTCCTTAGGTGTGCCGAAACCAATCTCCAACCTCAAAATTTACTTCTCTCTTCCTCAAATCTTCTATGTTCTTGGACTTTGTGTTTTTGTTCTGTAGTTTTTGTTTTGCGTATTCATGAACTGCTTGAATCTCTGAAGCAAAATCTTCTCCTAGAGCACTCCTCATTTCAGCTTTACCCAAATCTCTCAATTTAGTCACTCCTATTGGGTGCATTCCATAAACTATATGGAATGGACTTTGCCCTGTACTCCTGTTAGGAGAATCATTATAAGCATACTTAGCCTGTGCCAAAACTTGATCCCACTATTTTGGATGTTCATGTGGAAGGCTTCTCGAAAGATTACCCAAGATTTTGTTCACAACTTCAGTCTACCCATTAGTGTGAGGATGATATGTAGAACTGAGACTTAGTTTAGTGCATAGCTTCTTCCATAAAGTCCTCCAAAAATGACCAATAAATATGGTATCTCTGTATGAAACAATGCTCTTGGGTAACCCATGCAACCTTACAATTTCCTTAAAAAACAAGTTAGAAACATGAGTAGCATCATTGGTTTTATAACATGGAATAAAATTTTCCATTTTTGAAAATCTACCAACTACTACATAAATTGAATCATGTCCCCTTTGAGTTTTTGGCAAACCCAAAACAAAGTCCATACTTACCATACCCCAAGGCCTATCTGGAATAGGTAATGGAACATACAAACTTGTGTCTTGGCTGCTTCCTTTTGCATACTGACAGAATTTACAATTCTTCACATACTTCTCTACTTCAGCTCTCATCTTAAGCCAGAAATAAAACCGGCTCAACTGCTCATAAGTCTTGTATGCACCAAAATGTTCTCCAAGTCCACCACTATGTTTTTCGTTGATCAAATTTTCTCTCATAGAACAATTTGGTATGCACAACTGATTTCTTTTAAATAACAGTGCTTCTTGCATGAAATAATCCAACCACTTCTGTTTGAAAAAAATAGGATTTCTACAAGCTTCAAAATCCTCTTTAAAATATAAGTCTTTCTCATATAATTCCTTAAGAAAATCAAAATCAAATACTTAAATTTGACTTTCTTGCACCAAAATTCTTTTTCTACTTAAGGCATCTGCTACTTTGTTTAATTGACCTGCTATATGTTTTAACACAAAATTAAAACTTTGAAGGTACTCTACCCATTTTGCATGCTTCTGGTTAAGGTTTGGCTATTGCATAATGTACTCTAATGAATGGTCTGAATACAGTATTAACTCCTTAGACATCAAGTAATGTCTCCACTTCTTCGAAGACTGCACCACTTCATAAAACTCCTTGTCATAAGAAGAATATTTCTTCTTTGAATCTTTCAACTTTTCACTAAAATAAGCTACAGATCTATCCTCCTAACTAAAAATATTTCCAATGGCTTCTCCGCTGGTGTCACACTTCACTTGAGAAGGTTTATTAAAATCAGGTAAAATCAAAATAGGTTTCTTAGTAATCTTTCTCTTCAATAGCTAGAAGTTCGTTTCTACTTCAAAAATCCAGTTAAATGGTTGTTTGTCCTTCTTTATAGTATAAATAATTGAAGCATTGATCTTACTAAAATTCCTTATGAATTTTCTATAAAAACCAGCAAGACCGTGAAAACTTCTTACCACAAAGATACATTTTGGTGAAGGCAACTCCATGATTACCTTGATATTCTTAGGATCCATCTTTAACCCCTAAGCAGAAACAAAAAAACCCAAATACACCAACTCCTCCTTCAAGAACGAACATTTCTTTAAATTTAACATTAACTTCTCTTGTTGTAGGCTCTGTAAGACATAATTTATATGTCTTACCTATTCCTCTTTTGATCTACTATAATCTAAGATATCATCCATATATAGTGTTACAAATTTACCTATAAATTCTTTCAAAAATTCATTCATGGGTCTCACAAACATACTGGGAGCCTTTGACAACCCAAAAGGCATTACAATCCATTCATATAATCCTTCATTTATCTTAAAAGCAGTTTTCCACTCATCCCCATCTCTAAATTTAATTCGATGATAACCACTTTTAAATATAATTTTGCAAAATATCTTGCTCCACTCAAACAATCCATCAAATCTTCAATTCTAGGTAAATGAAATTTGTACCTAATTGTAATCTTATTGATTGCTCTTGAATTAGTGCACATTCTACAGCCTCCATCCTTCTTTGGGCTCAACATTGTTCGCACTTCACAAGGACTTAAACTCTCTCTAATCAATCCCTTGTATAATAGTTCCTGAACCTGCTTATAGGATGACCCTGCACTCGACCCACCAACGTGCTACATGTCCTTTCAATTTTGTGACAACAAACTTCACCTTCTTTCCTTCTTCTGTCTCTTCATAATCAAAGAATTTCTCCATGTCATTAATCGAGTCTATCAATTCTCCAGGGCTTAAGGTTCTTGTATAAATTGAAACTTCAATTCCGGGCTTAGATGTGGATCTCAATACTGACTTAAAGAATCTCATTTTAGGAGTTACATCTATAAGCTCCTCATCTTTTGTAGCTCCAAATTCAGGTTCACTAACATCTCCAGCATGTACATCTCTTCCCATTTCCATTGCTTCCAATCTAGCTTGCGTCCATTGCGTAGATTCCAACACTTCATTTGCAATTGGTCTTCCTCTTCTTCAACCACCACCTCTTCCTCCAACTTTGAAAGCCATGTGGGACTTCTTTTTCTAATCCTTGAGATCTTTTTCAGTGTCAGTAGGCGGTTTTGATACCACAAATGGTGGTTTGGTTGCAGGTGTAAGGGATAGTCGTTCAAATCCTAAAACGATCTCCTCAAGCATAGGTGGAATTTCTTCTTGAATTTCCCTTCGAGTTTCAGTCATCCCCCTCCAAATTACTATCCTTCTAAAACACCCAAATTGCTAAATTTTCCAAAAAAAGAGCAGAACTTCACTTACTGGAACTGAAGGGAATTTAAGACTATTGTTGAAAAACTTCTTAGTTCCACCGTTTCCACAGTCCTCTACCTCTCTCACGGAACTGAAAGAAAAAACTAGCTCCAATAATTTCTCGGGTCCAAATTTTGGATTAACTTGTGGATACTTTTTCCACGCGACTATTGTTGGATCACGATCTCCACAATGGATGGTTACAATCTTCAGACTTCAACGGAATTAAGCCATAATTGAATTACTCATTGGGTCCGAAAATTTTATTAAACACCATTCACGTTTCCACGCAATATCTTTTGGATCTCGCTCCTCTAATTGGATGGCTTAAATCAACTGCACTATTAACCTAGTTTGATAAAATATCGCATCTGGTTTTGGGTTAAACCTTGACGTTGATTTGCATGCGAGTACTGTAGATTTAACAATTCTTTCGATAAGATGGCTCCAAGCCTATTTCTTAGGCTCTCTCAGCTTTAATTGGGCTTTTCTCCATTCTGCCAAGTATTTCCCTTTCACCAAGTTTAGACTGTGTTAAATCATATTTTCTTTAAGCATATCCCAATTAACCCAATACAAAACAATAAATATTCAATCGTGATAACACAAAGTTATATTATCAACCTCGAATTCTAAAGGCCAACTAGAAATTAATAATACACAGAAATTTTTCGAAGGAATCCAAACCTCCGAGATTTAACCTTTCATGAACAAAATATGCGGAGATACAAAGATAATCCCATTATTTTACAATCTAATTCTCCATAACCAAATCTAGCCAAATCCTCTTACAATAGTTCAAAACTTACATAAATACTTTACATCCAACAATCTGATCCTCAATCAATGGATCGAATCTATCTAATCCTAGATGAGTACCTAAACTGCTTGATTTTCTCCTCGAGAATCTCAACTAAGTCTAAACTGCTTGAATTAATTAAAAAATCATTCAAATTCCTATATTCTAGCTCATTTCCTATCTAAAATACTTTGTAAATTGACAACTAAAGGAACCTACTACTTTGCTTGTAAACTTTTTTCATATTTTTTGGAATAAAATGAAGCCTTTTATCTTTAAGTCTCATGCTCCTGCATCAAAATCCAATGCTTTTTCTTTTATGAGATTCTTGCCTACAAATCCAATGCTTGTGCCTTTCTTAGATTTTGTACTTTCCTTGGTCCAATTTCCCAATTCTATATCTAATTTCTGAAGTAAATATGTGATATGGCTGATTTGTGACAATTCTATTTTTATGGGTAGGTTTTCAGAGAATTTGAATATGACATACACTAAATTATTTAGTCCATGAATTCTAGACCATATATAACAGTATGCGAGTTAAGATTCTTTTAGGGAGTCTTTCTTTTCTTTTTGATTTCTTTAAATGTTTATAAATTCCATTAATATGGTTTATTATTTGTCTTTTAAATGTTTAATTCATTGGTTTTAAGATAGGAAATATTAGTTAAGTGGATTGATAAATTATATTAATATAGATCTATTTTAAGTATGGATATAATATGAGCATAGAGGGAGCAAGTTTTTTCATACAAAAACTTCTAAAATACAATATGTTACTTTTCATTATTTAAATTGTATTTTTGAATGCTATAGAGAGTGTGTAAATGACCAAATATAAGTCTTAACCATAAAAACTTAATTTTTTCATGGTATATACATAATTCTTTTAAGTAAATATATAATATATAGATAGTTGACATTAAAATATTTTACCAAACATGTACATCAACACATTTCTATAGTGCAAATTAAAATGTTTTTTTATTATTAATATATTTTTAAGTATATGTCAATATTAATTCATATTAAAATATTCTATTGATAACCCAAATTGAATATTTTTTAATATACAACAGAAAAATATTTTTGTTATATATATAGATATATATGAAGTTTATATCCACATAAATTAGTTAAAATAGATTTTCAAATAATTTATTTAAATCTATTGTTGAAATAATTTTGAAAAGTATAAGATTTAAATATTCTAGTCAAACATTTTCTTTATTTCTAATTACTTTATAACCCATTAATTTTTTTAATTATACTAGACATTATTTTTGACAAATTTACAAATCTCTCATACTGGGTTGTAGAATAAGCCTCTCAGCTCAATAATAATTTTTTAGACCAAATACCCAAATATATTTATATATCTAAATTATATGTTTTCACATCTTTTTATAGTTTTTTTTATTGGGTCTACCCTATTACATATATTTATACATATTACATGTACATTTGATTCTATTTTGGCTATATTATTGTACTCTACTACAAAGAGTTTTGTCATCAAAGTTTTGCAATTAATAGTGTTATATGTGAGAAAACCAAATAACATGTTTTCCTTATATGGTTACATTATTCTTGCCATTATTGAGAATGATTCATCCTGCCACATTCCATGGAAATTGATGATTTTTCCATCTTCTTCATCATGATGTTGATATTGATTTTCTTCTCTTCTATGAAATATTTCTTCCTAATGATAATGTTAATATGGTTTCACATTTGATGGTTTTTCCTCACTTTTCATACCCATTTTATCTTTCTTCTTTTTAGAGATAATGACCTCATCTATCCTTTTTGAGTGTTTTTTGTTTACTCTAGCCTTGAAAGTAATATCATCATATTTGACATACACATCCACTGCATGGAGTTCAACTTCTTCAAATATCTTCTAATGAATTTCTTAAATCTTTTCTTCTTTCTTCTTTTGAACTGGCAATCTCACACCATCTATCAAATTTTGAATTATTTCAATTCTATAATTTATTTCTAATTTTACCTCATGGGTGTCTAGGTCTTCTTCAATATTATTCTCCTTTCCAACATTTTCACTCTAGGTTTTATTCTCTTTTTCAACCTTGTAGTTGTCTATATGTAACACCCTCCTCCCACATCTTCCTAAGAAACCCGCCATCCAGGATAAACATGTGATGAGAGACTACCATGACATGATTCAACCTCCTAGGTAACCTTACATAAATCAAATCAACATAAACACAACATACTTACCTCCCTCAGGTGCTTCCGAACCCCTGAGTTAACCTAGAATTTACATGAATTAAACCTAGAGTCTCTCCCATGTCAAGGCATGCATACAACTATAAATATATAGTCTCTCCATAATGTCTACAAGGGAGAGACCACAGTCGCTATCAACGAGTTCTATGCGAGAGACTGTGAGATTTAAGACACCTTTTCAGGGTTAGTCTCCAAATAGATTCCTAGAACTGGACGAGACATTCCAATACAATAAATGACACCATGTAAAAGCCTTTAACCCAAAACTTGATCAAGGGATTGACTTAACAAAGCCTAACCATGATAGACATTTTATCAAACACTTAGTAAATATGCAACCTACAGGCATAGATAATAGATCACAACATAGGGATCTCATACTTATCTCATATTCACTATGAAGTATTTTCTCATTATCACATTAGTTGTCATTTCATCCATTAGGTCATAGAAACATTGATCATTCAATAGCAAGTAATAAATGATGAGATCCAAACATAACTTGTATCATAAAATACATAAATAACCAACATAATAGGGACAAAAATATCAATGAAATCATGGCCATATACACCTCATATAATCCATGATAATAATCATAGAAATACCAGGAGAAATAAATATTCATTAATGATGCAAAATCCAAACCCAAGACTAGTAACTTAACCCAAGCTAAGGAAGATGAAAACCAATCAAAAACAAATAATGAATGCGAACCCACAATCACCATGGATATCTGGGAAATGGCAAGGCTAGGCAATCCACTATCAATCTCGGCCATCCTCCGTGCTAATGATAAATCATATCCAAGAAAGCACATGCATGTGCTACGCATGCCAAAAATAGTGAGGAAAACATACATGCAACTTGGTACCTACAAGAAAATCCCGCTATAGTTGTCAATCCCAATGCCCTCTTCCACTATCATACTCTCCCTTTGCCTTCATGGTCCAAGAATCCAAGTATAATACCCCTCCTAGAGTGCTCCAAGAAAAATCTAAGTATCCAAGAGTATGAGGGAGAGAGAGAGTAATGAGAGAAAGATCAACCACGGAACTGACCAAGTCTTGCCTATTGATCCTTAGAATCCCTTTTATTAATGAGGCCTCTATTTTTTTCATTTTCCATTATTTTCCTTCAATTTCCTCCTCACATGAAACCAGTAACTTTTCACCTTCCTTTTCTCCTAATTTGCATTATTTTCATAAATAAAATACAAATTAATGTCTCATAGCTTTCCAAATCCTTAGCCATTTTATTTTCCATAATAAACGGAATCACCACCCACAGGAATTTTTCCCCCACCATTCAACTTGGAATACATGTCCCATCACGGTGGCCTTATATATATTTTTACATGGAATTTTCACGAGGGTTGTTAAAGGACCCTCCCCCTTGTGGGAACACCATCCTTGGTGTTCACTGACACCTATAACCAACAAGACTGCTGAAACCAAAAGTACTGCCCATGGAGATTTATAACACAACTCATTGCAGTATTTAAAATGACCACTACTGAAACATGACAAACATACCACTTATTGTTGCTTTATAACAAAACTCATTACAATATTTAAAATAACCACATATACACATACACATGTTCTTAAACCAACAAATAAACATACTGCTTATGGATATTTAAATCCATCTCGATACAATATTTACAATAATATACGCATATACACATTTTCTCAACCAGCAAATAAATGATACAATGCCTGCATCCCCAACAAGGGAATCTAGAGGTTCACACGTCCACCTTCAAAGTAGTACCAAGATTCACCTCCTTCTAAGGAAGACCAAAATCCACAGAAAAGTCAAATCTACACCCAATGTCTAGTGTTATAATCCCATGCCACTTGTCTTTTCAGTGAACAATTACCGACTCATTATTCCAACATACACTCTGAATGTGCATCTGATTCCACATGGGAATGATAATGACCAAAACAAATCCATCCTTGGGCTTCCCTTCTCTGCTACATAGTCCCTCAGGCAATCCAGTCAACCCCTTCCTTGCAGTCCCTCACCTTCTATGTTCTGTTCACACCCCCATCTCAAGAAGTCCATCACTTTCCAAGGCTTCCTCACATTAGAAGATACAAAAACCAGGGCATATCCCTACCCTAAAACCATCATACCAGTCATAGCATGCTCATGGCAATCAATGCACACTATTGGGTACCAGTGTCCCACAGTTGCCTTATTCTTGAAGTGCTTTACTAGCATATTGCTGCCTATTTCACATCCTTTGTTGCTACTGCTAATTCTTGCAGTGGATTTCCACCACTCAACTAGACATGTTCATGCTTTCTAGTACCAAGCACATAACTTCCATTAGACTCAAAGCAAATTGAAATAACTTCAAATCATACCTCATTGGTAGCTCGTGAATAAGGTACACTTGCAATCCTATTTACTTGTTGTCACGACAATTCAAACTAGCATCATGTATAGAAACATCACATCATGTTATCTCAAAACATAACCATCATAGATCAAAATCATAAATCACATGAAACCATCCTTAACTAGAATCATAAATCACATGTAATCATCATATACTATAATCATAAATCATATGCATAATAAAAATAAATAAAATGTTGATACTTATCGTTTCATCAGTCCTTAACTTCCACCTATGTCTTTATTCAATACGCACTCCAGATTGGTTGCCACATAGGACAAACACCCAATGCCTTCTCCTAAACCATGTGCATGTACACATAGTGTGCATCACACACATAAAACCACACAAAACATACAACTCTATGCAATACATTCACCCACACCTAACATAAACACATATAACTACACCGAGTTTACGTACGTATATGTGCACAATGTACATAAAAAGACATTCATCGACACACAATGTGTGACACCAAAAAATGCATACATGTACTCACAGTAAACAATAAATCTCATACACCTACACCCAGTGTAAAACACAACACAATACATAAGCCTACATCTGGGGTACAACACAATACAGGCAGCCACACCTGTTGTACATCATAACAAAAATACATGTCTAGAGTGCCACACAATGAACAAATATGTCATGATAGCATGACTACACAATGCACATACATAGTATCACATGCCAACAACACAATGTGTACAACATGCACTCAATCCCACACATAAACTAGTACCACATGTACCAAGTACCACCTTCACAATGTGTGCACAACATCACATGTACAGGACACCACCTACACAATGTGTACACAATGCCATATGTACACTAGCACCATTTTACAACATGTACACAATACCACATGTACACATGTATGTGACACCACATGTACACAACACCACTTGCAAGACATTTACACAACACCACCTACACACATCGCCACTTGTACAACATGTACACAACACCACATCCACACAGTACCACTTGTACAATCATGAAAACCACACCATATGTACATAGCACCACATGTATAACATCCATGCAACACCACTTGTACATAGCACTGCATTTCCAACATGTACATAACATCATATGGACACAACACTGCATATGCAGCATGTGCACAACACTACGTGCACAGAACACAACATATCCATAATGCACACAATACAATATGTACACAATACCACATATCCAACATGTACATAACACCATCTATACCCAACACTGAATATGCGACATTCATACGACACTATTTGTACCACACCATGTACATAAGATTACATAATCAACATGTACACACTAAATATACACCACAATGCATGCACACAACATCACGGGTGCAACAAGTACCACATATACGAAATATGCACAACAATCGTACCACACATCTCAAAACCACACTGACTCTTGACCAAGCAGCCTTGCTTCTAGTGTCTTATCCATGCTTGTCCCAGCATGCCACATACCAAACTACTTTCACTTTGTTGATGTATCCCTCAATATAACCTATCCATAACATAAGCATAGGCATAATACAAGAATACAATATAAATTCATATTCACATGATACTGACCCCCTATGTTTGTCATGACTACTCTTTCCACTTGATTCCTCATAGACCATGAATGTCTTTATGTCATTTGCATGTGTAAGAAATCATTTCTCCACAAGAATGATTCCTAATGACCCTGCCGGACAGTGACATAGATACATAGACACCTACATATATATACATAAATATTAGCATAAAACAATCATGATCCATGATGACCATATCAGATAACAACGTACATACATACATATATACATATAATAATTAGCATAAAGAAATCATGATCACAACATGAATGCTAGATATCAAGGTCAAGGTTAAGAGAACTTCCTTTATTCTTGCACAACATTTAGAAGCATTGTTCCCAACTTAGTCAAGCCATCTCACATCTCAGGTCCATTTACTTTACCTTTTTTTGTTACCTTTCTCGTGCCTATCATGCCGTCATCCATTTACACTAATGGACACAACCAGTCCAACTGGTTGTCAGAGTCTTACACTTCGCTGCACTTAATCATGCCCAAAGCTTCATATGAATCTTACATTAACTTTCTGGTACCACACAACTCTCCCGATCTCCATCAACTTTCCTCTTTCCCAAACAATTCCCAAGACTCACAACATAAAAGGCAAGACAAGAGACAACTAAGAAGAAAACCCTCAATGCCAATAACAATAAAACACCACAAAAAAGGTGGCAGGTCCTTGCACTAGACATGAAGAAACCACAAATCAATCTCAACAAATAACAAAATACCAAAATCACAAGACTAGCAACAAACACCATGACTCAATCCCCATGGTTCCCAAGGAAACTCAAGTAGAGCCTTCTTCAAGATTTCATGGCAACCTCTCTTGCCATGCAACTCCATGCATCATAATGCCATAAACACATAATTTTCAATGCATAAATAAACATAACAATACATTAGTTTCCTTATCTTGTTGTGCTAAGCATGTTGCTTGAATATGAACACATCCATGCCATCTCTCAAGGGACTCCAATTCCCTTAACAGATCCACCTACAAATAGAGACTATCTAATATACCTATGAAGTAGACATTCATGACCATAAAACATATCCACATAATGTCAGACTAAACCAATGTGAAGAAGACTCCTTTCATGCAAGGAAATGATTCATTTGGAATTAGTGTTTCCAAACATAACCAAAGGAATTCTTTCCCAATTCATTTCTTTTATCCTTTTTACCTTGCTGCAAATGAGGCTTACTATGTACTGTCACATCACCCGGCTGTTAGTTATATGAACACATCAAGTGTTACCTTGTCACAATAATACCTAACATGTTAGCTTGCAACTTCTCACACATGTCAACCACATGTTCCAAATATCAATAAAATAATATCTATAAATTTAAGATCATCCTTTACCAAAACTAACAAACATGTCGTAATTCATAGTCAACTCATAGTCCTTAGACACAATACTACAACTATTACCTACTATACTCAAGTACATATCAACTATCTCAACATATATGTGTTAGTATAATCCTCTTAAAGAAATATCGTTTTGGAAAAGAAACCTTATAAACACATACTCATATTATTCAACTCATCAAACATACAACCAACTTGCAAACATACCATGTTAAATAACTCAACTAGACAACATAACAGGAACCAAACACTGAACATCATTAGACGACATTATCAAGAATGAATTACCAACTATACTTCATAAGAAATCTCATACCTTAGTTCTCCTCAGGGGAGGCTATCTTGTCTGCACAATGAATCTAGTTAGCAAGATATAACTTTACAACATGTCAACTCAAACATAAATAAGATCATGATTTCCATAAAACTAACTAACTAACATGTTTGTACCATAAACTCATAATAATTTAGCATTCATGCATAGAAATCACAAATGTACGATCGATATATATTAGTAACACACAATGAAACACATTAGGTTGACTCATACCTGAATGTCATAACCATAATAATCTGCATAGGTCAATCCAATTTAGCATGATACATATAACATCAAGATTTTAATTAAATAACCTTAATCATAAAGTTACTAGAATATAACAACCATAATCTATATATCATGTTCATTGACAACATATAACCTAATCGTCAAGCTAGTTGTCATATAACAACAAAAATTTAACCTATAACATACTCATCAACATCATATAACATAATCATAAAGTTATCAAATATAAAACAAAAGTAGAAATGCATACAACCACAGGTTACTATCATTTATGACTATCAAACACATGTGCATATGACTATACTAATCAACTATCATCTATCATGTATGTAACCATAGCATCAAAAACAAGTATATAAAGCTAGTGCATATAACAATCCTTAAATTACTTACGTGCATGCCAAACACACAATACTTGTATGATTATCTACTCTTGCCTTGAGGTCCCATGCTACAAATTCACTTTAATAATCTGCATCTCCTGTTCTATATCAACCAACACATTAGAGTAATAACAACCAATATCACCATGATGACCTAAATTGCATACGATGACTTCGCAAGTCATATTTGACCTACATTTCATGCGTAACTATAACCAAGACCATGCATGCATAACAATTACATATATACATATAGCACATGAGTAAAAAACCATATGCACACCATTATAACTAGAGTACAGTGATCAATGCATGACCATATCAACTACAAAAACGATGACCTCCTACATGACAACGCCAAGCACATCACGGGAACTTGATAATATGTTAACTCTAACGTGCATAACAATGTGTATTCAACCAAACACACATGAAGCCATACTCCACGACAACACCTTCAAACTTCGCATGGTGACATCACTACAATCATGCTCAACATCATTCAAATTCACAAGCACATGGAATACATGCATAAGGAATACATATGCAACCAACATGAATGCATGACCAACACACAACCCAAGGAGAGTGCAACCATGCTATGATCCCACAATGTAAGACCCTCCTACCTCATCTAGCTAAGAAACCAGGCACACAAGGTAAACATGTGATAAGAGGCTACCATGACATGATTCAACCTCCTAAGTAACCTTAAGGAAATTGAATTTGTGGCAACACAACATACAAATCTCCCTTAGGTGCTTCAGGGCCCCAATGAGCTAATCCACCACTCTAGGTGGCCAACTGTTATGTACCTAGGGGGGGTAATATGGGGTACCAAGGGAGGTACCCAAGGTAATAATGTAATAATGGGATGGGCCATAGTAATAAATAAGGTGATTAACCCATGTCATGTAAGGGACCACAAGTAATTAATAATAATGTAATGGCCACGTGGTATTAGTTGATAGTATGAGGGAACCATGGTAATGACCCATGGTATTGTATGTATGAGGCCTATATAGAGGCTAGAGACTCCACATGGAGAGGGAGGAAGAGGAAGAGAAGGATTATTGTATGAACAGGCGTATGGCTTGTGGAGTGTTCTCCTTCCTTAAGGAGTGAATGTATGGTGTTGCCCTACCTTAAGGGTTTTGATATAAAGAAGCATTTCTATCTATTTTGATCTTGTTATTCTTGGGTTATTTATATTATCATAATATCTTTGGATTAGATCTACAACAATTGGTATCAGAGCATTATCTTATACTTTTATATCAGGTCTATAATATTTTTGGGTTAGATCTACAACAAGTGGTATTAGGGGGGTGGAATGTTATATACCTAGGGGGGATAATATGGGGTACCAAGGGAGGTACCCAAGGTAATAATGTAATAATGGGATGGGCCATAGTAATAAATAAGGTGGTTAACCCATGTCATGTAAGGGACCACAAGTAGTTAATAATAATGTAATGGCCCCGTGGTATTAGTTGATAGTATGAGGGAACCATGGTAATGACCCATGGTATTGTATGTATGAGGCCTATATAGAGGCTAGAGACTCCACATGGAGAGGGAGGAAGAGGAAGAGAAGGATTATTGTATGAACAGGCG
The DNA here is from genome assembly GCA_031772625.1 of Pinus tabuliformis. Lineage (NCBI taxonomy): Eukaryota > Viridiplantae > Streptophyta > Pinopsida > Pinales > Pinaceae > Pinus > Pinus tabuliformis. The sequence continues at coordinate 83,853,300 of CM062811.1, read as the reverse complement.
TATGGCTTGTGGAGTGTTCTCCTTCCTTAAGGAGTGAATGTATGGTGTTGCCCTACCTTAAGGGTTTTGATATAAAGAAGCATTTCTATGTATTTTGATCTTGTTATTCTTGGGTTATTTCTATTATCATAATATCTTTGGATTAGATCTACAACAATTGGTATCAGAGCATTATCTTATACTTTTATATCAGGTCTATAATATTCTGGGTTAGATCTACAACACCAACCCCTGAGTTAACCTATGGTTTACATTAATTAAACCCATAGTCGCTCCCATGAGAAGGCATGCATGTGATTTTAAGCATATATTCACTCCAATAGTGCCTACAAGGGAGAGACTCAGTCTCTATCAACCAATTCTATGCTAGAGACTATGAGATTTAAGCTACTTTTTCAAGGCTAATCTCTGAACCAATGCCCTAAACTTGATAAGACCTTCCAAGACAATAAATGGCGCTAATGCGAAACCTCTAACAAAAAACTTAATTGACAGCTTGACTTAACCATGAGATTCACGATGAGATATTGTCTCCTACTTATCTGGGCTCTCATACTTATCTAAGATTCACGATGAGATATTGTCTCCTTATCAAATTAGCTTTCGTTTCGTACACTATGTCATAGATACATTAATCATTCAATAACAAGTAAGAACATGATGAGAGTGAAACATAAATGATGTCATAAAATACATACATAACTATCATAATAAGGACATATATATCAATGAAATCACAACCATATACACCTCATATAATCCATCATAATACCCATAGAAATACTATGAGAAATAACCTTTCATTAATGATGAAAAATCAAAACTAGGGATGGCACTTCCATATTCCACCCAACCATAGAATGACTGAGCCAAATCTCTCTTCATGCATTCACCCTCATGCCATATTCCAAGCATGAATGTGGGATCTTAGGGAACACATCAATCATATCTCATACAGGGCTTCCAGAGGCCATCCACCTCAACCCATTAAAAAAATTTTCCACTTCACAGTCGGACACCACAAATCTAACATATGATCGACCTCTATCCCAGCCTTTTAGGGCTCTAGAGTGTTTGTCCAACCAAGTCTCCAAGACTAGTAACTCAACCCACAAATTTTATCGAGCTCCAGAATGTTTGTCCAACCAAGGATTTAGGCGTAGTAACTCAACCCACGAAGTGATCCATAGAATTTTACCAACCAAGGCTTCAAGGATAGTAACTCAACCCAAGCTAATACATGGCTCCAGAGTGTTTGCCCGATGAAGGCTCCATGACTAGTAACTCAACGCAAGCTAAGGAAAATGAGAACCAATAAAAAAATCAATGCCAGTACAGCCACAATCACCATGGCTATCCAGGAAATGGAAAGGCTAGGAAATCCATTGTTAATCCCGACCATCCTCCTTTCCAATGACATAATAACCAAGACACCACATGCATGTGCCATGCATAACAAAAATAGTGAGGAAAACATACTTGCAACTCGGTACCTGCTACAAAATCCCACTGTAGTTGTTGATCCTGATTCCATTTTGTGCTTTCTTGCTCTCGCTTTGCCTTCTCGATCCAACAATCCAAGTATGCCACCCCTCCAAGAGTGCTCCAAGAAAACTCTAAGTATCCAAGAGTATGAGAGAGAGAGAGAGAGAGAGAGAGAGAGAGAGTAATGGGGGAGAGCTCCAACACCGAACTAACCAAGTCTTGCCCACTAATCCTTAGAAGCCTTTTATTAGCGAGGCATTTATTTTCTTCATTTTCCATTATTTTCCTTCAATTTCTCCTCACATGAAACCTGTGACCTTTCACCTTCCTCTCCTCCTAATTTACACTATTTCATAAATAAAATGCTAATTAATGACTCATGCCTTTCGAAAGTCTTAGCCATTGCCTTTGCCAATTTCCTTAGCCATAATAAACCAAATCAACACCCACTAGGATGTCTCCCCCACCATTCAGGCTGGAATTCGTTTCCTAACACCATGACCTTATATATATTTTTACATGGAATTTTGACCTAGGTTGTTACACTATACCCACCAAATGTTTGAATGCTTTATTCTTTTTAAACGAAATATTTCAACAAGTTTTGGGTCAATATAACTATGTCTTGATCCATATTAATTAATTTGGATATGGGATTATATATGATTTTGTCTCCTCAATAGATTTCTATCAACTACTTATTTACCAAAATATTAGCTCTTACATAAAATTTATAACCAATCAAAGTTTGTCCTACTTTCCCCAATTTGTTCCAATACATATTTTTGCTAATTTTTGGAGTTTTTGGATACCAAAATTTCAATTCAAAGTCAATCACTATATTCTATTCTCCACTTAATATTCTCATAGATTTTTCTATGGCCAATATGAGATCTAAGAAAGGACTTATACCTTCTAAAATTAGATTGGTGCTTAATTTACCTTCTAAATGTTTCAAACAAAAATTTTACATATAGACTATATTTTTCACTTATGTTATCTTACTAGAAAGATACAACTAAGCTCTAAGAAGTAACACAACAAATATAATTTAACTACACAATAATAATACTTATCTTACAATAAGCACCAACTAATTATAAGCCTTAGGTGTTATAGCCCACCATGTGACCTCACTGCTCTAGTACTCAGTATTGGATCACCCTCAAGTTGGGGATAGGAGTACTCCACTAAGGAAAAGGCTCACCTAGAGCTAGCTATGATCCACATTCAACACAAAACATGGTTAGGGACATTATACCCAACCTAACAACACTCCAATCTATATGTTATGGGGAAATTTCACTGCAGTTCGCAGGTTACCTATATCCTAGCAATTCATATAATGATTTTCCCATATTTGTGTGTGTTATCATGAAAAGAGATCAAATAAAATTTAAGACAATATAATGTTAGAAAAAATCTAATAAAATCGACTTTTCACTATATTTCTGAGTTCATATCTATTGTTGGTCTGTTTCAGATCTGATTTCTTGCCTTGAATAAGAAAATTTTATTTTGGTAGATTGAAACATTTTTAGCCACCTACGAGGCTAGATATTGAGACTAACCTTTTGAAAAACTTTAAACAATATTATTCAACCCAAATTTCTAGTCATATCCATGAGTGGTGAAGATGCAAGAGATTAGTATGAAGTCCCTCATGATGTTCTTAGAGACTAGTTCACCCAATCCTTTTGTCCTCAAATTTCCCAAGGTGTCCATTTTACATGCTTAAGATCTTGATGTGGTGGGAACATCATACAATATTCTTCCTAATGCTCCTCACCCTTCAATAGAACCACCAATACCAAAACAAAGGCCACACTTTGATGGATTTATTGGTTATTTTCCTTTGATACAATGAGCTAGTTAGTTTCTCAACTTAGAAAAATGATGGTCACTTCTCAAGCCTTAGAAAGTGCCCCTAGCTCTCAATAAGAACCCACTTCTTCTAAGAATTCCATCAACGTTCTTACGGTGAATTCCAGATTGTCTAAGAACCCTCACTGACCTGATGAGTAAAAGAACATTGTTATGTGTAATGCTGAGACCATATAGTCATTTAATAAGAGTTTGAACCATAGAAATGCCATGGCTTCAAGGTTTCACAGTCATTATCTCTCTAGCTTAGTCACATATATAAGTAGTTTAGGGTAATGAGTAGATGTGAATTGCACTGTTTAGAGAGCATCTCCATTTCATTACAGCGCTATGTTAGACCTAAGTGATCTCACAATTGGATAATATTGAGTGTAAATATCATATATGTGTCTGTGATAGATTTCTTCTTAAGTAGATCATGGTGCACTCTTATTTTTCTTCTTATTATTATTCTTTCTCATTGAGTGGTGTAAGGATAAAAATACTGCAATAAATAATATAAATTTTAAATTGTGATTCCAATTTTTATGTATAAAAATATAAGGGGGATTTACTTTAGTTATATCTTCCTCCTTTTAAATTTTATCCATCAAAGCAATCCAAATTTAGAATCGTCAAGCATATACTTAAAAGATATTTTGTATACAAGATAATGAATTTTAACATGGGATCACGAACATTTGAAGAAAAATATGTCATCATTTGAAATAACTAAAAAATCATATCTAAATACTTCAATACAAAATAAACTTTTAGATTGTCTAAGGGTTAAGATAATTAGTCTCAAAATTCTAAAAGCTAGTTTTCAATAAGATCCAGTGGTTGGGATATCACTACCATATAATTTGAAGTGATCGCAACCACATTTAAAAGTGGAATGTTGTCCAATTAATTGAAACATATCCCAAAGTATTATCATATATCATATTCTCAATTTATTAACCCTAGTGTCATGGAGACTCCAAGACTTAAAACACTACCAAAAATAATTGGAAATATAACGTGAAGGGATCTTACTACTACCTTCAATGTTCATGATCCAAACATCTCAAGATAGTAATACCACCATCAACAAAAATCTTACTACCACCATTAGTTGGTGCTCAAAATCACAATAAACAGTGTCATCCTACACTTGCAAAAAAAATTACCATGACCTTATAGTCTTTAATGTTTGAAAGCATACAATGCATTTTGGTGTCCTCAGAATTGTTCCCAAGAGAGTAATATAAGAATAAATGAATATTGATCTTAAGTATTTTTCTTAACCAAATACCTTATTCGAATCACAAATACTATGATCATAAAATTGTAAGATAGCATAACATTTCATCGAGAAACGACCAACATCAACAATGGGCATGAAACCTCTTTTATAATGCATATCACTGTAAAATTTTCAAACATTTAATTATTAACTCTCTCCCTTCTCATGTAAGAGATAATTTTTCCCTAAGAATGAACTTTCATGTGTGAAAAATAAGATAAAATTAAATTACATCTCTTTTCCTTTTAAATATTAACTTTAAGATTATTTTCACAAGCCCTTTTTCCTGTCAAAAACTTCCTAATTGCAAAACTGAAATATCCTTCCTCTTAAGTGCATTTCCCAATTCTTCACCAAATTTTCAACTTATAATAAGTTGATTCCTTGAAAATAATAGAACAATTATTACACTAACCACATAAAATATATACATAAAACACATCCTAACATGAATTTTGTCAACAAAAAAACATGCACATAGACCACATTGCAATAAGGCATCTAAGAACACATCCAAACTTATGATAGAGTTTCCCAGTCATTCATGGAAAGATTAGATTAATTACACCGTAAGACATTCCCTTTGAGAAATACTACCCCAGGTGCCACCCTGTACCACTATGCACCTTCAAAATTAATGTTAGATGATTGAATAATATTTAATCATCAGATTAATAGTCAAATAATAGTTAACAATTTTTTTAGGCTAATAGTGAGTTAATAGTTAATAACAGTTAAGGGGTCATGCAATCCCCCTCATCAACATTTTGTATTGCATGTCACTTCCTTTGAGAAATTGTACATTACATTACATTTTTACTGAATTATGAAGCTTCTGATCTCCGAGAAGAACATCACTCTTGTTTCATTGCTCACTGTTTCCCTAAAGTAGGATCTGACAACATTGGAGAATCGATGAATCCTACAACACACAAAGGAAAGAGAAATGAAGGAAAAATAAATAAACCATGCATTAAACTTGACATACGATAAGTTCAATGAAACAATCTGCCAACATAGTCATAATTGAGGAAAATAAATTTGGATTTTTAAGTATGAAATGGTCAACGGTTTCATAACACATCTATCTAGGAAGCAATGTTGTTGCCAGAAATAAAGGAGTTCTTCGTTAGAATGGTATAAATCACATATTGAATTGTATTGGTTTTGTTTGTCCAAAATATTTTAAGTCAGATTTGGTGTACAAGATACTGTGGTTGCAAGATAGCCCTTCCGAAGAAATCAAAAGTATTATGTATGATGTGTTTGATTATTTTTATGAGGTAAGAGAACTAAGTTGCATAGTTCTTGTGCATTGCTACCAAGGAGTGTCTCATTCAACCTCCTTGGTAATTACATATCTCATGTGGAGAAAAGGTCAGAGATTTGAAGGTGCATTTTAGTATGCTAAAACAACCTGTGGTATCACAAATCCAAACATGGGTTTTTATTACAAATTATTACAATTCCAGAAAAGGGTACATGCACTAAAATAAGTCCTTGTGATTAGCATCCCTTTTTACTTCTTTTTTTTTGCATCGAGAGACCATTTTTGGTGCTATTTTCATCCATTTATAAAATATGGTGAAAAAATTGACACAAAATTTGCATCGAGTTTTGCACCAAATCTTACACCAAGTTTACCATCAGGTATTGCAATAGGTTTTGCATCGGGTTTTGCACCAAATTTTATGGCAAGTTCTATGTCATCCTTTGCACCAGGTTTTGTTCTAGATTTTGCATCAAGTTTGGAACCTAATGTTGTTTGAAATACTTTTTAATCCTCATTTGCATCAACCTTTTGCACCTACACTTGCATCAAATTTTTCATCCTTTTTTGCATCCGTTTTGAAATCATTTTTTGCATCCATTTTTGCATCCCCTTTGTGCCAAGTATTACATCAGGATTTGTGTCTAGTTTTGCATATAGTTTTACATGTACTTTTGTTGCAACCAATTTTCCATCTTGTTTTGCAACCATATTTACATCCTCTTTTGCATATATTATTGTGCCCACTATTGCATCTAATATTTTTGTGCCATAATTGGTGCCTAGTTTGGCACCTCCTTTTGTACCCACTTTTGATTATAATTTTGCATCCACGTCTCCATCCTCATTTACATCTAGGTTTTCATCAACTTTTACATTTATTTTTTCTTCCCTTTTTTATCCACTTTTGGATCAGGATTTGCATTGGGTTTTGTGTCTTATTTTGCATCGGCTTCTATTGCATCCACTTTTGCATACAATTTTGCATCCATTGTTGCACCCATTTTAATGTCCACTTTTCGCATCTCCTTTTACATCTTCGTTTGAATCATAGTTTGATCTTTTTTTTGCATCTATCATTACATCCACTTTTGTTGTGCCACAATTTGTGCCATGCTTTGCACTTACTGTTGTACCCACATTTTCTTCAAATTTTGCATCCATGTTCACATCCTCTTTTGCATCAAATATTACATCTCCTTTTGCATCCATTTTTGTGTCAGGTTTATGCATTGGGTTTTGCATCTAGTTCTATATCTACTTTTGCATCCACTTCCATTATATCCATTTTTTGCATGCAATTTTGTTTCACATGTTGCATCAATGTTTTCTTCCACTTTTACATCCCTTTCCACATCCTATTTTGCATATTTTTTTCCCTGTTGTTACATCCACTTTTGTTGCGCCATATCTTGCACCTACCATTGCAACCACATTTTCTTCAACTTTTGTATCCACATTTGCACCCTCTTTTGTGTTCAAGTTTTCATTGAATATTGTGTATGTTTTTGCATCCCCTATTGCATCCACTTTTGTTGCATCCATTTTTTCATCTAATTTTGTCTCCACTGTTTCACCCATGTTTGTGTGCATGTTTACATCCCTTTTTTCATCTTATTTTGCATCCATGTTTGTCTCTTTTTTGCATCTAAGTTTGTGTCCTTTTCTGCATCCGTTATTGCATCCACATCTGTTTCACCACAATTTCTGCCAAGTTTTACACCTACCATTGGACCCATGTTTTCTTCCACTTCTGCATTCATGTATGCATCCAAGTTTTCATTGACAATTGCATCTGCTTTTGCATCCACTTCTGTCAGGCCCCTATAATACTAGTGATTCCCCCATTACTATTGTCATTGTATCACTTATTGTTATTATTGTACCCCTATTGTCCCCATATTGTTATTAGTATGCCCCATAGAAACCCACTATTGTTATTTTTGTGCCCTTATGTTGTTATTGTTATTCTGAATTGATTATATTGTGACCCCTTAGACTCCTATATATATATATAAGGGAGGTTTAGTCATTTGTATCATCCAGGAATTGTTCATTTGTGTAATATAAAGGAGGTTTCCCCCTCGAAGAGGTTGAATTCTAAGGCATTAATCTACCTTTTCTATCTTTTCTTAAGTTGGTTTCCTAACATTTGGTATCATAGCATTGGATCCTAGGGTTTCATTGCTCCAAATAGGTCATTGTGACATTTTTGCTATAACTTTTTCTGTGACATGACGTATCAAAATTACAAGACCATGTACAAAAAATTTCACTCACTAAAGGTAAATGAAGCAAAGATAAATGGCATGGAAGCTAATATGAATGGCATGCAAGTTAAGATGGATGGCGTGGAAGCTAATATGGTTGGCATAATAGCTAAGATGAATGGCATGGATGCTAAGATGAATGGCATGGATGATAAGATGCAAGAATTGAAGATAAATTTGAATAAGTTGCTATAAGAAATGGTCGCTAATGGTGAAAGGGTAGTAAAGGAAACTCATGATCAAACAAAAGAAATGTTAATCATGATTTCATAAACTATAATGTTGGATTTAAGACCCACCATGTTCGAAAAATTGGTATGAGGAATTTTGATGGGAAGGATCCCGGAACATGGATACTACAGATGGAGAAATTTTTCGATCTCCATACTGTGCAAAACACACAAAAGCTACATATTGTAACTTTATATTTGGAACCAAATCAGTTTCTATGGTATCTGTTAGCACTTATCATGTACCTCAAGGCTAAGTGTCGCACAGAATGAGTCGATCTTGTGGACAAGATAGACCTTCCTAGAATCTAAATAAGACTTAACAACAAGCAAACCAACCAGACACTATCTTTCTCTAAATATGCTTCAATAAACAATAGCAAACAAGGGTTTTTAGGGCCTACCTTTGGTCCAATGCAAGCTTGTGGATGCCCTCGCTCTTTTGATCCAAATGAGCTCCTCTTCGCGAATCTGCAAACACAAACAAGGCAAACAAATTAAATAGCACCTGAAAAATCAATTGCATAAAACATATTTAACATGAAAGTCAAGGAGCCCATGAAACAAATAACATAAGATACTTGTTGAGAAAAATGAGTTTGATTGTATTAATTCAAAAGAAGAATAACATTACAACCTTTGCCTTGATGCTGTAGAAGCTCCTCCCAGGGTCCAACAAGATGTCTCCTCTACTTTGACAAGTTTCACTCACTCTCCAATGGAACCAAGAGGTATGTGATCTCTCCTCTCAAGCTCAACCAAAGAGTCTTAATTTCACCAGCATTTACCCTCAAAATGTTTAGCTTCTAACCTCCCTAGTCCTCACCCCAATGCCTGTATTTATAGTGCAATGGAGGGAAGTTACTAGGTCCTCCTTCAAAGGGATAAAGCCCTCCTTCAAAGGGATCGCTCCTTTAGTCAAGGGATTAGCTCCTTCTCTTTCGGGATGCATGAACCACCTCAGAGTGAACAATCCACGTCAAAATTCCTTCTAGAAAACTCTATAATTAACCCAAAGTGAGTTTTTTAAGATAAAAATTGCACCTTTTGACTTTCACAGGGGTCCGCAGCTACACCGTTAGGAACAGAGCGGGTAGGTACGGAGCTTTTGTACACAGAAGGTGCGGGACCGCAGGTGACCATGAGAGAGAGTGCGAAACTAGAGTTACATTGATTTTTAATGTCTTTCTCCCACTTCCAAAGCTTGATTTGAAGAGCTGAGGTCTTAGACTTGCTTAGGAGGACAGTACAAGTGATGATAGACCCATACTGACTGCAAATAATCAAGGTGACGATATTTTTGTGTAACAGATTGCCCCCTAAAGTGCAAAGTCTGTAGTAGATGAGGATTTCATTTATCATATAGGAAGAGTGAAGTACTTTATCATTTTGAGGATTATCTTGTGGAGAGACCGGTTGGAACCTGTAAAAACATTCAATGCAAGATATATATATGAGATCATATCATCGCTGAGGTAGGCATTCACATACTCAAATCAAAACTAACTAGAAACCTATCTACTGCTCTGATATAGGAATGATATTGTAAAACATCATAAGTATAGACTCGTGTGAACACAGTATGGACGCAGCCATCTGTTTTTGAATAGTGAACAACATAATGAATAAAAAATTCCTCGCAGCCTGGATGGTGGAAACTAGATCCAGGGTCTTCATTTCTACTTCCCGAAATAGTACGATTCTATCCATGCGAATAAATGTGTTGATGTCGAACATGGTAGAAACTACTTGATTACCAGTCAATGATGTAAACTGTTAACAAGTGTGAGAGAAACCACCAGTGATGTCAATGGCTCTCAAAGTACCCAGTACAATCCATGAGATGTGAATAAATGTGTTGATGTCAAACATATCATAGAATCCTTCGATCGAAAGTCAATGATGTAAACTATCGTCAAAGGCGAGAAACCTGCCATTGAGTCATGCAGATCTCAAGGTACTGATGATTTCTAGATCGTCTTTCTAGATAATGAGCTGATGTCGATAGAAAGCGATCCGTCGTAGGCAAGCCTACAACCCGAAATCATAGATCAAGTTGAAGAAATTTAGTTTCAAGGACTGACTCACAGATGGTCAAGATGGATGACAGATATTTTGCAGATGAATGGCTTATTAGCAGTGACCTCTTGAACACACAACAACACGACAGATGGTTTGGTGACAATTGACCCAAAGTTAATACCCAGAAACCGGCTGAAGGCTTTCAATGTGGTTTGATCAACTGTTAGGCAAAGGATTTCCCAACCCAGGTGAATAAAAGTGTCGTGTTCAAGAGTGGTTACAAAGTATGACAAACAGACTCATTTTCCTCTCTTTTCCCCCACCATTTCTGGCAAGTACCTCTTTATTTTTTACAAGCTTGAGGAGGGTAAAATTTGCTTGGTTATAAGCTCATCCTTCAGATGAGTCCAACTTAGTTTAAATTCGAACCCTAAGAAGGAGTGGTTCGTTCCTGTTTGTAATTGAACAGGTCCTTTACTGTGAAATTTTAACGAGTCCAGTATAGGAGAAACTCAGCGTTTTTCAATTTTAGAGAGTCTGAAAAAACTTAAGAAGACTCCAGGGTTGACCTTTTTCGTAAATTTGTGTCTCCCAAGCCTGAAAAGGTATAAAATAATACTTGAGAGAACCACTTGATCTTTTACAACCAAGGAGTACTTTTCATTATTAGTGTCACTGATCCGAAAAAGTAAAAAAGCGATCAATGACACGTCGTTTTATAACCAGTATCGAATTTGAAATGACAAAAATCCGGCAATCTTTTCATGTTTTAGGAGTCAGAAAAGGGCTTAAAGATGACTCTACTTGTTTTTTCGTTGAAAAGGATAGATTTCGCCTGAATAATCCTTTATTCTGCACAAAGACACAAACATTACTCATACCTGTTTGAAATGGATAAAAGCGTTGCAAAATACCTTTTCAAAGTGAAACATAAAAAAATTTGCGATTTATTTACTCAAAAAACTTATAAAAAGGGCCTTTGTCAATTCATTTTTACCGTTCGAGTTTGGGTGAGAAAATAGTGCTTTTGCTTAGAAAACTTCCCGTGAATATTGTGGAAAATCCAACCGTCGGAATCGAGCGTCGTCTTCTCCAGGTAATCCACATCATCCTATTCTTCATTTTCAACCATTTAGTTTTTTGATTTAGCCCCTCATTTCAATTTTTGGGAGGGTTTTTAGGCGCAAAACCCGTGCGCGGGGTCCGCAGGTTTACCATTGCAGACCCGCGGACGCCAACTTTTTCTCCATTGGGAAAAAGCTCGGGGTCCACACCTTCCATGTAGACAAAGTGCGGACCCACGAACTGTGTCTAACGTGGAGGGTGCGTACCCCGCAGCAAGGGTTTTGAACCCAAAATTTCTCAAAAATGGACCAATAAATTTTTTTTCTAGCAATCTAATTAATCTTTATACGTAATGCAGAGAGTATATCATGCTAGATTGGCATGAACGGGAGCATGAGGACGTGGATACTGCCGCATGGAATCATCAGCCTTCACTTGATGCTTTGATGGCATGCAGACTGTACAAATTCTAGACCATTCCTGGCATGAGGGCTCAGGTAGATTTCTTGCAGTGCCTGGTTGACAGATGGACCATACAGGACCAGTGCTTTTTCATTGGCGGGCATCGGCTCGAAATCGAGCCGGAGGAAATTTATTTCTTGACTAGTTTGCCTAAGAGAGGCGAGGACTTGACTCTATTTGGGGCTAGGCTAGGTGGCCAGTCTGTCGATAGCCTCCGGCTAGAGTACTGCAACAGCCAAGGTAAAGACAAAGGGATAGACATAAACACCATATCCTGTCCTGAGCTCATGATGATTGCGTTTACTGTCACTAGACTTTGCGGAGCTACCGCATTACATGTTTCCATCAGATCCCAGATGCGTATGGCAGTTGATTGCTTTCAAGGCACCATCTTCAACTGGTGCAATGCTGTGCTGGCCAATGTGAAAGGCGAACTGACCAGGGCCAAGAGCAGATGACTAAAGACCTTTGGTTATGGGGCTTTGGTCATGAGTTTTGGCTTGGAGAGGGTTCCTATGCTGATCCCACAGCATCTTACTGTTGGAGCTGGGCTTCCTCGAGAGCCCAAACTGATGCGATGGGTCGCATTCATGGCCTATCACCCGGACGAGAGGACAGAGGTTGCTCGATTCAAACCTGAGTATTTCCAATGGTTGGAAAACCAGGTGTTTTCCATTCAGGATTTCCCTTATGCTGGGATAGATTTCTGTGGTGACCCAGACATGGCTCTTCCACCAGGAGAGCAGTGGGACGAGTCAGGTAAAATCCTTTTCAACCTTTCCTATTTAAATTTTTATTTTTATTTTTTCATCGTCTCAAAACTGATAGTAAAAATTTCAAATGCAGATGTGGGTCCACAGTGACCAGCCGCTCTCCGGCCTTTCGAGAGGAGGAAACCAGTTGCACCCGCGCCAGCCCCACAGGACGAATCAGCAGAGGTTTTGGCCGAGTTCGAGAGTCATCTTGAGCGCTTGACAGCGGATATTCCTGAGACCACTATAGATGACATTCCTCGTCGACTTCAACGCTATGTGATTGGAGTCCCGGGACCTTTTAGGAGGTTCCTTTGCAAGGTGGCCCGGGGAGTGGTTTCTTATAGAGATCATCACCAGTGATAGGATGATCGCCTTTTGTGGGCACATGTGACATTTTTGTTTTTTGTATTTATCATTTTTGCCGATCATAAGGTGTTTTTCAACCTATGATCGAAGACGATGTATTTTTTGACACACTCCTATATATATATATATATATATATATATATATATATATATATATATATATATATATATATATCACGATTACCGGCTTATCTTGTAAATCATATTATGGAATGGTTTTAAATTTACATGTATGATTATTGCAAATGTCTATTTAACATTCGAGAAGCAATTGCATCTTCTAATGTATTTAAAGACCTTGGAATATGCTGATATTCAATGTAATCAAACTCACGTTCCAAGAGATGCACTCTCAAAAATAATCTTAATAACACTGGATTTCTAATGGCATACACTCTATTAAGCTGTAACACAATGAGTTCAGAATCTAACCTCACTATCAAACTCCGAATCCCAAATGAAATAGATTCAGACAATAACTCAATCACTGCACTGTACTCTGCAATGTTGTTTGTTGTTTGACCGAGGCTTACCCCATGCATAGAACCTAACTCGTCAGAGGGCGAATAGATAACCCAAGCTGCGGAAGAGATGTTCCGTGTATTACGACAAGCACCATCAGCAAACCCAATGTATGTTTTGGAGAGGCATCGACATCTGCAATATCAAGAGTAAAACCAAGATAAGCAGGAAAAATGACGGAAAAGCACTCTCTAAGCTAAGCACACTTTTGTTTTTAAACTAAAACACGCGAGCTAGAAAGAAAAACTACCCTAACTAAAAATCTCCATACCCCTTTTTTTAAGCATAGTACCTCTTCAAGTAAAGGCCATTTCTGGGTTTACCCAAAGAGTCCCCATCAAAATCCACCAATTCATAGTCCCCTTTTGCTAGCTTTCTCCTAACAATATAGGGACCATGCCACATAGGAACAAATTTCCCAGCGCCTAATTTATCATTAGCTTGATCATACAATAACACTAGGTCTCCTTCCAAAAAATTTCGAGGGGTCACATTCTGATCATACTGAGCTTTCATACGTTTTGCGTGAGTCTCGATCGCCAATGCAGCATCATGTCGATTCTCATCTAATTGAGCTAAGTATAACAAACGCTTTTCCTCTTCGGAAGTAGCTGGAAGTAACTCGATGGCCATTTGCAGTGACGGGATTTCGCACTCAATGGGTAACACAGCTTCCAAACCATAAACTAGTTGGAAAGGAGTGAACCCTGTTGATGTTTTTACTGAAGTTCGGTATGCCCAAAGCGCTGAAAAAATCATGTTGTGCCAATTCGACCGATGAATCCCAATGATTCGTCGGATCATGATAACTAAAACTTTGTTGATGGATTCAACCAGACCATTTTCTTGTGGATAATAAGGGGTTGAACTATCGTGACGTAAACCAAGCTGGCATGTAAGTTCGGTCATCATAACGTTTCGAAAATGATGCCCATGATCAGTGATTATCGCTTGTGGGACACCAAACCTAGCAATTATATGATTGAACATGAAAATTGCAGCTGTCTTGCCGTCTGCCTCGAATGTAGGCATCACCTCGGCCCACTTAGTAAAATAATCTACTGCAAGGATGATATACGCATGCCCCCCGGCCGAGTGAGGGTTACATGTAATAAAATCGGTACCCCAATTGAGAAAAGGACCAACGGCAATTATAGGGTGGAGAGGAGCAGGTGGAGCGCGCATCTTATGATCAAAAATCTGGCAGTTGTGGCATTTCTGGACCGCCGTAATACAATCTTTAAACAAGGACGACAGAAATAGCCAGCGCGCAATATCTTTTGGGCTGTGGCATACCCAGATATATGACCGCCACACGCTCCAGAGTGACAGTCATTTAGAACCCTCTCAACCTCTTCGTGAGTTAAGAAATGTCGAAAAATAGAGTCCGCCCCACGGTCATAAAGAGTATCTCCAATAATTTTGAATTGTTTGGACCGGAATCGAATTTTCCGACGTTTCGACCTTGAAATTTCTGGCTGAAAGGATTGGGTCTAGAGATAGGTGATGATATCCCCATACCACGGATCTAAGGTGCTGATTAGAAACAAAGATTCGTCCACAATGGGCTCCTCTGCCACAGTTTCTGTGTCAGCATGCGGGAAGTCACACGTTAACTCTGCAAAAACTAAAGATTTCTTAGACTTAGATTTCTCAAACTCCAAGTCGAACTCCTGCAGGATAACGATCCATTTAGAGTACTTTCCCCCTAGCAATTGTTTGGTCAAAATGTAGATCATAGGGTTGCAATCCGAAATTACCGTAGTTTTACGTAGTAAAATGTAGTGACGAAAACGTTGGATAGCTTGAACGGCTGCCAATGCCAATTTCTCCACATGTGAGTATTTTAGCTCATTTGGATTTAACGTTCGACTAAGGTAATATATCACATGTTCCATTCCGAATTCATCTTCCTCAACTAAGACCATTCCAATGGTGGAATGGGAGGCGGCGAGATACAAGAAGTAATCCTGGTTGTAGTTGGGAGGATGCAAAAACGGTGCATGGGTCAACGCGTGTTTGAGTGCATCAAAAGATTTCTGAGCTATCTCCCAAGAAAATTGAGTATTTTGTTTCAACAACCATGTAAAACCCTTTGTAACCTCGGCGTAGTTAGGAATGAATCGTCGTAAAAAGTTTGCTTTCCCCTACAAACTTTGGAGTTGGCGAAGACTCGAAGGAGGAGGCAAATTGATAATAGCTTCGAGCTTCGAGGGATCAACATGAATGCCGGCTTTCGGAACTACAAATCCCAGCAATCGACCCATTTCTATACAGAAGACATATTTGTGTGGGTTCAACCGAATATGATAATGCCTACACCTCATAAAGATTGCTCGTAAATGGACGAGGTGATCAACTCGATGTAGTGAATGAGCATGCAAGTCATCGAGATAGGGTTGCACAATGTGCTTGATGTCATGAAACGCATAAGACATCGCCCTCTGAAAAGTTGCTCCAACATTCTTAAGCCCAAAAGGTAATTTTCAATAAGCAAACGTCCCCCATGGAAAAATGAAAGCCGTTTTTGGTTGATCGGCAGGTAGAATATTGATTTGATTGTATCCGGAAAAACCGTCCATAAAGGAAAGTATTTCACTGCCGGCATAATCATCAATGATTTGATCAATATAGGGAGTTGGGTAATTGTCCTTTGGACAGGCTCGATTAATGTCCCTATAATCGATGCATATTCTTATTATCCCCTGTTTTTTGTTAACCGAAACAATATTCGATACCCAATTTGTTAACGGGATCGGATAAATGAAACCTGCTTTCAACAGTTTCTCAACTTCTGCTTTAATTGCAGCAGCTTTTTGTGGGTGAATCTGACGCAAACATTGCCGGATGGGTTTAGCGTCCGGGTAAGTCTTGATCTCATGAACAACAATTGCGGGATCAATTCCTGGCATTTCCTCATAGGACCAGGCAAACACGTCACAGAATTCTTGAAATAGGGCCTTATATAATTGGATTTCGTCATCTGTACACGAGGCACCTATATGAATGTTCTCAACAATTCCGGGCTTAACCAAAATGTCAATGGGAATAGTTTGAGATATGTTTCCCAAATTTAACTCTGAATCGGGATGTTTCATTTGATTCTGAGGTTCTTTGACATATTCAGTCGTAAAGATTGATGAGAAATCATTTTCAAAACAATCATCCTCACGTAAAAACGAAGATCTGTGATGGAGATCTTCCCATGGTAAATCATCTACACATAGGATTTCACGAATTTTCTCATCAGAGTGAACAAGTTCAGAAAACGTAGTTAAATCCGAGGTTGATGTGAAAAGTGATTCCTCATGGACCACATTCATTAAGTCATTTTCGGTTGAACACGGGTCGGCAAAAGACTGCACAACTTCATAGGCAATTTCATATGGACTCAAAGGCATGGAATTACCAAATGAGTCTATTTCAGATTCAGAAGGAACGATCCAAGGATCGTCATAAAAAATAGTGTCTGATGTAATCATATGAATGGTTGCAAATGAAGATGATGCGTTGATTGGAGGAAAAGGAAAAGTTCCCAGTAAACCAGCATCTTTAACTAATCCTACCCCAACATCCTTATATGGGATAGTCGTTTTACCGACATGCTGAATACTCTCCGAAGAGGCTGGGTCGGATGAAAAGTAAGCCAGCTGGTTTATTGTTACGATCTTTCCATTATGTGGAAACTTTATGACTCTAAAGATCGATGAAACGACCGTTGTCATAGCGTAAGACCAACTTCGACCCAAGAGAAGGTTGTAGTCTAGAGGGGCTTCAACCACCTCCACATCTAGACTAACGGTTTTTCCTTCAACCCCTATAGGAAAATCCTATAGAATGCCAAAAGGATGAAACCCACGGCCATCAAAGGCCTTAAGAATTGTCGAGGATTGATTTAGTGAAGGAGAACCAAGCAATCTCCAACACTGTATCGAAATAATGCACGTTGAAGCTCCTTCATCAATTACAGTCCGATGAATAGGCCTATTTTTTACTATCACTGGAATCTGGAAAGCCATTTGATGAGGCAAATGCGGTGTACTATTTTCTAGATCAAAGATTATTAGGTTCGGGTCCTGAATATCAACAGCTCCTATAGCCGAAAAAAGTAATTTACGCTGTGCTGGGCATGATTGCAGCACTTCCAAAGCCGACATTGTTGAGGGTGAAACAGCTAAATCCTCAACAATGTTATAATTTTGAGTCGCTCTCACATGTGGATTGAAAGCTGACTTTCGAAGTACACCCTTGGCGGGCGGTTTGATTACTAAGTCTGGATTAGGTTTCTCGATCTGTAGTGGATTGGAACCGGGAGCTGAGGTTGATGGATTAGAATGAGAAGATTCTGCTTCTTTTCCATCAACAAGACTTTTACTACCATAATCTTGCGATCGAGTCGCAATCCTTACATGGGACATCATCAATATGGGTTCTTCATTGGCACTCGAGGAAGAACCTATCATCTTACTGTCTTGACTTGGAAATGGATCCTTCAAGACAGCAGGAGTTTGGGAACCTTTGACGATCTTCGCAACCTCTGCTCGATGAGGGCAGTCTCTTGTAAAATTCTCTTCGTCACAAATGAGACATGGATAACGAGGTTTGCGCTTTTCATCATTGGATTCCGCCTTTTCAGGTTTCTCCTTTGAAATTTTGTCCGTTATATTCTTCTTCTTTCCTTTCTTCTTCCCACCGGATTTTGATTTAGCCGTAGATGATTCTACAACGTGAATATCAGCGGGAACCTCTGCAGAAGAATCTCCTGTCAGGGAATCAGGCAAGGTTATGATAGGAGAAGAATTCTTGGAAGACTTCTTCTTACTTTTAGTGTTAACTGTACAAATCATACCGTCAGCGGCATGAGATCCCGAAGTAGCTGCAGTGATTTGATTTGACTTGGGAAGATCGGGGATCTTTTCGTGTAACGTACCTGACTGAGTATAGACCAAGTCAAGGTACTATGCTTGATCAATCACTTGCTCCTCAGTAACAACTCCGGCTTTAGCAACATCTTTAGTGATCCTTGGCAACAAATATTTTACAAACCACTCAGCCAAGATTTGATCCGGAATAAATACCTTCACTAAACGTCGTCGACGTCTCCACTCATGAACATGATGTGAAATATACGTGGATGTCGATTGTTTTAGCGAAGTTAACAATTCCGTGCCATTGTCATATCGGACTGGCAACTGGAAATGAGTTAAAAACGAGGTAGCTAACTGACTAAAATTATAAAAAGTGCCTCGCGGTAACTCGATGTACCACTTGGCTGCGAGACCAATTAGAGTGCGCTAGAAAAGTCTAAGATGGATTGAATCATCTGTGATGGAATTAGACGCACACCAGAGGTGGTAAGTCATCACATGGTTCAACGGGTCCTCTCGAGATTTACCTTCGAACTTGGGAATGTCACTGGGCAACTTATTCGGCATTGGCGGCCAAAACGGAAGATAATTAATCGGATCATTCGTTAGGCGCGACAAGTCTGGTAAGTCCAAATTTGCGATAAATGGTAACAACCGATTAGGATCCCTAAAACTCTGGGTCATGAGACCAACCCCATGAGGAGGATATCCAGGATAAAGAGGAATATGAATCGCGTTCGGGATATTGTATCCTCCCGGAAAACCAGGATTAACCAGACCATACTGGGGTTGTTGAGGTTCTTGATAAGTGTACCCAGGATACGGTTGATACTGATAAACTAGCTGCTGGACAGCAGGACCGAATTGGTACTGTCCCTGGTACAGTTGATAGGTGAATTGAGGTTGACTTGTGACAACCGTACTTAAACTAGGTTGTCCTACAGGCATCTGAACCGTAGTTTGAATGGTGGATCCAGACAGTGGTAAAGATGTCTGAGGAGTAGATACAGGAACAGTAGAAACCGGAGCTGTCGATACTCCAGAAGTAGGTGGGGTAGATTGAACACCTGTTGCGGCAATTGCAGCAGTCGTTTGAGATGGAGTACGAGGCGCAGTAGGCCTAGACTGTGAAACTACTGAAGGTACAAAAGTTTGAATGTTAGACTGGACTGGTTGCTGGAGTGAACCAGAAACTAAGGGTTGTCCAGCTTAAGATGACAACTGTACACCTGGCTGCAACACCTGTTGAGTTTGCGATGGATCCCACACTATGTTCATTCCGGGGTATTGACCCATAACAGGTTGAGAATATTGAGGACCATAACCGGGTTGAGGGTAGGATTGATAATTGAAAGGTACATTTCCCATTCCTTGAACATAAGATTGACCTTGGGGTTGTTGGAAACCTTGGTTCGAGTAATGACCTTGGGGTAGATACCCCTGAGGCACGTACTGATACTGGGGTTGACCTCATGGAAAATTTTAGGGGCTAATGTTCGCCCAGTGGGCTAATTTTCCATGATTTTTCCACAAAAAAGATTCGCCAATTTCCAATTTTTTAAAAGACGATTCGCCCAAATTTTAGAATATAAAATTATTTTACCTTAAAAATCGCCAACATTATATAGAGACTATATATAAAATAATTATAAATTTGATTAATTTTACAAATATATCAATAAACATTTATAATTTGAATATTAGGGATTAGTGAGATTCGCCAATGTTTTAAACTTCAAGAAAATTTTCCATCCTTAAAATTTTCCTTGGTTGACCTTGAGGTATAAATTGATACTGGCGTTGACCTTGGGGTACATATTGAGTCTGGGGTTGACCTTGAGGAACGTATTGTACCGTAGGCACCTACTGTCCTTGAGGTTGCCCCCCAGATGCAAATTGTGTACCTTGAGGTTGCCCCCCAGGCATTAATTGAGGCTGCCCCCCAGGCGGTAACTGGCCACCTTGAGGTTGACAATTGGGAATAGAACCTGACATCATAAGAATGTCTTCTACGCTCAACGGCTTTGCACCATTGCTTCGAGTGAATAACCCTTGTTCAATGGGTTGAGGAGATGCTCCCCAAAAAGTACCAGAAAGTGATTGATACCCAGAGGGAACAGAAGGACCGCCGTACAAAAAAGATTCAGGAGATTGAGTAAACATGGACGACTAACCTGACATATTTACGGGAGTATAAAAACCTCTAGGATGATAAGGAGCATTAGGTGGTGAAAAACTTAACACTGGGTTTTCAAAATAATTAGTCAAAGAAAGATACCAAGTAGTACTTCTAGGTGGACTGTAAAAAAATGATTCACGCTCCCTTAGATCAATAACAGGTTGATTTTCAGGGATAGGGATGCCTACTTCTTCTCCCGGAGCAAGTTCTTCAATGGCTATCAAACCAGAAGGAAGATTTTCAGTGATTAGTCTTTCTACCCTAGGTGAATTAGGACCACTAGATGTTGGAGAGACAAACCCCGATGTTGGAGTAACAGGTTCAGATATCTAAGGTTCTTCACCTATATCACTATTAGATAAAAAGCTACCAGCAAGTTCGGAAACCGAAATAGATTCAGGATTATAACCTGTTTCTAGAGTTTGGTAATCAGGATGTACAACCAACGAAGACTCTCCTTCTTCAGGTGACCCAACTTTACTGCGACTAGGAGTTACGAGGACTTTCAAGCCTTCAAGATGGCTCGAGACTTCTTCAGGAGGTTGGCCCCGAAGTCTACGGGACTTCCTCAGTAAATCAGCCACGGTTACAAACTCAGGAGACTAGCCCCGAAGTCTACGGGACTGTCTTGGTAATTCAGCCACAGTTAAAAACTTTTAACTACTTCACATGCAAACAAAGTAAAATCTCAATGAAAAACACCTAAAGCCTCGAAAGAACCAAACAAATTTGAATCACACGCCTAAAGAATCTAGAGATCAAACACACACAAACAGTACCTTTCCGGACCGAAAACACTAGTTGGTGATGAAATCCAACGTCGTAGAATTCAATACAGAAATGGCGGTTGGAACAGTTACCCCGGAAACCTTCTTAATGAATAGACTGAACCAAGTTCCTCCACTTAACCGTCTCGAGTGAAGTGAAACCCCTAGAAAATCCAAGTGAGTCTAGCCGATGTCTGCTCCAGGTACAGTGGGATCTTCCCACCACTGTCACCTTAGGAAGATTCCTAAAGAATATGGCCACTAAGGTTACCAACTGAGACAAATACACCTGGGGGAACAGTCTACGATCCGATACGCATGAAAGGGTAGAGTAGCAAGCTCAATCCCCTTGAAGGCTCCTTAACATAATCCAAGGTTTACCAACAAGTGACCCCAGGCTCCTCGACAATGGTTAATTCGAGGTTTACAGTTTTTAATACGTGAATATCTGCCGTCATTCCCAATGAGGAAGGATTGATTCCCACATTGGTTCAGACACGATCTCGTGCTTCTCGTTTAAGAGGAGCTTTCCCAGAGCATAAATGCAACAATTGGATTTCTTCCTACCACAAGATACAACTACTTGTTTGTTTTTACTGTCTTGGAGAGTTAATTACTCTCCTACTCCAAGACACTAGCCTAAGCTAAGTTGGTGTATCAGAGCCCTAGAAATAAAATGTTACTAGGTGAATTTTACTTTAAGCGTTAATTTTAGTGGTTATTGTTTAAGTCAATAGGTGGCGGAGATGAAACTCGTGGCGTAAAGACTCGACTTGAAATCACTAAAAAGATGCACCTAGGATGATTTAAACAATCTTTTCTCTTCGATGAACTTCTAAACTAAGAAAGAGTTTGAGAATGCAAATACTTTGTAAACACAAATCTTTCTCAATTAAACAAATTAAAAGAAGAGCTTTTCCTTTCCAAAGTACTCAAAACGAGATAAATAGCTATTTCACACAATTTTCCCTTTTCTTTTCAAAACTCTCAATCACTACAAAAGACAAACTTTTCCAAAAGAGATTTTGTTTTTTATATTTTGTAAATAAGACACTCAAAACTAATGAAAATGACTAACTTTGAGAGCTACAAACTATAAAAAACTACTTGAAGTCAAAGCCTACTAAAAGTCTTTTTGAGGATGTTTTACTTAGCTAAATGTGAGCTAAGGACAAATTTATGCAGAATCATAATTAGTCAAAAAACAACCAATCTTTCGTTTTCTTTTTTTAAAAATGAAAATTCCAAACTTTCAACTGCAAGCTTTTCGAAATTTTGAAATGAGAAAACTCAAAGCGAATTCCTCAACAAGGGGAGATTTCGTAAATGTTCAGACTCATAAGAAGACTGGTAGACACCAAGGTAATCTGAGGTCCCTATGGCTTCTAAGCTCAGAGCCACTACACAACCAAAAACGAAAAACAAACCCAACAAGCAAAATTCCTATGAATTCCACCTAAAACCCTAATGCTAATGAAATTAAACCAAGGAAAGTTTTTGACAGGGAACAAGCAGGTATGGGCAATGGATAAAACCTATAAACAAATTCTAAACTGATAAAAAAGAGAAAAATTTAAAAATTTTCAAATTTTTGACAGGGTACACAGTCAACCTGTTTACACAGGTGCGTCCACGCTCTGTGCACAAAGCAAAAGTGCGTATAAGTACGCACTGTGCTTAACTCAGAGGGTGCGTACCTCTCCCAAAACTATGAAAAATGAAAACTAACTCAAAATTAACTAAATTCACCCAATCCCACAATCATCAAGTCAAAAACAGAAACAGAAAATACAGTTTCTCAGGTCAAAGTATAGACACAGAAAACAATCAAGTCCCCAGTGGAGTCGCCATTTTGTCGCACGGAATGAGTCGATCTTGCGGACAAGATATACCTTCCTAGAATCTAAAGAAGACCTAACAACAAGAAAACCAACGAGACACTATCTTTCTCTAAATATGCTTCAATAAACAATAGAAAACAAGGGTTTTTAGGGCCTACCTTTGGTCCAACACAAGCTTGTGGATGCCCTTGCTCTTTTGATCCAAATGAGCTCCTCTTCGCAAATCTGCAAACACAAACAAGGCAAACAAATTAAATAGCACCTGAAAAACCAATTGCATAAAACATATTTAACATGAATGTCAAGGAGTCCATGAAACAACTAACATAAGATACTTGTTGAGAAAAATGAGTTTGATTGTATTAATTCAAAAGAAGAACTTTACAACCTTTGCCTTGACGTTGTACAAGCTCCTCCCAGGGTCCAACAAGATGTCTCCTCTACTTTGACAAGTTTCACTCACTCTCCAATGGAACCAAGAGGTATGTGATCTCTCCTCTCAAGCTCAACCAAAGAGTCTTAATTTCACCAACATTTACCCTCAAAATGTTCAGCTTCTAACCTCCCTAGTCCTCACCCCAATGCCTGTATTTATAGTGCAATGGAGGGAAGTTACTAGGTCCTCCTTAAAAGGGATAAAACCCTCCATCAAAGGGATAGCTCCTTTAGTCAAGGGATTAGCTCCTTCTCTTTTGGGATGCATGAACCACCTCAGAGCGAACAATCCACATCAAAATTCCTTCTAGAAAACTCTAGAATTAACCCAAAGTGAGTTTTTTAAGATAAAAATTGTGCCTTTTGACTTTCACAGGGGTCCGCACCTACACCGTTAGGAACAGAGCGGGTAGGTACGCAGCTTTTGTACATAGAAGGTGCGGGACCGCAGGTGACCATGAGAGAAAGTGTGGAACCAGAGTTACATTGATTTTTAATGTCTTTCTCCCACTTCCAAAGCTTGATTTGAAGAGCTAAGGTCTTAGACTTGCTTAGGAGGACAGTACAAGTGATGATAGACCCATACTGACTGCAAATAATCGTGGTGACGATATTTTTGTGTAACAGATTGCCCCTAAAGTGCGAAGTCTATAGTAGATGAGGATTTCATTTATCATATAGGAAGAGTGAAGTACTTTATCATTTCGAGGATTATCTTGTGGAGAGCCCGGTCGGAACCTGTAAAAACATTCAATGCAAGATATATATATGAGATCATATCATCGCTGAGGTAGGCATTCCCATACTCAGATCAAAACTAACTAGAAACCTATCTAATGCTCTGATATAGGAATGATCTTGTAAAACATCATAAGTATAGACTCGTGTGAACACAGTATGGACGCAGCCATCTGTTTATGAATAGTCCACAACATAATGAATACAAAATTCCTCGCAGCGTGGATGGTGGAAACTAGATCCAGGGTCTTCATTTCTACTTCCCGAAATAGTACAATTCTATCCATGCGAATAAATGTGTTAATGTCGAACATGGTAGAAACCACTTGATTACCAGTCAATGATGTAAACTGTTAACAAGTGTGAGAGAAACCACCAGTGATGTCAATGGCTCTCAAAGTACCCAGTACAATCCATGAGATGTGAATAAATGTGTTGATGTCGAACATATCATGGAATCCTTCGATCGAAAGTGAATGACGTAAACAGGAATCAAACAGGGGATGGATCAAGAAAAGATAGAAAATATAGATCAACGCCTTAGAATTCAGCCTCTTCGAGGGGGCAACCTCCTTTACATTACACAAATGAACAATTCTTGGATGATACAAATGAAAAGACCTCCTTTCTATATATAGGAGTCTTAGGGGTCATAACATAATCAGAGCCGACATAACAATAATAATGTAAGGGCACAATAATAACAATAGTGGGCTTCTATGGGGCACAATAGTAACAATATGGGCACTACATGGGTACATCAATATAATAAGTGGGTTATACTAATAAAAGTAAGGGGTTACACTAGTAGTATAGGGGCCTAACATGCCCCTCTCCTTCAAAAAGCGTTGTCCTCAACGCTTGAGTAGTTCTTGATGCTTCTGTATAAAATTCTTGTCCTCCCATGTGGAATATTCAGCGGGTAAGTTCTTCCACTTGATGAGATACTCTGAAATTGATCGATTTCGTAGTTTTCAGGTTCTTGTTTCTGTGACTGCTCCAGGTTCCAATATGGTTTTCCCTTCCTCTTTAATTTCTTGCAATATTTTTTGAATTGGGATCTTTTGCAACTTTTGAATAAGTGGGCATACTTCCTTGTCCTTCTTCCATTCATCCCTTGCTTCGTTTATCCAATCTGGTTGGATAATATAAATAGCACAAAACAATGCTTCCACATCCTCATCCTTGAAGAGTCTTCCCATTCGGTAAGGTCGCCATTTCTTGAGTGCATGTAGTATTGCCAACATTTCCTTCTCATAAATAGCTTGCTTGAGATGTAGCAACAAAAATACCCAGTCGCCTACATCAAAACATTTTTCACTATGATGTTGATCTACCTGTTGTTTCATTTGATTTTGCACCGAAGTGGCGTTATCCTTTAAAAGTTGGAGAACTTGTTGTTGATGCTCGATGTGATCTTTCACTGCTTGAACCTTTTTCTTCTTGATATGTCCTTCTATCTTTAGAGTTTGAGGAGTGGTAATTTCTTCCAATCCTTTACAAGATATGGTCAGATTCATTTCTTGACACTCGATGTGATATTTCACTTCTTGAACATTTTTCTTCTTGATATGTCCTTCTATCTTAATATTTTGAGGAGTGGTAATTCCGACCAGTGAATTACAAGATATGGTTGGATTCATTTCTTCTTTCTTGATGTGATCTTTCACTTCTTGCACCTTTTTCTTCTTGATATTTCCTTCTATCTTGAGAGTTTGAGGAGTGGTCATTCTTGCCAATAGTTTACAAGATATGTTCTGATTCATTTCCTCTTTCTCTGGTGTCAGGTACTGGCATATATCCTCTTCTTTTGAAGTTTCTTGATACTTTTCTTCCTCCTCTTCATACTCTGTAAAATAATTTGTTCTCAGCACACTTATGCCCTTTAGTGCATTTGCTGTCACAATTGCAACAAAGCCCTTTTTCTCTTTTTTCTTCCAATTGTTGTGGTGTAACCCTTGTAGGTTGTGGAAGGCTAGGAGAAACAACATGTCCATCTTTAAAGTTGTGAGGGTTAGACTTCCTTGTTTCCATAATTTTACTTTCAAATATGTCACAAAGCCCTTTTACTCTTTCCAATTGTTGTGGTGTTGCTCTAAAGAAGGTGTTTCTCTTTGTATCCTCATAATGTGCTATCATTTCCTCCATGAGAATTGACCACGTAACAAGTTGTTTACGAGAACAAAGCCCTTTATACCATAAAAATTGATCCGGTTCTAAATATGAAGATGCAATACATACCTTTTGTAATAGTGGTACACCATGTAGATAAAAATATTGCTCCATCTGAAGTATCCAATTTACTGGATCCTTGCCATCAAACTTCCTCATCTTTCTTTTTCTTGATTTTAGGACCTCAATCTTGAAACGACTGTAACTCTGTACTTGCGGATATTTAAGTTCTAAAATTTCTACCTGTAGTAGCCCTCTTTTTCCTCTTTCCAATGCCACCAATCTGATCCAAATTGGATTCTTCAAAAAAGCGTTATGCACAATCTCCCAAGCCGACCTGATTATAGACCTTTCCAGAAGAGCTAACTTGTATGAAGTGCCACGTGTCAATTTTTCGACCTTTGGCTCTGAAAAGGATATACAAGAAACTACAGTCCGTCCTCTTTTTGTAACTTCTTACGAAATTTCAATCCAATGCTCAGAGAGAAAGTTATGATTATTTTCCCCAGGTCACCTGTTTGGAATGTAATTCAGGAGTCTGCAAAAAGACCAAATTTCTCAGATCATAACTCCGCAAATATAGCGCAAAACGCTCTGAAATTCGGACCCAAGGTTCGACGTGATTTCTTCTCAAATGGATTGTTTTTGCGACTTCTGAAACATCACAGAAAAAAAGTTATAGCGAAAATTCCACGATGACCTGTTTGGAGCAACGAAACCCTAGAACCCAAAGCTCTGATACCAAATGTTATGAAACCAGCTCAAGAAAAGATATAAAAGATAGATCAATGCCTTAGAATTCAGCCTCTTCGAGGGGGCAACCTCCTTTACATTACACAAATGAAAAATTATTGGATGATACAAATGAAAAGACCTCCTTTCTATATATAGGAGTCTAAGGGGTCATAACATAATCAGAGGCGACATAACAATAATAATGTAAGGGCACAATAATAACAATACTGGGCTTCTATGGGGCACAATAGTAACAATATGGGCACTACATGGGTACATCAATATAATAAGTGGGTTATACTAATAACAATAAGGGGTTACACTAGTAGTATAGGGGCCTAACAGAGTCGATGCCAATTTCTACCGAAAAACTTGGGGCAAAGTAGGTGCCATGTTCAACCAAATAGAAGATTGCCAATGTGAGAAGAATAGGGGAGAAGTCTCGCTGCCCTACAGGCATCAAACAGTGGATGGATATGTAGCAGCAACTTTAGACGAAAGAGAAACACTAGGTTGCTCAACAGAGCATCTAGCAAAGGATGAATTCTACAGAGACAACCATTACATCTAACAGCATAATCATCATGAAAGGAGCATCATAGGGGATGGATTCCTAACACATCTCTTAGACAAGTTACGTTGTAACAAGGCAGAAAAAACATAATTTGTAAATGAATTTTTGAGAAAAACATATTGGACATTTAAGCACCGTGATGGATCCTAGGTCCAAAGGGAGAAAACTACTTTATTAAAATGATATTCAATAAAACTTTACACACTTCAAATGCCTCTTCCTGTTGCAAAAATCGAACCCTTATCTTTCAAAAATAATTCTATATTTACTAAATTACAAATCTATTTTTATTTCCTCAACATAGGAAATAGGAAATAATAAAATAAAATAAAATAAATAATAAAATCCTATCATAAAACAATATTATAAACTAATTTGCAACTAAAATCCCAAACTATCTCAAGTACCATGAGAAGTAGTTTTCAAAAACCCAAATTATGTGAAAGTTTGCCAAGTGGATTAATATTACTATATCTGATCCTTCAGGTGTAGAACCATATTCCAAAAAATATTCCTTTTGATTGCCACCTTGCACCTACCTACATGAATTTTGGAGTTGTTAGATCGACTTGCTTTTTTTCTCCCTTCATGGATGCCCACTGATTGCCATTTGTACCCAAAATTTTGTGAGCTATACAATAACACAGTCATACTCCAGCCATACCTGATATAATTCATTAACAATTTCAGCACCAGGATGGCCAAGATCATTTAATTTGTCAACCATATCAACCACCACTTGACTAGAGATTAACCCAAAAATTCCATCACAAGCACCTCAGAAACTGAATTGGAATTGTATGTATATAGAGATCTACCGTTGTTCCTAGATCCTCTTTTGTTGAAGATATTAGCAATGACAGGTTGAATACTGATTCAAAGGCATGTAACAATGGATGTGGAAGGTATTCAAGCATTGCCTCTATTGAAGCATATTTGAACTGATGCTCCTCATTGTTTCAATAAATCATTTGCCTCCCCAAGCTTTTTCTTGGTTGACTGAATTTCATATGTGATCGTTGTTGCCTCCTCAACATTGTTAGATTTTGATGCAGCTAGTAAGGATTCCTCTAGTGAAGAAAGATGCGTGAGTGAAAATAAATGTGACTCTACTCTTAGTTTAGCATAAAACATAGCCAACTCCTTCGGTTTGTTATCACTTGCCTCTATAGAAATAGTGAAATGATCTTACTGATCCAATACATGCATACCATTGATGCCAAAATCATGACTAGAGGGCTTAGAATTAGGTTTACAAAATGCATCCTTAAAATCCCAACCAAAAGAACCGAAGTCATCATCATTATTACCAAATAGATTGGTATTTAATGGAACATTATCATAAGTCATCTCCGTTGCACTTAACATGTGACCTATGTTATTGCTATCAACAATTGAACACTCTTGCCTGGAGGAATTCCTACTGACCTTTTTAACATGTGTTGCAAAACAACATCTTTTAATTCCCAAACACATGACTCATGGTCTAGCTCATCATTCCCAAATAACTCAGTATTCAACTACATGCTATGGGAGCTAATCCCCTTGACACTTAATGTGTCGACTAGATTATTGGCATCAACATTTGGGGACTCTAATTTTCCCGAAGCTGTATTGAGACACTCCCCAGTATCCTTAGGTATAGAACATTTTTCATTGGTACTCGGGATTGGAAAGTAATATTTTTCAGCTTGCTTGTATAGAGTTGCAATGAAATTATTGAACTGAAGAAAAGTTGTAAAGGATACAGGGGGGAACTATGGGTGCCTAATTGCTATCAAACATTTGCAGAAATTTTTACATGATTTCCAAACATATCAACCTCACTATTTTGATAAAAATCAGCTTTGCCTTTACAAAAAAGTGACAATGGCAAGGATTTTAAGAGATCATCTAGACGGGCTACATGGTTTCGCCTGTGGGCATTTTTCTGACCAACTATACTTTGAATGGAAACAATAGAATTAGAATTATACTTCTCCACTAAAATGGGTTGTTGGGCTTTGACCTATACATTGTGACTTGTAATATGCAGCATGAGTGCCTTGGAGATTTAGGAAATGAAACATAAAAGTTTGATATTAGGCCTTGCATTAAGTAAGAACTCTGCTCCAAGGTTGAATGTCATGATAATAAATTTTCTTAGAAGCGAACTGTGTGATTGTTGTTTTAGTTTATTGCCCAGGTGTAAGCGCTACGCATAGGGCCACACTCCAGAAGCATAGCACCATAGGTAGATCAGCTTGGATTTCCTTTTCTTGACCTGTGTGTGTTGCGGATGCAGGGCTGATCCTTATAAATTGACCTCAACTGATAGAGGTGCCTCATTATTAGTATTACAGATTTCTTTGGTGTGTTAAGTTTGTGTCTTCAACTTCGCCATTCCTTCAAGAGATTTCCACACCTTTATAGCATTCCCATCTTTCTTCAAACTTACATTTGGCATTTTGATGTCCCACCCCTATCAGGTGTCTCTCCTTGATGTAACCTTGTGGATGGCTCTATGCGCAGCGCCAAAGGGATACCCGTAGCACTTTTGAATATGTCTATACACACAACACCTAAGGGCTACACCTAGCGCTCACAATTTTAAAGCCACCAAACATATACACATAATGAAAGAACGTGCTTTCTAATTAATACTCCTTCATCCCAAATTTTGTTCTTTGCATGACCTCAACATGAGCTGCTAAGCTCACTTCATTGACATATCATAAGAGATTCAATTCCAAATATGACTTGAATACATGACATTAAGTCAAAATAGGATATAAAATACCAAGATTGGTATTGGAATTTTCAATTCCCTTGAATTGTGTTGGCTAAGAGAATTTATTGATGTCCATTTTAAGATCATGCCAAAGATATAACAACATAGTTTAATTATTTGTAGCAAGAGACCTTAAACTATCTTTCAAGAGACCTTAAAGTGTGTATTTCCCCCATCCAAATTGCATAGTCTTTACTTTACGTTGGGATAAAGAGAAATGCTTTCCCAGTTGAAATGTCCTATAAATATCCAAGTATTTCTCTCTAGAACCATGAGACCTGTAGCTATAAACCTTTCACCAACAATATCCCTGTCAACAATGTACAGTGCCCTCTATTAGAGCCTAGATTTACCTCAAGTTGAAAAGGTAGGATCCGGGGCCAACATCAAACCGCACTCAGCCTGGTAGCTAGCCCTACCAGGTCAGGAGAGGGCTCTCTCTGGGTCAATCTCAGTGAATTATGGTCTATGGGGTGCTTCAGATGACTGAAATATCCTCTGATTTTAGGCTAGGTATATGTGCAAGAGAGTTTGATTTGATAAAATGGTGATTTGTGGTTCAAAGGGAAAGACACATTTTGGGGTGCAGGGATTGAGGCTCAGTTCTGCAGAGATCTCGATGGGGCAAGGTAGGCAATCGTTTTGGCACTTAAAGTTTAGTGAGATGGAAGGAAAAGACAGGTGAGGCATTGAATAGTTCAAGAGAAAGCATGAATCCTCCTCAAACAGCTAAAAACATCAAACAACTAAAGCAAAATTCAAGTAGAGCATTGCACTTTCAATGAATTCTACTTACACTTGTTTGTTTAGTTCAAAAGAAATAAGATAGGTAATGCAATCACATAAACAAATTCACAATCATAAGGAGAAGAACTGTACCAAGACAAATTGCCACATGAATCCCAAAGAGTGCTACAAATCCTGGTCTCAATTCCTTAGCCAAAATACTGAAAAATGAATGTACAATGAAGCTCAAGGCTTTCTCAAGAGTCCAACCATGCTAATTACTGAAAAATAACATAATATAGACAAACATAGCTCATCCTTGCCTCTAGGGGTCGAGATCACAGGTTTAGGGGCTGATCCAACTGATTCTAAACTAAGAACTAGAAACTAGGCAACACAACAACATGCCTCTAGAAACAAGGGAACTAATTCATTCAGTTTCAAACAACCTCTAAATTGATGAATCTACATATACAAGTGAAAATCCAACATATTTACATCATAATCCATCAATATACGTCAAATTACATCATATATTTTCCATTAGGAAAGTAAAAAAGTCAAACTAGGCAAAGCTCAGTAAAAAACAGAGCAAAACTTGGTCAAACTGGCAATTTTTCCTCTATGCACCACGCGTGATTCTCTATGCATCGTGCCTGTTTGGACCCACTTTTTGAGGCCTTCCCGATGTCCAAATGAGCTCCAAGTGTGCCCGCAGGAAAGGTCCACCTATCTACTTTCCAACCCAACTGTAATTTTTTAATTTGGCCTCCATTTGCCCCTCCAAAAGTTCATTCTCCCAACACTACTTCCTGTGTGTCAAAATAGGGGTAGTGATGTTATTTTTTGAGTGTTTTTTGACCTTTTGAGGGCTCAAAACCTGCCAAAATTTCTTGGCCATAGGTAGACAAGTATAATTTTGCATAAAAAATCTAAAAATGCTGACTTTCCGAGATTTGGAGGCTCTAGAAAAGGCAAGCGCCACGTGGAGCGACACATAGGGAAGAAAAACCTGTTTTTTGTGCCAAAAATTTGCAAAAATACAAAAATTGCTCCAAATTTCTTGAAATTTGAGCTGAGACTTCTCAATCAAGTGCTGTGATGGGCCAAGGAAGCCTCAGCCAAGATTTGAAGTCCTTCATCCTATTTTTTCCTCTTTGATGCTCTCTTCAGCTTTGCTTTCAAATTCCTAATTTTCGCTTGGCACACCAAGTCCCAGGACAAGTAATGATATGACAAGTTTCTAAGCATATTATTATCATTTATTGCCTTCTCTATCTTCATCACCAAGTGGATATTGACTCTTTTGAGCCATGACTCCCTATCGGCATTGATTTCTTGCTCCAAGGAAGTGAACTCCACCCTCCTTCTTTGGGCAGCTTGGTAGTTTTGCCGAATGTTTTGTAACTCCATAACCACCTACTGATCCTCAAGCTGCTTGTTCCTCTGCTCCAAATACTCTATAATCCATTGGGCTCTATCCAAGTTGGTACACAGGGCATCAATGTCTGCCTACTTCTCCTTGACGATCTCTCTAAGGTTTTCACTTTGTGGGCCCATGTCAGTATCATCACCCTCAATGAGGATGAAATCAGTCTCTCGCTCACCTGTGATGATGATGGAAGTGAGGCCCCTTCCACCCCAAGTGGAGATAACACTCGCTTCGCTGCTGCAAACAACCGTCTAGTGCCTCTCTGATAAGAGATGAAAACCGGCACACTAGCGGTCTCATGGTCCTCATGATGATAAGAAGGTCCACCTATCTCATGCCCAGCCTCTGAAGGTCCCTGTGAAGCTCTAAAAAACTCACGAGAGATGAAGTCATCCCAAGTGATGCCCTGTAAACCAAGCTGATGAACAACCACAATTTTGATCAGAGAAAAATGATAAAGCCTATTGAACTGCTGCTGAGGGTTCTTGTGATGCACAAGAGTGGTCATCTTCTCTATGTTTTGGCATATAAAATAAGGAACGTTCATCATCCATACCCAAGTAAAATGCATCAGAAGCCTGATGTGATAAGCATACAAGCGGGAGAATCGGCCCTCACAGGTGAAATAATTCATGATGAGTTTCATTAAAGGAGCATACTCATCCTTGAGGAACCGAAAAGGAAACACTCCCTTGAGCTCTCTCAAAAACCCAGGTTTGATGTATGGTTCATAGTGTTGCTGGTCAATTTTCTACCTCTTATTCCATGTTTCTCCAATGTTTGCTATGTCGGTTGCCAATGAAATGGTTTCTGGTGTTAATGTGAAACTAACACGAGCATGAGTGGCTTGATCACCATGTAAATGCAACACAAATAAGCGGGCCAACTCATGATGGAACTGAATATTAGCAACCTTCTCGCAAAATTCATAACATGACTGATGCTGGAAACAAAAGATGGCAAGAGGGTAGGCCTGCAACTTGACAACAGTGGTTGGTTCTTCACTGATATGTCTCCCACCTCTATGAGGCCTCCTGAGTGCATGTCCCTCTGTGGGTGAGTCACTTTGGGTCTCCTCTTCATAATCATATGAAGGATCAAATGCCATAGCTGCTGATAGACAAATTAGCTTGGAGAAATAGGTGTTGATGTGTCAAACTGTGTTGGACAACCTTTGATGATGTTTGACCTCTGCTACCAAGGGAAAACAATGAAACAAGGGACTGTTAGGAGAAGGAAAAATAATGGGAATTTAGGGACTGTTCGGATAGAGTTAGTTAGGGAAATATGCAATATTTTGGGAGTTTTTGTATAGGGTTAGGGTTTGGGATTTTACAATTAGGATTTTGGGAAAGGGAACTTGGGATAGGGGATTAGTGAATTTAGGGGGGTGGGGGAACATAGGAAACAATGAAATCAAGGGATAAATGGGATAGGGAGTAATGTAGGGATGATGAACTTGGTAGCAAAATAGTTTTTCAAACCCTAGGCAGCAAGTTTCTTCAAATAGTAGGGTTTGATTGTTTTTTACAAGCACCATAAAACACACATCATCAAACCATCATCAAACTTAGATGGAAAACAAATTTGAATATTCTACCTACTTGTATCAAGACCGATTGATGCAATTTGGGGCGATTTGAGCGAGTTTGGAAGTTTCTTGGGCTCTTTAGCTGTGTGCATCGCACAAAACACCCAATGCACCGTGCCCCACCTATGCGCTGCGCCGTTGAAAAAATGAACTAAGTGCTGAGGCCCAGTGTGTTGCGCCGGCTGTATGTGCCGCGCCTCCTGCCCAGTGCACCGCGCCAGCAATCTTACAACGATTTTTACCCAATTTCTCACTTGCTCACCAAAATTTCTCTATCTTGCTTCTATTTTGCAAATGAACTTGTCAAATGAAGGAATAGCTTATAAATAAAGAGCTTTTGAAATTTTGGCCCATGAAACCCACTTTCATAATGTTTTGGATTTGACTTTATTTCTAAACTCTTTTTTCTAGACTTTTCACTTTTTTTTAGCTTTTCAATGAACCACATGACCTGAGCTTTGCTTGTTTTGCAGGTAATGGAGTTTCTGGGGCTAAGGAAGGAAACCAGGGTGTAGATGAAGAAATTTACAATACAGGAAACAAAATTTTCATGATTTTTTACAATAAAAACTAAATACTCTGTTTTTTTCCCAAAACAGAGTTTTGAGGAAAAAACACATTTTCAAATGCTTGGTGATAAAATTTATTGATGTTGCAACCTCCTCATGGCCTACTCGTAATTATTGGACACTTTAACACATTTTTTGATGAAACCCTAATGAAACCCAGACCTAATTTACCATGAAACCCTAAAGACAACTTTTGCAATTTTTGAGATAAAAGGAATACTGTATATGCGTTTTTAAATGAACAAACATGAGCCAACAGGTAGATAACATGAGGGAAAGTGTAGGAATGCCACTACCGTCAGATGATCTATGCGCCTAACTG
Source organism: Pinus tabuliformis (assembly GCA_031772625.1). Taxonomy (NCBI): domain Eukaryota; kingdom Viridiplantae; phylum Streptophyta; class Pinopsida; order Pinales; family Pinaceae; genus Pinus; species Pinus tabuliformis. The sequence continues at coordinate 83,817,983 of CM062811.1, read as the reverse complement.
AATGAAAATGACTGGGTGGGACACCTAATATGAAATGCAACAAGAGGATTTGATCTCTGACGGAGGGATGAAGATACCGACACTAACACCCTTGACATAGGATATCTCTTTCAGTCAATGGCAATTGAGCTCGCCATATGTTGGGATGAGGATTAGAAACACAGAAATAGACCTCAAATGCTATATTCTCTTCTTCTCTATCACAATCCACCCACAAGACTGGCCACTGACATCTCCTGGCTTCCTCTTGATCATTTAATACCTGAACTACTGCACGAGAGGCCTTTGAGTCAACCATTCATTCAGTCATATATTTTGATCTGGTAGTCGGTTTTGGGAGTGTGATATACTGCTCGAAATCTTTTTTCGAGATGCTCATGATAAACATTCTGATGACATGTCTTACACTCAAGATCATGTGCAAAACATCTAACCAAACCAAACCTAGTAAGAGGCCGATTTTGATCACTGTAGGAAGGCTAAAGGACTGACTCTAATAGTGGCACCATCGGGAATGGTAGCTCCTTGGAGATGCCAAGAATCTAAGATATCTGGGAAGATGCAGATTAGTGTCTCATCCATTGGGAAATACAGTCAAATAGTTGCAAACTCAGAACAACTCATACCAATCCAAAAAAACCATATACATACTGCAACTTGTACATTTGGAAACTAAAACAAATGCCAAAAATTGAAAAGCTTCTTTTAGTAGCTTATTTATTTACAAACCTATCCTACTTTGCAGCAAAATCAATAGATCAAGTGATGTTGTAATGCTAGATCAACCAATCAAGTAACTGTGACAAGGATGCTGCTTGGAAGTGCTTCAACCAGGACACAACTGGAAAGGCTGACAGCCATACAAGCACATAATGAGTTTGGTTGTGTAAAAGGAAATCTGATCTATCATTCAAACTGAAAATTGTCTCCATATATGCAGCAATAGGATCGAAGAAACCAGACTCTGTTTGCTAGCCAAACTCCTCAATAAATGCTTCTAGTTAAAAACTATCAATGAAAATATCCATGGGTAACCTCACCTTCTCTTCCTTCTACTGAAAAAGGTCCCCAAAGAATGGGACTTGACAGTTTAGATCCTGGGATTGTATTTGGGTCTCCAATTTAGTTAGATCTCCTTCAATTTTGATGACAAACTATTGCAAAAAAATGAGCTTAACTTCATGGCTACATCAACAACACTTCAAATAAGAAGAAAGAGATGAAGCAAAGTTCTCATCTACCTCATCATCTGTGCACATATCTTCCAATTCTCTAAAGCCTTGAATAGAGGGCACCTCTTTTTTGAATTATTCTATTTCCTCCATCCATGTTTCAATAAAGATATGCCAAAAATCTACAAATGACTTAATAGATCTGATAGGAAAACTTTTAATCCATCTTCCACATTTGCCTTAAAACGAATCAAAGAACAATTTGATGAAGACATATTCCTTTTTTACTCTAAGAATTTTCACAAATGTTCTAAAATTTTATATATGTTCAAGAGTCAAAGCTAGATCTTCCCCATTGAATTTATGGCCATTACTCAGAATATATGCATCCTTTGGTAATTGATTAGCAAAACTAGGAATATTAGAAAAATCAATACATGAATACCTTGAACAAATAGAAGCAACATCTGAGTCCTTCATTTAGCTAGTGGGGTCACCATTAATACTTTGACACTCAGGATTTCGAACAGTGGAGTCGCCAAGTGGATGTTTCAGCCTTCATATGTGTCTAATTGCTGCCCACCATTAGTAACCAGATCTGCAACTTGAATGATATTTCTTGGAGAAGATCTGTCACCTAATCCTTGGAAACGATGCCAATACATTATCACTTAGAATGTACCTCAAGGTTGAGAAAAGGAGATTTTGAGGTAACCACAAACCAAGCTTTCAATTCAACATCTAACCCTACTACACCAAAAAGGGCTCTCTCTTTCCCAACAAAATGTTGCTGCAATAAACAAATTTTAGGCTAGCTATGGAGTGCAAGGATTTTTTTGAAAGGTTTTTGGGTCGAAACAATAAGAGAAAGGATGATTGGGCTATGGAGTCGATGCCAATTTCTACTGGAAAACTTGAGGCAAAGTAAGTGCCATGTTCAGCCAGATAGAAGATTGCAAACATGAGAAGAATAGGGGAGAAAGCCCGATGCCCTGCAGGCATCAAACAGGGGATGGATCTGCATCATAAACTTTAGACGAAAGAGAAACACAAGGTTGCTCAACAGAGAATTTAGCAAAGGATGAATTTTGCACAGACAACCATTACATCTAATAGCATAATCATCATGAAAGGAGCATCACAGGGGATGGATTATTAACACATCTCTTAGATAATGTTGTAACAGGGCAGAAAAAATATAATGTGTAAATGAATTTATGAGAAAAACATATTGGACATTTAAGCACTGTGATGGATCCCATGTCCAAAGGGAAAAAACTGCTTTACTAAAATGATATTCAATAAAACTTTACACAGTTCAAATGCCTCCTCCTGTTGCAAAAATTGAACCCTTATCTTTTAAAAATAATCCTATATATACTAAATTACAAATCTATTTTTATTTCCTCAACATGGGAAATAGGAAATAATAAAATAAAATAAATAATAAAATCCTATCATAAAACAATATTATAAACTAATTTGCAACTAAAATCCCAAAATATCTCAAGAACCATCAGAAGTAGTTTTTAAAAACCCAAATTATGTGAAAGTTTTCCAAGTAGATTAATATTACTATATCTACTCCTTCAAGTGTGGAACCATATTCCACAAAATCTTCCTTTTGACTGCCACCTTGCACCTGCCTGCACAAATTTTGGAGTTGTTAGATCGGCCTACTTTTCATATCCCTTCTTGGATGCTCTTTGACTGCCATTTGTACCCAGAATTCTACGAGCTATACAATAACAAAGTCATACTCCAGCCATCACTGACATAATTAATTAACAATTTCAGCACCAACATGGCCAGGATGATTTAATTTGTCAACCATATCAACCACCGCTTGAATGGAGATAAACTCAAAAATTCCACTGCAAGCACCTCAGAAACTGAACTAAAACTATATGTATATAGAGATCTACCTTTGTTCTTAGATCCTCTTTTGTTGAAGATATTAGCACTGACAGGTTGGATATTGACTCAAAGGCATGTAACGATGAATGTGGAAGGTGTTCAAGCATTGCCTCTATTGAAGCATATTTGAACTAATGCTCCTTACCGTTTTAATAAATCGTTTGACTCCCCAAGATTTTTCTTAGTTGATTGAATTTCATATGTGATCGTTGTTGCCTCCTCAACATCGTTAGATTTCGATGCAGCTAGTAAGGATTCCTCTAGTGAAGAAATATGCATGAGTACAAATAAATGTGACTCTACTCTTAGTTTAGTATAAAACACAGCCAACTCCTTCAGTTTTTTATCACTTGCTTCTAAAGAAACAATGAAATGATCTTATTTATCCAATATATGCCTACCATTGCTGCCAAAATCATGACCAAAGGGCATAGAATTAGGTTCAGAAAACGCATCCTTAAACTCCCAAGCAGAAGAGACGAAGTCATCATGATTATTGCCAAATAGATTGGTATTTAATAGAACATTATCATAAGTCATCTCCATTAAACTTAACATGTCACCTATGTTATTGCTACCAACAACTGAACACTCTTTCCATGTGTTGCGAAAAGGCATCTTTGAATTCCCAAATAGATGATTTAAGGTCTAGGTCATCATTCCCAATAACTCAATATTCAACTGCACGCTATGGGAAGTAATCCCCTTGACACTTAATGTGTCAACTAAATTATTGGTATCAACAACTGGGGACTCTAATTTTCCCGAAGTTGTATTGACACATTCCCCAGTATCCTTAATTATGGAACCTTTTTCGTTGTTACTTGGGATTGGAAATTCATATTTTTCAGTTTTCTTGTATAGAGTTGCAATGAAATTATTGAACTGAAGACCAGTTGTAAAAGATATGGGAGCCCAATTGCTATCAATCTTCTGTAAAAATTTTACATGATTTCCAAACAGATCAACCTCACTATTTTGTTCAAAATCACCTTTTCCATCACCAAACAATGACAATGGCAAGGATTTTAAGACATCATCTAGACGGGCTGCATGGTTTCACCTGTGGGCATTTTTCTCACCAACTTTACTTTGAATGGAAACAACAGAATTAGAATTAGACTTCTCCACTAAACTGGGTTGCTGGGCTTTGACCTGTACATTATGACTTGTAATATGCAGCATGAGTGCCTTGGAGATTTATCAAATGAAACATAAAAGTTGGATATCAGGCCTTGCATTAAGTAGGAACTCTGCTCCAAGGTTGAATGTCATGATAGTAACTTTTCTTAGAAGCTAACTGCGTGATTTTTGTTTCAGTTTATTCCCCAAGTGTAAGCGCTGCACATAGGGCCACACTCCAGAAGTGCAGCGCCACAGTGAGATTGGCTTGGCTTTCGTTTTCTTGACCTATGTGTTTTGTGGATGTAGGGGTTATCCGTATAAATTGACCTCAATTGATAGAGGGACCTCATTATTAGTATTACGGATTTCTTTAGTGCATTTAATTTGTGTCTTCAACTTCGCCATTGCTTCAAGTGATTTCCGCACCTCTATACCATTCCCATATTTCTTCAAATTGACATTTGGCTTTTTTATGTCCCACCCCTATCACCTTTCAATGCCGAGTGTCTCTCCTTGATGTAAGCTTGGGGATGGCTCTACGCGCAGCGCCAAAGGGCTACGCATAGCACTTTTGAATATGGCTATACATGCAGTGCTCATGGTATTAAAGCCACAAAACATATACACATAATGCAAGAACATGCTTTCCAATTGATACTCCTTCATCCCAACTTTTGTTCTTCACATGACCTCAACATAAGCTGCTGAGCTCACTTCATTGACATATCGTAGGATATTCAATTCCAAAGGTGACTTGAATACACGTCATTCAGTCAAAATACAATATAAAATACCAAGATTGGATTTGGAATTTTCAATTCCCTTGAATTGTGCGGGCTGAGAGAATTTATTGCTGTCCATTTTAAGGCCATGCCAGAGATATAACAACATAGTTTCATTGTCTGTAGCAAGAGACCTTAAGTTGTCTTCCAAGATACCTTAAAGTGTGTATTTTCCCCATCCAAATTCCATAGTCTTCACTTTATCTTGGGATAAAGAGAGATGCTTTCCCAATCGAAATGTCCTATGAATATCCAACTATTTCTTTCTAGAACCATGAGACCAGCATCTATTTACCTTTCACCAGCAATATCCCTGTCAACAATGTACAGTGCCTTTTGCACAGGATATCTCTTTCAATCAAAGCAGATTGAGCTCGCCATATTTTGAGATGAGGATTAGCAACACAACAATAGACCTCAAATGCTATGTTCTCTTCTTCTCTATCAGAATCTAGCCACAAGAGTAGTCACTAACATCTCCTATCTACCTCTGGATCATTTAGTACCTGAACTACTGCAAGGGAGGCCTTAGAGTCAACCATTCACTCAATCATATCTTTTGATCCACAAGCTATTTTTGGGAGTGTGATATACCACTAGAAAGAGTTTTCTGAGTTGCTCCTCATAAACATGCCTATGACATGTTTCACACTAAATATCATGTGCAAAACATATAACAAAACCAAACCTAGTAAGAGGCCCATTTTGATCACTATAGGAAGGTCAAAGGACTGACTCTAATAGTATTGATGGCTTTGCTCTCGTAAACAAATTGTCACTTGGGTAATTTTTACGGTAGAAATTATAGAACATTATGAGGATACAAAAAGCAACACCTTTTTTATCCAATTGATAAATCTCAAACAAAAGGGTTCAATGATGGAGCACATTGAGGACTTCCAAAAATTGAACATAAGGGTAAAAGATATTCAAGAGGAGCATAGGATTGATGTGTTCATAGGGACATTAAAGGATAATATCCAACATGAGATTCACCTTTGGGAATCTGATTCATTGGAGAAGGCATTCAGGTTAGAAAGGAAAATGGAAAGCAACATTATGGCAACCACAAAGCATACCACTCACAACCATAAAGATGGAAGCGTTGTTTCCCCTAGCCTTCCACAACCTACAAGGTTGACACCACAACAATTCGAAGAAAAAAGAGGAAAAGGGCTTTGTTACAATTGTGATATCAAATACATTAAAGGTCATAAGTGTGATGTGACGAAATTATTCTACATATATTGTGAAGAGGAGGAAGAAAATGAACAAGAAATGTCAAAAGAAGAGGATATACTCTAGGAACAAACCCTAGATAAAGAAGAAATGAATAAGACAATATCTTGTAATGCATTGGATGGAATTACCACTCCGTAAACTATCAATATAGAAGGACATATCAAGAAGAAAAAGATAATAGTGTTGATTGATTCTGGAAGTACCCATAATTTTATTCATTGTAAGATAGCAAAGGAATTGAATTGCTTCCTATATCCAACACCAGAATATCAAGTGACAGTTGCAAGTGGAGGAACCATAAATTTCTCTTTAAAGTGCCATAATATCAAGCTATCCATGGGAGAATATGTATTGAATAGCCCAATGCTTTCCATTCCAATGGGTGGTGCTCATGTTATACTAGGAGCCCAATGGCTACAATCCTTGGGTACAATGGATTTTAATTGTCAAGAACTTTTCATGAAATTTTGTGTGGAACAAAAGGAATTTCAATTAAGGGGTATTGTAGGGAAACCAGGAAAGATAATCAGCTCTAATGGTATGACAAAGCTTCTAAAAAAGGAACAACGAGGTATAATTGCATAATTATGTTCGCTAGAGGTTCCCACATCAAAATCATCTACTTTTCCAGATCTTCAAAAAGCCTTGGACAATCATTCTAAGGTATTTGAAACTCCCAAAGGTCTCCCACCTATTTGTGATCATGATCATGCTATTCATTTTATTCCAGGAATTGTTCGTCCAAACATCAGGCCGTAAAAATATCCCTATGCCCAAAAGAGTGAAATTGAATATATGGTTGTAGAAATGCTAGAGGCTGGGATGATTCAACCTAATAAAAGTTCTTTCTTTGATCCAGTAGTATTGGTGCACAAGAAGGATGGAGCATGGCACATGTGTTTGAATTATAGGGAGCTCAACAAGCTCACTATTAAAGATAAATTTCCCATTCCTATCATTCATGAATTATTGAATGAATTGCATGGATCAATTTACTTCACCAAGTTGGATCTTTGTTCAAGATATCATGAAATCACAATGAAGAATAAAGACATTCTAAAAATAACATTTAGAACTCATGAGGGTCATTATGAATTTTTGGTCATGCCTTTTGTCCTTACCAAAACACCTTCTACCTTTCAAGGTTTGATGAATTCCACTTTCAAACCCATAGAAAATTTGTGTTAGTAATTTTTTATGATATACTAATCTACAACAAGTCTTAGAAGGATCATGTTGAACATGTTGACTGGATGCTCAAACTATTGGAGGAGAAACAATTATATGAAAAAATCTCCAAATGTTTCTTTGGAGTACAAGAGGTGGAATATCTAGGTCATATTGTATCTCATGAAGGTGTTAAGGTAGACCCTAGAAAAATTAAAGCCATTAAGGAATGGAAAATCCCCACATCCCTAAAGAATCTGTGAGGATTTCTCAAGTTGACAGGGTGTTATTGCAAGTTTGTTAAGAATTATGGGAGAATAGCAGCACCTCTAGCAACATTATTGAATAAAGATTCATTTTCATGGACTCTAGAAGAAACAAAGGGCTTTGAACAACTTAAAGAGGCAATGTGCCAAGCACTAGTCTTAGCTATGCTGGACTTCACAAAAAACCTTATTGTGGAATGTGATGCTTCAAGAAATGGAATTGGTGTTGATTTAATGCAAGATGAAAGACCCATTGCTTTCAAAAGTCTTCCAATCAAGGGAAAGTATTTACACAAAGCTATTTATTAGAAGGAAATGTTGGCAATACTACATGCACTTAAGAAATGGCAACCCTACCTAAAGGGAAGACACTTCAAGGTAAAAACGGATCATGATAGTCTTAAATACTTTTGAGAACAAAGATTATCCTATGAAGAGCAACAAAAATGGGTCACAAAGATGTTGGGTTATGACTTTGAAATCATTGACAAAAAAGGGAAGCAAATTGTTGTGGCAGATGCACTCTCAAGAAAGGATGAGGATGTGGAAGAATTGTTGTGCGCCTTTTCTATTATCCAACCAAATTGGATAAATGAAGCAAGGGAGGAATGGAAGAATGATGAAGAAGTGTGGGCATTCATTTGAAAGATACAACAAGATCCTAGTACATATGATACATTTAGATGGAAAAATGATTCGTTATGGTACAAAGATCGATTATACCTATGTAAGAATTCCAAAATCAAACAAAAGATTCTTATGGAATTGCACGCTTCTCCCTTAGGAGGGCACTCAAGATTTTTAAAAACTTAGCACACGGTTAAGAAGGAATTTTTTTGGGATGGCCTTAAATCTGATATTCAAAATTTTGTGGGAGAATGTTTGGTTTGCCAAAAAAATAAAGTTGAAAAAATTAAGACCCCAGGTTTATTACAACCTTTATCCATTCCAAGCCAATGTTGGAAGCACGTTTCAATGGATTTTATGACAGGTTAACCCAAGTCTGAAGGAAAGAGTGTCATCATGGTGGTAGTTGATAGAATTACCATGTATGCACACTTTTGTGCATTATCACATCCATTTAAATCCAGTAAAATTTCTACTACATTTATGGAAACAATTCAAAAGCTACATGGAAACCCAAAGATTATTGTAAGCGACATATATCCCATTTTCACTAGAAATTTTTGGACATAATTATTTTCTTGTCTCGATACTTAGTTAACTCATAGCTCATATCATCATCCTCAATATGATGGGAAAACTTAGATAGTAAACAAATGTTTGGAAGGATATCTTCGTTGCTTTATATCTAATAAACAGACATAATGGGTCAAATGGTTGCCTCTGGCTGAATGGTGGTATAACACTTCCTTCCATACTAAAGCAAAATGACCCCATTTATGGCAGTTTATGGATATCATCCACCATCCATCACATCATATTTAAGAGAAAATTCTAAGGTTCAAACAGTGGAACATCACATCGAACATCAACAACAAGTTCTCCAACTCTTAAAGGATAACCTCACATTGGCGCAGAATAGAATGAAACAACAGGCAGATCAACATCGCAATGAAAGAAGTTTTGATGTAGGTGACTAGGTATTCCTATGGATACACCCATATAAACAAATGTCCCTCAATCAAGCTAAGAAGGATAATAAATTCTAACCAAAGTATTATGTTCCATACAAGGTGTTTCAAAATATTGGTACTATGGCATACAAATTGGAGCTTCCTGCAACTCTCGAGTGTAGCCAGTTTTCCATGTTTCATGTTTAATGAAGGTTATAGGTGACAAGCTCCCAATTCAAACAATATTGCTAGAACTTGATGAGGAAGGAAAAATCATATTGGAACCAAAAGCAGTCATAGAAATAAGAACTCGACAACTACGAAATCAATTAATTTTGGAGTATCTCATCAAATGGAAGAACTTATCCACTAAAGATTCCACATGGGAGGATGAGAATTTTATATAGAAGCATCCAGAACTACTCGAGCATTGAGGACAACACTTGTCGAAAGGAGAGGATCATGTTAGGCCCCTATAATACTAGTGATTTCCCCATTACTATTGTCATTGTACCCCTTATTGTTATTATTGTGCCCCTATTGTCCCCATATTGTTATTAGTATGCCCCATAGAAACCCACTATTGTTATTTTTGTGCGCTTATGTTATTACTAATATGTTGGCTTGATTGTATTTTTACCCCTTAGACTCCTATATATAGAAGGGAGGTTTATTCATTTGTATCATCCAAGAATTGCTCATTTGTGTAACGTAAAGGAGCTTTCCCCCTCAAATATGTTGGCATTATGACTTAGATTTGGTGCTATGACACAGGTGTCATCCTTGATGGCAACTCACTCAGATGACAGATCTCAGTTCAGGCTCACAGAATGAAGAAAGAGAGGTATACACATGTTCCCATTGATAAAGACGTGTGTACACGTGGGTTCACAGACCAAAAGTCATGTATGGCATACACACACACTTTCACGAAAGGAAAGGCACGTACATGTTGGAAAATTTGGTTTGGTTCCATGGTATTTGGTCCATGGAATTGTGATCCATGGCATTGGTCCAAGGTATCTTGTCCAACGTGTTGAACCTAGGTATTTGGTCGAAGGTATTGACTCTAAGTGATTTTGGACCATGGTATTGAGTAAGGCCTAATACTATAAAAGGAGGAGAAGATCATTAGGAAAAGGCACTCATGAATTGAATACCTAACGAAGAGCAAGATCTAGAATACAGGTGATTGGGTTACGGTACACAGCTGGATCTGAACCAAGGATGAACTTGAGTGTGTGATGAAGGATAAGTTCTATTGATGGGTCTAGATCTTAAGGCTTGAAGAGAAGTGTCTTTGTGTGGTTTTGATCTCTTATTTGAATAGTCGGCACATATCATAATCTGTAAATATGATGATCTGGGTATAAATGATGTCTGAACAATTTGAAAGGTTAAAATCATCATTTACAGATTTGTACACAGGTCCATTATAGCAAAGGTGCATATACACACTGGTTCGGCATTTCAAATGTGCGTATACATAGGTTTTCATTGATACAAGTGCGTATGCACGTAGGTTTGTCACATTGAAGTAGCATACACCTCATAAAATATGCTTTAGCTACATTTGATTGTTATTGCAGTGTTCTTGGTTTTGGCTTGGGTTTTGGCTACTGTTACTGTATTCTGGTTGCAACATTCAGAGAAGTGATTGTTTGATTCAGTTGTGGTTGGTGCAAAGGAGATTGGTTGATGTAGATATATTTGACATTTGATTTATGTTATTGATGGATCTGGTCTGAAAATTTATGAAATTTGGTCCCTGAAAGAAAAGAGAAGGTTGTAGCCTTTTGTAGGTCAACAACTACATACTAGTACATCAGCTAGTACAAGAGCTCTAGCTCCCTTCCAGGAGAAGCTGGAGAACGAGAGAAGGTTGTAGCCTTCTATGGATAGAAGCCTATTTATTGGTATAAGACTGCACTAGTAAAAAATATTGTAAAAGGAAGTTTCTTATTAAAAGAAAGATAGAGACGATTGCAGCAATTGGTTTTCACCCACATTGGGTTTCCACCTTATATCTTGTGTTCATGTGTGTGACTATATATTTTGTTTTTACTGCTCCTGGTTATTGTTTATATGGTTCTGATGCACTGATTAAATCAACATATGAAGAATTGACTAAGTTATAAGTTAACAGGGTATACACTAGTTTCCTTATATACAGTTGCGTATACACACAAGTTTCATTAACTGAAGTAGCATATATGAATCAGAATATGGAGATGAAATATTATTGACCTGCTAATACTGATTCACCCCCCCCCCCCCCCCCCCACATCTCATTATTATTTCCAACAATTGGTATCAGAGCAGGTCCTTTAGAAGAAGCTTGATCACTTGAAGGAAGATCTATCATCATGAGTAAATACGAAAGAGAGGAATCCATTAGACCAAAAATATTTGATGGGAGCAACATCATTTATTGGAAGGTAAGAACCATAGCCTATCTTCAATCTCTTGGAATGGATGTTTGGCAAATCGTGGAAAGAGGATATACATTTCCATCAGCAATTCCTACAGATACAGCAGGTAAAAAGCAATATGAAACCAATGCCAAGGCCGCCAATACATTATTGGGGAGTCGGTCACAATCAAAATTTGTCAAGGTTATGCAGCTCAAAACCTCCAAAGAAATATGGGACAAGATTGTTCTATGCTATGAAGGAGACGAACAGGCAAAATGTGCAAAACTACAATCTCTCATAATTCAATATGAAACTCTCAAAATGCACAATGATGAAAGTATATCTAATTACTTCCTACATATAAATGAGATTGTTAATCACATGAAAAACTTGGGTGAAGAGATAAAAGAAGTAACTTTAGTTGAAAATGTTTTAAGATCCTTGTCTACTATGTTTGAATCAAAAGTTTCTACTATAGAAGAAAAGCAGGATCTTCAGAGTCTTACTATGACACAACTGCACAGAATCTTAACTGCATTCGAAATGAGAAAAGGAGGTCCATCAGATATGAGAGAAGTCGCATTCAAAGCTTCAGGAAGAGAAGAACTCAAAGAATCGGGACATATTTCAAAAGCAGAGGAAGAAGCAAACTTTGTCAAGAACCTTCAATGGGGTTCTGGATGATTCATAGGTAAAATACCTTTCAAATGTTTTTCTTGTGGAAGAGTCAGTCATTATGCTGCCAAATTTCCTCGCAAGGATAAGATTGGTAAAGGTAAGGAATCAACAAAATGGAATAGAAAACAAAATGGAAGTAAGAAGAGCTACTATACGCATGAAGATAGCGATGGTTTATCAAATAGTGATGAAGATGAAAATAGTAATGATTATAGACTTTTGATGGATTTTGAAGACGAATATTTCTTGGATGCTTTAGATGAAGATGGCCTTTATGAAGAAATATATAAACTTAAAATTTACTTATAAAAAAAGAATATGATTATAGATACTCTGACATTCCAACTTGCTAAAATGGAAAAACACAATGAAAAATTAGAATGTGAATTTGTGGGTCTAAGAAAGGATAATGAGAAAACAAAAGCTCTCAATATTAGATTTGATAAAGGGTCAGAGGCCCTAAATGAAATTATCAAAGTGCAGTGTTCTCCTCTGATAAAGACAGGTCTGGGATATACTGAAGAAGTATAGAAACTGTCCACCTCCACTAAAAGTTATCTTGATGCAGTAAAGAGCAGTGAAAAATTTGACAATCGGCAACAAAGTCATAAATTATTTCACCAAATAAGTTGAGGTCAATCTACTTCAAGGAAGAACAGAAGCTACAACCAACCTCAGGTAAATCATACTCAGATTGCTTCAAGAATGAATGTCAATGTAAACTACAATCACTAGGTCAATAGGTTCGATAATCACAGGAATTTATTTAATGGCCAACATTTTTCATGTCATAACTTTGGACACAGAGCTGCATAATGTGTTGCTTACAAGACCATCATGACTAGAGAAGCACAAAATCAAAAGAATGTGATAGGGATCATGAAAAGGACCTACAATAACTTTTCACTTCTTGAAAATGAAATAGAATGCTCTATTTGTAACAACTATGGTCACGAAGACTCTGAATGCAGGAGTAAATTTCAGAAAACATCTCGGAAGGAGAAAACTTCATTGGGTCCCAAAACTTGGAGAAAGAAAGAACCGCAACGAGAAAGATGTGGTATAGCTTTATATGCAGAAGGAGAAGCAAATCAGTTGTACATCGACAGTGGATGCTCGAAATACATGATAGGTGATAAAGAAAAAATTCAGTCATATAATGCCTTAGAAAAAGAAAAGAAGGTCTCATTTTTAAATGACACTCTTGCTGTCATAAAAGCTAAAGGTTTTGTTCTCTTAAAATAAAAGTTTAAAGCAGGGAATGTTATGTATGTTGATGGTTTAAAGCATAATCTATTGAGTGTAAGTCAAATGTGCGATCAAGGAAATGAAGTGGAGTTTCGTTCAAATGGATGTGTTGTTCATGAGCTTGATATAGGAGAAATAGTGATCAAAGGAATAAGAACTCCAAATAAACTATACATACTCAAGGGAGGACAACAATAGTGCTACCTAAGAAAAAATGATGAACACTGGCTATGGCACAAAAGATTGGGGCATCTAAGCTTCTCTCAAATAAGAAAAGCATGCAGATTCCAAGCTATTCATGATCTTCCTGATATCAACATTCTAGAAAACATATGCAAATCATGTCAATTTGGTAAGCAAACCAGAGCTCATTTCCATGAGAAGGAAGGATCAACTAGTAAGCCTCTTGAACTTGCTCATACTGATTTATGTGGTCCATCAAGGAAAAAGTCACCTTATGGAGAAGAAAAATTTATATTTCTCATTGACAACTTTTCCAGAATGTGTTGGATAGGACTTCTAAAGCATAAAGATGAAGCATTTGAAAAGTTGAAAGCCTTCAAAGCATTGGTTGAAAATGAATCAGATCGCAAAATCAAATGCCTCAGGTCTGATCGAGGAGGGGAATTTACCTCAGATGAATTCTTCAACTTTTGTGAAGAACATGGAATAAAAAGGGAATTCTCTACTGCAAGGACTCCTCAACAAAATGGAGTGGTAGAAAGGATGAACATAACTATTCAACAAATGGCTCGTGCCATGCTACATGAGTCTGGAACTCTTGCAACCTTCTGGGGTGAAGCTACATTTTTTCTCCTCACTATCCTCAACAAAAAAACGTTCAGGTAAATAGCACTCAAACTCCACATGTAATTTGGTATTGTAAGACTCGTACAGTAAAATACTTCAAAGTTTTTGGAAGCAAATGTTACATCAAAAGGACTAATAAAAAACTTGGAAAGTTTGAACCTAGAGCAGATGAAGGCATTCTCCTTGGTTACTCTTCCCAAAGTAAAGGATATAAGTGTTATAATAAAAGACTAGGGAAAATTGGTGAAATTATTGATGTTGTGGTTGATGAGGCCGAACAAAATCCAAATCAAGTAAAAACCGAAGATTATGAAGAAGATGAGGATTATCCTTCCACATCAAAACAGACTAATTTTGAAGAAGAAACCAATGAAGCACTAGATTAACAGATAACAGTAGAAGAAAAGACTCCATCTAGGTATGTTCAGAAAAATCATCTAGAGACTCAAATTTTGGGACAGAAAGAGGCAGGGGTGCAGACAAGAAGAACTATTACAGAAGCTTCAATCTATCTAGCATTGCCTTCCACCATCGAACCTCAAAATGTACATGAAGCATGCAAAGATGAATGTTCGGTCAAGGCCATGAATGAAGAGCTTGAGCAAATTGAAAAGAATAATACTTGGGAATTAGTTCCTAAAGCTCGTGATAAGAATATCATTGGAACCAAATGGATATTAAAAAACAAGTTGAATGAAAATGGAGAAGTTATTAGAAACAAGGACTAATTTTTTTGTAAAGGATATGCTCAACAAGAAGGTAGAGATTTTGAAGAAACTTTTGCATTTGTTGCTAGACTTGAAGCCATAAGAATGTTCCTTGCTCTTTCTAGCTTTTAGAACTTCAAAGTATACCAAATGGATGTAAAATCTACCTTTCTTAATGGAGACTTAGGAGAAGAAGTATATATTGAGAAACCAGATGGATTCATCCTTGGAAATAATCCAAAACTTGTGTGCAGACTCAAAAAAGCTCTCTATGCTCTAAAACAAGCTCCAAGGGCCTGGTATTACCGTCTTAACAAATATCTACATGAAGAAGGTTTTTCAAAACGATCATCTAACAACAATCTATATACTTGTTGTGTATGTTGATGATATCATTTTTTGTAGCAATGAAGAAGCCATGAGTCAAAACTTTGCTTTGGTAATGCAGAAAGAATTTAAAATGTCCCTACTTGGAGAGCTCACATATTTTCTTGGTTTACAAGTTCAACAAAATAAAGATGGTATATTTCTATCACAAACCAAGTACCTCAAGCAGATCTTGAAAAAATATGGCATGGAAGATTCTAAACCACTATGTACCCCTATGGTAACAGGATGCAGTCTTAGTTCAAATGATGAATCAACAGCAGTACATCAACCAACCTACAGATCCATGATTGGAAGTTTACTTTATCTAACAGGTACCCAACTAGATATCATGCATGCAATGGAAATAGTTGGGATATTCCAAGCAAATCCAAAGGATTCACACCTTCAGGAAGTCAAAAGGATCTTCAAATATCTTCAAGGAACTCAACATCTTGGTTTCTGGTATCCTAGGGACACAAATCTTACACTTCATGCATACATAGATGCAAATTGGGCAGGAAGCGTGGATGATAGAAAAAGCACTAGTGGTGGTGCATTCTATATGGGTTCCAGATTAGTGTCTTGGTTCAGCAAGAAACAAAGTTCAATTGCATTATCTACAGATGAAGCAGAATATGTGGCTATTGCATCTTGTAGCACACAAATCCTTTGGATGATGCAAACATTGCAAGACATTCAAATCACATGTACTCCACCCATCTCCATTCTATGTGATAATACGAGTACAATCAGCATTTCAAAGAACCCTTCCAAGACCAAGCACAAACCTATCAAATATCATTTTCTTTGTGAACAAGTGCTTGAAAAAAAGGTCAAATTGGAGTATGTTCCCTCCAAAGAGAAGGTTGCTGATATATTCACCAAACCACTTCCCAGAGAAACATTTGAATATCTCAGACTAAAGCTGGGAGTAGTTGATGCATCATCTTGCTGTTGAAACCTATCTGTTTCAGAGAAAAGTGGTTGTACATGAGTTTCATGAAGCGTATCTGTGTACATATGCCAGTTGTTGTGGATACATTCATGTACATGTTGGTTTGAAGAAGAAAAATGGGCTACATTCATGTATATGTTGGTTTCAAGGTCATGAAACGACCTATTTTGTTTCCCCACTATGCATTGTGTGGATGATGTAATGTTCTTGTTTTGTCATGTATAGACATTTGGTATATCCCCACATGGTTGGGTGGATAACTTAATCTTGGTACATTCCCACTCAGTTGGGAGATGGATGTATGAGTCTTTGGTGATAGGAAGGTCATTTATGATGTATAGAGTCATGTTCTTCTTGTAGAACATCTTTTTGCAGAGCTTTCTTACATTCAAGGGGAGCATGGACAACACTCTTGAGCATATCAGAGAATTAAACGTGTACGCAGGGGGAGCATAAACCTATGCCCTTGATGACAAAGGAAGAGAGTGAATTGGGGTTGCCATCAAGTCCAAAGGGGGAGATTGTTGGCATTATAACTCAGATTTTGCGCTATGACATAGGTGTTGTCCTTGATGGCAACTCACTTAGATGACAGATCTTAGTCCAGGCTCATAAAATGAAGAAAGATAGGTATACGCAGGTTCCCATTGACCAAGCCATGTTTACACGTGGGTTCACAGACCAAAATGCGTGTATGGCGTACACACGCACTTCTAGGAAAGGAAATGTGCATACATGTTGGAAATCTTGGTTTTGGTCTATGGTATTTGGTCCATGGTATTTTGATCCATGGTATTGGTCCAAGGTATCTTGTTCGACGTGTTGACCCCAGGTATTTGGTCCAAGGTATTGATTCTAAGTGGTTTTGGACCATGGTATTGAGTAAGGCCTGAGACTAGAAAAGGAGGAGAAGATCATTAGGCAACAACACTCATGAATTGAATATCTAACGAAGAGAAAGATCTAGAATATAGGTGCTTGGGTTATGGTACACAATCGGATTTGAATCAAGGATTAACCTGAGTGTGTGATGAAGGATAAGTTCTATTGATGGGTAAAGATCTTAAGGCTTGAAGAGAAGTATCTTTGTGTGGTTTTGATCTGTTATCTTAATAATTGGTGCATGTCGTAATCTATAAATATGATCATCTGGGTATAACTGATGTCTAAATAATTTTAAAGGTTGAAATCATCATTTACATATCTATACGCGGGTTCATTATAGCAAAGATGTGTATACACGCTGATTCAACATTTAAAATGTGTGTATACATAGGTTTGCCTTGATACAAGTGCGTATGCACATAGATTCTTCACATTGAAGTAACATATACCTCATAAAATATGCTCTAGCTACTTTTGATTGCTGTTGTAGTGTTCTTCATTTTGGCTTGGGTTCTGGTTAGTGTCACTGTATTCTAGTTACAACTTTCAAAGAAGTGATTGTTTGATTCAGTTGTGGTTGGTGCAAAGGAGATTGGTTGATGCAGATATATTTGACATTTGAAATATGTTATTGATGGATCCAGTCTGAAAATTTATGAAACGTGGTCCTTGGAAGAAAAGAGAAGGTTGTAGCCTTCTGTAGGTCAGCACCTACGTACTAGTACATCAGCTAGTACACGATCTAGGGGGTTGTAGCTCCCTTTTAGGAGAAGCTAGAGAATGAGATAAGGTTGTAGCCTTCTACAACAAAGTAAACAACATACAATTATTTTGAATGCATTCCCATTGATTTTCATGAATTCAACAGTTTGAAGACCATCTTCTACATACATATTATTATTATACTTTTTGCATTATATCCCTCTTATATCTTTTTGTAATGGCAGCATTAGCACTAGAAAAATATATTGTTGTAATGGTGATGTTTGTATTAGAACTAAAAAAATAATTAAATTTTGGTAAAAAAAGTTGATAATTTAATTTAATTTAATTATTATTTATTTATTTCATTTATTTTTAATTATTATTATTATTATTATTATTATTATTATTATTATTTTTTATTTTTATTATTTTATGCAATAATATTTTTTTGTTAAATTTTTGTAGCAACTAGCTTTTGGTCGAATCATATGTATTAACCATGTTATTTGTAGTACAAGTCTAATTGTTTGGACAAAATTGAGCTTTCAAATAAGTTGCAAAAAGCATATAAATGGAAGAATAGCGATGGCAATTATTTGTATTGTGCAACTATTCCGGATATCATGTGTGAAAATATTAAGCAATTTTAGAAACAATGGATTAGAGTTGAGTGTGTAATTATACATAATATTTGGATGATATATCAAAACAAAGTTGGTTTC
This sequence comes from Pinus tabuliformis, assembly GCA_031772625.1. Taxonomy (NCBI): domain Eukaryota; kingdom Viridiplantae; phylum Streptophyta; class Pinopsida; order Pinales; family Pinaceae; genus Pinus; species Pinus tabuliformis. The sequence goes on along the minus strand of CM062811.1, from coordinate 83,799,242 downwards.
ATTGATGTGCATAGGATCTACTTTCGATAAGAAACCCTACGTTTTGGAAGTATGCAAATAATTAATTCGGTTTACCTTCGATAACTAATGAAATTTTATTTTCTTTTCCTCGTAAAACCAAGGAAGATATGGCAATAATCCTCATTAGAAAACAACTTCTTGTTAAAGATTTATAATTGGTTGCAAAAGTTCAACAACTCGGTATAGAAGTTTTTAGTTGCTATTAGGGAAACAATGTTATTATTGGTTTTAGTAGACATAGATCATTCTTATTGTTTGATTCACTTTGATGATGGCCTCTTCTGACCAATATATGAGATTGTGAATTTGTTGATATTTTTTAGATTACCAAGTAGAGATAGTTGTTTATAGGAATTTTTTAAAACCTGAAGTATTGAAAAATGGTTTTTTCACTCTTAAGCATGTTTAAGTCAAATTGGGTTGCAAAACATAAGGAGAAAGTAAAAAAAATTGTTAGTAATTGTGAATTGTTATAGCCATTAAATGATTCCAAACCATGTTATTTGTGCTACAATTATAATTCTCAAGACAAAATTAATAATTTTGTTCAGTTACAAAGAGAATATAAGTTGAATAATATCAACCATGGAAACTGTTTGTATTGTCCATTAAGTATTTAGTATATCATGTGTGAAAATCTTTAACATTTTAAAAAACAATGAAAATGAGAGGTGAACTTGTAAATATACAAAATTCTTGGATGATACATCCAAGACAAAGTTGGCTTCATCAATGTGTTCAAGATCTACCTTGGAATAGAAACCATATGTTTTGGAAGTGTGCAAAAAAATAATTTGATCTACCTTTAAATATAGTCTATGTATGGTAACCTTTTATGACCAATGATTTTTTTTTTCTCATCATCATCATCATATATATATATATATATATATATATATATATATATATATATATATATATATATATTAGAAACCAAGGAAGATATGATGATAATCCTCATTAAAATATGACCTATGATAGTGGTTGTGATTGTGAATATGATGACGATGACAATGTCAATGAGGATGATCATTAAATGATGATAATGAAAACAACAATACAATAACAGGGACGCTATGCCATCAGGGATTCCCTATATGGGGAAATATTACCTTCATGTCGGAAATTTATTATTGATTACAAAAATGAATAAATTCATTAAACAATTTGAATTCACCTTCATTACCCATCAAAATATTCTTAATAATTCGAATTTTTATTGCAGTGTAGTTTAATATATTTGAGTTAATTAATTCCATAAATTCAACTTAACAAGTTATATTTGTGTGTTAAGCTATATTTTTCTATATGCACAATGTGTGAAAATTTATACACACAAATTATTTTCATTTTGTCTCGGTCATAACTTCGTATCACTTCTAACCATTCTCAACTAATAGATGAAACTAATCATAGTAACTCTTATGTAACTAATTGAGCTTGTTATTTCCAACCAACAAACCATATTAACTAACATACATTTTAATGACATTAATTGCATCAAGTAATGAGTATACCCGTAGGAGTATTCAAAACACCAATTTAAATTATGAGTTCTAAACATGGTAATTAAATCACTATTACGACCAAAAACAATGAATCATTTCAAAATGGGACATAATAATTATCCTTATTTAAATATGAATTACATACCCTCTAGATTATCTAGAAGTCTTCATTTATGTTATCATTTGCATTCTATGCCTTCCAATGCTTCCTTGTCAATGTTCATATGTTCTTGCAGGAAATTAATATTACTCTTCCTAAACCATTATGCTAAAGTCATATTGTGATCATCCTCATCTTCACCTTCATCATATTATGTATCAAGAAAAGTTGTTTCTAGATCAAAAATATCAAGGTTACCAGATCTAATTTGATCTTCATTTTGTATATCATCAATATTGCCTTCTTATATAAGATCATTTGCCTTTGGAAATTGTTAGTTGTCATGGTGAATTGCCTCATATAATTTTTTGTTTTGTCAAAATACACCTCTAACGCCACTTCTCCATAGTACAAAAGGAATGTTATCACCATCATCTAGTTCACAGCCTTGTTGCTGAACATCATCATCTTCAACATCATCATTGATGCCAATTTTTTCTATGTTCCCCAATTCTTGAACTATATTTGGTTGGTCATCATTACTTTTATTTGTATTGATTGAGGCATCTTCGAATATATGCCTTAATCTTGGATCATAAGGAATGACAAATATCCATTCTGGATCTAAAATATCTTCGTAGAAAAAAACTACATGTGAAGAAGGTAAATATAATAGATCTCCAGTGGTATCAAATTTTATTATCAATGAGAATGTATATATCCACAATAAAATATGAATTAAAAAATTACATAAGACCATTATTTCTTATATTTATTATATTGTTTTTCTGAAAAAGTACCTGCTCACAATGAACTAGTAGAACATAAGGCTCCTTATCCTGTGCTAGCTATTTTGTTGAATCTATAGAAAAAATCCGCTATGGATATCATGTCTTCATGTCTTGTTAAATTCTTCATACCATTTACATTTAAAAATACTACATTTGAAAGAGTGGTAATCTAGCTCAATAATTTCTTGTATTTTTCCAATGTATTGAAGATTCCCTTCAATAACATTTTTATCTTTTGAACTTGCTCAACTTGATTTCTTGAAATCAATCATGACCCCACGATTGAAGGATTGTCTTTTTGCATCTACGCTTTCTACATGATAATGATGACTGTATGCCCACATTACAAGATACTTCCTCACCTATGACAAGCCATTTACTTGAGTGAAAATAAATATGGTTATGAATAGTTAAATAGCTAACCGTGTGATTAATGTATTCAAGTAAAATTTTGTAATAATTCAAAATTTACCTTTTTTTTACATCCTCTGCACATGTTGATATCATCTTCTATTATGTTTGCATCTATTCCTTCATCATCTATTTGGTTTTGAATTTGTTTAGAAACCCATTCTATCGTGCTTTCTTTTCCCCATTGAACAAAAATATCAATGGAAAGTGGGGTATTCCTTGGGTTTGATATCTTAAATTGTTTCCTTGCTTATAACACTTATTTCCTTTTTATATCATACATACCAATCCATTTGTTCATGAATTCCATTTGGTAGAGGAAAAACTTGTTGAGAAACACACTTTCATCTACTCCTATTAAAAATCAACATGTATAATTCAAACTTAAAATATTATTCTTTCAATTCGGGAAGCCCACAATTATTTAGTAAATGATTCTAAAATAGCTATAATAGTGAATATTTTACATACCAATTACTTCTTGATCACATTATTTTGAGGCTTTTCTCCATATATAATATCGGATGCACGTTCTTGATCCAAAAATTGTTCACCATCTTCAAAATATTTACCAAGGAATTCACATAGGAAGAAAAATTCTTCATTTAGTACATACCCTTCAGTGATGCAACCCTCTATATGTGCTTTTTACCGGACATATATTTTTAGGGTTTTCATGTATCTCTCAAAGAAAAACATCCATCATTGAAACAATACTTTCCATTTCAATGTCATCAACTAGATGTATAAGTAAATGGACCTGTAGGTCCATGAAACTTGTAGGGAGCTCCTTTTCAAATACGCATACAATTTTTGTGATTTCTTTCTTCCATCTTGGAACTTCAGACTCATGGATCTCTTTAAAGGTCACCCACCTAATTAGATATTGTCATTAAGTTAGTATGAATTTTTAGTGACATTTAGAATGAGATATAATATATCATTGTATCAAATAGAGGAACATTTCATACCACGTAAAACCTTGTAAATATCAAGAGACCACATCCCTCGTATAGGCTAACAATCAACATATGGCATTCCTCAAGTCAGTTGTAAGGCATGAATCCCCTCTTATTTCTAGTGGCATGATATGCTATCAAACCAAATTATTATAGTTCATTAGTATTGAATTATCATAATATATCAAAATAATGTTTAGTAAGTAAATGATAAGAATAACAATTAATTGGTGTTAATACCTTCATAAAATTGTGATAATCATGTGTTTTGAATCCTATGATATGTCCCTCTACTGTAAAATCTTTATTCAATGATGATCCATATCCATTCGCTGTTCATATTGATTGAATCACATTTTTTAGTTGATCTAACTCTTTCCGTTTTAGTATCCATGGAGCTTCTGCATATGATTCATTTTCCTTAATTGGCCACAAATGTCTTCTATCAAATTTGGTACGTGAAAGAGAAATATCCCTCCTTGATGATAAAGTGTCTTTATCTTTGCTAGATCTATGTTGAAAAATAGAATCAGGGACATTTCTTAAAATATGCAATGGATCTAATAAATGACATATTAATAGATCCTTCTAGTCAGGGAGATCACAAATATGGATTTCCTTTTAATTCCTTTTGGCATTTCAACCATAACTTCTTCTTCTTCCTCAAATGAATGATCATGACGAAAAAAATGGTTGCAAGATTTTGATTTAGTATCTCCATACATTTTAAGCCAATTAGCTAGACCCATAACCTTGGGAGGAGATTTATTTTCAATTTTTCCATCAAATTGATTCTTTAGACAATTTCTGAACTTATGGTTAGAGTGTAGAAAAACCCTATTGTTCGCATAAATAACTTTGTGTATATTTATAGAATATCACCCCTTAAATTGTTATGCACATCTTGGACATGCACAGATCCCTTTTGTTTGTAGCCCTATAATCAACAACTATCTTACATAAGAAAACAAAAATAATGTAATACCTATATACAACTTGAATTGAAAGTAAATTATGATATACTACGAATATGCAAATTATTTGCTCTGTTACCAGAACAAACACCAAGTCATGGGAAATCATGATTTGTCCAACATAGTATGCCATAAAAAATGAAGGACCTATTTTATGGAGGACGTGATATGTCATACATTCTTATGCCTTTCCATAACAATTGCATCTCATCAATAAAAGGTGCAATGTAAACATCCATTTTTTTCACTTGATTTTTTCCTGGAATGATGAGAGTTAGAATAAGGTGTTCCTTTCTAACACTCATCCATGGTGGAATATTGTATACTATCAATCCAACTGGCCAAACACTATAATTTGAGCTTAGGAAAGAGAAAGGGAACACTCCATCCATTTCAAGTCCTAACCTAATACTGCAAGGTTCATCTTTGAATTTCCTTGGCCATTTTTCTTGTATATGTTTCATTGCTATGGATTCCATAGGAATTCACATGAATCCATATTTACTCCTATTATTTTCATGCCAATCCATCAATTGTGCAAGAAATTTACAATGAAACATCCATTTTAGTCTAGGAATAATCAGCATGTGTCGTAAAACCTTATTTGGAATTATAGAGCCTTGTACATCCATACGATATATTTTCTCTTTGAAAATAGGGCATTCTTCATTGTATTTATATTCATCTATATATAAGATGAAATTATTTTTACATGCATGAATTTTCTTATATTCAATCCCCATCTTCACTAACCATTGGCGCGCTTCTCTACAAGTTGATGGCAACACATTATCTTCAGGGAATATTTTATCCTTTAGAGCCTGTAAGTTTTTTTTTTCAAACCCACGTGTTAGAAATGTCATTTATAACTTTTTTTATATACATTAATGTAAAATCCACCTAAAATTAAATTAAATGAAGTTAGTACTTATATTCTAATTGAGGACACAAATTGACAGTGCAAAACTAGAAAATAATTCAAATTACTTTAGTAAGATAGTGAAGCTCTTATCTGACGAACCAAATAATGACTTGATTTCCAATAATATTAATGTGCATGAAATCTTGGATGTTCTACTTGCACCCATTTTGAACACCACTATCTTTGCTGCTTGTTTAACTGATTCATTGATGTTGATATCATCATAATTATGTTTGTGGTAATTACCCTCTATATCAACATCATCATTATTATGCATAGGATCGTCGCCCTCATCATCATTTCCATCCCCAAAGAAACTTGTGAGCATTTCTTTCAATCCGTCTTCATGCATTACATTTCCATCAACATCCCTACTCCGAGCAATGGATAGCATGTCATCTGTGTATGCTAATTGCATCAATTCCTCAAATTTTTCATGTGGTAGTGCTCTCTTCAATTCTTCTCTTCCTCTCCTAGTATGGTTTAAAGGATGAATTGCATCATCTTGTTGAATTCTAAAAGGTCTAGCTGGATCTTGATCATTAGTAGGTGTATCATCAACATCATTTACCTATATTTAAATGCAACGATTATTTAATGTTAGATAGCAATTACTGTATAAAACATGGATCCATTTCAAAGATATACAGAACACATTACTCAAGAAAACAATATTATACATATATACAATAAATAAAAAATATTATTTTTGAACACATAGTTTTAAAACAAGCCACATCAATTTCATATTCTTAGATTTTCTACCTTAGGAACATCCAAAAACACAATTGTCTCAAAGTATTCAACCATGCATGTAGTATCATCATAACCAACCTCTTGTTCATTGTGTTGGTTTTCTATTTCATTTACAAACTCCATTGCCATATCCTCTTCCACCCATTTCTTTTTGTGTGATTTAATTGTATGGCGTAGGCCACGTCCATATGCAGGTATTTGTATTGGTGTATAAAAATGGTTAAACTCCTCATTTGTTCTGATTCCATTGCCAACCTAAAATAATTGATACATGCATTATTTTTCCCAAGGTTAGAGATTAGACTATATAATGTACTTATATTGTCCATTTATTTCTAGTTGAAATTATTTGTAACACCCAACAAATTATAACAATTGTATCAAAGTATTCATTCCATGTATTATCATCATGACTAACCTCTTTTTCATTTCCACCAATCTCTATTGTATTTGCAGACTCAATTGTCATACCTTCTTCCACCCACTTTCTCATTCGATGTGCTTTAGCAGTATGGGGTCCACCCTTGTGTACATATGTTGGTTGTTTTAAAGTAAAAGGGTTCAACTTTGTATTTGTTGCAAACACATTTTCACCTAAAATAATTAAAGACATGCATTATTTTTTTTCATGTTTGAATAATAAACTATATAAATTACTAGGTTTAGGAAAACAAGGATTGGAAACTAAATTTCGTTTTATTTTATTTCATAAATTAATGTAATATTTAAGTATGTGATGCCCTAAATCATGTTGTGTGTCTTCATTGGAAATAAATTCATTTGCTTCCATGCCCTCTCCTAGCACTTGTAATACACAACAATGATAACAATTTTTATTAAAGTCATCTATGGAATTGTTATAGCCTTATTTCTTATTCCATTATTTTAACCTTTCTAATTTTCATGTTAGCTATTTGCATTTTCAGTTATGAAATTCTCCACCAATGTTGTGACACTCTTATGATAATGATTGAACCCGAGTTGAAGACTTGACTTTTCATGCATATCTATACTTCTGATTATTAGGGGCATACCTATTCAATTTTAGATACTAGTTTTTAATGGGGATATCAAGTTGTTTATCTAGTTTGAATGTACATTAGGAACATACCGGTACTAGACTCTCATGAAATTGTTTGAATCCTATGGAGATTTTTATATTTACCAAATATTAGATGCTCCACATATTATAATACCATGTCATACATGTGAAGCATATTTAATATATGTCAGATGATCTAAATTACACCATTGCATTAATATTAATACACAAATGATATTTTTTTCTTACTGGAAAAAACCACTGTGGCATTTCCCGCCTTAGTCAATAATGACTAAAATAATTATTGCATAAATCAATAAATCCTAAAATGATGCCTAAGTGATCTGGTCCTCCCAAAGAGAGAGGAGTAAAGTATAAATAGTACAAATATGGGCACTACAATGTAAACAACACATGTTCAAACCTTTACAGGGGGTAGAGCCTCTATGCACACTATGCATGAGGGAAGGTGTTTGATATCTTATAGTTGGTTTCCCTTCATCAAAAAAGTGGATTACATTATAAGTGGATAGGCAAAGCAACCCTTATTTATTCCTTTCAACTTTTGGGAAATCTCAAGTTCAACTAGTGCTACTAGATGGCTTCAAAGATGATTGCTAGGGTTTTTAAGCAAGGCCAGTAGATCCCAATGCAACATAGATACTTCAAATTTGTTGAAAAGTAAAACCCCCACATAGCACCGAATAGATCCTTAATGACTACCTAGAGAAATTAGACTAAATTAACTGTTGAAGTAAAAACTACAACCAAATTAATCGTGAAAGTAAAAATTTCAATTGAAAGAAAAACATACACTTGGTAATATACTAGAATTCATCCTCGCCCAATCCAAAGTTGATGAATAATATGTTAAATCTTTAATGAAACTCATGAAAGATAAGAAGCATGTTTATCGATATAAGAGTGCATCAACTTGCTTAATGTGTAGTTATTGGAGATGATGAATATCCAAAGTTGATGAATAATATGTCAAATCTTTGATGAAACTCACAAAATATAATAAGCCTGTTTATCGATATAGTAGTGCATGAACTCACTTAATATGTAGTTGTTAAATGGAGATGATGAATATGTATATGTATTTATTTATGTATTTACAAGGGATTATTGTAATTTTAAGAAATAAATATACATGGAAAATAAATAGGTTATTTTTCTTTTGGCTTGCCCTTACAACTACAATGGAACCTATGTCCCTCACTCCCATGTTCAATGCACTGACCATAGGTCATTCACTCAAGAAAAAAGGTGGAACCTATGGTCCTCACTCCCATCTTTGATGCACTAATCATAGATCATTTGCTCCAGAAAACCATGATTTTGAATAGGAAAAAAGGTATAAGGAGGGGAACTGGAAGGATAACCAGAAAAAGATGAGGTAGGAATGAAAAGGGGCCAGCGCTGGAACCTATGGATATTGCTCACATCTTCAATATGCTAACCATAGATCATTCACTCTCGGAAAAACCTAATTTGGAATAGGAAAAAGGGCAGAAGGAGGGGACTTGGGAGGAGAAACAGAAACATAAAAAGACACGGTGAGAACGAAAAAGGGCCAGCAATACCAGATTATTTGTACGTTGAAGCTATCATTGGAAAGAGAGAAGGAAAGTGCATGGGTCTGGGAGGCAGTGGGACAAATCTGTGTGGCTTAGAAAGATGCAACATAGAGATTAATTGATCCATCTAAACTTACCCTCACCAACTTTGACATTGTCCACATTGTTTATACACATTATGTGAACAACTGATGGAATCCCCTAAACTTTCTGTGTGTAGAGTTATTTTTTAGTATTGTTAATGAATGGATTATTATAAGCCCTAATTTTCTATTTCTAGGTTAGCATTATTTTTTCATACGGTAGAGGAATTGCAGACATTCTATTAGCTACCCATTTCTAGCATAAACGATTTGTGATTATTTGAGACAAATATTGTATCCCTTAACGTTGGAAAATACCTTGGAACCATTTTCCTCCCATTAAACATAGTTTTCGGTTGTCTCTTTAGGGTTCTTAACTGAACTTGGGGTGGAGCATCCAAAAATTTATCCAAGAAAAGATAATGATGGTTGCAAGGAGATCCAACATGGAGAAGCTTAGCTTGATTAATGAGTACTCCACTAATTTTTCAAGTCAACCTACTCACAAGTAGATCCAACATTGGGCATGCCCAAGCTAATTTATCAGGTCAAGTGGTTACCATTTCCAAGCTTGGAAGAGAATTGGGTGAAGAGGATCCCTATAAAACTATACAACCAACTAAGCTAGAGGTTAATTTCCTCTAAGTGAAAAAAATACTCAAATCTACTAATTTCTCAAAAGGAGATGAAGGGATTTGCAATTTCCAAACTAGTGATAAATATGCCTCAATAAATAAATGATGCCTTTAAGAAAAGGAACAAGAGAAACTTATGCAAATAACCAAATGGAATTGGAATAGAGAAAGATACAAACTATAAGAAAATGGAATACTCAAAATAAATTAAAATAGCTCACAAGTCTCATCTAAGTATTTTGCATGTGAATTTTAGAGCATATGGACTAAAATGCATGAAATGAAAGCAAAAAAGAGAATTAAAATGAAAGTAATTAGTGTTCACTGAATCTACTTAGTGTTAAGTGACAAAAACAAACCACTCAATCAATCACATGGAGACCTTCCGCAAATGAGGAAGAGTGGGATGCCAAGGGGAAAAGGTCACCAAGCTCCCACGAACAAGTGCATCTTTATTATATTAGCTCCCTCTTATGAAATGAGGGATGGAAATGAAGTTGTTTTTGGAGGAAGTTTACAAATGATCCCTCAAAAGGGAGAGATACTCCCATCCAATAGTTACAAGTGATTAAAAATTCAAACTAGATGTTAATTGGAAATAGTTACAAAATATGGTTTGATCTTTTACTCAACAGTAAGATCAAAAACCAACAAAACTTAGGAGTCCCTTTATGGATGATAAGAGAAGTCTAAATGAGTTACAAAATAGGGAATCCATAAAGAATCCTTGGAATGTAAAATCACTTTGGAAGGTACAATAAAAGGGTCTAATAGTTAAAGAGTTTTCTTGTCCTTGTTATCCAAATCCACAAATGTTCTTTCCCTTTCAAAATATGCGCAAAAATAATTTCAAAATGAAGTTTTAGGTCTTCTAGTACAACTCCCAGATATCTGTCCAAGAAAGGAAAAATCTAGCCACTCAAATGCAATGAAAATAAACTTTCTTAGGTAGAGGAAATCTGTTAAGAAGCAAGTTCCTTGCTGCCCAATACCATTCCAAAAGAGGAGAGACAAATCAGCTTTAGGAGACATTTGATACCTGCAAAAAAGGTTAGCAAAAGCCAATGTGAAAGAGGCCAAGCTTACTTGGGCATCCACTAGATTAGTGGTCAAACTCAATTAGAAAAAATTAACAAATTAACTATACTAAAACATGAATAAAACACTACCCTATGGCAGCCAAGAAATTCTAGGTTAAACCAACTCTTCTTGGATGATTTTTGGCCTTTAGGTCAGCTAATAAATAGCCTTCAAATAGCTTAAATTTTCAATGAATCCATAAATAAGGTAACCAAGAGAAAAAATTTAGAATTTTGAGGGAATAATTTTTTAGATTCAATGTCCTCCTTTTGGATGTCTTTGGATGCCCCTAATGATGGTAAGATCATGACTTGATTAGCTCTTTAAGGTTGGTTGATATGACCAACAATTTCCCCAAAATTTCAATCTTTCAAAAGTAACCTATTCTTCACTTAAGATACTTGCATCCAACAATTAATAAACTCAAGGAATAGATTTGCAAAAGAGAAAAAGATAACTTGTGTTATTCACAAGCACACAAAAAAATCTATTCAAATTTTCACAACTATTAGAGGATAGTCAAATACTTGTCTACCTCTTCCTAGGAAACATTGCCCCTATTTGGACCTTGATCTACCAAAAGAAATGCAACAAAGCCAATTAAACAAAACACAAATATAACTTGCATCAAGAAAAGATCATCAACATCATGCCAAGATAAAACCTTCAAAGACTTTTCTTTATTATCATGTGTAATAATAAAATCACAACATATACCAAAGTATTAGCTTCCCATCCATGAGAGAATGAGAGATATGTGGATTTATTTATTCATATTTGGGAGAAATTATGAATGAAGAGGTGATCCAACAAGTGGCATGGCGGTGGAAATCCTAATGAGGGTTGAATTCTCCATTTGGCACAAGGGCTTCCCAAGTGTGAAGTCAAACTGTTGTAGCATCTCCTCTACTCGGAGCATATTATTCTTGAGATATTTGCAATGGTGTAGATTCTAACCACATATGATATGAGTGTAGAGAGTGGGAGACAGTCTCCCTCAAAACCTGTGCTTAACTGCTATGAATAATCCTCCAATAAATTACATATGTACAGGCCTGTGCATGGAGGATCTTGGCTAGCCTGCATGGTCTGTAATATATGGCCACTATCTATGTGTTAACATGGATGGATGGGGAGTTAAATCCCATTTTGAATTCCATTTGACTGCCAGAACTCAACTTGATGGAATCAACCCTCTTTCTAACTGAAGATGGACCACATCTGGTGGGATTTGGTCACCCCAAACTGTTGTAGCAAGCACAAATTCGCTGCTCCACTCGGAAATGAGATTCAGCCCTCTTATGTGTCTATAAAATTCACGATTAACTTGGTCTTTTAATTCACTCTATTTTTCCACATCATTTCCACTTGGTGACATATTTATTTTGTCCACCATTTATTAATTTTTTCAATTTTTGTCACCATTTTATACCATTAAAATAGGAAAAATGGATTTTGAGGGGACCGAAGTCATCTTTTGACCCTCAAAGTGGACTATAGAAGAATCTTGGCTTGGAGAGCATGTTTTTTAAGTACTTATAAGCCCCCAAGCCCCAACATCTTTTAGGCTCTCTTATTAAAAAAAAAATGAACAATTTAATTAACAATCCCATTCTACGGGAACTTTTAGTAAACTAAAAAATCCTATCAAAACCTAATAAAATTTCACAACACTTTAGATATGTCCTAGTATAGTAATATACATTGAATATAGGCATTAGGATGGACCCAGGACTCAATCATCAAAGCTACCACTCTAGCTTTGGGGGTAGGTGATTGAAAAAACTCAGTTAATTATTCATTGCTGAAAAGCAAGAATAATAAGCTAGGTGAAGAAACACTCTAGAGTGTACTCACTTGATGATCGAGTACCAATTCGCCTAGGTCTTTTATAAAAGGTCATCATACTAGCGACATTTAATACTATTCCCCATAGGGTTGCGAAATTTGAGGGAGAAAAATAGAGAGAGGAGAGAGAAGAGGTCAATAGGTGCCTGTTGACCCCTGGTCTTCTGAAAAAAAATGATGAGTGCCCTGTACATTGGGCCATGGGGTCATTAGGTTTTTCCTGGTGCAACCTAGAAAATAACACTCTTGAAGGTTTATATTATCACCACAAGGGAGGCTTCCGTGAACAAGACTCTTGCTATATATCCCGATGGCGATAACCATAAAAGGAGATAAAGTTTCTATGTGTATCTTATACTTAAAATAAAGGAAACACTTGGCTCTATCAATTGCTGAAAATTTCTCAAGAAGACATATGCCAGGTGCTTTTCTTACATGAGCTCTTCATACATCCAACAATATATCTCATAGGAAAACTACTTGGAAACCTAAGTGAAAAAACCAAGACTTTCTTATGTTATAATTCCAAGTGATAAGGTGCAATCTATTTAAATGTGAAATGCATGTAATAACTCTACAAATATCCAACCTAAGTTTCAGCTTGAAATAACAACATTTCAGAACCAATACTTGAACACATTCATGCATTTATTTTCTTGAATCTGGAAGAGTAATCATTGAAACTATCCACAGATTGCAATTGTTATGAAACGACCCTTATCCTAGTGGGTTGAAGCATGAAACCGAGAGTTAATTCTAAGTGACTATTCTTTAAATATTATACAATTAGCGAATGACTAAAGGTTGACGAAGACCATTAATGATAACAGTCACACTTCATCTGAATTAAAGAAAAAATATTGTAGGTCTTTCAAGTATTTCCAGACATACTATGGAATTGCCACTTTTGGTTCTGAATGAGAAAAATAAACAGTATGTCAAATATTCCTATGAAAACCTAGATTTTCATTTTCTTTGTTGAATTCAGCATACACCGTGAAGAATAAATTATGCACACCATTTTATCAACCATTTAGAATGCAGTTCTACTGATCTATTCATGCCCAAGATAATGAGAAATTTCAGTGCTAAAACTCAGATAACATGGTTATAATGCACATAAGAATAGCTAGAATATATTTCCAAGCACTACAAACTGTTTATTGCTCAAAAGCACACACATGAAACTTTCATTCAAGAAAATCAATACAAACTACTACAAAAGCATGAGTTTATTTTCAAAAACTTTGGAAACAAACTTTGCACAATAGTAATATATCTATTGTGGAGTACTAAAAAGGTATGTTTTTAATGACCATTTCAATGGCTTTTCAGTGGGACTTGTGAATATTTTACATCATGAATGTGGAAAAAAATAGAGAATTGTGACGAAATATGTCGAATTAGTATTCAAGACTTAACTGTTGATAGTTGTCATTCTCCTGTGCAGGAAAGGGTAAAAACGAGGAGCTGTTGTTCCAAAGAAAAAGACAAGAACAGGGTAATTGTTGTCCCTCTGACGAAGGACCAAGTGCAAACGAGGCTAAGTAGGTTGAAGCAAACCGGCCCGGAAAAGGAGGAGAAGGCACCAGCTCGGCGGAGGATAAAAGAAGTGATTAAGGATTAACAGTTTGGTGAATCCCTCAGGATCTTCGATCCTGAGGGATAGCTGCTTTATTTATCTTATTGCTTACACATCCCCGCCGTTACCCTTATATAAAGGGATGGCACTGTTAGTTTTGGGATCATGCTTTTATGTAACTTTTTGTTAAAGATTGAACTTTGATCATCGAGTCTCATTGAACTTGGCTCATTGCACTTTCTGTTTCATGCATTAATATAAACTTGGTGATTATCTTATCTCTGTGCCTGAATTAACTCAAAGCGGTGTACCCTTGAGGCTAAGGGCCCGGTCCCAGGGGACACTTGCTTCTGTATCACTACGATTTGATTTCTGCGTGGTTTGCTTATCGTCATTAGTTGGTAATCTGATATGCTTTATAAGTTACATCATATGCTCTGTTAAGATTCGTTCATTAAGGTTCTTTATATTGGCTCTGCATTATATCACCAATACTTTCAGAGTTGATTGAATACTACTAGACTTAATTGAACATTGTTATCATTTTGTTACGGAGCTTTTATGCTGTATATTTGTGTTCAGGAAATTATCTGAGAGATGTGTTCTTTATGATTTAGGATTAATGTTGTTCCATTTGAAACACAGTTGTAATTCCTGTTGATGATTGATGTTAAATCAGATTACTTTTCAAGAGTGTTGTGTGTGTGTATGATTTCCATATGCTATTCTATAATTAGTAATTAGTGTTGTTCCATTAGTGCGTGTTGCGTGATTTGCTTGGAGAATGAAAGATTGGAGTTTTGATTACAATGAGTGCCTTTGAGTTGATAGGATAAATATTTATTACTGCTCGCGAGGTTTAGTTATTCGATTGTTGTTCCATTTTAGAATTGTTGTTCCATTTTAAGCATTGTTGTTCCATTATAGATTTGCTGTTCAATTTCCTATTTGTCGTTCCATTTTTATCTGCTGTTTCATTTACTCACATTTGGTGTGAGAGACGATATGTGGCTGTAGTGAGCCTCGACATTTACTGCCTCACTCCAAAACCCGTGGTCCATGCTCTAATTTCCTTTCCATCAGTTTCTAAAGGGATGGGCTATTGCTGTTGAACCCTTGACTGATAAATTTGCCTAGCTTTAAGAGTGTGTGCTTTAGTCATTTGAAGTAACTTAGTCATAGACAAGCATCATTTTACTCTTGTATTTTTTTAGAACATTGTACTACTAGCATTACTCTGACAAATAGCCTCAGATTGAGTCACTCTTTGAAATAAACAAACGCTCCCGGATTGACATATTAATGTGAGGTAATTAGAGGTGAAAGAGACCCTTTTTATAGCTCTACATTTTGGCGCCGTTTCTGGGGAAAGAGTGTAGCCATTTGTCTTTTTTAGAGTAGTGTACGAACCTGCTAGGGAAGAGTTGGATCTTAAAAACAAAAGGTAAGAACCTGCGCGCGGAGCATGTAAAAGCCTTACTCCACTATCCGCTTTCCTAACAGATTTGTTGTTGCTTTGTTTGAATAGAATTTAGTAGTTCAATTGAGTGCATGACTAAGCAGAAAATTCCAGAAAAGAATAGTAAGCTTCCATCCAAACCCGAAAAAGCTAAGGGGCCAGTGACCCTTGGCCGAACAACTTTCATAGACGAAATCTATAAGAAAAAAGAATCTCAGCCATCAGTAGGTCCCAGGAAAATCATTTCTAAACAACCTACTAGTTCCCTTCAGGCCACAGGATCACCATATGTAGCCTTTGCTGAGGTGCATAGTCAAACTGAAGAGCAGTACTTTCAGGAAATTGAAAATTCTACTCCAGAACTATTGCAGGAAGGGAATTTCAGAAACTTTTGTGAAGGAGAAGGAGAAATAAGGGAAACCGAGTAACCAAAATTTCCCATTGGAACATATCAGCCATTAAATAGCCCAGATAAGGGGAGCGCTGTGAAAATCATTGTTGAAGGAATCCAATCTCCTCAGACATCAGGGATTCCTCTTATCCCAGATAAAGGAAGTGCCATTAAAACTATCCCTGCTAAAATCGTTCCCTCTAAACCTAGGAATACCCTCCTAGATATCCCAGAAGGTTATTGGCATATATTCGACCCTATGGCTCAGAACTAGTCAAATACTCAAACCTCTACATTACAATATCCTATACTGGATTCTGCAACAAATGTGCCCATGAAAGCTATCCCTCTTCAACATATCCCTACATTTCACGGCCTCACATCAGAAGATCCAGATGCATTTTTGTTCGAATTTGATGTGTTGTGCAGGGGATATGATTACACCACCGATCCCCAGAAATTGAAATTATTCCCCTCTAAATTAAAGGGGGTTGCTTTAAGATGGTTTATGGGACTAGGTGGTGGGGTCATCAACAATTGGGATCAAATGAAAGAATCCTTCTTAAAAAAATATCAGGATTACTGTAGGTCTAGAGAATTGAAAGACGAAATATTCCAAATGAAAACCAAACTGAACGAAACATTAGAAGAATATGTGGAACATTTTCAATACAATTTACAAAGATCTCCTTATGTGTCACTACCTTTACTTGATAATGTGTTAAAAACTGCATTGATAAGGGGCATGAAGGAACAGTGGATTGAAACAATAAACATCATGGGAAAAGGGGATATTTATCAATAGAATTTTGCTGGCATTATTGATTTATGCATCAGAAGTTCGAGAGGCAGCACAAGAATAAAACTAGCAGAATATGATTGGTTTTCAAGAGACAATAAAATATCAAAAGAAGGAGTAACGCGTGTGGAGATTGGAAATTTATGAGAAAATTTTAAAAGTGATATTCTAGGGACACTAACTACACAACTTGATATTATGCAGGCCAAGCAGAAGCAGATGGAGGCAGAACAGAATTTGGCAATCTTCTGCCCCAATGCAGAAAAAAACATAGTCACAAAGAGTGTCCACTGGATACAGTCCAAACATGTGCCATATGTACAAACAATCATCTTACGGAAAGCTGCCCCTCACTTCCTAGATTAAAAGTAGTATACAAGGAAGCAGAGGAAGAACCAGAATCGGTGTACTTTATCGACGAGCACCGCTAGTGGCAGCCAAGACAATCTGGTATGTTTTCAGATCCAACCTCTTCTTTTTAGCCTTCGCAATATAATGCTCAACAATATAATATGTGGCAAAATCAGCCCCCACCCCCATTTTCAAACTGGTCACCACCATCGCTTCCTTCTTCAAACCCGTGGTTGAATCAGCCAAACCAATCTAGTTGGCCAAATTTCCCTTATACTCCACCATATTGGAAAAATAGCCCATATCCTCCGCAATGGACTCCCCCTACTTCATAAGGTTCACCCTAGCAGATAAACTGGCAAAGACCGATGCAACAGCCAGTAGGAACTATTCTGCTCCCTCAACCTACTCTGCCAGCTCTACAACAAAATCCCCAGTCTAATCTGAGACCGCAACTCCCAGCCCAACCCAACCCCAATCCAAATAACAGGTCGGTCCAATCCCTTCAAATCATAGAATCACCAGAAATAGGACCCGACCTACGGGAGCGTAACGATCTTCAATTACGATCTAGACGTATCATTGAAAATGAGGGAGATAAAATAGGTCATATTGAAGATCAGTTAGTGAGAGAACATCAGTTGCAACAAGACGATGTAAATAAGCAATAGATTCATAATCAAGCAACCACATCCTCTCCTTCATTCCCAGAATGATTAGTCATACCTCGACCTTTACAGTATCCTGACTTTGACATTCCGCGGGAATTACAAAATTTGTATATAAAAGTCCCGTTCCTCCAAGCCATTCAAGATATTCCTATATACGCAAAAACTATTAAAGAATTGTGCATAAAGAAACCAAGGAGGAATATAACAACTAATCCAAGAGTCCAAGTAGTCGGTACTTTATCTGATCTATTATCTGGGAAAGAAACACCCACTAAATATGAAGACCTAGGAAATCCAATTGTAACTATTCAAATCTATGGTCAGACCCTGTCTAATGCCTTAGTTGATCTAGGAGCTGCAATCAATATTTTAACAACCACTACCTGTCAAAATCTCAGCATTACATCTGTAGAACCTACCTCTACTTTGTTAGAATTGGCCGACCGATCTGTGGTTAGACTAGAAGGTACTCTACACGATGTCATGGTCTCTGTAGATTCCTGGGAATAACCGACCGATTTCCTGATAATTAATCCAAAAACCCGGCTTGATGGACACCCACTAATCCTAGGTAGGCCTTGGCTTGCCACCACCGATGCTTACATTGGTTGCCGGCAAGGAAATATGACCATAACCAAAGGACCTGATATCAAGAATTTGGTTCTATATCGTCCAGCCCAGCCAACTCTCACAATAATTAAAACTAACAAGTATCCTGTATCATACCTTACTGATAACATTAGATCTCCATTGACTATACAAGAGGCACTTGATTTCAAAGATCAAACAGAAGATGATGCCATTAACAATTTCATTAGTTAAACTGAAGCCGGATCCTGCATACAATGTCACATGATAGAAGCAGCATTTGATAATGAATTAGAAGAAGATCCTATGAAAGGCACACATGATCAAACAATACCTGTTACTTCTGTCGCAAATAGTAAAATTGTGGAAATTGAACCGAGAAAAACTTTAAATATCAATGCCAACCTCACATATGAACAAGAAACTAATGTCATCCATCTGTTAAGAAAATATCAATATGCATTTGCATGGGATTTCCTTGATATGAAAGGAATCGACCCACAGTTGTGTACGCACCACATTTATATAGAAAAAGATGCTAGACCTATCCGTCAACTGCAAAGAAGACTTAATCCTCATCTAAAGGATGTGGTAAAAGCGGAACTTCAGAAACTTTTAGATGTCAATTTTATTTATCCTATTTCTGACAGTAAATGGGTCTCTCCACTTGTGGTGGTAACAAAAAAGAATGGGAAATGGAGAATTTGTGTGGATTACAGGGAACTCAATAAAGCAACACAAAAAGACCACTTTCCTCTCCCATTCATAGACCAAGTGCTAGATACTTTGGCAGGGAAAAAATTCTTTTCTTTCCTGGATGGCTTTAGTGGATACAACCAAATTCAGATTGCCCCTGAAGACCAGGACAAAACTACTTTCACTTGTCCTTGGGGAACATTTTCCTACCGAGTTCTACCTTTTGGCCTATGTAATGCTCCCGCCACATTCCGAAGGGCTATCCTTAGTATTTTTACAGATTTAATAAATGATGGACTTGAAGTATATATGGATGACTTTACACCCTATGGAGATGACTTTGATCCAACACTAAATACCCTAGAAAAAGTCCTACAATGCTACGTAGCTACCAGGCTTTTCTTAAGCCACGAAAAATGTTATATGATGATGACTGAAGGACTTATTCTAAGACACTATGTTTCAGCAGTCGACATTCAGGTAGACCCCGCCAAAATCCAAATACTTTTTCTTATTCCCACTCCTACTACTCAAACAGAGGTACGCAACTTTCTTGGATTTTCTGGATATTATAAAATATTTATAGAACATTATTTGCACATTGCTACACCTTTATATGCACTAACTGGTAACGTTGATTTTCTTTGGACAGAAAAATGTGAACGTGCTTTCAAGGATTTAAAGGAGCTTGTATCCACAGCCCCAGTCCTTCGAGGACCAAACTGGGATCTGCCATTTCAGATATCAACTGATGCCTTAGATACAACCATTGGCGCATTCCTAGGGAAAGAAGAGGATAAAAAACCATACGTTATCTATTACATCAGCAAAAATTTATCCCCTGCTGAATTAAATTACACTGTTACTGAAAAAGAATTCCTAGCTGTAATACATGCTGTCAATAAATTTAGACATTATATTACAGGCTATCCTGTTATTTTGTATACGGATCATTCCGCCATAAAATATTTAGCAAATAAGCCTGTCACAAATGCAAGAATAACTAGATGGTTGATCTTATTGCAAGAATTCGATATCACAATCAAAGACCGGCCCAGCAAAGAGAATCCTGTAGCCGATTTTCTCTCAAGAATGTCGAAGCCAATTGATGCAGTAGCAGTTGAAGATCAATTTCTAGACGAACATCTGTTTGTTGTTGCCGTTCGAACACCCTGGTATGCTGATGTTGCCAATTACCTTGCAGTAGGTAAACTACCAAAACACTTAACCCCTAATGAACGAAAACAGATTGTTCAGAAGAGTACTCGATTCTCCTGGATTGGGGGCTATTTGTTTCACACAGGGGTAGACATGCATATCAGGAGATGTGTTCGAGAAGATGAAATCTTTGACATCCTAAAAGCCTGTCACGACAGACCATGTGGGGGACACTTCACTGAGCGTAGAACTGGACACAAAGTATTACAGACAGGATATTATTGGCCCACAATTTTCAGAGATGAAAAGAAATTTGTCCAAGCATGTGACAGCTGCCAGCGAGCAAGACGTCCTGGTCAAGCTGACGAGATGCCTCTCAAACCACAGTTAGTCATCGAACCATTCAAGCGATGTGCTCTTGATTTTGTTGGAACCATCAACCCCTCATCAAATCAGAGAACATATATCTTAGTGGCAATAGAATATGTCACCAAGTGGGTTGAAGCAGAAGCATTGCCAAGAGCCACAGAGGACTCTGTCATACAGTTCCCGTTCCATCTATTTGTACATTATGGCCTTCCAAGGGAAATAATTACAGATGGAGGACCACAATTTGCTGGCAATAGATTAGCTGCAACACTTAATAATTATCATGTCCAGAACAAAATCACTACTCCATATCACCCACAAGCGAATGGACAAGTAGAAAGCAGCAATAAGATAATATAATCAATCCTAACGAAAATCATTGCGTCACATAGGCGTGATTGGGCTGCCTGACTACCTGAAGCACTCTGGGCCTATAGAACAACATGGAGAAGCACCACTGGTTACTCACCTTATCAATTAGTGTTTGGAAAACAACCCTTTTTTCCTATAGAATTTGAAATCTAAACATTACGAACAGCACAAGAAGTTGGCTTAGATCTAACTGAGGCACAGATTAATCGACTACAACAGATTAATGAATTGGACGAAATTAGGCTCTCTACACTACAAAATACAGCATTGATTCAACAGTAGTGAGCTAAATGGCATGATACCCTGATCAAAAATAAAGTCTTCCACGAGGGAGACTGGGCTCTATTATATGACTCTCAGTTTCAGGACTTCCCTGGGAAACAACAGACTCGTTGGTTGGAACCATATGAAACCCAGAAGGTACATGACAATGGGACCATCACTTTAATCACCATTGACAGTTATGGATATACCTTCAAAGTGAATGGCCACCGAGTTCGTCTCTATCATAAACCACTCACTCGGGAATCCTTCTGCCAACAGCTACGTAGAGACACTGACATGGAGATTTTAGGAGAGGAAGAGAAGTCTTCCTCACTTGTAATTCATTAAGGAATTCATTTATTTTCACAATTTGTACATAATTTCTTTTCTTCAAACTCGTTTGTGTACATATGTTAGAACTAAATGTGTTCTTTTGCTCAAAGATTTCAATTTTTGCTGTTCCTTAAACGAATGGCATTTGCCTGTTCCTGCTGTTCCTTTTCAAAAGGAACAACATTTTTGATTTCTCAATTTTTCTGCTGTTCCTTTTCAAAAGGAACAACACTTTTGATTTTTCTATTGTTCCTTTTCAAAAGGAATATCACTTTTGATTTTTTTGTTGTTCCTTTTCAAAAGGAACAACACTTTTCATTTCTCTACTATTCCTTTTCAAAAGGAACAACACTTTTGATTTTTTTGCTGTTCCTTTTCAAAAGGAACAACACTTTTGATTTCTCTGTTGTTCCTTTTCAAAAGGAACAGCACTTTTGACTTTCTGTTGTTCTTTTTCAAAAGGAATAGTACTTTTGATTTTTCTGTTGTTCCTTTTCGAAAGGAACAACACTCTTGATTTTTGTTTTTCCTTTTTCAAAGGAACGACGTTTGCTTGTCTTGCTGTTCCTTTTCTAAAAGGAACAACATTTTGATTTTTTCTATTCCTTTTTCAAAAGGAACGTCATTTTGAGTGTGTTGCTATACTGTTTTTCAAGAGATAGCATTTTTTTATTTTTTGTTGTTCCTTTTTCAAAAGGAACGGCATTGGTGTGTTCTGTTGTTCCTTTTTAAAAAAGAACGGCATTTGAACTTTTGAGACCTATGCTCCTTTATTGTTCTTCTCTAAAAAATGAACACTTCTAGCATACTTTTTCTCTCCTTGTGAAATAGCTTATCCCTTTTACTAATCCAAGTTTGAGGATGCTTCTTGTCCCTGTTCTTTCAAAGTCTTTTAGAGACAGCTATGCACTTATGCAATGAATACAGAATCACAACATACTGAAATCAAGAAATTATAAATCGCTATCTTTATAAGGCTATGTATTGGTAAGAGGATAGAAGGAAGGACATACTTATCTTTTGTTGTCATTGTCTTACTAATTTTGCCCTGATTGGTTATCCTTATCATGCCATTCTTTTTAATCCCCCTTGATTTTTGTTTAGGAATAAGAGCAAAGGGTTTATATCCTCCTATTGAGATGATAAGACTTCTTCCACCATTCCTACTCTTAAGGAGTGTTGAACCACCCTTTGTTTATATATAAGGAAAAGTGCTTTATGAAAAAAGAAAGTAAAAAACCAAATGAATTATAAATTGTCAAATGCAGGATAGGGGGTCTCATCAAGAGCCAGCCTACCATGATCATGAGGATGGAAGTGAAGTGGCATTCCCACTATGGCCAGCACACCAGGGGTATGGTCCAAAAGGTATATCAAATAAACAAACCTTGCAACAGGAGGTCTCATCACGAGCCAGCCTACCCACTCTTCGCCCCCTCCTCGTGAATGGCATTATGGCTAACTGCTTACCAAGCCAGCATAATGGCCTACACTTTGACATTACATTCCTTAATATGCACATAAAGGATCATGGTTCCAGGGGTGAAATAAACAACTCTGCTAAGGTTATGGACACCTATCGGTAGCAGAGCACTGTTAATGGTATTGAAGTCACATTGATTACACCAATAGGTAGGATACTAATACTCTTTTGTTTCTTATATCCTAGGCACTAATCATACATTATTTCCTGACTTATATATCGCATGAACATTTATTACACCAATCATGGCAAAGGAGGTGACAATGACCACTTGAGATTTGGCAAGTACGACAAACGTCCTATCCCCCGGCCTCGCATCATATCACAGCAACCTCTTACGTAATACGCGATCCAACTTTACGCCTCGATTTTGGTAATCCGTTGTTTTTCTAAACATGGCATATTTTCATACGTTGTTCCTTTATGACTTGGTTACAAGTCGGGTGCCGCTCCTTTCTTTGACGCCTGGGGCAGCCTATCGCATTGTGGGGGGGATGTTAACCTCATTATTCCCCGGGTTATGTGTCAGCTCACTATTCGGAAAAGATAGTGTACCAGGAAATGGCACGGTTTAACAGCATGATATTTCTATTTTTTTCTACAGAGGTTGTTGTTCATAAGTCATTTTTGTTGCATACTCTATGCTCTTTCTAAATCCTATGATTATTACCCTCTCTGTGTTTCAAGCAGCACAAGCAGTTGTTGTTCCATTGAGAATCCATAGTGAAACCAGGGAGGCAGGGCAATTCGAAGCAAACCACAGGAGTTGACAATCTCGGCTGCTGCTATGGAGATCCTAGAAAGAGCAGCATGGCTGACTTCTCTCAGTCGCCTACAGGAGTCCAATGAAACAGTGGCAATGGAATTTCTGCAGAACCTGCAGGAGGATCACTCCACAGTGAGGGGGAAGCGGATAGCGGTCAACGACGATATAATCGCAGAAGTCTCGAGACTACTAGACACCGGACCTATATGGACATTAAAGAAGGAAAGACTCCAGAAGATCATGGAAATTTTCCAGGATGAAGTCCAGAGCTTAACGATTAAAGGGAAGGGATTTCTGCCGGCAAAGCTAGGAGAACCCTGGGCAGAATTAGCAAGAACAGTGCCAAGCTACATCACCTACGAGTGGAGAAAAGACGTGGTAAGGCCACGACATCTTAAACTCTTAGCTGTTCTAAAGCAGAAATGCTCTATAAATCTTCCTGCAATTTTGAATTCTTTACTTCATGACGTCGCACGAAGCCTAAAAAAGGCACAGCATGTAGAGTCAGTTGTCAGCCACCATGGATTAATCCGACTAATAGTTAGTCATAGCCTCACCTAGAAGCAAAGCAGCTGGGAAGAACTAATTGCAATAATTGAGGGGAGAGTGACAACACCTTCCCCAAAACGTAAACATACTACAAGCACACCAGAATGTCCGGAAAAACGCAGAGAATTAAGAAAGCAGAAACATGTTGCGAGCACATCCGAACGACCAGAAACATGCCAGGAATCAGCAAAGTGTAAGCATGACACTGATACACCAGAACAGCCAGAGAACCGCAGAAAATCGGTCTGGTTAGCCTGGACAAGAGGAAGGCTGGAAAAACTCCAGGAAAGCACCAGCCAGCCAGTGGTAATTAAGGATGAGCAACCCTCACGGCCAGAAGCAGAAGAAGAACAAGTCGAAGGAGAAAAGGAAGGAGAGGTCGAGGAGGCTGAGCAATCCGAAGAGGAAAATGTTGAAGCAGCTGAGCATTCAGAAACGGAAGCTGAGCCTCCTGAGATAGAAGCTGAGCCCCCTGAGACAGAAGCTGAGCCTCCTGAGACAGAAGCTGAGCCTCCTGAAATAGAAGCTGAGCATCCTGAAATGGAAGCTAAGCATTCTAAGGCAGAAGCTGGACAATCCAGGCAGGAGGAGGCAATGGGCCAACAGGTAGGGAGCCCACCACAGGACCCAGTGGGAGAAGATGAATTGGCCGCAATTTTGGCCAATATGGGTGAGTATGGCCAACCTTCCACTCCATCATACCTCTGCGACAAACCCCAGGAAGACGATACACCCAAAAAACCACATGCAGAAGAAGCAGAAGAAGGAAATCTACCTGTTCATGATGAAACAGAGATATGAGACACTGGACGAGAATAATCTTTTCCCAAGGCACCAAAGGAAATTCCAGAGGAAGTAGGGACAGAAAAAGAAGTCACGGAACCAGTTAGGGTTCCTACCCCATAACAGCCAGCACAAAACAGTGAAGAAGCACCCCAGGCGAAAGATCCAGGGACTAGTCACGGCCCAGAACACAGCAGAAAGCCTGCTGTTCCTTCTAATAAAACATTGGAAATTAGAGAATTACGAAAGGAACAATGGAGTTTATTGAGCATAATATCCCAGCTCCACTAGCAGATCAGGATCCTGAAAGTAAGGCAGAAGGTAAGGAAGACCGCCGGGAAGATAAAAATCCGTAGGATAAAAAGGCGGAGGACCAAAAATCGCCCTGCTGACCGAAACCCTGCTGAAGATCTAGTTGCTGTTCCAAATGAGGCTGAAGGTCCAGCTGCTGTTCCAAATGACGCTGAGGGACAGGCTATTGTTCCATTTGAAAAGGAACAACTGCAAGATGGTATTCGTGTTAAAAAAGAAATGGACAACAAGGAAATTCAAACAGAGGCACCACCCTCAGGGGTGATAAGGGTTCTGAACGCGAAACAACACAATAAGAAAGTTCAGGTAAAACTCTCGGCCTCCACTAATGCATGGAAAAGAGATCAAAGACGAGGACCTTGCACAAGGGATTGAAACAGGCTCAGCAAGAAATGGAGAGGCTTAAAGATCAAAGAGTCCCTCGTGAGAAGTATGAATAACTCCAACAGCAACTAAGGAACGTCAACCAATCCAAAACCCAGGCCTTTGAAGGGTGGTAAAAGGAACAAGAGAAAATTGCAAAGGTAACCCGTAGGCTAGATACTGTTATCAAACAGATGGATACCTTGTGTTCTTTATACAATGAAGTTTTAGCATGTAAGGCCCCTACCAAAAACTATGCTCTGTTTTTATTGGAACGATACTTACAATTAAAAATAAAAACTGTTAAAGCAGGCCCCCCGATACAAATTAACACTGTCAATGACTTTATAGATTTTTGTAAACATTATGGGGTGAAGGTCCAGAGATTGCTATGTGAATTTTATTTGCATAACCTCGTGCTAGATCAGGAGACTGAGTTGAACCCTGGCCCTTTTGTTGGGGACATTCAATTGCAAGCATTCATCTCATTCGGGGTTAATCAGATTAAATGGCTCAATGCCTATAACAATTTCTAGAGGCAGGAAAATGGCCTAGACTTGTGGGTAAGGGTTGAGCCTAGGGACCCAGTACGGTTATGGAAAGCACATAGAAACCTTATGAGAACTCCGGGTGTCATCGAAACGTTAGGACCCATGCACGAGGCACTCATTCAACAAAGTTTAGAATATTTTCTTTCTATCAAAGACCTCGCCATTGATGCAGCCAAATTCCAATACCGAATCTCTAATCCAAACATCCAGCTCAGGGATCCATTTAAGTATGAGAATTTTCAATTAGCTACCAACCGTTTGAACCTCTATGGCGAAAGCATTTTGAGGGCAGGGCCATCCTGGTTAGGATATAGATTCTGCAGTCCAATTATCTGGCACCCTGCACTCGGATATCAAGCCCTATATGAGATGCTGGAGGGTCAAACAGGCCAGTTCTTTGACTACATAGTCACTCACCATGGTTGTAGGCCTCCTCATGAGATTCCTTCTCCAGCCTATTCTCTCACTGCTTTGCATGTCAACTACAACGTTTTCATGAGGGCATGAAATAGGGTAAGTAGGGGGATGTGTGGAGTACTAAAAAGGTATGTTTTTAATGACCATTTCAATGGCTTTTTAGTGGGACTTGTGAATCTTTTACATCATGAATGTGGAAAACAATAGAGAATTGTGATGAAATATGTCGAATTAGTATGCAAGACTTAACCGTTGATAGTTGTCATTCTCCTGTGTAGGAAAGGGCAAAAACGAGGAGCTGCTGTTCCAAAGAAAAAGACAAGAACAGGGTAACTACTGTCCCTCTGACGAAGGACCGAGTGGAAACGAGGCTAAGTAGGTTGAAGCAAACCGGTCCGGAAAAGGAGGAGAAGGCACCAGCTCAGCGAAGGAGAAAAGAAGTGATTAAGGATTAACAGTTTGGCGAATCCGTCAGGATCTTCGATCCTGAGGGATCGTTGCTTTATTTATCTTATTGCTTAGACATCTCCACCATTACCCTTATATAAAGGGATGACACTGTTAGTTTTGGGATCATGCTTTTATGTAACTTTTTGTTAAAGATTGAACTTTGATCATCGAGTCTCGTTGAACTTGGATCATTGTACTTTCTGTTTCATGCATTAATATAAATTTGGTGATTATCTTATCTCTGCGCCTGAATTAACTCAAAGCGGTGTACCCTTGAGGCTAAGGGCCCGACCCCGGAGGACACTTGCTTCTGTATCACTACGATTTGATTTCTGCATGGTTTTCTTATCGTCATTAGTTGGTAATCTGATATGATTTATAAGTTACATCATATGCTCTGTTAAGATTCGTTCATTAAGGTTCCGTATATTGGCTCTGCACTATATCACCAATACTTTTAGAGTTGATTGAATGCTACTAGACTTAATTGAACATTGTTATCATTTTGTTACGAAGCTTATATGTTGTGTATTTGTGTTAAGGAAATTATGTGAGAGATGTGTTCTTTATGATTCAGGATTAATGTTGTTCCATTTTGAAACATAGTTGTAATTCATGTTGATGATTGATGTTAAATCAGATTACTTTTCAAGAGTGTTGTGTGCATGTATGATTTCCATATGCTATTCTATAATTAGTAATTAGTGTTGTTCCATTAGTGCGTGTTGCGTGATTTGCTTGGAGAATGAAATATTGGAGTTTTGATTACAATGAGTGCCTTTGAGTTGATAGGATAAAGATTGATTACTGCTTGCGAGGTTTAGCTATTCTATTGTTGTTCCATTTTAGAATTGTTGTTTCATTTTAAGCATTGTTGTTCCATTCTCGATTTGTTGTTCAATTTCCTATTTTTCGTTCCATTTTTATCTGTTTTACTCGCATTTGGTGTGAGAGAAGATTTGTGGCTGTAGTGAGCCTCGGCATTTACTGCCTCGCTCCCAACCCGTGGTCCATGCTCTAATTTCCTTTCCATCTGTTTTTAAAGGGATGGGCTATTGCTGTCGAACCCTTGACTGATAAAGTTGCCTAGCTTTAGGAGTGTGTGCTTTAGTCATTTGAAGTAACTTAGTCATAGACAAACATCAGTTTACTCTTGTATTTTTGTAGAACGCTGTACTACTAGCATTACTCTGACAAATAGCCTCAGATTGAGTCACTCTTTGAAATAAACAAGCGCTCCCGGATTGACATATTAATGTGAGGTAATTAGAGGTGAAATAGACCCTTTTTATAGCTCTACATCTATTACAATAGCCTAAAGAAATGTTGTGTATGTGTTGTTTTAAATGTGCAGCAAGAGAGGCATCCTCCCAGCAAACTTGTGATTCAAGATATCTGCTGATGTCAAGCAACCCAACATGTTTTCACCTTAGAAATATAGACCACTTCCTCTTTTGTAATGGATATGACAAGCTAGAAATTGTCCTTGGCAATAAAAATCCCCTTAAATATCCAAATTGAACCAAGCTTCATTACCTCTTAAACATAGAGGGAATTTTCCATGGAATTACAAAGTCCTTTAAATATCCACATTGAACCAAGCCTCACATCTTTTTAAATATATAGCGGAAATCACAAATTTATGGCTAAAAAATAAAAATATATCAGTGCCTTATTCTAGCTTGGCATCCTGAACAGAGACATTTTTAAGTGTCTTGGATCATTTGAAACAAGGCCAGAATTTAATCTTGAAGGCAGTAATAATGCCCAGGACCGTGAGATCAAGAAGTAGGGTTTTAAGTAGCCTCCAGTGATCATGAAGGACAAAGGTATGTAGTCCTTAAGTTGGGGAAGAGTCAACCAAAAATGAGGGGATAGGTTGCTTTGGTGACAGTGGTGACTATTATAGTAGTTCGAGCTTGGGTTTCTCCTTGTGGATTAGAGATTTTTTCATTAAACTAAAAGAGAACTATTATTAGCTCCTATTGGACATTGATCACTCTGTAATTCATCAAGAAGCTGGAAAACAAAAGGCTACGAAGGTAGTCCATGATACTATTGAAAATAATGAAAGTACCCTTCCTATTACCAATCAGCAGGTTGTAGCCACCACTTCCATTGGTGCTAGAATAAAGAAGGCTCATAGAAAGAAGAAGAGGAAGGAATTTTTGGTTAAAGATGATTCTTCGAGAAATTTCTTGTTGACATTTAAGGATCAGTTTATAAAATTCCATGTTGAGTTAGTTTAATTTGAAATAATAGGTTGGCTAGCTAAATAACAGGTTCACTAAAAAAATAACAAGTTGGCTAGCTAAATGCAAAAGTTTAGAATAGACACTAGCGGGACCTGAAGATGTAGTGTTTATAACAAATTGATATCTCTTATATGTTTTTGCAATTTGGATGAGTTTTACCTTGAATTCAAATGAATAAAATAGTAGTATCCAATCTACTTTTCATATAAGCTAATTGGAAGTTGTATGACCAGAGTTACAATAACCACTTTTGGACTGTTCTTGTGACAAGGAAACCATAGAATCATTATGAAGTGGAGTTTACATGGAGTTATTTGGTTAAAAGAGAAAAACTATGAATGGGAACAATCCTACTAAAAGAACTATCTAACAATCTTTGCAACTCTTTTTATTGACAAATTCAATGTGTGCCTCATTCTTTTCCATAACTTGTCATCTAGATGCCTGAGGCAAAGTCTAAAACCTGCCATTGCTAGAAATTTCTTTAAGGGCTAAATCAATAGAGACATCGATTGAAATTATACCTCCCCTTAAACGTGTAAAATAAAGGATTTTAAAACATATAACCACTTTTTTATTAGGTTTAACCGATTGATATTAATTTCTCTTGTGATTATGACCTTATTCATAATTCCTACGATGGCCATTGAACCCCCATGGCACTTGATGTTTGAGTTCTAAGAAAATTGCAGACCAATTCCTAAAGCCATAATTTTTGCCATGTATTTGTAGTTGATTCAATCTTCCAAGAAAACTTAGTTGTTAGTCATCCTCCTTGGTAGATATTGAAACTCTTCCACCCTTCTCCACCCATTACTTGTGGCTTCCCCACGATAGGTTTCTTCACCTTACTAAGTATTCAATTATCTATTAGAATCTTAGTGATTTGGCTTAGGTGCACAAAATTCTTTAGGGTTCTAATACCATTTGGCCTTCCTTATTGAGAACTGGAAACCTAATATGAAGTAGGAATTGCTATAATTTTTTAAATATGACACATAAAAGGTGTCATGTATTATAAGTTACGAAACTTATGAAACTCCAAATCTACTCAGTTCTACATTTTGTATCCAATTATGAAACTTATTGTAAGGAGGCCATCTAATTATTGAAACTCTTCACTTATAATAAATAAAATATTTTATGTATTTATTCAAGTCATGTAGATGCCTGCTTGACCTCCTGAAACATTTTATCCTTCACATATATGATAGTATAGAATTAGTGAAACTAGCCTTCAGAGATGACATGACAATATATTGTAAAAAAAGGAACAGTACAACAGATCTACAATGCCTCTCCACATAAGAAATTTCAAACTAACATGCTACTTAAATTGAACTTGTACCATAATTTAAACTACGATGAGAAATATATACCTTCATATTTGGGAAATTACTAATTTGCTGAAGTGTCATGTTATGTTTTCTATGTTTCCAGAAGATCAATATGTGTTTTTGTTGTATTTTAGAATCTAGATAAGCCATACAAAAACATGTTGAAGGCCATTTATTTGGTCCCAATTCTTTTCTGGAATCATTTTAGTCAGTGCCAAGGATTAGAAACAGATAGAAACAAAATGATACTCTAGGGATTTTACTTTTACTCATGCAACCCCAGTTTGCTTCAAGAGTTGTTCATGCCTCATTTGGAGATGATGAAATTGAAGTTTAACTAAAGGATTTTCTAGGAGGTAAGCCCCCACGAGAGAGAGATTCTGAAGCAAAATGGTTAAATGATCTTACCCATCAAATACATGTTTTTGTTACTATCATCCAAATCATAGCGAGAAATTTCAGAATCAGGAAAATCTACACATGTGTCATAAGTTTCATATATTTGGATACAATAAGTTTCAATATGTTAGACCTCTCGTTGGTATATCTTTACTCCTACCTTCTACTTCTTCCCCTTTGCCCTTGTAGAAGACATCAGGTCTTGAAAATAAAAACTTATTTTATAATGTTTCATAGGGAAAAAAGGATATTGGATCATAGTACTGATTACGAGCTTGGTAAAGGTGTTGAAGTGGCCAACCTTCTATTTAATAGAAATATGCTTGGATTTAATAAGAAGAGAATAGACTCAATTCTACATTTTGTATCCAAATATAAAATTTATTGTGAGGAGGCCATCTAACTTATGAAACTCTTAACTTGTAATAAATAAAATACTTTATATATTTATTCATGTCTGGATGCATGTTTAGCTTCCCGAAATATTTTATCTTCCACATATCTGATAGTATAGAATTAGTGAAACTCGCCTTCAGAGATGACATGAAAATATATTGTAAAACAAAAGAATAGTACAACAAATCTATGATGCCTCTCCACATAATAAATTTCAAACTAACATTCTACTTAAATTGAACTTGGACCATAATGAAAAATACGATGAAAAATATCAACCTTCATATTTGGAAAATTACTAATCTGCTGAAGTGTGGTGTTATGCTTTCTATGTTTCCAGCTCAGTGAAGGTGTTGAAGTGGCCAACCTTGTATTTAATAGAAACATGCCTGGATTTAATAAGAAGAAAATAGTTACCAATGAAGGATCATGCTCACCAATTATTATCAATTGTTAATGGTAGTTTGGATTGTAAATGTCTTTTAGTCTTCTTTCCTAACAAAGTTCTAGATATTTAATTCCTTTCTTAATTTGAGAAAATGTTTAACCTTGTTCTGTGTAGGAATGAATGTTAATGAAAATAAATCAACTTTGCAGAAAGGGGAGGAAGAATATCCTTCAAATGCAATTTCTGGTAGATGTTTAGGAACTTCTGCAAGTGCACCACAACAATCAATTTCTGTGGAAAGTGGAAGTGGTGTATGAAAAGGCAGTGATGCAGCAATTTCAACACCTTCCAGAAATAATCATATGGTAAGGATAAAATGTTTATATATTCATCAGCGAGACTAAGATTCTTTAGAGGCTGTAGGGTAAGTCTCATGCATTACTTTATGTTGATGGATATACATCTCTATGTTGCTGCAGGTAATGGAATTGATATAAATTGATAGTAGATTCGTATGTGTTTTTTCTCGTAATGGAAGTCATGGGGCACAAAGGGAGGTCAAATGAAAGCCAAGTGTAGACCTCTCTAACCATGGAGAGAATGTGGGTTGCTAATATGTGTGGAGTTATGTTTAATCCTTGTGGTTGGCTAGCTCAAAAAAAATCATGATCCACTGGCAGATAATGTTTCTGTTTGTTATACATGGTGTCCTTAGGGCATGCTTGTAATTATATTTGTATTAAACATTAGCCTCAGGGGTTTGTTTCACTTACTGTCGATTGTTTAACATTGTTGAGTTAGTCATAAGGTTTAGAGCAAGGTTCGGACCACATATAATGAGGTAACAACATGCCCATAGAGATTGCTTATTATTTAGCAATTGTTCCTTGTTTGTTTCTTAAGTATGACTCCCATTTTTTTCTCATCATGTTATCTTAATTAAATATTGAAATTCTTATATGTAGCATTTTTTAGCAACAACTATAGAAGGCATCTCTGAAAATTTTTACCATTGTGTATAAAATGCTAAACTACAGTAATGATTGATACATATTATAATCAATGGGAATTATTACATCCCTAGATCTCTGAAATTGATCAGTATGACTGAATCACTGGTGATATATCCATGTAAGTAAAATGAATACTCGTTCAAGTGAAAGTTCTGGAAATGATATGCTGAGAATGCCCCCTAGGCACATGCTGTAGTAGGCAGTAGGAATTGATTCAATGAACCAATGGCATGCAAAAAGTGTTAAACATGAGTCATCTCTAAGAGGAATAGTGACATGTATTCTCGAGGGAAAAAATGTTCTCGAAAAGGCAACTTTGCATAGTCAAAGGTGGTTAGGACATGCTCACAAAACAATACTATGAATGTGGGAGAGGTATTAAATATATTCACTCTATTTGGAATTGAAAGAAATATCTGATCTATGAAAATTGTGGATCCTTGTAAGAAGTTCAATTTTTCAGTATTGTGTATCCTCTTTTCTCAATTGAAAATACTTCATGCTTATATTGTTGATATTGTATGCTTGATTTGTTTGTAGCTATTTTGTAGTAAGAAGTTTTTTCTTTTGCAAGATGTTCTGAATTAAAATTTACAAACGAATTTAAGAGAAAAACTCAAACGAGGAGATCCTAAGGGTTTTTCTATAGTTTATGCTTCGGTGAACTCATTGTATTTGATAGTGCCACAAACATGTCTTGTTCAAAAAAACCAACATCTTTACCAAGGTAAGGTTTTGGTTCAATTTTTTTTATTAAGTAATTAATGTATTTGTTGTTCTACCAACTTTTACTAGTTTTTTATATTATAATATACTGAGATGTTCAATTTCTTCTTATAAACTGTTTCAATCGAGCCAAAATGTTCTTGACCTTCTAAGCAAGTCAGATAAACCAAAAGAAAGTGACGCATTAAAGTGCACTATATTAGGAAAATCAATGTAGCTAGCTATGGTTTTCCCACAGCATGCAACAAGCTACCGCTAGTCTTATCTCACCACACCCCTCCTAGGAGATTCTATTGGCCTTCAACTAGTGGCTCAACTTTCATGGCATGCTAGTAAGCAAGCAAGTTTTTCCTAAACTTGTGGATCAATAAGGTAATCCTTCATTAATTAATCAATGCAAATAGCTATAGTTTTCCCACAACATGGAATATGCTACCCCTAGTATTATCTCACCATACCTCTGCTAGGAGATTCTATTGGCCTTCAACCGATGGCTCAAATTTCATGGCACGCTAGTATGCAAGCAAGTTTTCCATAAAGCCATGGATCCATAAGGAAATCCTTCATTAATTATTAAATTTTAAATAATTATTTTTTAACAATTTATTCAACACATTAGCAAACCATGTTTCTCCACACATTTTTGTAATAATATTACAAGCACAAAGTCAAAGTGAGAGATTCCATTTCTCTCCAAGAGTGTTGAGGTTTGATGTAAACCATTTATCATTTTACAAACCATGGAGGTAGTACTATTTCTATAGGATGAAATATGAATTATATTTCATCTCATAAAGAAACAATAAGTGACTTACAAACAACAAATAAATAAGTACTTCCTGCAATTTATGGAAAATTTCAGTGAAACATAAATGAGAATTGCAGTATGCTTGGTTTTCAATCATTCAATGCATCATCTTTTTGTAGAAAAAAGGGTTGGCCTTCGATATGTTTAGCAAAACAACTCCCGGTCACCCAGTATTGGACCATGAATATTTGGTGCAAACTACTCAACACATAATGGAGTGTAGATAAGAAAGCATGCCATAGTGAGGTCATGCTCCCCACCAGCTATAGAGGCTTAAGTTCTCCGTGCATGTTAATGAGCAACAACTCAATCAGATTGCAACCCATAACACCATTGCTGGACTATTGACACCCACAACCCATGGAAAAAATTCCTAATAATCCATATTGATGAGACATGCATAACAACTAGAATTATGGTGGGAAACTCCAATACCAACATCATTGGCATAGCTGGATACCAACATCATTGGCAAGGATGGAGAGAGGAAATTTTATAACCCTAGAAGAGATTGTAAAATATTAAAAAATATATATGTTTAACTGTAGGCAAAGACATAGTTGTGTCATTCCAGCATCAAGATCCAAACATTAATTCAAGTCACAATGGGTAGATAATACAACATTAAGGTTTTCACATGGGTAGATTTCCTAGGAATCCTAATGTAGATAATAAACTCAGATAAGTTTCATGTAGTTTTATATATCGCAACAATTATTTGACCAAAATAACCTTTCTTTGGAAATAAACCAATATACCACTTCAAAATAAGCTTAATTCTGTTATTAAGCACAAATAACAACTTACAAATTCCTTTGGGAAATATATGGGAGAGTGCTTGTCCCTCCCAACCAACAAGTTGGCACCACCAACTCCTCTCGAGCATAGACTTCTTCCTTCTAGGAATAACACCTTCTGTATCCCCTTAGTAATATTTTATAAATTTTTACTAGTAGATTTTTCGTAGCATCTGCTTTTAAGGCCTGCTCCCTTTTACCAGGATTTTATTTTAACTTGGATGGGTGATGCTAGGGCATTATTACAAATTAGATTTTTATCTAATTTGTAATTAGACTTTTATTAAATTAGAAATGATATTTTTATCAAATTATAGATTACATTTTTATCTAATTTCTAATTAGAAACTAGATTTTTATCTAATTTTTAATTGGTAAAAGTCTGATGTAGTTTTTATTATGTAATTATATAAAAATATGTTGATGTTTACATTTTTTAATTATGTAAAAAGAGAAATGGTTTTTTTAGAAGAAAACATGAAGTGGAAAAAAGAATGGCATGAAGCCTTCTATAACTATTTTTTAGTGAACAATGTTATGAAGTCGTTTATAACTGTTTTTCAGTGAGGTCATTTATAAACAACAACATATTTTTACCAATTAGAAATTGGATTTTTACCAAATTTATAAATGTTTTTTTATATAATTACAAAATATAAACAATAATGTATTTTTACATAATTACATAATACAAACAACGATGGATTTTTATCAATTAGAAATTTAATAAAATTCAAATTTCTAACTCGTAAAAATCTGTCGTTGTTTGTATTATGTAATTATGTAAAAAAAAATTGTTGTTTATATTTTGTAGTTAGATAAAAAAAAATTAGAAATTTGGTAAATCTAATTTCTAATTGGTAAAGATCTATTGCTGTTTTTTTTATGTAATTATGTAAATATCTGTTGTTGTTTATATTTTTTAATTATGTAAAAAGGGTAATTTTTTTTAGGAAAAAACATGAAGGGGGGAAACAATGGCATGAGATCCTTTATAAACATGACAGCATAAGAGCTGGACCCTAGGAAATGAGAATCTGATTCCAAGAAAGAAAGAAATTGTCAAAACAGAAAATACGATTCAGCTTCAACATTTAGAGTGTTTTTATTAATCACTTCAATTTTTAACTAAGGTGTGTGCAAATTCCGCCCTAGAGAGCCATTATGAGATTATTCACCTACAATCCTTTGTTTTTCTTAGGAGAACATCGCTTCCTATCAATCTCTTCTACTTTGGGGATATGGCAACCTAGGAGGGAGGTGCAAGTGGATTAGAAAAGGTAAGATTACTTTGTTTTTATAAAATAATTACATAGTATAATATGTTTTATTTTCTATTTTAGGTTTGAAGTTAAAATTATAATTTTATAATTATACTATGTTGTAAATCATTGAAACTTGGATAGGGAAATAATTTGATAATGGAGTCCTTGCTTGAAGATGTTTTTCAGACAAAAGGACTTAAAAAACTTCATGCTTTGGATGTTTAATCCCTAATCCATTTTATTAAGAAAAAATCACCTGAAGCTAATCAACTAGGTCCAGGTAATCAACAAGCTTTACGAGAGCTGATAAATTCCCCATCCTCTCTTGGATCAAGAAAAAAATCGAAAAAAGTGTCATTAACATCAAACACTAATAATGAAGAACATTGTGTTTAGACATCTTATGTGATGGTGACTTCCGAGACCGCAAATTATTGTTCATCCGTAGATTATGCATCATCTATTGGTAGTTTAGGTACCAAGATAGAGTATGACCCTATTTCAGGGGAGATAAGAAGAACAGATGCAGGAAAACAACTCTTAAATAGGCTAAAGGACTCATGCCTTCAATGATTTAGAGATCATCTTCATCTCACATTCTCCAAAATTCCACTTCATCTAAAATATATGGTGATACAGGACATATTGAATGAATTTGGTAGTGGTTGGTGAGTTAAGAAGATAAAACTACAAATGTCGCTCAACTGTAAGAGGTTTCACTGCAACCAAACAAGAAAAATAAACAAAATGCCTCAAAATCAAAGACTGAAACAAAGACCATTTGACATACCTTTTAAAGTATGGAAAGAACTTGTAAAATCATATGAGAAGTTGGATGCACAAAGAAAGGCCGGCGATGTGAGCATTCATGTATTGAATTTTTCATTAAACATTATTTAGAATGTATTAGTACTTATAAGTATCTTAGACATGTATTTGTGTGAAAATAAATTGAATTGGTTTATGTTTAAGGACAAGGAATCCAAGGGAAGGTTAGCAAAGACAAAAGTCACTCATCATAGTGGTGATAAATGTTTAAAATCACTGATAACAACCTTTGTAAGTATATTAAACATGTGATATTTCTTTAAAAAAATTTGTACTAGAGGTTATTGTTATCTAATTTCTCCCTATTTACTGATTGACAGGAACTAAAATATGGAAGACCTCAAAATCATTTGGAAAAGGAGGTGTTGCAACAAAAGAGATGGGTTGAATTTGTTGTTTGGATGGACTCTATGTTATGTAATCTTAGTTGTATTTCCAATATATTTTTGAACCCTATTTTTATTTTTTTTCGTACTATTAGATATTATATCTTACCTCATTTGACGATTCGCATTGTATAATAAAAACATGCATTGTATTATGGACTTAATACTAACATGTAATATTGATCTTTTTTTCCAGAATGCTATAGGTAATGATTTCCAAGACGATGATCACGATGATGATCCAGAGTATGCTCAACATATATCAGGAGATGATGAGGATGAGTATGATGGTGGTGAAGGAGGAGATGATGATGATGGTTGTGCTGTTGGGATGATGATGTGGATGAGACTAATGGGGATGGTCAAGATGATCATGAGTATAATCTTGTTGGTGGTAGCTAGGCATGCGCATGCATTGTTTTATATGAAGAAATTATTTTGTAGAGTGATATTGTTATGTTTAGATGGATGTTGTGAATTTATCCTATATCAATGAAACATTTTGATTTGTTAATCATACGATGAGTTTGATTTGATTAAAGATGATGATGATATTATCATTATTATATTTTTATTTGATTTATATATTGGAAAGTATCATCATTATTTTGATCGAGAATTATAATCTATGATGATGTTACTATCTTTGGATGTATGTTGTTAATTTATCGTAGAATAATGATATTCATGAAATGTTTTGATATGTTAATCATATTTGAATTTTAATTGCTTTGATTAAAAATAATACTGATCTTATTAGTATTATGTTTCTATTTTATATATATGTGTTGAAAATTGTCAATGAATCATTGTATACGATGACATTCTTATTTTTTTGGATTGATGTTGTCAATTTCCCTTAAATTTCTTTACAAATGATTTTGAATTCTGATACATTCTTTAATGATATTTATAAACTATGATATATTTCACTATGCAATTTAAATTAGTAAAATGAATCTACAAAGGGGGTCATAGATGTAAAGAAAAATATACTGTACATAGGAATTCAAATGCGGATGTAACCATGGATGCAAAATTGAAAGTAAAATTGGATGTTAAACTAGGAATTAATACAAAATGCAAGCAGTGACGTACAAAGAGTTTTAAACTATAAGTGACAAATAGTGCAATATTTGACACAGAGAAAGGAACAACACATGACATACAGAAGGATATCAAATTGGGCGAAAACAAGGACACATAATTGGACACCAAACTAGATCCAAAAAAAGACAGACAACTAGATGTAAAATAAGATGCAGAGTTGAGTGCTAAAAAGAAGAAAAAAATGTTACAAATTAAGATGCCAAATGATGATGCAAATAATGGTGTAAATTTGGGATACAAACTTGGGTGCAAAAAAGGAAAAAAAGGATGTAAGAAAGGACATAAAACAAGATGCAAAATGGGGCTAAAAAAAGGTGAAACCAAGGATGCCATATTGGATATAAAAAATAATGCATAATAAGATGCAAATTTAGGCTCAAACTTAAACACAAAATTTTATGCAAATGTGGACACAAAATGAGGCAGAAAAAGATGCAAATTTTGATGGAAAAAATGAAGTAAAACTAGACGCCAAAAAAATGAAAAATTGTATCAAAAAGTGGGCTTTAATAATGGTGCAACATTGGACACACAAGTAGACAAAAAATGGTTCAAAAAATGGGCATAAAAATAGCTCAAAATTGGATGCAAAAAGTGATGAAAAGATGGTGTAAAATAAATGCAAAAGTGGACATAAAAAATGACTCTAAATTGAATATAGCATTAGACACAAAATATGATGCAAACATTGACACAATATATGACTCAACATAAGATGCAAATATAAATGCAATTTTGGATGCTCAAAATGATGTAACATTGGATTCAAGAAATTTTGTTAAAAATATGCAAAATTGGTTGCAACAAATGACGCAAATATGGTGCAAAATGGGATGGGAAAATGGAGAGAAATCAAATGTAAAAGTGGACGTAAAAAATGGTAAAAAAAAATGTGAAAATGGGCACAAAAATGGATGCCAAATTTGGTGTTGAATCAAATTCAACACATGGTGCAAAGATAGGCACCACAGCTGGTGCAAAAATAGGTACAAATTAAGAAGCAAAAACTAGTGTAAGACTAGATGCAAAACCTAGCGTAAGACTAGATGCAAAAACTCACACAAAATGGATGTAGAAAACGACGTTAAATTGGATGCAAAATACAGTGTAAACTTCATGCAAATGACGGCGCAAAAATGGAGGCAAGGAATGACACAAAATAGGAAGCAAAAGATGATGAAAAATAGATGCAAAATATGACACAAAACTAGAAGCAAAACCTATCATAAAATAAGATGCAGACATTGGTTCAAAATTTGACACAAAAAATGATTCATAGTTTGGTGTAAAAAATAATGCAAAATCTAGCGTGAAAAAGGATGCAAAATCGGGCGCAAAAAATGATGCTTCAAAAATTGTACAATAGAGCGAGATTTAGCACCATGTTGTTCATCACAATTATGAAAAAAATGCACTAAAATCTGGCGCAAATGGCTAGTTTTGTTGTAATAATGCAATGAAAATATTTCGCCTAACAAAATATATAATGGAAAAAATCAACTATATAGCGCAATGTTAGAAGCATCATCACATGCACAAGATATATTTGATCCTTTCTTTCTCGATAGTGATGCACCCCATCCAAGTATATTGAAGGAGAATACTTACCATGAATGGAAGTGTCCAATTTTGTATGAGTTGCCCAAGACAGAAAAAATTGATATCTTCGATGCAGATTATCTTGGTTCTAAAGCAATTTTCATTTTATTAGCACCTAGTAAAGCCTGTGGGGATGTAAATTTTTCAAAAGTATTCTATCTTTGGGTAAGTTGTGATTCGGTGGTTGAGAAAGAAATAGTTGAAGCGAATGGTAACATGGGTATAAGTAAATTAAGAGATATTGGCTGTGTACAAATCTGTCATAATTTCATCGAGCGAATGGTGTGCACTAGTATTTGGAATTTTTTTCCTTATTTTAATTGAAATGTTTGATTTTGTTAATTAAGCATGGTTTTTGTCGTGGGATACAAAATTATGTCGAAATATCAGAGACTTGTTACTTAATAGTTACTAATGAACACGAAACGAATATTTAGTAAGAGGAAAAAACTTCCTTACCCTAGCATGTTAGATACTCCAAATAACTTTCATATGATGACCTAAAATCCACACCATCTTGGTAAAAATTTACCTCCACATATATAAATGAGAAAATACATGAAAAGACACTTTTATGTTCTCAACTGTGTTCCTCTTTGGTTATTTTTATTGTGTTCGGTCCTTTCTTGATTCAAGGGCGGAGTGAAGCAAAGGGTTTGAGAATTTTTTCCTTCTTAGGATGCATTACATTTGATTTAGTTTTTTGGATTACCAAAGCATTAAAACCAATTTTAATTGTGTTCAGTTTCTCTTTGAAACTAATTCAGTTCGTTTTATTGATTTTTGGGGCATTTAATTTTCAAAAAATTATGCAAATCTATTAACTCTAATGTTTGGAATTTTGGAGTGGGAATATTTTTGTTGTTTAAGAATAGATCTTGCAAATGATATAAAAATATTTCATATTTTTTGGGTTTATTTTGTTGATAATGATCTACAGGTGGTCAGAGAAAATTAAGAACCAAATCAGTTTTGGGATAACTTCATTAGTGCTTGAGGCTAGTGACATATATATACAAAATGTTGCAGCAAAAAGAGGAAATAATAAGCTCCTTTACTGCATTTTTATAGAGGTAGCGAGAAAAGGAAAACCTCATCCTTTTTAGAAGGTATATTGTCTTCCACTCTAAATTGTTCTACTTGCAATGTTTCTTCATTTTCTTCATCCTTTTTTAAGTTAGGTTTCCTTTCTGGATTTTATTTAGAGTACTACACTTGTTATTTTTCTATTTGCAATGGTTTTTCATTTTCTTCATATTTTTTTAGCTTTGTGCATGCAAATATTCTTTTTCCTTTCGAGCTTTTATTTAGAGTCCTACACTGGTAAAGAAATTGCAGATTGACTCAATTTAATGATGTACATGTCAAATAACTCTAGCAGTACTAAACTTCTATTGTTCGTATCTTATTCATTGCAGGATATATAAATAAACGGAGCTTGTCAAGACAGTGGCCAGAAGATTGGGATTAGTCATGCAACTATTATACCAATTGTGTCGTCAATTTGGTCTATTGAAATGAACTTTTGTACTATTGGCAAGATTTTTTAGTGTACATTATTGCAAAGTAACTGTAATTGATCCGGAGCTTGAAAAATTAGATGCAATTGTGCATTTATTGACTGCACCCAAATCAATACATTTGTTAGGAACTATATATGCTCTACTGTCTCTGCAGTCATTTTTTCACAGCGAGATGATTTACAACACCAAAGGTGTTCATAAGAACCTCCTATGTCCCTTCTCCATATCGAGTAGCCAGATTAAATCAAACCCAAAAAATTATTTCCAATAACAATTTAAATTAAAATCTAAATATTGTTTGGGCAATCAATAGAATGTCGGATTTTGGGATAGCTAACTACACTGGAGATTAGTTACGCACAAGTATCTCAACAAATATATGGTCTTTAATTGCATTTTATTAACTTCAAAGAAAATCTCTGAAGGCCTTTTTGTCCTCTTAGTGACCTTGGTCTTGGTGAAAATCACTATACTTGTCAACTCTAAATCTTGTTAACATGACACTTAGATTGTCCTCTTGTGAGGTACCTTTATTGCAATTGAGATTTAGGAGATTATATCTTGTCTCACTAGACTTGTCTCTTGTCATTGAACCGTTGACGTCCTTATTGTGGGTCTACCTTGAACCTCATATAAATCTTTTGCCTAACCTCAAAATTTATTCCACAACCTTGTTTTTTGAAAACATATGATGCATATCATGAGACAAATCAATAAAAATTTCCTATAGATTTAAGATTCAATTGTCGTTGTTATTTTCTTAAAATTGTTCAAATTTCATTGCAATTAAATTAAATAAGATATTTTTCCCTTCAAATGTTGTTATATAACTGTGCTTTACAACTAAGAAACAATAATGTGTGGTCATTCATTATTCAATTGAAGTTATTGTTTTGCTTAACAAGTAACCCCCATTAATTTGTTGATATTTGGCTTGCAAAATTGGTTGTGAACTAAATGGTAGGTTGTACCTTATTTGAGAAGCCCTTTTAGAGGCTGTTGGAAAGGTAGAGAGGAGAAGCACAATATTTAATACACACAAACTATAGGAGCAGTTGTTCTTCTATTGATCACACAAAACTTGATTATTACAATGAA
Organism: Pinus tabuliformis; assembly: GCA_031772625.1. NCBI lineage: Eukaryota > Viridiplantae > Streptophyta > Pinopsida > Pinales > Pinaceae > Pinus > Pinus tabuliformis. The sequence continues at coordinate 83,755,897 of CM062811.1, read as the reverse complement.
CCGGGTGAAGGGTATTTCAACCCTTTTTTACTAGAGACTGACCTAATGACTTATGTTATGTTCTTAACCTACAAAGTAATACCCAAACACAGAATATGCGAAGAAAAGATACCCAGAACACAGAATATGCGAAGAAAAGATACCCAGAACACAGAATAGCAATGATTTTATTATTCAGAGAGAAATGTTCACAGGCCTCTTCGAGGGGGCAACCTCCAATAGAGCAGAGCTCGATTACAAAAACAAGACCCGATACTCCTCACAGGGAGTCTCTATCCTTTATATATGACTCATACATGCAATACCACGAGGCAATACCGTGGGTTTTATTAATACCATCTATCTAATACTATCACGCATTTGCAACTAACTGTGGTCCCATCATTAATTGCGGGTTAACCACTTACAAATATTAATATGGGTTTTATTGACTCTTGACTATGACGTGATCCCATGACATAAATAAGGGGGTTAGGGTGGGACCCTAACATTCCCTCCCCCTTAAGACTAGCCTTGTCCTCAAGGCTGAAGCTGCGGAAACTGCTGAAGAATAGTGGTTGGTTCCCAAGTTGCATCTTCCGGAGAGGTGTCTTTCCATTTGACGAGGACTTCCTTAATCATGCGGCCGCGCAGGTGCTTGTCTCGTGTGTCTAGAACCTGTTCGGGTTGAAGCCAGATTGACCCTTCTTCGTCTAATTCAGGTAGACTGGTTTGAACTCGGCAATTGTTCCCAATCACTTTCTTGAGGCATGATACATGGAAAATTGGATGGATTTTTGCCGTAGGTGGCAAAGCCAACTTGTAAGCCACTTCTCCAATGCGCTAAAGTACTTGGTATGGTCCGTAGAATTTTGGAGAGAGCTTTTGACAACCCTTATCTTTGAGTGATGCTTGCTTATATGGTTGCAGCCTCAAAAAGACCTGATCCCCTTCTTGAAATTGGCGCTCTGAGCGATGTTGGTCGGCCTGTTGCTTCATGCGGTTCTGAGCTTGATGAAGATTCTCGCGAAGATGGGCAAGCATGGTTGCACGATGTTGTAGGAGTTGATCCACTGCTTGTACTTTGGAGCATCCCTTGAGATAAGAAGTAGGGGAAGGCGGAAGTTGACCATAGACTGCTTCATAGGGAGTCATTTTGGTGGTGGCATGATAGTTGGTGTTATACCACCATTCAGCTAGAGGTAACCGCTATGCCCAAAGGTGTTGCTTTTCTGAAGTGAAACACCTAAGGTAGGTTTCTAGACATTTGTTGACGGCTTTGGTTTGACCATCTGTTTGCGGATGATATGAAGTACTGAGTTTGAGTTGAGTGCCTTGTATTCTGAAGAATTCCTGCCAAAAATTGCTGGTGAAGATCGGGTCGCGGTCGGACACTATAGAAGTGGGCATGCCATGTAATTTGAAGATCTGATCCATGAAAGTTTGAGCCACCAAGGTTGGTGTAAACGGGTGGGGTAGGGCGCAGAAATTAGCATACTTCGACAGTCGGTCCACAACCACCATGATGACTAACTTGTTCCCTGACTTTGGAAGACCTGTAATGAAATCCATAGAAACCTCCGTCCAAATTGAGGCTGGAATGGGAAATGGTTGTAAGGTGCCTAGTGTGTTGACGGTTTCCCCTTTGTGGCGTTGAAAGACATCACATTCGACTACGAAAGTAAGGACGTCCTTTTTCATGCCTGTCCAAAAGAATGATCTTCTGGTGCAAGCATACTGAAAGCCCGAATGTCCTGCAATGGGAGATGAGTGCAATTCTGCCAAAAGGCGACTTTTGAGGGTAGATGTTGGTGATATTACGACTCTGTCCTTGTAGCGAAGAATATCATTCTGCCACGAGTAGCCCTTGCTGGAATTAGGATCTACCTGCAATTAAGAAATGAGTTGGGAGAGCCCTGGGTGTGAAAGCCATTCCCTGCAAGCCTCTTCAATCCAGTCTAGAATGGGAAGGGAAATTGCAAGCATAGTACTTTCCTCCTCAAATTGGCGCGATAATGCATCTGCTACTCTGTTGTCTTTCCCTTTCTTGTAAATGATCTCATAATCATATCCCAACATTTTGGCTAACCATTTATTTTGTTGTGGGGAGGATAGGCGTTGCTCCAAAAAATATTTAAGACTGTGATGATCTGTGCGGATTTGGAAACGTCGCCCCAATAAGCAAGGTCGCCAGGTCTCGACTGCATGTAAGATGGCCATCATCTCCTTCTCGTAGATAGATTGGCCCAGATTCCTCCCACTGAGTTGTTGGCTTGTGAAGGCCAATGGTCGCCCTTCCTGCATTAAGACCGCCCCAATACCTGTACCCGAAGCATCACATTCAATGACAAAGGATTTGGTGAAGTCTGGTAGTGCTAAGACTGGAGTGGTACACATGGAATTTTTTAGAGCGGTAAATGCCTATTGTGCTTCCTTGGTCCAGAAGAAGGAATTTTTCTTTAGGAGTTGAGTGAGGGGCTTCGCTATGCGGCCATAGTTGCGGACAAATTTACAATAATAGCCTGTGAGACCCAAAAATCCTCTCAAGCTCTTCAAATTCTTAGGTTGAGGCCATTCTTGCATTGCCTGGATCTTTTTGGGGTCCACCTTGACACCTTCATGCCCCACAATGTGGCCCAAATAATCAACTTCTTCCATGCCAAACGAACACTTAGACATCTTGACAAATAATTTGTGCTTGCGGAGCAGTTGCAAGAGTAGATCTACATGCTGAAGATGTGCCGCCCAAGTGCCACTATAGATGAGAATGTCATCGAAGAAGACAAGGACAAATTTTCTGAGATATGGTTTGAGGATGTGATTCATAAGACTCTGAAAAGTAGAAGGGGCATTACAGAGACCAAATGGCATGACCAGGAACTCATAATGGCCTTCATGAGTTCTGAAAGCCATCTTGGGAATGTTGACTTCCTTCATGCGAATTTGGTGGTAGCCAGAGCGAAGATCCAACTTAGTGAATAATTGAGCCCCATTGAGTTCGTCCAGCAAATCGTCAACCACCGGAATGGGAAATTTATCTTTGATTGTCAACTTGTTGAGGGCCCTGAAGTTGGGACACATCCGCCACTCCCCATCTTTCTTGAGGACCATGACCACTGGGGGTGAATAAGGACTAATGCTGGGACGAATGACACCTGCTTCCAACAATTCCTTGATGATTTTTTCTATTTCATTCTTTTGAGTGAACGGGTATCTGTATGGCCGCACATTTGGGGGTTGGGCCCTTGGAACCAAGGTGATGCTATGATCATGTTCCCCTCGCGAGGGTGGAAGCTCATGAGGCTTGTCAAAGACCGTCTGATGGTTATTTAAAATCTGCTGCATCTGAGGATGAATTGGCAGAGACCTGGTTTCGACTACCTGGATGGCATTAAATTGAGCTACCACTCCATGATGGCCCTTTTCTAGCAATTTTTCCATCCGATGCGAGCTGATGACAGAGGTCTGCTGCTGCTGCACTTGCTGATCTGGAATAGATGATGTGTGATCCCCCAATAGAAAGGGAACTATGGTCTTGAGGAGTGTCAGGTGCTACATATTGCAATATACATAAGGGTCTGATAGTAGTACTCGGCCCAATGTTTCAGGGCTCTAACTAAGGAGGATCGACCGTACCCTTAGCCGTACAACCCGACTACCCTATCGTACGGGCGAGTAATCTCTCCGAGTGCTATTCTCGGTGTACTGTAGCCACAAGACGGTCGAAGGTTTATCTATGGCGAGGTTTCAAGGGAGCTAGGGGGCTTCCTATATACCCAGAGGGTACGTGGAAGGCAGTCCGTGCGCAGTTCTGTCTAATGCGCTACTACTCGAAGGGGTACCCACAGGGGTTACAAGGGAGTCCAACAGACATGACCACCTCTTGTATTTCCTGCGTGCATGCCTCCCCAAATCTGCAGGTTTATGCGCTTAACGACAGATCCCATGGTTTAAAGACGTCGGAACACGTCTCTAGCCAAAAAAATAAAAAATTGCTAAAAATTGGAGATCCCACCGAGCCCTGGAAAGTGCTCTGAGACCACTTGTTATGCTCTTAACCTGCAAAGTAATACCCAAACACAGAATATGCGAAGAAAAGATACCCAGAACACAGAATATGCGAAGAAAAGATACCCAGAACACAGAATAGAAATGATTTATTATTCAGAGAGAAATGTTCACAGGCCTCTTCGAGGGGGCAACCTCCAATAGAGCAGAGCTCGATTACAAAAACAAGACCCGATACTCCTCGCAGGGAGTCTCTATCCTTTATATATGACTCATACATGCAATACCACGGGCCAATACCATGGGTTTTATTAATACCATCTATCTAATACTACCGCCCATTTGCAACTAACTGTGGTCCCGTCATTAATTGCAGGTTAACCACTTACAAATATTAATATGGGTTTTATTGACTCTTGACTATGACGTGATCCCATGACATAAATAAGGGGGTTAGGGTAGGACCCTAACAACTTGACATGAAACCACACACTAAACCAATTTATCACTTAGTTAACGCTCACTTAATTGACTCTCTAATTTTAACTTACTATTCATGCATTCAGGAATAATTACAATTTCTAAGAGAGGCCATTTTGAAATAGAGCTATGTAGTGTACACAAACTTCATATTTAATTTTCAAAATTTTAAAGTTCAAAATCTAAGAGAAACCACCACTTGATTGAACTGGAAAAATTAAGGATTTGGTTGAGATGCAACATATATAAATTTGATGTCTTTGTTGTGCTTTATTTAAAGAAAAATAGTTTAGCTTACATTAGCAGATAATCATACACAAGAATCTACATTCGTACTATGGGATTGGAAGTGGTTAAGTGTATAAGATTGTTTTATGCAATATGTTATCTGCAATTGTTTTCTATTATTGAGGGTGTACACATTACATCTTAGGGATGTTTTGTGTAGAAACACCAAAACAACACTACGACAACATTGAATGGCATAACATACATCACTTTTATAAGAAACGGGAAATATTGTAACTAAACTTACATATGCAAGAATTAGTGATATGGGAACAATTAGAAATGAGGGAAATACACTTGAACAATTGCACATTCACAATCTTAGAAGTGGAGTATTAATAACAGAAGAAGTCACTCGAAAGTAACAACAATGGCACCTCATGCATTTACATTTCCATATAATATAAATTAAAAACTTGAGATGGAAAGAAAGCATTGCAAGCTGATATATAAAACAAATAAAAACTAAGGTTATCTATATCCTAAACAAAGATTATGTTCAATCTAAATGGTTATTTGTTACAGGACAGGTAAGAGATTATTACTTCAATCTGGTTAGAGATTATTACTTTAACCTTGATTTGTAGTTTGCTAGCTGTCCCTAATGTTATTATTAGGTTGTTGTTTTTAGTTTTGAGGATTCCTTTGGATTTGATTTTGGTCATTTGTTTTTCATTTTCTTATTCTTCTCTTTATTACTAGGCCGATAGGTGTCTATTTACATTCTAAAAAGTATGCATGATTAAACATGGAAGAATAGGCCACAACAACTGAAACTTATGAATGATTAAACTTGGAGGAATAGACCACAACAACTAAAACATATGCATGATTAAATGTGGAGGAATATACAACCCAAAGTGGAGGTATAAGGAAAAGGTTTCGTGATTCTCATATATGTGGCCTCGCTGTGTAAATGCTCTAGTTCAATTTGTTCTTCATGCCATCCTCTCTTTCACCATACAAGAAGATTGTTTATATTCCTCGTATTTCTCTAAATCAATTTTGCCTTCTATGCCATGCACTTATTTCATTGAGTCACAAATAATTGTTCATCATGTTATAGATCCTCAAAAGTATTTGTAGATTTAGTGAATAAATGATAATGGTGATGAGATCTGATAGAAATATAATGGTATAGATGACTCCCTTACACTACTCCCCTTCTGATGGCACCATATTGGCAGAATTATCATTTAAAGGCATGCGAGTAATAGCTTTGATGGAAGCTATTATTACCGCTAAACTAGTATTGTTCGAAATAGAATTGTAAGCGGTAAACCTAGTGGTCTTCTCAATTTGAATTTATATGCGATTTCTTTACAAATGAATTAATATTTTTTTGACGAATTGATCTTTCTTTTAATAGATTGCACACTATTTTCCAATTAACCTTAGAGCTTGATTTCTCAAAATATAAATAGAGCCTCACAAAAATTCTATAGTATTCACCAATAAATTCCAAGGTGTGAATGTTTGGTTGTCTAAAGATTTTTGCAATATCATTTTTTCAATTTGCATCAAATCACTGGATTAATTAGGGAATATCGCACTTTAAACAACAAATTATGAAGATATGAAGAACAAAAATCCGAGAACAAAAGTGTCCTCTTCATTTACATGGTCATTTATTACAAAAAGGTATTGGAATTTTTATGTAGCATTTAACTCTAAAAATTTGAGTATATCAAAACCTTGATGAATGCTAGGCAATTTGAGACAAATATGATGGATTTTTATCGAATGAAATTCATACAAATTGTCCCAAAACAAAATGATGATATTTTTTACTTATTGGATGTCTCGGTTCTACACGTTCAGAGTAGTGTAAAGTTTGTACAAAAATTCTCTTTGAACAATTGATACATGTAATATTCCTCTTTTCTTACTAGATTATTTATACATGTGATCTTCGTATTTATTACTGGATTATTTAAACATATCATAGGGGTTCCATATTTTATTTTTCTATCTCTACTCAATGGTACATGCAAATATTTATTATTCTAAACTTGGGTAATGGAGCCCTTAAATAAATATTTTTATTTCTTGTCATAACAAAAATGATGATTTAATATTTTAAAAAATAAAAATTTATGTATGGAGGAACCAACCATTGAAATTGATTTCCCTATTTATAAAATCTAATAAATTTTTGCTCAAATGTAAACCAAATCTTTATAATTTTTGAGTTGCAAAATTGATGTAGCAAATTCATTATGATATTTAAATCGTAGAATTGAGGAATTATTTTTGTTTTTTAATATTATTCTTTCCTTAGTTTAATTGGTATATGTTTTTTATTTTTTTATTTTTAAATAAATTAAAAAGACAAACAAACTTATTATTTAAAATACACAATTAAATTCAATGTTCTGATTTTCTTCATTCATATTTAACACATGAGTTTTTTTAAGATATCTTGAACTATAAAATTTGATTGATTCCCAATATAAAATAATAACATTAAAATTTGTTTTAAAATTTAAAATTATATTTTTTAATAAAATCAATTAAAAAAATAAAACATAAACTAAATTTATTATTTTAATTTTAATATTTTTTTGTCTTAAACTTTATTAAAAATATAAATTCAAAATATTAATAACCTCTATATATATATATATATATATATAAAAAAAAAAAACTAGAATTCTCTTTATTTCAAAATAAAAATAATATCAAACACTCGTAAATCCTTGTATCATCAACATCGGCCAAACCCTATATAAGTTGTCTTTTGTGCCACATATTTGATTCCAATTTTGTGTCGAAATATACATACTCATTTTAAAATATAAGAACATAATTATTGCATATGAGATACATTAATTTTTTAGTTAACATTAACTTAAAAGGCCATTGCCCGTCTTTTATCTAAATACCATTCCTTAGCTCTCAATTTCGTTACCCATCTTTGAGGTTGACAAGGTTGACAATGTGAAGGATCATGCAATAAAAGGCCAAGGATAACTCTTAAGTTTAATCAATATGAAATTTTACAAAATATTCACCGAGTTTAACCAAAAAAAGATGTACAATAGAAATCTTTCATGTATTTGAATCAAAACTACAACCAACCATATGAGTCTTAAACAAATCCATACTGATGTAATATCTATTTTAGATGATTATGGAATAATTCTCCAATATCAATTATCTATTTAAATTATCTTTAAAATTAAATAATTATTTTAATAAATATTTGTTTTGAGTTAAGTTAATAATTTCATTTTAATATTATATATATATATATATATATATATATATATATATATATATATTAAATTAATAATCACATTATAATATATAATTTATAATTAAATTAATAATCACATTATAATATATTATTTAATTGTGCCACATATTTTATTCCCAAATTTTGTGTCATTTTGAGACTTGATAAATGAAAACCTTCTCAGGTTCACATAGAAATGATAGAACGGATAACGAATCGCTAGACTTTGTAGCCGCTAAGAGAAATATTTTCTCTTTGTCTCAACTTCGAGCTTTTCAATTTTCTTTACATTTACATGCAAAAACAAACTATCAATTATTATGGAATGTAAACATTTATTTTTTATTTTATTTAAATTTTATGATAAGATTTTTGTGATTTTTGTTGAACTTATTTGAATGATATTTTTAATATAAAAAATTTAATATTTTAAGTTTTTTATTTTTATAAAATTTTAATTATGAAAAAACTACAATTTAAAATAATAAATGGTAATAAGATCAATTAAAATTAATATAATATAAATTGAATTTACTATTTCAATTTTAAGTTATATTCATCACTAAAAATATTAAGTGAAAATATGCCTAAAATATACATATCGAAAATACATGAAATATTCTCATATCCACATATAACCAACTATAGGGTTAGGAGCAGTATAGAATTTCTGTGTTAATTTCCTATACAAAAAGGAATTAAAAAATGGGGTGGAATATTTTAATGTAGGGAGTAAAAAAATAATATTAATCTTAATAAATAAGAATAATAATATTTTTTTTATAATTGAGGATAAAATTATTAATAAAAAATAAAAATTAATTTTTTTTTTCCTTTTAACAATATTAATAATATTAGCACTAATATTTTTAATACAAAGCGTATTAAGATTAATATTAATAAATAAAATTAGTAATATTGATGATGATGATGATGATGATGATGATGATGATGATGATGATGATGATGATGATGATGATGATGATGATGATGATGGTGTGGTGGTGGTGGTGGTGGTTAACGTCCGCTGATACCAAACAATGGTCTATTGGACCTAAAGAAACAAATTATTTATTTTGATTTAAGATTTTATTCCTATGCTCAAAAAGCTTGGAGAGAAACCTCCCGAGCTCACTATAATTTTGACATTTTAAAAGGCTAGGAAGGTCAGTATTGTAACAAAGATTGTGAAACTAAGATCTAATGTGGTTATACGCAGGGCATTCTAAGAGAAGTGGTTTTCATCCTCGATGTTCCTATTCTCACATATATGGAAAATCCTTTCCATCCATGGCGTTTTAGGAACTGCCCAACGACCTGTTTCACTATGGAGCTCGTGAGAATTCATTCTAATCTTTGCTATATTAATTTTCTTCATTGAGCTAGTTAAAATAGAGAGATACTTTTGATCTTCTAGGGTGGGGTTGATGACCTTCTTATAATAACTTAATTTTCTTTTAGCCGCTAAATCTTTCTCACACCACATTTTTTCTTTGAACTTAGAGGTAACAATATCTTTAATGCTATTTATGTTTTGCAATGCATCATTTTTGTTGATCTCCCAATAGTTTAACCAGGTCCTTGTGTCTTTATGCCACCCTCGATTGAGCCTTAGGTGGTTTTGGCTAGAATTTAAAGCTATCTTAGGAAGTCTATGATCATCTATGTTACTGATTTTGTGCTTGTACAACAGAAACCTAAGCATAGCTAGGCCCTCAATAGGGGAAAGACCTGCTTCTATAAGGAGAATAGGATAGGGTGTATTACTTTTAATTTTCAGGTTATAAGTTATAAAACGCTTTTGGATTTGCTCAATCTTTCTCCATGATTCTCTGGAGATGCTGCAACCCCAAACCTCACAGCCATATAAGATAACAGGAGTGACTAAAGTTTCAAAGAGGAACTTCTTTTTATCCCACATTACAAGGTTTGCTATTTTGCAATTATTTTCAAGACCAAAATAAGCTTTCCACCCCCCATTAATCATTTTCTCAATGCTATGGTTCAAGTTGAGCTTGTGATGAATATCAATTCCTAGGTACTTGTAAGAATACACTTCCTCCAAGTTATTATTGTCATACATAAAATTAGCGTAAGTGTCCTTCTTGGATTTGATAATCATAACTTTTGTTTTGTCAGTGTTAACAGTCATACCCTTGGTAGAGCAGAAATCCTTAAGAATCTTGAGTTGCTTATTAAGATCAGATGGGCACCTTGCCAAAAGAACAATATCGTCAGCATAAAGACCAAATTGGTGACCATAATTTATGACCAAATATGTGAAACCATCACAAAACATATTTAGCCATGAGAAACTTATGTCAACTATGACAGTCATGATCACCTTTGGTCAACCATATTTACCATAACCAACCTATGAAAATCATGGTCTTGCTATATATATATATATATATATAGATATATATATATATATATATATATATATATATATATATATATATATATATTCCTCTAAGCAATATAATTATCTATTTTTAATATTATTATATTTTTTAAATCCACATATTAATTAATTTATGACTCTCTAAAATTAATTTTATATTTGAGGATATGAATAGGATTTAACCATTAATATTAATATTTTTAGAATAATATTCATTAATAGGGTTATAAGGGGTATAAAAAGTTTAATACAAATTAATTGTTTTATTGAATCAATTATAATATTACTTTATAAAAATAATTTTTAATTTCTTTATTTAGATTCCTTTACTTTTTGGTCAAATCCTTTACTAATTTTGTTCCCCTTAACAATATTTTTATATTTTTTATATGTTTTTATAATGTTATTTGTTAATCCCCTATGTCCTTCTAGAATTATTTTAATTTGATCTAGTTAATATCTAGGGATTTGAATAGGACTAAACCATTAATATTAATATTTTATATAATTCATTAATAAGATTATAAAGGGTTATAAAAAGTTTTGATTAATTAATTTATTAATCATCTTATTATAACTTTTTACTTTATAATATGAAAATAATTTTTAATTTCTTAAATTATATTCTCTTGACTTTTTCAATCAAAACCTTTCCTAATTTCTGCCCTTAGTCAAACTAGTTGTTAACCCTAATGGCTAGTTAGTCGCTCCCTACATCTATTTATTACAATCCCTCGATCTGGTTCCTCATCTTTTCCAGAAGATGAAGCACACTAGCTAGTTCGAAATGTGTCGACAAGAATTTCTCTTATGTGATTTTTACCGAAAGATGTTGGCATAACTATTATGGATCATAGAAGTCTTAATTCAAAAATGGTTAAAATGGTCAAACATTGTCAACCTAAGTCACCATGGAAAAATTTGGTCAATGTAATGGTTAACCATAATGGCCTACCATTTTCAGCCACAGAAAACAATGGTCAAGCCTAGTTGGATATGCTCAACCATGGTCAACCATTTTGGTCATAATAAAGGTTTTATACTATTATTGTTTATAATAAAGAGTTTAATATTAGATTTTATAATATTAGATTTAATATTAGATTTTATAATTTAAGCTTTATAACATTAGGTTTTATAATATTGGTTTTAATATTAGGGCTTATGATATAGTGTTTATAATATTCAAACACAATCAACCATAATGGTTAATCAAGGTATCTATGATGACCCACGATCAACGATGGTAAAACAAGGTCAACGAACATTAACCGAGCTCATACATGATCAACATAATTAGAATGGCCAACAAATGTCTACCAAGGTCAATGTGCCATTGTTACATTACATTGCAATTTCCTTAAGGTCAGCCATGATCAACCATGCTCAACCAAGGTCATTCATGGTTAAACGTGGTCAACATGGCTAGTGAGGGTCAACCATTATCAACTATTCTTTATAATATTAATCACTTGGGTTTATAATATTAATAATCTCTTTGGTTTATTTCTTAGGGTTTATAATATTGGTTTTAATGGAGCTTATAATATTAGGTTAAATATAGTTTATAATATTTCATTTATAATATTAAGTTCAATATTAGGATTTGTAATACGGTTTTATAATATTTGGCCTTATAATATTTAAACATAGTCAAATCAATTCTACCATTGGATTTATAGTATTGGGGTTTTTAATACCATATTTAGAATATTATGTTTAATATCAGGGTTTGAAATGTTGGGTGTCTAATTGTCGCAGTGTGACAAGCATCGTCACAACGCCACGATTAGTGTCACGATCATTGTTATAATGATATTACTTTGCAATTTATTACTAATAAAAATTAAAATTTGAAAATTCTATTCATTTTGAAAGTATTAAATATGTTAAGATTAATATTCTTAATATAAAGTTTATTAATATTAATATTAATAAATAGCATTAATAATATTTACATTTTAATTATTTTAATCAAATATGGTCAGATATTGCCAATACTATCAATCATTGTTACTCATAGCCAACCATGGCTAAATGTGGCATTGTGACAATGATTGGTGAGACCATGTTTATTTTAGTATTTGAAATTTTTATATTTGGGTTTATCAATGTTGGGTTTATAATATTAGTTCCTTGGGTTTAATATTATTCCCTTGGGTTCATAGTCCCTTGGGGTTTTAGTATTAGTCGCTTGGGTTTATGTTTCGGTTTATTATTAACTTGGCTTTAGAATATCAATCATGGTCAACCATAACCAACCATCGTCAATTGTGGTCAATGATGGTCCAATCTCACATTATGACAAAGAATGTCTCCACTTAGCATTTATATACCTTGGGTTTATAATATTAGTCCCTTGGGTTTGATATTATTCCCTTAGGTTCATAATCCCTTGGGTTTTTAGTATGAATCCCTTTGGTTTATTGTTCCTTTGGGTTTACAATATCAATCACTTGGGTTTATTATTTCCCAATCAACCATGGTTTATTATGATGTCAACCATGGTAAACCGCAGTCCAACATGGAATTTGATAAGGATTGTCTGAATATTACAATCAATGATGGTCAACCATGTTTATTTTAGCGTTTATAATATTTATCGTAGTGTTTATATATGTTGGGTTTATAATATTAGTCCCTTGGGTTTAATATTGTTCCCTTGGGTTCATAATCCCTCGGGGTTTTAGTATTAACCCCTTGGGTTTATTATTACTTTGGGCTTATAATATCAATCCATTGGGTTTATTATTACCTTAGGTTTATAATATCAATCACGTTAAACCATTTTCAATCATAGCCAACCATGGTTGAATGTCGCATTGTGACAAGGATTGTCTCACTAAAAAGAAAACCATGTTTATTTTAGTGTTTGTAATGTTTATATTTGGGTTCACCAATGTTCGGTTTATAATATTAGTCCCTTAGGTTTAATATTATTCCCTTGTGTTCATAGTCTCTTGCATTTTTAGTATTAATCCCTTCGGTTTATGTTTCCCTTGGCTTTATTATTAACTTGGCATTATAATATCAATCATGGTCAACCATAGTTATCTATAACCAATAATGGTCAACTGTGGTCAATGATGGTCTCACTCTCACATTATGACAAAAATTGTCTCCACTACTGGTTTATATACATTGGGTTTATAATATTAGTCCCCTGGGATTAATACTATTCCCTGAAGTTCATAATCCCTTGGGTTTACATTATTAATCCCTTGGGTTTATTGTTCCTTTAGGTTTATAATATCAATCGATTGGGTTTATTATTACCTCGCCAACCATGGTTTATTATTATGTCAACCACGTCCCAACATGGAATTGTGATAAGGATTGTCTCAATATTATATTCAATGATGGTCAATCACATTAATTTTAGTGTTTATAATATTTATCTTAAGGTTTATATACGTTGGGTTTATAATATTAGTCCCTTCGGTTTAATATTATTCCCTTGGGTTCATAATCCCCTGGGGTTTTAGTGTTAATCCGTTGGGTTTATTATTACATTGGGTTTCTAATACCAATCCCTGGGGTTTATTATTACTTTGGGTTTCTAATACCAATCCCTTGGGTTTATTATTCCATTAGCTTTATAATATCAATCATGGTCAACCATTGTCAATCATATCCAACCATGGTTTAATGTAACATTGTGACAAGGATTCCCCCACTATGAAAATAAGCCATGTTTATTTTAGTGTTTGAAATATTTATATTTGGGTTAACCAATGTTCAGCTTATAATATTAGTCCCTTGGGTTTAATATTATTCCCTTGGGTTCATAGTCCCTTGGGGTTTTAGTATTAATCCCTTGGGTTTATGTTTCCCGTAGGTTCATAATATCAATCCATAGGGTTTATTATTAGCTTGAGTTTATAATATCAATCATGGTCAACTATGGTCAACCATAACCAACCATGGTTAATTGTGGTCAATGATTATTTGATCTCACATTATGACCGAAAATGTCTCCACTTAAGGTTTATATACCTTGGGTTTATAATATTAGTCCCTTGTGTTTAATATTATTCCCTTCGGTTCATAATCCCTTGGGCTTTTAGTATTAATCCATTTGGTTTATTGTTCCTTTAGGTTTATAATATCAATCGCTTGGATTTATTATTCCTGATTCAACCATGATTTATTATGATGTCAACCATGGTCAACCATGGTCCAAGATGGAATTGTGATAAGGATTGTCGCAATATGACAATCAATGATGGTCAATCATGTTTATTTTATTGTTTATAATATTTATCTTAGGGTATATACATTGGGTTTATAATATTTGTCTCTTGGGTTCATAATCCCTTGGGGTTTTAGTATTAATCTCTTGGTTTTATTATTCATTTGGGTTTATAATATCAATCCCTTGGGTTTATTGTTCCCTTAGGTTTATAATATCAATCATGGTTAACCATTTTCAATCATAGCCAACCATGGTCAACCATAGTTGAATGTCACATTGTGACAAGGATTGTCTCACCATGAAAAAAACCATGTTTATTTTAGTGTTTATAATATTTATATTAGGTTTTCCAATGTTGGGTTTATAATATTAGTCCCTTGGGTTTAATATTATTCCATTGGGTTCATAATATCAATCCCTTGGGTTTATTATTAACTTGGGTTTATAATATCAATTATAGGCAACCATGGTCAACCATAACCAACCATGGTCAACTGTGGTCAATCATGGTCCGATCCTGCATTATGACAAAATTTGTCTCCATAAAAAAATCATTCATAATCATGGACAATCATGGTCATCCATGTTTTACAGAATCAAACATGGTCGAACATTGTTAATTGTGGTCAAACATGTTTGAACATTGCATTGTGACAAAAATTATCTCAATATGAAAATCAACCATTGTCCAATGTTGCAGTGTGACAGAGATTGTCTTGATATGAAAATTAACCATTCTGAACCATGGTTCGACATGGCATTCTGATAAGGATTGTCTCAATATGAAAATCAACCATGGCCAATCATGTTTACTTTAGTTTTTATAACATTTATATTAGTGTTTATATAAATTGGGTTTATAATATTAGTCCCTTGGGTTTAATCTTATTGCCTTGGGTTCATAATCCCTTGGGGTTTTAATATTAATCCCTTGGGTTCGTTATTCCCTTGGGTTTATAATATCAATCCATTAGGTTTATAATATTAATCATGGTAAAAAATGGTCAATCATAGCCATCCATGTTCAACCATGGTCAAACCATATGGATATGGAAATCGACCATGGCAACCATGGCCCAATGTTGTGTTGTGACAAAGATTGTCTTGATATGAAAATAAATCATGGTCAACCATGGTTAACCATGGTCCAATGTTGCATTGTGACAATGATTGTCTCTATATGGAAATAAAAAAGGGTCAACCATGTTTATTTTAGGGTTTATAATACTCATGTTAGGGTTTATATACCTTGGGTTTATAATTTTTATACCTTAGGTTTATTATTCCCGTGGGTTTATAATATCAATCCCTTGGGTTTATTGATGCAATTGTTCATATTCCTAGGGTTTAATATTATTCAACAATTGTCAACCATATTCAACCATGGTCAACCATGGTCTGATGTTACATTGTGACAAGGATTGTCTCAATACGAAAACCAATCATGCTCAACCATGTTTATTTTAGTATTTTTAATATTTATCTTAGGGTTTTTATACCTTCGGTTTATAATATTAGTCCGTTGGGTTTAATATTATGCCCTTAGGTTCATAATCCCTTGGGTTTTTTGTACTAATATCTTAGGTTTATTGTTCTTTTGGGTTTATAATATCAATCTGTTGGGTTTATTATTCCCCAATCAACCATGGTCAACCATGGTCCAACATGGAATTGTGATAAGGATTGTCTCAATATGCAAATCAACGATGCTCAATCATGTTTCTTTTAGTGTCTATAATATTTATGTTATGATTTATATATGTTGGGTTTATAATATTACTCCCTTAGGTTTAATATTATTCCATTGGGTTCAAAATCCGTTGGGGTTTTAGTATTAATCCCTTGGGTTTATAATATCAATCCAGTAGGCTTATAATTTAATCATTGGCAACCATGGTCAAACAAGGTTGGGTATGGAAATCAAGCATGGTCAACCATGGTCTAACATTCCATCCAAAAAGATTGTCTCAATATGAAAATAAATCATGGCCAACAATGGTTGACCATGGTCCAACGTTGCATTGTGAAAGGGATTATCTCTATATGGAAATCAACCATATTCAACTATGGTCAACCATGTTTATTTTAGAGTTTATAATATTGATGTTAGCGTTTATATACCTAGGGTTTATATAACTTTGGTTTATAATAGTTATCCCTTAGGTTTATTATTCCCTTGGGTTTATAATATAAATACCTTGGGTTTATTGATCTAACGGTTCATATTCCTAGGGTTTAATAGTATTCAACAATGGTTAACCATAGTCAACCATGATACAATGTCGCATTGTGACAAGGATTGTCATAATATGAAAATCAATCATTCTCAACCATGTTTATTCTAGTATTTTTAATATTTATCTTAGGGTTTTTATACCTTGGGTTTATAATATTAGTCCCTTAGGTTTAACATTATTACCTTGGGTTCATAATGCCTTTGGGTTTTAGTATTAATCCCTTCCATTTATTATTATTTTCAGTTTATAATATCAATCCCTTGGGTTTATTATTCACTTAGGTTTATAATATCAATCATGGTGAACAATTGTCAACCATGGTCAATCATGGATTTTTAGTATTTTAGCATCAATCCCTTAGGATTATTTTTCCCTTGGGTTCATAATATCATTCCCTTGGGCTTATTATTAACTTGGATTTATAATATCAAACATGGTCAACTGTGGTCAACCATAACCAACCATGGTGGGATGTCGCATTATGAAAAAAATTGTCTCCATATAAAAATCATAGACAATCATTGTCAACCATGGTCACCCATGGTTGATCATCGTCAAGCATGTTTTATAGAATCAAACATGGTCAGCCATGGTCAATCTTGGATTTTTGTATTAATCCCAATGGTTTGTTATTCCTTTGGGTCAAACATAGTGAATCATAGTCAACCATGTTCAACCATGCTCAAATGTCGCTTTGTGACAAAGATTGTCTCAATATGAAAATCAACCATGGCGAACCACACTCAACCATGGTCCAGCATCACATTGTGAGAAAGAATTAATTATTATTATAAATTATTATCATTATTAATTATTATTGTATAAATATGAATTAATTATTATTATTTTTATTTAATTAATCAATACTCATATTATTATTATTTAATAATATTTAATTAAAAATATTATTATTGTTTAACAAAAATTAACTTTTTAACAATTATTTATTTATTTTTATCAGTAAATTATTATTATTATTATTTTTATTATAAGTTATAAAATAAAATAAAATAAAAATATTTATATTTTTTCTAAAAACAATATTAAAATTTAATGTTTTTTAATAAAATAAGTAATTATTTATTTACATTTTATAAAAAATGAATAATAATTTTTTATTATTTTTATTTTTATTATACATTTGCAATGATTTGTGTCATAGATAGATATGAGGCTTTATGAGTATATGAGCCACATTTACTAAAATAATTATTGTTATTATTAAGTAATTATTGTTATCAAAATTATTGTTGTTAATTAATATTACTAATATTATGATGAGTTATTATTATTATTGATGATGATGATGGTGGTGGTGGTTAACGTCTGCTAAGACCAAACATTGGTTTATCGGACCTAAAGAAACAAATTATTTATTTTGATTTAAGATTTTATTCCTATGCTCAAAAAGCTTGGAGAGAAGCCTCCCGAGCTCACTATAATTTTGACATTGTAAAAGGCTAGGAAGGTCAGTATTGTAACAAAGATTGTGAAACTGAGATCTAATGTGGTTGTACGCGGGGCACTCTAGGAGGAAGTGGTTTTCATCCTCGATGTTCCTATTCTCACATATATGGCAGATCCTTTCCATCCATGGTGTTTTATTATAATACTATAATAATAATTATGTTATTATTATTATTATTATTATTATTATTATTATCGTAAATTATAATAATATATTAATATATAAGAATATGGTTGTTATTATTTATAGTTTTTATTTAAAAAAATACACATAATAATTATTAATGTGGTTGATATAGCCTATCATTGTATATCAGCCACATTGGAAAATGTGGTTGTACATATGCTTCATATATGCCTATCAGAGTATATCAACCACATTGGTAAATCTGGCTTTGTTAGTTAATATTCTAATTGATAGGGCTAGGTACATTCTATTACTCATACACCTATTCTTGAAAATGAGGTTTTGATGAAGTTGTTGCTATTGTTTCCTATGCTAAGATGTTGATATAATTACTAATAAATGATGACATACCTCTCACGAGATTTTTGAGTGGTTTGTGCAATATTGTTATACATATTCGAAGCATAACACACAAATATACATGTTTAGAAATAAATATTTCATGCGATATAAATAAAGAAAATCATCCAAGCATGCTAAGATTCTAATTGCATGCAACATACACGGGTGGGACTACTGCAAATTGATTCAAAACACCAAAACTCCATAGGTTAGAGTTGGTAATGGGACTTGCTTTCATATTGCTTGTATCCTCCTACAATACGGGCTTATGGGTGACACCTCTAGAGATTCGAACACAAGTTGGACTACTACAAATCGATTCCAAACACCAAAACTCCAGAGGCTGGAGTTGGTGATTAGAGTTTCTTTCATATTGCTTGTATCCTACTAAACTACGGGCATATGGGCGACACCTCTAGAGATTTGAACATGTGTGAGACTACCGCAAATCGATTCCAAACATCAAAACTCCTGAGGCCAGAGTTGGTGATGGGACTTGCTTTCATATTTCTTGTATCCTCCTACACTACGAGCGTATGGGTGATGCCTCCAGAGATTTGAACATGGGTGGGACTACTGCAAATCGATTCCAAACAAAAAAACTCCAGAGGTAGGAGTTGGTGATGGTACTTGCTTTCATATTTCCTGTATCCTCCTACACTATGGACGTATTGGTGACGCGTCCAGAGATTTGAACACGGGTAGAACTACTACAAATTAATTCCAAACACCAAAACTCAAGAGGCCAAAGTTGGTGATGGGACTTGCTTTCATATTTCTTGTATCCTCCTACACCAAGGGTGTATGGATGATGCCTCCAAAGATTTGAACAGAGGTGGGACTACTACAAATCAATTCCAAACACCAAAACTCTAGAGGCCGGAGTTGGTGATGGGACTTGATTTCATATTTCTTGTATCCTCCTACACTACGAGTGTATGGTTGATGCTTCTAAAGATTTGAACATAGTTGGGACTACTGCAAATCGATTCCAAACACCAAAACACCAGAGGCCGAAGTTGGTGATGGGACTTGCTTTCATATTGCTTGTATCCTCCTACACTACGGGCATTTCAATGATGCCTCTAGAGATATAAACACGGGTGGGACTACTGCAAATCAATTCCAAAAGCTAAAACTCCAGAGGTCGTAGTTGGTGATGGAACTTGCTTTCATATTGCTTGTATCCTCCTACACTATGGGCATATGGTAACACCTCAACAGATTTGAACACTGGTGGGACTAGTCGAAATCGATTCCAAACACCAAAACCTCAGAGGCCGAAGTTGGTGATGGGACTTACTTTCATATTTCGTGTATCCTCCTACACTATAGGTGTACGGGTGATGCCTCTAGAGATTTGAACACAGGTGGGACTACTGAAAATCGATTCCAAACAACAAAACTGCAGAGGCCGAAGTTAGTGATGGGACTTGCTTCAATATTTCTTGTATCCTCCTACACTAAAATCATATGGGTGACGCCTCTAGAGATTTCAACATGGGTGGGACTACTGCAAATCGATTCCAAACATCAAAACTCCAGAGGCTAGAGCTAGTGATGGGACTTGCTTTCATATTACTTGTATCCTCGTACACTACAGGGATATGGCTGATGCCTCCAGAGATTTGAACACGGGTGGGACTACTGCAAATTGATTCCAAACACCAAAACTCCAGAGGTCGGAGTTGGTGATGGGAATTGCTTTCATATAGCTTGTATCCTCCTACACTACGGGCATGTGGGTGATGCCTTGAGAGATTTAAACAAAGGAGGGACTACTACAAATCGATTCCAAACACCAAAACTCCAGACGCCAGAGGTTGTCATGGGACTTCCTTTCATACTACTTGTATCCTTGTACACTAAGGGCGTATTGGTGACACCTCCACAGATTTGAACATAAGTGGGACTACTGCAAATTGATTCCAACCAACAAACCTCTAGACGTTGGAGTTGGTGATGGGACGTGCTTTCATATTACTTATATCCTTCTACACTACGAGCATATGGGTGACGCTTCAAAAGATTTGAATATAGTTGGGACTACTGCAAATCAATTCCAAACACCAAAACTCCAGAGCTTGGAGTTGGTGATGGGACCTGCTTTCATATTTCTTGTATCCTCCCACACTACGGGCATATGGGTGACGCCTCCAGAGATTTGAACATGGGTGGGACTACTGCAAATCGATTCCAAACACAAAAACTCCAGAGGTCGGAGTTGGTGATGGGACTTTCTTTCATATTTCTTATATCCTCCTACACTACGAGTGTATGGGTGACACCTCGAGAGATTTCAACATGGGTGGGACTACTGCAAATCGATTCCAGACACCAAAACTTTAGAGGCCGAAGTTGGTGATGGGACTTGATTTGATATTTCTTGTGTCCTCCTACACTATAGGCGTATGGGTGATGCCTCCAAAGATTTGAACACAGGTGGGACTACTACAAATCGATTCCAAACATCAAAACTCTAAAGGCCGAAGCTAGTGATGGGACTTGCTTTCATATTTCTTGTACCCTCCTATACCACGGGCGTATGGGTGATGCCTCTAGAGATTTGAACACGAGTGGGACTACTGCAAATCGATTCCAAACACCGGAACTCTAGAGTTCAGAGCTAGTGATGGAACTTGATTTCATATTGCCTGTATCTTCCTATACTATAGGCATATGGGTGACACCTCTAGAGATTTGAACATGAGTGGGACTACTGCAAATCGATTCCAAACACAAAAACTGCAGAGGTCGGAGTTGGTTATGGGACTAGATTTCATATTGCTTGTATCGTACTACACCACGGGCATATGGGCGATGCCTCTAGAGATTTGAACACGAGTGGGACTACTTCAAATTGATTCAAACACCAGAACTCCAGAGGCTGGAGTTGGTGATGGGACTTATTTTCATATTTCTTATATCCTCCTACATTAGTGGCATATGGGTGATGCCTCCACAGATTTGAACACAGGAGGGACTACTCGAAATCAATTCCAAATGCCAAAACTGAAGAGGCCAGAGTTGGTGATGGGACTCACTTCATATTTCTTGTATCCTCCTACACTATGAGCATATGGGTGACGCTTCAAGAGATTTGAACAAAGATGGGACTACTGCAAATCGATTCCAAGCACCAAAACTCCAAAGGCCAAAGATGGTGATGGGACTTGCTTTGATATTACTTGTATCCTCCTACACTACGGGTGAATGGGTGATGCCTCTAGAGATTTGAACACAGTGGGACTACTGCAAATCGATTCCAAACACCAAAACTCCAGAGGTTGGAGTTGGTGATGGGACTTGGTTTCATATTGCTTGTATCCTCCTACATTATGGGTGTATGGGTAATGCCTCGAGATATTTGGACATGGGTGGGACTACTGCAAATCGATTACAAACACAAAAACTCGAGATGCGAGAGTTGGTGATGCAACTTTCTTTCATATTGCTTGTATCCTCCTACACCATAGGAGTATGGGTGACACCTCAAGATATTTGAACATAAACACCAAAACTCGAGTGACCGGAGTTGGTGATGGGACTTTCTTTCATATTTCTTGTATCCTCCTATACTGTGGGAGTATGGGTGATGCCTCTAAATATTTGAACAAGGGTGAAACTACTGCAAATTGATTCCAAACACCAAAGCTCGAGAGGCCGGAGTTGGTGATGTACCTGCTTTCATATTGCTTGTATCCTACTACAATACGGGCATATGGGTGATGCCTCCAGAGATTTGAACACCGGTGAGACTAGTAGAGTGAAGCGAAATGGAAAGATAGTTCTCTATAACCACAGAAAAATGGAAAACATCTTTCTCATACATTATAATTAGAGAAAAAGGGAAAACACCTATCTCAAACATTATATCGAATTAAATGATGAGCCGTTTTCTTAGATTGACTTTAATGTGGAACATCATATTTGATTAAATTCAAAATAATTCTCAAATATAAACCGTTTAAAGATAATTCAATGATTTAATCAAATGTGCATATATAAAATGGATGTCAAGATAAAATAATTATAAACCCTTTCAATCTTCTTCAACAGCATGCACTTTGCACATTGTATAGCATAGCATAGCAGATCACAGAGTAACTATTGACTACATTTGACACATATCTAAATTTCAATATTCGGTGATATGATATGATACAATAAAAATATTATCGCCTGGTCGATCTTCATCATCTGTATGTATTCGCCATGCCAACGATTTATTCATTGGTGGACAACATCTTTCCTGCTAGTAGACACAATCTCTGTGTTAGTGGTGGAGTCAGAACCCTCGTCCAATTTTACATTATCCAAGATCCAAGGATGATTTACGTTATTCCAATAATCGTGATTAAACAAAGTTTGGACCATCCTAAACAAAGTTTGGATATATCAAGAAACTGGAAAGAAAATAAGCACTCACTCAAGATTTGATCGCAAGAAGATCCGCGTGTGCAGTCCTCCTACAACATTCCAAGAACGAGTTCCTTTGTGGATTCTGATATGGAGGGCAAGAAGGGGTCACTCAGCTTTGGTTGTGTATTTTATATTTACTCATACATGACCGCGGCATTTTCCACTGCATAAAATGGTGTCCTCTCGAAGAGTAGACTGTACAACACCACTCCTGCACTCCATATATCAATATCGTACAAGTTCACACTTTTGCCAAACATCTCTGGAGCAGAATATACCAATGTCTCTACATTATCCATTATAATGACTGCATTTTTCCGACCTGCAAAAATAAATAATCCATCAATGTACTACAAGGGACTGCAAAATTTACAAACTAGCACAACCATATTTATCAATATGGTTTATATAGGTAGATAGGTGTATATCAAGCATATATACAGCCAGATTTTCCAATATGGTTGATAAAAGCGATAGGCTTATATCAACCACATTAATAATTATTATGGGTATTTTAGATTATTAATAACTATATAAATATTAACAACCAGATTATTTATATATATTACTATACAAATATTATAATAATTATATAAACTCCTAATATATATTAATTAATAATAAGAATAGCTCATAATAATATTAGATTATCATTATATTATTTAAAAAATCTAATAATATAAAATTATAAAAAAAATATTAACAATTATATTGTATAATAATAATAATAATATTCATATTCATATTAATAAATAAATTTTTATTTGATTATAATATTATAGTAATATTATATTATTATAATAATATACAAATATAATTATTATTATAATAAGAATATAATCAATATTATTATTTATGATAATTAATAACTATAAAAATAATAGCAACTATATTCTTATATGTATCTGTATTTATGATTATTATATGAATTTTATTATAATAATATAAACTCATAATAATAATAATATTATTATTATTATTATTAGGCGCAGGATTTAGTATTTTTAATATTTGTTTTAGTGTTTGTATACATTGGGTTTAGAATATTAGTCCCTTTTGTTTATTATTACCTAAGGGTTTAATACTAAAATCCCAAGGGATTATGAACCAATGGGAATAATATTAAACAAAAAGGACTAATATTATAAACCCAAAGAACTAATAAACCCAACTCTTTAATATTATTAACCTAAGGAATTAGTGAACCCAATGGATAAATATTAAAAACCTAAGGGATCAAGAAGCACAAGGAATTGATATTACAAACTCAATAAAAACATTAAGATGATGATGATTGATTGAGAATGGGGATTAATACTAAAGCTCGAAGGGATTATGAACCCAAGGGAATAATATAAAGCCCAAGGGATTAATACTAAAACCCAAAAGATTATGAACCCAATGGAATAATATTAAGCCCGAGGGATTAATATTATAAACCCAACATTTGTAAACACAAATATAAATATTAGAAAGACTAAAATAAACATGATTTATTTATGGTGAGACAATCCTTGTGACAATGTGACATTCAACCATGGTTGACCATGATTGATATTATAAACATGAGGTAATAATAAGCTCAAGGGATTGATATTATAAACCCAAATGAATAATAAACCCAAGGGATTAATACTAAAACCCCAAGGGAATAATTTTAAACCTAAGGGACAAATATTATAAACCCAACATTTGTAAACCCAAATATAAATATTACAAACACTAAAATAAACATCACTTATTTTCATGGTTAGAAAATCGTTGTGACAATGTGACATTCAAGCATAGTTGACCATGGTTGGCTATGATTGAAAATGGTTGACCATGATCGATATTATATACCTAAGGGAATAATAAATCCAAGGGATTGATATTATAAACCTAAAGGAATAATAACACTAAGGGATCAATACTAAATCTGCATGGGATTATGAACCCAAGGAAATAGTATTAAACCTATGGGACTAATATTATAAACCCAACATTGTTAAACCCAAATATAAAAACTACAAACACTAAAATAAACATGGTTTATTTTGATGGTGAGACAATCATTGTCACAATGCGACATTCAAACATGGTTGACCATGGTTTTCTATGATTGACAATGGTTGACCATGATTGATATTCTAAACGTAAATCAATAATAAAACAAAATGATTAATACTAAAACCCCAAGGGATTATGAACCGAAGGGAATAATATTAAACCCATGGGACTAATATTATAAATGCAGCATTGGTAAACCCAAATATAAATACAACAAACACTAAAATAAACATAGTTTATTTTGATGGTGAAACAATCCTTGTTACAATGCAACATTCAAACATGGTTGACCATGTTTTGCTATGATTGATATTATAAACCTAAGGGAATAAAAAAACCAAAGAATTGATATTATAAACCGATCTCAGATCTAAGAACGCAGATCTCCTGTTTCTGCACTGCGTACCCACGCAGATCTCCTGCTTCTGCACTGCGTACCCACGCAGCTCTTCTGTTAAACACCTGCGTCCTTCTGATTAGGGACGAATAGGCAGTCCACCAGAGTGGCACAGTTGCTCAGATCTGATCATGCGCTCGAGAGATCACCCTTCACAGATTCGCCTTCAACTTCCCTTTCATATAGATCAAGCTTTTAAGACCATAACCCAAAATTTTAGATCTAAAGATATTCAATTTCAAAAGATACTTAGCCAAGTGATCTCCTTTGCTTTATATAGGCAAGCTCCTCCTAAAATCATGGAACAATACCACGAGCCGACACCATAATAACCCAATACCGTCGGCTAAATACCAAGAGTAACACATAAGAAAACCCCACATGTGAATTTCTTTGCCTTGAAATGTGTGCACTGGGGGTACGCACCTCCTGAACGGCTGGCCTGCGTATCTGGACGTGGCCCCTGCATGGTGTACCTACGGGTACGCACCTTCTGAACTGATTTCCTGCGTACTTATTAATTTTCAACAGATTGAGAGCCTTGCCACGGGAGTTGCCATCAAGTACAACATCTGTAACATATAGCCATACCAGAAACATCTGTAACATAATGCCAACAATCTCCCCCTTTGGACTTGATGGCAACCTCACAAACTTCAGCTTCATTCTCCCCCTTTGACATCAAGGGCAAAGGGGTATGCTCCCCCTAAGATCATGCTCCCCCTGAAAAATGAACCAGATCTGCAACAAAGAACCATAATCCACCATGAAAGAGATAGAGACATATTGCAGCTATTTCCAAGATCTCCTTCTGACCATCCTCCATAATGCCAACAATGCATTATATGCTCCCCCTGAACTTGTACCATCAATCAGAAAAGTTTCAACAATAAGATGATGCATCAACAACCCCCAGCTTTTGCCTGAGGTATTCAAAAGTGTCCCTGGGCAATGGTTTGGTGAGAATATCAGCAACTTGTTCCTTAGAAGGAACATACTCCAACTTGACCTTCTGTTCAAGTACTTGTTCCCGGAGAAAATGGTACTTGATTGGTATGTGCTTGGTTTTTGAATGCATAACCGGATTCTTTGAGATGCTGATTTCACTTGTGTTATCACATAAGATGGGGATAGGTGGTGTACAAGTGATTTGAAAATCTTGCAAAGTCTGCATCATCCAAAGGAGTTGAGTGCAACAAGATGCAGCAGCAACATATTCCGCTTTAGCTGTAGACAAGGCAATCGAACTCTGTTTCTTGCTGAACCAAGATACGAGTCTGGAACCCATAAAGAACGCACCACCACTTGTGCGTTTCCTGTCATCCACGCTTCCAGCCCAATCTGCATCTGTATAAGCATGAAGTGTAAGATCTGTATCTCTAGGATACCATAAGCCATAATTTTGAGTTCCTTGAAGATATTTGAAAATTCTCTTCACTGCCTGAAGATGAGTCTCCTTCGGATTTGCCTGAAATCTTCCAACTATTCCAACTGCATGCATGATGTCCGGTCGGGTACCTGTAAAATAAAGTAAACTTCCAATCATAGATCTGTAGGTTGGTTGATGTACTGCTGCAGATTCATCATTTGCACTGAGGCTACATCCTGTGACCATGGGTGTACATACTAGTTTTGCATCTTCCATACCATATTTCTTCAAAATCTGTTTGAGATACTTGGTTTGAGATAAAAAGATTCCTCCTTCTTTTTGTTGGATTTGCAAACCAAGGAAATATGTCAGTTCTCCTAGCAAAGACATTTCAAATTCTTTCTGCATGACCGAGGCAAAGCTTTGACTCATAGCTTCTTCATTGCTCCCAAAAATAATGTCATCTACATACACAACAAGTATTAGCAATTTGTCATTTTCAACTTTTATATAAAGATTGTTATTTGCTGATCCTTTTGAAAAACCTTGTTGATGAAGATATTTGTCCAAACGGTAGTACCAAGCCCTTGGAGCTTGTTTGAGACCATAGAGAGCCTTTTTCAATCTGCATACAAGATTTGGATCATTTCCAAGAATGAACCCATCTGGTTGTTCAATGTATACTTCTTCTTCCAGGTCTCCATTCAGAAAGGCTGATTTCACGTCCATTTGAAATACTTTGAAGTTTTGAAAACTTGAGAGAGCAAGGAACATTCTGATGGCCTCAAGTCTTGTAACAAGAGCAAAGGTTTCTTCAAAGTCTATTCCTTCTTGCTGCGCATACCCTTTACAAACAAGTCTGGCTTTGTTTCTAATTACTTCTCCATTTTCATTCAATTTGTTTTTGAAGACCCATTTTTTTCCAATAACATTCTTATCCTTTGGTCTAGGAACCAGCTCCCAAGTGTTGTTCTTTTCGATTTGCTCAAGTTCTTCATCCATTTCTTTCACCCAACATTCATCTTTGCATGCCTCTTTCACACTTTGTGGTTCAGTAGAGGAGAGTAATGCCAAATAGCTTGAAGCCTCTGCAACTGTTCTTCTTGTTTGTACACCTGCTTCTTTCTGCCCCATAATCTGAGATTCTGGATGATTCTTCTGAACATATCTGGATGGAGTCTTTTCTTCTATTCTTGTCTGCTCCTCTGGTTCTTCTTGAGGTTCTTCTTCTTCATCATTCTATCTTTGAGGGTAGCCTTCATCTTCTTTGATGTCTTCATGATGTACTTGCCTAGGAATGTATCCCTTCTCATCAACCACTACATCAATGCTGTCAACAATTCTGCCAAGTCTTTTATTGTAGCATTTGTATGCTTTTCTATGTGGAGAGTAACCAAGAAGAATGCCTTCATCTGCTCTAGGTTCAAGTTTGCCAAGCTGCTCATCAGTATTCTTGATATAGCATTTGCTCCCAAAGATTTTGAAGTGCTTTACCGAAGGAGTCTTACCACTCCAGAGCTCATGAGGAGTTTGAGTGTTGTTCACCCGGACATTTGTTTTGTTGAGAATAACAACTGCAGCATGTGCAGCTTCACCCCAGAAAGTTGTGGGAGTTCCTGATTCATCAAGCATAGCACGAGCCATTTGTTGGACTGTTCTGTTCATTCTTTCCACAACTCCATTTTGCTGAGGAGTTCTAGCTGTAGAGAATTCTCTTCTTATCCCATGTTCTTCACAGAAATTGAAAAATTCATTTGAGGTAAACTCCCCACCTCTGTCGGATCTGAGGCACTTAATTTTGTGACCTGATTCATTTTCAACCAAGGCTTTGAAGGATTTGAATTTTTCTAATGCTTCATCTTTGTGCTTCATAAGTCCTAGCCAGACAAACCTGGAGAAATTGTCAATGAATAATATCAAGTATTCTTCTCCTCTAGGTGTTCTTTTCCTAAATGGACCGCATGTATCTGTATGAACTAGCTCAAGACGCATGCTAGCTGATCCTTCCTTCTCTGGAAAGTTAGTTCTGGTTTGTTTTCCAAACTGACATGATTTGCATATGGTGTTGTCAGGAATTTTGATATCTGGAAGATCACGAACTGCCTGATATTTGCATGCTTTCCTTATTTGTGAAAAGCTTAGATGCCCCAACCTCCGATGCCATAACCAGTGCTCATTATCCTTACTCTGATACCAATTGTTGGAAATAATACTGAGAGGGGGGGTGAATCAGTATTATCTAATTCTTTTAATAAATCTTCCTTATTTGTTCTTTGAATTAGTTTTGCATGTTAGTACCATAAAATAATGAGCATGAACAAAGAAAACAGATAGTCACACCAAAGAACACAAGATGTAAGGTGGAAACCCAATGTGGGTGAAAACCACCTGCTGCAATATGTCTCTATCTTCTTTCAAATTAGAAACTCCTTTTACAATGGTTTTGTACTGGTGCAGTCCTTTACCAGTACGCAGGCTACAACCTGCAGAGAGCTACAACTCTCTCTCTCTCTCGTTTTCCAGTCTCTTCTGGAAGGGAGCTACAACCCCCTACTTCTTTTCATAAAGCATCAAATGATCATTAAGTAC
This sequence comes from Pinus tabuliformis, assembly GCA_031772625.1. Lineage (NCBI taxonomy): Eukaryota > Viridiplantae > Streptophyta > Pinopsida > Pinales > Pinaceae > Pinus > Pinus tabuliformis. The sequence continues at coordinate 83,726,246 of CM062811.1, read as the reverse complement.
ATAAAAGTTACAGTCCACTATAGTTATCAGATCAGCAATAACAGAACTAACCCAGAACACCTTATCAACAGAAAAATTCAGTCAACAGAACATTTTAAGACAGATACGCAGTTTTCCCTTCTGTGGCCTGTGTCGCTACGCAGTTCACCTTCTGCTTTCCTGCATATACCCGTAGGGGTCCTTCTGCCGAACTGCGTGCCCACGCACTGTTCCTTGAACCGCGCTGCGTACTATTACTGCAGGGACGCACCCAGAGACATTATCGCGCCGCGTACTGTTACTGCAGGTACGCACCCAGAAACACTATCGCGCCGCGTACTTTTACTATGCGTACGCACCTGAACCTTAGTCGCTCTGTGTACCCACGCAGTTCTCCTTCTTCTGCTCTGCGTACCGTCGCAGGTCTCCTGTTTCTGCTCTGCGTCCCCACGCAGATCTCCTGTTTCTGCACTGCGTACCCACACAGATCTCCTGCTTCTGCACTGCGTACCCATGCAGCTCTTCTGTTAAACACTTGCGTCCTTCTGATTAGGGCCGAATAGGCAGTCCACCAGAGTGGCACAGTTGCTCAGATCTGATCATGCGCTCGAGAGATCACCCTTCACAGATTCGCCTTCAACTTCCCTTTCATATAGATCAAGCTTTTAAGACCATAACCCAAAATTTCAGATCTAAAGATATTCAATTTCAAAAGATACTTAGCCAAGTGATCTCCTTTGCTTTATATAGGCAAGCTCCTCCTAAAATCATGGAACAATACCACGAGCCGACACCATAATAACCCAATACCGTCGGCTAAATACCAAGAGTAACACATAAGAAAACCCCACATGTGAATTTCTTTGCCTTGAAATGTGTGCACTGGGGGTACGCACCTCCTGAACAGCTGGCCTGCGTATCTGGACGCGGTCCCTGCATGGTGTACCTGCGGGTACGCACCTTCTAAACTGATTTCCTGCGTACTTCTTAATTTTCAACAGATTGAGAGCCTTGCCACGGGAGTTGCCATCAAGTACAACATCTGTAACATATAGCCATACCAGAAACATCTATAACATAATGCCAACAGGGATTAATACTAAAACCCCAAGGGATTATGAACCCAAGGGAACATATTAAGCCCAATAAACCCAAGGGAATAATATAAGCCCAACATTCGTAAACCCAAATATAAATATTACAAACACTAGAATATACATGGTTCATTTTCATGGTGGGAAAATCTTTGTCAAAATGTGGTATTCAACCATGGGAATAATATTATAAACCCAACATAGATAAACCGAAATATAAATACTACAAACACTAAAATAAACATGGTTTATTTTGATGGTGAGACAATTTTTGTCACAATGCGACATTCGACCATGGTTGACCATGTTTGACTATGATTGACAATGGTTTACCATGATTTATATTATAAACCTAAGGGAATAATAAACCCAAGGGATTGATATTATAATCCCAAATGAATAATAATTCCAAAGCATTAATACTAAAACTCGAGGGATTATGGACACAAGGGAATAATATTAAACCCAAGGGACTATTGTTATAAACCCAACATTTGTAAACCCAAATATAAATATTACAAATACTAAAATAGACATGATTTATTTTCATGGTGAGACAATCCTTGTCACAATGTGACATTCAACCACTGTTGACCATGGTTGACCATGATTGATATTATAAACCTAAGGGAATAATAAACCCAAGGGATTGATATTAAAATCCAAATGAATAATAAACCCAAGGGAGTAATACTAAAACCCCAAGGGGCTATGAACCCAAGGGAATAATATTAAACCCAAGGACTAATATTATATACCCAACATTCATAAACCGAAATGTAAATATTACAAAGACCAAAATAAGCATGATTTATTTTCACGGTGAGACAATATTTTCCAAAATGGGACATTCAACCATTGGACTAATGTGGTAAACCCAAATATAAATATTACAAATACTAAAATAAACATGGTTTATTTTCATGGTGAGACAATCTTTGTCAAAATGCGACATTTAACCATTGGACTAATATTATAAACCCAACATTGGTAAACCCAAATATAAATACTACAAACACTAAATTAAACATGATTTATTTTGATGTTGAGACAATCCTTGTCACAACGCGACATTCAACCATTGTTGACCATGATTGATGATATAAACCTAAGGCAATAATAAACCCAAGGGATTGATATTATAAACCCAATGGATTAATACTAAAAGACGAGGGGATTGTGAACCCAATAGAACAATATTAAACCCAAGGGACTAATACTATAAACTCAACATTCGTAAACCCAAATATAACTCAACATTGGTAAACCCAAATATAAATACTATAAACACTAAATTAAACATGATTTATTTTGATGGTGAGACAATCCTTGTCACAATGCGACATTCAACCATGGTTGACCATGATTGATAAACCTAAGGCAATAATAAACCCAAGGTATTGATATTATAAACTCAAATGAATAATAAACCCAAGGGATTAATACTAAAACCCCAAGCAATTGTGAACCCAACGGAATAATATTAAACCCAAGGGACTAATATTATAAACCCAACATTCGTAAACCCAGATATAATCCAACATTGGCAAACCCAAATATAAATACTACAAACACTAAATTCAACATGATTTATTTTGATGGTGAGACAATCCTTGTCACAATGGGACATTCAACCATGGTTGACCATGATTAATAATATAAACCTAAGGGAATAATAAACCCAAGGGATTGATATTATAGACCCAAATGAATAATAAACCCAAGGGATTAATACTAAAACCCCAGGGGATTGTGAACCCAAGGGAATAATATTAAACCCAAGGGACTAATATTATAAACCCAATATTCGTAAACCCAAATATAACCCAACATTGGTAAACCCAAATATAAATACTACAAACACTAAATTAAACATGATTTATTTTGATGGTGAGGCAATCCTTGTCACAATGTGACATTCAACCAAGGTTAACCATGATTGATAATATAAACCTACGGGAATAATAAACCAAAGGGATTGATATTGTAAACCCAAATGAATAATAAACCCAATGGATTAGTACTAAAACCCCAAGGGATTGTGAACCCAAGGGAATAATATTAAACCCACGGAACTAATATTATAAACCCAACATTCGTAAAACCAAATATAAATATTACAACGACCAAAATAAACATGATTTATTTTCAGGGTGAGACAATATTTGTCAAAATGGGACATTCAACCATTGGACTATTATGGTAAACCCAAATATAAATATTACAAACACTAAAATAAACATGGTTTATTTTCATGCTGGGACAATCTTTGTCAAAATGCGACATTCAACCATTGGACTAATATTATAAACACAACATTGGTAAACCCAAATATAAATACTACAAACATTAAATTAAACATGATTTATTTTGATGGTGAGACAATCCTTGTCATAATGCGACATTCAACCATGGTTGACTATGATTGATAATTTAAACCTAAGGGAATAATAAACCCAAGGGATTGATATTATAAACCCAAATGAATAACAAACCCAAGGGATTAATATTTAAACCGCAACAGATTATGTACCCAAGGGAATAATATTAAACCCAAGGGACTAATATTATAAAGCCAACATTCGTAAAACCAAATATAAATATTACAAAGACTAAAATAAACATGATTTATTTTCATGATGAGACATGGAATAATACTAAAAGCATAAAAAATTCAAAGGATTAATATTGTAAACCCATGGTATATAATCCCTAAGATAAATATCATAAACCCTAAAACAAACATGGTTGATCATGTTGACCATGATTGATGTTCATATTGAGACAATATTTTTCAAAATGTGGCATTGGACCATGGTTGACCATGATTTTAATATAAAGAGAATGCTTGTCACAACGTGATGTTGGAGCGTGGTTGACCATGGTTAGCCATAGTTGGCCATGGATGACCATGGTTGTGACAATGTGACATTGTACTATGAGACAATCTTTGTCATATTGTAAGCATGACTATTGATGATCTTTGACCATGATTTAGCATGGTTGATTTTGATATTGAGGAAATATTTATCACAATGTGATATTAGAGCATGGTTGATAATGGTTGACGATGGTTCACAATAGTTGATTTCGATATTGAGACAATTTTTGTCACAATGTGACATTTAACCATGGCTGATCATGCCTGATTTTCATATTTACCATGTTTTACCATGATTTATTTTCATTTTGAGACAATCTTTGTCATAATGTGACATTTGACCATGGTTGAACATGATTGTCTATGATTGAATATGCTTGGCAATGATTGATTTTCATATTGAGACAATTGTATTTATAATGTGACATTGGACCATGGTTCACCGTGAATGACAATTCTTGGCAGTGGTTGATTTTAATATCGAGACAACCTTTGTCACAATGTGCCATTGGGCCATGATTGACCACGATTGACCACGATTATAAACCCAATGGATCTATATTAAATCCTAGAATTAATATTATAAACCATATGAATAATATTATGCCCTAGGAATATGGATGCTTAGATTAATAAACCCAAGGGATTAATATTATAAACCCTAGTGACTAATAAACAAAAGGAATTAATGCTAAAAACTGAGAGGATCATATACCCAAGGGAATAATATCAAATCTAAGGGCATAATATTATATATCCTAGGTATATAAACCCTAAGATAAATATTATAAACTACAAAATAAACATGGTCGACCATTGTTGACTATGGTTGATTTTCATATTGACACAATCTTTGTCACAACGCGACATTCAACCATGGTTATCCGTGATTTATTTTCATATTGAGACAATCTTTGTCAGAATGTCAACACGACTCCCAAGGAGAAGAGCAGAGGGTACAAAACTGCTCTCGTACGAGTTCACACTTCAGCCCAACATCTCTAGAGCATAATATATCAATGTCTCCACATTATCCGTTATAATGACTGCATTTTGCCGACATGCAAAAATAAATAATCCATCAATGTACTACAAGGGACTGCAAAATTTACAAATAAATCTTCAAGAAAATTTCTGCAATGTACCATTCCGAATTGGCCTATAAAAATTCCCAAGTTTAAAAACCCATGAACATGGATTGGCATCCTTTGCAGTGTTTGTAATAAAAATAGTTGATGGCTTTACGTCTCTGTAAATGATTTTCCATGAGTGGCAGTATTGAAGCGATCGGACAAGATTTTGGAATATATTCATTTCATTCAATGCATTATCGGTAGCGGGCATCTTTTTACAAGCGAATTTCTCTCCTATTGTTCTGTCAATGCATTTGTGTACCACTCCCAACCATCCTTTACCAATATCCTCCAGAAATTCATAAAGCTTTCGACGAGAGATTCGTGAGCTTCTTCATCTTCATCCCATCTACTCCAACAATGGCACACAATATTTATATCTTGCAGCATGGCTTCAACATCCTTCAAACGATTGATGATAAAAATTTAACACCACGGTCTGTTGATCAGAGCAGTGTTTCAAATCTAATCATGAACCCACGCGTGGATGAATAACAGCCTAGGGATTCAATAATGTACTAGTGGGCTCTAGTATTGTAGCAATAATTCTACAACTCCCGGGACTCCCTTCTTTACTTTCATCAACCTGATAGTTCATAACAAACTTGGAAGCAACGATGCTATATGCACAAGTACTAGCTCTTGCCGCATGCTGTCACTGGATCAGCTGGCACAAGTCTGCTAGGAGATTAAGCCAACTTCTATGAACTCTTAGAAGAAGCTTTTAACTGTGATGGACAAAAGTAACTTAAAGGAAGCTAATATACTTGTAGAAAGAGGCTGAAAGCTGAAAGGAAATGCAAACCCTAGCAAACCATATATTTACTGACTACCCCTACTGGTGCAAAAAAAGAGGATGAAACTACAGAAAGGGATGACATTGACTCTTGGGGAGGTAAAGTGCATGTGTCTAAGCTACTTCTGAAGTGAAATCTGGAAAAGAACATCTTTTTGTATTTTTGAGTGATTTTGTAAAAATCATATGTGCATGTGCTTTAACTGTTTTTAACTGTGCATAGGTTGATTGGCGAAAGGAAATGGGGTAGGTGTTTGCAGGAGGTTTGGAAGGTAAGAAGAGGGCCTAAGGGGTCCATAACACCCTTCCAGAGAGTTTCACAGTGTTCAGGCCTCGAAAAATTGCTCACGTGATCTTCTACAGGAAGTCTGCAGGGGTTCTACAGGATGTCCCGAAAGGGGATTTTGAAGGGTTGATGGTGGAAGAAAGGTGGAAAAGTGGAGATGGAGGTTGGATGAGAATGTGGAGGCGTCTAGGACCTAGAAAATGAAGCTAAGAAGTGATGAGGATGGTTGGATTTGTTCAAGGATGGATAGAGCAATGTTGCACAAAAATATGGAAATTAGGTCAAAGTGAGAAAATGTGGCAAACGAAGGGCAAGAATTTGAGTTAGGGGATGGAGCAGGTTGCACTGATGGAGGAAGGGTAGGTAGGGAGGTATCATAGGTGTTATGCATGCTATTTCTTGAAACTGACCAAACAAAGACCATGCAAACCAAATATCTAGCTATTCTAACCTACTTTGACCTAGGAACCAGCAACCATGATGAACATAAATTAATTGGTAGAAAATCATGTAAAATAAATATGAAAACCAAGCAAGAATGGATCTAAGCATGTAATCACATTTGGTATCAACTTTTGCAACTGAGAAACTAACACTAGCACTTGCATGAAGAAGCAAGAACAATGTTTTTGTGGCAGCAAGGAACACCTTGACCTCAGCTCATGGTCCCGAGGAGGGAGAGGTGAGATCTAGGGTTGATTGATGGCCTTTTTCAAAGATATTTTCTGTTACCAACCTACCAAATCACTCTGAAACACGAAAAAAAAATTCAATCATCAAAAATGACCTAGGTAACCAAGCAAGATTTTAATCTACTAGCGGAAATTATTTTATGAAGACAACAAAAACATATAACAGTACACAGAGGAAGACCTGGCACCTGGGTTGGACCCAACCCCAAGAGCTACAGGATCCTAAGAAGAAGCTCAGAGCTGATGCGAACTGAAACTGATTTCCATTACTCAGAAAATAACCATCTCACAAAAAAGTGTTTTACAGCAGAAGCTCCAAAATGAGCTGAAAGGAAGAGCAGCACTAAAGTGCAAAATACAATGTTCAAAAAGTAAACTGTGAAGGCTGGAAGCCTTTCTACTTATGCACTAGGAGGACCTCCAATAGTCCCCCTTAATTCAAGGGGCTTGGCTGCTCAAAACTGAAAGTACTCAACCACTTCACAAAAGCTGCTTCGCTGCCCTTGGAAATCAATTTCAGTGGGCTGATGAACTCCAAACTGATGGTGGAGAACTTGAGGAAGGGCCATTTAGTGTAGGAGACACCCTTCCTATGAATCCTCAGCCTTGTTCCCTCATATCTGGCTGTCAAATGGCTCATAAATGCTTGACCCTGGTCCAAATGTTGTCCAAAAATCTTCAATAAACACGTATTAGCCTTCATGGTCAAGTGACTATTCTCATTCACCAATTAACATAAATATACTCAAAAGCATGCATAAACTATGAAGAATGGTGGATTTATGGAGAATAATAGGCAAAATGAACCGAATAAGTTACCCATTTTTGGGGCTCATCATCACCCCCCTTCTAAATGGGTTGCTCATCCTCTGAGCAACTAATATAGCTCATCATCTTTGATTACTTTGACTACCTCTCTCACATCCCAGGCCTCCGACGTGATGTCTTCTTCTCGGTCATGAAATCCTTCTTTTATTTCTACTTCCTCCCACTACCTATGTTCCTATTCTTCTTTGACTCCTTCCAACAGTCCTAAAAGCAAGGGCGGACTGAACTTTAGGCCGATCTAGTTGGCCTGCAGATTTTGCATTGACTGTTTATAGAGGGGTACCCTTGCCAAGGCCTCCCTCTTCCTGGTTGGGGAGTGGTATTCTCTTATTTTCAGTCTATGGGGCAGTGTGTTCCACCTCCTTGTGCAGGCATGAATGCGGTTATCCCCCAACAGTCTTTCCATGTCCTCAAAGTGAGCCATGGCTTGAGCTTGTCCTTCAATGTAATCTGGTAAAACCTGAGGGTTGTTGGCCACGTGCTGATGGGCATATATTAAAGCTGATGTATCCTTTGGTTCTGCCCTGATCATGAGTGGTTCACTTAGCTCTCTATTCATAATATTCTGAATCTTTGCTACCCTCTTTTCCTCATGATTTAACCAAGAGGCCATGGCCATAAGTTGCACATCTCCTAATGTAGCATTGGGGTCCCACAGAGTCATGTTCGGAAGGGAAAATATGTGTAAATAGAATTTGGATAACTTGGCCTTATCTTCTGCTGAGTTGTTGTCACACAAAGTCATGAATTGATGGTAATTTTGAAATGGAATGGTGCCCCTTTGGGCCAAGGTGTTAATCTGGAACTGCAACCATTGATATTTAAGATATAAGGCATATGACTTGGCAGGTTGTCTACACTGTAAGGCCTCTACTTCCTAGCTAGCCATGGAGGCCAGTTGGGCTTCCTTCTCTTGTACTTGTTGCTTTATAGACTGTATTTCCTCTGTTGCCTGTGACTCCTTCTCCTGTAGTTGTTTTATTAGTGCCTCGACCTCAGCCTGCAGCGCGTCCACTCTCTTCTATTAATTTGAGGCTTCTTTGCCTACTGGAGGCTTTTCTTATTGCTGTTGTTATCCTAGAATGGAGGGCTTGTCTTCCTTATAATGTCCCTGTAGCCATAGTTGTTTTTTTAGTAGCTCGTTCTCTTCCTGTAGTTTGGCCCTTTGACTGCTTCCCACATGCTTCACCATGACCAATTCTTTCCTTCACTCCTTGAGTTGTTCTTTCAGGTGGCCTATGTCTGCCACACCCTTGGACTTGGCAATCCTCATCCAAGTGTGAGTCCTAATTCTTTCTTCTTCCAGTGCAAAGAAGAGTGGCACCACAAATTTCTAGGGAAATATTTTCTTGGCTTCTAATAGGTTATAGTATGATCCCAAGCTAGGCTAAGGGCTTGGTTCCAATATTTCCTCTATCTTTTCTTCTTCCTGTGATTGTTTGGCCGCCTTTTCCTCCTATTTCTCGATCTCTTTTAGCTTAGCCCAAGTTTCCTGTAGAGATTTCTCAGCTTCTTGTGGAGTTGTCTTTGAGTTCATCATCTTAATTCTCTCTCTCCAGGTGAGGTTTTTTGGCTTCCTCGTTCATAGGTGATGGATATCTTTGAAGGAGACCCTTCTTTTGGTTTAGGTGTTGGGTCACTAATGAAAATTGGCTCCTTTGACTGTGGCTGGGGTCTGCCCACTTTGATCCATGTGCTCCTCCTTACTTTGAAGTACATGGAGGTTTTCCTCTTTCTCTTCCATTTTTGTTTTGGAGGTGTGCTTGAGGCGGCAAGCATAGCTTCTACCTCCCTTGCCAATATTTCAGGTGATTTCTCCTTTTGCTGTTCTTTTTCCATGCTTCCTGTAGAAGTCCCTGTGTCAACTATTTCTGTCTATATTGCGGCCATTTCAAGATGTGTCTTTCCCTTTTTTTTTCTGTGTGTCTGCTTTAGCTGTGACAGCCTTCATTTGGGTTTTTTCTGCCTTCTCTAATCTTGTTTGTATTCTCTTTTCCCTTGGTGTTTGTGCTGTTGTTTCTTCCTGCATTTTAGTCTCAGTAATCTGGCCCTTTCCCCCTTATTCTTTTTGTCCTTTTTTTGCTTGAATGTCCTGTGTTACTTCACCATTGGTTTTCTTACCTTCTTCAGTGTGTTCTCCCTTATCACTACTAGATGAGATGATGTCTTTGGCCATAATTCTAATATCGTCATCCCGGGACTTGTTTTGGAAGATTTCCCAAGATATGGGGACAGTTTAGGCGCAAAGGGCATCTTCCACTAATAGCTTGATGAGCCCATGATGGGCCAACTGATCTGGGATTCCTTCATTCGATTTTGTACCACATTCAATTAGTGACTTAAGAAGAAAATAGGGGATGCTCAGTTTCTTGTCTGGAGGTAAATCAATTCCATGTCGTAGTTCACACGGCAACCTAAAATGATAACCGTAGACAATGCTAAACCTCCCTTCACATGTAATGTACTTCATAATTTGGAAACTGACCTCACTCTAGAGAGGAGGCAAGCTGGTTCTTCTAACCCCGTTTTTGTCTTCTACAGGATGTTCCTCAGGTAGGAAGAATGTTTTCGTGGAAACTTGGCCCAATGACCTCTCTTCTTTGCTCCAAGGGAGACCTAATGGTAGGCCAGTAACACGACTGATGAGCTCAAGCGTAAGTTCTAGGGCCAAACCCCTAAAACTAACTGTGGCCTGTGTCTTTGATTGAGGTCTCAGGGACATTAAAAATTCCTTCGTTATCTCCTCATCATGACCACGAATTTTGTCAAAGAATGAAATCCAATTGACTCTGGTGAAAAGGTCCACCACCTCAGGATGCTTGTGCAGTTTGCTGGGGTCCAAGGGTTCTTTCCTTATGAATCCCCCTGGCATGGTGAGAGTGCTCTTTTTTATGCTTTGATCAGAAAAAGGAATGTTGTTTATGGTCTTCCCCCTGAACTCAAGAAGGGATTTCTGGAGTATCCAATATTAATTAGCAATTATTCCTTGGTTTCCAAGACTGTTGTTGCCCAGAACTCGACTGTCTGTTTATGAAAGGAAGAATTTTGTTTCTACAGACAGAGTACAGAGCTCAATTTTTCTTCTCAATACACACACAGATATACAAACTCAAATTTTTTCATACACAGGCTGGCCACCACAGTTTCATATCTTCTCTACATGACAACTTTAAAAAATAGAAATGTGGAGGAGAATCTTGATGCGGAAACAACTGAGAAACTCAATGCAACACACAGGCAAACTTTTTACTTCCAATTTCTAGGAAAATTTTTCTCTGATTCCCCAATCTGATATCGTTCAATTCACCACCTTTTCAAATCATACCATGCATAGAAGATTTTTCTAGCCTACCTCGTTTGGAGCTCCAAATTCCATGAAGAAAAATCCCAGGTTTCTCTACTCCGGAAAGCTGTGCAGCGTTTCCTGTAGAACCCTTCCTGTAGAAGACATGGAACTTCCTGTAGAAGGTGAATTCTTAACCCGAATGTGATCAAATCCTAGGAAATGGGAGTGGTCATGGAGGAAGTGTCTATGAGGGGTGCTTGTATTCTGTTGTTGACCTTTGTCCTTGTTTTGCACGGCCCTCCTAACCTGCAATGTCTTCCCTGCAACCTCCAATTATTCGACAGAAATTAGGCCTATTTCTTTTTCTTTTTTTTTCTTTTTTTTTTGGTGAGATAGCTGGGGCACCTCCAGGAGGTTTTCACCCTCACTGTCTTCCCCGGGCACCCCTAAGAGGTTTTCACCCAAGGATCTTTTTATTCCTTTCTATTTTTTTCCTTCTTTTTTTTTTGATGATCGAGGTATGGGTGGAGTAGAGACAGGGCCCTGCTCCACTACCAGCACTAATTTATCCAGAGTTTCAATGAACTCCCGCTTGGAAAGGGACTTCCTGTAGATTTTCAATCGATGCCCATTGACAAGCATGGGGATGGCTTCTTCATAAATGGTCCCGATAAGGACAGAACCATTCTCGTTGCGTTTCTCCACTGCATATGGTCCCAGCCACCTTGTCCTCAACTTCCCTTTGAAATCCTTGTATCTTGAGTCATATAACAGCGCCCAATCTCCTCGCTAAAATTGCTTTTCGTTAAGGTGTTGGTCATGCCATATCTTTCTCTAGAGTTGAACTACTTCTGAGTTGAGGAGGGCCTGCATTCTCTGTTCATCTAATCCATTCAACTGTAGTAAACTTTCTTGTTGCGCATGGCTGAGATCCAGGTCTAGCTGAGCTGCCAACCTTAATGTGTTGTATTTGAACTCTATGGACAACAGAACCTTCTTCCCGTAGACCAGCTCATAAGGTTTGAAAGCTGTTGTGGTTTTCCAAGTGGTGTTGTAGGCCCAGGTGGCCTCAACCAAGAGATCTTCCCAATCCTTTCTGCTGCAACTCACCACTTTAGTCAAAATCTCTTCTAAAGCCCTATTAGTAACTTCCACCATCCCATTTGCTTGCAGATGATAAGGGATGGAAGTTCTGTGCTTGATCTTGTTATGAGCAAGTAGGTCTTCAATCAGGTTAGAGGTGAACTAACTTCCTTGATCTGTGACTAATTCTCTTGGGTAGCCAAACTTGTAGAAGATATTCTCCCTTAAAAACTCAACCACTTTTTCTTCTGTCGCTGCCTTGATTGCCTTTGTTTCTGCCCACTTTTTCAGGTAGTATGTGCACACAATGATGTAAGACTTTTTCTTTGAAGGGGGATTGGTAGGACCCACAAAATCCATGCCCCATTTCTCAAATGGCTCGAAAGTCACTTGAGGTTGGAGGGGCATGTCATCCCTCAAAGTCAGTTTCCCCATCCTTTGACATCGGTCACATTGGTTGATGTATCTTCTGACACCTTGATGAAGAGTGGGCCAATAGTAGCTTGCTTGTAGAATTTTGAAGGTAGTCCTTTTTGCTGCAAAGTGGCCTCTGCAGGGTCCATCGTGACAGGTTAGGAGAATTTCAAAAACATCCTCCTTCCTAACACAACACCTCAGGATCTGATCTGGGCCGAGTTTAAATAAGTTTCCCCCAATCCAAGTAAATGGGGCACTTTTCCTCACAATTCTGGTCTTTTCTTTTGAAGATAGGTATGGAGGGAACTGTGATAAGACCAACTGGTTTTCTATATTAGAAAACCATGGAGAGAGTACTGAAAGAGCAAACAGGTGTTCATCTGGCATCTGGTCATCCACTGTCCCTTCTTCACCTGCATGCAAATCTAATCTAGACAGAAAATCAACAACAACATTTTCCTTTCTTAGCTTGTCAACAATGGTTAAATCAAATTGCCGCAGTAAAAGTAACCATCTAATGATATGAGCATTCACCTCAGGTTTTTTCATCAAATACCTTATTGTAGCATGATTAGTGTGTACAAATGTTTGATAACCAGTGATGTAGTGTCTGAACTTGTTTAGGGAATGGACTACAGCTGGGAGCTCTTTCTCGGTCACAGTATAGTTTAATTCTGCCTTGGAGATGTTTTTGCTGACAAAGTATATGGCATATGGTAGCTTCTCTTCAACTTGTCCTAAGGTTGCCCCTATGGCTTTGTTCGAGGCATCAGTGTGGATGTGGAAAGGTAGGGCCCAGTTGGGACCTCTCAGGATTGGGGCAGTTACCAGCTTATATTTCAACTCATCCAGAGCCTCTTGGTAGTTGTTAGTGCATTTAAACTCATCATCTTTCCCCAAAAGAAAAAACAATGGCGAGGCTAGCTTACTAAAATCTTTAATGAATCTTCTATAGTATCCTGCTAAGCCTAGAGAACTCTGAATATCTCTTACCTTTTCAGGAAGTGGAACCTTTTGGATGATAGCAATTTTGTTACGATCCACCTGTAATCCTTGCTGAGAGATTGTATGACCTAGCATGATCCCTTCAGTCATCAGGAATTCACATTTTTCAGGACTGAAGGACAGGTTCATTTCAATACACTTGGTTAAAACTTTTCCCAAGTTAGTCAATGCTTCTTGGAAGTTGGAGCCATAAGGAGTAAAGTCATCCATATAGATTTCTACCGAATCATGAACCAGCTCAACAAATGTGCTCAGTACTGCTCTCTGGAAAGTGGCAAGAGCGTTGCATAGTCAAAAGGGAAGGACCCGGGAGGAAAAGGTACCCCATGGACAAGTGAAAGTGGTCTTATCTTGGTCTCATGGGCTGATTTGGATCTGATTATACCCGCTGAACCCATCTAGGAAAGAAAAGAACTTCTTCCCTGCCAGCCCATCTAGCACTTGATCTATGAAAGGCAAAGGGAAATGGTCCTTCTTGGTAGCTTTGTTAAGTTCTCGATAATCTACATAGATTCTCCACTTCCCATTTTTCTTGGGCACAAGCACTAGAGGAGAAACCCATTCGCTGTCCGAGATGGGGTAGATGAATCCTACATCCAACAACTTTTGCAATTCTTCTTTAACAATGTCGTTAAGGGCTAGATTCATTCTCCTCTAAGGCTGCCTAACTAGTTACAATCCTCTTTAATGTAAATGTGATGGGTACAGACCAACGGATGAAATCCTTTCATCTCCTTATAGCTCCAAGCGAAAGCATCCAAATGGCGGTTCAATAAGCTACACAGCTCCTCCTCCTGAGAGGGAGATAAGGATGAGCTGATATTCAAGGTTCTTTCAGGGCCAAATTCCATATTCTTAACTCTAGGAGAGGTCAGATCAACCACACAGAGGTCCACTAAAGTGCTGGCTTGGGTACCTTCCACCAACTCCTCTAATGGTAGCACACGGGGAGGCAGATTTTGAATCAAATTCTCAATTAGCTCATGCTCGGTTTGAGGACCTCCCTCGGTGGCTTCCATTGTGCACACTAGTGCATAGGAGACTTCATCCTCATCTTCCTCCTCCAACTAGAGAGGTAAGTCATGTTCTAGCAGAGGTTAGGCAAGAGGATATAGGACTAGCTGTTTGGACATAGGCCCATTCTTGATGGTCATGCTCCTAGCTCGACAACTGATCTAAGCATCCACATTAGCTAACCAAGGCCTTCCCAAAATGAGGGGGTATCCAGTGAGTTTTTCCTTAGCCTGAAGGACCACAAAGTCCACAGGGTAATCCCAAGAATCAACAGAGACCAGGACATCCTCCACAATCCCATTGGGAGTCACGGTGGAGCGGTCTGCTAACTGCAGTACTGTTGAGGTCTTTCTTAAGGAACTCTGAAGGTTGAGTTTGAGCATAGTGTCCCTGGTCATCACATTAATGGTAGCCCCTAGAGTGATCAGGGTGTGGGGGATTATGGTGCCACTGATGTGGACATCAACTACAGGACTCCCAGGATCCAAATATTTTGGACAGATTATTTGTCCCAACATCAGATTGGATAGCTTTCCTATGACATTGATAGTCGGGGAATCTCTCTTGTGCCTGCCTGGGTGCCTCAAACACTTCTCCTTGATCAATTTGTTGTAGATTGGTACATCTTTTATGGCCTAGAGAAGTGGGATTTTCACACACAACTGTTTAAGTTCTCCCAGAAATTCGGTCTCCTTTGGGTTTGGTTGTGTGGCTACTGTTAGTCTCTCACGAAAGGGTGGAATGGCTTTGGGTTCACTTTCCTATTTCCCTTCCTCATCCTCTAGGGGAGGAGGTTGGCGATCTGGAAGGACCTTTCTAGATCAAAGGTTGATCTCCTGAATCTCCACAGCATAGGTAGGGCATGTCATCTCTCCAGTGTATACCTGTTGGGCCTGTCTGTTGTTGGGGTTCGGGTTCAGTTGAGCAGGAATGTAGGGTTGTCTTGGAGGAGCAGAAGGTAATGGTTATGGTTGAGTAAGCGGTGGAGGCAAAATAGTAGGAGGAGAGTTGTATTGGGGCCTCCACCGCGGTTGAGGTGCATTCCACTGAGGTTGTGTTTGAACATGAGAGTGAAACGAATGAGCAGCAGGTTGAGTATGGTATTGAGATGGATAAGACCAAGGAGGAGGTGCGGACCAGGAAGGATGAGTAGGGGGGGGCCCAAGAAGGCATGTGGGTGGATTGGTTGGGGTTGTAATAAGTTTGGGATGTCCCTTGCATCTCGTGCTGGTAAAGTCTACATCCATGCGGCCTCCTTTGCTTGAGGAAGTAGAGTGGTTCAGTGGCTCCTTTAGCCCCTTGGTACATGGCTTTAATTCTGGGTAAGGTTGGGCACTGGTATTTGGGGTGGTCTTCCTCACAAATGAAACATACCTCCACTAAGTGTAATGGACATTCATTCTTAGGATGCTTCCTTGTACATCTGGGACAAAAGATGGCCAAAGCCTTCTTAGCTTCCTCTTTCTTCTGTTGGATTCAGAAAGTATCCAGTTCCATGGCAATGGTCTATCTAATCTCACTTTTGAGGTCTTCCATTTGATTTGCAATCTCATGCTTGGAGAAGGTGTCACTAGCTCAAAGTGGATTCCCCCCACCTCTTTTCTGGGCTACCCTAGAGTGGTTTCTAAACACAATCTTTATGTCCTCATAAGGTAGTTGGTAGATGTCTCCTCCAGCTAGCAAATGGAGGGTATCTAGAAGGTCTTCACGGACTCCTCGGAGCAGAACCAGCTTTAGAGATTCGGGGTCAAGTGTGCACCTAGCCCTTTTATAACTAAGTTGGAACCTTTCTCCATAGTCTTCTAAGGACTCATCACTTCCCATGGTCATCCGAAATATATCTCCCTTTGTTTCCTTTGACCTAAAATAGTCGCGATATTTGTTGTTAAAGGCTTACTGCATCTGAGCCCAAGTTGTGATACTATTTCCAGGTAACCCCATGAACCAGCATAGTGCTACATCCTTGAGGGTAGAGGGAAAGAGTTTCAACTTTTGCTCATCTTCTGCATAGTCATAAGTTCGACAAAGGACAACAAACTCAAACAGGAAGGTATCAGGGTCTTCAGTGGTCAATCCATGGAAGTGAGGTAAGGTTAAGGGACTTATGTTTTTCATTTTCATGTCCCCATTGGTCTCTTGGATGGGAAAGGTACCCTCTATTCTCTCCTCATCTCCTGTACCGTTTCTGTGTTCAGCCATGGTCTCAAGAGGAATTTTTTCTTGCTATTCTTCTGTTATAGGATCTTTTTATATCTTTGGAGGTTCACCTATAGGTTATTCTAGATCACTGCCACCGAAGAAGAGAGAAGGGTGACTCAGTGATGAGGTGGGGGTATTGGGTAAGAATTTCCCTGTATTGTCTCTGTTCCTATGAGGCATGAAATGGAATATTTTTTGTGGAGTTTTGGTGTTTTTTCTGCTTGTGCCTACGAAACTGAAAGAGATTGAGCTGCAACTAACTAAAATCTATCTTGCTGAAACGAAAGCAAGAAATGACTAATCTATGTTGATGAAATGGAATTGCAGAAATGAAATGCTAAGCTACACTTGCAGAATTGAAATTGCGGAATTGAAATGCTAATCTATGCTTGGAGAATTGAAATTGCGGAATTGAAATGCTAATCTATGAAGGCAAGAAATACCTAATCTATGCTTGCTGAAATGAAATGAAAGAAGGAAATGTCTAATCTACTTTTGTGGAAATGAAATTGCAGGATGGAAATGAAACAACTACTCTACGCTTGCTGAAATAAACTACTTAACAGAAGATTGAAGCAGAAAATACAAGAAAAGCAGCAACCACAAATACTCGGATGCTTCCCCGACAACGACGCCAAAAACATGGTGGGCTCCAGTATTGCAACAATAATGCTGCAACTCCTGGGACTCCCTTCTTTACTTTTATCAACCCGGTAGTTCGTAACAAACTTGGAAGCGACGGTGCTATATGCACAAGTATTAGCTCTTGCCGCAGGCTGTCACTGGATCAGTTGGCACAAGTCTACTAGGAGCTTAAGCCCAATTCTATGAGCTCTTAGAAGAAGCTTTTAATTGTGATGGATGAAAGTAACTCAAAGGAAGCTAATCTACTTGCAGAAAGAGCTGAAAGCTGAAAGGAAATGTAAACCCTAGCAAACCCTAGATTTACTAACTACCCCGACTGGTGCAAAAAAAGAGGATGAAACTACAAAAATGGATGCCATTGACTCTTGGGGAGGTAAAGTGCATGTTTCTAAGCTACTTCTGAAGTGAAATATGAAAAAGAACATCTTTTTGTATTTTTGAGTGATTTTGTAAAAATCATATGTGCATGTGCTTTAACTGTTTTTAATTGTGCAGAGGTTGATTGGCGAAAGGAAGTGGGGTAGGTGCTTGCAGGAGGTTGGGAAGGTAAGAAGAGGGCCTAAGGGGTCCCTAACACCCTTCCAGAGAGTTTCACAGTGTTCAGGCCTTGAAAAACCGCTCACGTGATCTTCTATAGGAAGTCTGCAGGGGTTCTACAGGATGTTCTACAGGATGTTCCGAAAGGGGATTTTGAAGGTTTGATGGTGGAAGAAAGGTGGAAAAGTGGAGATGGAGGTTGGATGAGGATTTGGAGGGGTCTAGGACCTAGCAAATGAAGCTGAGAAGTGATGAGGATGGTTGGATTTGTTCAAGGATGGATAGAGCAATGTTGCACAAAAATATGGAAACTAGGTCAAAGTGAGAAAATGTGGCAAATGAAGGGCAAGAATCTGAGTTAGGGGATGGAGCAGGTTCCACTAATGGAGGAATGGTAGGCAGGGAGGTATCGCAGGTGTTCTGCACACTATTTCTTGAAACTGACTAAACAAAGACCATGTAAACCAAATACCTAGCTATTATAACCTACTTTGACCTAGGAACCAGCAACAATGATGAACAAAAATTCATTGGTAGAAAATAAAGTAAAAGAACTATTAAAACCAAGCAGGAATGGATCTAAACATGTAATCTTATTTGGTATCAACTTTTGCAACTGAGAAACTAACACTAGCAATTGCATGAAGAAGCAAAAATAGTGTTTTTGTGGCAGAAAGGACACCTTGGTCTTAGCTCATGGTCCTGAGGAGGAGAGGTGAGATCCAGGGTTGCTTGATGGACTTTTTTGAAGATCTTTTCTATTACCAACCTACCAAATCACTCTGAAACACAAAAAGCTTTTTCAATCATCAGAAATGACCTACGTAACTGTCTAGTCAATTTAATGTCTTAAATTGCTCTACATAAATTATCAATCCGGGTATCGTAAACTGATGAAGTGTGGTGCACCATATGTGCTTAGTTAACCTTTCTCTTACTTCGTTGTTTTATAGTTTATGTTATTTTTGGGGTTTTGTTCTTGTTTCTTTTCTAAAGTGTTTAATGCAACTAGTTCAATCGAAATAAAATGCAATAATCAAATAATGAGAGAATGACTATGAGACCCAGTATCCTTCCTGCTTCAGCAAAAGGACAAGATGATTCTATCACGTCATTAGTTCATTAAAAGGCTATGTGCATCACTAATCTATAATCAACTTGAAAGAAATTTATGTACAGCTAATATACATGGTGAAATAAAATGCAAAAATAAAATGACAACTATACAAGGCAGGGGCCCCCTACCACATATGAAATCAAATGCTTAAAGGAAAATAAAGACATCAAATAAAGGACTAATGACATCGGCCCGATATCTCTGCTGCTAATTTAAAATGAAAATTAAATGTGAAATCTAAGTGACACTACATAAAGGAGACAAATCACACTACTGTAACCTTTTCTTAACCTTTTTGCCTTTCAGCTAGATTTATCATGTGAGAACAGTTATGAACAAGTCAGCAATGTGAGTCTTAAAGCAAACTAAACCAAGCTGTACTAAGTGATATTTTGGCTCCAATAAAGTTATTTGATTATGGAAAAAGAACCATCAATAGATGAACAACTTGATATCTAAGAGCAAAAGTAAAGTGCAAGTTAAAGAAATGATACTAATGAAAATCAAACTACAGAAAAATAAAGGTCAGCAACATAGACAAGATGATCACACATGCCACTAGTCATGAAATCAAAGCAAAATTAAACACACTTGCATGAGTTAAAATTGCATGAATGAAAAATCTAATCTACCTTACATTCTACAAAGCAATATTTACAAAATGAAATCTACTCTACCTTACATCCTAATATGCTCCATGACATCTACTTCACATCTCCTTCCATGTTGAGAACATCAAAGCTTTATTCAATTTCTTCAAAAGTACAAAGTACAACAAAGTCCTCCAAAGCTTTCAAAAGCCATCAAGGAAGAACTACAAACTTGACAACTAGAAACTAAAATGACTAAAAAGGACTAAAAAGACTAACTAATGAAGGAGAGAGATCTCCTATTTATACAAAAAGATGAGAGCCATCTCATTAATGATAGTCCATGAATTTGTCCCTCTACCTCTAGAGTCCTAATCAAAATAGCAACTGATAAGACACATGTCTTTTTAGAGTTACAATATAATTAGGAGATGTGACACATATCCTCATGATCCCATGATTCTTTCCACTCAAATTCGAATTTGGCCTTGGGGTGCCACATAAGGGTCTTCTAGAAGTCTCCTTTCAACCTACACATGTCAACAACCTCAACCCATTTGTTAGGTATAAGCATATGCACATTATTTTCTAATTTTTAACCACAAATTCACTTAAAAGGCTTAGAAATAATAAATATTGGAAAAACATAAAGGTGGCCCAATGATAATAAAAGTGAGATGAATGTGGTGACATAGTAGTGAAATGGAGGTGAAATGGAGGTGATATATAATGGACATAATAGTGAAAGTGTAATGGAAATGAATGACATTTTCAAGACTCAACATACCCCCCAACTGAAGCTATTGCATGTCCTCATGCAATGTATATATTACATTAACTCTTTTGATCCTTGAGTTTTGGCTTAACTTTGCATGATATCATTTGATAACTTCATATTTCTGCAAAGCGTTTCACTTGAATTGCAACATGGTTGGTTCTTGTGTTACAACCATTTTTTTTTGTTGTTGCCTTCTATTTTGATCTTTGAACTTTGCATAATGATATTTTGATTATTGTTGCAAAGTATATCTTTATTGGATTTCATGATGGTTGGTTCTTGTGTGACAACCATGATTTTGTTTGTATCCAATTTATCCTTTAAGAACTTTTTCAAAAGCCATTGTATGCTCATAATAGCAATGTAATAATTAATATATGTTGGAAGTATGTGAGATCCTGAATATGATATGGACATGGCAAGATATGAATATGAATGTATTACCCCCCCCAACTGATGGTATTGGCAATTTTATGAAATGAGGAAGAGAAATGTTTTTCCAGCAATTATCATTCTAGCTTTTTATGGAATTCTATGGTCAAAAGTTAGAAAATTCCGTACCTTCACTTACCCATTGGAATGGATGAGTTGTATGTGTAGTGGCTGAAAATTTCTGATCATATTCTTCTTCAAGTGGCTGAAAAGAGGAGTCATGGATAGAGAGATAAGATGAATTTTTATTGCTTCTACTAAAACTTGTTGAATCTGCTCCAAAATGCTGAAAATAATAGTCTTCATGTCTTCAAAACTCATTGGCACAATTCCTACTATGTGAAAAGATGTTCTGATGTCGAACATAGTAGGAAATTGTTGGCTTAGTGGCCATTAATGGATGCCACTAGTCAACACGAGAACTCGCACCATTGATGACAATGAGAGTCAAGATGCCCAAACACATCTTGCTAGGTACGAATGAATTTGCTGATGTCGAGTCACCTAGAAGATCTAACGAACAAGGGACATTAATGTATTCCCATTGTTTGTCAGCATGAGGACTTGCCATTAAGGCATGCAAGCCTCAAGGTGTTTTTACAAAGAAATTAGACTCAAAGGACTATGGACTCAATAATTTGCATTGAAGCAGGGCTTATTTGCAGAATGAAAATAACAAGAAATGGAAGATGAAAATGGAAGATGGCAATGGAGAGTAGAAATGGAAATGGGCAATAAGCATATGAATGTGCCTCTTGCTTTTATTTGTGGGTTATGAATGGACAAAAAGAGATGGAAAGTGTATGTGAATGTAAATGGAAAATATGGAGTGGAATGAGGTGAATGGTTTATTATGAAGTATGGATGTGATGATGGAGACAATAGTATCTGAAAGTTTTTCAAGTGTTTGGATCTGATTTTGCATCAACATATTTCCTCTTTGTTGATGATCATCTTCTTATGAAACAAATTGGTCTCTTAGAGAGACACCATTATCTTGTAGTCATTTGTCCTTCCTCCTGAAACCTGCAAAAAAAATTAATACTTCTTCTGCAATGGAATGTAAGATTATCAAAGGAGAGAGGTGATCAATCTCTCTAGTTATGATATTTACACACAAAACTAAGAATTTGTATTAATGAAACAAGTTCTCAAAGGAAAAATCAAAAGAATTTATACCTGCTTTAAAATTGGTGCCCAAGTTGAATGTTGCTTCTTTTCAGCAATTTATTTCATTATTTGCCATTTCAAACTCTAATGATGGATTTCTCATTGTGTAGATCTTGTTGAGATCTTTCCAATGGTAATGAAATCATCAAAATCTGATTTTGTATGAAAAAGTTAGGCTGATTTGAACAATGAGGTTTTTTTCTGGCTGTGGAATTGGAGAACAGCTGCGGAATTGGACTTTAGCTGCGGAATGTGCACAGTTCTGTAGCTAAAAAAATCTTGGATACAAAGTTAGCCATTCATTTTTCATCATCAATTCAAAATTAATCAATACCTTCAGAAAAGTGAGAAAATAACTTGTTCAATTCATTGATTCAAAATTATTATTTTTTCTTGACATGCAGTGACTCAGTGTGGCGACTTAGTGATAACACACAATTTGACTTCCCTTTGACCGGGGTCTTTTTCATCAAATTTGATCGAATGAATAGGACACCATCCATGTACTGACATTCCCCCAGCTACCCATGTGACTTGTTTTGCTTGATGACACCTGCAACCTAGAGTTTAACAAAACAACTGCGGAAAGTTTGGGTTGGCTGCGGAAAGTGCAGTTTGATCATCAAATTTTTTTATTTTTATTTTTTATTGTCTGCAGAGCAAAATAGTTTTATTGATGAAAAAAAACAGTCTATAACCATTATCATGACTATTTGACCCTTTCATAGACTTAAGCCCTTCCGGTTCTGCCTTTAGTTCAGTTTGACCATATTTGCGTCCTTGTTGACCACGGGTTTTGATGACCGGTTTGGATGAGCTAGAAGGACACACACCATGTCCTTGATCCCACAAACTTTCCCATGTGGCTCTTCTACCCGGAGGACACCTGGAACATAACATTTAAGAAAACAGCTGCGGAATCCGGGATTGGCTGCGGAAACTAGTGCGAGCTGCGGAAACGTGTGCGAGCTGCGGAAATAGTTTTCAGCTGCAGAAACGCTGTGTGACATTAATAGTTTATAGCATCATCCAAAAGAAAGTTAAGGTGTAAATGAACTGATCTTCCATATGATAGCCTTTTCCATTCTCGTTGCCTATATCAGTTCATACACCTATGTTGTAAGGTCCATGATCACACTAACAATATCTCCACTAGCAGCTTTTTAGAGGTTAACTGCCTTAACTCTCGATACTCCAGCTTGGGTCATTACCAGTTTAATGTCTTTGGGCTCCACTCCAGTGTCATCTACTTCCTCATCTTCCTCCTGTGCAGCTGTAGATGTTCTTCTTTTTTTTAGCATTACATGACTCATATCAGGCGCCTTGAACTTCTCAGCTACTTTTGTCTGCAACTGAACTCAAGTCCTCAATCTTAGCTTCGTCAAACACTATGTAGGTATCTGATGCAGGACATATGAATGCATTAGGCTTTGAGATAACAAAGAGAATCTAAAGTTGAAACTCCTGCTACGTAGGTCACTTGGTTCACGCCACGTCTATCAATCGGTTGTGAAGAGCCGTATCCAACCAGATCACGTAATGGAGAGCCGTGTTGGATTGAAACTGTTGTTTAACGGGTTTTAATGAATTGCAATGGGTGGCATATGGGCAGAGGACGTGGTAGTGGATTTTTCATTGTGACATGAATTTCCTATATGGGAAGATGACCGCATCATTCTCTGCTCTCTCAAAGGCAGCAACAGCAGAGTATATCCATGCAGCACTCGCAGGTTTTGTAACAGCAAAAGCAACAGCACATGGTGAAGAGGTAGGCATACAAACAGCCTTTCTCCTCATGGCGCTTTTCAACATGTTCATAGTAAGTCATTCCCTGAGTACTTGGTGGAGCATACATTTTCACCCCTAAATCACAATAAACGCAGAATGCAATAAAGAAATTGACACAAGTGGTGTATGCTGATCTGGAGTTTTAGGATGAGTAATCTAAAATGCGAGGGAATCTCTGAGTTCTTCAAACATGATTTTCTCCAACATTTAACCGACAACGACTTCATGGGATTTAATGGCAGAGAGTCGTGTTCAATTGGAACACGTCTCTAAACAGGTTTGAATTGGATAAGAGGGAAGGCGTATAAAGGCGTGTAATTGGTTTTATATGCCAGCATGTAATTGATCCCAATTAGAATTCCTTCCCTTAGGCACGCGGAGTTAATCAATTAATCAAACTATCAATTAATCAATTCAAATCCAGTTTTTTTTTCACGCGGCGGCAAAAAAGAGGCTCCAAAGAACCGAAGATGTCTCCCAACCTGCCACAGATTTCTTCAAACGGTTTCTGGGTTATCTAACTAGCCCAACTGGAAAAAAAACCCATGTTTTAGTTTTTCAAAATTCGTCTCCATTTGGTCAAATCGAATGTTTGAAGTGTGACGTTTTTTTTGTGTTTACGTTTTTCTGAATTAATTGTTCTTACTGCTCTGCCTTTTATGAATTTGCATTCGGCCTGTATGGAGTCACAGAAGGAGGGTTAGGATCCTGATTAGCAGCAGTAGCCTGCTGGGTATTCTTTGAAGATGGAGTAAATCTGGATCCTATGTCTCCAACCCAAGTTCTACCATCTCCATCCTTTGCCTTCCCGGAATACCCACAGCTCAAAAGAATATCCTCTGGGCGTTGTGCAGCAACATAGGTAAAAATTTTGATGTCCAAAAGGGAGATATTTTCACAGGGGAATCCACCTACAGTTTTCCAGTATCGGGTGGTGCTCAAGCCCTTACCCAAGCATACATCATTAAGGAGTTTTC
This sequence comes from Pinus tabuliformis, assembly GCA_031772625.1. Taxonomy (NCBI): domain Eukaryota; kingdom Viridiplantae; phylum Streptophyta; class Pinopsida; order Pinales; family Pinaceae; genus Pinus; species Pinus tabuliformis. Next base: position 83,701,519 of record CM062811.1, on the reverse strand, counting down.
CTTCACTAATTCTCCAGGTCTGCTTAACATCACCTTTGTTCCAGAGAAGGGAAACAAATCTTATGCATTTGTGAATGGGATTGAGATTGTATCTATTACTGACCTGTTCAACATGACGCAGCCAATGCTTGCTGGATTGAATGTACCATACAATATTGACTCGAGCATCACATTGGAGACCATGATTAGATTGAATGTAGGAGGACAATCTCTTTCACCAGTTGAAGATTCAGATTTCAGCAGAACTTGCTATGATGATACACCATGGCAGAGACAAATGAAGTCCCTGAACAACATGGAAAGGGTGAAAGCATGGATTGTGAAGAGTCTCGGGAGGTAATAGGTACAGGAGCGGGGGAAAATACTCATGTTGAAGAAGGCATTGTGAAGGTGCGAGATGAGAATGAGAAGCTGAAGAAGATGGTGGTAGTTTCACACTGTTGACCCTTATCAGAGATCTATGTGGGAGACAAGAAATTCCAATCCAACCATAGGAAAGACACACCAATAAAGAACACACTATTTGAAGAGTCACGAAGCCACAACGAAAACTAGGAATGGAGATAGCCATAGATTGTTTTTCTTCTTTTTTTTCTTGAATCAATTGAAGTGATGAAGTTTATTTTGTCTCCTATTTTTTCTTAACAATTCTTTTTCTGATCCTCCAGATCACACAAAGTGCAGGAGGAGAGCATACTCAAGAATTATTATTTTTTTTTACTTAACAATCATTTTTCTGATCCTCTAGATCACACAAAGTGCAAGAGGAGAGCATACTCAAGAATTATTAACCTTTTTTTCAGATGTAAGAAATAAGGTCTCCTAATTACACTTCTCCAGCAACGGCGCCAAAATGTCTAGTCAATTTAATGTCTTAAATTTCTCTACATAAATTATCAATCCGGGTATCGTAAACTGATGAAGTGTGGTGCACTATATGTGCTTAGTTAACCTTTCTCTTACTTCGTTGTTTTATAGTTTATGTTGTTTTTGGGGTTTTGTTCTTGTTGGTTTTCTAAAGTGTTTAATGCAAATGGAAATCCTATTCTAAGGTCTTAAGAATAATTTTAAAGGACAAGTATGGATAAATATTTCAAGACAAGGCCTATGTCTTTAATGGTAACTTCCAAAACTTAGCACTTCAAAAGAACTTAAAACATGTTATTGATGGAGTTAGTATTTAAACAAAAGTGTAGATATACAACTAGTTCAATGCAATAATCAAATAGTGAGAAAATGACTATGAGTCCTAGTATCCTTGTTGTTTCAGCAAAAGGACAAGATGATTCTATCATGTCATTAGTTCATTAAAAGGCTATGTGCATCACTAATTTACAATCAACTTGAAAGAAATTTATGTACAGCTAATATACATGAGAAAAATGTAAAACAACAGTAATCAAAAAGCTTTGTTATGTACAGCTAATATACATGGTGAAATAAAATGCAAAATTAAATGACAACTATACAAGGCAGGGGCCCCCTACTACCTATGAAATCAAATGCTTAAAGAAAAATAAAGACATCAAATAAAGGACTAGTGACATTGGCCCAGTATCTCTGCTGCTGATTTAAAATGAAAATGAAATGTGAAATCTAAGTGACACTACATAAAGGAGACAAATCACACTACTTTAACATTTTCTTAACCTTTTTGCCTTTCAGCTAGATTTATCATGTGAGAACAGTTATGAACAAGTCAGCAATGTGAGTCTTAAAGCAAACTAAACCAAGTTGTACTAAGTGATATTTTGGCTCCAATAAAGTTATTTGATTATGGAAAAAGAACCATCAATAGATGAACAACTTGATATCTAAGAGCAAAAGTAAAGTGCAAGTTAAAGAAAAGCTACTAATGAAAATCAAACTACAGAAAAATAAAGGTCAGCAACATAGACAAGATGATCACACATGCCACTAGTCATGAAATCAAAGCAAAATTAAACACACTTGCATGAATTAAAATTGCATGAATGAAAAATCTAATCTACCTTACATTCTACAAAGCAATATTTACAAAATGAAATCTACTCTACCTTACATCCTAATATGCTCCATGACATCTACTTCACATCTCCTTCCATGTTGAGAACATCAAAGCTTTATTCAATTTCTTCAAAAGTACAAAGTACAACAAAGTCCTCCAAAGCTTTCAAAAGCCATCAAGGAAGAACTACAAACTTGAGAACTAGAAACTAAAAAGACTAACTAATGAAGGAGAGAGATCTCCTATTTATACAAAAAGATGAGAGCCATCTCATTAATGATAGTCCATGAATTTCGCCCTCTACCTCTAGAGTCCTAATCAAAATAGGAACTGATAAGACACATGTCTTTTTAGAGTTACAATACAATAAGGAAATGTGACACATATCCTCATGATCCCATGATTCTTTCCACTCAAATTCGAATTTGGCCTTGGGGTGCCACATAAGGGTCTTCTAGAAGTCTCCTTTCAACCTACACATGTCAACAACCTCAACCCATTTGTTAGGTATAAGCATATGCACATTATTTTCTAATGTTTAACCACAAATTCACTTAAAAGGCTTAGAAATAATAAAGATTGGAAAAACATAAAGGTGGCCCAATGATAATGAAAGTGGGATGAATGTAGTGACATAGTAGTGAAATGGAGGTGAAATGGAGGTGACATAATGGACATAATAGTGAAAGTATAATGCAAATGAATGACATTTTCAAGACTCAAAATACCCCCCAACTGAAGTTATTGCATGTCCTCATGCAATATATATTACATTAACTCTTTTGATCCTTGAGCTTTGGCTTAACTTTGCATGATATCATTTGATAACTTCATATTTCTGCAAAGTGTTTCACTTGAATTGCAACATGGTTGGTTCTTGTGTTACAACCATTTTTTTTTTCTATTTTGATCTTTGATCTTTGCATAATGATATTTTGATTATTGTTGCAAAGTATATCTTTATTGGATTGCATGATGGTTGGTTCTTGTGTGACAACCATGATTTTGTTTGTATCCAATTTATCCTTTAAGAACTTTTTCAAAAGCCATTGTATGCTCATAATAGCAATGTAATAATTAATATATGTTGGAAGTATGTGAGCTCCTGAATATGATATGGACATGGCAAGATATGAATATGAATGTATTTCCCCCCCAACTGATGGTATTGGCAATTTTATGAAATGAGGAAGAGAAATGTTTTTCCAACAATTATCATTCTAGCTTTTTATGGAATTCTATGGTCAAAAGTTAGAAAATGCCGTACCTTCACTTACCCTTTGGAATGGATGAGTTGTATGTGTAGTGGCTGAAAATTTCTGATCATATTCTTCTTCAAGTGGCTGAACAAGAGGAGTCATGGATAGAGAGATAAGATGACTTTTATTGCTTCTACTAAAACTTGCTGAATCTGCTCCAAAATGCTGAAAATAATAGTCTTCATGTCTTCAAAACTCATTGGCACAATTCCTACTATGTGAAAAGATGTTCTGATGTCGAACATAGTAGGAAATTGTTGGCTTAGTGGCCATTAATGGGTTAGATCCCCGGCAACGGCGCCAAAATGTTTAGTCAATTTAATGTCTTAAATTGCTCTACATAAATTATCAATCCGGGTATCATAAATTGATGAAGTGTGGTGCACCATATGTGCTTAGTTAACCTTTCTCTTACTTCGTTGTTTTATAGTTTATGTTGTTTTTGGGGTTTTGTTCTTGTTGCTTTTCTAAAGTGTTTAATGCAACTAGTTCAATCAAAATAAAATGCAATAATCAAATAATGAGAGAATGACTATGAGACCCAGTATCCTTGCTGCTTTAGCAAAAGGACAAGATGATTCTATCACGTCATTAGTTCATTAAAAGGCTATGTGTATCACTAATCTATAATCAACTTGAAAGCAATTTATGTACAGCTAATATACATGGTGAAATAAAATGCAAAAATAAAATGACAACTATACAAGGCAGGGGCCCCCTACCACCTATGAAATCAAATGCTTAAAGGAAAATAAAGACATCAAATAAAGGACTAATGACATCGACCCAGTATCTCTGCTGTTGATTTAAAATGAAAATGAAATCTAAGTGACACTACATAAAGGAGACAAATCACACTACTTTAACCTTTTCTTAACCTTTTTGCCTTTCAGCTAGATTTATCATGTGAGAACAGTTATGAACAAGTCAGCAATGTGAGTCTTAAAACAAACTAAACCAAGCTGTACTAAGTGATATTTTGGCTCCAATAAAGTTATTTGATTATGGAAAAAGAACCATCAATAGATGAACAACTTTATATCTAAGAGCAGAAAGTAAAGTGCAAGTTAAAGAAATGATACTAATGAAAATCAAACTACCGAAAAATAAAGGTCAGCAACATAGACAAGATGATCACACATGCCACTAGTCATGAAATCAAAGCAAAATTAAACACACTTGCATGAATTAAAATTGCATGAATGAAAAATCTAATCTACCTTATATTATACAAAGCAATATTTACAAAATGGAATCTACTCTACCTTACATCCTAATATGCTCCATGACATCTATTTCACATCTCCTTCCATGTTGAGAACATCAAAGCTTTATTCAATTTCTTCAAAAGTACAAAGTACAAAAGCTTTCAAAAGCCATCAAGGAAGAACTACAAACTTGAGAACTAGAAACTAAAAGACTAAAAGGGACTAAAAAGACTAACTAATGAAGGAGAGAGATCTCCTATTTATACAAAAAGATGAGAGTCATCTCATTAATGATAGTCCATGAATCTCTCCCTCTACCTCTAGAGTCCTTATCAAAATAGGAACTGATAAGACACATGTCTTCTTAGAGTTACAATACAATTAGGAGATGTGACACATATCCTCATGATCCCATGATTCTTTCCATTCAAATTCGAATTTGGCCTTGGGGTGCCACATAAGGGTCTTCTAGAAGTCTCCTTTCAACCTACACATGTCAACAACCTCAACCCATTTGTTAGGTATAAGCATATGCACATTATTTTCTAATTTTTAACCACAAATTCACTTAAAAAGTTTAGAAATAATAAATATTGGAAAAACATAAAGGTGGCCCAATGATAATGAAAGTGAGATGAATGTGGTGACATAGTAGTGAAATGGAGGTGAAATGGAGGTGATATAATGGACATAATAGTGAAAGTGTAATGGAAATTAATGACATTTTCAAGACTCAACATCCCCGGAAACGGCGCCAAAATGTCTAGTAAATTTAATGTCTTAAATTGCTCTACATAAATTATCAATCCGGGTATTGTAAACTGATGAAGTGTGGTGCACCATATGTACTTAGTTAACCTTTCTCTTACTTCGTTGTTTTATAGTTTATGTTGTTTTTGGGGTTTTATTCTTGTTGGTTTTCTAAGGTGTTTAATGCAACTAGTTCAATCGAAATAAAATGCAATAATCAAATAATGAGAGAATGACTATGAGACCCAGTATCCTTGCTGCTTCAGCAAAAGGACAAGATGATTGTATCACGTCATTAGTTCATTAAAAGGCTATGTGCATCACTAATCTATAATCAACTTGAAAGCAATTTATGTACAACTAATATACATGGTGAAATAAAATGCAAAAATAAAATGACAACTATACAAGGCAGGGGCCCCCTACCACCTATGAAATCAAATGCTTAAAGGAAAATAAAGACATCAAATAAAGGACTAATGACATCGGCCTAGTATCTCTCCTACTGATTTAAAATGAAAATGAAATGTGAAATCTAAGTGACACTACATAAAGGAGACAAATCACACTACTGTAACCTTTTCTTAACCTTTTTGCCTTTCAGCTAGATTTATCATGTGAGAACAGTTATGAACAAGTCAGCAATGTGAGTCTTAAAGCAAACTAAACCAAGCTGTACTAAGTGATATTTTGGCTCCAATAAAGTTATTTGATTATGGAAAAATACATCAATAGATGAACAACTTGATATCTAAGAGCAAAAGTAAAGTGAAAGTTAAAGAAATGATACTAATGAAAATCAAACTACAGAAAAATAAAGGTCAGCAACATAGACAAGATAATCACACATGCCACTAGTGATGAAATCAAAGCAAAATTAAACACACTTGCATGAATTAAAATTGAATGAATGAAAAATCTAATCTACCTTACATTCTACAAAGCAATATTTACAAAATGAAATCTACTCTACCTTACATCCTAAAATGCTCCATGACATCTACTTCACATCTCCTTCCATGTTGAGAACATCAAAGCTTTATTCAATTTCTTCAAAAGTACAAAGTACAACAAAGTCCTCCAAAGCTTTCAAAAGCCATCAGGGAAGAACTACAAACTTGAGAACTAGAAACTAAAAGGACTAAAAAGGACTAAAAAGACTAACTAATGAAGGAGAGAGATCTCCTATTTATACAAAAATATGAGAGCCATCTCATTAATGATAGTCCATGAATTTCTCCCTCTACCTCTAGAGTCCTAATCAAAATAGGAACTGATAAGACACATGTCTTTTTAGAGTTACAATACAATTAGGAGATGTGACACATATCCTCATGATCCCATGATTCTTTCCACTCAAATTCGAATTTGGCCTTGGGGTGCCACATAAGGGTCTTCTAGAAGTCTCCTTTCAACCTACACATGTCAACAACCTCAACCCATTTGTTAGGTATAAGCATATGCACATTATTTACTAATTTTTAACCACAAATTCACTTAAAAGTCTTAGAAATAATAAATATTGGAAAAAAATAAAGGTGGCCCAATGATAATGAAAGTGAGATGAATGTGGTGACATAGTAGTGAAATGGAGGTGAAATGGAGGTGATATAATGGACATAATAGTGAAAGTGTAATGGAAATGAATGACATTTTCAAGACTCGACAGTAACCAAGCAAGATTTTAATCTACTAGCATAAATTATTTTATGAAGACAACAAAAACATATAATAGTACACAGAGGAAGACCTAGCACTTGAGTTGGGCCCAACCCCATGAGCTACAGTCTCCTAAGAAGAAGCTCAGAGTTGATGCGAACTGAAACTGATTTCCATTACTCAGAAAATAACCATGTCACAAAAAAATGTTTTATAGCAGAAGCTCCAAAATGAGCTGAAAGGCAGAGCAGCACTAAAGTGCAAAATACAAAATGTTCAAAAAGTAAACTATGAAGGCTGGAAGCCTTCGTACTTATGCGCTATGAGGACCTCCAACAGTCCTCCTTAATTCAAGGGGCTTGTCTGCTCAAAACTACAAGTACACAGCCACTTCACAAAAGCTGCTTGGCTGCCCTTGGAAATCAACTTCGGTGCGCTACTGAACTCTGAGCTGATGGTGGAGAACTCGACGAAGGGCCATTTAGTGTAGGAGACACCCTTACTACAAATTCTCAGCCTTGTTCCCTCGTATTTGGCTGTCAAATGGTTCATAAATGCTTGACATTGGTCCGAAAGTTGTTCGAAAATCTGCAATAAACACATATTAGCCTTCATGGTCAAGTGACTATTCTCATTCATCCAATTATCATAAATATACTCAAAAGCATGCATAAACTATGAAGAATGGTGGATTTATGGAGAATAATAGGCAAAATGAGCCCAATAAGTTACCCATTTTTGGGACTCATCACGTACCACTAAGGAGGAGCGCTCAGAATGCGAAGTAGAAGCATAATGCGATTGCGAGGAAAAAATGTAACTAGCGGTATCTATTTATGCCATTTCTTAGCATTAATGTCATTATAAAACTCTTATTTTAGTATTACCGGAAGGAACAATGGTTCAAAGATAATTTGGGTTAACACATGAGTGGAGAAATGCATCCGTTAGGGTGTGGTGAAGGCTCTACGATTCATAGAAAAGGTTATATGTGGTATTTGATTGTGGCAATGGGTGTCTCTTGACCTATATCTCATATTTTTGGGAGAAAAAAAAGCTAACTTATATATATATATATATATGAGACTACAGGTACTATATTTTTGAAAAAGAGTACAGGTTACATATTTTTATTTTTTGTTCAATATTAAGATCTAGTATGCAATTCCAAGAGGATTCATAATGATTGCATGTAAAAAAAAATCCATAAAAATTAGTCCTTAGAAGGCTATTAAAAGTTTCAAAAACTTGTTATTTATGATTAACAATTTCAAATCAGTATGTAGTCTCTCGATCTCTGGAAGATAGCAGGGGCTTAGAAATATAAATATTGCTTCTGTTAACCGTGGAATCATGTTTGTATGCAGCATGAAAAATGATTGTTATAGTTTTCTCTGTGATGTGATTCTGCCCCATATAGATGTCATTGTATGTGATTTGATGAAAAGCATGTTTCAATTTGCTAATCATCGAAGATGTAACATTGGGACTTGATTTATCAATGGTGTATTTAGAGTCTTAGAATGTTTGTAATTAGTTAGTTGATATTGAGTCAATTTGAAATGAAAATAACATCCCATAAAGCTATGATTTTGATAAAATATGAGAATCCAGATTATTTTATTAATCAAATGCAATTACATATATATAAGAAGTGTTGTCTCAAGATAGGTACGCTATCTTGGACACACAGTCTATTGGTTGAGAGATTATCTCAACCACACACCAATTTACGAAATAGATCCTAATTACTAGGAAGATACTCCTTTACTTAGTAAGAATCACAACTGAGACAAGTAGGAATTAGATATTCCAACACTCCCCCCTTAATGAGTACTTGTATCCATATCAATCTGTAAAATCTAGTTGTGGTCAAACATAAAAAGAATATGTTGATGTCCATATGAAGGAGCAACCATCCACTGGAATGCATGGGTACTAACCGCTGCAACCGCCAGTCTTGTAGGATGTCCTTCACATACATGGGTCTTCCAATTAACTGCACACCTGTACTTGTACCTGTAAATTGCCCTCCAATGTCATCATGGGTTTTATCAGATTACCTGTAACCATGCTATGGGTTTTATAGGATCACCCTCAACCATGCCACCAAGGGCTCTCAGCTACCAAGGCTAACCACAACCACGAAGGCTGAACAATGCCACCAAGGCACTTAATTTAGCCACGAAGGCTCTTCATGTTAAAATGAGATACCACTAGGGCACTCTAGCCACCATGGGCCAAGGGTTTTGTCAGCGAACCCTAAACCATGCTTACAGGAATCTTTGTCCCACTTCACTCTTACACGTCGTTTCTGGTTTACCACAAATCGACACTGTAAATAAAAAGTGGTTTTTAGATTACCACGAACTGTATCGAGATACACATGCCTTACAAGGATTACATTTCACACTCCAACTTTGGAGTTACCAGGTACACAGTTTATAAAGACCACTATAAAACATCTTATACTTGCTTACTAATAAAATGTCGCTCATAAAATAACATGCTAGTGGGTCTATCAACAAACTCACACTAACTCGCACAAAAGCTCAACTAGTTGTCCATCATCATTTAATTTCGAGCCTCGTTGTTGCAAAAAAACAATATTTATTACACTTCAAATTTAACCATGAGTGCTTTTAGTTTTTTCATTCTTTTTCTGATTTAATTGTCTTGGATTCACTTGCATGATTTGTTAGAGAAACTAATTCTAACAAAACCATTCCATTGAGTTAGCTAGGCTCAATGCTTATTGTTCCAAAACATTTATAAATGCCACATTTCACCATAGTAGAATATTACCAAAGGGACTCGAACGCAACTGCGATCCGAGTGTTATGGCTCACCCATCACCACATTGACCAACCCCATTTCAAGCTAATGGCCTCCATGGCACTTTTCCAAGTAAAATAAAACCTCCGCCCAGACTTTCTCTGCCACTTCAAGGGTTCTGTAAATGGAATGATCTCCATCCAAAAAATCCTTTGGCTGCACAATGGGCACAATACCATTGTCCTAAGAGATAGTGGCATAACGTGCAATTCCCCATGCAACTTCCTTGATATCTAACTCTAAAGGCCCATGTTTCCAGAAGTGAGTGAAAAAGCTCATACATATACAAATAATTGTAGTGCATGAGGTCATCACATTGTCCCTACACAGCTTTACAAAAAGAATTGGAACAAGATTCATTCATGAAGGATGTGGAGAGTGAGAGGCTGTAGAAGGGATCCTCCTGTGGAATGCAGGATTTGTTGTTGGCACATGGCATGCAGTGTCTAGGCGAATTCCATTTTCACATAATATATTTAATTGTCGGCCAAATTTCTATGCGATAAAACTTCAGTAAGAATTCCAAAGCGCCTTAAATCACATCTAAGGACCCGGAATGCATCCCATCTATGACAAATAGTGAAAGTGTATGTGAATTCATCAAAGGCAACCCAAGCTGCAGCCTTGCAGCAGCTGCCAACATGCCACCATAGCATCCGTGGAGACATGGAAATTGAATTGGGCCTTCCCCGTTCGAGTATTGAAGACCTCCATGCCTCTGCCGCCCTTGTTGACGTGCTGACAAGTGCATATGACTAGGTGTTGGGGGTTCACGAAGCCCACATCATTGACAACCTAGAAGTCCAGAGTCAGGGGAGGTTGTTCCTCCATATTCCAGTCATAAACATGCACCATGCTTCCATGGGCAACGCAGCAACCCCTGTCTGGTGACGCCTGGATAGTTGTAGCATCACCCATTGCACGCCCACTGATGGAGGCTACGAGCTCCATCTGGTTGTCCATTTGGCATCATTTCGCCTCCTACAGGCGGTCCATGATGTCGTAGTACAGAGCTTCCATGTAGAGTGCCCGCTCCAACATCCCTGTCAATTCTTCAAACACCGGAGCTTCCCATAAAAAAACCAAGGCAAAATGTTGTCGCCGGAGTAGGAACTTAACCCACTACTGCATCAAATTAGAACTCCCCTCTTCGGCTTTGGAATCACCACAACATCTCTAGGCTTCCTACCAATGGGAAATTCCATGGACAGAGGAAATGGAACAAGATCTTTCCATCCTGGAGGCATGGTTGTCAATTCGATTGGCAATCCTGCCTTCCACACATACATCCAGTCATTGTTTCATCTATCGCACCAGTCAAACAATCCACTGTCAAAATCTAATGAACAAACTACCGAAGGGAAAAAAGAAAACAAAACACTAATCAAATTCTTTATTTCCCTCATCTCAAGAAAGGTCGAGCGTCTTTAGCCTAGGACCAGCCAAGCCCACAAGGGGCTAGCCCCTTATGACTCTGATAACATGATAAAATATGAGAATCCAGATTATTTTATTAATCAAATGCAATTACGTATATACAAGAAGTGTTATCTCAAGATAGGTACGCTATCTTTGACACACAATCTGTTGGTTGAGAGATTATCTAAACCACACAACAATTTAGGAAATAGATCCTAATTACTAGGAGCAGACTCCTTTACTTATTAAAAATCACAACTGAGACAAGTAAGAATTGGATATTCCAACATATTTATGCTTAATAGTGTCTTTCTCCCACCAAAAAAATAATAAATATCTAATTTAGAAATAATAAAATACCCAACCACATTTACTATTAGAGCAAGCACCATCTGCTATAAATCCAATACTGGTGCCTTTCTCAAATTCTGTACTTTCCTGAGTCCAATTTCTCAATTCTATATCTCATTTCTGATGTAAATATGTGATATGGCTGATTTGTGACGATTCTATTTTTATGGGTAGGTTTTGAAAGAAATCGTCAATATGACGTACAGTAAATTATTTAGTCCACGAATTCTAGACCATATATAACAATATGCGAGTTAAGATTTTTTTATGGAGTCTTGTTTGGTTTTTGATTTCTTCAAATGTTTTATAGATTCTTTTAATATGGTTTGTTTTTTGTTTTCTTGAAATGTTTAATTTATTGGTTTTAAGGTAAGGAATATTAGTTAAGTGTATTGATAAATTATAGGAGTATAGATCTATTTGAAGTATGGATCTAATATGAGCATAGAGGGTGTTGAAAGTAATGCTCCCATGTGTTATTGTGTGTTTCTAGATTTCTATCTCGAAGTACTTATTTTCTGTGTGTGAATTATTTATGAATCATAGATTCTGATCTTATCATCTAAAATAAGATCTAATTTATATATATATAACTACTTTATGTGATCAATAAACAGAATGTGAAATTTGTGTTTGTTGTACAATCTTTCCCCTCACCTCTTCAGATTCTAACATGGTATCATAGCCAATGCTGTGAGAGAGCTGTGAATTTTCAATGTTGTTGTAGGTTAATATAAATGTACGAGAGGAATGTTAATATGTATCGTCGTTTTTTTTTGTAGTGTGTGATTTTAATGTGTTGGGCTCGAATTTATGATTTGCATGTCGCTAATCTGAGTGTTTCTATCACTGAGAGCCGTAGATCTGAGTTGGTGTTTGTATGTTGCGAGAGTGGGCGAAGGAATTAAATTCATGACTATAGACTTCCGTGTTTTGGTCTGGGATGATTGTGGTCACTGAGATCATGTAAAATTTACGTGTGCATATTCCGTGTGGCTGATATCGGAATGACTTGATCCAGATCTGGGAATCCGGGATCAGATCTGAGAATCACAAGGTGAGGAGTTGGAGTGATTAAAGAAAATATGGTCTCATCATAGGTGGCCACGGTGGAATCCAATTAAGCGCTAATTTTTTTCTTTTCGCTGTGGTGTGGAATCTCTCAGCAATTGCCGCTAGCTGATCGCAGGACATGAGTCTAGCTCGTGCATGGCGAAAAATTTTGGTGTGAGTTAATAATCTATTATTAAGCTTTCTCCACAGCTTTGATCAAGCCATCACTGTAGTATGCTGAGTCGCATGTGAAACTCAGAATTTGTGGTTTGAAGGTTCTGTCAAACTTTGGAAAGCCACAACCATACGTTGGGAGCCACCGCTCATATTTAGTGTTGCAGTTGAATGTTAAAAAAAACAAAACCTTTGCAAAATCAAGATCCAGTTGGGAATAAATTCTATATTTATGTGTTTGAGGCCAGTTGTGACGCACACACGTTTCCTTTGACGGGCTGGATGAACCGCATAGGTGATTCTCTCAACCTCTTGTGCAATTAGAGGTTGTTCGACTGTCGTACCAGACCATTGTTAATACCATCGACTTTTCCGTCATTAGGGAGAACATCTGTTTCCTTATTCAAGCCAGCGATCACTAAAGAACCGTCAGCCGCTTGATGTTGCAGAAGAAAGCAGAGATCAATACACATCTCCACATCCATGGGGCAGTAGGCTGAATATGATCCAGATAATTCAGTTTTTCCAAAGCAAATGGGAAATCCAACGTGCTCAAAGTTCATATTCTATACACGCCTCTTAGTGTTGAATTAAAATGACTATGGCAGCAGTGGATGCCTTCTATGGGATATGGTGGGTCAATGTATCGGTTTATATTTTAGGGTTTTATATGTAGGGGTGTGCAAAGATTATTATGATTTATTTTGTAAAATTATTTTATGTAAAATTATGTCACATGATCAATTATTGAACATAATAATATAGTTTAAACCAATAGTTCTCTATGTTTTTTTTGGTGCCCAAGGAACATATAGCTAATTTGATTGTATGAGTATGTTATACATCGATGGATCTTGTTGACTACTCGATACATTAAGTACTTAGACAACTGACCTATACAACTATCAAAAGTGTAGTTAGCTACTTTTGGATAGATGGGAGTTGGTCCATACGGTGGTTCAACATCGAGATTGTTCTTCGGGAGCTCGAGAAGCATCAATTGTACAAAGTTCATCAATGGTGATGAGAGGGAGTTATATTTGAAACTGAGGTCAACTGACACCTTGAAGATGTGGTGGTGAGGAAAGAGCGGTGTTTGCAAGATTTCAAAGTGGATGTGATTGCTAATGAAGACCAGTCAAATGGAGATCATATTGTTGTCTTAATATGTGTTTTCATTGTTTTCATGTAAACATTAAGGGAGGGTGTTGGAAGTAATGCTTCCATGTGTCCCCAGGTTTCTATCTGGAAGTACTTATTTCCTATGTGTGTGAGTTGTCTATGAGTCATAGATGTATCTTCTTCCAATCTTATCATCTCAAAGTTGGTGATATAATTCTTATATATGTAACTATAAACAAAATGTGAGATTTGTGTTGGTTGTGCAATCTCTCTGTTCATCTCTTTAGATTTCTAATAGAGGCATCAAGTTTTTTCACATACAAACTTTCCAAGAGTGCAAAATATAATGTGTTATTTTTCATTATTTAAATTGTATTTTTGAATGCTACATAGAGTGCATATAGCACCAAATATAAGTCTTAACGATAAATGCTTAATTTTTTCATGGTATATAATTACTTTTTTTTAAATTAATATATAATATATACATAATTTATATTAAAAAATTTTACCTAACATGTACATCAACATATTTTATATTTCATTTTTTATTAATATATTTTTAAGTATATGTCAATATTAATTCGCATTAAAATATTCTATTGATAACCCAAACTGAATATTTTTTTATATACAACATCAAAATATTTAATTTTAACATGTTTTTCTATATATAGATATATATAAAGTTTATATCGACATAAATAAGTTAAAATAGATATTCAAATAATTTATTTAAATCTATTGTTGAAATATTTTTGAGAAGTATAAGATTTAAATATTTTAGTCAAACATTTTCCTTATTTCTAATTACTTTATAACACATTCATTTTTTTTATTATAACGGACATTATTTTTTACAAACTTACAAATCCCTCATAGTGGGTTCTAGAATAAGCCTCTTAGCTCAATGATAAATTTTTAAACCAAATACCCAAATATCTTTATATATCTAAATTATATATTTTGACATCTTTTTATAGTTTTTTTTTATTGGGTCTACCCTATTACATATATGTATACATATTACATGTACATTTAATTCTATTTTCGATATATTATTGCAGTCCGGTACAAAGAGTTTCATCTTCAAAGTTTTGCAATTAATAATGTTATATGTGAGAAAACAAAATAATATGTTTTCCTTATATGGTTACATTATTCTTGCCATTAATGAGAATGATTCATCATGCCACATTCCATGAAAATTGATGATTTTTCCAACTTCTTCATCATAATGTTGATATTGATTTTCTTCTCTTCTATGAAATATTTCTTCCTAATGATAATGTTAATATGGTTTCACATTTGATGGTTTTTCCTCACTTTGCATACCCATTTTATCTTTCTCCTTTTTATAGATAATGACATCCTCTATCCTCTTTGAGCGTTTTTTGCTTACTCTAGACTTGGAAGTAATATCATCATATTTGACATGCATATCCACTACTCGGAGTTCAACTTCTTCAAATATCTTCTAATGAATTTCTTAAATATTTTCTTCTTTTTTCTTTTGAAGTGGAAATCTGACCCCATCTATCAAATTTCGAATTATTCCAATTCTATAATTTATTTCTAATTTTACCTCATGAGTGTCTGGTATTCTTCAACCTTATTCTCCTTTCCAACCTTTTCAACCTAGGTTTTTATTCACCCTTTTCAACCTTGTAGTTATCTAGATGTAACACCCTCCTCCCACATATTCCCAACCACTAGCCAGCTCGGATAAACATGCGAAGAGAGGATACCATGACATGATTCAACCTCCTAGATAACCTTACAGGAATGGAATCAATAAAAACACAACATACATACCTCCCTCAAGTGCTTCAGGACCCCTAAGTTAACCTATCATTTACATGAATTAAACCCAGAGTCACTCCCATGTCAAGGCATGCATAAAACTATAAACCTATAGTCACTCCCATAGTGCCTGCATGGGAGAGACTACAGCCTCTATCAGCCAGTTCTGTGTGAGGGACTGCGAGATTTACGCCACTTCTTCAGGGCTAGTCTACAAATAAATTCCTAGAACTTGACAAGAGTAGTATTTACAATGTCCACTGCTAAAATAGGAAAAACATATCGTTTATCAAAGCTTTATACACAAATCATTACAGTATTTACAATAACCACATATACACATAGACATTTGATTCAACCAACAAATAACCATACTATCTATGGAGCTTTATAAACCCATCTTGATACAATATTTACAATAATATACACATATACAAATTTTCTCAACTAGCAAATAAAGATACAATGCCTACATCCACAACAAGGAAATCTAGAGGCTCACACCTCCACCCTCAAAGTAGTACAAAGATTCACCTCCTTCCGAGGAAGTCTAGAATCCACTGCACAGTTAGATCTGCATCCATTTCCAGCACTATAATCCGTGCCCATTTTCCTCTTAGCGAATAGTTACCAACTCATTATTCCAGCCTACACTCTGAATGTGCATCTGATTCCATATGGGAATGCTAATGACAAAAAAAAATCCATCCTCAGTCTTCCCTTCTCTCCTACACAGTCCCTCAGGAAATCTGGTCAACCCCATCCTTGCAGTCACTCACCTTCTGAGTTTAGTTAGCACCCCCATCTCAGGAAGTCCCTCTCTTGCCAAGGCTTCCTCACATTAGAAGATACAAAAACCAAGGCATATCCCTTCCTTGAAACCATCATAATGGTCATAGCATGCTGATAGCAATGAATGGACACTCTTGGGTACCAGTGCCGCACAATGGCCATGTTCCTGAAGTACTTTACAATCATATTGTTACCTATTTCAATTCCTTTGTTGTTGTTGCTAATTCTTGCAGTTGATTTGAACCACCAAGTTAGACATCTTCATGATTTCCATTACCAAGCACATGACTTCCATTAGATTCAAAATAAATTGAAACAACTTCAAATCATACCTCATTGGTAGCTCATCAATAAGGTACACTCGCAATCTTGTTTACTTCCTTTCACAACAACTCAAACTAGCATCATGTAAAAAAACATCACATTAGGTTATCTCAAAACATAACCATCACAGATCAAAATCATAAATCACATCAAACCATCATAAACCAGAATCATAGATCATATGTAATCATCATATATCATAATCATAAATCACATGCATAATAAAAATAAATAAAATATTGATACTTACCCTTTCATGAAACCTTAACTTCTACCTTTCTCTTTATTCTATACGCACTCTGGATTGGTTGCCACACTAGAAAACACCGATTTACTTCTCCTAAACCATGCGCATGTACACATAATGTGCATCACACACATACAACCACACACAACATACAACTCTATGTAATATATGCACCTATACCAGACATAAAACACACACACACACATATATATATATATATATACACCCAGTTTACGTATGTATATGTGCACAATGTACATCGGAAGACATTCATCTGCACACAACGTGCAACACCAAAAAATGCATACATGTACACCAAGTATACAACACAACTAATACACCTACACCCAGCGTACAACACAACGCAATACATACACCTACATCTGGTGTACGACACAATACATGCACCTACACCTGTTGTACAATGTAACACAAATACATGTCTAGAGTGCAACACAATGAATGCATATATCATGATAGCATGACTACACAATGCACATATGTAGTACCGCATGCCAGCAACACAACATGCATGGCATGCACTCAGTCCCACACATACACCAGTACCACATGTACCAAGCACCATATTCACAATGTGTGCACAACATCACATGTACACGAAACCACCTGCATAACGTATACACAATGCTATAGGTACACTGCACCATTGTACAACATGTACACAATACCACATGTACACATGACATGTATGCGACACCACATACAAGACATGTACACAACACCACCTGCACACAGCGCTACTTGTACAACATGTACACAACACCACTTGTACAATCATGCACACCACACCATATGTACATAGCACCACATGTACAAAATCCATGCAACATCCCTTGTACATAGCATTGCATTTCCAACATGTACATAGCATCATCTGGACACAACACTACATATCCAACATGTGCACAAAACACAAAATATCCATCATGCACACATTACAATATGTACACAATACCACATATCCAACATGTACATAACACCATCTATACATAGCATTGAATATGCCATATTTATACAACACTATTTGTACCACACCATGTACATAATATTACATAATCAACATGTACACACACTAAATATACACCACATCGCATGCACACATCATCACAGGTGCAAGAAATACCACATATACGACATATGCACAACAGTCGTACCACACATCCGAAAACAGAGTGACTCTTGACCAAGCAACCTTGCTTCCAATGTCTTATCCATGCTTGTCCCAGCATGCCATAGACCACACTGCTTTCACTTTGTTGATGTATCCCTCGGTATAACTTGTCCATAATATAAGCATAGGCATAATACAAGCATGCAATATAAATTCATATTTACATGATACTGACCTCATATGTTTGTCATGACTACTCTTCCCACTTGATTTCTCATATACTAGGAGGTTCTCTTCATGTCATTTGCATGTGTAAGTAATAATTTCTCCAAAAGAATGATTCTTGATGACCCTATCTGACAGTGAGATAGATACATAGACACATACATACATATACATAAATATTAGCATAAAACAATCATGATCCATGATGACCCTTTCAAATAATAATGTACATACATACATATATACAGATAATCATTAGCATAAAAAAATCATGATCACAACATAATTACTAGATATCAAGGTCAAGGTTAAGAGAACTTCTTTTATTCATGCACAACATTGACAACCATTGTTCCCAACTTAGTCAAGCCATCCTCCATCTCAGGTCCATTTACTTTACCTTTTCTGGTTACCTTTCTCCTGCCTATCCTTCCATCATCCATTTACACCAATGGACCCAACTAGTCCAACTAGATGTCATAGTCTTACCCTTCTGTGCACTTACTCATGCCCAAAGCTTCATATGAATCTTACAATACCTTTCAGGTACCACACATCTTTCTCGAGCTCCATCAACTTTCTTCTTTCCCAAACAATTCCTAAGACTCAAAACATAAAAGGGAAGACAAGAGAAAACTAAGAAGAAAACTATGAAAGTCAATAACAATATGACACCACACAAAAACTGGCAAGGCCTTGCACCAGACATAAAGAAACCAAAAATCAAACTTAGGGAATCACAAAAGACGAAAAGCATAAGACTAGCAACAAACACCATGACTCAATCCTCATGGTTCCCAAGAAAACTCAACGAGAGCCTTCTTCAAGATTTCATGGCAGCCTCTCCTTCCATGCAACTCCCTGCATCATAGTACCATAAACACATAATTGTTAGTGCATAAATAAACATAAGAATACATCAGTTTCACTATCTTGTTATGCTAAGCATGTTGCTTGTATCTAAAAACATCCATTCCATCTCTTAAGGGACTCCAATTCCCTTAACAAATCCACCTACAGCTAGAGACTGTATAATATACCTATCAAATACATTTTCATGACTATAGAACATATCCACATAATGTCAGACAAAACCAAGGTTAATAAGACTCCTTTTATGCAAGGAAATCATTCGTTTGGAATTAGGGTTTCCAAACATAACCAACGGAATTCTTTTCCAATTCTTTTCTTTTACCCTTTTTACCTTGCTACAAATGAGGCTTACTATGTACTATCACATCAATCGATTGTTAGTTATATGAACACATCAAGTGTTACCTTGTCATGCTAATACCTAACATGTTACCATGCAACTTCTCACTCATGTCAACCACATGTTCCAATATCAAGACAATAATATCTATAAATTTAAGATCAACCTTTACGAAGACTAATGATCATGTCATAATTCATAGTCAACTCATAGTCCTTAGACGCAATACTACAACTATTACCTACCATACTCAAGTACATATCAACTATCTCCATACATATGTGTTAGTACAATCCTCTTAAAACAAGATCATTTCGACAAGAAACCTTATAAACACATACTCATTTTATGAAATTTATCAAACATCCAACCAACTTGCAAACATACCATGTTAAATAAATCAACTAGACAACATAACATACACCAAACACTCAAAATAAAATAGACGACATAATCAAGAATGAAGCACCAAGTATACTAAATAAGAAAAATCATACCTTAGTGTACCTTAAGGGAGGCTATCATGTTTGCATAATCAATATAGTTAGCAAGATATAACTTTACAACATGTCAACTCAAACATAAATAAGATGATGATAGCCATAACACTAACTAACTAACATGTTCACGTCATGAACTCATAAGCATTTATCATTTATCATAGCAATCACACATGTACGATTGGTTTAGATTAGTAACGCACGATGCAACACATTAAGTCGACTCATACCTTCATGACCCTAATAATATGCATAGACCAATCCAATTTAGCATGATACATATGACATCAATATCTTAATGAAATAACCTTAATCATCAAGTTACTAGCATATAACAACCATAAGCTATATATCATGCTCATCAATAACATATAACCTAATTGTGAAGCTAGTTGTCATATAACAACAAGAATTTAACCTATAACATACTCATCAACATGATATAACATATTTAAGATAGATTTTTCGGCAAAAATCACATGAGAAATCATTTGTCGACGTGTTTCGAACCAACCAGTGTGGTTCATCGTCAGGACAAGTTGAACTTGTTATCTTAAACTTGTTATGGATCACAGAAGCCTCAACTCTACAAATGATATAACATAATCATCATGTTATCTAATATTAAAAAAATAGCAATGCATAAAGCCATAGGTTACTATTATTTATGACTATCCGACACATGTTCATATGAATATACTAATGAACTATCATCTATCATGTATGTAACCATAGCATCAAAAACATGTATATAAAAATAATGCATATAACAATCCTTAACTTACATTCCTACATTCCAAACATACAATACTTGTATTATGATCTAATCTTGCCTCAAGAACCCATGCTACAACTTCACTTTAATGATCTGCATCTCCTATTCTATCTTAGCTAGCACATTAGCATAATAACAACCAATAATACCATGATGACCTAAATTGTGTACAATGACTTCACAATGCATATTTGACCTACTATTCATGCATAACTATAACCAAGACCAAACATGCATAACAACTTCATATATACATATAACACATGAGTAAAAAACCATATACACACCATTCTAGCTAGAGTACAATCATTAATGCATGACCATATCAACTACAAAAGCCATGACCTCCTACATGACAAGACCAACCACATCACAGGCACTTGATAATATGTTAACACTAACATGCATAACAATGCATATTCAACCAAACACACATGAAGCAATACTCCACAACAACACCTTCAACCTTCACATGGAGACATCACTACAACCATGCTCAACACCATGCAAATGCAACAAGCATATGGAATACATGCATAAGGAAGATATATGTAACCAACATGAATGCATGACCAACACACAGCCCAAGGAGAGTGCAACCATGCTCTGATCCCACAATGTAACACCCTCCTCCCTCATCTACCCAAGCAACTAGCCACCTGAGGTTAACATGTGACAAGAGGCTACCATGACATGATTCAACCTTCTAGGTAACCTTAAGGAAATGGAATTTATGGAAACACAACATACAGACCTCCCGAGGTGCTTCAGGATCCCAAGGAGTTAATCCACCACTCCAGGTGCCCAATGCCTGAGTTAACCTAGAATTTACATGAATTAAACCCATAGTCGCTCCCATGACAAGGCATGCATGTGATTGTAAACCTATTTTCTCTCCCATACTACCTGGAAGGGATAGACTACAGTCTCTATCAACTAGTTCTATGACAAAGTATATGATATTTAAGCTACTTTTTCACAGCTAGCGTCTGAAGAAATGGCTTGAACTTGATGAGACCTTCCAAGACAATAAATGGCACTAATGCAAAGCCTCTAACGAAAATTTGATCAAGGGATTGACCTAACCAAGCCTTACCATGATAGACATTTTGTCAAACACTTAGTAAATATGCAACCTACAGGTGTAAATAACAAATCTGAGCATAGGAGTCTCATACTTATCTTAGATTCGCTATGAAGCATTGTATTCATACCACATTAGCTTTCATTTCATACATTATGTCATAGATACATTGATCATTCAATAACAAGTAAGAACATGATGAGAGCGAAACATAAATGTCGTCATAAAATACATACATAACTAGCATAATAGGGGCAGAAATATGAATGAAATCACAACCATATACACCTCATATAATCCATCATAATACTCATAGAAATACTAGGAGAAATAACCTTTCATTAATGATGAAAAATCCGAACCACGGATGGGACTTCCATATTCCACCTGACTGTAGAATGACTGAGCCAAATCTCTCTTCAGTGATTCACCCATGTGCCATATTCCAAGCATGAATGTGGGATCTTAGAATACATCAATCAGAACTCATACAGGACTTCTAGAGGCCATCCACCTCCACCCATTAAATAGTGATTCTAGTTCACGGTTGGACATCACAAAATCAACATCAGATTGACCTCTATCCTAGCCTTCTAGGGCTCCAGAGTGTTTGTCCAACCAAAGCTCTAGGACTAGTAACTCAACCTACAACTTTTACTGGGTTCTAGAGCATTTATCAACCCAAGGCTCTAGGACTAAACCCACCAAGGGCTCCAAAGAATTTATCCAACCAATAATCTAAGACTAGTAACTCAACCCTAGATGATACAGGGCTTGAGAGCATTTTCCCAATGAAGGTTCTAGGAATAGTAACTCAACCCAAGCTAAGGAAAATGAGAACCAATAAAAAACAAACAATGCAAGTAAACCCACAATCACCATGGCTATCCATGAAATGGCAAGGCTAGGAAATCCACTGTTAATCCCGACCATCCTCCATTCCAATGACATAGTAACCAAGAAACCACATGCATGTGCCATGCATACTAAAAAAAATAAGGAAAACATACATGCAACCCAGTACCTACAAGAAAATCCCACTATAGTTGTTGATCACAATGCCCTTTTGTGCTTTCCTTCTCTCCCTTTGCCTTCTTGATCGAAGAATCCAAGTATGCCACCCCTCCAAGAGTGCTCCAAGAAAACTCTAAGTATCCAAGAGTATGAGAGAGAGTAATGAGGGAGAGCTCCAACACTGAACTCACCAAGTCTTTCCCACTAATCCTTAGAAGCATTTTTATTGATGAGGCCTCTATTTTCTTTATTTTCCATTATTTTCTTTCAATTTCCTCTCACATGTAACCTGTGACTTTTCACCTTCGTTTCATCATAATTTCCATTATTTTCATAAATAAAATGCCAATTAATGCCTCATGCCTTTCAAAAGTCTTAGCCATTTCCTTTTCCAATTTCCTTGGCCATAATAAACCAAATCAACACCCACTAGGATATTTCCCCGACCATTCAGGTTGGAATACGTTTCCCATGATCGTGTCTGTATATATATTTTTACATGGAATGTTCACCAGGGTTGTTACACTAGACCCACCAACTTTTTGTATTCTTGATTCTCTTTAAACGAAATATTTCAACAAGTTTTGGATCAATATAACTATGTCTTGGTCCATAATAATTAAACTGGATATGGGCTTATAGATGATTTTGTCTCCTCAATAGATTTCTAATGACTAATTATTTACCAAAATCTTAGCTCTCAGATAAAAGTTATGACCAATTGAAGTTTGGACTACTTTCCCCAGTTTGTTCCTATACAACATATTTTTGCTAATTTTTGGTGTTTTTGGATACAAAATTTCGATTCGAAATCAATCACTATATTCTATCATCCAAGATATTCTCATAGTTTTTTCTATGCCCAATATGAGATCTAAGAAAGGATTAATACCTCCTAAAATTAGATTGGTGCTTCATTTACCTTTTAAACTTTTCAAGCGAAAATTTTACATAAAGACTATATTTTTCACTTGTAGTATCTTACTCGAAAGATACAAGTAATCTCTAAGAAGTAATACAACAAATATAATTTAAACACACAATAATAATACTTATCTAACAATAAGCACCAACTAGTTATAAGCCTTAGATGTTATACCCACCATGTGACCTCACTATTCTAGTATTGAGTATTGGATCACCCTCAAGGTTGGGCTAGGAGTACTCCACTAGAGAAAAGGCTCACCTAAATCTAGCTGTGGTCCACATTCAACTCAAAAAATGGTTAGGGACAATATACCAAACCTAACAACACTCCAACCTATATGTTATGGGGAAATTTCACTGGAGTAAGCAGGTTCTTCTATCCTAGAAAATCAGATAATGATTTGCCCATATTTGTGTGTGTGATCATGAAAAGAGATCAAATCAAATTTAAGACAAGAAATTTTTAGAGAAAATCTAACAAAATCGACTTTTCACTATCTTTCTGAGTGCATATCTGTTGTTGTTTTGTTTCAGATCTAGTTTCTCTTATTGATCGGGAAAATTTGATTTTGGTAGTTTGGAAAATTTCTAGCCACCTACAAGGCTAGATTTTGAGACTAACCTTTTGCAAAACTTTAAACAAGATGATTCAACCCATATTTCTAGTCATATCCATGAGTTGCGAAGATGAAAGAGGTTAGTATGAACTAAAATCCCTCACGATGTTCTTAGAGGCTAGTTCACCTGATCCCTTTATCCTCAAATTTTCCCAAGGTGGCCATTATACGTGCTTAATATCTCGACGTGGTGGGCACATCGTACAATATTCTTCCTAGTGTTCCTCACCCTTCAATAGAACCACCTCGAGCAAAACCAAGGCCACACTCTGATGGAGTTATTGGTTCTTTTAGTTTGATACAATGAGCTAGTTAGTTGCTCAACTCAGAAAAATTATGATCACTTCTCAAGCCCCAACAAGTGCCCCTAGCTCTCAAGAAGAACCCACTTCTTCTAAGAATTCCATCGAGGTTCTTATGTTGAATTCCACATTGTCTAAGTACCCTCAACGAACTAACGAGAAAAAGAACATTGTTATGTGTAATGTTGAGACCATATACTCATTTAATAAGAGTTTGGGTCATAGGAAAGCCATGGCTTCGAGGATTTACAATCATTATCTCTCTAGCTTAGTCTCATATATACGTAGTGTACAATAATCAGTAGATGTGGATGGCATTGTTAAGAGAGCATCTCAATTTCATTACATTGCTATGTTAGACCTAAGTGATCTCACAATTGGATATTGTCAAGTGTCAATATAATATATGCATCTATGATGAATTTCCTTGTAAGTAGATCATGGCACAGTCTTCTTCTTCTTCTTCTTATTCTTTTTCATTGAATGGTGTAAGGATAAAAATACTGCAAGAAATAACATAAATTTTACATTGTGATTCCAATTCTTATGTATAAAAATGTAAGGGGGATTTACTTTAATTATATTTTCCTCCTTTTAAATTTTATCCATCAAATCAATCCAAATTTAAAACCGTCAAGCATATACTTAAAATATATTATGTATACAAGATAATGAATTTTAACGTGGGATTAGCCCACGGAGCTTTGGATTGATGGTGAATGGGTGCACTGTTAAGGCACTCCTTGTCATAGGTCACTGGCTCAAATCCCCTGTGGGTACTTACCTACCCAAAAATAAATGAACTTTAACATGGGATCATGAACATGTTAATATATTATTGTTTGAAATAACTAAAAGATCATATTTAAATACTTCAGTACAAAATAAACTTTTAGATTGTCTAAGGGTTAATATTATTAGTCTCAAAATTATAAAAACTAGTTCTCAATAATATCCAATGGCTCGGATATTACTACCACTAATTTGAAGTGATCACAACCACATTTAAAATTGGAATATTTTTCAATTAATTGAAACATATCCCAAAGTATTATCATGTATCATACTCTCAATTTATTAACCCTAGTGTCATGGAAACTCTGAGACTTAAAACAATACCAAAAATCATTGGAAATATAGCATGCAGGGATCTTACTACTACCTTCAACGTTCACGATCCGAACCACCCAAGATATTAACACCCCCACCAAAAAAAATCTTACTACCACCATTAGTTGGTGATCAAATCACAATAAACAATGTCATTCTACTCTTGCAAAAAAAATTACTATGACCTTATAGTCTTTAATGTTTGAAAGCATACAATGCATTGTGGTGTCCTCAGAATCGTTCCCAAGAGAATAATATAAGAATAAATGAATATGGGCCTTAAGTATTTTCCTTAACCAAACACCTAATCTAAAATCACAAATGCTATGAGCATAAAATTGTAAGATAGCATAACATTTTATCGAGAAAAGACCAACATCAACAATGGACATGAAACCTCTTTTATAATGCATATCATTGTAACATTTTCAAAGATTTAATTATTAACCTTATCTCTTCTCATGTAAGAGCTAATTTTCCCTTCATAATGAACTTTCATGCGTGAAAAATAAGATAAAATTAAATTACATTTATTTTCTTTTTAAATATTAACTTTAAAATCATTTTCGCAAGCCCTTTTCCATTTCAAAAACTTCCTAATTACTACACTGAAATATCCTTCCTCTTAAGTGCATTTCCCCATTCTTTACCAAATTGTCAACTTATAATAAATTGATTCCTTGAAAATACTAGAACAATGATTACACCAACCACATAAAAGATATATGTAAAACACATGCTAACATTAATTTTGTCAACAACAAAATATGCACATAAACCTTACAAAATATGCACATAAAACAAAATATGCACATAAACCTTACAAAATATGCACATAAACCATATTGCAATAAGGCGTTTAACAATGCATCCAAACTTATGATAGAGTTTACGAGTCTCGGAAAGATCAAATTAATTACATAGTAAGACGTTCCCTTTGAGAAAGACTATCCGATTAGATAATATTTAATAATGAAATTAATAATCAATTAATAGTTAATAATAGTTTTAGATTAATGGTGAAATCCCCTGGCCAACATTTTGCATTGGGTATCACTGCCTTTGAGAAATTGTATGTTACATTTTTCTGAGTTATGAAGCTTCTCATCTCCGATAAGAACATCACTCCTTTTTCGTTGCTCACAGTTTCCCTCAAGTAGGATCCGACGACATCGGAGAATCACTGAATCCTACAACACGCAAGGAAAGAGAAATGCAAGAAAAATAGATACCCGAGGCATTAAACTTGACTTAGGATCAGCTCAACGAAATATTCTGCCAACAGAGTCACAATTGAGCGAAATAAATTTGCATTTTTAAGTAAGAAATGGTCGAGGGTTGCTTAACACTGGGAAGCGATGTTGTTGCGAGCAAGAGGGGTTCTCCGTGAGAATGGCATAACTCACATATTTAATTGTATTGATTTTGTTTGTCCAAAATATTTTAACTCAGATTTGGCGTACAGGACATTGTTGTTGCAAGATAGCCCTTTCGAAGACATCAAAAGTATTATGTATGATGACATCAAAAGTATTATGTATGATGTGTTTGATTATTTTGATGAGGTAAGAGAACTAAGTTGCAGATTTTTTTGTGCATTGCTACCAAGGAGTCTCTCGTTCAACCTCCTTGGTAATTGCATATCTCATGTGGAGAAAAGGTCAGAGCTTTGAAGATGCATTTCAGTATGTTAAAACGACTCGCGATATCACAAATCCAAACATGGGTTTTCCTTTCCAATTATTACAGTTCCAGAAAAGGGTACATAGAATGAAAATATTTGGCCTGGCAAAATATACAATGGGCAAAATCAACTATGCATTGCAATGTTAGAAGCATCATCACCTACGCAAGATATCTTTGATCCTTCCTTTCTCGATAGTGATTCACCCCATGCAAGTATATTGAAGGAGAATAATGACCATGAATGGAAGTGTCCAAATTTGTATGAGTAGCCCAAGATAGGAAAAGATGACATCTTTGATGGAGATTATCTTGGTTCTAAAGCAATTTTAATTTTATTAGCACAGAGCAAAGCCTATGGGGATGCAGAGTTTTCAAACCTAGTCTATCTTTGGGTAGGTTGTGATTCAGTGGTTGAGAAAGAAATAGTTCAAGCTAAAGGTAACATAGGTAGAAATTTGTCATAATTTCCTCGAGGGAATGAATCCGCAATTAGATAATCTTATCAAAGTATACCACGTATGCACTACTATTTAGAGTTTTTTTCCTTATTTTAATTGAAATGTTTGATTTTGTTAATTAAACATGGTTTTTGTACCCTACACATATCTATATCATTGTCGTGGGATACAAAATTATGCCGAAATATCAGAGATATATTAGTTAATAGTTACTAATGAACACGAAATGGATATTTAGTAAGAGAAGAAAACTTACTTACCCTAGCATGCTAGATACTCCAAATACCATTCATATGATGAGCTAACTGGAGATTAGTTACGCACAAGTATCTCAACAAATATATGGTCTTTAATTTCATTTTATTAACTTGAAAGAAAATCTCTGAAGGCAATTCTATCCTCTTAATGACCTTGGTCTTGGTGAAAATCACTTTACTTGTCAACCCTAAATCTCGTTAACATGGCACTTAGATTTGTCCTCTTGTGAGGTACCTTTATTGCAATTGAGATTTAGGAGCTTACATTTTGTCTCACCAGACTTGTCTCTAGTCATTGAACCTTTGACGTCCTTATTGTGGGTCTACCTTGAACCTCATATAACTCTTTTGCCTAACCTCAAAATTTATTCCACAACCTTATTTTTGAAAACATATGATGCATATCATGAGAGGGTTCAATAGAAAGTTCCTCTAGATTTAAGATTCAATTGTCGTCGTTATTTTCTTAAAATCGTTCAAATTTCACTGCAATTAAAAAAGATATTAACTGTGCTTTACAACTCAGAAACAATAGTGTGTGGTCATTCGTTATTCAATTGAAGTTATGGTTTTGCTTCATAAGTAAAGGTAACAAATTTTTTGATATTTCCCTTGCAAAATTGGTTGTGAACTAAATGGTAGGTTGTCTTTTACTTGGGAAGTCTTTTTTAAAGGCTGTTGGAAAGGCAGAGAGAAGAAACTCAATATTAATACATATAAACTATAGCACTTGCTGTTATTCTGTTGATCACACAAAACTTGATTCTTACAATGAACTGGGTGAAGGGTATTTAAACTTTTTTTTACTAGAGACTCGCTTAAAATAATTTGAGATGCAACAACAGGCTAACTGGACTTGACTCAACGCTCACTTAACTGATTCTCTAATTTTAACCAACTATTCATACATCCAAGAATAATTACAATTTCTAACAAAAACCAAAAGAGTAATTACAATTTCTAAAAAAAACCATTTTAAAATAAAACTAATAAAACTATGTAATGTACACAAACTTCACATTCACTTTTGAAATTTTTAGGGTTCAAAATTAAAGAGAAACCACTACTTGATTGAAGTGGAAAAATTAAGGATTTGGTTGAGATGCAGCAGATATATAAAGTCGATGTCTTTGTTGTGCTTTATTTAAAGAAAATTAATTTATCTTACATTAGCAGAGAATCATACACAAGAATCTACGTTTCTACCGTGGGATTGGAATTGGAAGTGGAAGTGGTTAAAGGTATAAGATTGTTTTATGCAATATGTTATCTGTAATTGTTTTCTGTTGTTGAGGATGTGTACATTACATCTCATTATGGATCTTTTGTGTAGATGTAGGAACACTAGCAAACATCAAAACAACACTACAACAACATTGAATTGCATAACATACATCACTTTTATAAGCAACGGGAAATATTGTAACTAAACTTACATATGCAAGAATTAGTGATATGGCAACAATTAGAAATGAGGGAACTACACGTGAACAATTGCACATTCACAATCCTAGAGGTGGAGTATTAATAACAGAAGAAACCACTCGAAAGTAACAAAAATGGCACTTCATGCATTTACATTTCCATATAATATAAATTAAGAACTTGAAATGGAAAACAATCCTGCAAGCTGATATATAAGACAAAACGAAACCAAGGTTATCTATATCCGAACCAAAGATTGTGTTCAATCTAAATGGTTATTTCTTACAGGACAGGTCAGAGATTATTACTCAAATCCTGTTAGAGATTATTACTCTAACGTTGATTTCGACAGGTCAGAGATTATTACTCAAATCCTGTTAGAGATTATTACTCTAACGTTGATTTCTAGTGTTTTAGTTATGCCTCATTTTATTATTAGGTTGCTGTTTTTAGTTTTCAGGATTCCTTTAGATTTGATTTTGGTCATTTGTTTTTCATTCTCAGTTTTTTCTTATAAGGTTGACTACATTTTATTACTCAGACACCTAATTTTTGAAAATAAGGTTTTTATTTCCTTATTCTTCTCCTTATTATTAATATTCTAATTGATAAAGCTGAGTACATTCTATTACTCAGCTATTATTTCTTATGCTACTTCATTAAGGTGTTGGTATAATTGGTAATAAATCATCAATAATAAAGATGACATACCCCTCATGAGGTTTACCAGTGCTTTGTGCAATATTGTTATACATATTCAAAGCATAACACACGAATATACATGTTCAGAAATAAATATTTCATGCGATATAAATAAAGAAAATCGTCCGAGCGTGCTAAGCTTCTAATTACATGCAACATAAGATGTTATCCTCATGAGTCATTGGGATATACGTATGAGCATGATAATGAGCCCAGGACCGTGAGTTGTGGGTGCACATCTCGGAGTACGGATTTAACGATTCAATGCCTTTGTCACTTCCATCTGAATTTAATCTTCTTTAGCGTAATAAAAAAAAAATCCATAGCTATATTATGTGAAGCGAAATGGAAAGATGGTTCTCTATGACTACAGAAAAATGGAAAACATCTTTCTCAAACATTATAGCTAAAGAAAAATGGAAAACATATTTCTCAAACATTATAGCTACAGAAAAATGGAAAACATCTATCTCAAACATTATATCCGATTATATTGACTTTGATGTCGAACATCATGTTCGATTAAATTCAAAATAATTCTCAAATATAAACTGTTTAATAATTCAATGATTTACTCAAATGTACATGTATAAAATGGATGTCAAAATAAAAGAATGATAAACCCTTTCAATGTTTTTCAATGGCGTGCACTTTGCACATTGTATGGCATAGCAGATCACGGAGTAACTATTGACTACATTTGACTCATATATAAATCTCAATATTCGGTGATAGAATATGATACAAGCAAAAGACTATCGCCTGGTCAATCTTCATCATCTGTATGTATTCGCCATGCCAACGATTTATTCATTGGTGGCCAGCGGGGCATCCTTATGTAGAGTGCTGATTCTCCAAATATTCTGGAATCGGACGCAGATGAGCGAGTTCAAAAAATTGACTGTCCAGGTCCGTCTTCCCGGATATTCGGGGAATCAGCAATCGACTTATCGTCAGGGGTGGCGAGCGCATCTTTCCCGCTGGTAGACCCAATCTCCGTGGTAATGGGAGTCAGAACCCTCGTCCAATTTTACATTATCCAAGATCCAAGGATTATCCACATTATTCCAATCATCACGTTTAAACAAAGTTTGGATATCAAGAAACTGGAAAGAAAATAAAAACTCACTAAGATTTGAACCATCACGTTTAAAGAGTAATTTAGTACCTCGCCCATCCTAACAAATGTTTGGATATCAAGAAACTGGAAAGAAAATAAGCACTCACTCATGATTTGATCGCAAGAAAATCGGCGCGTGCGGTCCTTCTGGAGCATTCCAAGAACGAGTTCCTTCGCGGATTGGGGTCACTCAGGTTTGGTTCTGTATTTTGTATTTGCTCATACGTGACCGCGGCATCGTCCAATGCATAAAACGGTTGTCCTCCCGAAGAGAAGTCGGTACAACTCAATCTCGTACGAGTACACACTTCCGTCCAACATCTCCGGAGCAGAATATACCAATGTCTCCACGTTATCCATTATCATGACTGCATTTAGCCGACCTGCAAAAATAAATAATCCATCAATGTACTACAAGGGACTGCAAAATTTACAAATAAATCTTCAAGAAAATTTATGCAACGTATCATTCCAAATTGACCTATCAAAATTCGCAAGTTTAAAATCCCCTGTACAGGGGTTTGCATTCTTTTCAGAGTTGTAATAAAAATACTCGATGGCTTTACGTTTCTGTGAATGATTTTCCATGAGTGGCAGTCTTGAAGCGACTGGACAAGAGATGTGATAATTGGGGCTGCTAGATTCCCCCATCACACAGCTCTGAAATCATGTACGCATCCTTTGACGAGCCATATTTCCCCACCCTTTCCTGCAGGTAGTGGGCTATGGGCTTCAAGGTTGCTGGGTGTCCGCCGGGTAGATAACTTCGGCATATCTTCATTTCATTCAACGCATTATTCGTCGCGGGCATCTTTTTACTCGCGAATTGCTCTCCTGTTGTCCTGTCAATGCATTTGTGTACCGCTCCCAACCGTCCTTTACCAATCTCCTCCCGAAATTCATAAAGCTCCAACAACGACACAAAAGGTTTATAGCTTGCGGGGCTTCAATGTCCTTCAAACAATTGACGATATAAATTCAATCGGAGCAGCTTTTTTCGAATCTAATCGCGAACCCACGGGTGGATAAAGAACAGCCTGGAGATTCAATAACGCATGATATGTGTGCCTACTCGGTTGTACTGGTAAGTAGGAGCGCTCAGAACGCGAAGCAGAAGCAGAAGCAGAATGCGGTTGCGAGGAAACAATGTAACCAGCAGTATCTATTTGAGTATTACCGGAAGGAACGATTGTTCAAAGATAATTTGGGATAACGTATTTGTCGAGAAATGCATCCGTTGGGAGGTGGTGAAGGCTGTACGATTCATAGAAAAGGCTATACGTGGTATTTCGTGGACTATGGTGGCAATGGGTGTCTATTTACCTGGATCTCATTTGTGATGTAAATATGTGATACGGCTGATTTGTGACAATTCTATTTCTATGCTTAAGTTCGGAAAGAAACCGTGAATATTACGTGCACTAATTTATTACATGAATTTTAAATTACATATAAACGGCATAGATCCATATTAAATATTGAATTTTAAATTACATATAATCTGTATAGATCGATATTAATTACTGATTTAATATGAATTTAGGGGGATATTAATTACTGATTTAATATGAATTTAGAGGGATATACATTTTTGGAGTGTAATTTTTTAGAAGCTAACATTATTTCAATGTTTTGTATAGTTATTTTTTATTTTTTATTTTTATTTGGCAGATATGAATAAAATTTCATCTTTTATGAGGGACTGACATGGTTACACATCATAATGAGCTGAAGAATAAACCTCTAGACTGAACAATATGTAAAGTAATTTTTTTTAAGAGAATCCAGTTTAATTTTTGATGTCTTTAAATCATTATAGATTAATTTAGTATGGTTTGCTGCTTGCTTTCTTTAAATACCTAACCCATTGGTTTTAAGATAAGAAACTCATAAATTATATAATAACTTTTAAACCAAATACCCAAATATATTTATATATCTAAATTATATGTTTTCACATTATCTTTTTATAGTTTTTGAGTTTTTTCCTCAAAGTTTTGCAATCAATAGTGTTACATGTGAGAAAATCAAATAATATATTTTCGTTATATTACTACATTCTTCTTGCCATTATTGAGAATGATCCATGTGTCTATTGATACCATAGTCCATGAAAATTGGTTATTCCTCTAAGGTCTTCATCATGATGTTGATATTGTTATTGATATTAATCTTCTATAAACTATTTCTTCCTAATGATAATGTTAATATGGTTTTACATTTGATGGTTTTCCTTTCATCTTTATCAATACCAATTTATCTTTTTTCTTTTTAGGGATAATGACCTCCTCTATCCTCTTTGAGTTTTTTTTGTTTACTCTAGCCTTGGAAGCAATATCATCATATTTCACATGCATATCAAGTAGATGGATTTCAACTTCTTCAAATATATTTTAATGAATTTCTTAGATCTTTTTTCATTTTTTCTTTTGAATGGCAATCTAACCCTATCTATCGAATTTTGAAGTCTTTCAATTCTATAATTTGTTTCTAATATTGCTTAGGAGTGTCTAGGTCTTCTAAAATCTTCTATCGAATTTCGAAGTCTTTCAATTCTATAATTTATTTCTAATATTGCTTAGGAGTGTCTAGGTCTTCTAAAATCTTATTCTCCTTTCCAACCTTGACCATCCAAACTTTTGTATGCTTAATTATCTTTAAATGAAATATTTCAAAGAGTTTTGGATCAATATAACTATATCTAGATCCGTAATAATTAAAATGGATATGGGATAATAGATGGTTTTATCTCAATATATTTTTATTCGCTACTTATTTACACAAATCTTAGCTCTCCATAAAACATATGACCAATTGAGGTTTTTCCTATTTTCCCCAACTTGTTCCTATACAACACATTTTTGCTAATTTTTGGAGTTTTTTGATACCAAAATTTCAATTCTAAGTCAATAGCTATATTCTATCATCCAAGATATTTTCATATGTTTTTCTATGCCCTATATGAGATCTAAGAAAGGATTTATACCTTCTAGAACTAGATTGGTGCTTCATTTAGCTTCCGAACTTTTGAAGCAAAAAGTTTACGTAGAGACTATATTTTGCGCTTGTAGTATTTTACTAGAAAGATATAACAAATATCTTTCACTTTAAATAGAATGGACACTATGGGCTAATAGAACATAAATTTCATGAAACTATTAGTGTCAAAAAATATTGTTTATGGCCTCCAAAATTTCTTGAAAGTTCAAAACCGCAAAAATATAAAGAAAAGATGTCACAAATTACTATTTTTCCTATGCAAGTGGAAATCCAAACTTGGTTAAAATATTTTCAAAGTCAATTATGAAATATCTTATAGCTATATGAAAGTATGCAAGTCATGTTAACTCTCAAAAACCAAGATCAAATGATTGACCCATTTCTATTATATAAAGGGCTTAAGTATGCATGATTTGTGTTGGACATCTAGCACCCGTGCAACTATCTTTTTCCTCTTCTCTATGTCTTTCTTTCTGACCTCGGCCTTAGAATCCATGCCAAATATTACTAACAGTCAATGAGATGGGAGGGTCCCACTTCTTCTAGCACCAATCTATGTGGCTCCTTGTTGACAGCTACTATGATGAGAGGGTATAGCATCACAACTTTATCTCTAGTACACAACTTACATGTCCTCAAGATATGATGTTTGTGATCAATTTTATGTAATGATAAGGATCATATTCATTTTCGTAGATATTCATATAGTAATTATGTCACTTGAAACTAAAGGATCTAATGGTTAAGTTCAACCTAGATATCATGGTGGAGATTAATCCAATCTAATGATCTAGTTTGAATTTGAGTTTAGAGATGATCATAGGTTAACCATAATTGTTATCCAAAGTTATAGATTATGTTTGGACTTATATATAAGTGGGGGTTAACAATGCATATTAACTTTCAAAATTCCAACAATGGATCATACAATAATGCAAATTGAATTTGGGATTAAATATGCTCACTTGATAATGCACTACATCACACCTAAGGAATATAATAATGGAGATTCATATGATCCAACACATCATATTTAATTTATTAGGCTTGGAAGTGATTAATCAATGATAAGAACCCTCCATCTCACATTAGCCTCATGAAAAAACCTATTATCCTATCAAAATAAACAACTTCATAGAGTCACTAGATTGTCACTAGTCTCATGCTATGGAATTTCAAATTTAAAATAATATCAAAATTTCTCAATCCTTTCCTAATTTATCAATATAAATGGTTTCCTATGCTTTCCCACAATTTTTTCATCACCATGAAACCTTTAGGTTTCATCCCTACCATACATCATTTTCTTACAGAATTCAACCCTAAAACTATCAACTTGACTCATGTAACAATGAATTTTTCATTTTTTAGATTTTACCCGAATTTGGATGTTTTCCCAAACATTGTAATTTTCCTCCATGCCCAACTCTACAATTCCATAATATAGTTGAATAATAATGGTCTGTAGCTATGAATTTGGGAATCTATGCCTCGTACAACTTATCTACTATCTAACTTTGAAAATTTCGTGTATATGATCAAGGTTCAGAACTTTTACATTTTGTCTAGTTAAAAATATTTGTCAAGCAATTATCAACAAACTTGAAACTTGGTTTTGAAAAGCCAAAATCTACCACATACAACTTGAAACTTGGTTTTGACAAGCCAAGATCTACCCCATACAACCCAAAACCAAAATAGTGCATTTTCACCTTTATAACATATTATAACACTCCAAACCACCCAAAATGAAGTAAACTAACACCAATCTCTATCTATGATCCCCAAATTTCAATTTCTTTAAACCCACATGATATTTAACTTTAATACCTCTATATATATATATATATATATATATATATATATATATATACTCCCAAAATGAAGTAAAAATCTCTATCTATGATCCCCAAATTTCAATTTCTTTAAACCCACATGATATTTAACTTTAATACCCATATACATATATATATATATATACTCTGTGACATAACTTAGCCAGCCTATCAACTCTATTTCTTATTCATTAGGAACCGTAGTACCTCAATTAACCTATATTCATTCTTAGCTCATGCAACTACATAATGTGAAATATATAATATGCCCATAATAGTATATTAAGCATCTAGAAAATACTTATAATTCATAAGAAACCCAAAACATAAGAAGTAACACAAAAAAATAATTTTACCGCACAAATAGAATACTTATCCATAAAGCTTCATAAAGCTTCTCAACAAGAGATTCGTGACCGTCTTCATCTTCATCCCGTCTGCTCAAACAATAGCACAAAAGGTTTATGGCTTGCAACATGGCTTCAATGTCCTTCAAACGATTTCCGATTAAAATCTAACGCCATGGTTTGCTGATCGGAGCAGTTTTTCGAATCTAATCGCGAACCCAGACGTGGATAAAGAAAAACATGGAGATCCAATAACGTACTGGTAAGGAGGAGGGCTCAGAATGAGAAGTAGAAGCAAAAGTAGAAGAAAAATGTGATTGCGATTGTGAGGAAACAATGTAAAAATCGATATCTATTTATGCCATTTTTGTTGGAAATAATAATCCCAACTGCCACAATAAACAGCCTAACAACAGTTATACCTGTCAGATGTATTTTTGCAGGTTTCATCTTTCCTGGAAGATAGAAAGACCAAAGCTAGATGCAAACCATTCAGAAACTTAGCAAAGGCATTTAAAGAAGTTATGTACTTTAGTAAACAGATATGGACAAGCATTCATTCAACAACCTTTGCCCACACTTCAGAAACACCTGCATGATTCTGATCACACTCAACAACAACATCATATTAATTTCGCTTTGTCATGAATTAAATGTAAAATTGTATGTTGAGTTATATATGAATGTAAAAGTCATTTTATAATAGGTTAGGGACTTAGAGAGTAAAAAAAAGAGCGCAAGTCTCTGTGGGCAAAATTCAAGTGAACGAAATCAGGTTCGTGGTGTGTGAATCTAGCTTCGCAAAAGTCAAAATACCTCTGCCCCTCTGTGAAAATTAAATTCCCCAAATATTTTTAACATGGTATCAGAGCCGGTTAAATATTGTTAGTGTAAAAACAAGTGTTTTTATTAACAATGAAAATTGTTTAGAGTACTGATTGTGTTTAACATATTTACGAGCAGGTAGAAAGTTTTTTTACGCTTAGAAATGGCAACATGAACCACAAGCTTAACTAATCCTCAAATACCTCAGTTTAATGGCAAAAATTATGATGATTGGGCTATTACAATGAAGCCTTGTTTTCTTCTCAAGACATTTGGGATTTGGTGGAGAATGGTTTTCAAGAACCAGCAAATGTAGCAGCATACAATGTCTTATCTCAACAAGAAAAAGATGTGTTAAGGGACAACAGGAAGAAGGATTCAAAAACCCTGTTTTATATTTTCCAAGCGGTTCATGAAAGTATTTTCCCAAGGGTTGTAGCAGCAACAAAGTCCAAGAAAGCATAGGACACCCTCCACACAGCGTACCAAGGCATGGCAAAAGTCAAGACAACAAAGTTGCAAATGTTGAGAAGAGATTTTGAAACACTTTGTATGAAAGAGTCTAAGAATATAGACTCGTTTTTTACACATGTAAGTGGGCTAGTTACTCAAATCAGGTCTCATGGTGAGACACTTGTGGAAAAAAGAATAGTTGAGAAAGTTTTGAGAAGTTTGCTAGCAAGGTTTGAGGCCATTGTTGTGGTCATGGAAGAGACAAAGGATCTCTCACAGTTCTCAGTGGATGAGTTTAATGCATCACTCATTTATCATGAACATAGACTGAATAAAGTAGCAAGCTCTTCATTGGAGCATGCCTTCAAGACACAAGTATCATTTGGTCAAAATCGAGGCAGAGGGAGATCATATGTTAGAGGAAGAGGGAAAAGCCCACATAGAGGTGGAAGATGCATCCCTTCAAGCTCAAATGGAAGAGGCAGCAATCAAAATCCAAGTCAAGGCCCAAGCCAAAATCAAGCACAAGGTCAGAGGTATGATAAATGTCAAGTTCAATGTCATTACTGTAAGAAGTATGGTCATTATGCAAATGAATGTAGAAAGAATCAATATGACATTAGTAACAAACCAAGTGTAAATTTCACAAAGGAAAATGAGAACCATGATAGCATGTTTTTAGCTTGTAATGTAGCACAAGAAGAACAGAGTGATTTATGGTATCTAGATTCAGGGTGTAGCAACCACATGTCAGGAAACATAGAAATGTTTTCTAGTTTAGATGAAAGTGTGAAATCTGAAGTGACATTAGGGACTGGTAGCAAAGTCTCTATCATGGGAAAAGGAAGAGTTAATATCTTAACAAAGAAAGGGGGGAATAAATACATCTCTGATGTTTACTTTGTCCCCGGTCTGAAACATAATCTCATGAGTGTTCGACAGCTCATGCAGAAAGACTACAATGTCTTCTTCAAAAATGATGTGTGCACAATTTTGGATAGGCCTCCAAGCAGACAGCTGATTGTAAAGGTTCATATGACAAACAATAGAATGTTTCCCCTAAAGATAAGCTCAGATTTGAAAGAAGATGTACAAGCACAACTATCAATGAACTCACAAGAGGATGGAAGAAAAGAGGCAGCTATCACATAAGTAAACTCTCAAGCAGAGGTAAAAGATGAAAACTGGTTATGGCACTTGAGATTTGGACATCTCAACTTTGGAGGTTTGAATTTGCTGCATAGGAAAGGCATGGTGAAGGGTTTACCACTCATAGAAAAACCAGATAGCATATGTGAAGGATGTATCTTGGGCAAGCAACATACAAAGACATTTCCAGCAGGAAAGTCAATGAGGGCAAAGGCACCTTTGGATATTGTCCACTCATATTTATGTGGACCAATGCTGACACCATCAATTGGTGGAAATCACTATGTATTGACCTTCATAGATGACTACATAAGGAAGACATGGGTCTTTCTCCTAAAACAAGAAAGTGAAGTGTTTGAGTGCTTTCATGAATACAAGGCTCTTGTTGAAAAGCAAAGTGGACATTTCATCAAAGTCCTTAGGACAGACAGAGGTGGAGAATACATCTCAAATGACTTCCTTCGATTTTGCAAGGAACATGGAATTTATAAGCAATTTACAACAAGATATACACCGCAGAAAAACTGTGTGGCAGAAAGGAAGAATAGGACCATTATGGAGATGGCAAGGAGTATGTTGAAAGAAAATCATTTGCCAAATGACTATTGGGCTGAAGCTGTCGCTTGTGCAACATATATCTTGAATATATGTCCAACCAAAAGTGTCGAGAACATTGTTCCTGAAGAGGTATGGAGTGGAAGAAAACAAAATTTCACTCACATGAGAGTTTTTGGATGTGTGGCTTATGCACATGTCTTGGATGAGTTGAGAAAGAAGTTGGACAACAAGGGGGAGAAATGCATATTTTTTGGATACAATGATGAATCCAAGGCATACAAACTCTACAATCCATTAACCAAGTTTGGAGTACCGAAGAAGGTATGTTTTATTGACTATTTTGTCATCTTTTCTTTAAAGACTTATAATCCCTTTACATCATGAGCTAGGTAATTAATAAGGAAATATGGCAAAATCTATGAGAATTGTGTGTAAAGAAAGATAACTAATAATCGCTATTTTCTTATGCAGAAAAAGGGAAAAACAAAAGATTGTTGTCCCAAGGAAAAAGACAGAGCAGAGCTAACTGCTGTCCCTGTGGCAGGAAACCATATGCAGACACGACAATCCAAACTGAACCATATTAGCCAAGGAGAGGAAAGGGAGATATCGAATCGGTGAAAGAAAACAAAGGGATAACTGGAATTAATAGTTGGGCGAATCCCTCAAGATCCTCTGATCCTGAGGGATTGCAATCTTAACTATTCTTTCATCATTGATATCTCTACCCGGCTGTTATAAAAAGGGGGCAGCACTACTAGCCCAGTGGACGGGTTGTTGTTACTTTTATGTAATTTCTCATTGTATTCAAAACTTTGATCATCGACTCTCGTTGAGAAGTGATCCACTGTAACTCTGTTTTAATGCTTTAATATAAATCTGGTTGCTGTTCCATCTTTGATCCTGGAATAATTTCAAGCTGTGTGTCCCTAGAGGCCAAGGGCCCAGCCC
Source organism: Pinus tabuliformis (assembly GCA_031772625.1). NCBI lineage: Eukaryota > Viridiplantae > Streptophyta > Pinopsida > Pinales > Pinaceae > Pinus > Pinus tabuliformis. The sequence continues at coordinate 83,660,871 of CM062811.1, read as the reverse complement.
TGGTGGAACACTTGCTCCTGTACCATTACCTCTAGTTCGTGTGTGGTTTTCATTATCAGCTTTGATCGGTAATCTGGTGTGTTTTGTTATTTTATCACAGCTATGTTATATTTACAATATCGTCTCTGTAACAGGAAAGTCGTATTGTTCATTCTGACCTTATACCATATTGCTGTTGCTTTAAGTCATTAATGTAACATTACTGTTCTTTACAGAATGCTATTGTTGTTCAATTGCAGAGTAACCGAGCTGTAATATTCTTAAGTTGGTATTACTGTATTCATCTATGGTTTATACTTCATTACGATTGCTGTTCAATTGACATTGTTGTTCCATTATGAATTGCGATCGTTATCCTTTCTAACTGAGATCAATATTTGTGGTATCAGAGTCAGATTACAGTTTCTCTTAATATCTTTGTGTGCTGTGTGTTATTTATTTCGGTATTGTATATTCACAATTGGCTCTAAGTGTTGTTCTACATTTCATTGGTAATTGGTTGCCGTTCCATTTCTATTTGCTGTCTGATTTATTCTTAGAGTAAGGACTGTTCTTTGATTCCTGTAGGGCATAATTACTGCCTTCATTTTCTTAGTGTAAGGTTTCGCTGTGTATTAAGACTAGTTGCAACTTCATTTCCTAGTTGTTGTTTCAATTATAGTTGTTGTTCCATTTCTTGTTATTTGCATTACCATTGCATTGAACAATCTGAAACTGTAGCGAGCATTGACATTCGTCATTTAGCTACCAGATTGATGATCTATTCCTTGATTGTCTTCAGTTACATTATTTTACAGAGGGGTGAGTTATTGGTACTATACCCTTGACTGATAATTTACTTAGTCTTCTGAATGCATGATTTAGGTTTTAAAGTGATTTGTTGTAAGTAGATTTTCTTTTATGCATGCATTTACTCTTGTATTTTCTTGAGCACTATACTACTAGCATTACTCTAACAAATGGCTGCCTCAAACCGAGTACACTCTTTGAGATAACAAATCGTTCCTGGATTGACAAGTTAATGTGAGGTAATTAGAGGTGAAAAAGACCCTTTTTACTGCTCGACATTTTGGCACCGTTGTCAGGGAAGAGTGTAGCCATTTGTTTCTTTTTCAGAGTAGTGTAAGAAACTGTTAGGAAAGAACAGGGTTTTAAAAACGGAAGGTAAGAACCTGCATGTGGAGTATGTAGTAGCCCTGCTCCCCTGCCCGCTTTCCTGCAGATTTGTTGCTATTTTGTTTGGGTAGAACCTAGCAGTTGATTTGTGTGCATGACTAAGCAGAAAAAGCCAGAAAAGAATCCCAAACCTCTACCCAAGCCTGATAAAGCTAAGGGGCCAGTGACCCTTGGCCGATCGACCTTTATAGATGAAATCCTTAAGAAAGAAGAATCTTAGCCTTTAGTAGGACCTAGAAAAGTTACTTCTAAACAGCCTACTAGTTCCCTTCAAGCCACAAGATCACCATCTGTAGCCTTTGCTGAGGTGCATAAGTCAAACCGAAGAGCCAGATTTTCAAGAGATTGAAAATTCTAGCCTAAAATCATTGCAGGAAGGGAACCTTAGTAATCTCTCTGAAGGAAGAGGAGAAACAGGAGAAGCTGAAGAACGAACATCTCCTCTTAGGATAATTCAGCCATTAAGTAGCCCATATAAGGGAAGTGCTGCAAAAATAATTTATAATGAAATTCAAGGACCCGAATCGCCCCAAACATTAGGCACTCTCATCATCCCAGATAAACGAAGTGTTGTCAAGGCCATCCCCATTAGAGCCATTCCCCCTTGACAACCTAGGAATACCCTCCTAGATATCCCAGAAGGTTATTGGCATATATTTGACCTAATGTCCCAGAACCAGCCAAACACCCAAACCTCTACACTGCAATACCCCATTGTGGATACTATAGCTAATGCACCTAAGAAAGCAATTCCTCTTCAACATATGCCCACATTCCATGGCCTTACATCAGAATATCCAGATGCATTCATGTTTCAATTCGATGTGTTGGGTAGAGGATATGACTATACCACCGATCCCCAGAAACTGAAATTATTTCCCTCTACATTAAAAGGGGTTGCTTTAAGATGGTTTATGGGATTAGGTGGTGGTGTTATAAATAATTGGGATCAAATGAAGTACTCTTTTCTAAAAAAATATCAGGACTATTGCAGGTCTCGAGAGTTAAAAGATGAAATATTTGAGATGATAGCTAAACCAAATGAAACATTAGAAGAGTATGTTGAATGATTCCAGTATAATCTTGAAAGATCTCCTTATGCATCATTACCCTTACCTGATAATGTATTAAAAACAACATTAATTAGGGGAATGAAGGAACAATGGATTGAGACATTAAACATTATGGGGAAAGGAGATATTTATCAAGCAAATTTTGTTGACATTATTGATTTATGTATCAAGAGCTCGAGAGGCGGAACAAGGCTAAAACCAGCAGAACATGATCAATTTGTAAGAGATAATAGAATTTTGGTAGAAGGAGTAACTCGTGCAAAAATTGGAAATTTATTAGAAAATTTTAAAACTGACATATTGGGGACGCTGACAACACAACTTGATATTATGCAGGCCAAACAAAAGCAAGCAGAAGCATAACAGAATTTTGCAATCTTCTATCCCAGATGCAGAAAGAAACACAGCCACAAGGATTGTCCATTAGATGCAGTTCAATTTTGTGCCATTTGTACAAAAGACCACTCCATAGAGAGCTGCCCTTCACTTTCTGGATTGAAAGCAGTATACAAAGAAGCAGAAGAAGAGCCAGAATCGGTGTATCTACTTAATCAACACCGTCAATGGCAGCCGCGACAGAAAGGTATGTTTTCAGACCCGGCTTCTTCTTTCCAGCCTCCGCAATATCATGCTCAACAATATAATTCAATGTCGCAAAATCAACCTTCCTTCCTGAATTGGTCACAGCAATCATTCCCTTCATCATCTCCATGGCCGAATCAAGCAAGCCAACACAATTGGCCAAATTTTCCCTATACCCCTCCATATTGGAAAAACAATGTTTGTCTACCACAATGCACCCCTCCTACTTTATAGAATCAAACCTGGCAGACAATTGGAAAATACCGATGAATCAGCCAGTAGGGACTATCCCACTCCCTCAACCTACACTGCCAGCCCTACAACAAAACCCCCAGTCTAACTTAAGGTCGCAACTCCCAGCCCAACCCAACCCCAATCCAAATAACAGACTGGTCCAATCCATTCAAATAATCGAAACACCAAAGATAGGAACCGATCTAAGGGAGTGTAATGACCTTCAATTAAGATCTGGGCATATCATTGAAACAGAGGGAGATAAAATTGTTCAAGTCAAAAATTAGTTACCTGTAGAACAACCGTTACAAGAAGAGGACGTGACCAAACAACAAATTCATGATCCAGAAACCACATCCTCTCCTCCATTCCTAGAACGCTTAATTATACCTCAACCTATACAATATCTTAATTTTGACATTCTGGGAGAATTACGCAACCTGTACATAAAAATTCCACTCCTCCAAGCCATTCAGGACATCATGATATATGCAAAGACTATCAAAGAATTATGTATAAAGAAACCAAGGAGGAAAATAACAAATAACCCAAAACTCCAAGTAGTTGTCACTTTATCTGACTTATTATCGGGAAAGGAAATCGAGAAAGGAAACACCCGTTAAATACGAAGACCCAGGAAATCCAATAGTAACTGTACAAATCTATGGTCAAACCTTTTCAAATGCCTTAATTGATCTAGGAGCTACAATTAACATCTTAACAACCACTACTTGCCATAACTTAGGTGTTACATCAGTGGAACTGACCTCCACTTTATTAGAACTAGCTGACCGATCTGTAGTTAGGCCAGAGGGAACCCTACAAGATGTTATGGTATCCGTTGACTCCTGGGCATATCTGGCCGATTTCCTGATGATAAACCCCAAAAACCGACTTGATGGACATCCATTGATCTTAGGCAGACCTTGGCTCTCAACTGCCGATGCTTATATTGGCTACTGACAAGGCAATATGACCATTACTAGGGGGGCAAATATTAAGAATCTAGCTTTATACCCCCCAGCGCAGCCAAGTGTCACAATAATAAAAACTAACAAGCATCCTGTATCATACCTCACTGAAAATATTAGATATTCGTTAACCATACAAGAGGTCCTTGATTTCAAAGACCAAACAGAAGATGATGCCATTAATAATTTCATTAGCCAAGCTGAACCCAAATCCCACATACAATGTCACATGATAGAAGTAGCATTTGATAATGAATTAGAAGAGGACCCTCTTAAAGATACACACAATCAAACAATACCTACTACTTCTATTTCACATAGCAAAACTGTAGAAATTGAGCCAGGAAAGACTTTAAACATTAATGCCAACCTGACTTCCAGACAAGAAAAGAAGCTCATCCAACTGTTGAGGAAATATAAAGAAGCATTTGCATGGGACTACCCTGATATGATAGGAATTGATCCCCAATTATGTACACACCACATTTACATAGAAAAGGATGCGAGACCTGTTCGCCAACCACAAAGGAGACTTAATCCTCATCTAAAAGATGTTGTAAAAGCTGAACTTCAAAAACTTTTAGATGTTAACTTCATCTACCCTATTGCTGATAGTAAATGGGTCTCTCCACTTGTTGTGGTACCAAAAAAGAATGGAAAGTGGAGGATTTGTGTAGACTATGGAGAGTTAAACAAAGCAACGCAAAAGACCACTTTCCCCTTCCATTCATTGATCAAGTATTAGACATTCTAGCAGGAAAGAAATTCTTTTCTTTCTTAGATGGCTTCAGTGGATACAATCAAATTCAGATTGCCCCTGAAGACCAAGTCAAAACCACTTTTACTTGTCCTTGGGGAACATTTGCCTAAAGAGTTATACCTTTTGGCTTATGCAATGCTCCTGCCACATTTCAAAGAGCTATCCTCATCATTTTTTCAGATCTAATAAATGAGGGGCTCAAAGTCTACATGGATGATTTTACACCATACGGAGATGATTTTGACCCATCATTGGATGCACTGGAAAAATTCTTGCAACACTGTATTGCCACCAGGCTTTGCTTAAGCCATGAAAAATGCTATATGATGATGACTGAAGGACTTATTCTAGGCCATTATATCTTAGCAACTGGAATACAAGTAGACCCAGCCAAAATTCAAATAATTTTGTTAATTCCCACTCCTACCACTTAAACGGAGGTACGCAGTTTTCTTGGATTCTCTGGTTATTATAGAAGGTTTATAGAACATTTTTCACATATTGTTGCACCTCTATATGCACTGACAGGTAATGTTGACTTTCTTTGGACTGAAAAATGTGACCGTTCTTTTCAGGATCTGAAGAAGCTTGTGTCTACAGCTCCAGTCCTTTGAGGACAAAATTGGGACCTGCCATTCCAAATATCATTAGATGCCTTAGATACAACTATTGGAGCAGTCCTTGGGCAGGAAGAAGATAAAAAACCATATGCAATTTATTATATTAGCAAGAATTTATCCCCTGCCAAATTAAATTATATTGTTACTGAAAAAGAATTTCTAGCTGTAATACATGTTGTCAATAAGTTAAGACATTACATTACTAGATATCAAGTTATCTTGTATACAAATCATTCTGCCATAAAATATTTAGCAAATAAACCAATCACAAATGGTAGAATAACTAGATGGATGATTTTATTGCAGGAATTTGATATTACAATCAAGGAAAAACCTGGAAAAGAAAATCCTATAGCTGACTTTCTCTCACGAATGCGAAAACTAGTGGACGCAACAGCAGTTGAAGATCAATTTCCAGATGAGCATTTGTTTTTTGTCACTGTTAAAACACCCTGGTATGCTGATGTTGTGAATTACTTAGCAGTAGGTAAATTACCAAAACATCTGACCCGCAATGAATGAAAATAGATCGTCCAGTGAAGTGCTCAATTTTCCTGGATTGGGGGCTACCTGTTCCATACAGGAGCAGATATGCACATTAGGAGATGTGTCTGGGAGGATGAAATTTTTTATATTTTAAAAGCTTGTCACGATGGACCATGTGGCGAACACTTTGTCGATAAGAGAACTGGATATAAGGTGCTATAAGTAGGCTATTATTGGCCTACGATCTTCAAAGATGCAAAGATGTTTGTTCAAGCTTGTGACAGTTGTCAAAGGGCAGGACACCGTGGTCAGTCTGACGAAATGCCCCTGAACCCACAACTAGTTATTGAACCATTCGAGCGATGGGCACTTGATTTTGTTGGTCTGATTAACCCATCCTTGAACCAGAAAGCATATATTCTAGTGGCAATAGAATCTGTCACCAAATGGGTTAAAGCAGAAGCATTACTGAGAGCTACAGAGGATTCTGTTATACAGTTCCTGTTTCACATATTTGTGTGATATGGGCTTCCAAAAGACATAATTACAGACGGTGGGCCACAATTTGCTAGTAACAAGATTGCTGCAACACTTAAAAACTATCATATCCAGCATAAAATTACTACTCCATATCACCAATAGGCAAACAGTCAAGTAGAAAGCAGCAACAAAATAATAGAAGAAATCTTGACAAAAATTGTTGCGTCGCATAGAAGCGATTGGGCTGCAAGACTACCAGAAGCCTTGTGGACCTACAGAAAAACATGGAGAAGCACTACCCGCTATTCACCATACCAATTGGTGTTTGGAAAGCAACCTATTTTCTCCATAGAATTCGAAATCCAAACATTGCGAACAACACAAGAAGTAGGCCTAGATCTAAATGAGGCACAGACTAATAGATTACAGCAGATCATTGAGTTAGATGAAATCAGGCTCTTTTCCCTTCGACATACTGCATTAATCCAACAGCAGCGAGCTAAATGGCATGACACCCTTATTGAAAACAAAGTCTTCCACGAAGGAGAGTGGGTGCTCTTATACGACTCCAGGTTTCAAGATTTTCCCTGGAAACTTCAGACTCACTGGCTGGGGCCATATGGAATCCAAAAGGTACATGGTAATGGCACCCTTACTCTAGTCACTATTGACAGATCGGGACATACCTTTAAAGTAAATGGCCACCGAGTTTGATTATACCACAAACCACTTACTCGGGAATCGTTTTGCCAGCAACTACACGAAGACTTCGATATGCAAATTCTATAGGAGGAAGAGAAACCTTCTTCACCTATGATTCATTAAGTGATTCACCTATTTTTACACATTGTACATAATTTCTTTTTTTTTGTTAAATCAGTCTCTGTATATTCTTTTGTATTTGCATTTTTTTCTGCTGCTCCTTTTCAGAAGAAACGGCACTGTCATTTTGTTGTTCCTTCTCTAAAGGGACAACATTTGTATACACTTTTGTCGTTGTTGTTGTTCCTTTTTCAAAAGAACAACACCTTTTGTTTCAACCATTCTTTTCCATTTTTCATTTTGCTGTTCATTTTCCAAAGGAACGACATTTGAGTGTTCTGCTATTCCTTTTCCAAAGGAACAACACTTTTGATTTTTGTTGTTTCTTTTCCAAAGGAATGACATTTGAGTTTTCTTTTGTTCCTTTTCCAAAAGAACATCACTTTGGATTTTTGTTGTTCCTTTTCCAAAGGAACAACACTTTTGATTTTTGTTGTTTCTTTTCCAAAGGAACAACACTTTTGATTTTTGTTGTTCCTTTTCCAAAGGAACGACATTTACATTTTTGTTGTTCCCTTTTCCAAAGGAATGACACTTTTTAGCACTTACGTTTCTGTTGTTCCTTTTCCAAAGGAATGACACTTTTGGTTTTCCGCTGTTCCTTTTCCAAAGGAATGGCATGTTCAATTTTTGCTATTCCTTTTTCCAAAGGAACGACACTTTCGGTTTTTGTATTCTTTTGACCTTCCTTTTTCAAACGACAACATTCTCGTATCCTTTTACTTATGATATTTATTGTTCCTCTTGTTTTAGGTCTTTTGGAGCACAGCTATACACTCATGCAACGGATACAAAGCTAGAGCATACTGAAATCAGCAAATTATATAAAATCTCTACTTTTACAAGAAATTGCTATGAATTGATAAAGAGAAAGGAAGAAAGAACACAATTATTCATCACTTTTGCAGTCATTATCCTACTAATACTGACATGATTGGTAATCTTTATTGTGCTGGTTCTTTTTAAATTCCCACAATCTTTGTTGATCATTATTAAGGAATAAGAACAAAGGGTTTATATTTTTCTATTGAGATGTTAAGACTTCTTCCACCATTCCTACTCTTAAGGAGAGCTGAACCACCCTTTGTGTATAGATAAGAAAGAATTTTATAAATAAAAATCAAAAAAGAAAAAAAAGAATGTTTTGTTTAGATGAATTGTCAAATGCAGGATAGGGGGTCTCATCAAGAGCCAGCCTACAATGATCATAAGGAGAAAGTGAAGTGACATTCCCACTATGGCCACCACACTAGGGATATGATCCAAGAGGCATATTAGAAAAATAAAAGAGTCCTTGGAACAAGAGGCCTCATCACAAGCTAGCCTACCCACCTTTCACTCCTTCCTGGTGAATGTCATTATGATTTAACTGGTTACCAAGCCAACATAATGGCCTCAATTGTGACATTGTATATCACCTCATAATCATACACAAAGGATCATGGTTCCATGGGTGAAATAAACAACTCTGCTAAGGTTATGGACACCTGTCATAACAGAGCTCTGTTAATGGTATTGAAGTCACATTCTTTATACACCAATAGCAATCATTAACACCCTTCTCTATCTTATACCTTTGTAATCCGTCAAATGAGATTATGTATATCATTTCCCCGAACCATTAAACGCATGAAAAATATATCATAACCAATCATGACGGAAAAGTCAATCATGACCGCATTAGACTGGTTGTGCACGTCAGTTGTCCTATCCTCCCAGCCTCGCATCATATCACAACATTCTCTTATTTGTTAAGCGATCCTATTATACGCCTCGATTTCGGTAACATGCTCCTTTTGTAAACATGGCATTTCCACATACGTTGTTCCTTTATGACTCTGTACCAAGCAAGTTCAGCACGATGCTCCCTCATTTGATGGCGAGGATGGCCTATCACATTGCAGGGGGGAGGCTAACCTCATAATTTTCTCGCATACGTGTCAGAATATTATTCGACAAACTTTTACTTGGGAATAGCAAGGCTTAACGGTATCTCATTTTTCAATTTTCATGCCTTGCTATCCCATAGCTATTTCCGCATTATACTGTGCATCAATTAGTAAGATTTGAATGAGCCTTGTTGTTTTGTTATTTTCTCTGTGTTTTTAACAGTTTGAATAGCCTTTTGTTCCATTGTCATCTCTACGTTTTTACAGTGAGCTAAAGCATGGGAGGAAGGTCAATTCGAAGAGAACCACAGGTACTAACAGTTTCTGATGCTGCACGGGAAATCCTAGAAAGGGCGAGATGGTTAGTCTATCTTAATCGATTACAGGAATCCAACGAGACCGTGGCAATAGAATTCTTGCAGAACTTTCAAGAATATCACTCCATAGTAAGGGGAAAACACATAGCAGTCACCGATGATGTAATTGCAGAGGTCTCGGGACTGCTAGCCACTCGACCTGTGTGGACTCTAAATAAGGAGAGACTGCAAAATATCATGAAGATCTTCGAGGATGAAGGCCAGAACCTCACAGTCAAATGAAAGGGAGTCCTACCAATAGCATTAAGAGAGTCGTGGGCAGAATTGGCGAAGATCATCCAGAGCTACATCACCTGTGAAGGCAGGAAAGACGTGGTAAGACCATGACACCTTAAACTCTTAGTTGTATTAAAAGAGAAATTCTCTGTGAACCTACCTGCATTTTTAAATTCATTACTTCATGATGTTGCCCAAAGCATGAAAAAGTCACAACATGTAGAATCGGTAGTAAGTCACCATGGACTGATATGGCTAATAGTTAGCCACAGTCTTGTTCAGCCGCAGAGCAGCTGGGAAGAACTAATTTCTATGATAGATGGGGCACTGACTCCACCAACCCCAAAACGCAAACATACTGCCAGTACACCAAATAGACCATCAAAATGGAGAAAATCAGTTATATTGGCATGGATTAGAGGGAGGTTGGAAAATCCCCAAGGGAGTACCAGCCAACCTGTGGAGATAGACGACTCAGGGGATGAGCAACCCCCACAATTGGAAGGAGAAGAGAATGAGAAAGAAGTGGGAGGAAATGAGCAAGGAGAAACAAAGGAAGAGACTGAGCAGCCTGAGCAGGTGGAGGCAGAGACAGAGCAACATGAAGAGAGTCCATTGCAAAATCCATTGCAAGAGGAAGTATTGGCCAAAATTCTGGCCAATATGGGTGAATACGCCCATCCTCTTAGCCCGCTAGGCCTCCATATTGAGGAAGAACCAAAAGAGCATTCTGCTCATGACAAAAATGCACCCGAAGAATTATGCAACGAGGAAGAAAACAAAGAGAATCATTATGTTCATGATGAAAATATGACAGGTGAAGAAAATGATGAAGATATAGAAGGGGAACAATCCGCTCCCAGCTAGACTACACCGAAATAATTGGATGAAGAAGAAGGGGTGGACAAAGAAGTTACCGAGGAAATAACAGAGCCAGATGGGGTTTCTACTCCTGAGAAACCTGAACAATATAGCGAAGGGGCACCCCAAGAAGAAAACCAAGGAATTTGCCAAGATAACAATCCAGGCTTGAGTAAATAGACAGTTGTTCCTTCTAAGGAAATAGAAGAAATTAAACAATTACCAAAAGAACAACAAAGATTACTAAATGTGATAGCTTGACTTCGACAACAAATCAGGGTTTTGGGAATGAGAAAGAGAGAAAAAAGAACTTTAGGGGGAAGACATGCAGCCACTCCAGTGAGACCCCCCAAGAAAAAGGTTCGCAGGACCCATGTTCACCCTGTTGTTCAAAACCCTGTCAAAGAACAGTCTGCTGTTCAAACCACTGTTGAAGAACAGTCTGCTGTTCAAACTCTTGTTGAAGTGCAAACTGCCGTTCAAAAGAAAAAGGAACAGCATTCCACTGTTGCTCATGTTGAAGTGCAAATAGACGATATATTGGCCTGTGACAAAGAAGTTCAGACAGAGGCACAATCCTCTGAAAGGATGCAGACTATAAACACGAGGCGATGCAATCAGAAGATTCAAGTAAATCATCCATTGGCCACTACTACGTGGGACAACGATCCAAGGACAGTAACCCTACGAGAGGGTTTGATGCAAGCTCAGCAAGCAGTAGAAAAACTCATGGAACAAACAATTTCGCGAGAAAAGTATGACGAATTACAACAACAGCTAGGGAATGTCAATTTATCCGAAAGTCAGGCCTTTGAAGGATGGCGAAAAGAACAAGAAAAAGTCACAAAGGTAACTCATAGATTAGTTGTAGTTATCAGACAAATGGATACCTTATGCTCTTTGTACACTGACGCCCTAGCATGTAGAGCCCTTGCCAAGAATTATGCCTTGTTTTTAATGGAATGATGTTTGCAATTTGAAATTAAGGCCATCAAAGTAGGAGCCCCTATACAAATTAATACCATTGATGATTTTATAAATTGTTGTAAGTACTATGGAGTAAAGGTTCAAAGACTATTGTGTGAATTCTATCTGCATAACCTTGTACTAGATCAGGAGACAGAGCAGAACCCTGGCCCTTTCATTGGGGATATCCAACTGTAGGCATTTGTTTCATTTGGAGTTAATCAAATCAAATGGCTTAAAGCCTATAATGCCTTCCAAAGACAAGAAAACGGATTAGACTTATGGGTAAGAGCTGAGCCTAGAGATCCATTACAGTTATGGAATAAACACAGGAGCCTCATGAGGACTCCAGGTGTAATTGACACGTTAGGACCCATTCATACAACAATCAATCGGCAAGGGATAGAATACTTCTTTACCATTAAGGACCTTGCCATTGCAGCTGCTAAATTTCGATATCAGACCTCTAATCCGAACATCCAACTCAGGGAACCATTTAATTATGAGAACTTTAAGTTAGTCGCTGATCATTTGAGCCTCTATGGTGAACTTATTTTGAGGGCAGGGCCATCTTGGTTAGGATATAGGTTTCGGAGTCCGATTATTTGGCACCCTGTAGCTGGATATCAAGCCCTGTATGAGATGCCTGAGGGCCAGACATGCCATCATTTTGCACATCTAGTTTGGCATCATGGTTGTAGACCACCACATGAGATTCTGTCTCCAGCTTACTCTCTTACTGCCTTACATGTCAACTACAATGTTTTCATGAGGGCATGAAAAAAAGTAAGCAGGGGGGTCTGTGGAGTACTGAAGAAGGTATGTCTTGTTGACTATTTTTTCATCTTTTCTTTAAAGACTTATAATCCCTTTGCATCATGAACTAGGTAATTAATAAGGAAATATGGAAAAATCCATGAGAATTGTATGTAACGCAAGATAACTAATAATCGCTATTTTCGTATGCAGAAAAATGGAAAAACGAAAAATTATCATCCTAAGGAAAAGGACAGAGCAGAGCTAACTGCTGTCCCTATGGCAGGAAACCATATGCAGACACGACAATCCAAAATGAAGCATATTAGCCAAGGAAAGGAAAGGGAGATATCAAATCGATGCAAGAGAACTAAGGGATAACTGGAATTAACAGTTTGGCGAATCCCTCAGGATCCTCTGATCCATAGGGATCGCAATCTTAACTATTTTTGCATCATTGATATCTCTGCCCGGCTGCTATAAAAGGGGGCAGCACTGCTAGCCTAGGGGATGGGTTGTTGTGACTTTTATGTAATTTCTTGTTGTATTCAAAACTTTGATCATCGACTCTCGTTGAGAAGTGATCCACTGTAGCTTTGTTTTAATGCTTTAATATAAATCTGGTTGTTATTCCATCTTTGATCCTGGAATAATTTTAAGCGGTGTGTCCCTGGAGGCTAGCGGCCCAGCCTTGGTGGAACACTTGCTCCTGTACCATTACCTTTAGTTCATGTGTGGTTTGCATTATCAGCTTTGATCGGTAATATGGTGTGTTTTGTTATTTTATCACAACTCTATTATACTTACAATATCATCTCTGTAACAGGAAATTCGTATTGTTCATTCTGACCTTATACCGTATTGCTATTCCTTTAAGTCATTAATGTAACATTACTGTTCTTTACAGAATGCTATTGTTGTTCAATTGCAGAGTAATCGAGATGTAATATTCCTAAGTTGGTATTACTATATTCGTCTATGGTTTATACTTCATTACGATTGCTGTTCAATTGACATTGTTGTTCCATTATGAATTGCGATCGTTATCCTTTCTAACTGAGATCAATATTTGTGGTATCAGAGTCAGATTATTGTTTCTCTTAATATCTCTGTGTGTTGTGTGTGTTATTTATTTCGGTATTGTATATTCACAATTGGCTCTAAGCGTTGTTCTATATTTCATTGATAATTGGTTGCCGTTCCATTTCTATTTTCTGTCCGATTTATTCTTAGATTAAGGATTGTTCTTTGATTCCTGTAGGGTACTATTACTCCCTTCATTTTCTTAGTGTAAGGTTTCGCTATGTATTAAGACTAGTTGCAGTTTCATTTCCTAGTTGTTGTTTCAATTATAGTTGTTGTTCCATTTCTTGTTATTTGCATTACCATTGCATTGAACGATCTGAAACTGTAGCGAGCATTGACATTCGTCGTTTAGCTCCCAAATTGATGATCTATTCCTTGATTGTCTTCAGTTACATCAGTTTACAGAGTGATGAGTTATTGGTAATATACCATTGACTGATAATTTACTTAGTCTTCTGAATGCATGATTTAGGTTTTAAATTGCTTTGCTGTAAGTGGATTTTCTTTTAAGCATCCATTTACTCTTATATTTTCTTAAGCACTATACTACTAGCATTACTCTGACAAATGACCGCCTCAAACCGAGTACACTCTTTGAGATAACAAATCATTCCTAGATTGACAAGTTAATGTGAGGTAATTAGAGGTGAAAAGACCCTTTTTATGGCTCGACACCAAGAAGGTAATAATTAGCAGAGATGTGCAGTTCATAGAAGAGGAAGCAAGGGATGGAAGTTTAGAAAAGAAAATCAATGTCAAAGTACGCATACCACATAAGGACAGAGAGGAATTAACAGCAGCAAGTAATTCCTCAATAGTGACTCCCTCTACTCCTATTCAAGCATAGAAAAGCAGGCAACGAGCAACGCCATTAATAAATAATAGGATAGTTTCATGCAACCAATCAAGTGCTTCTCCAAGCACACCACGGAGTGCGACACCAGGTCACATATCAAGTCCATCTTCAACAAGCACAAGAAGGCCAAAATTCAGAAATTTAAATGAAATTTATAAGCAAGATGAAGTTGATAGTATCACAGGCCTAAATTCCTTATTTGCATTAATTTGTCATGTAGATGACCCAATTCACTTTGAAGGTGCAGTCAAAGAAGAAAAATGGGTTGTTACAATGGAGGAAGAAATAAAAGGAATAGAAAGGAATGATACATGGGAGTTAGTGAGCCTTTCGAAAGGAAAACATGTCATTGGAGTGAAGTAGGTATAATAAGACCAAAAGCAACATTGAGGGAAAGATTGAAAGGCACAAAGCAAGGCTAGTTGTCAAAGGATACAAACATCATCATGGAAGATATTACGCAGAGACGTTTGCGCCAGTCGTGTGGATGGAGATAGTGGACGTAGTTGTGGCAATTGCCAGGCAACATAAATGGACAATGTATCAGATGGACGTAATGTCAACATTCTTGAATGGAGTGCTAAAAGAGGAAGTGTATGTCGTGCAACCGCTTCGTTATGAGATTGAAGGCCAAGAAGACAAAATGTATCAGTTGAGGAAAGCTCTTTATGGATTGAAGCAAGCACCATGCGCATGGTACAACAGGATAGATGCTTACTTGTTGGACAATGGTTTTGAAAAATGTGATGGAGAGCCTACTCTCTACATTAAAGAGAGCAAAGGTAACATTCTCATTGTCATCTTATATGTAGATGATTTGATTTTTACAGGCAGTGATGATTTCCTCATCGCTAATTTCAAACAAGTCATGAAGAGTGAATTTGAAATGACTGACTTTGGATTCTTAAGATATTTTTTGGGCATAGAAGTGAAGAAAACAGAAAATGGCATTTTTATCTCTCAAGCAAAGTATGTGGAAGAAATTTTTGAGAGGTTTAAAATGCAGAATAACAAGTCCACACCAACTCCAACTGTCAGAGGGTTGAAGTTGAGCAAAGAAGATTGCAGTAGCAATATCAATCTGACATTATACAAAAGCATGATAGGCAACCTGATGAATTTGACCACCACTAGGCCGGATATAATATATTCAGTAAGTTTGGTGTCAAGGTTCATGGAGACACCCAAGGAGACACATTGGCAAGCAGTGAAAAGGATTCTAAGGTGTGTCAATGGGAAAAAAACAATATGGCGTTTTGTACACAACAACAATTAATTTCAGGCTAGTTGGTTACACTCATAGTGATTGGTCAGGTAGTGTCGATGACAGAAAGAGAACATTAGGATATATTTTTCATTTGGGTTCCGAAGCCATTTCATGGGCCTACAAGAAACAACCAATAGTGTCACTGTCAACAGCAGAAGTTGAATATGTCGCAGCAACAGCAGCAGCATGTCAGGCAGTTTGGATGAGAAGGACGTTGAGGGATCTTCGTCATGACCAAGAGGGCATGAAAACTATTTTCTGCGACAACACACCAGCAATTGCATTGTCAAAGAATTATGTCTTCCACAAGAGGACCAAGCATATTGATGCTAAATATCATTTTGTTAGACAGTTGATTAATGATGATGAAATTGCGTTGCAACAATGCAAGTCACAGGAACAATTTGTTGACATCTTCACAAATCCATTGGCATGTGAAAGTTTTTCTTATCTCATAAACTATTTGGGAATTGTCAATGGCTACAGTTGTGATTAAGGGGGAGTGTTGGAAATAATAATCCCAACCACTGCAATAAACAACCTTACAGTAGCCATATCTGTCAAAGGTATTTTTGCAGGTTGGTCTCTGCTTGAAGATAGAAGGACCAAAGCTAGACACGAACCATTCAGAAACTCAGCAAAGGAATTTAAAGAAGTTATGTACTTTGGTAAATAGATATGGGTAAGCATTCATTCAACAACCTTTGCCCACACTCTAGAAACACCTGCGCGATTCTGATCACACTCAACAACAACATCATATTAATTTCGCTTTGTCATGAATTAAATGTAAAATTGTATGTTGAGTTATATATGAATGTAAAAGTCATTTTGTAATAGGTTAGAGAGTGAGAGAGTAAAAAAAAGAGCACAAGTCTTTGTGGAGAAAATGGTGGAGCAAATTTTGGTGGGCACGTGAAAACAATAGTTACTCTGTTTTACTGTGTGTTATTCCGCGTAAGTTTAAATCACTGTAAAACTTTTATTTTACTTAGTGAATGAGCTGCAGTTTCATGTAAATGTATTTTCATGTTTAAGAAATGAATACTAAGTTTTAGTGTGTTGCTCCAAACCTATGTTGTTATTTTTCCTATGAGTATTCATTAAGTCTCTGGAATAGTTCAACGGTGGGCGAAATTCAAGTGAGCGAAATCAACTCCACGGTGCGCGAACCTAACTTCGCGAAAGTCAAAATATCTCTGCCCCTCCACAAAAATTAAATTCCCTAGATATTTTTAACAATTTCTTACTATTACCATAACCAAACCGTCCTTAAAAAACTCTTTTTTGAGTATTACCAGAAGGAACGATTGTTCAAAAGATAATTTGGGATAAGGTATGAGTCGAGAAATGCATCGGTTGGGATGTGGTGAAGGCAATTCATAGAAAAGGTTATATGTGGTATTTGATGGACTATGGTGGCAATGGATGTCTGTATCTCATTTTTTTTTCGAGAAAAAAACACAAACTTATATATATATATGAGTACAAGTTATATATTTAAAAAAAAAAGTTACAAAATTACATATTTTTAGTTTCTGTTCAGTATTAAATGAGTCATGATGAGTCTATATAAAATAAAAAATAAAATATAAAAAGTAGTCATTAGAAAATTAATAAAATTTTCAAAAAGTAGTTACTTTTTTCTTGGGAAGAAAAAAACAAAAACATATTTTTATTAGATTTAAAGATTGTTTACATTAGCTTACATCTATGGCAAGGCTTTGCCCCAGTTAGATTGTAAACTCCATATATATAACGAAAAAATGAGCATTAATATGTCAAAAAAACATTACAATAAAACTGTCAAATATATACTCATACTAGGAGAAAAAGACATAAAAAAACAAATAAACAGGCAGAGTAAAAAATTTCTGAGTAAGAAAATGTAAAAGCCTCTCGATCAAATTTCAAAATAACCTTGGCTGCAAATAATACCATCCACCACCTATTCATAAACCATATGCCCAAAATTAAAATTGATATATAGCCTTCATCTCTCAAAGGTCGTAGGGGCTGAGAAATGGAAATATTGCCCGTCGTGGAATCATGTTTGTATGCAGCCTGAAAAATGACTCTTAGAGTTTTCCCTATTTCTTTTTAACTTTTTTAAAATATATCGGTAATGTGATTTTGCTCCATGTAAATGTGGTTGTAAGAAAAGTAAGTTCCACTAAACTTATGCACTTCATCCAATTTTTTAATGATAAAAAAGAAAAAATCCCTTAACCCAACCCAGTTAATAGTCCACTTAGAATCCTAGAATACAAGTAATTTATCAAAAAAAAGTAATTATAAAGAAAACATAAAAAGCAATCCTTAGAAAACTAATAAAATTGTTAAACACACACATGGCAGCAACAAATATGAAAGATAAAACATGAGAGTACACTTTTATTAACAAATGATTTACATTTATAGTACATGTTGTGACCATTGGGTTCCACATCCCAAGGTCTCTTGGACTCCTTTTGTCTATTTGGATTCCACACAAACCCATTGAGGATTAGGTGTCCAACATCCCCCCCCTTAATTCAAAGGGTTATGTATGAGTCCAAGAAGAGAGTTGTAATACAAAATGTGCAAAAATGCATGGTAGCACTAGGCTGAATGTGCTCTCTGAAATATTGGTATAAAGGGTGGTGGTTTAAGGATGACCACCAACACTCGAATGCTTAGTGCAGTTCCTAGAACTCTTCCAAGTCTGGCATGACGCTCAAGTCTTTTGCTAGAGGAAGTGCTCCTGGTGTTTTGAAGAGGGAAACCTTCAACCATGAAAGGGAGGTCTCACCCTACATAAAAGGGATAACTTCAACCTAAAAAGGGAAGTCTCAACCTGTGATGGTTTAAGGATGACCAACAACTCTCGAATGCTTAATGAAATTCCTAGAACTTTTCCAAATCTGGCAAGAAGATGAAGTCTTCTGCTAGAGGAAGTGTCCTCAATTTCGTTCCTGGAATTCTTCCAAAATTGGCAATACGCTGAAGTCTTCTGCTAGAGGAAGTGTCCAAGATTACCAACTGAAGGCATGCTCAGGGGCATCTTTATCTCTGGATACTACTCTGAATCTGGTATGGCAGGTTGTGTCTCAGGCTCGCTTGATGTGACTTTGAAGCTTGTAGATGACCATCATTTATTTAAGGATGACCAAGAACTCTGGAATGCTTAATGCAATTTCTCGAACTCTTCCAAATATAGCAAGAAGATGAAGTCTTCTGCTAGAGGAAGTGTCCTCAATTTCGTTCCTGGAATTCTTCCAAAACTGGCAAGAAGTTGAAGTCTTCTGCTAGAGGAAGTGTCCAAGATTACCAACTGAAGGAATTTTCAGGGGCATCTTTATCTCTCGCTACTACTCTGAATCTGGTATTGTAGGTTGTGGCTCAGGCTCGCTTGATGTGACTTTGAAGCTTGTAGATGACCATCTTTTCCCCCCCGTCAGATAAAAGGTGAGATGATGGAGAAAACTCAACTGCAAGACTGTTCAATACTCTGGAAGAAGTTATGACATGTGATTGGAATATCTCCTTGGCTATTGATGCCCATTGCCAAGAAGCGATCCATCCAAGATGAATCTTTGTTCTTGCAGGACATTTGAAGCATCTTTGTGAAGAATGGGTGGTTTTATGAAAGTGCTTACATGGATGAAGATCAAAACAGTGATGTTTTAAAAGGCCAACTTGGTCACAGTGTTGGCATTTCATAATCTGTTGTGGTGGCTATTGTTGTTGTTGTGAAAGAGGATGTGAACTGTCATGAATGAATCCAGCACTCTGAAACTGAATGGGCTTTGAGTAGTCTGGAATATGAAATGACAAGTCTTTGTCATATCCAAGACTAGTTATGTGCTTGTTGTGGACAAGATGTTCCCAAGGTCTGATGATGGGCTTGGGAGGTGCAGACTGAGTTTCTGCATCTGCATGTACAACTGCGGCTTTATGGGATACTAAATCTGAATGAATTGTAACATTATTGTCTTGTTGTTTATGGGAGTCTGTTTCAATCTTTTGAACAGAAACAGGTTCAGAATGATGACTCCACTGCTGTAATTCTTCTTATTGTAGCTTTGTCTCAAGCTGCAAAATTTCAATATTCTCTTGTACATTATGCAAACAGGTTCTAATGTCAACAAGAGAAGATTTGCTTATTCTTACTATACCATGATCAGAGGAATGTATTAGAGTTTTTAAGAACTCCAATACTTCACCAATTTTGGCTATTTTATTCATTGTCAAAATTACACTCATCACAACTATGAACTTGTAGACAAAAATCAACACTCACTCGCAATAT
This sequence comes from Pinus tabuliformis, assembly GCA_031772625.1. Classification (NCBI taxonomy): domain Eukaryota; kingdom Viridiplantae; phylum Streptophyta; class Pinopsida; order Pinales; family Pinaceae; genus Pinus; species Pinus tabuliformis. Next base: position 83,641,102 of record CM062811.1, on the reverse strand, counting down.
GTCAATACAATTGGATGTTACAACAGATTGCAATTTTCTTCAAAAATAGTGATGGCTCTCGATTTCAATTGTGTTTGGTTACATAAGCTTCATATTCCAACAAATGTGAAATAACATAAAGTAATCAATGCCATATAAGGAGCATGAATCGACAAGAAAAATGACCAACGCATAGGATTCTTTCATATAATATGGTACCACACATTCATACCTCATATGCCCATCACATGGCATATTATTGATCCACTATATATACACATGGTTTTCAAGAAGAAAGTATAGCATACCAAGACTTAGTCGCTGTACGCTGCAGGAGTTTTCAATGTTACATACATATAAGCGACAACCAAATATATTCTATGCCACAGTTCGTAGTTTTTGAGTTCAATGATCCTGGGACCTGTGAACGTAGAAGCTCAAAGCTAAATGTAGAAGTCATTCAAGAGAGGTAGTGGATTTATCTGGCTTATATTAGTCAACAATAAAGTGTTTTGTGGCCCCCACAATATCAGAATAAACTCCACACAGAAGGGTATCATAGCTACGTCCAACATAGGTGGTGCATTTGACCCACGTTCCAATTGATACTCACGAGCTGCACCAAGTTGGTTATTTAGCTTCCATGCACAAGAGTAGGCCCCATGTCTAGTAGAAAATATACAGCCTGGGAACAATAGAAGATAGGCCCCATAGATGTACATTCAACTCATTCTTTCACATGCAGTCCACAGATAACACAGAAACCGTTCAGCAGTTGGAATAACCCATAGCTATCGCCAGGTGCTCGAGCTGCTCTTTCCAAGAGGAAAATCAAACAATTTCGTTTCACAGTTCAATTACCATGATGAGAATAGTTCTCTCCAGAATAGTATTGTGAGACCTCCTCTTAATAATAAATCCAAGAATCTTGACCCCTTTTTTATTGGAAATGACCCCAATCAAAGTCCAAGAATATACTTCACCATATGCCGCGATTTCAAAATCACAACAGGCGTGTATATTCGATGCTCTATAGCACAGGTAATTTACAAACTTTCACACACATTCTCATATGTCTGCTAGGCTTCAGAATCACCATGGGCATATATGTCCAAATTTCATGTGAAGAATAATATTTTTATCAGAGAAATTAATAACAAAACACCAATGTAGTGAAGAAAGTCCAGATTGCCATTCCGGAGTCTTCCTTATGGGGTAGAAAATGATGGATTTTCCTTGCATTTGACCCAATCAAAATATACATTACACAGTAACTCGATCAAATCTACAATTCAGAGATTTCACACATTATACACAGTGAATCTATTATAGAAATGCTACAAGGAGGTGTGGAGCGTTATTGGTTTAAAATAATACCACAACGTTAACCAAGCCAATAGTGTGAAGCAAATCAAAGTCGTAGAGAGAAACAATGCAAATCAAATCGAAGATGTAGAGAGAAACAATGCAATATTTTTTTGATACCAAAAGAACTGGAAAATGCTCCCAATGATGACTCCTGTCTGATGCTGCACTCTCAGCATCATATTATATTCCAGAAAAGCTTATCATCACCGTACATTAGAGAAATCAAGACAATGGACCAGTGTTCAAAACAGACTAGCGTTCATATACCTTAATCGATGCAGCATTCAACTCTTCCACTACGCCACTCTATTGTGAAGTCGGATGCAACAATAGATTGGTTGGAATGGGTGCGCACCAGTGGCAAGACAACACTGTTGCATCAAATTATTGCTCACATAAAGACGTCAGAAATACGAGGATATGTTTTGAATCTTGACCCTACAGTGATGACTCTACCTTTTGCTACTAATATCGACATTCAAGACACTGTCAAGTACAAGGAAGTAATTAAAGAGTTTACCTCACATGAAGCATCATGAAGATGCCATTTCCGTTCACATTCCTAGCTTAACCATTTCCTTCTCATGCCATTAAATTATCTCATCAGTTTCTCGTCATCATGGGAATTGCTGGAGAGGCCTTTAAGGTCGTTCACAATTTGGGAACCATTTCACCTTCCAAACGTAAATCCAGTGTTAGATTACAGGACCAACGTGTACAAAACGTTTAGAAAAATGCAGAGAACGCTGCTACCAAGTCAGGGAGGTCAATTCATGTCAGAGAATAACGGTAAATCGCAACATTGTTATACCAATGACACCAGTATGCAAACTTTGATAGGATGTAGGTAGGAATACATTGCCTACTTGCAGATCTGATGTGCTCAGCTAATAGAGTAAATGGTCACGTAATGAAGACTAGGCCAGCGCTATTCAAGGCAGCTCAGACCAGTTGCTCAGGGAATAACAACATGTAACTTTTGTTGGCATTATGGCATAGGTTTGGAGCTATGGCACAGGTGTTGTCCTTGATGGCAACTCTCTCTGGTGACAAATCTCAATTCAGGCTTTCAGAATGAAGGAAAAGACATATACACAGGTTCACCTAGACTAAGGCGCGTATACACATGGGTTAGACGTTACCAAGGTGCGTATGCATATACACGCACTTTCACGCAAGGAAAAGTGCGTATATGTTGGAGAACCTACCTATGGTCCGTGGTAGTTAGTCCTTGGTATTTGAACCTATGGTTTTGGACCATGGTATCTCGTCAGAAGTGGTGATCCAAAGTGTTGGGTCCATAGTATTGTGCTATTATGGTTTTGGACCGTGGTATTGTGAAAGGCCTAAGACTATAAAAGAGGAAGGAGATCATTTGGCAAAGGATCATCTGAATTAATTGAATATCTAATAAGCAGTAGATCTGAAATATTGGTGATTGGGGTTATGGTGTAGATCTAGATCTGAATGAAGGAGGAACCTTAGCGCAAAGAGAAGGATAAGTTCTATTGATGGGTCATAATCTTAAGGCTTGAATGATAGTATCTTTGTATGATTTTGATCTGTTATATGTGGCGCAGGCTTGATCTATAAATCTGATAATCTGGGTTAATTACTGTCTGAATATTTGAAAGAGTGAATTATCCTTTACAGATCTGTACGCAGGTTTAGTGAAGCAAAGGTGCGTATACACGCTAGTTCAGTGAATACAAACAGCGTATACATAGGTTGGTCCACACTCAGAAGCGTATGCAGGTAGGTTTCAGGTTATTGAAGTAGCGTATATCTTTTGAGTTGTGATCTAGCTGCTTCTATTTATTGGTGCAGTGGTCTGGGTTCAGAATTTGGTGTGTTATTACTGTTACTGTGTTTTTAGGTACAACTGTCAGAGAAGTATCTACTTGATTCAGTTCTAATTGGTGAAAAGGAGATTGTTTGATGCAGAAAGTCTTGATGATTGATTGATGTTCATGGATCCAATCTGAAAATTTATGAAATGTGGTCCCTGGAAGAAAGAGAAGGTTGTAGCCTTCTGTAGGCCAGCACCCACATACTAGTATCTTGGCTAGTGCAAGAGCTAAGGGGGTTGTAGCTCCCTTCCAGGAGAAGCTGGAGAATGAGAGAGGGTTGTAGCTCTCTGCAGGTTGCAGCCTGCGTACTGGTAAAGGACTGCACCAGTACATTGTAAAAAGAAGTTTCTAATTAGGAGAAGATAGAGGCAAATTGTAGCAAGTGGTTTTCACCCACATCGGGTTTCCACCTTATATATTGTGTTCTTGTGTGTTATTGTCTTCTGCTCTGTTTTACTGTTTCTGGTTACTGGTTATTTAATTCTGATACACAGATTAACAATCAGCATCTGAAAGATAAAGTAAATTATAAGTTTGCATTGTATACGTGGGTTTCCTTCTACATAGTTATGTATATACGCGGATTTAATTAACTGAAGTAGCGTATATTATCTGGATTTGAAAAAGGGAATATTTGACTTGATAATACTGATTCACCCCCCCTCTCAGTATTATTTCCAAAAATTGGTATTAGAGCAAGTCCTTCTTAAGAAGCTTGATCGCTTGAAGGAAGATCCATCATCATGAGCAACTACGAGAGAGAAGCATCAATCAGGCCACCAATTTTTTATGGGACCAACTTCGTCTATTGGAAGGTAAGAGTCATAGCCTATCTGAAATCTCTTGGTACAGAAGTCTGGGATATCATAGATACAGGGTACACTTTTCCATCAGCAACTCCTACAGATCTGGCTGAGAAGAAGAAATATGAAACAAATGCAAAGGCTGTCAATACTCTATTAGGATGTCTATCTCAATCAGAATTTGTGAAGGTTATGCAGTATAAATCCGTAAAATAAATATGGGAAGATTGTTATGAGCTATGAAGGAGATGAATAGGTAAAACGAGCAAAACTTCAAACCCTCAGAATTAAGTATGAAAATCTCAGAATGCACAATGATGAAAGTGTGGCTAACTATTTCCTTCACGTAGATGAGATTGTTAATTGTATGAAAAATTTGGGTGAAGAAATAAAAGAGGCTGTTGTGGTTGAAAAGGTTCTAAAATCTTTGTCCCCTAGGTTTGAATCTAAAGTTTCTGCAATAGAAGAAAAAGAGAATCTACGAAACCTTACCATGTCACAGCTCCACGGAATTCTGACTGCTTATGAAATGAGGAAAGGAGGACCATCAGACAGGAGAGAAGTTTCCTTCAAGGCTTCAGGCAAAGGAGATTACTATGAGTCAGGACACGTGTCAGAAGAAGAAGAAGAATAAAATTTTGTCAAAAACCTTCAACGGGGTGTTGGACGATTCTGAGGTAAGTTACCTTTCAAATGCTTTGCTTGCGGAAGAGTCGGTCACTATGCTGCCAAATGTCCTCATAAGGATAAGATTGACAAGGGGAAGGAACCTGTTAGATGGAACAAGAAACAGAAAGCAAATAAGAAAAGCTATTACACTCATGAAGATAGTGATCGACTTTCAAATAGTGATGAAGATGAACGAGGTAATAATTATAAACTTTGAAGATGATGATTACATGGATGCTATAGATGAAGAAGGTCTTTATGAAGAGATTTCTAAACTCAAAATTTGTTTACAAGAGAATAATGTGATTATTGATTCTCTGCAATGTCAACTGGCTGAAAGGGAAAAACATCATGAAAAATTGGAATGTGAAATTGTGGGACTTAGAAAAGAGATTGAGAAAACTAAAGCTCTTAATCTTAGATTTGTTAAAGGATCTGAAACTCTAGATGAGATTATCAATGTGCAGCGTCCCCCACTAATCAAGGCAGCTCTGGGATATAATGAAGAAGCATCTCAAGCGCAGAAACCATCCACCTCAAAATCTTATCTTGATGCAGCAAGGAGGAATGAGCAAAAGCCCAATGGAGATCACCAGGTAAAACAGGGATGATTTACATCAAGAATAAACAAATACTACCAGGTAAATCGGGGGCAATCCACCTTAAGGATGAACAAAAGCTACAACCAGCCACAGGTAAAATCTTCTCAATTTGCCTCAAGAATGGATGACAATATAAACTACAATCATTTAGCTGGTAGATTTGATAATCGCAGGAGTTTCTTCAATGGCCAATGTTTCTCTTGCCATAACATTGGCCACAAAGCAGCTCAATGTGTTGCCTATAAAACAATCATGACTAGAGAAGCTCAAAAACAAAGAAGTATGACTGGAATCAATAAAAGAACCTATAACAACTTTTCCGCCTTTGAAAATGAAATTGAATGTTCTATTTGTAATAACTTCAGTCATGAAGATTCTAAATGCAGGAGCAGGTTTCGGAAGACAACTCAGAAGGAACAAATCTCAAGTGCCAGAACATGGAGAATGAAGGAACCTCAACCAGAAAGATGTGGGATAGCTTTATATGTAGAAGGACAGGAAAATCAATGGTACATTGACAGTGGATGTTCGAAGCATATGACAGGTGATAAAGAAAAATTTCAATCATATAGTGCTTTAGAAAAAGGAAAGAAAGTTTCTTTTGGAAATGATACCCCTGCAGTCATAAAAGGAAAAGGCATTGTTCAGTTGAAAGAAAAAGTCAAAGTTGGAAATGTTTTGTATGTTGATGGCTTGAGGCATAATCTACTGAGTGTCAGTCATATGTGTGATCAAGGAACTGAGGTAATATTTTGATCAAATGGATGTAGTTTTCGTGATCTTGATACAAGAAAAGCAGTGATCAAAGGTATAAGAACTCCAAATAATTTATACATATTTGAAGAAGGACAACAACATTGCTATTTGAGCAAGAATGATGAACACTAGTTATGGCACCGAAGGTTGGGGCATCTAAGCTTTTCACAGATAAGGAAAGCATGCAAATACCAGGCAGTTCGTGGTCTTCCAGACATTAGAATTCTAGAAAATATAATATGCAAATCATGTCAGTTTGGTAAGCAAACCATAACTAACTTCCCTGAGAAGGAAGGATTAGCTAGCAGGCCTCTTGAACTAGTCCATACAGATGTGTGTGGTCCATCTAGGAAAAGGTCACCTCGAGGAGAAGAATACTTTATACTATTCATTGACGACTTCTCCAGGATGGTTTGGATAAGACTTATGAAGCACAAAGTCGAAGCCTTCGAAAAATTCAAACCTTTCAAAGCCTTGGTTGAAAACGAATCAGATCACAAAATTAAGTGCCTTAGGTCTGATAAAGGTGGAGAGTTTACCTCAAATGAATTTTTTGATTTTTGTGAAGAACATGGAATAAGAAGGGAATTCTCTACATCTAGGACTCCTCAGCAAAATGGAGTAGTGGAAAGGATGAATAGAACGGTTCAACAAATGGCTCATGCTATGCTTGATGAGTCTGGAACTCTCGCAACCTTCTGGGGTGAAGCTCCGTTTGTTGCGGTTGTTATTCTCAACAAAACAAATGTCCAGGTGAACAACACTCAAACTCCTCATGAGCTCTGGTATGGTGAGACTCCTTCGGTAAAACATTTCAAAATTTTTGGAAGCAAATGCTATATTAAGAATAATGATGAACATCTTGGCAAATTTGAACCTAGAGCAGATGAAGGCATTCTCCTTGGTTATTCTCCCCACAGCAAAGCATATAAGTGTTACAATAAAAGACTTGGAAGAATTGTTGATAGCATTGATGTAGTGGTTGATGAAGAAGGAAACATTCCTAGGCAAGTACATTATGAAAATATCGAAGAGGATGAACACCATCCTTCAAATCAGACTGATGAGGAAGAAGAACCTCAAGAGACACCAGAGGAATAGATAAGAATAGAAGAGAAGACTCCATCCAGGTACGTTCAGAAGAATCATCCAGAATCTCAAATTTTGGGGCAGAAAGAGGCAGGTATACAAACAAGAAGAACAATTGCAGAAGCCTCGAGCTATTTGGCATTGCTCTCCTCCACTGAACCAAAAAATGTAAAAGAGGCATGCAAAGATGAATGCTGGGTCAAGGCAATGGATGAAGAACTTGAGCAGATCGAAAAGAATAACACTTGGGAGTTGGTTCCTAGACCAAAAGATAAGAATGTCATAGGGACAAAATGGATCTTTAAAAACAAGTTGAATGAAAATGGGGAAGTGATTAGAAACAAGGACAGACTTGTTTGTAAAGGGTATGCTCAACAAGAAGGAATAGACTTTGAAGAAACTTTTGCTCCTGTTGCTAGACTTGAGGCCATCCGAATGTTCCTTGCTCTCTCAAGCTTTCAGAAGTTCAAAGTATTTCAAATGGACGTGAAATCCGCCTTTCTGAATGGAGACTTAGAAGAAGAAGTGTACATTGAGCAACCAGATGGTTTCATTATTGGGAATGATCCAAATCTTGTATGCAGACTAAAAAAGGCTCTCTATGGTCTTAAACAGGCTCCAAGGGCTTGGTACTACCGTTTGGACAAATATCTTCATCAACAAGGTTTTTCAAAAGGATCAGCAGATAACAATCTTTATATAAAAATTGAAAATGAAAAATTGTTGATACTTGTTGTGTGTGTAGATGATATTATCTTTGGCAGCAATGAAGAAGCTATGAGTCAAAGCTTTGCCTTGGTGATGCAGAAAGAATTCGAAATGTCCTTGCTTGGAGAACTGGCATATTTTCTTGGATTGCAAATCCAACAAAATGGAGGTGGTATCTTTTTGTCTCAAACCAAGTATCTCAAGCAGATCCTGAAGAAATATGGCATGGAAGATGCAAAACTAGTATGTACCCCTATGGTTACAGGATGCAGCCTCAGTGAAAATGATGAATCAGCAGCAGTGCATCAACCAACCTATAGATCCATGATTGGAAGTCTTCTTTATTTGACAGGAACTCGACCAGACATCATGCATGCAGTGGCAATAGTTGGAAGATTTCAGGCAAATCCTAAGGAAACCCATCTTCAGGCAGTGAAGAGAATTTTCAAGTATCTTCAAGGAACTCAAAACTATGGCTTATGGTATCCTAGAGATATAGATCTCACTCTTCATGCTTATACAGATGTAGATTGGGCTGGAAGCGTGGATGACAGAAAGAGCACAAGTGGTGGTGCATTCTTTATGGGTTCCAGATTAGTATCTTGGTTCAGCAAGAAACAGAGTTCGATTGCTTTATCTACAGCTGAAGCGGAATATGTGGCTGCTGCATCTTGCTGCACTCAACTCCTTTGGATGATGCAAACCTTGTAGGATTTTTAGATCACTTGTACACCACCTATCTCCATCTTATGTGATAATACAAGTGCAATCAGCATTTCAAAGAACCCATTCATGCATTCAAAGACCAAGCACATACCGATCAAGTATCACTTTCTCCGAGAATAAGTGTTGGAACAAAAGGTCAAATTGGAGTATGTTCCTTCTAAGGAACAAGTTGCTGATATTCTCACCAAACCACTGCCCAGGGAAACTTTTGAATACCTCAGACAGAAGCTGGGAGTAGTTGATGCATCATCTTGTTGTTAAAACTTGTCTGTTTAAGAGAAAAATGGGTGTACGCGAGTTTCCTGAGGAGGATCCACGTACATACGTCGGTTTGTGCAGAGACAGTCGCGTATATGGAGGTTTGATGGATATCAGTAGGGACAGGCTCTGGTTGAAGATATTCTGATATGGGTCTGGCAGAGACCATCCAGCATAGGTTCAGGGGGAGCAGATAAACTTCTAATGATGCATTTTTGGCATTATCTTAGAAGCTTTTGATTCTAAGCTCTTGTTGGTTTCAGGTGGAACAAAGGCAGAGGGAGAACAGAAGGAAATCTTGGTTGCCGATATGAATGGTGATTGACAAATGCTGCTGATATCAGTTATTGGTGACTTTCATAAGTCTTTCTCTAGTTATTTTGTCTCTATGTCATGTATCTCTTTTAAGGTGTCAAGGTCATGTAACGTCCTATTTTGGTTTCCCCCCTATGCCTGGGATGAAGATGTAATGTACTTGGTTGTCATATGTAAATTTTTTATGCATCCCCACTTGGTTGGGTGGATGATCCTCACTTAGTTGGATGATGGATGTATGTTTTGAGTCTTTTGGTGATAGGAAGGTCTTTTATGATGTATATGTCATGGTTCTTCTTGAAGAACATCTTTTTGCAGATCTTGCCTACAACCAGGGGGAGCATGGTCAGCGCAGTAGGGCAGAGATTTCAGCATGTACTTAGGGGGAGCACAACCCTTTGCCCTCGATGAGAAAGGGGGAGAATGACTTTGAGGATCCTGGGGTTTCCATCAAGTCCAAAGGGGGAGATTGTTGGCATTATGGCACAGGTTTGGAGCTATGGCATAGGTGTTGTCCTTGATGGAAACTCTCTCTGGTGACAGATCTCAGTTCAGGCTTTCAGAATGAAGGAAAAGACATATACGCAAGTTCACCTAGACTAAGGCACGTATACACGTGGGTTAGACATTACAAAGGCGCGTATGTGTATACACGCACTTTCACGCAAGGAAAAGCATGTATATGTTGGAGAACTTACCTTTCATCCATTGTAGTTAGTCCTTGGTATTTGAACCTATGGTTTTGGACCATGGTATCTCGTCAAAAGTGGTGATCCCAAGTATTGGGTCCACAGTATTGTGTTATTATGGTTTTGGATCGTGGTATTGTGAAAGGCCTAAGACTATAAAAGAGGAAGGAGATAATTTGGCAAAGGATCATCTGAATTAATTGAATATCTAATAAGTACTAGATCTAAAATATTGGCGATTGGCGTTATGGTGCAGATCTGGATCTGAATGAAGGAGGAACCTTAGCGCAAAGAGAAGGATAAGTTCTATTGATGGGTCATAATCTTAAGGCTTGAATGATAATATCTTTGTATGATTTTGATTTGTTATATGTGGCGCAGGCTTGATCCATACATCTTATAATCTGGGTTAATTACTGTCTGAATATTTGAAAGAGTGAATTATCCTTTATAGATCTATATGCAGGTTCAGTGAAGTGGAGGCGCATATACATGCTAGTTTAGTGAATACAAACAGTGCATACGCAGGTTGGTCCACACTCAGAAGCGTATGCAGGCAGGTGTCAGGTTATTGAAGTAGCGTATATCTTTTGAGTTGTGATCTAGCTGCTTCTGTTTATTGGTGCAGTGGTCTGGGTTCAGAATTTGGTGTGTTATTACTGTTACTATGTTTTTAGGTATAGCTGTCAGAGAAGTATCTACTTGATTAAGTTCTAATTGGTGAAAAGGAGATTGTTTGATGAAAAAATTCTTTATGATTGATTGATGTTCATGGATCCAATCTGAAAATTTATGAAACGTGGTCCCTGGAAGAAAGAGAAGGTTGTAGCCTTCTGTAGGCCAGCACCTACGTACTAGTATCTTGGCTAGTGCAAGAGCTAAGGGGGTCGTAGCTCCCTTCTAGGAGAAGCTGGAGAACGAGAGAGGGTTGTAGCTCTCTGCAGGTTGTAGCCTGCGTACTGGTAAAGGACTGCACCAGTACATTGTAAAAAGAAGTTTCTAATTAAAAGAAGATAGAGACGAATTGCAGTAGGTGGTTTTCACCCACATTGGGTTTCCACCTTATATCTTGTATTCTTGTGTGTGATTGTCTTCTGCTCTGTTTTACTGTTTCTGGTTACTGGTTATTTAATTTTGATACACAGATTAACAATCAACATCTAAAAGATAAAGTAAATTATAAGTTTGCATTGTATACGCGGGTTTCCTTCTACATAGTTGCGTATATACGTGGATTTAATTAACTGAAGTAGCGTATATTATCTGGATTTGAAAAAGGGAATATTTGACTTCATAATATTGATTCACCCCCCCTCTTGGTATTATTTCCAACAGTTTTTAACTAAGGATAAACGGCGAGGAACAAAACTACACAGGCCACGCATCATGGCTCTGATACCATGTTAAACACACATGGGTAACAAGAATAATCTGAAGGATAAAACATGAGAGTACACTTTTATTAAAAAATGATTTACATTTATAGTACATTTTGTGACCATTGGGTTCCACATCCCAAGGTCTCTTGGACTCCTTTTCTCTATTCGGCTTCCACACTAACCCATTGAGGATTAGGTGTCCAACAAAAACTTTCAAAAACTTGTTACTTATGCTTAAAAATTTGAAATCGGTATGTGTATTCTTGATCTCTAGAATATAGAAAGGGCTAAGAAATAGAAATAATGTGTGTGTTAAGGGTGGAATCATGCTTGTCTATTTATGATGTGATTCTGTGCCATGTAGATGTCGTTGTATGTGATTTGTTGAAAAGTAAGTTTATCTAATTTATTAACAATTGAAGATGCAATTTAGAGAGTCTTTTCATTGAGTCAATGGAGCATATAGAGTCCAGTAATACCTATACTTATTTGATGTTGAGTCATTTTGCAATGAAGAAGGTGCCTTATAAAGCTAGATTGAATTATGACATATTGTTGGTGACCCTCTCCCATCAGAAATACTAGTAGGTGTGTGGCTCAGAAATAATAAGAACACCCAAACTACATTTACTATAGGCATAATCACCATCGAAAAATCCAACTCAAAACCTTTGCGACAAATCTAATGCTTGTGCCTTTCTTAGATTCTATACTTTCCTAGGTCCAATTTCTCAGATTTGTGATGTGGCTGATTTGTGAGAATTATATTTCTATGGGTAGGTTTTGAAAGAAACCGTGAATATGACTTACACTAATTTTAGAACATATATAACAATATGTGAGTTAAGAAATTTTTTAGGGAGTCTAGTTTGGTTTATGATTTCCTAAAATGTTTATAGATTCGTTTAGTATGGTTTGCTTCTTATTTTTTTTAATATTTAATTCATTGGTTTTAAAATTGGAAAGATTAGTTAAGTGAACTGATAAATTATATTAGTATAGATTTATCTTCAGTACAAATGTAATATGAGCCAAGAGAGATCAAGTTTCTTCATGTACAAACTTACTTAGAGTGTAAAATACAATGTGTTATTTTTCATTATTTAAATTGTATTTTTGAATGCTATATAAAGTGTATATAGAACCAAATATAAGTCTTAACAATAAAAAATAATTTTTTCATGGTATATACATAGTTTTTTTAAATGATATATAATATATACATAATTGACATTAAAATATTTTAAGTAACATGTACATCAAGACATTTTGTAGTGCAAATTAAAATGTTTTGTTATTATTAATACATTTTTAAGAATATGTCAATATTAATTAGCATTAAAATATTCTATTGATAACCCACATTGAATATTTTTTTATATACAAAATTAAAATATTTTATTTTAACAAATTTTTCTATATATAGATATATATATGAAGTTGATATCCACATATATTAGTTAAAATAGATATTCAAATAGTTTACTTAAATCTATTGTTGAAATATTTTTGAAAAGTATAAGATTTAAAAAATTTACTCACACATTTTTTTTTACTTCTAATCTTCAAATAATTTATTTAAATCTATTCTTGAAATATTTTTGAAAAGTATAAGATTTAAACATTTTACTCACACATTTATTTTACTTCTAATTACTTTATAACATATTCAATTTTTTTTATTATAGCTGACATTTTTTTATGCATAATTTTTATTTTTATTTCAAAGGGGCATAGGCCGATAGACAAACTTAAAAATCCCTCATATTGGGTTGTAGAATGAGCCTCTCAGCTCAATAATAACTTTTTAAACCAAATACCCAAATATCTTTATATATCTAAATTATATGTTTTCACATCTTTTTATAGTTTTTTAATTGGGTCTACCGTATTACATATATGTATATATATTACATGTACATTTGGTTCTATATTTGCTTCCCTTTTGGTCATATTACCGTACTGTGGTACAAAGAGTTCCATCATCAAAGTTTTTAAATTAATAGTGTTAAATGTGACAAAACCAAATAATATGTTTCCCTTATATGGTTACATTCTTCTAGCCATTAATGAGAATGATTAATCATGCCACATTCCATGAAAATTGATGATTTTTCGAACTTATTCATCATAATGTTGATATTATTTTCTTTCATTCTATAAAATATTTCTTCCTAATGATAATGTTAATTTTATTTCACATTTGATGATTTCTCTTCACGTTGCATACTCATTTTATCTTTCTTCTTTTTAGAGATAATGAAATCCTCTATCTTATTTCTATGTTTTTTGTTTGCTCTAGCCTTGGAAGCAATGTCATCATATTTCACATGCACATCCACTAGATGGAGTTCAACTTCTTCAAATATATTCTAATATTTTTTTATATACTTTCTTCCTTTTTCTTTTGAAGTGACAATCTCACCCCATCTATCAAATTTCGAAGTCTTTCAATTCTATAATTTATTTCTAATTTTACCTCATGAGTGTCTAGGTCTTCTTCAATATTATTCCCCTTTCCAACCTTTTCAACCTAGGTTTTATTCTCTTTTGAACCTTGTCGCTGTCTAAACCAGCCAATTTTTTAGATGCTTGATTGAGTTTGAACGAGATATTTCAACGAGTTTTGGATTAGTATAACTATGTATCGATCCATAATAATTTAAATGGATATGGGATAATAGATGGTTTTGTCTCCTCAATAGATTTCTATTGACTACTTATTTATCTAAATCTTAGCTCTCAGATAAAAGTTATGAATAATTGAAGTTTGGCCTACTTTCCCAAATTTGTTCCTATAAAACATATTTTTGCTATGATTTGGAGTTTTTGGATACCAAAATTTCAATTGTAAGTCAATTTCTATATTCTATCATCCAAGATATTCTCATAGATTTTTCTATGCCCAATATGAGATCTAAGAAAGGATTTATACCACCTAGAACTAGATTGGTGCTTCATTTACCTTCTAAACTTTTCAAGCGAAGATTCTACATAGAGACTATATTTTTCACTTGTAGTATCTTACTAGAAATATATAACTAATCTCTTTGACTTGAGTGTCAAAAAATGTTGTTTATGGCCTCAAAAGTATCTTGAAAGTTCAAAACCTCAAAAATATAAAGAAGAAATGTCACAAATAACTATTTTTCCTATGCAAGTGGAAATCCAAACTTCGTTAAAATATTTTCAAACTCAATTATGAAATATATTATAGTTATATGAAACTATGCAAGTCATGTTAACTCTCCAAAAACAAGATCAAATGATTGACCCATTTATTTTAGATAAAGGGCTTAAGTATGCAAGATTTTTGTTGGACACTTGGCACCCATTCAACTATCTTTTTCCTCTTGTCTATGCCTTTTTTCCCACTCGGCCCTAACAGTCCATGTCAAATATTACTAATTGTCAATGAGATGGGATGGTCCCACTTCTTCTAGCACAAGGCAATGTGGCTCCTTGTTAACAACTACTATGATGGGAGGGTACGTCTTCACACCTTTATCCCTAGTACACAACTTACATGCCTTGAAGATATGATGGTTGTGATCAATTTTATCTAATCATAAGCATCATATTCTTTTTTGTAGATATTCAAATATTAATTATGTCACTTGAACCTGAAGGATCTAATGATTGAGATCAACCAAGATATGATGATGAAGATTAATCAAATCTAATGATCTAGTTTGAATTTGAGTTTAGATATGATCATATGTTAGCCATGATTTTTATCCAAAGTTATAGATTAAGTTTGGACTTATATATAACTAGAGGTTAACCATGCATTTTAACTTTAATAAATCCAACAATGGACGATCCAATGGTCCAAAATGATTTTTAGATTAACTATCTTCACTTGATAATGCACTAGTTCACAAATAAGGAATATAATGAAGGAGACTCATATGATCCAATGCCTCATATTGATTTTACGCTTGGAAATGATTAATAAATGATAGTAACCCTCCATCTCACATTATCCTTGTGAAAAAGCCTATCTTCTATCAAAATAAACAACTTGTAGGAGTCCCAAAATTGTCACTAATCTCATGCTATGGAATTTCAATTTTCCAGGAAAAAAAAAAGAAATCAAAATTTCTCAATTCTTTCTTAATTATATCAATATAGATTATTTCCCATAATTTTTTCACCACCATGAAACTTGTAGGTTTAATCGCTAAAACACATCCTTTTCTTAATAAATTGAACGTTAAAACTATCAATTTTACTCTTGTAACAATGAATTTTTCATTTTTATCCAATTTATTCTCTGGATTTCACCCAAATTTGTAGGTTTTACCAAACGTTGTAATTTTTCTCCATGCCCAACTCTACAATTTCATAATATAGTTGAATAACAATATTTTGTAGCTATAAATTTTGAAATTTATGCCCCATGCAACTCATATACTACCTAACTTTGATAATATCCCGTATGTGGTTAAGGTTTAGAAGTTTTACATTTTCGCCAGTTGAGGATATTTTTCAAACAATTATCAACAAACATGAAATTTTGTTCTAGAAAGCCAAGATATACCCCATACAACCCAAATGGTTCAAATTCACATTTATATCATATTGTAATACCCAAAACCAACCAAGATAAAGTTCTCTAACACTAATCTCTATGTATGATCCCACAAATTTGAATTTCTTTAAACCCTGATGATATTTAACTATAATACCATATATATGTGTCAATCAAACCTCAACTATAATTTCAATTAGATACTCTGTAATATAACTTGGTCAACCTATCAACTATATTTCTTATCTATTAGGAACCCTAGTACCTTAATTAACCTCAATTCATTCTTGCCTAATGCAAGTAGATAATGCGCAACATATAATATGCCCATAATAGTATATTAAGAATCTAGAAAATATCTATAATTCATAAGAAATAAAAGAACGTAGGAAGTGACACAAAAATAATAATTTAAACACACAATAAGAATACTTATCTTATAATATGCATCAACTAGTTATAAACCTTAGATGTTATACCCCACCATGTGACCAACTGCTTTAGTACCGAGTATTGGATCACCCTCATGTTAGGGCTAGGAGTACTCCAGTAGGGAAAAGGCTCACCTAAAGCTCTCTATGGTCCACATTCAATGCAAAACATGGTTACAAACAATATACTATACCTAACAACACTCCAACATTTATGATATGGGAAGTTTCAGTTGAGTTAGCAGTTTACTTCAAACCTAGAAAATTAGATAATGATATGCCCACATTTGTGTGTGTGATCGTGAAAAGAGATCAAATCAAATTTAGAACAAGAAATTGGTACAAAAATCTAACAAAAGTGAATTTTCACTTTCTTTCTGAGTGCATATTTGTTGTTGGGATGTTTTAGATCTAATTTCTTGTCTTGAATGGGAAAAATGATTTTGGTAGATTGAACCATTTTCAGCTACCTACGAGGCCAAATATCGAGACTAACCTTTTGGTCAAACTTTAAAGAAGATGATGCCACCCATATTTACAATCATATACATGAGTGGCAAATATGGAATAGATTAGTATGAACAAAAATCCCTCACAATGTTCTTAGAGACTAGTTCACTCAATCCCTTTGTCCTCAAATTTCCCAAGGCGGTTATTTTACGTGCTCAAAATCTTGATTTGGTGTGCACATTGTTTAATATTATTCCTAATTTTCATGACCCTTCAACAGAACAACCTCGACCCAAACCAAGGCCACACTCTAAAGGAGTGGTTGATTCTTTTCCTTAGAGATATTAAGCTACTTAGTTTCTCCCCTCAAGAAAACCATGGTAACTTTTTAAGTCCCAACAAGCACCCCTAGCCCACAAGAAGAACCAAATTCTTCTAATAAACCTGTCAAGGTTCTTATGGTGAATTCCACATTGTCTAAGAACCCTTAGCAACTTGGCAGAAAAAAGAACAAAAATAATAAGTAAAAGGAAAAACATGCTCATGAGAATCAACAAAACCAACCCACTCAGAGTGGGGGCACATGTGAACAACGTCACAAGATCAACTTCCCTTGTAAGATTCATCAACGTGAGAATTTTAACTCACGAGTTCAGGTGTATGGGTGAAGTCCTTCATCTACTTGCACCACCGGTAGCTTCCTAATATATAGTCATATTGACTCATCCTTTCCCTATTAGCCGCAACAACAAATGGGTGCACAAGCTTCTTAACCTCCGCAAGGGGGCAACTAGGGACCACAATTTCATCCTGTTGGAACTAACGCATTGACCCTTATGTGTTAGGATGATATTAAACTGACTATGTGAGTGAAATCCTATGACCTTCATTACTCAAGTTCTGCTCCTAACGACCTGACCACCGCTACTAATTCTCATCAGGACTATTACGTTAGATAACCTTGTAGAGCCATTATATCACCCACCTGAGGGTGTACTATGAAAGTCAATATAAAACCCAAATACAAGGGAATCCTAGCACTATATTATTGTTGAGAACCTTACCTGATCGGGATTTGGATTAGGGGTAAAAAATAGCCCAAAAATTGAAGTGCTCGGAATTGTGAAAAACTTGAACAACCATGTCTATCTTCGTGTACGATCTCAATGCAACTCTTTTCACTTAAAATGGAGTTCGTATGAGGAATTTAGAGTTTCACCAAACAAAAAAAAATTGCATGTACTGTCGAGTCAGCAATCCGTACTGCTGACGTGGCAAGTGACTGGGTAGGTGACATGGCCAAGTGAATGTAGTCAATGCCCAATAAGGGCTCGCCAAGTGTGACTAGGTGATTGGTTTTCAAATTGGTGATTTGGCGCAATTTCACTTGTTAATTTTGGGCCAATGAGAGAATGCCACGTGGCAAGCCCAAAGGCTGCCACATGGCACCTCCCAACAGCCTTGGCAGGCTCGGCATGCGAAGGAGAAATTTTTTTGGAGGCGTCAGGGTTCAACTCCACGACCTCCCCTCCACTAATCACTGGTATTACCAAATCCACTACACATTAAGACTTAACATATGGTGGAATGCGCGCATTACTAAAGTTTAAGCGCCGAAGGTTTACCGGTTAACACTAACAATTAATGCGCATGTGACCACCACTGTTAACCACTAGCATTTACAGAACAATCAGCAACTAATCCAACACTAAACTGTTCTTAGCCTAATTAATCATGCCTATCCCTTAATCAAAGACACTTGATATTAAACAATGATTAACGCTAATTAACTGCACTTAAGCGGTAATTAAACATGCTTTACAGTTGATGGATATTTTGGTGGATTCCTCCAAATCTCGAACTGCCCCCAATTTTAGTAGGGTTAACTGAAGTTTTCTAGATTTGGAGGAGATTTCTGGGGAAAAATTGTTTCTCTCATAACTTGCACAATTTTCAACCAAATTGAGATCAGAAAAAAGTGTTCCCAGGTGATTTCAACCTTCTAAAGAAAATGGAATAGGTTTAAGAGGAAATGGGGAACTTCTGTATGTGTTGTTTCCACATTGAAGTTTTATGAAGCCTAGGGCCACCAGGGAGGAGGTCAATCCCAAAATAACTTTAGTCCATTTCGTGAGTTTTGAGAGTCATGTTAGGGGTTTTGGGATGCTTTGAGTCCATTGAAGTAGATTTCAAGAGATGTAGAGCATTGTAAACTATATTTTTTTCCAATTTGAGAAAATACAGAGGCCCAAGCCATGGAAGCTGAGCCAACGAGATGTAGCCCAGGAGGGGTGAAATCCTTTATCAAAACATTGTTTTAAGTGTTTTTCTTGATGGTTTGTTGTTCATTTAGTTATTGTTGTTCAGTAATTAGTTTCATGCTAATATGCTCATGATCCAAACATAAAACTTGACACAAAATTTACTTGTTTCCAACCACAAAGAATAGAAGAGAACCCTGCACATGAAGCAATTGACTAGCATGTGTTTATAAATCTATAATTGAAATTAGCATAGAAAAAATAACATTCACCTACAGAACAAGTTGGTATCAAAGCAAAGGTTTATTTGCTTGATTGCTTGAGATTTGTGCAAGGAGAATTAACAACGTGCAAGTTTATGTAATGGGAGCTTCAATAAGTGATATCTCTAATCTCTCTTCCTTAGCAAGATTCTTTGATGAAGAGATGTTGCAAGAGTTTTTCATGATGAGAGAAAAGATGCATGAGATGGAGATTTTACTCTATGATGCCAAGGAAACCCTAGCCAAGTATGTGCATGAACATGAGGTATGAAATTCACTTTTATCTTCAGTTTCCTCTCAAAATGAATGTTTTGGTGCTTTTGAAAGACACACTAGAGGAGTAGGGTCAAATTTTTTGATGAAAATGGGCTATGAAGGTAAAGGGTTAGGCACACATGCACAAGGCGTAGTTGAGGAAAGGCCTAGGTATTTGGGTCTTGGTTATGGACCACATGATGGAGAATGCTCCAAAGCTAAGGAGGCACATGAAAGTGTTCCAAGAGGGGATTTCATTACATGTTCATACCCTAAAGTTTGTGAAGTTTGTGTTCATGAGGAGTGCAAAAGTTTTATACCCACTTTGCAAGAAAATGCTTATAAGCATGCAACTAGTGGAAATGGAAAACAAGAGGATGATGAAAGCTCTAAGTTCATTGAAACCTTTATTGGTATTCTGAAGAGAGCCACTAGCTCATCAAATTCACCTCCTCAAGAAGGAAACAAAGGTGAAAGTGAAAGGTATAAATCTGCCTTTAATCAAGTTTCTTTTGATTATGATAAACATGGTAAATCTTCACATAAGAAATGGAGAGAATTTACATGTACTTTTTGTGGTTTGAATAACCATAATGTTTCAAGATGTTGGAAGAAAATGGCCACATACAGGAAACTTTCAAAGAAAAAGTGACAAAAAACCAGAGGTCCATTTGACAATGGAAACCATGTTGCAAACAAGATGCAATTGTTTTCCACTCATTGCCATAAGCAAGGTCATCTCATAGACAAATGTTGGACTTTGTATGCGGCAACTCATCCATGACTTTTGAAGAATTTGGAGAGAGACTTAGGAAAGAATGAAAAAGAGGATTCCATAATTGATGCGGGTCAAGATGATTCACAAGATGATGTGTAGCTGAATGAAGCACCATGGAAATGGTTTGGTAAGAGGAGGTTTGATTTCTTATCCAAATAAGGCTTGCATTTCTTTTGATTGATATATGCAATTCTTTGCCTTAAAATTGTATTTCTTTGCCTTATGAATGCATTACTTTTCTGTTGAAAGTATGCTGCAACTTGTATGATGTAAGATGTTGAAAGTAGAGTTATGTTTGACTCACTTGAAAGCAGCAAAGAAGGTGATTTTTGGTTACAAATTTGTGTGTGAATGCATTCTTGATGTTGGATATTCTCACCAGGAAGATGAGTGAAAGTTGGATATGTTACTCACTTCATTTGCAGCAAATTTGTCAATTCATCTCTTATGTACCCATACATGTTTTTGGGCTTATTGTACTTGTGTTTGTACTTGAGGGAGAGTTGAAGAATTGTACAGATACATGAGAGTTTGTGTGTGTGTGAACAATGGAATTGTTTCTAGTTTCATTGTGTTTGGAAATATGCATGAGTGTCTACTTGTGTCAATTGATGTCACGTGTATGTCATATCAACTTGGAAGAGTTGATTTTAGATCCAAAGACGAAAGGGAGATGTTGATGTATTATTGCATGAGATGTGAAATTCTTTTTGTTTATGCAATGAATTGTCAAGTTGCTTTCAAGTCAAGTCAGTTTCTTGAAGATGATGTTTTGTCGACTCGTGTTTAGTAAACCATCGACTAACACACCAAAATGGTTTGTACACAAAGATTCAAAAGTACATGGTGATGTTACATGATGTGACAATTGTTGCTTTGAAGGGGCAAAAGAAGAGGTCGTTGATTTTCATTTCTTGCATAATGTGTTTTTCCGTTTAATGGTTGTATTTGTGACAAGATGTCACAGGATTTTGGAAGGTCCATTCTTAAGCAAGATGATCATGATTATCCTTCATTCTCAAATCATGACATGAGCATAACGTTGAGCTAGAGGATGATAGAGACAAGAAGCGAAAGTGGATGAGATGCCAAAAAATTGCAGCCATTGTAGACCGTTGTGTATGTTGATGCCAAGATTTTCAGTGGGAAGGCTATCAGACTGTTCTAGTTTTCCAAGCATCAAGGAATCGATGTGGTAAAACAAAGGTATTTTGTAGCTAGAAAGTGTCCAGCAAGTGTTGTATTTGGTCAACAACAGAAGGAGAACAATGGTTGAGGGGCATAGCCATTTGTAATGCAAGGCATGTCACTATACCCAAGTGGTTGTCATGGAGACTTTTCAAGTATAGTTAGTAGATAGAATGGGAAGGAGAAGAGTATTCCACTCTCATCAGATAAATATCTTTTGTGGGTCCAAAATCCCGCCAGTGGGAAGGAGTGATCAGAATCTGGATTAGGGTTAAAAATTAGCTCAAAAATAAGCATGCCCGGAATCATACAAAACTTGAACTACTGCATACGTCTCGGTGATATGATCCCAATGCAACTCATTTCACTCAAAACAAAGTTCGTATGAGAAACTTAGCGCCCGCTGACCATTTCACCAAAAAAAAATAACAAAATTTGCAGGTACTACCCAGTCAGAAGTCTGTACTACTGACATGGTAGGTGATTGGGTAGATGATGTGGGCATGTCAATGGAGTCAACACCTAATGAGGGCTCACGAATTTTCACTCGATGATTGGTTTTCAAATTGGTGATTTGGTGAATTTCGCTTGTTAATTTTGGGCCAATGAGAGAATGCCAGGTGGAAAGCCAGGAGGTCGCCATGTGGCACCTCCCAATAGCCTTGGAAAGCTTGGCCCACAAAGGAGAAAAAATTGTGGAGGAACTGGGGTTCAACCCTGCAACCTCCCCTCCACCATCCACACGTATTACCAACTCCACTACACATTAAGGCTTAACATATGGTGGAATTCCCGCATTAAGGTTAATCACCAAATGTTTAGGTGCTAACTACTAGAGGTTAACGCTAACATTTAATGTGTATGTTACTACCACTTTTAACTACTAGAATTTATGGAATGGTCAGCCACTAATCGAACGTTAAACTGTGCTTAGCCAAATTAATCAGGCTTATCCCTTAATAAAAGGCGCTTAATATTAAATGGTGATTAGTGCTAATTAACTCTACTTAAGTGCTAATTAAATGTGCTTTACATTTGGCAGAGATTTTGGTGGATTCCACCAAATCCAGAACCGCCCCCAATTTTAGCTTGGTTAACTAAAGTTTTCTAGATTTGGAGGAGATTTCTAGGGAAAAACTATTTCTCTCATAACTTGGGCAATTTTCGACCAAATTGAGATCAGAAAAAAAGTGTTCCTAGATGATTTCGACCTTCTAAACACAATGGAATAGGCTTTAGAGGCAATGGGGTACTTATGTATGTGATTTTTCCACATTGAAGTTTTATGAAGCGTAGGGCCACTAGGGAGGCGGTCAAGCCCAAAACAGTTGTAGTCCATTTGCAGTGTTTGGAGAGTCATATTAGCGGTTTTGGGATTCTCTTAGTCCATTGAAGTAGATTTTAGGAGCTGTAGAGCATTGTAAACTATAATTTTTTCCAATTTGAGAAAATACAGAGACCCAAGCGATGGAAGCTGAACCGAGGGGATGCAGCCGAGGAGGGGTGAACTCCTTTATCAAAACACTATGTTAAGTGTTTTTCTTGATGGTTTTCTATTCATTCTCTTACTGTTGTTCAGTACTTACTTTCATGCTAATATTCTCATAATCCAAGCATAAAACTTGGCATAAAATTTACATGTTCCCAACCACAAACAACATAAGAGAACCCTACACATGAAGCAATTGACAAGCATGTGTTTATAAATCTATAATTTAAATTAGCACAACAAAACTAACATTCAGCTACAGATCATTTTCCAAGCACCACGTACCATCACTTCCCTGGACATTTTGTAGAGCTACCCTCCGTAGCACAAAGCATTCTTGACTACCATCAGAGGGTTGGATCCCTCAAAGTATAGCATGATCACCTTTGGTGTTGATGCTCCTCATCATAGACTCTCCCACTTAGTTTCCTTGTACACTTTCGTACAAATTTTTAATCATTATGTATATCACACTTTTTTTTATTAAGGTCCTTCCACTTGTGTCATGTTAGCAGATGTTGGAAATCTCCTGTGTCTCCAATGCTCACCAAGTCTAGTACCACTCTACAAGTCTTTCGTAGACACGATTTTCTACCTTAGGGGTTCCTCCAAAGTTTGCCATTGAGCTAGGGTGAAGGACTACTTATGTTGATGTCAAAGTTTTAGATTCTCCCTTATATTATAATCTTCTCCTTGGTCATAACTCATTTTATGCCATATGTGTTTTTGTCTCTTCAATGTTTCGTGTGCTTTGAATTCGTCATGAAGGAAATATTGTCACAATCAATAAGCTCAACTATTTTGTACCATTGGAGAAGACCACCAATATGGGCAATGTTTTACCATTCATTGGAATAACCCTCGAATGTATGAGAGTGTTGGGGTGCATTATAATAAATTCACTCAATTTTTTATGACCTTTATCCGTTCTTTTGACACCATTTCATCACAACTTACGACAAATATAGATTCTAGGAAATGTCACACGTGCCACCATTGAAATTTGGATGCCCCAACTTATCATCACAATTTTGACGTACACAATTGTCATAATGATGGTCATCAAAGCCGTAAGTTTTATTTGAAATCCCTTTCCATAATTGTCATCAAAATGTCGACATGTCCATTTTTCATCGAAATGGTGACACACACCATTGCTGAAACAATGGCCATTGAAACCATATATTTTCGTGAAAAGCCATTTCCATAACCATCACAAATTCAACGAACAATGCATCGGTCTAGCGACACCAAGTCGTTATATGACCAAGGGATAGTGGGGTTGGTCTACCAACACATGGTTTTTTCATCCAACAACCTTTCCATAGTCTCTGCATTATCTTTCGACATAACCATTGTCTAAAAACCAATAAAACCGTCGGAAAACCTACGCAATCTTGTCGGATGACCGACCCGAGTACAAGTCAATGTACCAACAACTTGTTTTTCTTTCAACAAATACATATGCATGTATGCATATATTATATAGATATATACGTTGATATATATGATATATGATAACATATATACTATATTATAATATATTACAATATATTATACTAAATATAACACATATATTTTTAACCATGTTTGAAAAGATGTGGAGGGCATTTGTAATTTGTAGCAACAAAAACAAAACGTTGTTTACGAAAATCGAAAGCAACTAAGTAGGATCCCTTTGTAGTGGTTTTTAAAATGTGTGGGAGGGGGTCGGCTCGGTTTCCTCTTTTGATCTCAACTATTGGTATTCTAGAGTAGCAGTTTTTTTCAAGCCATTTAACATGAAACCCCCTCTCTACATTAAACTTCGATGAGCTTGGGGATCACGCATGCCATAGATTTGGCTAACTCTTGTGCATTGACTAACATGAGACATCGATGAGCTTGGGGATCACGCATGCCATAGATTTGGCTAACTCTTGTGCATTGACTAACATGAGACATCGATCATTATAATGTTTTGAAGAGAAATAAACCTTGGTCTACGTCCAAATGCATTCCATGTCTAAAAAGTATCTTTCACCTACCTATTTCTCGATATTCCTTGAATTTGGCAAGTGTGATTTCATGTGTGTTATCCACCATTACAACTCTCTCAATTTTTCCGCATTCAATTTTGTATCTGAGCCAACTTGTTTTGAAGATGCATTCCATAGTTTGATGAGTTAAGTCACAATCGAGATATATAGACACATGGTTAGCATAATGATGAGTTTGCATAGCATCAAAAGTCTGGAGCTTTTTGGCTACAACAATTTAGGAAAAGTTCTTAAAAAAAAAAAAAAATTCAAAATGTCCCTAAATTGGATATCTATTTTTTTTGAGAGAAAAAACCATCATACTTTCATTATAAATAAGTATGTACATTTTTTATAGTTCATATATCATGACCTTGCATCTTGGTGTCACATATAAAGCCTCAAAAATAACTCAGAAAAGTATAAAAACTTTTAGAACTAATACTTTTATTTCTACCAACTATTCTGAAATACTATAGAAACCTACAAATTAGTTTCCTTTAGAGCCTATTCTTGGACAACATATTTTCAACTATTCTAAACATCCATCTTGACGTTAGGAAATAAGCATGGAAGGTATAGAAAATACAAAAAAACATAACTAGATTTCATGGAATTGTCTTGAATGGACCATTAAAAATGGATACTTCCGGATCTATAGACAGTATCATTATCAATGCCTTAGTAGAAGAACATTCCTAGCAAGCAATGACATCCCCAAACTAGATCTTTCAGTGGCATGCCTTGACACTATGAGACCTAAAATCTTCGGTAGATCCGACCAAATGATAATCGACCTACAACATGATTGAAAAGTGTTGTAGTTGCTACAACAAGATCCAAAATGTTAGCCTATATATCAAAATTTTGGTCCCCCTTATGCTTTTCAAGGTCTTAAAAAGTATCTTTTTGGATTAAACTAATCATAACTATTTAATAACTTAGTTATCATCAAGGCTACAATTATTGTATGTTCATGAGGCACATTGTCTAAGTTTTCTTGTCCTATTTCATTCTTGACATTGGGATTTAGAGCATTTGCATTGATTTATTTTGATAAGTATATTGTAGCATTGTTCCTCCATGTTTGTTTATTTGCATGAAAAGTATCTTGTTTTGGTACTTATATGTGCTTTTCTTCCACAATATCTACATTATATTTTGACATAACTGAGTAGAAGTCAATGTACCAACAACTTGTTTTTCATTCAACTAATATATCTCTGTGTGTGTGTGTGTGTATTTATGTACATATTATATAGATATATATAGATATATATATGGTATATTATAATATATTATATTTTATATAATAGATATATTTGTAACCATGTTTGAAAAGAGGTCGAGGGCATGCGGCAGTGATAGCGACAAAAATAAAATGTTGTTTACATAAACTAAAAACAACTAAGTGGGACCTCCTTGTAGTGGTTTTCGAAATGTGGGGGGGGAGGCTCCCTCTTTTGATCTCAACTATTAGTATTTTTCACTAGCGAATTTTTTCAAACAATTTAACATGAAACCCCTTACCTACATTAAACTTCAATGGTCGTGGGGATCCTACATACCATAGATTTGCTTGAGTGTTGTGCATTGACTAATATGAGCCATCTATCACTATAATATTTGCAATAAGGATAAAACATGGTTGGTGCCTAACTACACACCATGTATAAAAGTCTCGTGCACCTACCTTCTTCTCGATATTCCTTGAATCTGGCAAGTGTGCTTTCATGTGTGTTATTCACCTTGATAACTCTCTCAAATGCAATTATTGATCTAAGCCAACTTGTTTTAAATATGAATTCCATAGTTTGATGCATTAAGTCATAATCAAGATATATAAAAACATGGTTAGCATAATGATCAGTTTGCATAGCTTCAAAAGCCCGCATTTTTTTTGCTACAACAAGTTAGGAAATTTAAAACAAAAACTGAAAATCAAAATGTCCCTAAAGAGGATCTATCTTTTTTTAGAGAGAAAAAAGCCTCATACTTTCATTATAAATAAGTAGGTACATTTTTTGTAGTTAATATATCATGACCTTGCATCTTTGTGTCACATATAAAGTCTCAAAAATGACTTATAAAAGTATAAAGACTTTTACAACAAATACTTTTTGCTTCTACCAGCTATTCTGAAATAAGATACCAACATACAAATTACATTCCTTTAGAGCCTATTCTTCACAACATATTTTCAATATTGTTCTAAACATCAAGCTTGATATTAGGAAATAAACATGGCAGGTATAGAAAATACAAAAACATAACTAGATTTCAGGGAATTGACTTGAATAGACCATTTAAAATGGATATTTTCTGAGTTGTAGAGAGTATCCTTATCGATGCCTTATGTTAATTTTTTCAACTAGGGTCAAATTTCACCTTAGATAGCTCAAATGATCTAGAGATTTTTATTGCAATAAATTCCTCTTTTTTAGAGAACCAAAATCGACATAAAGATCACCCAATTTAGACAAGCGGAAGTTTATTTTTGAATTATTTTATTCATTCACATATAATGGAACGCGTCGGTCCTAAGCACATGTGAAGTTTGTCAGGTAAAGTTCAACCCCAATTGGACCCTCATGAAATCCTATAAATAAAAACTACCTCAAGATCACTTCCACACATTGATCAAGCCATGTTATACTCTTCTCTTTTGTCTTTGTTTTCACAGGTTTGATAGAAGGAGTTCACACAAGGGTCTGAAATCTCAAGGGTGAAGCTCGAACAGATCTAGGGTTTTTTATTGCTCATATGTTGACACATAATTAAGTACTTTCTTCCTCAGATGCTGGCACATAGTGGCATTGAGAGTGTTCAGGAAGCCTTAGACTCTGGAATAGAAGCCTAAGGGAGAATCCAAGGTGTCAGAAGTAGATCTGAAGGTATTGGTCCTCGGATGCACACACAAAGTGGTATAGGGTGCATCTAAGCAATCTTAGACGTTAAAAAAAAGGCCTAAAGGGAGAATACAAGGTTTCAAAGGAATATCAAATAGTATTAGTCCCCAGACGCTCATGCCGAGTGTTTAAGGGAGCGTCCAGGCAGTCTCAGACAAACACATAGTAAATGGAAGAGATCATTTGGGGGTTTGGAGTAGATATGGATGAGTTTGAAGGGAGTTTCAAATGCTCACAATCATTCTCGCTGGAGTGTCTTGGTTTTTGATATACGGTTTGGAAGTTGCTTTCATTTAGCTTCAGTGATCTAGTGGATCAGGGTTTCTCTTTGTTGTTCTCTTAATCTGCAATTTTTTTTATGTAAATATCTACTACAAATTTATGTATTGGGCTCATTGTACTCTCTATTGATTTTTTTTTATGAAGGCCTAATAAAGAAGAATATTTGAAAGGGTTTCCCCCCTTGTGGGGTTTTCCCCTTGTCTCTAACCAATATTCTATCTATTATGGTTGTGATGTTGTCTTCTTTCTCATTGCATATATTGTTCTATCTTCAGTTACAATTTACGATTGGTTACATTGTTAATAATTTGATGCATTGTTAATGAAGAAGTAAATTGGGTTAAAGTAATTGATACAACATATAATAATATGAGAAATTAACATGGTATCAGAGCTAAGTTGAAGGAAAAAACAAAAAGAAGATGAGCATTGAAGATCTCATTATGAGAGAGAATATTGCCTAGTCAAGGTCATGATATCTTCTTCTACCTTCAAGTAGCTACAAAATTTGGTCGATGCATCAAACTTTGTTGCATGGAAAGTTGGGTTGGAGATCATAGCTGACAATAATGATGTCCTAGAATACATTCAAGGAAGGATGCAGAGCCTCCAGAAAATGCTTCCGCTTCCCTCAACAACAAGTACAAGAAAGGTGAGTCCAAAGAAGAGAAAATTATAGCTGATGTTGTACAAGATCATTAAGAATCTCTAAATACATGTATGAAAAGATTTCGACATATATGAAATTAATAATTTGAATGAGATCATCACCTGGTAAGATCAACTCAATGAAAACAAGATGAACAAAGGAGAAGTTGTTCAATCCTATATTATGATGATCTCTTGTGTTAGAGATCAATTGTAAAGTGTTAGACAAAATGTTAGCTAGTAGTCGTGACTCTTAGATGACTCCCTCCTATTTGGGAAACGTTCATTAGTATAATCAACAACAAGAATTCCCTTCTGTCATTTGATTAAATTGTTAGGAAGCTTACTCAAGAAGAATCGAGGATGATAGCAAGTGGAAGGATTCAAGAGCATGAAGAGGGAGAGCCCACTGCATATATGACTCATGGCAAATAAAATTAGGGAATAAGAGGTCCATAAATAAATCCTCCTTCTCAAAATTCAAAAGGAAGGAATGAGATATTGTTATCTCATATTGAATGCTATAATTTCAACAAGAAATGACACTATTATCAAGACTGTCTTGAGAAGAGAAAGAGGCCACGTTACAACACTAGAAGCAACAACAATAATAAATAAAAAAGTAAAATCAAAGGAATAACCGCGATAGAGGATATGAAAGAAGAAGAAGAGATTCCTGAAGTGACCATGAAGGATATCATCCTCCTCAAAAGAAGTCAAGAGCTCCTTAGTATGATAGTAATGTTGTAAATAAATATGAATACATTCTTATTTCTACGCATACTAGTTCTTCTCCACCAGATTCATGGGATAGTTGGTTGGTTGCCCACTCATCATCTGTCTAGATACAAGGAAGTCCTCTCTAATCTGGTAGAGAGGGATGCTAAGATGAAGATCATTCTTGTAGAAAACTCCACTCATCTGGTGAAATGATTTTGGTTTGTCAAAATTTAGATGAATTTTAGGGAATCCGTTCTGCTGCATGATGTTATCTATATGCCAATATTAATGAAGAATTTGGTATCTATATTCACACTAGAAGATAAAGGGATGAGGGTTTCATTCATCAAAGGAAAATTTTTGACTTGGCCTACTGATTCACCTATGAGAGATGCATTCACATTAGGATCAAGATTTGAAGGACTATATAGATTCATTGGAAGGCCAATTCTAGCATTGGTTCATAATACAAATCATCTAAGTGAGTCGTGGCACCACAGACTGACTCATCTACAATTTTTCTATGGTATTCCCAATGTTCAAGCTCATCATGATGGAGTTTGTCCAGGTTGTGCGAGTTGAATGAAAACAAGGGAACCATTCTCCTCTAGTGAGAACAAGAAAAATGACATCCTCCATCTCATTCATTTTTATATATGTGGTCTGATTCCTATACATTCCATTGGTGGTCATCACTATTACATCACCTTCATTGATGAATTCTCAAGAAAGACATGGATATACTACCTTAAGCACAAGGATGAAGCCTTTGAAATGTTCAAGGAATTCAAAGCCTTGATCTAAAATCAAACATCAAAGAGAATCAAAGTATTCATGTTCGTCAATGGAGGGGAATACATGTCAAATAAATTCATAGAATTTTGCAAGAAAGAAGGGATCAAGAAGGAAACAATTGTACCATACACTCTTGAACGTGATGGTTTAGCTCAAAGGAACCACAAGTCTATATTAGAAGATACCCATGCCATACTCCATCACCAAAAGGTGCCAAAGTTCCTTTGGGAAGAAGCCCTAGAAAACAAGACCCCCGAAGAAATATTCACAAATGTCAATACCAATAACATCCATCTTCGTGTATTTGGATGCCTCGAATATTTTCATGTACCGAAAGACAAAAGGAACAAGTTGTAGGCTAAAGGAATGAAAGGTACATTTATGGGTTATTGTGAAAATTCTAAGGCTTATAAAATATATATTCATGGTCAAAGTAAGGTCGAAATTAGTAGGAATGTAACATTCGATGAAGATGCAACTCTTGGAAAATCGAGACACCTTGCTTTGCCTCTTCATCCCAAGAAGGAGAATGATGAATGGGATATTCTAGATGGTCATTCTGTTTTCAATTCTGATATTGATGATGATCCCATGGAGACTATGGATCAGTTAGAGCCTCCTCCAAGTGTTCCTCCTACTAGGAAGGAGCCACTTTGGCTCCGCGACACTCTAAAAAATGCGAAAATAAATGTTCCCATTCGTAGATCATTTAGAGAAAGAAAACAAACATATAGGTATTAGGGATATGTTGCATCCATGAGCACTATGATTCTAGATGAACCATCCTCATTTGAAGAAGTTGTAAAAGAACAAATTTCAAAGGCTTCTATGGCCAAGGAATCTGGATCAATTGTGAAAAATGATGTATGTGATGTTGTGCCAAGACTAAATAGGAAGTCTATCATGACCTCAAAATGGCTATTCAAGATAAAACATGGAATTTATGGATGCATTGAGAAATAAAAAGCTAGGTTTTTAGCATGAGGATTCTCTAAGAAAGAGGGAGAATATTATGATGGCATATTTTATCTTATGGCTCGATATACAACCATTCATTTGATATTTTCCCTTAGTGCTATTCAAGGATGGACTCTTCATCATATGGTTGTAAAGACCGCATTTCTTCATGGCATGTTATGGGAAGAAGTATATGTTAAACAACCATAGGTATTTGAAGTGGAAGATTGAAGAACACATGTTTGTAGATTGAAGAAGGCATTGTATGGTTTGAATCAAGCTCCCTGAGCTTGGTATGCACACATTGACAATTACTTAATGAAGTAGTGATTCACAAGAAGAAATTCTGACCCTCTCTTTCAATTCAAGGTAGTCCAAGGTATGCCATTGATTTTGGTTTTATATGTTGATGATCTATTCTTGACCAGTAGCGAGCCTTTGATGATCGAATGTAAGAGGGAGCTAGCCTATGAATTTAAGATGAAAGAGCTTTGACTCATGCACTACTTTCTAGGCCTTGAGGTGTGGCAAAGTTCTAGTGATATTTTCCTTTCACAAGGAAAATAAATTGTGAAAGTGTTGGAAATATGTTGAATGACTGAATGAAAATCCATGGCTACACCAATGAAAATGAACTTCAAGAAGTTATGTGGAGAAGTTGCAGGACCCAATTTGGAAAACCTATCCTAGTATAGACAACTAATTGGGGATTTGATATTCCTAGGGAAGATTCATCCAGATATATGCTATGCAGTAAACAAATTGATTCAATTCATGGCTGAGACCCTCCATGCACATTGGATCAATGCCAAACACGTATTGAGATATTTGCATGGGTTTATCATACTTGGTCAGAGATATTCTACTGGAGATGTTCATCTTCATGGATACACTGATGCTGACAGGGAAGGAAACATTATCGACGGAAAGAGAACATCTGGATGTTTCTTTAGCCATGGATTTGACATGATATCCTTGATGAGCAGGAAATAAAATTTTATCGCAATGAGCATTGCCAAACAAGAATACTTTGGCACTAGCATGGCTAGCTGTGAAGCAGTTTGGTTGAGGAATATCTTTGGAGAGCTATTTGAGTAGGTCATAGACACTGCAATGATATACTGTGACAACAAGAGTGGGATCCATTTGGAATAGAATCTTGTGTTTCATGACAAGTCGAAGCACATTCAAATTCGATATCGCTTCATTTGAGACATGATGCAAAGAGGAGCTGTTAGACTCCATCACATTTCGACACATGAGCATATTGCAGATATTCTCACGAAGGCACTAATGAAAGGAAAGATCTTTGTCTTCAGAGTGCAACTTGGACTGATGGATGTAGCCCCTCTAGATAAGGGGAAACTATGCTCTAGGACATTAAGCCAACTCTTCCCACTTTGTTTGAGCTCCTATAGTGAGGAATTGAGATAGACAGCTTGAAGGGTTGAGGGATTTATGGAAAATAGGGCACTCCCCTATCTATTACCCATAGAGTTGTAAATGTTGCTCCCCTATATTCATAGGGTCGTAGATGTTCCTCCCCTATCTCTTCGATGCAGAGTATACCCCAGTTGGCATCATACACTCAAGAAAGGCTTGTTGGGAATATCGCTCTCGGTATGGCCAACAGGTTGAGAGTGTACTTTGGGTGTACACCCTAATTTGATTATGATGTAGGTGTTCTACCACATCAGTATTGAGGGTCATTGATGGGAATATCAGTAGAAAATAGAATTGGGTTGATATTTGCTCCCCTTTTGAGATTTTGGGTTGAGAATGAGCTCCCTGATGAGATTCTAGGGTCGAAGATGTGCTCCCCTATATGATAAAGTTATCTTATTTATTAGAATGGGTGGAAGCTAATTCTACTTAATTCTTCTTATTTTAGATCTAAGAAATTTTTAGCAGATAGAGTTGAGCAGAGATAACCAAAGCATGATGACAACATGATAGGATGATGCACATATATTGACAGGTGGAATTCTTCCTTGTTGAGAAGGAGTGTTAGGTTTTGCAACTAGGGTGAAATTACATCTTGGACAGCTCAAATGATTGAGATTATGATTGGATTAAATTCCTCTTTTCTATAGGATCAAAATCAACCTAAATATCATATGATTTGGATAAGCAGATGTTGATTTTTGAATTATTTTATTCATTCACGTATAGTGGAATGGTTTGGCCCTTAGAGCATGTGAAATTGGTTAGGTCAGCCTCAACCTCAAGTGAAACCTCATGAAAGCCTATAAATAGAAGCGACCTCAAGTTCATTCCACACATTAATCGAGCCATCTTCTACTCTTCTTTTCATCTTATTTCACACAGATCAGACAGAAGGAGTTCATGCAAGGGTCTGAAATCTCACAGCTGAAGCTCACATATATCTATGGTTTTCATTTTCTTTAATGCTGGAATTTAACTGGTTCTTTTTGTCCTTGGAGTTTGGCACATAATGGCTCTAATAATATTCATAAATCCTTAGACGCTGGCACAAAATCCTAAGGGTGTGCTAGGGTGTCAGAAGAAAATTTGAACATCTTCATCCTCAAACATAGAGTGGTCCAAGGAGCATTTGAGTAGTCTCAGATGCATGCACGGGGGCCCTAAGGGAGTGTCCAGAATTTCAGTTGTAGATTAGATAGTATTAGTCCTAGGACGCTCACACAATGTGTTTAGAAGAGCATCCAAGCAGTCCCGGACACATGCACAGTAGCTGAAAGAGAGTGTTTGAGGGTTTGGAGTATATTTGGGTGAGTTTGACCCTAGACACATGCATGCAATATTCCTGGGAGCATATGGATAGACACAAATGCCCTCACACATTGTTTAAGAGAGCATCCATGGAGTTTTAGATGTTCGTAGTCAGTCTCACTGGGTGTTGAGAGATGGCAACAAGAAATTCCAGTTTAATTTGTCCTTGAATTTAAATTATGAATTAAAATCAAATTCTATTATCACAGGAACTTTTAAATAGTTAATTAAGTTTAATTGACTTAATTAGATTAGGGATTTTGATTTGGATGTCTTTCTGTAGTCATGTATGTGTGATCCATAAATTTCATGGGTCCTGGGTGATTTTATTTGAGTTTTAATTAGATAGCTTAGTTTAACTAAGTTATAAACAATTAAACTAGTTCTAACTGTTGGAGGAACTAGTCAAGGTCTAGTAGTGAGTTGGTGCACTAGTTTATCCTTAGTGCTACTCCAACTAGTTGGAGATTCACTCAAGAGAAACTCATGCATGTCATTTCAGAGAAAGACCCAGTTGAGTCTAGAGTGCAAGGACATTGTACTATCAATTATATGATTTTCAGAGTTGTTCAGATCATGCATGCAATGAGAGAAAGACCTAGTTTTGGATTGCACAGTTATGGAGGAAGTATTTCCAAATTAAATATGGGTTGATACTCTCAGGAATTGCACAAGGAAAAAGGGGCTTGGCAGGACGCAGAATAGACTAAGTTTTGGCTTGAGCTCTCTTGTGAGTATAGAGTTGATCATTCTTGTGCAGGAATTGTTCTAGTAAGAACATGCTTTGAATTTTCACTCAAATTTCTAATTAATGCAATATAGATAGTGGAGGTTTTGAGCAGTAGGTTTCCCCAGAGAAATATTATGTTATGTGTCATTGATTATCTTCCTCTTGCCGATTATTGTTTTCTTCAATCTATTGTTTTTCTCTCTTGAAAGTAGAGTAGATTCTTGTCTTATGTTTTGGTACGTTACATGAGTTGTGAATCTGTAGGAAAACCTACATGATACCGAAGTTGAAGATAGTATACTATAGGAAATTTTGAGTTTGAGTTTGGGGTTACATGTGAAATTAGAATTTGTAATTCATACTTCAGGATCGACAAATGGATTTCTAGGGTTTGAGACTCGATTACGCCTTGGAAGGAATCTCGAATTACATAGCCTTGAAGGACAAGATGGAGGTAGTGTTGGACGATAATGGCCTCAAGGAATTAACTAATCAAGGCATTCCTAATCCACTAGCATCAAATGCTTAGAATATGGTTGAATGGAAGAAGTGTGTGGCAAAGACGAGGTGGATAATACTTGTGGGAGTTTGAGACCACATTGTCTCGAGTCTCCATGGGAAGGAAACTTCATATGATATGTGGAAAGAATTGACGTAACTGTTTCAGAATAGCAATGACCATAGGAATTTGGCACTGCAACACAAAATTCAAAAAATCAAGATGGAGAAGGGAAAGATCATTCTGAAATACTTGACCAAGTTGACTCACTATCCTAATGAGCTTCGAAGTGTTGGAATAATTGTTTCCAAGGATGATATGGTGAGACTAGCTCCTCTAAAACTCCTAGGAGTTGGCATGGTTATCACAGCACTGTCAATGCAAGGGAGAATATTCTAGATTGGGAACGACTATGGTTGGATTTGATGCAGGAATATATGAGAAGCAACACTAGAGATGGTTCCTCATCAAAGAATAATGATGAGCAAAATTGTGCCTTAGCGGGTAAGGAAAATAATGGGAAAGGGAAGGCATCCCCTTCCAAATAGGATTCTTGTCCTGGAGGCAAGATGAAAGACATGTCAAATGTTATGTGCTTTCATTGTCACTAGTTGGGACATATTTCTACAAATGTTCTACAAAAGAAGTCGAAGAAGAATTCCTCAAGAGGAGTGGTGGGTGAGGCTCTTGCCTCTCAATTCGTATTGGACTTTACCCTCATTGCATGCATGGTGTCATCAATGATGGGTATTTAATGGTACCTAGACAGTGTAGCTTCATTTCACATGAGTAGTGACAAGGAGCTATTTAGTGACCTGTAGGAGAAGGACCTCTAGATGCATATCGAGATGGGTGATGACAAGAGGTATAATTCTACTGGATTGGGTATTGTTACCTTTCAGAGGGATCAGGTGCTCCTCTCACCTTGGGAGATGTTATATATATTCTTGGGTAGAAGAAGAACTTGGTATCAGTTCCCATGTTGGATGATAGAGGCCATGATGTGGTATTTAGAAAAGTAAAGGCGTTCCTTCAACATATAGCCACGGGCTAGGTAAAGACGGTAGGGATTCGAGTTAAGAATCTCTATAACTTAGAGGTAGAAGACTGTGCTTCTTTAAGCATGAAAGTAGAGATGGTGCAGAGCTGAGACATTTACGAGTTGTGGCATTGGTTATTGGGTCACTTGCATCATGGGGCTTTGAAAATAATGCAATAGATTTCTACCAGTCTTCCCAAAGGTACGCTAGAGAAATTTGATACATGCAAGTGGTGTACTTTAAAAAATACACAAAGGCTTCCTTTCACAACAAAGACAGTCAAGTAGAGGAAATTCTAGAGTGAGTCCATTCAGATGTGTGTGGACCATTCTTGATAGCGTCCACGGTCAAACACTAGTATTATGTTATATTTTTTTCTTATATTTCTCGTAAATGTTGGATCTTTTTCATGCTGAAGGAAGATCAAAATTTTGCAGTTTTTTGTGAATTTAAGGCAGAAAGGGTTTGGAATGAAGGTTAAATCTCTAAGAAGTGATAACGGTGGTGAGTATGTCTCAAATGAGTGTAATAAGTTTTGCCCGATGGAATGGGGTATCTGAAAGGAATAACAAAAGCATAGTATGGGTAGCACAAGAGATGTTGTATGATCAGGGCCTACCCCTACACTTGTGGGCTGAGGCATGCAACATAACTGTTTATTTTTATAATAGAAGCCTGCATCAGAATCTTGGAATGAGTACGTGAGAAGATGGTTTCTCAGGGATGAGACTAGATGTTGGTCACTTTAGGTTTCTTCGGTCATTGATATATTGCTATGTGACCAAAGAGGCATGTAAGAAGCTTGAGCCGACAACAGAGTTGGGGATATTTCTTGGGGTACACTAATACACCTCACAACTATTAGGTGTACCTGTCGACCAACAGAATGAAAATGATTTAGAGGGATGTTAGATTTGATGAGGAGAAGGTCATGTGATGTTCTCTTGATACGGAGCTTCAACTACATGTGGTTGAGGAGATTTTAGCTTGCAAGGTTGAGGAGCATCAGACTGATGTGGAGAAGCCACATGCAGAGGATCCAGGAGTGGAGAATACCACTCAGGCAGAGTCTTACAGTGATGAGAGAAAGCACACTAGAGAGGATGACAAGTTATTGCATGATGTGAGCGAGAATGTGGGAGCACCCACATCATAACATAGGCATAGGAGGCCACCTGAGAGGTACACTTGATACATGGTTCTTATGAGAATATGTGTTGAGATAAAGCCATATTCCTTTGAGGAGGTAGTGTTGTAACTGGTTTGGGCTGATGTCATGGTGGAGTATTACTCCATAGTTTGTAATAGTGTCTGGGATGTGGTCCCAAGATTGGTAGACAAGTCGACGGTGAGCTCCCATTGGATTTACAAGGTAGAGAAAGTTGTTGATGGTAGTTTTTAGAAGCATAAGGCTAGGTTTGTGGCCCGTGTCTTTTCACAAGTAGAGGGGATTGACTATGATGAGACCTTTGCTCCTGTTGGAAGGTACACATCGATTAGATCCATTTTGGCACTATCAGTGCAGTTGGTCTGGAAGATACATCAAATGGATGTAAATACAACCTTCCGTAATGGAATGATTGAGGAAGAGGTTTGTATTGATAATCCTGAAGGTTTTGAGACCTTTGACCATGAGTCACATGTGTGCCGACTCAAGAGAGTGTTCTATGAGCTGAAGCAAGCACCCCGTGCTTGGTACACTAGGATCGATAGCTACTTCACTGGGTTGGGATTCACCAAAAGTGAAGTGGATGTGAATCTATACCGCATTGTGGTGGAAGGTAAATTGTTAATCATTGTTTTATATGTCAACAATTTGATTATGAGAGGTGATAATCATCTGATGAAGCCCTGTAAGGAGGATCTTGCAAGAGAGTTTGAGATGAAGGACATGGGGCACATGCATTGCATTATGGGCATGGAAGTATGGCAGGGTGATTAGGATTTGTTTGTGTCTCAAGGAAATTATGCAAACAAGATACTCATGAGGTTCTGCATGGAGAGAAAAAAAAAAACCTAGAGACTCCTCTAGCAGGTAAATAAAGGAAGAACGATGGTACTTCAGGTGAAGTAGTGGAAGCTAATATTTACAAGTAGGTTGTGGGTTCACTCATGTATTTGGTGAAAACATGACCAGACATGTCCTATGCAGTTAACCAGCTTAGTCAAGTGATGGTTAGGCCTACCAAAATGTATTGGAAGGCAACCGCACATGTGTTGAGATACCTGAGAGGCACTACTTAGTACAGATTGTGGTACAGACATAGAGAGGGAGTGAAGCTTCAAGGATTCACCAATGACAATTGGGAAGGGATTCCATCCGATAGGAAGAGAACATTAGTAGGGATCTTCAATACTGGGTCAACAACAGTTTCTTCATACAATAGGAAATAGAGATCAGTTGCACTCAGTTAGACGTTGCACTCAGTTAGACATAGGCAGATTACATGGTTGCATGTCAGGCAACATGTGAGGCCATCTCCAATGAGGAAGATTCTATTTCATTTGTTTGTTTAGTGTATGGATCAAACTATGATTTACTATGATGACCAGAGTTGTATCAAAATATATGAAAATCCATCTTTTCATGATCGGTCTGAGCATATTGATATATGATATCATCATTTTCTAGATTGTGTATTAAGGAAAATTATGTTCTTGGAGTAGATTCCCACAAAGAAAGATGATTACATTTTTAAAAAGGCATTGTCAATATATAAATTCTAGTTTCACATAGACAGGATTGAGGTAGCTGATAATCCCTTTCTTTTTGAGAGGGAGTATAGAGAAATGGCAACAAGAAATTCCAATTTAATTTGTTCTTGAATTTAAACTATGAATTAAAAGTGAATTCTATTCTCATAACAACTTGTAAATAGTTAATTAAGTTTAACTGACTTAAAAAGCTTAGAAATTTGGAGTTGGAATTCCTTCTGTAGTCATGTATGTGTGATCCCAAAATTTTAGGGGTCGAAAATGAGTTTATTTGAGTTGTAATTAGGTAACTCAGTTTGACTGAGTTATAGACAATTAAAGTGGTTCTAACTATTGGAGGAACCGAGGAGGTCTAGTAGTGAGTTGGTGCACTAGTACATCCTCAGTATTGCTCGAGCTAACTAGAGATTCACTCAAGAGAAACCCATTCATGTCAGTTGAAGGAAAGACCCAGTTGAGTCTAGAGTGCAGGGATAGTGTACTCTCATTCGTATTATTTTCAGAGTTGTACAGATCATGCATGAAATCAGAGAAGGACCTAGTTTTGGATTGTGCAGTTATGGAGGAAGGATTTCCCAATTAAATATGGAATTCTCCTGACAAGAATTGTGCAAGGAAATAGGGGCTTGGCAGGCAGAGGAATAGGCTAAGTTTTGTGTTGAGATAACTTGTGAGCAAAAAGTTGATCATACTTGTGCAAAAATTGTTCCAGTGAGAACAAGATTTTTATTTTCACTCATATTTTTGATTAATTCAATATAGATAGTCAAGGTTTTGAGTAATGGATTTCCCCAAAGAAATATTTTGTTATGTGTCATTGATTATCTTCATCTTGTTGATAATTGTTTTCATCAGCATATTGGATTCCATTGTTGAAAGTAGAATAGATTCTAGGCTTACGTTATAGTACATTACATGAGCTGTGAATCTACAGTAAAATCTACATTGGGAGCAATTTCTTTTAGTTGGATTCAACGATACGTTGGATCAAGGTTTCTCTCTACTATTCCATTTATCTACAATATGTTTTTGTATATCTTATACAAATTAATGTATTGCGCTCACTGTACTCTTTGTTAATGTTTTTTACGACAACGTATTAGAGAAGAAGATTTGAAAGGGTTTTCCATGAGACTGGGTATTTTAAGTTGTAAACGCAGGTTCACTATACAAAAAGAGCGTATACACATGGGTTCACCATAGAAAAAGAGTGTATGCATATGCATGCACTTTCATAAGAGGAAAATCATGTATGGGTTGGAAAATCAAGGAAATTTAGGATTAAAGAATACCAAGGGTCAATACCATGGTATTGGCCCACAATATTGAGCAGAGTAATGGTTAATTGATCTTGTTCAAAAATACCACAAGATCTAAGTATTGTTTTGGTCTGAGGTATTAAGAAAGGCTAAAACTATATAAGGATGAGAAGATCAAAGGGATAGTTGCACATGTAATGAATATCTTATGAAGCGTTAAATCAAAAGCAATTATGCATGTTATGGGTTTCTGATTCTTTGCATGATCTAAACTAAGTATGCACCTGAGTGTTTTATGATGGATGAGATCTAATAATGGATCAAGATCATAATGACTTATCATTATGTGATTTGATAATGGATATGCTAGATCTGAATGCTACTGAATTTTTTATCCTTTACATGTCATGATACCAGTATGTCTGAAGTTTGGAATGGATGCAAATTTATAAGTAAGTAATTGCAGATCTATATGCTGGTTCACCTTGGTAAAGGAACCTATACACACATGTTCGACTCTTCCAAGTAGCGTATGCAAAAGAAAAGCATCTTGTTATCAAATGAATGATATATCTAATCAATGTTGTTGTTTTACTGTTGCCTGTCAATGAATTCTTCATTATATCTGAAAGTAAATTTTATTGTATAAGGAGATTGAGTCTAGTTGATTGATTGATTAAGAAAGAAGGGTGATCCTTGTTTCTATCTGTTTAGAACTCTGTAATATGACAATACATCTTCAGAATGTCACTGATTGGTACAGTTTGTGGTTCAGAGGTTTATGATTCATTATATTTAGAGGTATATGCAGGTTGGGCTAAAGGAACTAGCATATACATGCAGTTTGGCTTCATTGAAGTAGCGTACACATTCTGACACATGACTTTTGAGGTTACAGTTGGTTTTGGTTATTGATGCAGTATTCTGGGTTGTGATCTGTGTACTGGTTACAGTGGTTTGTCTATTCCAATTGTTTGGCTGAATTTGATTAAGTTTGAATGAATGGTTGATTCATTTGTGTTAGAGCTTTAGTGATTGTTTGATTCTGTGTGTGAGAGGTTTCAGTGATTTATTGATTTAGTTATGGTTGACTCAAAGATTGATGATTGGGTTTCAGTTGTATCAGATATTGATGATTGAGTTTCAGTGACTGGTTGATGCAGATGTATTTGATGAATGTATTGCAATGGTGATTGATTTTGAGTTTCAATGTTATTGATTGCTCCAGTGTGAAAATTTGATGAAACGTGGAACAAATATTGTGTTTTTGTGCACCAGGAGTATCTAGTATGAAAATTTATGAAACGTGGAACACATATTGTGTTGTTGTGCACCAGGAGTATCTAGTATGAAAATTTATGAAACGTGGTCCCTAGAGGATGCTGAGGGTTGGAGCCTTCAATTAGGAAGTCAAATATTCCTTCCAGTAGTGACTGGTGATTTGATGAGGGGGTTGGATATCCCTTCCAGTAGTAGTTGGAGAACGAGTGAAGGTTGTAGCCTTCAGTAGCCCGACACCTACATACTAGTAAACATATTGGCTAGTACAAGAGCTAGGGGCTTGTAGATGCCTTCTAGTAGAATCTAGAGAATGGGAGAAGGTTTTAGCCTTCTGTAGGTGGGTGACTACGTATTGGTATGAGTTTGCACCAGTACAAGATTGTAAACAAATTATTGTTTATATTAAAAAGAGGATAGAGATAATAACAACATGTGGTTTTTTCTCTTGCATTGGTTTTCCACCTTAAATCTTGGTGTTCATGTGTTTTGATTATGTGTGATGGTTTATTTTGTTATTAATGCACATGGTTATTGTTTAATGTTTAATAAAGTACTGATGCACTGATTAAAGATCAACATATGATGAATTAATTGAATCATAAGTTCACTAGATATATGTTGGTTTCATTAAGAATGGTTGTGTGCACACTTGAGTTCTCTTCACTGAAGAAATGTATATAAATATGATTATGGAAATGAAAAAGTTATTGATTTGTAAATACTAATTCACCCCCCCCCCCCCTTAGTATTATTCCCAACATAAACAATGTCATACTACTCTTGCAAAAACATTACTAACACCTTATAGTCTTTAATGTTTGAAAGCATACAATGCATTGTGTTGTTCTAATAATTTTTCCCAAGAACGTGATATAATAAGAAATGAATATTGATATGAATTTTTTTTCTTAACTAAGTAGATAATCAGAAATCAAAATTATTGTGATCATAAAATTTTAAAATAGCGTAGTATTTCATCAAGAAATGACCAACATCAACAATGGGCATGAAACCTCTTTTATAATGCATATCATTGTAGCATTTTCAAATATTTAATTACTAACCTTCTCCCTTCTCATGTAAGAGTTAATTTTTCCTGAAGAATGATTTTTCAAGTGTGAAAAATAAGATAAAATTAAATTTCATCTCTTTTCCTTTTAAATATTAACTTTAAGACCATTTTCACAAGCCCTTTTTCATTTCAAAAACTTCCTAATTCCTAAATTGAA
This sequence comes from Pinus tabuliformis, assembly GCA_031772625.1. Lineage (NCBI taxonomy): Eukaryota > Viridiplantae > Streptophyta > Pinopsida > Pinales > Pinaceae > Pinus > Pinus tabuliformis. The sequence goes on along the minus strand of CM062811.1, from coordinate 83,598,426 downwards.
ATATCCTTCCTCTTAAGTGCTTTTCCTCATTCTCCACCAATTTTTTCCTCGAAAATACTAAGACAATGATTACACCAACCACAAAAAAATTATACATAAAACACATCCTAACATGAATTATTACACCGAACACATAAATAATATACACAAAACACATCTAAACATGAATTTTTTCATCAACAAAACACACACACAAACCACATTACAATAAGGAAGCTAACAATGCAACCAAGCATATGATAAAAGTTATGACCAATTGAATTTTGGCCTAGTTTCCCTAGTTTTTTCCTATACAACATATTTTTGCTAATTTTTGGAGCTTTTTGATACTAAAATTTCAATTCTATGTCAATCGGTATATTCTATCATCTAAGATATTTTTATAGATTTTTCTATGCCCAATATGAGATCTAAGAAAGGAATTATACCTCCTAGAATTAGAATGGTGCTCCATTTACCTAGTAAACTTTTCACATGAAAATTTTATATAGAGACTATATTTTGGACTTGCAGTATCTTACAAGAAAGATATAACTAATCTCTTTCACTTTACATAGGATGGACATTATGGGCTAGTAGGACATATATTTCTTGAAACTATTAGTGTAAAAAAATGTTTTTTATCGCCTCAAAAATATATCGAAAGTTCAAAACGTCAAAAGTATAAAGAAGAAATGTCACAAATTACTATTTTTCCTATGCAAGTGGAAATCCAAACTTGGTTAAAATATTTTCAAACTCAATTATGAAATATCTTATAGTAATATGAAAGTATGCAATTCATGTTAACTCTCCAAAAACAAGATCAAATGATTGACCCATTTCTATTCGATAAAGGGCTTAAGTGTGCATGATTTTCGTTGGACACTTGGCACCCATGAAACTATCATTTTCCTCTTCTCTATGCCTTTCTTTCCCAATTGGGCCTTATATTCCATGTCAAATATTACTAACTACCAATGATATGGGACAATCCCACTTCTTCTACCACCAATCTATGTGGCTCCTTTTTGACAGCTACTATGATGGGAGGGTATGGCTTCACACCTTTATCTCTAGTACACAACTTACATGTTCTCAAGATATGATGGTTATGAATTAATTCATCTAATGGTAAGGATAATATTATTTTTTGTAGATATTCAGATATTAATTATGTCACTTAAACCCTAAGGATCTAATGGTTGATATTAACCTAGATGTGATGGTGGAGATTATTTCATTCTAATGATCTAGTTTGAATTTGAGTTTAGAGATGATCATAGGTTAGCCATGATTGTTATCAAAAGTTATAGATTAAGTTTTTCACTTATATATAACTAGAGGTTAACCATCAAATTTAACTTTAAGAAATCCAACAATGGACGATCCAATGGTCCAAATTGAATTTTAGATTAAATATGCTCACTTCATAATGCAGTACATCACATCTAGGGAATATAATGAAGGATATTCATATGATCCAACGGCTCATATTGAATTTAGGCTTGTAAGTGATTAATAAATGATAAGAACCCTTCATGTCACATTAACCTTGTGGAAAAACCTATCCCCCTATCAAAATAAACAACTTCTTAGAGTCCCTATATTGTCACTAATCTTATGCTATGGAATTTCAAATTTCAAAAAAATTCAAAATTTCTCAATTCTTTCCTAATTATATCAATATAGATTATTTCCCATAATTTTTTCATCACCATGAAACCTATAGGTTTAATCCCTAAAATACATCCTTTTCTTACCAAAATCAATCCTAAAACTATCAGTTTCACTCTTGTAACAATGAATTTTCCGTTTTGTATCCAATTTATCCTCTTGATTTCACCCAAATGTGGAGGTTTTACTAAACGTTTTAATTTTCCTCCATCCCCACCTCTACAATTTCATAATATAGATGAATAATAATGGTTTGTAGCTATAAATTTTGAATTATTTGTCTCATGCAACTCATATACTATCTAACTTTGATAATTTCCCGCAAGTGGTCAGCAGTTAGAATTTTTACATTTTCTTTCATTGAGGAGATTTGTCAAACAATTATCAACAAACTTGAAACTTTGTTCTGACAAGCCAAGATCTACCCCATACAACCCAAATGGTGCATATTCACCTTTATATCATATTGTAACACCCAAACCACCCAAGATTAGGTGCACTAATACTAATCTCTATCTATGATCGCACAAATTTCAATTTCTTTAAATCGGATGATATTTAGCTTTAATACCATATATATGTGGATATCAAACCTAAACTATAATTTCAATTAGATAATATGTAATATAAATTGGTCACCATATCATCTATATTTATTATTAATTAGGAACCACAGTACCTTAATTAACCTCAATGCATTCTTACATAATGAAACTATAGAATGTGCAACATATAGTATGCCCATAATAGTATATTTATCATCTAGAAAATACTTATAATTCATAAGCAACACAAAACATAAGAAGTAACACAACCAAAATAATTTAAACACACAATAAGAATACTTATCTTATAATAACCACCAACTAGTTATAAGCCTTAGATGTTATACCCCACCATGTGACCTCACTGCTCTAGTACTCAGTATTGGATCACCCTCAAGTTGGGACTAGGAGTACTCCACTAGGACAAAGGCTCACCTAAATATAGTTATGGTCCTTGTTCAACACAAAACATTGTTAGGGACAATATACAAAATTTAACAACTCTTCAACCTATATGTTATGGGGAAATTTCACTTGAGTTAGGAGGTTACTTATAACTTAGCAAATCAGATAAAAATTTTCCCAGATTTGTGTGTGTGATCATGAAAAGATATCAAATCAAATTTAAGGCAAGAAATTGGTAGAAAAAATCTAAAAAAACCGATATTTCACTGTCTTTCTGAGTGAATATCTGTTATTGGTATGTTTCAAATGTGATTTCTTGCCTTGAAAGGGAAAAATCGATTTTGGTAGATTGAACCATTTTCAGCTACCTACGAGCCTACATATCAAGACTAACCTTTAAACAAGATGATGACACCCACATTTATAATAATATCCATTAGTGGCAAACATGCAAGGGGTTAGTATGAAATAAACTCCCTGATGATGTTCTTAGAGGCTAGTTTACCTGATCCCTTTGTCCTCAAATTGCCCAAGGTGGCCATTTTATGTGCTCAAAATCTTGATCTAGTGGACACATTGTACAATATTCTTCCTAATTCTCCTCACCCTTCAAGAGAACCACCCCAAACCAAACCAAGGCCACACTTTGATGGAGTTATTGGTTCCTTTCCTTTGATACATTGAACCAATTAGTTGCTAAGCTCAGGAAAATGATGGTCACTTGTCAAACTTTAAACAACATGATGCCACACTGTTAAATTGGAAACTAGGGCCAAACTCCATGTGGGTCGGCTTATTTATGGCAGCTGATATTTTTATTGGATCCCTCTCATCGAGAGGTGTAGGATTGATCCAAAGATCATCCGATTCTGATAAGTATTTATGGAGATATGAATTTATTTTGTTTATGTAATTATTATCAAGCCGACCAGCTCTTATGTAGGCTCTAGAAGCCCAACCGACGTGTCTATTCATCATCCTTGTTTTAGTATAAATAGATGAATATTTGATGTCATCTGAACACGCATTCTTGAGGTGATATCCTCCTCTCCACGTATTGGGTTTTTGGAGTAGGAGAGAGACACCATGAGAATATGCACTGACCTTGATGCCCTAGTTCTAACGCATAGCAATGGAGACTCCTATAACGTGATGCCCTATACGCAGAAATGGAAGACTTCTACACTTAGTCAGCGTAAGGCCATATATGCTATTCATGAAATATGATGAATCTGCTTCGTTGTGGAAGAGCCGCAGTCAATAAAGGTTGTAATGTTCTCGCATGCAAAAAGATTAATACGCAGAATTCATAGGCCCTAATCTATGCAGTCAAGATGGCTCCCATATACACGGAACATGATGGAGAATTACACGATGTACATGAAAGGAATGCAACACCGTCATGAAAACATATATGCACAACTATGGAAACCCTATACGCTGTGCAGGCAATGAACGCATCAATGCATTGCAGTCAATGATAAACATTGATCGTGGAATACATCATCGTAGTCAATGTGTGAACGTTAACACTGGGTTCACGTAGTCACATGTGATATATGCAGTCAACGTGTGGGTTATACGTTATTATATATCAGACACAGTCAACGTGTGATACGCTGTTATATGTTATCAATTCAAGCAATCATGTGCGAATTATCTATGAATTTATTCATTTTGTGTTCTGTATAGTGCTATGGTATTTGAAGAGATCTTTGTGATTCGCTGTATCTGGTGATCGATCTTGCTGAGACAGAGCGATGAGAAATTTGTGTGGAGAGCGATTTGCATGATGAATGAATTGTTATGGCTGCCTGCGTCACAACAGTGTGCATAGAAAAGATGTGATATATAGTTGTCTTGCGTATGTTGTTCAAAGTCTGAGGTTTTAAAGTCTACTTGATTTAATGATTACACATAGAACAAGATGCATAGCTGACTTGTTTTTTTGCTGGATATTTTCTTTGTAATTTCTTCGTGAGTGTTGAATTTTGACTATCTAGTGAGTCTACAGAGATTTATGGCAGAAGTCAAAATGAGGTAGCTGCAAACCATATGTGAAGAAGCCACAGACTCCTATGAGTATCCTCGAATGAAGAAAGCCGGATGTATGTGATCTGGGCACATCTAATCTTGATGAGCTAAGATCACAACAGTTATAAACATTGAACAATGATCTCGATTTTAGTTGGATAAAGAAGATCTCATTGACATATAGCTGCCTTGAAGAATTGGATGATGTTTATATATGTTGTAGTGATCACCTCTGAAGAAAGAAGGAGACAAGGATCATAATCTTACAGTACAGTAAGATGCAGTTATGATCTCAAGGTTCAAAGATCATCTCATCCTCTAGGAACAATCATGGTGTGTAATCACTCATCAAAGCAGAGATGAGATCATTAGCATGAGTAGCATAATGAAGCATGTTGTAGATCATGGGCAGCATGATATATGGGTGACATGATGCATGAAGCATGGGCAGCCTGATGATGTATGATGTAGATTATGGGCAACATGATGTAGATCATGGACAACATGATGTATGGGCAACATGATGAAGATCATGGGCAGTACAATGATATATGAGAGCATGAGCAGCATGATGATCATGGGTAGCATGATGGTGCTACACAGTGAGGTGCAGCAAATGGACGAGATGCAGCACGATGATAGGTGAAGGAGTCACCTTGAGAATCAGTTGAAGCAGAATGTCTTCAACTGATCTCATCATGATACGAAATGGTCTATGCTAGATCTAGATAAGTCAAAGTATTTGACTTCTGTTGTAAATGTACTCTCTCTCTCTCTCCTTCTCTGCTGAACTTTGAAGATAAAGGAAGATTTGATCAAAGGGTTTCCCCACACATTGTGGGGTTTGTCCCTGACTTGCGCCACATCCTGTGTCCTCTTGTCTTGGCTTGTCTTCTGCATTTTATATTTATGTTCTATCTGTAGTTTATCATAATGTTAATGTGATTGCTAACTGTGAAAATTTAAATAAATTGCTCTAGCATAGAACATACCTAATCTTAACACACAAACATTTCTAATCATATCCATGAGTGGCTAATATGCAAGCAGCTAGTATGAACTAAAATCCCTAACAATGTTCTTAGTGGCTAGTTCACCTAATCCCTTTGTCGTCAAATGTCCCATGGTGGCCATTTTACATGCTAAAGATCTCAATCTGGTGGCCACATTGTACAATATTCTTTCTAATCCTCCTCACCCTTCAACAGAACCACCCCAACCCAAACCAAGGCCACACTCTAATGGAGACATTGGTTCTTTTCCTTTGATACATTGAGCCAGTTATCTACTCATCTCGAGAAAATCATGGTCAGTTTTCAAACTTTAAACAAGATAATTCAATTGACATTTCTACTCATATCCATGAGTGGCAAAGATGAAAGAGGTTAGTATTACCTAAAATCCCTAACAATGTTCTTCGAGGCTATTTCACCTAATCCCTTTGTCGTCAAATTTCCCAAGGTGTTCATTTTGCATGCTCAAGATCTCAATCTGGTGGGTACATTGTACAATATTCTCCTTAATTCTCCTCACCCTTCAATGGAACCACCCCGACCCAAACCAAGGCCACACTTTTTGATGGAGTTATTAGTTCTTTTGCTTTGATAAATTAAGGAGGTTATTTTCTCAGCTTGGGAAAATTATGCTTAGTTCTCAAGCCACAACAAGTGCACCTAACTCTCAAGAAGAGCTCACTTATTCTAAGAAATATGTCGATGTTGTTATGGTGAAGTCCACACTATTAAAGAAACCTCAATAACTTGGTGGGAAAAAGAATAGAAACAATAAATAAAAGAACAAACCTGCTCATGAGAATCAAGAAAACAAACCCACTCAGCTTTGGGGAATTACTAAATGATGTCACAACATCAATTTCCCTTGTAAGATTCATCAAGGTGAGAATTTAGCTCAAGAGTACCTGTGTATGGATGAGGTCCTTCGTCTTCGTGCACCATTGGTGGCCTCCTAATATCTAGTCATATTTACTCATCCTTTCCCTCTACGCCACAACAACAAATGGTTGCACAAGCTTCTTAGCCTCCACAAAGGGGAAATGGTGGACCATAATTTCATCCTGTTGGAACTAATTCATTGATACTTATGTGTTAGGATGATTTTAATGTGTCTATGTGAGTGAAATACTATGACCTTCATGAGTTAAGTTTTGCTCCTAACGACTTGACCACCCCTACTACTTCTCATGGGCCTATTATGTTAGATAAGTTTTCAGAGTCATTATATCACGCACCTAAGGGTGTGGTCTGAAAGTTAATAGACAACCCCAATCCACAGGTAGCTTAACACTATATTATTTTTGAGGACCTTGGTGAAGCACCATGTACCATGGCTTCCCTAATTTTTTTTAGAGCTACCCTCAGTAACACAAAACTTTGTTGACTACCATCAGAAGGTTGGATCCAACAAAGTCTAGCATGATCACCTTTCATGTTGATGCTCCTGGTCATAGAATCTCCCTATAGTTTTCCTTGCAGATTTTAGTGCAAATTTTTAATCATCATGTATATCAAAATTTTTGGATGAAGGGTCTTCCACTTGTGTCATGTCAGCACATGCTAGAAATATCTTGTGTTCAATACTAACTAAGTCTACTACCACTCTACAAGTATTTGACGAACAAAATTTTCTTCCTCAGGGGGTTCCTCCAAAGTTTGTCATCGAGATGCGAGGAAAGACTACCTATGATCATGTTGAAGTTGTAGATGCTAACTTATATTATAATCTGCTCCTTGTTCTTAGCTAGCTTTATGCCATATTTGTTGTTGTGTCTTTATTGTTTCATTTTCTTTGATTCCCTCAAGAAGAAAATATTGTCACGATCAATAAGCTCAATTATTGTATACCATTGGTGAAGACCACCACTATGGGCAGTGTTTTACCATTCATCGGAATAACCCTAGAAACTATGAGATTGTTGGGGCACACTACTATAAATTAATTTATTTTTTATGACCTTTATTTGTTCTTTCGACACCATGTCATCAAGACTTATGACCAATGTGGATTCTAGGAAATTTCACATGTGCCACCATTGAAATTTAGACATCCCAACTTATCATCACAACTTCGATGTACATAGTTGTTAGAACCATGGTCATCGAAGCTAGATGTTTTAGTCAAAATCCCTTTCCATAACTTTCATCAAAATGTAGACATGCCCATTGTTCATTGAAATGGTGACACACACCATTGTTGAAAAAATGGTCATTGAAGCTAGATATTTTTGTAAAAAGCCATTTCCATAATGATCACAAATTCAACAAACAATGCATCAGTCTAGCAACACCAAGTCATCAGATGACAAAGGGATAGTGGGGTCAATCTACCAACACATGGTTTTTTCATCCAACAATCTTTCAACAGTCTCTCCATTATCTTTTGATATAACCATTGTTGAAAAAGCAACAAAAATTTCGCACAACCCATGCAATCTGTCAACGTACCAACAATTTGTCATATATATATATATATATATATATATATGCATGCATGTATGTATATATTATATAGATATATATTGATATATATGACATATTATAATATGTTATAATATATATAATATAGTATATTATATATAATACGTATATTTATAACCATGTTTGAAAAGAGGTGGAGGGCAAGCAGAATTGATAGTGAAAAACCAGAATGGTTTTTACGAAAACTAAAAGAGGCTAAGCATGACCCCTTTGTAGTGTTTTGGAAAATGTGTTGGGGGGGAATGTGGGTTCCTCTTTTGATCTCAACTATTGGTATTTTTCACTAGTGGTTTTTTTCAAACCATTTAACATGAAAGCCCCTCCCTACATTAAACTTCAATGAGCTTCGGGACCCCACATACCATAGATTTGGCTGACTTTTGTGCATTGACTAATATGAGCCATCGATCACTCTAATATTTGGAAGAAGGATAAACCTTGGTTTGTGTCCAATTGCATGACATATATAAAAGGTATCTTGAACCTACCTACTTCTCAATATTCCTTGAATCTGGAAAGTATGCTTTCATGCAGGGAAAATTTTAAGGATGGAAGTTAAAGTTTAACTACCTTGGCAAATCTTATTAGTGCCTAATATCTAAATTTTAAGACATGTCCACCATCTATCAAAGCAGTTCACAATGGATGTGATGATCAGTGTAACCAGTAAACAAGGAAGGTTCTTCTAGTATCATGTAGAGTAGTCCACAAGGATGAGACAATAGTGATAACCAATGTAGCACATTCCCAACAAGATAAGTACTAAGACAGCCGAAATAGTTCAACTATCTTAGTACATGAGAAACAAACATGAATTACAAATTCAAAAATAATAGTCTTACAAACATCTACAAAACATGCATGAAAATGTGTCGGCCTTAACAGACTTATGTATTAAGAAAAAGTTCCAAGACACATATGTAAATCATACATCACTATCCCTAGTAGTGGTACATTGGAGCCAATCATCACTCCTAAAGGAACTGACTAAAGACACTTAAAGCTTTGTGGGAGGAGACAAGGTGAAAAGTCCTTGATCATACAATCAGAGTGGTAGATATAGCCAAGGGTGATGCTTGACCCTTGTGACTCTTCAACTACCCTCATGACCATTCAAATTCCTATTACTTTTCAACTTACATGACTCTTCATCTTCATGTGTATCCATTGGACTTTCACTTTACATTACATTCGATTTACAGCAGATATGGCCCATAATAGTGATGTGTCCTTTGAAAGCTCAAGACAAAACTTGACATGACACTGCTGACATGGATCGACTTGTTGTGGTTACAATGTCAAGATGTTGTTTCTGCTAAGTGATGGATGTGTTCTTGGATGTTCTTTCTCTTCTCCTCCACATGGCTTGATGTTGTGGTGTCTCCAGTGATCTTTGTTCTTGAAATATGGTTGCATGCATGCGTTCCCTCTGCTTGTTCTTGATGAGCTTCTTTCATCCATATAGCTGCAAGTGAGTCTTTTAGGATGTTCGTGCCTTCTTCATTTCCTTCATCATCCTGAAATGATCTATCAATTTACTTGTTCCTATAATTCACTCATGATGTATGACATCAAATCAAAAACCTCCTTGTCTAAGATGATGCATTTTTATCCATGTACCAGGCCCAGGACAAATGAGAGGTTGGGAAGAGGGCCTAGTATGTAACAACCTTGGTGAAAATTCCATGTAATAAAAGTTAAAAACAATAACCAAAGTTGATGGGACACTTATTCCAATATAAATGTAGGGAAAACATCCTATGGGGTGTTCATTTTGTTGTTTATGGCTAAGGAAATTGGTAAAGGAAATGGCTAAGGCTTTTGAAAGTGTTGCAGTAGATTCAACACCCTCCAAAATTTTGGCATGTACTCAAATTTTGGAGCCTATCGTGGATCCTATGATCGAATGTTCCATAGTCACTTATTTGGTAAGTTGATGATCTCAATCTTTCCTCTTCAGTCTTAAGAGCCATTCGTGATTTTATCTTTATATAGCATGTGTCATCTTTGGGCACGAGGATTATCGCTTGTCATGCAAAGGGAAATTTGTTTTTCTTCAAGGGGAAATCTTTGTGAGAATGGGTTTTCCTCACCATATAGAAATGCTTTTCATGCATTTCATGCACTCTTTCACATGTGTCACATTTATCCTCTCAAAGTATATCATCGAAGCCACACTTTTCATAGGTTGTCACAAATGTTGTTGTACTAAGAAAACTATGTGTTATAAGTTCTGGATGGTCTATGTTGTATCACTAAGTGTTGAAGTGTTTTATCATAGTCAAGTTATATCACTTTTCACATCAATTCCACTAATCCCACACTTAGCCAAATTCTAGAGTTTCCCCAACAACCTATCCTAATCCATCTTTCCTGAACTACGTAGTTTGCATTTGCATACCTCAATTTTTTCCCTTTCCTGTTAAAACTATGTAATGTGTAGAAATTCCAGCCTTCCTTACCATTCAAAATTGTGTAGTGGTTTCCTTCAGTGTCCCTCGCTCAGCTGAAACCCACTATTTCCATAAAGTGTGCAGTTTTTCCCTCAGCTTCCTAGTCTTCCTTGCATTCTGAAAATGTGTAGATGTGTCCTCATAGGGCTTCATCCCCCAGCAAATCCTTGCATCCAGACACTGCAAAGTTTGGTCCCTTAGCTACCCAATATGACTTGCATCCCAAAACTGCGTAAATGTGTCCTCCCAGGCCCTCATCCCATAGCAGGCACTACCCACTGAGAGTGAAAAAATGTGTCTCTCAGGGGCCACAAAGAAGGATGACACGATGTATGACTCTCAAGGAGTTAAGGAGAAAGATAAGAAGACCAAGGAAGTATGATTGAATATCGAGACTGCATGAAGACTCTATCTTATGCATAACCCTTTAGAGTGTAGGTATGGAAAACAAAGCACATATTTTAAAATACACCTCTTAGTGTAGCTTAAAGGACTACTTATCATTGTTATATCACTCTATCTTCAACGACATGCATAGTTGCAAGCAATGAAATCCACGTGTTTCATTTTTTTGTGTTTCTCCATTTCACTTTTTGGATCAATTGGCACCTTTTGACATGTTTTGTAGTTATGTCATGTTTTTCAACGATTCTAGTGACTGTGAAGTTTGGTATTTGTGTATAAAAGTATTCCTATTCACGTAAATACCTATCACACTCATACATAAAGTTGTAAGCACTCTCACACAAGTGTATTCATAGTCATCCAAAGGTCTATCCCAAGTGTCAAACTTGTCACTTTTAACTCTAGATAGTCTCATAGAGAGCGATGGTTTTTCTTGTTCTCCTGGTGGTCTATCTTGTCATGTTTTTGAAGTATGTGAAGTGTGTGGTCACAATGTTGAGTCCTCACAAGTTCACTTGCCTCTCACACTTAGTCATTTTCCTGAAAATATTTCTGACTAAACAACTCCACTTCACCAGACCCCAACTGAGTTGCACTACGCAACTTCAACTCTTATTGGTGCTAATATGCTACCTATAATTGCATAGTTCTTGAGTCTATCCTCTTGTTCAATTGCACTCAACAATCCCAAAGGTGAGCAACTGGTCTTCCTTGCTAGAACTACGCAGAAACTGCCTCAAAGCCCGACCTGAACTACACACTTCATAGGATCAGTCATAAATCCTCCTCCTTGATTTCTAGAACCTCACAATGCATAGAGACATGAGCATTCACTACTCCCAGAAATTGCATACAAGTGTCCTCCAAGTGATCTCCCTCAGTCGGGACTCAATGTTCTCAGAAACTGCAGAGAATTGTCCTTTGGTCTCTTTTCTATCATGCCTTGTCTATCCTTAGGAAACTGCATAGAGGTTCCCCTCAGTGTTGCACCTTGTAGCTACCATTGGTGTCCTCAACTACGAAATCCTTCCTCTGAGTGACATCTGTGAAGTTTTCCCCTATAGTGAATACTGTGCCCTGGAGTTCCTCATCTAAGCCTGAGCTGGGATCTACATAGCCTCAGTGACCACTCTCCCTCCTCGTCACCCAGAACTGCATAGTGTGTAGTTACTAGGCCATTTTCGCAACTTATCATCTGTCCCAGGCTTGGCCCATGGAAAAAAATCCATCATCTTAGAATAGGAGGTTTTGGATTTGATGTTGTCTCGTCATGAGTGATTTGCAGGAACATGTACACTGATGGATCATGGTGAGATGAAAAACAAGATGAAGAAGGAGCGAGCATGCTAGAATACTTACTTGAGGTTGGATGGATGAAATAAGCTCAAGTGAAAGGAACACATGCATGTAACCATCTTACAAGACCAAGACCATTGAAAACCCTGCAGCATCAAGCCATGTGGAGGTGAAGAAAAGAAACATCCAAGAAAACATCCATCACTCATCAGCAACAATATCTTGACATTGCCAGCATAGCCAACCACTCCATGTCAACAATGTCATGTAAAGTTGTGCCATGAGTTTTTGAAGCCACATTACTAATATGGGACACATTTGTTGTAACCGAATGTAATGTAAAGTGAAATTCCAATAGAAACACAATGAAGATGAAGTTTCATGTTAGTTGAAAAGTCATACAAAGATGAATGGTCATGAGGGTAGTCTAAGAGTCACAAGAATCAATCATATTCCTTTGCTATATATACCCCCCATTATATGAGAAAGGAATTTTCACCTTGGCTCCTCCCACATAGGCTTGATATTTTTTCAGTCAGTTCTTTGAGGACTGCATGGAAACTTTTAAGGGCTAATATTCGCAAGTGGGCTAATTTTCCATGGTTATTCCAAAAGGAATATTCGCCAATTTCCATTTTTTTCTAAAATTAATTCATCCAAATTTCATATTATAAAATTCTTTTACCTTAAAAATTGCTAAAATTGTATAAAGACTATATATAAAACAATTAGAAATTTTCATGTTTTTACAAAGATATCAACAAAGATTTTAGAATTTGCAATTTGCGGACTAGTAAGATTCACCAAGGTTTCTAAACTTTAAGACACATTTTCTTCCTTAAAATTTTCTCTATCAAGGAGTGAGGAGTGGCTCCAATTTCCCACTACTGGGACTAGTGATGTATGGTGTCCAAATGTGTCTTGGGACTTTACTTAACTTAGAAGCCTATTAAGGCAAGCACATTTCACACATGTTTTTGTAGATGTTTTTAATTCTACTCATTAGACATTGGTAATGCATGTTTGTCTAAACTGTACCAAGATAGTTGAACTACTTTGGTTGTTTTAGTACTTACATCATTGAGAATGTGTTTTATTGGTTAGCATTGTTGTCTCATCCTTGTGGACTAATCCACAGGATACCAGACAAACCTTCCTTGTTTAATGGTTATAATGATCATCACATCCGTTGTGGACAACTCCGCTAGATAGTGTATGGGTATTCCCATGTACTTTGGTTTTAACGATTGTTTCATCCATTGTGGACTATTTCGCTGGATGCTGGACAAACCATTTTTGGTTCGAATGTGTCTCTTCCTCGGTGATATTATTACCTCTCACTTAGAGGCTCACTTTACTCTTCCCCTTTGCAGTGAGAGAACCTAGACATGAGTTACTTTATGCACTCGCCAGGCACCCTTAACTTATTTGGAGATAACAGCGTAACACTCTATTTTTGCTGACCTCTATAGACAAGGAAGATCTCTAAGTATATGTCAACGAGCAATTTATACCGAATGGAACTCCTACACCAAATGGTGTGAGGTCTAGTTGGGACTTCATATCGAGGAGATCCCCTTGGTTGATGGATTTCGAGAACCATCAACAAAATGGCGCTAGAAGTAGGGTGAGATGACAAGTTGTGCCTATAAAGTCTAGCTTGATTGTCTTATTTAAAATTTCTCTTCTTGAAATAATAATCCTGGGATGTTTTTCTAAAAATCCTAAATGTACCATCCCTATGGAAGTTATTCATGACCTATCCAAGTTGGAGTTCAATGGTGAGGGTGAACCATCTTTTCATGTGCATGTGCTTCAAGTTATGACTCTTTGCCATCGTCACCAAATAAATTCCAAAGGTGTCTAGGCTATATTACTCACCCTCACATTCGAAGGTCGTGCTAAACAATGGTGTCATACATTACCCATTTATCTTTTTGGTTCATTCGGTCAACTTGCTAAGATGATGGTTAAAACTTTCGACAAGTATATCCATCGAGATGTCAGTGAAAAAAACTTCCATTTAAGAATGGAGCCTCATGAACTAGTTGAGGACTTTTCTAATATATTCCTTCACATCTTTTGTGAAATTTGTGAAAAAAATTTGAACTAGGATTTCTTGAGATAGGATTTTACACACTTGGTTCATGTCTCCCATTAATGGTGAACCTCCTAATTTCCCTTCTTCCCCAGAACTTATGGATCATGAGACACCTCAAATTGTAGAGGAGGAGCCCACCACCCCATTTTTTCCTTATCTTCCTCCTCTTTCAGTCCTGATGTGGGTGCCCCCTTATGGTGATCATGAAGCCGAGAAATCTTCACATCAAGTCCCAAGCCCATGTTCTCATCGGTGTCCTACCTCAATGGAGGAAGTTATAGAATGGCTCATGAAACCTGCTATGAAGACTCACTCCTCCATTCCACAAGAGGACCTCACTATTCATAACTCAAGTTTTGAATCTGATTTGCATCTCTGCCATCCTCTATCATCTACAAGCCATGACGCCTTATACCATGACTCACTTGATCCATCCACTTCACCAACCAGTTGTTCACATTCTCTTGATTCTCAAGTTTTTGGTTCAAATTGTGATCAGGTGAAAGGTAGTCCGATTACACAGCCAGAGGATTATAAAGGTGAGGACACTATCAATCTTCCTCTCTATTTCAAAATTATCCACATCAAAACAATGAGCTTCTATTCTTAAATGATTCTCAATCTCCTAATCTCGATGGAACATCCTATACATTCAATTCTTTCAATTAATCCCCACCCTTGGGCGGTAGTCATCCCAATAATGATAACTCCATGTCCATAGGTCATGACGAATGCCCAAGCACTTCATGTGATCTTTCAGTTTCTCATGAAGATTCTAGTTCAGATCTAGAATATTCTCTGGTAAAAGAAGACATCCATATCAAAACTTCCTCTTCACCTCACTTTCCCTTGTGTCCTACAATTAGCAACATATCTACATGCGATAGAGATACTCAATGTTCTCTTACTTCTTCATCTGATGATTTATCTCCTCGACTGACACAAGGTGGTGAGGTTTTCCATGATAAATTTGAAAATAGTCTAATCGCACAGGACTCTTCCAACCCCTCATAATCTCTTATGTTGCATGAAGAAAACTTGTCAAATCAGTTTTCTCACGCGAGCTCACCAACTCATTTATCTTTGGATGTACCATGAGAAGATCCTCTTCAGTTGAGAAATCTAATTATTGTTGAAGCTTGTGACAGAGATTTCTACCGTCTAGAGTGCAATTTTGAAATTAGTAGCAGTAACCACCGTCAATGCATGCATGATCTGGTTCGAGCTTCAAGATGTGATTCTACAATTCTGGAATGTTCTGGGACCTACCAAGGAGTCAAGGCACTTCAACTTCCATTGATAATTATGTCAAGACTTGACGACTCTGGTAAGACCTTGAAACCAAATCAGATCTAGTTTATCACACACAATCGATCTATCTACATGGTTTCATTCAGTGTGGATTCCTGTCTAAAAAATATTTTGTATTTCAGGTGTCCTCTCAAATTTTCAAAATTTCACTTATGACTTAATTCACAAATTTGTTACAGCGCATCCATCTTCATGAAAATCTCTCACGTCAAACTCGAGTTGGGAATGTACATCTCTCACAACATCATGGAATTCTGAATTTTATCATCTCAAAAAATTTGTTTGCCCGTAATCATACTTATCGTATTTCACCCTTAATGGTCAACTCCTTAGTCTTCTTGTGAATATTGTACTACAAATTTGTCCACGTATCACACCAGAAATCTCCCCTGGGTGATGATGAATGCACAAGCTATCACACGAATCAAGTTCCTCTCTATTCAGCATGCCTCAACTGGTTTCAAACATTCACGGCATTGGGATCCTTTTTAAATTCTTGTGGTGACTATGATGCTTGCCCAATTAGTCACTAGTTGCAAGAAGGTGGTCCATCATATCTAGCTCAGAACAAACTTGGTTTGATTATTCAGAGCATTTACAAGATTGTTCAAATGGATTTTTCTTCATTCATTGCAGACTGGGAATATGACATCTTAACTATCTCATCTGATCATTTCTCTATCTTAGATGATTGTCATTCAGCTTATGATTTTCCCATCAAAACATTCGATGATAGTTTCTTTACACTCTCTGATCTTCATTTCTTAACATCTCTCTCTTCATATTTCCATTAAGTAGGTGAGACACTTTAGCCTTCGCTAATGGTTATGACAGGTCCTCACTATCTTGGCATGCTTGCCGAGGATGATCAGATCTATTTTTCTTTACAAGATTCACATCATGATCGTACCTCTCAAATTGAAAATTCTTCTTTTCAAAGTTCACGAGGCTTTCCAGATAGCCATCATGAATTTTACGATCCAATCATTGAATGGATGGAACAATCTTACTTGGAAATTTCTATCATAGGAAACAAGTTTCAATCCTTCCTCGTGCCTCCTAAGACACTCGATGCAGATGAGCACACATGAGCAAGAGGCTTCCTAGGTTTGTTGAAAGCTAGTACCCATAAAAGAGGTAATCATGTAGATTAACTAAAAGTAGTGGTTGTGACACGTATTTATTCCTACAGGTAAGACCTTCCTTCCCATGTGAAAGTTGTTCAAGTTTTTATATCTTGCTTTGCACATCACTCTATATATGTTTTAATTTTTCATATATTTGTGGATGAAAGGTCGGGAAGACTACAGTGGCTTCATTGGAAATTTCATTACACATAACCTCGACTGTCTAGTTGTTAGGATAGGTGTAGGATTAGTTGCATCTTATGTTTCCTTTCCTTTCACTCATCTTGCACTCCTTCCCAATAGTTCATCCTCGTTTTCCTATTTTGTTATTGCATCATGTTTGCTTTAGTAATTTTTTTCTTTTGATTTTGGTTTCTTGGCTCTCTGACTTCTTTCTTTTTTCTTTTTTTATAACTTGGTTATTTTTCCTTTCTTTTCCATTACGTGAATAAGTGTTGTGCCTTACTGCATCTTGATCTCTGAATGTGTATATGGTTGAAGTTCAAAGAGTCTTGTGACACTATAGCCCTTGGCTAGTCCTGTCTCCATCTTCTTTCCGTTTGGTTTTAACTTTTGGCTGATGAATTCTTGATGGAAAATATGATCTATCTGTAGGGAGAGCTTTGTTCCAGCCATGAACGTGTGTCTAGTGTGGGAACCTTGTGCCTACACTTAGTTTTATGCTCTGGTGTGTTCAAGCTTATCCAAATAGTACACATGCAGAAGGGGGAAATATAAATGAGAAAATTTGAACCAAATGTCGTTACATGCTTCTTTGATGGAAAAACCTCTCCTGCTCTTAATAGGTCGGGATCCCTCTTCCATCCAAAAAATAAATAAGTGCATATGCACAACTCTCTTTCAAAAATAGCATAGGAAAAAGAAGAGAAAGGATTCCTGCGTAGAGAAGTGAAGGAAGAAACTTCACCAAGGTATTTTCCAAGCTCACTGGCATTGGGGAAATGCTTATGTTCCTTTGTGACTCCACCAGGGTACTATCTAGGCCTACTAGCAGTGGAGCAACACGAGAGATGAAAAACTATACTCTGAAAATCTTAAGCTCACGAGCTAAACTAACCTTCCCAATTCGCAACACTATGATCTGGCTAAATCTTATGTTTTGTTCAACTAAGAAGGTATAAATTGGATCATGTGCCCCCATGGGGTAAGTGGAGAAGCTAAAGTAATATGCAGGATGAATCAATACTCCCTAAAGGACGCAACCCCTGCACTAAAATGAACCAAGACATAGAAGTTGGTATTCAACGAGTGTGTCACCAAGTGTTGTAGTGGCTACAACACCCTCCAAAATTTTGGCCTTTACTCAAACTTTGGAGCCCACTATGGATCCTATGATTGATCTTTCCCTAGTCACTTATTTGGTAACTTGATTCTCTCAAGCTTCCATCTTTGGTCTTCAGAGTTGTTCGTGTTTTTACCTTAATATAGAATGTGTCATCTTTGTGCATGAGGATTATCACTTGTCATGCAAATGGAAGTTTTGTTTTCTTAAAGGGTAAATCTTTGTGACAATGGATTTTCCCCACCACATAGACATGGTTTTCACTCATTTCTTACACTCTTGCACAAGTTTCTCCTTTATCCTCTCAAAGTCTATCATTGGAGCCGAACTAGTCATAAGCTGCCATAAAGGTTTTTGGATTAAGATGATTGTGTGTTATATGTTTTGGATTGTCTATGTTGTATAACTAAGTGTTCAAGTGTCTGATTGTAGTCAAGTTTTATCGCTGTTCACATCAGTTCCACTGATCACACACTTAACCAATTTATGGAGTTTCCCAACAACGTAGCCTCATCCAACTTTCTTGAACTGTGCACTTTGTATCTACAACCCTCAAGGTTTTTCCTTGCCTACTGGAACTGCACAATGCACAGAAAGACCAACCTCCCTTAGCATTCAAAACTATGCAGGGGTTTCCTCCAGTGTCCTTCCCTCAACCGGTACCCACTGTCTCCATAAATTGTGCAGTTTGTCCCTAAGATTCCTAGTTTGCCTTGCATCCTACAACTACAAAGACATGTCATCCTAGGGCCTCATCCTATAATAGCTCCTTTCATCCATTAAATTCATAGTTCTTTCCCTCAGCTACCTAGTCTGCCTTGCATCCTCAAACTATGCATATGTTTCCTCCCAGGGCCTCATCCCATAGCACTCACTGCCCGCTGAAACTACTCAATTTTGTCTCTTAGAAACCACAAACAAGGATGATATGCTAGATGACTCTCAAGGAGATGAGGAGAAAGATAACTAGACCAAGGAATTATGATAGAATATTGGGACCACATGAAGATGCCATCTGATGCATAACCCTTTGGAGGGTAGGTATGGATACCAAAGCACATCTTTCGAAATACACGTCTTAATGTAGCTTGAAGGACTTCTTATCATTGTCATATCATTTTTTCTTCAACGACATGCATGGTTGCATGCATCGAAATCCACGTGTTTCCTCTACATGTCTTGCAGCTCCCTTTCTCTTGTTGGATCAATTATCGTCTTTAGACATGTTTGGTTTTTATTTCATGTTTGAGAACCATTCCTGTGACCATGAAGGATGTTATTTGTGTATATAGTTTTCCTAGAAATGTAAACACTTATCGCATTCATACACAAAGTTGTAGGCACTCTCGCAGAAGTGTCATCAGGATCATCCAAAGGTCTATCCCAAGTGTCACACTTATCGCTTTTAACTCTAGACAGTCTCACAAAGGGAAATGTTTTGTCTTGTTGTCGTAGTGGTCTATGTTGTCATTTTGTCAAAGTATGCTAAGTTTGTGGTCACAATGTCAAGTCCTCACAAGTTCACTTTCCCCTCACACTTAGCCATTTTCCTCCAAATATTTCCAAGTGAACAACTCAACTTCACTAGACCCTGATTGAGTTGCACTACACACTATGAACGCTCAGTGGTGCTACTCTTATTCTTGGAGCTATGCAGTGCTTGAGGATTTCTTCCTGGTTAGTTTCACTGTGCAATCCCATAGTTGAGTAGCCTCTCTTCCTTCCTAGATTTGCAAAGAAACTGCCTCAAAGCCCGACCTGAATTGCACACTTTATAGGAGCAGTCATCAAGCCTCCTCCATGAAGCCTAGAACCATACAATGTGTAGATATATGAGCCTACACTCCTCCTAGAAACTGAACAGAGGTGTCCTCCCAATGATCTCCCTCGTTCGAGACTCACTGCTCTTAGAGATTGAACAGAACGATCCTTTGGTCCCTCTCTTTTCCTTCCTTTCCTTCCCTCAAGAAAGTGCATAGAGATGCCCCTGACGATCCCACCTTGCAGCTACCACTGGTGTCCTCAATTGTGCAAACCTTCCTCCTAGTGGCCTATGTATAGTTTTCCCCGATAGTGAAGATTGTGCTCTAGAGTTCCTCATCGAAGCCTAAATTTTGCTCTGCATGGACTCACTGATCACTATCCCTCCCTATCACTTGGAACTACACAGTGCATAGGTACTAGGACATCTTCCCAGGAAAATAATGCATCATCTTAGACTAGGAAGTTTTGGATTTGATGTCGTCCTGTCATGAGTGAACTGCAAAAATAGGTGCACTGATAGATCATGGCGAGATGATGAATGGGATGAAGAAGCAACAAACATGCTAGAAGACTTACTTATAGTTAAATGGATGAAAGAAGTTCAAGCGAAAGGAAAACATGCATGTAACCATCTTATAATACCAATACCATTTAGGACCGTGCAACATCAATCCATGTGGAGGTGAAGACAAAGCACATACAAGAAAACATCCATCACTCAGTAGAAATAGTAGCTTGAGATTGCCACCACAACCATCCAGTCCATGTCAATAGTGTCATGTCAAGTTGTGTCATGATTTTTCGAGGCCACATCACTACTATGGGCCATATCCATTTTAATCGAATGTAATATAAAGTGAAAGTTTAACAGACACACAATGAAGATGAAGAGTCATGTTAGTTGAAAATTCATAAGAATTTCAACATTCATGAGGGTATTCTAAGTGTCACAAGGGTCAAGCATTACCTTTGGCTATATATACCCCTCCCATTGTATGAGCAAGGACTTTTCACCTTGGCTCCTCTCACATAGCCTTGAGAGGTTTTCGGTCAGTTCTTTGAGGAACGAAGAGTGGCTCCAATGTCCCACTACTAGGACTAGTGATGTATGGTGTATAGCGTAGAGTTTTTCTACAATTCAGCTAGCTCTGATACCATGTAGAAATTCCCACTGTAGATCACCCAGTAATGCAATGTACTAAAGCAAAACACTTGATCTACTTCTACAAACAATTTAGCGGAAGCTTAATTGAACATGAGAAACATCAATAAGAACACATATAACTGATAAGAAGGAATCAATCACACATAACACAGAAGATATAACCCAAGGAAACCGTCAGCCTAAAACCCCAACCCTGTATTATCACAAAAGTGGAAATATAGCCAGTATTCATGGAAAATTTTAGGGGCGAATGTTCGCCCTTTGGCAAAATTAAGGGGTTTTAAATTTTTAGTGGGCGAATATTTTGTATCATTGTACATTTTTACAAATCACCTCAAATAGCCCACCTTTTTTAAGGGAGAGGGTAAAAAGGGTAAATTTAGCCCTTGAAATTAGGAGTTACAACCTTTCCATTCGCCCTAATTTTCAAGAATAGGTTTTATTTAAGTGAATCCTATGGGCCAAATACCATATTTATAAAAGAGGTATGGTAAATTAATAAAAATATAAATAAATGAGAGGTATGGAAACTAAATAAAACATTTTTTATATTTACTCCATAAGTCACATTATATACATGTAAGGGTGTAAACAAATAAAAATATAAGTAAAGTGGAGGTATGGTAAATAAATATAAATATAAATAAACTAGATGTATGGTAAATAAATAAAACCTTTTTTTATATTTAGTCCATGACCCTCGTTCTCTTTATGAAGGCTCAAAAAACAGGTTTTATTTAAGTGAATCCTATGGACCAAATACCATATTTGTAAAAGAGGTATGGTAAATTAATAAAAATATAAATAAACGAGAGGTATGGTAAACAAATAAAACATTTTTTTTATATTTACTCCATAAGTCACCTTATATTTAAGGACACTAAAAAAATGCGTTATATTTAGGTGAAACCTATGGGCAAAATACTATTGGACAAATACCATGGGCTAGATTGTTATTACTACGATGCAAAAAAACATTATTAACCCTAATATCAGTATTAATAAAAATAAAAATGGCACATGGTATTGACCCATGGTATTCACCAAAATGGCACATGGTATTGACCCATGGTATTCACTTGGAATGTAGCCTATTTAAATGAGGGAATTAAACCAACATAGATGTATCTTTACTCTGGATCTACTAACCCCCGAGAGGTATCAAATATCGTGATATGCAAACTAGCATAGAGTGAAAAAATATTTGATCCCTCTTGGGGCTTGGTGGATCAAGAGTAAAAAAGGATATTGTATTTTAATGTATGTTAAACATTTTAGCTTGGTTAAAATAAAAATCAACTATTAATTTTATTAATTTTTATAGATTACTAATAGTAATTTTTAAGCTCCAAAGTTTATGATAACCCATGGTATTGACCCATGGTAATACCATGGTATTCATGTGAGCATAGACTATTTAAATGGGAAATTCTATCATCTTAGATCCATCTTAATTTTGGATCTACTAAGTGCTCAAAGAGATAAATAGATTTCATCCCCCTAAGAGTGGTAGATGTGGACTTAAGATGGATATAGGTTGGTTTTTATGATAATGAAGATATGAAATAGACTTAGGAAATTATATTGTAAAAACAACTTAAGGTGAATGGTTAAAGCATAAACATTGGACAAGTATATTTGTATACTTCTATTTTAAACTGAAACAAATCCAGGGCTAAAAGGAATGGATTGATTGCACTAGTCATCCTTCTATAAATTTCCAACATAGGTTGGAGATTTGGGTAATTTTTCTAACTGCAAACAGGAACATACTTGTGTATTGGTAGGGTAGTTACGAGGTCCCTAGAAGTGATGAATTTGAATTTTTCTTGGTTTTATATATAGTATTATGTTTTTTCTCATGCTTTCTGTGAATGACATGGGTGAATTTTATCCTACACCCACTAGGTTATCGATATGTATTTTCGGTAATTTTGATTTCAAAAGATATTTTAAAGAAATGCAATGATTTCATTTGTTTATTGAATAAACACAATATTCTAATGGAATTCTGCATTTGTGGTTTACCTATACAGATTCCATGGAGAATTATTAGTGGTGTGACATCAATTGTCCTTAAGCAGAGGCTTTAGTTTTACTCTTTTCTGGAAGCAAATACTTTCTTTCAACATTTTTGAGTTCCATGAAAAATTTGAAAGTCCTAATAGTATTCAATTATGGGTTAAAAAGATCCATACTGAATGATCTATCGGCCTTATCTTCACTTAGTTTAAGACTATTCACTTGGAGATGCTGCATGTTCCCCCACTTCAAGAGCATAGTAAAGTCATGCAGAACTTATAGAAGCTATCTTTAAGCTTTTAGTGAAGATTGGAAAAATTTCTGGGTTCAATAACACCCAGTGGAGCATTAAGCTTCCAATGATGCTAGATTTTAACCTGGAGCACTTTTGTGATTTGGAAGAGATGCCCCCTCGTATTTGTGACACATCTTCAGTTGTGAATTGGACTATTACTAACTGTCATTTCCTTCAAAAGTTACCTGATGACTTGGGGAACCTCAACTCTTTAAGAATGTTAAGGAAGGAAAGAAAGTACATTATGCTAAGTTCTATTATGCTTTTCAAATTTTTCTTGGATATCTACAACGTTTCAGGTAGGAAAGTACATTCTGTTAATCAAAATTTGTCTTAATAGAAAGGCCCAATTTCAAATTCTAATGCTTTCAAAAAACATTGTATAACTGTAATGTTTCTAAAAGGAAAGCATATTTTTTCAATTTAAGTATCATGATCCCATATTCCAACTTATTTTTCAGTAGCCCATTAGGCTTTGTAGCTTTGAATAAATCCATGTCTTTCGATAAGATCCTCTTCCAAATTAGAACGCAGTTTCATTTTCGCAATAACCACATACAATGTCTTGATTTTGTTATTGAGAAAATAGAGGTTGCGAAACAAGCCTGTGCCATACAAGGACCTGATTCATTGAATATGTATCAATTACGGCTCTTGACGTAACAATGTCTTGATTTTGTTGCTTGAAAATAGAGGTTATGCTTTACTATTTCATAGAATTTCTTACAATCTTTCCATAAGTATTGATTTGTAATCGTTTTGTAATCTCAGTCACTAAGGGATGATAGTAATTCCATGGTTTGAAGATCCCCTCTTACTAAATATTTAAATATATAAGCACAATTTAACTATTAGTTAAAGGAATTGTATTTGATTTGTAAACAATTCATTGCTTGATTTATAGATTTTGATTTTTCCCTTTTTTATTTTTTCTTAGATTTGGTATGAGATATCTTCCAAGATTTGGGTTCCCTAGTTTCCCCACCAATGCTATGAGGTTTAGATGCTATCATTAAATATTCTCGGAACGTTACAAATTTTCCAATAAGTGTGCTTTGAAACATTGCTGTTGCTTTTCCATGGTGTTAATGCAAATAAGCACTGCAACTAGTGCCATTATTTAGATTAAGTGCCGAAATCTAGGTGGACTTGTAATGATGGAGTGATTGTTTTCTAGCTACTAAGGCCATATGCATTTTTATCTCTTATGTTGTCCTGAGATATTCAAATTCAAAATAAGAATTGAGGTCTCGTTTCCACTGTACATTGCAGTCAGTTTCTTGAACATAATATATAGTAGATTATCTTTTACTAATCAACTGTGGATGTGATCCCTCGCAGGAAAGGAAATTCAAAGTGACTTTGATTTCACGTTTATTTGTCAAAACATCCATATAGGAAAGGAGATTCAAAGTGACACTGATTTCACACTGATTTGTCAAAATGGAGGCAAGAGAAAAGGAAACTTTGTATTCAACAATGCTCTTAATTTCATATGTACATGCATAGACATATTAGTAGAAAATATTGAAGGGTTGCCTAAGTAATTTTTTCCATTCCACTAAATTCTTTACAGCTTGAAAATAAATAACTCGGAACAATTCATTACACTACTTTTTATTCTTTATTAATCAGTGGTTAAGATTTTGATATTGAATTGGCTAAGATTTTTCTTCCTTATGTGAAATTGTGTGTTCTATAATGCTTCTTTTCCATTCACTATGTATAGCATATAAAGTGTGTCTAATGGAGTAGGAAGATTGGAAAGCCTTGTGATCCTTGAACTATGTTAGAAACCCAACGAGGTAGGGTAGGTGCATCCCCACAGAGGGGTCACAAATATCAAAGTTGGTATTGGCTAGTGCCTTGAGCTAGAAAATTTCCTTTACCCTTGTATTAACAGTGAATCTAAAGGGGATTCTAATATTATCTTTATAATATTTATATCAGTTAATATTGATGAATAGAATTCATGAGACATGAGCTAGGATGTCCTTGTAAGGTGGTTTTTGATTATTGGAAGCTATGATGGCCATTATGTCAAGGCAGGTGGTCACACTCCCTTGATTGTGAGCACGATTGTCATCAAGATGGAAGACTTCATAGTCTAGATTGATTGTTTAGCAGTGATAGTTAGTGGGCTCATTCACAAAAGCTTCTATTTCACTAATCCTTTTTATAGAGTTGTCATATTCAATCTCCAAAGGTTTTAATTACACTATAGAGTTGAGTTCTGAGAGAGTTGTGATTCACAGTGTTAAGCATAGTAGCTATGACACTTGAATGAAGACAAGCATAGTAGAGGTATCAGACTCTGTTATAAGCTTACCTGCATATTATAAGGGACTTGATTGGCTTTTTTATAATTTTATAAATAAGTTCCATGTCGTGGAAATGTGAAAAAAAACAGTGATATTGCCACCATGTGGCTCTTGTCATATATGGTTTTATACTTTTACAAAAAATTCTCCAAAAGTTCACAATGCTAAGATTCACTAGGACTTTACAAAGTTTTATTATTTAGTGAAAGTTTTCCCTACCAGTATTGAAAAAAGAATCAAGTCAAAATATATCTTGCTCTCTCTGCAATACCTCTGTTGCTCGTAGACAGTTAAAGGCCTCTATCTAACCTCTGGTTTGCGCTCCAAGCCTCCTATTTCTTTGCGCAATTTTGATTGGGGTCCAGTGCAGTGTGAATTGGCCTCTTCCCACACTCATGAACATATGATCCAACTATGCAGTCCTGAAGCAGATAAATCCTCATCATGGATGAGCTTCCTTTATAGGAAAAATATTCATCCAACTGATAGTACACTGTCCCTTCTCTGATCTCAACTGGGTCTCTGTCTGAACAGACATGCATGAGTTATCCATGAGTGAATACTCAGTTATCTGAAATACAATAGTTACATGCATGCAAGCATTAACTAACTAAACTCTCATTAATTTAAAAAACTTTTAAATTAATCTAATTGGACTTGACTAAGTTAAACTAGGTCAACTGATTACATCTCAATATTACAACTCATCCTTATCTCTTTAACTGAAGGTTAAATTCCTGAATTAATGGAGAAACTCTTGCATGTTCTCACATAGACTTCAAGTTTGATTTTCCTTAATTAATTAACTCAAAATGAATTAATTAATTAATTTACAAACTGTTGTTAATATCAAAATTCGAATTTTGCTTCGTATTTTTAGTCCAAGGACTGACTAAAATAGGAATCCATCCCGCACTGCTAAAAATAGAATGCTATTTTTAGCACTTCCATTTTTCATTCCCTGTTGCCCAATCCAGCACTAGTACTCAAACTGTTATTTTAGCAGTGCTATTTTTAGCACTTCTAATTTTAGAATTTCTTGTTGCCATTTTCAACACTTCCTCTCAACAAGAAAGGCTTCCTCTCGAACCCAATCCTGTACCTTCGGAATGTTCTGCATGCAACACTTCTACCAAGTGTGGTTGCTCCAACAACTCTCAGAACAAAAAAAAGCTCCCAACTGACCTCTCTGTTGGGCTAGAAACATACTCTGATGCTGAAGCTCAACCTACTACTGACAAGTGCTCCCTCTCTGACCTCTGCACTACTGCAAAATCTCCATGCATCTCGCACCATTGCACACCTCTCTGTGCCATCCTGCACTGGTGCGACACACTTGTGCCTCTCGCATTACTGTAGCTTACTAGCTCTACATTGTCTTGGGATTCCTGCACTATAGCTCTCTCTGCGGCTCCATCCGCATATGTCTCTACCCAATCAGTCAGTCCTGCTACTCCTCATCAGGGCTCCTGTAGCAAAGTCGAATCAAAGAGGTTGGTACCTCAAGGATCCCGCCTGTCCTCCCTGGGACGATCACTCCACATCGCCCCACCTCCAACCTAGAGGTATGGCTGCATGTGATTGCTCAGCCCACCTGGCTCAGAGTTTCCCCTACTAGAGGTCTCTACATGAGTGGATGTCTCTACTCAATCTCCACTTAGCTTCCCCTGTTGTGGCTGCTACACAACCTCTTGAAGCTGCTACACCAATCGTGGCTCCTCCACAATCATCTGAGACATATTCTGGTGCTGCATGTTGAGAGGTAATATGCCCTCCCTCTCAACCACCAAGTCTCCATCAGTTGCCTTGCTGCTCAAGGCTTTGCATGCTTCTTGAACCTCAAGAGCATACAGGTTCTTGACCCGTGAACCGATCTTCTTCACATGTCTAGTGATGATGTGTCTAAGGAAAACCTTTCCCTTACTGAAGACTACATCATAGCCTCTATCTTTCAGCATCACAATCGACACCAAGTTTCTCTTCAGTCCTGGTACATACTTGACATCGGTCAAGGTAAGACGAGCTCCATGCTGCCTCTGAAAAATAACCGTGCCTACACCTGAGACACTGTACTTTTCATTATTACCAATCGCTATGAGTATCTGGAGGTCTTTCTCCTCTAAAGTACTGAACAAACTCTTCTCGCTGGTCATGTGGAAAGAAGCTCCATTGTCAAGAAACCAACCATTTCCCACCATGGATGAAACCATGCATGCGAAGAGTGTGAAATCCAACTCGAACTGTGAAGCAAGTGCCTCACCTTCAGATCCTTCCCCGAATCCCTTATTGGATTCCTCTATGGACAATTTGTAGCAAAATGGCCCACCTCATGACAACACAAGCATCGCACTTTCAATTTGTCAACCTTCTTCCCTCCATAGGAAGAACTGGATTCAGAAAGAGAAACCTTATCCTTCCCCTTCTTTACCTTACTCGCTAAGGCACAATTTTCTTCATCCTCCATGGATGAATAACCATCTCTGGTGCTTCTTCTTATCTCCTCCTGCATCAAATATGGCCAAAGTCGTTCCCAGTCTGGCAATTTCTCTCTTCCATTAACCAAGTCTTGGTAGCTATGCCAGTGCTTAGGAAGACCGAGGAGTGCAAGAATCACAATGTCATCATCAGATGTCACGATCCCTACACTTCCAAGCTCATCCTTGCATGTGGTGAGCTTGTTTAGATACATAGAGATCGTGTCACCCTTTTCACACTTGATCTTTTGAAGTTTTTCCTTCAGTGCCAGCTTCCTCTGATCACTGCTATTTTGATAAATATCTTTCAATGTTTTACACATTGAAAACGGTGTCTCCTTCCCATGGAGACTCGAGACTATTTGATCTCAAACTCCCTCCAGAAGGATTCTCCTTGCTCTAGCCACACATTTCTTCCATTCATCAAACTCAGCAGTACCATTCAGCTTGGGGACTTCTTGATCAATGAAGTCCTTTAGACTGTTATCCTCTAGTACTCCTTCCATGCGATCCTTCTAGGCTATATAATTCAAACTGCCATCAAGGGCTGTCAGACGGAATAAGTCGATCTTGCGGACAAGATAGACCTTCCTAGAATCTAAAGAAGACCTAATGACAAGCAAACCAACCAAACACTATCTTTCTCTAAATATGCTTTGATAAACAATAGCAAACAAGTGTTTTTAGGGCCTACCTTAGGTCCAACGCAAGCTTGTGGATGCCCTCGCTCCTTCGATCCAAATGAGCTCCTTTTCACGAATCTGCAAACAAAAACAAGGCAAACAAATTAAATAGCACCTGAAAATCCAATTGCATAAAAAATATTTAACATGAAAGTCAAGGAGTCCATGAAACAAATAACATAAGATACTTGTTGAGAAAAATGAGTTTGATTGTATTAATTCAAAAGAAGAAGAACTTTACGACCTTTGCCTTGACGCTGTACAAGCTCCTCCCAGGGTCCAGCAAGAAGTCTCCTCTACTTTGACAAGTTTCACTCACTCCCCAATAAAACCAAAAAGGTATGTGATCTCTCCTCTTAGGCTTAACTAGGAAGTCTTGATTTCACCAGCATTTACCCTAAAAAATGTTCAGCTTCTAACCTCTCTAGCAACCAGCCCAATGCCTGTATTTATAGTGCAATGGAGGGAGGTTACTAGGTCCTCCTTCAAAGGGATAGCTCCTTTCATCAAGGGATTAGCTCCTTCTCTTTTGGGATGCATGAACCACCTCAGAGCAAACAATCCATGTCAAAATTCCTTCTAGAAACCTCTAGAATTAACCTAAAGTGAGTTTTTTTAAGATAAAACTTGCGCCTTTTGACTTTCATAGGGGTCCGCACCTACACCGTTAGGGACAGAGTGGGCAGGTCCGCAGTTTTTGTACACAGAAGGTGCGGGACCGCAGGTGACCATGAGAGAAAGTGCGGAACTAGAGTTACATTTATTTTTAATGTCTTTCTCTCATTTCCAAAGCTTGATTTGAAGAGCTGAGGTCTGAGACTTGCTTAGGAGGACAGTACAAGTGATGATAGACCCATACTGACTGTAAATAATCATGGTGACGATATTTTTGTGTAACAAATTTCCCCCTAAAGTGCGAAGTCTGTAGTAGATGAGGATTTCTTATCATTTAGGAAGAGTGAAGTACTTTATCATTTCGAGGATCATCTTGTGGAGAGCCCGGTTGGAACCTGTAAAAACATTCAATGCAAGATATATATATGAGATCATATCATCGCTGAGGTAGGCATTCCCATACTTAGATCAAAACTGACTAGAAAAACTAACTACTGCTCTGATACAAGAATGATCTTGTAAAGCATCACAAGTATAGACTCATGTGGAAACAGTTTTGACGCAGCCATCTGTTTATGAATAGTCCATTATATAATGAATACAAAATTCCTCGCAGCCTGGATTGTGGAAACTAGATCCAGGGTCTTCATTTCTACTTCCCGAAAAAGTACGATTCTATCCATGCGAATGAATGTGTTGATGTCGAACATGGTAGAAACCACTTGATTACCAGTCAATGATGTAAACTTTTAACAAGTGTGAGAGAAACCACCAGTGATGTCAATGGCTCTCAAAGTACCCAATACAATCCATGAGATGCAAATAAATGTATTGATGTCGAACATGTCACGGAATCCTTTGATTGAAAGTCAATGATGTAAATTGTCGTCAAAGGCGAGAAACCTGCCATTGAGGCATGCAGATCTCAAGGTACTGACGATTTCTAGATCATCTTTCTAGATAATGAGCTGATGTTGATAGAAAGCGATCCGTCATAGGCAAGCCCACAACACGAAATCATAGATCAATTTGAAGAAATTTAGATGCAAGGACTGAATCAGGGATGGTCAAGATGGATGACAGATATTTTGCAGATGAATGGCTTATTGGCAGTGATCTCTTGAACACATAATGACACGACAGATGGCTTGGTGACAATTGACCCAAAGTTAATACCCAGAAACTGGCTGAAGACTTTCAATGTGGTTTGATCAACTATTAGGAAAAGGATTTCCCAACCCAGGTGAATAAAAGTGTCGTGTTCAAGAGTGGTTACAAAGTATGACAAACAGCCTCATTTTTCTCTCTTTTCCCCTACCATTTCTGGCAAGTACCTCTTTATTTTTTGACAAGCTTGAGGAGGATAACATTTGCTTGATTATAAGCTCATCCTTCGCATGAGTCCAACTTAGTTTAAATTCGAACCCTAAGAAGGAGTGGTTCGTTCCTATTTGTAATTGAACAGGTCCTTTACTGTGAAATTTTAACGAGTCCAGTATAGGAGAAACTCGGCGTTTTTCAATTTTAGAGAGTCTGAAAAACTTAAGAAGACTCCAGGGTTGACCTTTTTCGTAAATTTTTGTCTCCCAAGCTTGAAAAAGTATAAAATAATACTTGAGAGAACCGCTTGATCTTTAACGACCAAGGAGTACTTTTCGTTATTAGTGCCCTTAACCCAAAAAAGTAAAAAAACGATCAATGACACATTGTTTTATGACCGATATCGAATTTGAAACAACAAAAATCCGACAATCTTTTCATGTTTTTACGGTCGGAAAAGAGCTGTAAGTGGACCATCTTTTAATTCTATTTTAACAAGTTTAAAAGAAACACTCGGCAATCTTTTCATGTTTTAGGAGTTAGAAAAGAGCTTAAAGATGACTCTACATGTTTTTTTGTCGAAAATGATAGATTTCACCTGAATAATCCTTTATTCTGCACAAAAACACAAACATTACTCATACCTGTTTGAAATGGATAAAAATGTCGCAAAATACCTTTTCAAGGTGAAACATAAACAAATTTGCAATTTATTTACTCAAAAAACTTATAAAAAGGGCTTTTGTCAATTCATTTTTACCGTTTGAGTTTGGGTGAGAAAATAGTGCTTTTGCTCAGAAAACTTCCCGTGAAGATTGCGGAAAATCCAACCGTCGGAATCGAATGTCGTCTTCTCAGGGCAATCCACATCATCCCACTCTTCATTTTTAACCGTTTAATTTCTTGTTTTAGTCATTTATTCCATTTTTGGGAGGGTTTTTAGGCACAAAACCCGCGTGCGGGGGCCCGCAGGTTTACCATTGCGGGCCTGCGGACCCTGACTTTTTCTCCATTGGGAAAAAGCTCAGGGTCCACACCTTCCATGTAGACAAAGTACAGTCCCACGCACTGTGTTTAACGCAGAGGGTGCGCTCCCCGTCGCAAGGGTTTTTAACCCAAAAATTCTCAAAAATGGACCACACAAAATATTTTATAGCATTTTAATTTGTCTTTATACTTGATGCAGAGAGTACATCATGCTAGATTGGTGTGAACGAAAGCATGAGGACGTGGATGCTGCTACATGGAATCATCAGCCTTCACTTGATGCTTTGAGGGCGTGCGGATTGTACAAATACTGGGCCATTCCTAGCATGAGGGCTCAGGTGGATTTCTTACAGTGGTTGGTTGACAGATGGAGCATACAGGACCAGTGTTTCTTCATTGGTGGCCACCAGCTCGAAATTGAGCCGGCGGACATATATTTCTTGACTGGTTTGCCTAAGAGAGGTGAAGACTTGACTCTGTTTGGGGCTAGGCCAGGTGGCCAGTCTGTTGATAGCCTCAGGCTAGAGTACTGCAACAGCCAGGCTAGAGACAAAGGGATAGACATAAAGACCATATCCCGTCCTGAGCTCATGGTGATTGCGTTCACTATCACCAGACTTTGTGGAGCTGCCACATTACATATTTCCACCGGATCCCAGATGCGTATGGCAGTTGATTGCTTTCGAGGCACCATCTTCAACTGGTGTGATGTCGTGTTGGCCAATCTGAAGGGCCAACTGACCAAGGCCAAAAACGGATAACTAAATACCTTTGGTTATGGGGCTTTGGTCGTGAGTTTTTGCCTGGAGAGGGTTCCTATGCTGATCCCACAACACCTTACTATTGGAGCTAGGCTTCCTCGAGAGCCCAAACTGATGCGATGGGTTGCAGTTATGGCCCGTCACCCGGACGAGAGGATAGAGGTTGCTCGATTCAAACCTGAGTATTTCCAATGGTTGGAAAACCAAGTCTTTTCCATTCAGGACTTCCCTTACGCTGGGATAGATTTTTGTGGTGACCCAGACATGGTTCTTCCACCAGGAGAGCAGTGGGATGAGTCAGGTAAAATCCTTTTCAACATTTTTCCTATTTTGATTTTTTTTTGTTATTTTTTCATCGTCTCAAAACTGATAGTAAAAATTTCAAATGCAGACGTGGGTCCACAGCGACCAGCCGCTCTCCGGCCTTATCAGAGGAGGCAACCAGTTCCACCCGCGCCAACCCCACACGACAAATCAGCAGAGGTTTTGGCCGAGTTGGAGGGTCATCTCAAGCGCTTGACGGGAGATATTCCTAAGACCACTATAGACAACATTCCTCATCGACTTCAGCGTTATGTCATTGGGGTCCCGGGACCTTTTAGGAGGTTCCTTTGCAAGGTGGCCCGTGCAGTGGTTTCTTATAGAGATCATCACCAGTGATAGGATGATCGCCTATTGTGGGCACATGTGACATTTTTGTTTTTTGTACTTATCATTTTTGCCGATCATAAGGTGTTTTTCAACCTATGATCGAGGACGATATATTTTTTGACACACTCCTATATATATCACTATTACCGGCTTATCTTGTAAATCATGTTATGGAACGGTTTTAAATTTACATGTATGATTATTGCAAATGTCTATTTAACATTTGAGAAGCAATTGCATCTGCTAATGTATTTAAAGATCTTGGAATATGCTGATATTCAATATAATCAAATTCACGTTCCAAGAGACGCACTCTCAAAAATAATCTTAATAACACTGGATTTCTAATGGCATACACTCTATTAAGCTGTAATACAACGAGTTCAAAATCTAACCTCACTATCAAACTCTGAATCCCAAATGAAATAGATTCAGATAATAACTCAATCACTGCACTATACCCGGCAATGTTGTTCGTTGTTCGACCGAGGCTTACCCCATGCATAGATACTAACTCGTCAGAGGGCGAATATATAACCCAAGCTGCAGAAGAGATGTTCTGTGTATTACGACAAGCACCATCAACGAAACCAATGTATGTTTGGAGAGGCATCGACATCTGCAATATCAAGAGTAAAACCAAGATAAGCAGGAATAATGACGAAAAAAACTCTCTCTAAGCTAAGCACACTGTTTAAACTAAAACACACAAGCTAGAAAGAAAAATTATCCTAACTAAATCTCCATACCCATTCTTTTAAGCATAATACCTCTTCAAGTAAAGGCCATTTATGGGTTTACCCAAAGAGTCCCCATCAAAGTCTATCAATTCATAGGCCCCTTTGGCTACCTTTTGCTTGACAACATAGGGACCATGCCACATAGGAACGAATTTTTGAGCGCCTAATTTATCATTAGCTTGATCGTAAACTAAGACTAGATCTCCTTCCGAAAAATTTCGAGGAGTCACATTTTGATCATACTGAGCTTTCATTTGTTTTGTGTGAGTCTCGATCGCCAATGTAGCATCACGTCGATTCTCATCTAATTGAGCCAAGTATAACAAACACTTTTCCTCTTCGGAAGTGGCTGGAAGTAACTCGATGGCCATTTGCAGTGACGGGATTTCACATTCAATGGGTAACACGGCTTCCAAACCATAGACGAGTTGGAAAGTAGTGAACCCTGTTGATTTTTTTATTGAAGTTCGGTATGCCCAAAGCGATAAAAATAACATGTTGTGCCAATTCGACTGATGAATCCCAATGATTCGTCGGATCATGATAACTAAAACTTTGTTGATGGATTCAACCAGACCATTCGCTTGTGGATAATTTGGAGTCATTTTCGAAATGTTATGATGACTGAACTTATAGGCCAGCTTGGTTTACGTCATGATAGTTCAACCCCATGATCAGTGATTATCGCTTGCGGGACACCAAACCTAGCAATTATATGATTGTGTTATCACTCAGGTTGTCCCTCAGGTTGTAATAAATGGATATGGCCGACGTAACCATAGACCAACTTTGGACTACAGGTTCTAGTCCACCTGCAATCAGAGAGGGCTCTCTCTTTATGATTTAGCTTTATTTGAAAGGATTTTAGGCTAGCTATTGAATTCGAGGGTTTTTGTTTTGATTTTGGTGGGAAGATTGATGTTTTCAGGTAAAGAGGCAGGTATAGTGTGAAAATTTCAAATCATTGGGCATGGAGTCAAAGAGTAGGACTGCTGGTGCGTTTTCTTGGTCACAAGAGAGGTATGGAGCAAGGTAACTGCGCATGAAACAATGTTTCAGGTTTAGAGGATGGAGTGAATGCTAAGTAATGAGAGGCAGTTAAGAATCTCTCAATCAGCTTAACAGAGGGAAACAACGGAGCCCTACCTAGGGGCAGTAAAGAATCCCTAGATAATTAGCAAACACATGTGAATTAGGGTAAATATGAGCCAGAAGGAATTCATATTCATTACCAATTCATTCGGATGAAAACATAAAGAAACAACAAAAATTGAGCATAGAGTGTATTTAAACAAGTTCTAGGCTAATCTTCTGCTATTTAGATAGTGGTAAATAATGAACAGAGGTAAGATGCACTTATTGTTTCATGTTGCAGCACAGGAATTCCATCTTCCAATCTCTAGAAATCATTAACAACACATCAGACAGTGTCTTCTCCAGGCTTTTAGCAATCTTTGATTACATAAATAGTCTCAGGTATACAGTGCGAGTCTCTAGTGAGAATTATCAATCGACCAACCCTTAAAATAGTACAGAGGGTGGCGTATATAGGGAAAACTATCCTAATTTCCTTTATTACAACCTGACCTAAACAGGTCTAAGAAATGATTACTTTTAACCTAATCCTATCCAGAAATAAATGTAAGAAAATATCTTGAGCTGCACTGAGGGCAGCCGTATCAAAACTGAGTAAATGTGTTGTCCTTGGTGGCTTGGTGCAGTGTTTCTGTAATAACTATGCATGGTCTTCTACTCCATTGTAGTTTGGTGGCTTTAAATGCTTTAACTGTGATTTGAGAGTTGGGATGGGTTTGCACAAATTGATTTGACTTTGCTGGCTTCCATTCAATGTAACCTGCTTTGGCTGTAAAAGCATGTTAATGTGTATCAATTTTTCCCTTTTTGTGGCAAAGATGTTTTATAAAAATAAATGGGGTTGGAATGTTTACTCTTAAATTTACAAAATCATTAAAAACTAGGCGGTGGTAAAAGAAGACAAAACATGTCAATTTAAATTCAATTTCATGTCATATTTTTTCTAAAATTTAATATATAATTTTTATCTAATTTATTCATTTTCTTTAAAAGGTAGGATTAATATTTTACATAAATTTTTAAGTAGTGACAAAACCGCGACCCCCCATTTCTGTATTGATTTATGTTTTTTAATTCCAATTTCTTTAAGAGATGTGTTGTAAACATTCTAAAGATTGCTAAACAAATTTAAAAATAAAAAGTAAGCATATTTTTTAATTATTATTAAAATACTAGTAAACATGATCATATTTTCATATATATAAAACCGCGACCCAAGAAACTACCCTTTTAAGTTTATAAAATCAAGTTTTTTTTAATAGAAATTTGAAAATAACATATAACAAAATGTTAAAATTATTTTTTGAAAATTTTTAAAATATATTTTATATTTTTTATAATAAAATTTTTAATTATGATTATAATAACGTATTTTATATTATTCAAAATATAATATATAAAATTATTTGTTTAGAAATTCTACTTCTATTTTTATATATATTTTTAAAGAGTTTTAGCATTTCATTTAACTTTACATAAAGTTATTTATATTTTGTGAGTGATTAACCATAGTTTTTACCAATATTTACTATCAGTTGACTTATTTGCAAATTTAGTATTTACTTTTTATAACATTATTTATATTTTATAAACCCATTAAATAGGTTCACTATAGCTTTTACCAAAACGTATCGTGAGTTAGCTTTGTTACAAATTTAGCATTTATTTTTTATAATTAACAACTATGAAACTCAACTCATTTAATTGATATTTTTATATTATTTTTTTTATCTTTTTCATTTGAGTACTTTTTTGCTTTTGCCATATAATGAGACACATTAACATGCTTTTAACAATTTAACTGGTACACTTTGCTGCTTCATCTCTCCTCTGATACTCTTTGACAAATGAATTGAGTCGCGTCTCTCCTTTCGCTGTGGATCAAATCACAAATTAATGGCCGTTGTTCGACCCTCTGTTTCTTTTAGAACTGACTTCTGATCCTTTCTGCATGCTTCGCAGAGAAAAACGGGTCATTCGACACCTTTTGGGCTTGCTGGGGGCTGCGCGATGAGGGTTTTTCCACTTCCGCTCATTTCCGGTAGCCATGCGCGATTAGCGCTAGGCGCTAATAGCGCATGAAAAACTACCTCAGAAACTGATTCCGGGCTTCCTAAGCACGATTTTTTCCTTTCGCCTCAAAAATTGATGATGACGTCAGCATGATGACATCAGCATGATGACGTCAACAAGATGACGTCAGCATGTACGGTGGATGATGTGGCAAGGACATGGTGGCAGAGACGTGGCAAGGGTGACTCGGCAGGAGGACGGCGTGTGCTGATGATGTGGCGAGGTCCTCGGGCAGTCGTCAAGGGGGGG
Source organism: Pinus tabuliformis (assembly GCA_031772625.1). Taxonomy (NCBI): domain Eukaryota; kingdom Viridiplantae; phylum Streptophyta; class Pinopsida; order Pinales; family Pinaceae; genus Pinus; species Pinus tabuliformis. The sequence continues at coordinate 83,561,081 of CM062811.1, read as the reverse complement.
AATAGGTGGTTTACGGTTTTCGTCGGACCGCCTTTGGTATGGGGGCGGTTTCTGTCAGAGCGGCTCCTACGCAATAGAAAGCGGACGCGCGTCCTCCTGTACGGGGAGAAAACTACTGCAATATCGGAGGCTAACGTCTGGACGCAGGGGGCACTTCGAAATCGGCGAGAGCCGTCGGATGGGGAGGGGGCAGATCGGAGGGCTGTCGGGATGGTTATCTGGCGGGTGGTTAAAGGACGGGGCCCGCCCAAATATTAACAAAAAATGCTATGCGGCGAGGGGGGTTTGAACTTAGGAAAGTGGGTTTTGGGGTTCTTTATAAAAGGTTCGGGCGGGGTAAATGCTTTAAATAATGTTTAATAAAACTTTTAAACATTAATTTTTGAGAAATGATTGCGGAGGGGAAAGATAGAAGGTTTTGAGGGGTAAAGGGGTGAATGAGGAAGGTTATTAGCCTAATCAAATGTTAGGCTAATCCCAGGACACGGAAGGCTAATGCTGGGTTCCAGATGAATTCAACATTTCCAAGACTTTGATAAATATGGCTATAATGCCAAGGGATGGGAATATATACATAGGGGAGTTATATAGTGCTTTTTAGTAAGGGAAGGGGAAATAATGTAGGGAGTTAAAATAGTATAGTTAGGAATTAATATGAATTTGTGAGATAAAGTGTGGGGGAGAGCCTAAGTTTGTGAACTGAACTTAGATATGGGGAGTGGATGAAAATGTGAAGAAATGATTTTTACACAAGGAATGTGGCTTCTTTACATCAAGGAAAGCCCAAAATTGACTTAGTTTTTCACAAAAATGAAAAGATGACAGGATTGTTGGGCAGATCCCAAGGTCCTCAATGGGATGTTAGTGAGTGATTTGGGGGAATAAAAAGAATGGGGGGTTAGACGTGCCTCGCTTGAGCTCCTTCATATAAAATGCTGGACATATGTGACCTGAATAGATGTAACACTTAAAAATAGGAAATGGATCACATGGCTTGATTCTGAAACCACAAAAAGTACCTACCCAGCCTACTTACCTTACATTTTTTGCTTCTTTTGGTTTGGGTGCACTTGAACTTGCAGACCCAGATTTACAATTTTTCTTTTCTCTATTCTCCTATCTAGGTCTACACTTATTTCTGCCAAGGGCCCAGATTAAGTAGTTAGGCTCCTTTGATTCCCTACCTATCTACAAATCTCCCAAGATTAAACTGTTTGGATAGATATCATTCTCTATATTCTAAAAAAGGAGATTGAAACCTAGGGAGGCCAAGATTAACTATTTGGCCTTCCCTTAACTAAAAGAAATCTTCAAAAATGGAATACAACAGTGGCACTTAGACTAGCACACTTTCATGGCATCTTGTGGAAATATGGAGCACTGCAACCTGCAAAGTATAATATATTTGGCATGTAAAAATGTCAATCATGAAAAATGAACACTTGTTGCAACAAGAGGCTAACAGTGGCTCCACTTGGGGATGGGTTTTCCTTGTGAAAATCCAGGAACAACAGGTCAGAATGCCTTGATCTTCTATGGCTGTTGTGGATTGAAGGAACTTCTTTGTGCTGGCTGTTAGATAATTGAAGCTTTGTAATATGAACAACATCGTCCTCAACTGAACTATTGTCAAATGCATAGCACTACCTGCTTTCTTCTGCGTGCTTGCTATTATGTAGAATGTTGCTTGAGCATTGTACCTTTTGAAACATTCTCAAACATGGATCAAAACTGGTGTGTTTGCTTACTTTTGCTTTGACCAAGGGTACTGATATAAACCAAAAATACTGCTCTGCTTTGATCCCTCTGGCTGAAAACTGCGAACAGTTTTCTTTTACCATGAATTGCTTTTGATTCGACAGTGCTTCTCTTATTGTTTTGTTGAGATCAGTGCAAGGACAGAGCTTTTTGAAACTGGAACACTTGTATTGGCTGTGTCTTCACAAAATTTACTGTTGCTCCCTTGACAATTGGTTTGCTGATATAAAAATGAAAACAAAGTGCTGATATATACAAATAAGATTGTACAAAGATATATACAAAAAGCCGCACTGTATCGCCTAAATGGGATCATGGTAATGTTTCATCATACGGCCATTGACAAGGCCTTCTTCAGCAATATTGCCATCTATAGATTTGAGAAAATATGTGTTATTTCCCTGAATAGCAGAAATAACGAATGGTCCTTTCCATAAAAAATCAAACTTGGCATGTTTGCCCTTGTCTTCTCTTCTTGAGTTCCACCTTAGAACTTTGTCACCAATGTAGGAATCCTCAGCCTTAACTCTCTTGTCAAACATCTTTTTGAGCTTTTCCTGCAGAATTTGAGCTCTGTCATAAACTTGTTCTCTGGTTTGCTAAAGATGAATGGTCTGATTAATTCTTCTTTGAATGTCGTTTGGTTCAGCCTGAATCTCCTGTAACAGCTTGATAGTAGGAATGCCCAGGGATGAAGGGAATCTGGCCCCCATGCCATATACTAGCTCATAAGGGCTCATCCCAATGGATCTCTTAGTTGAAATTCTGTCTGCCCATAGGGCATTTACCAGCTTTTTATGCCAGTTCTTCTTGTTCTCTTCCAGCACTTTCTTTATGATTTTGATGAGGCTTTTTTTAGATGATTTGGCCAAGCCATTACCTTGAGGGTAATAAGCTGTAGAGTGGCCCAAGGTAATATGAAATTGGTGGCAGAAATTGATCATCTTTTTGGACTTAAAGGAAGCGGCATTGTCAGTGATGATTTTCTCATGGCAACCAAATCTGGAAAGGATATTGCACTCAAGGAATTGGATAATGATGGTGTCATTGGCTTGCCTACAGGGAATGGCTTCAACCCACTTAGTGAAATAGTCTGTGGCTGTTAGGATCCATTTGTGCTAGCCTAAGGAAGAGGGATGGATTTCTCCAATGAAGTCAAGACCCCATTGTTGAAAAGGTTTTTCGGTTGAGATGGGTTTAAGGGGCAAAGGTAACAGCTTTCTCTTGCCCTCAAAGATTTTGCACTTGTGACATGACATGGAAAATTTCTTTACATCTGCGAAAAGAGAGGGCCAATAGAAACCGGCCCTTAAGATTTTATCAGCAGTGGACTTCCAATATAGATGTCCTCCACAGTCACCTGCATGGAATTCTTTCATGACTTTGTTAGTTTCATTCATGGTTAAACAATTTAGCAATATACCCTCATGATTTCTCCAAAATAATGCACCATCTATTACAAAAAACTTTAAAGCCTTCATTTTCAAAAATCTCTTCTTGGTCCTAGACAATCCTAGGGGAGCACACAGGTTTAACAATACAAAGCATATATCAGCGTACCATGGGGATTGCAAAAATATTTCACTGATCTATGGAGTCGCCAGCTTCGGTTCATTGTCCAGCTGGTTAATGTCTAGGGGCTGAAAGTTTGTTTCGGACATCAGTTTGGCTAAATCTTGTCCCTTTATTAGCTTGGTTGGTTTTATTTCTATGTCATACTCAAGGATATTTGCTATCCACTTGCCTCTTTTTCCTTCTAATCCCTCTTGGGTCAGTATGTCTTTTACAGCAACGTGTGGGACATAGGCAATCACATGTGAATATAAAATGTATACTCTGAAATCCTTGATGGCCTTAACGAGTGCATAGGCCTGCTTTTCCATGATTGGGTACTTCGAAGGGGCGTCTCTTAAGGCTCAGCTGAAAAATGCAATCGGCTTTTCAGCTCCCTGTTCATCCTTTTGCAAAAGGACAGCAGCTATAGTATGATCAGATGAAAATGAAAATATGATAAAGTCTTTGTCAAATTGTGGGCTGGTGAGGGCAGGGGTTTGGGTTAAGGCCGTTTTGATGCTCTCAAATGCTTGCTTGGTTTCAAGAGACCATTTTACCTTGGCATCCTTTTTTAACATGTTGCTTAATAGTCATATCAGTTCAGCTAGATTTGGAATAAATCTTCTTAGGAAATTGATCTTTCCAAGGAATGCTTGCAGCTCTTTTATGTTTCTTGGATATGGGATTTGGAGGATGGCTTGGATTCTTTCAGGATCAATTCTAATCCCATCTTTTGATATGATATGGCCAAGTAATTTTCCCTCTTCAAGGCCAAAGAGAGACTTCTTGGGGTTCAAGGAAATGCCATATTTCCTGCATGTCATGAATATTTGCCTAAGATGCTTGAGGTGCTCTTCGTCAGATTTGGAAAATGGGGTAAGGTCATCAAGATAGAGAACTAGGAAGTCATGTATTTCTTTAGCAAATGCAATATCCATTGCTCGTTGAAAGGTTGCACCAACGTTTTTAAGTCCGAATGGCATCTTAACATACTTAAATGTTCCCCAGGGTGTGGTAAAGGCTGTTTTGTCTTGGTCATCCAGGTGAACAAGTATTTGGTTGAAACCTGAAAAGCCATCTAGCAAAGAGATTCTAGATGACCCCACTACTCTTTGTAGGATGTGGTCCATTTTGGGCAAAGGATAGTGGTCTTTTAGGGAGACTTGGTTTAAATTTCTCAGATCTACACAAAGTCTAATCTAACCTGTCTTCTTTCTTGTGGGAACAAGGTTGGATACCCATTCAGAAAATCTGATGGGTGCTATTATGCCTGCTTCAAACATCCTCTTCACTTCCTTCTCAATCATGGGAAGAAGCATAGGGTTAATTCTTATAAGTTTCTGTTTGAAGGGTTTCTAGTTTGGTTTTAAGGGAATTGTGTGTTGGATCACCGAGGTGTCATAGGATTTCAAATCCTCATAACTCCAAGCAAATACATCTTGGAACTCTTTAAATAAATCAATATACTTGGGCTTTTGATCAGGTGGCAAATTTTTGGATAGTTTGATCATTTTGGGATTCTCTTTTGTCATGATGTTGTGTTCTTCTATAGCAGCGTTTAATGGTTGTAATTTTGGCTTTCTGGGAACATCATTGGCGTCAAACATGTCTTCTAATGGGGTTAAGCCAGCAGGCAGAAAATTATCCTTCAAGTCAATGATCTCGGCCTCTGTTTTGGCAATTTCTTCCAAATGCATTCGTTTCAACTGTTCTATGTTTGTTTTGTCAAAAACAGTTGGGTTCAGGATCTGTTTGGCTGTTGCAGCTGTTACAGCTTGCTGATTTACCTGTTGATTTTCAGTTGTTTGCTGTTGGTCATCTGTCATAGCGTCCATGTCAATGTTAATATTTGAAAACTCATGCTCAAGGGTAAGGAAATTATTAATCTGGACATCATTCTCAAACACTTGCCAATCTTTGACATTATTTTGGACAGTGGGCCTATGTTTTATTTCAGCTGTGAAGTGATGGTTTGGCTCAAAGCGAAGCTTGCATGTACTAGCAAAGGTGGCTAGGCTGTGTGCATGAATGTTATGCTCTCTTGAAATCTTGGCTAGGCTGAATTCAGTGAATGCAGTGAGTATATTAGTGGCAGCAGTCCTATAGGCCCTCATTCTATTGTCATTGGTTACAAAGTTACCCTTCATCTGTTGTATGATTAAATCAGAGTCACCTAAAATGGAAATATTTGCAGCTCCTAGAGCTTTGAGCAGTTTAAGGCCTAAAAGCAGAGCCTCATACTTTGCCATATTGTTTGTGCATTTGAAATTTAGTCTTTAGGTGTGACCTTCTGCATGATTGTTATGTCTATTGTGAATCCATACACCTGCCCCTGCTCCTAACTTGTTGACAGAGCCATCAAACTCTAAATACCATGTGATTTCTTGGCTGTTGTTAGCACTAAGAGTTTCAGCTATGTTAGGATTGGGCAGACTTGAAATTTCTGTTTGGGGAGCTTCTTCTAGCATGCTGGTTGCATTAATTGTTGTGATAGTCTCATGGGTATGTGCAACCAATTCTTCATTGATGTGTGCTTGTTGTTCTAGAGCCAAAGGCTCGTCGTTAGTTGGAGAATTTGTATCATCATTAAACAAAATAAAGGAATCCATATCAGAATGGATTGAGTAAATGGGAAAATTTTTAGGCTTGCTCTCACTACTTACCACATATTTCGTAAGTGTTTCTCTGTATAGTCTCTTTGGTTGCCCAAAGACTGAAATTGTAGCATAGGAGAGGTCTAGTTGAAGGGATCCTTGGAGCTTTGCTCCCCATGATCTTGACAGGAGCATACCATATTTTGGTGGGATGTCAGCCACCACCACATCCATGAGGATGGTCTTGTTGGGACATTGGACTAGGGATACACACAAGTCTTTGATAAGGCCTAAACACTTGACCTAGCTTGAGTCAAAGGAAAACAGATCTTTGTAGGGTCTGGTAATATCAAGGTTCAGCTTTTCCATAACTGTCTTGGGCATCAGATTATGTGATGCTCCTGAATCAAACATAGCGTTGTGCAAAACTTTGTCATGTATATGCAAACTAGCATAAAAGGGTGGAATAGGTCCATATGTTGATTTTCCATTAACATCTGGGCCAAATAGCAGTTCAGGAGTATCATCCAGAACATTTACATCGTCCTTATTCTCTGGTACTTGAAGTGATCTTTGAATTTGTTGCCTATATACATCGTGCTTGGCAAGTTCTGAGAGGGGGATGGATATCTTCAACTTAGCTATTTCTGCCTCTAAATTAAATGGCTTTTCCAATGGAGTCTTGGTGTTGATAATGGCAGTTTTTTCTATTTCATTTGAATTATCTGGTATTTGCTCTTGTTTATCAGCGTTATGGGAAGTGATCGCCTGCGGTTTTTTGACTTCGGGAGAATTTCTTGGAACGTTGTTCGAGTTTTTCTTAGAGGAAGAAGGTGGCAAAAGCTGATCTATAGAAGGTTGTGCTTCTGTAATGTCTTCTACAGTCACTTGATGCGAGTTTGGGGCAATTGTATCAGCTGGTTCTGTTATGACAGCCTTGCTCTTAATCTTGTTGGGTTGTTTGTCATCCTTTGTTTTGCTAGGTTCAGAAATATCAATGGTCCTAGTTCTCAGCTTATATTGTTTGTGTACTTCATACACAGCAGTATCATAACCTTGTTTAAAATCAAAAGACTCACCAGACTTAGTGTGAAACTGATTATAGTTATGGTCATCTTGGTCTTCTTGGCTCAAAAAAGTTTGCTACTCACCCTTTAGATCCATCAGGTTCATATGAGTATCTTCTAAGGGTTCACTAGAAGTAGATCCTTCAACATAATTATCTTGAAAAGGAGGTCTTATGTCATGGTCTGGGATAGACCTGCCAGCATTTGTGTTCTGCGTTTTCCTAAAATTTGGGTTCCTTATGGTATTGGGTTGTTGTCCTTCCCATGATGATCTTCTCTCAACACTTTCTACTCTTTCTCCCAGCCTTTGCAATCCATTGATAATAGCATCAAGCTTTTGATCAAAGGCTGAGGGTTCTTCCTTAAAGGTGGTTCTTCTTTCCATTCTAGCTCTGTTCCTTTTGGCAATTAGGTTGGTCTCTATGCTAACAGCAACATTTTGCATGTCTGCAAGGGTCTAAGGAGCTCTTTCTTTTAACTGGTATGCCATATCTAGGTCGAATCCATCAGGGAATTTATACAAGGCAAGGTCAGGTGGAGGTCTTAAGTTCTGTGGTATTGCATTATAGACATTATTGAATCTTGCACAGTACTCCAAAACAGTCTCCTGAGGACCTCTTTTAATTGTATCATATTCAGCTAGTATGTGCAAGGGGTCTTTCTTTTTCTCACATCTGTTGGTAAAGGATTGGTAAAGCTCATCTGGGGTGGTTATGGAGTTTGCAGCAAGTGATCTAAACCAAGTTCTTACATCATCGGTTAAACTTTGAACAAAAATTCTGATTCTCACGCTATCATCGTCTATCTCGTAGTTTTCAAAATAGTCTTGCATCTTTTTGGTATGCTGAAGGGCTGTGAAAGGACCGGTACTGTCAAAATAGGTAATTTTGGATTGATACTCCTGAGGTAAAGCCCCAGGATTAGCAGGCAATTGTAGGGGTGCATATCTATTAGCCATATTTGTTGGGATAAGTGGAACAACTGGGACAACAGGGATAACAGGGGTAACTAGAACGACAGTAGCGGTAGTTGTAGTATGTGCAGTGAATGAAGGTGTGGAAGGAGTGCTATGAGATGTGGATGATGAACCAGGGGAAGCAGGAGTTGAAAAAAATAAAACCTTGACTGGGGTTGGAACACAGCTTGGGTGAGCTGTTTTAGGACTCAAATCAGCAAAAGCTTCTTGTCTTTCTTGTTTCCTGAGGATCTTTGTAATTAAGTTCAAATTTTCAAAAGCAGCTGGTGGGTCTGGATTGGATTTGACCTTGTATATCGTGGATTCTTCTTGGGAGCCAACTTCCGAACTGTTTTGGTGTTTTTCTGGGGATGTTTTGGTAATTAACAAGGGATTGATCAGATTTTGGAATAGCTGTGTATAGTTTAAAACTAGCATGAAGATTGACTGAAGTAGCTTTTATCTACTCCTGTAAATGTAGAACAAGAACAGTTTCAAAGGCTTGCTGGCTGACATTCAGGCTTCATCTGTAGCTTTAAGGGATATACAACAATTAGAAAATCAACTTTTCCAGTGGATTTTTACAACCTTCTTCATAAAATTAACTGAGGAGGTTCCCCAGTGGAGTCGCCATTATGTTATCACTCAGGTTGTCCCTCAGGTTGTAATAAAGGGATACGGCCGAGGTAACCACAGACCAACTTTGGACTATAGGTTCTAGCCCACCTACAATCAGAGAGGGCTCTCTCTTTATGATTTAGCTTTATTTGAAAGGATTTTAGGCTAGCTATTGAATTCAGGAGTTTTTGTTTTGATTTTGGTGGGAAGATTGATGTTTTCAGGTAAAGAGGCAGGTATAGTGTGAAAATTTCAAACCATTGGGCATGGAGTCAAAGAGTAGGACTGCTGGTGCGTTTTCTTGGTCACAAGAGAGGTATGGAGCAAGGTAACTGCGCACGAAACAATGTTTCAGGTTTAGAGGATGGAGTGAATGCTAAGTAATGAGAGGCAGTTAAGAATCTCTCAATAAGCTTAACAGAGGGAAACAATGGAGCCCTACCTAGAGGCAGTAAAGAATCCCTAGATAATTGGCAAACACAGGTGAATTAGGGTAAATATGAGCCAGAAGGAATTCATATTCATTACCAATTCATTCAGATGAAAACATAAAGAAACAGCAGAAATTGAGCATAGAGTGTATTTAAACAAGTTCTAGGCTAATCTTTCTTTCTGCTATTTAGATAGTGGTAAACAATCAACAGAGGTAAGATGCACTTATTGTTTCATGCTGCAGCGCAGGAATTCCATCTTCCAGTCTCTATAAATCATTCACAACACATCAGACAGTGTCTTCTCCAGGATTTCAGCAATCTTTGATTACAGAAACAGTCTCAGGTATACAGTGCGAGTCTCTAGTGAGAATTATCAATCGACCAACCCTTAAAACAGTACAAAGGGTGGTATATATAGGGAAAACTATCCTAATTGCCTTTATTACAACCTAACCTAAACAGGTCTGAGAAATGATTACTTTTAACCTAATCCTATCCAGAAATAAATGTAAGAAAATATCTTGAGCTGCGCTAAGGGCAGCCGTATCAAAACTGAGTAAATGTGTTGTCCTCGGTGGCTTGGTGCAGTGTTTCTGTAATAACTGTGCATGGGCTTCTAATCCATTGTAGTTCGGTGGCTTTAAATTCTTTAACTATGGTTTGAGAGCTGGGATGGGTTTGCACAAATTGATTTGACTTTGATGGCTGCCATTCAATGTAACCTGCTTTGGGAACTGAAGGTTTCCATTAAACAATTTAACTGGTACACTTTGCTGCTTCATCTCTCCTCTTATACACTTTTACAAATGAATTGAGTCACGTCTCTCCTTTTGCTGTGGGTCAAATCACAAATTAATGGCTGCTATTCGACCCTCTGTTTCTTTTAGAACTGACTTCTGATCCTTTCTGCATGCTTCGCAGAGAAAAACGGGTCATTCGGCACCTTTTGGGCTTGTTGGGGGCTGCACGATGAGGGGTTTTCCACTTCGGCTCATTTCCGGTAGCCATGCGCAATTAGCGCTAGGCGCTAATCGTGCATGAAAAACTGCCTCAGAAACTGATTTCGGGCTTCGTAAGCACGATTTTCGCCCTTCGCCTCAAATATTGATGATGACGTCAGCATGATGTATGCGGGCAGGACTTGGTATGGTGGATGACGTCAGCATGATGATTTTAGCATGATGACATCAGCGACATGACGTGAACATGTACGGTGGATGATGTGGCAGGGACATGGTGGCAGTGACGTGGCAAGGGTGACTCGGCAGGAGGACGGCGTGTGCAGATGATGTGGCAAGGTCCTGGAGCAGTCGTCAAGGGGGGGAATAGGCCGTTTATGGTTTTCGTCGGACCGCCTTTGGTACGGGGGCGGTTTCTGTCAAAGCGGCTCCGACGGAATAGAAAGTGGACGCGCGTCCTCCTGTATGAGGAGAAACCCACTGCAATATCGGAGGCTAACGTCTGGACGCAGGGGGCGCTCCGAAATCGGCGAGAGCTGTCGGATGGGGAGGGGGTAGATCGGAGGGCTGTCGGGACGGTTATTTGGCAGGTGGTTAAAGGACGGGGCCCGCCCAAATATTAATGAAAAATGCGATGCGGCGGGGGGGTTCGAACTTAGGAAAGTGGGTTTTGGGGTTCTTTATATAAGGTTCGGGCGGGGTAAATGCTTTAAATAATGTTTAATAAAACTTTTAAACATTAATTTTTGAGAAATGATTGCGGAGGGGAAAGATAGAAGGTTTTGAGGGGTAAAGGGGTGAATGAGGAAGGTTACTAGCCTAATCAAATGTTAGGCTAATCCCAGGACACGGAAGGCTAATGCTGGGTTCTGGATGAATTCAACATTTCCAAGACTTTGATAAATATAGCTATAATGTCAAGGGATGGGAATATATACATATGGGAGTTATATAGTGCTTTTTAGTAAGGGAAGGGGAAATAATGTAGGGAGTTAAATAGTATAGTTAGGAATTAATATGAATTTGTGAGATAAAGTGTGGGGGAGAGCCTAAGTTTGTGAACTGAACTTAGATATGGGGAGTGGATGAAAATGTGAAGAAATGATTTTTACACAAGGAATGTGGCTTCTTTACATGAAGGAAAGCCCAAAATTGACTTAGTTTTTCACAAAAATGAAAAGATGACAGGACTGTTGGGCAGATCCCAAGGTCCTCAATGGGATGTTAGTGAGTGATTTGGGGGAATAAAAAGAATGGGGGATTAGACATGCCTCGCTTGAGCTCCTTCATATAAAATTCTGGACATATGTGACCTGAATAGATGTAACACTTAAAAATAGGAAATGGATCACATGGCTTGATTCTGCAACCACAAAAAGTACCTACCCAGCCTACTTACCTTACATTTTTTGCTTCTTTTGGTTTGGGTGCACTTGAACTTGCAGACCCAGATTTACAAATTTTCTTTTCTCTGTTCTCCTATCTATGTCTACACTTATTTCTGCCAAGGGCCCAGATTAAGTAGTTGGGCTCCTTTGATTCTCTACCTATCTACAAATCTGCCAAGATTAAACTGTTTGAACAGATATCATTCTCTATATTCTAAAATAGGAAATTGAAACCTAGGGAGGCCAAGATTAAACTATTTGGCCTTCCCTTAACTGAAAGAAATCTTCAAAAATGGAATATAGCAGTGTCACTTAGACTAGCACACTTTCATGGCATCTTGTGGAAATATGGAAAACTGCAACCTGCAAAGTATGACATATTTGGCATGTAAAAATGTCAATCATGAAAAATGAACACCTGTTGCAACAGGAGGCTAACAGATTGAACACGAAAATTGCAGCTGTCTTGCCGTCTGCCTCAAATGTAGGCATCGCCTCGGCCCACTTAGTAAAATAATCTACCGCAGGATGTTATATACATGCCACCCGGCCGAGTGAGGGTTACATGTAATAAAATCGATACCCCATTTGGCAAAAGGACCAATGGCAATTATAGGGTGGAGAGGAGCAGGTGGAGCGCGCATCTTGCAATAAAAAATTTGGCAGTTGTGGCATTTTCGGACCGCCGTAATACAATCTTTAAATAAAGACGGCCAGAAGTAGCCAGCACGTAATATCTTTTGGGCTGTGGCAAACCCAGACATATGACTGCCACACGCTCCAGAGTGATAGCCATTTAGAACCCTTTCAGCTTCCTCATGAGTTAAGCAACGTCGAAAAACAGAATCCGCCCCACGGAGATAAAGAGTATCTCCAATAATCCTGAATTGTTGGGACTGGAATCGAATTTTTCGACGTTCTGACCTTGAAATTTCTGGCCAAAAGGATTGGGTCTAGAGATAAATGATGATATCCCCATACCACGAATCTAAAGCGCTGATTAGAAACAAGGATTCGTCTGCAATGGGATCCTCCGCCACAGTTTTCGTGTCAGCACGCAGGAAGTCACACATTAACTCCGCAAAAACTAAAGATTTATTAGACTTAGATTTCTCAAATTCCAAGTCGAACTCCTGCAGGATAACGATTGATTTAGAGTACTTGCCCCCTAGCAATTTCTTGGTCAAAATGTAGATCATAGGGTTGCAATCCGAAATTACCGTAGTTTTACGTACTAGAATGTAGTGACGAAAACGTTGGACAACTTGAATAGCTGCCAATGCCAATTTCTCCACATGTGAGTATTTTAGCTCAGTTGGATTTAAAGTTCGACTAAGGTAATATATCACATGTTCATTTCCAAATTCATCTTCCTGAACTAAAACCATTCCAAGGGTGGAATGAGAGGCGGCGAGATACAATATTCTGGTTGTAGTTGGGAGGATGCAACAACGGTGCATGGGTCAACGCGTGTTTGAGTGCATCAAAAGATTTCTGAGCCATCTCATCCCAATAGAATGGAGTATTTTGCTTCAACAACCTGGTAAAACCCTTTGTAACCTTGGCGTAGTTAGGAATGAATCGTTGTAAAAAGTTTGCTTTCCCCTGCAAACTTTGGAGTTGGCGAAGACTCGAAGGAGGCAATTTGATGATAGCTTCTACCTTCGAGGGATCAACGCGAATGCCGGCTTTCGAAAGTACAAATCCCAGTAATCGACCCGTTTCTATACAGAAGACACATTTGTGTGGGTTCAACCAAATTCGATAATGCCTACACCTCATAAAAATTGCTCGTAAATGGACAAGGTGATCAGCTCGATGTAATGAATGAGCAGGCAAGTCATCGAGATAGGGTTGCACAATGTGCTTGATGTCATGAAATGCATAAGACATCGCCCTTTGAAAAGTTTCTCTGGCATTCTTAAGCCCAAATGGTAATTTGTAATAAGAAAATGTCCCCCATGGACAAATGAAAGCCGGTTTTGGTTGATCGGCAGGTAGAATATTGATTTAATTATATCTGGAAAAACCATCCATGAAGGAAAATATTTCACTGCCAGCACAATCATCAATGATTTGATCGATATAGGGAGTTGGGTAATTTTCCTTTGGACAGGCTCGATTAATGTCCCTATAATCGATGCATATTCTTATTGTTCCCTAATTTTTGTTAACCGGAACAATATTCGATACCCAATCCGTTAACGGGATCGGATAAATGAAACCTGCTTTCAATAATTTTTCAACTTCCGCTTTAATTGCAACAGCTTATCGTGGATGAATCTGACGCAAACGTTGCCGGACGGGTTTAGCGTCCGGGTAAGTCTTGATCTCATGAACAACAATCGCGGGATCAATTCCTGGAATTTCCTCATAGGACCAGGCAAACACGTCGCGAAATTCTTGAAATAGGGCCTTATATATTTGAATTTCGTCATTTGTACATGAGGCACCTATATGAATGTTCTCAAGAATTCCTAACTTAACCGAAATGTCAATAGGAATAGTTCGAGAGATGTTTCCCAAATTTAACTCTGGATCAGGATGTTTCATTGGATTCTGAGGTTCCTTGACATATTCAGTTGTAAAAATTGATGAGAAATCATTTTCAAAACGATCATCCTCAGGTAAAAACGAAGATATGTGATGGAGATCTTCCCATGGTAAATCATCTACACATAGGATTTCACGAATTTGCTCATCAGAGTGAACAAGTTCAGAAAACGTGGTTGAATCCGAGGTTGATGTGAAAAGTGATTCCTCACGGACCACATTCATTAAGTCATTTTTGGTTGAACATGGGTCGGCAAATGACTGCACGACTTCATAGGCAATTTCATATGGACTCAAAGGCATGACATTACCAAATGAGTCTATCTCAGATTCAGAAGGAATGATCGAAGGGTCATCATAAACAATGGCGTCTGATGTAATCATATGAATAGTTGCAAAGGAAGATGATGCGTTTATTGGAGGAAAAGGAAAAGTTCCCAGTAAACCGGTATCTTTAACTAATCCTACTCCAACATCCTTATATGGGATAGTCGTTTTACCAACATGCTAAATACTCTCCGAAGAGGCTAGGTCAGATGAAAAGTAAGCCAGCTGGTCTATTGTTATGATCTTCCCATTGTGTGGAAACTTTATTACTCGAAAGACCGATGAAACGACCGCTGTCATAGCGTAAGACCAACTTCGACCCAAGAGAAGGTTGTAATCTAGAGGGGTATCAACCACCTCCACATCTAGACTAACAGTTTTTCCTTCAACCCCTATAGGAAAATCCTGTAGAATGCCAAAAGGATGAAACCCACGGCCATCAAAGGCCTTTAGAATCATCGGGGATTGATTTAGTGAAGGAGAACCAAGCGATCTCCAAGACTGTATCGACATAATACACGTTGAGGCTCCCTCATCAATTACAGTTCGATGAATAGGCCTGTTTTTTACTGTCACTGGAATATGGAAAGCCATTTGATGAGGCAACCATGGTGTACTATTTTCTAGATCGAATATTATTAGGTTCGGGTCCTGAACATCAACAGCTCCTATAGCCGACAAAAGTAATTTACGTTGTGCTGGACATGATTGCAGCACTTCCAAAGCTGACATTGCTGAGGGTGAAATAGCTAAATCCTCAACAATGTTATAATTCTGAGCCGCTCTCGCATGTGGATTGAAAGTTGACTTTTGAAGTATACCCTTGGCAGGCGGTATGATTACCAAGTCTAGATTAGGTTTCTCGATCTGTAGTGGATCGGAACCGGGAGCTGAGGTTGATGGATTAGAATGAGAAGATTCTGCTTCTTTACTATCAACAGGACTTTTACTACCATAATCTTGTGATCGAGTCGCAATCCTAACATGGGACATCATCAGTATGGGTTCTTCATTGTCATTGGAGGATGAACCTATCATCTTACTGTCTTGAGCCGGAAAAGGATCCTTCAAAACAACAGGAGTTTGGGAACCCTTGACAATCTTTGCAACCTCTGCATGATGAGGGCAGTCTCTTGTAAAATGTTCATCGTCACAAATGAGACAAGGATAACGAGGTTTGCGCTTTTCATCATTGGATTCCATTTTTTCAGGTTTCTCCTTTGAACTTTTGTCCGTTTTATTCTTCTTCTTTCCTTTCTTCTTCCCACTGGATTTTGATTTGGCTGTAGATGACTCTACAATGTGAATATCGGCGGAGATCTCTGCAGAAGAATCTCCTGTTGGGGAATCAGGAAAGGTTATGACATGGGAAGAATTCTTGGAAGCCTTCTTCTTACTTTTAGAGTTAACCGTGTGAATCATACCATCGGCGGCATGAGATCCCGAAGGAGCTGTAGTGATTTGATTTTGCTTGGGAAGATCGGGGATTTTTTCGTGTAACGTACCCAACTGAGTATAGACCAAGTCAAGGTACTGTTCTTGAGAAATTACTTGCTCCTCAATAACAACTCCAGCTTTAGCAACATCTTCAGTGACCTTGAGGTATAAATTGATACTGGGGTTGACCTTGAGGTATAAATTGATACTGGGGTTGACCTTGGGGTACATATTGAGTGTGGGGTTGACCTTGAGGAATGTACTGTCCCATAGGTATGTACTGTCCTTGAGGTTGCCCCCCAGATGCAAATTGTGTACCTTGAGGTTGCCCCCCAGGCGTTAATTGAGGCTGCCCCCCAGGCGGTAACTGGCCACCTTGAGGTTGAGGATTGGGAATAGAACCTGACATCATGAGAATGTCTTCTATGCTCAACGGCTTAGTACCATTGTTTCCAGTTAATAACTCTTGCTCAATGGGTTGAGGAGATGCTCCCGAAAAAGTACCAGAAAGTGACTGATACCCGGAGGGAACAGAAGGACCGTCGTACAAAAAAGATTCGGGCGATTGAGTAAACATGGATGACTGTCCTGCCATATTGACGGGAGTATAAAAACCTCTAGGTGTTGGGTGATAAGGAGCACGAGGTGGTGAAAAACTTAACCTTGAGTTTTCTAGAAAGTTAGTCCAAGAAAGATACCAAGAACTACTCCTAGGTGGACCGTAAAAAATTGATTCACGCTCCCTTAGTTCAATAATAGGTTGATTTTCAGGGATAGGGATGCCTACTTCTTCTTCTGGAGCAAGTTCTTCAATAGCAATAAGTCTAGAAGGAAGATCTGGGGTGATTACTCTTTCTACCCAAGGTGAACCAGGACCACTAGAAGTTGGAGAAACAAACCTCGATGTCGGAGTAGCAGCAAATTCACTTTCAGGCTTAGATAGTTCAGGTTCTTCACCTATATCACTAGTAGATGAAAAGCTACCAGCGATTTCGGAAACAAATACTGAACGTGGAATATAATCTGCTACTAACGGTTGAAAATCAGGATGTACTATCAAAGAAGATTCTCCTTCCTCAGGTGACCCAACTCTACTGTCTTTAGGAGTTACAAGGACTTTCAAGCCTTCAAGCTGGCTCAGTACTTCCTCAGGAGGTTGGCCCCGAAGTCTACGGGACTTCCTCAGTAACTCAGCCACGTTTACAAACTCAGGAGACTGGCCCTGAAGTCTACGGGACTGTCTTGGTAATTCAACCACAGTTGAAAACTTTTAGCTACTTCACACGCAAACAAGGTAAAATCTCAATGAAAAGCACCTAAAGTCTCTAAAGAACTAAACAAATTTGAATCACACGCCTAAAGAATCTAGGAGATCAAACACACACAAACATTAACTTTCCGTACCAAAAACACTAGTTGGTGATAAAATCCAACGTCACAGAGTTCAATACAGAAATGGCGGTTGGAACAGTTACCCCGGCAACCTGCTTAATGAATAGACTGGCACAAGTTCCTCCACTTAACCGTCTCGAGTGAAGAGAACCCCCCAGAAAATCCAAGTGAGTCTAGCCGACGTCTGCTCCAGGTACAGTGGGATCTTCCCACCACTGTCACCTTAGGAAGAGTCCTAAAGAATATGGCCACTAAGTTTACCAACTAAGACAAATATACCTGGGGGAACAGTCTATGATCCGATACGCACGCAAGGGCAGAGTAGCAAGCTCAATCCCCTTGAAGGCTCCTTGACATAATCCAAGGTTTACCAATAAGTGACCCCAGGCTCCTCGACAATGGTTAATCCGAGGTATACCATTTTTAATACGTGAATATTTGGCGTCGTTCCCAATGAGGAGGGATTGATTCCCACACTGGTTCGAACACGATCTCATGCTTCTCCTTTAAGAGGAGCTTTCCCAGAGCATAAATGTAACAATTGGATTTCTTCCCCACCACAAGATACAGCTACTTGTTTTTTTTTACTGTCTTGGAGAGTTAATTACTCTCCTACTCCAAGGCACTAGCCTAAGCTAAGTTGGTGCATCAGAGCCCTAGAAATAAAAATGTTACTAGGTGAATTTTACTTTAAGCGTTAATTTTAGTGGTTTTTGTTTAAGTCCAAAGGTGCAGAGATGAAACTCGTGGTATGAAGACTCGACTCAAAATCACTAAAAATGCACCTAAGATAATCTAAACAATCTTTTTCTCTTCGATGAACTTCTAAACTAAGAAAGAGTTTGAGAATGCAAATACTTTGTAAACACAAATCTTTCTCAATTCAACAAATTAAAAGAAGAGTTTTTTCTTTTCCAAAGCACTCAAAACGAGACAACTAGTTATTTCACAAAAATTTCCCTTTTTCGTTTCAAAGCACTCAAACACTACAAAACAAACTTTTTCCAAAAGAGATTTTTATATTTTTTAATAAAACACTCAAAACTATGAAAATGACTAACTTTGAGATCTACAAACTATAAAAACCTATTTGAAGTCAAAGCCTACTAAAAGTCTTTTTTAAGGATGTTTTAATTAGCTATATGTAAGCTAAGGAGCAATTTATGCAGAATCACAAATAAGTCAAGAACAACCAATTTTGTTTTATTTTTGAAAATGAAAATCCAAACTTTCAAACACAAGCTTTTCGAAGTTTTGTAAAGAGAAAACTCAAAGCAGATTCCTCAAACAAGGGGAGATTTCATCAATGGTCAGACTCATAAGAAGGCTGGTAGACACTAAGGTGATCTAAAGTCCCTACAGCTTCTAAGCTCAGAGCTACTACACAACCACAATGAAAAACAAACCCAACAAGCAAAACTCCTAGGAATTTCACCTAAAACCCTAACACTAATGAAATCAATCTAAGATAAGCTTCTGACAAGTTATATGCAGGTCTAGGCAGTGGATAACAATTTCTAAACACAAACTAAGTTGACTAACAGAGGAAATCTTAGGGTTTTCAAAATTTTGACAGGGTCCACAGGCTCGTAGTTGGCACAGGTGCGGTCCCGCTCTGTGCTAAAAGCCAAGCTGCGGGTAGGTACGCACTGTGTCAAACGGCTAGGGTGCGGTCCTCTCCCAAAGCAATGAAAAACAAAAAATAACCCTGGATCTACAAATTCTACCCAATTTTACACACAACAAGCCAAAAACAGAAACAAAAATACAGTTTCTCAGGTCAAAGTAATACAAGGAAAACAATCAAGTCCCCAACGGAGTCGCCATTTTGTCACACGGAATAAGTCGATCTTGCGGACAAGATAGACCTTCCTAGAATCTAAAGAAGACCTAATGACAAGGAAACCAACCAGACACTATCTTTCTCTAAATATGCTTTGATAAAAAATAGCAAACAAGTGTTTTTAGGGCCTACCTTAGGTCCAACGCAAGCTTGTGGATGCCCTCACTCCTCCGATCCAAATGAGCTCCTTTTTGCGAATCTGCAAACACAAACAAGGCAAACAAATTAAATAGCACCTGAAAAGCCAATTGCATAAAACATATTTAACATGAAAGTCAAGGAGTCCATGAAACAAATAACATAAGATACTTGTTGAGAAAAATGAGTTTGATTGTATTAATTCAAAAGAAGAACTTTACAACCTTTGCCTTGACACTGTACAAGCTCCTCCCAGGGTCCAGCAAGAAGTCTCCTCTACTTTGACAAGTTTCACTCACTCCCCAATGAAACCAAAAAGGTATGTGATCTCTCCTCTTAGGCTTAACTAGGAAGTCTTGATTTCACCAGCATTTACCCTAAAAAATGTTCAGCTTCTAACCTCTCTAGCAACCAGCCCAATGCCTGTATTTATAGTTCAATGAAGGGAGGTTACTAGGTCCTCCTTCAAATGGATAAAGCCCTCCATCAAAGGGATATCTCCTCTCATCAAGGGATTAGCTCCTTCTCTTTTGGGATGCATGAACCACCTCAGAGCGAACAATCCACGTCAAAATTCCTTCTAGAAACCTCTATAATTAACCTAAAGTGAGTTTTTTTAAGATAAAACTTGCGCCTTTTGACTTTCACAGGGGTCCGCACCTACACCGTTAGGGACAGAGCGGGCAGGTTCGCAGCTTTTGTACACAGAAGGTGCGGGACCGCAGGTGACCATGAGAGAAAGTGTGGAACCAGAGTTACATTGATTTTTAATGTCTTTCTCTCATTTCCAAAGCTTGATTTGAAGAGCTGAGGTCTGAGACTTGCTTAGGAGGATAGTACAAGTGATGATAGACCCATACTGACTGCAAATAATCATGGTGACGATATTTTTGTGTAACAAGGGCATATTCGAGTATCAAACCATAGAATGCTATAGGTGAAATAGAGATGTGATAAGAACTCGATTTATATATTCAGGAATCACAAACTTCAACTTCTCCCTTCTTATATACTATTCTTCCTTGATCACCTGTGCTCTGATACCATGTAGAATTTTTCTACAAATTAGCTAGCTCTGGTACCATGTAGAAATTCCCACTGTAGATCACCTAGTAATGCAATGTACTAAAGAAAAACACTTGATCTACTTCTACAAACAATTTAGCAGAAGCTTAATCGAACATGAGCAACATCAATAAGAATGCATATAAATGATAAGAAGGAATCAATCACACATAACACAGAAGATATAACCTGGAGAAAGCCTCAGCCTAAAACCCCAACTCTGTATTATCATACAAGTGAAAATATAGCCAGTATTACAAAACGAATCAGCTCAAATGCTATCCTACTCTCTCTGCAATACCTCTACTACTCATAGACAGTCAAAGGCCTCTATCTAACCTTTGGTATGCCCTCCAAGCCTCCTATTTCTTTGTGAAACTTTGATTGGGGTCCAGTGCAGCCACTTGTGTGAATTTGCCTCTTCAGACACTCACTAACATCTAATCCAACTACGTAGTCCTGAAGGAGATAAATCCTCATCATGGATGAGCTTCCTTTATAGGAAAAATATTCATCCAACTAATAGTATACTGTCCCTTCTCTGATCTCAACTGGGTCTCTGTCTGAACTGACATGCATTCAAGTTATCCATGAGTGAATACTCAGTTGTGTGAAATATAGTAGTTACATACATGCAAGCATTAACTAACTGAACTCTCATTAATTTAACAAACTGTTAAATTAATCTAATTGGAATTGACTAAGTTAAACTAAGTCAACTGATTACAACTCAATATTACAACTCATCCTCTTCTCTTTAACTGAAGGTTAAATTCCTCAATTAATGGAGAAACTGTTGCACATCATCACATAGATTTCAAGTTTGATTTTCCTTAACAAATTAAATCAAGACGAATTAATTAATTAATTTACAGACTGCTGTTAATATCAAATTCGAATTTTACTTCTTATTTTTAGTCCAAGGATTGACTAAAATAGGAATCCATCCTGAATTGCTAAAAATAGAATGCTATTTTTAGCACTTCCATTTTTCATTCCCTGTTGCCCAATCCAGCACTGGTACTCAAAATGCTATTTTTAGCAGTGTTATTTTTAGCACTTTTATTTTTAGCATTTCTTGTTGCCATTTTCAACATATAGATGTGTCTTGGGACTTTTTCTTAACTAAGAATCTTGTTAAGGCCAACATGTTTTCACATATATTTTTTGAGATGTTTGTAAGACTACTCTTTAGAAATTTTTCATGCATCTTTGTTTAACCTGTACTAAGATACTTGAACTAGTTCAGTTGTTTCAGTACTTACATTGTTGAGAATGTGTTGTATTGATTATCACTATTATCTCATCCTTGTGGACTACTCCACAGGATACTAGGAAGACCTTCCTTGTTTATTGGTTATAAGGTCTGTCACATCTATTCTGGACTACTATGCTGGATGGTGTACGGGTCTTCCTTGTACTTTGGTTTTAGTGACTTTCGCATCCACTGTGGACTATTTCATTGGATGTTGGATAGACCATTCCTAGTTCACATGTGTCTCTTCTTGGGTGGTACTATTACCTCTCACTTAGAGGATTACTTTACTCTCCCCCTTTTCAGTAAGACAACCTAGACACGAGTTAGATTACACACTCACCATAAACACTTACCTTGTTGTTTGAAGATGCCAGTGTAACACTCTCATGTGTTGACAGCTAGAGAGAAGGAAAATCTATAAGTATATGGAACCCTGGCTTTTATACCAGATGGGATTCCTACACCAAATGGTGTGAGGTCTAGTTACGACTTCATATTGGTGAGATGCCCTTCATTGACGGATTTCAAGCATTTTGAACAAAAATGCAAAATGGCATTTTTGGCACAATTATTTATGAAATAATGGAAATTAGGGGAAAATGAGGTGAAAGGTCACAGGTTGGATGTGAGGAGGAAAATGAAGGAAAATAATGTAAAATGAATAAAATAGAGGACTCATCCATAAAAGGGTTTCTAAGGATTAGTTGGAGCTCTCTCATTATTCTCTCTCTCATACTCTTGGACACTCAGAGTTTTATTGGAGCACTTTGGCATTGGAGCAAGAAACTAAAAGAAGGAAAGAGGAAGCAAAGATCAAGCATGGAAAGGCCTGATCAAGTAGCTACAATAGGCTTCATTGTAGTTATCAACTTACATGTGTATTTTCAATTCTAGATTTAGAATGCATGGTATTGCATTTGGTTATTTTCTATCATGGCATGGGTTTTGCCAGGTCTGACAACATTCTTCAGCCTAGCCTTGCCATTTCATGATAGCTTTGATGAGATGGGTTCTCACATTTGGTTAATGTGGGATGGCTAGGCTGGATCCAAAGATGAGTGGGGTGGATATCTGAGCTAACAAAAACATGGTCTAGTGGGCCCTAAACTAGACTATGGATCATGGTAAAGAAATCGGCCTAATAACCCCTGAACTAGAATGTGGGTTGCAGTAAAGGTAGATTGTGTGGTAAGGTGGGCCTAGGAATCCTTATTGGTGAATGGCAGGATATATTGTAAATCCAAGAGGTGGATTTTCTCTTTGTGGAGCCTAGTGGTCCTAGAATGGGATGTACGGTAAAGCCTGGAGAGTATGTCTCGGTGTACGGCCTAGTGATCCTTGGATCGTATTGTGGATTATGGTAAAGCCTAAGATACTAGGAGGCACTCAAATTCCTCATGATGTAGGCAGAGAACTTTGGTGGCATCTATGTTGGTGGGTGTTATTGGTGTGTTCTATGAGTCCCACATTCATGTTTGGAATATGGAATGGTAGTGATTGGCTAAAGAGAGACTTGGTTCAGCCAATCTATGGCCAGGTGGAACATGGCAGTCCCATCTCTGGTTTGATTATTACATTCATTAATGAAGAATTCATTCCCTACATTTTCATGCATAAATGTATTGATGTATATGTGGATTTTATGGATGATATATTTATGATATTTTTGTTCCTATTATGTTGGTTATATGTATTTTTTGTGACAGCAACTATGTATGGCTCTCAACATGTTTTTACTTTTATATGAATGGATAATGTGTCTATGACCTAATATATGATAATGCAGCAAATGACACGAGGGAACAATGGTTCATAATGTTTCTCATGTAATTATGAGATCCCTACTCTGAATTCTATTGTTTACACTTGTAGGTTACATGTTCATGATATCTTTCACGAAGTTCCAGTCATGTCTAGTAGGGGTCTTGTTAAGGTCTTGTTCAACATATTTATTTTGCCTCATTGCTTCTCTATACTTTTATTGATTTTAAGCTATCACTCCATTCTAGGTAGTGACCTAGACTCTGGGCCTGAAAAAGTGGCTTAAATCTTGGGTTAACTTGCATAGAACTGGAAAATTTAGTATTGGGTTGTTGGTAGGAAAGCCTGTGAGAGTGACTTTGGGGTTTTGGACACCCTCTTTCCTACAGCATGGGAGAGATTAAGGCCTAAAATTCCCAAAACATTATTGGGGCCGAGAGATAGGTTGCTTGAGTGGATGACATGTCTCTTGAGGATTTTGAAGATAATTTTGAATGATTGTATGTGATGTTTATGTTGATTCCACTTCGTTAAAGTCACATATGAGGTCGAATCCAACCATAGTAGCTTCTCCTCTCATGTTTACCCTAGTTGGCTAGTTACTTGGGTAGATGTAGGAGGAGGGTGTTACAAAGTGGTATTAGACCATGGTTCACTCCTCATACTGGATGGGCATTGTGTGTTGGTAATGCATGCATGTGAGTTGCACACGTGTGTCTTACACTTGCACTCCATGTGCTTGTTGAATTTTCTTGATTATGGTTGTAGTATGGTTGTCATGGAGAATTTGATATTGATTTTGTGAAATGAATTTGTCATGGGTATGTGACTGGTTGCATATGGATTATATGTCACTTACATGTTGATTTTATGTCACTTACATCTTTCTTTGTTAGGTTACATTCTTTAATATTTTGATTACATGTATCAGAATTTTAGGTTGGTTACAAGAATTGATCGCTTATGCTCGCCTACATGCATTTATGTGTATGTGTAGTTGGTTAGGCTTTGCTTATGCATATTGTTGGTTTCATGTTGCAATGTGTACAATGGAGTAATGGATGTTGTCATGCATGAGGTCATAGCATGCATTGTTGATATGGCCTTGCATTGATGACTGGACCTCAACTAGAGTGATGTCTATGTGGTGATACATTTATTTACGTATGTCTATATGCTTTTATATTTATGTTATACATTTATCACACTGATTTGGTGGTCTTATAGACAAGGTGTCCTCCCCATTCTATACTAAGGTATGTTGATTTATTGTGATCTTGTTTATCTGACATATTATGCATTGCGGGAAAAAGATCAAATGGCTAGCAAGGTGGTAGACTACATAGAACCTCCCTATGCATGAGATGAGCAACATGGTGTGAGGCATACTTCTGATTTGGCTAATACATTAAGAAGCTTTAAGGAAGAGATAAGAATTTGTGAGGCAGATAATGACCGGATCATACATGCACAAGAGAAATAAGTAGAGGTTAATCCTATACTTCTTTAGAGTTTGTCAGACTTGCAGCGACACGGGCTACTTTGGATCAGCCATGGACATGAGGATGGAACTAATGGGGCATATGACAGTAGCTCTCCTGGTAGAAACAAGTCAGATAGATCTGATATAGTGAGCGGTGGAAAATTGTTTTACACTCCGATAGGAGGGGCGATGATTAAAAGTACTGTTCTAGTTTATGTTCTGATAGACATCATGATCCTCATCGTTACCATCCTAAAGGATGATTGATAGGGGATACTTTCCAGATGAATTCAAGAAAGATAAAAAACCTATGCTTGATGGATATGTGAAGAATTCAGAAGAGGCAAAGGCTTGGATACTTGGGATGAACAAATTTTTTGAGTTGCATGAGTACATAGATAACATGATGGCCAGAATAGCTATCTTCAGCTTGAAAGGTAAAGCAGACATTTGGTGGGAATATGTTAGCGGGTCAGAGACATCAAGATGGATGACTTAAGTTGGTGGGGGTTTAAGAGCCTTTTTAGGAAGAAATACTTGTTAGAGATGTACTACGACAGTAAGGCTAAATAATTCTATGAGTGCATGACCAAGTTTCTAGATTTATTGACATATGTACCCTATCTAAATGATGAGAAGGCTAAATTTCAAAGTTTTTTCAGTGGTTTTCCATTAGCATTTATAGATTGGATTGAGTATGATGAGCCTTGGTCACTTGAGGAAGTTATTGGGAAACTTAAGCATTTCTATGAACAGTCAAAGCGTAATAATGAATCTTAGCATGGATGGAAGGGAAAAAATAAAGGTAAAGGTAAATGGTAGCCTAAGAGAACAAGGCCTCAGAATACAGATGGGAAACAAAATATGGCACTGCAAAAGAGATTCAAGGTAGCGAGATAGGGACATGTGTCACAACATTAGTAGCAGCATAGAGGTGAGTGCACTGGTCGGTTGGAGTGTTGGACATTTGGTGAGGAGCACCTTAGGAGAGATTGTTTGTAGCATCAGGGTGG
This sequence comes from Pinus tabuliformis, assembly GCA_031772625.1. Lineage (NCBI taxonomy): Eukaryota > Viridiplantae > Streptophyta > Pinopsida > Pinales > Pinaceae > Pinus > Pinus tabuliformis. The sequence goes on along the minus strand of CM062811.1, from coordinate 83,535,484 downwards.
TAGGCCTAAGATATACAATTCACAAAAGGTGAAAATTGTTAGGGATGTTGGTCAAAGTATTCCACATATCTATGCAGCAGTGGATAATAGGGAGACAGAACATCAAACATCTACCATTGAGATGGACGATAAGATTTTTGACCAAGTTATTTCTATCTTGATTGACCATCTATATAATTATAGCTATGTTAGTATTGACTTAGTGGATAAGTGTGGTTTGAGTAAGGAATTGCATGCAATGTTTTGGCTAGTGCAATTGGCTACAGGTACAAAGAAGTGAGTTCATCATTGGGTAAGATCTTGCACATTTTACTTGAATGGTATGCCTACTGAAAGACATTTAAACGTATTACCATTAGGATCATACAATGTTTTTTGGCATGGGTGTGTTATATCTACATAGAACCAAGGTAGACTGCTATGACAAATCCATTGAGTGTGTTGATGATAATGGGTAACCAAGAGTCTTACATGGTAAGAAGAAATCCACATCATTTAGGATGGTGACATTTATGAAAGTAAGATGTAGTCATAGGAAAGGGTGTAAGTTATTTGCAGTGCCATTTCTAGTGATAAGGTTAAGGAGGTTGCGGATGAAGAAGTGTTGAACAGGTGCCCATTTTTGCAGCAGTTTCAAGATGTATTCCCTAAGGACTTTACAGAGTTGCCACCTCATAGGGAGATAGAATTTTCTATTGAGTTAGTGCGAGGGGCAGCTCTGGCATCAATAGCACCTTGCAGGATGAGGACACCTAATTTTGTTAAGTTAAAGTTGTAGTTGAAGGAAATGTTTGACAAGGGATACATTAGAACAAGTGTATCACCTTAGCACACATCGGTATTGTTCGTGGAGAATAAATATGGAACCCTCAGATTATGCATTGATTACAAAAAGTTGAACAAAGTGACTATCAAGAACAGGTACCCTTTATCAAGGATTGATGACTTGTTCGATTAGTTGAAAGGACCAGTAATGTTCTCGAAGATTGCCTTGAGATCCAGATACCATCAAGTACGCATCAAAGAGGAGAACATTTATAAGACTGCGTTCAAGACCAGGTATGGGCATTATGAGTTTGTTGTTGTTCCATTTGGCTTAACTAATGCTCCAGCTACATTCATGTGCTTGATGAATAGTGTGTTGTGTCCATATTTGGATAAGTTTCTTATTGTTTTCATTCATGATATATTGGTATATTCTAAAAATGAGGAAAAGCATGTCAAGGATTTAGTAGTGGTGTTGAGGCTATTGAGAGAGCATCAATTGTATGCTAAGCTTAGCAAGTTTAGTTTCCTTTAGAGTGAGTTACATTACTTGGGGTATCTTGTCTCTAAGGAGGGCATTGCAGTAAATCCAGAGAAGATAAGGTTCATCATGGAGTGGGTTGCTCCTAAGAGTGTGGATAAGGTGAGATCTTTCATGGGTCTAGCAAGCTATTATAGGAGGTTCATCAAGAACTTCTCATAGATTTCATATCCTCTTACATCATTGCAAAGGAAAGTTAATAATTTCAAATCAACAAAGGAGTGCAAGGCTAGCTTTGAGAAACTTAAGTAGTTGTTGACACATACCCTAGTGTTATAGATTGCAGATCCAAACAAAGAGTTGGTGGTATGCACAAATGCTTGCAAGAGAGGGCTTGGTGGAGTCCTTATGTAGGATGGACATGTGGTATGCTATGAGTCCTGGAAACTAAATGAACACAAGCAGAAGTACTCGACACATGATTTAGACTTCGCAATGATTATATATGCATTGAAGATGCTCAGGCACTATCTTCTTAACAGGAGATTTGTACTTATGAGTGATCACATTAGGTTGAGGTATTTGTCTGACTACCTGAATCTGAATTTCAAGCAGGCTAGATGGTTGGCCATGATTACCGAGTTTGATTTTGAGATCACAAACATCAAGGGTAAAGAGAACATGGTGGTAGATGCTCTCAGAAAATAGTTATAGGTACATCACTTGCAAGCTATGAGCTCCTATGGGACAAACTCACAACATAGCATCTTGGAGGAAAGCTAGCAAGACGTCAGTTATATGGACATTGTGCATACGTTGCAGTAGGGTGCTAGTACAGGTAGAGGTAGTGGTATAGGTACAGGTACAGGTGCAAGTATAGGTACAGGTATAGGTAGAAGTACAAATATATGCACAGACATAGGTACAGGTACAAATGCAAGTCCATAAGGTATGGATTATTGTCTTATAGAGGATGGATTTTTCAGGTTCCAAGATAAGATATATGTACCAGATAACAGTTAGCTCAAGAAGGTGATCTTGAGGGAGTTTCATGCGAAATCATATTCAGGTCACCCAGGTTATCAGAAGACACTAACAACAGTGAAAAGATATTATTGCTAGAAAAATATGAAGAGGGATGTAGCAGATGTTTTGGCAAGGTTTTTCGACTATCAGTGAGTGAAAGCAGAGTGTAAACATTTAGGTGGAATGCTACATCCAATCATGATTCTAGAGTGGAAATGGGAGGTTATTTCCATGGATTTCATAACATGGTTTTCGAAGAGATTGAAACATCATGATTCGATAATGGTCTTTGTGGACAGGTTAACAAAGGTTTCACACTTCATTCTAATGAAGTCTACATTCTCAGTTAGCGATGTGGCGAGGTATTCATCAGAGATGTGATTAGACAACAACGTGTTCCAAAGAAGATTGTGTCAGGTAGGGATGTGAATTTCACTTCCAAGTTTTGGAAGGTGTTATTTGCAGCTTTAGGCACAGAGTTCGCCTTCGGCATAGCTTACCATTCGCAAACCTATGGATAGACATAGAGGGTCAGCAGGATATTGGACCACATGTTCAGGATGTATGTGATGCATTAGCAACAGATGTGGTAAGAGTATCTCCCTTTGGCAGAGTTCTCATACAACACCGATTATCAGGAGTCATTGAGGATGAGTCCTTTTGAGGAATTGGATGGGTTGAGTCATAACACTCCCATCAGTTGGAGCGATTTGGTTAGGAGGGTATTGATTGGACCAGATATGTTGGCAAACATGGAACAAGAAATGCATGTGATCAAGAAGAATCTAAAAGCAGCATAGGATAGGGAGAAGAGTTATGTAGATAGGAACAAGTTCTTCAAGGATTTCTACATTGGGAAATAGGTGTACTTGTGCATCAAATTGAGGAAGAGCTCCTTGTGGATTAGATCATGTGCCAAGCTAGCACCATGGTTTAGTGGACCCTTCAATATCATTGAGAGGATTGGGCTAGTAGCTTATTGACTTGCACTACCTCTGATAGTGAAAATCCGTGATGTTTTCCATGTACCTTTGCTTAATAAGTATGCTAATAATGTTGATCATGTGATTAACTAGTCTGTATTACAGGCGTAACCAGATGGATAATTCTAGCTAGATCCTTAGTGTATATTGCAGAAAAAGGTGCTCATGCTCCATAACTGAGCAATCAAGAAAGTTAAAGTGTAATGGAAGCACTTTGGGCCCAATGAAGCTACATGGGAGATAGCAGATTAGATGCAGGCTATGTATCCTTCCTTGTTTTCTAGTTAATGCAAAGCAGCTTAGATATGGTGTTTTGTATATGTTTTGGTATATGACTTGGTATATGTTTTGGTATATATTTTTGGTGATATTGATATATGTATGTATGTATATATATGTAAGTACCACCATGAGCTAATTTATAGAGCTCCACTATGTGGTATGGGTGTCATGTCATTATGGTTATGTTGTCATGTTACTATGTTATCATGTGTTTATGTTATCATGATGTTATGATGTCATGTGGGTTGGAACTCAGCAAGATGACCATTGTAAATACTATAATGATCTATGTTATAAAGATACAATATGTAGTATGTTGTCATGATGTTTGGTTTTGAGTAGGTCTTTCATTGTAAATATTGCATCGAGCTATGTTATAAAGCTCCATGAGAAATATGTCTTCCTTCAGCAGGTTGTTGAGGTATATGTATGATTGAACACCAAGGACGGTGTCCCCCAAGGGGGAGGGTTCTTTATCATCCCTGGTGAATATTCCATGAAATAAAAGTTAAAAACAACAACCACAGTTGATGGGACACTTGTTCCAAGATGAATGTTGGAAAAACATCCTAGGGGGTGTTCATTTTGTTGTTTATGGCTAAGGAAATTGGCAAAGGCAATGGCTAAGGCTTTGGAAAGGAAAAATGGTATTTTTGGCACAATTATATATGAAAATAATGGAAACTAGGAGAAAAAAGGAGGTGAAAGGTACCAGGTTGCATGCGGGGAGGAAAATGAAGGAAAATAATGGAAAATAAATAAAATAGAGGCCTCATCCATAAAAAGGCTTATGAGGATTAGTTGGTAACCTTTTCTTAATTCATATTTGGAGCTCTCTAATTATTCTCTGTCGCTTTCATACTCTTGGACACTTGGAGTTTTCTTGCAGTACTTTGGCATTGGAGAAAGAAAGGAAAAGAAGGCAAGAGGAAGCAAAGATCAAGCAGGGAAAGGGAGGATCAAGCAGCTGCAATAGAATTCATTTCACGTATTGGCTTGAATGTGTATTTTCCTAGCTAGATTTGGCATGTATGGGATTCCATGTGGTTTTTTTCTATCATGGCATGGGTTTCGCCAGGTGTGACAATGTTGTATAGCCTTTCCTTTCTATTTCATGATAGCTTTGTTGAGATGGGTTTTCACATTCCGTTAGTGTGGGATGGCTAGATTGGATTTGAAGCTGAGTGGGGTGGATCTCTGAACTGGTAAACACATGGCCTAGTGGTCCCTAAACCAGACTCTGGATCACGGTAAAGCCACTAGCCTAGTAACCGCTGAACTGGATTGTGGGTTGAGGTAAAGCCAAATTGTGTACCTCGGTGGGCCTACGAATCCTTGTCAGTGAATGGTGAGATATACGGTAAATCCAAGAGGTGGATTTTCTCTCTGTTGGTCCTAGCAGTATCAGGATGGGATGTAAAATAAATCTTGACGAGTATGTCTTGGTGTACAACATAGCTATCCTTGGATCAGATTTTGTATTGCAATAAAGCTTGAGATATTGGGAGGAACTCAAATTCCTCATGGAGTTGACAGAGAACTCCGATGGAATCCATGATTGTTGGTGATTTTGGTGTGTTCTATGAGTCCCACATTCATGCTTGGAATATGGAATGGGGTTGATTGGATGAAGAGAGACTTGGCTCAACCAATCTATGGTCAGATGGAACGTGGTAGTGCCATATCTGGTTGCATTATTTCATTCATTAATGAGGAATTCATTCCCTTGATTTTCATTTGTAAATGTACTAATATATATGTGGATTTTATGGCTCATATATTTATGATATTTTGTTCCTATTATGTTGGTTATATATATATATATATATATATATATATATATATATATATATATATATATATATATATATATATATATATATATATATATATATATATATATTATGACAACAACTATGTATGGCTCTCAACATGTTTTTACTTGTATGTGAATGGATAATTTGTCTATGACCTAATAGATGATAATTCAATAAATGACATGATGGAACAATGGTTCATAGCAATTCTTAGATAAGTACAAGATCCTTACACTTAATTCTATTGTTTACACCTATAGGCTACATGATAATGATATGTTTGATGAAATGGTTGTCATGGCTAGTAGGGGTCTGGTTAAGGTCTTGTTCAACATATATATTCTGCCTCATTGTTTCCCTATACTTTTAATGATTTTAAGCTATCACTCCATTCTGGAAAATGACCGGGCTTTGCACCTGAAAAAGTGCCTTCAATCCTAGGTTCGCTAGCACAAAACTGGCAAATTTAGTCTTCGGTCATTGGCAGGCAAGCATGTGAGAGAGAATTTGGGTTTCTTGATGCTCTCTTTCCTATATCATGGGAGTGACTTGGGCCTAAAATGCCCAAAAGATTAGTGGGACCCAAGAACAGGCTGTCTGAGTGGTTGACATGTCTCCTATGTTGGAAATAATACTGAGGGGGGGGGGGTGAATCAATATTATCACATCAATATAACTTTTTCATTTCCATATTAAGATTCATATACTCTTCTTCAGTTAAGGCAACAAGCGTATATCCAGTAAACTTATGATTTAGTTAGTTGATCCTTAATCAGAACATTATTAACCATAAGAACAGTAAACAAGAGCAGTAAAACAGAATAGATCATCACATACAAGAAGCACACGTGAACACCATGATGTAAGGTGGAAACCCAATGTGGGTGAAAACCACCTGCTGCAAGTCGTCTCAATATTCCTTTTAATAAAAACTTCTTTTACAATGATTCTGTACTGGTGCAGTTTTATTCCAATACGCAGGGTTCTACCTGCAGAAGGCTACAACCTTCCTTCATTCTTTAGCTTCTCTTGAAGGGAGCTACAACCCCCATAGTTCTTGTACTAGCCGATCCATTTACTAGTACGTAGGCTACTACCTGCTGACATGCTCCAAAATTTTCCAACTGCTACTAGAAGGTAGCTACCACCCCCTTAGCTTTTGTACTAGCTAAGATACTAGTACGTAGGCGCCAACCTACAATCTTCTCTCCTTCAGTTACCATGTTTCATACATTTTTAGACTAGATACTCCTGAAGCACAACACATAATCTGAAGGCCACGTTTCATCCCATTTTCATACTCGACCCATCAATATTATTGAAGCACACAATCAACCAACATCAATCCAGATCTGTAAAAGATCCCATCGACCCTAAGGACATGAAAGGGGTTTATATTATTCCTTGTTCTTGTGGGACCCCCTATATTGGTGAGACTAGTCGCTCCATTAATCAAAGGATTAGTGAGCACGCAGCTGACCTCAAGCATATGAGAACTAAGTCTTCCGCTTTAGCAGAGCATGTGGAGAAAACCAATCATCATGTCTGCATCGAGGAGGCTAGTGTGATTGCTAGAGTGTCGCAATTCCATCACCGGAAATTTAGGGAAGCCTTGGAGATTGAAAAAAGACCGAACAATCTCAATAGAGAGGATGGCTGGAAGATCAGTAGTTGCTGGATCCCAGCCCTCTCCTCCTAGTCGTTTTCTTTCTTTTCCACCCTTATTTCATCGATATATTAATTTTTTATATGGTAATTTATTTATTTATTATTATTATTTATTTATTTATTTAATTTTTTTTTTATATATGTAAAATCTTTTTGACTATTAAAAATTAATTTTAATCTATTTTAATTAATTAATTTAAACTTTAATATGGTATATTTATTATTATTATTATTATTATTTATTTATTTATTTTTTAATCAATTTAAACTTAATTTGCATAAAGTGAATTTTAAAATTAATCTATTCTAATATACTATTAGATTAATTTTAATATACTATTTTTATTTTATTTTATTTTATTTTTATTCCATTAAATAGACCTTGAATTAATTTTTATTTCCAACCCTTGAATTCTCAAAAAAAAAAAAAAAAAAAACAAAAATTGAATATTTATATTACTAACTAATATTTTAAAATTAATTTTATTAATTTTATTATTTATGTTATTATTATTATTATTATTATTAATTTTACTTTATTAATATATTAATATATTTGAAATTAATTTATTTTATGTTTTACCTATTTTATTATATTAATTTATTCTATAACCATATATATATCCCCTTATCATAGTCAAACTAGCCGTTATAACTCACTAATATTTTTATTTAACAGTTCAAAATTAATTTTATTCGTATTAATTAATATATTTAAAATTATTTATTTATTTATTATTATCATTTAATGATTTTACCTATTCTAATATACATTTCTAACAAATTTTTTAGGTTTATTAATATATTTAAAATTAATTGATTTGTAATTAATTTATTTTCTGAAATTTCTTTTATATAAAAAAAAAAAATAAATAAATAATACAAAATAAATTAATATAATACCTCTTATCATGGTCAAACTAGTTGTTATCAGGTCAAATTTAGCTGTTGTCTTTTTAGTTGTTACCTCATCGTGAAATCTGAGTCAGTGGAGTTCTATCTCATCTTCATTCTGAAATGATTCTGAATCTGAAGTGCTTCTTCCACATATTCCCCAATCAATTCTCCCACTGCCATAGTCTTTCTGAGATGTCTTCTTCTTCTTAGGTGCTTTCTTCTTGAGCTTCTTTCCCATTGTCCTACGGATCTCCTTCAAGCGATCAAGCTTCAACCAAAGGACCTACTCTGATACCAATTGTTGGAAATAATACTGAGAGGGGGGGTGAATCAGTATTATCACATCAATATAACTTTTTCATTTCCATATTAAGATTCATATACTCTTCCTCAGTTAAGGCAACAAGCATATATCCAGTAAACTTATGATTCAGTTAGTTGATCCTTAATCATAACATTATTAACCATCAGAATAGTAAATAGGAGCAGTAAAATAGAATAGTTCATCACACACAAGAAGCACACATGAACACCATGATGTAAGGTGGAAACCCAATGTGGGTGAAAACCACTTGCACCAAGTCGTCTCAATCTTCATTTTAATAAGAAACTTCTTTTACAATAATTCTTTACTAGTGCAATCTTATACCAGTACGTAGGGTTCTACTTGCAGAAGGCTACAACCTTCTTTCGTTCTTTAGCTTCTCTTGAAGGGAACTACAACCCCCATAGTTCTTGTACTAGCCGATCCATTTGCTAGTACGCAGGCTACTACCTGCTGACATGCTCCAAAGTTTTCCAACTGCTACTGGAAGGGAGCTACCGCCCCATTATCTTTTGTACTAGATAAGATACTAGTACGTAGGTGCCAGCTTACAATCTTCTCTCCTTTGGGTACCACATTTCATACATTTTCAGACTGGATACTCCTGAAGCACAACACATAATCTGAAGGCCACGTTTCATCCCATTTCCATACTGGACTCATCAATATTATTGAAGCACACAATCAACCAACATCAATCTTTACATCACTCAAAATTGAATCACTGAAACCCCAATATATAGAATCAATCAATCACTTCTCTGAATGCAATAGACATCTGCGAACATCTGCTCTTCCGCTATCTGAAAACTGTGGATCTCTGCACCTACGGTCGTGTCTGATCTACAGTTCTCTGCACCTGCAGCCATCTCTGGCCTGCCGTTCTCCACACTAGCAGTCGTGTCTGGCCTGCGGGTCTCCGCACCTGCGCCATCTGCACTTGTGGTCCTTCGGGTATAGACAATTTTTCAGACTTCAAGCATACCCCAGACTATTAGATCTACAGATCTGATCATGCGCCAAGGATACCTCGACCCATCAGTAAATTTGTCTATAATACTCAAGTTTCTCCTTGATTCAGATCTAGCTATCACCCACCAACTGATCACCAAAATTTCAGATCTTTTTCTACTTAAGATATTCAACCCATCAGTTCCTAGCCAATTGATCTCCTTTCCCTTTTATAGACAAGGCCTTACTCAAACCATGGTCCAAAACCATATAGATCCAATATTAGGGACCCAAAACATGTGTTCAATATTTTAGATGCAATACCACGGACCAAAACCATAGGATCAAAAGCGTCGGACAAATACCATGGACCAAACATACGATTTCCCACGTGCATGTTTTTCTCTACATGAAAGTCCATGTATTTTAGGTTCGCACCTTTTGTTCAGAACACCTGCGAGCATGTCCACACTCTTTAAATGACATACCTGCGGGACCTGCTGATGACTACAGATTTATGAACAGGAGCCTGCGGATATCTCATTTTCTACCATTCTGCGTATTATGATCATCAATTCTTTGCTACTGACCTGCTGCACTATGATCTATCATCTGTGTGAGTTGCCATCAAGGACAACACTTGTATCATAATGCCAACAATCTCCCCATTTGGACTTGATGGAAAAGCTAACTTGCCATACTGAGAACTTGTTATCTAATTCCTTTGATTTTTCCTGCATCCCATGAATTTTGTCACATCTGATATCTCTTTTGTAGATTCATCTAGTTATGTATAAGTGAGTTGTTCTTCTACGAGTGGGTTGCCATCAAGTACAACACATGCATCATAATGCCAACATCCTAAGGATTCTGAAGCTATTGTTGGATGACTATATGTGATGTTTCCGTTGATTCTACTTCCTTAACGTCACATAGGAGGTTGAATACAATAATAGTAGCCTCTTGTATCATGTTTACCCTAGTTAGCTAGTTACTTGGGTAGATGTTGGAGGAGGGTGTTATAGAGTAAATGTGCATTGCATAGTTCAAGGTGACATAGAGGGAGACTAGTCACTGAGACTGTGTAGTGCGCAACTTAGGCTTGGCTGAGGAACTCTAGGGCACAATCTTCTCTGCTAGGAAAAACTATGCAGAGGCCACAAGGAGGTAGGGTTGCATAGTTGAGATCATCAATGATAGCTACAAGGTGAGACTTTGGGAGGCACCTCTACACACTTTTCTAAGAGAATGCAGAATTGGGTAGAAGAGGGACCGTGGAGAACGTATCTACATAGTTTCTAGGATCAATGAGTCCAAGATGAGGGAGGACACTCAGGGACACCTCTCCACAGTTTTGGGAGGAAAGCCAGGCTTGGGTGTCTGCGCATTGCAAGGTTCTAGCAGGAAGGGAGGAGGCTTGATGAATGATCTTATGAAATTTTCAGATCAGATCAGGCTTCAAGAAACTTCTGTGCAATTCTTGGAAGGAAGTTAGGTCCGTCAACTCTGGGATTGTGCAGTGAAACTATCCTGGGGAATAGTTTCTCCGCACTGGATGGTTCCAGGTAGTAGTGCAACAGCACTGAGGGTTGAGACTATGTAATGCCACTCATTCAGGGTATGGTGAAAGAGGGTTGTCTGATCAAAAGGATTTTCACGAAAATGGCTAAGTATGGGAGTCAAGTGAACTTGTGAGGACTTTAAATTTTGGTCACACACTTACCATACTTTGACTACATGACAACATATACCACCCTGAAAACAAGACAAAGAACTACCCTCTGTGAGACTGTCTAGAAATAAAAGAGATAAGTGCGACACTTGAGATAGACCTTAGGATGACCTTGATGACACTTACGTGAAACTACTTAAGACTTTGTGTATGAGTGTGACCAATGTTTACATAGATAGGACAACTCAAACACACAAATAGAAGCCTTCGAAATCACCAGAAAAGGATCGCAAGCATGATAAAGCAATCAACATTCCAAAAGATGACTGTTGGTCAAACAATCAAAATCGATGAAAGGACTCTAAAGAATATCATGGAGTGAGCTTGAGTGTTTGCAACCATAAAGGAAAAACCAAGGATCCAAAATTTGAGTGCAAGAAAAAACTTTCGAGGGTGTTGTAACTGCTACAAAACTTGGCGACACACTAGTTACATAGCATATTCTCTATCTTGGTTCATTTTTAGTGTAGGGCCTTGGTCATTTGGGGAGTATTAATTTATCATGAAGATTACTTTGGCTTCCCCACTTACCCCAAGGGAAGACATTGTTTTCCTTGTACCTTTTTAGTTGAACACAACATAAGATTCAGCCATATCATAGTGTTTTGAATTGGGAAGGGTAGTTTAGCTCGTGATCTTAATATTTTCAAAGTATATTTTTTCATCTCTAGTGTTTCTCCACTACCAACGTACCTGATCTGTACCTGGGCGGAGTCACACAAGAACACAACCATTGTTCCACTTCCAGTGAGCCTAGACAGTACTGTTGGAAGTAATACTTAGGGGGGGGTGAATTAGTATTAGCAATTTAATAATTTTTCATTTCCATAAACAAATTGATATACGCTACTTCCGTTAATTAAACCTGCATATATACGCAACTGTGTTTAGAGAAAACCGCATATATCTTGCTGACTTCCAATTTAGTTAGTTGATCTTAATCTGTGTATCAGAACCATAAAACAGTTATCAAGTGCAGTAAACAGTACAGGCAATCACACACATGAACATAAGATATAAGGTGGAAACCCAATGTGGGTGAAAACCACCTACTGCAATTCATCTCTATCTTCTTTTAATAATAAACTTCTTTTTACAATATTTCTGTATTGGTGCAGTCTTTATACCAGTACATAGGTTTCTACCTATAGAAGGCTACAACCTTCTCTCGTTCTCCAGCTTCCCCTAGAAGGGAGCTACAACCCCCTTAGCTCTTGTACTAGCTGATGTACTAGTACGTAGGTGTTGACCTATAGAAGGCTACAACCTTCTCTTTTCTTCTAGGGACCATGTTTCATAAATTTTCAAACTGGATCCATCAATAACATTAATCAAAAATCAAATATATATACATCAACCAATCTCCTTTGCACGAACCAAAAATTGAATCAAACAATCACTTCTCTGAATGTTGTAACCAGAATACAGTAACAATAATTAGAACCCAATCCTGAACCCAGAAGACTACAGTAATAAACAGAAGTAGCTAAAACATATTTTATGAGATGTACACTACCTCGATATGTAGAACCTGTGTGCATACACTGCTATATTAAGGCAAACCTATGTATACGCTGTTTTGAATTACCAAACCAACATGTATACACACCTTTGCTATGCTGAACCTACGTACAGATCTGTGAAAGATAATTTACCCTCTTCAACTATTCAGACATTAGTTATAACCAGATCATCAGATTTACAAATCAAGTTATGCGCCAAATATAAAAGATCAAAATCACACAAAGATACTTCTTTTCAAGCCTTAAGATCTTGACCCATCAATAGAACTTATCCTTCTTCTAGCATTCAGGTTCCTCCTTGATTCAGATCCAGTTATGCACCATAACCTAATGACTAGTATTCTAGATCTTACTCTTCATAAGATATTCGATTCTTGAGTGTCTTTTCCTAATGATCTCCTCCTCCTTTTATAGTCTTAGGCCTTACTCAATACCATGGTCCAAAACCACTTAGAAGCAATACCTTGGACCAAATACCTGGGGTCAACACTTTGGTCAAGATACCTTGAATCAATACCACAGGTCAAAATACCAGGGACCAAACACCATGGACCAAAAACAAGTTTCCCCACATGTGCGCGCTTTTCCTTGCGTGAAAGTGCACGCATATGCATATGTGCCTTTGGATCTGTGATCCCGCGTGTATACACGGCTTGGTTAAGTGGAACCTACGTATATCTCTTTTTCCTTCATTCTAAGAGCCTGAATTGTGATCTGTCATCTGAGTGAGTTTCCATCAAGGACAACACTTGTGTCATAGTGCCAAACCTATGTCATAATGCCAACAATCTCCCCCATTGGACTTGATGGCAACCCCAAGTCACTGTCACTCTCCCCCTTTGTCATCAAGGGCAAAGGGTTATGCTCCCCCTGAGTACATGCTGAATTCTCTAATCTGCTGAAGAGTGTTGTCGATGCTCCCCCTGACTGTAAGCAAGGTCTACAAAAAGATGTTCTACAAGAAGAACATGACTCTATGCATCATAAATGACCTTCCTATCACAAAAGATTCATACATACATTCATCTCCCAACCAAGTGGGGATATACCAAGATTGACTCATCCACCCAACCAAGTGGTAAAAGCAAGAACATTACATCATTCATCCCATGCATAGTGAGGAAAACAAAATAGGCTGTTACATGACCTTGATAATAAAAGATATACATGACATAGAGACAAAATATCTAAAACAAGAATATGATAGTCATCAACAACTATCATCAGCAACATCTGTCAATCATCATCTAGACCAACAACCATGATCTCCCTCTGCACCTATTCCACCTGAAATAAAAATAGTTGTGAAATTGAACCAAGATCTTCTAAGATAATTCCAACAATGAATTATTAGAAGTATATGCTCCCCTTGAAACTGTGCCAGATGGTCTCTGTTAGACCCATATCAGACTCTTTTCATCCTAATTTTGGCCCACTATTTGTCTTCAAACCAACATATACGTGACTATATCCATAGAAACTGGCATGTGTACGTGGATATGCTTCATGAAACTCGCATGCAACCACTGTTCTCTGAAATAGATAAGTGTCAATAGCAATATGATGCATCAACTACTCCTAGCTTCTGTCTGAGGTATTCAAATGTCTCTTTGGGCAGTGGTTTGGTGAATATATCAGTAACTTGTTCCTTGGAGGGGACATACTCCAATTTGACTTTTTGTTCAAGCACTTGTTCCCGGAGAAAATGATATTTGATAGGTATGTGCTTGGTCTTGGAATGCATGATAGGATTCTTCGAAATGCTGATTGCACTTGTATTATCACTTAGAATGGAGATGGGTGGAGTATAAGTGATTTGAATGTCTTGCAATGTTTGCATCATCCAAAGGAGTTGGGTGCAGCAAGATGCAACAGCCACATATTCTGCTTCAGCTGTAGATAATGCAATTGAATTTTGTTTCTTGCTGAACCGACATACTAATCTAGAACCCATAAAGAATACACCACCACTAGTGCTTCTTCTGTCATCCACACTTCCTGCCCAATCTGCATCTGTATATGCATGAAGTGTGAGATCTGTATATCTAGGATACCATAAGCCATATTTTTTTGTTCCTTGAAGATATTTGAAAATCCTTTTAACTGCATGAAAGTGTGATTCCTTTGGATTTGCCTGAAATCTTCCAACTATTCCCACTGCATGCATGATTTCTGGTTGGGTAACTATTAGATAGAGTAGACTACCAATCATGGATCTATAGGTTGGTTGATGTACTACTGCTGATTCATCATTTGCGCTGAGGCTGCATCCTGCTACCATAGGGGTACATACTGGTTTCAAATCTTCCATGCCATATTTCTTCAAGATCTTCTTGAGATACTTGTTTTGTGATAGAAAGATATCGTCTTTGTTTTGTTGGACTAGTAAACCAAGAAAATATGTGAGCTCACCAAGCAAGGACATTTCAAATTCTTTCTGCATCACCAAAGAAAAGTTTTGACTCATGGCTTCTTCATTTCTACCAAAGATGATATCATCAACATACACTACAAGATTAGCAATTTATCATTGTCAATTTTTATATATAGATTGCTATCTACTGATCCTTTTGAGAAACCTTTTTGATGGAGGTATTTTTCTAGACAATAATACCAAGCCCTTAGAGCCTGTTTAAGGCCATAGAGAGCCTTTCTGAGTCTGCATACAAGTTTTGGATCATTTCCAAGGATAAATCCATCTGGTTGCTCAATATACACTTCTTCTTCTAAGTCTCCATCTAGAAAGGTAGATTTCACATTCATTTTATATACTTTGAACTTCTGAAAGCTAGAAAGAGCAAGGAACATTCTTATGGCTTCAAGTTTGGCAACCAGTGCAAAAGTTTCTTCAAAGTCTATACCTTCTTGTTGAGCATACCCTTTACAAACAATTCTGGCCTTGTTTCTAATAACATCTCCATTTTCATTCAGCTTGTTTTTGAATATCCATTTGGTCCCTATGACATTCTTATCATTAGCTCTAGGAACAAATTCCCAAGTGTTATTCTTTTCAATCTACTCAAGTTCTTCATTCATGGCCTTGACCCAGCATTCATCTTTGCATGCTTCATGTTATGAAACCAGCTCAAAAAAGATAGAAAAGAGAGATCCACGCCTTAGAATTCAGCCTCTTCGAGGGGGAAACCTCCTTTACATTACATAAATGAACAATTCTTGGATGATACAAATGACAAAACCTCCTTTCTATATATAGGAGTCTAAGGAGTCACAATATAATCCAGCCGACCTAATAATAATAATATAAAGCCACAAAAATAACAATAGAGGGATTCTATGGGGCACAGAAATAACAACATGGGGGTAATAGGGGCACAACAATATAAATAAGGGGTATAACTACAATAGTAATGGGGTAATCACTAGTATTATAGGGACCCAACATGCCCCTCTCCTTCAAAAAAGTGTTGTCCTCAATGCTTGAGTAGTTTTGGATACTTCTGCATAAAATTCTCATCCTACCATGTGGAATCTTCAGCGGATATGTTCTTCCACTTGATAAGATACTCTGAAATTGATCGATTTCGTAGCTGTCGAGTTCTTGTTTCTGTGACTGCTTCTGATTCCAATATAATTCTTCCTTCCTCGTCAGGTTCTGGCTATATTGTTTGAACTGGGAGCTTGTCGCCTATAACTTTCTTTAAACATGAAACATGGAAAACTGGGTGCAATCGAGAAGCTGCAGGAAGCTCCAATTTGTATGCCATAGTACCAATCTTTTGCAACACCTCGTACGGACCATAATACTTTGGTGATAATTTATTATCCTTCTTAGCTTGCTTTAGGGACATTTGCTTATATGGTTGTAGCCGTAGGAATACCCAATCACCTACATCAAAACTTCTTTCACTACGATGTTGATCTGCCTGTTGTTTCATTCTATTTTGTGCCAACACGAGGTTATCCTTTAAGAGTTGGAGGACTTGTTGTTGATGTTCGATGTGATCTTCCACTGCCTGAACCTTAGAATTTTCTCTTAAATATGATGTGATGGATGGTGGTTGATACCCATAAAGTGCCATAAATGGGATCATTTTTGTTGCTGTATGGAAGGAAGTGTTATACCACCATTCAGCCAGAGGCAACCATTTGACCCATTGTGTCTGTTTATCAGATACAAAGCAACGAAGATATCCTTCCAAACATTTGTTTACTATCTCAGTTTGCCCATCAGATTGAGGATGATAAGATGAGCTATGAGCTAACTGAGTACCAAGACAAGAAAATAATTCTATCCAAAAATTTCCAGTGAAAATGGGATCTCTGTCACTTACAATAATCTTTGGGTTTCCATGTAGCTTTTGAATTGTTTCCATAAATGCAGTAGAAACTGTACTGGCTTTAAATGGATGTGATAATGCACAAAAGTGTGCATACTTGGTAAGTCTGTCAACTACCACCATGATGACACTCTTTCCCTCAGACTTGGGTAAACCTGTGATAAAATCCATTGAAACCTCCTCCCAACGTTGGCTTGGAATGGATAAAGTTTGTAATAGACCCGGTGTCTTAATTGTTTCAACTTTATTTTGTTGGCAAACCAAACATTCCGCCACAAACTTTTGAATATCTGATTTAAGGCCATCCCAAAAAAAATCCTTCTTAACCCTGTGGTAATTTTTTAAAAATGCGGAGTGCCCTCCTAAGGGAGAAGTGTGCAATTCCATAAGAATCTTTTGTTTTAGCTGGGAATTCTTACAGAGGTATAAGCGATCTTTGTACCATAATGAATCATTTTTCCAGCTAAATGTATGAGACATACTGGAATCTTGTTGTAGCTTTCGAATAAGTTCCCACACTTCTTCATCATTCTTCCATTCCTCCCTTTCTTTGTTTATCCAATCTGGTTGGATAATAGAAATGGAGCACAACAATGCTTCCACATCCTCATCCTTTCTTGAGAGTGCATCTGCCACCACATTTTGCTTCCCTTTTTTGTAGATGATCTCAAAGTCATAACCCAACATCTTTGTGACCCACTTTTGTTGCTCTTCAGAGGATAATCTTTGTTCTAAAAAGTATTTAAGGCTATCATGATCCGTTTTTACCTTGAAGTGTCTTCCCATTAGGTAGGATCACCATTTCTTAAGTGCATGGAGTATTGCCAACATTTCCTTCTCATAAATAGCTTTGCTTAAAAACTTTCCCTTGATTGGATGACTTTCAAAAGCAATGGGTCTTTCATCTTGCATTAGAATAGCACCAATTCCATTTCCTGAAGCATCACATTCCACAATAAAGGTTTTTGTGAAGTCCGGTGTAGCTAAGACCGGTGCTTGGCACATTGCCTCTTTAAGATGTTCAAAGGCCTTTGTTGCTTCCGGAGTCCATGAAAATGCATCTTTCTTTAATAATGTTGTTAGAGGTGCTGCTATTCTCCCATAATTCTTAAAAAACTTGGGATAATACCCTATCAACCCAAGAAATCCTAGAAGATGCTTTATGGATGTGGGAATTTTCCATTCCTTAATGGCTTTAATTTTGCTAGGGTCTACCTTAACTCCTTCATGAGATACAATATGACCCAAATATTCCACCTCTTGGACTCCAAAGAAACATTTGGATCTTTTTGCATATAATTGTTTCTCCTCCAATAGTTGTAGCACCTTGTCAACATGTTCAACATGATCCTTCCAAGACTTGCTGTAGATTAGTATATCATCAAAAGATACTAACACAAATTTTCTAAGGAATGGTTTGAAAATTGAATTCATCAAACCTTGAAATGTTGAAGGTGCATTAGTAAGGCCAAAAGGCATGACCAAAAATTCATAATGACCCTCATGAGTTCTAAATGTTGTTTTCGGAATGTCATCAATCTTCATTTTGATTTGATGATATCCCAAACGAAGATCCAACTTGGTGAAGTAAATTGATCCATGCAATTCATCCAGTAATTCATCAATGACAGGAATGGGGAACTTATCTTTAATAGTGAGCTTGTTGAGCTCCCTATAATCTGGACACATGCGCCATGATCCATCCTTCTTGTGCACCAATACTACTGGAGCAGAGAAAGAACTTTGACTTGGTTGAATTATACCAGCCTCTAGCATTTCTGCAACCATACATTCAATTTCACTTTTTTGGACATAGGGATATCTGTACGGCCTGATGTTTGGAGGAACACTTCCTGGAATCAGATGAATAGCATGATCATGATCATGCATAGGTGGGAGACCTTTGGGAGTCTCAAATACCTTGGAATGATTGTCCAGGACTTTTTGGAGATCTGGAGAAATAGATGATTCCGATGTGGAAACATCTAGCAAACATAATTGTGCAATTACACCTCTTTGCTCCTTTTTTAGAAGCTTTGTCATACCATTGGAGCTGATTATCTTTCCTGGTTTCCCTGCCAGGGAAAATTTTAAGAAGCCCCCCTAAATTTATATGTATAATAAATGGGCGAATCTCCATGGTATATAGGAAAAATGGAAGGCGATTTTATCAATAATATGATATGTATATATAATTTTTTGGCGAATCTCTCACCAGGCATGGCGAATATTTTACTCAATTATAAAATCTTGTGTTTATTGAATACACAAATGAAATCATTGCATTTCTTTAAAATATCTTTTGAAATCAAAATTACCGATATTTGATACCTTTCGGGGGTTAGTAGATCTAGAGTAAAGATGGATCTATGCTGGTTTAATTCCCCCATTTAAATAGGCTACATTCCAGGTGAATACCATGGGTCAATACCATGTGCCATTTTGGTGAATACCATGGGTCAATGCCATGCGCCATTTTTATTTTTATTAATACTAATATTAGGGTTAATAATGTTTTTTTGCATGGTATTAATAACAATCAAGTCCATGGTATTTGTCCCATAGTATTTTTCCCATAGGTTTCACCTAAATATAACGCATTTTTTGAGTGTTCGTAAATATAAGGTGACTTATGGAGTAAATATAAAAAAATGTTTTATTTGTTTACCATACCTCTCGTTTATTTATATTTTTATTAATTTACCATACCTCTTTTACAAATATGGTATTTGGCCCATAGGATTCACTTAAATAAAACCTCTTTCTTGAGCCTTCATAAATAGAACGAGGGTTATGGACTAAATATAAAAAGAGGTTTTATTTATTTACCATGCGTCTAGTTTATTTATATTTTTATTTATTTACCATACCTTTTGAGTAAGTATAAAAATGTTAATAAATTTACTGCATAACATAAATAATTACTAAGAGGAATAAATATAAAAATAACCAGCCATAAACACAAATGTTTATCGAGGAAAACCCCAAATCCGGTGAAAAACTCAACCTAATAAGATCTCATTAGCATTGGCCAAAACCCTGGCCAATCCGACCAAGTGAGCCTTCACCGCTCACCTCCAGGTCTTGCATTACAATGAAGTTCTTCCAGTCTTTTATAAGCTCCATTACATATAATACCACGGGCATAATACTATGGGTGCACAATATCATGTGCCCCAAAACCATCACTGTTTAACCTCGTCAACTTTGACTCTATCCCGAGTCAAGTTTACCTTTTATTTATTTACCATACCTCCACTTTACTTATATTTTTATTTGTTTACACCCTTGCATGTATATAAGGTGATTTATGGAGTAAATATAATTTTTTATTTATTTATTTACCATACTTCTCATTTATTTATATTTTTATTAATTTACCATACCTCTTTTATAAATATGGTATTTGGGCCTTTGGCCCATAGGATTCACTTAAATAAAACTTATTCTTAAAAATGGGCGAATGGATTCACTTAAATAAAACCTATTCTTGAAATTGGGCAAATGGAAGGTTGTAACTCCTAATTTCAAGGGCTAAATTTACCTTTTTTACCCTCTCCCTTAAAAGAAGGTGGGCTATTTGAGGTGATTTGTAAAAGTGTACTATGATACAAAATAATCGCCCACTAAAAATTTAAAACCCCTTAATTTCGCCAAAGGGCGAACATTCGCCCCTAAAATCACCCCTATTCCCTGCAATACCCCTTAATTCAACTTCCTTTCCTTCTGTAGAAAATTTGATGAAAAGTTCTTGAAAATTAAAAGCTATTGTACCCAAGGATTGTAGCCATTGGACTCCTAGTACAACATCAGCACCTCCCATTGGAATGGAAAGCATTGGGCTAGTCAATACATATTCTCCCATGGATAGCTTGATATTATGGCACCTTCCAGAGCAATTTATTGTTCCTCCATTTGCAATCATCACTTGACACTCTGGTGCTGGATATAGGAAGCAATTCAATTCTTTTGCAACCCTACAATGAATAAAATTGTGGGTGCTTCCTGAATCAATCAACACTATTACCTTTTTCTTCTTGATTTGTCCCTCTATCTTGATGGTTTGAGGAGTGGTAATTCCTGCCAATGCATTACAAGATATGGTTGGATTTATTTGTTCTTCATCTAGGCTTTGTTCCAGGAGTATATCTTCTTCTTTTGACCTTTCTTGCTCCTTTTCTTCTTCCTCTTCACAATCTATGTAGAATAATTTCTTCTCAACACACTTATGACCTTTAGTGTATTTGCTATCACAACTGTAACAAAACCCTTTTGCTCTTTTTTCTTCCAATTGTTGTGGTGTCAACCTTATAGGTTGTGGAAGACTAGGGGCAACAACACCTCCGTCTTTATAGTTGTGAGTGGTATGCTTCCTGGTTGCCATAATTTTTCTTTCCATTTTTCTTGCTAACCTGACTGCCTTCTCTAATGAATCAGGTTCCCAAAGGCGAACATCATGTTGGATATTATCCTTTAAAGACCCTATGAACACATCAATCTTATGCTCCTCTGGAATATCTTTTACCCTTATGTTCAATTTTTGAAACTCCTCAATGTGCTCCATTACTGAACCCTTTTGTTTGAGACTTATCAATTGGCTAAAAAAAGTGTTGCTTTTTGTATCTTCATAATGTGCTATCAATTCTTCCATAAAAATTGCCCAAGTGATAAATTTTACTATGAGAGCAAAGCCATTGATACCATACAAACTGATTTTGTTCCAAATATACAGTTTCCATACGTACCTTTTGTGTGTTTTGCACATTATTGAGATCGAAGAACTGCTCCATCTGTAATATCCATGTGGCGGGATCCTTGCCATCAAACTTCCTCATATCGATTTTTGGAATATGGTGGGTCTTCGATCCAACATTAGAATCTATGGAATCATGATTAACATTAATTTTGTTCACATCATGAGTTTACTTTACAACCTTTTCACCATTAGTAAGTATCTCTTGTAGAAAATTTGTCAAATCTGTCTTCAAATTTGCCATGACTTTCTTCAAATATGTCTTCAAATCTATCTTCAAATCGTCCATCTTCGCTCCACACCATTTATCTTAGATTCCACGCCATTTATCTTAGATTCCACGCCACTTATCTTAGCTTCTGTTAGCTTTTGTGAGCGTGACATTTGTTGCACTTGTTCTTGTAATTTTGATATATCATGTAGCATTTCTTCCTCTTCTTCATGAGTCATGCTAGAGCTTTCAGGTTCCTTACTAGGTATTTGCATTTTCTTTCCTCGGGGCATCAGTTACCGATAATAATGCTTTACTATGCCCTTTGAATTCCGTTAAACCAAGCTTACACAAAAATTAAAAAAAAAACTACACACCTTTTTTTCACTTTATAGAAGCCTGATATTGAATCTGATGTATCTCTGTAATTTAGGATCATCCAATTCTGAAACTATGACCTGTAGTATCCTTCTGTGTCCTCTTTCTAATGCCACAAGTCTGACCCAAATTGGATTCTCCAAGGAAGCGTTATGTGAAATCTCCCACAGTGACTTGCTTTTAGACTAGTTCAGTAGAGCGAACTTGTATGACGTGCCACAAGTCACTTTTTCAACCTTTGAATCTGAAACACATATAAACAAAACTACAGTCGGTCCTCTTTCTATACTTCTTATGAAATTTCAATCCAATCTCTAGAGAGAAAGTTATGACGATTTTCCCCAGGTCCCCTGTTTTGAATGTAATTCAGGAGTCTGCAAAAAGACCAACTTCCTCAGATCATATCTCTGAAACTATCTCACGAAAAGCTCTGAAATTCGGACCCAAGGTTCAGCGCCAATTCTTCTCAAATGGGTTTTTTTTGCATCTTCAGAAACATCATAGAAAACAATTTATAGTGAAAATTCCACGATGACCTGTTTGGAGCAGCGAAACCCTAGAATCCAAAGCTCTGATACCAAATGTTATGAAACCAGCTCAAAAAAGATAGAAAAGAGAGATCCACGCCTTAGAATTCAGCCTCTTCGAGGGGAAACCTCCTTTACATTACATAAATGAACAATTCTTGGATGATACAAATGACAAAACCTCCTTTCTATATATAGGAGTCTAAGGAGTCACAATATAATCCAGCCGACCTAATAATAATAATATAAAGCCACAAAAATAACAATAGAGGGATTCTATGGGGCACAGAAATAACAACATGGGGGTAATAGGGGCACAACAATATAAATAAGGGGTATAACTACAATAGTAATGGGGTAAGCACTAGTATTATAGGGACCCAACACTTCACTTATATTTCGTGGTTCAATCGAGGAGAGCAATTCTAGATAGCTTGAAGCTTCTGTAATAGTTCTTCTTGTTTGTACACCTGCCTCTTTCTACCCCAAAATTTCAGTCTCTGGATGGTTTTTCTGGATGTACCTGGATGGAGTCTTTTCTTCTACCCTTATCTATTCTTCTAGTGCCTCATAAGTTTCTTCTTCAACATTAGTCTGATTTGATGTTGAAGGATAGTCCTCATCATCTTCAAAATATTTGGTTTTTATCTACTTTGGATTATTTCCTGCTTCATCAACCACCACATCAATACTTTCAACAATTTTTCCAAGTATTTTGTTGTAACACTCATATCCTTTACTTCGAGAAGAGTAACCAAGGAGAATGTCGTCATCTGCTCTAGGTTCAAACTTGCCAAGCTTTTCATCAGCCCTTTTGATGTAACATTTTCTTCCAAAAACTTTGTAGTATTTTAGAGTAGGAGTCTTACCATACCAAAGTTCATGGGGAGTTTGAGTGTTGTTTACCTGGATGTTTGTTTTGTTGAGAATAGTAACGGCAGCAAATGCAACTTCACCTCAGAAGGTTGCAGGAGTTCCAGACTCATCAAGCATAGCACGAGCCATTTGTTGAATCGTTCTATTCATCCTTTATACCACTCCATTTTGCTAAGGAGTCCTTGCAGTAGAAAAATTCATCCGAGGTAAATTCCCCTCCTTGATCAGACCTGAGGCATTTGATTTTGTGATTTGATTCATTTTCAACCAAGGCTTTGAAAGCTTATAACTTTTCGAAAGCTTCATCTTTATGCTTTAGAAGTCCTATCCAACACATCCTAGAAAAGTCGTCAATGAACAATATAAAGTATTCTTCTCCACGAGGTGACTTTTTCCTTGATGGACCACATAAATCAGTATGGAGAAGTTCAAGTGGCTTACTAGCTAATCCTTCCTTCTCAAGGAAATGTGTTCTGGTTTGCTTACCAAACTGACATGATTTGCATATTGTATTGTCTAGAATTCTAATGTCAAGAAGATCGCGAATAGCCTGATATTTGCATGCTTTCCTTATCTGAGGGAAGGTTATATGCCCCAATCTTTTGTGCCATAGGCAGTGTTCATCATTTTTGCTTAGATAGCATGGTTTTTGTCCTCCCTTGAGTATGTATAAATTATTTGGAGTTCTAATGCCTTTGATCATTATTTCTCCTCTATCAAGCTCACGAACAATACATCCATTTGATCAAAATACTACCTCATTTCCTTGATCACACATTTGACTAACACTCAATAGATTATGCTTTAAGCCATCAACATATATAAAATTTCCAGCCTTGACCTTTTCTTTTAAAAGAATATAGCCTTTACCTTTTATGAGTGCAGGGGTGTCATTTCCAAATGAGACCTTCCTTTCCTTTTCTAAGGCACTATATGACTAAAGTTTTTCTTTATCACCTATCATATGTTTCGGGCATCCACTATCGATGTACCACTGATTTTCCTATCCTTCTGCATATAAGGCTATACCACATATTTCTGTTTGCGGTTCTTTCTTTCTCCATGTTTTGGGACCCAATGAAGCTTGCTCCTTCTGAGATGTTTGCCGAAACTTACTCCTGCATTCAAAATCTTCATGACCAAAGTTGTTACAAATAGAGCATTCTATTTCATTTTCAAGAGCAAAGAAGTTATTGTAAGTGCTTTTCATGATCCTAGTCACACTCCTTTGATTTGTGCTTCTCTGGTCATGATGGTCTTGTAGGTGTTAGATACCTATACCAATAGGTTTCATATTTCATGATTGGCAAAGAAAGTTCCAAATATGCTTTGCTTTGGTGATGCAAAGATCCCATATTTTCAAGAGAAAGTAAAATGTGTACATAGCTTGATGTTGACTCAATTTTGGATGGATGGTCCAACAGCCTAATCTGGATCATGCCATGTTTCAATTTTCCGTTGTAGAATAGAGAAAGAAGTCTGCCCAAACTGTTAAATCTTGGCAGACCAGTAGTTAGGTAGAGAATTAAGGTTCCCAACTGCTTAATCTGGGGCCTTGGAAGCAATAAGGGTAGTTCTAGATAGAAAATCAAAAGAAAAAGCCAAAAGAAAAGAAAAGGCACATGAGGGTCTGCAAGTCTAAGTGCACCCTCCATGAAGAAACAAAAAATGCTAGGCAAGTTAATGGGTAGGTAGAGGGGGTTGCAGAAATGTCATTCCTTTCAATTGAATTTTGCTGGTCTAACATAAAGGAAACATCAGTGGATAGAGAAGTTCCTCTTCTCCATCATCTTGCAGCAATACAAAGGAGCATGTCTAACTTCCTGTTTCCCCCCCTCATATTCATTGTTAACATCCCATTACCAGTTATGTTCATGAAAGAAAGTCAAGGTCTTATGGTGGTTCTTGTTTCTTTAAAAGCCACATTTCTTGTGTAAAATTCTTTTCATTTTGATCTACTTCCTAAACTAAGTTGATTCCATATAAAACTTAGTGTTTCCACTCCGCATCCACCTCTTCCACTCATATTAACCCCTAACTTCTTACTATGTAACTCCATATACCCCCTATTCCCCTATTACTATGTAAATTATGTAAAAAACCCCAAAATACCTATGTATCCCCTTCCCCGAGCATTATAGCTCTAAGTTTGGTTTTAAATGGTTTAAGCACTAAAACATTAAAGCGCGACCCAAAGAGCGCTGATATATTAATCCTGGGATTAATCCAAAATCTGCTTGGATTAATAACCTTAATTCGGTTTTGTGACTAAACCTGCGCATAATCCATTTTACCCGTAATACAGTTGAAACCCCACTTTTCCAATGTTTTGCCGGGCGCGAATTTCACCGAATAATATTATTTTATATACCCGCCCGCTTCCGTATCGCCCTGGCATCTGATTGACCCGTCGACCGTCGGATCTGGGCTTTCCCATCCGACGGCCCATATCCATATCGGGTCGGCCCCGACGACTGTAAGTTACCTCCCGAGAAACTGTCAGAGGGTGACGTCAGGCCCTTGCCACATGTCGCCCCCAAATTTTCTCGGGTCACCCTCTGACAATACTGCTTCCGTATCCAGAGCGGTCCGAGAACTTACTACTTACCACTTCCGGTTTCCGCTGACCAATCACGCTCACGTCATGCCACATCACCGCCGCATCAGCGCCCCCGTCCGCCAATGCTCCGACATGTCCGCCACCTATGCAATCCCCGTGGACCACTCACAGGCCGCCACATCACTCGATGACGTCATGCTGACGTCACCCGACCCTGACCCCACCTGATGACGTCATGCTGACGTCATCCAAAAAAGGCGCCAATGACCCAAAAGTCCATATTTTCGCCGAAAATTGCGTCTTTTCTCACTTTTTGCAAAAACAACTATTGCTCCCCTTGCATGCGAATTACGACCAATCCGTCGCCAACCTGCAGAAATCGCTACAAAGACCGTGGGCGCGTCCAATCCACCTGCATTTGTAACCATTACTGGCAATTCACAAGGTATTTATCCAAATCATTCCCTCTGCGCCTGGTTTTGTCCATAATTGTCCAAAGATAGCTTAAAAGAGTGAGAAAACACTGTATTTACCAGACAGTCCCCGGTGTCAGTGTTTATTTTCAATTGTTGGGTCGAAACTCCTCTGGAGAACCTGCATTTAGCCAAATTTACCTAAATTCATAGTTAGTTCGCGCATTCGTGAACTTAAAGACCCGAGCTCCACTAATTCACTGTGGAAAGGTTTTACCAATCCTGGCATTTGCTCTATCAATTCTTTGTGCTGTATTTCAATTGCTTCACTACCATTTACCCTCTGCTCCTCTGCAATTCGCCTCTCTATTCCGGAGATACCCCTCTGTGTTGCTCTGATCAGTAAACACTAGTTCACATACAAATCAGAGTCCTAATTAGCCATGGAGACACCAATAGCATTAAATATCCCACCTCTGAATGCCCCACAAAGAGAGTTAGAATGGAAGGCCCTGGGTGATAAAGATTATCAGATGATAGAGTCATTTCCAATGAATTCCAAATTTAACATCCATATGCTGAATGAGTTAAAAGCCCAACACCTCAGTGGAGCTGATATTTTGGGGATTTGGGACTCCAATTTGCCCATTTTTAACCTTCCTCAAGTCAATTCCCTTCCAGACTTGATCCATAGATGTTGTGAATGCTATGATCCATGTCAGAGAGCTGTTCTCAATCCCACAGGCTCAGTCTTGTTCCATATTACCCCTGAGGCCACAAATGAGATGCTGCACTTTCACACTGCAAGACCATTGACTCCTCTCTCCATGTTGGACTTATTAAAGAAGGGGGGCAACCTGTCGAGTGCCCAAATCATCAAAATTAATCAGTTATTTATTCAGCCAAGCTCTGAGACTGTGAGAACGCCTCCTATTGGAAATCCATATCTCAATGACTTGGGCAAAATGCTTGTAGATTTGATTAGCTATGTCCTGGGCTACAAGGGAGTTGAGGATGTTGATAACACCATTATGGCCATGCTGTCCATATTTTCTCCTGGGAAGCCTCCTGCTGTGCACTATGACTATGTTGAATACATTGCAAACAAGATTCATGAGCAACTGAAGAATCTAGAAAGGGAAAAGGTGTTTAGATACACCTCATACATATATCATCTGTTCTTATTTTATCAACTTGACAATTTCCCTATTCCTCTCAAGAAACTTGATGCCCAGGGAAATCCAAGGTCGGTTGTGTTTTCGACTTCAGTTTTTCATCATACCTCTTGTTCACCATACACATACTGTGAATTCATAGACCTTTTCATTCATCCAGCTATGACTTTGTTATTTGGTGTTCCTCCTCCGAGATTGACCGATGAAATGCAAAGAATTCTCCATCTCTCTAAGACCTACAACATTGGTGATTGGTACTTTTACCAACACCATATAGTAATCAGAATATATGGCTGTGAGTTGGACCCTTATAGGCTGCCAAGATATGTCCCTATGAGACTATTTGCCTTGGAGTATTTCAGGCAGTTTGGAAATGCAGACCAAATCCATTTCCATAATAAAAACAAGAAAGTGCAACTAAAAGTCAGGAACCAACTAGGCTCTTTTCTTTACAACATAAGGGAGGAGGGATGGAAGGAAGCAGATGGCATGTTAGAGGCCCTCCGATTGGAAACCAATTTTCGCTGGGTACCTTATGACCCTAATCATTTCATTTCTCTCAGGAGCGTAAAACATAAATTGGGTGGCTATGCTCACATTAGATTGCCTCATATTGAGAAATATGCCAATCTACTAAGTTGGAAAGAGGGCACCCTAGAAGAGGCAATTACTAGAGAGAAAATGATTCAAAGAGAGGCAAGGAATATTGAAAAAGAGGCTGACTTGGAAACTTGTCGACAGGTTTCCTCTTCATATCAAAGGCAACTTGGAGCAGCTGCCTCGTCTTCTATAGCACATCAGCAAGCATCCAAAGCTACTTATCAGGCTTCTAGCAAAGGCAAAGAGAAACAGATGGAGCCAGAACAACCACCTCATGGATAAGTACAGCAACAAGAAGAACAACAAAAACAGGAGTAGCCAGTGCAGCAAGAGCAAACAGCTGAAGCCCCAATATCCAATGGGCAGCAGGCACAAGAAACTGTGCCTCCTAGGCAGGAAACGACAGTGGAGGCCTCGGTCCTCCAAACCCCACAAAATGAAGACAGAAATCGGAAGAGGGATAGAGAGTAGGAGACTCCCCTCACCACATCCACAACTCAAGGGGAGAAAAGACAGAGGCTAAATCCCCTTTCAGAAGAAGAAATGCCTATGGGGCAATCTTTGGGCATGGGCCCACCAAGCATGGAAGCATCTGCAAGTTCCTTTCAGTAGGAACAGGAAAGGACAGTTGGAGGAGAAATCAGCTCCTCAAGCCACCAAAGGGGAGCTGAAACAGGCATCAAACAACAATTTATTGATATCAAAAAGAGGAATGAGCCACTCAAGATACAACTCTACAATCACTTGTTGAAAATGGCTCCTACAAACCAACAGAGGTTGATATCTGCATATGATGTACATGAGGGAAAAATGATAATGAGTCATTTCATGCCAACCATGCTGCAGCCACAGCCAGCTGCAGACTACATAAGGACCAACCTTGAGGTCCTTGCAAAAGACATCCACCCTATGGATCAGATTGAATTGCACAAGCAAACGGGTGAGATGGTATATGCCACCCTTGCAGACAAAACATTGGTAAATCTTAGGTTGGAAAATAGCCTAAACAACACAGCTGCCCAACTTGAGTTGGAGAAAGCATCCTCCCAGGCAAAAGACAACCGAATCGAAGCGTTGGAGGATATCATCATAGAGCTTGGGTATGATCCCAAGGACACCAAGGCTATACAAGCACTGTTGAAATTAAGAGATGCAGACATGGCAGCATTAAGAAAAATGATTAAGATCCCAGCAACTCTTCATCCTCAGACAGAAGAGGTTGCCCAGCTAAGGCATGACCAAGATGCAGCAGCTATGCTGGTATCATTATACAAACAGCTGATCCAGACAGAGGAGAAATTGGGAAAGTCAGAGGCTGCGCTGCAGGCAGCCCTACAATAGAAGGAAGGAGGCCAAACATCACAGCCCCCTCCACAAATAATCAACCTTGAGGAATCTCCTCAAACTACTGCTCCTCCTACAGAGCAGACAGCTCAAACAGCGCCATCTACATCAACACCAACACCAACAACAGAGCAGGCTCCAAGCCTTGATATGCAGAAGCTGAAAAATGAAATTCAGGCCTTAGAAGCCCAAATGGCAGAGTTAAATGAAGCCAGGGAGAATTTAGCTAAGTTGAATGAAAAATATGACAAGTCAAAGCAAAGCATAGCTGAAAAGGGAAGAGAAGTGAAGGCTCTCAAAGAGAAGATAAAGGAGCTGGAGAAAGAGCTCACCCTTGACAAACTGGTGGCTGAGCTCAAGACAGTTTTATGGGCCAACATTGGCCAGTCAATCACAGATCAGTGGCAGTATATAGAGACCATTC
The DNA here is from genome assembly GCA_031772625.1 of Pinus tabuliformis. Lineage (NCBI taxonomy): Eukaryota > Viridiplantae > Streptophyta > Pinopsida > Pinales > Pinaceae > Pinus > Pinus tabuliformis. Next base: position 83,505,475 of record CM062811.1, on the reverse strand, counting down.
ATGAGCAAATGGAGCTCATAGGCAAAGCACACAGGGAAGTCCAGAGAGCAAGGGCATCTCTAGGCAATATGCCTGAGATAGCCAATAGAATGATTAACGTGCTCAATAACCGTACAGGTCCTCAGCTGGCAGCAATAGGAATCCCTAACAGAACTAAAACTATCCTGCTGATAAAGAGGGTCCTTACATTAAGAAGCCTGGTACAAACACTAGAAATAAGAAGCCAGGACATGCAGACAGAAGTAAACAAATTTATGGACAAGTTTGCAGCATTACAAAGCTGTTATAGACATTTTTGTGCCTTACAGCATGAAGCATGAAATGTCCATAATATAAGGGATCCAAAGTCCCTAAACATGTTGTTCCTACCCCTAGAGGAACAAGGTCAGCAAACCACAGCACTGAGTATCAGTTCTCCACCTGAAAACACTCAAAAACAAGGCAATTCTGGATCATGTCAACTGCTCCACTGAGCATCTGCGCTGAATGTCAACTGCTCCACTGTCTACCTGCGCTGAATGTCAACTGCAAAGAAGGCTACCTGCGCTGGGCGAGTTGGGACATGTGGCACAGTCATTCCTCAAGGTGTCAATGCCGAGGAAGCTTCCAAAATGACACTTGGATCAGGGAATTCGACTGGTGATGAGTAAGAGGGTCTAGATCTCCAAGTGGAAGCAAGAACCTCCAAGTGGACTCAAGAACTGAAGAATAACTGAAGTGAGAGAGGACACTAGTCAGCTTCATGCCAGCTTCAAGCTGACTCATCCTTTCTCCAAAACTCCTATATATAGAGCTCTCTCATGAGGTCTAAGGGGGCTAGAATCTTGTGAATGTAAGGAAGTGCTGTTGGTTTGAGTATAGAACTATTGGGTGATTTGCTTTGAAGGAGGTGAAGAGGAGATTTCTTTCTGCTGGGAGGTGATGCTGGATTGGGCCTCTTATGGTTGTATCACTTCCTGAACTTTACTTCTTCCATTAATAAAGCATTTGAGGTTCTTCTATATACATGTGTCTCAATGATGTGTTGCTATACTTGTGTATTTGATTTATTCTAATCCTTGAATCAATTATGAATGTATGCTTCTTGTAGTTTCCCTCTCTTTCCATTTTGCAGGATCTTGTTGTAGCTGGGCCAGTGAAAGAGCAAGGAGCTGGGAGCAAGTAGCAAAGAGAGAAGATTGGATCAATCATTAGCGAAAGACATCAGTTAGTGGATCTCTTTCTCCCCTCTTTTACATCTCATAAAGAAGTAATCTCAAATAGCTTTGCTTTGATTGTTGCTGAGGTACTATCACCCTTAGAGTGGGATAGGGTCATTCCGTATTGGATACTTTTCCCAATAACAAATTGGCGACTCCGCTGAGGATCGTATCTTCTTGGTTGTTTGTGTTTTTTGCTATTCATTTCCTAAACACAGGGAGTACCGAATCGAACTGCATTTGGATCTTTCGAATGCAAAGTAGAGGGCAGCTACTCTAGCTCAGTTTCTGGGCATGTTTATGATTTGAAGAGCTGATCCACAAGGACTTTGAACAGCTCTTAGTGATAGCTTTTCATCCTCCTAATTACCCTTTAGTGTGTACTTGATTGATAGCTTTTGATTTGGCCAAAAACTGTGAATTTTTGAGCAATCTGTGACCCGAAAACCAAGAGAAACGAGAGTTTCTCTGTTCATTGCAGGCACTGTGAAGGCAGTCTGCATTTCATCGCAGGTCCCGAAGGGGCTACCTACGCTGAATGTCAAACTGACAATGTACTACCTGCGCTGAACCAGTTTTGCCTTGTGCAACTGGGGTTCCCTGCTGTTTGTTGCCCTGTTTTCATCCCTGTTTTTGCAGCCTGTTATCAGTCAATGTGCCTATCTGAAACCAACTTTCATTGCCACTATTCCGCCTCGGTTGTATAAAGAAACTGTATTTGTTCTTTTTGTATTTCTTATGCCATTTGCAGTTTCCCATAACGAAAAGTGAACTAGTCTTGCTGTGGCCTTAGATCTAGACCTGTGATAAGTGTCGTTTTGATCTTAAGAGTTAGTTTGTTTGCTGTTCATAGCTGATTGAGATTTTGCTTTCGTCATATGGTTTGAATTTATGTATTTCTAGTGTTGAAACAAGTAAATCTTAAGGTGTCTTTTGATTTTGGACAAAAGCTTGTTTGCTTCCACTTGAAATTGAATTCAAAAGTTATACAACAGCTTTCTTTTTGTAATACATCAACATTAAGAAAGAGAAAAGAAATACCTGCATTGTGCATTTTGCATTTGATAAGTTTGCATGTTGATTTAGGAAAAGTGCATTAGTGTGTGCTCTTTGATCTGTGTGAAAAGATGATGTCTTTCTTTTCCCTCAGTAGTTAATATTTTCATAAGTCGAAAAGATTGAAAAAGCTTGCTTATCATCTTAGACTGCATTTAGGAATTTGTATCATACATCTCGTGGTGAACCTTGAAAGGCAAACTTTAAAAAAAGATCAACTTAAAATATATTGAATGAACCTAACAACGCTTTGAAACATAACGCAAACACATAGAGGTCTAGGTAGAGACGTGTTCCGGCGTCGTTAAAAATAGTGACTGTCGATCTCGAAGAAGGTGGGTGATTCCTCCTGAGAGTCGGTGGCACTAATACGGATTGTGCTCCCACGTACCGTCGCGTATATATTGGGAGACCCCTATAGGAATAAAGCCTTTATCCATAGGAAGCCGTGTTAGCCGCCCTACTGATCGCAATGCAGTGAACACAGCATTCACGAAGATCGACCACTCGTACCGTAAAACGTATTCTGTGGTTTTGCGAAAAGTTTGGCACACCCTCTGCTTAGAACTCCAGAGTAGTTTCTTTTGGCCTTTTTCAAACTCTATAACTGAAAAAGTCCATCCGAGCATTTGTCACTTCGGGCTCGTTAAAACATCGAAGGAGACTAGAGTCATCTTTAGCTTTTTCTCGACTCTTAAAAAGTGAAAAAGCAAGTTGTGTCTAAAAGCGTCTAATAAAATTCATTCAATTCGGAAACACAAATTTCCCCTTTTAATATTTTGGTTGATCGAGTAATCCGCAATCGTGGAAGAAAGTCAATTGAAACCCCGTCGTTCGCGGAGGCTTACGAGTCAACCGTCTTTGTCTCCGGAATCGAAAACAGTACGGACAAAGCGGACTCGTTTAACCGGTTCAAAATCTCCTATAAAAGTTAGAACAAGTGTTCCAACTACATCTGAGGTTCCGGTTACTCCAAACATTTCTGGAAACCCTGCCTCCATAGAAGAAGTTCAACAACCACAGAAGGACAGTAATACTGATCCTAGTCTGGGGGCAAATACTTGTATAACTGAACCAGTTCCATCTGTAACCGGTCCAGAGAGTTTTGTTCCTCAAACAACTGTCGCTGTCAAAACAACCACTTCTTCGACACCAGAAATATTTTACGGACCTGACGGTCTTCCTCTTCCACCGGGTTTGATTGCGATAGAGGAAATTGCAGAAGATCCGCAAGCAAGTACTCCAACTCATTTTGGAGTCGGGGTCACTCTATTTCCTTCATCAGAGGTTAATCCACCACAAGTGGAAGTTCCTGTAGAATCGCTAGGCAATCTATTGGATAGACTTAAAATGTCTGAACAACCGTCATCATCTAGGACTGTGTCAAATGACACAGCGACATCAGAAGCCCCTGCCGTCACTCCGACAATGTTTGCCGGCATACCAGCTGTCCCGACTAGCTCACAATATCTAGAAGGAGTCCACCAAGGGACTATGTCGACAGTATGGTCTGTTCCAGTTTGTTCATCTGTAGTAATATCCGGAAACTCTTATGTTGAGACTCGCCAAATTGATCCATTTGGAGGTCAATTTGGTCAATCCAGTCCCCAAGGACAATCAATCCCCTTGAGTTCCGGATTGCTACCGTATGGGGGGCAATATGCCCTTTCATTACCCCCTCCGGGAGGGTACCCATACGTGAGTTCATAACAGTATTCAGGTTATACTGGAATTGCATCAAGTAGTTGGGTACCTATGCTACCTCAACAACCAAGGGTTGTATATTCTATGCAACAGTGTGTACCTATGACGAACATCCCAACCACACCGGCTATTGTAACAGTGTCACAAGTTCAAGCGATACCTGTTGCATGTCAACCTCATATTTCTCAGGTTGTAATGCAACAGCCACTTGACCATGGGTCACAACCACAATCGCCAACTGGTGGGGCGACACAGGTCCAAACGGGTACAATTACCCCACACCTTGGTCCAACGGTTAGCATAGCACAACAGAACATGGCTTCACAACCATGGCTAGTGCAATACCAACAACCACAATTCCAGCAGGTGTACCAAGGTTCTGAGCAGCAGATCTTTGCGAACAGTGGACAACCGTATATCCAAAACGGTCAAAACCAACCGCTTTACAGTGGTCAAGTCCACCAACCGTATCAGTCATACCAACATCAATTACATTATGCTGGTATGCAAAGGCCCACTGCTCAAGCGATTCCATCGTACCCTGGTTATGCTTCGCCTAACCTGAATCAACAGTTACCATTCATGGCGACTTTAGAGTTACCCGATCTACACCGGTTAACCAACGATCCGATTGCTTATGCCCCTTGGTGGCCAGCGATTCCTCATAAACTTCCATCTGACATTCCTAAATTCAATGGAAATCCAGGTGAAGACCCATCGAATCACGTGATGACTTTTCATCTGTGGTGTTCGTCGAACACCCTAAACGACGATTCGATAAGGCTTCGCCTTTTTCAGAGGACATTGACAGGTCCAGCAGCTAAATGGTATATTGAATTACCTAGAGCCTCTTTCGACAATTTTAGTTCCCTAGCCACAACCTTCTTAACCCATTTTCAATTACCGATAAGGTATGAAACGGGAACAGAAATATTAACCAACTTCAAGCAGACAACTGCCACCCATATATCTGATCATATACATGAGTGGCGTCATCGTCGTAGGATGGTGAAAACATACGTTCCCGATCAGCTGTTAGCTGAATGGTTTATAAAGTCGTTACTTCCTGCTATAACGGAAGATGTGGCCAAAGGGGGAGTCGTAACAGAGGAGCAAGTTATCGCTCGTGCATAGTATTTGGACTTAGTTTATACTCAGTCCGGCATGCTCTACGACAAGATACCTGACGCCCCTAGACCGGAATTTTCAATTCCTCCCCCTCCTAAATCCAATAGTGACTCTCATGCCGGTGACGGCGTGATTGGCACGACAAACGCGAAATCGATAAAGGCTTCGTCAAAGAAGGCCCGTAAGAATTCGGATCAAAATGCGAAAGAAGAAATTCTTGCTTCGGAAGTAAATGCCGTATCAACAGATAAGAGCAAAGAAACCAATCAACCAGGAAGCGAGAAGAAGCAAAACAAAGGGAAGAAGAAGAAACAAGGGGAGTCATCTCCTAGAAAAAATTCTTCAAACCCTCCTGGAAGAGGGAAACCAAACAGTCCGTGCATGATATGTGACGAGGACCACTGGACAAGGGATTGTCCATACAAAGCTGAGCTTAAAAGGTTCTTTAAAAGTTCACAAACCTCAGCTGTGTTGACTGATCCGTTTCCCAACCCAGGTCAAAATATGGTTGATAGTGGAAATGCTTCCCCGTCACAAGTACTTATGTTGTCGGTTTCAAAACAGCAAAATGATGCTTTGATTTCAACAAGGAACAAAGATTACGGGAATCCTCAGCTGTCGAACGAAAAAGGTAAAGATCAACCAAGTAGTTCGACAACAACCTCGACAGAAGTTGTACCGCCCATCATTCCTAAATTAACAATCAAACCGCCAAAGGGTGTAGTACACAAGTCGACATTTAATCCTCGCGCCAGAGCGGCGCAGCATTATAACATAGTGGAAGATTTGGCAAAATCGCCATCTGCTATGTCGACTCTTGAGGTACTACAAAATTGTCCATCCCAAAAGCAGGCGTTGTTATCAGCGATTGGTGGGGTTGATCCTAAGGATTCCAATCTTGTATCCTTTGATCACAAAGGATATGATCCTCAGTTACCAGCTCAGCTAGCTTTCCTTATTCAAGTGAAAAACCTCAACAAAACTGTTCACAGAACAATTATTGATGAGGGAGCATCTACATGTATTATGTCGATGAGTTGCTGGAAAACATTAGGATCTCCAACCTTGTCGCGATCTTCGACGACATTAAAAGCTTTCGACGGAAGGACTTATACCCCATATGGTATCCTTAATAACTTGAAAGTTGAACTAGGAGGAAAAACAGTAGAAATTGATGTTGAAGTCATTGATGAAAATCTTGACTATAACATCCTACTGGGTAGACCTTGGATTTATGCCATGGCAGCTGTCGTGTCGACTTATTTTAGGAAGATCGCATTCCCGTTTGAAGGAGGGATTACGGTCGTCGACCAACAGAACTTCCTCCCTAATGGTTCACAAGTTACAGGAAGCATTCCCATGATCCATGAGAGCAACCATTCGCTTCAAGACATCGGAGTAGGATTATTGAAAGACCCCACATTGATGGGAACTTTCGCGCTACCACCTCCTATTTATATAGGAAATGTACCGTTTGTAGCAACCTGCAACATGATATCTTCCACGAAGGTCGACATGGATCGTGCAATTGTCTTGCCCCCAAGCCATTTAGAAATATTGTAGCAATCAATGTTTCAAGCATGGGAGGCGAACCCAAATCAACGCTCGTCAAGCGTTTGGGTAGATAGGTCTAGAGAATATGGAACCCCATTAGATCCTTGGTCAAAAGTACATGGGACTGACGAAGGAATCTTACAATCAATGTTGATTGAGGGGGCACCATGGAATGATCACCACCATCATTCCCTTCTTCCGGAATATGAAGAAGATACTCAAAGTGACCTTTATCACCCTTCAGTTTTTGAATTCCTAACAAATACTGTAAACACGGTGGATTCCGAGCGAAACTTATCCAATATTGAAGAGACTATAGCCATAAATATCTCGACTAAAACAGATGTTGTAGAGAATATTTATGTCGGCAAAGGTTGTTCCCCTTCAGAACTGGAAATATATAACGCTCTTTTTCGCGAATTCAGAGATGTCTTTGCTTGGTCATATGATAAAATGCCAGGCATTGACTCGAGTATCGTTGAACACGAAATTAAAATGTATCCTGATGTCAAACCAGTAAGACAACGGCTTCGGCAGGTGCACCCCAAGAAAGCCGCTGCCATTAAGGCAGAAGTTGAAAAACTTCTCCATGCTGGATTCATCTACCCGGTTCCTCTAACCGATTGGGTATCGAATATTGTCCCTGTTAAAAAAAACAAGGGACGATTAGAGTGTGCGTCGATTATAGGGATGTAAACCAAGCTTGTCCAAAGGACAACTACCCTACGCCCTTCATCGACCAGATAATTGATGAATGCGCCGGATGTGAAATCTTTTCATTTATGGATGGATTTTCCGGGTATAATCAAATAAATATCCGCCCAAAGGACCAGTCAAAGACTGCATTTATTTGTCCGTGGGGCACATTCGCTTATCGAAAATTACCCTTTGGTTTAAAGAATTCAGGGGCGACGTTTCAGAGGGCAATGAATTATGCCTTCCATGACATCAAGAACATCGTTCAACCTTATCTCGACGACCTCCCGGCTCATTCGCGAAAGCGGACTGATCATCTGCAGCATTTGAGAGCGATATTTCTACGTTGCCGACACTACAAGATAAGACTCAATCCACACAAATGTGTGTTTTGCGTCGGTTCTGGTCGTTTACTTGGCTTTGTAGTCTCTAAGGATGGGATTCGTCTCGACCCCTGCAAGGTTCAGGCAATCATTAATTTGCCTCCACCTTCAAATTTGCTTCAGATTCAGAAACTCCAAGGGAAAGCGAACTTTCTGAGGAGGTTCATTCCAAATTACGCAGAACTTGCTAAAGGTTATACTCGTCTTTTGAAAAAGGATGTACCTTTCGTCTGGGACCAGGTGGCGCAAGCTTCCTTTGATGCTCTGAAAGATTGTCTAGTAAAAGCATCATTAATGTACGCCCCAGACTATCAAAGAGATTTTAACCTGTATCTGGCTACAGCGGATACAACCATTGCGATGGTTTTAGTTCAAGAAGTCGATGGAATTGAACATCCTATATATTATTTGAGTAAAAACTTAAATGATACAGAAAGCAAATATTCTTATGTTGAAAAACTAGCGCTTGCATCTGTTCAAGCGATTCAAAGGTTTCGGCATTATGTCCTCTTTCGGAAAACTACCATTTTGTCAGATTGCAACCCCATGACTTATATACTGTCGCGATAGTTGCTAGGGGGAAAATATTCGAAATGGATAGCCATCCTTCAAGAGTTTGATATGGAATTTGTAAAATCCAAATCAAAGAAAGCTCTAGTTTTCGCAGAATTATTGTGCGATCTCCCATCGTCGTCCAACGATGAAACATCAGAAGAGTCAATCGTGGACGAAAGTTTGTTTCTGATATCTACAAGCGATGAGTGGTATGGAGATATCATAATCTATCTCCAAACCCAAAAATTCAGGCCTAACACCTCTCACTCTGAACAAAAACGTATACGATACCAAGCAAAAGACTACATGATCGTCGGTGATACACTTTACCGTCGTGGTATCGATACAGTTCTGAGGAGGTGCCTTACCCATGAGGAGGCCGAAAAATCCCTGAATGAATGTCATTCAGGCGCATGTGGGGGGCATCAATATGGATATGCAACAACACAAAAAATCTTACGAGCAGGATACTTCTGGCCAACCATGTTCAAAGATTGCATAATCGCAGTCAGAAGTTGCCATGCTTGTCAAATTTTTGATAGCAAAACCAGACGACCACCCGCACCTTTACAGCCGATAGTTGCTGTTGGGCCCTTCGCCAAGTGGGGCATCGATTTCAAGCAATTTAACCCCACCTCGACCGGGGGGCATGGGTATATTATAGTCGCTGTTGACTATTTTACCAAATGGGCTGAGGCGATGCCTACATTGGATAACACTGGTGAAACAGCCGCCCTTTTCTTTTTCAATCATGTAGTCGCCAGGTTCGGCGTACCACAGGCTATAGTTACAGATCATGGATCGCATTTCCGCAATCACATGATGGTCAAATTAGCTGCCAAGCTAGGGCTATCTCACGACAGCTCTACCCCGTACTATCCGCAAGCCAACGGACAAGTTGAAGCAATCAACAAGGTCCTGAAGCGTATGTTGCAAAGGATGATCGGGGTTCATAAAAGAAGATGGCACCTAATCCTGTACTCAGCCTTGTGGGCTTACCGAACATCGGTAAAGAACGCGACCGGGTTCACACCTTTTCAATTGGTGTATGGCCTGGAAGCAATCTTGCCAATCCAGTGCGAAATTTCGTCGCTTAAACTCGCAATTGATCTCCTCCCCGGAACTTCAGAAGAAGAGGCTCGTTTCTTGGAATTAATCCAATTGGATGAAACCCGTCGTGATTCCGCTTTGGCTAACGAAGCCCATAAGAAACGAGTCAAGGCTTAGTTCGACAAAAGTGTCAAACCCCGTGTCTTCTCAGAAGGTGATTTGGTCTTGCTTTATGACCAAGAATCTGATAAATTGGGAGCAGGTAAATTCAAATCCTTATGGATGGGCCCCTATATTGTTAAAAGGGTGTTAGCAAAAGGAGCCTACGAGTTAATGGATTATGACGGAATTCCACTGGCGCAGCCCCGTAACGGGCTGTACCTCAAGCGTTATTATGCTTAAATAGTAACCTGCATGCTTTTGTTGTATTTTGTTTTCGCTAAAGTATTTGTTCTGGTCGAGTAATCCACCTTTTTCATTTGTTGCAGATGTCAAACCCTCTGGAGACATGTGTTGGATATGCCGACGGAGCGAGTCGTAGTTCGCGGAACCTATCCTCCGCAGCCTGGGCCATTTTTTATCCAAGCGGCGAGCTAGTAAGTTTCAGAGGTGTGTGTATTGGGCAATCAATGAATAACATCGCTGAGTATAGCGCGTTGATAGAACTACTCTCTGATGCCATCACACGTGGCATATGCCGACTAATTTTCAGGCTAGACTCACAGCTCGTAATACTACAACTCAATGGTATATATTCCGTTCGCAATCTAGCTATTTATCGCATGTTCCTAAGGGTTAAGATTTTGGAAAGACAATTTGATTCAATTCAATATCAACATATTTCCAGAAATTTAAACACATTAACTGACTCATTAGCAAATTATGTGTTAGATAGACATTTGCAACATTTATAAAAAGGACACATCATCAAAGATTGTACATATGGATCATACAACTCAATCAGAATAAAACTCGAAAATCAAAATATATATAAGCTGTTTATATAGTTCATACATAATGTTCTGTAACCAAGACAAAATTGGTCATATGACCTAAAACTCAAAAGATGCTAGGGGGCACCCTAGCCTAGTGGTGCTCATGATAGCACGTCACGGCCTGTGCAATCATGCGCAAGAGACGAGTCCATCGTCTAGGCACACCAGTAGTGTGTCGCTGTAGCTGTAAAGGTAACTCATCAATCCTCACATCGGGAATGCTGAGAGTAAGGCTCTCAACCTACTCCTGCACAGCTGTAAGGGTCTCAGTATCATCAAGGTCGCGGAGGATAGCTCTCCTAGCAGGCTCCACTGCCGGGGCAGCAACTGGCAGTCTCGGACGAACTGCTAGACGGACAGGACCAACATCTGCATGCACCCAAGAGTATGATTAAAAGTCTTGATAGAATAAAGCACAACAACATTATGAATAAGAATAGTAAACAGTGATATGGTCAAAGAATTTACCAATAGCGCCCCATTGTTCGCCATCCGGTAACACCAAATCCGGATCACCTCGGAAATCCATACCCACATATGGATACTCGGAGAAGACCATCTCCTGGCGCTCGAACCACCTGAAGAAGGCATCAGTAAAAGTAATCTGAGGTTGACCAGCATGCCTAGACATGTGATCAACCCACCTCTGCATGCGTGGCTCGGTCGGAGAAGGCAAGTCGAGTTTAATGTACTGAGGCTGCATCAGTGGGATTTTCTCCAAGGCGAAGGCAGTCAGAATAGAACCAAATCCAAAGTTCTTCAGCTTCCCGTCCTTCACCTTGGTCAACTGAATTTTCATCTGAACAAGTACTGCATCACACCAATTGAATACTTTCGGTTGGAGACACTCCAAGGCGTGCTGCATATAAGATCTGTTGGCAACATGTAGAGCTGCGCTACCGGCCATCCTACCAATGGTATACAGGATGGACCTGAGAGACCTGTTAGTAATCTCACAGATAACAATCTTGCCGTCTCTGCTCGGCTGAGAACCTTCCCTGCAATACTGGCGGACATAATCTCTCACGGAATCAGTCCCCTGGGCCGTACCTGACAAGGAAATGGGGGTACCTCGCCTTGACAATCCAATCAAGAAGTACATGTCCTCTATGGTCAAGGGGATGGACTTTCCCCTAATCTGGAATACTTGGTTAATAGGATCCCAAGCATCAAGCATATACTGCAGCAAAGTGATCTGTGCTCTCATGCTAGAGATACGGAAAAACTTCAGTAGGCCACAGTTCCGCAGCACGTTCACCGTGACAGGGTCATGGAGGGCAATCATGTCCTCCTCTTCATGTTCTCGTTCTCGCCATGTAAGGGGAATTTTGTTCAAAGTTCCCTGCAAAACAAACAAGAGAAGGAGTAAGTTCTTGATTTTGATGAAAAACTGGCGAAAATTCATCAAAAAATGAGTTGGAAACTCAGTTTTCTGAGCCCAACGCAGGCAGAGAGTGTCCCACCTGCACTGAAGGTCAGACTGCCTTAAGGCAGCTTGACATTCAGCGCAGGTTTCGAATGGGGAACCTGCGCTGAAGTTAGGGCGCCCTGGCAAAACCCCTGAGGCTCAGAAAGACTGAAAAACAGGCATAAAACTGAAAAAGGAAACCATGAAAAGAAAGAGCTAAGGTTTAGCTCCTACCTGGTCCAGACGGCGCCGAAAATCGTCCGCAGAATCTCCCGGAATCAGCTGGTGAAAATCAAGGGGAAAGAGGCACCTCCAGAGCTCCAACAAACCAAATGCAAATGAAATGGTAAAATGAGAGGTAAAAACACCTTTTAATGGCTTTTTACATAGTTCAAAGCGAAATATTAGGGTTATAATCTCATTTTCATGCAAATATTATTCATTTCTAACAAAGTTTGTTGCAGCAATCGAAAATGCAGTACTATCCTTGAAAAGAGAAAAGCTAGTAATGGTAAAAAATCAAAATTTGACCATATAATCGAGCAGTTTTAGCACATAGTTCATGCTCGTTAAAAAATAAACATAAGATTCGAGCAGTTTTAGCATAAAGTTCATGCTCGTTAAAAAATAAACGCAATATCCGAGCAGTTTTAACGCGGTCTTCATGCTCGTTAAAAAATAAATAAAAGCAGTGAGCAATGTTTCCTCCAGAGTTTAAGCTCATTTTTAAATAAAAAATGAACCCATTCCAGTAAATAACCTCTGTGATCGTAAATTTATCAGCCATAAAAGCCTTGGTCGTGTTTGCACCTGCCACCTCCACCATCATTTGGCCGATCGTTCACCTCCATATGATTGTTTACCCATTTTGAGGAACAGCTGCGAAGAGTGATCTCACCTAGCCATCCTTGTGACACTGCCGTGATTGGAAAATTCCAACCTGTACTTGGAATCTGCTGCTATCCCTGTTTATCACTCGTTCCTCAAAAGACGAGTCTTCTTTGAGCTCTTTTCAATTGACTCGTAAAATATGAAAAGTTTGCCGAGTTTTGGCCTTCCAGCTCGTTAAAGTGACCGGAAGAGCTATCCCTCCTCTAGATTTTAATCTTTTTGGACCTGAGGGATTATTGCACAAAAAGGTCGAGCGCTTGTTTTATTCGGCTCGTTAAAGTTATCAAAAACTCATCCCTTTTGTATTGTTTTATACTTTTTCGGACTTAAGGGATTAGATGACGAAAAAGGAATTTTGGAGTTAACTTTTTGTACCTTTTCAGACTCTCTAAAAATGAAAAGGACCGAGTTTTCCTTGTCGTTAGACTCGTTAAAATGATTAAATAGCAACAAACTTGTCTTTAGACGAGAACGAGTTTCCCTATCGCTAGGCTCGTTAAAACATAGCGATGGGCTTGCCCGAAGGGCAGGTTATAGAACAAGCATATGTTATCCTCCTCAAGCTTGACAAAAATAAAGAGGTACTGGTCAGAAATGACTGGGGAAAAATTGGGAGAACCTCAAAGCTTTAATGGTAGCAAGTCGCTCTTGAACATGACACTTTTCCTCCGTATCACATCGGGTTGGGTTGTTTCATTCACCGGTCTCATCACCATGGTCTCGCCAAACCATCCACATTTGGGGTAATGCTACCGATCCATCGCATCAGTGTCATTATATGTTCAAGAGATGTTGTTCAGAAAGAGTCAACCGTGTCCCATCCACTGCCATACATTATCCTTCATCCATCCATGATCGCCACCCTGAATCATATGTCACAGATTGTTTTCACCTCCATTAAAATCATTAGCTCCGTTCCGTGTCACTGATGTGGGATTCATTAAGGCCCTCCTTTGACGGATCGCTTCTTGTCGACTTCAGCTCATTATCCAAGAAGTTGATCTAGGAACAACCCCCTCAGTACTTTGAAGCTTGCATGCCTCAATGGCAAGTTTCTCACTTCCGGCGACAGGTATACATCAATGACCTTCGACCGAAAGATTTTGCGTGGTGTTCGACGCCAAGTCCTTTATTCACACCACGTGAATTGTACTGCAGTACCTTGAGGGTCATTATCATTATCGGTGATTCCTCTCGCGCTTGTTAATGGTTTACATCATTGACCGGTAATCAAGCGATGTCTTTCCATGTTCGACTTCAACGCAATTCTCACATGGATCGACTTGTACTTAGAGTGAAGATCGAACGAGTTTGAAGACCCCGGTCTAGTTTCATCCATCCGGGCTGCGATAAATATTCAGGAAATATAAAGACATTTGACAGGTACATCATTGCAGCAGATGATCATCCTACTCAAAGGATGATAATTTCAGCAGAGAATTATCAGTCTATCATCAGACGATCATTTGTTCTATGTACCAAAATGAATTTATAAAGCTGAGCATGGGAATGCCCGCCTCAGCTAGATCATGAAAGCAGAATGAAAAATAATGTATTGTATTGTATTTTATTACAGGTCACCTCTCAGCGATTGAATGAACTTCGGATCCTCCTGATAAAGCATTTCACCCGATAAACGACCTCATACTTTAGGGGGCAACTGTTATAGACATTTTTGTGCCTTACAACATGAAGCATGAAATGTCCATAATCTAAGGGATCCAAAGTCCCTAAACATGTTGTTCCTACCCCTAGAGGAACAAGGTCAGCAAACCACAGCACTGAGTAGCAGTTCTCCACCTGAAAACACTCAAAAACAAGGCAATTCTGGATCATGTCAACTGCTCCACTGAGCATCTGCGCTGAATGTCAACTGCTCGACTGTCTACCTGCGCTGAATGTCAACTGCAAAGAAGGCTACCTGCGCTGGGCGAGTTGGGACATGTGGCACAGTCATTCCTCAAGGTGTCAATGCCGAGGAAGCTTCCAAAATGACACTTGGATCAGGGAATTCGACTGGTGATGAGTAAGAGGGTCTAGATCTCCAAGTGGAAGCAAGAACCTCCAAGTGGACTCAAGAACTGAAGAATAACTGAAGTGAGAGAGGACACTAGTCAGCTTCATGCCAGCTTCAAGCTAACTCATCCTTTCTCCAAAACTCCTATATATAGAGCTCTCTCATGAGGTTTAAGGGGGATGGAATCTTGTGAATGTAAGGAAGTGTTGTTGGTTTGAGTATAGAACTATTGGGTGATTTGCTTTGAAGGAGGTGAAGAGGAGATTTCTTTCTACTGGGAGGTGATGCTGGATTGGGCCTCTTATGGTTGTATCACTTCCTGAACTTTACTTCTTCCATTAATAAAGCATTTGTGGTTCTTCTATATACATGTGTCTCAATGATGTGTTGCTATACTTGTGTATTTGATTTATTCTAATCCTTGAATCAATTATGAATATATGCTTCTTGTAGTTTCCCTCTCTTGCCATTTTGCAGGATCTTGTTGTAGCTGGGCCAGTGAAAGAGCAAGGAGCTGGGAGCAAGTAGAAAAGAGAGAAGATTGGATCAATCATTAGCGAAAGACATCGGTTAGTGGATCTCTTTCTCCCCTCTTTTACATCTCATAAAGAAGTAATCTCAAATAGCTTTGCTTTGATTGTTGCTGAGGTACTATCACCCTTAGAGTGGGATAGGGTCATTCCGTATTGGATAATTTCCCAACAACAAAAGCAGAGGTCTTCCTGGCTTACTAAACAGTGCAGGAAGACTACTTTCACATGAGAACTATGCTAAAAGGGTCAATACATTTGCTACCAATCAGATCACTGTAAGACCAAGTACCTCAGAAGAAACAGGGCCAGCATCTGGGCAAAGTCTTTATTACAGAGTAGAGAACTTATTTTCATTATGAATGAGATCAAACATTTGTTTGAAGTGCCTCCAAACTTCTACAAATATACAGAGGTAGATGAGACCTTAGATGCAATTTTGAGACATCAATTTCCCACACAGGAATGGTGGACCAAAATGATACAGTTGATACTGTGAACAAGAGCCTCTCATCAATTTTTTTCATCAAAAAACATAAGTTATCATGTACAGGAAAATTTGATGCATTCAGTATGTATGGAGAAGAGTGGACTGAGCCAACTCAGCAGAAAGATTCGGCCACTAAAGCAATACTGACAGCTGCAAATGACAGTGCCGAGAAAGCTACAGCATGACAAAGCCATAAAGACACATCATTCAGCATTAATACAGAACGCTCATCGACTCAGTGGCCTCCAAAGGTCAAAAATACTTCTGACAGCATTGAAGAGTATTCATTTTGTATTTAGAGCAGTAATAACTTCCTTATCTGCTATTTTGTAAAGTTGGTGAGCGTATTCAATTCATCAAGTGACTCAGCGGTTCAGATATTTTATGAAACCGATTGTATATATTCCCCCTCGCATAAGCATGCATGGGTTGTTGATTTTCTCTAACAGGAGATACTATGCTGTAAATGTTCAGAGTTTTAATATACAAAGCTGATGGAATTTCCGAATTTCTGTGTTGTTTGATGCGTTTTGGGTGATTGTTGAATGCTACAGGATTCCTGCGTATTCTCATGAAACAATAAGTTTTCTTTAACATGTTCGTTATATTTGTTATTCTCTTCTCAATCCATTCATGTCTCTGTGTTTCACAAGTTTAATGGCAAAGAAAAAGAATAGTATCAGGATTTATTCATAGAATACCCTGAACTCAATCTAAGCTATTATGTATGTTTTCCTCAGTTATAGTTATAAGAGTGTAATTCTTAATTGATGCACTTCCAAACTATAACTTTCACAGTGATTATTGTTCAGGAATTCAAACCTGCTCTTGGTCAATATATCTCTCTCTCACACCATCAACTTAGTGGAAATTTCTTAATGGCCTTCCACTGGTTACACACACTTCAACATTATAGTTTCAAGTTTGTCTCATGAAATATTTAAATGGCCCTGTTGTTTCAATAACCACACTCAACAAATTCAAACAACCTGCAACTGCAAACTCCATTGCCCAATGGTCTAAAACTGCCTGAACATATCACCTTAGGTACTGAAAGACATCATTCAACCAAACTCTTAAAACAAACCCTCACCTCATATCTAGCCTAAGATTCTTAAGAACAAAGTTAAACGGTCAAAGAGAGAGCCCTCTCTGATTACAGGTTGGCTAGAAACCTGTGATCCAAAGCTTGGTTGGTGGTTACCCCGGCCGTATTCCTTTGGGAGTCATAGGGAACAACCTGGGTGTTAACAGTAGGAAACACATTGAGCAGCTTTGTGTCCAAAGTTATGACATGAGAAACATTGGCCATTAAATAATCCTGCGATTATCAAATCTACTGACCAGGTGATTGTAGTTTCCATTGATATTCATTCTTGAGGAAAATTGAGAATGATTTACTTGCAGTTGATTGTAGCTTCTATTCATCCTTGAAGTAGATTGACCCCGATTTACCTAGTGATCTGCTTTATGCCTTTGTTGACGATTGTCAACTTGTTCACTTCTCCTTGCTACATCAAGATAACTTTTGGAGGTGGATAGCTTCTGTGCTTGAGATGCTTCTTCAGTATATCCAAGACCTGTCTTGATTAGAGGAGAACGCTGAACTTTGATAATCTCATCTAAAGTTTCAGATCCTTTAGCAAATCTAAGATTAAGAGCTTTTGTTTTCTCAATATCTTTTCTAAGTCCCACAATTTCACATTCTAACTTTTCACTGTGTTTTTCACTTTCATCAAGTTGGAATGTCAGAGTATCTATAATCATACTTTTTTCCTTTAAACAAATTTTAATTTTAGAAATTTCTTCATAGAGACCATCTTCATCTATAGCATCCAAGAAATCATCATCTTCAAAAGCCATCAAAAGTCTATAATGATTACCATGTTCATCTTCATCACTATTTGAAAATCCATCGTTGTCTTCATGTGTATAATAGCTCTTTTTACTTACGTTCTATTTTCTGTTCCATTTAACTAGTTCCTTACCTTTATCAAGCTTATCTTTATGAGGACATTTGGCTACATAGTGACCGACTCTTCCACAAGCAAAGCATTTGAAAGGTAGCTTACCTTTGAATCTTCCAGAACCTCGTTGAAGGTTCTTGAAAAAGTTTGATTCTTCCTCTCCTTCTAACGTATGTCCTGACTCATTGTATTCTCCTTTTCCTAAAGCTTCGAATGCAGCTTCTCTCATGTCTGATGGACCCCCTTTTCTCATTTCAAAAGCAGTTAGGATTTCGTGCATCTATGACATGGTAATATACTTTGAAGATTCTGCTTTTCTTCTATGGCAAAAACATTTGATTCAAACTTAGAAGACAAAGATCTTAGAACCTTTTCAACTAAAGTAACTTCTTTTATCTCTTCATCCAAGTTTTTCATGCGATTAAAAATCTCATCTATACGTAAGAAATAATTAACCACACTTTCATCATTTTGCATTCTGAGAGTTTCATATTGAATTTTTGAGAGATTGTAGTTTTGCACGTTTTACCTGACCATATCCTTCATAACTTAGAATGATCTTGTCGCATATTTCTTTGGCGGTTTTGAGCTGCATAACCTTGATGAATTCTGATTGAAATAGACTCCCCAATAGAGTATTGACAGCCTTTGCATTTGTTTCATACTGCTTTTTACCAGCCGTATCTGTAGGAGTTGATGATGGAAATGTGTATCCTCCTTCCATGACATCCCAAACTTATGTACCAAGAGATTGAAGATAGGTTGTGGTTCTTACCTTCCAATAGACAAAGTTGCTCCCATCAAAGATTGGTGGCCTGATGGATGCCTCTTTTTCATAGTTGCTCATGATGATAGATCTTCCTTCAAGTGATCAAGCTTCTTCTGAAGGACCTTCTCTGATACCTAATACTGAATCAGTATTAGCAATTTCAAGAATTGATATATGCTAAACCTGCATATATACGCAAAGAGAAAACCGTGTATATCTTGCTGAATTCTAATTTAGTTAGCTGATCTTAATTTTTGTATCAGAACCATAAGACAGTAAACAGTAAAGGCAATCACACACATGAACACAAGATATAAGGTGGAAACTCAATTTGGGTGAAACCCACCTACTGCAATTCGTCTCTATCTTCTTTTAATAAGAAACTTCTTTTTACAATATTTCTATATTGGTGTAGTCTTTATACTAGTATGCAGGCTTCTACTTGCAGAAGGCTACAACCTTCTCTCGTTCTCCACATTCTCCTAGAAGGGAGCTACAACCCCCTTAGCTCTTGTACTAGTTTATGTACTAGTACGTAGGTGTTGACCTACAGAAGGCTAAAACCTTCTCTTTTCTTCCAGGGACCACGTTTCATAAATTTTCAGACTGGATCCATCAATAACATCAATCAAACATCAAATATATTTGCATCAACCAATCTCCTTTGCACCAACATAAAATTAAATCAAACAATCACTTCTTTGAATGCTATAACTAGAATACAGTAACAGTAACCAAAACACAATCGTAAACCTAGAACACTGCAGTAATAAACAGAAGTAGCTAAAACATATTTTATGAGACGTACGCTACTTCAATATGTAAAACTTGCATGCATACGCTTCTATATTAAGGCAAACATGTGTATACGTTGTTTTGAATTACAGAACCAATGTGTATATGTGCCTTTGCTATGCTAAACCTGTGTACAGATCTGTAAAAGGTAATTTACCCTTTTCAACTATTCAGACATCTGTTATACCCAGATCATCAGATTTATAGATCAAGTCATGCACCAAATATAAAAGATCAAAATCACACAAAGATACTTCTCTTCAAGCCTTAAGATCTTGACCCATCAATAGAACTTATCTTTCTTCTAGCGTTCAGGTTCCTCCTTGATTCAGATCCAGTTATGCACCATAACCAATGACCAGTATTATAGATCTTGCTCTGCATAAGATATCCAATCCTTCAGTGTCTTTGCCTAATGATCTGCTCCTCCTTTTATAGTCTTAGGCCTTACTCAATACCATGGTCCAAAACCACTTAGAAGCAATACCTTGGACCAAATACCTGGGGTCAACACTTCGGTCAAGATACCTTGAGTCAATACCATGGGTGAAAATACCAGGGACCAAATACCATGGAACAAAAACAAGTTTTCCCACATGTACATGCTTTTCCTTGCATGAAAGTGCGTGCATACGCATACGCGCCTTTGGATCAGTGATCCCACGTGTATATTCGACTTGGTTAAGTGGAACCTACTTATATCTCTTTTTCCTTCATTTTGAGAGCCTGAACTGTGATCTTTCATATGAGTGAGTTGCCATCAACAAGTACCCCAGTGGAGTTGCCTACTTGATGTATCCATGCAGGAGCCTTTCTCTTCTTTCTCCTTTGTTATTTTTAAAGAGAACTGTACGTATGCACTTATTTATTTTTGTGGTAGAAGAGGGACCCCCATTTGTTGAGAGGAGAGGTTTTTCCTTCAAGGAAGCATATAAAGACCTCTTATTTAGGTTTTCTCGTTTACATTTTACCCTTCTCCATTTCAACTAGTTGGGTAAGATTAAAAACACCAAAGCAGAAAACTAAGTTTAGGCATGAGGTTTCCTAGTTTTGACATAGGATCATGGTTCGACCAAAGCTCTCCTTGCAAGCGGATCATATTTTCCATCAAAAATTCATTGGAAAAAAGTTAGAACCAAACACAAAGAAGATGGACACGGGACTAGCCAAGGGCTGCAGTGTTACAAGAATCATCGAAATTGAGCCACATACACTTTCAGAAGCCAGAACATAGTGAGGCACAAAACTTATTTACAAAAAAAAATAATAGAAACCTAAAGAAAAAAATAGCAAACAATCAAATACTATGTACACAGCATGGGGCGCAACCCCAAATTTGATTGAAAATAACATTTTATGTCTTGGTCATTGATAGGGAGAGAGTCAATATTCATGTCAAGTGATTGGAGATGATACATGTATTGGTCAAGCTTCTCGTGGATGATAAAATGACCAAACCAAAGGGATTAAAACTTAGTGTTCTTGCCTTTGTCCTCGTGGTCTTTGTCCCACTTTAAGGCTAAGTCACCCACACTAAAGCTAGTACTCCCTACAAACTTTCTATCGAACTGTCTCTTGATATAGTTCTGGCGGAGTGGAAATTTTTCTTTTTCTTTCATCCTTTCTTCCTATGATGAACTAGAAGACATGGCTTGCCTTGGGATTCTTGGGAAAAATGAAGAGCAGGAAAGAATATGTTTGGCAGGAGGATAGCTTCCTTTCCTTATACCAGGAAGTAGGGGGAAGTATTCTTAGAAGGCTAAGGTGTGACTCGGTTAGCCCATAAAGCATTCACCAAAGCGAAGTGATAGTTTTGTTGCTTAGAGAGTATGGTATCTTTGCAAATGACATTATTTTTTATGTATTCGAAAAGACCATTTCACTTTGGATTCTAATTAGCATAATTATTCAAAATAATACCATTTTCCAATGCAAATTGATAAATATTTAACAAAGAAAAGTATGTTGCATTGTCAAAAATAAGCGATGTAGGGACGCCAAACCTGGAAATGATATTCTTTTGTAGGAAGCTGATGACTTCCTGGTCGTTCATGTGTTTCAGTGGAGGTGCCTCTGTCTACCATGTGAAATAATTTGCAGCAATCAAAATATAGTGTTATTGCTTCAATGAATGTGGGAAATTCCCCCGATGATATCCAAGACCCACTATTGGAATGGTTCTTCCACTGTAATAGGTTGCAATGGGGCTGCTGACTTTCGGTTTCTATCGGCATACCTCTAACGGACCAAACACTTACGGGCACAGGCATGTGCATCATCGAATAATTTAGGCTAGTAAACTAGCCTACATAACCTTGTGCATTGTGGTGTTACTCGCGAAGTGTCCCCCGGCTGGACCATCATGGAGATCACGTAAAACATTTTTTAAATCTTGTTCTTCCAAGCACCTGAGCAATGTACCATTGTGGTGCTTTCTGTATAGCACCCTATGCACCAACTAGTAAGATAGAGCTTTGATTTGGACTGCCTCTTCTACTGCATAAAAACATGAGAGGACATGGTGCCATGCTCAAGGTACTGGTGCACCTATGCATACCAAGAGTTTCCATGTGAAGTGGGAGAGTCTCACTCGACATTTTACATTTCTATTTATTTCTCCTAGCCTACGAGCTCCTCTTATTCCTCGTGCATGTAACTTCTTCAGTTGTTATTTTTCAAAGACCATGACCCTTGATGGTATGAATTGGTTTTATGTCAATATCATATTCTTGTAACCCAGTCATCTAGTTTTCCCTTTTCTCACCCAGCTGTTGGTGAAAAAGTAATGATATAACTGATGGGTGTGGCACAAAGATAATGCAGTGGTTTTTCAATAGGTAGGGTCTAAAATGCCTCATTGCCTCATACATTGAATAGGATTTTTTTCCATGACGAGATAATTGAATTCCATCCCTTGTAGGCTCGCACTCATTAAGGATCTGGGTCTATCATTGTTCAAATCATCCTTTTGAGTGAGCATCGCAGCGAGTGACATGTCTGAAGCAAAAGTCTACAACAATATATCTTTGTTGAAGTTTGGGTTGTATAGCGTTGGCGCCTTTGTTATTTCTTGCCTTATACAGGAAAACATGTCTTTTTCCCTCCTTCCTCAACTGTATATTGTGTCCTTCTTGATCATCGCGTGTATGGGTTTAACAATATGAGCATAGTCATCGATTAACTTTCTTAGGAAGTTGATATTCTTCAACAATTACTGCATGGATTTCTTGTTCACGAGGTAGGGAATTTACGTGATCGTCCAAAATCTATTTGGATCTACCTTGATCCCACTTTTGGAAATGATGTGTCCAAGTAGGTTACCCTTAGACACTGTGAATATTCTCTTCTTTGGATTCAAGGATATCCCATATTTTCGACATCACTAAAAAAATATTTTGGAGATGGCGCAGGTGGTCAAACCACTGTCTTGAGAAGATTGTTACATCATCTAGGTAGACCACCACACTCTATCCTATAATACCATGGAAGTCAATGTCCATTTTGCATTGAAGCTCTGGTGTTCACTAACCCAAACAAATTTATGTGTAATGTGAGTGTACCCCACTTGGTAAGGAATGTGGTTTTGAGTCTGTCAAGCTATGCTACCAAAACCTAGTTGTATCCTGAAAATTTGTCATGAAAAGAAAAAATCTTTGCTCCAAATATTGTCTGTAGTATATGCTACATGGACTAAATTAGACCTGCATGTTGAATTTCGCAATTTATAGATGATTCGAGTATCCAGGAACTTGGTTAGTTCTTTCTGTATAAGGGGCTCAAGTGATGGATGAACTTTCCTCAGCTTTTGCTGAAAAGGGTTCACTCCTTCCTTGATCGGTTTGATGTGTTGGATTATTCACTTGTCATATGTCTTAATATCATCATATGTCCATGCAAATACATAATGGTACTGTTTAAAAAGGTTGATGAAGGCTTGCCCCTCTTGTGACGTACAACATGTACAGAGATTCACAAACTTTGGATCCTTTTCTGTTCCTAGATTGATTTGCTCGTGCGACAATGTAGAGTTATGGGTATTCACATTCAAAGGCCCCTGAAAATAGTTTTGTAAGTCATACTTCTTTTCCATTGATACCACACCCTTAGGGATGAGGTTTCCTTTGCTTGTGTCAGCTACGTCTTGCAAAGATTGTTCGTGATTGTCCTCGCCTATCGCTGCTTCCTTGAAGACGTCAACATTAGCCATGAAATTCAGTATCTATTGATCATCATAAAACATTCATAGACTAGTAATGTTATCTGAGACAAATGGTTTATATAACATTTGAACAGAAAATCTATCCCTTAATGGTGACATCCTAGGAGTTGCGTTTTCCAAGGCATCTGCAGTTGCATTACGCATTCTTGCTACTGAAATAATTTTAAAATATTGGAATTAAGAGATGAGTCTCCATACCTCTTGTTGATAACTCTTAAGAAGAGGTTACACACAATGTATAGTGTTACGTACCTCATGCACCATGATATTTCAGGGACCTGCAACTTTGAGAACAACAACTTTGAGGTTGATGGCTTTCTGTAAGCCCAAGATGAGTGTTTCATACTTGCGGGTGTTGTTTCTACACTTGAACTCCAAGCGACTAGAGATTAAGGGTTTTCTCTTCAGCAGGTCTATTAAAACGAAAATGGCTCTAGAGCCCTCCGGAATTTTTGATCTATCAAAGTACATAGTCCACACATCATATTTACACGGACTACTCACCGCACTAGTATTGTTGTCATTACTGTTACTATTGTTAAAAACTACTGTAAAAGTTCCATTTTCACTAGTTGGGCATGGAAGGAGACCCAACTATGTGTTTTGTGAGGTTGGGGATGGATCTACAAGATAACACCCCAACTATGTCTCTAGAAAGCAATTACCGAACATAAGTTCTGCGAAAGTCAATAGTTCATTTTCTCCATTTAGGGGAGTCACATTATGCTTCATGTATCTCTCTGAAAATACCTATATGTGGTTTTTTTTCCCTTATACCAAAGCCATAAGTGTGACCAGTTAGTAAAAAAGCATCCTTGCAGCTTGCTTGACCAATCTCTACTTAGAAACACCCCATATTCTTCAAGGATGTCCACAACCATTATATTGATGCATTGATGAACTCGTTCATCAGACGATAACTGAATGATCACATCCCTCAGTTCACTAATTATTGGCACACAAGTTTTGTCTAATTGGATGATCTGTAAACTTGTTTTACTCCATTGGGCATTGGTCCTCTTAGAGATGGAGAGTGGCATCACATTGACCGATGCACCAGAATAAACCAAGCAATTGTGAACATTGAAGGCTAAGATTTCAAATGCTAACAAGAATGGTGGGCAGAGTGGAGTTTACTCCTCCATGCAGAGTGTGTTGAGCACATATGCAAGAGTCTCAAGAGACTTACTTGATCCCTTGTTGGAAGAGGTAGCATCATCTGTAGAGCATTTCCTGATTGCTCGTAGAAGAGCGTCCCACTAACTTGTGATTTTTGTAAGCTCATATAGTGATATGTTTTCACAAGTCTTCTTTATGTCTTCTACAATGTTATAATCTAAAGTGGGGAGACTCACCAATCTGTCCGGTGGTGGAGCTGATTTCATGGTTTCTGATGGGATGGTTTTGTGTGTGCTGCTCATGGAAACACCTTTCAATAAAGTTGTCTTCCCTTAATTTCTCTGAGTTGTATTCGTTGAGATGACCGGTAGACCTACTATGTTTCAGATATCTAGTCTTATTTTATCCCTTAGTATCTCAAACATAGTGGGGACCCCTTGAATTCTCATGTCATATTGATTGTTTTGCTTCAGTGCTAAACTATCAGTCGTAGGTTGCTTCTTGGTGGTGTTCTTTTGGGATGTGCGAGTACACTGATACATGTTTACTACATGCACAATTCTTGGAGCTTCATTGGGTGTAGAAATTTCTTCTTCTTCATTATCAAGATTAGTCTGCTCATTAACCGTGAGGTTTTTGGACAACTGCATAGCCATGCTGCTCATTCCACAGTTCCATTCTAGGCATGTTATTTCCATATTATGTTCATGGTGAAACACTCAGTATGAATCTATCGCGGGTTGGTCAAGGTTCAGAACCAAGATGGAGCTCTGCGTAGATTTGGTGGGCTGGTTGTTGTTGTTGCTTGAAGCTACATTCTTATTTTGCAGGTACCAGGATGGCGTGCTCCTCAGATTTGTCTCACTCATCCATTGTTTAAGTTCAGCTACGTCGGTGGTCAGGGACTTAACGAGATGACTAAGGCCCTCAATGTCACTTGCTTATTTTTCATTAGCCTTACTGACAAAGGTCTGAGACCTCTTGCCCATGTCTTTGGATTCCTTAGTAGATTCATCCTCTTTAATGACTCCAATAGTGCACAGGTATTTCTCTATGGCAATAGCCTCTTCACAATTTTTTGTCAATGTCAGTTTTGTAGCCCGCTTGACGAACTGCACAATGTTGGTCAACAAGGTAGAAGTGTATTAGTCAATGGTGATGGATTCATGAGGTTTAGTTTCAGCCGATTAATTTTTCAAGATGTAGTTAAACCTCAGATTGAAATATTTAACTTTTTCCTTTTGCTCCATTGTGGGACTATCCAAGTCCTTCAGCAACATGGCAAGGGTCTTGTCTTCAACAAATTTCTCAAGGAAGATCCTACTGAGCACCCCAAAATTCTACATAGAGTTTGGAGGAAGGTTGTGATACCACACAAGTTCTCTACCATCTAAGGTACATGGAAACGATCTACAAGAAACATCATCATAACATACCTATAGTGTCCGTAGGTGTAGGTGGAAAGTGTCTAAGTGATATTATGCCTTCACTCTCTTGTCAGGTTCGTATTTCATTAAGAGTTTCTTCGCATGTCTCAGCATGTTGTGTAGGACTGACTAGAAAGTTCCAATGGGCCCAAAGTCATCCATTCCAAAAAAACTCATCCATGTCGTACTCTTCTTCATCCTCCTCCTCTTCTAAATCTAATGATTCTTCTTCTGAATCTGTTGGTTCTTCTTCTTCCCCTCTACCTCCTCCACTAGAAATTGAGCTCAAGAGTAAGAGGTTGTCTTCTTCTTCATTTCAAAAGAGTCGGGCTTCCTCTTCTTTCTCCATAATTTCTAACATATCCTCAAGAGTGGCGACGATTGCTTCTACGATGGATGAAACTACTACTCCCGTGGGGGTAGTATTTTTCCTCTTTTGATAATATGGAAGAGGATACACTCCCAGAATTAGTCCAATAGCTCTTGCAAATTGACGAGTGATGGGACAGACAACTCAGATTTGATGATATGGGATTTTTCATTCGGGTCTGGGAGGTGAGAAATTACCAACTTCAAAATTGTTTGTAGGGGAGAGGGAGTGAATGTTACCTCCTTGACCAAATAATGGGTGAGTGGGGTTGGTGGGAGAGTCAACCATAAACTACTCACGACCCTCCTTCTAGCACCAGAAATTTCTATGGTTCGGGATCTGCCAACATTTACGGGATATTCTAGGTATGAAGTCCCAATTATATGTCATGTCATTTCATGTAGGAGTCCCACCCCGTATGATGGCCTAGTTTCCATTTACTTAGAGATTTTCCTTAGCTCTTGTTTTTGAGAAAATGAGAGTGTTACACTGGTATCTTCAAAAAATGAGGTGATTATTTCTGGTGAGTGCGTAACGTAACTGTGTCTAGCTTTTCTTACTATAGAAGGGAGAGAGTAAATCCAACCTCTAAGTGAGAGATAGTAGTACGACCTACGAAGAGACACACGTAAAGTAGAAAGGGTATGTCCAACATCCAATGGAATAGTCCACAGCGGATGTGGAAGTCGTTAAAAGTGAAGTACAAGGGAAGGCACATCCACCATCAAGCAGAGTCATCCTCAATAGATGTGATGGTCGTTATAACCAGTAAAGTAGGAAGGTTTCTCTAGTATCTTGCGGAGTAGTCCACAAGGATGCGAAAACAGTGATAACCAATACACCACATTCCCAACAAGGTAAGTACTAAAACAATAAAAGTAGTTCAACTATCGTAGTACATGTGAAACAAACATGAATTACAAAGTCTGAAAGAATAGTGTCACAAACATCTACAAAACATGCATGAAAACATGTTGGCCTTAACACGCTTCTATATTAAGAAAAAGTTCCAAGACACCTATATACATCATACATCTCTAGCCCCAGTACTGGGACATTGGAGCCACTCCTTGCTCCTCAAAGAACTATCTAAAAACTATCAAGGCTTTGTGGGAGGAGCTAAGGTGAAAATTCCTTGCTCATACAATGGGAGGGGTATATATAACCAAGGGTGATGCTTGACCCTTGTGACTCTTGGACTACCCTCATGACCATTCAACTTCCTATGACTTTTCAACTGACATGACTCTTCATATTCATGTGTGTCCATTGGACTTTCACTTTACATTACATTCAATTTACAATAGATATGGCCCACAATAGTGATGTGGCCTTTCACAATTCATGTCACAACTTGACATGACATTGCTAACATGGATTGTCTTGCTATGGTGGCAATGTCAAGTTGTTGTTGCTGCTGAGTGATAGATGTGTTCTTGGATGTGCTTCCTCTTCTCCTTCACATGGCATCATGTTGAGGGTTCTACAATGATATTTGGCCTTGAAAGATGGTTGTGTGCATGTGTTCCCTTCACTTGTTCTTAATGATATTCTTTTGTCCATCCAGCTGCAAATGAGTCTTCTACCATTTTTGCTCCTTCTTCATCTCCTTCATCATATCGCCATGATCTATTAATGTACTTGTTACTGCAATTCACTCATGATAGGACGACATCAAATTCAAAACCTCCCAGTCTAAGATGATGGATTGTTATCCATGGATCGGGCCTAAGAAAGATGATAGGTTAGGAAGAGAGCCCAGTAACTGCACATTGCTTAGTTCCAAGTGACAGTGAGGGAGACTAGTCACTGAGACTACACAGTGCACAATTGAGGATTGGCAGAGGAACTCCGAGGCATAGTCTTCATTGTCAGGAAAAACTACATAGAGGCCACTAGGAGGCATAATTGTGTATTTGAGATCATCAGTAGCAGTGGTAAGGTGAGACCCTGAGAGGCACCTCTGCACAAATTTTTAAGGGAAGGTAGGATTGGGCAACAAAGGGACCATAGAGGATAGCTCTACGCAGTTTCTAGGATTAGTGAGTTCCGGTTGAGAGAGGAAACATGGGGACACCTATGCATAGTTGTTATCAACGAGCTCAGAAAAAAATAGAAAAGATAGATCAACGACTTAAAAATCAGCCTCTTTGAGGGGGCTACCTCCTTTACATTACACAAATGAACAATTCTTGGATGATACAAATAAAAATACCTCCTTTCTATATATAGGATTCTAAGGGGTCATAATATAATCAGAGCCAACATAATAATAATGTAATGGCACAACAATAACAATATTGGGCTACTGTGGGGCACAATAGTAACAATATGGGGACTACATGGGCACAAAAATATAATAAGGGGGTTACATTAGTAACAATAAGGGGTTACACTAGTAGTATAGGGACCTAACATGCCCCTCTCCTTCAAAAAGTGTTTTCCTCAATGCTTGAGTAGTTCTGGATGCTTCTATATAAGATTCTCTTCCTCCCATGTGGAATCTTCAGCAGGTAAGTTCTTCCACTTGATGAGATACTCTGAAATTGATCGATTTTGTAATTGTCGTTTTCTTGTTTCTGTGACTACTTCGGGTTGTAATATGATTTTTCTTCTTCAAGTTCCGGCAATATTATTTGAAATGGGATCTTTAGCAACTTTTGAATGAGTTCCCACACTTCTTTATCATTGTTCCATTCATCCTTTGCTTCATTTATCCAATCTAGTTCGATAATAGAAATGGCACAAAAAAATGCTTCCACATCCTCATACTTTCTTGAGAGTGGATTTGCAACAATATTTTTCTCCCCTTTTTTGTACTAGATGATTTCAAAGTCAAAACCCGACATCTTTGTGACCTATTTTTTTTGTTCTGATTATAATCTTTGTTCTAAAATGTATTTAAGACTATCATGATCCTTTTTTACCTTTAAGTGTCTTCCCATTAGGTAAGGTTTGATGTTTGGAGGAGCACTTCCTGGAATCAAATGAATAGCATAATCATGATCATGAATAGGTGGGAGACCTTTGGGAGTCTCAAATACCTTGGAATGATTGTCCAAGACATTTAGGAGATCTGGACAAATAGATGATTTCGAGATGGGAACCTCCAAGGAACATAATTGTGGAATTATACCTCGTTCTTCTCTCTTTTGAAGCTTTGTCATTCCGTTAGAGCTGGTTACCTTTCCCGGTTTCCGTGCGATACCCCTTAATTAAACTTGCTTTCCTTCTAAAAAATAATTCATGAAAATTTATTGGAAATTAAAAGCTATTGTACCCAAGGATTGTATCCATTGGACTCCTAGTACAACATCTGCACCACCCATTGGAATGGAAAGCATTGGGATATTCAATACATATTCTCCCATGGATAGCTTGATATTATGGCATTTTCCAAAGCAATTTATGATTCCTCCACTTTGAAATCGTCACTTGACACTCTAGTGTTGGATATAGGAAGCAATTCAATTCCTTGGCTATCTTACAATGAATAAAATTATGGGTACTACCCGAATCAATCAACACTATTAACTTTTCCTTCTTGATATTTCCTTATATATTTATAGTTTGAGGAGTGGTAATTCCGGCCATTTCATTACGAGATATGGTCAGATTCATGTCTTCTTTTTTTGGGGTTGGTTCCTGGTGAGTATCCTTTTCTTTTGACATTTCTTGATCCTTTTCTTACTGATATTTCACTACTTGAACCTTATTTTTCTTGATACGCCCTTCTATCTTGAGAGTTTGAGGAGTGGTAATTCTTGCCAATGCAGTAGAAGATATGGTCGGATTCATTTCTTCTTTCTCTAGGGTTGGTTTTTGGTGTAGATCCTCTTATTTTTACATTTCTTGATCCTTTTCTTCCTCCTCTTCACAATCTATGTAAAATAATTTCTTCTCAGCACACTTATGACCTTTAATGTATTTTCTATCACAATTGTAACAAAGCCATTTTTCCTTTTTTTCTTCCAATTGTTGTGGTGTTAACATTGTAGTTTGTGGAAAGCTAGGAGAAATAACACTTCCATATTTATAGTTGTGAGTGGTAGACTTCCTTTTTTCCATAATTTTTCTTTCCACTTTTCTTGCCAACCTGTATGCCTTCTCCAATGAATCAGGTTCCCAAAGGTGAAGCTCATGTTGGATGTTATCTTTTAAAGTCCCTATGGAGACATCAATCCTCTACTTCTCTAGAAAATAATTTACCCTTATATTCAATTTTTGGAATTCCTCAATTTTCTCTACCATTTAACCCTTTTGTTTGATATTTATCAATTGACTAAAGAATGTGTTTCTCTTTGTCCCCTCATAACGTGCTATCATTTCCTCCTTGAAAATTAAGTAGGTGACAAGTGCTTTACGAGAACAAAGCTCTCTATACCATACAAACCGATTTGGTTCTAAATATAAAGATGAAATATATGTAACTTTTGTAATAGTTTCACATCATGTAGATCAAAATATTTCTCCATCTGTAGTATCCAATTTACCAGATCCTTGCCATCAAACTTCCTCATATTGATTTTTCTTGATTTTAGGAGGTAAATCTTGAAATGACTGTAATTCTATAATTTTGGATCCCCCATTTCTGAAATCACATCTTGTGGTAGCTCTCTGAGTCCTCTTTCTAATTCCACCATTCTGATTGAAATTGAATTCTCCAAGAAAGAGTTATGCCCATTGTTCCAAGATGACCAGATTATATACTTTTTCCGTAGAGCAAATGTCTATGAAGTTCCACTTGTCATTGTCTAGATATTCGTACCTAAACCTAATATATAGAGAACTACAGGTCATCCTCTTTCTATAACTTCTTACGCAATTTCAATCTGATACTTAGAGAGAAAGTTATGACAAGTTTCCCAAGGCCACATGTTTGGGATGTAATTCGAGATCCTTCACAAACCCTAAATTCCTTGGACCCTATCTATGAAAATATAGTGAGACAAGATCTGAATTCATAACCAAGCTTGAAAAAGATTTTGTTTCAAATGGGTTTTAATTTCAGAGTTTGAAACTTCGTAGATAAAACGTTATAGCGAACATTCCACGATGACATGTTTGAGATGGAATTATGGAGCTTGCAAAAACCCTAAATTACTCAGATCGTATCTCCAAAAATATAGCAAGACAAGATCTAAAATTCCGACTCGAGATTTAGATCGATTTCGGCTCAAACGGGTTTCTTGTTTAGCTTCTGAGACTTCATAGAGAAAACGATATAGGAAAAATTCCACGATGACCCGTTTGGAGCAGCGAAACACTAGAATCCAAAGTTCTGATACTAATTGTTATGAACAAGCTCAAAAAAAGATAGAAAAGATAGATCAACAACTTAAAAATCTGCCTCTTCGAGGGGGCTACCTCCTTTACATTACACAAATGAACAATTATTGGATGATACAAATGACAATACCTCCTTTCTACATATAGGAGTCTAAGGGGCCATAATACAATCAGAGTTGACATAACAATAATAATGTAAGGGAACAACAATAACAATAGTGGGCTTCTATGGGGCATAATAGTAACAATGTGGGGACTAAATGGGCACAACAATATAATAAGGGGGTTGCAATAATAACAATAAGGGGTTACACTAGTAGTATAGGGACCTAAAAGTAGTTCTGGGAGGTACAACAAGCTTCAGTTTCCCTGCATTACAAGGTTCTAGTAGGTAAAGGAGGAGGCTTGATGATTGATCTCGGGAAATGAGAATTTCAGGTCAGGCTTGAGGAAACTTCTGCGCAATTTTGGTAAGGAAGGAAGGTTGATCAACTATGGAATTGTGTAGTCAAATTGTTATGGGGAATAGTCTTTATGTATTTCACAGTTCCAGGTAGCAGTTCAAAAACATTGAGGGCTGACACTGCACACTGCATCTCAATCGGGGTTTGGTAAAAGAGGGTTTTCCAGTCGGAACAATTTTCATGGAAATGGCTAAGTGTGGGAGAAAAGTGAAGTTGTGAGTACTTGACATTGTGATCACACACTTAGCATACTTTGACGACATGGAAACATAGACAACTGGGACAATAAGACAAAGCATTACCCTCTGTGATACTGTCTAGAACTAAAAGCGACAAGTGCGACACTTGAGATAGACCATAGGATGATTGTGACGAATGTTGCATGACAGTGCTTAAAACTTTGTGTATGAGTGTGACCAATGTTTGAATAGTTAGGAAAAATCAAACACACAAATACAAGCCATCGAAATCATTATAAAAGGACCACAAGCATGATAAAGCAATCAATGTGCCAAAAGATGGAAGTTGGTCAAACATGAAAAAGGGGTGAAAAGACTCTGAAGGATCTCATGGAATGAGCTCAAGCGTTTGTAACCATAAAGGAAAAACCAAGGAAGGCTCTGAAATTATAGTGCGCGACAAAATTTTGGAGGGTGTTACAGCTGCTACAACAAAATCGTAGCATACATATGAGTTTTTCTAATCCTCCTTCTAGTTAATCTTCTAGTCACTGTGGAGCATGCTTGAATGCCTCTTATATTGTTGCAAAATATAACATGTTTCTCATTAGTCTTGTTACCAAGTCATTTTTGTTCCATGTCCTTATGTGTTCAAGGGAAGTCTCAATCTATGTCAGCCATCTATAGTCCTCATTGACCTTTTTGTGTCGGTCATCCCTCTATCTGTTGTACTTCATTAGATCATGAATTCATCTATTCACATCATCTCTTGGTTTGTTCCATGTCAATTTATGGGGGATACATCAAGGCCCTCCTTAGATATATCTCGACTTCATCTCATTATTGAGGAGCTTAATCTAGTAACTAGTAGTACCTTGGAGCTTGCATACCTTAATGGTAGGCTTCCTCATGATCAACAGTGGGTTGATCGGTTGAGTCCATTAGGGGAATTTTCAAGTATAAAATGGGGATCCTAAGGAAATTATAAAATAATAGTGGAAATAATAAAATAAGATTACATTACATAATCAAATGGGAGAAAAAGAAAAAAACTATTTTTTCAACTTGTATTTTCAATTTATCTCCCTATGGGTTTACTCAAATTTCGAGCGAAACACTTGTTGGATGCAGAATTTGATTGCTCATCCAAGGAGTACTCATGCTTCATACATTCAATGGACTCTGCTACACAAAAAAAAGAAATACATGAAAAGTGTTATTGAAATCACGTTTTCTCATTCATTTCTCATTTTTCTTGTAGTAGGGTCCATCAAAAGTATGTAATATTGGTACTCCACGAGGAACTAAATTTTTCATCCAATGAGTACTCACACTCAAAATTTCAGTAAAATCTTATGGTGATAAGTTGAAAATACGAGTTGAAAAAGTAGTTTTATTATTTTATTATTTTTTAATCTTTTTACTTTTTACTCCAAAAATGGTGAATCATCCCCCATGGTCGACATCATCATATTGAATCCTATTGGTTCTTAAAAAATTTATTTTGGTTTTACATTTTTCTTACAAGGACCATTTTAGACCTCAAAATTTCCCTAATGCACCATTGTTCGGTAGCAACTCATATATTCACACTTCGAGGATTGTACTAGATACCATAGGGTCTATTTTTGTCATTGTTGGGTCCCCTTACCTCTCTTAATAGTACACATCATTGACTCATAAGAATATGGTTTATACCATGTTCGACATTAGCACATCTATTTGCATGTTGTAGATTCTTACCATTGGGATTGTGTTGAAGACAACAGGCTAGGGACATCTCACTCTTATATGACACCCTTCTGAGGTTGCGTTGGGTCATTTATGTACTTTGAATATTACTCTAGGGTACTTCTTGTTAAATGCGTCCATAGTCCTACTGATATATATTGTGACATAGATTCACACAGTATTTGTTGGTGGCTATGATCTTTATGATGTGTCACATGGATCCACTATGTATTATACATGGCCATGCCTTAGAATTTCATGTCATCAATCCCCAATGTACTTTTGGTGACCATGTTCAATTTATCTTTATGACTGAGCATGGGAATGCCTACTTCCGGGATTTTATCAGCAGAGTTGAGACTCTAACATTTGAGTTCCTCCAATGTATCTTTGTAGTCATGGCTCCTTCCTCTGATTTTTACCTCTCAGACTTGTTGTGATGCATTTCAGCCATCAATCACTCTTCTACCTCATGAATTGGGTAGCATATGTTATTAGCCTAATTTCCTCCTATGATTCAATATACATAATCACTTATGATGTTTCTCTTTTTACTAATGTTTTTCCTTTAACTTTATGCATATTTATACATCTTTTCTAGGACCTATTGTTGAATAAAGCAAAAATACCCTATCTTCGCTGGGAAACTTAGTTATCCTAGAAAATATTTTACATATTTGACTATTATATCCTAGTGAATATGGTTGAGCTTCTAGAGATTTATTTTACCAATGAGATTAAATAAGAGGATCATGTCTTCGAATTGTCTTACGTGCATTATTGGATAATCTTATGAACTTCTCTTCATCCTAAGTGTCTAGATTCATCCTCTAATAGAGGTTTCTAAGTCTATTTATTATGTTGATTCCAAAGGGTTAGGATAATAGTGATTATGGACACTTGGAGTGAAGGGGAAAATTATACTCCCTTGCATATGAGATCTTGTACCGAGGAGATCAAAGATATTTTGTTACAGTTATAGGAGCAGGCTATGTTGCAAGTGTGAGTAGAGTCCTCCCTTTATTAGAGGAATATTTTTTTTATTTCCATTTATAATTAGTAGATCATTTTTATTTTCCTATATTTATATCTCATCATTTTTTTTCTTGTGCATGTTGTTTTTAGACCTATGAACCCTCTACACAAGGTTATTATGGGTTTGATTGGTGGTGTATGTGTGCAGGGTCTTGTCTTAATGTAGGTGTAAGTGAGATCTTCAAGTAGAAGTGACTTTTTCTTTGCATCATACCTAAGAGACATCACCGAACTATTAGGGTGCCTGGTACCATCCCTCAAAACTTTCTCTTATAGCATCATGTATGAATATAGAATATGCTAGCTTATGTAGAAATGAATTAGGTTTATATCTGTTGATGTCTTTTCATGATCACACACACAAATATGGGTAGGTTTTCAACTACAAGATTAGACCTAATATAATTATCAGCTGCTAATGACTGTAGTACACAATGTAGAAAGCTCAAAACATATACAAGAAATTAGAGTTTAAATTCAAGCAATATATGCTTAACTAGGAACCCTAAGACTAAAAAAAAAATTCAAGACAAGAAATTAGATATGAAACTGACCAATAGTAGATTTGCACTCAGAAAGATAGTGAACAATTAATTTTGGTAGAATTTTTCTACCAAAATCCACCAACCCTCAAACCTTTCTCTTATAACATCATGTCTGTATAGAAGATGGTTTCTTTTGTACGAAAGAATTAGGGCTAGATCCTTCGATCTCTTTTCATGATCACACACACAAATCTAGGTAGGTTGTCGGGTACAATGCTAGATCAAATATGATCATCAATTGCTAATGAAAAATATGGAAATCCAAATTCACACACAAATTTTGGTACATGAAATTATGACTCAAGGAAAATTCAAGAAAAGAAATAAAATTTGAAGTAGACAAAAAGTAGATTTGCACTCAGAAATATAGTGAAAAATCGATTTTAGTATATTTTTTTCTACCAACATCTACTATCTCTCAAACATTTATCTTATAGCATCATATATGAGTATAGAATATGCTTTCTTGTGTATGAATTAATTAGGGCTAGACCATTCAATATATTTTCATGATCACACACAAAATTTAGGTAGATTTTCAGCTATAAGGTTACATATGATATGATTATCAACTACTAATGACTATAGTACATGAATTCAGAAAGATCGAAACAAATCCAAGTAATTGGAGTTTGAATTCAAGCAAGATAGGCTTAACTAGGAACCCTAAGTCAAATTTAGACAAAATCAAGACAAGAAATAAGATCTAAAGTAGATGAAAAGTAGATATACACTAAGAAAGGAAGTAAAAAATCAATTTTGGTACATGTCTTATACCAAAATCTACCAAACCTTAAACCTTTCTCTTATAGAATCATGTATGTGTATAGAATATTCTTACTTATGTAAGAATGAATTAGGGCTAGACATTTTGATCTATTTTCACGATAACACACACTAATCTGGGTAAATTTTTAACTACAAGTTTAGATCTAATACGATTATTAATTGGTAATGGCAGTAGTACATAGATACATAAAGTTTGAAACAAATCCAAGCAATTCGAGTTTGAATTCACGAAAGATGGGATTAACTAGGAACCCTAAGATTCAGATGAAGACATATTCAAGATAAGAAATTAGATCTAAATTAGACCAGTAGTAGATCTAAATTTAGAAAGATAGTGAAAGAACATATATGAAATATAAAATCAATTTTTGAAAAAGAAACACTCAAAAGCTCAATTTTAAGGTATCTTCGCTTGGATAGGGTTAGTAACCCAACGCTCGTATTTTCCCTAAGGATAACTAAAAGCCAATAAATATAGGAATCTTCAGTCTATTATCTATTTGAAGCTTGCAAATATAGTGAAAATGAACATTAGAGAGACCTAAGCAATATCAAGACAAAATTTGGGTTAACTAGAGAAATAAAAACTCAAAAAAGTTGCAATAACTCAGAGGAGGAAATCAAGGTACTAGTAAAACAAAAGTGTCACAAACAAAATAGATCTAATAGATATAGGATTGGTTTTCTAGTGGATTCACCAGTTCTATCATGGGAAAATTTCACTTAAGCCCGCAGGTTACTTTTAACCCAATAGATTAGATAATGATCTAACTAGATTTGTTTGTGTGATCATGAAAATAGATCAAAGTATCTAGTCCTAATCTTTTCCTACACAAGAAAGCATATTTTATACTCATGCATGATGTTTTAAGGGAAAGGATTGAGGGATGGCATCAATGATGTCTCCATGGTTTGATGTAGAGAAAAACTCAATCCTGCTTGAGGATCTCATTTCCACCTACAATAATATAAGACCTTGGACACATACACCACCAACCAAACCCACAATATCCTTCCACATAGGGATTATCAGTCTAAAAATAACATGAAAACATGACTAGATCATAAATATTGGAAAGGAAAAATGATATATTAACCATAAATGGCAATATAAAAGATATACCTCTAATCAAGAGAACCCTCTATTCAATCTTGAAATATAACCTTGTCCACCAAGTGAAAAAAACGATATCTAATATCCTAGGCATAAGATCTTTTATCTAAGATAGCATAATTCTCTCGACCTCTCCAAGATTCAAAACTCACTATTATCCTAGCCTTGTGAAATGACTAGAATAGATAGGTTTAGAGGCCTACAGAGGATGAATTAGGGCATGTGGTATGAAGAGAAGTTAGGAATGTTTTCTAATAATGCACCCAAGCCAATTTGAAGACATGGTCCTCTTATTCAATCCCACAGGGAAAATACAACTTTAAAATCTCAATCATCTTTGCTAGGATAGAATAATCAAGTGTGGAAGATCTTCGCTAGGATACTCAAGGTTCCCAATGAACATCATCTTCGCTATATTTAGCACTAGCTCCCAGCGAAGGTGCATAAACATGGCTAAAAGCAAGGGCCATCGATTAGAAGAAAGGATTATAGTATAATTTCTTATGTGTATTGATTGATAGGAGGAAATTAGGTTGATAACACTATATTCCCCCATACCCCATAAACAACCCAATGTAGTCCACCCTCTTTTCTACCTCCATGGCCCTCAGGCTATGTGAATACCCTTTCAAGTATATAACAGAGGCTAGCCAAGGAGTCTTATATCCCCATATCTACATCAGTTCCAGTTGTCCACAAGGGTATCTAAGTAACATATAGGCCCCACACAAGGAATCTTATCCCTACACCCATCCGTCAAAGGATCCATCCTTTCCAAAGGTAACCATGCACTCATACCCTATAATAGTAGTAGAGTCACTCTTTCCTTAGAGTAAGTATTGCACTTAGAGTGGTGAGAATTATATGGTAGAATGGAGAATTACTCTAAATCCCCACCTTTTTATATGCATGTGCCTAACGTAATAAGTGACAGTTTAAGAAACATCCTCAAGAACTTACAGCAAAAACATGTGACTTTTTAATATTATAATTTTATTTGTTATTTGACTTAAGTCCCCCATCACTTATCACTTAGCCCCCTTTCCCACTCATGGAGTCCTACCCACCCACCTCTGTTGTCAAACTTGGTTTGCAAAATTGGTGTGTTTTATTAATATGAGCGTGATTACATATTACATAGCTTAATTTAGTAGCCTTTAGCACATAGACTCACCAATATAAAATCACAAAGGCACTTTGGCCTCAAAAGTCATATATATAGGTACATTGGTTTAATTTACACATAAACATGGGAAAATTGGACTAGCACATCCTAGCTCACTATCCTAATAAAAATATGTATAATACATACTACGGTAAATCTAGGGTGTTACATAGGGAAATATTTTTTTTAAATAGTTGAAAAGGATGCATTTAAGTCAGAACTTAATAATCTTGGCTTCAAAATATATCATACATCCTTTTGGTGTAAATGGTTGATTTTTCAAAAGTTAGAATGAAATATTTGAGCATGCCATAATATCTAAGCTTGACCAATCATCCCAAATAATGTGGTTTTCTTAATGTGTTCATAGACATCTAAGACAAATATGTCCAAGAAATATAATTTCTGTGGGATTTCATGCCATTGTCACCATTACCCAAATTTGATATCCAAATATATTGCATCCACATGAAATTCCATCATCATTTTTTATTATATGTGGGGATAAGTAACATTCTATTTGATTGACCCATAATTCAAAATTCTACCCATCATTTTTTTTAAATCAACTTTAGGAAGTATATTCCAAATGTTAATCATTTGATCAAAATAGTGCGGTAGAATGATGCCCATTGGGATTTACTGATTCAACCCAATCCTTTTTGGGAGGATACTTTAATTGCTAAAAATCCAAGGATTGTGAAATGATGATTTGATTCTACATTGCGAGGAGTTTGGTCATCTAGTTGGGTGTTGAATCTTGTATCACTAGCTTATCATAGTTATCGTTAAGACTTTGTTGAAAATAGGTGCTTGTGGTCTATCTTGTGGTACAACTCATTAAATATACTTTCCAAAGTGGATAATTTTTGGAGATATCTACTTCTGAAGTGATAGCCATAGAGATGGAGCTACAGAAAAAAGGGTTCTTAAAGAGTGCTACCAATGTGATTGGCACTATGTCTAAGGTTTTTAGAGATATAATCCTATTAGTGATGTGGGTTTGTCTACCAAAAAGAGTTACTAGAGTGTACTACTACTCAACATAAGGTTTTTATTAAGACAAGTCTCAAATAAGGATGTGGCAAGGACTAGTATTATTTTCATCTAGTCCTAGAAAATTTATATTTTTGCCTAGTTATTATTGCACTAATAGAAATCCCCAAATTCTATGTACCACAATTTACATAATAATTTTCCAAACTATCAATAGAAAACAAAGCTCCTAGTGTCTTTAGGGAAATTTAGTGCTAAGTGTTATAGCTATTTGATATACATGAAAGGTCCAAAAATGATACTCAACCTAATTTCTTATGGAACTAAATAAGGAGGTTGACCATATTTTTAGTTGTACTACCTAAGTACTTAGGTACTAGAGAGTAATCTTCTCAGGTATTTGTTTTGGTGCACTGTAGTATTAAGATGATCAATCAACTTATCTAAATAGGGTTTTTAGTAACCTAGGGGACTTTTTATATTCCCAAGTGTACATGGAAGTGAAATTCCATATACAAGTGATGTTTGATGTAGTATTGTTCAAAGAGGTACTAAAAAAATTACATGGATGTCTAACAGAATGAAACAACTTGTATTCCTTGCATGTAGTCTTCCCTGTCATAGCATCTCCCACTAAATTACATATAGTCTTTTTATTTTTAGATGTGGTGATATGTTTCTAACCTAAATATATCCTGTAAAAATATTGACTTATTAATATTATTTGATACTACTTTTGATGTCATTAAATAGAAAAGTATAAGATCTAGAGAATAAATAACATACTATAGCAATGTTTAGAGAGAATATGACAAAGTATAATAATTATAGGAAATTTTGGGACGACTAAAATGCCATAATTAAAAATATATTTATTTATGAAAGTAAGGTTCACTTACCTATTCAAAGGGAACCTCTAGATGAACATAAATCAATCCAAAATATTGTTATAGACATTTTTGTGCCCTACAACTCCAAGCATGAAATGTCCATAAACCAAGGGCTCCTAAGTCCCTAAAAGTGTTTTTCTAACCCCTAAAGGAACACGGTCAACAGATTACAACTTCTCCCAGAAGTTCTCCACCAGAAACTGCTCAGAATTGGTCAAAACAGGATCATTGCAGCTGCTCCACTGGCTAGGTGCATTGCATCTCACCCAAATGCACTGTGAGGGTGCGTTGCATTTCAAAACTTCCTTCTGTAGGGTGCGATGGGCGAGAAATGAAAAATGGCAGTGTCATTCCGCGAGGTGGAGAGGCAATGGAAGCTTCCAGAATCTTCTCCTGTGACACTTGCCTCACTGAAGGATGAGTAAGAGGCCCTCAGTCTCCAAGTGGAAGCAAGAACTGACAGAGAGAAGACACTAATCAAATCACAAGCTGACTCATCCTCCTTATAGATATCTATATATGGATCCCTCATCCCAGAGATCCAGAGGCTGGAATTTTGCATATTGAAAGGAATTGCTATTGATTTCTAGAGACAAACATCAGATTGTTGGGTGATTATGCTTTGTTTGAGGTGAAGAGGGGCTTCTTTGTTGGGAGGTTGATGCTGGGTCGGAACCACTGGTTGTAACTCCTCCTGGACCTTTTCTTGTTTATCAATAAAAACTATTTGAGTTCTCCTCCATGCTTTTGTACCATTGATGCTTGTTACATTTGTATGGTTAACTTAAATCTGATCCTAAGTTGTTTATGAATATAGATCCATGTCTTTGTATAGTGCTCCTCTTCTATGATATTACAGGTACTTTGTGAAGCTGGGCATGCAAGGGAGCAGGTAGCTGGATACTATCAAAGAAGAGAGGGATTGGATCAAAGGATTACCGCAAGACACAGGTTGGTTCTTTCTATTCCTCTCTATCTATAATTCATAAAGGAAATACAAAAGTAGTTTTTCTCTGTTTGTTTCTAAGGAAGCTGTCACACCTTAGTGGGATAGAGCAGTTCTAAATAGACACTTTTCCCTGTAACAAAATGGCGACTCCACTGGGGAAAAATTGGGAAGAAAACTCAAAGAAACTTTGTTGGTAGCAAGTCGCTCTTGAACATGACACTTCCACTCCGTGTCCGAGTCGGGTTGGGTTGTTTCATTCACCAGTCACATCACCATGGTCACGCCATACAATCCACATTTGGGGTTAATGCTACCAATCCATCACATTAGTGTCACCGATATGTTCAAGAGAAGTCATCCAGAGAAGCCACCTGTGTCTCCACTGGGGAGCAGTCTAATTAGTTTGTTTGTGTATCATTATTTTTTGTTTGTTTCATAAACTTATAAGTAGCTTTCGAACTGCATTTGCCATAACAAATGCAAAGTAGATAACTGTTGCTTCAATCCATTCAATGGATCTGTTTATGATTTAAACACCTGATTCAAAAACTATCTGATTGCCCTTGTGATAGCTCTTAGATCCTCCTTAGATCTACCCCTGATTGTTGCATTACTGATTGCTTTTTACTCAGCCAAAAACCGAGGACTGAACTGCAAACTGTGACCCGGAACCCGGACAAAGTCTCATTTTTGGCCCAGCGCAGGTACTTTTCAGAGATCCTGAATTTCAGCGCACTTCCCGAAGGGGCAACCTACGCTGCATTTTAGATTCTCTATGCTACAGGTGCGCTGATCAGACTAGCTCTGTGCAGCTGTGATTCTTGTGCTTCATTCTTTCCAGTTCTATCCCTGAATTTTGCTACCTGTGATCAGTATATGTCTATTTGAAACCTCTTTTCCTTGCTGTTATTCTGCCTCCTTTGTATAAAAGAACTGTAGATGTTTTTGTGTGTTTGTTGAGTCATTTACAGTTTTCCTTTGCAAAAGTAGCATAGTCGTACTGTCGTCCTTTGATTTGAATCTGTCGCAAGTGTCGATTTCGATCATAGGAGAAAGTTTGATTGCTGTTGATGGTCGATTATCCTGTTACTATTGCCTTTGGTCTGAATTTGTAATTTTCTAGTGTCAAGAACGAGTGTTCATTTCAAAATCGTAAGGTGTCGCAATCATCTCTGTTTTTGATTTTGAAAAAGAGCTTGTTTATATTTGTCGCTTGGAAAGAAATTCAGATTTGTACATCAACTTTCTTTTTAGCATCAATACTAAGAAAGTCGAAAACAAATACATGCATGTGCATTTGCATATAGACAGTCTGTTTGGCTTGATTCAGGAAAGTGAATTTACAGTGTGCTCTTTGCTCTTTGTGAAAAGATTCTGTCTTTCTTTTCCCCTAGTAGCTAGGATTTTCATTGCACAAAAGAGATAAAAGTTTGTTTATCATCTTTAGATTGCATTTTAGGAATTACATCTACATCTCATGGTGAACCCGAAAGGCAAACTTCATAAACAAGATCAACTTAAAATAAATTCAATGAATCTAACAACGCTTTGGAACTTAACGCACAACATTTAGAGGTCTAGGTTAGAGACGTATTCCGGCGTCGTAAAGCCTGGTAACTGTTGTCCTCACTGATGGTTGGGTGATTCCTCCACTTTGAGACGATAAGTGCCAGTACGGACTTGTGCTCCCACGTACCGTCGAGTATATTTTGGGAGACGCCTATAGG
The DNA here is from genome assembly GCA_031772625.1 of Pinus tabuliformis. Taxonomy (NCBI): domain Eukaryota; kingdom Viridiplantae; phylum Streptophyta; class Pinopsida; order Pinales; family Pinaceae; genus Pinus; species Pinus tabuliformis. The sequence continues at coordinate 83,462,280 of CM062811.1, read as the reverse complement.
CTTAAATCCTTTATCCATAGGAAGCCGTGTCTGCCGCCCTATCGATCACAATGCACTGAACACATCATTCGGGAAGATTGACTGCTGTACCATAAAAAGTATTATGCATTTTTGTGATTGGTTTGGTACTCCCTCTACCTAGATCTCCAGAGTAGTCCCTTTCATTCATTTTCAGACTCCTTAACGGAAAAGTTCCATCTGAGCACTTGTCACTTCAGGCTCATTAAAAATCGAAGGCGACTAGAGTCATCTTTTGTTTTTTCTCGACTCTTAAAAACTGAAAAAACAAGTTGTGTCAAAGCGTCTAAAATTCATTTAATTCAGAAACATACTTATCCTTTATTTTAGTTGATCGAGTAATCCACAATCGTGGAAGAAAGTCAATTGAAACCCCGTCGTTCGCGGAGGCTTACGAGTCAACCGTCTTTGTCTCCGGAATCGAAACTAGTAAGGACAAAGCGAACTCGTTTAACCAGTTCCAAATCTCCTATTAAAGTTAGAACAAGTGTTCCAATGACATCAGAGACTTCGGTTACTCCAAACATTTCTGGAATCCTTGCCTCTACAGAAGAAGTTCAGCAGCCACAGAAGGACAGTGATACTGATCCTAGTCTGAGAGTAAACACTTGTGTTATCGAACCAGTTCCATCTACAACCGGTTCAGAGAGTCTTACTCTTCAAACATCTGTCGCTGCCGATTTCACACCTTCTTCGGCACCAGAAATATTTTACGGACCTGACGGTCTTCCCCTTCCACCTGGTCTGATTGCCATAGAAGAAATTGTAGAAGATCCTCAAACAAGTACTCCAACACAATTTGGAGTCGGGATCACTCTATATCCTTCTTCGTCGGAAGTTAGTCTACCACCAGCAGAAGCTCCTATAGAATCGCTAGGTAATCTTTTGGATAGACTACAAATGTCTGAACAACCGTCAACATCTAGGACTATGACGTCTGACATAGCGACGACAGAACTCCCTGCTATCACTCCGACAATGTTCGCCGGTATACCATCTGTCCCGACTAGCTCTCAGCTGCTAGAAGGAGACCACTCAGGGGCTATTTCAACAGTATGGTCTGTTCCTGTTTATTCATCCGGAATAATATCCAGAAACTCTTATGTTGAGTCTCAACAAATTGATCCATTTGGGCAGTTCGGCCCCCAAGGGAAAAACATTCCCTTGAGTTCTGGATTACCACCATATGGGGGGCAGTATGCCCTTTCATTATCCCCTCCGAGAGGATATCCGTACGTGAGTTCACAACAACATTCAGGTTATACTGGAATTACCTCAAGCGGTTGGGTACCTATACTACCTCAACAACCAAGAGTTGTATATTCAATGCAACAATGCTTACCTATGTCAAACATACCCACTACGCCAGCTATTGTGACGGTGTCGCAAGTTCAAACGCTGCCTATCGTATGCCAACCTCAGGTTTCTCAGGTTGTAATGCAACATCTCCTTGACCCTGCAACTCAACCACAATCGCCGACTGGTGGAATGACACAAGTTCAGACGGGTACAATTACCCCTAATCTTGGTCAAAGTGTTACTATCGGTCAACAGCACATGGCTTCACAACCATGGCTAGTACAATACCAACAACCGCAATTCCAACAAGTATACCAAGGTTCTGAGCAACAAATCTTTGCTAATAGTGGGCAGCCATACATTCAAAACGGTCAAAATCAACCATTTTACAATGGTCATGCCCACCAACCTTACCAAAGTTACCAGCATCAAATGCATTATGCTGGTATGCAAAGACCAACTGCTCAGGCAATCCCATCTTATCCTGGGTATGCTTCACCTAACCTGAACCAACAATTACCCTTTGTGGCAACTTTGGAGTTACCTGATTTAACGGTTGACCAACAATCCAATTGCTTACGCCCCTTGGTGGCCAGCGATTCCGCATAAACTTCCATCGGTAATTCCTAAATTTAATGGAAATCCGAGTGAAGATCCATCGAATCACGTGATGACCTTTCATCTATGGTGTTCGTCAAACACCCTAAATGATGATTCGATAAGACTTCACCTCTTTCATAGGACATTGACGGGTTCGGCGGCAAAATGGTACATCGAATTGCCTAGAGCTTCGTTTGACAATTTCAGCACCTTAGCCACAACCTTTTTAACCCATTTTCAATTACCAATAAGGTACGAAACGGGAACAGAACTTCTTACCAATTTCAAACAGACGACGGCCACTCACATATCTGATCATATATATGAATGGCGACGTCATCGTAGAATGGTAAAAACGTATGTCCCCGATCAGCTCTTAGCTGAATGGTTTATCAAGTCATTACTACCTTCCATCATGGAAGATGTGGCAAATGGGGGAGTCATAACAGAAGAGCAAGTCATCGCTCGTGCGCAATATCTGGACTTGATTTACACTCAGTCTGGCACGCTCTATGATAAAATATCTGACGCCCCTAGACCAGAATTCTCAATTCCTCCTCCTCCTAAATCAAACAATGACTCTCATGCCGGCGATGGCGTGATTGGCACAACAGACACAAAATCGACAAAGGATACATCCAAAAAGGCCCGTAAGATTTCAAGTGAAAATGCAAAAGATGAACTTCTTGCTTCGGAAGTAAATGCCATATCAACAAATAAAGGCAAAGAAACCAAACAACCAGGAAGCAAGAAGAAAGGCAAAGGGAAGAAGAAGAAACATGAGGAAACGTCACCTGAAAAATCTTCTTCAAACCCTCCTGGAGATAGGAAACCAAAAAATCCATGCTTGATATGCGATGAGGATCATTGGACCACAAGTTGTCCACATAGAGCTGAGGTTAAAAAATTCTTTAAGAATTCGAAAACCTCCGCAGTGTTAACTGATCCATTTCCAAATCCAGGAACAAATCTGGTTGAAAGGGAAAATGCTTCCCTGTCTCAAGTGCTAATGTTGTCGGTTTCAAAACAGCAAAATGATGCTTTGATATCGACAAGGAACAAGGATTATGGGAATCCACAACTATCGAACAACAAGGATAAAGATCAACCAAGTAGTTCGACAACAACTTCAACAACAGTTGTGCCACCTACAATTCTTGAATTGACGATAAAACCGCCAAAGGGAGTAGTACACAAATCGACATTTAATCCCCGCGCTAGAGCGGCATAGCATTATAATATAGTGGAAGATTTGGCGCAATCGCCATCCGCTATGTCGACTCTTGAAGTATTACAGAATTTCCCATCCCAAAGGCAGGCTTTATTATCGGCCATTGGTGGGATTGACCCAAAGGATTCCAATCTTGTATCCTTCGATCATAAAGGATACGATCCTCAATTACCAGCTCAACTAGATTTCCTTGTTCAAGTGAAAGCCCTCAACAAAACTGTTCATTGAACGATTATTGATGAGGGGGCATCTACATGCATTATGTCGATGAGTTGCTGGAAGACTTTAGGATCTCCAACCTTGTCGCGATCTTCAACAACATTAAAAGCATTCAACGGAAGGACATATACCCCATATGGTATCCTAAGTAACTTGAAAATCGAACTAGGAGGGAAAACGGTAGAAGTAGATGTTGAAGTCATCGATGGGAATCTTGATTACAACATCCTACTGGGAAGACCATGGATATATGCCATGGCAGCTGTTGTGTCGACCTATTTTAGAAAGATTGCATTTCCCTTTCAAGGAGGGATTACAATTGTCGATCAACAAAACTTCCTCCCCAATGGTTCTCAAGTTACTGAAATCATTCCCATGATCCATGGAAGCCCCCATTCACTTCAGAATATCAGAGTAGGCCTACTAAAAGATCCTATACTAATGGGAACTTTCGCTCTTCCACCTCCAATCAATCTGGAAGAAGTAGCGTCGATAGGAACCTGCAACACGATATCTTCTAAAAAGATCTCAGAAAATGATATCGACATGGATCATGCAGTGGTTTTTCCCCCAAGCCCAACGGAAATATTGTAGCAATCAATGTTCCTAGCATGGGAGGCAAACCCAAATCAACGCTCATCAAGCGTTTGGATAGATAGGTCCAGAGAATATGGTACCCCTTCAGATCCTTGGTCGCAAGTGCATGTCACCGACGAAGGAATTTTCCAATCTATGGTAATTGAAGGGACACCATGGAATGATTCCCACCATCGTTCCCTTCTTCCGGATTGTGGAGAAGATAATCAAGATGACCTGTATCATCCTTCAGTTTTTGAATTCCTATCAAATACTGTAAACACGGTGGATTCCGAGCAAAACTTGTCCAATATTGAAGAGACTATCGCCATAAATATCTCGACCAAAACAGATGTTGTAGAGAATATTTATTTCGGCAAATGTTGTTCTCCTTCAGAACTAGAGATATATAACGCTCTTTTTCGCAAATTCAGAGATGTCTTTGCTTGGTCATATGATGAAATTCCAGGCATTGACTCGAGTATCGTTGAACACTAAATTAAGATGTATCCAGATGTCAAACCAGTATGACAACGACTACGACAGGTGCACCCCAAGAAAGCCGCTGGCATTAAGGCAGAAGTTGAAAAACTTCTCCATGCTGGTTTCATCTACCCGGTTCCTCTAACCGATTGGGTATCGAATATTGTCCCCGTTATGAAAAAACAAGGAACAATTAGAGTGTGCGTTGATTATAGGGATGTAAATCAAGTTTGTCCAAAGGACAACTACCCTACACCCTTCATTGACCAGATAATTGATGAATGTGCCGTATGCGAAATCTTTTCATTCATGGATGGATTCTCCGGGTATAATCAAATAAATATCTTCCCACAGGATTAGTCAAAGACTGCATTTACTTGTCCGTGGGGCACATTCGCATATCAAAAATTACCCTTTGGTTTAAAGAACGCAGGGGCAACATTTCGGAGGGCAATGAATTATGCCTTCCATGACATCAAAAACATCGTTCAACCATACCTCGACGACCTTCCGGCTCATTCACAAAAGTGAACTGATCACCCGCAGCATTTAAGAGCGATATTTCTACGTTGCCGACACTACAAGATACGACTCAATCCACACATATGTGTATTTTGCGTCAGTTCTGGTCGTTTACTTGGCTTTGTAGTCTAGAAGGACGGGATTCGTCTCGACCCATAAAAGGTCCAGGCAATCATAAATTTGCCTCCACCTTCGAATTTGCTTCAGATTCAGAAACTCCAAGGGAAAGTGAACTTTCTGAGGAGGTTCATTCCAAATTACGCTGAACTTGCTAAAGGTTATACACATCTTTTGAAAAAGGAAGTACCCTTTTTCTGGGATTAGGTTGTGCAAGCTTCCTTTGATGCTTTAAAAGACTCCCTAATGAAAGCATCATTAATGTACTATTAAAATTGGCAACCAGGGAAAAACTTCATGTGCGTCATCTTATTCATGGCTAATAATATTTTTATTAGATTCCTCTCGTCGAGAGGTGTAGGATTGATATAAAGATCATCCAATTCCGATAAGTATTCATGGAGATATGAATTTATTTTGATTATGGAATTATTATCAAGCCGACCTGCAACTCATGTAGGCTCAGAAGCCCAACAGTCGCATCTATTCACCCACCAACGTTGTGTATAAATATAAGAGGAATTTTCCTCATCTGGACTCACTCATCTCATCACATCTCTCTCTCTCTACTGCGCAGATATGAGTCTCTTCTCTACTGCGCTGAAATGGGTCTCTCTCTCTCACCTAGTTTGAAGCCGGAAACTGCTGAAACTGAAGCTGCAACTGCAGAAGTAAATATTGACTTGCGTGGCCTAGAAGATCCCCTCTTTGGAACTACGTTGTAGGTTCATCTGAACCTCCTTTGAAAGCCGCAACTTTTGGTGGTGGAATGAAGTCAATCCGACAAACGGTTTGCAAGATATCGACTGCCCTAGTTTGAAGCCGAAAACTGCTGAAACTGAAGCTGCAACTGCAGAAGTAAAGATTGACTTGCGTGGCCTAGAAGATCTCCTTATCTGAACTGCGCTGTAGGTTCATCTGAACCTCCTCTGGAAGCCGAAACGTTTGGTGGTGGAATGAAGTCAATCCGACTGTCGGTTTGTGAGATATGGTCTGCCCTAGTTTGATAATGAAGCCGCTAATGCTGATGCTACTGATCTAGGGTTTGCTACTGCTGATATGAATCAGATTTATTGTACTATTTATCTCTGCTGAATTATTGAAGATAAAAGAAGATTTGATCAAAGGGTTTCCCCACACATTTTGGGGTTTGTCCCTGGCTAGCCACCACGTCTTGTGTCTCTTGTCTTGGCTTGTTTTCTGTCAATCGTTTAATGTTCTATCTGCACTTTACTTTATGTACATGTGATTGCTAATCGGTGGAATAAAATAAGAAAAAGAAGTAAACTGTTATAAGCATAGAACATACCATAACTTAACATGGTATCAGAGCTGAGGTGAAGACAAGGCCCGAACAAGAGCAAGAGCAATCATTGAAGAGAAGATTGGCAAGGCTATCCTAAAAGAACTATGGGGTCCTCAACACTCTTTGCTACCGAAGAAAAGCTCCGTGAGAAAGCTGACTATCACGGATGAAAGATGTATATCGATCTAACCCTTGAAGATCAAGGAGTGCTGGACCATGTAAGAGGCAATATTTTTGAGCCTTCATCAAATGCATCTGTTGTTGCCTGGATCAAATGGAAAAATGGAGAAGTCAAAACAAAGAAGATCATCCAGGACTCTATCGGCAAGTGCTTGGTGGCCTACATCTCTGATCTAGACACCTCCAAGGAAATCTACGACAGACTGGTGAGTTTATTTAAATTTAATGATGCAAATCAAGTTTTGTTTCTTAGAAATAAGTTAAGGGAAATCAAGAAGGGCAAGATGAAAGTATGCAAGCATACTTCTTAAGAATCACCGACATCAAGAACGATCTCCTATCTATTGGGGAAACTATTACTGACAGAGAAATGGCACTCACAACTCTTGAAGGATTACCATCTGAATGGTATGTGTTCAGGATTACTCTTCTGAACTATAATGTAATTCCTGGTTTCGAGGAATTAATGGCTAGATGCATTCAAGAAGAAACAAGGGAAGAAGTGTAAGAAATGCCCATGCCTAAAGGTCCTCCTGCTGCCTTTTATTTTCATGCAAAGAAAAGGAATAATTCTGGGACTAAATCAAAAGGAAAGGTTGGACCTAAGGCTAGAAGAAAATGACGATGTTACATTTGCGATAAAGCAAGTCACTATGCAAGGGAGTGCCCTGATAGAAAGGACTCACTCTAGGATGATGATCAAAATCCCTCTGATGGCAATCAAAGGAATGACAAATTCAACATCAAAGGTAAGAGGAGAGCTGGGAATCAAGGAAGAGGACAAGCATTCAAGAAGGCCAGAAATTCTAGGATGTATTAAATGCACCTGACCTCAAAAAGAACCTAGTGTCCATCTCGGGAACGGAAGACAAAGGCTACAAGGTAACCTTCAGCGATGGCAAGGTATGTATATGGAAAAATAATGTTAAAGATGCCTTTACTCTTGGGTTTAGTGTTGATTCATTATATCAGGTCGATGGAAGTCCGCTGGGTGTCATGTCTTGTGACACAACTCTTTAGTCCGAACTTTGGCATGGGAGGTTTGCCCACCTTCATTACAAAGCTCTACCTGATGTAAGACAGATGGTAACAGGGATGCCCGAATTCCATGTAGAGAAAGAAGGTGTATGTCCAAGATGTGCCAAAGGAAAGCTCAAAAGGGGACCATTCCCCTCAAGCCAAAGCAAGACCTCTGATATATTACAATTGGTTTACTCAGGCATACCTGAGGTTGGCATTAAGAGGGAGACTACTACACAACATACTCCTGAGCAAAATGGTGTGATGGGAAGGAAGAACCACACGATGATGGAAGCTATCCGGGCCATGGTACATGATTAAAGACTTCCAAAGTTTCTATGGGCTAAAACTACACTCACCGCCGTATATGTACAAAATCGATGCCCTCATCAAGCATTGGGTTCCTAAACTCCTGAAGAAATGTTCACCACCGGTCAAAGGGAAGTCGTGATTAGTCATGATGTCACCTTTGACAAAGATATGGCTCTCAACAAGGTGGACAATCTGCTGACTTTGAGTAGCTCTCAAGAAGCCGACACCAGGGAACCAAAAGAAAAGGATGATGAATCAATGCCTGATGTAGAAGAACCCATGGATCTGATAGATTCTCATCCACATGAGCCTTCCTCTTCTAGGAAGAGGCCTTCATGGCTTAGGGGGATACTTGATGATGCTAAAGGACATGATGCACCCTGAGGAACCTTCCGTCAAAGTAAGAAACTTAATAGGTATCAAGGATACCTGACCATCATGAGCACGATCATACAAAATGAACCTTCATCATTCTCAGATGTCATTAAGCATTAACTATGGAAAGATGCTATGACCATAGAATATGAGTCTATTATGGAGAATGATGTCTAGGAAGTAGTTCCCAAACCCCGGACAAGACAATTGTTACTTCAAAATGGCTTTACAAGATAAAGCATGCAGCAAATGGAAGTATGGAAAAGTATAAGGTTCATTTTGTTGCTCGTGGTTTATCCTAGAAGGGAGGTATAGACTATGATATTTGCACCTGTTTCCAGATATACGACCATCCGCTCGATCATAGCCCTTGCCGCTTCACAAGGATGGAACCTACATCAGATGGATGTCAAGACTGCGTTCTTGCATGGCTCGATCAAAGAAGAGGTCTACGTGGAGCAACCCGAAGGATTTGAGATTTATGATCGAAAATCTCATGTATGCAGGTTGAAGAAAGCTCTCTATGGGCTGAAGCAAGCACCCTGAGCATGGTATGAGAGGATCGATAGCTACTTGATGAAGCTGGGATTCACTAGGAGTGAAGCTGATCCTAACCTTTACTTTAAGGTTGAAGATGACAAGCTTCTCATACTGGTATTGTATGTGGATGACCTCTTTCTAACAGGTGCAGACCCTCTCATTCACAAATGTAAGAGGGAGCTGGCCTCTGAATTTGAAATGAAAGACCTAGGACTGATGCACTACTTCCTAGGACTTGAAGTATGGCAGAAGCCAAGGGAAATTTTCTTATCTCAAGGGAAATATGTGGTAAAGATATTGGAAAGATTTGGTATGATGGACTGCAAGCCTATGACTACCTCGAGGATCTTAACTTTTAGAAGTTATACGGTAGTGATGTCGGACCAGATTTGGGAAATGCCTCTGAGTTTCATAAACTCATTCACATTGATGTTCTTGGTGAACCTCCATAATTTTTCAGTTAGCATTTTGAGCTCATATTTGGTTGAGCCTCACTGGATTGATGCCAATCTTCTGAGATGTCTTCAGGACACAATCTCTCATGGATTAAGATACACTTCCGGAGATGTGAGACTACTTGGATATACTGATGTTGATTGGGCAGGCAATGTGGTGGACCGTAAGAGCACTTCCGGGTGCTGTTTCACCTTGTGATTTGCTTCGATATCTTGGATGAGCAGGAAGCAGAAGTCGGTGGCTTTGAGCACCACCGACGTAGGATATATTGTTGCTAGCATAACCTCGTGTGAGGTAGTCTGGTTGCGAAAGCTCTTCAATGAGCTATTTGGATTTACATTGGATACCACTGTGATTCTCTGTAACAACCAGAGGTGGGATTCGATTATTGAGGAATCCCGTATTCGTCAATTGCTCCAGCAGATAGACATCATCTGGGATATGGTAAGTCGATGAGCAAGGAAGCTCCATCACATTAAGATGATGTACAGGTTGATACACCTTGTCAAAGCCCCGAGGAAAGATCTAATCTGTGATTTTCCCAAACGACTTGGAGTCAGCAAGAAACCCTTGTACAAGGGTCCTGCATGTTGCATACATTAAGCTCTGGGAGCTCTGAGGGCTTGCGGTTCCTACTGGAGCAACATATGACCACAGGGTGACTCACCCTCCCCTGGTGGTGCACACTGGAACAAGATGATTTGCTCTCTTGTGGAACAGGATGATTCACTCTCCTGTGTAGCAGGATGATTAGTTCTCCTATGAGGCCTGGATTGATGTGTTCTCCATGGCAGCCTGGATTGATGTGTTCTCCACGGCATTTGTAGCAGGATTGATGTGTTCTCCTGTGAGGCCTGGATTGATGTGTTCTCCATGGCAATTGTAGCAGGATTGATGTGTTCTCCTGTGAGGCCTGGATTGATGTGTTCTCCATGGCAATTGTAGCAAGATTGATGTGTTCTCCTGTGAGGCCTAGATTGATGTGTTCTCCATGGAAATTGTAGCAGGATTGATGTGTTCTCCTGTGAGGCCTAGATTGATGTGTTCTCCATGGCAATTGTAGCAAGATTGATCTGTTCTCCTGTGAGGACAGGATTGATTAGTTCTCCTGTCGAAGCATCCTACCCATGTAGTCTGGGACTCATGGGAAGTACCTCTCATCTGATCAATGAGCAGGGAAATGAAGTTAGGGACCATAGTAGTACCGATGTACGCATCGTTGTAACTACCGTACTCCCTATGCTAGGATGACCTCCATTGATCTGGGATCAATGATACTGGTCTAGGACCAGTGGTAGGAGTTGTACCATACTATGACGCTGACTTCGGGTCGGTTGAGACTGGTCTAGGATCAGTGGTACATACTCTGAGACTGACTTTGAGTCAGTGGAGGATGATATTGGTCTGGGACCATTGGAGTTGTACTCACTATGACGCTGACTTTGGGTTCGTTGAGACTGGTCTGGGACCAGTGGTACATACTTTGAGACTGACTTTGAGTCAGTATGATACATCCTCGATCATTTCTTCTTCTTCATAATTCAGACAAAAGCAGAGTAGAATAGAACAATGCAAGAGCAGAGAAGAACAGAACAAAATAGTACAGATCAGTGCAGGGTAGAACAAGACAAAGCAAAACAGGCAAAATAGAGCAGAGCAGGGCAAGGGTTAGGCTGTACAAGGTAGTGAATTTGATGGATGAATAGTAACGATTGATAGACATATTGGAGATGAAGTTCTACATGGTTGAGAGGGAGTGTTAAAATTGGCAACCAGGGGAAAACTTCATGTGGGTCATCTTATTCATGGCTAATAATATTTTTATTATATTCCTCTCGTCGATAGGTGTAGGATTGATATAAAGATCATCTAATTCCGATAAGTATTCATGGAGATATGAATTTATTTTGATTATGGAATTATTATCAAGCCGACCTACAACTCATGTAGGCTCAGAAGCCCAACAGTCGCATCTATTCACCCACCAACGTTGTGTATAAATATAAGAGGAATTTTCCTCATTTGGACTCACTCATCTCATCACATCTCTCTCTCTCTACTGCGCAGATATGAGTCTCTTCTCTACTGCGCTGAAATGGGTCTCTCTCTCTCACCTAGTTTGAAGCCAGAAACTGCTGAAACTGAAGCTGCAACTGCAGAAGTAAAGATTGACTTGCGTGGCCTAGAAGATCTCCTCTTTGAAACTGCGCTGTAGGTTCATCTGAACCTCCTTTGAAAGCCGCAACTTTTGGTGGTGGAATGAATTCAATCCGACGAACGGTTTGCAAGATATCGACTGCCCTAGTTTGAAGCTGGAAACTGCTGAAACTGAAGCTGCAACTGCAGAAGTAAAGATTGACTTGCGTGGCCTAGAAGATCTCCTCATCTGATCTGCGCTGTAGGTTCATCTGAACCTCCTCTGGAAGCCGAAACTTTTGGTGGTGGAATGAAGTCAATCCGACTGTCGGTTTGTGAGATATGGTCTGCCCTAGTTTGATAATGAAGCCGCTAATGCTGATGCTACTGATCTAGGGTCTGCTACTGCTGATATGAATCAGATTTATTGTACTATTTCTCTCTGCTGAATTATTGAAGATAAAAGAAGATTTGATGAAAGGGTTTCCCCACACATTGTGGGGTTTGTCCCTGGCTAGCCACCACATCTTGTGTCTCTTGTCTTGGCTTATTTTCTGTCGATCGTTTAATGTTCTATCTGCACTTTACTTTATGTACATGTGATTGCTAATCGGTGGAATATAATAAGAAAAAGAAGTAAACTGTTATAAGCATAGAACATACCATAACTTAACATGTACGCCCCTGATTATCAAAATTTTTTTAACTTGTATCTGGCTGCAGCGGATACGACCATCGCAATGGTTTTAGTTCAAGAAGTCGATGGAATTGAACATCCTATATATTATTTAAGTAAAAACTTAAATGATACAGAAAGTAAATATTCTTACGTTGAAAAGCTAGCACTCGCAGCTGTTCAAGCGATACAGAGATTTCGACACTATGTCCTCTTTCGGAAAACTACCATTCTGTTAGATTGCAACCCCATGACTTATATATTGTTGCGACAGTTGTTGGGGGGAAAATATTCAAAATGGATAGCAATCCTACAAGAGTTTGATCTGGAATTTGTAAAATCCAAGTCAAAGAAAGCTCTAGTTTTCGAAGAATTATTGTGCGATCTCCCATCGTCATCCAACGATGACACATCCGAAGAAACAATCGTGGATGAAAGTTTGTTTCTGATATCTGCAAGCAATGAGTGGTATGGAGATATAATCATTTATATCCAAACTCAAAAATACAGGCCAAACACCTCCCACTCCGAACAAAAACGTATTCGATACCAAGCAAAAGACTACATGATCGTCGGTGATACACTCTACCGTCATGGTATCGATACAGTTCTGAGAAGGTGCCTCACCAATGAGGAGGCCGAAAAAGTCTTGAATGATTGTCATTCAGGCGCGTGTGGGGGGCATCAATCTGGATATGATACGGCACAAAAAATCTTACGAGCAGGATACTTCTGGCCAACAATGTTCAAAGATAGCATAACCGCAGTCAGAAGTTGCCATGCTTGTCAAATTTTCGATAGCAAAACCAGAAGACCACCCACACCTCTGCAACCAATAGTTGCTGTTGGGCCATTCGCCAAATGGGGCATCGATTTCATGACATGTAACCCCACCTCGACCGGGGGGCATGGGTACATCATAGTCGCAGTTGACTATTTTACCAAATGGGCCGAGGCGATGCCTACATTAGATAATACTGGTGAAACAGCTACCCTCTTCTTTTTCAATCATGTAGTCGCCAGATTCGGCGTGCCGCAGGCTATAGTCACAGATCATGGATCGCATTTTCGCAATCACATGATGGTCGAATTAGCTGCCAAACTAGGGTTGTCTCACGACAGCTCTACTCCATATTATCCGCAAGCCAACGGACAAGTTGAAGCAATCAACAAGGTCCTCAAACGCACGCTGCAAAGGATGACTGGAGTTCACAAAATAAGATGGCACCTAATCTTGTACTCATCTTTGTGGGCTTACCGAACATCAGTAAGGAATGCAACCAGGTTCACACCTTTCCAACTGGTATATGGCCTAGAAGTAGTCTTACCAATCTAGTGTGAAATCTCGTCTCTCAAACTCATAATTGATCTCCTCCCTGGAACTTCAGAAGAAGAAGCTCGTTTCTTGGAATTAATCCAATTGGATGAAACCCATCGTGATGCCACTTTGGCTAACGAAGCCCATAAGAAACGAGTCAAGGCGCAGTTCGACAAAAATGTCAAACCCCGTGTCTTCTTAGAAGGTGACTTAGTCTTCCTTTACGACCAAGAATCCGATAAATTGGGAGCAGGTAAATTTAAGTCTCTATGGATGGGCCCCTATATTGTTAAACGAGTGTTAGCAAAAGGAGCCTACGAGTTAATGGGTTATGACAGAATTCCGCTGGCACAACCTCGTAATGGGTTGTACCTCAAGCGTTACTATGCGTAATGGTAACCTGTGTGCTTTTGTTATATTTTTTTTTTTCGCTAAAGTGTTTATTTTGTTCAAGTAATCCACTTTTTACATTTGTTGCAGATGTCAAACCTATTGGAGTCATGTGTTGGATATGCCGACGGAGCGAGTCGTAGTTCACGGAACCTATCCTCCGTAGCCTAGGCCATTTTTTATCCAAGTGGCGAGTTAGTAAGTTTCAGAGGTGTATGTATTGGTCGATCAACGAATAACATCATTGAATATAGCGCGTTGATAGAACTTCTCTCTGATGCCATCACACATGGTATACGCCGACTAATTGTCAGGCTAGACTCACAACTCGTAATACTACAACTCAATGGTATATATTTCGTCCGAAACCCAACTATTTATCGCATGTTCCTAAGGGTTAAGATTTTGGAAAGACAATTTGATCTTATTCAATATCAACATATTTCCAGAAACTTAAACACATTAACTGACTCATTAGCAAACTATGTGTTAGATAGACATTTGCAACATTTATAAAAAGAAACACATAGCTCAACCAAGACAAAATCGGTCAAATGACCCAAAAACTCAAAATGCTTGGAGGCACGCTAGTCTAATGATGCTCGTGATAGCAAGTCACAGCCTGTGTGATCATGCATAAGAGATGAGTCCATCATCTAGGCACACCAGTAGTATGGCGCTGTAACCGTAAAGGTAGCTCGTCGGTCCTCACATCTGGAATACCGAGAGTGAGGCCCTCAACCTACTTCTGTAATGCTGTGAGAGTCTCGGCCACATCGAGGTCATGAAGAATAGCCCTTCCGACAGCCTCTCCTGCTGGGGCAGCAGCTGGTACTCTCAGGCGAACTACTGGACGAACGGGACCAACATCTGCATGTACACATGAGTTTGATTAAAGTCTTGATAGAATAAAGCACAAGGACATTATAAACAAAAAATGATAAACAGGAATATGGTCAAAGATTTTACCAATGGCGCCCCACTGCTCGCCATCCGGCAGTACTAAATCTGGATCACCCTGGAAGTCCATGCCAGCGTATGGATACTCAGAATAAACCATCTCTTGACGATCAAACCACCTGAAGAAGGTATCAGAAAATGAAATCTGAGACTGGCCAGCATGCCTAGACATATGGTCAACCCATCTCTGCATACGTGGTTCAGTAGGAGAAGGTAAATCGAGTGCGATGTACTGCAGCTGCATCAGTGGTATCTTCTCTAAGGCAAAGGCGGTCAAAATAGAACCATATCCAAAGTTCTTCAACCTCCCACTCTTTATCTTGGTCAACTGTTCTTTCATCACAAGAAGTACTGCGTCGCACCAGTTGAACACCTTCGGTTGGAGGTATTCCAAGGCATGCTACATGTAAGATCGGTTGGCTACATGAAGAGCCGCACCACCGGCCATCCTACCAAAAGTAAACAGAATGGTCCTAAGGGACCTGTCAGTGACATCACGGATGATGATCTTGCTGTCTTTACTCGGCTGAGATCCTTCTCTGCAGTACCGGCGTACATAATCTCTCACAAAATCGCCTCCTCGGGCCGAACCTGACAAAGAGATGGGGGCACCCTGCCTCGACAAGGCAGCCAAGAAATAGATGCCTACTACAGTCAAGGGGATAGATTTGCCCCTAATCTAGAAAACCTGATTAATAGGATCCCAAGCATCGAGCAAATACTGTAGTAAGTTGATCTGCTGTCTCATGCTAGAAATGCGGAAGAACTTTAGCAAGCCACAGTTCTGCAGCGCGTTCACTGTAACTAGATCATGTAGGGCAAGCATGTCCTCTTCTTCATGCTCACATTCTCGCCATGTAATGGTCATCTTACTCCAAAGATCTCTGAAAAAAAAACAAGAGAGGAGTTAGATCCTGATTTTGGTGAGAAACAGGCAAAATTTCCATAAAAAAATTGTGCATCAAATTCCCTTTTTGCGCCCAACGCACCTGCAACAGTGTTCTAGGTGCGTTGAATGTCAGATAGCCTTTAGACAGGCCAACATTCAACACAGTTTTCGATACACTGAGGGTGCGTTGATGGCAAAACGAGTTCTTTAAACCCCAGGGACTTAGAAAAGCTAGGAATCAAGCTCAAAATGCAAAATGGAAACCATGAAATGAAAGAGCTCAGGTTTAGCTCCTACCTGGTCCAGATGGCGCCGAGAATCGTCCACAAAATCTCCTGAAATCAGCTGATGAAAATTGAGGGGGAAAAGCACCTCCAAAGCTCCAAAAAACCAAGTTCAAATGAAATGGTAAAATGAGAGGTAAAAAACACTTTTTCATTACTTTTACATAGTTCAAAGTAAAATATTAGTGTTCTAACTCGTTTCCAAGCATATATTGTTCATTTTTGACTAGTTTGATGAAGCAGTTGAAAATACAGTTTGATCTTTGAAAGGACAAAACTATTTATGGTAAAATCAAAACAAGACTGGATTAATCGAGCAGTTTTAGCACATAGTTCAAGCTCGTTAAAAAATAAACATAAGACATGAGAAAATGTTTCCACCCGCGTTTAAGCTCATTAAAAAATGAACTATTCCCCGGTAAATAACCATCGTGAATGTAGTACTTCAGTCGTTAAAGCCTTGGTCGTGTTTGCACTGTCACCTCCACTTTTCATTGGCCGATCATTCACCTCCATTTGATTGTTTACCCATTTTGAGGAACAGCTGCGAAGAGTGATTTCACTAGCCATCCTTGTGACACTGCCGTGATTGGAAAATTCCAAACCTTACTTGGAATTAGCTGCTACTCATTTGATCACTCGTTCCTCAAAAGACGAGTCTCCTTTAAGCTCTTTTCAACTGACTCGTAAAATATGAAAAGATTATCGAGCCATTGGCCTCTCCAGCTCGTTAAAGGGACAAGAAGTGCTATCCCTCCTCTAGATTTTAATCTTTTTGGACCTGAGGGATTATTACACAAAAAGATCGAGCGCTTGTTTTGTTCGGCTCATTAAAACTATCGAAAATCCATCCCTTCTGTATTGTTTTATACTTTCTCGGACTTAAGGGATTAGATGACGAAAAAGGAATTTTGGAGTTACCTTTACGTTCCTTTTCAGACTCTCTAAAATTGAAAAGGACCGAGTTATCTTTGTCATTAAACTCGTTAAAAAGATTAATAGCGACAAACTTGTCTTTAGACAAGAACAAGTTTCACTATCGCTAGGCTCGTTAAAACATAGCGATGGGTTTGCTCGAAGGGAAAATTATAGAACAAGCATATGTTATCCTCCTCAAGCTTGACAAAAATAAAGAGGTACTGGTCAGCAATGACTGGGGAAAAATTTGGAAGAAAACTCAAAGAAACTTTGTTGGTAGCAAGTCGCTCTTGAACATGACACTTCCACTCCGTGTCCAAGTCGGGTTGGGTTGTTTCATTCACCGGTCACATCACCATGGTCACGCCATACCATCCACATTTGGGGTTAATGCTACCAATCCATCACATCAGTGTCGCCGATATGTTCAAGAGAAGTCATCCAGAGAAGCCACCTGTGTCTCGCCCACTACCATACATTACACTCCATTCTTTCATGACTGCCACCCTGAACCTTATATCACCGGATCGTTTTCACCTCCATCAAAATCATTTTCTCCGTTCTGTGTCATTGATGTGGGATTCATTAAGGCCCTCCTGTGACGGATCACTTCTTGTCGACATCAGCTCATTATCCAAGAAGTTGATCTAGGAACACCCCATTCAGTACTTTGAAGCTTGCATGCCTCAATGGCAAGTTTCTCACTTCCGGCGACAGGTTTACATCAATGGCCTTCGACCAAAAGATTTTGCGTAGTGTTCGACGCCAAGTCCTTTATTCACACCACTTGAATTGTACTGCAGTACCTTGAGGATCATTATCATTATTGGTGATTCCTCTCGCGCTTGTTAACAGTTTACATCATTGACTGGTAATCAAGCGATGTCTTTCCATGTTCGCCTTCAAAACATTTTTCACATGGATCGACTTGTACTTCGAGTGAATATTGGACGAGATTGAAGACCCCGGATCTAGTTTCATCCATGCGGGCTGCGATATATATTCAGGGAAATAAAGACATTAAATGTACAACATTGTAGCACAGATAATCATCCTACCAAAAGGATGATGGCTCTATCAGAATCATCGGTCTACACTCAGACGATTGTCTGTCCTATGTACATGAAAATGAATTTATAAAGCTGAGCATGGGAATGCCCGCCTCAGCTAGATCATGAAAACAGTATGAAGATAATGTATTGTACTGTATCTTATTACAGGTCTCCTCCCAGCATTGAAATAACTTCGGATCCTCATAATAAAGCATTTCACGCGACACCAAAAGGTTAACGGCCTCATACTTTAGGGGGCAACTATTATAGACATTTTTGTGCCCTACAACTCCAAGCATGAAATGTCCATAAACCAAGGGCTCCTAAGTCCCTAAAAGTGTTGTTCTAATCCCTAAAGGAACAAGGTCAACAGATTACATCTTCTCCCAGAAGTTCTCCACCAGAAACTGCTCAGAATTGGTCAAAACAGGATCATTGCAGCTGCTCCACTAGCTAGGTGCATTGCATCTCATCCAAATGCACTGTGAGGGTGCGTTGCATTTCAAAGCTCCCTTCTTTAGGGTGTGATGGGCGAGAAATGAAAAATGGCAGTGTCATTCCACGAGGTGGAGAGGCAATGGAAGCTTCCAAAATCTTCTCCTATGACACTTGCCTCACTGAAGGATGAGTAAGAGGCCCTCAGTCTCCAAGTGGAAGCAAGAACTGACAGAGAGAAGACACTAATCAAATCACAAGCTGACTCATCCTCCTTACAGATATCTATATATGGATCCCTCATCCCAGAGATCCAGAGGCTGGAATTTTGCATATTGTAAGGAATTGCTGTTGGTTTCTAGAGAAAAACATCAGATTGTTGGGTGGTTTATGATTTGTTTGAGGTGAAGAGGGGCTTCTTTGCTGGGAGGTTGATGCTGGGTCGGAACCACTAGTTGTAACTCCTCCTGGATCTTTTCTTGTTTATCAAAAAAAAACTATTTGAGTTCTCCTCCATGCTTTTATAGCATTGATGCTTGTTACATTTGTATGGTTAACTTAAATTTGATCCTAAGTTGTTTATGAATATAGATCCATGTCTTTGTATAGTGCTCCTCTTCTGTGATCTTACAGGTACTTTGTGAAGCTGGGCATGCAAGGGAGCAGGTAGCTGGAGACTATCAAAGAAGAGAGGGATTATATCAAAGGATTACCGCAAGACATAGGTTGGTTCTTTCTATTCCTCTCTATCTATAATTCATAAAGGAAATACAAAAGTAGTTTTTCTCTGTTTGTTTCTAAGGCAGCTGTCACACCTTAGTGGGATAGAGCAGTTCTAAATAGACACTTTTCGCTGTAACAAATATGCTTGATAAGACTTGTCATTACCTTTCTTCTACTTTTTTACTTAGTTTCTATTTAAACTTCTAGAAACTTTCAAGTAGGTTTAACCTTCTACTAATCCTTGTTTAGCTCCCTAAAGGGATTTATTTTGCCAAATCTAATTTGATTTGCATTGAAAGTATGTTACGATGTTAGGGGTGAGTGATCTTTGTGTTAGGCTAGTGAGAACAACATCCATGGGAAATTTTTAAAGTAGCATGTTTCTAGTTTGAAACCCTCTCGCCTTAAGAATATATGTGATGATGTGATAATTTTGATTATAGGAGGCACTGAAAAATGCACTTTTCATTTCTTCTTGGGGACTTAGTGTTTACTTGTGAGTCTCTGAGAGGGCTTACCTCTCAATGTATTAGCTACTTTATAACCACCCATATTATACTTGCCCATTTTTAGTGGCTGTGGAATTTATTTTTGTTAACATTTCATTGGTTAACTAAGTGGAATTTTTTTGGACACAAAGGTGGTAAAACAAATGGGTTGGCATTAGCAATAGCCTTAGGTCATTTCTAAAGAATGTGACTCTGAATTTTTGATAATTTATGCTTCATGATAGATAATAGATAGTGATTGTCCATGCCAATTTGGGAAGGAAACTATGTTAGAACATTTTTCCCTTGTACTTGGGATTTTCAATGGCCATCTTGGTTTCCTAAGAGTCGTTTAATTTTGTAACAATTTACTACATTTGAATTGCTACTATGTTATGAGTTTATTGTGTTGCTTGAATGACCACAACATATTGCAGTTGGAATTTCATTCTCAAGGGAAGTGTTGTTACATGGGAATAATGGTGGTAAATGACTTGACTTTTGGGTCCACTTGAAATTGATCAATGGTCATTCATAAGGTGATCCACTTTAACTTTATTCCATCAATTCTATGATTTGTAGTTTTTGGTCATATTAGTTTCCATACATCTATTAGTTGACGAGTAGTTTTAAATCCTACATGTGCAATTGGGGGATTGAAAAAATAATGGTAGCATTTCTACTTTCCACTAATTTGAAAATAAATTAGTAATTACTATACCACAAATTTATTATTTCTAGTTAATAAAATTATAAATATAATTTGATAACATGTATAGTGCTAGTTTTATTTGAACCAGGTATCATAAAACATAAAAACTAAAATATAGTTATAAATTTCCCTTACAATGAAATTGAAAAAAATAGCGTCATTTTTCCTTGATAATACGTAGTTGAAAATAAAATTGTGGTGCAAACATGGTTAGTTTACTATTGAAAAAATGATAACACTTTTAATTCATGATTTTTATTTTTAGACAACCTTCATTGGATAATTTTCAATCCTCTATGTCTTACTGAGGGATTGCAAAGATACCTACAGAATCTTTTCCTACCAATGCATGGTTTATAAGACTAAAAATAAAATCAAATTTTACAAAGATAACCATTCCATTGTTGGATGATAAAAAAAATTAAATTTAAATTTAAATCAAAAAATTTAAATTCAAAATGAAATAAGAAGAAGAAATGACCTATCTCTTGACATCAATTCCATTATGGAGTGGAAGTTGGAGTAGAATTTGGGGAAGAAATTGGGGATATGGTTGTATTCAACACTAGAATGAGGTTAGCGTTAAATCTAGGTATTTGGAAAGTTGGAGATGAAATAAAAATTTCCAAAAGAAACTCATTTTTTCTTCATATCTTATTGAGGCCCTAATCCTATGTCAAGGCATAGACTTAAATCAACGGTTCCTCATCAAAACCTAAATTAAGATATTAGTGTACTTAAATAAATCCTCAATACAAGGCTTGTTTACAAGAATGATTGAGCTCTTGAAAATTATGCTAATCATTTTGGAATGAAATAGACTATTTTTGCATGTGTGTCTTTCCAAAAGTAAAATTTAATTTCTTCGATCCACCCTAAAACAAAAAATTAAAAGTTTATTGATAATGTTCCCTGTAAAATATGCTCATTACATTACAAAATTTTAAATTTATTCATGTACCTCTATGGGAAGAAAATCCATTAATATTCCAACTAATACATTTCTTTTTATTTAATCCATAAATATTACACCCATGTATCCATAAAACTAGTGAAAAACTATTTTTATGAAATACAAATTATTTCCCTATTGGATTATGCCATATGCACATGCTCAAAGAATGTATCTATTTGGATGTAATATATTTAAATTCAATATAACTTGCACTACTATTTTGTGATTCCATAAAATTTGTCATAATATTATTTGAAATTTTGACATATATAGTCATTAAAATAAATTTATGGCCTAGAAAAAAATATGATAAAATGATAGTAAGAAAATAGATAAAGTGGGTTAGTAAATGATAGTATGGAGATAGCTCGCAAAGGCCTACAAAGAGATATTTCGATGTCCTTTATAGTCTATACCATAAATTACTCACAAGTCGACGGTGGTTGGTATGGTAATTATATGCTTGATATACATAGTTTCGTCTAATCAAGAATCATGAACATAAAATTTACAAGATATATATCCTCAATTTGATAAGAAAATAATCGGATGGATCATCCTCTTCCACTTTACCATAGAAATTGGAATTGTAAATTGATGGAGCACACTCACTATATGTTAGAGAATTAGGTTATTTTCTTAATGTTTCATTTTAATGAATATTAAGTTTAATTAATAATGAATTTATTATCAAATGTCAAATGAGGTAGGAGAGTAATAAAGACATTAATTAAAGGATTAAATAAATAATGAAATTAAATATAAGATTAAAATCACATAAAAGCTAGTTAAATTACAAAAAAATTGGACGAGAATGAAAGTCAAACTTTAACAAAGCCAAGAATGAAATTCATTCCAGACTAACATTCTTAATTACAAAAAAATTGGACGAGAATGAAAGTCAAACTTTAACAAAGCCAAGAATGAAATTCATTCCAGACTAACATATAAGAATGGAATTCAAACTTAATCAATTCAAATTTAATATCAATGATTAGAGAAGGTATAAATACTTTAAATCACTAGAATGGAAACAATAGAAATTATAAAGTGACATCAAGACTAACTCTATTTTTACTATTGTAAAGTAAGTTAAATTTCCAGCTACTGATGTAACTTCCTGAAGAAAATAGAACTAATCTTTTTAAATCTATGCTACGAAATCTTGCATAGATAGAAAGGTTCACACAATGGTCTTACACACAATGTTCTTATATCCACTTGTGGATATTATTGATTGGGAAAGAAATTCTAATCAAATTACATATTGAATTACAAGTATATTATAAATCAAATAAAAAATGAGAAATGGACTCAAGTTTAGCTAGTTAATCGAGCATGCATTGGGATATAAATGGGTGGAAATATGCTTGTAGTGTTTCTATTATACTCTTATGGATGAAATAAACTAGCAATAATACTATTTAGATGATTCCAATCATTACTCAAAGAAATATTTACAGTCTTTTTTAAAAGAAAATTTTAATTCCAATCATTACCCAAAAAGAAATATTTAAAGTCTTTTTTAAAAGAAAATTTTACACTTGTTGTGCATAAATAGATGCTAATTTAAATATATGTGACGAGAAATTAGATAGAAACTAAATGAATATTTATCAACAATTTAATGCATTGGAAACTCTATTGTGTACACAAGAAAGAAAATTTCATATGCCAAGAGATTGGGGCCTCCAATATTTGACTTGCACACACTAAAAAATAACAGACATTAAAACCTGGTATATGTTATATATATTGAAAAGGATATGTATATCACTTAATTAAAAGGTTTTTTTGTACGAAAGAACTTAATCCCAATGCCTTCACTTGAATAAGTGCTTTCTATAGAGAAAAAATTAACTAAAATTCTAATAATCCTCCATGAGCTAACTAAATGTCTCATTTAGCATTCATATCCATCATATTCAACCTCTATGGCAGTCAAAGTCATACAAAATCATGGATTTTTAAAAGAAGGGCGGAACTTTATGATGCAATAGTGTGCTTTCCTTCTTTGTGGAAGCATTGACTGTGCATAATTTTAGCATAAAATTTGAGTTAGAAGACCCAGGGTTTGACCACTGGTTTACAACAAAGTCCATTGTAATCGAGCACAATGCTAGCATTTTCACTCCTCCACAAGGGAGAAATCTCTCATCAAAGGCATGTCGAGACATTCAAAGAAGAAGGGGATCAAGGTATAATGTTGAGGATCAATTAACAAATAGATTCATTCATCACTTAAGTAATTATACGACATCTAAGAAAATATTCAGATATATTTATATAATCAAGACGAAAGCATCTACAAAGATAAATACCAGAAGACACATTGAAACATCATAATAATTTTCTTTAAAAAGGCACTTAAATAATAGCCATTCCATACGTATACGCACTGAACTTAATCCCAGAAACACCTTCACAGATGATAAGAAAATAAGATAAAATCTCAATGGAACCAATTTACAGTCAAAAGACAGACACAAAGCTTCAATCTTCAATCCAGTAGCATAGATCAAATCCATCTTCTAAAATAATTTCCTGTAGTCTTATATTGATTTTCTCCTTCAATCGCACTCACTTGATTTGGTCCACTTTGATCCTGTTCACTTGATTTAGTCCACTTTAATAAAATACAGGTGCTTTGGTGCATAACGTCTTCATTCTTTCAAAACCAGCGTACAGATCCTCCTTCTATGGTTTCATCGAGTCCTAAAATAACCACTTTTAATCTCTACCTGTCGCTTTCCCTTTTCTATTCTTGTATTCTGGATTATTTGAACATTTAATTTTCCACCTGTGTTGATCATTCTCACAACCTTTCTCTAGCCAAAAATTTGCCAAAGAAATGAAGGGCGCAGAAAGCGACCATATTTCATTGACTCACCCTCGATTCAATCTTGTGACTGCACGTTTGGAACTTCTTTTGATTGCATAAGTTTTGTTGATGCTTCTCCTCTCTGCTCTACTACTTTCCCTTCAAAGGAAGGTTCCAAGTCATGTATTGTCTACAAAACTTAAGATTTGAATTTTATATGCTTTGTTCTAGCATATTTCCAAGTGGAAATAAAGGCAACAATCTTATTCTAAAATTCATATATATTGTCGCCATTAGGCTGGTCAAGATTAGACGCAAGCATTATCTACCACTAAAAATCAACATCATAATTAATATTATGAAGTTGCATAAAGTGAGATTGAGTTGGTGATGAAATGTCGTGCAACAGAGTCTTAGTTGTATGTGATTCTTCCTCCAATTGATGAATTTTCATCTCGAGTTCTTCTTCTTGTCTAAATAAATTACGTTGTTGTTGAAGATCAGCAGTGTCAAGGGAGTTGGTTGAATTTTTTTTATCTGCTTATGTAGCTGATACAAGGGTTGGTTCCTTTTGGCAAGTAAATCGGCCCAATATTGGACTTGCTGAAAATTCTCTTCTGATTCATTAGTAAGTTGTTGGATGGTCTCATGAAAAGAATAGCCTTGGGTAATTTCTCGAGCAATTTTTTCTTTGTATTGGTCCACGGGATCTGGAAGTTCTTTATGCAACTCAACAATAGTGTCACACAACCCTTTATTGACAATGACTAGCTCTATACAAGCAGCTTTGAGAAATTCTCAATGTTCATTAGGCTAGCACATAAACAAATTCTCTAGGGTGTTAGGCATAAATGCGTAAATAGTCGACCACATCTATTCAAATTTGTAACTAATATATTCAAATTTGTTTCCTAATCAATCATTTTCTCCTAGTAATTGGCCCCTCTTGGCCCCTCTCCTCACTCACATTGATGAGTTATTGTTGTTGACTTTCATGAATTAAAGCAAGTTCATTATACGACAAGCATTAAGTGGTCTTCTAGTTGAGTAGTAGAGGCTTTGATAAATTGAAATATTTAAGAGGAAAACCAAGTTTGAAGATCATCTACAAATAAAGCGTCATGTGGATGAAATCAAACCTATAGAGGATGACCACTGGCGATGAAATTCTAATGTTTTTCCTGAGGAAAACTTTATAGCTCTTGTTGTTGTTCATGTTGAAATTCATCCCTCATTCTGAGAATAACTGATGAAAATGAGATCTTGGGGTAAGCCCAAAATCCCTTTTCATATATAAATCTCAATCCTAGCCTGATACATAGTTCATGGCAGAGGAGATCACACTATGATGCTCGCATTTCCATTCACATTTCTCTATGCAAGGTAAGCATAAATTTCCACACATAAAAACGCATTGAACGCCATTTATAATCGTCACATGCATATAAGATATGTATGCAGCAATAAAACTCTGTCGTAAATCATAATACAACACACACAGATATATGTAATTTAATTATAATACCTCCGACTCTATAAACATCTCGATCGCATGCATTTTCCAACCGTCTCCGATTCAGTATAAACCTCCACTTCTCCAATCCGATTTCATTCGCCACAGTTCCGATCCGATCCAAGTTGGAATCATAAATCGGCATTTCAATGTGCACTCACACTTTTGGACTCTTCACAAATGTCCGATCCGGTCGCTGTTTAATTTGACTGCAGACTTAAAACGTTCCGCAAATGTCCGATCCGATCCATACAATCAGCGATCGACATGATTACAATGTCAATTATCAGAAGTTCGTGGCTCCTATCCGACTGATTGGCAATCACAAATCGGCTATTTTAACACCGCTCTCTCTTTTCCACGATCCAAAGTTCCAATTTGACTGATCGGAGACCGGAACTCGACAGGATTGAATGGTATTTTAATTATAGTCGATTCTACAGCGGCCATTCACCTTTAAAACCATTATATAACAATACTCGTTCGGATCCATCGTTGTATGGAACGCCTTCTTTGTTTTGATCGATTCCAATCACTTGATCTTCCTTCGCCCTGCATGCTGTCTTCAATAAACAATTATATATCACATATACACGTTAGTTAGATCGCCATCGGTTCCTGGTGGTGATCGATGACCGATCAAGCTCGCAACACATAATCTACTCAATTATAAAATACACACATATGTATACAATTCACACTCGAAGAAGCTTTTATAAGTTATACAAAACAGTTACAAAATTAAGGCCTTTTAGCCTTAGAAACGAGCTCACGCTCGGCTACATCTTGCTCACTCATAATTTCCCTCACAGAGCAGACATCTATTACCCCCTATCACATTTATATAAGAAGTCTTAGATAGGAAGGATCGATCCTATTCTCTCCTGATTTTTCTCCAACAAAAGCTTGCCATAATGCATGTATGACTGTTATCAATAGCAAATCTCCTCGAGACATATTCGCGTTAAAGCTACTTTAAATCTGTTTTAAAACAGATTTCCCTTATTTTCTCCTTCGACTCAGCTTTGTTGTCCATGTCCTCCTCGCTCCGCTTTGGATTCCTCTTTGATTAAGGAGGGGGTTAGATGCTCCTGCATCAGACTCACGAGGCACAAAAATTTATGACCTCCTCGTCATATGCTTCCACTTGTCGTTAGCAATTTTACCCACTGCATATCTTCAGTGGAACTGCTTTTATGATCTTTGTGAGCTGCAACCAACCTCTGCAGTAACAGTCTTCCTCTGCTACACGATACCTCACCAAGATTCCTCCTGAGCTTAGTCTTTTGGCATCCTTCAGGTTCTCTCTTCTCTGGAACCAATTGAGCACACCTTCCTCTAGGTTGCTGCAAATCTTCTCACCTTCTGCTGCCGTCATTGATGAGCCCCAATTTTTGGTACAATTTGGGCTCATTTGGCCTACTTGCTTTGCTCAAACCATTCATTTTTTATTGCTTATGCATTCATTTCTTGGTTTATTCGTGTTGTTTGTAGGAAAAAGGGTAGGCATTCTATCTACGTGACTAATACATGATGATTTCAGGTTTTTGGCATTAAAAGGGAGCAAAGACCACGAGAAAAGAGACAAGGAGACAATGAGGTGGCACTGCTGGTTTTTAGGAGAGGATGTCCACAGTCTTGGAGACCTTCCTCGTAATTCCCACCATAGCTCTGAGCTCCAACCAATCTCCCCACCGAGCTTAGAGGCAGCCAACTGTTCTACAGGAACAGCAGTTATAACTGTTCTACAGGATCAGCAGTTTAACCTTCAGTTGGACAGCCGAGCTCCACAAATCAAGGAAACCTGTTGGATTATCATTTTGCATAAATACTGAGGTCATAGCCTTGGATAGAAGCTTTTTGAATTTTTGCATTACTCTTGTAATTTGGAAGTACGAGCTACAGCTCGGTGTTTTTTCCTTTTGTAAGCCAGTTTTGGCATGACATCTGATTTTTGGTTATGAATAAAGGCAGGCAGATTTTGATCTCATTCTGAGTTTCTAAGGGAGCTATAGCTCTCAGGTTAGGGCCCAACTTGAGAGCAATAGATCTCCTCGGTGTTGTAATGTTATTTGCATTTCGTTCCAGCACTTCGTTTCTTTACTTTGATATGCAATTCAAATTTACAGTCTGCTAATTTAGTCTTTTTCATGAGATTGAGTAGGATTAGTTTATGGTAAATTTGCTTCCAGTTGCTTAGGTTAGAAGAGGATAGACATAATTCATTGGAGCTCCAGAAAAAGGTTGTTAGAGCTCACTGCCATCTCTGCTTAGGGATTGGGGTGCAGTCCATATCAACCACCAAAAAGAAACGCAGTTCTTCTCACTTCCATGCAAGCTGCAACATAGTCATTTTCGTTAAAGATCCATCCATGGACTTTTGATATTGAACCATACTTCTACATTCCACTTCCATGCACGAGTTTCTTTTCTCGGTTTTCCATTGCTATTCATAGGTTTAATGGCACAGTTATCATAGGTTAATGAATTCACGGTTTTGGTGCAAGACATAAGTCATTTGTTTCATTTACACTGCTCCATATCATTCCACTTCCTTCTTCTTCTTCTTAACCTCTCCTCAAGCCACCTACTCGGCCTCTGTCCAGCTCGTTTACCCTCCAATTCATCCACTGCCACGTAGCTTCATCTTTTTGACCTTTTGTTAATCCCATCCTTCCAGCCATCAACCCACTGCATGTACTCTTTCTCCATCTGACTTCTCTGCTCCTGATCCATCACCAGTTCCATCTCCATCTCACCTATCCTCCCACACCACTCCAACACTTCACCATCTCCCAAAACTTCCACGGTCAAACATCCTGTAGAATTGCACAGACTTCCTATAGAATCCCTGAGTTTCCTGTAGGATCCCCTGCAGACTTCCTGTAGAAGCCTGCAAACTCGGTTGCTGAGCATCCGAACGTGGTAGACTTCTGTGGACTGATGCTAGAGACCCTCAGGGACCTCCCCTAGCCATCCTGACCTTGCCCATGCTTTCCTTCCATTCAAACCGCTCCTGCACAACCAAACCCTAATCAAAAGCATCATCACAATAAATCCAACCACTTAAGAACAAAATACAAAAACATGTCTTTTCAGATGCAAGTAGCTTAGATTCATGCATTTCAACTCACTAGAAGTAATGGCATCATTGGTAGAAGTTTCATTCACATTTTTGCATTGTAAGGGTCAAGCTAGTCAAATTAGGGTTTACTAGGGTTTCCATGCTTTGTTGGCTTTCAGTTTCCTTTTTGCAAAGTAGGTTAGCTTTCTTCGAGATAGCTTTCGTCCATCACTCATAAAGCTTCTTCTGAGAACATATAGAAGTTGGCTTGAGCCCTAGCGGACTTGTGCCAGCTAACCAAGTGACAGCTGCGACAAGAGCTAGTACTTGTGCATACAGCACCGTCGCTTCCAAGTTTGTACGAACTACCGGGTTGATAAAATTAGAGATAGGAAGCTCTAGGAGTTGTAGCATTATTGCTACAATACTGGAGCCCACCATCGTTTTGGCGTCGTTGCCGGGGAAGCGTCAGAGTATTAGTAATTGTTGCTTTTCTCCTATTTTCTTACTCTTACCTTCTGCTAAGTAGTTTATTTCATTTCCATTCTGCAAAAGTAGCATAGACATTTCCTGCTTTCATAGATTAGCATTTCCTGCTTTCATAGATTAGCATTTCAATTCCGCAATTTCATTTATGCAAGCGTAGATTAGCATTTCAATTCCGCAAGCATAGACTAGCATTTCATTCCTGCAATTTCATTTGAGCAAAATAGATTAGTCCTTTCCTGCTTTCGTTTCAATTCCGCATTTTCATTTTAGCAAGATAGTTAGTTGCAGTTCAATCTATTTCAGTTTTGCAAGTAGAAGTAGAAAAAAGCAAAAATCAACCAAAAAGATTTCATTTCATGCCTTGTAGGAGTAGAGATAAGTTAGAAAAATGATTGCACAACACCCCCATTGCTTCGCACAACCAAGATTCTCTCTTCTTCGATGGCTATGATTGAAGAACCCCTGGGTGGACATCAAGACATATCTGAAGAACCTCTAGGGGAGAAGAAGAAGAAAACATTCCTCTGGAGCAAATGGCTACAAGCAGAAATGTTGGGAGCAACATCTTGTCCAAAGATGAATTTGCAAATCAGATCGAAGATTTCAAGAGTGATATGAGGCAGTTTCTTGCCATGCAACTGGATACCTTGCGGATCCAAAAGAAGCAAGAAGAAGCCAAGAGGGCTTTGGCCATTTTTTGTCCTAGGTGCATTAGAAAGCATCCTAGGAACGAATGTCCAATGCACCCTCTAGAAGTGTGTTTCACCTGTGAAGAATACCATCCTATAGATCAGTGCCCTTCCTTGCCCAGAATCAAAGCTACATATCAAAAAGCCAAGGGAGCCACTGAATCACTCTGTTATATGAACCAAAGGAGGCCACATGGACCCGTACCCTACCCGCAGGAACTACAAGGGACACCCGAGACCTATTATGACCCTTACCAAGCCACCTTCATGCCTTCTTGGGGTCCCCCTGCTCATCCTTCCTGGTTCACACCTCCTCCTTATTTCTTCACAGATCCATATTATGCCCAACCAGCTGCTCATTCGTTTCACTCTTATGCTCAGCCACAGCCTCAGTGGAATGCACCTTATCAGGAGTGGAGGCCCCAGTACAACTCTCATCCCGCTCATTTTCCTCCACCACCTGCTCATCCACAACCATCGCCTCCTCCTCCACCAAGGAAACCCCAAATGCCTACCCAACCACAATGCCACCCATCTCCATCTCAATTTCACACCTCCACTCAACTACCCATACCATTTCCAAAGCCACACAATGGAGTAGCTCAACCCAAATGCAAAGTTGAGGCACAACATGTGCAAATGCCTCCTTTTGAGCTCAATGATGTTCACCAAAGCTCAGGAAGAGTGTTGCAAAACAAAGATTATATTGACAACATTGATGGACCAAAGGAAAAAGAAGATTCAGAAGAGGAAATTAAAGAACCATGGGCTGCACTTGATCAAGTGAAGAGATCAGAATCAGAGATCAAGAAAGCTTCCTCATGGTTACCATCAAACCCTCCATGTAGTCAAGAGAAAGATCAGCAAAAAGAGGAAGAAGAGAAAGTCATGTTAGAAGGTGACATGAAACATGATTCAGATCAGAAAAAGGACCAAGGATATCAAAGCTATATTGAGACATGGTTCCAGACAGTCACTAAGTTGCAGCAGTACTCTCTTCCTCAGCTATGTTTTGTACTTTCAAAGTCAGATCATTTTGTCTCTGAAATTTGGATAGTTGTCAAAGCATGCATTCCGAGCCTCCACATCATTTTTTCTCTAATCTCGATGTCCACATGGCTCCATTGGAAGTATTCCTATACTTGAAAATGATTTTGTTTTTCAAGTAGGGTAGG
The DNA here is from genome assembly GCA_031772625.1 of Pinus tabuliformis. NCBI lineage: Eukaryota > Viridiplantae > Streptophyta > Pinopsida > Pinales > Pinaceae > Pinus > Pinus tabuliformis. The sequence continues at coordinate 83,431,339 of CM062811.1, read as the reverse complement.
GTAGAAAAAAAAGAAAAAAGAAAAAAGAGAAAAAAAAGAAAAAGAAAAAAATGAAAAAAGAGGAAAATAGAAATCTAAGGTGAAAACCTCCTCGAAGGCACCTTAGATTGGCTCATTGATTGAAAACCTCCATGAGGCGCCCAAGGCAGGTGGTAGGGGTGAAAACCTCATTGAGGCACCCCTATTGTCTTTCAAAAAAAAAAAAGGTTTGAAAAAGATCCTTGAGTGAAAACCTCTCTGAGGCGCTCAGGGCAGATGGCACGGGTGAAAACCTCTTTGAGGCGCCCCTGTTATCTTTCAAAAAAAGAGAAAAGAAAAAAGAAGAAAAAACAATAAGCAAAATATGGTAAAATTGCATGCAGGTTGCAGATGTTCTATGGAGGAGAGGAAGCCCTTCAACTCAAAGCCAAGGGTCCTTATCATGCTGTCAAGAGACCTCACCAGTACCTCCTCCAAGGGTACCCATGTTTTTTCAAGGTATGTGAAATTTTATCATGGTTTGAGTCCTCTATAGGAAGATGCAGTCTTTCTATAGGAAGACGCGAATTTTCTACAGGAAAGTACAGACTTTCTACAGGAAGCCCGAACTTTCTACAGGAAGCTCTGTGTTCTACAGGAAACTTCCTGTAGAAGTTTGGGACGGCCCAGAATTCATCTCAAAAGGAGATTTAGCGACTACGGATTGGTTTGGACGCATGCAAGCCTCTGTTGGCACCCTTGCACATTGCTGTTACCTTGCTCCACCATCCTTGTCGACATGCAACCAAGTTCCCTGCACCAACAAAGCAGATCAATGAGTTCTCGCGGGAAAAGCCAGTTTTGAAGATAAACAAATGCTGAGATCTCATACCACAGGCATCAGAAGCTCTGGGAACGTGATTGAAAGGCCAGATCCTCCGTCGTGCAGCATGCACCCAAGGAGGAAGAACTGTTACGAGACACCTCGCGGGAATCCTGTAACAGTTCAACCTGCTAGAGTGGATACCATTCACAGCACCGCCATCTGCAATGAAACGCGGGCGCATGGAACCCAAGCATCCACTCCATCGTCGGCAGCCTGTAACCACGAGCCTCCGGGTCTGTGTAAGTTCGCATGCAGCAGGTAGATCCACTCACCATCGTCCAAAGACTGGAAAAATCGTGTGCAGCCACGCAGGTAAGTGTCTCGACCCTTCCTTCCATCAAATCACATGAATTTTACTTTGAATTGTTTGCATGGCATAAAACTGAATGGTTGAGCGGCCGTATGGCCAGTCGACTGGCCACATCGGCTAGTTATGGTGTAATTGGATGTTTGGGTGGCGGCCACGACAAAGAGAATGAGCGGCACGCACGTGAGAACACTCCCGTCGGAAGCAAGAGTTTAACAGGAAAAGGCGGCGGCAGATCTGTGGGAATGGATGCGGCAGCAAGTGAATACGCAGGCGAATGATGGATGACGTCGCCCAACGGTCCGGCAGGGACAGCTCACCCTCCGCACCACGGATTGCGCCGATTCAAAATCTAATCGGCTAGATCATGCGCATGCATTTATCAACCACCACTTCAAACTCGGGTGGCTATTCTGATCTCCTCTGCACTTTGATACGCCGAGCTGTTGGCTACCAGAACGCCGGTGAAGCACACCTCGAGCGCGGGCCAACTACAGTCCTCCCCGAAAATTGCGCACTGCTCCTACAGGAACACAGTTTCTACAGGAACGCAGTCTTCTACAGGGAAGCGGGTGCCTCACGAAAAAAGGTGGCCAATTAAAGAGGTAACCCTGAACTCTTCATGCAACTGGTTAGTAAGAGTGGCAAGACCATCGTCCACAGTCTGGTCATAAAGATATTGGTGAAATTGTTGATTGCTGTGCCTATGCTGTCGTTCTACAGGATGTCAGTATAAGTAGACTGTGTTGAATTTTGTGGACTATGTGCATGCTCTATCTTAATAGACCAAATCTCTTTCGCATTTGCCACCTTTAATTAAAACAACCGTGTTCATCATGCCGGGTGGGTTTATAAGACGGGAACCCACTGATTCAACCAAATTAAGGGAAAACCCGGCAGTGGTAGAGCTCTTCACCAGAGCACAATGGATGTCTTTTTGTGATAAGCTGCAGGGTTATGATGATGAAGTGGCTAAAGAATTCTTGCAGGCTCTGAAGCCTAAATCCCAGACACTGGCCACAGTGAACTTCAGAGGTCTAAGCCTCAAGCTCACCCCGCAACATATCAGTCGGATCACAGAACTTCCTATGGGTTTGCCGTGGGATAAGGAAGAAAGAAAGCTGAGCCAGCAGGCAAAGAAAGAATTCTTTCCGCCTGAGGAAGAATTCTGGGAGGACAAAAATGGGGTGCGAAGAACGAGCCTATTGCCACCATGGAATGAAGTCAGTTTGCAAATCATGAAATATATCACCTGTGAAGGCCGTTTTAGCATCGTGTATGCATATCACTTTTGGCTACTCACTGAATTGAGGCACCGAATTGATCTTCCTGTAGAACAAAAATTGAGCATCCCTTATTTTCTATTGCAGTCTCTAATGGAGTGTGCCACAAAGCTAAAAGAGGGCATACCAGATCAGATAGCCCACCATGGGTTGATCAAGCTTCTTGTGGAGGATGCGCTGCATTCATATAAGGTTCCCCTCTCATGGGAATCCTTTCGGAATTCGACAAAAGATGGGGACATTAAAATGTTGATCGAAGAAACGGGTTCCTCCAGCAGTGAGGAACAAGAAGCAGTGGCCGAGGGACAGAGAGAAGAAGGGCAGGAGACCCCGACCACAGTGCAGAAGAAAGAACAAAGGAAGAAGCATGAGGAAAAGGAGGACAAAGAAAAAGGTGGCACACCTATCTTGTCAGCAAGAGAAAAGAGGATGAAGAGCAGAATGGACAAAGCTGAGGTGGTCCACGTCAGCCCAAGTACCTCAACAGCACCTGCAACCAAAGCAAAAAGCAAAACTCAGGCAGGCAAGCAAGCAGAGGTGGAGACACCTGTGTCTACAGGAAAGCAGAAACAGGCTTCTACAGGAAGCCCGAAAACAAAAACAAAGGCTTCTACAGGAAGCCCGAAAATCATTGGGAAACAGACTTCTACAGGAAGACCGAAAACAGAGACAAAGGCTTCTACAGGAAGCCCGAAATTGCAGAAACAGGCTTCTACAGGAAGCCCCGAAAAGGTGAAACCCAAAGAGAAAAAGGTGGATATTCTGGCACGGGAGGCAGCAGCTGTATTAGCTGGCCTCAACACGCCACCTAAGCCAAAAGAAAAGAGGAAGAGGGAGACCCCTCTATACTTTAAAGCTCGAAGAAGTGTTAGGATAAAGACGGGCAAGCCACAGCCCCAATCCAGCAGCCCGATCGTCATCAAAGATACACCTGCTTCTCCCAAGGAAAAGTCACCCTCCAGGATCACAGTCACCTACGAGAAGGGGAGTCCCAAGAAAAATACGTGGCAAGAAAGGTTAGACTTGTTGACTGAAAAAACTCGGCTACAGGAAGCTGAAAATGTTCTACAGGATACTCTGGCCCGGCTACAGGAAACGGAAAAGAAGGAAGGAGAAGGACTCTCATCACCACCAAGGGAGGGTGAGGAAGAACCGCCTGAAGATATAGAAAGAGAACATATACCAAAACCTAGCCCTTCACCTAATCTGAATTCATACTACACCTTTTTAGAGTCGGGCAAAATCATACCACAGAAATTTACTGTGCCTCTATTTTTTGAACTAGAGAAAGAAAGAGTCCGTTCCCACACATGGATGCAGATCACCAAATCAAAGGGTGTGGCGGACATAGGCCCTTTACAAGAGCAACTCAAGGAGGTCAGGAGTAAATTCACCATGGCTAAACATGTGGCTAATTGCCAACGTGTGCTTCTACAGGAAGAAAATCAGAAGCTGAGATTGCAGCTACAGGAACTAAGGGCAGGGGCAGGAACATCCTCCAAGGACATCACACATGAACAACAAAGCAAAAAGAAGCTGACCACTAGTCTTGAAGAGCCAATGACACTTCTACAGGAAGCAGAACAACAAACAAAAATTGAAGTGCAAGCCCTAAAAGAACAGCTGCAACAAAAGGAAGCACAATTGGCCTACATGGCCAGTTGGGCCATGGAGGCAATTCAGTGCAGACCACCTACAAAATCCTATGGATTGTTCTTAAAAGATCAATGGCTGTAGTTCCAAGTAAACACCCTGGCACAAAGAGGTATTTCACATATCCAGAGCCCACAACAATTTTCTGAATTGTGCAGTACTAGTTCGTCAGAAGACAAAGCCAAATTAGCAGAGTTTTACCTCCACAATTTGGCTTTGCCTAATGAAGTCTCCTGGGATCCCAATATTGCCTTGGGGGATATGCAATTGATGGCGTTCGCCTCATGGTTAAACCATGAGGATCAGTGAGCAGCTGAAGCAAAATCGGTCATGAACCGAGAAGTGAGCGAGCCACTGTTCATTCGACCAGAACTAGAGGATCCGGTGGCACTCATCTCAACCCACCAACAGTTGGCTACGGATCCCATAGCTTCCTTGAGATTTATGGACCAACAGGCCCAAGCCATAGCTCACTTTGAAGATATGGAAAGGTTGTTGGGAGAAAATGCTGCCCAAGCATGTGCACGCAGATGGAATACACTGGCACACAGCTTGAAAATCCGAGAGTACCATACCCCCATTCGGATGAGGGAAGCTTTGGCAAGGGTTGAGCTTTACAAGAAATCCATGCAAAGCCTCCAGGCCAGCTGGATTGGCCTTAAACTCAGCCCACCACTACTGCTAGGATTGACTGAAGGCAATACAGAGGAAGATGACAGTCAACAATGGGAAGAGGTGAACAGGAAAACAGGGTTTCATATCCACAGAGAAGACACTACCACAGAGCCTTGGGATGCAAGGGAAGCAGTGAAAGCAATGAAGGATGAAGATTTGGATTAAGTTGCTCAAGGATGAGCAAATAGTTTAGCTGGGGGGTGATGATGAGCCCCAATTTTTGGTACAATTTGGGCTCATGTGGCCTACTTGCTTTGCTCAAACCATTCATTTTTTATTGCTTATGCATTCATTTCTTGGTTTATTCGTGTTTTTTGTAGGAAGAAGGGTAGGCATTCTATCTACATGACTAATACATGATGATTTCAGGTTTTTGGCATTAAAAGGGAGCAAAGACCACGAGAAAGGAGACAAGGAGACAATGAGGTGGCACTGCTGGTTTTTAGGAGAGGATGTCCACAGTCTTGGGGACCTTCCTCGTAATTCCCACCATAGCTCCGAGCTCCAACCAATCTCCCCACCGAGCTTAGAGGCAGCCAACTATTCTACAGGAACAGCAGTTATAACTATTCTACATGATCAGCAGTTTAACCTTCAGTTGGATAGCCGAGCTCCACAAATCAAGGAAACCTGTTGGATTATCATTTTGCATAAATACTGAGGCCATAGCCTTGGATAGAAGCTTTTTGAACTTTTGCATTACTCTTGTAATTTGGAAGTACGAGCTATAGCTCGGTGTTTTTTCCTTTTGTAAGCCAGTTTTGGCATGACATCTGATTTTTGGTTATGAATAAAGGCAGGCAGATTTTGATCTCATTCTGAGTTTCTAAGGGAGCTATAGCTCTCAGGTTAGGGCCCAACCTGAGAGCAATAGATCTCCTCAGTGTTGTAATGTTATTTGCATTTCGTTCCAGCACTTCGTTTCTTTACTTTGATATGCAATTCGAATTTACAGTCTGCTAATTTAGTCTTTTTCATGAGATTGAATAGGATTAGTTTATGGTAAATTTGCTTCCAGTTGCTTAGGTTAGAAGAGGATAGACATAATTCATTGGAGCTCCAGAAAAAGGTTGTTAGAGCTCACTGCCATCTCTGCTTAGGGATTGGGGTGCAGTCCATATCAACCACCAAAAAGAAACGCAGTTCTTCTCACTTCCATGCAAGCTGCAACATAGTCATTTTCGTTAAAGATCCATCCATGCACTTTTGATATTGAACCATACTTCTACATTCCACTTCCATGCACGAGTTTGTTTTCTCGGTTTTCCATTGCTGTTCATAGGTTTAATGGAACAGTTATCATAGGTTAATGAATTCTCGGTTTTGGTGCAAGACATAAGTCATTTGTTTCATTTACACTGCTCCATATCGTTCCACTTCCTTCTTCTTCTTCTTAACCTCTCATCAAACCACCTACTCGGCCTCTGTCCAGCTCGTTTACCCTCCAATTCATCCACTGCCACGTAGCTTCATCTTTTTTACCTTTTTTTAATCCCATCCTTCCAGCCATTAACCCACTACATGTACTCTTTCTCCATCTGACTTCTCTGCTCCTGAGCCATGACCAGTTCCATCTCCATCTCACCTATCCTCCCACACCACTCCAACACTTCACCATCTCCCAAAACTTCCACGGTCAAACATCCTGTAGAATTGCACAGACTTCCTGTAGAATCCCTGAGTTTCCTGTAGGATCCCCTGCAGACTTCCTGTAGAAGCCTGCAAACTCGGTTGCTGAGCATCCGAACGTGGTAGACTTCTGTGGACTGATGCTAGAGACCCTCAGGGACCTCCCCTAGCCATCCTGACCTTGCCCATGCTTTCCTTCCATTCAAACCGCTCCTGCACAACCAAACCCTAATCAAAAGCATCATCACAATAAATCCAACCACTTAAGAACAAAATACAAAAACATGTCTTTTCAGATGCAAGTAGCTTAGATTCATGCATTTCAACTCACTAGAAGTAATGGCATCATTGGTAGAAGTTTCATTCACATTTTTGCATTGTAAGGGTCAAGCTAGTCAAATTAGGGTTTACTAGGGTTTCCATGCTTTGTTGGCTTTCAGTTTCCTTTTTGCAAAGTAGGTTAGCTTTCTTCGAGATAGCTTTCGTCCATCACTCATAAAGCTTCTTCTGAGAACATATAGAAGTTGGCTTGAGCCCTAGCGGACTTGTGCCAGCTGACCAAGTGACAGCTGCGACAAGAGCTAGTACTTGTGCATACAGCACCGTCGCTTCCAAGTTTGTACGAACTACCGGGTTGATAAAATTAGAGATAGGAAGCTCCAGGAGTTGTAGCATTATTGCTACAATACTGGAGCCCACCAGTCATCTGCACAATGGTAAGACCACAAACACTCCAGCTTTAACGCAACTGTACCTTCTGCTTCTTCTTCTTTCTCTCTGGAATCCTTCTCCTTGCAGGAAACTTTCCCTGCTCTGATGCCACCTGATGTTGCTATCCTGTAGCTGTTGTTTCACCTGTTCATGTATCGCCTGCATTCTTGAAGCAAATTCTTAACCTTCTACACTTCTCATTTCTTCTTTTCCCAAATTCCTTAATTCAGATATTCCTTTCCTCCAAGTAACAGAGTTTTTGGATCAATCTTCTATCCCGGTACATCTTCTTCTTGCAGAGGCAACAACGTATGATTGACACCATAGAATCCACCGATAGTGATCGCCGATGCGATATCATATCAGAGAAAAGGGAAGGGGATATTATAAGGCCACTATAGTGTTTAAAGTAATTCTTTTGAATTACTGCTGATAGCAGAAAGCCGCCAATAGAGTGTTGGGCGTGTCATCCTTAATAAAGCCTCCGATAGTGTTTTAAAGTAATTCTTTTGGAATTACTGCTCTGATAGGAGTAAAGCCACTGTTTATCAATTAAGCAAGGTTTAAGGGATTCAGAGGAAATAATGAAGCTATCAGTTTAATGACTGATACGCCACAAGGAGCAGAAAAGGAAGTTGAGGCTGATATAGAAGAACTTGCTGCCAGATTGGGAAGATTGTCCCTAACGCCTGCACCCACGCCATCATTAGTGGTATTAGAGCAGTTATCCACTTCTCGGATACCGAGAGCTTTAGTGCCTTTGTAAGAGGAAAGCATGGAAAATCTGATCGGATCACTTCATAGTGATCCAATCCAACACTTCTTATATATATATATATATATATATATATATGTATGTATGTATGTATGTATGTATGTATGTATGTATGTATGTATGTATGTATGTATGTAAACCTGCGTGTTCAAGGGGAGGAGAGACAAAATATTATAGATAAGAGTGTGAGGATAGTGAGTTCACAATGTAGCCAAGCGGAGCGAAGAGGAGCGTATGGACCAGCAGAGCTGAAAGAAGGGAGAAAAACAGGGGAAAATATGCTTTAAAGCAGTTAAAACAAAATTAAAGTGGAAAAGATGGATAAGCCTCGAAGAGTTATAATGTAATATGCCATGTGTCATGAGCATGCATGTATGCATAGAAATCTTTCGGGATTTTGGTTAAGGGTTGATCGGATCCTTCCGATCCGATCCAACAATACTTCTTATATATATGTGTGTGTCGAACTTGCGTGTTCAAGGAAGGGAATAGAGAGAAGAATGTGAGAACCGTGTGTTCACAATGTAGTCGAGTGGGAGCTTGTTGCTAAGGCTGAAATGCCTTAGTCTCTAATTGTTCTGTATATAATAATACCTACATATGCTTAAGTGTTGAAACTGTGCCTCATGTATCTTTGGTTTTCTTGTGTATCAGAATTAATGGTTTCTGTTAATATATATATGGATGTAGCAGACAGTCTATTTTACTGTGTATTGGAAGTGTTGAATTCCCTTATTGTTTCCCGCATGATGCTTGATTGAGGATTTCATGGCCGATTTCTTTTTACTTCAGCATATGCAGGCTTCATAAACTATATTGTGGCTATTCTGTTTACACAAAGGAGTCATGCATTTTCCCTTAGGTGGAACAATGGCGGACGTGAGACATTGTTAAGACTGGTTCATACCCCATTGGGTCCGAACCAAATATCGCATCGGAAGGGCGAGAGGGCCTTTAACATTGTGAAAGCTCCAACATATCGGAGCCGAAGTATTATAAAGCACGCATATAAAAACTTTTGGGTCCGAAAGGAACCCTTGATACGACTAAGTGGGAGAGCCCGACATCCCGGAGCCGTAACACTATACACTAGATTTTAATGCATATCGGGTCCACAAAACTCAGAACTGTACATTCCGAGAACCGAACCCGAAATATTATAGAAGGCAATTGAATGGGACGTCGGGTCCACAAACCTTTGTGTTACAAAACCTCCGATGCGAACTTGCCGATATCTCGGAATGAGATCAGAATAATTGTGTTACCCAAAAGGCACTAATAGCTCTGATACCACCTGATGGGGTGAGATTTTGGGGGTTAATCCAAAATCCAAATTCCCAAATAAATCGATCCTGAGGCCTGTGGGTTATGGCCCACAAAGCCTTATCGGAAGCGTTCTTAGGCATGAAGCCTTTTAAAATCGTGGACTTACTTTAGAATCGAAGCCACCTTTTTATCGGCGCTTTTATACCCATCTATCGGAAGCCACCACTCAAGCCTGCAAGCGTTACATTCCATCTATTGGAAGCAACCCATGGCCACACATAATATTAATACATGGGAAAACAACACCCCTTTTTAACTGCGGCCAAATATATATAAATATACGGGAAAACATTATAAAGACCCGCTCCAATCCAAATGCCCGGATCCCAAATATTATGCACCCGCCTTTATAATTATCAGCGGGTCCGGATTTCGGCCGTCACAACAATAACCAATGGACTTCCCTCCAATGCGACGGACCCAACGCCGCTTACACTCTGATTTATATGTATTTCGGATTCGTCATATCGGCGGATTCGTATCGGCAGGGTTGTAATGGAAAGGGTTCTGCGGACCCGATGACCCATTAAGATGTCTCTATATTATTTCCGGTCTGGTTATTGGAACGTACAGTTCTAAGTTGCGGACCCGATGTCGTTTATATCCTCAACTTGATAATGGTTTCGGCTCCGGAACGTCGAGGCTTGCACTTCGGCAGTTCCAAAAGACTCTCGCTTCTCCGATCGCCGATGAGATCAGAACTGTCGATCCGGATTCGCGATCCGATGGCTCACAGCTCGTCGCACTATTACCATCGCAATTGTTCCTCAGTTAGTTCTGATAAGATCTAAGGCTCTCGCCGGTGCAATAAAGATTCTGTCGCTACGATGAGGTTCTGCCGCAGAAGCAATAAGGGATCTAGATCGTTGATATTTCAAATCCGACGGTCCCTGTATAAATTCGCCATTTTGAGGGGATTGGAACTTTAAAGCCTATTCCTCTGCCACACCTGTGTTCACGCTCTGTTAACACATATAACAGTTATAATATATCTTTCTGTATCACCGTCGACTCTACAGTGGCCGATAATCGAGCAACAGGCAATTACAATTGGGATTAAACCACCAGCACGTATACATATAAAAGAATTGAAAGAGAACAATACACTGATACGCAGGAAATCCAAAAACACATGAAAGCACAGTTTCAACACTTAAACACATGTAGATATTATTATATACAGAACAATTAGAAACTAAGGCATTTAAGCCTTAGAGACAAGTTCCCATTCGACTACATTGTGAACATATTGTTATCACACACTTATCTATATCACTTTGTCTCTCCTCTCCTTGAACACACAGGTTCGTATACAAATATAAGAAATATTGGATCGGATCACTAGAGGGATCCGATCAAATCCACTCCTTGATTTTCTCCACAAAAGCCCTCAAAGCTCTCGGTACATGAATGCATGCATATACACATGGCAGATTACATTATAAGTCTTCGAGACTTATCCATCTTTTCCCACTTTAAAACTGTTTTTCTGCTTTAAAGCAGACTTTCCTTTGTTTTGCTCCCCTGGTCCACGTTCGCTCCTCTTTGCTCCGCTTCGGATTCCTCTTTGATTAAGGAGGGGGTTAGATGCTCCTGCATCAATAACATTGGAAGGAAAAATAGGGACTATATCCCATGACTGTACAATCAAAAGAAATACGTCCCTACATTAATTTGGATATTTCCAAAATAAAGAAACTTGAGTTTCTCAAATGACTCTGTTGGACTATGGCTAAGATGCAAATAAACATTGCACAACTAGCATCAAGATTGCTTCAGCATGTGATTCAGGTTTAGTTGTATTTTGTTGCATTTGTATGGTATCCGTGGGAGTTGATTCAATGTCCATATCAACAATATCCCTGCTACTGTTTCTAGGGTCAGGGTTATCATAAATAATGGCGAAGGTATTATGGGGTGATGAACTAGGGGAATGCTTATAATGAGTAGGTGAAGAAATATGGTGTTCCTCAATAATTTTTGTAGCCTCAATAGGGTATTTAGGCTCATCATTAGTAATATCAACAATGTGATAAATTTTAGTATAAGGATTGGTATTAGCATAATTTTGAGAAACCTAAAAAGAATCACATGTGGAAGAGATGGTATCAGAGATTGTGAGTGGAGCAACTAAAATTGGGCTCATAGAAAAAACTGGATATATTGGCAACTTAAATGACTTACCAATAAAAGGAACAACAATAGAAATGTGAGAAGTGGAAACAAAATAAATCACCATGGAATCGACTTCATATATAGTAGAAATGGAACATTGATGCACTTCCTAGATGATGATGGTGTATCGGTAGAAGCGTCAAGAAGTTGCATTGCATCAAGAGAATAAAATATGTCAAACTATATTTTCATGCATATAACTCATTTCTAAGATAGGACTTCATTATAGAACACCTATTTGAACACATAGTAGGGAAATGGCATCATCTTGAATGTTTCAGGGCTGGTGGTTTTAGGTTGAACATGTGTATGACCATGGCTTGTCCCAAACCATATTTAATGTGCATACTTATCCAAAATTGGCTTCAACACACTATTTAGAGCTTTCATATCATCCATCATTTTAGTTTTCCATTTCTCGAATCTTGCCTCATTGAACTCTTTGTTAGTAGGATCAATTTGTGGTCTTCAAGAACCATAAGCGAGAGCAAGAGGCTCACCATCTAGAAATTCAGACAAACTTTTTCCCTCTTGTATGCACAACTTGATCATTGCAATGGAAATGAGCAAGTATCCATAGATGAAGTAACTTTCCCACTTATATACATCGTCACAGGAATCGAATAGCTTATTCAGAAGATAACTGCACCAATTCAGGGTTTCACCTTAGAATCAAGCCTATACCATAGATATAGCATCTAGCAAACGCTCTCCCTTTGTATAATGTTAGAAAAGCTTCCCAATAATAATGTAGAAATATAATTTGATCCTATGACAATTTATACTATCAACGAAAACGTTTTCGCCTTTCTACTTAGTTCCATATTTATAATACAAAATATCATCCCCCTTCATCTTTCCATACTTTGAAACACTCTAAGAGGCACTTGAAACATCAGAGTCATTCATAGATAATCCAGTGATTTAATGAATTTCCTCCACATGGAGATTGTATGCAAGGTGGCTAATAAGAATCTCGGTGCATCTCATGACTTCACCTGTGTTGTTGAACATAGGAAAATCTTGTAGTTTAATAATTGTAGACCTCTGCAGGGAGCGCAACTTAGCCTTGAGCTGCAAATTAACACTACAAGCTAAAGTACCAAGAAAATTAATATACGCCTTTGATTTTAAGGTTGGAAAAAGAGGAGGGTCAAAAAAGTCATTACTGACCAAGGTAGCCTTTTCGTATTTCGCCAAAGTGTCCTTTGTAAGAACAATGTCAGTATCAAAGAAGCCAACAAGAAATGTAGTTTATGTACTGTAAGAACCTGAATCCTATTATTAGAGCCTTTATTTCGTTATACCCTAACATATCTATTTTCCTGTTAATTTATAAATAATAAAAGGAGCTTGCTGACCTTTTCACATATCTTTAAACATTTAACATCTAATCATTTTATCATAAGCAACATAAATTAAGGTGAGCATTCCATTGATATCAACTTAACAAGAGTAGTCCATGGAAAATACCTGTTCCGGCGGTTGATGACAATACCTTTGTCTGATAGCTCCAGCTGAACGCTCCTTCTGGCCGACCCAACCGGATTTACCTCCCAGCCAACTAGGAAATAAATTCCTAGCCCAGGAAACCTCCACAGGTTCCCTAGCCCTCCGTGCCCAAGTCCAACCAGATATAGTGTGTCCTCAAAAAGAATGTGCAAAACTAGGTAATGATACTTTCCTCCTCTCAAACCCAAGAAACCTCCACAGGTTTCCAAGGTCTCCCAAAAATCATAACAAGGCCAACAATCACAACCAACCCCCACAATCCTAAGCAAAACTCCCCCCCCTCTTCTTCCTTCCCCCTTCCCTTTTATATCCTCTTTCCTCAACCACCTCTCATTAAATGTCATTAACTCTCACCCATCCTTGGTTGACTTCTCTTCCAAGCTAGAGTACATTTGGAATTGTGATATGAATTTAAAATTGAGAATTTAATGGGGAAGTACATTTGGGAATGTGAAGTGTAATTACATGGGGAGGACCATGTCTTCTCCTTATTAAATGTGAGGGTACATTGGGGAATGTGAAATGAATAAATATATATTGATGATAAGATGGAGAGGACTTTGTCTTCTCCTTATTAAATGTGAGGGTACATTGGGGAATGTGAAATGAATAAATATATATTGATGATAAGATGGAGAGGACTTTGTCTTCTCCTTATTAAATGTGAGGGTACATTGGGGTGTGTGAATGAATAAATATATTTTGAATTAATGGAAGGAGACCATATCCCACACAATATTCAATTGAGAAGGTAAGTGGGGAATTTGAATAATGGAAATCATAAATTTATTTTAGACCAATATTTCTCAATATTTTCAGATAATGTAAATATTAACACAATTTGTAGGACAAGATTTAAGTGGGGCATTACATGTACTACAAGCCATAAATAATTATTGATGACTATAGATGAGTTCTATAGATGGACCACAATGAACTGGAGACACGGAAGGGCTAGGTATAGAATCCAAGGTGAAAAACTCTAGGGAATACATAGACACAGTAAGAAAATAGACTATGGAATGTGAAATTTGTAAAAAAAATAAATACCAAAACGTGAGCTGATTAAACTATTGAGAAATAAATGTGAGAAATTGGAAAACTAGACAAGATTCAGATACTGGTGAGAGTATGACATGATGCAAAAGACCCAAAAGTGAAATGACACAATAGTAATAATAAATAAAAATAGTACATTGAGACATCAAAAATAATTAAATGAACGAAATAATTTCCTTTTCCCTGTTGCTATTAGTATTTCCTCTAAATGGCACCGCATTTCTAAAGATGCCTACTCCTTTCATAAGTGGCCAGTGACCACAAAGTTGCGAAGAAAGTTGAGGGTCTTTTTATCCAAAACTAGCAACACATTACTTCTCACGATATTTTTATTCAACACTAGAATAAGGGTAAATGTGTATCCTAATATTTTCACTAGAAAATTCTACCCCACTAGACCATCTTTGTAAGGCCTCCATCTGTTATGCACCATGCAATAATTGTTGGCATTAGCTTGCTATTCATCTTCCTAGATTTTTCCAAGATAACCCCTGCATACTTGGTTCGAGATATAAAGATACTTTCATTTGTTTGTTCGACTTTAATACCAAAAAATATCTCAATAATCCCATTTTTGTTATTACAAATTCTTTCTCGACTGCTAATCTAGATTCTTCTATGGACATATTATTTCTTGTAAAAATAAAATCATCTACATACAAGAAAATAATTATAATTTCACCTTCATTGCTAACTTTGATAATTTCACCTTCATTGCTAACTTTGATGTAAACTGTTTGGCTTCCTGCTACTTTTACTAAAACCATTGCTCAATAGTTACGAGTCAATGCAGCTATACCAAGCATTTGGCAACTGCTTGAACCCACACAATGCTTTTCTTAACTTATACGTCATTGGGAAAAGTTGATTTTACATCCATTTGATGGACTTATCATTTGTATTGAGCTACTATTGCCATGACAACTGTAACGGTTTCCATTCTTTGTACAAGAGCAAAGGTTTGATTATATTCTCTTCCATATTGTCGTTTGTACCCTTGACTACAAGTTGTGCTTTGTGCCTTTCAATTATGCATTATACATCATTCATGGGTTTATAAACTCACCTCACACTAATAACTCCTTTTTCTGCTAGAAGATTTACTATCTCTCAGGTCTCATTTTTCTCAATTGTTTGGATTTCTTCATCCATGTCACAGTTATTTATGAAAAGTTTCGGTCACTTTATCGTGATAATGTTAACTGCAGGTCTACGCATATATCACAATCTGTCCACAAATTTGCACATCTACAGGAAGGCATCTTTCAATTACGGGACTGAAACTGAAACAATTCAACAAGCAACATTCAAGCATACCTTCTCTGCCTATTCTTTGATGAGAATGACTTATAACAATGATATAGTGAAATGGTGAAGGCCCGACTGCTGACATCCTTATTATTGATCTGTCTTTTGAATTTTCACTCAGAATTGATGCCTGTCAGGTATATATATAACCCTAGTGTTGCTGCAAGGTAACGATGGGACTCGATCTGGCAAGTGACACCTTCCGCTTTGCTGGGAGACAAAATTAATGTTGATTATTGGATGATCAGACTGTAGGCTGGTGCAGAGCACACATTCAGCGCTGCCTATGGGCATGCCATTAATGTGTACATGTGATATATCATAGATTGGAATGTGGCCACAAGAATATATTAGATTTGAATCTAGATCACAAGAATCAACTCTCGCTTGAAATGATTAGAGTGTAATTAGACAATAGGTAAATGTGCAAACTTCCTTGTTCATAGGCCGATCTGAAGAATAAGATGAAAGCATAGAATTTGCACAGTTCGACTTCTTTGGGCAGACACAAAACAAGAATATATATACAAGACACTTCATATCCATATCGCTGTAGATAAGGCACAACCTTTCACTGTTGAAGAGAAAACACATTGCTACAGGAGTGATACCTTTTCAGAATAGGCCGAGAATCAAATTCGCTATATAAGAATTGTCACGCAAGGTCCAACCAGCGAGTGATTTATGAGGGACCAATGCCAACCAGTCAAGGTCGCAAGCCTTAAATGCTATCACAGAAGCTATTCTTAAACTGAGCCTCAGACAACACTTCAATTTCAGAGATTGTCCACAAAATTCATCCAGTAATGCGAGATAAGTCTCTGCTCTTTTATGGAGTTCAAACAGATCGCAATTATGCTATGGATCATGCACGAACTTCACCTCCTTTGCTGGCCTACGAGGCACTGAGAAAAGATCCAAACGATGCGACCATCAGGCCATTGTAACATCTAAATTGTCCAAAAATGAGACTGCATATATAAGGATGCCTTAGGAGTAGATCAAGGTTGCTGAAGTATAAACATCAATCATGCGATTTACTTTAAGGTGATTCAGAAATCATGCCCAGTTTTAGTAAAACAAGACCACAGGAGTATTTTAGAACAAGACCTAGGCCGCAGGATAGATAAATCAAGGGGCTGCGTATGTTTCACATGTTTGTCACCAAATTACTCTTAATGATTAGACTAAGGCCGCAGGGACAATCTGTAAATACCTTAGGATCACAGGACAGAGAGATGTTGTTTAACTGCATTCCTACCTTATTTCAATGTGAATTTTGAAATATAGCTTCCATGGTTGAAAGCCAGTAGACTGATGCATGCATAGGAAGCACAGGGCATGCGTCTGAAGCATGTCTGGAATTAGACGTTTATAGTGGTATAACATTTGTCCTTGCCATTGATTTGTAAATTTCTTCCTTACAAAGGGCTTACTTATCGTATTTTGAGCTTATGTCTGTTTCTCTCAGATAAAGCTTGTTATATTTTCAGAACAGGCAAGCAGACTTAGACAGGAATTGGAGATCATGCACTTGAAGCATTTATAAATCTTCATTTTTGGAGAATCTTTACAATCAACGGCTTCACAAAATTTAAGTGAGCATTTGAAGCAAAATACAAACAGATTGGATAGGAACGTGTTATCACGAAAATCTGGAAAGCATCAGTCCGAACAGAGAAACTTTCAACCATGACAGGATTGACTGTGTAAAAGTGTCATTGGTTTGAATTACACCTATGTACTCTGTTCTTGGATTTTACAGCACAGCTTGTTTTATGTAGGGTCTGCGTGTCACTCATTTTCTTTTCCCAATTTTCTCAAGCTGCAACATGATACACTGGCGTTTATGCAGGTTGATAACCTAGCTGTAATTCTACCTCGATACAGTGATATTATAAGATTTATAACCTAGATCAATTTAGTGTGGAATTGTCATTTTGTTCTTGATACATGTTTACATGTTTGTTGTTAATTTTTCTAACAGTTTCCGTTTTACTGCTTCTTTGTAACTGCAGGTTCTTTCCAAGCCTCTGATCAAGTGGTTTAGTGTTTCTGTGCATGCAGAGGTATCAAGTGACATGAGCCACCAAATGCTGATGCTAGAAAAGATTTGGCACCCAATCCTGACTCTCTACAGAATTGCTACCCACTGATATCATTTGATTCAAGTCTTGTAAACCAACAATCACCTTTGTTAGTTTCAGCTAATGTGAATGGGTGCCCAATATTTCTGCTTGCAGAAATTGGGGCTTATGCGATAACCAAAAGAAATATGGATACGGTTAATTTATGTGGTTCCTCTGACCTTAGTGAGGCTCCACGATTTCCTCTTGTAGCGATACAAATTAACATGATGACATCAAGACAGTTATATCAATGCAATAATTTAGATTTTCCCAATGTCAAATTTAGCTCTTCAAGCAACCGAAATCAAAATTCTGTAGCAATTTCCAGCATTTCATACATGGATAGTGAATATTCAACTTCAACTCAGTGAAAATGGATGAAAGATGAGAAGAATGAAAATGGATGAAAGAAGAGAAGAACGAAATATTTGTCCCCTATTTATGGTAATAAGAATGCTTATGTTCTAAAAGTTTGGTGGTTATTCACATATTCTGAATCATATGACATCTAGTGTGCCATTTGCTATAATATATGCATTTTAGGAAACATTTTTTTTTTTTTACATATGAGCAAATGACATAAAGGCTTCTTATGTAAATGTCATGTTGTGCTTTCTTATAGAAATGACATCTTACTTTGAGGTGTGACTCACTGAAAACTAAGGATTTCTAGTCATTAAAAAAAAATATAAAATCAAGGATGGCAGGTCAGGGAGGGATCCTCTATGATCCTGGAGGAAAAAGAGTAGCCACCTTAGATTTTAGGGTCTTGGCCAAGTCTCAAACAATCAGGCTCATGCATATGCACTATTGCATGACATTCTTCTAGCCAAGGAAGCAAACGTTAAGTCATTGGAATTTGGAAATCATTGAGAATTCCATGATGATAAATCTTATGCTAGGTAAAATCACTCCATCTAACAATAAAATTCCAATCACCATTGGTTGAACAAATAAGAGGTAAGCTGTCTCAACAAAGCTGTATCTCCCCATGTGAAATGTGGTCTAAATTCTGAAGTTGATCACTGTGCTAACAAGGCCGCAGAACTTAGTAAAGGGGTGTACACAAAAAAAAATGGGGGTCATTATAATTATCTAATCCCATAAGGAATTCATATGGAAGGGCACATAAAACATTTAGCATTCAACTCTCACAAGCATCACAAATCAGTGCATTATTTCTCTTGTATCAATATGGGAGTTCCAAGGATGCCCCCAAGTACCAACAGAACACGCAGTAACAGCTCGACTTCAGAAGATGAAGGGCTCAATATGAAATCTCATAGGTCCTATGGGGCAACAGAGAATCAAACCTTCGGAATTGAATGTTTAGGCAGTTTGGGCATGATGGTGGTAGCTCCTCTATTAAATACCATCCCTGTACTTAGAATGTTTGATGGTTTTGGCAGCATTTTTCCAAATTGTCATTGGAATGTGGCATCATTGGAAGGTCTGGAATATTGAGGTGGTGGAACTGGTTACTATTTTGGGAACCTTTCTCTGATTCTTAAGCCTATCCTCCTCATTCAACTGGTTCTCTTTCAGTATCCATCTATTTCTTGGTTCATCCCCTCTAGGAGTTATGGTAAAGATTGCTAGGGATTTGGTATGTCTTTGGCTCTCTGTTATTTCTGGTTGCATATATGGGAACATTGTTTGTAGGTATGAATTCTAGTAAATTTGTTCCATATATTTCAACTGTGAATAAATTGAACTTCCTTATTTTTGGTACAACTATATATCTGTCTATTCTTCTATTTATATCTCTGATCTCAAGATATATTATTTCCTACAATAAAACCATCTTCACGTAAGGTGATGCTTGAGAAGTTACTCACTGACATTTCCCACAGCATTACATCTCCTAATTTAAAGTGAAAACAAAGTGGCTGTTTGATAATTAATTCTGCACAGAGAGTGAAAAATCATCGAATCATTGCCACTGGAATATTTTTTTTTTACTTTAGTCATGGACTTACAAAGTCGTATTATTGGATGAAGAAAGAAATTAAGATGTGTTCTTGAATGGTCCATCAGAGGATTTTGGAAAAAATAAATAAAAACAAATTGAAAACTCTTGGTGTCAACTGAGGTCTTAGATGCCCATATTGAAACTTATATTGAGGACCTCAACTAAAATTTCCTAACATGTCAAAGCTGCAAATGAAATCCTAATTCATGAAAAATCTTACAGAGGTCACCTAAATCTATATTGCCACTTGTAAGGCATATCTAAGCAAGCTGACCATGAGATATTAAAGAGCCATCAATGGTGATGAGCTGAAAATGGGATCTATCTTTTAGTGATGAAAGCTTTAAAGTGGGTTTATGTTCAACTATAAGGAGAGATGAAAAGTTATTTTTCCCATCTTATTTACATTGGGCTGGAAGGTTCAATTTTGTAAGTATAGATATTCAGTTTTAGCAAGAGACCCACAACATGGCTCAGTTGCATCCTATAGCAAAGAATTTGAAAATTTGAAAAATGAAAATTCATCATTCCAATTTACACGATCTTGTGACACTATTTGTGGGAAGTGCTAGGGCCTTTTACTATTCACATTTATCTTGAGACTCATTTTTAAATCTGAGAATAAATTTTACTAGTGCCGAGTAAAAGAAACAATGTTGAGATAAACCTTTCAATTCTTCTTTTAAATTAATCACAAACCATTGCACAAACGTTACAGAAGCTCTCCTTCCCAGACATACTTGTCCTTTTGAATGGTTTCAAAATTTGTCAACAAAATTTGTACATCGCCATCCTCTAGAAATACGCAAACTGGTCACAGAAATGAAACATTTGGAAAGAGAATAGAGGAATTCTTTTACAAAATCTAAGAACAAAAATTCAATTACTTTGCTTCTATGGATCCTTGACATACTCGTGGATGAATACTCAGTCCCTTGTTATAACGGTGGGTGATTTGTGATTCGCTGACTTTCAAAAAGCTAGATTTAATTCCCAATTCTCATGGGCCAAATCTTTGATTTCTCAGATTCAAAAATTAATCTATGGTAATAACAACAATATTGATGTGTGTGGTTCTGTTCTAATTACTATTGATGAGCTGATCATTCAAGTGGGATGTACAATAATGAAATTGACACCCAGAAATTGAATCTTTGATTTCTTGGATTAAAAAAATTATTCAATAGGTAACAACAGCAATATTGATGTGAATATTTTAAAGCAGGTTTTGTTCTGACTACTGTTCATGGTAATAGTATCAATATTGATGTTGGTAGTTCAAAGCATGTTCTGTTCTGACTGTTGTTAATGAGTTGAGCTTTCAAGTGGGAAATTCAACATGCACACCCTAAACCCTAAACCCTAAAACATTGGTAGTTTGAAATTCAACAGAAACTAGAGAGACTGAAGGAAGATTCCGAAAATGAGTTGACAACAAAGAAGTTGGAAATTTTATATATCGCAGATAAAGTGGAAGAAAATGAAATTTATAATGGATTGCAAACTTCTGTTATTGTTGGTATACTAGAAACATTTATTCAGGAGTTTGAGTATCAAATGTCATAGTTTAGGCAGGACTTGGATTTTAAGAATGGACATATAGATTCATTGGCTACTAAGCTTGATTGCCTGGGGTTAGAGTGTGAGAGATTGCAGGCCAAAATATCTAGCAATCATGTAATTGAGGCAGAGATAGAAAACAATCTTAGTACCCTGAAGGCAACAATGGAAATTCAATGCTCTAAAATGAAGGAGGAATTAAAGGAAGAAAGAGCTACAATAACAGATAATATGCCAAGGATAACAAAGCTTCAAACAACCAATGATAGTCTGGCTGAAACGTTGAGAGAATATAAACTAAACTTAGAACGGTTGGAGGAAAAGTTGTTGGAACAACAATGGCAACAAGAAACCGAATACCAGTTGGTTAACCAAGTCTATGAAAACAAACTGATTGAAGACCTGCAACTTATTTCAGACTTACGGTCAAAATTAGGAAAGAAGGATATGGATTAGTTGTTTATTTCAAAACTGCTCTTGCATTAGGGACAGCCCAAAATGCCGAGAGGCCAGAAGTGTTGAGATTACAAGAAAGACCGGAAGGCTTTGAATCTCAGATTGGCTGCCTTCACAGGGTAGATTCTATGTTTGACTATATTAACTCCTTCATGGCTTGGACTGCTTCAGAATTCCCTTACGATTATTGTGTTGTACGCTTAGTGTTGCTTAGTGTTTTAAGGTTTAGTTTTTTTTTTTTTTTTTTTTTTTTTTAAAGGATTAAGATCTGCAAATGAAGCCTTCGGATATTGCAGATTGCAGATGATTGGGTGGACTCTTCTACTTATGTTTCGCTCTTGCAGGGTTGCATTCGCAAGAAATTGTTACCCTATGGCAAATTGGTTCATGCCCACTTCAATCAGGCTGGATTTACAGCTGGTATACTCTTGGAAAACACGCTTATCATCATGTATTTCAGTGCGGGAGTTTGGTGGATGCTCGAAGAGTTTTCGACCAAATGGTTGAATGGAAAATGTGTTCTCATGGACTGTGATGATTGCAGCTTATGCCAAGCATGGGTTTGGGAGGGATTCATTGGCTTTGTTTCGGGAAATGAAAGAAGGAACAACACGCATCCAAGCCAGTCGCTTCACCTTTGCTAGCGTTCTGTCGGCATGTGCCAATCTCGGAGATTTGCAAGAGGGTATGTGGACTCATAATGAAATTATCAAAGTTTGGAATCGAGTTTGATATATTTTTGGCGAATGCTCTTATAGACATGTATGTGAAATGCGGAAGCATAGAGAATGGGCGCGATGCATTTGATAAAATGCCTCAATGAGATGTGGTCTCATGGACATCAATTGGGTATGCACGTAATGGGGATTATGTTGAAGCACTGAAGCTTTTTCGGCAAATTCTAGTAGGTGTGGTGCCGGATGCAAAAACCTTTTCCACTGTTCTCCCTGCGATTGCCGACATGGCAGCACTGGAACAGGGTATGTGGATTCATCGAGAAGTAATAAAGCGAGGATTTTAAGCTGATGTGTTTGTGCAGAGTGCCCTTGTGGGCATGTATGCGAAGTGCAGGAATATTGAAAATGCTCACAATTTGTTTGTGAATATGTCTCAACGCAATGTTGTCACATGGAATTCTATGATTTTAGGATATGCACAGCACGAGAATCTTAACAAATCTGTGAAGCTATTTCAGCAAATGCCTGAATCGAGACTCAGTGTCATGGTTATCAATGGTTGCAGGATATGCACAAAATGGATCGGGTGAGGATGATCTGAAGCTCTTCTGGCAGATGTATTTGGCTGGTGTGATGCGAGACTCAACGAAGAGGCTGCTAAACCCTCCCTTAAATCTCAACTCGATTCCTTTCGCGGGGACAGAACCATGAGCGACGGGCCGAACGAGCGATCAGTCAAGCACAACGTCACATGATCACTTCTCTGAAAGGTTTGCTACAAATTTCTGAGATTTTTTTTTTTACCAAACATAGTAGGAGAAAAACATGAGAGAAAAGCTATATATGGCACGAATTAGATCTATATACCCTGTAAAAATTTATCAGAATACCCTAGCGAGAGTCATTTCCTCGCATTTTTCGGCACTTCCATACCCTATTTCGATGAGCCAACAAGTAATTTTCCTTCAGAGAATTCGAGGGGATCAAAACACAAAGACCAACATGCGAAAAGATCGCAGAAGGACGTCATTAATGCGCTTTTGAATGAGACCAGGGTTACTGAAGCCAAGCGAATGTATGACAAAATGGTACATAGTAATTTCATCCCAGATACTTCTAACCACAACACAGCGATTAATGGGTTTGCAAAACACAGCGATTAATGGGTTTGCAAAGGTTGGAAGGTCAAGCCCTCCTTCTAACGGTATTTGGGGTTTAGTGGGCTTTGGGTCCATATTTTGAACTAAAGCTCTGATACCATGTGTAAGAACCTGAATCCTATTATTAGAGCCTTTATTTCGTTATACCCTAACATATCTATTTTCCTGTTAATTTATAAATAATAAAAGGAGCTTGCTGACCTTTTCACATATCTTTAAACATTTAACATCTAATCATTTTATCATAAGCAACATAAATTAAGGTGAGCATTCCATTGATATCAACTTAACAAGAGTAGTCCATGGAAAATACCTGTTCCGGCGGTTGATGACGATACCTTTGTCTGATAGCTCCAGCTGAACGCTCCTTCTGGCTGACCCAACTGGATTTACCTCCCAGCCAACTAGGAAATAAATTCCTAGCCCAGGAAACCTCCATAGGTTCCCTAGCCCTCCGTGCCCAAGTCCAACCAGATATAGTGTGTCCTCAAAAAGAATGTGCAAAACTAGGTAATGATACTTTCCTCCTCTTGACAAACCCAAGAAACCTCCACAGGTTTCCAAGGTCTCCCAAAAATCATAACAAGGCCAACAATCACAACCAACCCCCACAATCCTAAGCAAAACTCCCCCCCCCCCCTCTTCTTCCTTCCCCCTTCCCTTTTATATCCTCTTTCCTCAACCACCTCTCATTAAATGTCATTAACTCTCACCCATCCTTGGTTGACTTCTCTTCCAAGCTAGAGTACATTTGGAATTGTGATATGAATTTAAAATTGAGAATTTAATGGGGAAGTACATTTGGGAATGTGAAGTGTAATTACATGGGGAGGACCATGTCTTCTCCTTATTAAATGTGAGGGTACATTGGGGAATGTGAAATGAATAAATATATATTGATGATAAGATGGAGAGGACTTTGTCTTCTCCTTATTAAATGTGAGGGTACATTGGGGAATGTGAAATGAATAAATATATATTGATGATAAGATGGAGAGGACTTTGTCTTCTCCTTATTAAATGTGAGGGTACATTGGGGTGTGTGAATGAATAAATATATTTTGAATTAATGGAAGGAGACCATATCCCACACAATATTCAATTGAGAAGGTAAGTGGGGAATTTGAAGAATGGAAATCATAAATTTATTTTAGACCAATATTTCTCAATATTTTCAGATAATGTAAATATTAACACAATTTGTAGGATAAGATTTAAGTGGGGCATTACATGTACTACAAGCCATAAATAATTATTGATGACTATAGATGAGTTCTATAGATGGACCACAGTGAACTGGAGACACGGAAGGGCTAGGTATAGAATCCAAGGTGAAAAACTCTAGGGAATACATAGACACAGTAAGAAAATAGACTATGGAATGTGAAATTTGTAAAAAAAATAAATACCAAAACGTGAGATGATTAAACTATTGAGAAATAAATGTGAGAAATTGGAAAACTAGACTAGATTCAGATACTGGTGAGAGTATGACATGATGCAAAAGACCCAAAAGTGAAATGACACAATAGTAATAATAAATAAAAATAGTACATTGAGACATCAAAATGGGAATTAAATTGGAAATTAGCTGTGGTGGGTTGCAATTAGAAAATATGTTAATAACTGAGGAAACTAAACAGACTGACTAATTTACATGACTGACTCAATCATAAACCTAACTAGTGGCCCCTTTCAGAGAGCTAAAGATATGGAAGTAGCCAGGAAAAATAACTCCGTTAAGTTTAGCAACATTAACCGACCCTGCATCTCTTATTTCTACAACAAATAATGGATCCAACCAATGTATTTGTAGCTTACATGGGTGCTTAATGTCATAGAGTAATACTTGATCTCTTGCATAGAAATAGTTCCCTTTAATGTTCTTGTCATGGCAAGCCTCCTATCTTTGTTTATCAATAGTTTGATGAAAATTGGCAATGAACTATTTATTGTCCAATTCCCATAACCCATGTAGTCACTCTCAAACAGATTCATCTCCAGACATTCTAGTAGGTTGTGCAATGAAGAGATTTGGAATAGTAAATTCATTTAGCACCACAACCTCTGATCCATAGATTAGATGAAATGGAGTATATTTATTCACCCATTTTACAGTGGTGTGATAAGCCCACAACATGGAATGAACTTGTTCATCTGAGTCATCCTTGTTTGGAAAATAAACTTTAGTAAGCCCCTTTTCAAATATTATAAAAAGCTTCGACAATCCCATTCTCTTATGGATGATATGGGTTGGTATTTTGTTGTTGGACCATAAATTTCCGCACAATGTGGCAACATTTTCATTAATAGAGTGTGATCCCTGATCACTAGTGAGGCAACTTGAACAACCAAATCTTTTGATAATATTTTCAAGTATAAACCTCAGAATGGTATCAACATTTCAATCCTTAAAAGGAGTTGCTCCATCCCATCCTATCAAATAATCAGTAGTGGTGGTCATGTAGTGGCCATGAGAATTTTCTGCAAGAGGGTTTATGGGCCCTAAAAATTCAAACGCCCATTTTTCGAAGGCCTCAAGTGCTTAGACCTGATGGAGTGGAAGTTCATCATAATTAGATGGTTAGCTAACCTACTAAAAACAATCATATTTTCTTGCATAGTCCTTTGTATCTTTAAAAATATTTGGCCCCCAAAGTCTAGCTTGCAACACCTTCCATGTAGTTTATTTCCCCCAAAATGGCCTCCCACAACTCCAGAGTGACACTCCCATGAAATCTCTCATGATCCAAAAAACATCTATGAAGAATATGATCAAGTCCAATTTTATACAATTGACCTACAATTAACTGATAATGTTTAGTGCATACCACCATATACTTCTTCTGGGTAGTAGTATAGGCATCCATACATTTACCATATTCTCATAATAGTGAAATGTCTTCAAGGTAGTCTAAGAATAATTTAATTATAAATAAGTGAGCATGAGAAAAATGGTCATCAATTGATCCTTCCACTTCACCAAACTCCAAGCAAGAAGAATGATCTGTACAAACATTAAAATGACATGGTTTGAAAATGACTTTGAATATGAGTGCTTTGAGCGCATAGTAGAGACAATATCCTTTGAGGATTAGAGATGTATTGGTTAGTCCTATTCATAAGAGGAAGGATGTTCAGTCAAAGATGATCTCTCAAACAATCAGAAAAAAGGAAAGGAGCATGCCGATCAAAATCCTAGCAAGGTAAATCAGCCATCAACAAGTATAGCTGCAAAAGAGAAAGATGATCAGAAAAAGGATAGTGCAACTAAGGAGCAAACAGATAAGAGGGACATCGGTGTGAAAGAGGTAGAAAAAGTCACATCTTTTAATTTAGAAAGTGAAATTTCTAAATTGAAAGTGTCCATTCCTTTGACTGAGCTTGTTAATAATAGCCATTACAAACATCATGTGTCTAGAAAACTGCAACTTGATCCTTTGTCCGACATGGTGAATGTTGAGGATGATCATCCTGAACTTATTTTTGGTCTAGCTATAGAAGGTCAGCTAGAAGATAGTGAAGCCCGGCCCTTTTATTTGAGTCCTAGACTGCATGAGTATATTCTTCATAATGTTATTCTTGATTCTCGAGCTTCCCACAATTTAATGCCTAAGGCTCTCATGGAAAAGTTGGGCCTGGATATCACCCAAAAATATCATGATTTGTATTGATTTGATTCTGGTAGAGTTCGCTGCATTGGTCTCACCAAAGATCTGGTGGTTTCCTTAGATCAAATCCTAGCCAAGAATGTTTTGATGGACGTGGTAGTAGTTGATATACCACCTCAATTTGGTATGTTGTTTTCTAGATCGTGGGGAGCAAAACTCAAAGGGCACTTTACAACTTGACTTCTATTATGCTACAATCCTTGTTTTTGGTCAATTAAGGAAGTTGTACCATGAAAAGAAGATGAAATATATGATCACTAGTAAAGAGAAGCCCATAAATCATCTGATAAATGTTGTACATACAGATTTAGAGTCTTTTGTTTTGTACAATGATAGTGGATTGAATGATGTAGATATTCATCTCATAGAAGTAGATGATGTACCAAAATTTTTTGAAGGTTTTAGAGCAGTTCTTAATCAAGAAAATAAAAAAGTGGCCATTCCTTCTGAGCAGCCTCCATATGAGCAAAAAGTTAATGAAGAATAGCAAAAAGAAGCAACCAGCAAAGGTAAGATCGAAACAAAATCAAAATTCCAATATTTGGAAGATGAAGATGGCCTTTGGAGCATGGACTTTGATGGTGCTTTGGGTAAAGATGGTGCAAGTATTGGAATTTGGATTCGAAGTTCTATTTTTCAGCCAGACAAAGTCCCAAGTAATGTTAGAGCGTGTTCTTATAAATTAGCTTTCAATTGCTCTAACAATGAAGTAGAGTATAAGGCATTGATTACATGTCTAAAGATTTTGAGGAACCTGGGTGCGAAAAGGATTTATGTTTATGGTGATTCAGAGCTAGTGATTAAACAAGTCAAAGGAGAATATCAAGCGAAGCATCCACGGATGAGATCTTATAGGAACACAATCCTAGATATGTTGAAAATGTTTCCAGAATACACATTGACAGCAATGTCGAGAAGTCAAAACATCATTGTTGATTCACTTGCTACATCAGCGAGCAATCTGAAAATTCTAATGAATTCTAGCAATAAATTTGAAATTCATGTCAAACATAGGCCTATTGTTCCTAATAATTTGAGATATTGGCAAGTTTTTTGGGATGACAATGAAATTAATTCCTTTTTGTAGAATGAAGAGAAGATTAAGAATGCTTTCATTGATGATGTTTGTTATTCTGATGAACAAGACATTGAGGTAAATCAGATGGATGTATTACAACTAAAGGATAATGTTATTCCTAGAGGTATTATACCTTTAGAGTAGTTGTTTGACCAAGATGATGTGGTGAGAAAACCAACCTTGGTTCCTACTGATAAAGGAGTTGAAGATGTAAACATTGGGACAACGAACTAGCCCAAGCTTGTTAAGTTATCAAAAACATTATCTCCTGAGTCAAAGGCTAAGTATGTTAAGTTGCTTTCTAAATTTTCTTATGTTTTAGCATGGGATTACTCAGATTTGAAAGTATATGACAAGAACATCATTCAGCACACCATTCCTCTCAAGCTAGATCAAAAACCCTTTAGATAAAAGTTGAGGAAGATCAACCCAAAGCTACTGCCATTTATTGAGAAAGAGGTAAATAGATTGTTTAAAGCTGGTATCATTGTTCCAATAAGATTCTCTAATTGGGTTTCAAATTTAGTCCCAATACAAAAAAAGACCTGAGAGATAAGGTTGTGCATTGATTTCTGGAACCTAAATAAAGTATCCTTGAAGGACAATTATCCTCTTCCTAAGATGGACCATATTCTACAAAGAGTGGTTGGAGCATCACGGATGTCACTACTAGATGGCTACTCATGTTACAATCAGATTTTGGTGCATGAAAAAGACCAAGACAAAACTGCCTTCACAACACCATGGGGGACTTTTCAGTATGCCAAGATGCCATTTGGGCTGAAGAATGTCAAGGCCACTTTTCAGCGGGCCATCGATATAGCTTTCATTAACAAGAAGGATTTTCTCTTAGTGGTTTACTTAGATGACTTGACAGTATTTTCAGGTTCTGATGATGAGCATTTACACCACCTGAGGATTGTTTTTCAGAAATGCAGGGAGTTCAGGATTTCTATAAATCCAAAGAAGAGTATTTTTTCCATGGAGGAAGGTAAGGTCCTCGGTCATATAATTTCAAAAGATGTTATTCGTATTGATCCTTCTAGGGTGGAGGCAGTTTAGAAAATAGAATTTTCGCGCAACAAGAAGGAGATCCAAGGCTTCAATGGTAAGATGAACTTCTTATGCAGATTTATGCCAAATTTGGCTGAGAATTTGTGTGAGTTAATTAATATGTTGAAGAAGGACAACATTGTGAAATGGACCGAGGATGCCATGAAATCTTTCAACTTGGTAAAGCTTGCTTTGACCACAGCCCCCGTTTTGATCAGTCCCGATTATACTCATGATTTTATTATATTTTCATTCGCATCTGAGCACAATTTGGCTGCAGTGTTGATGCAAAAGAAAGATCAGATGGAGGAGCCCATTGCATTTTTTAGTCGAAATATCAGAGATGTTGCTTTGCACTATAACATCATTGAGAAACAAGCTTTGGCTGTTATAAAGGCATTAAACAATTTTCGAGTTTACATTATGCATTCACATACCATAGCATATGTTCCTAACATGGCTATCAAAGATGTCCTCATGAAAACTGATCTTGAAGTAAGAAGAGGTAAGTGGATATCAGTAATGTTAGAGTATGATCTTGAGATCAAGCCCGCTAAATTGATCAAAGGTCAAGGCTTGGCAAAACTCATGGCTGAGTCGAATCCTCATGCTCTAGACATAAATCTTATTGTAGCAATTTCAAATGACAAAGATGGTGGCACACTCATTCAGGTATCACAGATGTTTCTCAACTCACCTTGGTATTCTGATATAGTATATGTTCTTCAGCATCTTTTTCCTCTTCCTGGAATGTTGAAAAGTAAAGGTAGATCACTAAAGATAAAGTCTTCAAAATTTTGCATTTTAGATAGTGCTCTCTATTGGAAAGAACCAGGAGGGGTTCTTCTTAATTGTTTGGTTGAAAATGAAGCTCAACAGGTAATGAATGATTTTCAAAGAGGAGATTTTGGGGGTCACCTATTTTGGAAAACAACAGCTAATAAAATCTTGAGAGAAGGGTATTATTGGCCATCTTTATTTTCAGATTTATATAAGATAGTCATGAGCTACGACGAATGTCAAGTTTTTCAGGGAAAAGGGAAGTTGCTTCCTCTTCCTTTGAAGTCAGTTGTAGTCAATGTGCCTTTTTAGCAATGGGGGCTTGATTTCATAGGAGAAATTCATCCTACATCATCAGCAGAAGACAGATGGATTTTGACAGCTACCAGTTACTTCACCAAATGGATTGAAGCCATTCTGACAAGGCAAGCTATAGACATGGTAATTATTCATTTTTTAGAGTCCAATATATTGTCTAATTTTGGTTGCCCTCACAAGATTATTATAGATAATGCAGCAACATTTAAGTCGAAGAAAATGGTTGAGTTTTGCAACAAATACAACATCACATTGGGTCATTCCACGACATACTATCCGCAGGGAAATGGACTAGCTGAGTCTTCAAATAAATCCTTAGTAAACATTATTAAGAAGATGTTGGAGGCAAATAAAAAGAATTGGCATTGAAATCTTGTCAATTATTTGTGGGTTGATAGAGTGAGCAATAAGAAATCAATAGGTATGTCGCCTTTTGAATTGGTTTATGGTACTAATACAGTGTTTCCTACATTCCTTGCAGTCCCGATCATGAGATTATTTCAAGAAGATGACAGTGAAGAAGATGATATTCAATGCCAGATCAATGAAATGATTCACCTTCAACAAACAAGGGAAGAGGTTTCTCAAAATACTTTCTGGTTGCAAGAGAAGATAAAGAAAATTTATGACCGCAAAACCAAGGCAGAAAAGTTTCAGCTGGAAGATGTAGTGCTATGATGGGATGCACGAAATGAAGAAAAGGGGAAACATGGTAAGTTTGACAATTTGTGGAAAGGACCTTATAAAATCTCAGCCTATCGAGGACATAATGCATTTTTATTAAAGGAAATGGATGGTCAACAATGCTCAAGGGGACCAGTGAATGGTAGGCTCCTGAAACACTATTATTTCTAATGCAGCTTGCTAAAGTTGTTTCACTGTCACTGTACATACGAGTTTACTTTCCTCGTAAGATTTGAAGTACAATTTCATTCGATCTTGGGGCCCGAAGTGAAGGCTATAAAGCTTAGATTCTTTGTGTTGTTTTTAGTTGGCTTTTGAGTCAATCTAGAGTATGTTTTGAGTCAATTTTTTATCGAGTCATTTTTCAAAAATTTCAAAAAGATATCAGTATTTCATTTGTTTGACCATATTGGCCCAATCAGCTAGGCACTTGGTCTACAGTATTCTTGATGTTAGTGTCATTATCTTCATCCCTCCGTCAGAGATCAAATTCTCTTGTAGCATTTCATATTAGGTGTCTCACTTAGTCAGCTGCATTCCATTAGGAGCATGGATCATCTGACGGTAGTGGCTTGTTGTACATTTTCCCTCATGTCCTTTACCTGCTAGCCCATTTCCATTCATCAAGATCATCTGCAGTCACTTTTTGTCTTTAAATTTGCAAGAGTCATTTCTAGGGTTTCAGTTTCATTAGGTCTAGGGTTTCATCAAAAAGCTCTTCAAAATGTCCAATAACGATCAACAGGTGCATGAGGAGGTTGAATAAAGTTTCAGTACCAATAAATTTCATAATCACTTGTTCAAAAATGTATTTTTCCTCAAAACCCCGTTTTGAGGAAAAACATAGGATATAGGTTTTTATTGTATAATTTGGTGTAATTTCGGTTCTCTCATATGTAAAAAACTTTAGTGGCAACCCTGGTCACCTTGCCAAACTTCAACTGCTCCATCCCCTACAACGCAAACAAAAAATCAAGTCATTCAGTTCATCAAAGGCACAAATAAAGTAAACTGCCCAAAAAACAGAGTTGAAAAAGGAAGTCACAATGCAAACATTACAAAAGTGGGTTTTATGAATGAAAAATCAAAAGCTCTTGTATATAAATCATTTTTCATGATTCAAAAAGCTCATTTGCATTCAAAGAAGAAAGAGTGAGAAAGAGAAGGCGGTGTTGAACAAAGGGAGCAAAAGTGCAGCAAAACTGTGCAAGTCCGTGGGTGTGATGCATTAGGTGAGAGGCACGGTGCATTGGGCCGCTCTCCACAAAGTAAAAAATACACTGGCACGGCGCATATAAAGGGCGCGATGCATTGGGTTTGTGGCGAAGCGCATAGATCTACAAGCCCGATTTCACCATAAAACACCCTCAAATTTCCAAAATTGCTCAATCCTATGGTGTGCAAGTAAGTCTAGAATTCTTCCCTTGCTAGTGAAAGAGTTTTTCATAGAATTTATGGTGGTTTAGTGTGTAAAATCTCAAACCCTACCTCTTTGAAATTTTGCTCAAAAACAATTGCCTAGGGTTTGTGTTTATTTTTTTGCTACCAAGTCTATTTCATCACTCCCTTACTCTTTGACTCCTCCATTTATTTTTCAGTTTCATCCACTCATTCCCTAATTCCTATATTCTTAAAATCATTCACCCCTATCCCCAATTTCCATTTTCCCAAATCCTAACTCAAAAATACCCAAACCATAATTTTTGTCCCTAAGCTTACATACTATTCCCTAAACCCCTTATTTCCCAAAACACTTGTCATATTATTCCCAAACCCCTCATACCCTCTCCCTCCATAGTCCCTCATACATTTTTTACCCTTGGTGGTAGAAAACTAAAAACACCATAAAGCTATTCATACTCATCAAGAAAACTCACACATTAGTAAACATGGAATTTGATCCTTCATATGACCGAGATGAAGAGACACACAGTGACTCTCCTACATAAATTCATGCACCAAGGACGACTCACAAGGGTGGCAAACATATACGAGAGGAGCCTACTTCACTTGCTGAGCTGCAGGCCTGCCCTCTTGCTATCACATGCTTCTAACACCAATCCTGTTACCAGTTCTGTGAGATGGTAACTAGAGTCTAGTACCATCATGAGTTGGCCAGGTTGTTTGTGCTTCATCTACATAACGGTCAAGCCACTCTAGCTGGTGTGACATTCACCTTGACACAGGAGTCTATTTCTCTAACAACCGATATTCCTACTATCGGAGAGCAGTGGAATAAAAGGTAGCAAATTGATAGGGAACATTATGAACCATATGTCAAGCCCAGTTATTTGAGACAACTCAGTAAATTTTTTCCCTTTCGGTACCTGAAAGATCATATGCTCCCTTGATGAAACTCATAATTAAGTATTTGAACTGTGAGGGCCGGTTTTCTCGCCTATATGCCTATGATATCAGATTGTTGATTCACTTTACCAGGGTGAGAATGATGAATCTCCCCTACTTCATGTGCTGAAATTTTGAGAAGATGACCACCCTAGTGCAAAAGAAAACTCCTCAGCAGCAGTATAACAGTATATATCATTTTGCACTCATCAAAATTGTGGTCATGCATCAGCTTGGTTTCCATGACATTTCATGGCAGGATTTCATTTCTCATGAGTTCTTCACGGCTCCTCAGGTACCTCCAGAAGCTTTTTTGAGACAGGTGGACCTTCACATCAGCAGGAGGGTCATGAGACACAAACTATTAGTGTGTCGGTGTTTGTCACCTATGAAAAAATCACTAGAGGGTTGTTTGTAGTAGTAAGGCGAGTATTATCTCCACCCGGGGTGGAAGGGGTCTTGCTTCCTTCATCAACACAACAAGTTTATGACAAGGGCAAGAGGCCATTACATGATGAGGGGCCTTCAGGTGAGCAGGAGACCGATTTCATTCTCATTCAGGATGATGACATTGATTTGGGCCCACAAAGATCAAAGCTCGAAGAGATCATTCAGGAGCAGCAAGAGGACATCCATGGTTTGTCTCTCAACCTAGAAAGAGCCAAATGGATAATCAACTATCTGGAGAAAAGAAACAAGCATCTAGAGGATCAAAAAACCATAATGGAGCTAAGAAACATACGAGAAAACTGGCAAGCTGCCAAAAGGAAGAGAGTCAAGATCACAACACTTGAGCAAGAAATCAATGTTGATCGTGAGTCTTGGTTGGAGAGGACTAATATCCATTTGGAGAGGATGTTGGAGAAGGCATTCAATGAGAAAAATATGTTGAGAAACATGGCATATCACTATTTATCAAGGAATATGGTGTGCAAAGATAGAATCAGGAACTTGAAGGCCAAATTGAAGAAGAGATCAAGGACGAAAAAAGTGCAAGATAAACTTCAGATCTTGGCTGAGGCTTCCTTGGCCCAGCATAGCACCTAATGGAGGAACTTTAGCCAAAATTTCAAAAACTTTGGGACACTTTTACGTTTTTGAAATTTTTGGGCCAAAACATAGGTTTTTCTGCCCAATGCGCCACGCCACCTAGCGCTCTCTTTTTATGGGGGAATCCTTTTGATGAAAACTCAGCACTTTTAGATTTATCATGAAAAAATATGCATGCTCACCAATGGCCAAGAAATTTTGACAGGTTTTGAGCTCCCAAAAAGGTCAAAAACACCCTAAAAATGACCTTTCTGCTCCTTTTTTGACACACAGGAAGCAATCTTGGGAGAACTCAGTTTTGGAGGGGAAAATGGAAGCCAAATTCAAAAATGCCACTTGTGCTGGAAGGAAAAAGGGTATACCTTTCCAACAAGCCCACTTGGAGTAAATTTGGACACTAGGAAGGCCTCCAAAATAAGATTCAAAAAGGCGCTACGCATAGGGAAGTCAGCGCGACGCATTGGAGAAATTTTGCTCAGTTTGACCAAAATACTCTGTTTTTCACCTAGTTTCTTGATAGTTTGACTTTTCTCCTTCTTAATGTCAAACTCATGATGTAAATTAATGTAATTTGATGGATATTGGTATAATTATGTTGAATTTTAACTCATAGAGGTAGATTCATCCATGAAAACGTAGTTTGCAACTGAATGAATCAATTCCCTAGTTTTTAGAGGCATGTTGTTCCACTGCCTACTTTTTAGTTGTTAGTTTAGAATTTGTTGGAACACCTCCTAAAGTCATGAGATCGACCCCTAGAGGCTAGAATGAGTTTTTTTTTGCCTATATCTTATGTTTTTTCAGTCATTAGCATGGTTGGACTTTTGATAAAGATTGAAGCTTCATTGTATACTCATCTCAGCAGTTTTCGCTAAGGAATAGACCAGGGTTTGCATCACTTTATGGGATTCATGTGGAATGTTTCTTTGGTATTGTGTTTCCTTCCATAAATTGTAAGGTTATATGTGTTTTATATATGCCATTATCTCTCTTACTTCTTCTTAACTAAAACAAACAAGGATAAAGGTAGAATCCATTGAAATTACAGTGCTCCACCTATGGTTTTCTTAGTTATTGATGTTTTTAGCTGTTTGAAGAGGATCACTGAGGTTTTCTTGCCCTCTTCAACTCCTCACCTGTCTAAATCTCTCCATTTCATTCAATTTGAATTGCCAAATCAGTTGCCTACCTTGCCCCATATAGATCTCTACAAAACTGAGCCTCATTCCCCACACCCAAATCTGCCTTTCCATTTGAGCCAACAAAACTTCATCAAATTCAATAAAACACCTCTGCACATACCTAGCCTAAGATCAATATCTACATTAGTCATCTCAAGCCCTTATTGATCATCTTTCACTAAGATTGACAAGGAGAGAGCCCTCTCCCGACCTAGTAGGGCTAGCTACTAGGTTAAGCATGGTTTGGTGTTACCCTAGATCCTACCTTTCTCAGCTTGAGGTAGATTTAGGCCCTAACACTAGACACATCCAAGGAGCTTCCATCCCCACTAAGGCAAATGTTAGTGTCAGTATATGCATACTTCCTTCAGGGATCAAATCTTCTCTTTGCATTTTCATTTTAGGTGTCTCATACTACTTCTTTTATCATTCCACTAGGTGATGCCAAAATGGTCCCTAGATGGTTATCTTCTTCTCAGGAAATCAAATTTTCCCTCATGAGCTACATTTTCTGACCCATCTCCATGTTGCACTTGGTTATGGTTTCAGTTGTGTTATTTTTAGAGTCATGGTAGTTATGTTTCCATTGGGTCCTAGGGTCCATTTCCAAGGTCAAAAGCATAGTTTCAATGTGAAAAAGGGCAGCAAAAGTAGGAGGAAGACCAATAAACAAATACTGGCAGGTAGTAAGTCATGGCTATTGTACAAATTTCTTATTTCACTCATGTAATTTTCATCTCAAAAACATGTTTTGAGATGAAAACGGAGTATTTTAGTTTGTTTATATTTTTTGATGTAATTCAAGTCATTGTATGTAATAATTATTCCCAAGCTGCCCAAGCATTTCTCCTTGCTCCAAGAAATGAGCCATTGAAGAAATTAGCTCAATCGAAGCTTCGTCCACCAAAAAAGAGACAAAGAAAGAGAAACATTAGACAGAGATTTGCAAACAAAATAAAAGTTCCAAATAGACATTACAAAGTGGGTTTTTTCTAAAGAAAAATCAAAATTATCCTCTATATAAAATTTCAAAAGAATTGTTCAAAATTCATTAGTTCTTTTGCACCTTAAGCTCTCCATGGCAAAGAGGAGATTGGGTGAAGGTGGAAAAAATCTGAAGGTCATGCTTGCTGAGGGCATTTCACGCTGGGTGGAGTTGTTGTGCGCCTGTGAGGTGAAGGGCATGTTTGCCCATTTGAGCCAGAGTAAAATTCAATGATGTTGTGCGCCTGTGAGGTAAAGGCCGCACTTGCAGAGGACGCTGTGCATTGGCACTTGCTGCTACGCGTTTGGCCAGAGGATCCTAGCAAACCCTAGGAGTGCCAAAACACCACTTCCTTGATTTTCTTAAAGCCACAAAAGCCTCAAATACCTGCATACAAAAAATAAGTGGCCTGATATCTCTTTTTCTCCATCAATTAAGCAAATTGGCACCCTAAAATTTGAAACCCTAGCAAAGCTCCCTTCCATGCTTCAAAAATCACCTCTTTCATCAAAGTTATAGTACTTCTTATACTTTATCACCTTCCAATCATCTTGACTATATTTCACTCCACCTCCTCATTGTTTCACTCATCTTAGAATATATATTAGTTCCTCAAGTTTTCACCTATAAAGCATGGCAGAATAGAGTAGTTCAGAAGAAGGGGAAAGACAAACCAAGAGGCCAAACAAGAAAGGAGGGAGAACTATTAGATTTGAAACCACTAATACAGCAAAACTTATGGCATCACCACTTGCAGTGTCACATTTTAGGCACATAGGTTGTTTAGAGTTTTGCCAAAGGGTTGAGATGGTAAATTTTCATCAACAGTTAACCAAGCAATTCATCCTCAGTTTGCAAAACAACCAAGTCACTTTAGCCAGGGTCACATTCACTATATCTCCAACCATCATATCATAGGCTACTGGAATTCCAAATGCGGGAGAGAAATGGTTCAAGCAGAAAAATATGCATCACAGTTTTTATGAGCCATATCTTAGGACAAGGTTCAAAAATGATAAGAAAAGAATTTTCCCTTTCTCTTATCTTTTGGACAAGTATGGGCCATTGATGAAGATCATCATGAGGTATTTCACATGTGAGGGTAGGTTTTCCAGACTACACTCATACCATATCAGGCTTCTCATGCACTTTACCAGGGTAAGAATGCTCAGTTTTCCATATTACCTTTTCAAGAGTATTAACAAGATGACATACGTTGCTCAGAAAATGGATCTAGTTCATCAAATTCATAGTATTTTCCATCATTCTCTTATCAAAATGATATTCCTCCATCACTTAGATCAACTAGGAATAACTTGGGAAACTTTCATAGCTAATGAAATATTCAATGAACCACCTACCCAAGTAGCTCCCCGCATTCCTTCATCATCCTCAACTCATCCATCTACTTCTTCTCATCCACCACAGCCTACTTATCACTCATCCTCAACAGGTCATTCTTCACCAGACACCTCCACACCATCTACATCACCATTTCATGTAGCCATTCATTCACCCAAAAGAGATGATGATAGTGATGAGGGACATGACGAGCATGATGACAGTGAGGGACATGATGTACACACTGAGGATGGTCAGAGTAGTATACCACAGAGGAACAATTTGCGACAATTTTCTTTCACCTCTCAAAGGGGAAAGAGGTATGTGTTTACCCCATGGAAAGTGGGAGGGGCCTTGCCTTCGTCATCAACATTACAGGTTAAAGGAAAGGAGAAAATGGTAGAGTAAGTAGAGGTCAAACATCAGCATGAAGAACATGACATTGAAAAGGAGCTTATCCTTGTGGACACTAGTGACGAGGAGGGAAACAAATATTCTCAAGCTGCCTTGAGAGCAAAGGATGCCAAAATTAGGGAGCTTGAGGTCAATTTACAAAGAGCCCAATATGTTATCTCCTTTTATGAACAAGAGAACAAGTAGCTAGAAGTTAAGCAGGAGTTGATGCACATCAAGTACATCAAGGAAAACAGGGAAGCTGAGAAAGCTAAATTTCAGCTTGATGGGGCTTATGGAGATTATGGAGAGCTGGTTGATGAATAGGAACAAAGAAAAAGGCTAAGAACAAGAGGACTGAAAAAGGCCTTAGAGCTTGAAAG
Source organism: Pinus tabuliformis (assembly GCA_031772625.1). Lineage (NCBI taxonomy): Eukaryota > Viridiplantae > Streptophyta > Pinopsida > Pinales > Pinaceae > Pinus > Pinus tabuliformis. The sequence goes on along the minus strand of CM062811.1, from coordinate 83,392,865 downwards.
ACAAAAAGAGGTAGAATTGGAGGAGCAACTCACTCTAAATAAGCAATTGGTCAAGGACATAGTTGAAAACAGAGAGTCTTGGCTTGAGAAGGTGATCACACACATGGAGAGCCTCTTGGACAAAGTAAACAAAAATGTTGAGTTACAAAGAAAGATGGCCGAGTACTATGCAAGGAGAAACCAAGTGGCAAGGAGCAGGCTCAAAAGAGCTCATGAGAAAATTGACAAATTAACCAAACAAGAGGAGAGGAGGAGACTTGACATGCTTGCTAAAGCATCCCTACATGCCTCTAATCTTTGATCAGTCATAAAAACACATTTTTCGGCATGATGGACCATTTTTGAGTTTGAAGGAAGTTGATGTGTTTTTCAGTCCATTTTTTGCACAGTCATGGAAGGAAAACGTGCGTTGTGCTCTTTTTTGGGGCATCCAATGAGGAAAAGGTCAACATTTTTGGATTCACAGTGATGATTACATGAACCCTGTACATTTTCTAAGGTTTTGGAGTAGAACTGGTTGATAAAAAGGGCCAAAAACCCTCAAAAAATGACCTTTTTAGCCTCTTTTTGGCCTAGGCACTGCGCACTGAGAAGTGTCAGGAGGATTGCCTTTTGACGAGGCAAATGAACTCTAAATGAAAAAATTCAAGATGTTTTAGAAATTAGACAAGAAGAGATTTCCAAAAAGCTATTGTGGGCCCAATGTGGACATCGGGAAGGCCTCCAAAAGTGCAGTTGAAGTTGAAGGGTGCACTTGGAATTGGCATTGCGCGCTTAGCACTGGTGTTGCGCGTTTGACAGCTTGTCAAGATTTTCACTATTTTGTCCCAGTTTTCACTTTCACCTTGGTAAATCATGATTTTATCCTTGCAATTGATCAGTTGAATGTAATTATGATGCTTCTAGAGCCTACTAGTGTAGATTCATTAGGTAAAACAAATTTATGAAGTGTAATGTATCAGTTTGTTTGGATTAGGAATGAGTCACTTTGACCACCCTATTTTCTTGTAAGCAGTTTAGATTTTGTTGGAAACATCTCCTCCTCTCATGGATTTGACCCCCTAAGCTTAGGATGAGTTTTTTGGGGTCTATATGATGTTTTTCCTCAGTCATTATAATGGTTGGACTTAGTTGGATGCTTAGGCTTTGGGTAGACATCATTTTGTATCAGTTTTAGCAGGAGATTAATGAAAAGTTACAGTTATTTCTTTGAGATCCATGTGGTATGAGATTAAGTTCAATTTTCTCTATTGTGATCATATGTTAAAATGTTTTTTGTACTTCATTAATCATTTCATTCATGTTAAGTGGATGTTTTCAAGTTAATAGGTAGAACCCATAATATTTATGCTTTGTTTTTGGAAAATATTCATAGTCTATGTTTTCTTCAGTTTAGGAAGAATATATGAGGTTTACATGCTCTTACTAGCTCCTCACTTGACTTTCCACCTCATCCATAAAACCCTAAGGTTCTAATCATTGTGCCTACCTTGCCCCATCGAACACCCTACAATTTTGACCTAATTTCCTTGCCCTAACCATTTGGCTCCTCCTGATCCAGCAAAACCCTTCAAAATCAAATCAAACCTTGTGCTACTATACCTAGCCTAATATCATTTTCTTGATCGAGTCATCTTGGCTGAGATCCTTATGGAGAGATCCCTCTCCTGTCCTAATAGGGTTAGCTACTTGGCTAATCATGGTTTGTGGTTACCCTGACATTTCCTTCCTTCAGCCTGAGGTTCAATCTAGGTGATAACTTATCATATGAGTATAATCATTACAACAATATGTTGTTCTAATACCCTATAAATAACGATAACCACACATTTTCCAATCATAAGGACAATAAAATAATAACAATGCCAACAATAATAGCATTTCATACTAGCAATGTAGATATATATATATATATATATATATATATATATATATATATATATATATATTGATTCATCCACCCCCACCCACCAACTGAGTTGAAATAAACAAAATGCACTAAGAATCTAGAGACCAACTATCTCCACCCTTCAAAACTCAACACTAAGGTTCCACCAAATTCATGGATTCTAGAGCTAATAATAAAATCAAAATATAGCAAGGAAACATCTAGAAATCCTCCAAGAATTTTCTAGGACTATTTCCTCCATCTTATCCCTTAGGTATTTCCTTAGAAACACTATCTCCACCCTCCTAGCCAATGGGGACTCAAGAGGAAATTAATTCCTCAGTTGGTGATTTATTCCTTCTCCCTTCCCAAAAAAAACTCATTCATTTTATTGTTCAATCTTCTCTAGGAAATTCATTTTCTCTCCCTCTTGTTGCCCACGTTCTCTTCTTTTCCTGCTCTTCTCTCTTTTTTAAATCTCCCATGTTTTCTCTTGTTGTTTGAATTTATTTAGTAATTCAACTTTGCTAAGCTGCCAAATTTTTAACATTTCGATTTCTCTTTCTCTTGGATACTCTTGGAAGTAACTCTTGCCAGAGATATCTTGTCAACCAATGTAAAATGTGCCACTTATTCCGCTATTCCCTAGGTTGTTTAAATGTTGTTTTGTTTGTTGCAGTGAGTGGCTAGCATTTATTTCTAGTTGGAATCCTTCCATTCTTCATTTTAAATTTCCTATACCTTAATATTATTTCCAACAAGAAATAACCCTAGCAAGTAATCACCATATCCCTATGGAATCAGTGTCCCATTACTTGTCCCATTTTCTTTTTATTAAAATGTTTACATTGCATACATAAATGTAGATTAATTGGGTCTATCACATCCTAGGTGCAACATAAAATAAAGATTACACTACTTCAATTTCTCCTTTTTAGGCTGCTTTCAAGTCTGGTAGTGTTTGATAATTTCTAGTTGCATGTTTTTTTCCACAAAGACCACAAAGTTGAATACTATGTAATGGAATTTCTCTCAATGCATGAGCCTTCCTACACTTAAGACAAAAACTAAATAATATCGTATTTTTCTCTTCCAATCTCTTCCTATATTTTAATATATCTATTTGTGAGGCAAGTGTACTAAAGAGATTGATTTTAAAATTATATAATAACTTGCCTTATTATGCCCTAGTAACTCTTTCTGCAACTGACTTATTGATATTAGACAAAGTGTTTCTTTGACTTTTTCCATTCTTTTCTATTCCTCTCAATACTTCACTAGAGAAATTTTGAGGTCTAAAGTGAGCCTCTTAAGGGACATTATAAAATAATAGTGTAAATAATAAAATAATATTAGATTACATCATCAAATTTTAGAGGGAAAAAATAAAAAACTACATTTTCAACTCGTATTTTCAACTTATCTCCCTACGATTTTACTTAAATTTTGAGTGGGAGCACTCGTTGGATGCATTGTTTAATTCCTCATCCAAGGAGTACCCATGTTACATAATTTTGATAGCCCCTGATACCTGAAAAATGACAAATACATGAAAAACATGATTGCAATAACTTTTTCATGTATTCCTCAATTTTTGTGTAGAAGTGTCCATCAAAATTATGCAACATGGGTACTCCTTGGATGAGGAATTAAAATTGTGCATCCAAATACTACTCCCGCTCGAATTTTGAGTAAAAATATAAGGAGATAAGTTGAAAATACTACTTGAAAAAAAAAAAAAAAAAATTATAACATTTTTATGTTTTTACTCCAAAAATGGTGAATCATCCCCCATGGTTGACATCATCAACTTGAATCCTATTGGTTCTTATAAAGTTTATTTTAGGTGTACGTTTTTGTTTTGAACCCCATTTTAGACCTAAAAGTTTCTCTAATGCTTACATAATGCAAATTTTGTGTAAAAGGAACATAATAAATATCACTTGCACCTATAATATTATGTACATCATTATATTCGTATCTAGTTCCTTGTACGAAAATCATGCAAATGGTGTCTATGTTTAGTGAATTTTGTTTATATTTGAACATTATAGGGAAATATTTCCAAATAATCTTTTAAAACCCTTTAGAGACTCTTGGTTTACAGTATGGTTGATACTTATTCATAAAAAAATTCTCATATATTCCCAATACAACATAATGTGTTCTTCCAAACCCATAACCCATTTTACGCAAGCTCCTTTGTGCATCATTTGTTTATCGGTAAGTGTAACATAAAATTTCAAACTAAAAAAAAAAAGGATTGGGATATTTAATTGATATACCATAAAAATTATGAAGTACAAATGGTGGGATTTTTTTAATTTTTACCTTGGTGCAAAAGATTGTTAGTGTATCTAAAATGGGAAATCTAAAGGTTATTTCATTTCCTAACTTTTAGTTCTAGATCCTTATCTTATAGCGACACTTCCTTCTACTCCTATAGTGAACTATATTTCACCATTATTTTCCTTTACTTTTAATTCTCTTTCTCCTAATGCTACCCTTTCTACTTCTCTTCTTTATCTTTCTACTATTGCCACTCTTTCTCATTCTTTTCCTTCCCTTTTCTTTGCAATTGCAACATACATATTTAGTTATGGATCCTCATGTTCTACCATATCTTCTTCCCAAAGGACCTAAAATTTCTCGATCCAATCCTAAGGTTTTTCTTTTTTTGTTCTCCTAGATGAACTTATTTGAATTTTTTTGTCCCTTGATATTTCTAGAAATAATGATGATTTTTCAGTGGATGTATCTAGTCATAATTTTTCTTCTCTTGATTCTTTGGTAATTTTCAATCCTTCCTAGACTACTTGATTTGTCAGTGTTAAACTATTAGGGGGGGTTGTTTCTTCAACTACAATATATTTACTAACTTTAATAAATAGACCTTTATTATTCCTATGCCCAATTAATTTATTCATCTAAATATGTTGAGTATTAATGAAACCCACTAAAGTGAATGCACATACTATTACCTATCATCTTACTTCTTTCATTCCTCCTTGTCTTAAATGTTGATATCAAAACAATGTGATAAAAGGTAAACTATATAAAACAGAAAGCTAATTCTAATTACACTCTTCCTTATCAACGGTGTCAAAATGTCAAGATTAATTTACATGCATAAATTAATACATTTTTCATATCAATTTGGGATTTGTAAATTAATGAAGCACACTCTTTATATGTGGAAGAATTAGCTTAAGTTCCTAATGTGTCACTTTAATGAATATTAAGTTTAACTAAGAGTGAATTTCTTATCAAATGTAAAATCAACTATTAGACTAATAAAGAATATTAATTAAAGGTTTACATAAATAATGAGATACAATTTAACATCAAAGGCATATAAAATTGATTTAACTCACTAAACATACTTTGACGTAGAATACAGTTCAACCCTTAACTAAGGATGGAATTTAAGCTTGAGAATGAAATTGATTCAAGCTTAACATATAAGAAGGGAATTCAAACATAACATCTATGATTAAATAAGGTATAAATACATTAAATCATTGTAGTGGAAACAATAAATTTATCAATTGATATCAAGACTAACTCTATTGGTGTTGGCCCAAAGGTCACACTGAGAGGGGAGTTGAATCAGTGTGAGATCGATTTCACCATTTTACAGCTTTTCTTAATCACACAACCATATCTATAAATTAATTATAAACATTATATAATCAACTATATCAATGCATCATCATATCAATAACATATCAAGAAGAAATCAATAACACAAGCCATCACATCAAAAGGAAACATAAATTTTTTGGTGGAAATTAATATGGGGGAAAACCACTAATATTCTTCTTCTTAATCTTAAATTCACTACATTAAATTGCAAGCCCTAGCCTACTAGAGTAAACTACACTAAAAAATGCAAGTTTTCACTCATGGTAGGGTACAACCTGATTAAGAAACCAACTTTGAAAGATGAAAGTAGCCACTCATTGTAGGCTACAAATTGATTGGTGCTTCAGCCTTAATGATAAGCTAGCTCCAACCTTGATGATGAGTAGGTTCCAACATACTTTACTATCCAACCCCCTTCTTCAAATTCCATGTGAACCTATATTTCATCTCATTTTAAAATTGGATCCATAGTCATCATATATCATTGAATTATAAGGAATATCATAATTTTTTATCCATAGTCATCATCACAACCTGCACAAACTTTCACTGCCACAATCATTGCCACTACGCCTGGAAAACACTGCCACATTCATAAACATTATCACTGCAAACAAGAATCATTGGTATTGGCTTCCATATTATTGTTCATACTCCACTTCAACTAATTATTCAATCTAGTCATTCAAACCCCTTCTCAGAACCTATTTACCTCATATATCCAAAACACCTACAACATGCTCATAGACCTTCGAAATGAACATAATAGACTATGGCCATCAAATAAGAGTCAAAAGAACATCAAATCCCTCTAGTTACACTCATATCTGAAACTTAATTGTCTAACTTCTTCTAGAACTCAATTTGGACAAATAATGACTCCAAAACTTACAAAAACCATATTATACCTTATAATAAATTAATTTTTCTACAAATACTCACTTTCCAAGCACACTCTACAAATTGACGTAATTTCAGCGTTGGATTTATAAAATGACAATCGATGGGAAGCTAAATATTTATCAAAATGGTTATATATATATATCCAACTTGTTCACTACTAAGGGTCAAAACTATGACTACCAACGTATAGTGTGCATTGCCTACAAACTTCGTTTCATGATGTGGTATGTTAAGTCATCCAACTACCTTCACTTTACTCTATATTTTGTCGCTTCACCATGACTGGGGACATGGAACACGCCCTCATTCCAAGTCAAACTCAATGCATCCAATCACTTCCTAGAAAATAGTGTTGCGGCCATCTAATAGTTTCAACCACCAATCAAAAGGGAGGCATTTTTTTACATGGCTTCTTTCCAGGGCCAATTCTGTTGAAACCATAACTTCTACATTATACTTCAGGTGTTATGAATAGTTTCATAACATAATCACTCCATAGCCATAATAGATCCATGGTTGATCCATAAACATATGACAAGTTATTAGTACTAAACCATATCACAACAACAGGATATTCATACTTTCATCATGTGAGACCATAACTAGAACCTTGGTAATGAATGGAAAACCTACGTCTGAAACTAAAACACAAACTTTTTGCAAATGATTTAATATTCAATTCATAGATTTTTTTTATTGCTTGCACTTGGAGGTGAAATGATGTCTCTTTATAGATTAGTATGGTTAGACAGATATATATATATATATATATATATATATATATATATATATATATATATATATATATATATATATATATATATATATATATATATATATGTATGTATGTATGTGTATATGTATATGTATATGTATATGTATATGTATATGTATATAGTAGATGTATATATATATATATATATATATATATATATATATATATATATATATATATATATATATATATATATATATATATATATATATATATATATATATATATATGTATGTATGTATGTATGTATATATACACATACATACATACATACATACATACATACATATATTCATTCAGTGGTGCTGAACCTTATGTGGTTGACCTTTAGAAAATTTAAAACTTTCCTTCATGACCAATTTACCAATGAAATATTTTGCTAATGTTTGTTCCATAGTTCCATGTTTCCATGCCATATGACCAAGGTTGATAAATGTATAAAGCTCCATGTCCATATAATCATGCCCATATGACCATGACCTAAGGGCCATTGGTTATTTCCTTGATGATGTCATCATGATAGCATCAATCAATCTGGCAGCCCTAGAGGGGTGCCACATGTCACCATATTTCAAACTCTTCACCAAATAAAACATTTCAAATACTCAAGACAATGTGATCTGTCATGGTCACTCTCTATCCCTTTTGTAAGCATGAGACCCAGTATGCATTGGGGTGGTGAATAAATTTTAAATTTAGTTTCTATATGACTTTCATGGATACCAATTTTTTTGTACTTCCACCACTGATGACTAGATTATAAAATTTTCCCTGAACTATACATTTAGTCTTAAAATATTTCCTTCTCTATTTAGGTTTTTCTACTTTGTTTCTTTTTAAGTTTAAGCAACACACTACCGAACATTAAATTATCCCCATGTTCCTAGTAAAGGACCATTATATTTTCATCAATAGTGATTGCATCATATTCTTGTGTGACCTATGCTCGACCTTGACTTATTCTTCCCACATTATTCTTTCTTGGAAATATAGATGCTTTATTCCTCTCTACTTCGTATCTATTGTAAGTAATTAGATACGTATCTTTTAATATTCCAAATATTCTTCCTCTTAAAATTTCATTCCCTCCTTTATTTCTTTCACTACTAGTGAATTCATTTTCTTTTTCATTTCCTCTAATGGTACTTTCTCTACCACTACCTCTAAGTCCTTTTACTCAAAATTTCTAGTGCTTTTTTCTGTTAATATTTTATTCCACCTTCGATGCACCTTGATAGGATTCATCTACAATCTAAAATAAGTGTGTACTCATATCTTCTTGAATATGAAATTTTAAATCATTCATGTCTATCATCACTCTTTGATATTCTAATTCTTTGATCCTTAAATTGAATGGTTGTTTAAAAATTTCCTTAGTGTACTCTTGGATATCCAACTCTTTTTTCCTTAATTTCTGTACTTGCTTACATAAATTATATTGATAATTAGTAGGTAGGAACTTCCCCTTTATTTTTATCACCATCTTCCCCTAGGTTCTAATCTTATCCTATCGTTGTACACCCTATCCTTCCATACCATATCCCACTAAAGTGTAGAATTCCCCTTTAACTTTGTTATGGAAAATCAAAAGCAATTGGAGTCTTCAACATTCTCATTCTCAACGTACAATTTGAACTCCCATATTAGAATCCTTTCCTTTAAACTACCATTATAGTATGAAACTTCCACCTTTACACCACCTTTATCCTTTAAAAAGGATATCAAATGTATTGTTGGGTCCAATTCCTTAGAATTTCTCTATTTTTGAATTTGATCTTCAAACTTTGAGTCTATTTCAGCATCACCAAGTCTCCTATTTTTCATATATTCTATTCTTCTTCTCAATTCCTCTAACTCTAAATTCCTCACACCTCCTTATGATACTCCTTATATACATGGTAGTAAACCTACAAGTTGTAAATTGGCCCTTAACTCGACTAACATTCACATGCCTTATTTATTATTGGTTTGTTAAAACCTGCCTCCTAACAATTGCACAGAATGACCTCTCTCATATCCTCCAACAACCATGTATTACAAAATAACTAACAAGAAATCAATTCAAGAAATTTAAACGAGCTCTTATAGTACTTGATGTGGGTCACCATAAAAATCATCTACATAACAACTTAGTAGCCTGGTCTCTACCCATAGAGTGAAAAGTTATGTATATGGTAACATTTATAAAATTTTGAGTTGTTGGAAAATTACAAAAAATAAGATAATAGGAAACATTAATTTTGATTTCTTATTTATATTTAATATACAAATCAATGTGTCCATAGGGGCAGCTCAATTGGTGTTCAAATGAATGTGAGTCCTAAGAAAACTGAGATATATAAGGTTCAAATCCCCTCAGTTGTGACCCACTTTACGGAGAGGAGGATAGGTTGTAGACCCCTACAAGTTTATTAATATTTGTGTATCAGGAAAGCTAATGGGTTCCTCTGAGATACTACACACACACACACACACACACACACACATATATATATCAATTTATTCTTACAATCTATGTACATTCCTAATTTTAATACACACCATATTTTCACCACTAGATGTAATTTATTATTCCTCTTCTCTCTATTTCTTCATTCCATTCCAACTTTATAGTCACTTTCAAGAATTTTTCTCCAGCCTCTTGTTTCTTTCTTTATCCGTTTATTTCTCTTTATTGATGATTAGAAAATTGAGAAATCATAGCAATGAAAATTCATCATCCATTTCCCAATCTATTCATTAATCCCTTGAATATTTAATCATCACTCTAGTTCGACTTCCTCATACATTTACAAAACCATTTATTATTTCCTTGTGTAGGTGGTGCACAAATTTTACACAAAGTTGCAAAAGACATGTGGAATCACACTAAAGCATGATATGTGGTGGTATAGAAGAGTTGAAACACTATAAAAACAATGGTAGAGTTATAGTACTATAATAGAAATGGAAGAGTTTAGGCACAATTGTAATAAGGTAGAGTCATAACACTATTGTAGTTAGGAAGAGTCTCAACACTATCAAAGCAATCACAAACTCAAAATGTTTACATGGCAAAGGAAAAGTCACAACATTATTGCAACAAGGTGGAATTAAAACATTCTAACATGATGGTGGTGTCACATCAATGTTGTAATAATGCATAGCCACAACACTTTTGCAGCAAGATGAAATTACAGCACTATGGTAGCAAAGTAGAGTAACAAGAATATTATTTGTCCTCTAAACTATGGATTGAAATTGATTAGTGTGGAATTAGGAGAATTTTGAGGTCTAAAATGGGATTCCTAAGGATAATAATAAAATAATAATTAAAATAATAAAATAAGAGTAATAAATTTTCAAAAGAAAAAAAAAAGATATTTATTTATATTTTTGTCTTATCTCCATATAATTTTACTCAAATTTCAGGTGTAGTCACTCATTGGATGTAAAATTAAATTCCACATTCATTAAGTACCCACATTGAATACTTATGAATAGAACCACACCAAGAAATGTTTAAAATAGATGAAAAATCAAGTGTTTTACCCAATATTTCTCATTCTTTACCAAATATTAGATAAATTGTAATATAAATATATAGTTTGCCTAATATTTATCCCCACCCTCACCCATATATGAGGGGAGAAGTGGAGGGAACTATTATGTCGACCATAATATTATATTATAGTTTACCCAATATATGGGGGAAATTGCAACACTATAATAGTAAAGCAGAGCCATAATACTCTAATTTCATCCTCTAAACTCCTAATTGAAAGAAAACGATGTGGAATTAGGGGAATATTGAGATCTAAAATGAGTCTCTTAAGTAATATAATAAAGTAATGGTTAAAATAATAAAATAAGACTTACAAATTTTAAAGGAAAAGAAAGAAAATATTTTTTATTATATTTTTGGCTTATCTTCATAAAACCTTACTCAAATATCATGTAAAGGTGTCACCTGGATGTAGACTTAATTTCCACATCCAATGAATCCCATGTTGAATACATTTGAGTAGACTGACACTAAATAAATTGAAAAACATAAAAACATCGTGTTTCTTACTCAATATCTCTCATACTTTACCCAATATTAGGTAAAGTATAATATAATATTTTAGTTTACACAATATTTCCCTCCAACTCCTCCCTCATATATGGGTGAGGGTGGGGGAAAATATTATGTTAACTATAATATTTTATTATACTTTATTGAATATTTAGTAAAGTATGGGAAATATTGGGTAAGAAATAAGGTTTTCATGAATTTTCAATTTTTTTCAATGTAGGTCTGCTCAAACGTATTCAGAAAACGTTCTACCTAGATGTCAAATTTAATTTTGCATCCAACATTCACATATACTTGGTATTTAACTAAACCTATAAGGAGACAAAACTAAAATATTAAAAAAAAAAATCATTGTTTCCCTCCAAATATATTTACTCATTGGAATGAAATCATCACCTTAAAGCTTATTGGTTCTTTTAAAGTTGATTTATTATTACATATTTGGATTTGAGGCACATTTTTACCTGAAAATTCCCTTAATGCATTGTTTTAGGTTAAAGATGTTCTTGCATCAGTATTTTTGCTGTTGGGTGCTTTCTTTGTACACAAATAATATAATTTTTTTAAAATGTTAACCCCAAAGACCATGCAAATACTCTTTATGTTTTAATTAATTAAATTTTATTAATGCTTGTAAGTCATTACTATAGCCAAATCACGTTGATTGTTTCAAATAACCTTTGATGTACCTTGAAATTACTCTTAACAAAATTTTTACATGGAAGTAAATGTTCTATACAAATTAGATCTCATTAACAATGTTTTTGCATGGTGAGTGTTAATTGTTACTTCAAAAATCATATGGTATGATGACAGTTAAGGGGTGCACAACAATAAAAACTATGTGGATAATTGGTGGAAGAGTGGTTCAAGATCACAATCCCTGAGCAAATGTTTCCACAGTTAGACATTTTTTAATATCCTTTTGGAGTGAAATGTGTGCACTTGTATGAAACATCTAGAGGTTTCATACTAGATGGTGGTTGTCACAAATTATATTATTACCTGTAAAATCTATTTTTTTTTTGTAAGCCTGGTAAGACTACATTTTCATCATGTCCAACTTCTCACCTTGATTAGGGGGGAAGCACAAGATTTGAACCCAAGACTTCTGGTTCAGTGAGACGTCATTTCCATAGCCATTTCCAATTGAGCTATCCCAAGTAGGCATGTAAAATCTATTTTAATTTATGTACAAGATAATTAGATTTTTAATTATATATCTATACACTTAGAGTAAACCAACAACTATATGGACTATATCATTTTGTGAATTTATAATGGTCTATGGCTATAGTTAATTCAAGTTATATGGATGATGGAATTGCACAAGTGGGTGGCACTTGTTGGGTCATTACTATGTATATGGTGACAATAATAAATTGGATACTAGACTCTATCAAAATTTGATAGATCATTGTACATTTGGGTACACTTTTGTATAGATGGGCATATATTTAGACAAAATTGTACGAATGCAAATTTATTGATCTGGTGCTTTGATTATATAGACGCAATTTATTGACTTGGCCTTGCAATTTAATTATCAATCATATGGCCTTGGCAATAAAAATGGATTTTTTTTTCAATTAGAATTCTAAATTGTGGTTGATAATAAGAAAATCAAGTAAATACTAAAATGATGTTTCCAAATTACATATTAGAATGGCTCTAATATGAGTGTGGCAAAAAGTCGTGATCAATCTTGCTCTAATACTAAATGTGACACGTAATATGGTTAACCAATTAAATATCCAAAATACTTGGAATATAGATAAATCTATCAATATAATGTAATATTGAACAAATGTCTAAGAAAAGGATATGATTCGACTACAAGTTAGGCCCTTATAAAAATGCCTAAGTGGGAGTCCCATTGCATTAAGAACCACATTAAACATCCAAAATAATTGGAATATAGGAAAATACATTCATGATAAAAATAATATATATTGAACAAATATATAATAAAATTATATGATTGGATTACAAATTAGGGCCCGAAACAAATACGTAATTAGGAATTCCATTTCATTAAGGATCACATCTTCTAGTTTAGATATGTCCTTTCATTAGGATGTATATCTCATTTTTTATTTGTATTATTATAATTATAATTATAATTAACCACGGTCAATTGTATTAAACCTTGCTTTACCATAGTCAATCATGGTCAACTATAGTCTTACATAGGAAGCTATAAGAAGCCATAATCAACCATGGTAAAAAATTGATACATATTCTATGATGCCAATGCATCTACTTCCCACATGGTCCTTTGGACCAAATTAATTTTTTTCTATCACACTCCTTTAATCAAATTGATCCTTTTTTGAAGATCCCTTGAACCCCCACTAATTAGGATTATGGATTGGGATTTATATTCAAATAGCACAATAAGTTCTTCCTAAACTTTCCTAATGTAACTACAATTAACCATCAACTCTTCAAGTCACATCAAATTTCAAAATCCCTTAGATCTCGAGCACTTAAATCCTCTAAGTCCATATCACTAATGTTTATGATTGAGTGTTCAATCCAAAAAGCACTAAGTCCTACCGACCTTATTCTTTTCATTGCCTCCATCTTATATTGATCTCCAAAATTACACATAAACTAGGTTTCAAATGATCTGAATGGACTTGATTTCCTTTATATTGTGTAATATTATTACTCTTACACCCAAATGAATTTTGTGATTCCGATAACTCACGAGCACCAAATGTGTTCTTAACATGGATACTTTCCTTTTATCAAAATAGTTCTCAATCTAATCCTCGAGTTTACTTACAATACTTTTATCACCCAAACCATTGTTGTCCTAGATAACCTATGTGATAAACCTCAAATCTAGATCTAATCATTGTCTGAGATATGATTATAGGTCGGATAATTGATGCACCAAGTACCTTCCTTTTAAATTGGACACTATTTTGAGAACTAGATTACCTAGATAGTTCAAATCTAGATGTTCCTTAATCTAGATGTTTTTTTTTTCTTGCAAGGCTTTAGTCCAGAAATCTTCTCTTTACTTTCCTTAGCACTTAATCACAACATCGGATGTTCCATGGCCTAGATAACACTTATATTATTGTTGTGGGACCAATACCTCCTTCAATTTTAGGCTCACTTTTTCATTCGAAATTCAATTAAAACAAGTTGCATATGCCTTAGTTAAGTCAGATATGTGAAGAGTCAGATATCTCCTTGATCCTAGTTTAATGAACTTCCTAGATGGAACTTTATACACCTTTTCCAAATTTAAATATCAATTTTGGAATGAATATGGTCCTAATAAATCCTTTAAGCTTATATTCCATGCCACGGACCTGGAAGACATGATGACCCAAATATCTAATTTCCTATTTTACTAGTCTTTCTCAGCTATAGAGAATTCTTCTATTGGAACCATGTACAAGGAACCCCACCACCAGAAGGATTTACTACATCACTTGAAATCTAACTTTTAATATTGACTTAAACATACACAATGAAAAATTATCTAACAAAACACAAAAAACAAATTAAATTCTAAATTTGGAACCCCGACTGGTTCATTTTCCAACCAGGTTTTCTTCGTGCAATCAAATGAAACTCAAGGGAAGTTAATTTGGCTTGTTGCTCAACCATTCCTAAACCTCAATAAACACAAAATACATCATTCAATCAAATAATTTTCTATTAATAAAAAAGGATTTATATAAATCCACTCATTACTCCATGACACAATGGTTATAACTCTTCTATTCAATATTGAAACAAAGGATGGTTTACATAGTTAGGCATTTTTTACATTGTCACCTTCTCAACCTCATGGACCTATTCTCAAAACCCCAAAATATGTTCTACTCATCCTCTATATTATAGCTCTGCATTCTTTTTACAATTATTGTCTTTATCCAATATAATTATCTAGTTGAGACCAAGTAAAGATGGATCAAATCACCTATTTTTAAAAATATAAAGCTAAAATATCTAACTCCTTCAAAAATAACTTGAAATAGTAAATTACATGTTGATGGAAATGAATCCACCATTCCAATAATCAATCCCTATTTCCTTACAAATCAATTATTTTACATTTTATGGAAGGGGGAATAGCTCTGCATGAATGAGCTATGCAGATGTTGAAGGCGGCAACCATGGAGGCCCTCAACTCCAAAAACCCTGGACTTGAATGTCATGGTCTTCCCTCCTTACTCGTCTGACCTCTACCTTCATTCTTCCCAAACTCTATGCGACTCACTACCTTCCATCTTGTGGTTACCTGGTCTATAGCGGACTCACCTGGTGGTTACCTAGTTTACTCTTCATCCCGTTTATTCACCTAGACATCTGTAACTCCTCCGACCATTTACTGTTGGTTATAATGGAGCTAGATGAAGTTGACTACGAGGAGGAACCTCACCCCCAGCAGGTTATATCATCTCACCACCGAAACGTGTCAGGCTCTCGCCCCTTCGTTGCCACCCAACACTTGTTGTCAGTTGCACCATCCGTTCAGGCTCACCCTGGTCCTTCTGTGCATCATCCCCCTCCCTTAGTACACATTGACGATGCTCCTGGATTAGAATGCCCCCCTCTGTCCTTGGCTACCCTAAACCTACTTGGAACCTACCTACATCCCTCACCCACCTTCGACGCTCCCTTACCCCAGTTACCCCATATCTCCATGCCCCATTTCACCCCCTCCACCTCCCACATTCCTTCATGCAATCCTCCTACCCTCAATAATCTTGCCCTCTCCAATGCAACCCTAAACCCTGGAGGCTCAAACCCTAATACCCCCATCTGCTCCGACTACTTCAGCTCCCCGATACCTAACCCTAAATTTACCCCATCCACCCCCTAGACTGTTAATCAAGGCTATCATGGTCTTCTCAAGGACTACTAGACTGTTCATCACTTAGATAAGCCCAAGAAAGGTAGGTGCCTTAAAACAATGGAAAAATACATCAACCTAGCATTTGGCGAAGACATTTTGATGAGTGAAGTTGCCAAGACTGCAAAGAAGGTTTTGGTGAGCCGTGTGCATGGAAGGAACTACTCTGTAGAACGTCTTTGGCTCTAGACAATGGAGATTTGGGGCTCCCTACTAAAATAATTTCCCATCATCAGGGTACTATCTCGAGGGTGGTTTGCCCTGCGTTTCCATAGGGAAGAATACACAGACTAGATATTATCTTGATTTTGGCACATAGAGTTTGCTCCAGTACTACTAAAAAGATGGGATCCACTATTTGATTCGGAGAGGGAACACATGGGTGTTGGGCTGATCTGGGTCTATTTTCTGGGCCTTCCGATGTTGTCCTAGACCCCTGTAGTTTTCAAGCGCATTTGAGACACCCTGGGCACTTACTTGGAACAAGATCAATCCTTTGAAAAGATAAGAATCATGACAATGGCACATATCCTAGTACATCTAGATACAAGGGAAGGACTAGAGGAAAAGATAACCCTTCATTGGAGACATTTCTTGCGTCATCAAAATCTAGACTATGAATGTGTTCCCTTTCAGTGCAAAAGATTCCACAAGGTTGGCCAGCTATACAAGGACTGCCCACTACTCACTCCTCCTACATAGGTGGCTACGAGGGGAACGAAACATCGCTAGATGGAAGACCCAATTGTGGACAAGTAGCCCATAGGTCTAGATCACTCAAAGGTTGTGGATGGAGTCACTGTCCAGCAAACCAGTGCTCCACAAATACCACCTATATCCCCTCCACTGACACGATCCCAGTTTGCTATCAAGGTTGCTCCTACAATGGGTAATTCTCCTCTTCCCTTTCCCTCTGCTCTGTTTTATAATCATATAAATGCATCTTTGGCTCAATCTGCATCCCTCTCTTGCATGAATACCCCCATTAACTGTGAGCTTGAGCCCCTCTCCCCCATTTTTTCTACCACCCCGCCAACGGTACAAGAACTGAGCCCCCTCCATCACCCCTCCCACTCCCCTACTACCTCGGGCTCACACTCCTACAATCTCCACTCTCAACAATTGACTAACCCTAACTTGCTAAGACTAGGCATTCCCCCCCCCCTCCTCCAAGCACAAACCCTCCAGGGACAGACCTTCAAATATCTCCAAAGCCATCAAATCTCTAGACACCCTTGACTCCGTTCCCTGATGAAATGGCTCTCATACAACTGTAGGGGCCTGGCCAGCCCCCCTAAAAAACTGGCCCTCAAGTGACTCTTGCATTACATTCCCTGTGGCATGATCCTTCTTCAGGAAACCCTAGGGCCATCTGAATAGATTGTTAGGACCCTTCAAGCCATCTTACCCAGCTGACACTTCCAAGCCCTGGATGCAGCAGGCAGATCTGGGGGCTTAGCCATTGGGATAAACCCTCAATATATAAGGATGATATCTTCTTGGGGAGGCCAGGGTTTCCTGGGCATGGACATCTTCTCAGCTGAATTAGGCAAACAGCTTCGTATCATTAATATCTATGCTCCAAACCAAAACAGGCTTGCCTTTTGGCAAACCTTTCTGGAAAATCCCTTGATCAGCAATGCCACAATTCTTGGGGGAGACTTGAATTTCTCCATTGGACATGAGGAATCCTGGGGGCATCACTCGTAGCTAGACCCTCTCTCTGATCAGCTGAGCTCCCTCCTGGATCATTATGGACTTATAGATGTTCCCATGAACAAGAAGATGCCAACATGGCATAACAGATAGACTGGAGAAGTAGCCCTTGGTAGAAGGCTTGACAGATACCTCATTCAAGAAGAACTTCTCCATTCCCTCTCCATCTTCAGGCAATGGGTGGGCTTGGGGGGCATTTTAGATCACTCCCCCATATACTTGGAAGTGGATGGCTCATCTAGAAAACCCAAGGCACCTTTCAAATTTAACTCCACATGGTTAAAGGACCCTGAATACATTAAGTTGGTTTCAGATTTTTGGCAAGCCCAACCCCCTTTCAGGGACCAGAGGAAGGCTACTGGTTTCTGCAACAACCTGAACCAGCTTAAGAGATTAACCATTAAATGGACAAAAAGGAAAAAGGTTACGGATGACCAAACCCTTGTGGACATTGAAGTTCAGTTGGCCTCCTTAACGGATGAAAGTGGGCTTGGCCACTTATCCATCAAAGCTAAGCTACAACTAGTTTATTTGGAGGCACAGAGATCTAAGATCCTACATAACTAGGAAGAAATGTGGAGACTCAGAAGCAGATAAATCTGGCTCCAAGCGGGGGATGGTAACACAAAGTTCTTTAATAGATACACAAATGGAAGAAAAGCCAGCAATACAATCTAGCAGATGCCCTCGGACCAAGATCAGATAGTCAACACTCACTCTCAGCTTTCCCAGCTAGGTATCTCTCACTTCAAGCAACTTTTCAAAGCCCCCCATGTCACATCTATTGCTGAAACCATTAACATTGTAGGCCATTTCCTTCAGTTTTTGCAACCTGATGGGATGGAGGACCTTATAAAACATGTCTCCATGGGGAAATTAGAAAGCACTCTTAAGTGGTTCAAGAAGGAAAAAAGTCCGGGATCAGATGGCTGGCCTGTGGAATTATTTATTACTTTCTATGATATCATTGGACCAGACCTGCTTGGGGTGTGTTACAGGGAAAAGTGTCTACACGGAACTGCTTATCCCATTGAGGTGTGATAGCTACCTTAGAAACAAACAAAGTAAAGCTACTTTCGTTTTTCCTTTATGAAGTATAGATGAGAGAAGAACAAAGAAGACCAACCTCTGTCTTGCACTAATCTCCTAGTTCGGTTCCTCTCTCTCTTGATAGTGTTTCGCTACTTGTTCCCTTGCATGCCCAGCTTCATAGAGTACCTGTAAGATCACAGTAGCATAGCACTATACAAGAACATGGATCTATAATCATAAACAATCTAGGATCAGATGTAAATTGACCACACAAATGCAGCAAACATAAATGACACAAGAGTATGGAGGAAAACTTGAATAGATTTTATTGATAAACAAGAAAGAGCCAAGGGAGTTACATCTAGTTGTTCTGACCCAGCATCATCCTCTCAGCAAGGAAGCCCCTCTTCACCTCATACAAAGCTTGGATCACCCAACAATCTGATGTTGTCTCAGGAAACCAACAGCAATTCCTTACAATATGCAAAATTCCAGCCTCCGGATCTCTGGGATGAGGGATCCATATATAGATATCTGTAAGGGAGATCAGTCAGCTTGTGATTTGATTAGTGTCTTCCCTCTGATAGTTCTTGCTTCCACTTGGAGATTGATGATCTCTTACTCATCCTTGGTCGAATTCAGAGAGGCAAGTGTCACAGGAGAAGTTTCTGGAAGTTTCCATGCCTCTCCACCTCACGGAATGACACTACCATTGGTCACTTCTCGCTCATCGCACCCCATAGAAGGGATTTTTGAAATGAAACACACCCACACAGTGTATTTAGATGAGATGCAACGCACTTTGTCTATGGAGCAGCTGAAATGATCATGTTTTGACCAGTTCTGAGCAGTTTTTCATGGAGAACTTCTGGGAGAAGCTGTAATCAGTTGACCTTGTTCCTTTAGGGGTTAGAACAACACTTTTAGGGACTTAGGAGCCCTTGGTTTATGGAAATTTCATGCTTGGGGTTGTAGTGCCCAAAAATGTCTATAACAGTTGCCCCCTAAACCATGAGGTCGTTAATCTTTTGATGTCGGGTGAAATGCTTTATTATGAGGATCCGAAGTTCTTTCAAGCTGGGAGGAGACCTGTAATAAGATACAATACAATACATTATCTTCATAATATTTTCATGATCTAGCTGAGGCGGGCATTCCCATGCTCAGCTTTATAAATTCATTTTCATGTACATAGGACAGAAAATCGTCTGAGTGTAGACTGATGATTCTGGTAGAGCCATCATCCCTTTGATTGGATGATTATCTATGCAGCAATGATGTACATTTGATGTCTTTATTTCCCTGAATATATATCACAGCCCGGATGGATGAAACTAGATCCGGGGTCTTCAATCTCGTTCGATCTTCACTTAAAGTACAAGTCTATCCATGTGAGAGATGTTTTGGAGTCGAACACGGAAAGACATTGCCTGATTACCAGCCAATGATGTAAGTTGTTAACAGGCGCGAGAGGAATCACCGATAATGATAATGACCCTTAAGGTACTGCAGTACAATTCACGTGGTGTGAATAAAGGACTTGGCGTTGAACACCATGCAAAATCTTTCGGTCGAAGGCCATTGATGTAAACATGTCGCCGGAAGTGAGAAACTTGCCATTGAGGCATGCAAGCTTCAAAGTACTGAACGGGGTGTTCCTAGATCGACTTCTTAGATAATGAGCTGATGTCGACAAGAAGCAATCCATCACAGGAGGGCCTTAATGAATCCCACATCAATGACACGGAACGAAGCAAATGATTTTAATGGAGGTGAAAACGATCTGATGACATACGGTTCAGGGTGGCCCTCATGAAAGAATGGAGTGTAAATGTATTGTAGCGGGTGAGACACAGGTGAATTTTCTAAATGACTTCTCTTGAACATATCGACAACACTGACATGATTGATTGGTAGCATTACCCCAAATGTGGATGGTGTGATGGGACCATGGTGATGTGACCGGTGAGTGAAACAACCCAACCTGACTTGGATGCGGAGTGAAAGTGTCATGTTCAAGAGCGACTTGCTACCAACAAAGTTTCTTCAAGTTTTCTTCCCAATTTTCCCCAGTCATTTCTGACCAGTACCTCTTTATTTTTTTCAAGCTTGAGGAGGATAACATATGCTTGTTCTATAATTTGCCCTTCGGGCATACCCATCGCTATGTTTTAACGAGCCTAGCGATAGTGAAACTCGTTCTTGTCTGCTATGGACAAGTTTGTCGCTATTAAGTTTTAACGAGTTTAATGACAAAGATAACTCGATCCTTTTCAATTTTAGAGAGCCTGAAAAGGAACGTAAAGGAAACTCCAAAATTCCTTTTTCGTCATCTAATCCATTAAGTCCGAAAAAGTATAAAAAAATACAGAAGGGATGAATTTTCAATACTTTTAACGAGCTAAACAAAACAAGCGCTTGATATTTTTGTGTAATAATCCCTCAGGTCCAAAAAGATTAAAATTTAGAGGAGGGATAGCACTTACGGTCCCTTTAGCGAGCTGGAGAGGCCAATGGCTCGGCAATCTTTTCATATTTTACGAGTCAGTTGAAAAGAGCTTGAAGGGGACTCGTCTTTTGAGGAACGAGTGATAAAATTGGGTAGCAGCTGATTCCGGGTAAGGTCTGGAATGTTCCAATCACGGCAGTGTTACAAGGATGGCTAGTGAGATCACTCTTCGTAGCTGTTCCTCAAAGGGGGTAGACAATCAAATGGAGGTGAATGATCGGCCAATACAGAGTGGAGGTGATGATGAGAACACGACCAAGGCTTTTAAAGGCTGAAGTACTACATTCACGATGGTTATTTACCGAGAAATAGTTCATTTTTTAATGAGCTTAAACGTGGGGGGAAACATTTGCTCATGTCTTATGTTTATTTTTTAACGAGCTTGAACTATGCGCTAAAACTGCTCGATACAACGGTCACTTCTTGACTTTACCATAAATAGCTTTGTTCTTTCAAAGATTGTACTGCATTTTCAATTTCTTCATCAAACTAGTCAGAAATGAACAATATATGTTTGAAAAATGAGTTAGAACACTAATATTTTACTTCGAACTACGTAAAAAGTAATGTAAAAGTGCTTTTACCTCTCATTTTACCATTTCATTTGAACTTTGGTTTGTTGGAGATTTGGAGGTGCTTTCCCCCCTTGATTTTCATCAACTAATTTCGGGAGATTCTGTGGACGATTCTCGGCACCGTCTGGACCAGGTAAGAGCTAAACTTGAGCTCTTTCATTTCATGATTTCCATTTTGCATTCTAAGGTTGATTCCTGGTTTTTCTGAGCCTCTGGGGTTTGAAAAACTCGCCCTGGCTTCAGCGCACCCTTTGTGTATCAAAAGGTGCGTTGGATGTTGACCTGTCTACTGGCCATCTAACATGCAATGCACCTAGAGCACTACTATAGGTGCGATGGGCGCAAGGAAGAAATTTTATGCACAGTTTCTGATGGAAATTTTGCCTGTTTCTTACCAAAATCAAGATCTAACTCCTCTCTTGTTTGTTTTCAGAGATCTTTGGAGAAATATGACTATTACATGGCGAGAACATGAGCATGAAGAAGAGGACATGCTTGCTTTACATGATCTGGTTACAATAAACGCACTGCGGAACTGTGGCTTGCTGAAGTTTTTCCGCATTTCTAGCATGAGACGGCAGATCAACTTGATGCATTATTTGCTCGATGCTTGGGATCCTACCAACCAGGTGTTCCAGATTAGGGGCAAATTTCCCCTTGACTGTAGTGGACATATATTTCTTGACTGGCTTGTCGAGGCGGGGTGCCCCCATCTCTTTATCAGGTTCGGCCCAAGGAGGTGAATCTGTGAGAGATTATGTTCGCCGGTATTGCAGAGAGGGATCTCAGCCGAGTAAGGATGGCAAGATCATCATCCGTGATGTCACTGACAGGTTTCTCAGGACTATTCTGTTCACTTTTGGTAGGATGGCTGGTGGCGCGGCTCTTCATGTAGCCAACCGATCTTATATGCAGTATGCCTTGGAATGTCTCCAACCGAAGGTGTTCAACTGGTGCGACGCAGTACTTCTTGTGATGAAAGAACAGTTGACCAAGGTGAAGAGTGGGAGGTTGAAGAACTTTGGTTATGGTTCTATCTTGACTGCCTTTGCCTTGGAAAAGATACCACTGATGCAGCCGCAGTATATTGCACTCGATTTACCTTCGCCGACTGAACCACGTATGCAGAGATGGGTCGACCATATGTCTAGGCATGCTGGTCAGTCTCAGATTTCCTTTTCTGATACCTTCTTTAGGTGGTTT
The DNA here is from genome assembly GCA_031772625.1 of Pinus tabuliformis. Taxonomy (NCBI): domain Eukaryota; kingdom Viridiplantae; phylum Streptophyta; class Pinopsida; order Pinales; family Pinaceae; genus Pinus; species Pinus tabuliformis. The sequence continues at coordinate 83,369,680 of CM062811.1, read as the reverse complement.
GATCATCAAGAGATGGTTTATTCTGAGTATCCATATGCCAGTGTGGACTTCCGGGGTGATCCGGATTTAGTACTGCCGGCTGGCGAATAGTGGGGCGCCATTGGTAAATTCTTTGACCATATCCATGTTTATCGTTTTTCTTTTATAATGTCCTTGTGCTTTATTCTGTCAAGACTTAACCAAACTCATGTGTTCATGCAGATGTTGGTCCCGTTCGGTCAGTAGTACGCCTGAGAGTGCCAGCTGCTGCCCCAGCAGGAGAGGCTGTTGGAAGGGCTATCCTTCGCGACCTCGATGTGGCTGAGACTCTCACAGCATTACAGGAACAGGTTGAGGGCCTCACTCTTGGTATTCCAGATGTGAGGACTGATGAGCTGCCCTTGAGGTTGCAGCGGCATACTACTGGTGTGCCAAGACGATGGACTCGGCTCTTATGCATGATTGCACAGGCTGTGACTTGCTATCACGAGCATCATTAGATTAGGGTGCCCCCTAGCGTTTTGAGTTTTTGGTCATTTGACCAATTTTGTCTTGGTTACAGAACATTATGTGTAAACCATAAAGAGTTATATATATATTTTATTTTCGAAGCTTTATTTTGGTTAAGTTACATGATCCAAATGCAAATATTGATGGTATGCTTCTTTTTATAAATGTTGCAAATGTCTATCTAACACATAATTTGCCAATGAGTCAGTTAATGTGTTTAAGGTTCTGGAAATATGCTGATATTTAATAAAATCAAATTTTCTTTCCAAAATCTTAACCCTTAGGAACATGCGATAAATAGCTAGATTTCGGACAGAGTAGATACCAGTGAGTTGTAGTATGACGAGTTGTGAGTCTAGCCTGACAATCAGTCGACGTATACCATGTATGATGGCATCAGAGAGAAGTTCTATCAATGCGCTATATTCAGCGATGTTATTCATTGATCGACCAATACATACCCCTCTGAAACTTACTAACTCGCTGCCTGGATCAAAAATGGCCCAGGCCGCAGAAGATAGGTTCCACGAACTACGACTCGCTCCATCAGCATATCCAACACATGACTCCAATAGGTTTGACATCTGCAATAAATGTAAAAAGTGTATTACTTGACCAAAACAAACACTTTAGCGAAAACAAAAACATAACAAAAGCATACAGGTTACTATACTGAATCACGCATAGTAACGCTTGAGGTACAACCCGTTACGAGGTTGTGCCAGTGGAATTCCGTCATAATCCATTAACTCGTAGGCTCCTTTTGCTAACACTCGCTTAACAATATAGGGGCCCATCCATAAAGACTTTAATTTACCTGCCCCCAATTTATCGGATTCTTGGTCATAAAGCAAGGCCAAGTCACCTTCTGAGAAGACACGAGGTTTGACATTCTTGTCGAACTGCGCTTTGACTCATTTCTTAAGGGCTTTGTTAGCCAAAGCAGCATCACGACGGGTTTCATCCAATCGGATTAGTTCCAAGAAATGAGCCTCCTCTTCTGAAGTTCTGGGGAGAAGGTCAATTGTGAGTTTGAGGGATGAGATTTCACATTGGTTTGGTAAGACTGCTTCCAGGCCATATACCAGTTGGAAAGGTGTAAACCTGGTCGCATTCCTTACCGATGTTCGGTAAGCCCACAAGGTTGAGTACATGATTAGGTGCCAACTTCTTTTGTGAACTCCAATCATCCTTTGCAGCATGCGCTTCAGGACCTTGTTGATTGCTTCAACTTGTCTATTGGCTTGCGGGTAATATGGAGTAGAGCTGTCGTGAGACAACCCTAGTTTGGCAGCTAATTCGACCATCATGTGATTGTGAAAATGTGATCCATGATCTGTGACTATAGCTTGTGGGACGCCGAATCTAGCGACTACATGATTGAAAAAGAAGAGGGCAGCTATTTCACCAGTATTATCTAATGTAGGCATCGCCTTAGCCCATTTGGTAAAATAGTCAACTGCGACTATGATATACCCATGCCCCCCGGTCGAGGTGGGGTTACATGTCATGAAATCGATGCCCCATTTGGCGAATGGCCCGACACCAACTATTGGCTATAGAGGTGCGGGTGGTCTTCTGGTTTTGCTATCGAAAATTTGACAAGCATAGTAACTTCTTACTGCGGTTATGCAATCTTTGAACATTGTTGGCCAGAAGTATCCTACTCGTAAAAAAATTTGCGTTGTAGCATAACCGGATTTATGCCCCCCACACACACCTGAATGGCAATCATTCAGGACTTTTTCGGCCTCCTCATGAGTGTGGAACCTTCTCAGAACCGTATTGATACCACGACGGTAAAGTGTATCACCAATGATCATGTAGTCTTTTGCTTGGTATCGAATACGTTTTTGTTCAAAGCGAGAGGTATTTGGCCTATACTTTTGGGTTTGGAGATGAATGATTGTATCCCCATACCACAGATTGCTTGAAGATATCAGAAACAAATTTTCGTCCACGATTGTTTCTTCGAATGTTTCATCGTTGGACAACGATGGGAGATCGCATAATAATTCCGCAAAAACTAGAGCTTTCTTTGACTTGGATTTTACAAATTCCAGATCAAACTCTTGTAGAATTGCTATCCATTTTGAATATTTGCCCCCCAGCAACTGTCGCAACAATATATAAGTCATGGGGTTGCAATCTGACAGAATGGTAGTTTTTCGAAAGAGGACATAGTGTTGAAATCTCTGTATCGCTTGAATCGCTGCGAGCACTAGCTTTTCAACATAAGAATATCTGCTTTCTGTATCATTTAAGTTCTTACTTAAATAATATATAGGATGTTCAATTCCGTTGTCTTCTTGAACTAAAACCATTGCGATGGTTGTATCCGCTGCAGCCAGATACAGATTAAAGTCTTTTCGATAATCAGGAGCGTACATTAATGATGCTTTCATTAGGGATTCTTTTAAAGCATCAAAGGAATCTTGTGCAACCTGATCCCAGACAAAGGGTACTTCCTTTTTCAAAAGATGTGTATAACCTTTAGCAAGTTCGGCGTAATTTTGAATGAACCTCCTCAGAAAGTTTGCTTTCCCTTGGAGTTTCTAAATCTCAAGCAAATTTGAAGGTGGAGGAAAATTTATGATTGCCTGAACCTTACATGGGTCGAGACGAATCTCGTCTTTCGAGACTACAAAGCCAAGTAAACGACCAGAACTGACACAAAATACACATTTGTGTGGATTGGGTCATATTTTGTAGTGTCGGCAACGTAGAAATATCGCTCTTAAATGCTGCGGATCATCAGTCCGCTTTCGCGAATGAGCTGGAAGGTCGTCGAGGTATGGTTGAACGATGTTTTTGATGTCATGGAAGGCATAATTCATTGCCCTCTGAAATGTTGCCCCTGCGTTCTTTAAACCAAAGGGTAATTTTTGATATGCGAATGTGCCTCACAGACAGATAAATGTAGTCTTTGACTAGTCCTGTGGGCAGATATTTATTTGATTATACCCAGAGAATCCATCCATGAATGAAAAGATTTCACATCCGGCACATTCATCAATTATCTGGTCGATGAAGGGTGTGGGGTAGTTGTCTTTTGGACAAGCTTGATTTACATCCCTATAATCGACGCACACTCTAATTGTTCCTTGTTTTTTCATAACAAGGACAATATTCGATACCCAATCGGTTAGAGGAACCAGGTAAATGAAACCACCATGGAGAAGTTTTTCAACTTCTGCCTTAATGGCAGCGACTTTCTTGGGGTGCACCTGTCATAGCCGTTCTCTTACTGGTTTGACAGCTAGATACATCTTGATTTCGTGTTCAACGATACTCGAGTCAATGCCTGACATTTCACTATGTGACCAAGCAAAGACATCTCTAAATTCGTGAAAAAGAGCGTTATATATTTCTAGTTCTGAAGGAGAACAACATTTGCCAACATAAATATTCTCTACAACATCTATTTTGGTCAAATATTTATGGCGATAGTCTCTTTAATGTTGGACAAGTTTCGCTCGGAATCCACCGTGTTTACAGTATTTGATAGGAAATCAAAAACTGAAGGATGATAAAGGTCATCAGGAGTATTTTCTTCACAATCCGGAAGAAGGGAACGATGGTGGTAATCATCCCATGGTGCCCCTTCAACTACCATTGATTGAACAATTCCTTCGTCGGTGACATGCACTTGCGACCAAGGATCTGAAGGGGTACCATATTCCTCAGACCTATCTATCCAAATGCTTGATGAGCGTTGATTTTGGTTTGCCTCCCATGCTAGGAACATTGATTGCTACAATATTTCTGTTGGGCTTGGAGGCAAAACCTGCGCATGATCCATGTCGATATCGTTTTCTGAGATCTTTTTAGAAGATATCATGTTGCAGGTTCCTACCGACGCTACTTCCGCCAAATTGATTGGAGGTGGAAGGGCGAAAGTTCCCATTAATATAGGATCTTTTAGTAGGCCTACTCCGATATTTTGAAGCGAATGGGGGCTTCCATGGATCATTGGAATGCTTCCCGTAACTTGAGAACCATTGGGGAGGAAGTTTTGTTGATCGAAGATTGTAATCCCTCCTTGAAAGGGAAATGCAATCTTCCTAAAATAGGTCAACACAACAGCAGCCATGGCATATATCCATGGTCTTCCCAGTAGGATGTTGTAATTGAGATTTCCGTCGATTACCTCAACATCTATTTCTACTATTTTCCCTCCTAGTTCAACCTTCAAGTTACTTAGAATACCATATGGGGTATATGTTCATCCGTCAAATGCTTTTAATGTCGTCGAAGATCGCGACAAGGTTGGAGATCCTAAATTTTTCCAGCAACTCATCGACATAATACATGTAGATGCCCCCTCATCAATAATTGTTCGATGAACAGTTTTGTTGAGGGCTTTCACTTGAACGAGGAAAGCTAGTTGAGCTGGTAACTGAGGATCATATCCTTTATGATCGAAGGATACAAGATTGGAATCCTTTGGGTCTATCCCACCAATGGCTGATAATAAAGCCTGCTTTTGGGATGGGCAATTTTGTAGTACCTCAAGAGTCGACATAGCGGATGGCGATTGGGCCAAATCTTCCACTATATTATAATGTTGTGCCGCTCTAGCGCGGGGATTAAACGTCGACTTGTGTACTACTCCCTTTGGCAGTTTTATTGTCAACTCGGGAATGATGGGTGGCGCAACTTCTGTCGAAGTTGTTGTCGAACTACTAGGTTGACCTTTATCCTTGTTGTTCGACAGCTATCGTTTCCCATAATCTTTGTTTCTTGTCGATATCAAAGCATCATTTTGCTGTTTGGAAACCGACAACATTAGAACTTGAGACGGGGAAGCATTTCCACTGTCAACCAGATTTGTCACTGGATTTGGAAACGGATCAGTTAATACTGCCGAGGTTTTTGAATTCTTGAAGAATTTTTTAAGCTCAGCTCTGTGTGGACAATCTGCAGTCCAATGATCCTCATCGCATATAAAGCATGGATTTTTTGGTTTCCTATTTCCAGGAGGGTTTGCAGAAGATTTTTCAGGTGATGATTCTTCCTATTTCTTCTTCTTCCCTTTGCCTTTCTTCTTGCCCCCTGGTTGCTTGGTTTCTTTGCCTTTATCTGTCGATATGGCATTTACTTCCGAGGCAAGAAGTTCCTCTTTTGCATTTTGACCAAAAATCTTACGGGCCTTTTTAGATGTAGCCTTTGTCGATTTCATGTCTGTTGTGCCAATCACACCATTGCTGGCATGAGAGTCATTGTTTGATTTAGGAGGAGGAGGAACTGAGAATTCCAGTCTAGGAGTGTCAGGTATTTTATCGTAGAGCGTGCCGGACTGAGTGTAAATCAAGTCCAAATATTGCGCACGAGCGATAACCTTCTCTTCGGTGACGACTCCCCCTTTTTCCACATCTTCCGTGATGGAAGGCATTAACAACTTGATAAACCATTCAGCAAAGAGCTGATCGGGAACATACGTTTTCACCATTCTACGACGATGTCGCCACTCATGTATATGATCGGATATGTGAGAGGCTGTTGTTTGTTTGAAATTGGTAAGAAGTTCTGTTCCCATTTTGTACCTTATCGGTAACTGAAAATGGGTTAAAAAGGTTGTGGCTAGGGCACTGAAGTTGTTGAATGAAGCTCTAGGCAATTCGATATACCATTTTGCTGCCAGACCAGTTAACGTCCTCTAAAAAAGGAGAAGCCTAATCGAATCATCATTTAGGGTGTTTGATGAACACCACAGATGAAAGGTCATCACATGATTTGACGGATCTTCACCTGGATTTCCATTAAATTTAGGAATATCTGATGGAAGTTTATGTGGAATCGCTGGCCACCAATGGGCGTAAGGGATTGGATCATTTGTTAACTGATTTAAATCAGGTAACTCTAAAGTTGCCACGAAGGGTAACTGTTGATTCAGGTTAGGTCAAGCATACCCAGGGTAAGATGAGATTGCCTGAGCAGTTGGTCTTTGCATACCAGCATAATACATTTGATGCTGGTAACTTTGGTAAGGTTGGTCGGCATGACCATTGTAAAATGGTTGATTTTGACCGTTTTGAATATACGGTTGCCCACTATTCGCAAAGATTTGTTGTTCAGAACCTTGGTATACTTGTTGGAACTGTGGTTGTTGGTATTGCACTAGCCATGGTTGTGAAGCCATGTGTTGTTGCCCGATACTAACTATTTGACCAAGATGAGTGATCCGGATTTAAACAGGAACGCAGCAAATTACAGAGATAACCATATACACAAAGATACAGTGGAAATAATACTTCATTTCATTAATGGAAAATACTGAAATATGCTTAAAACCAGAAATAGAAATAAACCAGCTAGGGCGATGGTAGCTTATCTCTGAGAAGAGATGTGGTGGCTACATGCCTCTGAACTGTGTTACAATGAGGCTCGAAGGCCTATTTATTGTTGAGAAACAATGGAAAACCCTTAACATTCCAAAACCTAACCCTAGGAGATGAAACGCCAAACTGTGGGCCCCGTTTGGGTAAATTGGTACATCAACTTCCCGAGGTCGTAACTTTGGCATACGATCTCTGTTTGACGCATACAATAGCTCGTTAGAAATATCTATCCGAACACTACCACTTTGGGAAGGAAAACATCGGTCCATGGACCCATGTTGCCCCTAGATTTCCCAAAAAACGTCGTTTAGGGCCTCAAAACAGCTCCAGAAGTTCAGGACCCGAAAAACTGCTAAAAATAGTAAGTTGTGCTACAATTAAGGAAACTGAAAATGATGAGAGAAACAATGGTGGGGGTCTAGGTGGACTTGGCAGGTGGCCACCAATATTCACCTGGATCATTCCTCCCCCCTTAGGAAGCAATGGTCCCCATTGCGTTGAGTTCCTCCATGAGATGAGGAAACTTTTGCTGAACTTGTTCCCTGGTGAGCCACTTGCCCCGCTGAAGGAGTTGGCCTGCTTTGACAACTCGATACAGTTGGATATTCTGTTGGCGAGTATTCTTGATCTGTGTGTCCATGATCCGATCAGTTGCAGCTTGTTCCATGCAACCTAGATTTAATTATGTGGGTGTGAGTTGTTCTGCAATGTCGGATGTGTCTAGCAATGGTGGAAAGTATGGCCGAAGGCGGTCCACATTGAACACTGGGTGCAGGCCAAGGAATGGAGGAATGCTGAGCTCAAATGCATTGTCTCCCATAGCCTTAGTAATGGTGTAAGGACCATATCGGAGTGGTCTCAGTTTCCGATAGGCTCCAGTAAGGCGTTCCTTTTGCAAATGCAACTAGACTTTGTCGCCCACTTGAAACTTGTGTGGCACCCGATGTTGATCATGTCGCTGCGTGTACTTGGCATTTGATTTCTCCAGAATGTCATGGACCTGCTGGCGAATATTTTGAATGTGTTCAATGAAGCTGGTGGCCTTATCTGTTTCGGACTGGACATGAGTTGAACTTATGTGAGTAGCTGCAAGTGGCATGGCCACATCAATGGGGCATAGTGGCTGGAATCCCAAACCCACCTGAAAAGGGCTATGGCCAGTGGAGCTGTGAAGAGCTCGGTTGTAGCTGTGCCTAACATAGGGGACACTCTCGTCCCATGTGCGTGGATGCTTTGAGTTATACATGCGCAGTATGTGCACAATCATCCTATTGACAACGTCTGTCTGGCCATCAGTTTGAGGATGGAAGGCTGTGGACTTCGTGAGTTTGGTGTCCAGCATTGACCAGAGACTAGACCAAAATGTGTTGATAAATCGACTGTCCCGATCTGAGATGATAGACTGTGGGATCCCAAAGTGCACCCACACTCGTTCAAAGAAGATTTTAGCAGTGGCTTCTACTGTGATATTCTTCTTGCAGGCCGCCATAATGGCCATCTTCGAGAACCTGTCGACGACTACAAAAACACAGTCATTTCCATGCTTAGTGGAAGGAAGGCCTGACATGTAATCCATGGAGATGGATTCCCAAGGTCAACTAGGGGTAGGCAACGGGGTATAGAGGCCGTGCTTCTTAATGGTCAGTTTGGCAATGGCACAGGAAGTACATGATCTGATGTACTTCCCAACATCCTGTCGAAGATTCGGCCAATAGAAATACTTTTGCAGTACTGCCACTGTTTTCTCGACCCCGAAATGCCCAGCAGCCCGACTGTAGTGTGCTTCCCAAATCATCTTGGCATGCTCGCTTGAAGGAACACAAAGGTGACCTAGGTGGCATAACAGGGCATCCTAGAGGTGAAAATCTGGAACATGCTGATCCTCCAAGAGTGTCTGGTATGTGTGGCCGAATTCTAGGTCACTTTTGTAGAGAAGTGGCCAATCAGAAGTCGCGTGCCCACAAGAGTTGAGCACAGTGGTTAACGCCATGATCGGTGGTCGACTGAGGCAATCTGCAACATTATTGGTGCTACCCTTCTTATACTTGATATTCAAGTGGAACTGTTGCAGGTATGTAGACCACTTCTGATGGCGATCATTCTGCAATTTCCCTTGGGGTGTATGAACTGCAGGAGTCAGTGGTCTGTGTGGATGACCGTTTCCTTCCCAAAAATGTAATGCTTCCATTTCGGCAGGCCTGTACAATGGAATACATCTCTTTATCATAAGTGGGGTACTTCCGGACTATGTCTAAAAGTGTTCACTGTGATATGCCACTGGATGTCCATGTTGAGTAAGGACTGCCCCAATAGCATAGTCAGAGGCATCTGTCTCGACCTCAAATGGTTGTTGTAAATCTGGTAACGTGAGCACTGGTGCTGTGCAGAGGCGGTCCTTCAACTCCATGAATGCCTTCTGTTGAGATTCAGACCAAAAGAATTTTTCTTTCACCCCTCCCTTGGTGACTTGACTCAAGGGCCAAGTAATATGAGAAAACCCCAACACGAACCTGCAGTAGAAGTTGGCAAGACCTAGAAAGCTGCGGAGCTCTATTAGAGTGGTTGGAGATGGCCAATCCGAATGACTTGGATCTTGGCTGGATCGACATGCACCCCCTGTTCATCAATGATGTATCCCAGATACTGAACCTGGGTCATGCCAAAAGTGCATTTCTCCAAATTGGCACATAGCTTGTGTTGCCGCAGTGTTTGGAGAACCTGTTCAATGTGGTGGAGGTGCTCTTCCCAACTCTGGCTGAAGATCAGAATGTCATCCAAGTATACTACTACAAAGGAGTTGGTGAATGGCCGCAAAATGTCATCCATTAGCTTCATGAAGGTTGCAGGAGCATTCGTCAATCCGAAAGGCATAACCAACCATTCGAAAAGGCCCTCCTTGGATTTGAAGGCAGTCTTCCACACATCAGAGGGTTCGATTGGTACCTGGTGATATCCTGACTTCAGATCGATCTTGCTGAAATATTTCTCCCCCTTTAGTTGGTCCAGGAGGTCATCAATCTGTGGGATCAGGTACCTATTACGGATAGTGATCTTGTTCAGCGCCCGATAGTCAATACAGAGTCTCCACATCCCATCCTCCTTCTGTACCAACACGATCGGGCTCCCACAAGGTGATGAACTCGGACGGATGTGACCTTTCTGCAGGAGCTCCTGAATCTGCCTCTTGATTTCATTGTTCTCCGTAATGGAGCGATGATAAATTGGTCCATTGGGTAGCGGCGCACCTAGGGTCAGATCAATGGAGTGCTTGACCTGACAGTGTAGAGGAACCCATGTAGGGGAGGTGAAGATGTCCTCGTACTCTTCCACAACCTTGTCCATCTATAGTTGTCGTGCAGAGGGACCCCGTCTAAAGGCCGCGACCACCGTCTTCTTCTTTCCTTGAGGGCGTATCATTAGGAAAACAAATTTCCTAGTTTTGGAAATGATCTTACTGCATTGTTTTGCAGTAATCAAAGAGATGGCAGTAGGTGGTGCTACCTCTGGTATCTTGTACAACTTATTTCCCAATGTAATGACAACAGCACGGGGCCTTGATTCATACACAGCATGTCACTTCCACAAGTATGGCTATCCTAATAATACATCACAAACTTCAAGGGGAGCAATGTCCCATAATACCTCATCTGTGAAGGGCTTGATGTTGTATGGAAGGCGACACTGCTGGCTCACGCGAAGATCTCATCCTTGGTGAAGCCACCTAATGGTGTATGGTTTTGGATGTGCTATGGTCGGTAAGCCCAACCGCTTCACGACCTCTGCCGAAATGAGGTTCTTTTGACTCCCACTATCAACAATGAACTGTATCGGGGAGCCCTTTACCCACATCTGGGAGTGGAAGAGACGCTCCTCCTCCTCTGGATCTTCGGGTTCATTTTTCTGGATCTTGGCGGTAGCAATAGTGGTGTTGGGATCCGCATCAATGATCTGCTTCCCTTTGTCATTCCCCTTATCGGGTTCTGACTCAGAGTCGGAACATGCATCTAATTCTAAAAACTTTAGCTCAGCCACCAGTGACTGCTTGGCGCGACACTCACTTGTGTTGTGAGTGGAGCTCTTATGGAACTCACACCATTTTCCAGTGTCCTTTTTCGGCTTCGCGGCACTGTTCTTTGCTTGCAGCTTTGGCGGGTTGTCTTGGGCTATCCCGCCTTGGCTTTGTCCTTTGTTTTGTGTTTTAGGGGCACCTTTCCCCTGCTTTGGATTCGCAGATCCAAAGTCTCGCTTCTTTTGTTTAAACTTCTGCTCGACCTTGACGGCATATCGGTATGCTGCGCCGAGCGAAGAGATGTTCAGGAATTGTATTTCTTCCTGGATGTACTTGTGCAGGCAGCCACGATATTTGAGTATCAAATGTTGCTCCAAATCCTTGATACCCAACTTTGTGCGAAGGTTATGGAAAAGATTGGTGAACTCTGGCACGTCTTGGTCCCTTCCCTGCTGCAGCGTGGTCCACTTTATGTATTCATCCTCATAGCTTCCGACAGGGTAGTACTGCTCCTTGATGGCATCCCGGAATGAATTCCAGGTGGGTGAGGCTGAAAATAGTGAGCCAGTACTTTCATCCTTCTGCTCGCAGTAGGTTTCCCACCAGTCCTTAACGTGGGGGGCTGCTTTGAGAAGAGCGAAAACAATCTTTTCCCGACTTGAAAATTCATGAACAAAAAAATAACCCTCTAGCAGATTTAACCATTTATCTACGGCATATGCGTCTATCTGACCCTCGAATATGGGGATTTCAAAATTAACTTGTACCTTAAAGGGCGTGGCGTTTCCAGAGTAGCTGCTAGAAGCCGATGCGTTGCTTCTGGGTAGCCGCTGAAGGATCTGGGAAAAGTTGTCCATCATCGCGTTCCGTTGTCGCTCGAGGGCTTCTTCGAGCAAGATTTTGATGGGATCTCCTGCCCCCTCGTCTTTCTTCTCATCCGCCATGGGAGGTCATCGGGATTTGCGAGGCTGGTCTTGTAAAGGTTCGACCAGTTCAAGCCCTAACTCCTTATATCCCGACCTTGTTGGGGACATGCAAAGAAAAACAGAGAAAAAGCAAACCGCTCTGATACCACTAATCTGGATCTAAACAGGAACACAGCAAATTACAGAGATAACCATATACACAAAGATGCAGCAGAAATAATACTTCATTTCATTAATGGAAAATACTAAAATATGCTTACAACCAGAAATAGAAATAAACCAGCTAGGGCGATGGTATCTTATCTTTGAGAAGAGATGTGGTGGCTACATGCCTCTGAATTGTGTTACAATGAGGCTCGAAGGCCTATTTATTGTTGGGAAACAATGGAAAACCCTTAACATTCCAAACCTAACCCTAGGAGATGAAACGCCAAACTGTGGGCCCCGTTTGGGTAAATTGGTACATCAACTTCCCGGGGTCGTAACTTTGGCATACGATCTCCGTTTGACGCATACAATAGCTCGTTAGAAAGATCTATCCCAGATTTCCCAAAAAACGTCATTTAGGGCCTCAAAACAGCTCCAGAAGTTCAGGACCCGAAAAACTACTAAAAATAGTAAGTTGTGCTACAATTAAGGAAACTGAAAATGTTGAGAGAAACAATGGTGGGGGTCCAGGTGGCCACCAATATCCACCTGGATCAATGAGGGGTAATTGTACCCGTTTGAACCTATGTCATTCGACCTGTTGGCGATTGTGGTTGAGTTGCAGGGTCAAGGGGCTGTTGCATTACAACCTGAGAAACCTGAGGTTGGCATACAACAGGCAGCGCTTGAACTTGTGACACCATCACAGTAGCTGGCGTAGTTGGTATACTTGACATAGGTAAGCATTTTTGCATCGAATATACAACTCTTGGTTGTTGAGGTAGTATCGGTACCCAACCGCTTGAAGTAATTCCAGCATAACCCGAATTTTGTTGTGAACTCTCGTATGGCTGTCCTCCCGGTGGGGATAATGAAAGGTCATACTGCCCCCCATACGGTGGTAATCCGGTACTTAAGGGAATGGTTTTCCCTTAAGGGCCGGACTGCCAAATTGACCTCCAAATGGATCAATTTGTTGAGACTCAACATAAGAGTTTCTGGATATTAATCCAGATGAACAAATAGGAACAGACCATACCGTCGAAATGGCCCCTGAGTGGGCTCCTTCTAGCGATTGAGAGCTAGTTGGGACAGATGGTATGCCGACGAACATTGTTGGAGTGATAGCAGGGATTTTTGCCGTCGCTATGTCAGACGACATAGTCCTAGATGTTGACGGTTGTTCAGACATTTCTAGTCTATCCAAAAGATTACCTAGCATTTCTACAGGAGCTTCCGCTGGCGGTAGACTAACTTCTGATGAAGAAGGATATAGAGTGATCCCGACTCCAAATTGCGATGGAGTACTAGATGGAGGATCTTCCACAATCTCTTCTATAGCAATCAGACCAGGTGGAAGGGGTAGATCGTCAGGTCCATAAAATATTTCTGGTGCCGAAGAAGGTATGGAATCTGCAGCGACAGATGTTTGGGGAGCAACACTCTCCGAACCGGTTGTAGTTGGAACTGGTTCAGTGATACAAGTGTTTACCCTCATACTAGGATCAGTACCACTGTCCTTCTGTGGCTGCTAAACTTCTTCTGTAAAGGCAGGGTTACCAGAAATGTTTGGAGTAACCAAAATCTCTGATGTTGTTGGAACACTTGTTCTAACTTTAACAGGAGATTTGGAACCGGTTAAACGAGTTCGCTTTGTCTGTACTAGCTTCGATTCCAGAGACAAAGATGGTTGACTCGTAAGCCTCCACGAATGACAGGGTATCAATTGACTTTCTTCCACGATTGTGGATTACTTGATCAACTAAAAATAAAGGGGAAGTATGTTTTCGAATTAGATGAATTTTAGATGCTTTGACACAACTTGTTTTTTCAATTTTTAAGAGTCGAGAAAAAACGAAATATGACTCTAGTCTCCTTCGATTTTTAATGAGCCTGAAGTAACAAGTGCTCAAATGGACCTTTTCTGTTAAGGAGTCTGAAAAGGAACGAAAGGGAATGCTCTAGAAATCTAGGTAGAGGGATTACCAAACCAATCGCAAAACTGCAGAATACTTTTTACGGTACGGCAGTCAATCTTCCCAAATGTTGTGTTCAGTGCATTGCGAACGATGGGGCGGCAGACACAGCTTCCTAGGGATAAAGGATTAAGCCTATTGTGGTCTCCCAAAATATACTCGATGGTACGTGGGAGCACAAGTCCGTACTGGCACTTATCGTCTCAAAGTGGAGGAATCACCCAACCATCAGTGAGAACAACAGTTACTAGGCTTTACGACGCCGGAATACGTCTCTAGCCTAGACTTTTAAATGTTGTGTGTTAGGTTCCAAAGTGTTGTTAGATTCATTGAATTTATTTTATAGTTGATCTTATTTATGAAGTTTGCCTTTCAGGTTCACCGCGAGATGTAGATGTGTAATTCCTAAAATGCAATCTAAGATGATAAACAACCTTTTATCTTCTTTGTGCAATGAAAATCCTAGCTACTAAGGAAAGAGAGACAGTATTCTTTCACAAAGAGCAAAGAGCACACTCTAGATGCACTTTCCTAAATCAAACCAATCAAACAGTCTAAATGCAAATGCACATGCATGTATTTGTTTTCGGCTTTCTTAGTATGTGAATGGAGAAAAGAAAGCTAATGCACAAATCTGAATTACTTTTCAAGCAACAATTACCAACAAGTTTCTTTTTGAAATCAAAAATGGAGACAATTACAACACTTTACGATTTGGAAATGAATACTTGATTTCGACACTAGAAAAATTACAAATTCAGACCAAATACAACAGTAACAGGATAATCGACTATCTACAACAACCAAACTCCTTCCTATGACTGAAAACGACACTTGTGACGCTTTCAAATCAAAGGACGACAGTACGATTACATTACTTTTGCAAAGGAGAACTGAAAATGACTCAACAAATACACAAAAACATTTACAGTTCTTTTGTACAAAGGAGGCGGAATAACAGCAAAGAAAAGGGGTTTCAAACAGAGATACACTGATCACAGGTAGAAAAATTCATGAATAGAACTGGAAGGAATGCATCACAGAAACCAAAACTGAACAATGCCTAGTCTGATCAGCGCACCCGTAACACCGGGAACTTGAAATGCAGCCCACCTACTACACTCAGGAAGTGCGCTAAATTTCAGATTCACAGAACAGTACCTGCGCTGGGCCAAAGACGAGACTTTGCTTGGGTTCCGGGTCACAGTTTGCAGTTCAGTTCATGGGCTTTGGCCGAGCAAATGGTAATCAGTAATGCAACAATCAGGGGTAGATCTAAGGAGGATCTAAGAGCTATCATAAAGGGCAATGAGAGAGTTTGTAAATCAGTTGTTTAATTTATAAACAAATCCCGGAGATTGACTGAAGTGGCATTTATCTACTTTGTATTTGCATAGCAAATGCAGTTCCAAAGCTACCTGGCTCGACTTCAGGCTCCGTCTGTAAGTTTATAAAATAGCCAACAAGGAAGATAAACAAACAAACTAATTCGTCCCCGACAAAGTCGCCATTTTGTTACAGGGAAAAGTGTCTACACAGAACTGCTTATCCCACTAAGGTGTGATAGCTACCTTAGAAACAAACAAAGTAAAGCTACTTTTGTTTTTCCTTTATGAAGTATAGATTAGAGAAGAACAAAGAAGACCAACCTTTGTCTTGCGCTAATCTCCTAGTTCGATTCCTCTCTCTCTTGATAGTCTTTCGCTACTTGTTCCCTTGCACGCCCAGCTTCACAGAGTACATGTAAGATCACAATAGCATAGCACTATACAAGAACATGGATCTATAATCATAAACAATCTAGGATCAGATGTAAATTGACCACACAAATGCAGCAAACATAAATGACACAAGAGTATGGAGGAAAACTTGAATAGCTTTTATTGATAAAAAAGAAAGAGCCAAGGGAGTTACAACCAATTGTTATGACCCAGCATCATCCTCTCAGCAAGGAAGCCCCTCTTCACCTCATACAAATCTTAGATCACCCAACAATCTGATGTTGTCTCAGGAAACCAACAGCAATTCCTTACAATATGCAAAATTCCAGCCTCCGGATCTCTGTGATGAGGGATCCATATATAGATATCTATAAGGGAGATGAGTCAGCTTGTGATTTGATTAGTGTCTTCCCTCTGATAGTTCTTGCTTCCACTTGGATATTGATGATCTCTTACTCATCCTTGGTCGAATTCAGAGAGGCAAGTGTCACAGGAGAAGTTTCTGGAAGTTTCCATGCCTCTCCACCTCGCGGAATGACACTGCCATTTTGTCACTTCTCGCTCATCGCAGCCCATAGAAGGTATTTTTGAAATGCAACGCACCCACATAGTGTATTTAGGTGAGATGCAACGCACTTTGTCTATGGAGCAACTGAAATGATCCTGTTTTGACTAGTTCTGAGCAGTTTTTCATGGAGAACTTTTGGGAGAAGCTGTAATCAGTTGACCTTGTTCCTTTAAGGGTTAGAACAACACTTTTGGGGACTTAGGAGCCCTTGGTTTATGGACATTTCATGCTTGGGGTTGTAGTGCCCAAAAATGTCGATAACAGGGTGGTGGAAGAGAGTCAGATTCTAGGCCACATATATGCCCCCATAAACTCTACTTTTATTACCCTCATTCCCAAGTCTGACTCCCTGACCTCCTTCAATTACTTTCATCCTATATCCCTCTGCAACTATCTCTACAAAATTATTGCAAATATTATAGCAAATCACATCAAGTTGATCATATATGTACACATATCTCAGGAGAAATTTTCCTTCCCTCAAAATAGACAAATTCATGAAGCCATTGGTTCTACCCAAGAGGCCCTCCACTCCATTAAGTTGAAGAACCTAAAAGGGGTGGCGCTCAAAATCGACCTCTCAAAGGCCTTTGACAAGGTTAGCTAGTTATATTTAAGGATGATACTCACCCACCTGGGGTTCCCTCCAGTGTTTATCAGATGGATTATGGGATGTATTACTTCAGTTTCTTTTGCAATCCTTATAAATGGATCAACCTCCCATTCCTTTCAAGTAGAGGAGGGAATCAGGCAGGGCTGCCCCTTATCCCCCCTACTATTATTTCTGCTAATGGAAGGCCTGAGCAAACTGATTGCAACTAAGAAGAGAGCTGGGAGACTCTAGGGCCTCAAGATCACAGATCATTGCCTATTAACTCATCTACTTTTTGTTGATGATATACTCATATTCCTTAATGGGGGAATTCAGGACATCATCACCCTCACAGAGGTATTAAAACTTTTCAGCGCTGCTACAGGAATGGAAATAAATAGGGAAAAATCCACTATATCCTTCTCTGATTGCACACAACAAGAATCTCAACTAGCCCTACAAAATTTCCCCTACCAAACCTTGGCACTGAAGGACGGTCTAAAGTACTTGGGATTCAGGATTAAAGCAGATAGTTACAAAATTGCAGATTGGACCTGGCTGATTTCAAAGGTGGAAAAAAGATTAAATATCTGGAGCCACCGCTTACTTTCCAGAGCTGGAAGACTGGTGCTCATAAAAGTAGTGCTAGAAGCAACCCCAGTCTTTTGGATGTCCTTGGCCTGGATCCCCCAAGGGATACTGCATAGGATCCAATGAGTCTACAGCCATTTCCTTTGGAAGGGACAGAAAGAAGGAAAGCCTTTTGCATGGGTCAAATGGAGCCGGATTACAACCCCCAAAAAATGGGGCAGTTGGGGTCTAAAGCACCTCCCTGCTTTCGCACAAGCTTTGGCTACAAAACTAGGCTAGCTTCTCCTGAAGCACAAGAGCCTTTGGTCAGAGGTGGTCATCCACAAATACATTTGGCCTATCATGGCATTGGACTGGCTAAGACAACCCACATGGAACAGGAAGGGTATATCAGTTATCTGGTGGGCAGTAATCAACACTCTTTCCATCACTAAAAGGGGGATCATTTGGAGGATTGGGAATGGTGAGTCAATCCAGATCGAGATTGATCCATGGATTGGTAGAAGAAATTCCTACCAACTCCCATAGGAAATGATCACACTGCTAAACCACAATGGTGTCCATTTCATCGCACATCTCGGAGACCCTGGCAACTCAACCATTTTCTAGCAAGCATGGAATACAGGAAAGGCATGGAACATCCCACAACAATGGCAAAGACAATGGAGAAATTATTTTTAGACTTTAATAGAATCCCATGCGCGCCTAAGAGAAGAGGAGGATGAATTGATTTGGGGATATACTAAGAATGGGCACTACTCCTCCAAGGAAGGGTATGATATTATACATGTTGATCACAAGCTGAAAAAACTGATGAGCTGATGGAGACATCTATGGAAGTTAAAAGCCCCTCTATGCACAAAAATATTGATGTGGAATATTATAATGGATAAAACATCTATAGGAGCAAACCTCAGGAAACGGGCTTTCCCAGGCCTGACTTGGTATGTTTTATGCCATGCAGAGGAGGAATCAATCACCATTTATTCCTCACATGCCCCACTACCCAACTTCTATGGTCTCAAATTCGGCACACACTAAGTATCATGCATTCCTAGAGTGGGGTCGATATCCTAAATTCCTGGGAAAGATGGTGGGAAGTTGCAACTGAGCCGAGAACTAGGTACCTATTTCTTTTGGTCAACTGGCACATATGGATGTGCCACAATAACATTATTTTTAGGGGTCGGAATATAATATAGTCACTGATTTCACCAAAAATCTGTACAAGCTATGGGGAAATCCCGCCAGATGAACAAGTTTTTAGAACCCAGAACATCACACAGGAACTAATCGACAAAGCACACCCCTAGGCATACTTCAATGGTGCTGCACAAGTACAGGGATGTGGTGGAGGCATTATACTTTATCTATCTGATACACATTACTTTCACATCTGCATGGGGTTGGGAGAGGGTACAAATAACTTTGCATAGGTGGTTACAATCTGACATCTTTTACATTTTGCAATTCTCAAATAGTGTAGACACATATAAATATTTGGAGATTCCAAAATAGTCATAAACTAGTTCAACAGCACAACATCATTCCATACATATACTCTCAGAACTATTTTGGATGATATTGTTTTTCTCAAAACACATTTTGTTCATATCTCATGCACTCATATTTACATGGAGTGTAATGAAGGTGCAAACAAGCTATAGAAAGAGGCAACACATTGTCCTCGAGGAGAATGGATGGTCATAGAGCACACACCTAAGCAAACGTATCAGTTCTTCCACATACCATATATGGATCAGGAACTATGGAGGGTAGGCAGGCCCTAATATCAACAGTCTTTAATAGTATTTTATAGTTTTTCTATTATATATTTATCACTTTTTGGCAATAGAACAGCAAACACCATTGGTGAATTTTTGAATATGTAATTATTTTATATATGCACAACAGTCACTAGCACGCCCAACACAAGGTCCTTTTGTAGAACTTATAGTTCAAACTCTACAGAGCCGACTACGGTCACAGTACTTACATATGCCTATGGCATTTACAGCATGTAATTTTCAACAAATTAATGGAAATTACGATATTTTCTCCCCAGGAAAAAAATCAATCCCTATTTCATCCTGATTATGAAAACAAATCCCTAAATAATAATTTAAATGAAATTAAATTATGGGAACCCACTACCTTTAGTAAATGTGATAATACCTCCTAGGTCTTGTTGACTTCAATAAATTCTCCTGCATCATACTCCAAAAGTAAAAATATTTCATGGACTCCTATTCATGAGTATTCCACCTACTCTTTTGGTTGTACCTTCCATATTTTTTGTTTAACATTTTTAATTCCAAGTTCATCTACTGCAATTTCTCCTTCCTCCAGGATCCCAAACTTTTTTTATAGTTGTTTATCTAGTTTATTGCATTGTTTCTTTGATGATATTCTTAATCCGCAAGGATCCCATTCATTTCTTTCTTGTTGCCCATTTTTCTTACTGAACCACCACTTCACTTCTCTACAATAAATTTAATACTTCCAACTTCATTCCATATTCTAGTATACATGTATTACTTTATACCTCTTTGTATAAATATTTATATGATCACGTACCAATGATCAACCAAATCTTGTTTTTAAATTTTGGTGCTTTAAACCCTAGAGACTATATTTCTCTCTACTTCTATACATGAAATAAATTTATCAAAAAAAATATGTCCATTAACTTCCAAATGTAAGTTTACTTCCATAACCATAAATGTTATCACCATGAAAATAATTACTAACAAAATATATGGTCCTTTCTTCTTGTCTACTTCTAATGTGTAATTTACTACCTCCTTTGTACATTTATCTTTTGGAGCTATTTTTCCCCTTGCAATTTTTGGTTACAACTTGTACCATCTCTCTCTCTATTGCTTGCGCAAATACCCTTCGACTCTCATCTTCCTACTATGCATGCTTTTTACCTCTGACTTCTTGATTGTCTCCCTGTTTTTATTTCATCATTGTTTCCTCTATATCTATTTAATTATCTTTATTAGTTTCTTTTCCCCCATCATCAGTCATTCTACCATGACTTCCCTATGGATCCCTTCATCTCATCATTTCCTTATCATTTTGTGAAACAATTCTTTGCTCATTAATTTTTATCACATGCTCATATTCACTAAATGAAATTTGAAAAGATAAATTCACTACCACCTCCTCTACCTTTGTTTATCCTACCTTTCCATCTTCTAACAATTTATTGTCCTTTATGCTTATCACCAAGATTTTTTTTTTCTTCCTTTTGTTTCATCTCTTGTAATATTATATGCTTCTTCCAATCTATATTTCAATTCCTCTTTTGGACCCTACAAATTCGTCTTTTCTTCCTCTAATTTGTTTTAAGCTCCTTGAGTATTTCCTCCTAGTTGTCTATGATTTATTTGTTGATCCTCTTCCTATTTCATGATGGAAATATCTTGTTTATTGATTTTATTCTGTATTTCTTGCATACACACATAAACCTTTAGCCTTAAAAATATAAGACTCCTTAGTCCTAGTGGATTCTTTTGGCATCAATATTCCATACTAACATGATTCTCCCATGTACTCATTAAAACTCTCATCAACATCACCTTCTCCAATTTGATTCCATACTCGGATTCACAATTGTGAACTGATTTTTCAAAAAATTTATGTTCATACTTAGCTTCTCTAAATTTCATTTCTTGTTCCAACAATACATTCATCTAATGTCTCGACTTATTTGCATATAATTTCTTAATAGGCCATTTGACCTTTTTCTTTAACTTCCATTGACTTTTCAAGTCATTTTAACTTTCTTTTAGCAACATCATCATTATATGGATTTGTTCCTTCATCTCAGCAACCTCTTTGTTTACTTCTTCATCACTCATCTCCTTTTTGTCAATTTCCTTGGAATCTTTTTTCATTTTGATGCGGCTTCCTCTATCTAAGCCCTTCATCTTACTACCTCTAATGATCTTCATTTCTTTCTTTGTGAGCTTCTCCATTCTCATTATGAGGTTCTAGTAGCATCTATAGTAACAAGTCTTCTTTACCCTGTTAAAAAATACCTCGCCAAGTTTCTCTCCTAAAATATGACTTTTGGTATCCCATAGTTTCCTTCTTTGGAACCTCTTGACCTTCCTTTACCATTTTAGGCATTTGCACCCTTCTCACTTCTCTTGACAATTCTACCCAGAATAGCAATTGTGGAGCTGCCTCAAAAACTTCTACCCAACCTTAGCTAAAATTTGTTACCTTTCCAATACCTCTTCTCTTTATAATAATTTCTACCTAAATCTCCTATTTTATCATAAGAGCTTCACCTATTCTTCTTTCTTTTTCATGATTCCTCTAATTACATACACACTTATTCTTGAGAACTTCCTCTATTTTCATTTTCACAACTTCCCTAACTATCAGGAGTTTTGCTACATTTTTCCTTTTCTTATGTTATCCTACTATGCATTGTTGTCTTCTTTTGGTCATTTATCACCAATATTCTATTGTTGGTTTCATATACTTCTACTATCAACTTCTCCTTTTGTTTCTACCTGCAACTATGAACTTTGAAATCATATGCTACCCTACTACCATAATTTGTAATAATTTGTGAAAAACTTATCATACAATCAATACTCTAGATTTTAAATTACCTATATGATAGAAATCATTAGAAATCAAATACATAGGAATTTTAAATTCCTTCTATAATACCAGAATTGATGCCAATGCATTTACTTTCAATGCAATACCTAGTGGCCCAAATTAAGTTCTCTCCATCATACCCGTTTAATCATCTTTGATCCATTTGTAGAATATCCCTTGAATCCCCTCTCATTAGGATTATGGATTGAGATTTATATTCGAACAAAGTGAGTAACACTTCCCAATGTAACTACAATCGACCATCAATTCTTCATGCAACAACAAATTCTAGAAGCCCTTAGTTCTCAAGTGCTTAAGACCTCTAATTCCATATCAACAATGTTTGCTACTAAGTGTTTAAGCCAAAAGACGGTAAGATCTATTGACCTCGGTATTTTCACTGCCTCGATGTTATATTGAACTCCAAAAATACACATCATCTTGGATCTAGATTATTTGGATGGACCTAATTTCCTTTAGATCAAGTGATCTGGATACTCTTATACCAACACAACTTATGTGATCCTAATAAGTCATAAGCACCAGATGTGTTCTTAATCTGGATACTTTCCTTTTATCTAGAGAGTTCTTAAACTAGTCCTCCACTTCACTTATGATACTTTTATCACCTAGATCATTGTTGTCCTAGATAACCTTTGCACCAGCACTCCAATATGGATTTGGTCACATTCCTGAATATGCTTATACAAAATTTTGTTTGATGCATTGGATACCTTCCTTTTTACTTGGATACTCTCACTACAAGGAAAATACCTTCTAGTGGAGGTTATAACGGAGTTTTTTAGTGTTATAAAGTTGGAAAAATTGTCAAAAAAATATGCTAAAACATATGTTTGGGATAGCGGAGGTTTTAATGGAACTTCACTACAACTGAAAAAATTTGGGCGACCGAAGGTTCTAGCCGATGTTTCTTTCTTTAGGTGCACTTAATGGAACAAGTCGCATCAGTGTGCTACATATATAAAAGCACTAGCTGACATACATAACTAAAATCACTAAGGCATTGAAGCAAAGAATGTTGGTGTGTAATATATATCGCACTGGTTCTAAGAGGTAAAAAATCACCAGGGTGTTCTTCTAAGGAATGAGTCGAGGAACACAAAAAATAACTGTTGTGTTGATGTTTTTTAAATTTTCAACACTAATGTGTATCTTTAGTATAAAGGCCCTAATGCATTAGTTATACAAAAGGATCAATGTTGTTAGTTTTCATAAAGCACCGAGATGGAAATAATATTTTATAGGGCTAGGAAGTTACTTATATGAAAGCACTAGTGTGTTAAGAATTACAATGTACTGGGGAATTAATCTCAAACAAGACTAGTTCTTTAAGTGATAAATGCACCAGTGCTCTCATTTTCTTAAAAGGCAATGGGCATGTAAAAATATTGTCACAATTCTTTTGATATAACACAACACACCAATGATTTTTTATGTTATAGACACACTGGTTTTTTGAATGATATTTTCTCTTTTTGGAGATATCGACCTGTGACAGTGCAATTACTGTAATTTTTTTAAGTTGTTATTCATAAAAAAATCAACATATATCTTATAATAGTATTCATATAAATTAAAATTTGGTTAGTGAATTTGTATATGATGTTTGGATTAATTTGTTATATTATCAAACTTCGCATCTCTTCATTGTAATATTTAATTAGTGATGTAACATTCAACAGTGACATTGGATAATACATTAGAGTAAATTAAAATATATTTTATTCTATATCAATAACAAGTTCTTTATCATACAAAATGGTTTTTTTATTGGTAACCCCTTGTCTTTCAATTGGAACACTATGTCCATTACAGTAAACAAAATGTCTAATTTTCACAGACAGTTATTTCAAAAAATAAAATAGGTTGCAATGATATCCAAATCAATCATCATTCTTCGTTGGAGTTGTTGTTACTGCTTGAGCTACTTCCACAAGTTGGGTTATTTGGAGGAACATTTTGTTGATTGTATCGATTGTTTTTGTCTTCTTGATCTTGCTCCGTTTGCAAAAATAAAAATAAAGTGTAATGAGTGTATCTACATTGGTAAAAATAATGAAAAATAAAAATAAATAATATACACCAATATAAATTGAATAGCAATGTACCAGAACAAGAAGTGACTCATAAACTATGCACATGGCTTCAAAACCAAGTTCATTCCTTGTTACAGCAAATATTTTGTTCGCATAGTTCCATACTTTGTTTCCTGCATGTTTTAAACCCCATTATAAATCATAGATTTAATGTAAAGGATTTTTTTGTTCTATTAATTATAAACTCATAGAAGTAAAACAAAATAGATACTTACAAATTCCACAATCAATTTTTTATATGCCAACATATACTCACAACCCTTATTTAACCAAATGTCAATCAATTCTTTTGATGGCTCTTCTTTGTGTGTTAGCACCTATTTCAAGACATTCAAGGATGATTGTTGTATATTAAACAAATTAAAATATACAAAAATGAAACCCTGAGTTTCTATAAGGAAATATTAACAATTACTCACAAACTTTGAAGTTTCTTCTCTGTCATCATGTTTTATGTGTTGAATGAGTTCCATCTTGTTTTTTTTTCTCCAAGAAAATACTCGAAAATTAATATTTAATGCTAAATTATTTTTCATATGTACAAATTCAATCACGATTACATACATTTGAAGCACATTGTTGTTGATATGGTTCCTCATGTGATGCAATTATGTTAACTTCTTTGACCATATTCTTATACACTTTTTTAGACATTCCTACTAATATATTTCTCATATTAGCGGGTTGACCATTAGGGATTTTCATAATCTTCCTGAAAAAGTAATAAAATATTTTTATAATGATATATTAAAACTAAATATAACAAAATAGATATTAATAAATTAATGGTTTGTATTAATATAAATTCCAGAAAATTATTTTATATAATTAGAAATATTACCCTTCAAATGGTTATTTTTTGTTGGTGTATGTTTTTACTATTGCAATTCTAACATGCTTCATTAACAATTTCTCTGGAAATGCTTCATGTAGTTTAGATATAATTTGGTTCTTAGAATCATTAGATTGATTTTTACATTGTAAGTGGAAAATATGTTTCTACGTTCATTCCGCTAGTTCACTCATAGTTCTGTAAAAGAAATTCCCCTTTCATTAACCTCCAGCACCACTCTAGATGAGTTAAGGACCAATTCATCATCATTTACATGTTCTATAATTTTCCTTTTCTTAGAAGAACATTGATCTTTTCCTTCATTATTGCTTCCTGTAGAACATTAAAAATATATGAATTAATAGATTGTTTGAAACATGTTAGCTACTATTCTTAAGTATATTATTAAATGAAAATTCAAAAAAAAATCATATTGAATAGTATTTTTTCATTCACCTGATTCATCATTCTACAATTTTTCTATCAGGATTTTATGCTCTTTTGCACTTAGATTAGAAATAATCTTATCGACCTTGTTCATTTTGTGGCTTTGCGTGACACACAACAACCAATACATATTAGCTAAACTTACATATAGCTCAAACATATTAAGTTTGTAAAGAATTTACAAAGAACTTTCCTTCATTTTTGTTGCCTAGTACCTTCTGAGATATTGTTTATCAATATACAACTTGTAATATTCAATATAGAAGTCATTAAATATATTTTTCAAATAAATCAAATAATTTTCAACCAAAAAAGCTCTGGTAACCGGTGTGTTTATCTAAATAAATGCATATGTGTGTTTAGAACATTAAACGCACATGGAGGTTAATTGTTTAGGCACACCATCCTCAAAAAATAAATTTTATTTATTACAATGTGATTCGTAAGGATAAACGCACCGAAAAGATTTAACGGTGTTATTTGGAAGAGGTGCGTCTATGTGTTATATTACACTGGGAGCAACGACTAATGGACTATACAAAATAAAGATTGGTCTAATATGTCAGTGCATTGTGTTACACAAGGAACACTAGTGCGTTATATTACAGAGGGTGCATTGTGGAACATATAATCGTTTTAAAAAAAATTGAAGACGAATGATAGGGCTTGCATCTAAATCAATAATTGATTCCCCTAGTTTACATGTCAAATACCCTATATATAGTAAGTACATAAACCAGTTAAGTCTAAAATCCATAAATTGAAAAACCCTAATTATGAAGTGGTAGAGGAAGTTAAACCTGAAGGTGAAATTTTGCAGGAAGAAGCAAGGGTTTAAGGTAAATATTCATTTTTTTTAATTTTAATTAAATTTAAATAGGAAAGAAAATCATAAAAAAAATTACTAGTGAAATCTATAGTAAATTTTTTATTACATAGGGTTTTTAATTTTTTTCTGAATTGTGAATAAATCTAACAGAAATTGTGAAATATTTTAACAACAAAATTTAGGATTTTTTCTATTTAGAGTTTTGAGTGAATCACCATACCTTTCAACCATTGATCAGAAAATCAAAAATATTTTGCAGCTCCATAGTCCTCCCATTATGTCTCTCTTGCAAATGATCTCTCTTTTAATTAAACCATAAAAGAAATTATAAAATTTCTTATTAGTAAAATAAACAATAAAATTTAAAAAGTTTGCTATGCATATTTTTTATTGAATCACCATACCTTTCAGCTTCTGTTGCTCCAAAATTTTATGTTGTTGCACAATGCTCCTGATATTCTTGCAAATCACTCACTTGAAATTGTGTAAAATAGTGAAATGGTGAATAAATTTTTACTATCTAAAAGGCTTTATGAAATTAGATTTCGAAAAATCAATTGTTGCTCATTTTTTAAATTTAAAAAGGAAAAAAAAAATGTTTTTTTTTTCAATTTCTCCGCACATGAGTGTGCTCGATAGTTAAGCACACTGGTGCGTTTATACAAAAGGCGCACTGATATTGCCAAGTCAAAAGGCGCACTGATATTGCCAAGTCAAAAAAGTTTTTCAACGCATCAACATGATACAAATTTATTTATCTTTTGAAATCCCAAAATGGTGCTATTATTTTTTTTAACGCAATGGTGCGATTTCTATTTAAAATAATTTATTTTCTAATTGTTATAAAAGAGTTGAGTTGGTTGAATTCATTTTTATTTTTCAAAATATGGAAATAGATGCACAGTGGTGTTGTTTTGTTAAACACATTAGTTCATTTTGTAGAAGAGCACTGATATGATAACATATATTTTTTGGAATGTCAAAAACCTATGCTAGTATTATTTAAATGCCCCAATGTTTTTAATGGCTTAAATTTGTCGGTGTGCGCTTTGTTATGATAAGCAAACTAGTTTGGTTTAAAATTTATCTAAAATTTTGATTTCACATAAAATGGCATCTCAAATTATCTTTAGAATGCATCCACATGAATTAAAGTAGTTCACAATATACATTTTCCACTTAAAGTCGCCTTATTCTTGCAAGATGGTTTGAAAACTATATTGAAATTCAAATTGTGGTTATATGGTTTTCGAGATTAATTTTGGATATGCACACAAATTTTTATTTCTGATTTTTCTCAAATGTAGGGAAAAAATCTCAATAATATTTGCAAATGGCCAATTCTTCAAATTCTAGCTCGTTCCATATTTTTTTATCAATGTCCCTCATGGAGTTCTCCCTTTCCATCTCCAGTAAGTTCAAATTGTATTTATATTTCAGTTATCTAATTGAATTTATCTATTTTTAATCCATGTCAATTTGAATAAAAATGTATCCAAATTCGCAGGATTCATAATCTAGTTTAGATACAGAAAATATTACTCCATATTCTTAAAACCGTCAGAAGCTCTTAACAGGAGTAGTATATCACAAGTAGTTGGTATATGAAAAGGGACAGCCTCTTCACCTTGCCAATTGGAGCATGTCATCTTCTGGCTGCAACCTTAGATCAATGATGGTAATATTTTTTGGTATAATGTAATTTCAAAAAGCCAATTACATTGGCGTGCTTATTACTATCATTGATATTGTACGAATTGTGTTCAATGTTTTGAAATTATGATTCTAGTGATGATGAACAACCCACTTACCATCTTCTAGAGCACCCCACTATAATGTCAACTCAAGAGAAGATTCCATTAAGAGCAATAATTAGAGAGGAAGCTTACAAAGAATGGATGAATTAACCACCTATTCAATTCCCACTACATCCATATTCACCAATTAGGAATGACTATAACAATAATATTTATTCATCACAAGTTGGAAATGGAGGCAATCAAATGGAGGTTGTTATCGATGATTACTTATGGGATATGAATGCCATGGAGGCAATATTTTTAAATTCATTCAAGAATGATGAGCTAGGGTATGATACTCATATCACTTCTACCTTATTTGAAAGCCTGAAATTTTCTTCAACCACCCCTCTCTTTAGACCTGGAGGCAAGTCAAAATATACTCAGTTGTGGATAATGATGTTGTTTTATAATGTGAAAGAAAAGCTTGGCATGTCAAATGCATGTTTCTTAGCAATATTGAGGTAATTGACTTGCATGATCGATCAAGTTCCTTATATTTTGTCACACAATAAAATTTACGAATGGTCGATTTTATGAATGTTAAATATTGACATTCTAAAATTATATTCCCCAACAACTATAGGATATTCAAAGATAAGGTTCTTTCTAGTGACAATGTCTTGCTGAGTTGTTGGGAAGAGGCAAAGCAGTTGTTGAAAATGTTGGGCATTGAGTACATATGATATCATGCATGTCTGAATGATTATATTCTATGTATAGTAGAATATGCAGACAAAGGGATGCATTTGAATTATGGGAATGACAGATACCATAATTTAAAAAAAATGGATAAATCACATGGTCCTCCTCATAATATAATGAGGCATGTGCCTATAATCCCAAGGATTCAAAGACTCTTTCGTTGCAAATAATTATCTATGATGCATGGATGGAATGCCTCACACAGAGGTGAGTTAGGAGTTATGTGAATCCCAACAAATTCAATAGTCATGAAGCATATAGAGGATACATGGCCTGAAAAATTCAAGGATGAAGTACGAAGTCTACGACTTAGCATACCATGGATGGCATCAATCCATATTCCCTCTACAACACCAATGATTTTTTTTTTGCCTATAGTAGTGGTCAATAATAATATCAACCCATGGTTGTCTATGAATAATGAACATCTTATGTTGGCTCTCATAATCCTTGGTAGAAGACAAGTGAAAAATATGGATGTCTACATACAACCATTGGTAGATGAATTGAAGGAATTATGGGAAGCGATACATGTGTACAATGTATAAAGACCCATTGCAATAGAGAGGAATTTTACGTTATATTGCATGTGTGCTTACACCATACATGATTATCCATTATTAGGAGTTTTCTCTAGTAAATTACATTTTTATTGGTTTCTTTAGTAACAATATCATTTCTCATATTAGTTTAATTTTATTCAAATGTTCATATCTTCATGGTCATTAACGTGTTGGACTGTATACAATAATTTCACAGGTCTTGTAACAAAAGGGTATCATGGATCTAAATGTTGTGGACCTTTTATGAAGGATAGGTGGTCTAACCACCTATGAAACCCAGTGTATGACTACTCTAGGGTATTCCTCCCAGAAGAACACCCCTACAGAAGAACAACATCCACTTTCAATGGTAAACTAGAGAGAACCAAAATGCATGCAATACTGACACTAGTTGAATGGCTTAGAGCATATGAGAGAGAGAAGGATAAGGAGTTTGTAGAAATGCATGATTCAAATAGGGAGCCTATGTTCGATGATCCAGAATTATTTGAAACCTATGTTGACAAATTCCCATTGGGATTAAAAGGAAAATTGTCTTTTATGAGCTCCCATATTGGGAGCATTTTAAGATTTCACACTTTAAACTAGATCCCATACATATACTTAAAAATGTTTCATCTTCTTTGTGGAGTAACATATCATTGAAAGAAAGTCACACATTGGTTTTTAGAAGAGATCTTATTTCCGCAAAAACTAAAAGAAACATTGGCCAAGACAAGAAACTAGAGGAGAGGTTGGTCCCTCTTGGTCTTTCAAAGAAGGTGATGTCCCATGGATTCTAAAGAAATATGATCTTTCTTTGGAAAATGAAGTTATAATGAGTGTGAGGGTGCCTTCTTTATATGGGTCTTCACTACAATATTTCTTCACTATGGAATATCGTTTGTCAGGGTTGAAATCACATGACCATTTGAACCTTGTAAGAGTATGTATGTCAAAAACATGATTTTATTATTTTTTTTATTAATTTATGTAATGCGATATTTTATAATTAATATTTTTCTAATGTACTATTTACAATGTAGTGTCATTATTCTCTACTCATGTGTGGGTGTGTGAACCATGACTTACCCCAAGACCTATGACATGCCATATGTAAATTCTCTACATTTGTATGTTTGATCACATCAAAAGATATTCATGTGGCTAGCATTTCACAGTGGTGTCAAGAGATCATTGAGATTGTTTCGATGTTTAAGAAGGACTTGTCGATGAGTTTCATGGAATTGCAGGTACATCTATTAATTCATCTAGTAGACGAGGTTGAATTAGTTGGGGTTGTTTCTTGTCATTGGATGTTCTTCTTAGAGAGGTACATGAAGAAATTGAAAGGTTTTATTCGACAAAGGGAAAAACTCGAGGGGTCTATGGAATAGGGGTATATATCATATGGGTATTTTTATTATGCCAGTGAGTACATCAAGCAGATCGACAACACACCAGGTGTGGCAATTTAGGATGATGAAAGGGGTGAAGAAAAAAGAGAAGGGAATTTTCACGCAACAAATGGAAAGAAGTGCATGATAAAGAGTAAGTGAAAAACCATCATTTGCCAAATTACTACACAATAACTATTCACACTAAACTTCATATTAATTCATATTTTGATCCCATACATACTGTGTGTGTGTGTGTGTGTGTGTGTGTGTTGGTTTGATTTGATCATCATCAAATTCAGAAAATGAAGACATCAACAAATTCATTCTTTACAATATGGTAGTGACACAATTGTGGATGATATTGTACAAAGAGAATAGGAGGAAATGGATAGTGACAGGAAAGAATTCAAATGGTTGAATGGCAGAAGCATGCCTTATCTTGATCATTTAAAAAAAAATGCCAATGACATGCCCTAATCATTGTGTTGTTGATCAAGTCATAGGGAAATATGGTGCATCTGGTCATTACCCATGTGTTGAAGAGGTTGTGATAAACATAGGGATTGGATGCAAAAACTCGGTAATAATATTCTCTTTCATATAATTTTAACTTCATACCGCACCTTTGAATTGCAACATCTATATTTTTTTTTTTTTTTTTAATTATGTTTGGGTTGTTAGACACATGCCACTATAATTTTTTTCACTTTTTTATAGGTGCATTTGTTCCCATCTCTGTCGACATATGGAAATCATTTTTGAATGGATGATGTCGATGATGATGCATGGCACAAGACTATGGTTGAATTTGACCAATCTAGTCGTGCTAGCCACCGTGATCAAAACCTAATGCAAGGGACATTAAGTTACATTACAAAGATACAAGAGATCATTTAAGTGGACTTCTCTTCATTCCAATGTGTTATTTTTAGGTCCAAGTGGTGGGACACCTTTGATCATAATAATGTAAAGGAAGATCACAATAGTGGGTTGATATCTATCAACTCTAGAAATATGTGGCATGAAGCAAGGGAGCCTTATCTTTTCCCAAAACACTGCAACCAGGTGGTTTTTTACCCAGATGTGTTGGATAGGGATTGGTGGTTCATATTAAGACACGACCCTAGATCAAAACATATTTTTGTGAACAATAGTTTTATCATGCCAAGCAAGGAAGATAATCAAGGTGATGACAATGGAGAGTGATATGTATTTGTTATTTCATCATCTATACTATTGTTGTATGTTTCTTTTGTCATTATTTCACTAATTATATTATTTTCTATTCATCCTGTTGACAATTTATAATATAATTGGTAAGATTCACAAATGTTTTTACACAGGTTTTTGCAGTTGAAACATTTTTACAAGACTTAAAACTAATTATTTCCAATTGTGTATATTATCTATGATAAAAAGGATTCAAGGTCACAACCCCTCTCAAATAGGAACATATCAAATGCACTAAATTTGTGATGGTGATTAAGAAGCATTTTTTTTTACATTCAAATAAACTTCGTGATGCATTTTTGTCTCATATTTAGATTATGTGAACTAATTATCTATTTTTTATTTATTTATAGCTAAATTATTTAAAGCATACATGTCTTTATCATTGTCAAGATAATGCAATATTATCTACGAGAAATGTGAAAAAAATGAATTTTAGTTACTATCTCGTGATAAATATGTGGAAAAAATAATATTTTTTGAGTCGTTCATTAAGAAATAATCAAATATATTGTTTATCAAAACTTTAAATCTAATTTATTATCATTTTTGTATTATTTAAGTCGTATTTATTACTAAAAAGAGTTAAATTTAAACCAGTAGTATAGTAGCAAATAAAGAACCAAAATAGCATCAAATTGTTATATCTTTATTCCTAGAAAAAAAATCACTTGTCTCTTTAAGGGAGAGTTTCCAATAGAGGAAATCTCCAACTATAAATAACTTAACATGAAACTTTATCATGTTACTTTTATTTATCTTTATCTTTAGAGAGAGAAATTTTTAATTTAAATTGGTAAGAGTTGCAATAAATATTAAATTTTAATTGTTTGAAAATCTCATAAGTTTAGCAATAAATTAAATTTTATAAAAATATATATTTTTAAGTTGTATTAAATTGAAATTAATTGTGGCGAGAGGTGCTCTCCAGCTCACCATGGGAGAGATGCCACATAACCTTACATTTAAAAATAGTAAAATAATCGTTTAAATTAACAAATTAAAAATAGTAATAACAAAAGAAATTAATTTCTACCATAATTACAATACTTCAATTTACAACTTAATCTTATATAAGGTGCTCTACAACTCACCGTGCAAGAGATGTCACATAACGTTACATTTAAAAACAGTAAATAATCATTTAAATTAACAAATTAAAAATAGTAATAACAAAAGAAATTAATTTCTGCTATAATTACAATACTTCAATTTACACCTTAATCTTATATAAGGTGTTATACATCTCACCATAGGAGAGATGTCACGTTACATTTAAAAATAGTAAAATAATCATTCGAATTAATAAATTAAAAATAGTAATAACAAAATAAATTAATTTCATAATTATAATACTTTAATTTACACCTTAATCTAATATAATTTTATATAGAGATATAAAATAACTTAAAGTTAAAAAAAATAAAAAAATAAAAAATAAAAATAAAAACAAAAAAATATCTTTTATTATGAGGAAGAAATATAATGAGTGAAAAAATATAATTTACATTTTAGAACAAGGAATAAATATAATTTTTTCACATGACAAGAAATAGTATTATTGATATTACATCATGTGTAATTCATTCTATGTTCCATTTATGTGTGATATTTATAACAAAAAATATTTTACTCACAACCATAAGTAAAGTATTTCAATGTCCATATTAAATAACATAATTTTATAGATACTTTATATAGAGAAAAGTAAAGTAATTTAAATTGAAAATTTTCTTATATTTTCACTTTAGTGAGAAAGATTGATAGAATTCTTATTCCATTAATAGTTTATTTCTAATTCAATGTATGAGGGATATTTGTAAATTTTTCAATATTTAATATGGATTTGATATGTAATATTTTACAAAATATTAATAATAAAAATAATTAAATGTATACATACATTAAAATATTATGAAGGGGCATATTTTAACATTTTATTGTGGATAAAGTTAATTATAGATAAAATATTTCAATGTCAACTACATATATATTATAAAAGCGTAATTTTACAATCACAGTCTCAAGCATACTAAATTTCGTAATTTATAGAAATATATTTGCATTTTTTAAATTAAGTCATTTTGCATGCAATTTCATATATAAAAGTGTGATATAAGTTCACCAACACATAATCTATAATAAATATTATTTCATAAAAATAAACATCATGATGATAACCATCTAAGAACCATAAACATTATCTAAGATACACATTTGAATTTACTACCATCATCTAATTATATACACCTCTAGCACATATAAATGTTATTAGCTAACATACAAATCTAATAATATAATAGAGCATCATCATCATGATCACATCTAACAAAACACAAACATCATAATCTAACATCATTACCTTAATATAAATCTCATGTCAAATAATTGCGATCACATACACATCTATCTGCAAGAACATTAAATGAACATATCTAACATGACCTAACAATATACACATAAACACCAATATTTAAATTAAGTAGAAAAACATAAACAAAAAAATGAAATATATATATATATATATATATATATATATATATATATATATATATATATATATACATACACACACACGAACAAGTCAAATAACTACATCAAGTCAAATAAGTGTAATCAAGTATCTGATAAAACTGATGTAGTGCCAAGCTAATCTGTGATAGAAGATGATGGATGGTCAACTACTTTTGCAACTTGAACACAATCTGGTGATCTCTAAGGTGGAGGAGGAGGTGGTTGGTTTTCTCTATCGGGAGAAACATAAGGCACCTCCTCTAGCTCTGGCATCTCATCATCAAGTGATTGACAAGGAGATGTACTACCAGACGGATTACTGACACCCTAATGGCCATGATCCAATGGGGTGGTACTACCAGAAGCATTTGATCACCATCCTCATCATCATGATTATGATCATCACCCTAATCATCATCATCACCACCCTCATCTAATGTATCTATAGTTGCATGATGTTGGCATACATCCCTCATCATTGTGAGTACCCTACTACCTCTAATGATATGTCGCATAAGAAAAATCATCTCGTGTGGACAGTTCCTATACAGACCAATAAAACTAGGATTTATGGTGACACCTCAGGGCCTTGCAAGGAAAACTCCCTCTTCAATCAAAACAATTGTCAATCTGATGCAGTAGTCCATCTGAACTCATAAACTAGGTATATAGACGAAAACACCCACGTCCCGATGAGGATGTGCCTCACCCTCTTAGGCCTTGCGCATCTTCTCATATCCTCCGACATCCAGTGGAGGAGGAGGCATGTCCCCATCAAATGTGTCAATATCTACAAAATATATAGTAAATATAAATAATTAGACAATTTCATTAAACAATTTAATAAAACAAGTTAAATAACGCGATAGAATAAATTTTATTCTAATTTATTAAAACAAGGAAATGAAACTATCTTATTAATTTAAGGAAAACTTTGATATTACCTCTATCATCTGGAGGCTCAGTCACTGTGAAGAAGATGTTGGGACACACTCTCCAATCAATCCTAGCATACGAGAATGCCAACGTGATAAATGCATGGTCATCCTCACAAGCCAGTAGCACCAGTGCCTCGAGAGAAATCATGGTTGGATACTCCGACATGCTCCTCTTAAGCATCATCTGCCCCCAAATGCACATCTAGACCTCAGTGATTGGCCTAGGAGGGTAACAATCAAATTTAGGCCTTGTCTCTATGAGCCCTTAAAAAAAAAACAAAAATTCTCGCAACCGAAAGGGAAGGTCTCCATCCCATGTCTCAATGCACAACATATATCTAAAGCTATGAAAAACTGTCTCAAAAATATGGCAGACCATCTGATGCAACTTATGAATAAAATAATAAATATAATACAAAAGAGTGCAACTAATGTGTTGTCCATCACTACTAGAGTGTGCAATTGTGGTGACTAATAATGAGAGGCACCTAACTCCTCTCTAGAAAAAGAATAAATATTTAGCTATCCACCATGAATCTAAAAATCTAATAGACAGAGATCATGAGGCACGACATATCTCTGAGTGTATGTAATTTGACTCCCAACTATAACCCCATGGTGGACATCAAGGAACTGAGGAAAGTCCTCCCCTCTCCTGGATAGGCCAATGATAAAGTATATGTCCTCCTCTGTGGGCCTATACCACACCATAGGATAAACATGGAAATCTTGCTACTGGAAATTCCATTGGTGGATCAGATGCGCCAAAAAAACAGAGTGCGCCTTCAGGTATGTAGCCTCCTCATAGTACTTGAGGAGGCCTACATTCCTCAAGAGCACTCGAGTCACTGAAGTAATAGGGTGAGGATATAAATCCCGCTCCCTCTCTTTGGTTTGCCATGTTTGTACCATATTGTATGGGTCTACTTGCTCCACCTGCTCCTACTTGTGTTGCCTCTGGTAACATCTCCACTACATGATTGACATATAAAATACATCAACCTCATACATAAAATGAATTTTTTTAAATGAATTTTTCTTTATAAATATGGAAAGATAACTTTTAATTAAAAAATAATAAAAAAACTCTAGTGCGCTCAAAACATAGTCATGCATCAGCACTAGTGCGCTTTCAACTATAACTACACCACTACTAGTGTGCACAAAAGCATAACGCACCATTGTTGTTCACAATTTTAACTTTTGATAATGTTGCATAAAACATGTGCATCGGTGCACACACATAACCTTTTTGCACTCATACAGAATGTTCAGGTTATCGAATGCACCGAGATATTGCTATATTTTTAAATATTAAATTTATGGTGTGTTTGGTAAAAATAAATTTATCGAGCATGATAAACTGACGTACAATTTGTCCCATCAATCTCAATGTGTTTTAGTTTACAAAATGCACCGCAACAATGGCAATGTGTTATGTTCATGCATCGACTTGCGATGTGCCCTGTAAATTTACAGGGCGCATCACTATCAGTGTGAGACGAACATATTGAACAAACTACGCGGTGAATAAAAAATGAAAAATAATGGAAAATTTAACCTAATATACATTTTTAATCTGCTAAAAAAATAAATTACAAAGAAACATAGAAATTACCTAGACATTTTGTCATCGAGGAGGCATTATGGACACGTAATGGAGAAAAACAAATTTTAGGATGGTTTGAAAAAATTGAAAACTCAAATAATGAGCATGGTATGGAAGGATGGTGAGCAAGAGAAGCACTAACATTAGGGTGCTTGCATGTGGAAAGAGTGGAACCAGCGCTTCAAATCTCTCATGCATTGTAGATTGTAAAAATGAAAATTACAGTTAGGAAGGTTTCTTTTATTTAACCCTCCTCTTCTGTGTTTATCCAAACGCACCTAAATGCACCGGTGTGGGATATATCCAAAAGTACCACATTTTTTAATTAAAATATAACATGGTGCTTTTTTTGAAATGCCCCGAGGCATTCCTAAACAGCTACCACACCGGTGTTGTGTTTTTACTATAGCACCATTATTTTTTCAGAATTTAAAAACCGCCTAGTGGTGCTCTTTATAAGATGCCCCGAGGAGTTTTGTTAATCGTACCGCACCAGGGCTTTGTTCGAAATAACACTGAATTTCTATGAAATTTAAAACTATATCGATTCTTCTTACTAGTATGGATCATGACATTTTACTGTGTGAAGGGAACCTATGTTATTGACTATTCAAGCACCATTGCATGA
This sequence comes from Pinus tabuliformis, assembly GCA_031772625.1. Classification (NCBI taxonomy): domain Eukaryota; kingdom Viridiplantae; phylum Streptophyta; class Pinopsida; order Pinales; family Pinaceae; genus Pinus; species Pinus tabuliformis. The sequence goes on along the minus strand of CM062811.1, from coordinate 83,332,104 downwards.
TGTTATGTAGCACACCATTTTTGTTATTTTATAAAAATAAATTATGAATGGTGCACCATGTTATTTGCATCACTGGTGCTTGTAAGGATATTAAAGCACCAATGCGTTTGTTTATTTTAGATGCATCATTAAAAAAAAATTCGCTAAAACATTTTCCCCCCCACCTCTGCTAGTGACCTCCACTACAAACAGACTATTGGGCTATTTTTATAGGGGCTTCTACAAAAACCTCCACTAGAAACAATGTAAACTTTGAAACAGGAACTATAAACTCAAAATGGGAACTCTGGCCAAAAAACCCCGAAGAAACATCAAAAACAGTGCTAAAAACGAAAAGTGTGTACACTGGAACGATGGTTTTTTATTTTTAGGGTCAATTTTGAACATGTTTTAAAAATGGCAGTGAAAATGAGATTTTCGTGCAAAATAAAGCTTGAAAACAAAAAAGTGATGATACTGGAACGATGATTTTTTTTTAGGGTCAAACTTCAAAATTTTTAAAAAATGCCAGTAAAACTGAATTTTTATGTGCCAAACAAAGTTGTTTATGAGGAAGAAAACACACTAATTTTTTTGGTAGAATAACATTTTTCTTTCCTAAGTATAAATTCAACATGTTCTCAACCATAACATGCTATATACAAAAGAAATTGAAATTTTTTCCACCATAAAATTGAAAAACCATGACATTATGAACAAATTACATCACTAAATGAATTCAAAAGTCATTATTTGTATATTGAATGAAACATACATTATATCTCTAATTTAATGTCTCATTGTAGATATTCTAAACAATAAAAATTATCATAATTGAGAAATATAATCCAACAACATAAAAATGACTCATAACTTCTTATTTAACACCGTATGGAAATTAGAAATTTTATTTCAAGATACGATGCATACATCAGTTATATAAATTGTCTTAAACAATTATTCAAAATCACTCATATTTTCTTACACACCATCAAAATTCACATCTTTAGATGAGTGATTAGATGCTGACAAAGATGTTCCATATTTTTCTCTTTCATCAACTAGTTCCCTATCTGAGTCCACATGCATGCCGACCATTTCAGGTTTCAAAATTTTTCTAGATCCACAACTAGTTTCAGCAGACTCCCATCTCAACACTGTACCTTTTGATAACAACCTTTTAAGAATCTCTATCATCTTGAAGCGAAGAGTTCCTCTCTTTGTTAAATTGAAGTCATAAACAAGTATGTCAACATCCTCCAATTTTAATGTCTGTGCGACGGCAATTTATATTTGTACCTTTTCTTTTCTCTTTCCGCCATTTTTTTGTCAACTACCATCTCTGGCTTATACACACCATTTAATGGGTGTGTATTTGTGGCATACCAATGTACTTCAACACCTGTAACATCCTCATCTTTTGTAAAGACCTTTATAACTTTAGCAACCCAGAATGGATAGCCATTGGGATCTCCATCTGCTAGCACTGCGATCATGCAACCCTCCTAAATATCCTGTATTGAACCCCTATAAAGGTCTTCTATGGATTCACGTTGTGCACGAGATCTTCTGGAACCAATATACATCTGTCTTTCCTCTGCCTGTGAAGAATTAATAATACCTTGAGATTGTTGTTGTTCAACAATTCTTATTTCCTCATGTTCATTCAACACATTTTGTGGCCAAATAAATGGATTTTTCAAAGTTATATCTTAATTTGTTGTTGTTGAAATGATATCACTTTGATTATTGAAAAATGACTCCCACCAAACTGAATCAGCAATGTAAAAGTACTCATATGTATATCTAATAAATTTTTTAATTTCTTCTAGGCAATCAAAATAATTTATATCTCTATTTTGTCTACATGCATTATGAACTTCACCAACTGATTGTAATAACAATATTTTTGATGCAAATATTGGATGATCTGGAATGAACTTCAAAAATTGCAAACCTGATGACGGTGCCCATTCTGCAGTAGTTGAATACTTCTTGCCTCATATTAGTGTTTTCCCATCAATTTTTTTGATACGAAATTGGTGTTGGAAGCTAATGTCATTAACTTGTTCAATGCATTTCCCCTCACCATATGATCCTAGAATAAACCTTCTCATGTCAACAGTTTCCTCCAAAAGTAAGCTCTGGCATGTATGATTTCTTAATACATTCAATTAATGATGGCAAGCTCCCAACTTCCTTCCTCCTCAATGTGACTGAAAAACAACTGAACATCTGATCAATATGGTCATGAGTGTGCCCAATAAGAAGGAAACCAACCTTTACCTTCTGAAAAATTCTCGATTCAACAAGCATGTTTAGATATCCAAAAACAACTTGATTTTTGTTTTCATGGAAAGTGTTGTCCAATTGTAGATACAAAACTTCAAGAAGATTACCAGACCAATGAGAAAGCACATCATGAATTATGGTTATGGTTAGATTTGCATCATTATGAATATTTGGAGCTGTGAAGTACACCCTTGGCAACATTTTCCCTTTGAAGACCATACAACCGACCAAGTGATACTGAATAAAATTTTCCTCCTATAAATTTTTGGGTGTGCGAACAAAATGTGATAAAAGTGTTTTTTTCTGGTCCATACCATCAATTATGAAACACAAATATTTCTTCGAAATATCGTAACACTTCTTTCGATGCTTGTACAACTTTTTCCTTTCATTTGTTTGTTGTTCACGATGCTCTTGAAGTTCTTTGAAAATTGAATCTACACAACATAAAAGAAATCCATTAAGAAATATGTTTCCATATTTGATGACTATATAATTTTAAAAGTTAAAGTTATGAATGCTTACCTCTTTCTAACCCTTCGTATTTGTCCCTTTTTTATTTAAGAGAAGCACATGTACTGCAAATCCCCATCCTTGTCTTCTTAGGAATATGGACATTGTTGAATTATTTCTTCCATACCTTCACAAAATATTGATATGTAATAAACCAGCCATGTCCCTCAGCACCTTCTGCATATTCTTTAAATAAGTTGTAGATTTCTCATCTTGAAAAATTATCTAGAATATGTATTGTCTCTCTATTTGGCATACACTCTCCTTTCTTTGAAAAGAAATATTTCATCCATGACATTGCAGTATTTGATAATGGCCCAAACTATCTTTTATGTACTTCTAAATAAAATGTGGGATCTTTTTGCAAATTTTCTTGAATTCTTGAGAGAGGAAAATTCCCAATTGAATGAAACATTTTGAAAGCTTTTCTACAGATAAAAAAAGTCCTAATATGATAATCATAACCTGATAATGTAGATTGCATGCACCCAACTAAATATCAATTTTGCATGCTTTTATTCATTGACAAATATCTCTTCCTGCTCTCTAATGCAAATTTGAAATCCATATGTTTCAAGCAATCTTTTTGGCAACATTCACTTGAAATGAGAATGTTGATAGAACTTCTTCTCATCAGATACTCTACACTACCCCTTGTATAACTAGAACATCTTACATTGATACGAAAAGGTCTGCTCCTACTCCTCGATACAATATTTCTTGGCAACATCTCCATCATTGGACCATCATTTTCATAAGGATTTTCATCATCATTAAGAGGAGTTTTATCCACACTATGATCAGATGTGCTTTTCAGATACTGACTTGGAGGATATTCTTCATCTTCCTCTTCTTTAGTGCTACTGTCATAGTCCTTAGAATTCGGACTGAATAGAAAATTTGACTCGATGTTTATTGGATATTCTTCCTCATGTGCATTTTCAATGCTGCTTTCATAGTCCATAGAATTAGGACTACGTCGAAAATGTGACTGTTTACTTACTAAAAGTGCTACATCTTGTCCTTCGTACTCATTAGAATTAGAACTAAGTGCATCATCCTGTCCTTCATCACTGCTTCTCTCATAGCCCTTAGAATTAGGACTAAGAGGACACTATGACACTCCATTCTTTTAAAATTCATCATCACTCTCTTCATCACTGTTGCTTTCATAGTCCTTAGAATTAGGACTAAGTGGACACCATGACACTCCATTCTTTTGAAATTCATCATCTCGCTCTTCATCACTGTTGCTCTCATAGTCCTTAGAATTAGGACTAAGTGGACACCGTGACACTCCATACTTTTGAAATTCATCATCATGCTCTTCATCACTGCTGATCTCATAGTCCTTAGAATTAAGACTAAGTGGACACTTTGACACTCCATTCTTTTGAAATTCGTTATCACGCTCTTCATCATTGTTGCTCTCATAGTCCTTAGAATTAGGACTAATTGGACACCGTGACACTCCATTCTTTTGAAATTCATCATCATGCTCTTCAACACTACGGCTCTCATAGTCCTTAGAATTAGGACTAAGTGGACACCATGACACTCCATTCTTTTGAACTTCACCATCATGCTCTTCATCACTGTTACTCTCACAGTCCTTAGAATTAGGACTAAGTGGACACCGTGACACTCCATTCTTTTGAAATTTGTCATCAAGCTCATCATCACTGCTGCTTTCATAGTCCTTAGAATTAGGACTAAGTGGAATCTGACTCTTTATTTATTTGAAATTATCCATCCCCTCTTTCATCAATGCTACTCTCATAGTCCTTAGAATCAAGACTAAGTGGAAGAATTGGCTTTCTATTCATAGTGGAAGAATTCCCGCTATATTCATCAATATGAATAGAGTTATTACGCGATGAAGATGTTGATGTTGTATAAATTGAAACTTAACTATCAGGACAATCCATCCCTTTAAAATAGAAGATGTTGAATGATACAGAGTCTCCAAAAAATATTATATAGCTTAGAGAATGAAATTTTCCCTCCAAAAAGTTTCGCGAAAATATTTCTCTCCAAAAAGTTTGTTAGATTTATTTCCCTTCATTATTTTATTCCACAATTTATTGAAAAATGTAAACTAAATTTTTTTATGAAATAAATCATTAAAGTTAAAATTGTAAACTACAACTTCTACCTAAATTATTTTAATAGTTAAAGTATATAATATTTACTAAACAATTGAATGTTTTTTTTAATTTTTATAATACATTCTAAAACAAATTAATTCCATATTCACCCCGCTATAAAACAATTCCATAATATTCACTTTATCATATTTTCCTTTGTCGCCATTAAAAAATCAACATGTTAAATTTTTTTTAAACAAATTAATCCCACATTAACTGTACGGTAAAACATCTCCGTAATTTCACCTACATAATAAATTTCATTATCACTATTACTCACATCACATTAAGGTTTCCTGAGGTTCATTGAAAGACTTGGAGCAAATTTGTGGAGCAGCTACATTGCTATCAACAACATATTTAACGAAGAATTCTCGCAATTGAAAGGTTAGTTAAATTCTTTTCCTTGAAAATTTTAATATTAAATAAGTTTAATGAAGTAGATTTTTTTTTTAAATTAATACTTTTTGTGAGCTAAATTAACCAATACGTCCATCGTGAGCATGGTGGGCCCGGTAAAGCTCACGATGGCAACCCACCCCAGTGGCCCGCCCGCCTGCCTGGTGGGCTGTGGGCAGCCTCCCCCCCTGAGGGGTAGATTGAAGACGGAGAAGGAGATCAATGTGGGAACAAATGGTAGAAATTGTTGCCATAGCCTCCCCCGTGCCACCCCAGCAACCCGCCTGCCCGCAGGGTGGCAGGTAATTTTCTTAGTATTAATATTTTTTTAATTTCAATGATCTGATTATACAAATTAAAAATTTATGATATATTTTGGTTGTTAATTTTAAGTTAATATGTTTCGTTATTTACTGATTTATGTTATTCTTTTTCAGGAAAATGGCATCAAAGAAGATTTGTGTGAATCTTTCTGGACCAAAGACTCTTAAAGGTACATCTTCAAAAAACATTGGTGAACGAACTCCACCTGAGTTCATGGCTACAAATCTTTCAAGTGCCTCAAATGATAAGAAAATGATTTCATACTGGAAGAATTCAAAAGAAGTGAAATTTCCATCAAGAATCTAGTATGTGAAAGAAAGAGAAAGCCAAAATGTGAATATATATCTATATATTGATATACTGAATGATAATGGAATTTATGAGGTGATGGGAAGAGTCATAGATATGTGTTCGGTACCGAACACTGAAGTTGTGTACATACTTACAAAACCTCCCAAGTCAAATGAAATGATTAAATACCAGCTATCATATTCATTGTATGACATGAGAGAGGTATCTACAAAGTTGTGTAAAGAAATCGTAAATGAGATGAAACAAAACATTGTAAGTATTGTTCTTTATATTTGTATTTTGCATTCTTGTAACTGTGTCACTATATTTTTTTAACTTTGTTTTTTTTGACATATGATATTTTGTTTGGCAGAATTTTGTTGAAAGTTGTTCAATTAGGTTGGGAGGCATTCATTTCATAAAGCATGATATTATGAAATTTATTAGCAGTTTCTACTCAGTGTCAGAAGAAGATATGGAAAACAAACAAAATGTAGTAATTGATGATGCTACAAAACTACATCCAAGGGATCTGAAAAAAGGCCTCTAGTGGATAAATCTAACAAGGGTAGACAAGTTACTTTTGAAGACGATGAAGTTGAAACTAACAGTGAAGCATATGTTGTCATTACTGCAGATGACATTGGAACTGAGAAGAGCCATAAAAGACCAAAAGTAACGATGCCCAAGAATAAATCTGTTAAAGTTAATGATGAGAATGTTATGAAGAAGAAAAGTAAAGTTGAAGATTTTGAAGTAGTCATTACTAGCAGTCAAGAACCTAGTGAAACTTCAAAAGAAAGTAGAGAAATCATTACACCAAGAGCTGATTTAGAAGATGGCATTATCAAAACAAAACAAAATGCCATTCGACAGAATTTGAAAAAGACAAATTTAATTGATAGTGGTCGTACATTTCAGCTTAATGTCAGACAAACCTATAAGGCAAGTGAAGGAAAATGTCAATATCAAGTCAAAAAGCCACATCATTTGCATGTTCACAACTTGAAGACATTGATGAGGTATAATCCATATGCTCATGTGGTTGGTTATGTGCTTCTTGTTGATCCAGTTCAAGTTCCCAACAAAGAAGCATTCAATAAGTCAAAATGTTTTGAATACAATTATTATGTGCTTGGGGGGAACCATTCTGTAGAAGCTCAAAGACAATTGATGGAGGAATATCCTAATAACCCATGTTTTGAAACAATGAAATGTATATTTATGCTTGTTTATCAGTTAGAGAAGCAAAGTTAGTGGCATGGGATCATAATTCAGATAATGAATATAGGATGTCTATGACTTTCATCCAAAGGGTTAGATTTATTCATAGTGAATTTCAAGAAAAAAGTGGTGGGGATAGGATAAATATTATTGTATATTTCTGAAAGGAATGTTGTATGGAAATAGGCTATCAAATTGAAGAGAAAACCAATTCAAAAGGTGGAAAAGGAAACAAAATTAGTGATTTATTCATATGCATTAATAACATTTTCCAGTTGGAATTTATAATTGGAGATGTATGGGAGTTGGTTGATGAGGCTTTTAGCATGTGGGAAAACATTGGCATTAAAAACCAGAAGGTCAAAAAGTCTAAGCCATTGATATGTAGCAGCAGTAAATCAAGTCCTGAAATGAAGCAGCTTCCAGAAGATATGACTATCACACCTTGGAGAGCAATGCGAGTGAAGGATGAAAAAGATGTCAAAACAATATTATCTCGTGTGAGATCAAGGGAATTATCATTGGAGGAAATGTCTGAGGAATTTCAAAAGTAAGTTTGTTGAATTATTTTTATTTATTTCTAAATTTTAATTTTTTTTTAAATAAAACATGTTGTTCCTGGTAGTATTTGTTATACATATCATTATATTAACTTTTTGTTACTTTATCTATGCAGTCACAAAGTTTACATGAAAATTCAAGAACAAATGGTTAAATTGTTGAATGAAGATAGTTGGGATGATGTTGTATGCAACTATCCGGATTCAAGTTCTACATCAACATTAAAAAAAATTATTTTGCATTTAAAAAGGTATCTTGATTTATACATTCATTTTTATTCATCTGTGTACTATTTTTAATTTATAACTTACACATATATTTTTGTTTATTTTATAAAAGATGAAGAATGATGATAATGGAGCACCAGAGAGTTTCAGAACCTTTATTGAAAAAATAAAGATTGAAAGATTGAGGAAGCAACGTATTAAGAATTTTGAACTTTATCCAACTCTTACTCATTTCATTTGGAATGTGCTAGACACTATTCAATATCAAGTAATACAAGGCGACTGTGAAGACATTGCTAAACTCATACCTAAAAGGGATTATTCCCTAGTTATTGCAGATATTCCCCATGGTTTCAATATTCCAAACATTGACTATGATAGTGACCCTTATACTTATCAAGCTCTTAGTAAAGTGGTTGCAGGATTTGTAGAAGTCACGTCATCACCATTATGGAGATTTGTAACATTTCATTCAGACACACAACTGGCAATGGTATTGTCAAGCTTCAAGGGGAAAACAAATTCAAGGATGTAGCTTACATGGTAAGACGTTTAAAATGTATATTTGATTAATGTTGAAAAATTCATTTATGTACAAGTTAATTGAACTTTTACTATTTCATGTTACAGACAAAAGTCAAATCTTCTTAACCATGAAGATAAACTATTTATAAATGATTGAGTTTATTCAAATTGATAGTTGGGCAAAAGATGATAGCTATATGTCTATGATTTTTAATCGGGTAGATAGAAATAGTCATAGCCAAATACTGACTTATGATGTTGTTGTGAGAAAACTAACATATGAAGACAAAGAAGCAAAAGAAGAGATAGTTAACATTTAACAAAAACCACAATCATTGATTAACTATCTTATAGACATATGTTCAAATGAAGGAGATTGGGTTTTGGATTTATTTTCTGACTTAGGTAAGTTTTATTATATGGAATTGAATTTCAATATGTTATTTTTTAATTAATATGTCATTGTATTAATTTACTTCATTATTTCTTTTGTGCTTGATAATTAGGTACAACACTAGCATGTTGCCTTCAAAAAGGAAGAAATTGCATTGCAATTGAAAAAGATCCAATACAGTGCAATTTCATTCAGCAAATAATTAATGCTCTTCAATTTCTTCTAGATGCAATGCAAGAAATTGGGTTGAAGAAAGGGGACTTTAGTGAATCACGTGTGGCAAAAAAGGCAAAGGAACTCCAACCACCATTACATGGAATGTTTGGAAATACATACATTTGGGAGATTCGCAGACATCAAAGATCCATTAGAAGAGGAAAATGAGCATAAGGAAGCATAAAATATTATGGAAGAAGACAATGATGAAACTCTAGAGGACAAAAAGTTTGCATTACGTGACATTGTTGATTAAATTTAAGTTATGCTTGGAAATCAAGCTCATTTTTGTAACTATTAAGTAATTTTACTTGTAATGTTTTGACTTTGACATTTTATGAAAAGAATATAACTCAATTAAAGTTGTTATGCGTTCAATATTTGTAATATGTGATTTTCGAATTAATTTTTAAATTAATCATTATTTTTTGAAAAAAATGATTATTATTTTTTTTTTACATGAAATTCATAAAAAAAAAAAAAAACTATTATTTAACCATTTTAGTTAAAATTGTCATATAAAAATTGTGATTTTGACATGTCAATTCTAGCAAAAAATTATCAAAATGTGTAGTTTTTTAGTTATATTTATGTTAAGAATGGTTAATTTTTATGTCAATTGTTCAAAAATATTGTTTTTAGAAACAATTATTTCATGTGAATTGAAAAATTAATTAACGATGTATAAATATGTAGAACATCGAAAATTAAAAATATTGGCCTTCTTCTTTAAATATGCAAAACAATAAAATCCTCACTACAAAAAAATTAAATTAAAATAAAAAAAAGAAAATATGAAGAAAAAGACCACTTCAAAAATTATTAAATTTACAAAATAATTATTTACATTTCATACATTGGAAAATAAAAAAATAAAAAAATAGTCTTTTAAAGAAGTGCTTGGTGTAGAATTACCACTTTTTAAAATCAGCATAAAAAACAATATCATTCTAAAACGCAATGTACATAAAAAAATTTATAGTGCCGAAAACTATGCTCTAAAACAAACATGTGTATTCTACATCACCCATTTTCAAAATCGGGTCACTTTTTTGCTATCTCTAAAAAACGGGTAACAGTATGAGTTCCCGTTTCAAAGTTTACATTGTTTAGAGTATCTTTTCCTTGTAGTGTCTTTGATGGACTAGATTACTTGCTAATTTTGAATACCTTCCTTCGAATCTAAATTTTCCCCAATATGATTCCTTTTTTTTCTTGCAAGGCTTTAATCGCCTTAGTCTAGTGAGGCTTCAAATTTGACGGGAAAACCATGGAAATTCCAACACAATTTTGATAAAATTCGGCATAATTTTTGTAAATTCAAGCTACAACTATCAAGCTTAAATATTTTGGGTTCCCTAGGGGTTTTTGATAGTGCTAAATCCATCCAGCATTAAAACACAATTGAAACACTACTATTAGATTTTTCGAAAAGAATATTGTTAGATTCCAGTTATTTTTTTCGTCCATGCACATTTGATGCCTATCTAGATAGCATTGCTTCAATCCAGGAATCCACCCTTTATTTTCATTAGCACTTAGTCACACCATCGAATGTTTTGTGGCCTAGATAAAACTTGGATGATTGTTGTGGTATTCACACATCCTCAATGTTTGAGCTCACTTTTACATCTAGATTCCAGTTAAAACTAAGTTCTATATGCCTTGGTTAAGCATGATATGTGAAGTGTCAGATACCTGCTTGAGCCTAATTCGACAAAATTATTAGATGGAACTTTCTATGCCTCCCTAAAACTCACAAATCTATGTTGGAACAAATCCAGTCCTAATCAACCCTTTAAGCTTATATGTTGCACCACAAACCTAAAAGAATTCATGACTCGAATATCTAATTTCTTATTTTATTGATCTTTCCTGGTTATAAACAATTCCTCTGTTATAACCACATAGAAAGAACCCTTCCACCAAAAGGATTTACTTCCTAACTTGAAATCTCACTTTAAACCTCAACTTCATCTTGCACAATGCATAACTATTCAATTAAAAAAACAAACAAACCACACTAAGATTATTTTTTTTAAATAAGAACCTTGACATGTTCATTTTGCAACTAGGTTCTCTTCGATCAATCAAATGAAACTCAAAGGAAACCAATTTGGCCTGGTACTCTACAAACCCTCAACCTCAATAAACACATAAGACATCGTTCAATCAAATAATGTGATATTAATAACAAAGGATTTATATAAAAGAAACAATCACTCCACCACACAATACTTACAACTCTTCTTTGCAATACTGAAATCGAGGATATTTTGCAAATTTCTGTGTTGTTTTACATTTTCAACCTCTCAAACTTGTGGACCTCTTCTCACAAACACACTCTTTATTCAACTCTTCCTCTATATTTTGTCTCTCTTTTTTTTTAAAAGATCATCTTTATACAATATAACGATTTTGATGAGAAGCACAAAAGATGGATCAAATCGCCCATTTATACAAAATATCAAATCTGAACCTAAAATCTCTGACTCCTTTAACAAATCAATTGAAATAGTGAATTACATGTCAATGGAAATTTCAGAGTTAAGGCTTTTGTGATGTAAATCATTTTGCTTAAATATTTTGAGATGCATCACACGTAGTTTTATAACAGCCTATGTCAATGGAAGATTAAAGCCTCATTCATGTAATCAATCCCTATTACAATCTAATTATGAAAACGAATCTCTATCATGATTTAAATGAAATTAAATTAAGGGAACCACTCCCTTTACTAATGTGGAAAGACCTCCTAGGTCTTGCTGACTTACGAAATGCTCTTGCATGACTCTCTATGGTTGAGCATTGTTAATTGCAAACTACATGGTCAAACATGATTAACCATAATCAACCATAGTCCACCATTGACAAACATGGTCAAACATGATCATCGATGGTCAACCATAGTTAACCTTAAACAATGTGGTTAACCACAGTCAAGTGGTTAATCATGGGAAAACATGATCCACTAGACAACTATGGTCAAGTGGTTGGCCATAATCAACCATGATCAAGTGGTCTAGCATGGTCAACAATGGTCGACCATGGCCAAGAAAAAACATGATTAATCTGGTTGACCATGGTAACCCATGGTTTAACCTTAAACAACATGGTCAACGATGGTCAACATGGTCAAACCATGATCAACCATGTTAAGATGCTCAACCAAGATGAAGTGGTCAACCATCATCATGTGGTCAAATGGCTGATGAAGTGGTCAACCATCATCATGTGGTCAAATGGCTAACCATGGTTGAGCACGATCAAGGTCATAATTAAATGAACATTATCACCCATAATTAATAATATGTTATTCATACTAAACCTTCATCATACCTAACTTGACCATAATTAATTGTAATACACTAAAATTGAGTAATCCTCCCCACTTATAGGGAGTATTAACACTGCATAAATACAAGTTCAATAATAAATAAAAGTGATTGATGTACCCTAACCATTTTCTACTCTTCCAAAACCCAGTAGTCTAACAATTATGCTTTTTTACCCTGAAAGTCTTGAAAATTCCAACGATATTTTACAAAAATGGGGCAGGGATTTTTGTAAATCTAAGTAAAAGCTGTCAAAATTCATAATTTTAGGTGCTCTAGTAGTTTTTGATGGTGCTGAATCCATTTCCACTATCATAAATATGATTCAAACACTACCTCTACAAATTATTTTGCCCAGATTCCGACCACTTTTAGCAATTCCTTAGATTACTCCTTAAGAAACTAATAACACAAAACTAATAAATATATATCCTCAACAACTACTACTATATATAAAAAAATCTCAAGACACCTAATTTTGTGGTCCAAAAATTCCATAGTTGATGCTAATACCGTTATCTCGGGTGTCCGTTTCGTCCCAATCCCATCCCACTTCCCCTCTCAAAATTTCAAATTTCAATCGCTTCCTATTCCGGGACGAACTTGATCGCTACATATATCGTACGGTATTCGTACGGCCTGCACTTTTGGCTTGTCCTCTGCAAGAACACTTACCAGGCGAGGAGGGCATGCACTGAAATATTCATCGTGCAATATCAGAACTCAACTTTAACATATATATTATCGGGAAGATTATATTTTACTTTTCGCTATTCTTTGGTTCCGGATTAGCTTCTAAAGAACTGCTCTGCCTTTTTTTCCTTGTGTATTGTCAATCGTTTCAAGGAAGTTGAATCCATGCTGCGTGCGATACGATTTCTGTGCCCCTGTTGCAACATATATGATGACGATCCTAGGCTAATGGTGCAGAAGGAGTATGAGATTGGGGAGGTGATTGGGCAAGGAATGATAGGAGTAGTGCACAAGTGCATTCACAGGACAACCCTAGAAGAATTCGCGTGTAAAAAAATGCCCATTACTAAGAATGCATACAATGAGATTAGTATGCTGAAAAACCACTTATTCGGCGGAGACACAGGAATCTTGAGCATCAAAGCCTACTACTGCCCGGAGAGAGACAGATTGTCAAAAAATATCTACATTATTTCCGAGTTCTGTGATGGAGGAGATCTCCAGCATTTACTCGACGAGCATGGCCATGGTATTCTATCTCAGAGACAAACCGCCAGAATAATCCAATCTCTTGTCCAATCCCTTAAATTCTGCCACTCGCGGAAAATCATTCACAGAGACATAAAACCATCCAGTGTTTTCATAGCAAACACTGTAAACTCTTCTTCCTGGGCGTTTAAACTTGGAAATTTTGATGTGGCCATTTGGAAAGGTATGTTGCAGATTTTTTTCCAGATTAATTTGCCAATTTTGAGGTACGTTGAAGATTTTTTTTTCCAGATTAAATTGCCAATTTTGCAGAGTACGGTATTATTTTGATGGATTTTTTTTGTCTAATCTACAGGGATTTGAACTTCTAAATTTTACGATTGCCCAGATTGCCAATTGAGCTATTGATGGATACTTTATTGTTACAGGTAATCGAACTAGGGTTATGGATAACGTGGGGACATTGGGATATTCTGCTCCCGAGATGCTGTGCGGAAATGGGTACTCGTACGAGGTTGATATATGGAGCGCGGGAGCGGTGTTGTATGTTCTTCTATGTGGGAAGAAACCTTTTGATGCGGAGAATGAGGACGCCAAGAGCATGTATGAGAAAATGCAGAATACAGAACCAGATTTGACTAGCGGTGCATGGAGCTCCATATCTGATTCTGTGAAGGAACTCGTTGTTGGAATGTTGCAGAAAGACCCGAAGAGACGATTTTCTTGCAATCAAGTATTGAGTAAGTTATTATTTCGATTTTTCTGATATGCAAACTTTGTTTATGAATACAATTCAGGATTGTAAATAAACTGTCAGAATGAAAGCTGTTTTGAACTATAAACCCAGCAAGTCTTACCGAGTATTTCCTTGCAATCAAATATTGAGCAAGTTATTATTTCGATTTTTCTGATAATGCAAACTTTGTTTATGAATAGAATTCAGGCTTGTAAGTGGACTGTTAGACAGAAAATTGTTTTGAACTATAAACCCAGAGAGCATCAGTAAATCCAATACGATCGAGGAATGATTGTCATTGGTCAATGGATACATTCCGGGAAAAAGTTGTATGTGTGTATCGCTCAATTCCATACATACATTAGATTCGAGTTTCAAGCAAGTTCCTAATTTGAATTTGGAATATATTAAAAACTTAAATGAAAAATTGTTAATTTGGAAAAATATTGACTATATATACTGTAAAAGTTTGAATATATAGACTTTCTTTTCCTCCTGAACTGTTTTCCTTTTCAATATTTAAATTTAAAATTCTTCCTAATTTCAAATATTAAGTTAAAGCTTATTTAAAAAACAAAAATTATAAATAAATATATAGTTATAAAATTATTTTTTAAAATTTATTTATCTAAAATCTTTTTGAACAAAAATATGCATGGATAGGGCTATCTCTTTATGCCAATGCAGGCATTGCCTTTAACATCCTTTACCTCCTAAATAACCAATTTTTGTGGATAAACTACAAAACATGAATTGTATTTTGGGATGTTATCTTCTTTACCTGGTTTCAAATCACATAGGGATCATCATATTTTCCAACTGGGACAGTATAGGCCATCATAGTAATGCTAGAAGGATAGGCGATGGAACCTGGCTCCAGTTTCCTGTGGTCTCCTGAGGTCTAAGTTGAACTATGTGTTTCTGATATAGGTGGTTTGTCCATTATTACATATATCTTGGGACACCATAAGTTATCATAGTAATGTTAGAAAGATAGGCGCTGGAACATAGCTCCAGTTTCCAGCGGTTTCCTGAGCTCTAGTTTGAATTATGTGTTTCTAATATATGTAGTTTGCCAACTATTACATATATTTACGGACTTTGCTAGTTCCATCAACTATTTCTTTGAAAAAACTACTAAACCTTGATTTGCAAATAAAAGGAAAAAAACTAATTTCCACCTTTTATATAATATAGATATTAAATTATCATTTTTTATCCTTTTTATTTGTATTAGGACAATTTTTATAATAATAGTTTAAAAAAACTTAATAAATTAACATTTTTCATTTTTTTTATTATAAATTTTGAAAATATTCTAAAATTTAATAAAAAATAACCCAGCATAAATTTCAAAATATTCCAGAAATCTTGAATCCATACCCATGACAGAGGGGTGCAGATCTAAATTGCTGTTTGATCTTGCTGATGCAGGTCATCCTTGGATTTTGAGCGCTGCAGAGATGGGCATGGCTTCCAGCTCGGAGCTCAACACAGAGAATGCTTCTAACCCCAGGGTCGATGCTGGCCAGTGGCCACAAATGAAGAGATCGATGGCAGGTGAATACAGAGCCGAAAGGAAGGCCATTGTACGATAATATGCAAGAAACTATTGGTACAGCTCTGTACAGGGCACTCATGTTGACCTTTTATCACTTCAGGTCAGGAATTTTATTTATGCGATTGTCAGCAGGATGGTTGGCAAGAAAGTAATTTAAAATCGTTTATGGTGGAAAAGTTTATATTTTTCTTCACAACCATCACTGTAATCCGGAAACTTAAATGTTCCTGAAAATATTTAATAAAACGAAACGTAAAGTAATAATAAAAAATTGTGCATATATCCTCATTTTCCTGTTTATTTATGAGACTGTCCGTAAGAAAGTAAGAGAAAATTGCTTCTTATCCCCTTTATTTATGTGTACTTCCGCCACCCTGCCATCGTCGAATGCTTTCACCACCAACCTTAGCTGTTGAAAGTGCATGCTTCAGGGTATTGATTGTGTCATTGAATGACTCTGGGCTAGCTCCATTAGATACTTCTGGAAGCTTTAATACCTTTATATCAGAATAATTATATTATTTTTTCAAATTTTGATTTTATTGGCCATGGAATTTATGTGTTTAATATATATAAATGTGTGTTTAAAGTATGTTTTAAAATTGTTTTTGTTTGTTTAAAAGTTTATCTTTTATGATCACTAATAAAATAATTTTAGGTGGTGTGGTTTTCTTTAAATAAAGGTAATGAGCCAGCTTGCTACCTTGAAACTTAATTCCTATTTGAATAGGATCCAACAGATTAAAAGGAAAAAAGGACAACACATTACAATTAGACGTCTCTAAGATGGAAACTAAACCATAATCTAATAGCTGGGTTCTTTGGATAACATATCCACCGTGACAATATTTGTGCTACATGTATAAAAAACTTACACATATTGCTCATGTAGTTGGCAGATTTTCCTTTGCCATGATTCTAAATGAAAGACCCTTAAGTTAGATCTTCTATTGAACTACCCGACAAGGACTTTTGAATCCTCATACAATCCTCATACAATATGACTACTTTTATCTACTTCCATAGGGAAATCCTCATGGCACACCACATAGCAAGGTGTTTAGAAGTAAAATTTGTGCCTTGGCCAATACTTGCACCACAAACATCCCTTTGATTGGTTCCATAAAAACCATTTGCATACTATACTAGTCATTTGCTCAACATCTCTAATGAGCCTGGTCTTCTTCCCTTTCAACCGTTTGACTTGCTCAAGGTAAGACAATCTTGCATTATGTGTAATAACTTCGAAGAAAACCATTGAGTCTTCAAACAGGCAATGGTTTTGCCCTAGCGAAATTCTCCACAATACAAAGATTGGAAGGAATTTAAGGGAAGAGGAAATAAGCCTTTGATTCCAAGTCGAGAGACATTATTCAACTGAGCTTCCATTCCACTAGGCATCAAGGTTAAAACAAGATAAAACCGTATTCTAAACGTAAATTACAAAAGGACTGCGATTGCTCATTCATTTGACATAGAATAAAAAATATAGGACCTACCCATCCTTGCTTAACAAGAATATCCCATGTCAATATTTTTCCTTCCAACAATAGCTAAAGGAACAACTTGCATTTAAGGGGGCTTTGTTCCTTCCATACTAATATGTGCCTCCATTTGAAAGAAGCAAGAGGGTTTCCTTGAATCAACACAACATATCCAAATCTGATTGTTATAATTCTAATTTAGTTATTCTTAGACCACCTTGTGATGTCTTCCTCTTCCTAGTTAAATTTCAATATCATATTTACCCAAATTCAATACATAATATCCCTATTCACCTACATAAGCATGAAAAAGGCCTAAATCTTTAGCTGAAAGCTACTCTTGACTATTAGAAACTACATCTACCTACCTAGCAACATTTGTGATAGTAAAATAACTCAAATGATTTTAAAAATCCACCATTCTATCAAAGACTTTATGGCGACCATTGCATCCTATCCATGGGTCAGGACCATGAATAACTTTAACCCCATTCCCAATCTTCCACAAGAGACATTAATCCAAATCTTGCAGATCACTTACCAAATTCCTCCAAATCATAGAACCTCCCCTAGTCACTTTTGGCTCTTGCCTGAGCCAATCTACAACTAACATGGATTTCAAATATTTCACCCTCATTACTAGACTCCACATACTATTGTGAAAAAGCATACGCTAATAGCTCTGGGTTGCAAGAGCTAGTCTAAATTTCTCCATATTATGTAAGCGCTAACCTCATAGATACTTTGGAAGCATCAAATTGTTCCAACACGTAAGAACCATTCCTCTCCCCTACTTCTTGTCATTCAAAAAAAATGAATACATAACTTTTTGGTAGCACCTAAAATACTTTTAGGAGCTTTTACTAAAGTCAACCAGAAGTCCAATATTCATTCCAAGACTAATTTGATTAATACCAGATGGCCTCCTAATGAAATTCATTCATTGCACCAATGAAAAATGTGATTTTCCACCTTTTTAAAATTCTAGCACCAATATGTGGTTCAATGATTGTTTGGATTTAACAAAAATCCAAGTTATTTAAAGTCATGACTTAAAGAACCAAACTTGAGAGGAAAAAATTATTTGATCAAATTTACTTGGGCTTCATCCAAGTTGTTGTTGAAACAAGATCGTTTGTCCAGCCTCACCTCCATGCTCGATGTCACATAAAAACAATGCAACATACTTTTGAAACTTTGCCATTCCTCAACAATCCCCAAATCAAAGAACAAAACATATTCTACAAATAAATTGTGAGTTATTGCCATCTACTAACCAAAGTATATTTCTTTAATTCTACCATATGATTTTGCCTCCATAATCAGTCTACTCAATCCTTCAATGATGAGTAAAAAAAGAAAAGGTGATAAGGGACATTTGTTAGTTTTTGTAGCATCAGATGTCTTCTAGAAATAAAATTTGGTGGAGAGGCTAGAATACATTAGATCTCCAAAACCCAGAAATAGTTTCTGCAAATTCCACCTAGAGATGGCTTAATTAGATTTTTAGCCAATTTTTAAATATTTACTAAGTCTAAACTTAGGGAATATAGAACTTAAGTAATCATAATTAATTAATTCAAGGTGGAAATCTTTTAAAAACTCACATGGATCAACTCCAAGATAATCCTAGGTATTGATTGAGTTTTAATCTTGGTCGTTGGTGCTCCAGCGTTAGATTATAGGAGGAATTCGATGGGCACTTTGAGAATACACTGGAAGTTCGATTTCCTTGGCAAATCGATTTCCAAAGAGCAGCAGTAGTTGTCGAAGAGCTAGATATCGAAGTAGTGAGTGAGGGGAAGGGACATTGAGGCTGGAGGAAGATTTCCAGATGCAACGAGTGCATTAACATAGAGCCAAAGTACCACAGTGAGGCTGATGCAAGGGCTGCGCAGAAGCCTCTAAAGGGAAATTTGATTTAGCTAGAGAGAAGTTGAGTTTCAGTTCCAGAGGTCGGGAAAGCGTTCCAAAAGGCTGGAGAGACAATTTCTCATTTAGTGGCATACAAGATAGCTACATGGGTAGTTGATTCAGGTTGAGTGTGGAAGATACTGTGCTAAGGTGATGTAGGCCAGCGTAGAGGCAATTTGGACGACTCACTTGGAGTTGTAGTCAGAGCCTAGATTTATTTGTGGGGTTAGGAAAATTCCTCACTAGAATTTTGTCACCATTTTTCTCTCTAGGTTTTCCAGATTTTGAAATCCAGATTGTACTCAGATTTTCTCACTGATGCATAATAATAAAACCCTCAGTTGCTGCACCAGTTTTTCCAAGTTGAGTTTTTCTAGGGACAAATTTCTAAAAATAACGGTATCATTTTTATTGCATGTGCATGCTAGAATTTTCTCAGTTTCCAGTGCTATTATTTCCGCATTATTTTATTCATGAAGGTTGAAGTGTGATTTATTTGATATTTGATGTAGCAGATAAATTGTTAAAATTATTAATAATTAGAAAAATAAATTCTAGTTGCTACAATAGGATTCCAGTTTTGGGATTTTCACAACAACCATGCAAAGCTTTGAAAAACTTTGATAACTCACCATTAACCAAAACAACATAATTGTTTGGTTTCACAAAACCCATAACCCTAGAAAACACATCAAACATGAAACCAATATAAAGCAAGACCAACCTAAGAAAGGACCAGTCCACTTTATCATAAACTTTCCTCAAGTCAACCTTCATCGGAATAGCTAGATATTTTTGCATTCAATGGAGTGCATGGTTTCTTGAGTTAATCCAATAGCATCATGGATCTGTCTATTGAATGAAAAACAAATTGGGGCAAGGATATGTGATTCGACAAGCCAATATTTAACCTATTGGCTGGCACCATTGAAATGATTTTATATAATGTTGCACAAATCTATTTGTTGATAATCACTTAAGTCTTGCACTTCACTAATTTTTGGATTAATCCAATGAAAATTTCATTGGGATTACCAAAAACAAACCCTCTCCTCCTAGATTCCTCAACCACCTCCACAATGTACCTTCCAAAAAGATAAAACAAAAGGAAAAAATAGCTCCAAGAACTCCCCATCAGTCCCTAGACTATTGCTCGTGGGTATCATCTTCTAGATATTTAGTGCCTCCTCATAAACAGGCCTACCTATACAATTTGATTCTTCATCAAAGAAACACCTGGGGTAGCACCTAATTACTCTCATCTGATCACCTATATTAGCATGGACACCATCCTCAGAAAGAGGAGACGTGAATCCCATTTGACACAATGCGCCATCTACATGAAACTTCACCCAAAGACATAGAGATCGAATAGGATTGCCAAAGTGAAATCCATATAGAAGGTTGTTGTGAAAGATTAGCACCAAGTCTCGAAGACAAAAAAGGTGCAACAAGGTTTCTTGGACCAAAACCACCACAATAGTGAGCTTCATATCCCTACATTCATGAGAATAACTGCAAAACCAAGGAGGCAACATATATATCCATTGAACACCATAAAAGCCCCTTATTGAGAGTAAGAAAATCATGCACATCACTAAGACAGGCATATCCATCAAAAGACAAAATAGAGTTATTTTTCAATATTGATCAGAGGAGATGTTGGCATTGCTAACATATGGATCAATTGGATCTCCAAGAGGATCCATAAGATCCCTCGAGGAAGAGTCTGACACCAACAAACTCTCTAGATGGCTCAGACGGGAATCCATGTTGGCAAGACAAAACCTGAAAGTTCTTATCATCCGCTTGATATCTTCAAACCCAGAAAACACATTGTAATTTTCAACTTTCTTATCCATAAATATGAGACGGAGCAAAAAAATCAATTTGTTGATGCATGGAGAGAATGAAAAAAATTGAGTCTTCTCTTTTGAAAATGACCTAGGTTTGGAACCCAGTTTAGCCCATCTTCACTAATATCCGAGTCAAAATAGGAAGGCATATCACCTGATTCTTGGGGCTCTAAAACAAGAATGTCCTTTCAAACTTCAAGGGGTGCATAATAAAAAAAAGTTGTCATTGAATCAAAAGCAAAAGGCCTAGACTCTTTAACCCCAACATTTCCTAAACCACCTCGTCTGCAAAAAGTAATTAGTTAACTAACATTTCCCCTTTGATTGTGAAAGGAACTAAGGGGATATGTTAGTTAACTAGTTAATTTGGAAATTAAGATTTTTTCTTCGTTTAATGAAATATGTAATTAAACGGTTAGTAAATGTTGATAAAGATCAATTTATAATAAGCATCAAGACACTTATTAGGTATTAAATTTTATATTGTAAAATTATAAAAAAATAATTAAAACTAACTAAATTATAAATTTATTTTAAATATATCAATGATAATATTATAATTTATTTTAAATATATCAGTGATAATAAATAAATAAATAAGTTAACATATAAGTTAAAAAGATTCATAACTATGGAGATTTTTCCCACTTTAAAATTATGGAGATTATTAATATGTGAATAGGTTTTGTTGAAATACCATGGGCTAATGTCATGGCTTATCAATATTATATGCCCAAAAAACCATAACTCATATGACACTTGTTTATATAACATTTTTTAATTAATCAATCTAATTAAAGTAAAACTATAATTATGATTTGCATTAGAGTGAAGACAATACTTAAATGGCTATTAAGGTTCAGTGGGGTGGGCGGATCATGGTTTTTTAGCCATATATATAAATATTTATATGTTTATGAGATTAAAAATAATTTATGAAATATTCAGATTAATATCGTTTGGAAATAAGTTAATTTTTGTTTCTCAGAGTCATGTATCCTTATCCTGTTGCAGGATGGTACAAATCTGGACAATGGAAAAGGAAATCTTCGATTACTGAGACAAATCCAATCCGCTGATGGGTTATCATATCTGGGCTGACCAAAATCCATTTTTCTGTTTGCAAACCTGCATGTATCATTCAAATCTTCCATTCAGGAAACTGCTAAAATAAGGTAGCTGGTACTAAGGATTAGCTCCATGGATCCGAGGAAATGAGGAGTAATGGAGGCGTGTTCGAATCTTCACCTGTTCACCAATCACCCAGTACCCTCAGCAAACGGAGGCTTGTCCCCTGATGATCTCATGCCACGGTCTCTCATGAGTCAACTTCTTTGCAGAATGAAAATATTCTTTCAAACCCTATTTTCTCTGAGAAATCATTGTCAAGTAAATTTATGGAATCTACACACCTCGGAATTGATGAGCGGTGGACAGCAGGTATAATCGTCATCTTTGACAGTTGCCCCTTTGACCAATACTACTATGGAGCATTCCCAAACGCATAGGACGTGCATTAAGCATGAACGGAGCCTAACCTTATGCTCGGTGAAGGGTTTAAAATTCATGGCATCCAAAAGGATATGGTTAATTACTATATGGTTAATTATTATGGCATGAATAGTTACTGAATAGTTAGTTAAAATTAGAGTCAGTGAATTGAGTGTTGATTTAAGTTGAGTTAAGTTGTAGTTGAATTTATAGTGTGTGGTTGTATGTCAAGTTATTTTAGGCGAGTCGCTTGTCGAAAAGGTTTAAATACCCTTCACCAGGTTTATTATAATAATCAAGTTTTTTGTATGATCAAAAGAACAACCACAACTCGTATGTTTTGTGTGTGAATTTGTGTTTTGTCTCTTCTACCTTTCGAACAAACTAGAAATGCTCAAAAAATAGATAGTTAATTTAACAATATAACCAAAATTCAAGATTCTTGCTGGATGGTATTCACCATGCACACTGATGTTGTTAAAATTCCTTAGGATTGGTTGGGTAAATAAAAGGTTGATTTTGATATGATATTTGAAAAAATGGAGGTTATTGGATTTGGGTTGGATGCATGTTTGCCACTCTTTTTGGTCGTTATGCGTTTGAATAAATTGAAAATTTGCTATGATATTTTTAATAAGTAGAACTGTTAGGATTCTAGTATGTTTAAATTTCTCGAAAAGGATAGTGGACATAATTACCATTAAGTATGGAAATACCATCTTGAAATAGGAAGTGAATTACAAAGGGATTTCATACATATGGTCATCTACTTTCTAACTATGTTCACAACTTGGAAAGATAAAAATGGATCGGAAGGTAGCATAAAGTTCTCCAAACTATAGGAATTTCCCACAAGTGATATGGAAAAGTAATACCTTATTGATTTGGATATTAGTAATCCCTCCATGCCTTCAAATATACATGCTCAACCCTTTGGACTATAGGAGATTGAAGGGCTTCTTTTGGGTAAGAATTTGGTTTCTTCCTCTCCATCCAATTCTCTAAATAGTCTTATATTCAAATTTAGTTTGATGGATATGATGGCTTTGTGATTCGTAAATTGCCATAGATATTCCATTGGAAAGTTTGTCACAACATATATGATAAAATTATATTGAAAATATGAGAGTTCTACACTATTACAATTTTATTAGATTTCTGAATATGTATGTTTACTGCTAATAGTGCATGCATGGAAATTTAATATTATGTAGACAATAGAGAACAACGAAATAAAAAGTCACACACACATTTGACACAAGATATGCTCTAGGAAACCATTTTGCAAGAAAACCCAACTGGAAGGTCAGGCCACTCTACTCTCTTTCTCTGAATGGAAATATGACTATCAATACAAAGAAGTATGGTATGTGGCCCATGGGCTACTACAGTACACACGTCGTCTTTCTATGCTCTATCTCTTGTCTCTCTTGGCTATTTTTGCTCAGCTATGGAACAAATGCATTGAAAGAATGGAACCCATTTCCCTCCTAGTGGCCTACTTATAACACAGCCCAATAGCCTACTAGTGCTTAGGTTTTACTACCTCAACTCTTAACCATAGTTACAATATAGACTCTTCTAGAGCAATTTACATCATAGTCACCTGGCTAGCCCCTTTTTCATGAATAATGGTGGCTCATGTGCCATCCTCTTGAATTATGTAGGTGAAAACAAGAAGGTAAACTTCTAAGTGGCATAACTTTCACATATAGACTCTAATTGACATGATTCTTATGTTGTTGGATAGGTCTCTGTCTGTAGAATAGGGAAAATATTATGACGCTAAAATAAAAAATTTTTGCCACAAAAAATCATCTTTTAATGCCTCAAAATTCTCCCAGAAGGATTCATACCTTGTTTTTCCAAAATGGGTATCGCTAGTAAACATGGTTTCGTGAGATAATTCCTTCACTTTTTCCACTCTGAAAGCATTGATATGGATGAAAAACAATATAATGATCTAATATAGATCACAACTCCCCATTTTTGGAGGTTTTTGGTCCCCAAAATATTCTACTAAATGAGGTGAAGAAAGTTTTCCTCCACCTTCTCTCTGGTGTACCATTTAGCTTTACCTAGAAGTTGTCCTTTCAACACATCTATCAAAGGTCGTGTTGCCCTTGTCTTGTAGTTTTGGACCTCTTCTGCAAAACTGTATCTTCTGTCAAGTCTGCCTAAGCATTTGGTGTGAAATCCTCCACAAAAGGTAGGACTTGTTCCTCTTCTTGATCTAGCATGGAACGCTCATAGAATTTCAGATTCTCTACATTCACAACTGAGTAAATGTACATATATGGTGGTAAACTGATTCGTTAGGCATTATCACCCACTTTTTCCAATATATCAAAGGAGCCATACCTTGGAGACTTGATTTTCTTACCAAGCCCATGTAGCCTTTCCTTGTTTAACTATAGCCATATTCTC
Source organism: Pinus tabuliformis (assembly GCA_031772625.1). NCBI lineage: Eukaryota > Viridiplantae > Streptophyta > Pinopsida > Pinales > Pinaceae > Pinus > Pinus tabuliformis. Next base: position 83,307,026 of record CM062811.1, on the reverse strand, counting down.
TCTCCTGCCTTGAATCATTTCCCTGTCTTATGCTGATCATCTCTGACCTTACATTTTTTTGTGACTTCTGCAATGTCTCTTATACTTCTACATGGATTTTCTTGATATTCTCTATAAATTTTTCATCCCTCAAGGCATCTCCTGTAAGATCTTCCCTCACTTATCATTGTTTTCCATATGCATTGTCTAAAGGTGGAGGTGGCAAATATCCAAAATAGATTTGAAATGGGGACTTTCCTATAGAAGTGTGGACTGCTCTATTGTAAGAATAATGTATATATATACCATATTTTCATCCTAGGTCTTCAAATTCTTCTGCTTGTATCCCCTCAGAAGCTACACTAAAGTCTTGTTGACTACTTTTGTATTCCCATCTATTTATGGATGGTATGTTGTACATCTCTTCAGTTCCGTGTCCATATTTTCCCATAAAGTAGTCCAGAATGCACTGAGAAATATTGTATCCCTGTCTGAAATGATGCTCCATGTTATCCCAAATTACACCCAGACCTATCCAAAGAATAAGCTTATTACTTCTTTTCCATTAATCATTGTTTTACAGGGCATCAGAACACACATCTTGTTGAACCTGTCAACTATCATGAATAGGTAGTCATGTCCCTTCCTGGTTGTTGGTAAACCTCCCACAAAGTCCATGGAGATTCTTTCATAAGGATGAGTAGGTACAAGTAAGGGATGGCAGAGACCCTATTTATTTTTGTTAGGCTTGCTGGTACAACAAAACATGCATCCTCTTATGAACCTAACTACTTGTTCTTGCATCTTGGGCCAATACACATACCTCTACAAGTTGGCCACGATCTTCCCTACACCAAAGTTCCCTGCAACCTTAGAGGTACGAGCCTCTCTAATCAGTTGCAATAGCTCACCTCTAGGAACACATAGTGTATTCAACTTATAAAGTAACCCATCGTAGACATGGTAGTCAATGGTGTTGTCACCATTGTGCACATGACTCTGACTCTGCATCTACTGAAACACCTCTTTAAAGTCCTCATCCTTTTAATATGACTCTCTATATGTATCATGGGTGAATGGATCCATGTGCATAAGAGTTCGCAAAGTTGTGATATTTGATGTGGGGGGCTTTTAGTGCATATCACCCAACTTGTTTGTGTTTCCTTTCTTGTACTTGATGATAAAATGAGTTTTTTGTAGAAATCCCAAGTAATTGTAATGTGTGGTATGATATAACTTACTCTAGGCCTGAATGTACTGTAGTGGTTGCTGATCTGTTTGGATTATTATCTCCTTTCCCGTCAGATAATGCTTCCATTTATTTACATCTTGCACCAGGGCATAGAACTCCTTGTCCTAGGTAGGGTAGTTAAGAATTGCCCCACGAAATACTTCAGAATGGTAGCATATAAGCTTTCTTCCTTGCATCAAGACCTCTCCCATACCATACCCACTTGCATCTATCTCCACTTCAAAGGGTTGTTTCAAGTTTGGTAATGCCATAACTAGTGCTTTATTAATTTTCTTCTTTAGCTCCTTGAAATCCCTTTGCTCGCCCTTTCCCCACTGGAAACTCTTGCCACTTGTTGTTATGGCGTAGAGCAGTGCTGCTATTACTAAAAATGAGGCTATGAATTTACTCAGGTTCTTTGCTACCCCAATTAAACTCCTAAACCCATAAACATTAGTAGGCACTAACCATTTCATGATGGCCTTCATCTTGGCAGGATCTATCTTCAACGCTCCTCCACCTATCACATTATGCCAAATACACCAAAGCTTGTTTTGCAAACTCACACTTCTTGAAATTTGATAGTAGTTGGTGCTTCTTTAATGTCTCCAACACCTGTGTCAAATTTGGTATGTGCTCCTCCTAGGTACCATTGTATACTACTATATCATCCAAATAGACAATAACAAATCAATCTATAACAGGGTTCAATAAATCATTCGTTAACCTCAAAAATGTAGCTGATGCATTACATATGCTAAATGGAATGACTAGCCACTCATACAAACCTTTCCTAGTTTTGAAGGCGGTATTCTAGGTATCTTCTTATTTAACTCGAACCTGGTGATAACCGAACTTTAAGTCCAGCTTGGTAAAGTAATTTTCTTGTTGTAGCTAATCTAGAAAATCATCTATCCTGGGCAAAACGTAACTATTCTTGAGTGTGATTTTATTCAATCTATCCACCAAGTCTCGTCTTTCTTTGGCACAATGATGATCGGTGACCCATATGGTGATGTACTTAGTAGAATGACACCCTATTCCAGGTTCTGTTGGAACTATTTATTCACCCCACTCACTTCTATAATAGATTGACTGTACAACCCAATGTTTGGCATTGGAGAGTCTGGCAATAGTTGGGTCTCATGCTCCACTTCCCTCTTAGGTGGTAACGCTTTAGGATCTCAGAACACATCCGTGTATGCATGTAGAAACTCTTCCAGTTGTTGTTTCTATTTCTTAGTACACCCCTCTAGGGATGCCTTACCTCTTACTCATTCTTTCATAGACTAATTTTCTCTTAAAAACAATAAAACATACTTCTTCTTGGAATTGATCGATTACTTGGCTTGGTTGGCACTTACCAGTGAAATTTTTTATTTTCCTTTGTGCGCATTGATGGTGAATTATTTTTTATCCTTGATGAGCTAATATTGGTTGGCTCTCCACATGAATATTGCATCACATCTACATGTAAGTATTCCCAAACATGACTCCACATACATCAAGGGGAACCACATCTAGTTCTACTTCATCAATAAAATCAACATTGATGGCAAATCTAATTTTGCATTGTTTTGTTACCTTCAGCTCTGCATCCTTATTTACCCATCCCAGTGGATATGGTTTTGGATGATCACGAACTTCTAGCCCCAACTCCTTGACCACCTCTGTTATAATGAGATTCACCTGGGATCTTGAATCGAATAGACCATCAATATTTGTCTTCTTGACCTGTATATTTATATGGAAGATTTTAGTCATTTCTTTCTCTTCTTGTTGTTCAATGCTACTCATATTCAACTCCTTTTGCACTAATGTACATATGATCTTCTCATCCACATCTAATTTTCTTTCAAATTGGTTTCTTGAATCAGTGGCCATGAGATTCTTCATCTTATTGTCTTTATTTTTTTCTTCGAGTTTAGCCCTGGATGCAACTTCCAACACTTCTCCTTTGTATGGTCATTAGTGTTTCAATGGCTTTTAGGATCTTTTCACTAATGTACTATGGTTGTCATATTTTTATCTTTTCCCTCTTTCTGCTTCTTCTTCCCCTCCTTAGAAGTGCATCATTGCTCCTTTTGCTTCAATCCACTTGATTTTGATATCTTCATACCTGTCTTCTTCGGGTACTGTGCTTATACACAAACCTCATCCATTGATTTTAGGCTTAAACAATATCACTTTCTCCCATGGATGGTGGTGTAGACCTCCCAAATACTTGAGCAGTACACTTGAGTTCTTTGGGGAGATACCCAACATTATAGCCATCTTTCTAAACTCTATGGTGTACTCCTACACACTTTGCCCCAACTTTTCCTAAAGTAGTGCCACCAAATCCACTGGTACTCTATGTACCTAATAGGGTAAAACTATGACTTAATGAGGGTTTTGAACTCCTCCCACTCAGTCATTAGGGACTCTCCCTCTATCTCAAGGTCTCTATGTGTCTCTCCCACAAAGTCAGAGCATGGCCCTCTAATTTCAGTCATGCAAATGAAATCCTATGTTCTTCCTCTATATGATGGACACTAAAATACACTTCCAGTTGTTGTAACCAATGATTCAACTTCAAACCATTTCTCTCATCATGGTACAACTTGATATCGACCTTTGCTTCCATTTTAAGAAAGGGGTTGTGATTGATTCAAGACACTAGAACTAGGTTGACCTTTTCTAGGTTATTTCTTTGGATGGTTCTCCATTTCTTCCTAATTTCTTGATCTGACTTCTGATTTTTCCTTTGCATTTCAACTCCCATCTTCTCCAAATATCCCAAGATTATTGCTTAGGGCCACCATGAGGAGATTTACATTACAATTATATCAACAACTTATTGTTCCAGCCGTGAAAACCTCTCCTCTGTAGGATCACAAGGGTTATATGTATATTCATTGGCCATGATTAGGGTTTTATGACTTTTGGCCCCATTGATCTATATCCCATGCAAATATCCACAGTAAATGGAAATAATCCTACTCTAATACCAATATGATATGTAAATTATCGTGGATATTCCACTGGGTAGTTCACCACAATAGATATGATAAAATTGTTTTTTAACGCTGAAAATTCTACACTATTACAATTTTATTATATTTCTGGATCTATATATTTACTGCTAATAGTGCATGCATGCAAATTTAAAATTATGAAAAAAAACATTTTACCCCCAAAAAATGTTGTTTTATGCCCCAAAACACTCCTGGAAGACTTCAGATCTTGTTTTGCAAAACTAGGTCCCGCTAGTAAAACCTCTCCTATGAGTTTATTCCTCCACTTTTTCCACTCTAAAAGCATTGAGATGGATGAAAAATAATACAATTATCCAATATGGATCACTTTAGAATTTGAGCCCCATGAGTAAAAATACTTCCTTTATGAATTATTTTGCCTCGCTGCCCTTGAGCCCTCTACCTTCACTCAACTTTCCATCACAACCCCTAGGACTGAGGGTCCCCCATTAGTTTCCCCTTCTCTTCCTCCCCCTCCTAATATTATTCCCATCTCTTTAGGCCTGACATCTTCTTATCCTACTTGGGAGTTGAAATACTTCCTTAAATTGAAACTCGAAAAGCCTCACATACAAATTCAAGGAGTTGAAGGGGGTCTAGGATCTTATGACAACAAGTACAAGAAACCTTCTTAAATAGTTTCAAAATCTTTGATCTCTTTAGCTTAGTAGAAGGAAAACACTAAATTTGGATCTCCGAAACAATGTTCTATATTTGGGGCCCTTAGAGAACCTACTTGTAATGTCCCCCTACCTCATCCTATTATCTTACATTATGTTATTAACCTATCTATTGATTGACTCGCTTTTTTATTGATTCTTATAAGTATTATTAGTATACGTATGAGGTATTTGTATGTTAGCTATTGAAAATTCGTAGGTATGGTTGGTATTTTCATTGGAAAAGTGAAGGAGAAATTATGATTTTCTATGCTTGACTAGCTTGACCTCAAATGCACAAGTTGATGCCACTTACTCAATAGGTTTGACCCCGAGTTCAAAATCCTCCTCCAAGATCACATATAAATACAAGTTCATTGACCTCACTTTGGCATCTCATCCATCCATCAAATCTAATATGAAATAAAAATTAAGGTGATTTTTCCACATGTCCGAAGAAGGAAAGGAGAAATTCTCATCTACATTGACCAACTATTTGACTTTAGTTTTACCTGCGTTGACTAGGGAGAATCTTCTTCTTTTTTATCACGAATTTGGGAGGTTAAATTCATTTGTGGTTTGTTTATGCATGTGTGACCAAAGGTCTGTTTTTTTGTGGGTTGTTGACCGTAGGTCAAACTTGGACCTTTGACCTAAAATTACAGTGGTTCATTTGACTAAGATTTGATTGAATTTCAACCCTTCTATTTAACTACTTCAAGATGAAATCCATCCCCTCTGTTGTAGAATTGGACACCACTGTTGACTATTTTCTCGCTCCTTTGACTTGTTTGACTTCAAAATATTATGGTTAGAATTTGGAATCTTGTTTGGAATATTCTAATGTACTTTTGATGAACTTGTGTCGCTTGTCTTTTCTCATTGTTTATTGTGATCTTTGTTGCTCTATTGAAGAAAGTGAATGGTAGACATTTTTCAATCAATAACTGCTTAATTATTGGAATGATATAAGAAGACTAATTGTATTATTGGAAGTAGTTATCAATTTGACACTTTGGACTAGGATTGATTGCACTAGAAAATAAAAATGATATCAAAGCTTTGGTGAAGGGAAAGAGCATTGAGATCACCTTGAAGAGCACCTTGAAGAGCATTGAGAAGCACTTTGAAGAGTTTTAGGGTTCTACATTCTGTTTTGATTAGACATATTCATCATGAATTCCTTCATGAATACCGAGAACAAGCTTGAAGGAGCTACAAATTATAGGGCATGGAAGTGTTGGAATAATGAATTACTAAGAGGGGGAGGATGAATCAGTAATAGTGAGGTTCTTAAAACGTTTTATGAATATGTATTTCGTTATTTCCTCTATGGTTTGTTACTTATGAGAGCATTCATACATAATACAAATGAGCAGCAAGATCAGACATTCATATGTACATACGATCCATCACATGAGCTGCATACATATATTGACACAAGTATTTTCATGTGGAAACCCAAAGGGAAAAAATCACCAATATGTTTTTTGTTGTGATGTAAATTAAGCACCTACTTAATTACATCAATTTTTTTATGAGCACCCATTAACAAGACACACCAACCCCCTTAGGTTATCAAGAACCTACTTTCCAAGAGGCACCAACCTCTTACGAATGCAGGCCACTAGCTACTTTAGCCACTATTCTACCTTTCATACAATTTTCAAAATGAAAACATGGGAAAATACATATGCAGAGAAATAGCAATCTGGTTCACTATAGAAACACACTTCTGCTCTTGACCCTCTAGTGTTCTACAGGCTCTCTTAGCCTCACATGTCATTACTTTATCCTTTCCACTATGCCTTATATTCCACAGAATCTCTGCAACACTCTGCTCCAGTTCAAAACTTAGGCTAGTTACTAAGCTCTCATACACACTCCTCTTCACACTTCAACACATGTAACCCTACTCTCATCCCCTACTTTGCTCGATGGAAATCATTGCTTTTAATCCTAGGTTGCACTCTACACAATGTTGTCTTTGCTTCCTATTTCCACACTGCCTGAGTGTACCTCTATATGACACCTCCATACTTCTCTTACATCTACTTCCTGAGTTTTTTTGTTCCATTAAACATGAGGATGGGTTCCTTAGCGCTTCACCAACCCTTTATGTGATCCTCCATGCTGAGAATTTAATCTTAGTCCACCTGCACATTCCAATGATACTCCCCATGCTTGTTAAAGGGTCTTAGAGCTTAACTATACCACAACATGGCTTCTTCATTTCTTATTTAAGTTTATAATGCATGCACAACATATCAAAGATGGATTTCTTCCAAAATCGAAATAGCCTAGTAGTTATTTCCCTAAGAATTTTGGTCCTCATTGCCTTAACCAAGCAATTTCTGTAGTTTCCATTAACTTCATCAACCAACTTCTCTGCACACATTTACATATCAGTTTTTGACCCATTCATCCTTTAACACTGTATATAGTTGTATTGGAGACTACAATAACTCATTGTAACTTATATTAAAATAACGTTATGAAATCACACAATTTCGATGCCTTTATCCCCTTAGTTCTTATCCCACTTATTTTTTTCTCTCACATATGACCGTTGCTTAAGACCATCATTTTAGCCCTTAGGTGCTGCAATATTGAAGTTGTCAAATATCATAATTTTTTATTCAAGAGATGTTATGAGGTTATGAGGTTTTGAGCTCCTTTCGCTTGGCCCTTTCCCTTTTTTCCTCCATGATACTGGGCGTTGTGATCGATTGCTTAGCTTTTAGGTCTGAAGCCCTTTAGATCCTATTGAGGGCCTATCTCCCTTTATATTTTCTCTTTCACCCTTGGTTCTTTTGGGTTTCCTTAACCAAGAACCAACACTTCGGAGCTCCTACATTTCAGAAATTTCTCATAATTCAATTAGAGGGGTCCCCGAAACCCCAACCTCTAAAATACTCTCCACGTGGCATCACATAGCACTTAGGTTCTTAGGCCTTCTTTATGCCCTCGGTCCTGTTATGTTCCTATCCCAATAGGGGTCATAATATATGAATGGATGAGTTTAGCTCTGTAATTTTTTTTTTGCAAATGTTTTCCATATTTGTAAAAAAACAAAAAATTAAAAAATGTAAAGAGGGTATGTCCTAAAAGAAAAATCAAAGGAAAAAAAGAATGAAAAAAGGTTAAAAAGAAAAAATGAAAAATGAACCCCAATGAAAAAGAAAAAGACCATGAAAATGTGCAAGTCCAAATGCCACTACTATTTTATTTGTTGTACAATAATAATTGTGGGCAATGTGTTATTTATGCCACAATCCATGGTAACCAAATAGTTTAATCTTGCTTATTCCATGTTTCCAATTTCATGCTTACAGATAAAGAATAAAATCTGACCAAACTGTTTAATCTTAGTAGATAAGTAGGTAGGTAGAGTAAATAAAAAAGGAGCTCAACATTTTAATCTAAACCCTTGGATGTAATAAGGATAGACTTAGATAGATCTCTATTGTAAAAGAAAAGAAAAGTTTAATAAGGGTTTGCCAGTGTAAGTGCACCCTAATAGAGAGTAGAAAAAATGGTAGGATGTGTAGATGGGCAATTAGTTGGATGGCTGTAAAATTATGGTGATTGATTGGATAAAATTATATCATTTACTTTCATCATCAAATTTCTTAAAGTATGGATGACAATTGGACAGTTACAAAGTCAAGTGATTAAGTTCCCCATTTATTTTACCTTTTCACCAATTTCCCACAAGCAAAAATTAAAAGTACCTAAAAACCTAAGTTAAAGGGTCTTAGAGCATTTCTCTCACTTCTGGAGGGACCGGACCCTCGGCCCAATAACTTATAAGGTTTAAGTACTACAACCCCCTTACAAACATTCACTCCCTCCATGAACATCCATCTCACCTAAAAATCCCTTTTCCTAAGGTGAAATCCGCATTTACCTAGGAAAAGTAATAAACTTAACCTTAAACCCCCTTTGTTTACATAAAAACCCATAAAAAATCATTAAGCCGAAGTTATGATGTGTAAATATGCATGTATAAATGTTAATATATCATACTTAGCACAATTTCTCTTTTCACTTCCATTTCATATTAACTTTAACTTTTATTATATTTAACTTCCAAAAAGTAAACCCCTTTCCCGTATTAGTTAATTAAAATCCCAAGTGTTAAATATCCTGCCCTGTGGTTTGAAATATAAATCATAAACAGTAAATAATTAAATGGATTAATTAGTTGATTTGCGACTAATTAAGAGCCATAACCCTCTGCCATATAAAGTGGGATTAATTAATCAAAGAGTGATTAGTTAATAACCCTCATCCAATCACATCACCCCCAACGTCATTAAGCCGTCCTAACTCGTAATTAAAATCCCGTCGGGCCCCTCCATTAACTTCCCAATCAAGTCACATTCCCGATCACCATACGATCTGACCCCTTCAGATCTAACAGTTGTCGCTCATATCGGGTGGCCTCCGATGCCGACCTTTACCCGCCCAATGTGAGTAGTTTTACTGTTCACCCAACTGGTATGTGTCACCCGATAAATGGCATCGGAAGGACCTCTCCCAATATAGCCATGTCTCCAAAAGCGGTGCGATAAATTCCACTTACCGCCTCCACTTACCACCAATACTACACAACAAAAGGTCACCTCCATCAGTTGGTGCTAGCTATCGTTTTCCATTATACCCACCAAAATCATTGACTTTGCATATCAACCAAAAATAATCATTGTTTCTATTTTTTTACCAAGAAAAGAACCTTCTGTTCTCCATGCAAACACAGAGTACATTCGAGTTGTCAACCTACTACCAACTGTCAACCTTCTACAGCCGCTGAACTCCAGACCACTGTACTGACCTATGTGATTCCTAAAAACAGTGCACAGCCACCATTTTACCATTCAAACAACCGAAACCAGGTATTTAGCCTATTTTTAACTGAGAAACCCTGTTTTAGTGCCTAGCCTAAGCTAAATTGCTTTAAAACTTAAGTAATTTAGTAAGCTAAGTTGTTTGATAGTCCTGAAACACTCTGAAATAGACCAATTTTGTCCAATTTCCCTGAAATCCTTTGCCCCCGTCTTTGAATCCACAAGAACAAAAGATGGAAGCCCTAATTACTTTTAATGTCATGCCAATTACTACCCCCCATAGAGATTTAGACCATCTTCCCCTGGCTGACAAAGATTTTTAGATTAAATACCTCACCTTTGAAGAATCCCCTCTGAAATTTCATTGCATACAGCAAGATAACTACCTGAACCATGCAGATAAGATAGGCCTCTGGGAATCAAACCTGCCCAAATATCAATTCCCTAGTGTTCATGCCTTCCCGGAAATTGTTCACTATTGTCATGCAAACTATGACCCTATCATGAGAGTTGTAATGTCCCTAGATTAGAAGGTCCTATTCATTATCACTGCAGAATCCATAAATGAGATGTTACAGTTACAACCTATGAAAACCTTACCCCCCTTACCATTGTTGTCTTGCTTGAAAGATTTTCCAAGCTATCTAGTTCCAAAAGTACTCAAATCCTTCATACTTTCATTATTGAAGAAAAATGCATGCCAAAGGACCCCCCTCCTTACATGTCATCCTACTTTTCTGATCTGGGCAAAGATATCACATCAATGATATCATGCATTTTAGGTTTTACCACTAATGAATATGTAGATGATATCACTTTTGCCTACATGTCTATTTTTACCCCTAGTCAGCCTCCTATAGTCAAATTTGATTATGCAAAATTCATCTCAGATAAGATGCATGATCAGTTTCTAAGATTCGAAAATGAAAGAGTATTCAAATATTCATCAGTCATGTACCATTTATTTATTTACTATTAGACTGTTAAGTTTCCCTTCTCTATCCAAAAACTTGATACCAAAGGGAATCCTAGATTTGTCATCTTCTGGACCCCTCTATTCCACATGTCTAATTCTCCCTACCCATATACAGATTTCATTGATCTATTTGTACACCCAGTGACTACCGTGTTGCTAGGAAGTCCTCCTCCCAGAATCAGTGTAGACATCAGGAGGATCCTGTAGTTGTCAAAGCAATACAAAGTAGGGGATTGGTACTTGTACCAAAACCATACAGAGATCAGAATCTATGGGTGTGAGTTTCCACCTTACAAAATGCCAAGGTATCTCCCCATGAGATTATTTGCTCTGGAGTACTACAGTCAAATGATCAATTCTGATGAGATTCATCTTATTAAAGCCAAGAAGAAGGCCCAACTAAGAATTAAAGATCATCTTGGCCCATTCATTTGTAACAATAGAGAGGCAGGAAAGGAGGCAGATGAAAGCCTTCAAAGGTTGATAATTAAACAAAGGTTCATATGGGCCTATGATCCCCATAACTTTATTTGTAATAGGAGACAGAAAAATAAGCTATCTCCTTACATCCACCATAGGATCTTGGAAATTGAATAGTATGCCAATCAATCTGAATGGGTGGTAAAAAAATTAGTAGATCAAGATAGTACAGAGGTTGCAGTTAACAATGTATTGATGGATTTAGAAAGGAGGCTTGATGAAGGTTTATTTGTACAGGTGCCTGGAGAAAATCCAACTCAAAGGCAGTCACAGGAACACAGTGGATAGACTTCGGAGCAAGCAGGGCCATTAAGCCAACTAGAATCATCATAACAAGTGGAGCCGTCAAAACCACAGGAGCTTTCAAAACAACAAGAAGAATCTGAACAGCCAGAAATCTCAGAGCAGCTTGCTCAACCTAAACAAATCATGAGAAATCCTCCTATTTTATAGACTCCTCTCAATGAGGAAAGAAACCTTAAAAGAGACAGAGAGGATGCCACTCCTTCCAGCAGGCCTATTGATCAAAATTTTGCTAAAAGTCAAAGGTTAAACCCATATGCAGAACAAGAACACATTGACTAAACAAAAAGCAACACAGTGGTAGAAAGGACAGAAAGTGGGCACACTATCCCTTCAAGAGGTTCACCATCCACCTCACAATTCCAGGTATTAGAAATGAAACACAGCACCAAGGTATCTTCCTTCAGGGCTCTTTTTGGTCAGAACCTAGATATTAAAGAAAAATATAAAGAAATCAAAACAAGCAATGAAATATTAAAGCTGCAAAGCTATTCCCATTATTTAAAGATGGCCCCAACAAACCACACAAGCTGATGTTAGCCTTTGACATAAAGGAAAGGAAGATGTAGATGAGATTTCTTAAGCCAACTGTGAAACAACCAAGATCAATCGATTATTTGAAAACTGATTTTGAAGTTTTGGTAAAGGATATTCACCCAATTGATCAAATAGAACTACATAAGAAGATAGGAAAAATGGTCTACCTCCTGTTGACCAACAAAGCCATCACATCTCATCAACTACAAAATTCACTGAATAACACATCAGCACAGCTTCAATTGGAAAAAGTCTCTTCCCAAGCCAAAGACACCAGAATAAAGTCCTTGGAAGACTTGGTCATAGAGCTGGGACATGATCCCAAGGATGTGAAAGCAGCAGAGCGATTAATAAAGAAGAAAAATGATGACATAGCTGCACTAAAGAAGCAGCTCAAGATTCCTCCTCTTCACCATCCTCAAACTATTGAAGTTTTAGAAAACAGGAGGAAGAACTTATGGACCTAGTCCTTAAGTCGAATGATCAGTTAAAGGAAACTGAGAAAGAATTGGAGAAGTTGATGCAATCTAAGCAGAGTGAGTTGGCCACCGCTCCTCAGATTGTAATTCCTATAGTTTCCATAGCAGTACCCTCCACTTTGGCATCTGCTTTGGCTCCAACAATTCCAACAGCAACAACATTGCCGGTAGCAGGGAAAACTTCAGCCACAGCTACATCAACCAGTACAGGGACAACAATAGAAAGAAAAAATGAATTGGTTAAGGCCATGGAACAAATGAGCATCCAGGCCACAGAACTGAAGAAACTCAAAGACCAAGTGACAAGTTTGGAAACAAGTTGTGAACTTGCACAAATTCAGAATAAAGAAGAAGCATGAAGAAACCAAAGGATGGTGGAAAGAATAAGAATCCTTGAAAAGAATTTGACACTAGAAAAGCCATTGGGAGATATCAAGGATATACTATGGACCAATATCATTGATTCCATCAATGATATTTGGCCTTCCATTCAGGTTATTTTGAGCAAACTGAATTAGTCAAAACAACCATGGAAGCCATACAAAAGACAAAGGAAGAACTGGGAGACAAGCCTAAAGAAGCAAATCAGTTGATAGATTTTTTGAACAGTAGAAACAGGTACTAGTTGGATGAATTAGAAATTCAGGACAGAACAGCAACTATCATTGAGATAAAGAAGGTTCTTACTAAAAGGAAGTTGTTGCTTAATTTGGAAAAAAGATGTCAAAGCATTCAAGTAGACATCGATAATTTCATGTTAAAACATGGCATTTTGAGAGAAAAAGGACTTCCTAGTCCTCTGGTCATACATGACAAATTAATGACATAGGAAGATTACATTGATAGATTGCACAAACAGTGCAAGATCCAAGCTAGTTCTTCAGGAATAAAAGCATTACCTACAGGAAAGGTACTTTATGATGGCCTGGAGAATCTGTTCTACATAGAACATGAAATCAAGCACTTGTTCACTAGCAAACCCAATTTTTCCAAATATACAGAAGCCGATGAAGTCTACAAGAAAATTATCAGAATAAAATTACCAGATAGTGAATGGTGGACCAGTTTTACAGATTTACTATAAGTTACTATAGTAAATCTAGAGGGTAATGATAACTTCCAGGTGAAAACAGGTAATCCAGGATTAACCAGCGCAGGTAAAGAGTATCAGTAGGTTAAAGATAAGAGTGAATCTAGCACATAAATACCAAGGCAACCGCAAGAGCCAAATCTAAATTCTAGCAGCCAGCACATACACAAAAAAAGGGACAAAAAGAAAACAGATTTCCATATGTCTCTATCTTCATGTAGAAGATAATTTTTGTTTCCTAGATTAACTCTCATACAGTTATGAGATATTTTGTATCAAATTTTTTATAAATACTTCACAATTCAAAGTAATTAGGGTGGATTAAAATACATTTCTGTAGACATATTATATTGAGCCAAGGAGCTATTGTACTCAAGATTGGACTGGTTTTGTTAGATATCAAATAAAGCTAAGGACATTTCACTAGATTCTTGTGCACAGTTGGAACAAATAAGTATTATCTCTTCATGTTTAAATATTGTTTTCTCTTCATGTTATAAATATTCATATGTGTCTCTTAAGAAATCTGTAAAGTAAACAAGGAATGATATCTTAGAACTAGCTTAAATTCTCTCTGTTTTAACTGTTTTCTTTCTATATGCTTTCTACTAAACTATCTTGGTCTAGGAATTCTTAATTGCTCCCTTACTTTCGTAGTTTACCCCCCTTTGGTCAATAGTAAAGGATTCTTCATTTCCCTTCGCTACTAATCATCCTTCCTTTCTTCATCTTAATCCTTGTTAAGGATTCTTCATTGCCCTTAGCCCTCGTTAGGATTCTCATCCATTTAAACATGTAGATTTGCTCTAGCTGTGTTAGTTTGCCCTGTGGATTCTTACCTTAGTAATAAATCAAATCAAGTTAAGTCTTTCTTGATTGACTCCATAGCCTAATGGCCTAAATATTTGCTCTACCCATCTGTCTTCTTAACTCCACCACCCAATCAAAACAAAACAACCCTGAGCATTAAGAACTAGCCTAAAATCATATTCAAACAAAGTTAAATAATAAAGAGAGAGCCCTCTCTGGACTTAGGTTGGCTAGGACCTGAGTCTAAAAGATTGGTTTGTGGTTACCTTGGGCCATTCCTTCTTTAATAACTTCTAAGGAAAAAACCTGAGTGATTAGATAGTGGCGACCATATCGGGGAATTCAAAACCCTCATTTTTAATAAACCTTTGAGGAATTCAAATTTTTATTTTCAAGCCTCTTAAAGGGTTATTAGAATTTATTTCCAAAAGTTCAGAAAAAAATCTAAAATAATCATTAAAAGATCGAAATTTGGCTTCAGGGAGAACTCACTATACTAGGGCCAACCCTGATCCAAATCCTCCCCCTGTATTTGAAAATCCCAACCTTATTCCAAGAATAATCAAAAGACAGGAAAGTTCAGTAAGCCTCAGACCCGTTTTTAGATCCCATTCATGCCTTGTTGAGTGGTTATTCCTTGAAGACATCCCTTTTGACTAGTATTTTGTTCTCTCTTTGTTCAAAACCACATCTGATAGTGAATTGCTAGACCTAGTCCAAGATCCATAATTCCTCAGAGAACTTGAAATCTAGTGAGTCAACTTGTCAATTGATCAAAATCTATTGAACTCCCCTCAAACACCCCTTACCACTGATAGACATGCTGAAATTTCTAAAACAGCTTCAACATCTTTTAGCTCAACATCTTTCCCCACACCACTGAAGATCATCCCTCAACCTCATCTCCATTCATACCTTCAATCCCTCATCAGCCCATCACTACCCCTCAAACACCTATTACCTCTATTATATCAACTCCCCTTGTTGTCCCAAATACTCTAGTTACCCCAACTTTTGTTCTCAACCCTATACATCTTAGAGATATGGCCCTCATATATGCCCCCTGGTAATGCCCGCTCCTCAAGGTGTCTTACCAACAGATTATCAAAGTAAAATCACCACATTTGATGGCACTGGAACATACACAGCTTAGCAGCACACTGAGAAAATGACAAATTATTTTGAGCTACATGAGATTGACATAGGAGATGTCCAAATGAGAATCTTTGTCCAAAGTCTAGCTGGAGAAGTGTGAACATGGTTCAGATCTTTTCCCCCTCAGAGCATTGATAGTTTAGAAGTCCTTTACCAACAATTCCTTAATAGGTGGGAGAAGAAGAAGAACCCCCTTCAAATTCTATCTAAATATGAAAACCTTAAAAGGGGACCAAACAAAACTGTTCAAGGCTACTGTACCAGGTTTAACATGTATAATGCAATCCCTCTTCACCTTAGGCCTCCACCTGGTTTAGCCCTGATTAAGCTTCCAGACGGATTTGACACAGATATGGCTTTTCAACTTAGAGAAAGAAATCCCCCTACACTTTAAGATATGCAAAGTGTAGTTGTCAATGTAGAAGCTAATCTCCTATCCAAAAGGGCTAGAGTTAGAAATGAGAGAAGAATACCTTTGAAAGATGATTCTTCACCCTTTGATCAGAAAATGGATGCTTTAGCTAAAGGAATGGAAAGGTTAATGGATAGAATAGAAGTAATTGAAAGGAAACCTCACTGGGATAACCAACAGGCTAATCCAGTAAGGAATCCAAATTTTAGGAAAAACCAGAACGAAAACACGGGTAAAAATGGACCTAATCAGAACATTAGACCGCCTTTCCAAGAAAATTATGCTAAGACTTCCCACCAAGAAGACCCCGAGATAGACACTCATATCAACCTTATGGGTTTAGATAATGAAGAAACTATTTTTCTAACTCAGGATGATCAAGAATTATACATGCTTCAACAGTTACAAACTCAAACAGGAGAATCTTTCGACTATAAGCAAGGGTATGACTCTACTATTATCGAAGTTCATAAGCAGTATAACTTAAGAGGCAAGAATAACACTGATGTTCCTATTAACAATAAAAATAAACAATACCTAACCAACCTAAGAAAGCTACAAAACAAAATCCTCAAGTTACAAAAACTTTACAAATCCTTTCTAGACCACATTAAAATCCTCCCAGTCCCACCATTGAAGATGTAATAGATAACCAACCTTCCAATGGGCAGCCTTCCACTTCAATCCCACTCAAAGGAACAATGGAACAACCCCCATAAATCATATTAGAAAAGCCAAGTGAAAATACTCCTAACAATGAAAAAGTAAAACATACTACTCAGAACTTTGGCTCTAAAATTCCAAATATTCAAACAAATAAATTCTCACTGCGTTTCAATTTGGGAGCAGAGGTGGCCAAACTCAAAATTTCAGTGCCTTTGATAGAATTGGTTAAACATGAAACTTACAGATCTCAAATTAGTAAATCTTTGAACTTTGTTGAAAATGAAGATTTTGTGAATCTATTTGATGACCAACCTGAGTTAATTTTCGGACCAGATGTTAATGGAAAGCTAGTTGAAGGAGGGGTACCACCCTTCTACATTAGCCTTAACATCCACGATAAAATCCTACATAATGCCATGCTTGACTCCAAAGCCTCACATAATCTTATGCCTAAGTCTGTAATGGAAAAGCTTAACTTGGATATCACTAGGCCTTATAAGGATCTATTTTCCTTTGATTCAAGCCAAGTTAAATGCTTGGGTCTCATAAAAAATTTGTGTGTCTCCCTAGTTCAATACCCTACCAAGACCATCCTTATGGAAATAGTTGTTGCTGACATACCACCTAAGTATGGTATGCTGTTGTCTAGATATTGGGGTGCCAAACTCCAAGGATCTCTGCAATTGGACATGTCCTATGCTACCAGATCAGTCTTTGGACACCCCAAGAAGCTATATAGAGAGACTGTGATGAAGTATGTAGTGAGATCCCAAGAGAGACCTCAGAATTTTCCCATATATTCAGTACATTCTGATATAGATTCCTTCATACTTTACAATGATGAGAACAATCAAGAAGATACTTCAAATAGTATAATAGCAAAACCAAAAGAAATTGCAGTATTAAAGGAAAATAAAAATGTCCAAATTCATGAAACATCAGATAAAAAAGATGATCCTGATACCTTAGTCAAGAAGGATCCCACTACCCCTGATGAGAATTATGAGCATCAAATCCTGTGGCATCTTGAATTTGATGGGTCAGTCAACAAATTAGGTGCAGGAGCAGGTGTTTGGATTTATAACTTAGAAAATGATTATCCAGAAGGTCATGCCTACAGGTTGAAATTTAAATGTACAAACAATATGGCCAAATATGAAGCACTTCTGTTAGGTCTAAAACTTGTTAAAAGGTTAGGAGCCATCAGAGTCTCTATCATGGGAGATTATTAGTTAGTGATTAAACAAATTAATGTTGTTTATATGACTAGAGATCCTAGACTAGGGTTTTATAGAGGAACAGTCATAGAAATACTAAATACTTTATTAGAAACCAAACTTGTTGTTATCCCCAGAAAGCACAACATGCAGGCTCACAGCATCGCCATGTTTTCTAGTACTTGTAAGTTGCCTTTCAAGCCCAACCATCAGTACACTACTAAGGTTAGGCACAAACCTTCTATTCCTGACAATTTAAAGAACTGGCAAGTATTTGAAAATGATCAGCAAATTAACAATTTTTTAACTTTAGATAATGAATTTGTAAATACCAACATAGAAACAGACATAGCGGTAGACTTTGATTGCTCTGATGAAGTAGAAATTAACAAACTAGAAGATGATCACATAGATAGATTTCACCCTACAAAGTTTATTAAAGCAGATATTCGAAACCTAAAACATATGGAAATTGATGAAGTCATTGATGAAACAACTGACGTCATAAACCTTAAAGATAATTTTCTACCGAAAGGATTAACTCCTTTAGAGGACTTATTCGATTCAAATGATATTCCCAAAAAGCCTAAAATGGAACCTTTGAAATTAGACATTGAGGAATGTAATATAGGATCTGAAGAGAATCCAAAACTAATAAAGTTGTCAAAATCATTACCTCCCAATGAAAAACTGAAATATATGGAACTACTGAAAGAATTTCAAGATGTTTTTTCCTGGAGTTATGAGGACCTGAAATCTTATAATACTAGCATAATACAACACACTATTCCATTAAAAGAAGATCAAAAGCCCTTTAGACAGAAGCTTAGAAGAATTAACCCTATTCTACTGCCTTCTATTGAAAAGGAGATTAAGAGAATGTATGAATCAGGAATTATAGCACCTATTAGGTTCTCTGACTGGGTTTCCAATCTGGTACCCACTAGAAAGAAAACAAGAAAAATTAGGTTGTGTGTTCATCTTAGAAATCCGAATAAAGTTTCACTGAAGGATAACTATCCTCTTCCGAAAATGGATCACATATTACAGAGCGCAGTGGGTTCCTCCAAAATCTCACTGCTATATGGTTTCTTCGATTATAACCAAATCCTAGTCCACCTAGATGATTAGGAATAGACTACATTCACAACTCCATGGGGCACTTTCATGTATGTGAAAATGCCATTTTGGTTAAGAAATGAAAGGGCCACCTTTCAAAGAGCAATGGACATAGCCTTTGCCAAAGAAATCCATTACTTCTTTGTAATTTACCTAGATGACCTCACAGTATTCTCTAAATCAGATCAACAACACCTGGATCATCTTAGGCAGGTCTTTACTAAATGCAGGAAATATGGAATTTCACTTAATCCTAAAAAATCTGTATTTGGGTTGGAAGAAGGGAAATTTTTAGGCCACATTATCTCCAAAGATGGTATCAAGATTGACCCAAAAAGAATTGAATCTATTTTGCAGATACCACATCCCAGGAATACCAAAGAACATCAAGCATTTCTAGGGAAGATAAACTTTTTGAGGAGATTTATCTCTAATTTAGCTGAGTTAATTAGATTACTAAAGAACATGTTAAGGAAAGATTCAACTATTAAATGGACTCTAGAGGCTAAAAAGTCATTTGAAGATATAAAGTTGGCCTGGACACAAACTCCAGTCCTTATCAGTCCAAAGTTTGATAGGGAACTCCTCATATTTTCTTTTGCTTCAGAACACACCATTGCTGCAATCCTTCTATAGAAAAACGATCAGGGTTTTGAATAGCCAATAGCCTTCTTCAGTAAAGCCTTGAGAGATGCACCTTTAAAGTATAACATAATGGAGAAACAAGCTTTTTCTCTGGTTAAAGCCATAAAAGATTTCAAAGTTTATATTTTGTACTCCCATATAGTACCTTATGTTCCCAATGTTGTGGTTAAAGACATTTTAACTTAGAATGGACCTGATGGAAAAAGGGGAAAGTGGATAGCTACAATATTAGAGTATGACTTATAAATTAAACCTACAAAATTGATCAAAGACCAAGGTTTGGCTAAGCTAATGGTTGAATCAAACTATCAAGCCCTACACAAAAATTTCATTGCAGAACTGGATAAAGAAGAGGAGATGGCGACTCCACAGATCAGCCAGGCCTTTATAGATTCACCATGGTATGTCGACATAATATATGTTTTACAAAACCTTCAAGCTCCTCCAGAGCTATCCAGAACTAAAAGTAGGTTTTTGAAGATGAAATCTTTAAATTTTTGCATAATTGATAATGCCTTATTTTGGAAAAATCATGAAGGCATATTGTTGAATTGTTTATTAAAGGAGGAATCAGATAAAATTTTTCAAGAATTTCATGCAAGTGACTATGGGGGACATCTCTATTGAAAGAAAATAGCTGAAAAGATCTTGAGGGATGGTTTTTATTGGCCCACTCTGTTTGCTGATGTGAAAAAATTTGTAACCTCATGCCACAAATGTCAAATTTTTGAAGGAAAAAGAAAATTACTACCATTACCTTTGAAACCTATATCAACTGAAACACCATTTCAGCAGTGGGGTCTTGACTTCATTGGTGAAATTCACCCCCCTTCCTCTGCCCAGCATAGATGGATCTTAACTGCCACAGATTATTTTACAAAATGGATAGAAGCCATACCCTCAAGACAAGCCACCGATACTATCATAATAGGTTTTCTTGAGGCCAACATTCTATCCAGATTCGGTTGTCCCACCAAAATCATCACAAATAATGCTGCAGCCTTCAAATAAAAAAGAATGATTGATTTTTGCAACAAGTATCACATAACCCTTGGTCATTCCATAGCCTACTATCCCCAGGGAAATGGACTTGAAGAATCATCCAATAAAAGCCTAATGAATATCATCAAAAAATTATTGGAAGACAATAATAAGACTGGGAATAAGAAACTAGTGAAAGCTTTATGGGCAGATAGATTGACCACAAAGAAATCTATTGGCACTAGTCCCTATCAGCTAATCTATGGAATGGAGGCTGTCTTCCCATCTTCTTTGGGAACTCCAGTGATGAAATTACTCCAAGAAGCACAGGTCGAGCCCAATGACATTCAAAGAAGGATCAACTAGACTATTCATTTGCAGCAAACCAAAGAACAAGTCTACATCAGATCCCAAGGGGTGTAGGAGAAAATTAAGAAAACATTTGACAAAAGAACCAAAGTAGAAGATTTCTATCTAGGAGACAAAGTACTGAAATGGGACTTAAGAAGGGAAGATAAAGGTAAACATGGGAAGTTTGACTTCCTGTGGAAAGTTCCTTACATTATTTATGCTTTCAGAGGTAATAATGCCTATTTCCTTAAAGAAATGGATGGAGCAGAAGTAGAAGGAGGACCAGTGAATGGTCGAATGCTTAAACACTATATAGATCCTAGTTACTGATTCCACTAATCACTTGTAAATACTATATCATTCATAAAGTTCAGTATGGATTGGATGGTAAAATTTGGAGTTGAAGCCCGAAGAGAAGGTCCTAAGCTTTAAAGTTTTACTGTCAATAAATATCAATAAAGCAACAAATTAAAAAGGAAAGTTGCAGAGTAAAACCACAGAAATTTAGAAGGCCATTGATCTACTAGTTCTTGACATTTCACCAGGAAATTCCATCCCCAAGTGGAGCCACTGTTATGTTCCTATACCAATAGGGGTCATAATATATGAATGGTTGAGTTTAGCTCTGTAATATGTACATACCTTTGCTCTTTGCAAATGTTTTCCATATTTGTAAAAGATCAAAAAAATTAAAAAATGTAAAGAGGGTATGTCCTAAAAGAAAAATCAAAGGACAAAAAGAATGAAAAAAAAAAAGAAAAAATGAAAAATGAACCCCAATGAAAAAGAAAAAGACCATGAAAGTGTGCAAGTCCAAATGCCACTACTATTTTATTTGTTGTACAATCATGAATGTGGGAAATGTGTTATTTATGCCACAATCCACGGTAACCAAACAATTTAATCTTGGTTATTCCATGTTTTCAATTTCATGCTTAGCAGATAAGTAGATAGGTAGAGTAAATAAAAAAGGAGATCAATAGTTTAATTTGAGCCCTTGGATGTAATAAGGATAGACTTAGATAGATCTCTATTGTAAAAGAAAAGAAAAGTTTAATAATGGTTTGCCAGTTTAAGTGCACCCTAATAAAAAGTAGAAAAAAATGGTAAGATGTGTAGATGGGTAAGTAGTTGGATGGTTGCAGAATTATGGTGATTGATTGGATAAAATCATATCATTTTCTTTCATCATCAAATTGCTTAAAGTATGAATGAAAATGGGACAATTACAAAGTCAAGTGATTAAGTTCCCCATTTATTTTACCTTTTCACTAATTTCCCACAAGGAAAAATTAAAAGTACCTAAAAGCCTAAGTTAAAGGGGCTCAGAGCATTTCTCTGACTTTTGGAGGGACCAGACCCTCGACCCAATAACTTATAAGATTTAAGTACTACAACCCCCTTACAAACATTCACTCCCTCCATGAACATCCATCTCACCTGAAAATCCCTTTTCCTAAGGTAAAATCTGCATTTGCCTAAGAAAAGTAATAAACCTAACCTTAAACCCCCTTTGTTTACATAAAAACCCATAAAAAACCATTAATCCTAAGTTATGATGTGTAAATATGGATGTATAAATGTCAATATATCATACTTACCGCAATTTCTCTTTTTTCTTCCGTTTCATATTAACTTTATCTTTTATTATATTTAACTTCCGAAAAATAAACCCCTTTCCCGTATTAGTTATTTAAAATCCAAAGTGTTAAATATCCCGCCACATGATTTGAAATATAAATCATAAACAGTAAATAACTAAATGGATTAATTAGTCAATTTGCGACTAATTAAGATCCATAACCCTCTGCCATATAAAGCGGGATTAATTAATCAAACAGTGATTAGTTAATAATCCTCATCCAATCACATCGCCCCCAACGTCATTAAGCTGCCCTAACTCATAATTAAAATCCTGTCGGGCCCCTCCATTAACTTCCCAATCAAGTCACATTCCCGATCACCATACGATCTGACCCCTTCAAATCTAATGGATGTTGCTCATATCGGGTGGCCTCCGATGCCGACCTTTACCCACCCAATGTGAGCGGTTTTACTGTTCGCCCCACTGCTACGTGTTGCCCGATAAATGGCATTGGGTAGACCTCTCCCAATACCACCAAGTCTCCAAAAGTAGTGTGATAAATTCCGTTTACCACCTCCACTTACCACCTCCACTACATGACAAAATGTCACCTCCGTCAGTTGGCGCCAGCTGTCATTTTCCATTATACTCGCCAAAATCATTAGCTTTGCAAATCAATCAAAAATACTCATTGTTTCTATTTTTTACCAAGAAAAGAACCTTCTATTCTCCATGCAAACACAGAGTACGTTCAATTTGTCAACCTGCTACCAACCGTCAACCTTCTACAGTTGTTGAACTCCAGACCACTGTGCAGACCTGTGCGCTTCCTGCAAACAGTGCACAACCACCATTTTACTATTCAAACAACCGAAACCATGTATTTATCCTATTTTCAACTGAGAAACCCTGTTTTCATGCCTAGCCTGAGCTAAATTGCTTTAAAACTTAAGTAATTTAGTAAGCTAAGCTGTCTGATAGTCCTAAAACACTATGAAATAGACCAATTGTGTCCAATTTCCCTGAAATCCTTTGCCCCCATCTTTGAATCCACAAGAACCAAAGATGGAAGCCCCAATTGCTTTGAATGTCATGCCAATTACTACTCCCCACAGAGATTTAGACCATCTTCCCCTGGCTAACAAATATTTTCAGATTAAAGACCTCACCTTTGAAGAATCCCCTCTGAAATTACATTGCAGACACCGAGATAACTACCTGAACCATGCAGATAAGAAAGGCCTCTGGGAATCAAACCTTCCCAAATATCAATTCCCCAGTGTTCATGTCCTCCCAGAAATTGTTCACTATTGTCATGCAAACTATGACCCTATCATGAGAGTTGTAATGTCCCCAGGTCTGAAAGTCCTATTCACTATCACTACAGAATCCATAAATGAGATGTTATAGTTACAACCTGGTGAAAACCTTACCCCCCTTACCATTGCTAACTTTCTTGACAGAATTTCCAAGATTTCTAGTTCCAGAAGTACTCAAATCCTCTAGACTTTCATTATTGAAGAAAAATACATGCTAAAGGACCCCCCTCCTTACATGTCATCAAAAGATATCACATCAATGATATCATGCATTTTAGGTTTTACCACTAATGAATATGTAGATGATATCATTTTTTCCTACATGCCTATTTTTACCCCTGGTCAGCCTCCTGTAATCAAATTTGAATATGCAAAATTCATCTAAGATAAGATGCATGATTAGTTTCTAAGATTGGAAAATGAAAGAGTATTCAAATATTCATCAATCCTGTACTATTTATTTATTTACTATCAGACTGATAAGTTTCCCTTCTCTGTCCAAAAACTCGATACCAAAGGGAATCCTAGATCTGTCATCTTCTGGACCCCTCTGTTCCACATGTCTAATTCTCCCTACCCATATATAGATTTCATTGATCTATTTGCACACCCAGTGACTACCATGTTGCTAGGAAGCCCTCCTCCCAGAATCAGTGCAGACATCAGGGGGATCCTGTAGTTGTCAAAGCAATACAAAGTAGGGGATTGGTACTTGTACCAAAACCATATAGAGATTAGAATCTGTGGATGTGAGTTGCCACCTTACAAAATGCCAAGGTATCTCCCCATGAGATTATTTGCTCTGGAGTACTACAGGAAAATGATCAATTCTGATGAGATTCATGTTGTTAAAGCCAAGAAGAAGGCCCAACTAAGAATCAAAGATCATCTTGGCCCATTCATTTGTAACAATAGAGAAGCAGGAAAGGAGGCAGATGAAAGCCTCCAAAGGTTGAGATTAAAACAAAGTTTCATATGGGCCTATGATCCCCATAGCTTTATTTTTAATAGAAGACAGAAAAATAAGCTATCTCCTTACATCCACCATAGGATCGTGGAAATTGAATAGTATGCCAATCAATCTGAATGGGTGGTAAACACATTAGTAGATCAAAATAGTACAGAGGTTGCAGTTGACAATGTATTGATGGATTTAGAAAGGAGGCTTGATGAAGGTTTATTTGTATAGGTGCTCGGAGAAACTCCATGTCAAAGGTAGTCACAGGAACATAGTGGACAGACTTCGAAGTAAGCAAGGCCATCAGGCGAACCAGAATCATTAGAACAAGCAGAGCCATCAAAACAACAGGAGCTTTCAAAACAACAAGAAGAATCTGAATAACTAGAAATCTCAAAGGAGCTTGCTCAACTTGAACAAATCATGAGCAATCCTCTTGTTTTGCACACTCCTCTCAATGAGGAAAGAAACCTTAAAAGAGACGGAGAGGATGCCACTCCTTCCAGCAGGCCTATTGATCAAACTTTTGCTAAAAGGAAAAGGTTAAACCCATATGCAGAACAAGAATACACTGAGGAAACAGTAAGCAACACAGTGGCAGAAAGGACAGAAAGTGGGCACACTATCCCTTCAAGAGGTTCACCATCCACCTCACAATTCTAGGTATTAGAAAAGCAACAGAGCACTGAGGTATCTTCCTTGAAGGCTCCTTCTGGTCAGAGCCTATATATTAAAGAAAAATGTAAAGAAATCAAAACAAGGAATGAAAGATTAAAGCTGCAAAGTTATGCCAATTATTTAAAGATGGCCCCAACAAACTAGACAAGGCTGATGTCAGTCTTTAACATAAAGGAAGTTAAGATGCAAATGCGCTTTCTTAAGCCAACTATGCAACAACCAAGATCAATGTCTGATTATTTGAAAACTGATTTTGAAGTTTTGGCAAAGAATATTAACCCAATTGATCAAATAGAGCTACATAAGCAGACAAGAGAAATGGTCTACTCCACATTGACCAACAAAGCAATCACAGTGCATCAAATACAGAACTCACTGAATAACACATCAGCACAGCTTCAATTGGAAAAAGCCTCTTCCCAAGCCAAAGACACCAGAATAAAGTCCTTGGAAGACTTGGTCATAGAGCTAGGACATGATCCCAAGGATGTGAAAGCAGCAGAGCAATTAATAAAGAAGATAAATGATGACATAGCTGCAGTAAAGAAGCAACTCAAGATTCCTCCTCTTCACCGTCCTCAAACTGCTAAAGTTTTAAAAAAATAGAAGGAGGAAGTACTTATGGACCTAGTACTTAAGTTGAATGATCAATTAAAGGAAACTGAGAAAGAGTTGGAGAAGTTGATGCAGTCTAAGCAGAGTGAGCTGGAAACCACTCCTCAGACTGTAATTCCTACAGTTTCCATAGCAATACCCTCCACTTTGGCAGCTGCTTTGGCTCCAACAATTCCAACAACAATAACATTGCCGGTAGTAGGGACTACTTCAGCCATAGGTACATCAACCAATACAGGGACAACAATAGAAAGAACAGATGAATTGGTTAAGGCCATGGAACAAACGAGCATTCAGGCCACAGAACTGAAGAAACTCAGAGACCAAATGACAAGTTTGGAAACAAGTCGTGAACTTGCACAAATTCAGAATAAAGAAGAAGCACGAAAAAAACCAAAGGATGGTGGAAAGAATAAGAATCCTTGAAAAGGATTTGACACTAGAAAAGCCATTGGGAGATATCAAGGATATACTATGGACCAAGATCATTGATTCCATCAATGATATTTGGCCTTCCATTTAGATTATTTTTGAGCAAACTGAATTATTCAAAACAGCCATGGAAGCCATACAAAAGACAATGGAGGAACTGGGAGATAAGCCTGAAGAAGCAAATCAGTTGATAGATTTTTTGAACAGTAGAAATAGGAACGAGATGGATGAATTAGAAATTCAAGAAAGAACAACAACTATCATTGAGATAAAGAAGTTTCTTACTAAAAAGAACTTGATGATTAATTTGGAAAAAAGATGTCAAAGCATTCAAGCAGATATCGACAGTTTCATGTTAAAATATGGCATTTTGAGAGAAAAAGGACTTCCTAGTCCTCTGGTCATAGATGACAAATTAATGACATAGGAAGATTACATTGACAGACTGCACAAACTGTCCAAGAGCCAAGCTAGTTCTTCAGGAATAAAAGCATTACCTATAAGAAAGGTACTTTATGATGGCCTGGAGAATCTGTTCTACATAAAACATGAAATCAAGAACTTGTTCACCAGTAAACCCAATTTTGCCAAATATAAGGAAATCGATGAAGTCTACAAGAAAATGATCAGAACAAAATTACCAGATAGTGAATGGTGGACCAGTTTTATAGATTTACTATAAGTTACTATAGTAAATCTAGAGGGTAATGATAACTGCTAGGTGAAGACAGGTAATCCGGGATTAACCAGCACAGGTAAATAGTATCAGTAGGTTAAATATAAGAGTGAATATAGCACATAAATACCAAGGCAACCGCAAGAGCCAAATCCGAATTCCAGCAGCCAACACATACACAAAAAAAGGGACAGCAAGCAAACAGATTTCCATCTGTCTCTATCTTCGTGTAGAAGATCATTTTTGTTTCCTAGATTAATTCTCATACAGTTATGAGATATTTGGTATCAAATTTTGTATAAATACTTCACAAATCAAAGTAATTAGGGTGGACTAAAACACATTTCTGTAGACATTTTATATTGAGCCAAGGAGCTATTTGACTCAAGACTGGACTGGTTTTGCTAGATATGAAATAAAGCTAAGGACATTTCACTAGATTCTTGTGCACAGTTGGAACAAATAAGTATTATCTCTTCATGTTTAAATATTGTTTTCTCTTCATGCTATAAATATTCATATGTGTCTCTTAAGAAATCTGTAAAGTAAACAAGGAATGATATCTCAGAACTAGCTTAAATGCTCTTTGTTTCAACTATTTTCTTTCTATATGTTCTCTACTAAACTATCTTGGTCTGGGAATTCTTAATTGCTCCCTTACTTCCGTAGTTTACCCCGCTTTGGTCCATAGTAAAGGATTCTTCATTTCCCTTTGCTACTAATCATCCTTCCTTTCTTCATCTTAATCCTTGTGAAGGATTCTTCATTGCCCTTAGCCTTGGTTAAGATTCTCATCCATTTAAACTGCATATTTGCTCTTACTGTGTTAGCCAGACCTGTGGACTCTTACCTCTGTAATAAATCAAATCCAGTTAAGCCTTTCTTGATTGACTCCATAGTCCAATGGCCTAAATATTTTCTCTGCCCATCTGTCTTCTTAACTCCACCACCCAATCAAACCAAAACAACCCTGAGCATTAAGAACTAGCCTGAAATAATATTCAAACAAAGTTAAATCATAAAGAGAGAGCCCTCTCTGGACCTAGGTTGGATAAGACCTGAGTCTAAAAGATTGGTTTGTGGTTACCTCCGGCTATTCCTTCTTTAATAACTTCTAAGGAAAAAACCTGAGTGATAACATGTCCTTTGGATTTCCCATGACCATGTGCCAATCCACATTAGAGCCCTTTTATCGGATCGAAAATTTTCTATAAATCAATTATATGGGAGTTACAAAAACTCCAACCACTGATATGCCAACCTTCGAGAGGATGTCATGTCGTCATCATCACTCCACGTGGTGCCTCCTCGGTGGTGACACGTGTCACTCATATATTCCCCAATAAGACACCAAAAATGTTGAATTTGACTACCACATGTCCATCGTATAGTCACATCATGTTGACATCATTTACCTCGTAAGATCCTAAGGGGACAATCAACTAATTCCATGTGTCTATTAGAGGAGACTAAAAGGCTCTTCTTGGTCCTTTGTTTTTCACTAAATTCCTTTGTAATTCCTCTCCTTCACAGACCTCAGGGCTTCCAAGAAAACGAAATTTATAAGGACATACAAGGTTTCGAGTGTTGAGTGATAAAATGTGTCTTTTTAACTCCTAATTATCTTCACATTAATTGTCAACCTAGGGACGATTTTTTATCTCAAGAGTGTACTCAGTCTGAGGCGGTCACTTGCTCAAGAGTAATGTTTTGTAGTATAGTGCTTTAAAATGCAAAGATAAATGAATGCTGGAAACAAAATCTAATTGGAACAACAAGAAACTGAAATGTTCTGAACTAAATCATTCACTCAAACAATCATCAGTCAAGGACTTAGTAATGATAACTCTCTCCCCTGTAAACTGATGCAAATGAAAATCAATCATAGGCAAGATCTCCAATCTGATAACTTAGACAGCTATAGTCAATGTTATTTACAGATGTTGATATTTCAATCCACACTAAAGAAAATAACTGGAAATGGAAATTCAATTGGAAATGCTTACTAAAACACACTTGCTGCAATATCAATTAAAATATGAAATCAAATCCTTGTAGAAAATAACAGTGACTAAGTCTATTGAAAAACTGAACAACAAAGCTTAAATTTAGTGGAAATGAATTGAATAGCAAAGCTCATCTTACAGAAATGAAATATTAATGGAAAGGAACAGTAATACTAAATTATTGAAGATTAATGGAAACGCTAAATGGAAATGAACCTCAAAGCTAAATGAACAACAATATTAAATGGAAATGAACAGCAAAGCTAAATGAGCAGCAATACTAAATAAGCAGCAACCTATAATGCACGGTAGAATCTGAAGTGAACAACGAAGCTTTATAACCAAAATGAACAGCATAACAATTTAAGTTGTAATGAATAATAATCTTGTTATGATGGAAGAAAATAGCAACGTGATTCAATTGCAGAAGGTAATCATTAAACAAACCACACTTGCGGAAATCAGAAATATATAATACAGAGCAGCAGCTTAATCCACCAGAGGCTGGGCCCTTAGCCGCCAGCGAATGTTGCTGGTGTTAGAAAATTATATATTATGGAGCAATGGAACACATAAAGTATTGCAGAAATATAAACACAGAAAAGTGCATAAAACAAGAGAGACACAGATATACGTGGTTCACCCAGTTTGGGCTACGTCCACCCCGAACAGCCAGTCCTTCCTTTCTATTATCCAGCAAAATGAAGAAACACAACCTACAGCAGATCCATTGTAATATCCTCTATTTTCTCTTACAGTCTCACCTCTCTATTTCCCACTCACAGAATACACATCTATCTCTCAGCCTCCAATACAATGCCCTCATACAAAGAGAGGGGTTGCCTTCTAGGGCAAAAAACCCTAAACTAAACATAAGTTCTACCGTCAAATCATCTGCCTAATGAATGGCCCAGATTGACTAGAAATTACTATACTTTTGCAAGGCAATTTTACATTTGTTTTTAGCTTCGGGGTCGCTGCCCCCGAGCCCCCACACCCCCTCGCACCCCCCCGCGTGGAGGGGTGTACAAACTCTGGGGTATACATCCGGCTGAAACAAAGACCTCTGAACAATCATGCTCCACACACAACAGCTGGGTTACTTCAGATAAGGCGAATGAACAACAACCTCCAAATTATATATTAATCATTGAACTTGAGTGACATTACAATATGATCGCGTTCTCTTAGCACCATAAGTCTGTAAATCAGAATCACAATTTGAAATAATAGATATCCATCCCCTTTCATCCTATCCTATCCTATCCTATCTCTAATCTACTGACCCATTTAATTCTCTCTCTAATCATCTATCATGAATCCCCATCATCCCCTTCTCTGATCTATGTTCTCATTTAAATACACAGAGAGCAGAGAGAAGTTATAACAGATATGATTACAATATGATTTGTATTACAAAATTGGATTTTTCTCAACAAATTGATAAGAAAGATCATATTTGAAATATCTTTCCATCAATCATTCAACAGGAACAGGTAGAATTTGGCATTGCAACTGGGATAATTTGGAAAACGGTCAGAACAATGAATATGAGAAAAACATCTTCAGAGAACCTTCCATTTCTCTTAGTACGGGCTGAATTTGGGAAAACTGTATAGTATAACACTAATTTGGTCCGTTTTGAACAAAACCCATGTTTTGGATTTTCAAGATTCTTCTCCATTTTCCCGAACTGTTCAATACAAAATTGTCACTTCTTATTCCAGCGAATTTCTGAGTTGGCACATTTAATGATCAAATCTTCAATCTAGAAAATATCTTGGAGGCTAAAATGGTGAAAAAATCTATTAATAAACCATCATTGGTAAAAACATGCATAATAATCAATTTATTAAAAATAAAGGAGAAGAAATAATATTTATCCATAAGAGCATAAAGAATTATAAGATGGAATTATATGATAAACCATGATAAATGACGTGATAAAGAATGGTAGAAATTGATGAAATAGGTGTTAAAAAGTGATAATAATAATGACATATTAATGGCCCAACATACCCCCAAACTGAATATATTACATGTCCTCATGCAACCCAAAACTGAATATATTGCATGTCCTCATGCAACCCAAAGACTCTTTGTTAACCAAGCAATGAATTCTTCCTCAAATAATGAATATTCAATTTTGGCAATGTTGATGAAGGCGTAACAATTTTTTCATTGACGTTCAACTTATGTGTATATGAATTTGCAGCAAAATATGATATAATTAACAACAAACTTCATTAATCATTTTATCAAAAACTATAAACCAGATTTTGTTGAAATTTTGCAAGTAGGTTTCTACTATATTAATGCTTCTATGATACAAAAATCAGATCATTTTGATGCACGGATCATGAGATATAAACAAAATGGCTGTAGGTGAGAGTGCATGATTTCTGAAATTGTATGAACTAATTTAACATGAAATTATTTAATGATACATCTGTGTTATCAAGAAATCACAATAATTGAGTTCATAGTTTTAAAAATATATGGAAATCAATTTTTGCACTGTATAAAAATGAAATTGTATGCCTTAAATGAGAAAGAAAGTAGAAAACATCCATCATGCGTAGCAATGCCTCCCCCAAATTGAAGAATTAGCATGCCCTCATGCAATGCTAGAAAACAAATTGAGGTGGTCGCTACCATCTGTTGAATTCTATGCTTGGTGTAAAACAACATGGAATAAAGGGGTGTCGAGAATGAATAAGAATATTAATGGATGATAAAGACATGGTCATAAGAAAGAAAGGAATGAAAGCAACACTCTCCCAAACTGAAAGATGATATGTCTCTGAAAAATGAGAAGTGGTAAAGATGTGGAATGAATGATGATAAATAATGCTCAATGGATTTTCATGAAATCCTCCTAAATTTGTAATAAATCAGAAAACTATGCTATTTTACCTCAAGTTTTACCTCTGAAGAAAATGTAGAATGACATGTATGGACTGGCATTTTTTGAAGCTGATATAGGTAGATTTGGTGTTGAAAGTGATGCAAAAGGTGGAATCCAGGCAAGCACATCATGTCTGAACAAATGTTCACGTTCGCGAGTTGCTTGAGCCTCTTCTGTTAGTTGCAATAGTGTGGTCATGCTGCGAATAGAGTTTCCCCCCCATACTTGTTATTCTCCTGTAAACAAATCACTATTTTGCATACAATGTTCTTGAATCCATAGTGTTAGTTTTGAATATCAACAGATAAGATGCATGAAAAAAATTTAATCAGAAAAACTTTTGTATAATACTAATATTTTGTTAAATGAACAAGTTATGGCAGAGTGCTCATATCGCATGCTATCCCATAATGCATACATTCCCCCCTCCAATTAGAAAAGGGATTCCATGAACATAAAGCCTATGAAAGGTGTTATGCTAACGGCAAGGTAAGGGAATGAACAATACAACAGTAAATGAAGCAGAGTACACATATCAATGATAGAATGGCAAGAGGTATGGTTATAATGAGAGCAGAGTGTGTAAACATAGTTATGAATAAGAGATAGGATGCTTTGCATTGATGATAAGTTATGCAAAAAATAAAAAGGACAACAATATGCCAAAAAGATGCTTTGCTGACAGTATTCTAGCTGAAAATGATGCGATTGATCTGAAAACAATTTCTCATGCATAATGGTTCAAAACAGGGAATTTTTTTAAGGAAATACCTTCTCTGATAAAAAAAAGAATAATAAAAGGGTATTATAGTATTAATTGATGATAAGATATAACTTCAATACCGTAAGCAGAGCCTTTGCTGCCAGCAGGCGTCCATAGCCTCGGCAGGGTTTCTTTTTAACCCATATGAGCTAAGATCCTCAATTTATAACTAGAGAGTTCCAGTGCTATTCTACAGAAGAGATCAGTGTGCTGGCATGGTAACCAAATAACCACACTGCCATTCACTGGGATGTAGCAAAAGTGATCAGGCTGGCTCATGATGAGACTTTCTGTTCCAAGGATAATTTGGCTATCCAGTGGATCATAACCCTGGTGTGGTGGCCATAATGGGAATGTCACTTTGTTACAGCCTTATGAACATGGTAGGATGGCTCGTAATGAGACCCCCTATCCTCCATCTATGAACAAAATTTTGTTGTTATTACATATTTTTGTGATAAAAAGAGGGAGGATCAATACTCCTTAAGAGCAGGGATGGTGGAAGAAGTTGAACATGTCAATAAAAAAAATATACCCATAATCTCATTTAGTAGAGATAGAGAAAATTATAACCAGGAAGGGTGGAACCAGCATGGTATTAAGATGATCAATCAATATCATGTACAACAGAGAACAATGCAGTAAAGCAATATATAAATAATCGTGTGCCTTTTGAAAATAATCTATCATCAAGGAGTTGTCCTATTAAATATCATAACGTGAATGATATTAACTCGCTTCAATAGAATCCATAATTCTTATCCTCATAAAAGTAGTGTACTTCATGCCATGAAATGGAATCAATAAAGTGTGGTTGCAATGAACTAGGAATAATCCCACAAGAGGAATGAAGGTTTGTTCTCGAAAATACTCCCAAAGTGTTGTTCCTTTGAAGGAACAACAAAAATACTCAAAAAGGTGTTGTTCCTTGTAGGGAACAGCAAAGGAAATGCACGCCAAAAAGTGTTGTTCAGAATATCTAAGCAGAGGAGGTATGATGGATATCATAGGGTATGAGGCCATTTCATATCATCAAACATCAGGTCTCTATCATTTGTCGAGAAGTCATTTCAAGGAACAAGCCATTCACCAACACAAGGGACGGTTTTTCTTCAAACTGTGTTTCTAGGCAAGAAAATATGAATTTGAGAAAAGTGAGAGCAGTTTTTTTCCATAAATGACTTACGAAGAAGAACCTCTTTTATTTTTTACACAAGTTTCATGGTTTGGGAGAAATGTCAAAAACATCATTTGCCTTAGGAGGGTTAGTGCACCTTTGGAGTGACCTTGGTAAAATCAAATTTTCTCCTATATGAGATGCCCAAATGACTTGATGGATGAGTCAACTGATAAGTAGACACAAATATTTTTCCAATGAACTATTATGAGCTCAATTTTGAGTTGAGGAAGGCCTTAAAAAGTTGACTGCAACATCACTATGCATTTCGATAGCCTCATTTTGCTCATTTTGACTAGTCTTGGGATATTGGACTTTTGACAGAGCAAAAGAATTTCAAATTGCAAAATTCAAGATGTTATAGAAAGTAGACTTGACATGCTTTCCAACGAGCTATTGTGAACTCAATTTGGCTAAGGGGAAGGCCTCGAAAAGTAGGTGGAAAGTGATGCTGCATTTTTGACCAGTTTGCCCAAAAAGTGTTGTTCCTTTGAAAGGAACAGCAGAAATGTGAAAGTGCTATTCCTTTGAAAGGAACAGTAGAAATGCGAAAGTGTTGTTCCTTTGAAAGGAACAACATAAATGTGAAAGTGCTGTTCCTTTGAAAGGAACAACAAAAATGTGGAAGTGTTGTTCCTTTGAAAGGAACAACAAAAATGTGGAAGTGTTGTTCCTTTGAAAGGAATAGCACTTTGTTGTTGCTTTAAAAGGAACAGTAAAAATTAGAAAATGTTGTTCCTTCGAAAGGAACAGAAAAAATGCGAAAGTGTTGTTCCTTTGAAAGGAACAACAAAAATGAACAATCATAAAATGCAGGTACACAAAAAACGAATTAGTTGTTCACTACATTGATGCTGAGGTTGGGTTACAATTTGAAGGAAGAAACACCTGAAACAAAAAATATAAGAGAAATCAGAAAAGAAACAACATTTTATCTAAAAACAGTATGTAAATAAATAAATTAAGTTACAACAGCTATAATGTTATTTCTTAAGGCAAGGAAAAAAAATGATCTCTTTGGAAAAATGTATTGGCAGCAGTGACATGACATGAATCTTCAACTGGAAATAAATTTTTCATTTCTTGTGTTACGAATCCTTTGGGTAATGAGCTGGATGAAATTCTCTTGTTTCATTAAAATTTCTCTCAAGAACCACTCGTCCATAAATTGACCTTCTTTATTCTCCTAGGACTTGCAAAAAACGAGTGTCTACCTGCAATAAAAAAGTCAATCATGGAGAAAGAGAGATGATCGGGCTCCCCTTATCCAAGAATTATGCAAAAAACAATGATTAGTTACTCTGTATAACAAATCCACGGAGAAAATAACAAAGTAAAATTTATTTGTCACTTGCGGGAGAGCTGTGGCCAATCATGCTAACCTGTAGTGTTTTAATCACAAATTCTTTGTTTTTCATCCAAATTGAGTGATTCCAAATCCATATGAGAGCTAATTCAGAAATATATCTCCAATAGAAATAGGTTTTAAAAATTTAATGATATGATATGTCAATTTTACTTAGAACAACCTGCATAACTGAGTCATTTTCGATTACGCCACTTAGAACAACAATGGATATTTTAAGCATAGATTTTTCGTTTGATGTCGGATTCGAATGATTAAAATTTGAAATGGAAGTAGATTCATTTATTTATCTTCAATAGAAACATGTTTTGGAGGCAAAAAGAATTGATAGGTCAAATACTCTAAGGAACAACCGGAAAGACAAAGTTTTAAGAGTGCTGATTTACAATAGACAGTCAGTATTTTGATCATAACTTCCTCATACGATATAAAAAATGAGTGATTCCAATTTCCTTGTAAACTAGATTCATAGGGGAATCTACCATAGAAATAGGTTTTAAAAATATGGTAATTTAGGCCTTAAAAAACAGATTGTCCCAACTCTGTTCCTGAGTTGCTTGCTAGACACCTCGCCAATGGTTTGGTTCTAACTTTTTCCTTTCAAATCAAAATTGAGTGTTTCAAATTGGGTTGGAAATTAGACATCAAGGGATACTTAGAATAGAAATAGGTTTTAAAAATATTCCCTTTTGGCCCCTCAAAACATGATTGTCCTGGCTGTGTTTTCAGAAATTTCATCAAGCCCACAAGCCAAAAAACTATGATATTCAAGCATTTTTTCTAAATTGGTGATAAAAATGAATATGAGTGTTTGTAGAACTATTATTTCCATTATAAATCATCTACATACACAAATGAATTAAAACATTTATCATTGATGTTGATTTCCATGGCATGTTGCAACAAAAACAACTATTTTTACATTAAAACAAAATGTATTTATTTATTCCCTTATTTATTTTATTTTCTACACTAACCTATTCTAATTTGAAAAATGAATATGATTATGTATATGAGTACTTCCAATGGAACCATTTTCAAAATAAGGCTTCATGTATGCACATACCCAAATTTGAAAAATGCATATTAATGAATATTAGGGTATGAGAAGCCAACTTCCCTTGAAAAGATGGTGTCAAAAATTGTTGAAGTATGGAGTGATGCTGCAAACAAGTGATGGAGTGAAACCAATCTTCAATATATCATTTACTTTCTTGATTTCCCATAGCCATCATACCATGAAGTTCTTGAGCTTTTAAAATGGCTTGTTGATGCAAACTAAAAGAAACCTCATTTTTTTCCATAACTTCTACAATTTTTGAATTTGAAACATTCTGAATCTCATTGTAAGTTTTCTCTAATGGCGCATGTGAGATAGAATGGGTGGGAAGGGTGGGTAAATTTTTCAGTTCAACACTGTAAGCATGTTGTACTGGTTTATTATGGTGAGGGTGTGGAATGAGTTGAGCATGTGAGTATTCCCGCCTGTCACACGGATGACCCGGGTTTGATCCCCGACAACGGCGCCAAAATGTTGAGTGATAAAAGATGTCTTTTTAACTCCTAATTATCTTCACATTAATTGTCAAAACAGGGACAATTTTTTATCTCAAGAGTGTACTCAGTTTGAGGCGGTCACTTGCTTAAGAGTAATGTTTTGTAGTATAGTGCTTTAAAATGAAAAGATAAATGAATGTTGGAAACAAAATCTAATTGGAACAACAAGAAACT
The DNA here is from genome assembly GCA_031772625.1 of Pinus tabuliformis. Lineage (NCBI taxonomy): Eukaryota > Viridiplantae > Streptophyta > Pinopsida > Pinales > Pinaceae > Pinus > Pinus tabuliformis. The sequence goes on along the minus strand of CM062811.1, from coordinate 83,269,855 downwards.
GAAATGTTCTCAACTAAATCATTCACTCAAACAATCATCAGTCGAGGAATCAGTAATGATAACTCTCTCCCCTGTAAACTAATGCAAATGAAAATCAATCATAGGCAAGATATCCAATCTGAGAACTTAGACAGCTATAGTCAATGTTCTTTACAGTTGTTGATCTTTCAATCCACACTAAAGCAAATAACTAGAAAGGGAAATTCAATTGGAAATTCTTACTAAAACACACTTGATGCAATATCAATTAAAAGATGAAATCAAATCGTTGCAGAAAAAAACAGCGACTAAGTCTATTGAAAAACTGGACAACAAAGCTTAACTTTAGCAGAAATGAATTGAACAGTAAATCTCATCTTACAAAAATGAAATATTAATGGAAAGGAATAGCAATACTAAACTATTGAAGATGAGCGGCAATGCTAAATGGAAATGAACCGCAAAGCTAAATGAACAACAATACTAAATGGAAATGAACAACAATACTAAATAAGAAACAACCTGTAATGCATGGCAGAATCTGAAGTGAACAATGAAGCTTTATAACCAAAATGAACAGCATAACAACTTAAGTTGTAATGAATAATAATCTTTTTATGATGGAAGAAAATGGCAACGCTATTCAATTGCAGAAGGTAATCATTAAACAAACCACACTTGCAGAAATCATAAAGATATAATATAAAGCAGCAACTTAATCCACTAGAGGCTGGGCCCTTAGCCGCCAGCAAATGCTGCTGGGCTACTTCAGATAAGGCGAATGAACAACAACCTCCAAATTATATATTAATCTTTGAAATTGAGTGACATTACAATATGATCGCGTTCTTTTGGCACCACAAGTCTGTAAATCAGAATTACAATTTGAAATAATAGTGATCCATCCCCTTTCCTCTAATCCTATCCTATCCTATCTCTAATCTACTGACCCATTTAATTCTCTCTCTAATCATCCATCATGAAGCTCCATCATCCCCTTCTCTAATCTCTGTTCTCATTTAAATACATAGAGAGCAGAGAGAAATTACAACAGATATGATTACAATATGATTTCTATTACAAAATTGGATTGTTCTAAACAAATTGATAAGAAAAATCATATCTGAAATATCTTTCCATCAATCATTCAACAGGAATAGGTCGAATTTGGCATTGCAACTGGGATAATTTGGAAAATGGTCACAACAATGAATCTGAGAAAAAGGTATTTAGAGAACCTTTTGTTTCTCTTAGTATGGGCCTAATTTGGGAAAACTGCTTGTTACAAAACTAATTTGGTCCATTCTAAACAAAACCCATGGTTCGGATTTTCCAGATTCTTCTCCATTTGCCCAAACTGTTCAATACAAAATTGTCACTTCTTATTCCAGTGAATTTCTAAGTTGGCACATTTAATGATCAAATCTTCAATCTGGAAAATATCTTGGAGGCTAAAATGGTGAACAAATTTATTAATAAACCATCATTGGTAAAAACATGCATAATAATCAATTTATTAAAAATAAAGGAGAAGAAATAATATTTATCCATAAGAACATAAATAATTATAAGATAAAATTATATGATAAACCATGACAAATGATGTGATAAAGAATGGTAGAAATGGATGAAATAGGTGTTAAAAAGTGATAATAATAATGACATATTAACGTCCCAACATCGAGGCTTCAATGTCCATATTCTCTGAGGTTCCGATATGCCTTTCTGTGCCATCTACTCCAACCTTCGATACTGTGGGTTGCTCTGATATCTTGGGTTCTGAAATCTCTAAGCTCCCATGGTTCCAAAGCTCCGTAAATCGACTCTGATATTTGGATGCTCCTTTCAAGTTTCTTTTAAGTAGACTACCGAGGTCCCGATGGCTCCCTGCTTCTGATATTTGGACTTCCAAAGTTCGGCTCCTGATATTTGACCTGCTTCAAAGGAATCCAAGCTCCTTTACTTTAGATATTAATAATTTTTTATCCATGAGGCCATTTGTAGTCTTCAACACACTATCTGAAATATCTTTTAGAGAACTTTTCAGTGGAAAAGTCCCAATATACGTTTGATCCCGTCTTCTACCTGATGATTGTATACAAACTCTCTGCCTCAAATCTAGTCTGGTTGACATCAATGCCAACATACCAAGTGCCAAAAGCCATCCAGAAAATGCCAACTATCCAACAATAAACCCCTTTAGCATTGATGGAACCAACATAAGATCCCCCTAAGACTAGGCATGGTCTTCTTTACTTCTATTCTTCTCAGTTTCTCTAATAATATTCTCCCCCTTTAGCATCAATGGAAAAGGATGTCCTTGAATACTCCCCTTAAACCACTGCAACCTACTCTTCCATTGATCCCACATGTTGAGTAGCTTCCAACACACACCAAAATTGAGTTATTTGGGAGGAGGAGTCACAACTCCTATATGTTGTGTGAGGTATTAAAAGGGTTCTCTTGCTAGTGGTTTAGTAAATATATATGTAAGTCAGTGTTTAGTGGCCACATATTCAAGTCTAACAACATTTATTACAACCTGTTCCCTTCAGATTTGGAACTTGATAGGGATATGCTTGGTGTTTGAATGCATGACAAGCTTCTTAGAGATATTTATGGAACTTGTATTATCACACATGATTGGAATAGGATTAGTCAACTCTACCTTAATATCTGATGAGCCTAGGTATTTCAACAAGAATGTTGCAACTCTCAGGGACACCAACTTTACTTATCAACTTGGGGTTTGTACAAACTTGGAGGTGATAGTGTTATATGCACAAGTAAAAGTGAAGGTATTTCCTATTGTCACTACTCATCTGGCAAGAGACCCCAGGGGTTCCAAGCTAGACTTTTATAGGGTCAGAAGAAGATTAATTCATTGATGGAAGAAGAGAAAATATATTCTAAGAGAGAACTACTCTACTGTAGTAATGAAGAAAACAACATGTCATGCTAAACCACACCATAACCTAATTGACTAATTAAATAGCTATGCTAAGAAAAATTGTTAAATCAATCACTAACCTAATGCTTCTATCTAAGTTGTATAGGTAAAGAGCATCAAACTATACTAAGGTGTAAGCAAAGAAACTTAAGCTAAATCAGTTTTCAAGCAAAAGAGCAATCGGAGGTCGAAATCAGTGAAAGGAGGACATAAGGAAGCAGTAGTGCATAAGAACCGTTGGATCAGCCAACAAAGAGAAGATGAACAGCGTAGATATTATCATAGAGGCTTAAGTGACTAGATGGATGAACAGGGTGAATGCACAAGATGAACGACTGAGGTCTTATCATGGAGGTTAAGTGGATAGATTGACGAACCAGACGAACGAACAGGATGAACGACAGAGATCTTATCACAGAGATTAACTCAATAGGTGGATGGATAAGATTAATCGGAGGATGGATGGTGGAGATCGTATCACGGGAAAAAGAAACATACGGAAATGATGGAGCAGGTTTCAAAGGCAGTAAGTAGTTTCTCGCGTGCCCTCAAGGTTGTAAGCTTTATTTTGAAATTTCATGTGATTATCCTAACTGCGCGACATGTAGCATGACAAAACTACTTTTCTCACGTGCTCTTAGACGGATAACAGTCATTCAAGAATCCATGTGAGATTGTACGATAACCGTCAAATCAGGCTAGACAGATCAACGATGGAGATCAGCCAAGCTAGTTGGCGATTGGGTGACGCGATAGCTGTCAGATCAAGTGAGGTACATTCATGGTCGGGGTTTAAAGTGCATAAAATGTTGAGGTGACACAAAAGCTGTCAGATTAGGTGAGGTAGATCGACGTTCGGAACTAAAAGCACACAAATTAAGTGGAAGACTTCACGCGAGGCGATAGTTGGATAAACAAATGAATTAGACGGTGATTGGGAAGGTTTGTTGTGGATCGGATGGTAATGAAACGATGCATGAAGAATGTGCTGAAGGTGGTTTCAAATGAAAAATGATAGAAAAACCAGTGGGGGTGGACAAGTAACTGCATCAAACTACAAACTCCATAGCTCATGCAAGAACCAAAAACCTCTATTTTTGGGGTTGCTGAAGGGTCTCTTCCTCAAGTCATGGTCCTAGAGGGAGGAGATGAGGCCGAGATACCTGCGCACAACCTTACGGTGATCTTTTTCTTCTAGCTACCCTGTGAACTGAAAGAAGGCACAGATGGAAGTAAAATTAAGCACAATCGATCTACTCTACGCTACTGTAATGAAAATGCGTCTATTTAAGCAAATCAATAGAACCAGAAAGCTACTTAAGAAAATGAACAGAACATAAATATATGCTACCTAAGCAAATGAACAATGAAAACTAGGAATCTATGCTAGGATACATGTACAATAATAGGATCGCTAGCTACTCGGGTTGGGCCCTAACCCAAGAGCTTCAGCTCTCTGAGTTAACTCAGAGCTGTCTCAAAACGAAACTCATTTTTATTATAAAAACCATAGATTACAGAAAAAATTGTCACAAGTCTTGTAGCTCATAAATAAAGTAGACTTTTACAATAAAAATATGAATCCTACTGAGGTCCTAAGCCTCTTTATTTATACATATGAAGTCTCTAATGACTTCATTTAAAATTAGGGAGGCTTGACTCCCAACTCAAGAAAAACTGGTTTCTGTCCCTTTCACTTGCTCGACTGTCTTCTAGTCTTCAACGTGATGGTTTTTTGCACTCCAAGCTGATGGAGGAATATTCGAATAGAGGGGTAGTAAATGAGGAGGATTTACCTCCTATAATTACTCTCCCTTGTCCCATTCGATTTTTGACCAAGGTCTTTGCGATAGTTCCTTTCTTTTATCCTTTATGCCTGTATTTTTCCTTCTTTGTATCCTCTATTCCTGCATTATATGCACACTAGACCACAAAGCAAAATATCCAACTCTAACGCATCTCATAAACAAAATATAATAAAAAGTATGCAATAAGGTGTGAGAATAGTTGGCTTGACTAAGCTAGGAGGTGAATTAAATCCAGTTAAGGCCCATATAATTACCCAATGATGAGGCTCATCATCACCCCCCTACTAAAAGTGTTTCTCATCCTCTGAGTAACTTAGTCAATGTCCGTGTCCTTCATGGCTCTAGTAGCCTTTTTGACATCCCATGCTTCTGATGTGGCCTCTTCTTCTTGTTCATAGAAGCTTGCTTTCCTTTCTACTTCTTCCCACTGCCTCTTTTCCTCTTCTTCTTTTCTCCCTTCTAGCATCCCTAGGAGTAGTGGTGGACTGAGTTTTAGGCCTATCCAATTGAACTACAACCTTTGCATTGATTTGTTATACATAGGTGTCCTATTGAGTGCCCCTCTCAACCTTTGAGGGGAGTGATATCCACTGATCTTCAAGCTGTGTGGCAGTGTGTTCCATCTCCTTTAGTAAGAATGTATATTATCATCTCTTAGCGGCCTAAACATATCGTCAAAATGTGAAATTGCTTGCTCTTGGACAACAAGATATCTAGGTGCTAGCTGAGGATCGTTTGCAATTAGATTATGGGTGCTGATTAGGGCCATGGGATTTGATTGTTCAGCTCTGATGAAAAAAATGCTCATTTTGCTCTTCGGCCAATGTTCTTTTCATCTCTACAACCCTTGACATCTCATGGTTCATCAATGATGCCAAAGCCATTGATTGCAGATATCTTAGATCTACATTAGGATCCCAAATATTCATGTCTGTGAGGGCCATGTTGTGCAAGTAAAAATCAACCATTTTGGCCCTATCCTCTAGTGTACTTTGATCACAAAGATCAATAAACTCCCTACATTCTTGAAATGGCATGGTGCCCCTTTGTGCTAGTGTTTTAATCTGAAATTGCAGCCATTGTTTTCTGAGGTAAAGAGCATAGGATCTAGCTGGCATCCTATGCTAAATGGCCTCTTTCTATTCTGTCTCCTCTGTTTCAATGCCTTCTTCCTCTCTGTTTTTCTTATCTTCTTCCTCTTGTTGTTCTTTCTCCTCTATTTCAACTCCTTCTTCCTCTTTTGTTTCAACATCATCATCCTCTTCTGCTTCATCATGTTCCTCTATGGGTTCTTCACCTTCTAAAAAGAATTTCCTTTTTTCCACCTAACTGTCTGATTTGTCTTCTTTTCTCCATGCAATTCCTACAGGAAGTGTGGTGACCCTACTGATGAACTCTGCAGTGAGATATATAGTGAGCCCTCTAACTATAACAGTGGTAGGGATTTTGCTGTGTGGAGTGAGGGAATGAGCAAATTCTTGAGAAAATAAAGTTTCATGTGTATGTAATCCACTAGATTTTTAGACGAATTCTATTTCATTTGCTTGTAAATGGGGATGGGTTTTTAGATCCTACCTCTTTATAATGGTGGCAGTGGACAATTCTCTTGATATTCCCTCTTGAACCCCTCTCAACCTATCCTATAGACTGTTCTTGTAGGAATTCTCTTACAGAACGATGGATCCTTACTTCCAGTGGGTGGCCAGAGTTATGATAGCTACTTGATTGAGAGAGTTTCAAGGAGGTGGAATGCATGAATGCATGCAAACAATGTTTTGTTTCCCTTTATAACACCTCATCATTCCCACTCCTTGTAATCAACTCCCACAGTTGTTAAATCCATAGTTAACCACTTCTTGTCCTACTCCTCCTCTGTTCTTTGAGTTGACTGCAACCATGTATGAGAGGACACCCTGCTTTGTATGTGATGACTAAACGAAGGTGGCCAAGTTAACTGACCACCTTTTCACTTACAAACCAACTACCTCTTAACCTTTACAACTTTTGATCAAATGAAGCATATGAGCGAGTGAGTGAGTGGGATACTTACATGTGGTCTTGATGCCATGATGCAGTTGTCAAAGATCAGAGGTGTTGCATTGTCTATTTGCTACATGGTCATTCTTCTTCCTCCTCTGTTGTTTGTTGATGGTTTTTGGGATTTTAGAGGTGTCTATGACTGGAGATATAATGTTGCTGTTGTTGTGGAGATCCTAGATTACCACTTGGCAATGTTTGGTGTCTCCCTTAGAATTTCTTGATCACATTGTTGGATGGTGCTATGAGGATGCTATAATGAATGGACAAAGGGAGTAGGAGTGTGTGTGGATGCAGGGATGATGGTAATGGATGAGGTGATTGGTTAGATCATGTCTAGTATGAATTTTGGGGACTTAGCCAATCTACCATTCAGGGGATCCTATAGATAACACAATCTTTATCCGAATTGAAGCAATGAAGTGAGAAACAAGGGAATTGATGGAGGGATGCATGGTAAGGAGTGGAGGAGATGAATATATGTGAGGAAGGGTTCCCTTTGGATCTTTGCTTTTCTCCTTGATTGTCTTTCTCACCCACATGCAAATAACAATTATGTTTTTTTTTTTTTTACTATTATTATTATATTTTTTAAAACACCTAGGTTGCTGCCTCAGAGAGGTTTTCACCCTAGATATCTACCCTGGGCACCTCAAGAAAGGTTTTCACCCAAGGATCTTCTTACTCTTTTTCATTTTTTCTCATCCTTGGACCGCCTCACGAGGTTTTCAACCCAAAGATGGGACTCAAGCGCCTCATGGAGGTTTTCACCTGAATCCTTATTCTTTTTTCTCTTTTTTAGTGCCCTGATGAGGGAGGAGCTGGAACTTGCTCCACCATCATCACTGTCTTATTGATATTTTCAATGAACTTTTCTTTTGATAAAGGCCTCTTGTACATTTTCAATCGGTGTCCATTAACAAGCAACAGAATGGCTTCTTCATCTATAGTTCTGATTTGCGTTGAACCATTATCATCGCATCTTTCCACCACATAAGGTCTGAGCCATCTTGTCCTTAGCTTGCCCTTGAAGTATTTATACCTTTAATCATATAAAAATGCCCAGTCTCCCTCTTGAAATTGCTTCTCCTTAATATGTTTTTCATGCCAAATCTTCCTCTAAAGCTAGACTATCTCTGTATGTAGGAGGGCCTGCATTCTAAATTCATCCAAGACATTCAAATGTAACAATGTTTCTTTCTATGCATGACTGAGATCCAAATCTAGTTGGGTTTCCATCCTCAATGTGTTATATTCAAACTCGATGGAAAACAAAGCCTTTTCCCATTAACCAGCTCATAGGGTGTAAATCCAATAGTGGTCTTCCATGTTGTATTATAGGCCCAGGTGGCCTCAACTAGTCTCTTTGCCCAATCCTTCCTGTTGCTGCTCACTACCTTGGTTAAGATGTTCTCTAGTGCCCTGTTAGTCACCTTCACTTTCCCATTAGCTTGTGGATGATAAGGAGTGGAGGTCCTATGCTTGATTTTGTGATGGTTGAGCAGTTCTTCAATCATGCTGGAGGTAAACTGACTGCCTTGGTCTATGACTAGCTCTTTAGGGTACCCAAATTTGTAGAATACTTTCTCCCTTAGGAACTCAGCCACCTTCTCTTCTGTTTCTACCTTAATTTCCTTGGTTTTAGCCCAATTAGTTAAATAATCAATCCACACAATGGTGTTGTTTTTGCTTTGGAGGGTTAATAGGCCCAATGAAGTCCATGCCCCACTTGTCAAATGGCTGGAAAGTCACTTGAGGTTGTAGGGGAATTTCATCTCTTGGAGTAGGCTTTCCCATCCTCTAGCACAGATCACACTGAGTAATGTACTTTTTCACATCCTGATGAAGAGTAGGCCAACAATAGCTTGCTTGTAACACTTTGAATGTTGTCCTCTTTGTTGCAAAGTGTGTTATAGACATATTTGGGAACTGCAAACCCAAACTCATATGTCCATAAACTAAGGGCTTCTTAAGTCCATAAAAGTGTTGCTTCACACCCTAAAGGATCATGGTCAACTGATTACATCATTTCCCAGAAGTTCCACCTGAAAAACTACTCAGAACTGGCCAAAACTGGACCATACTAACTGCTCCATGGTTAGGGTGCGATGCATCTCACCTTGTACACATGGGGGGTGTGATGCATACTGAAAAGGCCTTCTATAGGGTGCGATGAGCGAGAATAGACAAATGGCAGAGATAGTTTGCTAAGTGGATGATCATGGAATCTTCCAGAAACTTCTCCTGTGACACTTGCCTCTCTGAATTCACCCAGGGATGAGTAAGAGATCAATGAAATCTCCAAGTGGAACCAAGAACTATCAGTGGAATGACACTAATAAAAAACCCAACGCTGAGTCACACCCTTGCAAGACATCTATAAATGGATCCCTCATCTGAGAGATTTGGAGGCTGGAATTTTGTATTTTGTAAGGAAGTGTTGTTGGTTTGGTGAGAAGAGACATTGCATTGTTGGGTGATTTGCTTGTTCATGAGGTGAAGAGGGCTTCTACAACTGGGAGGATGATGCTGGATCAGACAGCTGGGTTGTAATCCTCTCTTACATTACTATTAATAAAGTTCTTTGAGTTTTCCTCCATATGATCTTGTATTTGTGAATCTTATTGTTTATGAATGCAATTGTATGGTCAATGTGTTTTTGATTCCATATTGGTTATGATGTTTTAGATAGAGATGCTTTGATAGTTTGTTATTACTTTGACTCTACAGGTATTCTTTGAAGCGAGACAAGTAGGAGAGGAGTGGAAAATTCTATCAGATAAAGGAGAAATCAAGCTAGGATCAAAGCAAAAGATCCAGGTTGGTCCTCTATTCTTCTCTTCCATCTATCACACTTAAAGGAACCCTTGAAAAGATTTCAATGTTTGTTTCTAAGATAGCTACCCATCTTAGTGGGACTAGCAGTTTGAATCGACACTAGTTTTCCCTGAAACAAAATGGCGACTCTACTGGGGACCGAATAGTTTGTTTTGTTTGTTTATTGTTTGCTTTATAAACTACAGACGGAGCCTGAAGTTAAGCTAGCTAGCATTCAAAACGCCTTTGCTATGCAATTGTGAAGTAGATAAACGCTACTTTAGTCAATCTCCAGGTTGGTTTATGAACTGAACATCTAACTTACAAAGCATCCTAAGTGCCCTTGTGGTAGCTCAGAACCTCATCAGATCCTACCCTTATGCTTTGTGTTTACTGTCCATCATTACTCAACCTAAATCACTGAACTTAGCTGCGAGTTTTGAGCAAAAACCAAGCTCAGTTGCACTCCCTGGCCCATCACACTATCTGTAACTGTGCAACCTGGATGCATCGCACCTCCCGTGTGTTGTAGGTGTGATGCATCCCTGTTTCCCTATGTTACAAGTGCGATGATTGAGTAAACTGTGTTTTCTTCTCTGAAATTTGGTTTTTTCTCTCTGTTTTCAGCTTTATTCAGTAGTTTTGTTATTCATGATCAGTACCTTCGTGCTATAACCATCTTCCTTTACATTGTTTCAACCCCCATCAATTAGGAATTGTAAATGTTTTTGTGTATTTGTCGATCATTTGCAATCCTCCTTTGTCAAAAGTAGCCTAATCGAACTGTCGTTTTTGATGAAAGTGTCGTGATTGTCATTCTGAATCAAAAGAAGAGTGTCGTAAAGTCTTCCTCTTCTAGATAGTTGATTGTACTTTTGTCATTGTACTTGATTTTGAAATTATTAGTATTTCAAGTGTCGAAAACAGTTTTAAATTTGAAATCGAAAAGTGTCATCTTAGTCTTCCTTTCGTTTTGAAAAGAGAAAATTATTAGTATTGTCACTTTGAAAGAAAATAGTTCAGATCTATACTTAGCTTTCCTTTTTGTCATTCACACATTAAGAAAGTGGAAAACAAATACATGCATCTACATTTGCATTTTGACTGCTTGTTTTGATTTAGGAAAGTGCATTTAGTGTGTGCTCTATGCTCTCTACTGAAAGAAAAAAATCGTTATCTTCTTTCCTTTGTAGCTAGGATTTTCATTGCTAAAAGAAAATAAACCACTGTTTATCATTTTAGATTGCATATTTAGGAATTTCACATCTACATCATGCAGTGAACCTTGAAATACAAACTTCTAAGCAAGATCAACCATAAAATAAACCTCAATGAACATAAAAACGCTTTGGAATCTAATGCAACACATCTAGAATTCTAGGCTAGAGACGTGTTCCAACGTCGTAAAACCTGGTAACTATAATTTTCATCGTAGTTTAGGCAATTCCTCCTGTTTGATACGACAAGTGCCAATACGGACTTGTGCTCCTTGTACATAAGCCGTGTCTGCCGCCCTATGGATCGTAATGCACTGAACACACCATTCTGGAAGATTGACTGTCGTACATAAGTCCTTGGTAATTTCTCTATCATTTATCACCAAGGTGTATTTTGCAGTTTTACAATCGATTTGGTAAACCCTCTAGCTATACTTCCAGAGCAGTCACTTTCATTCCTTTTCGACTCCTTAAAAGAAAAGGTCCATCTGAGCACTTGTCACATCAGGCTCATTAAAAATCAAAGGCGACTAGTGTCACCTTTAGCTTTTTCTCGACTCTTAAAAATTGAAAAATCAAGTTGCGTCAAAGTGTCTTAAAATTCATTTAAATCAGAATAACATTTTTCCCCTTTAATTTTTGAGTTGATCAAGTAATTCGCAATCATGGAAGAAAGTCAATCAAAACCCCGTCATTCGCAGAGACTAGCGAGTCAACCGTCTTTGACCCCGGAAAGGAAACCATCTCGGGCAAAGCGTTCTCATTTAACTAAGTCCAATTCACCTAATTTATTTGAGACTTGCGTTTCAACATCGTTAGAGACTATAGTTACTCCAATTATCTCTAGCACATCTGCCTTTACAGAAGAAGTTCCGCAGTTACAAGAGGACATTAGAACTGATCCTAGTGTAATGTAGACACCCCTATTCCTAAAGAAGCTCCACCTAGGACTGATCAAGAAATTGAAGTTCACTTACCTAAACATCTGGAAGTTGAATTCTAGAATTCAGAAGGTGTCACCCCTCCAGTATCTATTACTACGGGAGCTACGCTTTCTTCGGCTCCAGAAATATTTAATGGACCTGACAGTCTACCTCTTCCACCTGGATTGATTGCTATAGAAGAGATAGTGGAGGATCTTCCACCCAGTACTCCAATGCATTTTGGAACTGGGATCCACTTATATCCTTCTACTACAAAAGTTAGTTCTTTTTCATCGCAAGTTCCTGCCGAATCGCTAGGAAATCTTTTGGATAGACTAAACATGTCTGAACAACCATCAACATCTAGGACTGTGTCAACAGACACAGATACGGCGAAGTTTCCTGTTGCCATTCCTACAATGATTGTTGGTATACCATCTGTCTCTACAAGTTATCAACAACAAGCTGAAGTCTAATCAGGGACTGTTTTGACAACATGGTCAGTTCCTATTTCTTCATCCAGATTCTCATTTGGTGTTTCTTATGTTGAAACTCAACAAGTTGATCCAATGTGTCTTCAAAGGTCAATCTACCCTTTAAGTACTGGATTACCACCATCTGGGGGGCAATATTCCTTTTCATTGTTCCCTCCTGGAGAACAACCATATGAGAGTTTACAACAAATTTCAGGTCAAACTGGAATCACATCCAGCGGTTGGGTACCAATACTCCCTCAAGAACCAAGGGTTGTATATTCAATGCAACTAGTCCATCCTATGTCGAATATTCCCACTGCACCTGCTATTATGACTGTATCGCAAGTACAAGCGCTACTTGTTGTATGTCAACCTCAAGTTTCTTAGGTTGCAATACAATAGCCTCTCCTCTCAACAATTCAATCACAACCTCAGGTTAGTGCCTCCTTATCTAGAGCGACTCAGGCTCAAATAAGTACTATGACTCTGCATCTTGGTCAATCATCCAGTATTGGACAACAGCAAATGGTCAAACAACCATGGCTTGTTCAATATCAACAATTGCGATTCCAGGAATCATATCAAGGACTTGAGCAACAAGTCTTTGTAAGTAATGGGCAACCGCATTTCCAAAGTGGTTATCAAAAACCATACTATAATGGTTATGTCCATCAACCTTATCAAAGTTACCAGCATCAAATACATTATGCTCGTATGCAAAGACCTATCGCTCAGGCGATTCCATCTTATCCTGGGTATGCTTCACCTAACCTAAATCAATAGTTGCCCTTTGTAGCAACGCTAGAATTACCAAATCTAAATCGTTTAACAAATGATTCAATTGCTTATGCCCCTTGGTGGTCTGCAATTCCTCATAAACTTCCCTTTGATATTCCTAAATTCAATGGAAATCCGGGTGAAGATCCATCGAATCATGTAATGACATTCCATTTCTAGTGTTCATCCAACGCCCTAAATGATGATTCAATTAGGCTTCACCTTTTTCAACAAACGTTAACTGGTCCGATAGCTAAATGGTATATAGAATTGCTTAGAGCTTCGCTTGATAACTTCAGCACCCTTGCCACTACCTTTTTAACCCATTTTCAGTTACCCATAAGGTACAAAACAGGGACAGAACTCCTTACCAACTTTAAACAGACAACAGCCACTCACATATCTGATCATATTAATGAATGGCGGTGTCGTCGAAGAATGGTAAAGACATACGTTCCTGATCAACTTTTAGCTGAATGGTTTATGAAGTCATTGTTACCCTCTATTACAGAGGATGTGGCTAAGGGAGGAGTTGTTACAGAAGAGAAAGTCATTGCTCGTGCCCAATATTTAGACTTGATCTATACTTAGTCTGGCATGCTCTACAACAAAATTTCTGATGCTCCTAGACCAGAATTTTTCGTTCCTCCTTCGCCTAAATCAAACAAAGACTCTCATGCAGGTGATGGCATGATAGGTACGATAAGCACGAAAACCACAAAGGCTACATCTAAGAAAGCCCTTGCAGTTTCTAGTAAAAAAGCAAATGAATAACCTCTTGCCTCCGAGTTTAATGTCGTTTCATCTGACAAGGGCAAAAATCAAAAGCAACTAGGGGGCAAGAAGAAAGGGAAAAATAATAAGAAGAAACAGGAAAATTCACCTCCTGAAAAATCTTCTCAAAACCCTACTAGGCAAAAGAAACCTCGCTATCCATGCTACATATGCAATGACGAGCATTTCACGAAATATTGTCCACATAAAGCTGAGGTTATGAAATTTTTAAAAACTTCAAATACCCCAACAGTGTTGACTAATCTGTTTTCGAGCCTAGAAACAAACCTGGTTGCTATCGATCATGCTTCCCCGTCCCAAGTTCTTATGCTATCCATCTCAAAACAACAAAATGATGCTTTGATATCAACAAGGAATAAAGATTATGGAAATCCACAATTGTTGAATAGCAAGGCTATAGATCAACCCGGTAGTTCGACAAAAACTTCGCCAGAAGTTGTTCCACCAATCATTCCTGAATTAACTATAAAACCGCCAAAGGGAGTAGTACATAAATTGACATTTAATCCTCGTGCTCGAGCAGCACAGAATTATAATATAATGGAGGATCTGTCCCAATCGCCATCTGCTATGTCGACACTTGAAGTACTGCAAAATTGTCCCTCCTAAAAGGAGGCTTTGTTATCAGCGATAGTTGGGATTGATCCAATGGATTTCAATCTAGTGGCATTTAATCATAAAGGATACGAACCTCAATTACTGGCCCAGCTCACTTTCCTTGTACATGTAAAAATCCTCAACAAAACTATTCATTGAACAATCATTGATGAGGGGGCATCTACCTATATTATGTCAATGAGTTGTTGGAAAAATTTAGGTTCTCCACCCTTGTCACGATCATCAATGACATCAAAAGCGTTCGATGGAAGAACATACACGCCATATGGGGTATTAAGTAACTTGCAAGTTGAACTGGGGGGCAAGAAAGCAGAAATTGAAGTTGAGGTCATTGATGGAAACCTTAACTACAATATCCTGCTATGAAGGCCTTGGAGTTTTCCTATGGCCACCGTTGTGTCAACATATTTTAGAAAGATTGCATTTCCCTTCCAAGGTGGAATTACAATCATTGACCAACTAACCTTTTTCCCCAACAGTTCGCAACTTACTGGAAGCATTCCATTGATCCATGGAAGCTCTCAATCACTTCAACATGTCGGAGTAGGTCTCCTAAAAGAACCATCCGTAATGGGTACTTTTGCCCTCCCGCCTCCAAGTAATCTGGAGGAAGTGGCCACAATGGAAACTTGTGATATGATATCTTCTACATCATCAAAGATTAAGAAGTACTCTGACCATTTTGATAGTATCGATCACAGTGAGGTTTTCATAGTTGAAAATCCGACTGACTTGACTCAATTAAGTGATGTGGTACAATATGTACTGGGGGCATTAGAACAAGATCTTTCCTTCATGACCCCTTATTAGTTGTAGTCAAAGGTTGCCAGAGGATAGTTCGTTGACTGGTGTCAACCTTGTTAAAAAATGAAACCAAGGATCTGAGCAGAATTCCTTGTCTTGTGTCAAGCTCGTTAAAAAAATAAAACAAGGTTGAGCAAAGTTCCAAGTCGAGTCTTTCACTTGATCTCATAAAGGAACCTTCATTCCATCCACCTAATTACCGCGAGTAGTATGGTGAATGTAACAAAGCTTAGGGGGCATGCACCCTTGTCTATTTTGCAGACAAACCCAACTGTAGAGATAAATTTCCCTGTAAGTTATGTGATTGGCCCGAGTGACCTTTCACCTTTGTCTATTTGGAGGACAAAGTGAGGAAGTAGTATTGACAGAAAATCATCCTGCTTAACCATAGTAAGTTTCCATATGGTTAATGAAGAATTTTTTATGCTGGGGGCATGCAAACCTTTTTATACAAGCAAAATGACCAATTTCATTTTTTAGCTTTTCAGCGATTTTAGCTTTTTAGCTTTATAGTTTGGTCGTTCCTAGCTTACATAAAAAGGAAAATGAGCAATGTTTCCGCAAGGTTCAAGCTTGTTAAAAAATAAACCTGCCAAAGAGCAATATTCCCGCAAGGTTCAAGCTCATTAAAAAATCAACCTACACTGAGCACATGTTGGCACAAGGTTCAAGCTCATTAAAAAATAAACCTGCCTCTGGTAAATAACCTTTTGTGATTGCTTTGCTATCTGCCCTTTTGAACTTTAGTTGTGTTCCTTCCGTCACCTCCATTTCATTCGGCCGACCATATGCTTCCACTTGATTTTTTACCCTTTTGAGGAACATCTACGACGAGTGATTCTGATTGCCACCCTCTTCACACTGCCATGTTTGGAGAAGTTACAAACTTACCTGGAACCAGCTGCTACCCAGAAACATTGCTCGTTCCTCAAAAAATGAGCCTCTTTTAAACTCTTTTAGACTCGTTAAATATAGAAATATCGTCAAGTTATTAGCCTTCCCAGCTCGTTAAAGTAAGGGGAACACTATCCGTCTCATATATTTTAATATTTTTGGACTTGAGGGATTATTGAACAAAAAGATCGAACGCTTCATGCCTTTGTCGACTCGTTAAAACTATCGAAAAGTCATACCTTTTGTATTATTTTACACTTTTTTAGACTTAAGGGATTATGCCACGAAAAACAACTATTGGAGTCTCCTTTTCGTTCGTTTTTAGACTCTCTAAACAAGAAAAGGACTGAGTTATCTTTGTTGTTAAACTCGTTAAAACAAAAGCGACAAACTTGTCCACCCAGACAAGAACGAGTCTCACTGACGCTAGGCTCGCTAAAGACAAAGCGACAGGTTTGCCTGAAGGGAAAATTATAGACCAAGCATATGTTATCCTCCTCAAACTTGTCAAAAATAAAGAGGTACTGGTCAGCAATGACTGGGGAAAATGAGAAGAAAACTTGAAGAACTCTATTGGTAGCTAGTCACTCTTGAACATGACACTTTCACTCCATCACCATGATTGAGTTGGGTTGGTTTCTATTCATTGTCACCATTGGTCCGCCGTGCCATCCATGGGGTTAACGCTACCAATCCATATCAGTGTCGCCAATATGTTCAAGAGAATTCATTCAGACAATTCACCATCCAGCAAATGCCTCATCCACTACATTACATCCACGCTTCGTTTTCCATGACCGCCATTCCTGAAACTCATATCATCAGATTGTTTTTCACCTCCGCAAAAAATCATTTGCTCCGTTTCGCATTGTAGATGTTGGATACATCAAGGCCCTCCTATGGCAGGTCACTTCCTGTTGACATCAGCTCATTATCCAAGAAGTTGACTTAGAAACAACCCTTTCAATACTTTGAAGCTTGCATGCCTCAATGGCAAGTTTCTCACTTCCGACGACAGGTTTACATCAATGACCTTCGACCGAAATACTTTGTGTGTTGTTTGAAATCAACTCATATAATCACACCACGTGAATTGTACTGTAGTACCTTGAGGGTCATTATCATTATCGGTGATTCCTCTCATGTCTGTTAACAGCTTACATCATTAGCTGGTAATCAGGTGATGTCTTTCCATGTTTGACTTCAGAACATCTTTTCACATGGATTGACTTGTACATCGGGTGAAGATTGGATGAGTTTTGAAGACCTCGGATCTAGTTTCATCCATCTGGGTTGTGATATATTCAGGAAAATAAAGACATCAATTATACACAGAAGCTGCACAGATAGTCATCTAAGCTAAGGAAGATGACTCTTCATGCGAAGAATCACCAGTCTGCAACAACAGGCGATTGTCTATCCTATGTGCATGAAAATGATTTTATAAAGCTAAGCATGGGAATGCCCACCTCAGCCAGATCATGAAAATAATATGACGATGATGTATTGTATTGTATCTTATACATGTCACCTTCCAGTTCGAATACCTCAGATCCTCATGAATAAAGCATTTCACCTGACATCAGAAGATTTACGACCTCATGCTTTAGGGGGCAGCTATTATAGACATATTTGGGAACTGCAACCCCAAACTCATATGTCCATAAACTAAGGGCTCCTTAAGTCCCTAAAAGTGTTGCTTCACACCCTAAAGGATCATGGTCAACTGATTACATCATTTCCCAAAAGTTCCACCTCAAAATCTACTCAGAATTGGCCAGAACTGGACCATACTAACTGCTCCATGGTCAGGGTGCGATGCATCTCACCTTGTACACAAGGCCTTTTGTAGGGTGTGATGAGTGAGAATAGAAAAATAGCAGAGATAGTTTGCTAAGTGGATGATCAAGGAATCTTCCAGAAACTTCTCCTGTGACACTTGCCTCTCTGAATTTTCCCAGGGATGAGTAAGAGATCAATGAAATCTCCAAGTGGAACCAAGAACTATCAGTGGAATGACACTAATCAAAAACCCAGAGCTGACTCACACCCTTGCAAGACATCTATAAATGGATCCCTCATCTGAGAGATCTGGAGGCTGGAATTTTGTATTTTTTAAGGAAGTGTTGTTGGTTTGGTGAGAAGAGACATTGCATTGTTGGGTGATTTGCTTGTTCATGAGGTGAAGAGGGCTTCTACAACATGGAGGATGATGCTAGATCAAACAGCTGGGTTGTAATCCTCTCTTACATTACTATTAATAAATTTCTATGATTTTTCCTCCATATGATATTGTATTTGTGAATCTTATTGTTTATGAATGCAATTGTATGGTCAATGTGTTTCTGATTCCATATTGGTTATTATGTTTTAGATAGAGATGCTTTGATAGTTTTCTGTTACTTTGACTCTACAGGTACTCTTTGAGGTGGGACAAGTAGGAGAGGAGTGGAAAATTATATCAAAGAAAGTAGAAATCAAGCTAGGATCAAAGCAAAAGATCCAGGTTGGTCCTCTATTCTTCTCTTCCATCTATCACACTTAAAGGAACTCTTGAAAAGCTTTCATTGTTTGTTTCTAAGATAGCTACCCGTCTTAGTGGGACTAGCAGTTTGAATCGACACTAGTTTTCCCTGAAACAAAGTGACCTCCACAAGGCCCGTCATGACAAGTCAGAAGGATGTCAAAAACTTCCTCTTCCCTTACACACCTTCTCAAGATTTGATCTGGGTCAAGTTTGAATTATATTGCCCCCGATCTAGGTGAAGGGGGCGCTTTTCCTTAATATCTTGCTCTTTTCTTTGGAGGGCAAGTTTGGTGGGAACTATGGTGATACCAAATAGTTTTTTGTATCAACAAACCATGGGGAGAGAACTGAAATAGAAAACAAATGCTCATCTGGTAACTAGTCATCCACCATTCCTTCTTCACCTGTAGGCAGATTCATCCTAGATAGAAAGTTTGCAACAACATTTTACTTACCAGGCTTATCAACAATAGTTAGATCAAACTACTCTAATAAAAGCAACCATCTTTTAATTCTAGCATTCACATCTGGTTTGTTCATTAAATATTTGATTGCAGCATGATCAATATGCACAAATGTTTGATAGATTGTAATGTAATGCCTAAATTTTTTTAATGAATGCACAACAACCAGGAGTTCCTTTTTGGTCACAGTATAGTTTAGCTCAGCCTTTGACAGGTTCTTACTAATAAAATAGATGGCATAGGGAAATTTCTCCTCTTCCTAACCTAAGGTTTCTCCTATGGCTTTGTGTGAGGCATCAACATGAATATGAAAAGGGAGGGCCCAATTTGGGCCTCTAAGGATTGGTGCAGTGGTTAACTTACCCTTTAGAATGTCTAAGGCCTCTTGACAATTCTTTGACCATATAAACTCAGAATCTTTGGCCAACAACCCAGAAAGAGGAGAGGCCAACTTGTTGAAGTCCTTTATGAACCTTCGGTAATATCCAGCTAACCCTAATAAACTCTTGACATCTCTCTGCTTTTGTGGAGGTGGGACCCTTTGGATGATTGTTATTTCATTTGGGTCTACCTGCAGTCCTTGCTGAGATATTGAATGACCTAGCACAATCCCTTCAGTGACTAAGAATTCACATTTTTCTAAACTGAGAGACAGGTTCATTTCAATGAATTTGTGCAATACTTTGCCTAGGTTAGTCAGGGCTTCTTGAAAATCACATCCATAAGGTGTAAATTCATCCATATATATTTCCACAGCATCATGTACTAACTCAGCAAAAATGCTCAAGACTGCTCTTTGGAAAGTGGCAAGAGCATTGCATATGCCAAAAGGGAGGACCCTATAGGGAAAAGGTACCCCAAGGACAGGTGAATGTGGCTGTATCCTGGTCTTATGGGCAGATTTGGATTTGGTTGTACCCACTGAATCCATCTAGGAAGGAAAAAAACTTCTTCCCTACTAGGCCATCTAGCACTTGGTCAATGAAGGGTAGGGGAAAATCATCCTTCTTTGTGGTTGTGTTCAACTCCCTATAATCAACACAAATCCTCCACTTACCATTTTTCTTGGGAACTAACACTAAAGGAGACACCCATTCACTATCAGAGATAGGGTAAATGAATCCTGCATCTAGCAGTTCTTACAGTTCCTCTTTGACTATGTCTTTAAGGGTTGGATTCATCCTCCTTTCTGGTTGCCTGACTGGCTTGCAACCTTCTTTGATGTATATGTGGTGAGTACACATTGAGGGGTGTACTCCCTTCATTTCCATGTAACTCCAAGTGAAGGCTTCTAGGTTTTCTCTCAACATGTTGCATAACTCTTCCTTTTCAAGAGCAAACAGAGATGGATTAATTTTCAAAGTTTTCTCTAGGCCGAATTCTATGGTTTTGACACGGAGTGGGTCGGAATTATCCAAGCATAAGTCAACTGGATGATTTTTCTAGGTTTCCCTTATTTCTTCTTCTAATGGTAGAGAACTAGGAGTTGGACTTTGGAGCAAGTGTTCAATTAAGTCATCCTCATCTTGCTGTCCTCCTCCTATGGTTGCTTCCAAAGCATAAATTTGGGCAGAATAAACCTCATCTTCTTCCTCCTTCTCCAACCATAAAGGTAAATCATGCTCTAGGGTAGGTTGAGCAGGAGGGTATAGGACTAAGTGTTTGGACATATTCCCATTCTTGATGGTCATATTCCCAGCTCTGCAGCGAATGTAAGGATCATCTGTGGCCAACCATGGCCTCCCAAGGATGAGAGGGTAACCAGTAAGCTTAGCCTTAGGTTGGAGAACTAGGAAATCTGCAGGGTACTCCCAGGATTTAATGGAGACCATCACATCCTCCACAATTCCCCCAGGGGTGACTGTGGAACGGTCTGCAAGTTGCAGAACTATTGTGGTCTTCCTCAATGAACCTTAGAGGTTGATCTTGAGCATGGTGTCCTTGGTCATCACATTAATGGTAGTCCCAAGATCAATAAGAGTGTCTAGGACAATGGTGTCATTGATGTGAACATTTACTATAGGGCTTCTAGGTTCCAAATATTTTGGACATATTACCTGCCCCAACATTAAGTCAGACAACTACCCAATGACATTAATGGTAGGGGCATCCCTTTTTCTTCTTCCTGGATGCTTGAAGCACTTCTTCTTAATCAACTTATTGTAAATCGGAACATCTTTGATTGTCTGGAGAAGGCGGATCTTTACAAATAGATTTTTCAATTCTCCCAGAAGTTCAGTTTCTTCTAGGGTAGGTTTGAGTGGTTGGGCTAATATCTCAAGAAAGAGTGGATTTACTTTAAGGTTTCTTTCCTCTCTTTCTTCCTCAACCTCCCTATGTAAAGAGGGAGGTTGGTTATCAGGGAGAATTCTCCCAAATCGTACGTTGATCTCCTAGATTTCTACAACATAAGTTGGGTATGATGTCTCTCCATTGTAGACTTGTTGATCTTGCCTATTGTTTGGGTTTGTATTTGGCTAGGTAGGAATCTAGGGTTGCTTAGGTGGAGCAGAGTGCAGTTGTTGTGGTTGCGTAGGTGGTGGAGGCAATAGGGTTGGAACATTGTTGAATTGGGGCCTCCACCCCTAGAGTGGGGTATTCCACTAAGGTTTTGGTTGAACATAAGGTTGAAATGACTGGCTGGCTGGCTAGGGATGATACTAAGATGTATAGGACCAAGGAGGAGGTGTAGACCAGGAATGATGAGTAGGGGATCCTCAAGAAGTTATAGATGTGGTTTGTTTGGGGTTGTAATATGCATGGGATGACCCTTGCATACCCTGCTGGTATGGTCTAGGCCTAAGAGGTATCCTTTGGTTGATGTAGCAAAGCTACTCAGTGACCCCTTCAGCTCCTTGATATAGAACTTTGAGTCCAGGTAAATAAGGGCACTTGTCTGTGGAGTGGTTTTCTTCACAGACCGAGCAAATCTTAATACAGTTCAATGGAAATTCATTCCTAGGATGCCTCTTGGTGCATCTAGGACAAAATATGGCCAGGGATCTTTTTGTTTCCTCTTGCTTCCTTTTGATGTTCATGGTGTCCAATTGTAAGGCAAGGGTTTGCAGCATATTACTTTTGAAATCTTCTAGCATATTTCCAATTTCACCCTTGATGGATGAGTTGGAGGGTGATGTACTAGCCATAGGTTGACTACCCCTACCCTTTTTCCTAGTTGCCATAGAATGGTTTCTAAAGGCAATCTTAATATCCTCATAGGTTAATTGGTAGATATCTCCCCCTGGTAACATATGTAAGGTATCCAAAAGATCCTCCCTTATTCCTCTAAGTAGGACCAGCTTCAGTGACTAAGGGTCAAGTGTGCACCTAGCCCTTTCGTAACTGAACTAGAATCTTTCTTCATAGTCTTCTAAGGATTCATCCTAGCCTATCGTCATCTTGAAAATATCTTCTTTAGTGTCCTTTGACCTACAGTAGTCCCTATATTTGTTGTTAAAATCCTATTGCATTTGAGCCTAATTTGTGATGCTATCTCCAGGTAAACCTATGAACTAGCGCAATGCTGCATCCTTGAGGGTAGAAGGAAACAATATTAATTTTTGCTCATCATCTGTATAGTCATAGGTTCGGCATATAACAACAAACTAAAATAGGAAAGTGTCAGGGTCCTCTATGGTCAGGCCATGGAAATGAGGTAGATCATAGGGGCTTATATTCTTCATCTTAGTGTCCCCATTTGTCTCCCTGATTGGGAAGGCACTCTCAATTCTCTCTCTATTTCCTCTGTCATTTTAGTTTTCAGCCATTGGTTCAGTAGGAATGGGTTCTTCCTCTTCTTCGTCCCCTGTAGGTTCCTCAAATATGTAAGGTTGCTCACCTAAAGGGTCTTCCAATTCACCGTCACTAAAGAAGAGAGAAGGTTGATTGTTGGATGCAGTGGGGGTATTTGAAAATAATTTCCTTGAATTGTCCATATTCCTACGAGGCATGAAAGGAAATGTTTTTGGGTTTGTTTTTGTAAGATTTTTTTATTTTTAAGCTGGAAAGTATTATGCAGAAAGGAAATTGCTGATTGAATGAAAAACCACTAACAAGAAAACTACTTGCTGAATTGAAATTCTACTTGCAGAATGAAATTGTTGATTGAAGGAAGACTACTAACAGAAAAAGACTACTTGTTGAATTGAAATTCTACTTGCAGAATGAAAAGAAAATAAGATAATGACAAATTAAAGAAAGGAAGCTACTAACAAAGAAACTACTTGTTGAATTGAAATTCTACTTGCAGAATGGAAAGGAAAGTAGATAATGACAACTGAAAGAAAGGAAGAAACTATATTACTTTTACAAAAATAAACTAATGGAAGAAAATTGGAGACTAGAAAATAGAAGAAAGGAGTAATCACATTCTACTTAGATAACTCCCCAGTAACAACCCAAAAAGCTAATGAGCCTAGGTATTGCAACAAGAATGCTACAACTCATAGGGCTACTAGCTTTACTTATCAACCCGGGGTTCGTACAAACTTGGAGGTGATAGTGCTATATGCACAAGTAAAAGTGAAGGTACTGCCTGTTGTCATTGCTCATCTAGCAAGAGACCCCAGGGGTTCCAAGCCAGAGTTCTATTGGGTTAGAAGAAGCATAATTCTTTGATGGAAGAAGAGAAAATATATTCTAAGAGAGAGCTACTCTACTGCAATAATGAAGAAAACAACATGTAATGATAAACCACACCATAACCTAATTGACCAATTAAACAACTATGCTAAGCAAAATTGCTAAAACAATCACTAACCTAATGCTGCTATCTAAGTTGCAAAGATAAAGAGCATCAAACTATACTAAGGTGTAAGCAAAGAAACTTAAGCTAAATCGCTTTTCAAGCAGAAGAGCAATCGAAGGTCAAAATTAGTGAAAGGAGGACGTAAGGAAGCAGTAGTGCATAAGAACCATTGGATCAACCAGTGAACAGAAGATGAACAGTGGAGATCTTATTGCGAAGGCTTAAGTGACTAGATGGATGAATAAGGTGAACACACAGGATGAATGGCTGAGGTCTTATCATGGAGGTTAAGTGGATAGATGGACGAACTAGACGAATAGAAGGATGAATGGTGGAGACCTTATCGTGAATATTAAGTCAAGAGGTGGACAAACATGATTAATCGGAGGATGGATGGTGGAGATCGTATCACGGGGAAAATAAACATGCGGAAATTACGGAACAAGTTTCGAAGGTGGTAAGTAGCTTCTCATGCGCCCTCAAGGCTGTAAGATGTATTTTGAAACGTAGCACGTGAAAACCACATTTCTCGTGTGCTCTCGGGCGGAGAACTGTTGTGCAAGAATCCGCGCGAGATTGCACGATAACTGTCAGATTAGGCTAGATAGATCAACGGTGGAGATCAGCCAAGCTAGTTGGTGATTGGGTGATGCTATAGCCATCAGATCAAGTGAGGCAGATCAACGGTGGGGGTTTAAAGTGCCGCGATAGCCATCGAATTAGATGAGGTAGATCGATGGTGGGAACTTAAAGCACATAAATTGAGTGGAAGACTTCACATGAGGCGGCAGTTGGATAAATAAATGAATCGGACGATGATTGGGAAGGTTTTTTGTGGATCAGACGGTAATGAAACGATGCATTAAGAATGTGCTAAAGGCGGTTTCAAATGAAAAACAATAGAAAAACCAGTGAGGGTGGACAAGTAACTGCATCAAACTACAAACTCCATAGTTCATGCGAGAACTAGAAACCTGTGTTTTTGGGGTTGTTGAAGGGTCGCTTCCTCAAGTCATGGTCCCAGAGGGAGGAGATGAGGCCGAGACATCTGCGCACAACCTTATGGTGATCTTTTCCCTCTAGATACCCTGTGAACTGAAATAAGGCATAGATGGAAGTAAAATTAAGCACAACTAATCTACTCTACGCTATTGTAATGAAAATGCATCCATTTAAGCAAATGAACAGAACCAAAAATCTACTTAAGCAAATGAACAGAATAGAAATCTATGCTACGTAAGAAAATGAACAATGAAAACTAGGAATTTATGCAAGCATACATGTGCAATAAAGAGGAGCTTTGGTTGCTCGGGTTGGGCCCTAACCCAAGAGCTTCAATGCTCTAAGTTAACTAAGATCTGGCTCAAAACGAAACTATTTTTTATTATAAAAACCATGGATTATAGAACAAATTGTCACAAGTCTTGCAGCTCATACATAAATTAGAGTTTTACAATAAAAATTTGAATCCTATTGAGGTCCTGCACCTCTCTATTTATACATTTGAAGTCTCTAACAACTTCCTTCAAATTAGGGAGGTTTGGCTCCCAACTCAAGGAAAACTGGTTTTTGTCCCTTTCACTTGCTCAGTTGTCTTCTAGTCTTCAAAGTGATGGCTGTTTGCACTTCAAGCAGATGAAGGAATATTCGAATAGAGGGGCAGTAAATGAGGAGGATTTACCTCCTATAATTACTCTCCCTTGTCCCATTCGAGTTTTGACCAAGGTATTTTCCATAGTTCCTTGCTTTTATCCTTTATGCCTGCATTTTTCCTTGCTTGTATCTTTTATTCCTGCATTATATGCACATTAGACCACAAAGAAAAATATCCAACTCTAACTCATCTCATAAACAAAATATAATCAAAAGTATGAAATAAGATGTGAGAATAGTTGGTTTGACTATGCTAGGAGGTGAATTAAAGCCAATCAAGGCCCATATAATTACCCAATGATGAGGCCCATCAATATCCTTTAAGGTTTGCTTCATCCATAGAATTTGCGAGCAACAAGTGGCAACTGTAATATACTCTACTTCAGTAATTGATAAGGAAATGAAGGCTTCTTTCTTGATGACCCATGGCACTAAGAAATTTCCTAAAAAGAATGTTGCACCTCAAGTGCTCTTCCTTTGATCAATATTGCCTACCCAATCAACATCAGTGTAGGCCTTCAACTTAAACTCTCTTCTTTTAGCATACCATGGTCCATAATTTATTGTCCCTTGAAGATATTTAAAGATCCTTTTGACAATGATGACATGAATTTCATGAGGGAAAGCTCTAAATATGACCACAAGACCTACTACTTGCATGATGTATGGTCGTGAAACTGTGAGATACAACAATATTCCTATCATGGATCTATATTCATTCTGATTTACCAGTGGTGTATTATCTTCTTTACACAATATGCAACCTGTAACCATAGGTGTGCTAAATGGCTTGCAATCTTCTAGCCCAAACTTCTTCATAGTTTCTCGTAGGCACTTGGATTAGAATATAAACACACCATTTTGAGACTCAGAAATTTGCAATCCCAAGAAGAAAGAAAACTCTCCAATCATGAACATTTCAAACTCTTTCTGCATACAGTTTGCAAATTGATGTCCCAATTGTTTCATGTCGCTGCCAAAGATTATGTCATCCACATATACTACTACAATTAGTAGATGATCACTTTCAGACTTGATGTATAAATTGTTGTCTATAGTACCTTTCTTAAAGACTACTTGTTGAAGGTATCGATCCAGTCTTGTGTACCAAGCTCTTAGAGCCTGTTTGAGTCCATATAGACTCTTTTTTCAGTTTGCACACAAACTCTTTATCTTCGGTGAGCAGGAATCCTTGTGGTTTCTCAATGTAAACCTCTTCTAGATCTCCATTGAGAAATGCAGACTTCCATACATCCAATATACCTTGAAATTTTTATGATTGGAAAAGGCAAGAAACATTATAATAGCTTCCAGTCTCACTACTGGTGAAAAGGTTTCCTCAAAGTCTACCTCTTATTTCCTGGCATACCCTTTGCAAACCAATCAAGCCTTATTCCTAATTACTTGACCCTGCTCATTTAGCTTGTTTTTGAAAACCCATATGGTTCCAATGAAATTTTTTTATTTGGTTCTTGGAAAAAGCTCCCAAGTGTCATTCTTTTCAATTTGGTAAAGTTATTCATTCATAGATCTCACCCAGAATTTATCCTCACTTGCCTGACTGAGATTTTTAGGCTCAATCTGAGACAACAAAGCAATATTTGCACAATGTAAACTTCCAACAAGTTTCCTCCTGGTCTAAACACCATTTCTTTAATCTCCAAGAATCTGACTCTTAGGATGTTCATTATATACATACCTAGAAGGTATTTTGGGCCTTGGAGTTGTGCTCATTTCCTCGCCTTCATTATCTGAATTTATTTCTTCTTGATCTAAGGGCCTCATGTTTTAATTTTATTCTCCATATGAGTTCATATTTCCTTTGGAAGACTCAAGTTGTGAAGCTATTTCATCTACTATTAAATCAATGTAATTCTCAACCCTCATTGTTAGTTTTTTGTAAAACTTATATCCTTTACATCGAGAAATTACCCAAGTAATATACCCTCATCATCACGAGTCAAACTTTCCTGGATTTTTATCGTTCCTTTTGATAAAGCATTTGCTCCCAAACACCTTGAAGTGTTTAATTGGTGTAGGTCTTCCCTTCCACAACGCATAGGGAGTTTTATTGCTCTTAGGCCTGAGTTGAGATCTATTTGATAGGTACATTGTTGCTTGTGTTGCTTCTCCCCAGAAGATGTGGGATACATCTGCTTCATCCAACATAGCTTTGGCCATTTCCTGAATCGTTTTGTTCTTTCTATCAACTACTCCATTTTGTTTTGGATTTATAGCCACTAAATATTGTCTCCTAATTCCTTGATCTTCACAAAATTCTTCAAACTCTCTTGAAGTGTATTCTCCTCCTCTGTTTTATCTTAAGCATTTGATCTTTAAGTATTTCTCATTTTCTACTTGAGCTTTAAATTTTTTAAAATGCTTAAATGCTTCTGATTTTTATTTTAAGAGAAAAATCCAAGTGACCTTGGTAAAATCATCAATGAGCAACAAAAAATGCCTTTCTCCTATTGTGGCTTTTTCTCGTGTTGAGCCGCAAATATTTGTGTGAATAATATCCAATGGTCTAGATGAATATAACTCTTTTGACTTGAAATGAGTTCTAGTATGCTTACCAAATTGACATGACTTTCAAATTGAATTATCATGCCTTGAGAGTCTTGGAAAACCTCTCACTTATCCCAGCTTGTTGACTCTTATCAAACTATCATAATTAATATGACAAAGTATCTTGTGCCACAATCATGCTTCATTCATTTTTCTTAAATAACAGTTTACTCTCGATTCATCAAACAAGTATACGTTGTTGTGAGTTTTGATTGCTTTTCCCACCAACTTTCCATCTTTCTCATTTCGTATCTCATAGTATTTGTATCGAAAGATCACATCATAGCCATTATCATACATCTAGCTTACACTAAGCAAGTTTTGCTTGAGACCTTCCATGTACAACACATTTTGAGCTTTCTTCTTTTGATCTAGACTGGTTATGCCTTTACCTTTAATTCTTACTGGGGCATTGTTGCCAAAAGTGACATTATTCCCTTTGTCTTTTTCTTTTAGCGACATAAATTTTATCTTATCCCCAGTCATATGCCTGGAACATCCACTATCCATATACCATATGTTCTCTTGATTATGTGCCGATAGATCAAGTCCACATTGCATGCACTTTTCACTTTTTTGTTTCCAATTCTCCTTATCCTTTTGAGTAGTTTGTTGTCAAATATTCTAGGACTTAAATAGTTACTCAAACTTGCTTCTGCACTCACTTACTTGTGCCCAAAATTATTACGTTTGAAACACTCAAAATCACTTAACATGGTAGAGAAGGCATTTTGATCTCTGAGAGGAGAGTTTTGAGATCTAAAATTCTGATTCTCATTATATCTAGGATTTTCATCTCTTTCAACTTTGATCCTTTCTGAGTTGTACATACCTTCTTCAACATGCTGCAATTGTTCTTTTAGTTGCATGTTCTTTTTCCTAGCCTTCTTTAACTCATCAAGAACACTGACGAGTTCCCCTTCAAGGTCCACTACTCCTTCCTCTTCTTCCTCTTCAAATCAGTAATATTTTGTTTCTTGGATTCTGCTCCAAATTCCATAAGTAAGTACTTTTCTTAATCATCTTCTGAAGAATTTGCATAGTCTTACTCAAGTGCTGAAGTATCCTCTTTGCAGTAGAGCCCCTTTTTGTTATAGAATTTCTTCTTCTAATTTTTATGAGATTTGTTTCTAAACTTTTGATCATCTTCCTTTTCAATCCTTTCTTTGTAAGGGAACTTGGACAAGAAATTTCCAAATCTCCCACAATCAAGTGTTTAAAGGGAAACTTCCCTTTATATTTTCCTGAGCCACGCTTCAGTTTCCTGGCAAATTGAGCCAGCTCCTGATCAGATTCATAGTTGGAGCAATCTTGATGATATTTTTTCTCCTTTGCCTTCTTGGACACTTTGAATGTTGCCTCCTTGGGTTCAGACTTCTCTCTTCCTACTCTCATCTCCTAGGCTGTGTGATTACTAAGAAATTAGTCCACATTGAGATCCTTTAAATTAGCCATTTCTTCAATAGTTGATACTTTGGCATTAAATCTCATGGGTAGGGATCGTAAGACTTTTTGAACAATCATATCTTCCTTGAATTCTTCACCAAGTCCTCTAATAATATTGGTTACTTCATCAACTCTAAGGAAGTATTTTTCTATGCTTTCTTCTTCACTCATTTTTAAACTTTCAAACCTCTATTGAAAAAAGAAATTAACTCAGACAAAAGATTAAGCACACATAAAAACTACACACAAAATATTGGCGGAAAAAGGTTGAAGCCTCATGCTTCTCTCTCACATTTTCATTCATCAAATAATTGAATATAGTGTTACAAATAAATAGATGAGAGATAGTGTTCTCAAGATAGTGCGTGCTATCTTAGACACTTTTGGTTGAGATAATTTCTCCTTTGGTTGAGATAATTTCTCACCAGACACACACCAATATAGGAGTTACCTAAACTAACTCCTATCTTAGAGGAACAACCCAAGAGTTAGGCACAAATTCCTAACTTGGAATATTTAATTAATTAATTAATTTTTGGATTTATTATTGTTTTGTGAGAGAGGCTAACATTCCCCCCTTCAATGATAAATCCAAAATAAGAACGAGGAACCATCTTCCAAGTTCTCATGTTGATCCTCAAAAACATTGCCTGAAAAAACCGCCAAATCTGGATGCTGAAGAAACTGCAATATGAAGAGACTGAGTCAGCTGCATGACTGATTCATCTCAGAGGGACGCTTGACAACTCCATCATGTGCCAAGCCGCAAAAGGATCCAACTGTCCTTTGCTTGAAAACAGCATCCGATGTCCACTGACACAATTTGATGAACGCCCACTGGCGTATTTGCTGATGATGATCGCCCATTGGATGAAGATGTCGAAAAACAACTCAATGTTGTTTTTGCTATGATGAAAGCTGCTCACTGTTGCTTTGGCTATCGAACGCCCACTGGCGAATTTGATGATGCTCACTTATGATGACAAATGCCCACTGGCTGATGAAGATGCCCACTGGCTGCTTCGCTGATGTTGTCGAGACTTTCAGTCTGACAACCACTTGTCAATTTCATTGACATTTTCCCCCCTTTGTCAGTTGAAAGGAGAGACAATCTTCTCCAAAATATATTTGAACTCCCCCCCTTCAGGTGTAGGAGAGTTTCATTGTCGTACTCCCTCATTCAACTGCATGAGAGTACCATCATCGGTTCACTGCTGGTTGTACTATGTGTGATTGTAGTCGGTTGTAGAACTGAGATAACCATTTAACTATGGAGGACCATTCCCAAGGATCGATCCATTCATAATGTATCTTCAATCTGGCTGATTTTTGTTGGTTGCTACATTTTTCTGAAGAATGATTGGGCTTGCCACAATGGCAACAAGGATGGAGATCAAAACACTGATCTTCCATATGATCGGTTCTTTCACAATGAGAACATTGTGGTTGGACATTAACTTCAGGTTGCATGCAATTCTATTTTTCTACAATTTTCTCAGAACCTACTGAGGTGAGTTGCTCAAGAAATCTTGCACTCACAAACTTAATTGGCTTGGAATAATCAGGGATATGTAAGTTGGTGTCATCAGTGACATATCCTAAACCTCGTCGATTCTTGTTATTTTGAATCTCTTCCTAGGGCTTGATGATGGGTTTGGAAGAAATTTGAATTTGATCATGAACAACTTCGACACTTGAAGTTGTTTGGATCAGTGATTTGGAATCAACATCTTTATCTTCATCTGTATGGTTGAATGACTTGGAAGAAGCACTCTTTTGTTGCAGCTCATCTCTTTGTAGTTGCGACTCTAGTTGAAGAAACTCAATGGTTTCATGTGTTTGTTGTAGATGCCGTGAAAGATCAGCAAGAGTTTCTTTGCTGATGTGCACCATGTCTTCATCACTGGAGATGATCAAACTGTGAAGAATGTGTAACAACTGAATATGTTGCGCCATCTGAACTTGCTCACTTGAAATCAGGCTCTCTTGTCGTAGATGTCGTGCTTTGAATTGTTTCACTTGATTTTGTTACTTGAATGACAGGCTCGCTTGATATGGGACTTGAATGGCACGCTCGCTTGATTTGTTGCTTATTGCACTTGCTGGGAACACTTGCTAGAGTTGTAGAACCTTCTTGCTTAAACTTTGGAATTCACGCTCACTTGATGATGATCGTATTTGCATGAATGCTCACTTGCCTTACTTAATGACTTCACGCTCACTTGAAGGAATAGCCACGCTCGCTTGATGTCGATCTCAACTTGCTTGGTTGGTGTTAGAGTTGAACTTGTTTGGTTGCTTTGATGGTTGCTACAATGATCTTCACTCTGGCTCGCTTGAAAGTCTGAACTTTGTACTATTTTGATGCAAATTGCTTGAATGAATACTCACGCTCGCTTGCAGGAGATGTGAACTTGTTGCTTGTTTGCTTTAGAGTTTAAAAATTTGTGCATTCATTTGATTTTGCTTAAAGGAAGGGTGTCGAACACTGTCGAAAATGCACCTAAAAAATGCTTACAATGATTTCAATGATTCACGACAATGAATGCAATTTGACTCAATTCAAGACTTGGGTGTCGGTTTCAACCGAGAATGCACCCTTACAATTCAATGTGATTTGAGTTTGATTACAAGTTCAACAATGTTGACGTAGACTGTGCGCTGAAACGTTGAAGTTTACAGATTCATTAACTTGAATGTAGTGATGTAGACTTTGCTTTGAAATGTTGGAGTCTGCAGATTCATGAACTTGATTGTATTTGAGTGAATTTTTTTGTTGAGGTAGAATGCCGATGTCGAAAAACTTTGATTATTTGTTGTAGTGACGCAAATGTATGTGTTGAGCTTAATTATCCTTCCTTGCAGCTACTTCGTTACATGTGTTGTGCTTGCTTGTATTGAACTTTATGTGTGTGGTAAATGCGATCATTTATGTGTCAAAACTAGACACAAATCATAAGCAACAACATGAAGCCATAAAAACACTTGCGATCACAAATACACATGGTGTACCTAAGATCCCCTTATTCAATTTCGGGCGGATCTAGGACACATCAACACCACAAATAATATGTCTTTATTGAGTATTAAGGTCATCAATCTTTCATCTTTTACAACATTGTGAATGAGATTTCTTAAACAATAAGAATACCAAGCTTGCAAATTCTTGAAGCAACTTCTCTTCAAAAAACTGCTGCACTAACTCAATCGCTCTCAAAATAAAATATTACTTTGAATTACAATAATAACTTTCTCTAAAACAAACTCACTTATCACTCCGAATAAAAAACACTTATCACTCCAAAAATACAAAAAATACTTTCACCTTATTACTCCACAAAATCACACCTTACTTCTCACTCCAAAAAACTTATCACTCCAAAATACCCTTATTACTCCAAAAACATCACTTTAGAACCTTCACATACCCACTTCCTCGTCTTTATAAATGTTTACTTTTTTACTTCTTTTTTTTAAAGTAAAACCATTGAATATAAAAGCTTTGTTTTAACCATTAAAAAAGTATTCCCATATGTTTCTTATAACTAAAATTTGTGGGCATCAACTGATTATTTATGAAGCACGCAAGCCAAACTTCGTCCTCGATTTATAAATACAATTAAAGAGAATTTAATGATACCTTTTTTTTGAATGCGGCCACGCACTGGAATTTCATGCTCTTCATTCCACACATGGTTCTCGATTACTGCGAATATGAAAAAAATTGTTCCATTATGTATTTTTCTTTAATTCATGGTGGATGTTGGCTCCTCCATTGGTGCAAGCAGGTTCCTTCAGTTTTCTTATTTATCTTCACGGGATTTATTGACAAAGTGTTTTATGGTGTTCGCTCCAGGTCAACAATGGCAGTATCACGCCAAATACTCGACGCATATCAATCAAAAATGCTGGCTATCCTCCACGCTCCTCTTCAACGAAGTAGCTTTTTTAGAGGCTTTGAACGAGGATAGTCTTCCATTGCTTCTGATTTGGAGAGCAGAGCATGTGTGGATTGCCCGCACAAGATATTAGCAGATTGACCGAAAGGTTCTGTTGTTGTTGAGTGCGCCCACATAATCCACAGAGGGAGAGATGCCTTGTTCTCAAGATGGTGGATGGAACAACAAACAACAGTCAATAGCTCGAGATATCTATTTTAGCTTTGTAGAACAGAGATGGGTTTTACCAAATTCACTTTCACCATCACGTTTTCTGGTGCAAGAAATAATAGGAAAATCCATATCGTCACATCCTTTCAATCTAAACGCTTTGATGGAGTTTTCAGAACCATTACGAATTCTCAGCCTCAGCCTAATGGAGTTTTCAGAACCATTACGAATTCTCAGCTTAATATTGAAATCGTTGAATTAGCAGCATGAATATTTTGAACAGAGTCAGCTGCAACAACCGGAGCAGAGTTGGCCTGGATTATTGTTGAGGTCATCGAAGCTTGTCATTTGTTAGGCGTTATGCATCGAGAATCACAACTCAACATAAAATTTCTATAAAACACCAGCGGAAAACCTTCAGCTGTCATAAACCTCGAAAGCAGTATCAAACCAGGCCAAAGACAAAAGAAAAATTCACCAAACCTCATCTGTAAAATCCTGAACACATATTTAAAGCAATTCAATAAAACTATTTGAGAATAACTTCAATTGTTGACTTTGTTCACCATGTTCCAAGCTTCTTCCACGCACAAATTTTCACTTGACAACATTGAATAAGTAGGCGGTACATCATGGTCTGCAGCGCTTGCTTAATATTGAAATCGTTGAAATATCGCCAGACTTGTGCCCAGATTTTAGCCGACCAGCTTTGCTAAAAAAATATAGGCAGAGACAACTTTTATTGCCACAAACTACATTGACACCAATGCTACGCTCAACTGCTGTGCGCTCTCTTTTTCCGTTGAACCAACTCTCACGGATACAATACTCATGTTGCACTCTGGATCACACCCCATGAACTATACTCTTCAGCTCTTGCACCAATCTGCAGGGTCGGTCTCCACATAGGCAGGATTTAACCTAGAATAGCTCTGATACCACATATTGAAAAAAGAAATTAACTCAGACAAAAGATTAAGCACACATAAAAACTACACACAAAATATTGGCGGAAAAAGGTTGAAGGCTCATGCTTCTCTCTCACATTTTCATTCATCAAATAATTGAATATAGTGTTACAAATAAATAGATGAGAGATAGTGTTCTCAAGATAGTGCGTGCTATCTTAGACACTTTTGGTTGAGATAATTTCTCCTTTGGTTGAGATAATTTCTCACTAGACACACACCAATATAGAAGTTACCTAAACTAACTCCTATCTTAGAGGAACAACCCAAGAGTTAGGCACAAATTCCTAACTTGGAATATTTAATTTATTTATTTATTTTTGGATTTATTATTGTTTTATGAGAGAGGCTAACAACCTCATTATGCAAGTTTGAAGTTTCACCTACTTGATTTTGTCATCTCCTTCATGACTCTGTTTAAGCTTCACCCACACTTCCTTGGCAAACTTACAATGCATAAAATTTACAAGTTTATATTGACTAAGGCCAAAGAGAATGACATTATTGGCTTTAAAATTATTTCCATACAACTTTTTACCTTATGCATTAGTGGAAGGGACATCCAGGACATCATAATTGTAGGTTTTAAACCTGTACAGAAATTACATGCATACGAATTCTAAAACATAGAAAATAAATAATGCGAGAGCATAACACATAAAACACATATACACAAAGATTTTCCCCTGGATCCCAAAATCGAGACTGCCAGCTTGATTTTTCATTATGTTCCTTTCAATGTTACAATACATATTTATACATGCTGAAGCATCCAATACCACGGACCAAAAACCATCACGTCCAAAACCATGGACTGAAAACCATCACGTCCAAAACCATGTGCAAAAATAATGCACAAAACCATAGGTAGGTATGCCCAACCTAACATAGGGTCCAGAAAACAAATTTTTTTGGCGCACTACCCCGAACCCCATAGAGGGGGGTTACTTGCACCCCTCAAACCCCCTGTGACCCGCCCGTTATGCAATCAGCGCAATGAACAAGGGGAGCACCCCGCTATGCAGTCGGCGCAACAAAGGGGGGGCTCTGCCCCCCCTTTAACCCTCGGTTAACTATGTGGGCTAGTCATGGAAAGAATATATCACAACCCAACATTCTCCCACTTGTTGTTTTATTTCCACAGGGGGCCACAAGAGAGCTTAGTCATTTATCCAACCCT
This sequence comes from Pinus tabuliformis, assembly GCA_031772625.1. Taxonomy (NCBI): domain Eukaryota; kingdom Viridiplantae; phylum Streptophyta; class Pinopsida; order Pinales; family Pinaceae; genus Pinus; species Pinus tabuliformis. The sequence continues at coordinate 83,234,098 of CM062811.1, read as the reverse complement.
ACAACACCCATTGTTTCTCTACACCAAGAGAACTTCTCAGAGCTCACAGATTTTTTCAATGCATCTGCAGTATTCTTAAAAGTTTCCACCTTTACCAGCAACACCTTTTTGTCTTCTATCATTTCCCTCATAAAGTGATACTCAACATCAATGTGCTTTGTCTTTGAATGATATGCAGGGTTCTTTGCCAAGAAAATTGCACTTTGGCTGTCACAGTCTATCCTTATAGCTCATTGTACTAACCCCATACTTGAACATAATCTTGCAACCAAACGGCTTCCCTGCTTACATGAGCAACTGCCATGTATTCTACCTCTGCAGTTGATAGTGCCACTACAGATTGTTTCTTACTCTTGCAACTGACTGCACCTCCAAATAGGTTAAACACATACCCACTTGTACATATTCTCTGATCCAGATCTCCAGCCTAGTCTACATCAACAAAGCCATGAATATCCAACACTTTGTCCAATCCTGGTCTTCCTTGGTAGCACAAATCATAATCAGTAGTTCCACGCAAATACCTGAAAACTCACTTCACTGCTTTCCAGTGCTCCTTCCCTGGTTTTGACATAAACCTGCTCAATACTCCCACTGCATGTGCAATGTCTGGTCTAGTACAGACCATTGTATACATCATGATACCGACTGCACTTGGATATAGAACACGGGACATGTCCTATTCCTCTTCTTGTGTCTTAGTACATTGTTCAGCAGATAACTTCACACCTAAAGGAATAGGAACCTTCACCAGTTTACTATCCTGCATATTAAACCTCTACAGTATTGTCTCGACATACTTCCTATGGTTTAACCAGATCTTCCTCTTTGTCTGATCTCTTTTAATTTCCATGCCCAAAATATAGTTTGCAGCACCAAGATCTTTCATGTCGAATTTGGAGGAAAATTGGGTCTTCAAATCTTGGATAATTTCTTTGTCATTTCCAACCAGCAAGATATCATCCACATAAACGACTAGATAAATAACACGATCGCCAATTAATTTAAAATACACATAGTGATCTACTTTGCTTCTGGTGAAGACAAGTCCTTGTATAAATGTATCAAATTTCTGATACCACATCCTTGGTGATTTTTTTAACCCATATAGAGACTTCTTTAACTTCCATACCAGTTCTTTCTTACCCTTCACTGCAAAGCCTTTAGGTTGCTTCATGTAGATTTCCTCTTCCACATACCCGTGAAGAAATGTTTTCTTCACATCCATCTGTTCTACCTCAAAATAAAATGCAGTAGCAACAGATAAAAGTAATCTAATAGAAGTTACCTTGGCAACAGGAGAAAAAATATCACCAAAATCAATTCCCAGCACTTGGGAATAACCTTTTTCTACAAATCGAGCTTTTTATTTCTCCACCTTTCTTTCTACATTTATCTTCTTCTTGAACACCCATTTGCTGCCAATGGGTTTCCTTCCAGCCGACAACTCCACCAGATCCCAAGCCTCATTTTTGTGCAAAGATGCCATTTCATCAACTATGGCCTCTTTCCAGAGTTTTCCATCCTCTAAATCCACTACTTCCTTCACAGTTTTGGGATCATCATCAGTAACAAATAAAACAAAATTTGAACAAAAAGCAAATGGACTATACGTTTCTAGCTGCCTTATTTCTTGAACTAATATTCTCACACCTGGAGTTTGTGGCTCATCATCTTTTGATTCCTCCTCTGTTGTAGAGTTTGATTCTTCCTCCTTAAGCTCAAACTCTGTCTTCTTAGGTTCCTTTGGTTGGACTTCATGTTTAATAGCATCTTTCACCTCTCTGAATACCACATTTCGGCTGTACACAACCTTCCTTGTTACTCGGTTCCAAAGTTTATAGCCCTTTAAACCATCCTTATACCCAATAAAGATGCACTTTTCAGATTTACTATCCAACTTGGTTCGTTTCTCTTTTGGAACATGTACATATGCATCACATCCAAATACCTTCAGATGTGAAAGAGAGGGTTTCTTACCAATCCATACCTCTTATGTAGTCTTATCCTCCAAAGCTGATGAAGGTGATATATTGACCAGGTAACATGCTGTCTCCATCGCCTCTACCCAGAATTTATGTCCTAATGTGGCACCACTGAGCACGCTTCTTGCCCTTTCCATCAATGTCTTGTTCATTCTTTCTGCAACTCCATTTTGCTCAGGTGTGTATGGAGTAGTCTTCTGCTGTGCTATACCACACTTCTTACAGAATTCTTCAAATTCCTTGCTGCAAAACTCTCCACCGTTATCTATCCTCAACACCTTTATCTTCTTCTTTGTCTAGTTTTCCACCAGAGCCTTAAATTCTTTAAACCTATCAAAGACTTCAGATTTCTTCTTAAGGAAATATATCCATGTATTCATTGAGAAGTCATCTATAAATGATACATAGTACACAGACTTACCCAGTTATGGAACCTTCTCAGGTCCAAACACATAATTGTGCACAAGTTCTAATATATGTTTTGCCCTCTTACCACCAGAGGGGAAACTCACCCGATTTTGCTTCTCATATACACAATTTTCACAGAAATCAAAATCCAGTGAGTTATTACTCATACCTTCTACCATACCTTTACCATGAATTATTTGAAGGCCCTTCTCTCCAATATGTCCAAGCCTTTGGTGGAATAACATGGTATTCTCTCCAGAGACCACTAGATTTTATTCTCCACTTTCAGGAACCACAGAACTGTTGTGCCCATCCATAACAGTGCTACCTTGCAGCTTGTACAAAGTTCCAATTCAAACTCCCTGCATCAATACCAGTGCCCCGTGAAACATCTTGTAGATATCCTTCTCGAACACTGTTTTTACACCTGCATCATCCAGCTTGCTTACAGAAATCCGATTTCTGGCCAATATAGGAATATGCAGAACACCCAGAAGTGTTCTAACCCTTCGACCTTGCAACTTCAACTTTAATTTTCCACAACCAACAATTCTAGCCTTCCTGTCATACCCTAAGAAGACATCACCACCATCATATTTATCATACTTGCAGAACCACTCTCTATGGGGAGTGAAGTGAAAGGATGCACCTGAGTCAATCAACCATGCCTCTTGATCTACATGTGTACTTGAAGAAGCCAAGTACACATCCCCACCTTCATATGAGGTGGTTTTTGCCTTTGGAGAAGGAGCATGATCAAATACCTTTCCTTTTTTAGGAGCTTTAGATTTACAGTCCCTTTTGTAGTGCCCTTCCTTTCCACATTTCCATCACACCACCTTTACAAGTTTTCCTGGAGATTTAGATCTCCCACTCGATGACTTATTTTTGTTTCTGTTGTAGGACCATCCTCGTATAGACAAGGCATCACCATTTTGGCTCTCCATATTTTTCCGTCTCATCTCCTTCGTCAGCAAGGATGAGACTATTTCATCAAACTGCTAGGCAATTGTATTGCTACCTATTGCAATAACCAGACTATCCCACGAATCTGGTAGAGAACACAACAAACTGATGCACTTATCTTCATCTGAAATTTTAATATCAATAGATAATAACTGACTTACCACAGTATTAAATGCATTCAGATGCTCTATCATTGAGTCTCCATCTTTCATCCTCAGGTTATACAGCTTTTTCCGTAAGAACAGTTTATTCACCAAAGACTTAGATTGGTACAAAGTCCCTAACTTATCCCACAGAGCCTTTGTCGTAGCTTCCCCTGATACATTCAAAAATACTAAATCTGAGACACACAATTGTATTCTGCTCTTTGCCTTCCGATCCAACTTCTTCCATTCTTCATCGAACACTCCCATTGGCTTAGTACTTGGATCTACCACGATCCACTGATCTTTATCCACCAACAGATCTTCCATCTTGAGTTTTCACAGCTCAAAACTCTGACCAATAAATTTCTCGATCCCTATCTTTCCACTGCTTTCCATCTTTTTTCACCACCAGAATCGATCCTGCAGATCTCCCACTGAATAAGGTCTACCACAGGCCCAAGTGAAACCCCTTAGCAACAAAGGTGTCCCCTTGAAGCCAAAACAGCTCTGATACCAAATGTAGATTTTAACCCCCTACAAAAATTACCTGCATACGAATTCTAAAACACAGAAAATAAATAATGCGAGAGCATAACACATAAAACACATATACATAGAGATTTTCCCCTAGATCCCAAAATCAGGACTACTAGCTTGATTTTTCATTATGTTCCTTTCAATGTTACAATACATATTTATACATGCCGAATCATCCAATACCATGGACTGAAAACCATCGCATCCAAAACCATGGACCAAAAACCATCGCGTCCAAAACCATGTGTGAAAATCATGCACAAAACCATAGGTAGGTCCGCCAAAACTAACATAGGGTCCAGAAAACAAAATTTTCTGGGGCGCTGCCCCGGTCCCCATAGAGGGGGGTTACCTACACCCCTTAAACCCCCTGTGACCCCACCGCTACGCAATCGACGCAATGAAGGGGGGATTCGTGGCCCCCTCTAACCCCCAAGTTAACTATGTGGGCTAGTCATGGAAAGAATATAGCACAACCCGACAATAATCTACTAGTACAAAGCTCCAAACATCTACTCCTAGGGGCATAATATAGGCTTCCATCTTAACTTTCTAGAAGGCATAGTATATCCATCAAAGACTAGTATCTTTCTTGAGTAAGCATCTTGAATCTCTTACCTAGACATGATTCCTTATGGATCTAACTTCCAGTGGTTAGACTATTCTTGAAGGAACTTGGCTCTGATACCAATTGTTAGAATAAGGAATTACTGAGAGGGGGGGTGAATATGTCTTTAGTTCTTTCCTCTACTATATGTTACTTATGAGAGAATTTATACATAAAACAAATGAGCAGCAAGATGAGACATTCATAAGTACATACAATCCATCACATGAGCAACGTACACATATTGACACAAGTATTTTCATGTGGAAAACTGAAGGGAAAGAACCACAAATTTGTTTGTTTTTATGATGTAAGTTAAGCACGTACTTAATTACATCAATTTGTTTGTGAGTGCTCACTCACAGAAGGCACTAACCCCCTTAGGATAGTAAGAGCCTACTTTCCAAGATGCACCAACCTCTCATGAATGCAGGCCACCACCTTCTCTAGCCATTGTTTTACCTTTCATACAATTTTCAAACTAAAAATAGGGGAAAATACGTATATAGAAAAATACCAATCTGGTTCACTGCAAAAACAATCTTCTTCTCTTGACCCTCTACTATTCCATAGGCTCTCTTGGACTCACACAACAACACTCTATCCTCTACACTTCGCCTTCTATTCCATAGGCTCTCTGCAACACTCTACTCCAGTTCAACACTTGGGCTAGTTTCTCAACTGTCACACACTCTACTCTACGCACTTCAACACATGAAAATATACTCTCCTCCTCCACTTTTCTCGATCGAAATCACTGGTTTTGATCCTTTGCTGCACTCTGCACAATTCCACCTCTGCAACCTGTTTCAACACTACCCAAGTGTACCTCTGTACGACACCTCCATACTCTTGTTTTGTCTGCTTCCTGAGTTCTTCTGTTCCATTAAACATGAGGATGGGTTCCTGAGCACTTGACCAACCCTCTATGTGATCCTCCATGCTGAGAATTTAATCTCATTCCACCTGCTCACTCTAGTGATACTCTCCTTGCTTGTTAAAGGTTCACAGAGCTTGACTGTACCACAACATGGCTTCTCTATTTCTTATTTAAGTTTATAATGCGTGCACGAGAGACCAGAGTTGGATTTCTTGCAACATTGGAACAACCCAATAGTTATCTCCTTGAGAATCATGGTCCTCTTTGCCTTGACCAAGTGAGTTCTATAGTTTCCATTAAATTTATCAACCAACTTTTTTACACACATTTACTTGGAGGCTACCGACCCATTCATTCTTTAACACTCTATACAGTTGTATTGGTTCCATAACTCGTCATAACTTATATTAAAAGAATGTTATGAAATCACACAATTCCTATTCCTGTATCCCCTTAGTGCTTAGCCCCTTATTGTTTTCTTTCTCATATGACCACTTCTTGAGACCGTCGGCTTAGCCCTTAGGTGTGGCAATATCAAAGCCCTCAAATCTTTTAATTTTTATTCAAGTGAGGTTATGAGGTTGTGAGGTTCCGACCTCCTTTCACTTTCCCTTTTCTTTTTTTCATCCTTGGGGCTGACACTATGACTGGTGGCTTAGATTTTAGGTGTTAAGGTCGGGGGTGTTAGTGCCTAAATCTACCTCAGGCTGAAGGAAGGCAGGTCTAGGGTAACATCAAACCACGCTTAACCTAGTAGCTAGCCCTACCAGGTCGGGAGAGGGCTCTCTCCTTATCAATCTCAGTGGAGATGACTGAATCAAATATAGATTTTAGGCTAGGTATAGTAGCTCAGAGAATTTTGTTTGATTTTAGGTTTTGGTTGCTAGATTAATTGGAGAAGGCAGATTGGGTCTGGGAAATCAAATCAGGGATATAGTAATGTCCTGTGGGGCAAGGTAGACGAGAGTTTATGTAATAGCAATGGATTTGAGATGGTAGAGTAGACAGCTAAGGAGCTGAGGAGGGCATAAGAAGCTATGAATCCTCTTTGAATAGTGAAAACATTGAAAACCAAATGCATTCCCAAGACAAAGCACTGTAAATTAGTGTATTTTGTCTATTCACCTTGATTCATTTAGTTTTAGAAGAGAGAGAGAGAGAGATGTGGATACATATAAAACATAAGAAAAAACCCATTACAAAGAAGAAACAAGACATAAACTCACTGTCACAAGAATCCCACAAAAATAGCTGTGAAACCTAGTTTTATTCCTTGCCAAACTGCTGATACAAATGTTCAATGAGAGCCAACACTTCTGCCAAAGTCCAACCTTTACAAATGAATCAAAAAGTACATGATATAGGCAAGGAAACTACTCAAGCTAGCTATCAGGGTCGAATCCATGAGAAAATAGGTGGTTTCAACCATATCTAAACTAAGAACAGGAATATAGGTAGTGGAACAACTTGCCTCTAAAACCAAGGAAACCAATTCATTACAGCTCAAAACCACTTGGAACTTGATGTATTTACCCTATGAAGTGATTTTCAACCATATTACAACGAATTCATCATTTTCCATGCTTACATTTACCAAGAAATGAAGAAAAAGTGATCTCCCAAGAAAACTAGGAAAAATCTGGAAAATTGGGCAAAACTGGCAAAATTCATTTAATGCACAACGCCAAGATTTTAATGTGCAACGCTTTTTATAGGAAAATTTTGGAAGGCTTCCCGGAGTCCAAATCAGGTGCAAGATGTCTCGTTGGAAATATTATCGAGTCTACTTTCCAAAACATCTTGAATTTCGCAATTTGGAGTTCATTTGCCCTACCAAAAGTCAAATCTCCCAAGACTGGTCAAAATGTGCAAAATGAGGTTGCCTAAGTGTAGAGAGATGTTGTAGTCAATTGTTGAAGGTCTTTCTCAACTCCAAATTGATCTCATGATATCTCATTGGAAAGCTCTTTGAGTCTAGTTATCATTTCACTCATCAAGAAAGTCATTTGGCCATATAAGATAAATTACCTTCAAAACCCTAGGAGAGGGAAATGAGCCTTACCCAAGCACAACTTAAGCACGAACAGGGTGTAAAATGACCCATTGGAACCTGAAATGATGACAACTCTTTGAATGATGGTACACTCAGCTGAATGGTGACATGGACCGACACTTGGAAATCTTTGGAAGGAGTAAAAAGAAACCCTAGACCTAATACCGAGTGACCAAATTTTACTTGAAGACTCGCTGAAATGACAAAATTTAACTTTGACATCCTAAAACCACTTTGTAAGAGCATATTTGATCACTAGAGGAAGGTTTCTGTTATCACTTAAGAAGCAATTACTAAATCTTTCACATCTGTTTGATTGTGAAGGTTAGGTGTTAGTCCAAGTTCAGTTTTTCCATGTTAAATGTAGTGTCTAAGTCTTAGGAGTCTTGGTGGTATGGTTAAATAAAGGTCATTAATCCGTTCTCATTCATCACTGGTCCCACAACCTGCATAGATTCCCTGTATCAAGTTTGTTTTAAGGTTTTTATGTGTTACAAAGTAGTTTAGGTGTTTTCGTAGCGCGGAATCCAGTCTAGCTGTTTTCGTAGCGCAAAACCCAGAACTTACACTGGCTGCGCTATGAAATCGGGGATTCGTGCGGATACGTAGTAAATCTTTCTCAACTGTCATATCTATCAAAATCCGTTATGTTTTCATCATCAGTTGTCAGATTATACACTTCACCTATCATGTCCAACAACTTATCCTCATCATTAGAGTCATTAGGTACCTTGGTACGCTTAGGTTGCAAGTTTTAAGAAGAGCCAAGTATTCACAGTCATAATTATGATTGCATTCATTGCATGAGGAATGAGTTAGCAAGTGTTCAACTTGAATTCCTTGAACATCAAGCGAGGCAGCTATCAAGCGAAGCAGTGATCGAAGATTGAGACAGTGCCAGCCTTTCAAATTTTCATTCCGCTGGAGTTTTATGGTGGGGGCTACAAAAAGAAAGGATCACAGGTCAGGAAAATGTCTGAGGAATGAACCTGAGGGCTTAGATATCCTCCTAAAGAATGATGAAGTCGAACAAGCCTTCAAACAGGTTGGCTATTGGAGGTTTTGCGAAAAACTTCAAGGAGGCCATATGCAAGTCACCAAGGAATTTGCCTTGAATTTCACAGGATTGAATTCGAAAGTTGGGGTGCTTGAATTACCCATCTCTCCAGAGGTCATATCTACAGTTACTGAAATCCCAAGGGGAGAGGAAAGATGGTTTAAAAATTTCAAATTTGATATGACCCCATGCAAAGAATTTCTGAAGCCGGAGTTCATTGATTCAGATTTAAATAAGTCTGTGCCCAGGAATTTTGTCAAGGACTCATATGCCAATTTACTTACCTGCATACAGAGGTACTTTACCTGCGAGGGGAGGTATCATAAGGTGTATTCATATCACTTCAAGCTTCTGCTGCATTTCACAAGAAAGATATATCTTGATTTACCTTTCTACTTGTTTCGTAGCCTAGGCAAAATGTGTGACAAGGTTCAGCTAAAGAAGAAAGCCTGTGAGACCTCATTATTTCACCACGGCTTAGTCAAGTTGATTGTTTTGCATGAGCTCCAGAGAGTAGATAGGGATTGGTCCACGTTCATGTTTATGTCTGGATTCAAAAATGAAACTGGCCTCAGTCCTCAGGCTGTAAAAAGTTCTCCACCGGCAGCTAATGATCGTGTAGAAACAAGATCTAGGAGATTTGTAAAAGTGAAGGCTAGGAAGTAGGTAAAGGAACCCACTAGACCACTGATAATCCAAGACACACCCTAATAATCCCAGAAAGAGAAAGATCAGATCAAAGAGGGTGTACATGAATCATCTACAGGTGAAGTAGTCTAGAGAAGAATAATTAGGAGCCAGTTAGCTAAAGAAAAAGGCAAGACCATGGTTACTGAGGAAAGCCCAATTTCAAAGGGAAGTCTAAATGACTTACTGCAGTCTATTGATATTGAAGAATCTCCCCTGGTTCGAGCATATTTGATAAAATCAGGTAAAGACAAGACCAAAAAGATCAAAGCCTCGAAAAAGCTCAAGTTTGATGATCAGGTTGCTAAATTTGTCTTTAAGCCAAGGAGGTCTGTGATGAGGCATTCAAAGCAGATACAAGAGGTGCTGCTAGAAGCAAGTGAAACAAAGGAGACAGTAAAATATCATGAAGGACCGGTAGCTCCATCAGAAACATCATCTCAGCTGCATAAAAGAGGTAAAGGTAAGGCAGTTATCCCGCAAGAGGAATATAGTGTTGAAGAGTTAAAAAAGAAGTTGAAATTAGAAAACCTGGAAATTGCTAAACTGAAGAAAGCCTCAAGGAAACATGTAATCAAGGAAGCTCATTTTAACAAAATGGAGGCTCTATGGGAAGACAAAACAATTCAAATACCCGAGGTGGTCGACTGTCATGCTCAATACTACACCTGGTCAGTTCCCGCAATAAAGGAAGCAAAATTCATCAGAAGAGTTAATACGAGACTGAGAGCTGGGATTAGAGTTATGAAGAGGAAAATTGAGGATTTGAAGATACAGCTAAGCCAGTGGGAAAGATTTCCTTAAGGAAATCACACAGCAAGTAAGGTTATATCCCAAATTTTGATGATTTACCTTGTTGCAATTTTTCTTGAAGAATGATGCATCTCCATTCAGTTTTGAATAGCTTCAGGGCAGTTGAAAAGGACATTTCAATATAAAGAGGCTCAAGATAGTCAAATTTTGGTATTAAAACTGTGTTTTGTGATTACACAGCAGTTTCGTAGCGCGCTACGAAACTGCTGTAGGTGATGCATAATGCACAGCAGTTTCGTAGCGCACTACGAAACTGCTGTAGCTACATAATTAAACTTAGTCGACCAATTTTGAGTAATCAAGGGGAAACTTTTTTGAAAGGGGATTTCAGAAAAGGATCATTTACAATGTGCAAGCAACCAGCAAGGGTAAAACAAGAGGAGGAAAAGATATATGAACTCTAAGCTTTTTGTTATACAAATGATCACCGCTAGTATTGTCCATGACATTTCAAATAGCTTCGAAGAGGTTTTGTCTTCACACAGGTATATGGGAAAGGTCTACAGCACATGAAGAACATGGTACTCCAATATATTTTTGTGTAATCAAAGAAGAACCGCATGGATAATTGATTTCGAATATCCTTGAGGAGACCAAAAGAAGAAAAACAGGGGCAGTTTCCTACTTTCCAGGAGCAGTAAAGAGATGAGACATTAAGAGCCATCAAGGAGTTCTAAACATCCACCAAAGCTAAACTGAAGGAGACCACTTGTCAGAGAACGAGTTTTGATTGTAATAAATGCTATTACCAACATGATGTGGAGTTAGATTCCTAATCGTCTTAGGTCTCTAAAAACTTCTAGTTAGTAGTTTGTTGCATTTAATAGTTAGTTAAAGTTTGAGTAGGTGTCATAGCAAGTAGAATTTGAATTCCCCTCATGCTGGAGGAGGAATCTCAAGAATTCTATATATAGGAGAGAGAGCAATGTACCAAGGGTTGGAAATTTTTTGAGAAGAGCTCTCATATTGTGCTTTGTGTAAAGACTCTGTTTTCTAGTAATACAATATTGGCCTTGCTTCTCAGGAATCAAAAGGAATTTGATGTTCTGAATGTCTTGTGTTGTCTCTTTCTTATTATCTACAGTGTTATGAATGTCTGATTACTTAGAAATCACTAACAGTGCTCTAATTTCCTTCATACATTTGTAAACTGTGTTGGTCCTCTATGTGTTTGGTGTGTTTACATATGTTGGATTCTGAATGCCCTGACTTCTATGCAAAGCTAACCTTACTGTCAATACTGAAGCATATCTGACTCCATAAGCCCAATGGATACTTTTTAATTGTGTTTCAACCTCTTATACTTGTTCATTTTGTTTCATAGAGTTAGCCATCTTATTCATTATCCAAATCTTTAATCTTGTGAGAGAGCCCTCTCAGGTTGGGGAGGCTAAGCCTCAGCCTAAAGTAGGTTTGAAATAGTTACTTAAAGTCTACCTGATCACAGCAGCCTATCAGGGTCTGATTTTGAGATAACAGTTTCAAATACTGACACTAACATTGGCTCCAATGGGGATGGTAGCTCCTTGCAAGTGCCAAGAACCACAGATCTTTGGGAGAGCAGACTAGTGCCTCATCCATTGGGCAATATGGAATCAACATCTTGGCAACAAAAACATAAAAACTCAAGACTCAAGACTCAAGACTCATAACTGAAATGACTAAGAACTAAGACTAACTCAAAACTGAAACAAGACACTCAAAAGCTAAAACTAGACACTCAGAAACTGAAACTAGACACTCAGCAGCTGAAACTAGCTCGAAACTGACAAAAACAAAAAATGACTCAAGACTTACTTCACTAAAACAAGTACTTACAAAGATTTTTAATGGCAGCAGTGCATTGGTATTTTAGGGCTTCAAATCATGATGACAACAATCTGCCTACTGATGAAATACGTACAATCATGTGAAGTGGGCCTTCCAATGTAACCAATCCAGCAGATGGCTACTTATTGAAATCCTGCTCTCACTTTCCCCGAGCAGGTAGAATGATGTACATGTAGGCAACTCACAATAACAACTGAAACCAAGGCTTATGCTAACGAAACAGGCAACATTCATCTTCTCTAGTATTTGCAAAAGAATACCGAAGGGATCTTGAAAATCCTAAAGCACTAGCTTGTCTTGAGATCCAGCAATAAAAACACAAGTACTCCTTTCATTATGATCTAAAAGAACAGTTGGTTGTTGATTGATAGGAAGGCATAGAGAAGTATAAGCTTCTGCTATCTGAGTGTTGGCTGTAAATTCCTCGAGCATGAGAAATTCTGACTCAATTTCTGGCATACTGTCTCTCTCAGGCTCATATTCCTCAATTTCATTGTCTAAGCCATTCTTAAACAGAAAAAATTCTTCAAGTGTATCAAACATGACAACCCTATTATCTTCATGGAAGAAAACAATACTTGTTCGCTGATCTATAAATCTAATTTCAAGACTGTCATCATTTTTAAAAGTGGAAGAAGCTTCACTAACACCTTCTTGACTATGTGAACACTGCCAACCTGCATTAGCTTGGGTTGTAACATGACCTTTCAGGAGTTGAAATATCTCATCTTCAGATAGAGGAGAGAGTTAATTTTTTTTCTTTTGCTAAAACAGTCTTCTTTCCCTCCTACAGATTCATAAGGTTGTTGAATATCTTCATTAATTTCAAACAAAGGAGTATACAAATTTTCCTCATACTGCTGATTCATTTTATATGATTCCTGTTGACTATCAAGATGCAAAATTCCTTCATCTTCAAGAAAAGAAGAAGCTACTATATGTTGATTATGATCTTGTGTAACAAAGTGACTGGTTTCAATGATTTCCTCATCATCACGATCTGAATCTTCTTCATCATCATGATCTGAATCTAGATCTAAATTAGCCAACATGACTTTATCACAATTTGAAATTGAAACTTGATTTCCCTGCATATTGTCTTTTGCTATGAGCAGGTGTGAAATAAGACCTTCTCTCTCATCATTTTCCATTGTACTAAGATCTTGATCCTGTTGCAAATTTTCTTGAGCATCTTTATAAGTATCCTCTAAGCTCTCTTTATGCTGCTGAAATGGATTTTCATATAGGACTTCCATGATCTCATCGTCCATGAAGTCATCATCTTCATAAACTTTTTCAATATTTTCAATAAAACTATAAACATGTTTGCAACAGTTCTGAAATAATATCAAGGATGGACAAGTTTCTTTATACCTTTCAAAGAACATCGTATGAAAATCTTTCAAACAGTAAATACAAGCAGGCGGCAAACTTTCATACCAAGATCGGGCTTCACCTTCCAGAGTGGCCATGAATATCTTCATCAAGTAGTCTTCAGGAAAATCAACCTTCAACTTGTGAATATGCATGTGAAATCTAACCAGATCTAAAGCAGCATCATTCCTATCATCATCTTTAAACATGGGAAAATTCCTTTGCCAATCTACCTTAGGAATTTTATTTGGAAAACCTAGAATGTGATCTCGGCTCATGGGAGCATACTTTCGAGCAAACAAATCCATTTTGATAACAATGAATTCACCAAGAAATTCTCCAGACTACTGGTTCTTGAAGAGTGGAGTTGCCATAAAAATTCTGAACCTTGGGATTCTTCGACAGTGGAGTCGCCAGGTGAATGATTTCAGCCTTCCGGTGTCTGATCGTTTTCCACCATCAACAATCAAATCTAACTTGATACATTTTTCTGAGGAACATAACACTACGTTCCCCAGTATGGTCGCCACTATGTTAGTGCCTAAATCTACCTCAGGCTGAAGGAAGGCAGGTCTAGGTTAACATCAAACCACGCTTAACTTGGTAGCTATCCCTACCAGGTCGAGAGAGGGCTCTCTCCTTGTCAATATTAGTGGAGATGACTGAATCAATTATAGATTTTAGGCTACGTATAGTAGCTCAGAGAATTTTGTTTGATTTTAGGTTTTGGTTGCTGGAACAATTGGAGAAGGCAGACTGGGTCCAGGAGATCAACTCAGGGATACAGTCATGTCCTGTGGGGCAAGGTAGACAAGATTTTAAGTACTAGAAATGGATTTGAGATGGTAGAGTAGATAGCTGATGAGCTCAGGAGGGAATAAGAAACTATGAATCCTCTTCAAACAGTGAAAACATTGAAAAACAAATGCGTTCCCAAGACAAAGCACTGTAAATTAGTGTATTTTGTCTATTCACCTTGATTCATTTAGTTTTAGAAGAGAGAGAGAGATGTGGATACATATAAAACATTAGAAAAAAATCATTACAAATAAGAAACAATACATAAAATCATTGTCACAAGAATCCCACAAAAATAGCTGTGAAACCTAGTTTTATTCCTTGCCAAACTACTGATACAAATGTTCAATGAGAGCCAACACTTCTGCCAAAGTCCAACCTTTACAAATGAATAAAAAAGTACATGATATAGGTAAGGAAACTACTCAAGCTAGCTATCAAGGTCGAATCCATGAGAAAAGGGGTGGTTTCAACGATACCTAAACTAAGAACAGGAATAAAGGCAATGGAACAACTTGCCTCTAAAACCAAGGAAACCAATTCATTACAGCTCAAAACCACTTAGAACTTGATGTATCTACCCTATGAAGTGATTTTCAACCATATTACATCGAATTCATCATTTACCATGCCTAAATTTACCATTAAATGAAGAAAAAGTGATCTCCCAAGAAAACTAGGAAAAATCTGGAAAATGAGGCAAAACTGGCAAAATTCATTTAATGCGCAGCACCAAGATTTTAATGCATAGTGCTTTTTCTAAGAAAATTTTTGAAGGCTTCCTGGATTCCAAATCAGGTGTAGGATATCTCGTTGGAAATCTTATCGAATCTACTTTCCAAAACATCTTGAATTTCTCAATTTGGGGTTCATTTTCCCTATCAAAAGTCAAATCTCCAAAGATTGGTCAAAATGTGCAAAATGAGGCTGCCTAAATGCAGAATGCTATTGCAGTCAACTTTTGAAGGTCTTCCTCAACTCCAAATTGAGCTCATCATATCTCATTGGAAATCTCTTTGTGTCTAGTTATCATTTCACTCATAAAGCAAGTCATTTGGCCAACCAAGCTAGGAGAAATCTTGATTTTCCGAAGGTCACTCCAGAGGTGCAACAACTCTCCTGAGGCAACTATATTTTTTACATTTCTCTAAAACCATGAAACCTGTGTAAAAAGGGAACGAGGTTTTTCCTCCTTGGCCTATTATGGACAAAAATTTCGCTCACTTTTTCCAAATTCATTTTTTCTTTCTCAAAAACATCACTTGGGTAAAACCTATCCTGGTGTGTGGAACAGGGGATTTGTCGAAATGAAGTGAAATGAAGGGGATAAGGGGCTTCTAAATTCTTGAGAAAATTTTTGGAAGTAGGGAGGGATGTTAGGAAATAGGGAAAAGTGGAACTTCAAATATTGAGTGAGGGGAAGGGGTCCAAAAGGGAAAAACACAGGCTTAGCCTAGAAAATTGTCAAATTGTAGCAAGAAACTAGGGTTTGTGGAAAAATGAGGAATTTGAGGGACATCAGTGATGGAAAGTGTTTAATAAGGTACATTAAGGATAGGGGAAGGTGTATGAACATCAGGATACAAGTTTTGTTGATGATTTGACCATACAAGAGAAATTACCTTCAAAACCCTAGGAGAGGGAAATGAGCCTTACCTAAGCACAACTGAAGCACAAACAAGGTGTAAAATGACCCATTGGAACCTGAAATGATGATGAAAACTCTTTTAATGATGGTACACTCAGCTGAATGGTGACATGGACCGACACTTGGAAAACTTTGGAAGGAGTGAAAAGAAACCCTAGACCTAATACCTAGTGACCAAATTTTACTTGAAGACTCACTGAAATGAAAAAATTTGACTTTGACATCCTAAAACCACTTTGTAAGAGCATATTTGATCACTAGAGGAAGGTTTCAAAGACTGACACTAACAGGGGGGCCAATCTCCCTTTGTATTTTCTCTTCCACCCTTGGTCCTTTTGTGTTTCCTTGAACAAGTTCCAACACTTCAAAGCTCCTGCATATCATAACTTTCTCATAATTCAATTAGAGGGGTTCCAAAATTCCAACCTCTGAAATACTCTCCACATCGCATCACATAGCACTTAGGTGCTTAGACATTCTCTCTTCCCTCAGTCCTTTGGATTTCTCAGGACCATGTGTTAGTCCACAACGGAGCCCATTTATTGGATCATAATTTTTCTATAAATAAATTAGATAGGAGTTACAAAAACTCCAACCTCTGATATGTTGACCTCCGAGATGACATCATGATGTCGTCATCACTCCACATGGCACCTCCTTTGTGGTGACATGTGTCACTAGGATTTTCTCCATTAGGCCACAGAAAATGTCGAATATGACTATCTCGTGTCCATCGTATAATCACATCATGATGATGTCATTTTCTTTGTTAGCTCCTGATGGGCCTCTAAATTAGACATAAATTAAGGCCCATGCCTCTAAATTAAACATAAATTAAGGCCCATCTAACCATCCTTCATCATATTAAGCCTCTCTTTTTGCATTATATAATGCATTTTTCAACTTTAATATGTTCATTAGGAAGGTTTATGAATAATTGCATATTTGTGCCTAATATTATTTATTTTTGTGGAATATTATGAGAATATTAGGTAGGTTATGAAGATTGCGAGGAGGAGGTAATTTAGGGACTTGCTCCCTACTACAAGAGGATCAATATTAAATAATAAATCAACAAGATATTATGGAATTATGGCACATATTGTGGAACTCAGATTCTTGAGAAAATCTAGGAATGTATTCCTTGCCATTTAATGGAGATTCCCAATATTGGGAACCAGATCCACTAATCAAGGGATTTTGGTGGGGAAAGCTTCCTCCTTTCATGGGGAATGATTCCTAATCATTTTTTATAAGTACCAAGTTGAATTTTCCTCTAGGGGGGATTTTTATTAGTCTTATTGTAGAGAGAACTCGTATTTTTGTAGCTCCACTGTCATTTCTTGCATGGATGTAATTGTATTGATGAAAATAATGAAGATTGGTGTCATGTTAAACTTCTAAATCTTGTTCTCCTCCATAGGACTCTGAGATTCTTTAGGCTTGGCCATCTCAAGAGCCTTAGAGTCCTTTTGTATCATTTTTTTCTTCTTGTCGCTTCTTATTCACATGAATCTATTGTTCATGTTTCTTTCTATTTCTGCATTTAGTATTAATGATTTCTTGTTGTAGTATTGGGTTAAATGGTTGATGTAAGTTCTTTTGCAGGATCACAAGCATAATTTCATCCTTGGAAAATATTTGGAATGTCATAGTAATCATTAAGCTAATTGGATTAGTTTTCTTATTCCCAAATCTAGATTTATGGAACTCCTTTGTAGCAAAGAACATTAGATTTATGCTATTTTTTAGAGAATGCTAACAAGATTAAATCAAGTTTATTCAACTTGCATTAGACCACAAAAACATTCTATTTCATAAAAAAAATTACCCCATTTCATTTTCACTTGATTAGGTTAGGCACTTGATAGCTTTACTAGCTCACTAGTTCTTGAATTTTTGGATTTTAGACTAGTAATTTTTCGTTATTTAACAAATCTTTCCCATGTATAGATGAATTTGTGGATAGATGCTGACAATAATGTGTGGTTTTTTAGGAGCTTCTACATTGTAGGGAGACCTCATCTCGTTCGCGTCATCCAAGACTCATCCACCCATGTTGCCAAAAGCCACTAAAATCTCAATTCAAATTCTTGTTTTATAAGAAAAAATTGCCATTTCCATTGAGCAAATCCACCCATCTTGAAGCCCTTGCTTGAGTTCTGGGTAGTGTCCACCACCTCCATGTATTATTCTTCCATTACCAACCTTTCCCAATCTCCATTCCACCTTCTAGACCACTTCCTAAGCTTTCGGCCTGTTCTTGTAATAAAATAGGGGATCCTATTGGAACTAGTACATCTTATAGACATCCTATAGGAAATCCTGTAGTTACCTGTTTTGAGCCTGAATTGAGAAAAATCAACATTTAAGCTAGGATTTGGCCTCTAATTGACCTCCAAGTCATCAAAACCATTGTACCCCTCTTAATCCACACGTCTCCCCTGCCAAAGAACAAGGAAAGATTAGCATTTGCATTTATAAAATGAAAAGATAAAGAAAAATAGTTCTTTTTATTTCTTAATTAGCACATGCATGCAATAGTTAATACTCCCTAGATCAGATTCCATGCTCAGTTAGTTTAAATCATCACATGTGATAAATAGGGTTGAGTTAGGTTTCTTTTACATTTAGTTCATGATATTTATGCAATTAGAATATGTTTCTTTCCTTGTACTTTATTTCTTGCAATAGGTTAGGGTTTCCATTTCAGGCAGTTCCTTTTCTGTAATTAGTTTAAGATTTTATTTCAGTACATGCACTCCATTACATCATGACAACAAAGGAAGGATGCGTTGTATGCTACACATATAGTTCCGATACCTCTTATGTTTGTACGAACCCTCGGTTGATAATTAAAGTCGGTAGCCTTGGAAGTTGCAACATTCTTGTTGCAATATTGAGGCTCATCATTTTTTGGCGTCATTGTCGGGGAGGTGTCAAAGTATGCATTGTTTTCTTCCCTAGTTGATTCATTTCTTTTTACTTTTTGAAAAAACAAAAAATAATTGCATTAGGCATATTTCATTTCAAAAATAGAAAAGTGCATTGCATTAGTGTTTTCATTCAATCATACAAAAAAAAAAAAAAAAAGTCTCCAACACCAACTCACCCCTCCATTTGATCACGTGGTGCAATAAGAGCCACATCGCCATTCACTTTTACAGGTAGAAGAAGAAGATGGCAAAGAATGTAGAAGAAATGGATGGAGATGATGACAATGAGGAAGATCCTCTCAGATTTCCCATTCAAGATACTGATGGTAGTGTGCACATGAAGAACATCCCTCCATCTTTTCTTCCAAAATTTCATGGTCTAAGGTGAAAGGATCTGGAAACCTTTCTCTTTGAATTTGAAATTGTTTGTAGATCTTATGGTTACTTATTAAAAACTCAAAAACTAAGATTATTTCTGGCAACATTGAAGGATAGAGCTCCTAAATGGTTCATGAGTTTAAGGAATAATTCCATAAGATCATGGAACGATATGAAAAATATATTTCTAGAAAAATATAAAGATCATGGTCTTAAAGAAGAAATATTTAGAATGAACCAAAGAGAATATGAGAGTCTAGAGGATCTAATAGAGAGGTTCATGTATAATGTTAAGAGGGAAAAACTACATCATTTAGGATCTGACATTCTAAAAACCCTCTTACTTAGAACAATTAGGGATGAATGGATTAATCTCTTAATCTCATGAGTACAGGTGGTGTATACCAATTATCATTTGAGGAAATTTGTGAAACATGCAAACACATATCAAGAATAAGGGCAAGAGTAAGTCAATCAGCATCAAGATTGGTAAGTCAAACTAAACTTGGAAATTTGCTTGATAACTTAAAAACAAAAATTCTTAGGAATCTAAGTGAACAATTAGAAATGTTAAGAATACAAAATGAACAAAAAGAAGATGCTAATATTTGCATTGTCCATATATTTGGGCTCCTCATGATTGGCAGCAGAGAAGATTTCCTCGCAACAAACATAGACCAATTTTCAAACTTCCAAGAGGCCAACACAAAGTATCAACAACAACTTTAACCCACTTGCAACCATGCCAATACCCAAACGCAGTAGTGAACAAATAGATCCAAGAGTTTGTCCATCATAAAAAAGAAATCATATCCAAAGGCAAATGCTTAACAACAAATGTGATCTAGAAAGGCGAGACATGAATCCCATTTGACACAATGCACCATCTGCATGCAACATCACCCAAAGACGCAGAGCTCAAACAAGATTGCCACTTCACCAAGTGAAATCCATAAAGAAGGTTGATTTGAGAGATGTGCACCAAGTCCCGAAGACAAAAAAAAGGTGCAAAAAGGTTTCTTTGACCAAAACCACCACAATAGTGAGCTTCACATCCCTACACTCATCAGAATAACTGCAAAACCAAGGAATCAACATATATCCATCGAACACCATAAAAAACCCCTGTTGAGAGCAAGAAAGCCATGCACATCACTGAGACACACATATCCATTAAAAGACAAAATAGAGCTATTTTTCAATTTTGATTAGAGGAGATGTTGGCATTGCTAACATAAGGATGAGTTGGATCTCCAGGAGGTCCATAAGATCCCTTGAGGCAGAGTTTGACACCAAAAAACTCTCCAGATGGCTTAGATGGGAATCCATGTTGCCAAGACAAAACCTGAAAGTTATTATCATCTGCTTGATATCCTCAAGCTCAGAAAACACATTGTAATTTTCAACTTGCTTATCCATAAATATGAGACGAAGCAAAAAATCGATTTGTTGATGCACGAAGAGAATGCAGAAAATTGAGTCTTCTCTTTGGAAATTGACCTAGGTTTGGAACCCAATTTAGCCCATCACCACTCATATCCAAGTCAAAATAGTAAGGCCTATGACATAATTATTGGGGCTCCAAAACAAGAATGTCCTTTCAAACTTCAAGGGGTACATAACAAAAAAAAGTTGTCACTGGTACAGTGATGCATGGTTTGACGGTAAGTCTAGTTGGGCGAAGCCTGGGAGACGGTAGTTCAAATCTCATTGAGTATACTGGCCTACTTTGGTGGATGCTCGAGAAGTAGATTCCCCACCCCCGCCTTAGCAGCACAAGAGTCTTGCTTTGCTAAAGCCATAGGATCTTAGTATATCGACTTGCAGGTAATTAGATGTACTCTTGGTGTTATAGTGGCAGCTACAAGGATTGATCCTGGGTCTCCCATAGATTAGGATTGGCAATTATCGATTCACCATGTGGTTAAAAAAAATAATTTGTCACTGAATCAAAAACAAAAGGCCTAGACTCTTTAACCCCAACATTTCCTAAACCACATCGTCTGCACAAATTAATTAGTTAACTAACATTTCCCCTTCGATTGTGAAAGGAACTAAGGGGATATGTTAGTTAACTAGTTAATTTGGAAATTAAGTTTTTTTCTTTGTTTAATGATATATGCAATTAAATGGCTAGTAAGTGTTGATGGAGATCAATTTATAATAAGTATTAAATTTTATATTGTTAAATTATAAAAATCATTAAAGCTAACTAAATTATAAGTTTATTTTAAATATTATTAGTAATAATAAAAATTAATATATAAGTTAAAAAGATTCATAACTATGGAGATTTTTCCCACTTTAAAAATATGGGGATTATTAATATGTGAATAGGTTTTGTTGCAATACCATGGATTAATATCATGGATTATCAATATCATATGCCCAAAAAACCATAATTCATATGACACCTCCTTATATAACATTTCTTTTAATTTAACAAAAAAATCATAATTATAATTTATGTCTACTATAAGAATATTTTAAAATATTTTATAAAAATTAAATCTATACTATCCATCTCATAATTATAGATAATTAAATTTTTATTCTAAAATACATAAAACTATTTACTTCATATTATTTTCAAAAAAATTAATAATAACCATTACAAAAAATAACAAGATTATTTAAAATTGCACTAGTGTGCTGCCACTTTTCACTAATCTCTTTATTTCATTTGGATTTGATTTCATTCGCATAATATTTTGAAATCCAAAGATAGGAGTGAGGTCCCAAAAAACAGTACCGTCACACCTGTCCGATTCTCGAGATGGGCAATCGAATTAAGAATGGCCGTATAAAGGAGAGAGACCGAAGACAATACTTATATGACTATGAAGGTTTCAGTGGGGTGGGAGGATGAGATTAAAAGTAATTTATAAGTTTTTAAGATATATATATATATATAATATTTACGATATTAAAAATAGTTTGTAAAATGCCTGGGGATTAGTGTTCTGGCTTTACCGATCACATTTCGCTTTGGATTGGACAAATCTGGACCAGGTAAGAGGAAATCATCGATTATTGGGACAATCCGCTGATGGGTAATCAGATCTGAGCTCACCAACATCCTTTGTTGATCATTTATACGTGGAATAAAATATTTTTTTTCCGTATGCAAACCTGCATGTAGCATTCAAATCTTTCATTCAGGAAACTGATAAAATAAGGTAGCTCTGGGTACTAAGGGTACTAAAGATCCGAGGAACTGAGGAGTAATGGAGACGTGTTCGAATCTTTACCTGTTCACCAATCTCCCATCGTACAGTACCCTCAGCAAACGGAGGCTTGTCCCCTGATGATCCCATGCCACGATCTCTCATGAGTCAACTTCTTTGCACAATGAAAATATTCTTTCAAACCCTAATTTCTCTGAGAAATCATTGTCAAGTAAATTTATGGAATCTACACACCTCGGAATTGATGAACGGTGGACGGCAGGTATAATCGTCATCTTTGGCAGTTGCCGCCTTTGACCAATACTATTATGGAGCATTCCCAAACACATAGGACGAGCATTAAGCGTCGAACGGAGCCTAACCTTGTGCTCTGTGAAGGCGTAAAATTCATGGCATCCGAAAGTTGGAGGATAGTAGATTTGCTTGGAGAATGCCTATGGAAATGCTAAAAAAAAAAAATGGATGAGTGGTCACATTCTAAGTTATTCACCAAAATGCATGATTCTGGATTGGGGCTGCATGGTATGCACCATGCACACTCACGTGGATGTTAACATTCCGTTGGGTAAATAGAAGGTTGATTTTGATTTGATATTTGAAAAAATGGAGGTTACTGGATTTGGGTTGGATGCACGTTTGGCCCACTCTTTTTGGTCGTTATGCGTTTGAATAAATTGAAAAATTTGCTATGATATTTTTAATGAGTAGAATTGTTAAGATTCTAGTATGTTTAAATTTCTCTAACAGGATAGTGAACATAATTACCATCAAGTATGGAAATACCATCTTTAAGTACGAGGGAGGTGAATTACAGAGCGAGTTTATTTAGATATGGCAAATGTCATATATATATGGTCATTTACATTCTAACTAAGTTCACAAACTCGAAAGACAGAAATGAGATCAAAAGTCCCTGAAACTCGAAAGACAGAAATGGGATCAAAAGTTCCTTAAACTATAAGAATTTCTTACTAGTGATATGAAAAAGCAATACTTTAGTAAATGGGCTATTAGTAATCCCTTTATGCCTTCAAATATACATGCTCAACCCTTTGGATTAAAGAGTTTCTTTTCGGTAAGAATTTTGTTTCTTCCTCTCTATCCAATTCTCTAAATAGTCCTATATTTTAAATTTGGTTTGATGGATATGATGGTTTTGTGATCACTGTTGTAGATTTTCCATTGGACAATTTGTCATAACATATATGATAAAATTATATTTAAAATCTGAGAATTCTACACTATACAATTTTATTAGATTTCTGAATATGTATATTTATTGCTAGTAGTGCATGCGTGCGAATTTGAAATTATGCAGAAAATAGAGAACAATGAAATAAAAGCTCACACACACATTTGACACAAAATATGCTCTAGGAAACCCTTTCACAAGAAAAACCCAGTTGGAAGGTGAGGCCACTCTGCTCTATTTCTCTGAATGGAAATATGATTACAAGTACAAAAAGTATGGTATGTGGGTTGTGGGCTGCTATAGTACACATATCCTCTTTATGTGCTCTATTTCCTATCTCTCTTGCCTATTTTTGCTCAACTATGGAACAAATCCACTCGAAAGAATGGAACCCCTTTTTCTCCTAGTGGTATGCTTATAGCACAACGTGATAGTCTATTAGTGGTTAGGTTTGATTACCTCAATTCTTAACTAGAGTTACAATATAGACTCTTATAGAATATTCTACATCATAGTCACATGGCTAGCCCCTTTTCATGAATAATGGGGGTTGATGTAACATCCTTTCAAATTATGTAGGTGAAAACATGAAGGTCTACTTCTAAGTGGTATAACTTTCGCATACAGGGTCTGATTGATATGATTCTTGTGTCGTTGGATAGGGACTCTCTACATTTAAAATTTGGAAAAAAATTGTGATGCTAAAATAACAAAGTTTTGTCCCCAAAAATAATCTTTTGATGCCTCAAAACGCTCCCAGAAGGTTTTAGACCTTGTTTTGCCAAACTGGGTCTTACTAGTAAAAATGGTTTTGTGAGCTAATTCCCCAACTTTTTCCACTCTGAAAGCATTGATATGGATTGAAAAAAATATAGTGATCTAATCTGGATCACACCTCCCCATTTTTGGAGGGTTTTGGTCCCCAAAAGCTTCTACTAAATGAGGTGAGGAAATTTTTCTTCCACCTCTTTGGTGTACCATTTAGATTTGCCTAGAAGTTGTCCTTTTAACCCAATCTATCAAAGGTCATGATTCCCTTGTATTGTAGTTTTGGACCCCTTATGCAAAATTGTATTGTTTGTCAACATTGCCTAAGCATCTGGTGCCAAATCCTCCACAGAATGTAGGACTTGTTCCTCTTCCTAATCTAGCATGGAAGGCTCATAGAGTTTCATATTCTCTACATTCACAACTGAGTAAATGCACATATATGGGGTTAAACTGATTCGATAGGTATTATCACCCACCTTTTCCAATATCTCAAAGGGACCATACCTTGGAGCCTTGATTTTCTTACCATGCCCATGTAATCTTTCCTTGTTCAACTATAGCTATACTCTCTCTCCTACCTTGAATGGTTTCCCTATCTTATGTTGATCATGTCTAGCCTTATGTTTTTTTGTGACTTCAGTAATGTCTTTTGTACTTGTATATGGATTTGATTGATCTTCTCTATAAATTTTTCATCCCTCAAGGCGTCTTTTGTAAGAACTTCCCTCCCTTCTCATTGTTGTCCATATGAATTTTCCAAAGGTGAAGGTGGAAAATATCCAAAATAGCTTTCAAATGGGGACTTTCAAGTGTGGACTTCTCTATTGTAAGAATGATGTATATATACCAGAATTTCATCTTAGGTCTTCAGATGCTTTTGCTTGTATCCCCTTAGAAGCTATACCAAATTCTTGTTGACTACTTCTGTCTTCTCATCTATCTGTGGATGGAATGTTGTAGATCTCTTCAGCTTTGTGTCCATCTTCTCCCACAATGTAGTCCAGAATGCAATGAGAAATATTGTATCCCTGTTTCAAACGATACTCCTTGGTATCCCAAAGTGTGCCCACACCTGTCCAAATAATAAGCTTATTACTTTGTATCCACTAATCATATTTTTACAGGGAATTAGAACACACATCTTATTGAACCTGTCAACTACCATGAATAGGTAGTTAGGTCCCTTCCTGGTTGTTGGTAAACCTCCCATAAATTCCATGGAGATGCTTTCCTAAGGACAAGTGGGTACAATTAAGGGATGACATAGACCTTGTTTCTTGTTGCTACGCTTTCTGTTACAACAAAGTATACATCCTCTTATGAACCTAGCTACTTGTTCTTACATCTTGGGCTAATACACATACCTCTACAAGTTGGCCATGATCTTCCCTACACCAAAGTGCCCTACAACCTTAGAGATGTGAGCCTCTCTAATCAGTTGAAATCTCTCACCTTTAGGAACACATAGTGTATCCATCTTGGAGATGGTAGTCAATGGTGTTGTCATTATTGTGCACATGACTTTGACTCTACATCTACTGAAACACCTCTCTGAAGTCCTTATCCTCTGAATATTACTTTCTATATGTATCATGGGTGAATAGATTCATGTGTATAAGATTTCCCAAAGTTGTGATCTTTGATGTGGGTGGCCTTGAGAGCATATCATCCAACTTGTTGTACTTGATGAAAAAATGAAATTGTTGTAGAAACCCCATCCACTTGTAATGTTTGGTATGCTATAGCTTACTCTACGCCTGCAAGTGTTGTAGTGGTTGGTGATCTGTGTG
This sequence comes from Pinus tabuliformis, assembly GCA_031772625.1. Taxonomy (NCBI): domain Eukaryota; kingdom Viridiplantae; phylum Streptophyta; class Pinopsida; order Pinales; family Pinaceae; genus Pinus; species Pinus tabuliformis. The sequence goes on along the minus strand of CM062811.1, from coordinate 83,208,054 downwards.
GATTATTGTCTCCTTTCCCATCAAATAATGCTTCAACTTCTTCACAGCTTGCACCAGGGCATAGAGTTCCTTGTCCTAGGTAGGGTAGTTAAGAACTGCCCCATGAAATACTTCAGAATGGTCGCATACAAGCCTTCCTCCCCGCATCAAGACTGCTCCCATAGTATACCCACTCGCATCTGTCTCCACTTCAAAGGGTTTTGGAAAGTTTGGTAATTCCATAACTAGTGTTTGATTAATTTTCTTCTTTAGCTCCTCGAAATCCCTTTGCTGACCTTTTCCCCATATGAAACTCTTGCCACTTGCTATTATGGCATAGAGCGGTGCTGCTATTACTGAAAATGATGCTATGAAATTCCTCAGGTTCTTTATTTCCCCAATCAAACTCCTAACCTCAGAAACATTGGTAAGCACTTACCATTTCACGATTGCCTCCATCTTGGTAGGATCTATCTTCAACGCTCCTCTACCTATCACATGACACAAATACACCAAAGCTTGTTATGCAAACTCAGACTTCTTGATATTCGATAGCTGTTGGTGCTTCTTTAATGTCTCCAGCACATGTGTCAAATGTGATATGTGCTCCTCCTAGGTAACACTATATACCAGTATATTATCCAAATAGACAATAGAAAATCAATCCATAAAAGGGTGCAATAAATCCTTCATTAAGCTCATAAATGTAGCTAGTGCATTACATAGGCTAAATGGCATGACTAACCACTCATACACACCTTGCCTAGTTTTGAAGGTTGTCTTCTTGGTATCTTCTTCTTTGACTCGAACCTAGTGATATCTTGACTTTAAGTCCAACTTGGTAAAGTATTTTTCATGTTGTAGCTAATCCAACAAATCATCTATCCTGACTAGAGGGTACTTATTCTTGAGTGTGAATTTGTTCAATACACGGTAATATATACACATCCACCAAGTCCCATCTTTCTTTCGCACAATGATAATGGGTGACCCACATGGTGATGTACTTAGTCGAATGACACCTTGTTCCAGCTTCTGCTACAATTGTTTCTTCACCTCACTCACTTCTATAATAGATTGAATGTACATCACAATGTTTGGCAATGGGGAGTTCATAAATAGTTGGATCTCACGCTCCACTTCCCTCTTAGGTGGTAACCCTTTAGGATTCTAGAACACATCCTTGTATGCTTGTAGCAACTCTTCCAGTCATTGTTCCTATTTCTTAGTCCATCCCTCTAGGGATGCCTTGCCTCTTGTTGACACTTTTACAAACTAATTTTCTCTTAAAAACAATAAAACATACTTCTTTCTAGAATTGATCACTTTCTTGGCTTGGTTTGCACTTACCAATGAAATTTTTGACTCGCCTTTGTGTGCATTGATGGTGAATTATTTCCCATCCTTGGTTAGCCAATATTGGTTGGCTCTCCACATGAATATTGCATCTCACATGTATATGTAGGGATTCCCAAACATGACTCCATATACATAAAGGGGAACCACATCTAGTTCTACTTCATCAAAAAAATCAAAATTGCTGACAAATATAATTTTGTATTGTTTTATTACCTTCAACTCTACATCCTTATTTACACATCCCAGTGGCTATGGTTTTAGATGATCACAAAATTCTAGCCCCAACTTCTTGACCATTTCTGTTGCAATGAGATTCACCTACGATCCTGAGTCAAACAGAGCATCAATATTTGTCTTCTTGACCTGTATATTTATATGGAAGAGTATAGTCATTTCTTTCTCTTCCTGTTGTTCAATTCTACTCAAATTCACCTCTTTCTTCACTGATGTACAGATGATCTTCTCATCCACATCTGAGTTTCTTTCAACTTGGTTTCTTGAATTAGTGGCCATGACATTCTTCTTCTTATTGTGTTTCTTTCTATTCTTCGGGTTTATCTCTGGATGAAACTTCCAATACTTATGCTTTGAATAGTCCTTAATGTGCAGTGGTTGCTAGGATATTTTCACTAGTCTCCTGTAGTTATCATCTTTTTATCTTTTCCCTCTTTCTACTTCTTCTCCCCCTCCTTAGAAGTGTCTTCTTGCTCCTTTTTCTTTGATCCACTTAATTTCACTATCTTTAGGCTTCTGTTCTCTAGATGTTGTGCTTATACACAAGCCACATCCATCGGTTTAGGATTGAACAACGTCACTTGCTCCCATAGATGGTTGTGTAGACCCCCAAAATACTTGAAGAGTGTATCTAGGTTCTTTGGGGAGATACCCAACATTATGGTCATGTTTTTGAACTCTATGGTGTACTCCTACATGCTTTGCCCCAACTTTTCCTAAAGTAGTTCCACCAGATCCACTGGTCCTCTATGTACCCAATATGATAAAAATGTGACTTAATTATTGTTTTGAACTCCTCCCACTTAGCCATTAGAAGATTTCCCTCTAAACTCAGGTTCTCTATGTGGCTCTCCCACCAAGTCAGAGCATGGCCTTCTAATTTCAGTCATGGAAATGAAATCTTATGTTCTTCCTCTATTTGATGGACACTGAAATACACTTCCAGTTGCTGCAACCAGTGATTCAACTTCAAACCATCGATCTCATCATGGTATAACTTGACATCAACCTTTGCTTCCATTTTAAAAAGGGGTTGTAATTGATTCATGACACTTGAACTAGGTTGATATTTTCCAAGTTATTTCTTTAGTTGGTTCTCCACTTCTTCTTAATTTTCTGATCCCCCTTCTAATTTTTCCTTTGCATTTGAACCCCCATCTTCTCCAAATATCCCGATCTTATTTCTCAGGGCCTCCATGAGGAGATTTACATTACGATTATATCAACAACTTGTTGTTCTAGTTGTTGAAACCTCTCTTTTGTAGGATCACAAGGGTTATTCATAGGTTAATTGGCCATGATTAGGGTTTTATGACTTTTGGTCCCATTAATCTATATCCCTTGCAAATATCTACAATACATGGAAAGAAACCTACTTTGATACCAATATGATCTGTAAACTATCATGGATATTCCACTGGGTAGTTTTCCACAATAGATATGATAAAATTATATTTAAAATCTGAAAGTTATGCACTATAACAGTTTTATTAGATTTCTGGATCTATATATTAACTGTTAATAGTGAATTCTTGCGAATTTAAAAATATGAAAAAAAATGTTTTACCCCCAAAAAATGTTGTTTGATGCCTCAAAATGCTCCCGAAGGTTTCAAACTTTGTTTTGTCAAACTGGGTCCTGCTAGTAAAAATTGTCTTGCGAGTTGATTCGTCCACTTTTTCCACTCTAAAATCATTAAGATAGATGACAAATAATATAATGATCCAATCTGGATCACTTTAGAATTTTAGCCCCATGAGGAAAAACCTTTCCTTTCTAAATTATTTTGCCTCACTGGCCCTGAGCCCTCTACCTTGACTCAGGTTTCCATCACAACTCCTAGGACTGAGGGCCCCCCACCAGTTTCCCCTTCTCTCGATCCCCCTCCTAATCCTATTATCATCTCTTTAGGCCTGAACTCTTCCTTTCCTACCCAGGAGTTGAAATAATTCCTTAGATCGAAACTTAAAACCCCTCACACACAAATTTAAGGAGTTGAAGGGTCATGGGATCTTATGACAAGTACAAGAAACCTTCTTAAATAGGTTCAAAATCTTTGATATCTTTAGCTCAGCAGAAGGAAAAAATTAAATTTGGATCTCAAAAATAATGTTCTATATTTGGGGCCCTTAGAGAACCACGAGGGATTCACTCAATGACCCTCTGACATATCACGTGCATTCATGGCATATTAAAAAATACCCTTAATTTGACTACATATTGGAAAATCCCTCTAAAAATCACATTATTTAACCCCCTACTAATATTTTTTTTGTTAAGCTTGGCACGACTCTCTCATTTTTTATTTTACATGTCCATTATTCACCCCGCAACAGTGGGAGGATAGTATAAGATTCGAACCCAAGATCTCTGGTTTGGTGAGACTTCATTCCACGATCATCGCCACTTGAGCTACCCCACGATGACTAACCCCCTACCAATATCAAACCAATATAGATTCCCAATTTAAAAAACCCCTACTTTCACTAGGTATTGTAGGTATCCATTTTTTCATTAACATTTTTTATACTCCTTTAAATTTTTCCATTAACTTTGAGCACCATTTTTTATATTTGCCAATATAATAACCCTTTACCCCCTATATATCCCCCAATATATTATGTCATTTTTTCCTCAATATATATCCCCCAATATGAACCCACGTGGTATGATATTTTCCCCCTAGTGAAGCCCCCATGTAGAGAACCTACCTGTAATGCCCCCTACGTGGTCGTATTATCTTACATTGCGTTATTAACCTACCTATTTATTGACTCGGTTTTTTTACTGATTCTTATAAATATTATTAGTATACATATGAGGTATGTGTATGCTAGCTATTAAAAAATGGTAGCTATGGTTGGTATTTTCATTGGAAAAGTGAAGGAGAAATTATGTTTTTCTATGCTTGACTAGGTTGGCCTCAAATGCACAAGTTGGCACCAATTACTGAATCGGTTTGACCCCAAGGTCAAAACCCTCCTCCAAGATCACATATAAATACAAGTTTGTTGACCTCACTTTGGCATCTCATCCATCCATCATGTCTGATTTGAAATAAGAATTAAGGTGATTCATCCACATGTGTGAAGATGGAAAGGAGAAATTATGATTTGTGTTGACTAACTATTTGACTTTAGTCTAGCTTGCATTGACTTGGGAGAATCTACTTCTATTTGACAATAAATTTGGATGATTTGGGAGGCTGAATTCATCTGTGGGTTTGTTGACTCATTGATGAGCACCAGTATTGCAGCAAGAATGTTGCAACTCCTGGGGCTACCAACTTTACTTCCTAAACCTGGGGTTCATATAAACTTGGAGGTGACAATGATGTATACACAAATAGATGCAATTAGTCCACTCTTTGCCACTACTGATTTGGGCGATAGACCACTAGGGTTTCTCAAACCAACCTTCTATTGATTTAGAACAAGTTTGATTACCATCCGCGAAAGGGGAATTTTACCCTAATTGAGAGGAATGAAATGATACCTATTATAGTAAATAAAGACTAAAATATATTCTTGAAACACACAACTCATCTAACTATTTGTTAATATTCCTTACTTCAGAAGAATTCTAATTTAACACATGTGAAATCCTAACTAATCTAAGCATGCAATCTGATCTAATCAAACACTTAACTGTTGTGCACATGAATAAGCATAACAACCTTTTATTTTCTTGTCTTCTTTTTGTGAAAACATGAGTGCTAATCTTTCTTGATTGTATGGTAGGTGGGTTAGGTATGGAGAGAGATGGTTATGATGGGTCGGATAACTTTGGAGGCAAGCAGGGGTATTCTCCTAGCTTTCGTGATGCATTTCTCACAAATTGAGCTCAAAATAGGCCACTACAGGTCATCCAACAAGATGTCCTAATTCACCTACAGGATGCCCTATTTTCCTACAGGAATAGGCCGAAAGCATAAGGAGTGCTTTGGACAGTGGTATGGAATTAGGGAAGGTGAGTGATGGTAGGAATAAGGCAAGGAAGTGGTTATGACTCACTATGGTTGCATTTGCTTAACAAGCATGGCAAGTTGTTCCTGTGAAATGATAACTTAGATTTTGAACTTAGTGGCCTTTGGCAATCATGGGTAGGTATGTTTTGGTTAGGACTGTTGATATGAGGTCTTCCTACAATATTGGAACTCCTACAACATGTACATTATTGTTGGCATTTGTCCATAATTCATGTCAAAACAAGAAAGGCTTACATCAACATAGTAAAACAGAATTTCATCATTTATTTGCCTAGTTCATGCATGGAAATGCTTGAAGCTTATTATGAAAGCACCATGAAATATAATCCAATGCTTAAGGTATCAGAAATGACAATTGCAACCTATCTCTTAAAACTGAAAGATGCTGACCTAATTAGCAGAAAAAACCCTAAATTTCATAAGAAACTAGAATTTTGTCTTTTTGGGCTAAATGAGAATTTTTCCTCAAACCATCATCCCTGAAGGGAGGAATGAGGCAAGATCAACCTGTTATCAACCTTTTTGATATTTCCTTATCTCTCTAAAGCTACTGTTAAAGCTATTCACAAATGGAAGCAAACTAATCAAGTTCACTAATACTTGCAATGTAACAATGCCAAAATAAATTCAACAAGTAATCTATGAAATAACCTAAGCATACAAGTCTAGTAAGAGGAACCTCTGCTAGTAGGATTGGGCCCTAACCCAAGAGCTTCAGCCCTCTAAGTCAAATTAGTGATGGATCAAGGGAATGCTCATTTTCATTAACATATCAAAAAAGTACATAATAGTGTTATGTCACAATCCTTCAACTCGAAAGTGCTTAGTTATCTTCCATAAAAAATCTAAATTCTAATGAGGCTCTAGGTCTCCTTATTTATACGACTGAAGTTGCCAAAAACTTCCTTAAATCAAGGGAGGCTTGGCTCCCAATCTCAAGATAAACTGGTTCTTAACTATCACTAGCTCGACTGCCAATTATCCTCATGACTCGGCTACCTGCAACTTTGATTTGGTGTGATTTGATTGAGGGATGTTTGAATGAGTGAGGATTTAATTAGGAAGATCCATCTCCTATAATCTCTCCTTCTTGTCTCATTCAAGTTCCTGCACCTTAGTTAGCCATAGTTTTCCGTAATTTGCTCCCAAAAACCTGCAGTCAATGCACATTAGACCACTAGACATAACATCTTACTTTTACTCATCTCATTAAGAAAAATATAATTAAAACATGTAAAGAATTATAAGAAGAGTTGATTTTAGTAAGATTGGAGGTGTGTTAAGGTCCATATATTTTACCCAATGATGATCCTCATCATCACTCCCTACTGAAAGTGTTTCTCATCCTCTGAGCAACTCAATCTATGTCCATGTGCTTCATTGCTCTGGTGGTGTCCATGATATCCCATTCTTCTGATGTAGCCTCTTCCCCCTATGAATAAAATCCCGCCTTCTTCTCTATCTCTTCCCACTACTTTCTTTCTTCTTCTTCTTTTCTTCCTTCCAATATTCCCAAAAGAAATAGTGGACTGAGCCTCAAGCCAATCCAATTGACTTTGATTCTTTGTAGTTCCTGCTTATACATTGGGGTTATATTTAGTGCCTCTTTCATTCTGTCAGGAGAATGATATTCTCTAACTTTTAAGCTGTAAGGCAAGGTGTTCCATCTCCTTTCGCAAGCTTGCTCATTGTCATCTCCTAAAAATCTGAACATGTCTTCAAAGTTTGTGACTACCTGTTATTGTACAACAAGGTACCTTGGTGCAAGCTTGGGATCATTTTCAATGAGGTTGTGGGTGCTTATGACAGCCATTAGGTTAGATTGTTACGGTCTGATCATAAGGGGTTTTGTCTCTTCTTTTTCCATTACCTTTTTCATCTTTGTAGCTCTTGCCTCCTCATGATTCATCCATGATGCTAAGGCCATCAATTGCAAGTACCCTAACTTTGGGTTTGGGTCCCATACATTTAAATCTCTCAAGGCCAAATTGTGTAGGTAAAACTCAGATAGTTTTTCTCTATCTTCCAAGGTGCTTTGATCATAGAGATCAATGAATTGTGTATAGTCTTGGAAGGGCATAGTTCCTCTTTGTGCTATGGTCTTTATCTGGAATTGTAGCCATTTTTCCTTGAGGTACAAGGCATAAGACTTTGATAGCATCCTGCACTAGATTTCCTCCATGGAAAAACTGGCTATAGTTTCCAATTGGCTTTCCTTTTCTTGTATTTTCTTCCTTAGCCATGTGTTCTCAGCCTCTAGTTGAGATTTCATCATTGCTTCTCTGTCTATTATGCTGCTCAGTTCTCTACTCATCTCCTGCACTTTCTCCTCGATGTGGCCTACATCCTCTACCCCTTTTGATTTAGTAATTTGCATCCACCTGTGTGTCCTTACCCTCTCTTTTTCAAATTCAAAGAATAGGGGAATGGAAAAATTTTATGGTATCACCCTACCTCCTTCAATGAACTTGTAGAAGGAGCTAAGGTTTGGCTGTGCGCTAGGTTCTCTTACTTCTTGGCCTTATTCCTTTGTTTCTTGTTGAGTAATTCCTTCCTGGTCTCTTTTCTGTGTTTCCTATAGGTTTGACAGAGTTTCCAATAGGATGGCCTCTGCTTCCTGTAGGTATGCATGTGTCTCCTATAGGAGACCTTTTCCCTTTGATGAGGCTAACCTTATGACAAGCCTCCTAACATAGGTAATTGGAGACCAGGAGAAGCTTGTTTTGATGATCCTTCTCCTTCATTTTCCTTTAGAGGGTTTTCCTTTTGAGGTCTTCCTTGTCTAATCCCAATGCTCTTTCTTGTCCTGAAGTATAGTGGGTTTTGCCTTTGCCTCTTCCCCTTTGATTTGACAGGTGTACTTAGGGAAGTAAGAGCAGTTGCTGCCACTTTCTCTGTAGGCTCTAGAGATACCCTTGGTGATTCTTCGTCCTCTATGTCTTGAGTTGTAGACCTCTATTCATCCTTCTGTCCTTTTTCCTCTTTTCCATTTTCTTTCTCATCCTCTTCTTTGTCTCCTCCTTCCTCTTCTTTTTCTTCCTCTATTTCTTCACTCTGCTCATCTATTTCTTCTTTTGTTTCCTCCTCTGTCTCTTCTTCATTTTCCTCCTCTGTTTCTTGTTCAATATCCTCCTTTGTTTCTTCTCCTTTTTCCTCTGTTTTTTCTTCTCCCTCACTAGCAGTAGGGCTTCTATCATATTCAATAGCTTGAATTTCTCCTTCTGCCTGCATGTCTGTAAATGTTGTCCATGCAATAGGGAATCTTAAGTTTTGTAGAGCATCTTCAAGGATGAGTTTGATCAACCCATGATGGGCTATTTGCTAATGTTTTTCCTCATGCAATTTGATGCTCATGTCTATCATGGACTGTAGAAGAAAGTAGGGTATACTCAATCTGTTATGAGGAGGTGTGTTCTCTCCAAATCTCAGTTCTTGGAGGAGTCTGAAGTGGTATCCATACACTACACTATATCTCCCTTCACATGAAATATATTTGATTAGGTGGTAACTAACTTCATTCCAAGGGTATGGAATGCTCTCCCTTCTAACCCCATTTTTGTCCTCTATTGGTTCTTCTCCTTCCAAAAATATGTTGGCATTATGTTTCAAGTGTTGTCCTTGATGGCAACTCACTCAGAGGTTGGTACAGGTGCTCAGAGGTTGGTATAGGTGATGGCAACTTGATCAGAGGACAGATCTCAGTACAGCAGGACAAGAAAGAGATATACGCAGGTTCAGCAAGGAGAATCCGCGTGTACACGCAGGTTGGCTTCAGTAAAAGCGCGTACATGTGAAAAGTACCTTTGGTCCGTAGTAGTTAGACCTTGGAAGTTGTGCCTATGGTTTTGGACCATAATGTCTCGACGGACGTGTTGATCCCTAGTTTCGAGGTTGATGGTATTGTGTTTCTATGGTTTTGGCTCTTGGTATTGAACAAGGCCTAAGGCTATATAAGGAGAAGATCACTAGGCAAAGGAGTATGGATTATGAGTGTCTGACGCAGTGAGAGGATCTGGTATTGCTGGTTATCTGTTCGGGATGCTTGGTAAGGGTCGGATCTGACAGCGAAGGCAGAAGTAATCATTTCTAGATCTGCACGCGGGTTGCCTTTGGAGAAAGCGCGTATACACGCGGTTTTGGTACAGTGAAGTAGCATATGCATGATAAGGGTTAATATTTCAGGTTGCTGCTGATTCTGGTGGTTGTTGCAGAGTTCTGGATTCTGGTTTGGGTTCTGTGTTCTTGATGACAGGGTTTCAGTGATACGGTATAGGGTTGTTTAATGAATTATGATGCAAGTATAAGTTGATGATTGTATTGCGGTAATGTTTGCTTTGTACTCTTGGATCCAGTCTGAAAATTGATGAAACGTGGTCCCTGAAGGTTGTAGGGTCAGCACTACGTACTAGTAAATGGATCAGCTAGTACAAGAGCTGAGGGGGTTGTAACTCCCTTCCAGAAGTAGTTGGAAAACGAGAGAGGGTTATAGCCCTCTGCAGGTTGTAGCCTGCGTACTGGTAAAGGACTGCACCAGTACATTGTAAAAGAAGTTTCTCATTAAAGAAGAAAGAGACGAATTGCAGCAGGTGGTTTTCACCCACATTGGGTTTCACCTTATATCATGGTGTTCATGTGTATGGCTCTTGTGTGATGTTCTGTTCTGTTATACTGCGCCTGTTTACTGTTAAATTGCTTAATAATGTTCTGATGCATTTACTGAAGATTAAGCTAACTGAATTATAAGATCTCTGGGTATACGCTAGTTGCATTAGACACAGTCGCGTGTACACGCGGGTTCACTTATCTGAAGTCGCGTATATGTTTCTGAGTATGAAATTGAAAAGTTTTATCTGATCTGATAATACTGATTCACCCCCCCTCTCAGTATTATTTCCAACAATTGGTATCAGAGCAGGACCTTCAGAAGAAGCTTGATCGCTTGAAGGAAAAGATCCATCAAAATGGCTAATCCAGAAAGAGAGGCACGCATCAGGCCACCAGTCTTTGACGGGAACAATTTTACTCACTGGAAGATAAGAACCACTGCATATCTACAGTCTCTTGGAGCAGAAGCTTGGGGAATCGTAGAAGGAGGATACAAATTCCCATCAGCAACTCCTACAGATCCAGCAGAGAAAAAGCAATATGAGCTCAATGCCAAAGTAGTTACTGTCCTATTGAGTACTTTGACTCAATCAGAATTTATGAAGATCATGCATTTCAAATCAGCTAAGGAAATATGGGACAAAATCGTTACAAGCTACGAAGGAGATGATCAGGTAAAAATAGCAAAGCTTCAAACTCTCAGAATCCGGTATGAAACTCTTAAGATGCGAAGTAATGAAAGCATAGCTAATTATTTCCTGCGTATGGATGAGATTGTGAATTGTATGAGGGATCTGCGTGAAGAATTTGAGGAAGTTGTCTTAGTTCAAAAGGTTTTGAGATCTCTGTCTACTAAATTTGATTCTAAAGTATCTTTCATAGAAGAAAAGGAGAATGTGCAGAAAATTACCATGTCACAGCTTCACGGGATCTTAACTGCTTTTGAAATGCGACAAGAGGTACCACCAGAGGCCGCATTCGAAGTGTCAGAGGAAGAAGATGAGGTAAATTTTGTCAAGAATCTTGAACGGGGAACTGGACGGTTCAAAGATAAGCTACCTTTCAAATGTTTTCTATGTGGTAGAGTTGGTCACTATGCTGCTAGATGTCCTCATAACAAAGGAAAGATATATGAAGAAGATGGTAGAAGCTATTATACCCATATTAAAAGTACATTAAATGATAGTGAAGATATTAGAAGTCTCATGGCACATAAGAAGAAGAATGCTTCATCCAATAATAGCGAGGATATTAAAAGTCTCATGGCACATGAAGAGAAGAATGCAGAAACTGAAGAAGTTGCCAAATTAAAGGAACAATTGGAGACAGAAACCAGGGTAAGGGAGAAATTGCAGGATATAGCAAAAGATCAGAGCACAACTATTCAGAGACTTGAATCAAAGATCCTCTCTCTAAAAGAAGATCTTGAAGATCAAAAACATGAAGTGATCAAACTAAAGCGACAAGTGGAAGAAGGGAGAAAAGTTGAAGAAGACCTAAGGAAGCAGTATCTGAAAAAGGAAGAAAAACATCAAGTTGAGGTAAATATCTTGAAAGGTAAACTAGAAGAAAAGGATAAGCTCTTACGATTTCAAGATAGTTCTAAAGTCTTGGATGATATTCTTAATAGTCAAAGATCTCCTGCTATCAAGACTGGTCTTGGTTTTCATGAATATGTTGAAGGTGAATCTAGTTCACAAGGTGAGGCAAGAAACTCTAATGAGAAATCTGAAATGCTCAAGGAACAACCAAGGAAAGAAATTCCTCAAGGAAGATCCTTTACTCCTAACTATGGACGTGACAGACGATTATTTCCTCCGCTGAATAATGTTGAATGTTATGTATGTCATAATCTTGGACATGTTGCAGCCAGATGCAGAAGTAGAATGGTTCAAGAAAGATCATCGCATCCTAGGTATTTCAGAGGGTATTGCTTTGCCTGTAATGCATATGGACACAAAGCAATTGATTGTGATAGAAGGAACATGAAAAATATAAGGTGTTATACATGCAACAACTATGGGCATAAAGCAAGGGAATGCAGGAGCAGATTTCAAAATTCAAGACAAGGGGACCATACATCATCACAGTTGCAGGAATTGAAGAAGACAGAGACAGAAAGGTGTGGGATAACTCAGTCAGCTGACATAACAGACACGGGGGAATCAGAAAGTGATGAAATTCAGTATTCCATCCTGCATACGCTGATATAATGAAGACAAGTCGCGTATATACGCGAGTTACAGGCTGCAAAGTCGCGTATATGGAGAAAGGGCAGCAGAACAGACCCAGGTTCAGTCATGGTTGGCTCAGGCTCAGGGGGAGCAGAACAGACTTAGGAAATGGTTCAGACATGGTTGGCTCACACTCAGGGGGAGAATATTCTTCAAATAATTCATTGTTGGCACTATGGTTAGAAGTTGATGATACATCTTGTTGTTTGATCAAAGGAATGGTATTGCAGGCTGATGCTTATGATACAGATCTGAATGGCTGGTCTTAGAACTTGCATCTGCTCAAGGGGAGCGTGGATAGATTGGTACACTTTGGCATATACAAAGGGGGAGTCAAATCAGAAACTTCAGCATGTACTCAGGGGGAGTATGGACAGCAGTATGGACAGTAGAAGGTATACCAAAGAAGAGCATATCTTGGTACGCCCTTTGCCCTTGATGTCAAAGGGGGAGAGTGACTTGGTGTGGTGGTTGCCATCAAGTCCAAAGGGGGAGATTGTTGGCATTATGTTTCAAGTGTTGTCCTTGATGGCAACTCACTCAGAGGTTGGTACAGGTGATGGCAACTTGATCAGAGGACAGATCTCAGTACAGCAGGACAAGAAAGAGATATACGCAGGTTCAGCAAGGAGAATCCGCGTGTACACGCAGGTTGGCTTCAGTAAAAGCGCGTACATGTGAAAAGTACCTTTGGTCCGTAGTAGTTAGACCTTGGAAGTTGTGCCTATGGTTTTGGACCATAATGTCTCGACGGACGTGTTGATCCCTAGTTTCGAGGTTGATGGTATTGTGTTTCTATGGTTTTGGCTCTTGGTATTGAACAAGGCCTAAGGCTATATAAGGAGAAGATCACTAGGCAAAGGAGTATGGATTATGAGTGTCTGACGCAGTGAGAGGATCTGGTATTGCTGGTTATCTGTTCGGGACGCTTGGTAAGCGTCGGATCTGACAGCGAAGGCAGAAGTAATCATTTCTAGATCTGCACGCGGGTTGCCTTTGGAGAAAGCGCGTATACACGCGGTTTTGGTACAGTGAAGTAGCGTATGCATGATAAGGGTTAATATTTCAGGTTGCTGCTGATTCTGGTGGTTGTTGCAGAGTTCTGGATTCTGGTTTGGGTTCTGTGTTCTTGATGACAAGGTTTCAGTGATACGGTATAGGGTTGTTTAATGAATTATGATGCAAGTATAAGTTGATGATTGTATTGCGGTAATGTTTGCTTTGTACTCTTGGATCCAGTCTGAAAATTGATGAAACATGGTCCCTGAAGGTTGTAGGGTCAGCACCTACGTACTAGTAAATGGATCAGCTAGTACAAGAGCTGAGGGGGTTGTAACTCCCTTCCAGAAGTAGTTGGAAAATGAGAGAGGGTTGTAGCCCTCTGCAGGTTGTAGCCTGCGTACTGGTAAAGGACTGCACCAGTACATTGTAAAAGAAGTTTCTCATTAAAGAAGAAAGAGACGAATTGCAGCAGGTGGTTTTCACCCACATTGGGTTTCCACCTTATATCATGGTGTTCATGTGTATGGCTCTTGTGTGATGTTCTGTTCTGTTATACTGCGCCTGTTTACTGTTAAATTGCTTAATAATGTTCTGATGCATTTACTGAAGATTAAGCTAACTGAATTATAAGATCTCTGGGTATACGCTAGTTGCATTAGACACAGTCGCGTGTACACGCGGGTTCACTTATCTGAAGTCGCGTATATGTTTCTGAGTATGAAATTGAAAAGTTTTATCTGATCTGATAATACTGATTCACCCCCCCCCTCTCAGTATTATTTCCAACAAAATAAACTTTTCTTTGCAAGGGTTTTGTTTCCCTTGTCTTATTTTCTCCATGGTAACCCTAGGGGGAGTGTAGTGATTCTACTTATAACCTCAGGGGTAATTGCTACTAATAAACCCTTTACCACAGTAGTGGCATTGGTCCTACTGAGGGGTATGAGAGAGGGAAAATTCTCTGGCCACATCATCATTGTATCCTCTCATCCTCTCAAAGAACCCCATCCATTGATGCCTTGTGAAAATTTACACCACAGGAGGATGCTGGTGGATCCTTGTTGTGTTTGTGGGTTCTCTCTTGTGGAAACCTCCTGTCATCTTTCCCTAGTAATTGTAAAGGTTTGTGTGGATATAGTTCAAGAATTTTGGTGGGTGAGGAAGTTTTGAATTTTAACTTTTATTGACATGCAATACAGTCCTTCTATTCTGAGATGCACTGCAAATTCCTAACCAAATTGAGGATTTTCTTTTTCTTTTCAAATGGAAAATACGGAGGGTATGGATCCTACCTTAGTTTTCCATGTTTTGGTGAGGATAACCCTTGATTTGACCTCCCTTAGTGCCCATTTATAGCTCTGTAGACTGATTCCTCTGTATCATGTAGGCTTCCTATAGGTTTCCTACGATGTAGATGTTGACTGTATCCTGTAGGTTCTATTTCAGAAGGCCGAGAGAAACCTCTTCATTCGATGAATCCTCGAAGTTGCTTTTTATTTCTTCGTATGGGAATCAATGTTTCATTTCCATATATGGATGATGGTGTGGGGTGGTGTGCTAGCTGGCTAAGTATGAGCACCTCCTTTTGGACCGTTGGTCCCATTATCAGTCCAGCATTCCACCTTACCTCATAATTATCTCCCACTCCTATCCTATGTAACTTAACCATTTTTGGGTTTATTCCCTTTCCTTTTTATTTTCCTTTTGCAACATGTGGAGTGCTCTAAATCTTTTCTTCTCGTTGACTGGCCGAAGGTGGCCAAGTTAACTGGCCACCTTTACTTATAAAATCAGCTCTCACATAATCCCACAGTTTTGATCATATCATACTAATGAGAGAGAATAAGTAAGATGAAATACATGTGGGAAAGGTGCTTCATTGATGATGCATGCTTGAGAGTGGTGCCTCTTTGTTGTGCTTTTCAATTTGAATATTTTCACTGTGTATTTTCCTCTTTTGATGCTTGTTCCTTTTGATGTGCAGGTGCTGTCCCTTGTTAATGGTGATCTTCTTATTGCTGCTGAGCTCTGGAGGAGATTCTTCATGCTTGTAGTCCCAATTCTGAAGATGCATGCAATCTCTATGGTTTCCTTTGTGGGATAGGCTACTACAGGATTTCCTACATGATGCCTACAGGATGTCCTGTAGTTGCCTCTTCCTTAAACTTTCATATTTTTCCTCAACTCTGAAGCATAAGGGATGTTGAGATGAGTGGATAAGGGTGGTAGGGAATGGTAGGTGAGGGATGTTGCCCTTGTGTATGGTTCCTTTTTCTCTCTTTTATCTCTATTCTATTTTTTTCATCCTTTTTTTCTTTTTGTAATCTATATTTTTTTTGAATTGATTTATTTGATGGATGTAGGGGTGACATGGTGATGAAAGGAATGGCTATGGTGTGGTGAAGTAAATGGTTTTTCATCTAGACATAGGCTTGTCATCATCTTGCTCTTAGACTTCCCTTCTTGTGATTTTCAAGGTCATTGTCATTCCTACAGGAAACTCATGTAGGATTATAGGGAATCTTGTAGAAAACATAGATTTTGTGTGAGATGAGATGGAGGGGTTTATAAATGGAAGACTAGGTGAATAGTGGAAGATAGGAGATGGGTGGATTAAAACATGTCTCTTGTATGTCCTGCTATCCTTCTCATGTTGTGCTTATCCTCCTCTTGGTGACTTGCAAAACATAATTTCTATCTTTTGTATCTTTTCTCCTTTTTATCCTTTTATTTATTTTTGTAAAACAACTAGTCTGCCTCCAAGGAGGTTTTCATCCTAGTTTCCTCCCTTGGGGTGCCTCAATAGAGGTTTTCATCCAAAGATCTTTTTTTTTTTCCTTTTTTTTTTTTCTTTTAAACACCCTTGGGTCGCTTCATGAGGTTTTCAACCCAACAGTGGGACTCAGGTGCCTCATGGGGGTTTTCACTTGAGTCTCTTTATTTTTTCTCTTTTTTTTTTTCTTTAGCTTTTCTTCTTTAGGGACTTGGTGGGGTGGAAGCTGAGACTTTCTCTACCACCATCACTGTCTTGCTGATTCTATTGATGAATTCTTGCTTTGACAAGGGCTTCTTGTAGATCTTTAATCTATACCCATTGACAAGAAAGGGATAGGCTCCGCATCAATGGTTCTTATCTGCACAGCATCATTATCATGACAATTTTCTATTACATAAGGCCCTAACATTCTAGTCCTTAACTTGCCTTTAAAATCCTTGTACTAGGAACCATAAAACAAAGCCCAATCACCTTCTTGAAAATGTTTGTCTTTTATATTCTTGTCATGACAAATTTTCCTTTGGACAGTGACCTCTGTGTGTAGGAGGGCCTGCATCCTAAATTCATCTAACCCATTCAGGTGGAGCAATCTTTCTTTTTGTGCCCTAGTGATATCTAGATCTAATTGTGCTGCCATCCTTAAGGTGTTGTATTCAAATTCAATGGACAACAGAGCTTTCTTCCAATAGACCAGTTCATAAGGAGTGAAGCCAGTGGTGGTCTTCTAGGTGGTATTGTAGGCTAAGGTGGCCTCAACTAATCTATCTGCCTAATCCTTTATGTTGTTGCTAATCACCTTGGTTAGAATGCCTTGCAATACTCTCTTGGTTACCTCCACTTGCCCAGTAGCCTGTGGGTGGTAAGGAGTGGATATTGTTTGCTTGATCTTGTGCTAGCTTAACATATTTTCAATTGTAAATTGACTGCCTTGATCAGTGACCAAGTATATAGGGTACCAAAACTTATAAAACACATTTTCCCTTAAGAATTCAACCACTTTTTCTTTTGTTGCTGCTTTTATGGCTTTGGATTCAACCCATTTGGTTAAGTAGTTAGTGCACACAATGATGCACTGCTTCTGTTTGGATGGAGGGGCAATGGGCTCGATGAAATCCATGCCCCACTTATCAAATGGTTTCAAAGTCACTTGAGGTTGTAGAGGCATCTCATCCCTTGGGGTATGTTTCCCCATTCTTTGGCACTGATCACATTGACTGGTATACATCCTCACATCTTGGTGAAGAGTGGGTCAGTAATAACCAGCTTGTAATACCTTGAATGTTGTTCTTTTAGCTGAAAAGTGATGTCCACAAGGCCCATCATGACAGTCTAGAAGGATGTTGAAGACTTCCTCCTCCCTAACAAATCTTCTTAGAATTTGATCCGACCTAGCTTGAAGAGATTTCCCCCAATCTAAGTGAATGGGGTGCTCTTTGTTATGATCCTGCTCTTTTCCTTGGAGGACAAGTTTGGTGGAACCAATGCAGACACCAATTAGTTTTCTATGTCAGCAAACCATGGAGACAGAACTAAAATGGAAAATAAATGTTCATCTAGTATCTGATCATCAACCATTCCTTCCTCCCCTGCAGACAAAGTCAATCTAGATAAAAATTCTGCAACAACATTCTCCTTGCTGGGATTATCAATAATAGTTAAATCAAACTGTTGCAATAAAAGTAACCAACTAATAATTCAGCCATTTACATCAGGTTTATTCATCAAGTGTTTAATTGCAACATGGTCAATATGTACAAATGTTTGGTAACCGGTAATGTAATGCATAAATTTATTCAATGAATGCACAACAACTAGGAGCTATTTTTCAGTCATTGTGTAGTTTGGCTCACTTTCAACATATTCTTACTGATGAAGTAAATGGCATAAGGTAGCTTGTCATCTATTTGGCCTAGAGCTTCTCCTATGGCTTTGTGAGAGACATCAGCATGTATATGAAAAGGAAGAGCCCAATTCGTGCCTCAGAGAATAGGTGTAGTAGTCAACTTGTCCTTTAGGGTGTCCAAGGCTTCTTGACAACTTTCTGACCATAACAGTTTAGAGTCTTTGGCCAATAACCCAAATAAAGGAGAAGCTAACTTGCTGAAATCTTTTATAAATCTCCTATAGTATCTGGCTAAACCTAAAAAAATTCTGACATCCCTCTATTTTTGCGGAGTCGGAACCCTTTTGATGATGGTTATCTTATTGGGGTCTACCCACAGTCCTTCCTGGGATATTGAGTGACCTAGAATAGTCCCTGCAGTCATCAAGAACTCACATTTTTTGGAACTAAGGGATAAGTTCATTTCAATGCATTTGTTTACCACCTTACCTAGGTTAGAGAGATTTTCCTGGAAATCACACCCATAGGGTGTAAATTCATCCATATAAATTACTACTGCAACATGGACTAGCTCTGCAAAGATACTCAAGACTGCCCTTTGGAAAGTGGAAGGGGCATTGCATAGACCAAAAGGAAGGACCCTATAAGTGAAAATACCCCAAGGACAGGTGAAGGTGGTTTTATCTTGGTCCTCTGGGCTAATATGGATTTGATTGTACCTACTGAACCCATCTAAGAAAGAGAAAAAAAATTTCCCTACCAGGCCATCTAGCACTTGGTCAATGAAAGGTAGAGGGAAATGATCCTTTTTTGTTGCTTTGTTTAACTCTGTGTAATCAACACAAATCCTCCACTTTCCATTTTTCTTTGGAACCAACACCAAAGGAGACACCCACTCATTGTCCGAGATAGGGTAGATGAATCCTGCATCCAATAGCTTTTGCAACTCTTCTTTGACTATATCCTTGAGAGATGGATTCATTCTCCTCTGGGGTTGTCAGACTAGTTTGCAACCTTATTTGTTATAAATGTGGTGAGTACACACTGGGGGGTGCACTCCCTTCATATCTTTGTAATTCCAAGAAAAGTCATCCAAATGCTCTCTTAATATACTACATAGCTCTTCTAATTGGTGTATACAAAGAGACGGGTTGATTTTCAGAGTTCTCTCAAGGTCGAATTCTATTGTCTTGACACGAGTAGGGTTTGAATCAGCTAAACATAGATCAATCTGATGGTTTTTCTTGGTTTCCTTCACTACTTCCTCTAGAGACAAGGTGTTGGGAGTTGGATTTTGGACGATGTGTTCAATCAAATCATCTTCATCAGGCTGTCCTCCTCCCATGGAAGTTTCTAGGGTATAGAGTTGGGCAGAGTAGAATTCATCTTCTTCCTCCTCTTCTAGCCATAAAGGTAAGTCATGTTCTAGAGATGGTTGAGTAGGAGGGTACAGGACCAACTTCTTGGATAGATGCCCATTTTTTATAGTCATGTTTCCAGCCCTGTAGTTGATGTAGGCATCGACAGTGGCTAACCAAGGCCTCCCAAGTATGAGAGGATAACCATTAAATTTGGTCTTAGGCTGGAGAACTAAGAAGTCTGCAGGGTACTCCCAAGAGTCAATGGAGACCATCACATCCTCAACAATCCCCTCAGGGGCTAATGTGGATTGGTCTGCAAGCTGCAGGACTGTCGTGGTCTTTTGTACTGAGCCTTGGAGATTCATCTTGAGCATGATGTCCTTAGTCATTACATTAATGGCAGCCCCAAGATCAATCAAGGTATGTGGGACAATGGTGCCATTGATGTGTACATCTACTACAAGGTTTCCAGGATCTAAATAATTTGGGAAAATTACCTATCCCAACATTAAGTTGGATAGCTATCTAATGACATTAATGGCAGGGATGTCTCTTTTTTGCCTCCATGGATGTTTGAAACAATTCTCTTTAATCAGTTTGTTGTAAATTGGTACATCCTTAATAACATGGAGAAGTGGAATTTTGACACATATATTTTTCAATTCACCTAGGAGTTCATTCTCTTCTACGGTATGCTGGACTGGATGAGTTAATATTTCAAGAAAGAGTGTTGGATTCACTCTAGGCATACTTTTCTCTCTTTCCTCCTCACTCTCCCTAGGTGGAGATGGAGGATGATTATCCGGGAGCACTCTCCCAAATCTAAGGTTGATATCCTAAATTTTCATAGCATAAGCAGGGTAGGATGTCTCTCTATTATAGAGCTATTGTGCCTGTCTATTGTTCGGGTTCGGGTTTGGTTAGGCAGGCATCTGAGGTGGTTTAGGTGGAGAAGGGTGTAAAATCTACGGTTGAGTAGGAGGTGAAGGCAATAAAGCTGAAACATTATTGTATGGGGGCCTCCACCCTTGGGGTGGTGCATTCCACTGAGGTTGTGGATGAGTATATGGCTCAAATGGCTAGTTGGTCGACTAGGAATGGTACTAAGGTGCAAAAGACCAAGGAGAAGATACCAGGAAGGATGAGCGAGGGGACTAAGAGGGAATGGATGTGTTTTGGTTAGGGTTGTAATATGCATAGGATGACCCTTACATGCCTTGCTGGTATGGCTGTGGTCCATGAGGCCTCCTTTGATTTATGTAGTAGAGTTGTTCAGTCACCCCTTCAGTTCCCTCATACACAACCTTTAGTCCACGAAGAGAAAGGAACTTGTTTGTGGAGTGGTTTTCTTCATAGACCGAGCATATTTCTATAAGGTTTAATGGACATTCATTCATATGGTGCCTCCTTTTGCATCTAGTGTATAAGATGGCTAATGCTCTCTCTTCTTCCTCTAGCTTCCACTTGATTTTCATAGTGTTCATCTGTAGGGCAAGGGTTTGAAGCATTTCACTCTTAAAATCTTCCAACATGTTTCCAATTTCACTTTTATAGATGTGTTGGAAGAGGATGAGCTGGCCACTGTTTGACTAACCCTACCCTTTTTTCTAGTTGCCCTAGAATGGTTCTTAAAAATGGTCTTGATATCCTCATAGGGTAGTTGGTAGATGTCCCCTCCTGATAGCAGGTTTAGGGTATCCAAGAGATCTTCCCTAATCCCCCTGAGTAGGACTAGCTTAAGTGACTCAGGATCAAGTGATGCATCTAGCCCTTTTATAGCTTAGCTGGAATCTTTCCTCATAATCCTTTAAGGACTCATCATGCCCCAAGGTCATTCTAAAATTTTTCTCTTTGGTGTCTTTTGACCTGTAGTATTCCCTATACTTTTTGTTGAAAGCTTGCTGCATCTGAGCCCAGGTGTAATGATAAGTTCTACATATGACAACAAATTCAAACAAGAAAGTATCTGGATCTTCTGAGGTCAGGCTATGGAACTGAGGAAGAGCAGAGGGGCTTATGTTTTTCATCTTGGCATCCACATTGGTTTCTCTTATGTGAAAAGCACCCTCAATTCTTTCTATATCTCCCCTTTCATTTCTATTTTTAGCCATTATGTTAGTTGGAATGGGTTCTTCTTCTTCCCCTATAGGCTCTTCAAAAATCTCAGGTTGTTCACCTAAGGGGTCCTCTAATTCACAGCCACCGAAGAAGAGGGAAGGTTGGTTGTTTGAAGTGGTGGGGGTGTTTGGTATAAATTTTCCTAAGTTATCCTTATTCCTACAAGGCATGAAAGAAGTGTGTTTCTTTTGTCTTTTTCAAGCTTTAAGACTAATTGTAGAATAGAAAATATAAACTGAATTGAAACTAACTGCCGAATGAAATCACTTACAGAATGGAAAGGAAAGCAAACCAACTTACAACTATCTTGCAAAAATGAAACTAATAGCAAAAGGAAATAGATAAGAAATGGAAGAAAGAAAGTAGAAATCACATCTACTCAGACACCTTCCTGACAATGGCACCAAAAAGTGATGAGCACCAATATTGCAGCAAGAATGATGTAACTCCTGGGGCTAGCAACTTTACTTCATCAACCCGAGGCTCATACAAACTTGGAGGTGATAGTGTTGTATACAAAAATAGATGCAATGATTTCACTCTGTGTCACTGCTGAGCTGGGCGATAGACCACTAGGGTTTCTTAAACCAACTTTATATTGATTTAGAAGAAGTTTGATTACCATCTGATAAAGGATAATTTTACCCTAATTGAGAGGAATGAAATGCTACCTATTCCAGTAAAGAAAGACTGAAATGGATGCCTAAAACACACAAATCATCTAGCTATTTGTTAATATCCCATGCTTCAAAAGAATTCTAATCTAACACATGTGAAATCCTAACTAACCTAAGCATGCAATTTGATGTAATCAAACACTTAACTATTGTGCACATGAATAAGCATAAAAACCTTTTCTTCTTGTCTTTTTTTGTGGAATCATAAGTGCTAATCTTTCTGATTGTATGGCAGGTGGGTTAGGTATCGAGAGAGTTGGTTATGATGGGTTAGATGGCTTGGAAGGAAAGTAGGGGTCTTCTCCTAGCTTTCGTGATGCATTTCTCACAAATCAGGCTCAAAGCAAGCCACTACAGGTCATCCTACAAGATGTCTACAGGATGTCCTAATTCACCTACAGGATCCCCTCTTTTCCTACAGGAAAAGGCCGAAAGCATAAGTAGTGATTTGGACAGTGGTATGGAGCTTATGGAAGGTGAGTGATGGTAGGAATAAGGCAAGGAAGTGGTTAGGACTCACTCAAAACTCAAATTGAAGTTGTATGATGGTTGGACTTTCTCAACAAGCATGGAAAGTTGTCCTTGTCAAATGATAACTCAGATTGTGAACTTAGTGGCCTTTGGCAATCATGGGTGGGTATGGTTCGACTGAGATTGTTGATATGAGATCTTCCTGCAATATTGAAACTCCTGCAACATATACATTATTATTGGTAGCTATCCACAATTCATGTCAAAACAAGAAAGGTTTACATCAACATAGTAAAACAGAATTTCATCATTTATTGGCCTAGTTCATGCATGGAAATGCTTGAAGCCTATTATGAAAGCACCATGAAATCTCATCCAAATATTAAGGTATCAAAAATGACATCTGAAACCTATATCTTAAAACTGAAAGATGATAACCTAATTAACATAAGAAACCAAAATTATGTCTTTTTGGGCTGAATGAGAGTTTTTCCACAAACCATGGTCCCTGAAGGGAGGAATGAGGCAAGATCCACCTGTTATCATCCTTTTTTATATTTCCTTATCTCTCTAAAGCTACTGCAACTATATGCACAAATGGAAGAAAACTAATCAAATTCACTAATACTTGCAATGTAACAATGCAAAAATAAATTCAACAAGAATCTATGAAATAACCTAAGCATACAACTACAATAAGAGGAACCTCTGCTACTAGGGTTGGGCCCTAACCCAAGAGCTTCATCCCTCTGATTCAACTTAGTGCTGGATCAAGGGAATAATCATTTTCATTAACGTATCAAAAAAATACATAACAATTTTTTGTCACAATCCTTCAACTCGAAAGTGTTTAGTTATCTTCCATAAATCGAAATCCTAATGAGGCTCTAGGCATCCTTATTTATACAACTAAAGTTTCCAACAACTTCTTTAAATCTAGGGAGGCTTGGCTTCCAATCTCAAGATAAAATGGTTCTTAACTATCACTAGCTCAGCTGCCAATGATCATCATGACTCGGCTTCCTGCAACTCCGAGTTGGTGTGATTTAATTGAGGGATTTCGAGGAAGATCCATCTCCTATAATCTCTCCTTCTTGTCTCGTCCGAGTTCCTGCACCTTAATTAGCCATAGTTTGCCATAATTTGCTCCCAAAGACCCACAATCAATGCACATTATACCACTAGACATAACATCTTACTTTTACTCATCTCATTAAGGAAAATATAATTAAAACATGTAAGGAATTATGAGAAGAGTTTATTTTAGTAAGCTTGGAGGTGTATTAAGGTCCATATATTTTACCCAATTATGAGCTTGATCACTCATGTTTGACCAATGTTTTGTTTTTTTTTTGGGTCATTAACCGTAGTTCAAACTTGGAATTTTGAGCAAAAATTACAGTAGTTCATTTGAATGAAATTTGATTGAATTTCAAACATTATATTCAACTACATTAAGCTTAAATTCATTCCCTTTGTTACATAATTGGACACCAATGTTGAATATTTTCTTTCTCCTTTGACTGGTTTGACTTCAAAATATTGAGGTTAGAATTTGGAATCTTGTTTGGAATATTCTCATATATTTTTGATGAATTGAATTCTCCTCATAAGGAATTATTGTTGGGTTTCCAATTGTGGGTTTTTCCTTGACTACTAGCCTAATTTCTGGTGTCTCTTGTCTTTTCTCATTGTTTATTGTGATCTCTATTTCTTTATTGAAGAAAGTAAATGGTTGAAATTTTTCATGTATAACTGCTTAATGATTGGAATGAAGTAAGAAGACTAATTGTATCATTATAAGTAGTTATCAATTTGAAACTTTGGACTAGACTTGATTGCACTATAAAATCAACATGGTATCATAATTTTGGTGAAGGGAAAGAGCATTGATATCAACTTGAAGAGCACCTTGAAGAGCATTGAGAACCACTTTGAATATTTTTGGGATTCTACTTTCTGTTTTGATTGGACATATCCATTATGAAGACCAAGAACAAGCTTGAAGGAGCTACAAATTATAGGGAATGGAAGGCTAGGATTTACCTAGTGCTTGCAAGGCACAAGGTCTTGGGTATTGCATTGGGAAAATTTACTAAACTAGTTGATCAAGTAGGAAAAGACAAGCTTCAGGAAGATGACATCTTGGCTAGGAGAATCATTGTGGAATCTGTTAGGGATCATCTAAATCCCTATATTGTTGATCACAAAACTTCCAAGGAGATATGTGAAGCCCTTATGGGATTGAACAAAATCAACAACATCAATCAATCTATAAGTCTAAGGCATGAACTTTGTGATGTCAAGATGATAAATAAAGATACTTTGGCATCATACTTCATGGGGATATCTCAAATAAGATATCAACTCAAAGATCTTGAAGGAGAATTATCCTAAAAAGAATTGGTAGTTGTGGCAATGGGTGGTCTACCTAAATATTTGGATCCTTTTGCAACAAGAATTAGTGGAAGAGAAAATTCTCCCTCCTTTGATAAGTTGTGTGTTGCCTACACACAAGAAGAATCAAGGCTCCTTTCTAGAGGCAAGATTATAAATCGAGGTGAAGACTCTCAAGATTTTGTATCCCACTCATAGAATAGAAAGGGAAGAAGAAACTTTGGAATATTTCAAAGGCGTTCAGGTAGAATACCTAATTCAAGACCTGCTCCAAGGAGGTACCCTGCTCCACAAATAAGACCTCCTCGTCCCTCTCAAAATATAAGAGATGTGACAAATGTTCAATGCAATCGTTGCCAATCATATGGCAACTGTTAGGGTCCTATATTTTATAGGATGAACTGACTATTAGATGTTGATATTTTGTACATGAGATGTTGTAAATAATCTTTCATTCAGCAAGTTATTTCCAAAAAAATAGAAAAACAAAACAAAACAAAGGGGATACAAAAAAATATATATGTGAAAAAATGGAAAAATGGAAAAATATGAAATAAATATGAAAAAATGAAAAAAAAAATTCACAATAAGTGTATAAATTTAATTTCCACTGCATTTCACATAAAAACATGCATAAGAAATGCTTTAGAAAGTTCAAAGTGTGTTGCATGTTTAAAATGCCACATTAAAGTTGAAAAATAAATAGAATCAGAGATTTAATCACACCATTTAAGAGTCATTAGACTTGGTTAATATAATAAGTTTAGATAAGTTAATGGCTTAACCACAAAGTTTAATTGTGGTTAAATTAGGGGAAAATAAACTTAGTTTGGTCAAAAAATAAATTAAGAATTTGATTAGAATAATTTAATTGTGGTTAAATTAGTCAAAATAAAGTTTTTTAGAATAAATAATTTTTACCACACAATGTAATCACGATCTAAATTAGATTTGAATTAAAATTAGATCAATTAGTGTTAATCGCAGTTTAAATTGCGGTTAGCTAGTTTAAACAAAGTTTTGGTTGATGCGATGACTCTTGTCTCTATGTAATAAAAGGCGCCTGCATCTCAATGGTCAAAATCTCACCCGCTTAGATCAATGACAAGAGAGGAGTTTTGGACCCCCCCGGTCCTTCCAATGGTTAACCGGGGGGGGGGGGGGGTCTAAAAAGTAATTTCCCTGCTCACCACTCTTACGATGTGTCCTCCCCTAGTGAGTTTTGGACCCCCGCAGCCTAATACCATATAGTATCCCCCCCCTCCAAAAACCGCCTTTCCACTCCGCTCCCGTTCTCGCCTATGACAACCATTGACCCCCTCGCTCCCGCATCACTCTTCTTTCGTCACCTCACATTACTGGACCCCATTTCCCTTTCGGAAAATCATCGTCTCCTCTCATCCCTACCTCACTCCTATACGACAACACCACATGGCATTCCCCTATTCGCTCATCTCTCATCATGATCACTTCCCGTCCCCACTTCACCTGAATGCGTTGTTGCCACCTAGCACCTCCATCACCCTGTCATCAAACCATTAAATCATTTAATAGCCACCCATTCTTAACATAACATACTAGCTCTGTTGAACGGGTAATTACAATGATAAATCCATATTTTCCTATAATATCAACTAAAACTCATTTTTTCACCCTCCTTTCATGGTTTCAAGGTAACAAGTGATCAGAGTTGTTCTAGTGCACATTCAACCAGACAAATCCTATCTCAACACCCAGTCAATAGAACCTATCACTGCAACCATGCATCCAACCACCAATCTGCATCAGACCACCAGTCCTCATCTAATTTTTCCCTAGTAATTCAAATCTCCTATTCATTCCTCTTTCTTCATGGCTCCCAAAGGAAAATATAAGGCCTCAGATGATAACCCCTTGCTACTCCTGACATAGATTTAGATCATCAACCCTTGGTAGACCAGGAATATAAAATATTAGAAACCAGTTGTGAGTTTGACCTTTATGAACTCCACAACTAGTTAAAGCATAAAATTATTGACCTCAACGATAAATTGGGTCTGTTGGAATCCTCCCTACAACAATTCATTTTCCCTCAGAACTATGGCTTCCCTGAGTTCGTTTCATGGTGCCAATTTCATTATATTCCTAGTAGGATGGCAATTGTGGTCCATAATAATGACATCCTCTTTAGCATGACAACTGAATCTATCTCCCAAATGATCCAATAGCAAATCTCTACCTCTATGAAATCATTTACAGTAGATTCCCTCATGGAATTCTACAAAAACCTCACCTTTCCACACAGAGCTAATATTTTTCAGACTTTTCTCCCTGATGATGCCCAATCACCCAAGAAAAACCCCCCACATTCATCCTCTATGTTCCCTAAGATGATTAAGTATATGATTTCTATTGTTTCATATCTACTTGGCTACCAATCCGATCAGTCGGTTTATGAGGCCATCATTGGTTTCCTATCAGTCTTTACCACAAGTGAAAAGCCTTCCACCTTCAACTACAGTCATTTTTTAGCATATGCAATCCATAAGTAGTTCCTAAAATTCTCTACCAAGGGAACTTTCAAATATGCTTGAATCAGTACTCGTTTATTTGTTTCTTTACCATCAGGCAGATAGGTTTCAGTTTCCCTTGGAGAAATTGGATGAGCAGGGGAATGCTCAATCAATGATTCATTGGACTTCCTTGGTAAGGAAGAATTCCAATGAATTCACCTTTAGTGAATTTGTTGATCATTTTTTGTACACAATATCCTTCTTATTAAACAACAATGTGGAGCTAAGAATAGGACCAAAAATTAAGAGATTCCTTCATTTGAGTGAGCAAAGCAAAACAGGGGACTGGTACTTGTACCAGAAATACACAAAGATTAGGGGCTATGGCTATGAGTTGCCACTTTACAAGTTACCAAAGTTTGTCCCAATAATAATTTTCTCATTGGAGTACATAAGACAAAATCATGATCAATATGGATGAGTTGCATTTTGTGGAAGTAAAGAATAAATCACAATTTAATATAAAAACATGGGTGGGCCCATTCATTTGAAATAGTAGAGAAACAACCAAAAAAGAATATCTCCTTCTAAAGAAAATGAATTTCACACTTAGTTTCACCTAGTGCTACGACCCCTTGGGGATTATTTCAAAATTATGAGTAGAACAGAAGACTACTCCCTACTCACACACTCCTAAGCCAGAGATTGAGAAGTACATGAACCAGGATCATTGGTGGAAAACACCCTAGAAGAGGCAGAGGAACAAATAATTTCGACTACTACAACATAGAATCCTACACCATAGGAGAATAAAGACAAGAGACCAAGGGAAGATTTATCCCCCACAGTCACAAAAATTCATGAAAAAGGAGTTTCAAATCTACAAGAAAAGGCTAAAGGCTACTCTAGCGACAGAAGGATCCTTTGAAGAGGAAAATGTACAGACAATAATTTTGACAGTCCCTCATGCTTCAAGGAGGACTGAGGATATTTTTTTTGGATCTCCATCCTCTTCGGCCTCCCAAGATCCAGTGGACACTTCTTAGATAGGAGAATTGGTTCATGACCAAGCTAAACCAAACATATGCTAAGTACAAAGAAATTAAGAAGAAAAATGAACAACTAAAAACTACAACATATACACAATTTTGGAAGCAAACAACCTCTTCATAGCATAGGCTGCTCTCTGACTTTGACATAGAAAAAGGGAAAATACATATAGCCTTTCTGTAGGCTCAAATTCCTTTACCAAAGATCCTTGCAGATTATAAGAAATCTATTTTTTCATTCAGTACTAATAAAATTCATCAAATTGATCAAATGGACCTGCACAAGCAAACATGAGAGATTTTGTACTCTACATTGACAACTTCAGGAATGGAAGCTTCTAAGCTACAAGCCTTTGTAAATAACATTCAGTCTCAGCCCAAGTTAGAGAAAATCTCCTCCCTAGCCAAAGATACAAATATCAAATCATTTGAAGACCTTGTAATCAAACTAGGATATGATCCCTGCAATGTGAAAGTAGCAGAAGATATTTTCAAAAGGAAGAATATTGATATTGTAGCACTCAAGAAGCAACTAAAGATTCCATCCAGAGAAGACCCACAGACTAAGGAAGTTGGACAACTTGAGAAGGAAAAAGAAGACATGTTCAGGATCCTTATTGAACAGAGTGGACAGATCAAAGTAGTGGAGATTGAAATGGAGAAATTGTTAAAATAAAGGGAACAATCCACACAGTTCGTATCCATTCCACTAACAACAGTTCCCATTGCATCTACATCATCAACATGGGCATCCACTTCAACAACCATCACTAAGGGGCAATCTACAGATTATTTAGAGGGACTTATGAAGGTAATGGATGACCTGTCAATCATAGGATAGGAAATTGAGAAGCTGAAAACTAAGCTGAAGAACCTTCAGGAGAAAAATCTAAAGGTTGACAATGTATACTTAGATGAACTGCAAAAAACTCATAAATTAACACAGAAGATTGAATAGATGCAAAGTGGGTCTGCAATGGCACAAACATTGGCATAGGAGAAAGAGAGTATATGATAGAAATAAATGAGGCCATGATTGAAATATGGCCCTCAATTCAGATTATTTTTTAGCAAGAGGAGTTAATGCAGAGGTTCAAAGAGGTAATTGAAGAAGTGAAAGTAGATTTAGGGCAGAAGCCAGATGAATCCACTGCTCTTATTAGAATTTTGAATTCAAAGACTAAGGAAGAATTAGAAGAATTTGAAATTACAGACATGCTAGATACTATTTTGGAAGTAAGGAGTATCCTCACCAAAAGGAATTTTATGATGCAGTTAGAGAACAAGTGCAACAACTTAGAAGCCAACATTCAGAAGTTCCATAAGAAGTTTAATGTGCTAAATCAAAAGGGACTTCTAGGATTGATAGGAATTGGAGAAAAACTGATCAGTTTAGAAGATTATCATCAGAAATTATATGTTATTGTAAGGGAAAAACCAAAGTTGTCCACCATCAAAGGAAGAATCACATAAAAAGGCTTCATGGAAGCTTTGGATTTTGATCTGCTGATCAGACATGAAATAAAAAACTTATTTATTTTTAAGCCCACTTTTAAAAAGTACACCAAGGTGGATGAAACCTATAGGAAACTTGTCATATTCCCCACTCCAAGTGAAGACAGATGGGACAAATTGTGTGAGTTACTTGGGTAAAAAAAAAATTACCTTCAAACTTCAATGCAACACTTCTTCAGGCTGAGTCATCAACAACATCCTTGAAAATAGTCCCAGAGCACTACAACACTTTTAACTACCTATTTTTATGTACTATGTTTGTAATCAATTTAGGATATTTGTAATAAATATTGAGATTTTTATTCAAGATATTTTTGATAATTTTTGTATAAGTATTTCCCAAGTCGAAGTACAAATGTTTGGACTTGTATCAAGAAAGCACATTTTGAAGTAAAGTTGTTCACTAAGCTGAAAGTGATCATTTCATTAATATAGAAGATTGTTCTAGGATTCATGTGACAGGCTAATTGGTGATGTCTTTCCTTTTGTAAACTTATTATATCTTTGTTTCATATGTTTTCTTATCAGAATTGCTTAAAAGAAGATGAAGGGATCAAATTTTTTAATCACACTCTGTCCTGGCTTATAAGCAATTTATATGTTTTGAAACTGAAGTTAAATATAGAATTCATGTTATAGTGCTCTATGTTTAATTGAATCTAAATCTATTCCTCCCTCCCACTCCACCAAAGCTCCAAAAGATTCAAAAACCTGCCTACCTTACCTTATTACATATGTCTAATATTTTTGTATCTGATCACCCTAAGGCCTTTGACTCCATTTCCCAATGGCCTTTCCTTGCATTTTCGACCAAGCATTTCAAAAACCAAACTTTGAACCTAATAACTACCCAAGATCCTACAACAAAAAATATAAATCCAATAGAGATATCCCTCTCTGAGTTTAGAAGGGCTATCTTCTAAGCTTGAAAGTGGTTTTGTGGTTACTGTTGGGTTGCTTTCACATCTTTAGGAAATTATGGAGTGATAACATCCTGGCGACCATACTGGGGACTTCGAATAAATTTGATTTGTATTCAACTTTCCCTGGTCAAATTTTTATTTCAATGCTTAAAGCTGTTTCTAGGTTTGTGGTTGAGTAATAGATCTGATTTAAGGTTGTTTCCACTTATAAGTTGTACATATTTTATATATATTTAATATACTATAGTAGATATAGCTCCTAATAAGATATATACTAGAGCTAATCCAGATCCAAATCCACCAAAAATTGTAGATAACCCTAAAGAAAATCTTAGAAAGAAAATTTTAGCCGAGAGTCAGGCAAGGAATAATCCTCTTACTAGGGTTAATTCTCTTCT
The DNA here is from genome assembly GCA_031772625.1 of Pinus tabuliformis. Taxonomy (NCBI): domain Eukaryota; kingdom Viridiplantae; phylum Streptophyta; class Pinopsida; order Pinales; family Pinaceae; genus Pinus; species Pinus tabuliformis. The sequence goes on along the minus strand of CM062811.1, from coordinate 83,176,633 downwards.
TGAAATATTTGAAATAGTAGAAGACATAGAATTTGAGTTACCATTTGAACATAGTCTCTTCCAAAATAAATCTGACAGTTTTGTACCTAAAACCATTTTTTATGAAAACATCTTACACCGTACATTTCAAATCATAAAACTTTGAAATTAGATTCTAATCATGATGCCGTCAAACAATTTAACAAACTTGAAGTGTTGGTATCTAAACTAGATCAAGTTGTACATAAATCTCTTGAATCACCTAAATCCTCACATTCTTCTTCCATTGCTTCATCCCGAACCCCACCATTAATTCCATTTAGTATTTCTATCTCACTTGAAATTCCTCCTGTTTATACTACCCTTCTAGAGGTTCCTCCTATTTCCACTGTTCCTCCAAAAATTCCTTCTATTTCCACTATTCCTCCAAAAATTCCTGCTATTTCCACTGTTCCTCCAGAAACTCCTCCTATTTCCATTGTTGCTCCAAAAATTCCTCCTATTTCTACTACACCTCCATTTATTCCCCCTATTACCAGTATACCCATTTCATCTACTATCCCTACCACCACTACATCAACCCAACAGAGTTCTACTCCACCTCCTTTAATCCCTCCCACATTCACACATGTTATAGTTTCATCATCTTCCCATTCTCATTTATTAATCATGGCAACTCGTTATGCTCCCTTGGTCCTACCTAGACAACTCAATGCAATGCCTCAAGATTATCAGAGTAGGATACCCCAATATGATGGCACATGGCCAATTACTGCTCAGCAGAATATTGATAAAATGAATGATTACATAGTCCTCTAAGAGATTGATGATGATGATATTATAGTGACATCGTTTTCTCAAAGTCTCACAGGTGAGGTTAACAAATGGTTTAAAGGATTTCCATCTTGTTCTATCCCAAATCTTACCTAATTTCATGAAACATTCCTTAGAAGATGGGAAGTGAAAAAGAATCCTCTACAAATCTTAGCTGAGTATGAGAGTATTAAACGAGCCCCTGGTGAAACAGTCGAGGACTATTGCACCAGATTCAACAACATTTATAACTCTATCCCCATTGCCATTCAACCCCCACTAGGTCTAGCTGTGATAAAATTCCCAGATGGATTTGATCCAGACATGTCTTACCAACTCAGAGAAATAAATCCTTCTACCCTTTAGGAGATGTAGAGAAATGCAGCCAGTGTAAAAGCCAATGTGTTAGCCAAAAGATCTAGGATAAAAGCTGAAAGATGGGTATCTATTAAAGAGGAACCTGCTTCTTCCTCATCTGATGTTAAGTTGGATAACTTAGTTAGGTCTGTGGAAAGAATGGTAGAGAGAATAATTTTAACTGATAGAGCTCCTTCAAGAGATAATCAAGGTGGTCCTCAAAATAGAAATCAAAATATTAGGAGGAATCCAACCTTAATCAAACAAAGGGAAAAAAGAGGCCCAAATGATCAACAAAAAAGCACGCCTCCCTTCCAAGAAAACTATGCTGATGAAGAAGTTGAGTTGACAAAAGATCTTGAAGTAAACCAGATAAACTTATTTGAAGAAAGTGAGATAGATCATATTTTCTTGACCAAAGAAGAGCAAGATCCATTATTGCTATCACAACTAGAAGCCCTCCTTTTAGAGTCAGATGAGTATAAACAATGATAGCAAAATGCTATAATAGAAGTGCATAAGAAATATAATCTAAGAAGAAAAAGGATTGTTGGAAATCCTCCCAGCAAAACATAGAATGATGCCCCTTCGACTAGCCAAACAAAGGATGACTCTCAAAAAGAGGCTCCTAAAAAATAGGATTAGAATACCAAAGAGATAGACAAACCTCAAACCTCTTTCAGTATTGATACTGAGTTGGCTAAAGTTAAAATTTCAATTCCTTTAATAGAACTAATCAATAAAAATGCATATAGATGTCAAGTTATGAAAGCCTTGAAAATAGGGGAAGGGACAGACATAGTAAACCTGATTGATGACTACCCTCAGTTGTTATTTGGACCTAAAGTAGAAGGCAAATCTCAAGATGGAACTGTGCCTCCTTTCTACATTAGTTTGAAAATTCATGACAAGATTTTCCATAATGCAATGGTTGACTCTGGTGCTTCTTACAATCTAATGCCCAAAACCATCATGAAAAAATTGGGTATAGATATCACAAGGCCTTACAAAGATTTGTATTCCTTTAATTCTAGCAAGATTAGATGCCTAGGTCTCATTAAAGGCCTGTGTGTCACTTCAGCCCAAATCCCAACCAAAATTTTATTCATGGACATTGTAGTAGCAAACATACCCCCCAGGTATAGAAGGTTACTATCAAGGTCTTGGGGAGCAAAGTTACAGGGTATTTTGCAAATGGATATGACCTATGCTACCATTCCTGTTTTTGGTCAACAAAGAAGACTATACAAAGAGACTCCCATGAAATACATGGTTAGTAGCCAAGAAAAACCAAACAATTATCCCTTGTACTCTATGCACTCATATTTAGACTCATTTATTTTATACAATGATGAATCTGTAGAGGAGGAAGTTTCACATTTAGAAGCTGAGCTAAGCAAGACAGAGGAAATGAAATTTGAACCTGTGAAACCAAAGGAAGAGAGTGAATCCCTATGGAACATGGACTTTGATGGGGCTATAAGAAAGGAAGGAGTATGGGCAGGTGTCTAGATTCTAAACTCACAAACAGGGATAGCTAAAAGACACTCTTACAAACTAAACTTTCAATGTACAAATAGTATAACTCAATATGAAGTCTTAATCTTAGGACTACAACTTTTAAAGAGGTCAAGGGTGTTAGTGTCAGTTAGTTCTGCCTGTCACCAGTGATCAAATATGATCTTACAAGGTTGTGTTAGGGGTCTTAAGTCAAATTTTAATCATTTCAGTAGGTTTTCCGAATAAAATTTGGTCACTGACTAGTGTGTCTAGGTCTACTGCTACTCCTTCAAGATTTTCATGTTCCAGTAACTGCCATCACTCAGTTGGGTGTGCCATCATTCAAAAAATCATCATCATCATCTCAGTCATGTCACCATGGTCTTCATTCAGCTTAGTGTCATAGGTCATTAGGGTTAGAGTCATCAAAGCTGTCATTTCATTCAATAAACCGAGAAATGAAGGAGTAGTGGTAATGTTTGATAAAAAAATTCTATTTCTAAGTGTAATTCACTTCAAAATGATGTAATAAGTTATGTTTCAAAGTTACATGTAAAAGTTCTAAGTTACATAGTTTTATCAAAAGAAAAATGAAAATTATGGTGGGCCACCCATGGGCCACCCTACCATTATAAAGTTGAGTTCTATAGCCTATAAAGACCACTTCATTCCACCTCTCACCCTTATGTTCATTGCCAAAGAATCTCTCATCCATCACAAGATAGTTCTCACCATTTTCGGAGGCAAAAACACTCCCAAGGGTCATCAGAACCATTTCGCTACGTTATTTCACTGTGTTTTCTAACCAATCACTGTGTTTTTGTTTGTGGTAGTTTTTCTCCAGTTTGGTCAGTTGGATTCGGATTTGTATGATGTAATTGATTAATACTAATGTAAATATGATGTAATAGTGGGTAATTAGTCTTGTTAAAGTTATTTTGATGTAAATTTAGCCTCATTTATGAGAGTGGTTGGAGTCAAAGTTAATTGGAGGAGTTGTTTTAACCTCCCTAGTCTTTAGGGTTTTGGTTGGAACACCTCAAGAAGCTATTCCTAGACTCATGGATTCGACCCCTGAGAGAAAGGAGATGTTTTTTTGGTATTTATGTATCATTTTCTCAGTCATAGAATAGGTTGGACATCGGAGGAGAGAACTATTGTAGATTGTACTTGGACGTTTTCTAAGAATTCATGTGCAGTAAGTTTGTGATGTTTTTTTTCTCTTTTATAGATTTATATGAAAGATATTCATCTTCTATTTCCATTCATCAGTTCTTCAGTGATTTTCCTTAAAGTTTATAAACAAAATTCTTTGCATAAAGCTTTGCTTTTATGGGAATATCATTATGTGTTATTTTCCTTCTTGCTTAATTAATTCATGGTGTACATGCTCATTAAGACCCTCCATTTATTCTAAACACTACATCATAGAATTATTGCTACCTTGCTCCTCTATATCTTTGCTGATGTAATCCTTTGATCCTTTGACCTAGCTACCTGGTTTTTCTCCCTTATCCAACATCAAAACCCTAAAAAAATTCAAACCCTATCTGAGCCTAGTATACCTAGCCCAAAATGCATTCGTTTTTTCAGTCAATTAATTGGTTGTGATCATAGAGAGAGCCCTCTCTGGTTTGGTAAGGCTAGCTACCAAACTGAAAGATTGGTTTGTGGTTACCTCCGTCGATATCCTCTCAGCCTGGGACATTATATAGGATAACAAGGGGCTAAAATAATTTTTGTGCATGGAGATTTAGAAATCATCATTAACCAGATTAAAGGTGAGTATTCTACCAATCACCCTAGATTAAGAGCCTATAGAAATGCAGTTTTAGATTTTCTTCAATGTTTCCTTAAGTATCAATTGTCTCTTATTCCTAGAGGCTAGAATATTTTTGCAGATGCTTTAGCTATTTTAGCTAGTACTTGTAAGGTGCCATTCCATCCTAATAGAAAATATGAGGTTGAAATAAAACACAAACCACCTGTTCTGGATAATGTAAGATATTGGTAAGTTTTTGAAAGTGACAAACAAGTAGAGAATTTTTTACAATTAAAAGATGATTTTGAGTCTGTAAATATTGATACAGATAATGATGTAGATGAAAATAAAAAATAAATAGTGTTAAATGAAACTAATGACAATCAAGAAGAACTTGAGGTTCTGCAACTAAAATATAATGTGCTTCCAAGAGGATTGGTAGCATTGGAAGAGATTTTTGACTTCAATGATGTAGCCAAAAAGACAAAAATAGAATGAGTAGGAGTCGAGGTAGAGGACTGTAACATAGGAACTGCAGAGAATCCTAAAATTGTGAAACTGTCCAAATCCTTACCTCCTAAAGAAAAACAAAATTACATTGATCTACTTAAGGAATTATTTGATGTGTTTTCCTGGAGCTATGAATATTTAAAATCATATGACACTAGTATCATACAACACACCATTCCCATAAGAGAAGATCAAAAGCCCTTCAAACAAAAATTGAGGAGAGTGAATCTAGTCTTATTACCTTTGATAGAAAAGTAAGTAATTTTTTTTTTATGCAAAGATCATTGTACCCCTCAGATTTTCAAAATGGGTCTCTAATCTAGTACCTACCAGAAAGAAAACAGGTGAAATTAGGCTTTGTGTGGATTTTAGGAATCTGAAAAAGGTCTATCTTAAGGACAACTACCCCCTGCCCAAAATGGATCACATCTTACAAAAGGTAGTTGGTTCCAACAAAACCTCTTTGTTGGATGGTTTCTCGGGATACAACTAGGTTATGATTCTTCCTGATAATTAACACAAAACAACATTTACTGCACCTTGGGGGACTTTTATGTATGTAAAAATTTCCTTTGGCTTTATGAATGTTGGGGCAACTTGACAAAGAGAAATGGACATAGAATTTGCTAATGAAATAGATAGATTCATTTTGATTTACCTAGATGATATAACTATGTTTTCAAAACAGATGAAGAACACCTATTTCATTTAAGAAAGGTTTTGAAAAATGCAGAAAATATGGTATTTCCTTAAACCCTAAGAAAGCTATTTTTGGTTTAGAGGAGGGAAAACTTCTAGGTCATATCATTTCAAAAGAAGTTATTAGAATAGATCCTAGCAGAGTTGAAGCCATAATGAAAATCGACCCTACGAGAAACAAGAAATAAGTTCAATCCTTCATTGGTAGGATAAATTTCCTCAAAAGATTTATTCGTAACTTAGCTGAGATCTTAAAATGGAATACTGAAGCCAAGAAATCTTTTAGTGAAGCAAAGTTAGCTTTAACCATTACTCCTGTTTTGATAAGCCCAGACTTTAGAATTTTTTTTTATGATCTTTTCTTTTGCATTTGGGCATACTATTGCAGTTGTTTTGTTGCAGAAAAACAATGAAGGATATGAACAACCCATAGATTTCTTGAGAAGATATTTAAGGGATGCCTCATTAAAGTATAACATCGTGGAGAAACAAGCCTTTTCTTTGGTGAAGGAACTGGAAGACTTTAGAGTTTACATCCTTCATTCTCATACCATTACATTTGTCCCAGGTGTTGTGGTAAAGGATATTCTAACACAAACAAACCCAAATGGCAGGAGGGGAAAATGGATTGTAGTCATCCTAGTCTATGACATTGAGATCAGACCTACCAAGCTCATCAAAGGTCATAGATTGGATAAGCTAATAGATTAGTCCAAGTTTCATGCACTAGATATTAATTTTATAGTTGCATTTGATGAACAAGAAGAGTTGGTGACTCCACAGGTATTAGAGGCCTTTTTTTCCTCTCCATGGTATGCAAACATTATATTTGTGTTACAAAATTTACAATATCCTCCTGATTTAACCAAGAAGAAAGCTAGATTTATAAAAATGAAAGCTATGAAATTTTGTATTTTAGATCAGATTGTATATTGGAAATATGTTGGAAGTATTTTGCTGAAATTTTTGTTGAAAGATGAAGCAGACAGGGTCATGGAAGAGTTTCATCAAGGAGACTGTGGAGGCCATTTGTACTGGAATACAACCAAAAAAATCCTAAGGGCTGGTTTTTACTGGCCTACCTTGTTTGTAGATGTGCATAAGAAAGTTACCTCTTGCCACCAGTGCCAAATTTTTGAAGGAAAGAGAAATCTTTTTCCTTTACCATTGAAACCCATTTCAATTGAGGTTCCTTTTCAACAGTGGGGTCTAGATTTCATTGGTGAAATCCACCCAAGCTCCTCAGGTCAACATAGATGGATCTTGACAACCACTAACTACTTTACTAAGTGGATTGAGGTTATTCCAACCAGACAAGCCACAAACATTATAATCATTCAATTTTTAGAAGGTAACATTTTGTCTAGGTTTGGATGTCCACATAAGATTATCATTGACAATGTTTCCGCCTTTAAATCAAAGAAAATGGTTGATTTTTGCAACAAATACCACATAAAATTAGGACACTCTACTGCCTATTATCCACAAGGGAATGGGTTAGTTGAGTCTTCTAACAAGAGTCTAGTCAACATCATCAAGAAATTGTTGCAGGAAAATAAAAAATCTTGGCATAAGAAGTTGATTAATTCCCTGTGGGCTGACAGAATTAGCACAAAGAAATCTATTGGGATGTCTCCATTTCAATTAATATATGGAGTAGATGCAATTTTCCCTACTTCCCTGGGAATCCCTATGCTAAAGCTATTGCAGGAAGCACAAGTAGAAACAAATGATTTGCAAAGAAGGATCAATCAGACCATTTAGTTGCAGCAATCTAGGGAGGAGGTCTACAACAAAACTCAACTCATTTAGGATAAAATTAAGAAGATCCATGATAGGAGGACAAAGGCAGATGACTTCCAAATAGATGACTTGGTGTTAAAATGGGATTCAAGGAATGAAGACAAAGGCAGGCATGGAAAATTCAACAGTTTGTGGAAAGGGCCATATAAAATTCAGACTCTCAGAGGTAACAATGCATTTTTATTAAAAGACTTGATTGGAGAAATACTGTCAAGTGGACCTATCAATGGCATACTACTCAAACATCACTTTCTTCCAGAATAGATCAGTTTCATTTACAATGATTGTGAATATCATTTTACTATTCTACTGCAAGAGTGAGGGTGGCTCACATCAGGAGTTGAATCCCGGAGAGGAGGCCCTAAGCTTCTGATGATTGTTGCCCATATTTATGAATAATAGCAGGTAAATCAGTTCAAGTACATAATAAGGACAACTTGGCCAATTGTTATAGACATTTTTGTGCCTTACAGCATTGAGCATGAAATGTCCATAATCTAAGGGATCCAAAGTCCCTAAACATGTTGTTCCTACCCCTAGAGGAACGAGGCTAACAAACCAGAGCAATTCACAGAAGTTCTCCACCTGAAACTGCTCAAAAACAAGTCAATTCAAGATCATGTCAACTGCTCCACTGACCATCTGCGCTGAATGTCAATGGCTCCACTGGATACCTGCGCTGAATGTCAACTCCAACACTGGCTACCTGCGCTGAGCGAGATTGGACAAGTGGCAGACTCATTCCTCAAGGTGTCAGAACCCAGGAAGCTTCCAAAATGACACTTGCCTCAGGGAATTCGACTGGTGATGAGTAAGAGGTTCCAAATCTCCAAGTGGAAGCAAGAACCTCCAAGTGGACTCAAGAACTGACAGAAGGAGAGGACACTAGTCAGATCTCAAGCTGACTCATCCTCTCTCCAAACATCTATATATGGATCTCTCCTCCATGAGATCTAGAGGCTGGAATTTTGTTATTGCAAAGAATTGCTGTTGGTTTGAGACTGGAATCATTGGGTGCTTAATGCTTTGAAGGGGTTGAAGATAGGAATTCCATTTGCTGGGAAGGAGATGCTGGATTGGAGCCCTCTGGGTTGTATCTCTTCCTGAACCTTGTTATTCATCAATAAAGCTATCTTGGTTTCTCCTATATGCTGATGTATTTTGATGTATGAATGTATTAGTGTATTTGGTTTATTTCTAATCCTAAACTAGTTATGAATGTGAACATCTGTCTTTGTGTAGTGTTCTTCTCTTGTCGCAAGTACCTGTTCTCTTGTGATCTTGCAGGAAGTTGTAGCTGGATAAGCAAGAAGGCAAGTAGCTGTGAACACCCAAAGAGAAGGGAGATTGGATCGAGGGACAAACAGAAGACAATGGTAAGTCTATTGATCTCTCTTCTTTCACATTTCATAAAGGAAGAAACCAGTGTAGCTGTACTCGTTTGTTGCTAAGGCACTGTCACACCTTAGGTGGATAGGATCGTCCTGCATAGGCATTTTTCCCCACAACAAATTGGCGACTCCACTGGGGAGATTTGTTTAGTCATTTTTATTTGTGTTTCTATCATTGTTTGCATCATAGACTTGACAACAACAGTCGAACTGCATCTTTCCTGGATGCAAAGTAGAAAATTGTTGCTTTGATCCAGTTGCTGGACTTGTCTATGATCTGAACAATGGATTCACGAATGATTTGATGATCCTTGTGATAGATCTTAGTAGCTTTCAAAGCATCCCTTTGATTATACCTTGCTTGTGTTTCTGATTTGGCCTGAAACTGTTGATTTTTGAGCAATTTGTGACCCAGAACCCAGGAGAAACGAGAGTTTCTCCTTCAGCGCAACTGTTGTGAAGGCAGTCTGCATTTCAATGCAGGTCCCGTGAAGGTTACCTGCGCTGAATGTCAAATCCTCAGTGTTGAGGTTGCGCTGAACCAGTTTGGCCTTGTGCAGCTGGGGTTCTCTGCTTTCTGTTGCCCTGTTTTGATCTCTGTTTTTGCAGCCTTTAACCAGCATAGGTACCAGTCTGATAACTCCTTTTCTTTGCTTGAATTCCGCCTCCTTTTGTACAAAAAGACTGTGAGTGTTTTTATGTGTTTGTGGCGTCATTTACAGTTTTCCTTTGCATGAGTAAAATAGTCATCCTGTAGCCTTTGATTCGGATCTGATTGATTGTGATCTTAGAAGAGAGTTCATTGGCTGTTTGCAGATTGATTATAGATTTACTTTTGCTTATTGGTTTGAATTTGTCTCTTTTAAGTGCCAAAACAAGTCTTTATTTCGAAAATCGTTAAGTAGTGTAATCTCTTCTACCCTCTCTGATTTCGAAAAAGTGAACTTGTTTGTATTGATCATTTAAAAGCAAATTCAAAGTTGTACAAAAAGCTTTATTTGTAGGCATCAATACTAAGAAAGTGGAAAACAAACACCTGCATTGTGCATTTTGCATTTGATAGTTTGCATGTTGGATTTAGGAAAAGTGCATTAGAGTGTGCTGATTGCTCTTTGAGAAAAGATGGTGTCTTTCTTTCCCCTTAGTAGCTAGGATTTTCAAAGTTGAAAAGATATAAAGCTTGCTTATCATCTTTAGACTGCATTTAGGAATTTGTATCATACATCGCGTGGTGAACCTTGAAAGACAAACTTTAAAAAGATCAACCTAAAATAAATTGAATGAACTTAACAACGCTTTGTAACATAACGCACAACATAGAGGTCTAGGCTAGAGACGTGTTCCGGCGTCGTTAAGCCTAGTGACTGTCGATCTCGTGGAAGGTGGGTGATTCCTCCTGAGGGACGATAGCGCTAGTACGGATTGTGCTCCCACGTATCGTCGTGTATATATTGGGAGACCCCTATAGGCATATATCCTTTATCCTTAGGAAGCCGTGTCGGCCGCCCTACTGATCGCAATGCAGTGAACACAGCATTCACGAAGATCGACCGCCCGTACCCTAAAAAGTATTCTGCGGTTTTGCGAGAAGTTTGGCACACCCTCTGCCTAGAACTCCAGAGCAGTTTCTTTTGGCCTTTTTCAGACTCTATAACAGAAAAAGTCCATCCGAGCATTTGTCACTTCGGGCTCGTTAAAACATCGAAGGAGACTAGAGTCATCTTTAGCTTTTTCTTGACTCTTTAAAACTGAAAAAGCAAGTTGTGTCTAAAGCGTCATTAAAATTTATTTTAAACGGAACAATCACCCTTTAATTCCTGCATTGATCTTTAGGTTGAAAGATGGAGCACACCAACCAAGGAATTCCCCTTGGTGGAAATCCTAGTCCCTTCTCCTCTTGGGGAGATGTTGGTGTGCCCCACATGGCCACATTGTCGCTTCCAGGACTGACAATTGGCCTGCCAGTCTGGCTCTTTTCAACCAATGTCGTTCAGAACGTCACCATTCCTGAACAGTCGAGTCAACAGTCAGACCAGACCAGAGTCGCCCACCAGCCTTCTACTTCATCTTCCTCTCCTCCTTCCTCTTCGCTTGACGGAACTGGTAAAACCAAAAACCAGGCTCCTAAGGAGAAGAAGGAGAAGAAGAAGAAATAAAAGAAGAAGAAGGAGCCAAAGGCGACTGGGGGCAAACGAGAGTCGTCTGACAAAAATCCACACACAGCACTGACCAGGCCTAAATCACCATGCATCATATGCAAGGGAGACCACTTCCATAGAGATTGTCCCTGTATCCCTCGAATACTAAGGGACTGGTCTCACCATTTGCACAATTCGGTAGCATCAACCTCTGATAGCCATGTTGATTGCTCACCATCAACTAGTGGGAGTGAAGCCCTAGGACAGAGAGGGAAACCTAAATTTCCCTGCAGACTGTGTGAAGGCGATCATGCCATCCACTGTTGTCCCTTCTTAGACGAGGCAAAAAGAGTTATGGAAGATCGCCCGATTTTACGAGCGCAACTTCCTCCTGGATATCAAAGACTCCTGCCAAGTCCTTCGCTAGTTGAGAACCCGGCTGACCCGCCCAGGTGGTCAGTCGAAGCACCTGTCATTGAAGATGAACCGTCTGAATCCATACCTGACGAAAGTCTAAAGGTTGAAACGGCAGTTGACCCGGTTTTGCCTTCAGAGGCTCTATCTTCGAATGATACCATCACAGAGGAGAATAAAGATGACACCGTCCAAATTCTCTTCATCAGCACTGACTCTGATGAACAAGGGGGCAATGCCACCATTCCTTTATCGCAGGAAGGAAGTTCATCACAGCGATATCCAGCCGTCTACTCGATCCCACCACCAAGCAACCTAGTTGTCTCGTTCGACTGGAACCAACTAGGCAGACCCCGGTTGCCAGCAAGTATACCATTCAGAATTATCGTTCAAATATACAGAATGGTAATGGCTGGCACTATCATTGATGAAGGGGCATCTATGAGTATCCTTTCCTCTATTGCTTGGAAAGCGCTTGGTTCGCCAGCGCTTTTGCCTGAAATGAGGAATCTATCAGGCTTTGATAAAGGAACCAGTCGACCTTTAGGGATCCTCCCCAATGTGCCCATAACATTGAAAGGGAAGACCGTTCAAATGAACGTGATGGTCGTTCAAGGACCCTTGGATTATAACCTACTCCTTGGACGAGACTATATATATTGCATGGGAGCCATCGTCTCCTCACTCTTTAGAGTAATGTGTTTTCCGCATGAAGGAAGAGTGGTCAAGCTCGTGGACCAACTTTCGTTTCCCTGATCACGCATCGCAAATACTCATGTACCATCCCTAAATGGTCTATTCACGCAAGAAGTGTCTCAACCCACGGTCCGTCCTCCTGATGAACGCGAGTAATCCGGGAGAATATGACTGGAACCCAGGGGGCATGCGTCCTGGTTTGCTTCGGTAGGAAAACTTTGGGTATAGGGTAGGTTTCCACGGGAGAATATGACTAGTCTGTACCCCGTCCATCTAGGAAGAGGGTTATTCTAGAATAAGATTCTTTTTTCAAAGTTATGTAAGTTGGCGGGCTACGTCACTCACCTTTGTCTATTTCGGTAGACATTGCCGAGGAAGTCTTTTGTTTTAAAGATTAACGAGACAATCTTTGGGTAACCTGAAAGACTTAGGCCTCTCTCGGTGAAACAAATGTTTTGACAGAAATGAAGTAGGGGTAACCTTGAAACTCTGCTTTATACCTGGGGGCATGCAAACCTTTTGGAGTGCAAGCAAGGGGCAACTATTTATTTTTTAAATTTTTAGGACCTCTAACCCTTTAAACTCGTAGGATTAGTCGTTTCCAAACTTGCATAAAGAAAGGATCCGGAGCAAAGCTTAGTGAGATGAAGCTCCATAAAAAATAGAATCTTGATGAGACTTTCTTATCATATGACTGGAATAATCGAGCAGTTTTAGCACAAAGTTCATGCTTGTTAAAAAATAAACGCAAGATCCGAGCAGTTTTAACGCGGACTTCAGGCTCGTTAAAAAATAAACATAAGCAATGAGCAAGAGTTTCCTCCAGTGTTTAAGCTCATTTTAAAATAAAAAATGAACCTACCCGGTAAATAACCACCGTGAATGTAATATCATCAGCCATTAAAGCCTTGGTCGTGTTTGCACCGTCACCTCCACTTTACATTTGGCCGATCGTTCACCTCCATATGATTGTTTACCCATTTTGAGGAACAGCTGCGAAGAGTGATTTCACCTAGCCATCCTTGTGACACTGCCGTGATTTGAAAATTCCAACCTGTACCTGGAATCAACTGCTCACCCTGTTTATCACTCATTCCTCAAAAGATGAGTCTTCTTTAAGCTCTTTTCAACTGACTCGTAAAATATGAAAAGATTGCTGATTTTTGGCCTTCCATCTCGTTAAAGCGACCGGAAGAGCTATCCCTCCTCTAGATTTTAATCTTTTTGGACCTGAGGGATTATTTCACAAAAAGATCGAGCGCTTGTTTTGTTCGGCTCGTTAAAACTATCGAAAACTCATCCCTTCTGTATTGTTTTATACTTTTTCGGACTTAAGGGATTAGATGACGAAAAAGGAATTTTGGAGTTAACTTTATGTACCTTTTTAGACTCTCTAAAAATGAAAAGGACCGAGTTATCCTTGTCGTTAGACTCGTTAAAATCATTAAATAGCGACAAACTTGTCTTTAGACGAGAACGAGTTTCACTATCTCTAGGCTCGTTAAAACATAGCGATGGGCTTGCCTGAAGGGCAGGTTATAGAACAAGCATATGTTATCCTCCTCAAGCTTGACAAAAATAAAGAGGTACTGGTCAGCAATGACTGGGGAATAATTGGGAGAAACTAAAGAAAACTTTGATGGTAGCAAGTCGCTCTTGAACATGACACTTTTCCTCTGTACCACAATCGAGTTGGGTTGTTTCATTCACCTGTCACATCCATGGTCTCGCCATACCATCCATATTTGGGGTAATGCTACCGATCCATCGCATCAGTGTCGCCATATGTTCAAGAGAAGTCGTTCAGAAAGAGTCAATCGTGTCCCATCCACTGCCATACATTATCCTTCATCCATTCATGACCGCCACCCTGAATCATATGTCACAGATCGTTTTCACCTCCATTAAAATCATTAGCTCCATTCCGTGTCACTGATGTGGGATTCATTAAGGCCCTCCTGTGACGGATCGCTTCTTGTCGACATCAGCTCATTATCCAAGAAGTTGATCTAGGAACACCCCCTTCAGTACTTTGAAACTTGCATGCCACAATGGCAAGTTTCTCACTTCCGGCGACAGGTATACATCAATGACCTTCGACCAAAATATTTTGCATGGTGTTCGACGCCAAGTCCTTTATTCACACCACGCGAATTGTACTATAGTACCTTGAGGGTCATTATCATTATCGGTGATTCCTCTCGCGCTTGTTAACGGTTTACATCATTGACCGGTAATCAAGCAATGTCTTTCCATGTTCGACTTCAGAACAATTCTCACATGGATCCACTTGTACTTAGAGTGAAGATTGAACGAGTTTGAAGACACTGGATCTAGTTTCATCCATCTGGGCTGCGATATATATTCAGGAAAGATAAAGACATTGACATGTACATCATTGCAGCAGATAATCATCCTTCTCAAAGGATGATAATTTCATCAAAATTATCAGTCTACCATTAGACGATTGTCTGTTCTATGTACAGAAAAATGTATTTATAAAACTGAGCATGGGAATGCCCGCCTCAGCTAGATCATGAAAGTAGAATGAAAAATAATGTATTGTATTGTATCTTATTACAGGTCTCCTCCCAGCATTGGATGAACTTCGGATCCCCCTCATAAAGTATTTCGCCCGATAAACAGCCTCATACTTTAGGGGGCAACTGTTATAGACATTTTTGTGCCTTACAGCATTGAGCATGAAATGTCCATAATCTAAGGGATCCAAAGTCCCTAAACATGTTGTTCCTACCCCTAGAGGAACGAGGCTAACAAACCACAGCAATTCACAGAAGTTCTCCACCCGAAACTGCTCAAAAACAAGTCAATTCAGGATCATGTCAACTTCTCCACTGACCATCTGCGCTGAATGTCAATGGCTCCACTGGCTACCTGCGCTGAATGTCAACTCCAACATTGGCTACCTGCGCTGAGCGAGATTGGACAAGTGGCAGACTCATTCCTCAAGGTGTCAGAACCTAGGAAGCTTCCAAAATGACACTTGCCTCAGGGAATTCGACTGGTGATGAGTAAGAGGTTCCAAATCTCCAAGTGGAAGCAAGAACCTCCAAGTGGACTCAAGAACTGACAGAGGGAGAGGACACTAGTCAGATCTCAAGCTGACTCATCCTCTCTCCAAACATCTATATATGGATCTCTCCTCCATGAGATCTAGAGGCTGGAATTTTGTTATTGCAAAGAATTGCTGTTGGTTTGAAACTGGAATCATTGGGTGCTTAATGCTTTGAAGGGGCTGAAGATAGGAATTCCATTTGCTGGGAAGGAGATGCTGGATTGGAGCCCTCTGGGTTGTATCTCTTCCTGAACCTTGTTATTCATCAATAAAGCTATCTTGGTTTCTCCTATATGCTGATGTATTTTGATGTATGAATGTATTAGTGTATTTGGTTTATTTCTAATCCTAAACTAGTTATGAATGTGAACATCTGTCTTTGTGTAGTGTTCTTCTCTTGTCGCAAGTACCTGTTCTCTTGTGATCTTGCAGGAAGTTGTAGCTGGATAAGCAAGAAGGCAAGTAGCTGTGAACACCCAAAGAGAAGGGAGATTGGATAGAGGGACAAACGGACGACACCGGTAAGTCTATTGATCTCTCTTCTTTCACATTTCATAAAGGAAGAAACCAGTGTAGCTGTACTCGTTTGTTTCTAAGGCACTGTCACACCTTAGGTGGATAGGATCGTCCTGCATAGGCATTTTTCCCCACAACACCAATGGATGAAGGCTATTGATCTACAACGTTCTTAACATCTCACAAGGAGGATTCCATCACCATTGGAGCCATTATTAGGGTCTTATATTTTATAGGATGAGATTACTGTTAGGTATTGATTTTTTGTATATGAGATGTTGTAAATAATCTTTCATTCTGCAAGTTATTTCCAAACAAAAATAGAAAAAGAAAAAAAAAAAGAAAAAAAAACAAAGGGGATACAAATATATATATATATATATATATATATATAGATATATATATAGCTATGAAAAAATGGAAAAATATGAAAGAAATATGAAATAATGAAAAAAAAACCCCAAGAAGTGTGCAAATTTGAATTCCACTTCATTTCACATGAAAGCATGTATAAGAAATTCTTTAGAAAGTTCAAAGTGTGTAGCTTGTTTAAATGCCACATTAGAGTTGAAAAAATAAATAGAATCAGAGGTTTAATCACACCATTTAAGCGTGATTAGACTTGGTTAATAGAATAAGTTTAAATAAGTTAATGGTTTAACCAAAAAGTTTAATCGTGGTTAAATTAGGGGTGAATAAAGTTAGTTTGGTCAAAAAATGAATTAAGCATTTGATGAAAGAATTTAATCATGGTTAAATTAGTCAAAATAAACTTGTTTAGAATAAATATTTTTACCACACAATGTAATCATGATCTAAATTAGATTTGGATTAAAATTAGATCAATTAGTGTTAATCACATTTAGATAGTTTAAATAAGTTTTGGTTGATGCAAAAGCTCTTATCGCTATGTAATAAAAGGCTCATGTATTTCAAAGGATGATATCTCACCCACCCAGACCAAAGGTAGGTGAGGAGTTTCATACCCCCCTAGTCCTTTCTACGTTTAACTGAGGCAGGGGGGTCCGAAAAGCGGTTTTCTCGCTCACCGCTCTTGTGACGTGTCCTCCCCTGGCTAGTTTCAGACCCCCCATCCTAATACCACATATCATCCACCCTCAGAAAACCACCTTTCCACTCCGCTCATGTTCCCACCTATTACGACTTTTGATCCCCTCGCTCCCATGCCACTCTTCTTTCGCCACCTCACATCATCGGACCCCACTTCCCTTTCACCAAATCACTATCACCTCCCATCCCTACCTCACTCCTATATGATGCCGCCACATGGAGTTCCCCTATTCGCTCATCTCTCATCACCATCACTTCTTATTCCCACTTCACCCCAATGTGTCGCTGCCACCTGGCACCTCTGTCACCCCTTCATCAAACTGTTAAAGCATTTAATAGCCACATGTTCCTAGCATAACATACCCACTCTATTAAACGGGTAATTACAATAGTAAATCCATATTTTCCTGTAACATCAACTAAAACTCATTATGTCACCCTCCTTTCACTGTTTCAAGGTAAAAAGTGATCAGAGTTGTTCCAATTCACAATCAACCAAATAGAGTCTATCTCAGTGCCCAATTAGCAGAACTCGTCACTGCAACTGTGCATCCAGCCACCAATCTGCATCCAACCACAAGTCTTCATCTAATTTTTCCTCGGTAATTCAAATATCCTGTTCATTCCTCTTTTATCATGGATTCTGAAGGAAAATCTAAAGTCTCAGATGATAACCCCCTGCTACCCCCTGTCATAGATTTAGATCATCAACCCTTGGTAGACCGGGAATATAAAATCTTGGAAACCAATTGTGAGTTCGACCTTTATGAACTCCACAACTGGTTAAAGGAGAACTTTATAGACCTCAAAACTGAATTGGGTTTGTGGGAATCCCCCCTGCCCCAATTAATTTTCCCTCAGACCTATGACTTCCTTGAGTTCATTTCATGGTGCCAATTTCACTATATTCCCAGTCAGAGAGCAAGTATGGCCCAAAATAATGACATCCTCTTTACCATTATAGTTGAATCCATCTCCTAAATGCTCTAATTGCAAATCTATGCCTCTATGAAACCATTTACAGTAGATTCCCTCATGGAATTCTACAAAAGCCTCACATTCCCACATAGAGCTAAGATTTTTGAGACTTTTCTCCCTCATGATGCCCAATTACCCAAGAAAAAATTCCCATATTCATCCTCTATGTTCCCTAAGATGACTAAGAATATTATTTCTATTGTTTCATTTCTACTTGGCTACCAATCCAATCAGTGGGTTGATGATACCATCATTGGTTTCCGATTAGTCTTTACCATAGGTTGAAAGCCTTCCACCTTCAACTACAGTCAAGTTTTAGCAGATGAAATCCATGAGCAGTTCCTCAAATTCTCTGCTGAGGGAGATTTCAAATATGCTTTAGTACTTGTTTATTTGTGCCTTTGCCATCAAGAAAATAGGTTTAAGTTTCCCTTGCAGAAATTGGATGAGTAGGGCAATGCTCAATAAGTGATTCATTGGACTTCCTTGGTAAGGAAGAATTCCAATGAATTCACCTTCAGTGAATTTGTTGATCAGTTTTTGTACACAATATCCTGCTTATTAAACAACAATGTGGAGCCAAGAATAGGACCGGAAATTAAGAGATTCCTTCATTTGAGTGAGGGGACCAAAATAGGGGACTGGTACTTGTATTAGAACTACACAGAGATCAGGGTCTACGGCTGTGAGTTTCCACCTTATAGGTTACCAAATTTTGTCCCAATGAGAATTTTGTCATTGGAGTACATACGATAGATGATCAATATGGATTAGCTACATTTTATGGTAGTAAAGAAGAAATCACAGTTTAAGATAAAAACACAGGTGGGCCCATTCATTTGCACTAGTAGAGAAGTAGCCAAAGAAGAAGATATCCTTCTAAAGAAAATTAATTTCACACTTAGTTTCACCTGGTCCTATGACCTCGTGGGGATTATTTCAAAATTAAGAGTATAACATAAGACTACTCCCTACTCACGCACTCACAAGCCAGAGATTAAGAAGTACATGAACTAGGATCATTGACAGGAAAAAACCCCACAAGAGGTAGAAGAACAGGTAATTTCAACTACTACAACACAGACTCTTACATTGCAGGAGAAGAAAGACAAGAAACCAAGGGAAGAGTTTTCCCCCATAGTCACATAAATTCTTTAAAAGTAGTTTCAAATCTACAAGAAAAGGTAGAAGACTACTCTAGTAATAGAAGGATCCTTTGAAGAGGAAAATGTACAGACAATAGTTTTGACAGACCCTCATGTTTCAGAGGACTAAGGATATTTTTGTGGGATCTCCATCCTCTTTGGCCTTGAAAGATTGAGTGGACACTTCTCAGACAGGAGAATTGGTTCATGACCAAGCTGAACCAAACATATTTTCTAAGTATAGAGAAATCAAGAAGAAAAATGAACAGCTAAAAGCTATAAAATATACACAGTTTTGGAATCAGACAAATTCTTCACTGCATAGGCTTCTCTCTGCCTTTGACATAGAAAAAGGGAAAATGTAGATAGCCTTTTTTCCGGGAAAAATTCCTTTCCCAAAGACCCTTGAAGATTATAAGAAATCTAATTTTTCATTTAGTACTGATCAAATTCATACAATTGATCAAATACACCTACACAATCAAGTAAGAGAGATGCTATACTCTACATTGACAACTTCACCAATGGCAACTTTTAAGTTGCAAGCCTTTGTAAATAACATTCAGTCTCAGCTCAAGCTAGAGAAAATCTCCTCTCTAGCCAAAGATACAAATATCAAATCATTGGAAGACCTTGTAATCAAACTGGGATATGATCCCAACAATGTGAAAGCAACAGAAGAGATTTTCAAAAGGAAGAATGATGATATTGCAGCACTCAAGAAGTAGCTCAAGCTTCCATCCACAGAAGACCCACAGACTAAGGAAGTTGGACAGCTTGAGAAGGAAAAATAAGACATGTTCAAGATCCTTATTGAACAAAGTGGATAGATCAAATGATGTAGGAGCATTCAGGCCTAGTCAGCAATGTGATAGCATGATCACATGTTGTGACTAGCAAGGGGTTGGAAGGCAAGAGTTTAATTCATTTTATTTATTTAAATATGTGAGAGTGTTTATTTATTATAAAATATGAGAAAGGGGCATAGTGGCTGATTGATTCTCCCTGTGTGGAGATCAGGCCAAACTGTTAGATTTAATTGGTTTGAATAGAAAATGAGGAAACTGAAAGCTTGATTTAGTGGTTGTTTAGAAAAGAATGGAGCTGAAGAGACTTTTTAGGAGAGGATGAGAGATTTTTGGTTCTGAACCAGAAATGGTTCATGAATCCATTTTTTATATAAATAGTGATTTTCTTGTATAATTTAAGGGTTGGATAGGTTAGATAGGTAGATGTTTTGAGAAAGGTTAGATATCAGGAGTTGTTTGTAGCCTACGGGTAGATTTGTAAACAAAAGACCACTATAAAGAGGAATCAGGCCCGAGGAACAGGGATTCCATTATGTAATTATTCATTTGTATTTATATATAGTAATTGAGTAGAACTCTATAATGTGTGATTGAGTGTCGAATGATTGTTGAATGCATTAGAGGATTGCATGTATACATATTTATGCAGGCAGTGTGTGTGAATGCAGAGGAGTGGAATTTGAAAAATACACGGAGAAGAACATGACGAGGAGGATCCTAATGAATTGTTAAATCCATTAGAATTATCAAACCAAAGCTTAAGAGGGATAGTGCGCAATTGAAAAACCTCAAGCGACCAAGCAAAAACCATAGAAACAATGCTGAAAACAGTTTAAGATATAAGTAACAAAAAGAACAAGAAGTGAAGTGGTGACACTCAGTAGCCATTGGATCATCTAGATCAACAACCAGGATCAAGTCGCTATGGCATAAGCCTTTTGAAAACATCGGCGCGAACCTTTGGAATGGAGCGATCGTGATCCTGCAATTAAACGTGGACCGTCGGATCAAGATTTAGATCAATGGTCCAGATCTAATTGCAAATTGCGTTATCGGTGGGTTCGAGTGGCAGTGATCAACCAGTGCATATGTAATACGACGATAGTGATAAGGCGATCAGGCATTTTGGAGTTCGGCCTATCGGAGGAGTGGGTGACTTAAGGCAGATCCAATATATTTATATATGCGGGTATATAAAACATTGAGATCCGGCTCTATTGTAATATCGGAGATCGAGGTCGGAGGAAGGAAAGTTACATATCTTTGTGTTAAAGATCCATGGTAGGAACAATTGCAATCAGTGATGAGGTATAGCCTCGGGTTCTATGCAAAGGTCATACAAAAGGTAGAAACATTTTTTATGAGTATTTCCTTTGTAGTTGAGTCAAAAAGGGAATTAAGTGCCAATACGTGGTTTGCGTGGTTTTATATATATTAACCTTTGGTTGAAAGGGGAGGTTATGTATATGTGGCTGTTGGTTAATGAGAGGCCTAGCCAAGGTTTAGGAGGATTTATTAAGCCCGATAGAATGATTTTGAAGAAAGACTTTAACCAAAGTCTTATACAAAGACTTGAGGGTCGATATAGGCCAATAGGCTTTAAGGCGGGGTGATGGGGTTCCGATAACAAGGAACGGTTATAAAGGGCTTAACCATTTATGCTTTGAAGTTTTGACTCCATATAAGAGTCAAACTCTTGGGACAATTATTTTTATGCGTTTCATGCATACTGTGGGTATGTGCAGGGGTAACCCTGCACCATTTTGGTATCAGAGCAAGATTAATGCTCTGTGGAGACTGATTGAGGAACTAAATTTTATTTCCCAGCATATATAACTGGCGTTGTAATGGATCTGACACAGAGGGAGAACAGAGAGCGCAAGGATTCATGCATAGAAGAATTCTGACATGTTACAGGCAATGAAGACTTCAGTTGGTTATTCAAGAGAGACTGTGGAAAAGGGGATTTGAGGAAGTGAGGATCAGAAAGGATTTGGTAAGTTTTAAAGCTTTAATGGTATGTGTAGGTGAATGTAGGTAATGAAATTGCAGCAAACTATTTCAAGGAAATAAAGTGAATATAGATGTACTTAGCAAGAACAGGAATTTGGTTGAAAGAAGGATTGAAGTGCAGACAGCGAAAGGTAAAGCAACATGTGTATTGTCCAGCCAGAGCAAGGTGAAAGAGATAGATCAACAGGTATGAGTTGTATTTTGATGATTGGTTCATTTGAATTGTTTTTATAAAGGGAAGAGAGTGGTAGCAGCAACACATAGTAGTAGACTGTGTGAAGAAAGAGAGGAGTTGTGTTAGTTGTAGTGAACCTAAATATTCCAGTTGAAATTTGGACAGGGAGAATAGTCACAATGTTCTCAAGAGAAGGTGAGTTGAGGATACAAGCCTAAAGAGAGCAGAAGATAATACTCAAGAGGTTCCAGAGATAGAGAATCAATGATTGCAAAAGGACCAAGTCCAGGGAAGGGATTGGTGAGGTAAGTGATAGTAGGAAGGACTTGTTGTCACAGAGGCTTAGTGCAGCTCATAGTGAGTGAGGAGCTCATAGAGATAATGAGGAAATGACTACTGATAGTTATAGTAGGGGTTCAGAGAGAAGCCACGGTAGAGGAAAGGAGGATGAAAAGCAACAAGGCAAAGGAGAGAAGATGAGTCAAGAGGTATTTGATAGAGAAATTACAGAACTGAATATAATTATGGATAACATGATAGTGCTGCTAGAAAAAGGTGAAGGAAATTGAAGATATGGTTGGACTATGAAAAGAGAGAAGATAAAGTGGAAGCTGTTGCAGAAACAAGTAAAGAGGAGAAAGTATATCAAATTAAGAGAAGAACTCAGAGTAGCTGAGTTAGAGATGGAAGATAGCTATTGTAGACACAAGCAAGAGGTTTACATTACTGTGGAAGGAATCACTGATGATTTCCTGAACTGTTGGACAAGTTCAAATCAATAGAGAGATGTGATGTTTGAAACATCGAAGAAAAAGGAGCCTAGAATTTTTGAAACTAATGATTTGTGTATGTATGCAGGTGATGAACAACCTTTAGAAGATATGTTTATGCAAGTTGCTGAAGAAATGAAACTGTTAGAAGAAATGGAAGTAATAGAACAATTCTTGATTGACCATGTGTTCAAGGACATTGGAGATGGACAAATGCTGAAGACTACTAAAGAAGATGAAGATGATGCATCCAGTAAGACTTGGCAGAATGATGACAGACAATCTGAAGACAAAAGGGAGTTGCATATTGCAAAAGGAGAAGTAGGAAAGAGGTATGAAGATGACCTTATGGAAGGAGAAAATAGGAGTGTAGATGCAGTACAAACACTTGAGGTAATGGAATTATCTCTTCAATTTTTATTCAAAAATTATGAACCTATATTGATAGTTAATGGAAAAGAAATAATCTTGAAAGGACATAATGGATCATTAATGGAAATGACTCTTACTAAAGAATGTATTATGGAAGATGATAGAACTAAGGTTTATAAAGAAAATTCAACCCAAGGAGGTACAGTTAATCCATTCAAGGTTATGAAGAAGAAAGGAAAATAGGATAAACAAGAACACAAAGAGAGGTTGGTGGACACTGATGCACAACTGGAAATTGAAGACAATGATATTTGTACAAATTTCCAAAAGAGTAAAGGTGAGTGTAAACAACAAACTGAAAATAGACAGGCAATCTTAGAGGATGAAGGTAAGGACGCTTTTGTGAACTATGTATATGCAGTGAGCAACCCAGGGGAACAGTGGAAGGTGATATTCATGGTGATGACAGTAATTTTCACTATTGTGAAAGGGACTCAACAGTGGAATGGGAAACCTATGGTATATGGTGATTTTGTTTCTTGTATGGAAACAAATAGAACTTTAGGTTCTAAACTTAGAGATTGGCAGATTTTTATTGAAACTAAGGAGGAATGGAAAAGGAAACTCAGTGGCTTACATATTTGTAAGGAAGGAACATGAAGAATGAAAAGGAGTGTGAAAGGAAGAAAGGCCAAGGAGAAGAGCAAAGAACAGAATTCAAAACTTATACAGCATTCAGAACAAAGTGAGAACAAAGAAGATTTTTTCAAGACAAGACAATGTGACAAGTTTGACATGTCATATATACATCAAGAGGATGACAAATCAGAAAACTTATGGAGCAGAATTAATGAAGACAGAGATAGAAAATGTAATATATTTTCTAACTATGAATTATTAATTGTTGAATGTGGTTTTCAGGATGAAGGACAAACTACTCTTGGAGATATGTTTGCACTAATAAATATGAAGGAAGATGTAAATTTTGGAGCTGTAGAAGGTTAGTTTTCTTTATGGAAACAAGAAGATGAGAGTAAGCAACGAGTTGACTTAGAAACTTGGAATAGAGGAAGGAGAGTTGGCATAGCTCTTAAACCAGTTATTGCCGAAGAGGAAGAAGATTTCAGGAGATGTGGAAGTACAGTCCACAGACAGATTTTGTTCTTAATACAAAGAAAACTTGAATGTCAAGAGTTTATATTGAGGATGCAATTGGGAAATTGGGTGAGCAGTTCAACTAAGGTTGATAAGAAAATGGAGAAAATTGAACAAAGTTCAATAATTAACATATTTGCAGCCAGAGAACAATATATAGTTGGAAGGCTATATGTTCTTGTATTAAACAATGCCCAATCTTCTTTTGAGATTGGAAGAACTCTACTTAAGCTGTTTGATAGATGGATGATGACTACTACAAAGGTGATGGGTATAAAGAATTGTCAAAGTCAGCAAATCAAGGGAAGATGGAAGGATATACAGAACAACATAAAGAAATTGGTCTATAGATAGAAGGAGATGCTGAGGATCGAGTCAGAAGTTAAAAGGAACAGCTAGGTACAGGACAAGAGAAAATACATGAAGATAGAGATCAATTCTATTGGTATAATGACAGGACAGCAGTGGATAGAGAAGCATAGATTTATGTTGTTTGAGGAGGTGTTTATACATGGTTTCATCACCAAAACATTATGCAAAGGAGATGCTTATGAATGCAGAGAAAAAATACGTCTACAACACAAAGTTTGGCAACCACGAGAAACAAAGGAGGCAGAAAATACACTTGCAGATGAAAAGGATCAGGTAACCAGTTGGGTAACGAATTCTGATGAAGTTTACAACAGAGGAAGCAGAAAGACTCATGAACAGGAGTCCATGGAAACTTTCAACTTTGGGAGTCTAATGCAGGAGCATTCAGGCCTAGTCAGCAATGTGATAGCATGATCACATGTTGTGACTAGCAAGGGGTTGGAAGGCAAGAGTTTAATTAATTTTATTTATTTAAATATGTGAGAGTGTTTATTTATTGTAAAATATGAGAAAAGGGGCATAGTGGTTGATTGATTCTCCCTGTGTGGAGATCAGGCCAAACTGTTAGATTTAATTGGTTTGAATAGAAAATGAGGAAACTGAAAGCTTGATTTAGCGGTTGTTTAGAAAAGAGTGGAGCTGAAGAGACTTTTTAGGAGAGGATGAGAGATTTCTGGTTCTGAACCAGAAATGGTTCATGAATCCATTTTTTATATAAATTGTGATTTTCTTGTATAATTTAGGGGTTGGATAGGTTAGATAGGTAGATGTTTTGAGAGAGGTTAGATATTAGGAGTGGTTTGTAGCCTACGGGCAGATTTGTAAACAAAAGGCCACTGTAAAGAGGAATCAGGCCTGAGGAATAGGGATTCCATTCTGTAATTATTCATTTGTATTTATATATACAGTAATTGAGTAGGACTGTATAATGTGTGATTGAGTGTCGAATGATTGTTGAATGCATCAGAGGATTGCATATATACATATTTATGCAGGCGGAGTGCGTGAACACAGAGGAGCAGAATTCGACAAATACACAGAGAAGAACATGATGAGGAGGATCCTAATGAATTGTTAAATCCATTAGAATGATCAAACCAAAGCTTAGGAGGGATAGTGCGCAGTTGAAAAACCCCAAGCGACCAAGCAGAAACCATAGAAACAATGCTGAAAACAGTTTAAAATCCAAGTAACAGAAAGAATGAGAAGTGAAGTGGTGACACTCAGTAGCTGTTGGATCATTTAGATCAACGGCTAGGATCAAGTCGCGGTGGCATAAGCCTTTTGAAAACATTAGCACAAACGTTTGGAATGGAGTGATTGTGATCCTGTGATTAAATGTGGACCGTTGGATCAAGGTTTAGATCGACGGTCCAGATCTAATCGCAAATCACGTTATTAGCGGGTTCAAGTGGCAGCGGTCGGCCAGTGTATATGTAATACGCCGATAACGATAAGGTGATCAGGCGATCAAGAGTTCGGCCTATCGGAGGAGTGGATGACTTAAGGCAGATTCGATATATTTATATATGTGGGTATATAAAACATTGAGATCCGGCTCTATTGTAATATTGGAGATCGGGGTCGGAGGAAGGAAAGTTACATATCTTTGTGTTAAAGATCAGCGGTAGGACTGATTGAGATCAGCGATGAGGTACAGCCTCGGTTTCTGTGCGGAGGTCATATAAAAGGCAGAAACACTATTTTACGAGGATTTCCTTTGTAGTTGAGTCAAAAGGGAATTAAGTGCCGATACGTGGTTTGTGTGGTTTTATATATATTAACCTTTGGTTGAAAGGGGAGGTTATGTATATGTGGTCGTTGGTTAATGAGAGGCCTAGCCAAGGTTTAGGAGGATTTCTTAAGCCTGATAGAAGGATTTTGAAGAAAGACTTTAACCAAAGTCTTATACAAAGACTTGAGGGTCGATATAGGCCAATAGTCTTTAAGGCGAGGTGATGGGGTTCCAATAACAAGGAATGGTTATAAGGGGCTTAACCATTTATGCTTTGAAGTTTTGACTCCATAGAAGAGTCAAACTCCTGGGACAATTATTTTTATGCGTTTCATGCATACTGTGGGTATGTGTAGGGGCAACCCTACACCATCAAATAAATGGAGGTTGAAATGGATAAATTGTTAAAGGAAAGGGAACAATCCACATAGTTCACAACCATTCCACTGATATCAGTTCCCGTTGCATCTACATTAGTAGTTGGGGCATCCACTTCAAGAACCATCACTAAGGGGAAATCTACAGATTCTTTAGAGGAACTTATCAATGCAGTGGATGATCTATCAATCAGAGGATAGGAAATTGAGGAGCTGAAAACTTAGTTGAAGAACCTTCAGGAGAAAAAACTAAAGGTTGAAAATGTATACTTAGTTGAACTCTAGAAAACTCATAAATTAACACATAATATTGAACAACTGCAAAGTCAGTATGCATTGGCATAGATATTGGCACAGACAAAAGAGAGTATATGGATAGAAATAAATGAGGCCATGACTTAAATATGGCCCTCAATGCAGATTATCTTTTAGCAAGAGGAGTTAATACAGAGGTCTGAAGAGGTAATTGAAAAGTGAAAGTAGATTTAGGGAAGAAGCCAGGTGAAGCTACTGCTCTGATTAGAATTTTGAATTCAAAGAATAAGGAAGAATTAGAAGAATTTGAAATTGAAAACTATACAAAGACTATTTTGGAGGTAAGGAGGATCCTAACCAAAAGGAATTTGATGATGCAATTAGAGAACAAATGCAACAACTTAGAAGCCAACATTCAAAAGTTCCATAAGAAATTTAATGTGCTAAATCAAAAGGGACTACTAGGATTGATAGATTGGAGAAAAACTTATCAGTTTAGAAGATTATCATCAGAAATTTTATACAATTGCAAGGGAAAAATCAAAGTTTCCCACCATAAAAGTAAGCATCATAGGAAAAGACTTCATGGAAGATTTGGATTTTGATCTGTTGATAAAACATGATATAAAGAATTTTTTCATTGTTAAGCCCACTTTTCAAAAGTACACTGAGGTGGATGAATCATATAGGAAACTTATTAAATTCCCCACTCCAAGTGAAGACAAATGGGAAAAATTGTGCGAGTTACTTGGGTAAAACAATTTTTACTTTCAAACAACAAGGCAACAGTTCTTTAGGCCGAGTCATCACCTGCATCCTTCAAAATAGTGCCAAAGCACTACAACAGTTTCAGCTACCTATTTTTCTGTACTATGTTTGTAATCAGTTTAGGATATTTTGTAATAAATCTTGAGATTTTTATTCAAGATAGTTTTGATAATTTTTGTATAAGTACTTCTGAAGTTAAAGTACAAATGTTGGGACTTGTATCAAGAAACCACATTTTGATGTAAAGTTGTTCACTGAGCTGAAAGTGATCATTTCATTAATACATAAGACTATTCCAGGATTCATGTGTTAGGCTAATTGGTTATGTCTTTCCTTTTGTAAACTTGTTATAGCTATGTTTAATATGTTTTCTTATCTGAATTGTTTAAAAGAAGATGAAGGGTTGAACTCGTTTAATCACATTATGTCTTGGCTTATAAGCAATTTATATGTTTTGAAACTAAAGTTAAATATATATTTCATTTTATAGTGCCCTATGTTTAATTGAAACTGAATCTATTTCTTTCTCTCACTCCACCAAAGCTCCAAAAGGTCCAATATCCTGCCTACCTTTCCTTGTTACATTTGTTTGATATTTCTGTATTTGATCACCCTAAGGCCTTTGACTCTATTTCCCAATGGACTATCTTTGTAGTTTCAACCAAACATTTCAAAAGCCAAACTCTAAACATAATAACTAGCCTAAGATCCTACAACAACAAATCTAAATCCAATGGAGATATCTCTCTCTAAGTTTAGAAGGGCTAGCTTCTATGTTTGAAAATGGTTTTGTGGTTACCTATAGGTTTCCTTCACAACCTTAGGAAATTACAAAGTGATAACAGTCACTATTAAAATAATTTCCCTCAAATGGATTATTATCAAAGGAATATTATCAAATAAATGACCTTGATGAATCCTCACATAAGAGGAGGCCTAAAAAGAGAGATTATGATGAGGAATATTCATTTTAACCTGATTTTAGAGGTTCCATTGTAGTTCATGATGAAATATGGTTTGTGGATAGTGGTGCCTCTAGGAACATGACTGGAAATCATGCACATCTCTCTGAATTGGTTGAAAAGAAGATAGCTCAAAGGGTTGAGCTTGGAGATGATGGAAAATATGAATTCAAGGGAATTAGTTCGTCGTCCTTCTAATTGGAATCAAGAGGTAATGTAAATATTAACAATATTTTATATGTTCCTAGTTTGAAGAAGAATTTGTTGTCCATATCTTCTCTTGAAGACAAAGGATATTTTGTTGATGGACAAGTTCTAGTATGGAAGAGGGACTCCTCCTTCAACTTTACCAAGGTCATTGGTGTGTGAATTGGAGGTCTACGTTGTCTCCTTGGACACTCAATTCAAGCCTTGTTACACAAAAACACACATCTTTTGTAAAATATGGCATGGAAGGTATGCTCATGTTCATTATAAAGCCTTTTCTAGATTGAAATATTGTGTTAAAGGTGTACTTCAAATTAATATTGTAGATGATGGACTTTGGAAAGGATTTTCCCTTGGGGATAATATGAAAGGGAGATGTACTAGAAGTTATAGTAGATCCAAAGGAATCTCTGATCTTGTGCACTCTGATGTTTGTGGACCTATGTCTAATAAATCCTTGGGTGGTCATTTGTACTATGTCTCTTTTATTGATGATTACTCTCATAAAACATGGATTTATATCTTGAAATACAATGATGAAGTATTTGAAAAGTTTCTAGAATTCAAAGTCTAGGTTGAAAATTCTACAGGAAGAAGGATCAAGACTTTAAGGTTTGACAATGGAGGAGGGTATGTATCCAAGGAATTGATTTCCTTCAGCAGGGATGATAGAATTAATAGCGAGTTGGTAGTTCCATACTATCCTCAACAAAATGGAGTTTCCAAAAATAAGAATACAACTATTATGGAAGCTGCAAAAGTCATGCTTCGTGATCAAGAGTTGTCAATATTTCTTTGGGGAGAAGCTACAAGGACAACAATTTATATACAAAATATATGTCCACATTAAATATTTAATTACAAGACTCTTGAAGAAGTCTTCACAGATGAGAGACCCAATGTTGAACACTTGATAATTTTTGTTTGTCTTGTTTATGTTCATGTGTCCAAGTAGAAAAGGATGAAGTTGGAACCTTTTGGGAAGAAGGGAACTTTTGTTGGCCACAATGAAAATTCAAAGGACTTCAAGGTTTACATACCAGGACAACATTCTATTGAAACCTATAGGGATGTTATTTTTATGAAGATTCTACTTTCTAGAAGTCCAAGGGTTCACACTTGGACTTTGATGATGAGATACAAGTGGCTCCAAAGAATATTGAAGAAATTGAAAGAATATGAACCTATGGAACAAGAACCTCATGAAGAATCTAATGATCCACGTGAATTTGTTGACTCACCAAGAGTTAATGTACCTGAGACTAGAAAAATTCCTTCCTAGCTTAATATAACATTGTGGGACCTTCACGTAATGAAAGAGGTCCCAAAAGTATTATGGTTATGCAACAATGATGTGTAAGATAATTGATTATGAGGAATCTACCTATGAAGAAGTTATTGAACATCAAGTTTGAAAAGGTGGCATGACTGAAGAGTACCAATCCATATTAAAGAATGATGTATGGGAAATTATGCCAAGACCTTAAGGGAAATTTTTTATGTCTTCCAAATGGATATACAAAATCAAGCATGCAATTGATTGAAGTGTTGAAAAGTACAAGGCACAATTTGTGGCATGAGGATTCTCCTAGAAAGGGAGAGGATTATGAAGACACATTTTCTCCCATTGCGACATATGATTCTATTTTAGGCTGGAAATTGCATCAAATGGATGTCAAGGATGCTTTTTGAATGGATTCATTACAGAGGAATTCTATATTGATCAATCTCAAGACTTTTAGGTTCATGATAAATAAACACATGTTTTCAAATTGAAGAAATCCTCATATGGGCTGAAGCAGGCTCCTCATGCCTGGTACTCCCATATTTGATGGCTATTTGTTGAGTCTTGATTTCAAGAAGAGCGATGTTGATATGAATACGTTCTTCAAATTTATTGAAGGTGAGCCTTGATTTTGTTGTTGTATGTAGATGATTTGTTTATGACAGAGGTTGATATTCTCATTGTACAATGTAAAAGTGAGATTATTTCTGAATTTGATATGAAGGATCTTGGTCTTATGCATTACTATTTGAGATTGGAAATTTGGCAAAATCCTGATGGAATCTTTGTTGGACAAGAAAAGTACACTATTAAGATCCTTCAAAAATTTGTCATGATGGACTGCAAGTCCATGTATACTCCTATGGTGACATGTTTGAACAAGATATGTGACTGTCATTCTATTATCATTGATCCCTCTACATATCACATATTGATTGGCTCATTGAAGTATCTTGTGAATGCTAGACTTGATACTTCCTATGTTGTGAACATGTTGAGCCAATGCTTCGTTGAGCCCTTATATGTGCATTAGGTTGCAGTGAAACATATAATGAGATATTTGTGTGGCACCATTGATTATGGTCTAAGGTATGTTTCTAATGGAGAATGGAAGCTACATGGTTTCACTGATGTTGATTGGGCTAGAAGCTCTGATGATAGACAAAACGCCTCTAGTTTTGTTTTTATCTTAGTCTCTGCTATGATTTCATGGTATAGTAAGAAGAAAACTTTTTTTGCTCTTAGTACGAATTAAGTTGAGTGTATAGTTTCACATTCAGCCTATTGTGAATTTGTGTGGCTTCGAAATTTGTTTGATCAAGTGCCAGAATCAACCATTGTATATTGTGATAATCTAAGTTGTGTGAAGCTTTTTGAGAACCTGGTTTTTCATGACAGGTTGAAGAAGATTGAGATCAAGTATCATTACATCTAGAATATTGTCTAAGGGGGGGTTGTAAATTGTGAATGTGTCCCTAGTGATGATTATATTGTTGATGTTTTGACAAATCCATTGCCCCAGATGAAGATTCCTTATTTCAGAGAACAACTTGGAGTTGTCGAGAATTCCTCTCTGAGAGAGAGGGAGCACTGATTATACAACATTGTGTGATTGAAAGTATTCCTTAGGTTGTAGCTAAAAGGCCATATATTATGGTTAGGAAGATTTTCACTCCCTTAGGTTAGTTGACCAAGATGCTAGTGAGTTTGGTCGGGGAGCTTGGTTATGAGGCATGAAGTGATCCATTAGGTCATGATGACTGAGAGACTAGTTTACCTTGTGTTGGGTAACGGATCCCCCCACAGCATGTTTTTGGGGCTTAAAGCCCAAGTTTTGGTCAATGTAATGTAAAGACTCCGCGAAGTACGGGCGCGGAGCGCAAAAGTCTAGGATGAGTCATAGGGTTGTCTGCCCTAATAATTGTAAAATAATGTAAAGTTATGTCGGCCTACCCATGGTCGGTGGACCATGGGATTGTATAAATAGGGCAAGGCTCTAAGTGTAAAGATAGTTTTGAGTAAGCAAGTAATAGATAGATATGAAGGCATGGTCAGAGCATAGAGGAAGATTTTAAGTGTATTGGGTTGTAGTAGTAGGAAGAGGCTCTGCAGCTGAGTGCAGAGAGGCTTAGTAGAGTCTGCAGCTGAGTGCACGAACCCCTGCAACTGAGTGCACAGGGTGGAGTCGGGTCTGTACGTGGATTTGAAAGCTAATAAAGAGAATTTTATTTTGTGCATCTATTCTTGAATCTATGTGTTAATTTTATACATTACTTTACTCTGTTATTTACTGCGCGCAATTGATAATTACATGTATGAATGCTTAAATGTAAATTTAATCTAAGTAATCGGCTAACACAGACTAATTAAGGAAGACCTGGGTAAATAACATGGGTCGCACTGCAACTAGAATTGTGCGAAGATAGTATCACAGGGCGCGAGGCACCTGCAGGTGTGCGTAGCGCAGTAAGTGTGAAGGTTGGACCGCGTACCAATCACCACATATCAGACATCCCCAGGGTGCGAAAACCTGGTTCTAGCACCCTGCCAT
Source organism: Pinus tabuliformis (assembly GCA_031772625.1). NCBI lineage: Eukaryota > Viridiplantae > Streptophyta > Pinopsida > Pinales > Pinaceae > Pinus > Pinus tabuliformis. The sequence continues at coordinate 83,143,979 of CM062811.1, read as the reverse complement.
ACTACTTTGGGTGAGACCTTAGTCCGCGCTCCGCAGACTATTGCCGAAAGCGCCAGTAGTACTAGGATTTGCCTGGCTAAATCACTTCCAAACTTGGGTCAGGCCCCGCTAAGCCAATAAATGGTTATGTTGCTGGGACCGTGATCTACATAAGGGACGTCTGATGTCATGCCACTGGAACCCAACAAAGAAGGAAATTGAAGAGTGGTTGGATAAGAAGATTCATGAGCTCGCGACACAGGAAAACAGAACTCTGCAAGTATCTGAGAAAAGGTGGCTGGATCACTATGCGTATACAAAAATCCACGAGATTTTCTTTGCATCCTTTGAATCTGAGCTGTATGAGTGGATCGCGAGGTTAGTTGACAACCAGGGAATGTATAGGCTCGACCAACTGATAGTGTGGACTTCAAAGCTAGCGCGCAAACTAGAAACCTCAGAGGATAAGATAGCGTGAGTTGTGCACCACTGGCTCGACCGAATAATAGGAGGATTTATCACTGAGTTTGCGATGGACATGACCATCAGTTACAGCGATGCAAAACGATGTTTTCTCAAGGGACCGTGAGGTAAGTATATTAAATATTTGAATACCTGGCTTAAGATGCTCTTATGTGAAAAGCAGGTTATGCGAATAAATTAATGTTTGGGACTATGCGGAGCGGAAGAATCTACAAAAGTGGAAGTAGTGAAGAATTAGAAAACAGTCCCTTAATTTCACCCTCGCGGGAGAGCGATGACGAGGTCACGAAACTTTCTCTGAGAAGCGCGGTCAGTTTGATAAGGCAACAAATTCTGCGGTTACCTCCACCCACCCCGCCACCCGCTTCACCTCCCTCACCTCCATCCCTGCCCACTCCACCTGTTATGAAACCAGCTTAAGAAAAAGATAGAAAAGATAGATCAACACCTTAGAATTTAGCCTCTTCGAGGGGGCAACCTCCTTTACATTACATAAATGAACAATTCTTTGATGATACAAATGAAAATACCTCCTTTCTATATATAGGAGTCTAAGGGGTCATAACATAATCAGAGCCGACATAACAATAATAATGTAAGGGCACAATAATAACAATAGTGGGTTTCTATGGGGCACAAGAGTAACAATATGGGCACTACATGGGTACATCAATATAATAAGTGGGTTGTACTAATAACAATAAGGGGTTACACTAGTAGTATAGGGGCCTAACATGCCCCTCTCCTTCAAAAATTGTTGTCCTCAACACTTGAGTAGTTCTTGATGCTTCTGTATAAAATTCTTGTCCTCCCATGTGGAATCTTCAGTAGGTAAGTTCTTCCACTTAATGAGATACTCTGAAATTGATCGATTTCGTAGCTGTTGGGTTCTTGTTTCTGTGACTAATCCAGGTTCCAATATGATTTTTCCTTCCTATTCAATTTCTGGCAATATTGTTTGCATTGGAATCTTTTGGAACTTTTGAATAAGTGGCCATACTTCTTTGTCCTTCTTCCATTCATCCCTTGCTTCGTTTATCCAATCTGTTTGGATAATAGAAATAACACAAAACAATGCTTCCACATCCTCATCCTTGAAGAGTCTTCCCATTCGGTAAGGTTGCCATTTGTTAAGTGCATGTAGTATTGCCAACATTTCCTTCTCATAAATAGCTTTCTTTAGATGTAGCAGTAAAAATACCCAGTCACCTACATCAAAACATTTTTCACTATGATGTTGATCTACCTATTGTTTCATTTGATTTTGCACCAAAGTGGCGTTATCCTTTAAAAGTTGGAGAACTTGTTGTTGATGCTCGATGTAATCTTTCACTGCTTGAACCTTTTTCTTCTTGATATGTCCTTCTATCTTTAGAGTTTGAGGAGTGGTAATTTCTTCCAATCCTTTACAAGATATGGTCGGATTCATTTCTTGACGCTCAATGTGATCTTTCACTTCTTGAACATTTTTCTTCTTGATATGTCCTTCTATCTTGATAGTTCGAGGAGTGGTAATTTTGACCAATGAATTACAAGATATGGTTGGATTCATTTCTTCTTTCTTGATGTGATCTTTCACTTCTTTCACCTTTTTCTTCTTGATATGTCCTTCTATCTTGAGAGTTTGAGGAGTGGTCATTCTTGCTAATAGTTTACAAGATATGGTCCGATTCATTTCTTCTTTCTCTGGGGTTGAGTCCTGGCATATATCCTCTTCTTTTGATGTTTCTTGATCCTTTTCTTCCTCCTCTTCATACTCTATTTAAAATAATTTCTTCTCAGCACACTTATGACCTTTAGTGCATTTGCTATCACAATTGTAACAAAGCCCTTTTTCTCTTTTTTCTTCCAATTGTTGTGGTGTAACCCTTGTAGGTTGTGTAAGACTAGGAGAAACAACACTTCCATCTTTATAGTTGTGAGGGGTAGACTTCCTTGTTGCCATAATTTTACTTTCCAATATGTCACAAAGCCCTTTTACTCTTTCCAATTGTTGTGGTGTTGCTATAAAGAAGTGTTGCTCTTTGCATCCTGATAATGTGCTATCATTTCCTCCGTGAGAATTGACCATGTAACAAGTTGTTTACGAGAACAAAGCCCTTTATACCATAAAAATTGATCCGGTTCTAAATATGAAGATGCAATACATACATTTTGTAACAGTGGTACACCATGTAGATCAAAATATTGCTCCATCTGAAGTATCCAATTTACCGGATCCTTGCCATCAAACTTCCTCATCTTGCTTTTTCTTAATTTTAGGACCTTGATATTGAAACAACTGTAACTCTATACTTTCGGATATTTAAGTTCTGAAATTACTACCTGTAGTAGCCCTCTATGTCCTCTTTCCAATGCCACTAGTCTGATCCAAATTGGATTCTCCAAAAACGAGTTATGCAAAATATCCCAAGATGACCAGATTATAGACCTTCCCAAAAGAGCGAAATTGTATGAAGTGCCACGTGTCAATTTGTCGACCTTTGGCTCTGAAAACTATATACAAGAAACTACAGTCCGTCCTCTTTCTATACCTTCTTACGAAATTTCAATCTGATGCTCAGAGAGAAAGTTATGATGATTTTCCCCAGGTCACCTGTTTGGAATGTAATTCAGGAGTCTGCAAAAAGACCAGCTTCCTTAGATCATATCTCCGCAAATATAGCGCGAAAGGATCTGAAATTCAGACCTGAGATTCAGCGTGATTTTGTCTCAAATGGGTTTTTTTGCAACTTCTGAAACGTCGCAGAAGAAAAAGTTATAGCTAAAATTCCACGATGACCTGTTTGGAGCAGCGAAACCATAGAATCCAAAGCTCTGATACCAAATGTTATGAAACCAGCTCAAGAAAAAGATAGAAAAGATAGATCAACGCCTTAGAATTTAGCCTCTTCGAGGGGGCAACCTCCTTTACATTAAATAAATGAACAATTCTTTGATGATACAAATGAAAATACCTCCTTTCTATATATAGGAGTCTAAGGGGTCATAACATAATCAGAGCCGACATAACAATAATAATGTAAGGGCACAATAATAACAATAGTGGGTTTCTATGGGGCACAAGAGTAACAATATGGGCACTACATGGGTACATCAATATAATAAGTGGGTTGTAATAATAACAATAAGAGGTTATACTAGTAGTATAGGGGCCTAACACTGCCTCCACCACCTACACAGTTCGGTATGATGAGCGCGATCAAAATACCAGTATTCAGAGGAGTAGGAAATGAGGATCCGAACCAATTCTGGTTCATGGTAAGAGTAGTATGGGAAGCACAAGGTGTCACGAATGACAATATTAAGAAGGCTACATTGGTGAGCGCACTGCAGGATCACGCATTGACATGGTACATCAAGCACTCTAACGACCACCCAAACACAGGGATTGCAGAGATCCAGAATGCATTGAACAGAGAATTTAGTAGGCCTAAACCAAAGACACAGTCAATGCTATGGGGTAAAATGAATGGTGTATGGAGAATGAAAACCACCCTCAAAGGCCTTCTCAGGAACTTCAATAGACTGTAAGATTATCTGCAGAAGCTACCAAGTTATGCGCATGTTCATCTATCAAACATAAATTGACAAGGTATGGAAAGAGGATCACCTTTAGTTCCTTCTAGATTTGTTTGGAGATATCTATGCGGCAAGATGAACTCCTTCAAGGCCAGCTCCAAGACAATTCCTGCACAAAGGACAAAGCAAACCAATCACAGCATACACTCTTCAAAACTAATGTAAGAATGCACAATAAACATATATTAGTGTATAACTTAACTACTCATCTCGACAAGCATCAGAATGAACAAATCAATGAACAACATTACCGACACTATGGAGTAGGGAACACAACTATAGTTCTATATTTATAGTGGAAGAGTGATTACAACCATCTGTTGTATCAGCCTTCCCTTGCCCCTTCTTCCTCTCTCTCTCTCTCCCTCTTTCAGCTCACTTCTTCAAGTATATGAAAATTCACAACAGCATAATGGGCTATCCTTCCAAATGGTCTGACCCTTTCACAATGGCCCTCTCATTGCTTAGGTAGAAATCGAATTAGGGTTGCCAAGCTCCTCCTAGAGTTCATTAGGGAAAAAGCCATGAACTTGCCTTGTTTTAAAGCTTTTTCCCATTTGCCTTCATTCTCAGATTGGAATTTCTCCAAATATCTTGATTTTTGGAGTTTCCTTTCTTTTCTTGAGCAAATTGAGGGATAAATATCTAGATATTTGTGAGCAGATTCATTGGCTTGACCCATTGAACTTCCCTTACTTTCACTAATTCTCCCCCTGGTCTAACAACTTGAGTTAGCAGGGTGACTAATTCTCCTCTATGCTTGGTAACAAGCTTTATAAAGCAGGTTAGTAGTGTGCAGAGAGCGTTAGTGTGGAATCAAGGCTTTCAATTGTGGTCTTTGCTTCAGTCTTGTTGTATTTCACCTCTGAGTTGATGAGGAGGTCATTTTGTCCTATAACAGATGCCCCCTAAAGTATGAGATCAGAGGCAGAAACGATGGCCGAAATACTTTTCTAAAACTGTAATTTTTTGTCAAAATTTTGTAGTGAGAGAGAGAAGTTTCAGGCAGCAAGGAAAACCTGATACAACACATATACATATATATAATCTTCTAAAATCATGTCCTAAGTCAGGCATTCCCATGCTCAGTGGCTATGTCAGAGTAATTTTCTCTTCTGATATATAACAATGCTGGCTACTGATAAGCTTAGAGCGGATCCAGTGTCATAATAGATCATCCTGAAATATCTGTCTCTAAAGAACAATATCCACAGCTTGGGAGAGGAAACAAGGCTGAATGATGCAAGCCTCTACCCAAGGTCTTGATTTCCGCTTCACCAAACATCATAGATTGGTACATGTGATAAGATGTGTTGAAATCGAACATGCATTAAATCATCTCATTACCAGTCAATAATGGAGATCGTTAATAGATGCAAGGAAGGCCACCGATAATGGTGATGGTCTCCAAGATGCACAGTGCAAACTAGTGAGTGTGAAAGATTTCTTTGTCATTGAACACCCATAGAATTGCTTAACTAGGAGCCAATAATGAAAACCCCTGATCAACTAGAAGGTAACCTGCCACTAATGTCTACAAGTACCAAGGCACTGAATGTGTTTTTGGGTTATCTTCCTAGATAGAGTGTTGAAGTTGTTAGGAAGAAACCTATTGAAAGGTAGGCAATGACATGTCCTACATCAGTGGACATGAAACCAGACAAGAATGATTTTGTTTTTTGACGAATCTTTTGAGCATTTGGGTCTAAACAACAGAGGGCATGACAAAAGGATATGTATGATCGGTTGATAGAGGAAAAAAATGGGGACCCTTGAATAATAGAAGGCACGACAACGGTTTTAACCAGACAACACTAGACTCATGAACACTACAGAGTGTTAGGATACGAAGATGTAATTACATCAGGGTATATAGGCTAAAAAACATAGGTTGGTAGGGTTCATACTGAGAGGCCATCAAAATGAAGGTTTATCTGAGGGAGTTCCATGTTCAAGGGAATGATTACCGCCAAACCACGCTTTCAAATACGGAATATAGTTGTATTGTCCACTTTCCCCATCTGATTAATTTAATGAGTCCAAACGGGTAAACTCATCGATCTTTTCATGTTTAAAGAGTCTGAAAAGGATCACAAAAAGAACGACTCTTTGCCCTATCTGATTAGTTTAATGAGTCCAGACAGGCAAACTCATCGATTTTTTCATGTTTTAAGAGTCTGAAAAGTATCGTAAAAAGAACGACTCTATATCTTGTCTGTGTAATTTAAAGAGTCCAGACTAGACAACTCAGTGGTCTTTTCATATTTAGAGAGTCTAAAAAGATCGTAAAGTGAGACTCCATGGTGGTCCCTTTGTCATAGTTGTTGACCAGATGCGAAAAAAGGTTAATAGTATACCCGCATCGATTACTTTTTCGTCTTTTAATCTATTGAACCCAGATAAAGAGAAACATTTTTCCAATAGATGTTGACCTCATTTTGTTACGAGTACGAGGCGATGGACTAAACTCATGTTTCATCGTGAATTTTTAATGAGTCACGTGACGAAAAACTCAATACCTTCATCAAAATTTTGAATGAGTTAGATGAAGAAAACCCAGGGTATCTTTTTCAGTTTAATGAGCGAGAAAAAGAGGGAAAAGAATGGCTCACCCATTCTTCATAGTTTTACGAGATTGAAAGAGGTGAAAAACTCGGGGATTTTTCGATTTAAGAGCGAGAAACTGTCCTAAAAAAGAAAGTTCTCTTGCTATTGCCGTCTATTTTTAACGAGCCCAGTAACAAAAACTCGGGGTTTTTCAGTTTAACGAGCAAGAAAAGTACCTAAAAGAATGCTTGAGTCATCTTTAGCAAGTTTAACAAGTACCAAGACATAGCTCGGGATTTTTTCAGTTTAGAGAGTGAGAAAAAAGCACCTAAAAAGAATGCTCCTTTGGTCTTTTTCAGTTTATGAGCTGGAAAAAGATCAAAAAAGAGTTGCTCAGAGCATCGTTGTATGTATTTAATGAGCGCAATGATGAAAACTCGGAGATGTTTATATTTTTTAAAGAGCAATAAAATATCACAAACAGTGCTCTAACCATCGTCACAAAGATTTAATGAGCTTAACGATGAAAACTCGAGGATGTTTATATTTTTTAAAGAGCAATAAAATATCCCTAAAAGTGCTCTAACTATCGTTTCATAGATTTAACGAGCAAAACGACAAAAACTCGTGGATGTTTATATTTTTTAAAGAGCAATAAAATATCCCTAAAAGTGCTCTAACTATCGTTGCATAGATTTAACGAGCGCAACAATGAAAACTCGGGGATGTTTATATTTTTTAAAGAGCAATAAAATATCCCTAAAAGTGCTCTATTGATCTCTGTAGTAGTTTAATGAGCCCAAATAAGGAGACTTGAGGTTTTTCGGATTAACGAGCAAGAAAAATACCATAAAAATAATGCTTGATCTTCTTCATGGTAGTTTAACGAGCCTGAAGAAGGAGACTCAAGGATTTTTCAAATTAACGAGCAAGAAAAATACCATAAAAAGAATGCTCAGTCCTTTTTTATCTCATTCTTGACAATAGAAGGGTCTATGCTATGCATTTCCTCATAAGACCAAGGGAAAACATCGTGGAAGTCCATAATTGGGTAGGTTAAGCTCACAATTTCCTTAGGATTATGATTGGCTCCAATCTGTATGTTTTCCATGATGCCTATCATGACAGAAATATCGAGGAGCAATGTTTTTGAAATATTGCCCCTGTTTCCTTATGATTCCAAAGGTTGGATAGTCGTATACGGTGAGGAAACGATTTCATGTGCGTCAAGTGACAGGATGTGAAGAGGTATCATGTCTAAGTCATATATCGAGACATGATGGTGCGAATCCTCCCAAGGTCATTCTTCTAAACTCGTGACCTCTCTAATAGCTTCGTCCACATGTAAGACTTGATTGAGTGGATTGAAAGAAGGAGTGGTTATGGGAGAGGCAGTGGTACCATTGGCCGAAACCAAAGTGACAGGAGATTTAGATGCAAATTGAATAGCTTGGTAGGCCGATTCAACTGGTGACAACAACATTTTCTCTCCGTATGTGTCAATGTCTGAAGGAGCTGGTAGGATCCATGGATTAGTCTGTTCATGAGGAATATATGAAAGCATATTGACCATCTATGAAACCTTCAGTGATTGAAGAGGGAAATAACCCATGAGCGAAGAAGCCTTCAGTAGACAGGTACCTACATTGACGTAACTATCAGTTCCACCTCCAACCAGGGGTATGGAGCCACTTGGTAATGGTGAATAATTAGGGGTACAGAAAGACAACTGATAGACTGTAATAACCTTTCCATCCAATGGAAATTGGATGATGTGAAGGACAGTAGATATGACGCCTGTCATGGCGTATGTCCAATTGCGACCCAGTAAGAGATTATAGTCGAGTTTTATATCCACAACTTCTATGTCCACCATTACGGTTTTCCCGGCCAAAGTGATGGGAAAATTGGCTAAGTATCCTTTTGGGATAAAGGTCTAGCTGTCGAAAGCTTTAAGGGAGCCCAACAGTGGGGATAGGTTTGGGGAACCCAGGGCGAGCCAACATGAAGCCGACATGACGCAAGTAGAAGCATCTTCGTCGATGACAGTTCTGTGTATACCTTTACCTTTTGACGTGATATGCACCTAAAATGCAAGCTGGTGGGCAAGGGGAGGTTTACACTTGTCCATGTCAAAAATAGCAAGCATGGAATCCATAGGGTCAATACCTCCGATAGATGAAAGCAAATATTTCCATTGGGTGGGGAATGTTTGTAATACTTCGAGCGTCGACATAGTGACGATGCTTGCGCCAAATCCTTTACAATGTTGTAGTGTTGGGTGGAACATGCAGATCTATCGTTGTGCATCGAAGTGCCCCTTTTGGGGCTCGAATTACAAAGTCCTCAACCGGCCTTTCGATATGAAAATCGGTGGGCGGCAATGGGTTTTGACTCGACGATGGTTTTGCTGCAGGAGCGACAAGAGCTCGATAAGATTTGGCTCTTGTGGCGAGTTCTACTATTTCAAATGTGAAAATGGTAGAAGATCCTTCACCAGCTGAAGGATGTTGCGAACCATGGTTGCCCCCTGGCATGGGTTGTTGTTTGTTTGCAATAATATTTTTCTTTTGCTGAGTGGGAAAAGGATTCCTAAGGACAGTCGGGGTCTTACCAATATCCTTTTTGGCAAGGTAATCTGTGCATTCTTGAAGACGTGGACAACGCCAGGTTACGTGGTCTTCAGCACAGTTTGCAAGGAAATCTGGCAAGTGTATCCTTTTCATCAATAGTAGGGGTAGCGGCCTTTTGTTTTGGGTTGGGCTACTTTATTTACCGCTCATCAGAAGGAGCGATCCTTTTCTTATTCTTCTTTTTCTTACCACTGGATTTCTGTGTAGACTACACAGAGTTTATCGCAGTGGTAGGAAGAGCAGTCTATTTGGTGGTAGGAAAAGCATTGGGTTGCTAGGGGCGTTGAGGATTATGTAGTAAAGAGTGCCAAACTGTGAATATATCAAATCTAAGTGCTAGGCATGATGTATGGGTTAGTCTTCTATGACCGCACCACCTAGAGTGACATCTCTAGCGATTTGCGGAAGTAACGACCTACAAAACCAGTCCATTAAGAGGAAGTCTAGGAGGGGAGCTTTGAATAACCTCTGCCTATGTATCCATTCATGAATATGATCAGAGATGTGGGTGGTAGTATCTTGACGAAATGAAGTGACGAGCTCTATCCCAGTCTCATAACGGATAGGTAGCTGGAAGTGCTTCAGGAATTCCATTACTAAATTATCGAAGGTATTTACTGACATGCGTGGTAACTCAATACACCACTTTGCTGCATTGCCAGTAAGTGCGTGGGGAAAATGATGTAACCAGACACTAGCATCCACCATGGAGTTAGAAACACTCCAAAGATGGTAGGTGGTGATATGGGTGCCTAGATCCTCCCCTTGCTTTTCATCAAACTTTGGGATGTCCGTTGGTATTTTATGCGGGATCAGGGACCATTGTAAGTTGTGGTAGATGGGGTCATTTGTCAGCTTGTATAAGTCGGGAATATCCAACATTTCCAAAAAAGGCAGAGAGTTAGGTGCCCCCGACTTGGACCATGGTGATGACGGATGACCTGAGGAGCTCCGTGCTCCTCCCATCATTTGGTTCCCCATAGTGTACATGGGTGGCGTGGTGTAGCAGTTACTTTCCAGTATGGTGTTATAGAGTGGATTTCCATGAGGATTTTGATACTGGGGCATGAAATTTTCCCCAGTATAAGCAGTGTCCCCTTGACTCATTTGAGTCTGTGAGTAGGGTGCCCCCTTGGATTGGCTGGGAACCCTTGTGGATTCCCGACTGACACAGAACTAACCATTTGGCTTTGATTGATAGAGGGAACACTCATGTCAATTAGCGGCTATCCATGCATGCCTAAGAATGGAGGGGTAACTATGACATTCCCTACCGGGATGTGCATATTCGGAACCCCCCAGATATCTGAATCTTGGGGTTGGAACTGTACATTGGCAGCCGATCGTGTTCTTGGTAAATGGTAACCATGCCCATAGTGCCGCATTGAGTGTTATATGGAGCACTGTACATCTCACTTGTCGAAGGTATACATTAGGGCACCATAGGAGTGGAACCTGACATCTACTGGGTTCCACTTATAGAGGGTGTTATCTGAGTTGTCATACCTGGGACAAACGGGATAGTGAGATTCCACATTACCGGTGTTGTGATGACCGTCAACTGGGGAAGTGGTAGAGGACCAACAATGCAAATAAAATTCCATGACCCGTGAGTCGTCGACTGGATAGATGGGAAAGTTCCACCTACTGAAGAAGGAAGTACAGGTACCATGGGAACCATGGTAGGGTCTGATGGATTTGTGAGCAGAGTGTTAAAGTGATGAAGAAACCCTTCCATGGAAGAAATCCTCCAACAAACTAGAATTGTTGGTCGTCCACATGGATCCCGTGTGAGATTTAGGAGACTGATTCCTCAAATATGAGGAATCCAAGTCAGTGGAACTTGGCAGATCTTCCACAATGAGTGGAGGAAGTCCTAACAATTGTCTAGAGTGACGACGAGGGTCAGATGTAGCCATGATGACCATTAAGTTTTATCAAATAAATTTTAATATGATATTCTTTAAAGTCTCAAAAATGATAGCACTCAGGTACCTAAAAATAAAAAATACACTAAATATATCAATCAACAAATAGAGGGAAAGTACCTCATCTGATAATCACTAATCACTGGAGATGAAACCTAGTATCTCAATGAATAACAGAGAAGGATGGCCAAATGTATGGTTATGGTTACTTTAGAGCTTCGCCCAAACCTCAGATTGAGGGGCCAAGTACTCTCGTGAAGACGAGCACCCTCCCAAAAACTAAAGACAAAGTAGATCTGTCTGTGTTAGGTACCAGGACAGCCTGTCCCAGTCACCTTGTCTAAGTACCTAGAAGTTTTGGCCAATAGAGATACCTTAGATCACAGACATTACCATGGGGGACATAGTCGTAGACAGCATGTCGTGTGGGCAGGATACCTAAGTCCCCGACTCAGTTTCGAAATCCCTAAAGGGACCCCCAATACACAAAATTCCCAAAGGATTTGTAGTGTCCTATCTAGGGTTCTAGACTAGGCTATATTTATTATTGACCAGGATGCGTACACTTAGAGGCATGCGTCTATAGTATATAGACATAAAGGATTATTAGCTAAGTGGTTATGATGGTAGGTCACAGGACTTCTTTACGGAAGATTGAGGTATGTTACCTATCACCCAAACACTTAGGTCACTCAGTTAATCTACCTAATTAAAACACTGTCATTCAATTCATTTACCAAATTAAAACACTGTGTATCACTTTAAACCAAGATTTCAATCTCCTTACGGAGACACTATGCATAAAACCCCTGTTCAGTAAATACTCAGCATTCACTAATATTCATGCAAGATAAAGACATACGCAAATCATAAGCATACTTTAAAATGATAACAGAGTTCATGACATTGCTTTAAAAGACAACAAAGGATCGAATCCCTTACAGGATACGATTCACAATCTCAGTGATGAACTGTTCAAGCATTATCATAAACATCACCCATACACATTCTATTGAAATCAAAAACCAATTCTAATTGCTGTGCATATCATTTAATACCCTAAGTTGCGAATAAAAAGGAAATGACAGTATACTAGTTTAACGCAGGGCCCGTCCTCGTTTCAGAGGTATAATGGACTGTGATCAACCGATTATAAAATCAATGCAACAAGGAAAAATCGTGACTGCAACCGTGTTCTTGGTATTAAGTTCAAACTCTGTTTTCAAAACGATACAGTGATAACTAATTAACCACTACACAGAACTGTGTTTACATATGTTTTTACAACCCTTACATTTCGAAAATGAATGTACATTCATGATGTGGCTGTTGCCACTTTTATCATGTCGTGATTTTTAAAATGTTTCTATCCTGAACTGATTTCAAAAAGGAACAAAACTAAATCAATTTAGAATGCTATGCTATTGTTGCCTTTGTCGCCAACACGCTATACTTTGACCATCGTTGACCGTGCATGTAGGAGGGTCGGTTCTGCTGTAGGATTGGTATTCGTCCATGCTTGGACATTCTACTTTTCATCCCTACCCTTCGCTCTAGCCTAGCTTTCATGCCACATGTCAAACAATAAACCAATTACAGGATGTTGGAACTTCCTATAGTCATTTTACCAAAAATTCCTAATTCTTTAACATAAAACTCCTAAATCAATTTCAATGCATTTTAATAACTATAGTACTATTAACTAATCAATTTTCAAAGGATCTAAGAGATGTATGATGGAAAGAGGTAGGCAAATGATATGTTTTAGGAGGAAAAAGGAGGTCATGGGATGGTACCAACATCTCTCCCTGACTTAATGAATTAGCATGTCCTCATGCTAACCCCGAAGTGCTTCCCTTGAACTCTGTCCCTGCCTGTACCTCTGCTGCCTTTAGCAATGTATCCACATTCTTTTTCACCTGGGCATCTTTCTGACCATGGAGCTCCTGCTTTAATCTTTTGTATTTTTCTTTGAGGGTCTTCTTCTGGTTGTACCACTTAGTGGCCCATTTACAAATATCCGTTTGCTCAGCCTCAAGTTCACTGATTCGCTCCCTTAACTTTTCATTCTTCTGTTGAGTCTCTTTACTCTGCGCTCGAAGCATTTCGTTTTCTTTATTGATAACTTTTTCTAGCATATTAGCCTCCATGAGTTCTTCCTTTAATTTCTCAATTTGTTTCTCCAGTTTCTTCTGTTTCTTAATGGGAGGTGGTGAACCTTTTTCTTGCATGTTATTTCTTTCAACCTCTATATCAGCTCCTGGTCCTGGTTGTGAGTGGACACTGCTCTCAACATCCATCGGTATAGGTACATTGGATTCAAGCTGGTCTTCTTGTAACTAGGCTTTTGGTTCTCTCCTTGTTCTTCTTGAATAAGTGGTGAAAATTTTATCTTGCTCTACCTTCTGAGCATCCTCTTTTCTCATTTTCCTAGTCCTTATGCTGCTCACAGGTGGAGGTATCTTGCTTGCTTTGGATACTGGGATCTCTTCATCGATATCCTTCATGAATCCTGAGTTCTCTTGCAATTCTTCTTTGTCTTCTTCATCTTTAATTTGGTTAGCAGCTAAGAACTCCTTCCACGGTTTCCCTCTTCTCTGCAATTCATGCTCAATAAGAATTTTAATTAAGCCAAAGTGATATAGGCTCTTGTCTTCATTTCCCTTCTGCTTTTGGATGGTCTTCGACATCTTGGTTAGGCTTTGCAATAGAAAATATGGTAGACTGATAACACACTGCCTTTTCAAGTGTAGCAGTAGTTTAATATGGTATAGATAGACAATACTGTAACGGCCTTCGCAAGTTACGAATTTTTGGAGGATATAGACCATCTCGTCCTAGGGATGCATCAACCAACTCCTTGGGACGCCGTTCTTCCAATTAACTGATGAGACTCTGGATCTAGACATAAATTGAGTCCATGACTTCTCTTTAAATTGCTTTGTCTTAAAGTACTTTTCCCCTTCTGGGCTGATCCCTATTGACTGGGCTATGGTGTCTTCCGAAACCCTGAATGAGAAATTACCTATCAGGGCTTTCTCTCCATTGAATGTGAAAGCGAATTGTTTGGTAACCTCTTCATTACTTCCATGAAATTTCTCTAAAAAGGGAAACCACTGTATCTCTTTGAGAATTGAAATGCAATCTTCGTGATACTGAGAACTGTCGAACATGCTCGGCTTGACCCTATTGGTCATTTTGGCAGAGGGTCGTGCTCTAACTCTTCTCTGTTTATGGTTTGCAATTTCAACAAAGAAGTTTCAATTTGTTACCTGGTGGTGTCGCTCCCTTAATATCCAGTATGATGCTCGGTTGACTGTCTTGTGACTTTGGTGGGAGTCGAACCCGAATGGCTATATTTCCCTCTTGTGGCGCTCACTGCTTTCAATCCTTACTTTGGAAGTCACGGAAGTTAAATGCCAGCGTGAAATAACTGAGAATGATGGTGAAATAACCAACTACACTTACTTCATAGCGTATTCATCTTTTGGAACAGAGGAATGGCTGTAACGTTTGTATAGATGCCATCATAGGAGCGCTGGAAGCGTATATGCAATACTGGGGTACGATTTCAGGGAGTCCTCTGAATCATTTGGCTACGTCGGGTGGTGAAATCATAATTCGGCCGTGTGGGATACAATGAATAAGCCCACTTAACATTTGTTTCTTTTTTTTATTTTTTATTTTTAAAACAATTCACCACGTGTCCTGCTTCTATTGGTACTCGGCCAAATGGAAGATGTTGGTATGGCTGTAGGATGCGGTTCGCATAACAAGGTTGATATGAAAAGGGGTAATGGATTTAGAGGTATGAAATAGGTTGGAGTATGAAAGATGATAAGAATTAACAGTGAGATAAGGGATGATGGAAAATGTAGTGTCCTTGAAATCGATCATAACAGTCACAGTCATTAAATTCAACATTAAAAATTAATCTAAGAAATTAAATGTTAAGAATAAGGAACACATTACACTTTTATTGGTTGTTGTTGCATTGGCATGCTGAGTAGCACTAGTCTCTTTTGACTATTCTTTGTTGTTCATAACAGGTCCCCTGAGATAAATTCGAATGCAACAGGTCCCTCTGAGATCTTGAATATGTTCATGTAGCTCCTTTGAAATCCGGAGAAAGAATTATATGTATACAGGTTCCTTGAGCTTGGGTATTTGATGGAGTCTTGGTGCCCAACAACCTGTGAATCCTTGTAGAAACTTGATGAAGCTTTGTTGAAGTAATCCTGAAGTAACAGTCTCTTAACAGGTCCCTTTTATGTGTCTTAAACAGGTCCCATTACTGCTGGTGTTGGTAGCATGGTCTTCTGGACAGAACAGGTCCCCTTGCATAATGTTTATAACCAGGTCCCTCTGAGATAAAACAATGACAAAACAACTTCTTTATTGAAATCTGGAATGCTGAAACAAACTGCTTTGGAAATTTACAGTGAGGAGATGAGATAAGAAATCTTTAAGAATTTACAATGGAGAGATAAAAGAACAAAATGCCGATGCTTCTCTCCCCCACTAAAGTTTTGACTTGTCCTTAAGTCATTATTCAGTTGATAAATCAAACAGTGAACAAAAGAAAGGGAATTCTTACCCGCCAACGAATTGGTTTTCAAGTAAGAATTCGGGGTTAGAGTGTGCGAGAGTCTGGTTTTCACATCTAACCCAGTGTTATTATATTTTTTTTATTTTATATTTTTTAGATTTTGTTTTGTTTTGTTTTGTTTTTTTTTTTTTAAATTTGTTTTTGAATTTCTAAATTGAAAGGAAATGAACTAAGGCAGGGATACTGCAGCTGAAGGCTGCAGTATCTCAACCTCTCTTTGTTGAGATACTGTTTGGAGAAAATCTTGCTTGCTGATGGGCTTAGTGTATAGTTTCAGGCGATGACCATTGATAGTAAAGGAATGACCTTCTCCATCAATAGTTTTGAGCTTGACTGAACCATTGTCGTAAGCCTGAATAATTTGGTATGGGCCCATCCAATGGGTGGTAAACTTGGCTTTATGATCTCTGAATTTAGAGTCAAAAAGTAAAGCCCAGTCACCTTCCTTGAACTTCTTCTTCTTGATATGTGCATCATGCCACTGCTTCCTTTGTTTTCGCATGAGGATTGTGGTTTCCTCTGCTTGCTGCCTCATTTCATCCAGCTGGTTCAACTGCTGAATTCTTTCTTGTTGTGCTTGGTCCAAGTCAATTTGCAAATCTACAGCCAGTTTAAAAGTATGTATTTGAAACTCAATAGGAAGCATTACCTCTTTGCCGTACACCAACTGATATGGTGTAAATCCTATAGTATCCTTCCACGTAATTCTGTAAGCCCAGAGTGCATCTTTGAGCTTCTCTTCCCAATTCTTCCTGTTCATTGCCACAGTTTTAGTAATGATCCCTTCCAAAGTTTTGTTTGTGGATTCCACCTGCCCATGGGCCTGTGGATGGTAAGGTGTACTTTTCCTATGCTTGATTTGGTATTTGTCTGTGATGTCCTTCACTAGCTTTGAGGTGAATTGAGTACCTTGATCAGTCACTATCTCCCTTGGTACTCCATACCTTACAAAAATCTCTTCAAAAAGGAAATTTACCACTGTGTGTTCGGTGGCTCTAACCAGTGCTTTTGCTTCAGCCCACTTTGTGACGTAATCAGTACATACTAAGATGTACTTCTTACCATTGGAGGTTGGGTTAATGGGTCCTATAAAGTGTAGAGCCCATTTTTCAAATGGCTCTAGGTGAAGTTGGGGCTGAAGGGGCATCTCGTCTGTAGCCGTGGGCCTACCCATTCTTTGGCAGCTATCACAACTCTTCACATACTTCTTGGCATCCTTGAAAATGGATGGCCAGTAGTATCCAAGAGTAAGAACTTTGAATGCTGTCCGCTTAGCTGCAAAATGCCCACCACACGGTTCATCATGGCAAGATTTTAAAATATCAATTATCTCATCATTTCTTACACATCTTCTAATAATCATATCATAACCAGTGTAAAATAGATCGCCATTAAGCCATGAATATCTAGCACTTTGTTTGACTAGTCTCTTCTTTTCCTTTGCAGTAAAGTGTGGAGGTGTCCTTCCTGTAGACAAATAATTGGCCAAATCAGCATACCAAGGATTTACTATGGAAATTGCAAATAAATTTTCATCTGGAAAAGAATCTTCAACCGGAACAACCTTACCTGGATTTTGCAGTCTAGAAAGAAAATCTGCCACCTGATTCTCTTTACCTAGTCTATCTAACACTGTGATGTTAAATTCCTGTAACAATAATAACCATCTGGTAACTCTGCAACTAGTTATTGGTTTATTCATTAAATGTCTAATGGCAGAATGATCAGTATGTACAAAGACTTCATAGCCAGTTATATAATGTCGGAATTTATTCACAGCATATATGATGGCAAGTGTTTCCTTTTCTGTGATTGTGTAGTTTGAATCTGCAGGTGTTAAATTTTTGCTAACGAAATAAATGGCATAATTACAAGATTCCTCTTTTTGGCCTAATGAGGCACCCACTGCAGTGTCAGATGCATCTATAAAGATATGAAATGGTAGGCTCCAATTAGGCCCTCTTAAGACTGGTGCGGTTGATAATTTCTTTTTGAGTACTTCGAATGCTTGTTGGCAGTTCTCATTCCAGTTGAAAAGTACATCTTTTGTTAGAAGTTTAAACAAAGGCAAAGCTATTTTACTAAACTGTTCAATAAACCTTCTGTAATAACTTGCATACCCAAGGAAACTTCTTACCTCTCTTTGATTCTTTGGAATTGGCAAATCAACAATGATCTAGATCTTTGTTGGGTCAACTTTGATGCCTTGAAAAGAAATATAGTGGCCTAATACTATCCCTTCGTTTAACATCATAAAGCACTTTTCATTGCTCAGGGACAGATTAGCTTCAATAAATCTTTTCAAAACTCTTTCAAGGTTCTCTAATGCATGTTCAAATGAATTGTCATATACTGAAAAATCATCCATGTAAACTTCAACACAATCATGAACTAAATCAGCGAAAATGGCTAATACAGCTCTTTGAAATGTAGCTGGAGCATTGCAAAGTCCAAATGGCAGGACATTGTAAGCATAAGTGCCCCAAGGACAGGTGAATGTGGTTTTGTCCTGGTCTTCTGAGGCTATCCTGATCTGGTTGTAGCCACTGAAACCATCAAGAAAAGAAAATGATGATTTCCCAGCTAGGGTGTCTAACACTTGGTCAATAAATGGTAGTGGGAAATAATCTTTGAGTGTTGCTTTGTTCAGTTGTCTGTAATCAACACAAATGCACCACTTACCATTTTTCTTGGGCACTATAACCAATGGGGATACCCACTGACTGTCAGAAATAGGATATATAAAATTAACTCTCAACAGTTTTTGCAATTCTTCTCTGACAATATCGTGGAGCATGGGGTTCATTCTTCTCTGTGGTTGCCTCACTGGTTTGATAGTACTATCTGTGTAAATATGGTGAGTGCATGTGTCAGGGTGAATCCCATGCATATCAGTGTAGTCCCAAGCAAAGGCTTTCTGGTATTTTCTCAATAGTCGAATCAATTTCTCTTGTTGAGATGAGTCTAGGTGATTGCCTATGTTCAAAGTTTTCCCTGGACTAATCTCTATGATCTGACTCTGTGTGTTGGTGATGGATTGAACTAGAAAAATGTCGTGAAATGTGGTTTGCAAAGATTGAATGGTGCATGTTTCCTGAAAGTTTTGGGTTAAAAGTACATCTGCAGCATGATATTGGTCATTTCTCAAATTTTCAGAAATATCAGGTTGAGAAAGGAATAATTCTACCAAATCATTATTGTCTTGTTCTTGGAAATCATAGATTTGGTCAATGCTAAAAACAGATTGTACTTCTTCTTTATCATTGAATTTATCATCAAGCTACAAATTGTGTGTTACTGCTGGTGATTGTGCCGATGGATAAAGAGTGAGTTGTTTTCTTTCAGTCCCTCTTGAAATAATCATGTTGCCCGATCGACATCCTATGAATGCATCAGCAGTCGTTAACCATGGTCTACCAAGGATGATAGGGTGCCCTCCTAAATTGGATTTGGGTTGAAGAACTAAGAAATCCACTGGATACTCCCAAGAGTCCAGTGAGACAATTATGTCCTCCAAAATCCCTTCAGGAATCACTTTAGACCTATCAGATAGTTCTAGAACAATCGTTGTATGTTGCAAATTTATGAGCTGGAGTGTTCTCATGGTTTCAAGAGTCATGACATTTATTGCGGCCCCAAGATCTATCAAAGTGTTTGGAATTTGTATGTTGTTAATGATGGTGGTCACTTTGGGAATGCCGGGATCAACATACTTTTCCATGGAGATGGTATTGGTCATAAGGCCAGCTAAATGTCCTATAACATGAATGGTTTGAGGATCAATCCTTTTTCTAGTAGGCTTCTTGAGGCACATGTCTTTGATGGCTTTAGTATATATGGGAATGTCTTTTATAGCTTGCAGCTGCGGGATTTTTATGTAGACATTCTTGAGTTCATCTAAGAAATCAAACTGTGGTATAGACAGTGGAGGTTTTATTTGGACCAATCGGTCTGGAAAAGGTGGATGCAATGGTTGCAACTGCTTATTTTTGGTATCATCGTTTGGTTTTCTTTGATTTGTCATTTCATTTTCATTTTCTGTGTTTTCTTATTGCTTATCTGTTATTGGAGAATCTTTGGGAGTACCCTACTAGACCTCAAGTTGATATTTTGCAAGGGTAGTGTGGGATATGAAGTTCCCTCTTCTACATTGTAGGCTGGCCTCTCTGCTCTGTTATTTGGATTTGGGATAGTTTGAGCAGGAATTTGAGTAGGTCTGGGAGGTTGTGAGTTAGATGGAAATTGCAGTTGTGGTGGATTTATTGGTGGAGGAGCAGGCAGTGCTTGTTGAGTAGGTTGAGGCTGCTAAACAACTTGCTGAGGATACTGCTGATATGGTTGAGAATGTGATGAATACGGCTAATGGTATTGTTGATATGGTTGTGAATATGGTGGGTATGATTGAGGATATGTATGATAGGATTGAGAGTACTGTTGAGATGGTCTCCATTGTTGCTGTGGGTGGTTTTGGTGCTGCCATGGCATGGGTACATTCCATGAATTCTGTGCATACATTTGATCATTTACAGGAAATTGCAAATTTTGATTTGGAAACATACCTTGAGGTGCTGGCCTTGGCTGCCATGGTCTCTTTGTGCCCATGTAATACACGTTTTCCATCTCTGCATTAGCTGCCATATTATAGTTTTGCAAAACCTTAACTTTAGGACAATTAAACATATCATGATGTTCAGTACAGAAAGCACAAACTTGGATGTTTTCTAGTGGGCAGTCTTTTAATGCATGTTTCTTCCGACATTTTGGGCAGAAGATAGCCATTATCTGATCTTCATCTTCTTGTTTCTTCTTAGCTTTTAGAGTGTTAATTTGGTTCCCTAGGGTGCTTAACAGATCTGTTTTAAACTCTTCTAACAGATTCCCTATTTCAGCCCTTGTGACACTTGCGGAGGCAGATTTTGTGACTTTGGATGACAGGGTTCTTTTTCCCATTTTAGCTTTTCTCCTTGAATACTTTTCGCATAACTCAGTGATTTCTTCAAAGGGTAAGGCAGAAACGTCACCTTTGCCCATCAAGTTAAGATCATCCATGTATTCCTCTTGGATACCTTTCAAGAATATTGTGCGGATCAGATCAAGAGGCATAGTTCGGTGTTTGGATTTTTGTAAGTTGTAGACAAACCGTTCTAAGTATTCCTCTAAGGTTTCATCCTCTTGCTGGCTCATTCTAAAGATATCATCTTTAGAATCTTTGGATCTACAGTAAGGTTGATATTTCCTTAGAAATATTCTTCTCATGCCATCCCAATCAACTATAGCATGCTCACCAAGCCTCATGAACCATCTTAAGGCTGATGCCTTTAATGTCGCTGGGAAGAGTCTAAGCCTATGGGCATCATCTGTATAGCCATATGTTCGACATACAATGTCAAACTCGAACAAGAATGAGTCTGGATCTTCCGAAGCCATACCATAAAAGTTTGGTAGCACGGATGGAGGTATGTTTTTCATTTTGATCTCATCATCTTCTTGTGGTTCATGTATAGGAAACTTAAAAGTTGACTCTTCTTCGTCTCTTTGTCCTTGATTTGGTACTGATCCAGCTCCTTCCTCAGCCATTCTAATAGGTCTCTCTGTGTCAGTGTCACTTGTTTTAAAGAGGAGATTAAAGAAAGATTGTTCGGTCACTGTGCTACTTTCTCCTTGTGTGGAAGATCTAGGAAAGTGCTTCTTCTGCGATTTATGTGCTAATAAAGTTTGCCTTTCGATGAGAGTAAGTCTTTGTCCTGACTTTTGTTTTTCCTCTAATGCTTGGATGGTGACTTCCTCAGCTGGTGTTGTATTCCCTAAAGAGTCTGCTCCTGATGATGATGGGTTAGTTTTTGGATGGTGGGGGGTTTTTATGAATCTACCTTGATTGTCTCTAAATCTAGGCATAAATGAACATGATTTCTAACTGTGTTTTTGCTCGTTTTTGTTTATTGAATTTTTTCTTTTTAAATCCTTTAAGTACGCCTCCCTGGCAACGGCGCCAAAATGTAGTGTCCTATCTAGGGTGCTAGACTAGGCTATATTTATTATCGACCACGATGCGTAGACTTAGAGGCATGCGTCTACAGTATATAGACATAAAGGATTATTAGCTAAGTGGTTATGATGGTAGGTCACAGGACTTCTTTACAGAAGATTGAGGTATGTTACCTATCACCCAAACACTTAGGTCACTCAGTTAATCTACCTAATTAAAACACTGTCATTCAATTCATTTACCAAATTAAAACACTGTGTATCACTTTAAACCAAGATTTCAATCTCCTTACGGAGACACTATGCATAAAACCCATGTTCAGTAAATACTCAGCATTCACTAATATTCATGCAAGATAAAGACATACACAAATCATAAGCATACTTTAAAATGATAACGGAGTTCATGACATTGCTTTAAAAGACAACAAAGGATTGAATCCCTTACAGGATACGATTCACGATCTTAGTGATGAACTGTTCAAGCATTATCATAAACATCACCCATACGCATTCTATTGAAATCAAAAACCAATTCTAATTGCTGTGCATATCATTTAATACCCTAAGTTGCGAATAAAAAGGAAATGACAGTATACCAGTTTAATGCAGGGCCCGTCCGCGTTTCAGAGGTATACTGGACTATGATCAACCGATTATAAAATCAATGCAACAAGGAAAAATCGTGACTGCAACCGTGTCCTTGGTATTAAGTTCAAACTCTGTTTTCAAAACGATACAATGATAACTAATTAACCACTACACAAAACTGTGTTTACATATGTTTTTACAACCCTTACATTTCGAAAACGAATGTACATTCATGATGTGGCTGTTGTCGCTTTTATCATGTCATGATTTTTAAAATGTTTCTATCCTGAACTGATTTCAAAAAGGAACAAAACTAAATCAATTTAGAATGCTATGCTGTTGCTGCCTTTGTCGCCAACATGCTATACTTTGGCCATCGTTGACCGCGCATGTAGGAGGGTCGGTTCTGCTGTAGGATAGGTATTCGTCCATGCTTGGACATTCTACTTTTCATCCCTACCCTTCGCTCTAGCCTAGCTATCATGCCACATGTCAAACAATAAACCAATTACAGGATGTTGGAACTTCCTGTAGTCATTTTACCGAAAATTCCTAATTCTTTAACATAAAACTCCTAAATCAATTTCAATGCATTTTAATAACTATAGTACTATTAACTAATCAATTTTCAAGGGATCTAAGAGATGTATGATGGAAAGTGGTAGGCAAATGATATGTTTTAGGAGGAAAAAGGAGGTCATGGGATGGTACCAACAGGATTTGTAAGAGAAGGCGAGCTACCTTCAATTACAGTCCGATGTTGTCCCGTATTTCACTCCATTGTTAGTGGAGTGGTCTTGGTAATATGAGTGCAGAAGGATTTGTCACTTGTTAACGACACTAGTTTTGGTTTTCAACCTTGGGCAATTCGCTCACATGCTTATCCAAAGATCCTAGCCTTGCTAATGTTGGTTTGCTCAAAAGTGTAACTGATTGATTTTAATCTAAATTTTAAGTGTACTTCATTATTTGTCTTCGGTAGTGGTGTTGACGTATGAATATGGTGAGACTCTTGACTCAATAAATCATGCAGAACAATGCTCTGAATTTTTTTTCAATTTCTTATGCAAACAAGTCTTATTCTACATATTCATCTTTTCACATATTCATGGATTCGTCTGTGCATCTAAAGCCATTCAACACTTGCATAACCAAAAGATTATTTTCCCAATATTTCCTAACAACTACTGAAAACCAAAATGAAGCATCTTACAACTATTTCGACGGAAGGATGAATACAATTTGTCAGTATTTCTTTCAAAAAAATGTATTTTAAGAGAGAAAAACTAAAACTTTTTCCTAAAAATAATTTTTTAGGACACCAAATTTGTTAACATAATATAGTTGCAGTTCTTAATTCAGCCCATGAGAAAATCCTCCCCCCTTTTGGTCCATAAAATCTTCTATAAATCATGGAAATGGGAGACTAATGCTCTGTTTCAGTGTAAACAGAGAGTCAGTTGATCCACTAATGCTCCCTGTACACAGGTACAGTGCTTTATAAAGCTCTGTTTAGCCTGGTAACCTGTGTTAGTGAGGAAAATTGCTCCAATAGAGCACCTTTAGGATCAGTTTTTGAGGAGAATGCAAACTAGTAGTATATAATAAGATAGTTGGTGGATCAGAAAAGGATTTGAAGAAGTAGGGGGCTCTTAGAAGAAAGAGAAGAACTGAGAGGAGTCCGAGTAAACCAGGAACTAGATGTATAGTCCCCAGCGGAGTCGCCAATTCTACTATGGGGTAAAATGCACGGTGTATGGAAAATGAAAACTACCATCAGAGGCCTTCCCAGGACCTTCAACAGACTGTAAGATTATCTGCAGAAGCTACCAAGTTATGCACATGTTCATTTATCAAACATAAATTGACAAGGTATGGAAAGAGGATCACCTTTAGTTCCTTCTATATTTGTTTGGAGATCTCTATTCAACAAGAAGAACTCCTTCAAGGATGGCTCCAAGACAATTCCTGCACAAAGGACAAAGCAAACCAATCACAACATACACTGTTGAAAACTAATGTAAGAATGCACAATAAACATATATTAGTGTATAACTTAACTACTCATCTCGACAAGTATCAGAATGAACAAATCAATGAACAACATTACCAACACTATGGAGTAGGGAACACAACTGTAGTTCTGTATTTATAGTGGAAGAGTGATTACAACCATCCGTTGTATCAACCTTCCCTTGCCCCTTCTTCCTCTCTCTCTCTCCCTCTTTCAGCTCACTTCTTGAAATTCACAACATCTTAATGGGCTATCCTTCCAAATTCTCTGACCCCTTTCACAATGGCCCTCTCATAACTTATGTAGCAATCAAATTAGTGTTGCCAAGCTCCTCCTGCAGTTCATTAGGGAAAAAGCCATGAACCAACCCTGTTTTCAAGCTCTTTCTCATTTTCCTTCATTCTCAGTGTTGGTAAGGTAAATCCCCTCTGCGGACAGAGGCGATCCCACTAGCCTATGACAGAACTAGCCACAAACAAACCATGCTGCTACGCAAGTTCCTAGTTATGCCTCAAAGGTGAATCAAGAAGACTAACCTGGAGTCCAACGCTATGATTGAAGCAGAGTTGATATCCTCGCTCCCTTGCTCCAACAGATCATAACGAATACCTACACATACAAAGGAAGAGACAGATACCAACATAAAAACTACCAAGGCACAACTATATTTCAGTCAGAAAGGAAATAAATCAACATATCACCATGACAGATAATGAGATTGGAACTATAATAGCAGTCGCTCATCAATTAATAAACAGGAAAAGTTACAACCATTGTTCTGACGTCGACCCTTCTCCTGGCTGGGTGAGTAACTATATGTGTCTTGACATGCATCTCCTCTCCGGCAGCATAACCTCTCTAGCACTCATTAGCATTCTCTCCATGACCAATAATCATCACTACTATAACTCAATTACCAAATCACTAGCATAACACTAACACCAACACTCTCTCTAGCCCTTAGCTTGTCCAATGCATAATGACAAGCTTATATAGATGGAGAAGGGAGGAGGATGCGATGAACCGGGACACCTTTTGTGGAATTAGCAAAAGCCATAAAGATGGATAAAGCTCGACAAAAAACTGATTTTCTATCCTCAGAAAAGCTCCATGTAATGAAGGAAACAACAGTCGGACGTGCATTAAGGCAAAAAGCACGACTAAATTTGGTTGGCGCGACTGTTGCTCTAAGATAGAGCACCAATGGTCGCGCCCCCTTTTGAGGATCTCCATCATTGGCGCGGGTAGGATACTGTGGACTTGCGCCAATGGAAAAAGAGCATTTTTTAGGGATGATCTGCAGAAGGTGTCTTCAGGGAACATGGAGTACATACTCAGGGGAACATAATGCAGGTGTTTTTTAGACTTTGTCACTCCTTATAACTCCCGGGATGGGTCCTCCAAGGTACGACAAGAGGAGTAACAGGGATGGTGACAAATTACTGTGTAACAGATGCCCCCTAAAGCATGAAGTCCGAGAGGTGGAGAGGGGTGAAATGCTTTACAAGAACACACACATAAGAGCACACAAGAGCACATATAGTTACTGCCGCCGAGGAGCTGTATTAAGAGACATGACTGATAGTTCAATTACAAGATGTACGCGGTATGGTCGCAGCCATCCATAAGAGAGTACATAAATAATCTAGATCCATAGTATGGACGCAGCCATCTGGTTAGGATCAATGATTTGACTCAGGTATGGTCGCAGCCATCCAGTGAATGAGTCAAGTATCAAGAAACACGCCTGGATTACAACAGACATAATCCAGGGTCTTGCGCTCCATCTCGACCCGAACAAGAGTACAAGTCCAAGCATGTGAATATATGAGCTGAAGTCGAACATGCATGAACATCGCCTGATTACCAGTCAATAATGGAAACTGTTAACAGACGCGAGAGGTACCACCAATAATGACAATGGCCCTCAAGATACTATAGGTACAATCTATGGTGTGTGAATCAATGAGCTGAAGTTGAACACCCGTAGAATCATTCGATTGGAGGCCAATGATGAAAACCTCACGTCGAACACGAAGAACCTGCCATTGAGGCATGCAGGCTCCAAGGCACCGGAAGGGAGTCTCTAGGTCAACTTCTTGGATAGTGAGCTGAAGTCGACAGGGAGTGACCTTGATCGAAGGTGGGCCATAATGTTTCCCACATCATCGACACGAGACAGAGAGATAATGTTGTGAATCAAGATTGTGCGAACTATCAGAGGGAGGTTGTTTATTTGCAGCGGTCAACTTCTCTTGAACATATCGGCGGCACATTAACGGAATTGGCAGTATTTGACATCAATGTATCAAAGGTCATTATGACGAGGCAATGAGTGAATGAGAGGTCAAATAGGGTACCCAAATCCATGGAAGCAAGTGAAAGATATGAGATGAAATATCCCCACCCTGGACACGAAAGCAAAAAGTGCCATGTTCAAGAGCGACATACTGCCGTTACGGTAATAATTATGGTTCAAAAAATTTTATTTTCCCCCACCATTTCTGGCGAGTACCCCAGTTATTTTTAACAAGCTTTATGGGGATAGCATATGCTTGCGTTGTGACAAAATCCGATGTCATTAAGTTTTAACGAGTCTGACAAAGGAAGAACTCGGCGTCTTTTCTTGTTTAGAGAGTTTGAAAAGACAGCGGAAAAGGAAACTCCAGGGATGTCCTTTTTTGTAAAGTTGTGTCTCTCGGGCCCGAAAAAGTATAAAATAATACCCGAAAGAACCGCCCGATCATTACGATCGAGGAGTACTTTTCATGATTAGTGATTTCGACCTGAAAAAGTAAAAAAACGGTCAAAACCACGTCGTTTCGTAACCACTAACGAGTTTGAAGCGACAAAAACCCGGTAATCTTTTTATGTTTTAACGGTCGACAAAAAGAACTTAAAACGACTGCCCCTTATCACCATTTAACGAGTCAAGAGGAGCGACTCGGCAATCTTTTCCTCTTTAAATGGTCAGAAAAGAGCTGAAAGTGGACCTTCATTTTTATTTTCTTTAACGAGTAAAAAAGGAAAAAATACTCGACAATCTTTTCATATTTTACGAGTCAGAAAAGAGCATAAAGGCGACTCGTCCTGAAGGAACGAGTGGTATAAGGGATAGCAACTGGTTCCGGTAATGGTGGAACTTTACTTGAAAACGTAAAGATTAAGAGGCTGGCTAACAAGACCACTCATCGCTGCGGTTCCTCAGGAAAGGAGAAACAACCAAGTGAAAGCACATGATCAGCCAAAAAGATGGTGGCGATGGAATGAAACAACCAAGGCTCATCTAGCAGAATTTTAGCGGATAAAAGGCAATCGCGGGATGTAAATTAGGTATGGGTTCATTTTTACACAAGCTTGAACCATGGAGAACTTTGCTTGGATTCGGTTTCATGTTTACACAAGCTTGAAACGAAAAACTATGCTTGTTATAAGTTCGCATGCCCCCAGCATGATGACGCACATCGAGGTACATGCCCCCCAGCATAATGACGCACATCGAGGTACATGCCCCCCAAGCTTCATTGCATTCAACAAAGTGGATGGAATGAAGGTTCACTCTCGAGATCGATGAAAGACTCGACTTGTATTTTACAAGATCTTAATCAAAAGACTAGATTTGGAAATGGAGGTGTTTCATTTTTTAATGAGGTTGAAACAGTAAAAGAACTATCCTCATAACCCTTGTTTCATTTTTTAACGAGGTCGCCACAAATCAAAACTATCCTCGGGACTCCTTGTTTCATTTTTTAACGAGCTTGACACAAGACAAGGAACTATGCTCCAGACACCTAGGTTCATTTTTTAAGGAGCTTGACATAGGACAATGAACTATGCTCCACCCGACCTTCATCATAATGAACAGGAAGTCTGGGCTTCCAAGAGTGCCTCTCCCAGTGGGAGGTCAACATCTCGAAAGTCAGGACCCAATGCCCCCAGGACACTATGCACGACGGCGGCATCGCTGGATACAGGCATGGGATAGGTGGCCACGTAGTTGACCTGCGGTGGGGCAGATGCAACTGGTGGATGACAACCAGGAGCGGATGACGACTGCGCAGGAGGGATCCGTGGACGAACGAACGATAATTGATCGATAGTCACAATTCTTCCATCGTGTGGGAAGCAAACCACACGGAAAAGTGAAGAGACAAGGGCCCCCATGGCATAAACATAGTCACGGCCAAGGAGAAGATTGAAGTCTAAAGCACCTTGGGTAACCCATACGTCTAGATAGACGGTCTTGCCTCCCAAAGTAATAGGGAACTTTGGAAGGAGCCCTAATGGTTGGCTAGTTCTTCCGTTAAAAGCAGTCAGATTCGATGCTACGGGCACAAGCTGTGGGGAACCCAAAGCTTGCCAAATAGTGGCAGACAGAAGACTAACAGATGCACCCTCATCCAAAACAGTGCCTGGTATTGCCTTGTCATAGGCGTGTACCGTGACCCAAAAAGGCACATGAGATGGGAGGCGGAAGGTAGTCAAACGTCTCCAGTCGAAGGAAGCGACTGAATTACTTGGTGGGGGAATCGTATGATTGCCCCCCTGCTCGGGAGAGAGCGCAGTAGGACTCTCAGATGTAGGAGAATCTGAGGAGACGAGAAGAACAGGAGAATGATGCTCTTCCGAAATAGAGTGGTCGACGGGTGATGAACTAGAGTCGACACTCTTTCCGACCAATGGTTGGTCTGGAACAGGCTTGGCAGAACCATATTCAGGAAGAGGAGGCTGGACAAGAGAGGAATCTTGGTTGATTTCTTTGTCAGCAGGGGAACGTTCTGCAGTTGCAGAAAGACGTTGATAACCAACGGGAAGTTGGGGTGAGGGAGCTGTAAGACTTTCCAATACAATAGAGGCTCTATCCATGAATGGACAAAGGTGAAGGGGATGATTGCCTTCACAAAGTTTACAAGGGATTCGAATCTTCTCTTTTCTCTTACCGTTTCCAGGTGATAAGGTAACATCGCCATGATCGACAGAGGACGATGCAGGGCGGTCCGGATCATGAGACCATACTTCTAAAACCCTGGGAATACCAGGACAATCACGGAGAAGATGGTTTTCCTTGCATAACTTACAAGGAAATTTGACCTTCCGCGGAGGAGCACAAGGTGGCTCGACTTGGGTTATACCTTTATTCTCTAGTTTAGGGGTCTTCTTCTTCTTTGCCTTCTTCTTCTTTTTCTTCTTAGCCACCTGGTTACTTGAATCCAGAGGCTCACCAGGCGAAGTAGAATATGAGGATGCAGCAGTAGGCGAAGAAGGGGAAGGGTCCACCTTGGAATCAGCAAGACGTTGTTCGGGTGGAGGAGGTGCTGGTGGACCCGAACTGAACGGAGGAGCCCTAGAGGGTATCTCAGGCTCCTTCCCGGTAGATGGCGGGTAATCTTTTGTTCGAGTACTGATATTGATGGGTATCGTTCCAGCCATAAACACCTGAGAACCAACGGAAGAGGGAGGCTGAGATGGGTCAGCGACCATTTGAGGTTTTTGAGTTTGCTGTGAGGGAAAGGGTTCTTTAAACACCGCAGGAGTCCTGGGAGTGCCTTTCAACAAACGACTAACTTCGAACCGCCTGGGGCAGTCCTTTTTATAGTGATCCTCATCACAGATAAGACAAGGATACTTGGGTTTGCGTTTGGCACCCTCATCGGGCGGAGGGTTAGGGGCTTCCTGCTTGGGTTGATCTGGCTTATTCTTCGGTTTCCCTTTCTTCTTTGCTTTCGAGGCTTTGTCTGCCGTGGTGGTTTGGACGGCATTGACCTCGGAAGTAACATTCGAAGTGGGTATTACCTGGGAGGTGGGTTCATTCGGAGTAGAAGTGATCACACTCGAGACCACCGAGTTTGAAAACAACCATACGGGCAAACCGATGGTTAACCCAGGCAAACACAAAGTTGCGATATACTGAACACCGACATTTCCAATAGAAGGAAATGGGTGAGGGTTCCCATCAGGAGGAACACCTTGGCCGGTGGGCACCGGAAATGCTGCCATTGAACGAGGAATAACCCTACTCAAGCTAACGCAAACAAAATCTAATTGGGTAGATGTTATCGTGGCCAATAATTTTTAAGATACTGAACTTAACCTTTTCATTTTTTAAGAGTCGAGAAAAGGGTAAAATATGACTCTAGTCTCCTTCGAATATTTAATGAGCACGAAGTGACAAGACGCTCATAGGCACCTTTTCGTTTAGGGAGTCCGAAAAGGATCAAAAGTGACTGCTTTGGAATTCTAGGTAGAGGGTGTGCCAAACTTTTCGCAAAACCATAGAATACTTTTTAGGGTACGGGTGGTCGATCTTCGTGAATGCTGTGTTCACTGCATTGCGAATCGTAGGGCGGCTGACACGGCTTCCTATGGATAAAGGCTTTATTCCTATAGGGGTCTCCCAATATATACTCGACGGTACGTGGGAGCACAGTCCGTATTGGCAGCTACCGTTTCACCGTGGAGGAATCACCCAACCACTCGACGATAAACTACCAGGTTTAATGACGCCGGAACACGTCTCTAACCTAGACCTCTAGAGTGTTTGCGTTAGGTTCCAATGCGTTGTTATGTTCATTGAGTTCATTTTAAAGTTTATCTTTGATTATGTTTCAGTTTTTTGGTCCTACCGTATGTGATATCTCGAAAACTTCTTACATGCAAACTATATGCCGAAATTAAATCATTTGATTCGATGAATCCTATCTATAGGAGGGTTGAGATCTTTTTTCACAAACGAAATGATCACTTCAACAAAGAACAAAGATCCTAATGCAGCTAATAACAAGAAACGAAATTTTGTCTTTTTCCTTTTAATAGCAACAAATAACAATAAATGCTAACTACTATAATGCAAGAGATTTTTTGTTTTTCCTTTCCTTTAAGATAGCATGATGCATGTAAACAAATTCTAAGAGATATGCACAATCCAAGTTCAGTCAATGAAATAGAACCAATTCTAAAACACAAAATGAACCATGCAAGCAAGGAAAAAACACAAAAACTAGTGAACTCCAAAGAGGCTAGAAGTGAAGTATTCAGAGTATAGAAGATCAAGCTTTAACAAAGCACTGGATAGGTGTAGAACAATCAACAAGCTGACTGGATGATCAAGAGACCGAAACTTCCCACAGAAGGCTAGACATGCAAAGTCACTGGAAATAAGCAAACAGCTGAGGGATACAGGCTAAAACCAGTCAAGCAGAGGTTCAACACAGTTCCAGAGGCTGAAAGAGATATATAAAGAGACTGAATGAGCTTTCCACCCACACAGAGGAAAAATTTACAGAGCTGGCGCGACTGTCAGCCTGCAAGTTGCGCTACCACAGAATTGGCGCGAGTTGCTTTTGAGCAACGTGCGCCAACTGGCGCGACTGTCAGAGAAATAACCGCGCCAATTAAGCTTGCCAACTAAAAAGATAAAAGATACGACCTCAGGTCGGGTTGACAGTGCTCAGATGGGTCGAACAGTAAAGAATCAACTCAGAAATGACTCAGGAAGCTCATGCACTCAAGCAAGCAGAAGAAAATTAACATACAAGACAGAAAACAAAGAGTTACTCCCCAGCGGAGTCGCCAATTTGTTGGTAAGGTAAATCCCCTCTGCAGACAGAGGCGATCCCACTAGCCTATGATAGAACTAGCCACAAACAAACCACGCTGCTACGCAAGTTCCTAGTTATGCCTCAAAGGTGAATCAAGAAGACTAACCTGGAGTCCAACGCTATGATTGAAGCAGAGTTGATATCCTCGCTCCCTTGCTCCAACAGATCATAACGAATACCTGCACATACAAAGGAAGAGACAGATACCAACATAAAAACTACCAAGGCACAACTATATTTCAGTCAGAAAGGAAATAAATCAACATATCACCATGACATATAATGAGATTGGAACTATAATAGCAGTCGCTCATCAATTAATAAACAAGAAAAGTTACAACCATTGTTCTGACGTCGACCCTTCTCCTGGCTGGGTGAGTAACTATATGTGTCTTGACATGCATCTCCTCTCCGGCAGCATAACCTCTCTAGCACTCATTAGCATTCTCTCCATGACCAATAATCATCACTACTATAACTCAATTACCAAATCACTAGCATAACACTAACACCAACACTCTCTCTAGCCCTTAGCTTGTCCAATGCATAATGACAAGCTTATATAGATGGAGAAGGGAGCAGGATGCGATGAACCGGGACACCTTTTGTGGAATTAGCAAAAGCCATAAAGATGGATAAAGCTCGACAAAAAACTGATTTTCTATCCTCAGAAAAGCTCCATGTAATGAAGGAAACAACAGTCGGACGTGCATTAAGGCAAAAAGCACGACTAAATTTGGTTGGCACGACTGTTGCTCTAAGATAGAGCGCCAATGGTCGCGCCCCCTTTTGAGGATCTCCATCATTGGCGCGGGTAGGATACTGTGGACTTGCGCCAATGGAAAAAGAGCATTTTTTAGGGATGATCTGCAGAAGGTGTCTTCAGGGAACATGGAGTACATACTCAGGGGAACATAATGCAGGTGTTTTTTAGACTTTGTCACTCCTTATAACTCCCGGGATGGGTCCTCCAAGGTACGACAAGAGGAGTAACAGGGATGGTGACAAATTACTATGTAACACTCAGATTGGAATTTCTCCAAATATCTTGATTTTTGGAGTTTCCTTGCTTTTCTTGAGAAAATTTACGGATAAATATCTAGATATTTGTGAGAAAATTCATTGGCTTGACCCATTGAACTTCCCTTAGTTTCACCAACGCTCCCTGTGGTCTAACAACTTGAGTTAGCAGGGTGACTAATGCTCCTCTATTCTTGGTAACAAGATTTATAAAGCAGGTTAGCAGTGTGCAGAGAGCGTTAGTGTGGAATCAAGGCCTGCAATTGTGGTCTTTGCTTCAGTCATGCTATCTTTCACCTCTGAGTTGATGAGGAGGTCATTCTGGTATTCAGAGAAGTCGAGAATGAGGATCTGGATTAATTTTGGTTCGTGATGAGAGCAGTATGGGAAGCACAAGGTGTCATGGATGACAATATTAAGAAGGCTACATTGGTGAACGTGTTGCAGGATAGCGCACTAACGTGGTACATCAAGTGCTCTAACGACCACCCAAACACAGAGATAGTAGAGATCTAGAATGCATTGAACAGAGAATTTAGCAGGCCTAAATCAGAGACATAGTCAATCATCGGGTTTAAAGAGATCGTGATGCTTCCAGGCAAGATCCCCTGGGATCTGGACCAAAGGCTAAAAAGTACGAACCACGAGGCCAATATGACACTAACAGATGCACAACATCATGCATGGTTTGTAGCATCTCTGACACCACACTTGAGGATAGCGTTGTCACAACAGAAACTTTCTACGCAAGCCGAAGCATTGGACATGGTGATGAGATTATATGAGACCCCGATACAGGACCCTGGGTTGGGAGTTCAACAAATCCACGTGCAACTATAGAATCTATGCTTGGAAATGCAAAGTTTGAAGTAGCATAGGGCACCGTGGCTAGAGGCACACGAGGAAGTATGGTGCATAAAATGCAAAGGCCAGAGCCATGACAAGGATCACTATCCCATGTTCGTGAACTACTTGGCAAGAGGGGGGCCAATGCTGTTGAGACCAGAGGCACAGACATGGTTGAGTGTGACACCCGTGTTATGGTGCATGATCTATCAGAGAGGAGGAAAACACACAATGGATAATTTTCATTTGTTGCAGAAGTATACACAGACGCCCCAACAATTGTTTTGTAATTTTTGCACATCAGTAGGCCACGATGACCGCACTTGTCGTAGCTATGAGTTAATGATGGATCGAACCCCAGCCTATAGAAAGCAGACAAAAACATGAGCCCTCAACCTAGCTGCAGGGATGGCGTACGCTAGATTTCAGGGGTGAGGTCAAGGATGAGGAGGAATGGGACCAGGAAGGGACCGCCGACAGTTAATTTGTTACAATTGTGGAGGACCAAGGCACTATGCCCGCGATTATACCAACCCAACGAGGATATCTTGTTCATAATATTCTTAGTTTGATCATGGAACAATAGATTTACCTACGTTGATCACACAGATATGTGAAAAAGGGGTATTCTAGCCTCCTCTGACTCAGAATATACAAATGATGAGGTCTGAGCCGTGCGAAGAAGGCCCAAATGTGAACATGATGCTCAGAAGTGATGCAACCATGGGGGAGGATAAGGGGAAGTAGCCCAAGGAAGATACATGGGTTCCCAAGTCTCCTGCAAAGGAACCTGAGTTTGACTTAGAACGCGTAAAGGAGACATTCATGGAAGCTAAGAAGAGCTTTGCAAAGTTCTCCACTTCAGGTAGTAAGGATCAACCAGAGCCAGGAATGGATCCTTCAATGCTTACTACCTTTCTGGAGACATGCATGAAACTACTGTGCGACAACAAGGCAGTTAAAGGACTATAGGAACTGATCACTAGGTGCGGAGGGTCAGGGAAACCACACGTAGTCTGGAAATTGGGGAAGCATGCATTGTGCAGCGAAAGGGAGATGAGGTTGACTGCACAGATTGGTGAGTATGAAATGGATCAGGTAATCCTAGATCTGGGTTCGGAGGTGAATGTATTACTGAAGAAAACATGGGAATGTATGGGCAGGCCCATGTTACATTGGTTCCCTATTCAATTATGAATGGCGAACCAACAGAAGATTTTTCCCATGGGAAGGTTGCAAGGGGTAACAGTTGATATTGAAGGTGCGAGCACACAAACAAATTTTGAAGTGATAGAGATTGTCGATGACAACAATCCCTATCCTGCATTGTTAGGAATAGACTCAGCCATCGATATGAACAGAGTCATCAACCTAAAAAAGTGGAAGATGATATTCAAGAAAAAGTCACTATGCGTAGTAGTCCTGCTAGACCCAACTAAAGGAGCATGCTACACTGAACTAGTGCGCGACGATGAGCTAGCTTATATTTACAAGATAACTGTGCGAGACTAGGATCGGGTGAATCTAACTGCAAATGGGAGAATCTAATGGGAGTGCAAAATCTCTTGCACTTTGGATTCAGATGAAGAAGCATAGCGCTGGCAGAATCGGTTGCAGGAAGTGACAACGCTGAATTGAAACATGATGGTCAGATCACTGCATTGCGTGACAATAGAGGCATGAGAGCTACCGACATATGATGGAATGACAGTGGTGGACGAATTCCTATGAAAATTTGAAAGCACAGTATAAGAACAATAGTGGTTTGATGCATTGAAGTGGGCACTACGCGAAACACCCACACAATGGTCGGGTACACATCAACGAAATTTTGAGGACTAGCATGGATGTAGAAGGATGATGCACCTACGGTTTGGAAGCACCCAATTTTGAACAAGAGTTGGGTAGCCAGGATGGAGCAGCTTGTGCGCCCACCTATGTCGATGGGTACAGATGTGTGCTGTGCAGTCCACACAAACACACCCCAAACTAAGGATCGAAAATTGGAACAGGACGCAGTACCAGGAAAAGTGATGTGCACCCAAAATATTCCACATAGAAGCATTCAAGAAGGTATGTGGAATTCTGAACACGGTCCACTAGGCGAGCCGAATCGATTGGGACCTATGCGTACTAGCAGTCCGATGGGCCTATAGGGCCATGTACAAAAACTTGAGCGCAGAAATGATTCCAAAGCCAAGGAGCAGAGTCAAGGCCATAGTTTTGGAAGGCAGGAATCCTCATGTAGTAGCTCCCACGATTGGGATAGTACGCGAGGACCAGGATGAAGGAATTATGCAGCCGCGTGAGGATGAACATATGTAGATTCAGAAAGCCATTCGGTAGGGGAACCTTAGGCTTTGCAAACTCCAGGATCGTGTATGCCTGAGGAAGAAAGGCGTGTTAATGGATGTAGAGAGAAAAGAACTGGAAAACAAAATCACGCAAGCCTGCCACGTCAATAAACTAAGAATGACAGGACAAGGTATGGGCAGCCATACTACTATGTTAGAAGATTTCTGTCGAGAATTTGCGGCCCTGCTACCACAGCTGCGACGCACCTTATCAGACAAAGTAACTAAGGGAGTGCGCCGCATAAGCAAGAATGTGAGACGCTGACTGTCGTGAGGGTAACTGAGGAGGTCCCGTGGACCAAACTGGAAGGTGAATTAAATCCTCGCACAGGTGGTACGACCACCTGACTATCTGTATGGAGCATAGTCTCAGCAGTTCAAGCAGTTGAAAGAGAGCGCAGGACTATAAAAGAGTCTGTAGGGGAGCTGCACAATAAGGAGGTTGTTCATAGGATCCGTATGCCACAAGGGTCGCGCCCATGCATAGGGGGTTGCGCTGCCGCACGGGTAGGCTGGGAAGTGACTGTTGGTGTCACTGTTCATGACAAGATGTCTAATTTAAGGCAACGAGGAGCGAGCGGCAAGCAATTAAGACATGAATTTGGAACTAGATATAGGATGATCTGCCACCAATCTTGCATTAATAAGCCGAATGAGGGGGGAACAGTCGAATTTGAATTCAAAAAGACCTATAAATCACAAGTGGCTCTCCACCAAACAACCCTTGGCATTTTGAGAATTTAGTTGTTGCGCTATCAATTGGGTATGGACCTGACGAATTTGGAGGCCTTGAGAGCAAGTTCAGTGTTTGAGACATTGTCGAAGGAGACACAGGATTTCCTGAATAGAATGATGTCAACAATCGAGGGAGCCACACAGAGCCCTATTCCACTGGTGGGGGATCCACTAGAAATTCCTAAATCGCCCCGGATGCCGAGGCCCAAAAAGGATCCACAGGCAGTAGGACCGGTCTGTATGTCTCTGCGAAATCCGCAGTTTGGTAAATTGTCTATGGAAGACAGGGCAAGATTGTTAATCTTGATATAGATGACGATGAGGAGGATCTCCAAGAATTCATAGAAGAGATTGAAGCGGATGAAGAAATGAAGGAAGACATTCAGCCAGTGTGCACTGCAGCAACACTGCCCAATTATGTCCCTCCGCAGAAAGGGAGAGTAAAAGTACCCAAATATTTGGATGCCATTAAGAGTGCACTCCAAACCCTGCTCGTCACAGATGGAATTTTGTTTGAAGGATCGGTTTTGGGCCATGTTCCCACGATGAATTTTGAAGATAGGGACCTCGCGGATAGTGAAAATTTCCCACATTTGGAGACTAGCCAACTCATAAAATAGAGTAAGGAGGTGTCAGTTATAGTGCTAGAGCCACGGAAATGGCTGGGCAGTGTGGAGGAGGCCGGGCTACTCCACCTACTATGGATTCCACATTTTCACCATGCACCAATCACGATCTTTTTCATTAGGCAACTGCTTTGCCTGGTGCACGATGGGTACTTGTGGCTAGAGGAGCCTATTCCTATCATGGTGAAGCTTATTCATAGGATTTATCGAATTCCCTTTACGGGAAGGGACCCCTCAGAAATATCTAGCAAAAGCGGAGATTTGGCGCTCGCAAAGGCCATGAAGAAGAAATACAAGTCAGAAAAGAAGTCGAGAGGCTAGGTAATTAATATCATTCAAGACAAAGGGGTTCGCATAGCCACCCAGTTGATAGCTGATAAGGTGATGAGAAAATGCTATGGCAACGAGGTACCAGCGATGGTCATCGCGCTGGCCAAATAATGCGCAGAGGGGGTATAGTTCAACTGGGTGCAGTTCCTGTGTGAAGAGTTTCTGACAAACTGCAAGGAGGCCCAGGAGCAGGATAAGACCTTCCACTACGCATAGTTGCTCTTATCCATCTTGTTGATTATAGGGGAATCGCTTGAGGACAGCCAGTTTCCTCCTCTTGAACATGACTTGCAGAAGGTGGCAAAATACACGTCGCTCTGGATGACAAAGGATGCCGCGCAAATCCGCGAGACCAAGATCTTCTGGATACTCATGGAGGCAAGCATTCGGATGTGGATCAACAAAAGGTCGCACCTATCCCCCACGATGTACGACAGTCTGCGGAGCTTTTCAGACTTTAAGACAGATATGCACAATGTGTATATCAAGGCCTGGAAGGATCCGGAGCAGAATTGGACCAAACTCCCTTGCATTGTGATTAATGATGTTGTTTTCATTGTGCTCGACTCATGGCCACCTGAGTGGCGCACCCTGGATCTAGTGGCATGTGATGAGACAACAATACAATAACAGAAGGAAGCCACTAAGCTGCTGGCACAACAGAAGTGTGACAAGCAGTTCACCGAGGAGGTAAGGGATTCCCATGAGGCAGCGAAGGTCGCCACAGAACAAACCAAGGCTGCTGGAAAAGAAGCAACAACACCGGCCACCGGGGCCACCACAATGCAGGAGGAAAGAGGCCCAGACTTGACCATAGGAAAAGGGATAGATGACACGGCAGAAGGCAAAAACCTAAGCATGACACCTGCAAAACTAAAATGGCCGTGAGGTACAGAACAAACAGGGCCA
The DNA here is from genome assembly GCA_031772625.1 of Pinus tabuliformis. Lineage (NCBI taxonomy): Eukaryota > Viridiplantae > Streptophyta > Pinopsida > Pinales > Pinaceae > Pinus > Pinus tabuliformis. The sequence continues at coordinate 83,105,210 of CM062811.1, read as the reverse complement.
CAAAAGAAGACCAAGGCTTCCAAACTGGATGGTGAACCCATTACACTAACAGAGGGTAACCTATACGACATCAGCAACATAGTTCGCGAGGTCACCAGGGAAGCACTCCAGGAAGCAATAACAAAGCAACAGAATGTGTTGGGGGCCCTTAGGGGGCAACTGCAGGAACTTCAAGTGCAGACCCCACAAGAAGGAACAGTAGCCACCTACGGTGCCGCGGGTACATCGGCAACAGAGTAGATGTTGCAGGCCAAAATGGCTAACACTGTCGTGCTGTCAGAAGGAGCACTGATAGCAGACAACATGGAGGATAGAGCCACAGTGGGTTAGATCAAGGGACTTGGCATAAACTTAGCCACCCTTTCGTAGGATATATTATACCAGCTGCAAGACGGAGCGACAGTAGAACTCCACACTAGAGAAGGATGCACAGTGAAAATGATCAGTGAATGGCGAATCAACATCGAGCAGCTTAGCCTACAACGCGATGAAGCATTGGCACAAAATCAACAGCTGGAGTAGATAGTAGATGAAGCATGTCATCGCGCCCTAGAGCTAGAAATTACGACAAACCTACCAATAGGAGTTTGGATTCACAAATTGGCCAGTGGATTTCACGAGGCAAAGGAGGAAGCAACGAGGATCCAGCTGGACCTCAACCTAAAAATTGTTGAACTGTGATTAAAGGCGTAGTCATCCATGCCCCCGGAAGTTCAGGAACAGCGTGCTGATGCTATCCAAAAGTGGCTGGAGGAAATAGGACAGGCAGTGTAGACCTATACAACAATTTTGGAAGAATCCTTCACGGTCATCACTTCCCTACAAGAGGAACCCACCATACATCACTTGGAAACATAGGCATGAGAGCTTCAAATGCAATATGATAGTGTGCATGGGATGGCACAAATAGTGGTCCTGACACAACGGTGCGTGAAGCTACAGCAGCCGAAGGCATTGAAGGAATAAGTGGATTCCATGTGCCAAAAAGAGGTAGTATTTAAAGCACGCATCTAGCCTTGGATTGATGAGGCCTTCTTCATCATGCCCGACATCGAAGGAAAACTTGCATAGATGAAAGCGATGCGTGCTTTAAGACAGGGCTTTGACTCTGATGGTGAGCATTTAGCCGAGCAAGTAGAGTAGATCCAGCAGATGACAGAGCAGTGCACTGTGGACATTCACGCAACCCAGACACAGTTGGAAGGGCTCTGTGTCAGGATCGCTACACAGTGACTCGAGACGAGTCACGATGATTGTGTTGGGGGCCTGTTGGGCAGTGGATTCCCCCACAACATGTTTTTGGGGATTAAAGCCCGAGTTTTGGTCAATGTAATGTAAAGACTTCGCGAATTATGGGAGCAGAGCGTGAAAGTCTAGGATGGGTCATAGGGTTGTCCACCCTAACAATTGTAAAATAATGTAAAGTTGTTTTGGCCTACCCATGGCCCGAGGACCATCGGATTGTATAAATAAAGCAAGGCTCTAAGTGTAAAGATAGTTTTGAGTAAGCAAGTAATAGATAGATGCGAAGGCATGGTTAGAGCATAGAGGAAGAGTTGAAGTGTATTGGGTCACAGTAGTAGGAAGAGGCTCTGCAGCTGAGTACGCAGGGCCTAGTAGAGCCCGCAGCTAAGTGCGCAGACCCCTACAGCTGAGTGCGCAGGGCAGAGTCAGGCCTGTACTTGGATTTGAAAGCTAATAAAGAGAATTTTATTCTTCGCATCTATTCTTGAATCTATATGTTGATGTTATACATTACTTTAATCTGTTATTTATTGGGCACAATTTATAATTACGTGTATGAATGCTTATATGTAAATTTAATTTAAGTAATCAACTAACAAAGACTAATTAAGGAATACATGGGTAAATAACATGGGTTGCACTATGACTAGAACTGAGCAAAGATAATATCACAGGCGTGGGGTGCCTGCAGTTGTGCATAGCACAGTAAGTGCGAAGGTTGGACCGCATACCAATCACCACATATCAGACATCACTAGGGTGAGGAAACCTGGTTGTAGCACCCACCCATACTACTTCGGGTGAGACCTTAGTCTGCACTCCATGGACGTTGCCGAAAGGGCCAGTAGTACCAAGATTTGCTTGGCTAAATCACTTCCGAACCTGGGTCAGGCCCCACTAAGCTAACACCTTGTACTTGTTGACTCCACTATAATGAATTTATGTTTTCATGGTTTTTATTAATTTTTGCATGGATTCTATGATTTCCATACATATTTAATGATGCCTCTTTTCCTTCATTATGAAAAACACTTGATGAAGACTCTATTATAAATAATGAGAGGGGGGTGAATCAATATTTCATGCCCAATTTCAAATTACTTAGTTTATATTTTTCATTTTCAATTCATCTGTTCCATTATTTTATTACCCATCTAATGTGAGATAGATATGAGAATATGAGAAACATTAATCAGAAAACCATAGAATGTAAATCACATCAACACATCAACATAAGACACATAAGAAAACTGAGATTTTGGGTGGAAAACCAAAGTGGAAGAAAACCTTGTTTCATTTTATCTTCTTCCTTTTATTACAAAGGAAATTCTTCTTACAATTTTGTACTGCCGCAAACTCTTTCAAACACGTAGGCTCCTACCAGCAGGAGGATACAACCTCCACTCATTCTCCAAGACCCACTGGAAGGAAGATACAAACCCTAAGTCATGTTTATCATCTCATACTAGAAGGAAGTTCTGACTCCCAAATTGAAGGCTATGACCCTCAACACCTCGTGGACCGTGTTTCACAATATTTCATGTCAGATCTATTGTACCTATGAGATGATAATGGTCAATTGATCATGCTAGAGCATCTAATATATTTGTTTTGGGGTTTTACTTTTTGGTTTTTATGGAGGACAAATACATAAAACAGATTATAAGGATAATGTATTTAACCCGTTTAGATAGTACTAATAAATAACCAAAGGTCTACTATTTAACTTCACATAGTTATTTAAGTTGATAAGATGTGCCAAAGGAATAGTAAGGAGATATGATTACTTAAAATTTCAGATAGAAAGATAAATCATCATAACTAGGAAAATCTTTGACCAATATTTAGAAGTTAAACTAAATATGCTTAAAATTGCATAAGATATTGACAATTTTGTGATTTGGAGGGAGCCTTTTAAACAAATAGTCCAATATCTCAATCTTTTTATAATAATAACTTTAGAAGGAATTTTAAGAATAACTGTAACACATTTATTCTCACCTGATCTTTGTAAAACTTAAACATATTTAGAATTTATAGAATGATTGGAGTACATGAAAGACATACAGAAGAAAACGAGACTATATCATATCAAATTTAGAATCCTTTGCTCTATTATCAATGATCTAGAAAGAGCTTATACATCAATGCTTTACAAAATTTCTTATGGAAAGGTACCACATTTAATAACTCGTAGAAGAGAGTTATTTATAATAGTTTGGATAGTGAAGAAAAAATCCTAAATTCATTACAAAAATAGCCTGAAACAAAATAGGAAAAGAAAACTGTTGAATGATGTGTCCCTATTAGGTAGCAAGTTGTTGATGATTGTTCCTTCAAAAACTATTGTGTTGTCTTCTTCTTGGGATGGAAATTTAATCAGTTGTTTCACATAATTGATCCCACCTATGCTCACTTGGTATCTCCAGATTTATCATTCTTTTAAATATCTCATCAACTTTGGTATATCTTTCAAAACTGGGTTTAGTGAGAAAAAGATGTCCAACTTCATATTTGATTGTGAGGTCAGGACTCAAAGCTTCCAAAAAATCTTTTCCAGTAATCTGTCTTTTTATCCCTGCAAATTGATTGTTGTCTGCTGTAATAGTATATAATCTTTCACAGTAATCATCGAATTTTACTAGCTGATCATCTGATGTCACTAACTCTGGTAAACCTTTCTTTTCCAAAATACTAAATTTAGAATGAAACCTTTTAATTGCAATGTTCAAAGCTTCACACTTTGCTTTCAGCAGAGTCAGTAGATTCTTCTTCACTAGGACTTTTTTAATCTCCAAAATAGTAGCTATCCTATCTAGAATATTTATCTCTTGTAATTGTTGCCTAGACTTTGAGTTTAGTACTTTGATCATCCCTGTTGTTTCTTTCGGTTTTTTGCCCAATGCTACCCTCTGATTATCTATCTTTGTCCTACATCTAGCAATCAATCCTTTTTGCTCAAAAATAATTTGAATAGATGGCCATACTTCTGTTATGGAGTGGCTGATATCTAACCAGATGTCCTCTTTGGCCTGGGCCAAAGTGTCTACCATTAGAGTCTTACTCTCTAATTGTTTGACCCTTTGTTCTAACCTGTGTGATTTTTGAATTTCCTATACATACAAGGTATCATTCTTTACCTTCTGTGACTCCAGGGCTTTGAAATTCTGGAGTAACTTTTCATTCTATTGTTTTTGTTCCTCTAACTCCTGTGATATCCTTGTTGTTTCAAGTGTTGCTGAAGATGAAACAGTGTGAGTAGGAGATGAGCTTGGCTCTGTACTTGCTATGGGAATTTCTATCACTGAGGTCAAAGTAAGCTGTGATGCCTATTTTTCCTTGAGCAGTTGTTCTATTTTCTCTTCCATGTTCTTGGTCTATATGTTTTGCTCAATAATGAGCTTTAACATCTCCTCCCTGTGTTGTTCATTTTTTGCCATCTCTTTGGTTTGTGGATCCTCAGTTGAAGGCAGTTTCAACTGTTTCTTCAAAGATGTTATCTCTATATTCTTCTTATGAAGTATTTCTTAAATTTATTTATAGTCTTGGGGATCATATCCAATTTTGAAAATAATATCTTCTAAAGACTTTAATTTGTTATCTTTAGCTAAAGATGACAGTTTTTTAAATCTAAAGATGTGACTTCATATTTAACAAGGTAGTTTTGAGCTTGGAAAGAGACATGGCAGTTGTAGTCATTGTTGAAAATAACATTTCACCTTATTGCCTATGCAAATCCATTTGATCAATAGGATGTATCTAGTTTACATAAAATGAAATTATGGTCTTCTTGTAATCTGTTGTGGATTTGGGAAATGGAATTTAAGCTTGCAAAAATGCCATTTGCATCCTTCCTCCTTCATTGTCAAAGGCAGAGAGAGGTCAGTGCTGAGAAGTGGATGTCTGTTGCCAAAACTGATTGTATACTTGTGATTTAAGACTTTCATTTTTTGTTTGATTTCCAAAAATGTTGAGAAGATATTAGTATCTTCTACTGAGCTGGTCTCAGTTGACTGAATAATCTCCATAGGTGTAGTTGAAGAAGTAGAAGGAGGTTTGGGATCAGTTGTCCCTGCTAATGAAACATCTTCTATATCTCCAAGATCAATTATTTGTGGTGGCTTGCTTCCTGATGACATTGACAATCCAGTGTTCAATTTATTTTGCAGTATATAGTACTCTTTAACTGATTCTATAGCTGACTGAGTTTCCTCTCTGGCTCTTTTGTGTTGAGTACTCTGAGTGACTGGAGTATTTACCTGTGGAGTGGTTATAACTTGTTCATCTTCTTCTAAGAGAGTCCCTTCAGACCACTGCTCCTGGTTCATAAACTTCTCCAATTCTAGCCTGGGAGTATGGTTGTATTGTGTTTCCTTTAACTGAACTCTAAGGGCTAAAATGATCCCAAAAGGATCATAGGACCATGTGAAGCTTGGTTGGAGATTCATGCTCTTCAATAATCTATCTACCTCTTTACCTGCAGACCTAGTATTACAGATGAATATTCCTACCTTGGCCTCGAGTTTGAACTGTGACTTTTTCTTACTTGAGACAAAATGGAATTCATCAATTTTTATCATCTGCCTGATGTATTCCAGTGAGAATATCCTCATTGGCACATACTTAGGCAGTCTGTATGGAGCTAAGTCACTGCCATATATTCTAATTTCAGTGTATTTCTAGTATAGATACCAGTCACCAATCTTGGTCTGTTCTGATAAGTGCAATGTCTTCTTAACCTCTTTTCCAATTCTGGGCTCTGCCTGGCTATTGAGTAATTGAAGAACTAGATGTACAAAAGAATCTATGAACTAAGAGAATGCAAACTTGGATGATACTTATTTCACTAACTCTATCCAGCGAATCACTGATTGATTCACTCCCCGCTCATCTTGCATGTTAAGCTGAATGTGCAATGAATCTCTCTGCTGAAGAAAAATCAAATGTATTATGACTGAGCTATATCTGAACACTCCTTGTGTGGTGAAATTCATAAATTGTTCATGTATATTATCAGCCAAATATTGGCTTAATTATACATGAAGGTAGGTTGATATTCTTTACTAAAAATGGAAAAGAATCCAAGGATGGATTTATCAACAAGTTGATCATTTTCATAGCCTAGGAGATATGATAGCAGGGAGATGATATGTCTAGTGTCTTTAGGGAACATAATAGATGAATAAGCTAGGTTTTTCTTGGGTAGTTCAGCATCTTATGGCAGAAAAAGTTCAAAAATAAGGGCTCTCTGTGGCAAGGTGAGTTTATTATAAAGGTCCATGAGAGATGCTGGTGAGAAGTGGATGAGGGATTCAGATGAAGGTATCATTAGCATTTGGTTTATACTCTGAGCAGTAATGGTGATCAAGATTTTTCCATCCTGAGTCATCACTATTCTTTGCATAGGATCATACCTAGCTTGACACCAAGTGATCAAATCAGGGAAGTGATGAGTCTTGGGAAAGGAGTACAAGGGAAAAAGTGTTTCCCAGAAACGAATGGGATCTTCTTTATCTGCATATTTTTGTTTTAACCATAAATGCAATTCGTGGAAATCGAATTCGCATTCACAGTCAGTGACTTTGAACAGGGAGTCCACAAGGGGGAGGTGATCCAAGTCAAGCAAGACTGTGGATGGATTCCCTTCTTTGACAATTTTCTGTGTTTTAACTTTGGGAGCCATCTTGCTGCAAGGGGGGGAATTCAGAAACTGTTTTAGCTGAAAGATGGATGACAGGGGAAGATATACATAGAGAAAATAAAAATTTTGGTGATTAGATGGAAGTAGAAAAGGTGGTAAAGAGTATAGCCATGGGATATTTATAAGCGAAGTGGGGCTTAATTTTCTGTTTAAATTTAACCGTAGGCAATTTATTGCAGAGGAGCAGGATTAATGTCTAACGAGAGGGTGAACGGTTAATTAAGGCTGGAAACAACATAGGAGCATATGGTGCAACGGCTTTGTGACGTGGCGATTTGTGAATGGGTGAGAGATAATGGATTAATGACGTGGCAGGTTGTGAATGGGTGAGATATAACAGGTGGATGATATGGAGCAGGAACGAGGTCAACTGTTAGAAAATAGGAAACTGCTGGCGAGATTTTGGGGGGAGGGTGAGGTGGTTTACAGTTTTGTGCTTTGGGGGCCAGAAACACTATGGGAGTGCTGCATAGCTAAAAAGAGCGGCCATTAAAACTACCTTTTGGAACCCCCCTGCATTAACGGGAAGCGACCGAAGGGGGGCCGAAAAGATTCCTCAACTGTTGATTTGGGCAGGGTGAATCGTATCCATTGAAAAGTGCTCGGTGATTATTTGGTGTTGATTTAATGTTTTGTCGCTTGCGCCCATACGAAAAGATCATATGTTATGACTATTTGCAAAGAGATCAAGTATTAAACAATAATTAAACCCTGATTGAGGAATTTAAGCACTATTTTTAAACTAAGCAACAAATTTCAAAGGTACATTTGAACTAGTAGCATTAATTTTTATTTTGTAAATAAAATATTTTCTTTTATTGCTTATCTAACATTTTATCATTTTCCTTCCTTTTTTTAGAGAAACTACCCTATCATTTTTTATGATATGGACCTGAAATAATAATAAATCCTAACATTTTTATTTTCAATTTTGTTTTTGGTCCATATCCTAACTTATCATTTTTCTATGGCATTTTGATTTTTTCAACTAATGGCTAACTTATCAAAAATAAAAGAGCTACAACATCGGCTCCAACTGGGGACTGCTTTCTCCTGTAGAATGCAGAGAACTTGCAAATCCATGTGCCTTCTCCTTGGGCTCTGGAGTCTTTGCTGTAAAAATCATACTGACAGTTGGAAAAGGTAAAATAAAACCAGACTTATTACAATGATGGTAGTAAAATCTATTTCAAACTTCTCAATACTGAATATAATGCTTCAAAAATCTTCCATTAACAGGAAATGTGGAATATTGTCCCTCTAGATTTTGTAACACAAAAGTGTTGTTCCCTTTTACTTCAGCAATAACTAGAGGTCTGAACCATAGGTTGTCAAACTTTCCATGTTTTCCTTTGTCTTCTCTTCTGGAATCCCATCTTAGAACTAAATCTCCCTCCTTGAAGTCCCTTTCCCTGGCTCTTCTATCAAATAGGCTCTTCATTTTATTCTGATATTTTTTCAATTTGTATTGGACTTCATCTGTGTTCTCATTTAGTTCAATGATTTGATTTATCCTCCTTGAAAAGTCATCAGGTTCATCAATTAATTCCTGTAGAAACTTTAAAACAGGGAACACGAAGTTGGTAGGGAAAATTGCATCTTTCCCATAAACTAATTGAAAAGGAGACTTTCCAATAGATCTCTTTGGAGTAATCCTATTTGCCCAGATTGCATAAATTATATGAATGTCCCAGCTCTTCTTATGATCTGCCAAAGTTTTCTTGATAACCTTTACCAGACTTTTATTAGATGATTCTGCAAGACCATTGCCTTGAGGATAATATGGAGTTGAATGGTGTAACAAAATTTGATATTTCTGGCAAAACTCAATCATTTTAATACTGGAAAATGTTGTGGCATTGTCAGTAACAATCTACTGTGGGCAACCAAACCTGGATAAAATGTTTTCTTCAATGAATTTGATCACTACTGCATTAGTAGCATTTCTTACTGGAATTGCTTCCACCCATTTAGTAAAGTAGTCTATTGCAGTAAGGATCCATCTATGTTGATGCTTGAAGTAGGATGAATCTCTCCAATAAAATCTAATCCCCAATGAAGAAAATGTGCTGAGATCAATGTTGGGATTAGTGGAAGAGCTACTAGTTTTTTCTTACCAGCAAACATCTGACAAGGGACGCAACTCCTAACCTTTGCTCCTACTTGTAAGAACAATGTTGGCCAATAAAATCCTGCCCTTAATATCTTATATGATGTTGCTCTCCAAGCATAATGTCCTCCACAAAATCCTACATGAAATTGATCAATGATCCCATTAGTCTCTGATTATGTCAAACATAATAACAATATATTGAGAGGATCTTTCGAGTACAGATTTGCATTTACAATACAATATTTGACTGCTTTCAATTTAAGAGTTGACTTTTGGAAAATGATGCAGGACATTCAAAATGAATCAAGAAATTTACAATATGTTAATACCAATTTGATAACAGAAACTTCTCATTAGTATGTATAGAAATGGTCTAATATGAAGGTAGAGGTTCTCGTGGATTCTTTTCTTCAGGATTCAAGGAAGGTTCTTATAAATTCTCCTCATTTAAATTTTGGGAAGTTTCTTGTGGATTCTCCCCTTCTGCATAGATAGAAGGTTCTTGTGGATTCTTCTTATTTGAATTTTGGGAAGGTTCTTGTCGATTCTCCTCTGGTATTTCCAAAAAAGAGTTGATGCCTATCACTTTACAGTTGGACTCAGCTATAATCTTAGCTAATCCTTGACCCTTTACTAGATTTGTAGTTTTGATAGTTAGGTCATACTCCAAAATTTGGGTGACCCATCTACCTCTTCTCCCACTAGTATCTGGTTGAGTGAGAATAGTTTTAACAACACTATTGGGGACATAAGCTATGATGGTTGAATGTAAAACATACATCCTAAAAGATTTCAAAGATTGGACTAGGGCATAAGCCTGCTTCTCAATTATGTCATATTTGAGCTCAACATCTCTCATGAATTTTTTGAAAAAGGCTATAGGTTGGTCATGGGAATCTTCATTCTTTTGTAGTAAGACAACAACAATGGTTGTTTTAGAGGCAAAGGAAAAGATGCTAAATGGTTTGGTATAATTAGGACTGGCCAAGGTTGGGGCTTCAAAAATAGCTTTCTTAATTTTATCAAATGCATGTCTAGAAGAGACATTCCATTTAACCTCATGACCCTTCTTAAGCATATTAGTTATATCTTTGACAATTTCAACATAATTGGGTATGAATCTTCTTAAAAAGTTGATTTTACCAAGAAACGCTTGAACTTCCTTATTATTTGTTGGTAATGATAATGTCTAAATGGATGATACTTTGTTTGGATCAATGATTACTCCATTTTTAGAAATTATATGGCCGAGCAATTTCCCTTCTATGATAGCAAATAGAGACTTCTTTGGATTCAACGATATTCCGAATTTCCGACATCTTTCAAAAACCTTCATCAAGTGCTTTAAATGCTTTTGATCGGAATTAGAAAAGATTGGAAGGTCATCAATATAAATAACAATAAATTTATTTACCTGACCCACAAAATTTATATCCATAGATCTTTTCAATGTAGCTCTTACATTTTTCAAACCAAAATGCATCCTAGCATACATAAAAGTACCCCAAGGTGTTGTGAAGGCAGAATTTTCCCTATCCTCCTTGTTGACCATAATCTGATTATAACCAGAAAAACCATCTAACATAGAAAGTTTGTTAGCTCCAAAAACTTGTTGAAGTAACTGATCCATTTTAGGTAAGGGATAATTATCCTTTAGTGAGGCTTTATTTAAGTTTCTAAAATCAACACAGAGTCTAATTTCACCATTACTTTTCCTGACAGGCACTAGGTTGGCAATCCAATTAGAATATCTTAGTGGAAGAATAATCTATGCATCTAATAATTTCTTAAGCTCTTTCTCAATAGTTGGTAGAAGAACTGGGTTAATTCTTCTAAGTATTTGTTGGTAGGGTTTAGCTTCAGTTTTTAATGGGATCTTATGTTCAATGAGGGATGTGTCATAGGTTTTAAGATCAACATAAGACCAAGAAAAAACATCTTTGTATTTTTTAAGTAACTTAAGATATTCATTTTTAACTTTTTGGGCTAAAGATGTAGAGATTTTAATATTTTTCATTTGTTCTTGGGTTCCAATATTGATTTCTTCAATGCCATCTTCAGGGGAAATGGATGGAGGGGTTAGAGGGACATCATCATAATCAAATAGTTTCTCTAAAGGAATTAACCCTTTAGGAATGAAGTTGTTTGATAATTGTATGATGTCATGATCTGCAATCTTGGAGTTTAGTTTTGGATCATCATTAGCTTGAGGATTACTCATGTCAAGATTGTCTTCATCAATTTGCAGAAGAGAAAATTCACCTACAACTTGAAGGAAAGATTTTAGTTGTTCATCATCCTCAAACACCTGCCAATGCTTTTGGTTATCTGGTATGGATGGCCTGTATTTGACCTGGATTTGGTATAACACTTGTGTTTGATCAAGAATCTTAAATGAGCTTGCAAAGATAGCCAAAGAATCTGCATGTATGTTTTCATTTCTAGGGACATAAGTTATGTTGAAGGCATTAAAGAAATTTTCAATGGAATCCCAAATCTCATTTCGATAAGACCTAAGCCTAGGATGCTTTGTTTGGAAAAGATTCCTAACCTATCTCACAATGAGTTTAGAGTCAGTGAAAACACTCAGGTTGTGTACCTTTAAACTCTTGGCTAACTGTAGTCCTAGAAGGAATGCCTCATATTCTGCTACATTGTTGGTAACTTCAAAATCAAGTTTACATGATTGTGTAATGTTTTCTTTTTCTAGTGAGATTAATACTACCCCAGCCCCTGCTCCATCCTTTGTACAAGAACCATCAAAGAATAGCTTCCACACATCAGTTTGATTTGATATAGGGTTTTCAACTACATCTTCAATTTTTACTTGAGATTCATGTATTTGATCTGAAGAGAGTTGAAAGAAGCTAAAATCTTGATCAATTGCATAGATGGGGTGGTTCCTTGGTTGATATGTTTTGCATACAGTGTGCACAAATCTAACTTCTCTATACAACCTAAGTTTTTCTCCCCCATAAACCAGAATAGTGGCATAAGACATGTCCATATGAAGAGTTCCCCCTAATTTGGCACAACAAGACCTTGAAAGGAGCATTCCAAATTTGGGAGGGATGTCAGTGACAACTATATCTAATACTATGCTTTTTACTGGGATTTGGGAAAGAGTGACTACTAAATTCTTAATCAATCCTAGACAAGGTACCCTCTTGGAATCAAAGGTGTGTAAATCATGATAGGATCTAGTTATGTTAAGATTTAAATGATTCATGATGGTTTTTGGCATGAGATTATGTGATGCTACAGGATCAAGCATAAAGTTGTATAACATGGAATCATTTGTCTTTAGTGTCACATAGAAAGGGGGTTCTATTTCATCTATCATATCTGAGATAGGACCAAAGATAATTGTTGGCTTTTCATCCTGAAGGCTAATAGCATTGCTTTTAGCATCAACATAGGTGTTTTGTATCCATTTGGAAACTTGATTTTTATATCCAAGGTTTTTTTAAAGTTCTAAAAGTGGTATGTGGATCTTAACTCTTTCTAACTCCTTTTCATCATTAAATGTAGTTAAGGTAGTTTTATCAATTTGAGCTATATTAGTGGACTGATTTAATGGTCGAGTAGTAGTTGTCTGAGTCACAACTGCTTAAGTATGAGGTTGAATTGTTGGAGGTTCCTTAAGAGGTCTTCCGGGGCTAGGTCTAGGTTTGAGATCACATCTTTTGTTTAGCTTGACAATTAGAAATTCAGAGAAAACATGGTACTTGGAAATCTGTGAGGATTCTTGACCTTCTTGAACTTGTTTATTCTGTGAAAGAGGAACAATAGTGGTATGACCAGAAGACGTATCCATATTATTAATGTCTTCAGTGATAGTTATGGTATTTTCATCAAGTTGTTGATCATCGATCAATAAAGGAGTTGGAACCTGCTGATCATTACTAGGCCTTTGAAGAATCTGCAATTGTGGAGTTCTTTTGTATTGACCTTGATTCTGATTTTGAGGTTGAGCGACCATCTATTGAACTGTTTTGGGTTGAGTTTCAATCTTGGAAATTCTATTGGATAGATTTCTAAGAAGTGAAGTGATCTCATCAATTTTGGAATCTTCAGTTTTAGTTTTTGAAGAAGTAGAGGCCTCTTGACTAGATTTAAGCTTTCTTTGGGCCTTTTCCTCTTTAGCTTTCAAGGTGGATGAGGTAGCCCTATTTGCTTCCATTTCTATAGCATTAGTCTGCATGTCTTCAAGAGTCCTAGAAGTTATTTCTCTCAACATTACAACAAAATAATATTCAAAGGCTTTTGAAAACCTATATTTGGTTGCTGCTACAGGGGGTTTGCAATCAGGGGGAACCTTATGGTAAAGTTTGTTGAAACTTTTAATAAAATCAGCTACAGGTTCACCAAAGTTTCGTTTTAGTTCCTCAAACTCAGTCAAAAAATAAAGAGGGTCTTTCTTCACACCCCATTGGTTTTTTAATATATTTGTTAACTCCTCCCATGACCTAATGGAATTTGCAGGTAACTGCCTAAACCAGGTTCTAACATTTCCCTCAAGAGATTGGACAAACAACCTCATATAAACATTTTCTTGTTCTATGTTCATATTATCTGCAAAATCAAGAAATGATTGAAGATGTTCCTCCACTGAGGAACTGGTTTCTCCATTATACCTAAGAGGGTGTTTTAAATATCCAGGAGCGAATGCATCGAGGTTTTGAGGAAAAACTAAAGTTGCATATATATCCTGTACAATGGGTTGGAATGCCATAGTATAAGATGGTGTATGAGCTGTTTGTGTAGATGATGAAGAAGAAAAAGAGGAAGATGGTGATAAAGAAGGTGTATATCTGTGTGGAGGTGAAGAAGGAGGAGATAAACAAGGAGGATATATGGTAAATGACATTAAGGGAGTCCTAATAACTAACTTTTGAACCTATGAGTGAATGTCCTATTTTGTTTCAAAGAGTGGGTTTGAGTATACAGAGAAGGTTTCTTCAGGTTGTTTAGAAGTAGAAGGGAATGAATAAGTATTGGGCGATATGAAGTCTGTAGGTTTTAATTCAGGTAAATGAACACCCAATTCAACCTCAGATTTAGGTGATCCTAATGGTAGTGAGGGTTCTTGACATGTTTCAAGTGAGTTAATAAGGAAATCTGATTTAAAATCAACTCCCTTAACTAAAAGTTTAGAAACCCTAGGTGATAATTGTGTCCAATCTAGATTGGATGGATGTTCCTAAAGGGATATAATTATAATATGTCTTCAAACTACAGGGCTAAAGAAGAAGAAGATGGTTGAAGTCTTCTTTTGTAGTTAGCCCTTCTCACAAGTTTTTCTGGATCTGACAGAGGACTAACCGTGTCAGATTCAGAATGGGATCTAGTGTGCTTAAAAGGTGCTAGTTTAACACAATGGAGTCGCCAGGTGAAGAATTTTGACCTATATAGACCTTTAGTCACATTTAAAGGAATAGGATTTATATAATTTTCCCAGGAAAACTAATCAAATTCGATTCCCTGACAATGACACCAGATTGATGTTGTACCTCTGAGATGATACTGGTCAATTGATCATGCCAGAGCATCTAGGATATTTGTTTTTGGGTTTTTGGTTTTGGTTTTTATGGAGGACCAATACATAGAAAAAATTATAAGGATGATGTATTTAATCCTTTTAGATAGTACTAATAAATAACCAAAGGGATGCTATTTAACTTCACACAGTGATTTAAGTTGATAAGATGTGAAGAAGGAATAGTAAGGAGATATGATTACTTAAAATTTTAGATAGAAAGATAAATCATCATAAGTGGGAAAACCTTTGACCAATGTTCAGAAATTAAACAAAATATGCTTAAAATTACATAAGATACTGATAATTTTATGATTTAGAGGGAGCCTTTCAGACAAATAGTCCAATATCTCAATCTCTTTATAATAATAACTTCAGAAGGAATTTTAAGAATAACTGTAACACATTTATTCTCACTTGATATCTCTGTAAAACTTAAACATATGTAGAATTTACAGAATGATTGGAACACATGAAATAATTACAAAAGCAAATGAGACTATATGCTATCAAATTTAGAATCATTTGCTCTATTATCAGTGATCTAGAAAGAGCTTGTACATCAATGCTTTACGAAATTGCTTATGGAAAGGTGCCACCTTTAATAACTCGTAGAAGAGAGTTATTTATACTAGTTTGGATAGTGAACAAAAAATCCTACACTGATTACAAAAATAGCCTTAGAGAAAATAGGAAAATAAAACTATTGAATGATGTGTCCCTATTAGGTAGGAAGTTTTTGATGATTGTTCCTTCAAAAATTGTTGTGTTGTCTTCTTGTTGGGATGGAAAGTTAATCAATTGTTCCACATAATTGATCCCACCTTTACTCACTTGGTATCTCCAGATTTATCATTCTTCTAAATATCTCATCAACTTCGGTATATCTTTCAAAATTGGGTTTAGTGAGAAAAAGATGTCCAACTTCATATTTGATTGTGAGGTTAGGACTCAAAGCTTCCAAAAGCTCTTTGCCAGTAATTTGTCTTTTTATCCCTGCAAATTGACTGTTGTATGCTACAATAGCATATAATCTTTCACAATAATCTTCCAATTTTACTAGCTGATCATCTAATGTCACTAACTCTGGTAAACCTTTATTTTTCAAAATACTGAATTCAGAATGAAACCTTTTGACTACAATGTTCAAAGCTTCACACTTTTCTTTCAGTTGAGTCAGTAGATTCTTCTTCATTAGAAGTTTCTTAATCTCCAAAATAGTAGTTGTCCTATCTAGAATATTTATCTCTTGTAACTTTTGCCTAGTCTTAGAGTTTAGTACTTTGATTATCCCTGTTGCTTCTTTGGTTTTTGTGCCCAATGCTGCCTTTTAATTATCTTTCTCTGTCCTGCATCTAGCAATTAATTCTTGCTACTCAAAATAATTTGAATAAATGGCCATACTTTTGTTATGTAGTGGCTGATATCTAACCAAATGTCCTCTTTGGCCTGGGCCAAGGTGTTTGCCATTAGAGTCTTACTCTCTAATTGTTTGACCCTTTGTTCTAACCTGTGTGATTTTTTCATTTCCTCTACATACAAGGTATAATTATTTACCTTCTGTGACTCCACGGCTTGGAACTTCTAGAGTAACTTTTCATTTTGTTGTTTTTGTGCCTGTAACTCCTGTGATATCCTTGTTGTTTCAAGTGTTGCTGAAGATGAAACAATGTCAGTAGGAGATGTGTTTGGCTATGTACTTGCTATGGTAATTGTTGTCACTAAGGTCAAAGCAAGTTGTGATGCCTCTTTTTCCTTCAGCAATTGTTCTATTTGTTCTTCCATTTTCTTGATCTGTATGTTTTTCTCAATAATGAGCTTTAACATCTCCTCCCTATGTGTTATAGACATTTTTTGGCACTGCAACCCCAATCATACATGTCCATAAACCAAGGGCTCCTAAGTCCCTAAAAGTGTTGCTTCATACCCTAAAGGAACAAGGTCAACTGATTACATCATCTCCCAGAAGTTCTCCACAGGAAACTGCTCGGAACTGGTCAAAACTGGACCATATAGGTTGCTCAGTGCTAAGGGTGCAATGCATACTGAAAATCCCTTCTGTAGGGTGCGATGGGCAAGAGTGGACAAATGGCAAAGACAGTTTGCGAGGTTGATGATCATAGAATCTTCCAGAAACTTCTCCTATGACACTTGCCTCTCTGAATTAGCCCAGGGATGAGTTGGAGATCATCAATCTCCAAGTGGAATCAAGAACTATCAGAGCGAGGACACTAATCAAAACCCCAGAAGCTGACTCACCCCCCTACAATCATCTATATGGATCCCTCATCCGAGAGATCCAAAGGCTGGAATTTTGTATCTTGTAAGGAAGTGCTATTGTTTTCTTGGTGGAATATCATAGTGTTTGGTGATCTAAGCTTTTTATGAGGTGAAAGAAGGGTTTTCATGCTGGAGGATGACACTGGGTAAGAAAAATTGGTTGTAATCCTCTTTGCTATTCTTGATATTAATAAAGCTATTCAAGTTTTCCTCCACATTCTTGTATGTTTGATGATATATGCATTTGTGTGGTCAATATATATCTGGTCCTATATTGCTTATGATTGTATAATCTGTTCTTCGATAGTGTTATGCTGCTTTGATTCCACAGGTGCTCTTTGAAGTTTGGTAGACGGAGGAGAAGTGGGAAGGATCTGTCAGAAAGGAGAGGAACCGAGCAAGGAACCAAGTGCAAGACTGGGGTTGGTGTCCTTCATTCCCCTCTTATCTACTTCTCATAAAGGAAAACGAAAGTAGTTTTAGTTTGTTTGTTTCTAAGATAGCTACCAGTCTTAGTGGGACTAGCAGCTCCGAGTGGACACTAGATTTCCCGATAACAAAATGGTGACTCCGCTGGGGAATGAATAGATTGCTTGTTTGTCTATGTTTGTTTGTTTGTGTTATAAACTTATAGATGGAACCTGGAGTCAAGCCAGCTAGCCTTCGAATTGCATTTGCTATGCAAGTGCAAAGTAGATCAATGCTGCTTCAGTCTATCTCCGGGTTTTGTTTATAAACTGAACAATCAATTTGCAAACCTTCTAATTGCCCTAGTGGTGGCTCTAGTAACCTCATTAGATCATCCCCTATGATTTCTATTTACTGTACATCACTTGCTTGGCCTAAATCCCTGAACTGAGTTGCAAACTATGACTCGGAACCCAGTTGAAGTCTCGTCCCTAGACCATTGCACCTTCTCCTCTTGGGAATCTGGATGCATCACACCTCCTGTGTGCAGTAGGTGCGCTACATCGCACTTTCCCTATGTTACAGGTGTGCTGATCAGACAAGACCTCTTCTGGTCTCAGATTTTGGTTTTAGTATTCACTCTCTTCAACTTTATTCAGGAGTTTTTCTGTCTGTGATCCGTATACAACTGTGAAAACTCCCTTCCTTTCCATCATTCTGCCTCCATTGTGCAAAGAACCGTGAATTTTTTTATGCATTGTGTGCCATTTTCAGTTCTCTTTTACAAGGAAGTAGCATAATCCAACTGTCGTCTTCTGATTTGAAAGTGTCGCAAGTGTCATTTTCAGTCAAAGAAAAGAATTCTATTGTTCTTGATGATCGATTATATGGTTACTCTTTTATTTGATTTGAATTAGTAATTTTTCAAGTGTCGAAAGCAGTTTTCAATTCAAAATAGTAAAGGGTCGTCATTATCTTCCTTTCGTTTTTGAAAAGAAATTTGTTAGTACTATCGCTTTGAAAAGATAATTCAGATTTGTACATAGAATTATTCTTGTCATTCACACATTAAGAAAGCTAAAAACAAATACATGCATGTGCATTTGCATTTAGACTACTTGTTGGTTTGATTTAGGACAGTGCATCTAGTGTGTGCTCTCTACTCTATGTTGAAAGAATATCATCTCTCTTTCTTTAGTAGCTAGGATTTTCATTGCAAAAAGAAGATTAAATGATTGTTTATCATCTTAGATTGCATTTTAGGAATTATATCTACATCACGTGGTGACCCTGAAAGGAAAATTTCTTAAGAAAGATCAACTGTAAAATAAATTCAATGAACATAAAAACGCTTTGGAACCTAACGCACAACATCTAGAAGTCTAGGCTAGAGACGTATTCTGGTGTCGTAAAGCCTGGTAACTGTCGCTTTCACTGTTGGTTGGGTGATTCCTCCTCTTTGAGATGACAAGTGCCAGTACTAACTTGTTCTCCCACGTTCCGTCGAGTATATATTGGGAGACCACAATAAGCTATATCCTTTATCCATAGGAAGCCATGTCTGCCACCCTATCAATCGCAATGCACTGAACACAACATTCAGGAAGATTGGCTTCTGCACCGTAAAAAACATTCTGCAGTTTTACGATTGGTTTGGTAATCCCTCTGTCTAGATTTCCAAAGTAGTCTCTTTCGTTCCTTTTCAGACTCCTTAAAGGAAAAGGTCCACCTGAGCACTTGTCACTTCAGGCTCATTAAAAATCAAAGGTGACTAGAGTCATCTTTTGTTTTTTCTTGACTCTTAAAAATTGAAAAAACAAGTTGTGTCAAAGCGTCTAAAATTTATTTTAATCAGAATAATATCACCATTCCCACGTTGGTCTTAGGTTGAGAATAATGGAGTCCACTAACCAAGGGTTTCCCCTCGGAGGAATCCTAGTCCTTTCTCCTCTTGGGGAGATGTTGGTGCACCTCATATGGTCACATTTTCACTTCCAGGATTGATTATTGGCTTGCCAATATGGCTCTTCTCGAACTCCGTCATTCAGAACACCATAATTCCTGAACAATCAAGTTGGCAAATAAATGATACTAAAGTTACCCCCCAACCTTCTACTTCATTTGATTCTCCCTTTCCTCCTTCCTCTTCGCTTGATGAAGCTGGTAAAGCCAAAAATCAAGTAAATAAGAAGGAGAAGAAAGGTAAGGAGAAGAAAGAGAAGAAGAAGAAGGAGCCAAAGGTGAAAAGAGGTAACTGGGCATCGTCTAGTGAAAATCCATATACTACATCGTCCAAGCCTAAATATCCATGTGTCATTTGCAAAGGGGACTAATATCATCGAGATTGTCCTTGCATCCCTCGGATCTTAAGGGACTAGTCTCCTCGTTTACACAATCCAGTGTCATCAACCTCTGAAGATCATGTTGAAAGCACACCATCAACTAGTGAAAGCGAAGAATTTGGGCAGAAAAGGAAATGTAAATTTCCTTGTAAACTGTGTGAAGGAGATCACGTCATCCACCGTTGTCCTTTCCTAGACGAAGCTAAAAGAGTTTTCGATAACCGTCCGGCTTCACCGCTACGGCTTCCTCCTGGATATAAGAAACTCTTGCCGAGTCTGTCACTAGTTGAAAATCTGACTGACACACCATTGTGGTCAGTCGAAGCATCTGTCATTGAAGATAAACCCATTGAATCCATACCAGATGAAAGTCAAAAGGTTGAGGCGGCAGTCGACCCGGTCTTATCTTCGGAAGGTACATCTTTAGATGACACAATCACCAAAGAGAATGAGAATGACACCATTCAAATTCTTTTCGTAAACACAGACTTCGATGAACATTCGGGCAATCTACGCACTCCTTTACCGCAGGAAGGAAGTTCGTTAGAGTCATATCCGGCCGTCTATTCGGTCCCACCTCCAAGCAACCTAGTTGTTTCCTTCGATTGGAATCTACTAGGCAAAGCCCGTGTACTGGCTAATGTACCATTTCAAATCATTGTACAAGCTTACAAAATGATCATGATCAGTACCATCATAGATGAAGGGGCTTCTGTGAGTATCCTTTCCTCAACTTCTTGGGAAGAGCTTGGTTCGCCATCGCTTTTTCCTGAGATGAGAAATCTGACAGGCTTCGACAAAGGAACCAGTCGCCCGCTAAGGATCCTTCCCAATGTGCCCATAATGTTGAGAAGGAAAATCATTTACATGAATGTAATGGTAGTCCAAGGACCTCTAGATTATAATCTACTCCTTGGGCATGACTATATTTATAGCATGGGAGCCATTGTCTCCTCACTTTTTAGAGTAATGTGTTTTTCGCATGAAGGCAGAGTGGTCAAGCTCGTAGACTAGCTTTCATTCCCCAGCTCACACATAGCTAATAGTCAAATGCCATCCCTAAGTGGTCTTTTCACGCAAGGAATGTCTCATCAATCTCTAGTCTATCCACCTGAAGAGCACGAGTGATTCGGGAGGACATGACTGAAACCCAAGGGGCATGTTGTTGTTGGGAAAAGTATCCAATACGGAATGACCCTATCCCACTCTAAGGGTGATAGTTCCTTAGCAACAATCAAATCAAAGCTATCTGGGATTACTTCTTTATGAGATGTAAAAGAGGGGAGAAAGAGATCCACTAACCGATGTCTTTCGCTAATGATTGATCCAATCTTCTCTCTTTGCTGCTTGCCCTCAGTTCCTTGCTCTTTCACTGGCCCAGCTACACCAAGATCTTGCAAAATGGAAAGAGAGGGAAACTACAAGAAGCATACATTCATAATTGATTCAAGGATCAGAATAAATCAAATACACAAGTATAACAACACACCATTGAAACACATGCATATATAAGAACCTCAAATTCTTTATTAATGGAAGAAGTAAGGTTCAGGAAGTGATACAACCATAAAAGGCCCAATCCAGCATCACCTCCCAGCAGAAAGAAATCTCCTCTTCACCTCCTTCAAAGCAAATCACCCAATAGTTCTAAACTCAAACCAACAGCAATTCTTTAAATTCACAAGATTCCAGCCTTCCTAGACCTCATGAGAGAGATCTATATATAGGAGTTTTGGAGAAAGGATGAGTCAACTTAAGGCTGGCATGAAGATGACTAGTGTCCTCTCTCACTTCAGTTATTCTTCAGTTCTTGAGTCCACTTGGAGGTTCTTGCTTCCACTTGGAGATCTAGAACCTCTTACTCATCACCAGTCGAATTCCCTGATCCAAGTGTCATTTTGGAAGCTTCCTGGGCATTGACACCTTAAGGAATGACTGTGCCACATGTCCAAACTCGCCCAACGCAGGTATCCTTCTTTGCAGTTGACATTCAACGCAGGTAGACAGTGGAGCAGTTGACATTCAACGCAGATGCTCAGTGGAGCAGTTGACATGATCCAGAATTGCCTTGTTTTTGAGTGTTTTCAGGTGGAGAACTTTTATTCAGTGCTGTGGTTTGCTGGCCTTGTTCCTCTAGGGGTAGGAACAACATGTTTAGGGACTTTGGATCCCTTAGATTATGGACATTTCATGCTTCATGTTGCAAGGCACAAAAATGTCTATAACAGTTGCCCCCTAAAGTATGAGGTCGTTTATCGGGTGAAATGCTTTATCAGGAGGATCCGAAGTTCATTTAATCGTTGAGAGGTGACCTGTAATAAAGTACAATACAATACATTATGATTCATTCTGCTTTCATGATCTAGCTGAGGCGGGAATTCCCATGCTCAGCTTTATAAATGCATTTTTCTGTACATAGAACAGACAATCGTCTGATGGTAGACTGATAATTCTCTGCTGAAACTATCATCCTTTGAGTAGGATGATCATCTGCTACAATGATGTACATGTCAAATGTCTTTATATTTCCTGAATATATATCGCAGCCCGGATGGATGAAACTAGATCCGGGGTCTTCAAACTCGTTCGATCTTCACTCTAAGTACAAGTCGATCCATGTGAGAATTGCGCTAAAGTCGAACATGGAAAGACATCGCTTGATTACCGGTCTGTTGTGGGGAAAAGTATCCAACACGGAATGACCCTATCCCACTCTAAGGGTGATAGTTCCTTAGCAACAGCTGAAGCAAAGCTATCTAAAGTTACTTCTTTATGACATGCAAGAGATGAAAGAAAGAGATCCACTTACCGATGTCTTGCGCAAATGGTCGATCCAATCTCCTCTATTTACCGCTTTCTCCCAGCTCCAAGTCTTCTCACGGACCCAGCTACACGAGATCCTGCGAACAAGACAAGAAAGGGAAACTACAAGAAGCATGCATTCATAATTGATTCAAGGATTAGCATAAATCAAATACGTAAGTAAGACAATACACCATTGAAACACATGCGAATAGAAGAACCTCAAATGCTTTATTAATATAAGGAAGTAAGGTTCAGGCGGTGATACAACCGTAAGAGGTCCAATCCAGCATCACCTTCCCGACGGAAAGAAATCTCCTCTTCACCTCCCTCAAGCAATCACCCAATACTCTCAACTGTAAACCAACAACAATTCTTTGCACAAAATTCCGGCCTCTAGATCCCATGGGATGAGATCCTTATATAGAGTTTTGGAGTGAAGATAAGTCAGCTTGATGTGTGACTTGTTGTCCTCTTCAACTCCAGTTGTTCTTCAGTCCTTGAGTCCACTCGGAGTTTCTACCTTCCACTTGGAGTTTTAGAACCTCTTTACTCATCATTAGGCGAATCTTCTGATCCAAGTGTCATTTTGGAAGCTTCCTGGGCACTGGCACATTGAGAAAAGATTCCTCCACATGTCAAAGTATGCCCAGCGCAGGTAGCCTTTGTTGCACTTGCTATGCAGCGCAGGTACACCATGGAGCTTTTGACATTCAGCGCAGATGCTTAGTGGAGCAGCTGCTTTGATCCAAAATTGACCTGTTTTTGAGTGTTTTTCAATGGAGAACTGATCTGAAGTGCTGTGGTTTGCTGACCTTGTTCCTCTAGGGGTAGGAACAACATGTTTAGGGACTTTGGATCCCTCAGATTATTGACATTTCATGCTCCATGCTGTAAGGCACAAAAATGTCTATAACAGTTGCCCCCTAAAGTATGAGGTCGTTTATCGGGTGAAATGCTTTATTAGGAGGATCCGAAGTTCATTCAATCGTCGGGAGGTGACCTGTAACAAAATACAATACAATACATTATCTTTTCATACTTTCTTTTCATGATCTAGCTGATGCGGGCATTTCCCATGCTCAGCTTTATAAATACATTTGTTGTACATAAACAGACGATCGTCTGATAATAGACTGATAATTCTCTGCTTTTAATTATCATCCTTTTAGTAGGATGATCATCTGCTGCACATGTCTATGTTTTTATCTCCTGAATATATATCGCAGCCCGGATGGATGAAACTAGATCCGGGGTCTTCAAACTTGTCCAACCTTCACTCTAGTACAAGTCGATCCATGTGAGAATTTCTTGAAGTCGAACATGGAAAGACATCGCTTGATTACCAGTCAATAATGTAAACTGTTAACAAGCACGAGAGGAATCACCGATAATGATGATGACCCTCAAGGTACTGCAGCACAATTCACGTGGCGTGAATATAGGATCTGACGTCGAATACCTATCGCCGGAAGTGAGAAACTTGCCATTGAGGCATGCAAGCTTCAAAGTACTGAGGGGGGTGTTCCTAGATCAACTTCTTGGATAGTGAGCTGATGTCGACAAGAAGTGATCCGTCAAAGGAGGGCCTTAATGAATCCCACATCAGTGACACGGAACGGAGCTAGTGATGATGGTGAAAACGATCTGTGAAATATGATTCAGGGTGGCGGTCATGGAAGGATGAAAGATGATGTATGGTAGTGGATGGGACCCGGTTGACACTTTCTGAATGACATCTCTTGAACATATAATGACACTGATGTGATGGATCGGTAGCATTACCCCATGTATGGATGGTATGGCGAGACCATGGTGAAGGGACCGGTGAATGATAATAACCCAACCCGATATTTACGGAGGCAAAAGTGTCATGTTCAAGAGCGACTTGCTACCATTTAAGCTTTGAGGTTCTCCCAATTTTTCCCCAGTCATTTCTGACCAGTACCTCTTTATTTTTGTCAAGCTTGAGGAGGATAACATATGCTTGTTCTATAACCTGCCCTTCAGGCAAGCCCATCGCTATGTTTTAACGAGCCTAACGATAGGGAAACTCGTTGTCGTCTAAAGACGAGTTTGTCGCTATCTAATATTTTTAACGAGCCCACCGACAAAGACAACTCGGTCCTTTTCATCTTTAGAGAGTCTGAAAAGGGTACATAAAGTGGACTCCAGGGGTCCTTTTTCGTCATCTAATCCCTTAAGTCCGAAAAAGTATAAAACAATACAGAAGGGATGCATGTTCGATATCTTTATCGAGCCGAACTAGACAAGCACTCGATCTTTTTGTGCAATAATCCCTCAGGTCCAAAAAAGATTAAAATCTAGAGGAGGGATAGCTCTTTTGGTCCTTTTAACGAGCTGGAAGGCCAAAACTTGGCAAACTTTTCATATTTTACGAGTCAGTGAAAAGAGCTCAAAGAAGACTCGTATTTTGAGGAACGAGTGATAAACAGGGATAGCAGCAGATTCCAGGTACAGGTTGGAATTTTCCAATCACGGCAGTGTCACAAGGATGGCTAGGTGAAATCACTCTTCGCAGCTGTTCCTCAAAATAGGTAAACAATCAAGTGGATGTGAATGATCGGCCAAATGAAAAGTGGAGGTGACGGTGCACAAACACGACCAAGGCTTTTATGGCTGATGAATTTACGGTCTCAAATGGTTATTTACCGGTTCATTTTTTCTGGATGAGCTTGAACTCTGGGGGAAGCTTGCTCACATGCTTATGTTTATTTTTTAACGAGCATGAAGTCCGCGTTAAAACTGCTCGGATCTTGCGTTTATTTTTTAACGAGCATGAACTTTGCCAAAACTGCTCGTTTTTACCAGTCATAAAGTAGGAAGGTCTCATGGAAGATCGCTATTTTTTAAAGAGCTTCATCTCCCTACGTATTGCTCCATATCCTCTCTTTGTGAAAGCTGGGTATCGGCTAATCCTACAAGTTTAACGGGTTAGACCTACAGGTTTAAAGGGGGGACCTAAAAAACTAAAAAAAACAAAATAGCCACCCGTGCTTGCATTCCAAGAGGTTTGCATGCCCCCAGGTGTAAGTCTAATTTCAAGGTCGCCCCTACTTGTCCGTCGAAAACCCTTGTTTTCAATGGGTGAGGCTTACCTCTTTCAGGTTATCCAAAGATCGTTCTGCTAATCCTTTCAAACAGAAACTTTCTTCGGCGATGTCTATCATTAGGTTACACAAAGATGGTTACAATTTGTTGCAGCAATAGAATCTCTTTCTTTGGAGGCTGCCCCTACTTATCCTTTAAAACATTTGTTTTAATGGGTGAGGCTTGCCTTTTACCCAAAGATGGTTACTACTTGCTGTCGCAAACGGATCCCCTTCTTTGGCAGAGCCTACTTATTTAGACAAAGGTGAATGACGGCGCTTCCGCCACACACTTAACTTTAACAAAAGAATCTTTTTCCAGAACAACCCCATTCCTAACTGCCCCTTCCTCTGCATGAGAGCTCTTGCCGGCTCTTCTGTTTTACGAAGATGAAGGAGGGGATGGGGTACAGACTAGTCATATTCTCCCGCGGAAATTCTACTTTACACCCAAGGTTTTCTCTGACCCCAGCAGACCAGGATGCATGCCCCCTGGGTTCCAGCCCTGCTTTCCCGAATTACTCGTGCTCATCAGGAAGAAGAACCAGAGGTAGAGACCTTTCTTGATCAAACAGACCATTCAGGATAGGTATGTGACTATTCGCGATGTGTGATCCCGGAAATGAAAGTTGGTCTACGAGCTTGACCATTCTTCCTTCGTGTGGAAAACACATTATTCAAAAGAGTGAGGAGACTATTGCTTCCATGCAATATATGTAGTCTCGTCCAAGGAGTAGGTTATAATCCAAGGGTCCTTGGACGACCATCAAATTCGTCTTGACAGCCTTCCCTTTCAATGTAATAGGCACATTAGGTAGAATCCCTAATGGTCGACTGGTTCCTTTGTCAAAACCCGAGAGATTCCTTATCTCAGGCAAAAGCGCTGGGCAACCCAGTGCTTTCCAAGTAGTAGAGGACAGGATACTCACATATGCCCCTTCATCAATGATAGTCCCAGCCATCACCATTTTGTATATTTGGACTATAATTCTAAATGGTATACTAGCTGGTAACCGGGGTCTGCCTAGTTGGTTCCAATCAAAGGACACAACCAGGTTGCTTGGTGGTGGGACCGAATATACGGCCAGGTATGATCCTGACGATGCTCCTTCCTGCGATAAAGGAGTGGGCACAATGCCCTGATGTTCATCAGAATCGGTGTTGACGAAAAGAATCTGGACGGTGTCATCCTTACTCTCTTCGGTAGGGGTGCCAGCTGAAGATGAATCCTCAGTGACTGTGGTATTTGAAGATGAAACTTCTGAAAGGAGAATCGGGTCAACTGCTGTTTCGACCTTTGGACTTTCGTCCAGTCCGGATTCAGTAGGTTCACTTTTAGTGACTGACACTTCAGCTGGCCCTATGAGCGGGGCAGCTTTATTTTCAACCAACGAAGGACTTGGCGCGAGTTTTTGGTATCCAGGAGGAAGTAGCAACGGTGCAACCGGTTGATCTTCCAAAACTCTCTTGGCTTCGTCTAAAAAGGGACAATGGTGGAGGGTGTGATTGCCTTCACACAGTTCGCAGGGGAATCTCATTCCCCTTCGTCGTCTAGGACCTTCACTTTTGTTGGTCGACGGTAAGCATTCAACCTGGTGGTCAGAGGTTGACGCTTCCGAACTGTGCAAACGAGGGGACCAGTCCCTTAGTATCCGGGGAATACTGGGACAATCACGGTGGAGGTGGTCCTCTCTACATATGACACATGGCGATTTGGGCCCGGTCCGTGCTGTGTGTGGATTTTTGTTAGATGCCTTTTGCTTGCCCCCAGGCGCCTTTGGCTCCTTCTGCTTCTTTTCTTTCTTCTTCTTTTCCTTCTTCTTTTCTATGGGAGCTCCGCTTTCGGCGGCTTGACCTCTCGAAGAAGAAGGATCAGAGGAAGGCTTATAAGAAGTGGAAGGCTGGAGGGTAGCTTTAGACTGGTCTAACTGTTGACTCGACTGTTCAGGAACGGTGGTGGTCTGAACTACAGTGGTTGAGAACAGCCAAACTGGCAGGCCAATTGTCAGTCCTGGAAGCGACAACGTGGCCATGTGGGGCGCACCAACTTCTCCCCAAGAGGAGAAAGGGCTAGGGGTCCCACCATGTGGAATCCCTTGGTTGGTGTGTTCCATGTTCTCAACCTAAAGATCAACATAGGAATAAGGGGTGATTATGTTCCGTTTAGAATGAATTTTATATGACGACGCTTTAGACACAACTTGCTTTTTCACTTTTTAAGAGTCGAGAAAAAGCTAAAGATGACTCTAGTCTCCTTCGATGTATTAACGAGCCCGAAGTGACAAATGCTCGGATGGACTTTTTCAGTTATAGAGTTTGAAAAAGGCCAAAAGAAACTACTCTGGAGTTCTAGGCAGAGGGTGTGCCAAACCTTTCGCGAAACCACAGAATACATTTTACGGTACGAGTGGTCGATCTTCGTGAATGCTGTGTTCACTGCATCGCGATCAGTAGGGCGGCCGACATGGCTTCCTATGGATAAAGGCTTTGTTCCTATAGGGGTCCCCCAATATACGCGACGGTACGCGGGGGCACAAGTCCGTATTAGTGCTATCGTCCCTCAAGAGGAATCACCCACCTTAGTAGAGATCGACAGTCACTATGTTTAACGACGCCGGTTCACGTCTCTACCTAGACCTCTACTGTGTTTCGTTATGTTTCAAAGCGTTGTTAGGTAAATTCAGTTCGTTTTAGGTTGATCTTGCTTAGCAGTTTGCCTTTATGGATCACCACGTGATGTATGATACAACTCCTAAATGCAGTCTAAGAATGATAAGCAAGCCTTTTCAATTCTTTCAACTTATGAAAATCTTAACTACTGAAGGAAAAGAAAGACATCATCTTTTCAAACAGATCATAGAGCACACACTGATGCACTTTCCTAAATCGACATGCAAACTGTCAAAATGCACATGCACAATGCAAGTATTTCTTTTCTTCTTTCTTAATGTTGATGTATTACAAAAAGAAAGCTGTTGTACAATTTCGAATTCAATTTCAAGTGAAAGAAAACAAGTTTTTGTCCAATAATCAAAAGAACACCTTAAGATTCACTCGTTTCAACACAATAAATACTGAAATTCGAACCATATAACGAAAGAAAATGCTCAAGCAGCTATGAACAACAATAAACTAGCTCTTAGAATCACAACGACACTTTATCACAGGTCTAGATTCAAGAGGTCACAGCAAGACTAGTTCACTTTCGCTACGGGAAACTGTGAATGAAAGCAAGAAATACAATAAGAACAATCACGGTTTCTTCATACAACTGAGGCGAAATGAAGGAAAAGAAAGGTAGTTTCAGCTGGGTATACAGGTTGACAACAGGCTGCAAAAACAATATTGAAAATTGGGCAACAGACAGTGGGGAACCCCAGTTGCACAAGGCAAAACTGGATCAACGCAGGTGCTGCACTGTCAATCTGACATGCAACGCAGGTAGCCCCTTCGGGACCTGCGTTGCAGCGCAGGTAGCCTTTGCTGCAGCTGCACTGAAGAGACAACTCTCGTCTCTCTCAAATTCCGAGTCACAGTTTGCTCAAAAATCAATGGTTTTTGGCCAAATCAGAGGCTATCAGTCAAGTATACACTAGAGGATGATTAAGGAAGATGAACACTATCACAAAGAGCTAAAAAGAGTCCTTGTGGATTAGCTCTTCAAATCATAAACATGCCCAGCACTGAGCTAGAGTAGCTGCCCTCTACTTTGCATTCGAAGTATTCGAATGCAGTTCGATTCGGTACTCCCTTTGTTTAGGAAATGAATAGCAAGAAACACAAGCTACCAACAAGACACGATCCCCAGCGGAGTCGCCAGTCTGTTGTGGGGAAAAGTATCCAACACGGAATGACCCTATCCCACTCTAAGGGTGATAGTTCCTTAGCAACAGCTGAAGCAAAGCTATCTAAAGTTACTTCTTTATGACATGCAAGAGATGAAAGAAAGAGATCCACTTACCGATGTCTTGCGCAAATGGTCGATCCAATCTCCTCTATTTACCGCTTGCTCCTAGCTCCAAGTCTTCTCACGGACCCAGCTACATGAGATCCTGCAAACAAGACAAGAAAGGGAAACTACAAGAAGCATGCATTCATAATTGATTCAAGGATTAGCATAAATCAAATACGCAAGTAAGACAATACACCATTGAAACACATGCGAATAGAAGAACCTCAAATGCTTTATTAATATAAGGAAGTAAGGTTCAGGCGGTGATACAACCGTAAGAGGTCCAATCCAGCATCACCTTCCCGACGGAAAGAAATCTCCTCTTCACCTCCCTTAAGCAATCACCCAATACTCTCAACTGTAAACCAACAGCAATTCTTTGCACAAAATTCCGGCCTCTAGATCCCATGGGATGAGATCCTTATATAGAGTTTTGGAGTGAAGATAAGTCAGCTTGATGTGTGACTTGTTGTCCTCTTCAACTCTAGTTGTTCTTCAGTCCTTGAGTCCACTCGGAGTTTCTACCTTCCACTTGGAGTTTTAGAACCTCTTTACTCATCATTAGGCGAATCTTCTGATCCAAGTGTCATTTTGGAAGCTTCCTAGGCACTGGCACATTGAGAAAAGATTCCTCCACATGTCAAAGTACGCCCAGCACAGGTAGCCTTTGTTGCACTTGCTATGCAGCGCAGGTACACCATGGAGCTTTTGAAATTCAGCGCAGATGCTTAGTGGAGCAGATGCTTTGATCCAAAATTGACCTGTTTTTGAGTGTTTTTCAGTGGAGAACTGATCTGAAGTGCTGTGGTTTGCTGACCTTGTTCCTCTAGGGGTAGGAACAACATGTTTAGGGACTTTGGATCCCTCAGATTATTGACATTTCATGCTCCATGCTGTAAGGCACAAAAATGTCTATAACACGGTTAATGATGTAAACCGTTAACAAGCGCGAGAGGAATCACCGATAATGATAATGACCCTCAAGGTACTGCAGTACAATTCACGTGGCGTGAATAAAGGACTTGGCGTCGAACACCACGCAAAATCTTCTGGTCAAAGGTCATTGATGTATACCTGTCTCCAGAAGTGAGAAACTTGCCATTGAGGCATGCAAGCTTCAAAGTACTGAGGGGGTTATTCCTAGATCAACTTCTTGGATAATGAGCTGAAGTCGACAAGAAGCGATCCGTCAAAGGAGGGCCTTAATGAATCCCACATCAGTGACACGGAACAGAGCTAATGATTT
Organism: Pinus tabuliformis; assembly: GCA_031772625.1. Lineage (NCBI taxonomy): Eukaryota > Viridiplantae > Streptophyta > Pinopsida > Pinales > Pinaceae > Pinus > Pinus tabuliformis. The sequence continues at coordinate 83,074,472 of CM062811.1, read as the reverse complement.
TAATGGAGGTGAAAACAATCTGTGACATATGATTCAGGGTAGCGGTCATGGATGGATGAAGGATAATGTATGGCAGTGGATGGGACACGGTTGACTCTTTCTGAACAACATCTCTTGAACATATAACGACACTGATGCGATGGATCGGTAGCATTACCCCAAATGTGGATGGTTTGGCGAGACCATGGTGATGAGACCGGTGAATGAAACAACCCAACCCGATGTGGTACGGAGGAAAAGTGTCATGTTCAAGAGCGACTTGCTACCATTAAAGCTTTGAGGTTCTCCCAATTTTTCCCCAGTCATTTCTGACCAGTACCTCTTTATTTTTGTCAAGCTTGAGGAGGATAACATATGCTTGTTCTATAACCTGCCCTTCGGGCAAGCCCATCGCTATGTTTTAACGAGCCTAGCGATAGGGAAACTCGTTCTCGTCTAAAGACAAGTTTGTCACTATTTAATCATTTTAACGAGTCTAACGACAAGGAAAACTCGGTCCTTTTCTTCTTTAGAGAGTCTGAAAATGTACATAAAGTTAACTCCAAAATTCCTTTTTCGTCATCTAATCCCTCAAGTCCGAAAAAGTATAAAACAATACAGAAGGGATGAGTTTTCGATAACTTTAACGAGCCGAATAAAACAAGCGCTCCACCTTTTTGTGCAATAATCCCTCAGGTCCAAAAAGATTAAAATCTAGAGGAGGGATAGCTCTTCTGGTCTTTTTAACGAGCTGGAAGGCCAAAACTCGGCAATCTTTTCATATTTTACGAGTCAGATGAAAAGAGCTTAAAGAAGACTCGTCTTTTGAGGAACGAGTGATAAACAGGGATAGCAACTGATTCCAGGTACAGGTTGGAATTTTCCAATCACGACAGTGTCACAAGGATGGCTAGGTGAAATCACTCTTCGCAGCTGTTCCTCAAAATATGTAAACAATCATATGGAGGTGAACGATCGGCCAAATGAAAGTGGAGGTGGCAGGTGCAAACACGACCAAGGCTTTTATGGCTGATAAATTTACGATCACAACGGTTATTTACCGGGATAGGTTCATTTTTTATTTAAAAATGAGCTTAAACTCTGGAGGAAACATTGCTCACTGCTTTTATTTATTTTTTAACGAGCATGAAGACCGCGTTAAAACTGCTCGGATCTTATGTTTATTTTTTAACGAGCATGAACTATGTGCTAAAACTGCTCGAATCTTATGTTTATTTTTTAACGAGCATGAACTATGTGCTAAAACTACTCGAATCTTATGTTTATTTTTTAACGAGCATGAACTATGTGCTAAAACTGCTCGATTTACCAGTCATAAGATAAGAAATGTCCCCTGTGAGATCTCTATTTTTTATGGAGCTTCATCTCACTGAGCTTTGCTCCGCTCCTTTCTTTATGCAAGTTTGGAAATGGCTAATCCAAAAAATAGATAAATAACTGCTCTTTGCTTGCACTCCAAAAGGGTTGCATGGCCCCAGGTATAAAATACAATTTCAAGGCTGCCCCTCCTCCTTCCCACCTCTGCTTTTCTTTGGGTGTTCACAGCTACTTGTCGTCTTGCTATTCTAATGTTAACGATACTTGTCTTCTCGTTATTTTTAACAAGTCTATACGATACTTGTCTTCTCATTAGCCCAACTTTTAACAGATTTTTCGCAAGATCGCAAGAGAACAGCTACTTGCGACAAGAGAGCAGCTACTTGCGACAAGAGAAGAACACTACTCAAAGACAAAACATTTGTGTTATTGAGGGAGGCTTACCTCTTTCTGGTTACCCAAATATTGTCTCGTTAATATTTCAAACAAAACATTTCCTCGGCAATGTCTACCAAAATAGACAAGGGTGAATGACTGGTGTCAGACACGTAACTTTGACAAAAGAATCCTATTCTAGAACAACCCCTCTTCCATCCACGGACGGGGTACGGACTAGTCATATTCTCTCGCGGAAATTTTATCTTATACCCAAGGTTTTCTCTGCCCGAAGCAGACCAGGATGCATGCCCCCTGGGTTCCAGTCCCATCTTTCCGAATCACTCGCACTCATCGGGAAGAAGGACTGGGGGTGGAGACATTTCTTGATTGAATAGACCATTCAGGGTTGGTATGTGACTATTTGCGATGCGTGATCCCGGAAATGAAAGTTGGTCTACGAGCTTGACCATTCTTCCTTCGTGTGGAAAACACATTACTCTAAAGAGTGAGGAGACTATTGCTCCCATGCAATATATATAGTCTCGTCCAAGGAGTAGGTTATAATCCAAGGGTCCTTGAATGATCATCACGTTCATTTGAACGGCCTTCCCTTTCAATGTAATAGGCACATTGGGGAGGATCCCTAATGGTCGACTGGTTCCTTTATCGAAACCCGAGAGATTTCTTATCTCAGGCAAAAGTGCCGGGGAACCTAGTGCTTTCCAAGCAACAGAGGAAAGGATACTCACAGATGCCCCTTCATCAATGATAGTGCCAGCCATTACCATTCTGTAAATTTGGACTATAATTCTGAATGGTATACTGGCTGGCAACCGGGGTCTGCCTAGTTGGTTCCAATCAAAGGATACAACCAGGTTTCTTGGTGGTGGGACCAAATACACAATCGGATATGACCCTGACGATGTTCCTTCCTGCGATAAAGGAATGGGCGCATTGCCCTAATGCTCGTCAGAGTCTATGTTGATGAAAAGAATCTGGATGGTGTCATCCTTATTCTCTTCAGTGGGGGTGTCATTTGAAGATGAATCTTCAATGATGGTGTCATTTGAAGATGAAACTTCTGAAGGAAGAACTGGGTCAACTGCCGTTTCGACCTTTGGACTTTCGTCTGGTCTGGATTCAGTAGGTTCATTTTCAATGACTGACGCTTCAGCTGACCACTTGAGCGGGCCAGCTGTATTCTCAACCAACGAAGGACTTGGCACGAGTTTTTTGTATCCAGGAGGAAGTCTTAACGGTGAAACCAGACGATCTTCCAAAACTCTCTTCGCTTCGTCTAAGAAGGGACAACAGTGGATGGCGTGATCGCCTTCACACAGTCTGCAGGGGGATCTTGCTCCCCCTCTTTGTCTTGAACCTTCACTTTCGCTGGTTGACGGTAAGCATTCAACATGGCTATCAGAGGTTGATGCTCCTGAACTGTGCAAACGAGGGGACCAGTCCCTTAGTATCCGGGGAATACAGGGACAATCTCTATGGAAGTGGTCCCCTCTACATATGACACATGGTGATTTAGGCCCAGTCTGTGCTGTGTGTGGATTTTTGTCAGATGTCTTTTGCTTGCCCCCAGTCGCCTTAGGCTCCTTCTTCTTCTTCTCTCTCTTCTTCTTCTCCTTCTTCTCCATGGGAGCTTGGCTTTTTCCGGCTCTATCTTGCGAAGATGAAGGATCGGAGGAAGAGTTATAGGAAGTAGAAGGCTGGTGGGCAGCTCTAGACTGATCTAACTATTGACTCGACTGTTCAGGAACCATGGTGTTCTGAACTACATTAGTTGAGAATAGCCAGATTGGCAAGCCAATTGTCAGTCCTGGAAGCGACAATGTGGCCATGTGGGGCGCACCAACTTCTCCCCAAGAGGAGAAAGGACTAGGATTTCCATCATGGGGAATTCCTTGGTTGGTGCGTTCCATGTTCTCCACCTACAGATCAACGCAGGAATAGGAGGTGATTATGTTCCGTTTAAAATAAATTTTATAACGATGCTTTAGACACAACTTGCTTTTTCACTTTTTAATAGTCGAGAAAAAGCTAAAGATGACTCTAGTCGCCTTCGATGTTTTAACGAGCCCGAAGTGACAAATGCTCGGATGGACTTTTTCAGTTATAGAGTTTGAAAAAGGCCAAAAGAAACTGCTCTGGAGATCTAGGCAGAGGGTGTGCCAAACTTTTCGCAAAACCATAGAATACGTTTTACGGTACGGGTGGTCGATCTTCGTGAATGCTGTGTTCACTACATTGCGATCAGTAGGGCGGCCGACACGACTTCCTATGGATAAAGGCTTTTTTCCTATAGGGGTCTCCCAATATATACGCGACGGTACGTGGGAGCACAAGTCCGTATTGATACTTATCGCTTCACCGTGGAGGAATCACCCAACCACTCAATGCTAAGATATCACGTTTAACGATGCCGGAACACGTCTCTAGCTTAGACCTCTATGTGTTTGTGTTATGTTTCAAAGCATTGTTATGTAAATTCAATTTATTTTAGGTTGATCTTGTTTAGCAGTTTGCCTTTATGGATCACCATGAGATGTATGGTACAACTCCTAAATGCAGTCTAAAGATGAGAAGCAAGCTTTTTCAATCTTTTCAACTTATGAAAATCTTAACTACTGAGGGAAAAGAAAGACATCATCTTTTCACACAGATCATAGAGCACACACTAATGCACTTTTTCCTAAATCAACATGCAAGCTGTCAAAATGCACATGCACAATGCAGGTATTTCTTTTCTCTTTCTTAATGTTGGTGTGCTATAAAAAGAAAGCTGTTGTATAACTTTGAATTCAATTTCAAGTGAAAACAAACAAGCTTTTGTCCAAAATCAAAAGACACCTTAAGATTTACTTGTTTCGACACTAGAAATACATAAATTCAAACCATATGACAAAAGCAAAAGCTCAATCAGCTATGAACAGCAAACAAACTAACTCTTAAGATCAAAACGACACTTATCACAGGTCTAGATCTAAGAGGCCACAGCAAGACTAGTTCACTTTCGTTATGGGAAACTGCAAATGATGTAAGAAATACACAAAGAACAAATACAGTTTCTTTATACAACCGAGGCGGAATAGTGGCAAAGAAAGATGGTTTCAGATAGGTACATTGACTGATAACAGGCTGCAAAAACAAGGATGAAAACAGGGCAACAGAAAGCAGAGAAACCCAGTTGCACAAGGCCACACTGGTTCAGCGCAGGTAGAACACTGTCAGTTTGACATTCAGCGCAGGTAGCCCCTTCGGGACCTGCGATGAAATGCAGATTGCCTTCACAGTGCCTGCAATGAAGAGAGAAACTCTCGTTTCTCTTGGTTTCCGGGTTATAGATTGCTCAAAAATCAACAATTTTTGGCCAAATCAAAGCTATCAATCAAGTACACACTAAAGGATGAAAAGGAGGATGAAAAGCTATCACTAAGAGCTGTTCAGAGTCCTTGTGGATCAGCTCTTCAAATCATAAACATGCCCAGAAACTAAGCTGGAGTAGCTGCCCTCTACTTTGCATTTGAAAGATCCAAATGCAGTTCGATTCGGTACTCCCTGTGTTTAGGAAATCAATAGCAAAAAACACAAATAACCAACAAGATACGATCCCCAGCGGAGTCGCCAATTTGTTGTTGGGAAAAGTATCCAATACGGAATGACCCTATCCCACTCTAAGGGTGATAGTTCCTTAGCAACAATCAAAGCAAAGCTATCTGAGATTACTTCTTTATGAGATGTAAAAGAGGGGAGAAAGAGATCCACTAACCGATGTCTTTCGCTAATGATTGATCCATTCTTCTCTCTTTGTTGCTTGCCCTCAGTTCCTTGCTCTTTCACTGGCCCAGCTACACCAAGATCCTGCAAAATGGCAAGAGAGGGAAACTACAAGAAGCATACATTCATAATTGATTCAAGGATCAGAATAAATCAAATACACAAGTATAACAACACACCATTGAAACACATGCATATAGAAGAACCTCAAATGCTTTATTAATGGAAGAAGTAAGGTTCAGGAAGTGATACAACCATAAAAGGCCCAATCCAGCATCACCTCCCAGCAGAAAGAAATCTCCTCTTCACCTCCTTCAAAGCAAATCACCCAATAGTTCTAAACTCAAACCAACAACAATTCTTTACATTCACAAGATTCCAGCCTTCCTAGACCTCATGAGAGAGATCTGTATATAGGAGTTTTGGAGAAAGGATGAGTCAGCTTAAGGCTGGCATGAAGCTGACTAGTGTCCTCTCTCACTTCAGTTATTCTTCAGTTCTTGAGTCCACTTGGAGGTTCTTTCTTCCACTTGGAGATCTAGAACCTCTTACTCATCACCAGTCGAATTCCCTGATCCAAGTGTCATTTTGGAAGCTTCCTGGGCATTGACACCTTGAGGAATGACTGTGCCACATGTCCAAACTCGCCCAGCGCAGGTAGCCTTCTTTGCAGTTGACATTCAACATAGGTAGACAGTGGAGCAGTTGACATTCAACGCAGATGCTCAGTGGAGCAGTTGACATGATCCAGAATTGCCTTGTTTTTGAGTGTTTTCAGGTGGAGAACTTTTATTTAGTGCTATGGTTTGCTGGCCTTGTTCCTCTAGGGGTAGGAACAACATGTTTAGGGACTTTGGATCCCTTAGATTATGGACATTTCATGCTTCATGTTGCAAGGCACAAAAATGTCTATAACACATGCACCCTGGTCTGTTTCGGCAGGAAAACCTTGGGTATAGTGTAGGTTTCCACGAAGGATATATGACTAGTCTGACACACCCGTCCGTTTAGGAAAATGGGATTCGACCGGAATAAGATTCCCTCGTCAAAGTTATGTGAGTGGAGGCAACCGCGCCACTCACCTTTGTCTATTTCGGTAGACATCGCCAAGGAAGCATTTTGTCTACAACACGGATGGAGAGCTTTCATATGGTAACCTGGAAACTCTATTTTGCTATACCTGGGGGCATGCAAACCTTTTGCATGCAAGTGAAGAGCGACCATTTATTTTCATAGTTTGTAGTTTCTCAACCCTTTAAACTCGTAGGATTGGTCGTTCCTAGCTTTCATAATGAATGGATCCAGGGAAAAGTTTCGAATGGTGCAAGCTCCGTAAAAATTGAACCTATTGATGAGACATCTTTATTATACGACTGGAACGAGCAATTTTTATGTGAAGTTCAAGCTCATTAAAAATTAAATCTTAGCAATGAGCAAACGTTCCCCAAGAGTTTAAGCTCATTAAAAAATGAACCAATTTCTGATAAATAACCATTGTGAATGCATTATCATCAGCTTTTGAGCCCTGGTCGTGTTCTTACCATCACCTCCACTATGTTTTAGCCGATCATTCACCTCCATTTGATTGTTTACCCCTTTTGAGGAACAGCTACGAAGAGTGATCTTGTTAGCCATCCTTGTGACATTGCCGTGATTGGAAAATTCCAAACCTTACCTGGAATCAGTTGTTACCTAAAATTATCACTCATTCCTCAAAAAAAGAGTCTCCTTTAAGCTCTTTTCATCTAACTCATAAAATATGAAAAGATTGCCGAGCAATTGGCCTCTCTAGCTCGTTAAAGCTATGGGAAGTGTTATCCCTCCTCTAGATTTTAATCTTTTTGGACCTAAGGGATCATTACACAAAAAGATCGAGCACTTGTTTTGTTCGGATTGTTAAAATTACCGAAAATTCATCCCTTTCGTATTGTTTTATACTTTTTCGGACTTAAGGGATTATATGACACAAAAGGATTATTGGAGTTTCCTTTACGTCCCTTTCGGACTCTCTAAAATTGAAAAGGACCAAGTTATCTTTGTCATTAAACTTGTTAAAACCAAACAACAACAAACTTGTCCATACAGACAAGAATGAGTTTCACTGTCGCTAGGCTCATTAAAACATAGCGACGGGTTTGCCCGAAGGGAAAATTATAGAACAATCATATGTTATCCTCCTCAAGCTTGACAAAAAATAAAGAGGTACTAGTCAACAATGACTAGGGAAAAATTAGGAAGAAAACTTGAAGAAACTTTATTAGTATCAAGTCGCTCTTCAACATGACACTTTCACTCCGCTTCCGAGTCGGGTGGGGTTGTTCCGTTCACAGGTCATATCACCATTGCTCCACCGCACCATCCATATTTGGGGTTAATGCTACCAATCCATGTCAGTGTCGTCGGTATGTTCAAGAGAAGTCTCTCAGAGAATTCACCTGTGTCTCATCCACTGCAATACATTCACGCTCCATTCTTTCATGACTGCCACCCTGAACCCTGTATCAGCAGATCATTTTATCCTCCAAAAATCATTTACTCCGTTCCATGTCATAGATGTGGGTTTCATTAAGGCCTTCCTACAACGGGTCACTTCTTGTCGACATCATCTCATTATCCAAGAAGTCGACTTAGGAAGAACCCTTTCAGTACTTTGAAGCTTGCATGCCTCAATGGCAAGTTTCTCACTTCCGGTGACAGGTTTACATCAATGGCCTTCGACTGAAAGATTTTGCGTGATGTTTGACACCAAGTCATTTTTCTCACCACGCGAATTGTACTATAGTACCTTGAGGGTCATCATCATTATCGGTGATTCCTCCCATGCTTGTTAACAACTTACATCATTGGCTGGTAATCAGGTGATGTCTTTCCATGTTCGACTCCAGAACATCTTTCACATGGATCGACTTGTACTCCGAGTGAAGTTTGGATGAGTTTGAAGACCCCGGATCTAGTTTCATCCATCCGGGCTTCGATATATTCAAGAAAATAAAGACATCAAATGTACATTGTTGCTGCACAGATGATCATCTGAATCAAAGGATGATGACTCTATCAGAATCATCAAGTCTGCCACATAGACGGTTGTCTGTCTTATCTACATGAAAATGAATTTATAAAGCTGAGCATGGGAATGCCCACCTCAGCTAGATCATGAAAAATATTATGAAGATAATGTATTGTATTGTATCTTATTACAGGTCGCCTTCCATCTCGAAAAAATTTCGGATCCTCATGATAAAGCATTTCACCCGACATCTAAAGATTAATGACCTCATGCTTTAGGGGGCAACTGTTATAGACATTTTTGGGCACTGTAACCCCAATCATACATGTCCATAAACCAAGGGCTCCTAAGTCCCTAAAAGTGTTTCTTCATACCCTAAAGGAACAAGGTTAGCTGATTACATCATCTCCCAGAAGTTCTCCACAGGGAATTGCTCAGAACTAGTCAAAACTGGACCATACAGGTTGCTCTGTGCTAAGGGTGCAATGCATCCCACCTACCTAGTTTAAAGGGTGTGATGCATACTAAAAATCCCTTCTGTAGGGTGCGATGGGTGAGAGTGGACAAATGGCAGAGACAGTTTGTGAGGTGGATGATCATAGAATCTTCCAGAAACTTCTCCTATGATAATTGCCTATCTGAATTCTCCCAGGGATGAGTAGGAGATCATCAATCTCCAAGTGGAATCAAGAACTATCAGAGAGAGGACAGTAATCAAAACCCTAGAAGCTGACTCACCCCCTTGCAATCATCTATATATGGATCCCTCATCCTAGAGATCGAGAGGCTGGAATTTTGTATCTTGTAAGGAATTGTTGTTGGTTTCTTGGTGGAATATCATAGTGTTTGGTGATCTAAGCTTTTCATGAGGTGAAAGAAGGGCTTTCATGCTGGAGGATGATGCTGGGTTAGAAAAATTAGTTGTAATCCTCTTTGCTATTCTTGATATTAATAAAGCTATTCAAGTTTTCCTCCACATTCTTGTATGTTTGATGATATATGCATTTGTGTGGTCAATATATATCTGGTCCTATATTGTTTATGATTTAGATCTCTGTTCTTCGGTAGTATTATGCTGCTTTGATTCCACAGGTGCTCTTTGAAGCTTGGTAGACGAAGGAGAAGCGGCAAGGATCTTTCAGAAAGGAGAGGAACCGAGCAAGGAACCAGATGCAAGACTGAGGTTGGTGTCCTTCATTCCCTTCTTATCTACTTCTCATAAAGGAAAATGAAAGTAGTTTTAGTTTGTTTGTTTCTAAGATAGCTACCAGTCTTAGTGGGACTAGCAGCTCCAAGTGGACACTAGATTTCTTGATAACAATATGCTATTCATTTTCTTCCATCTCTTTTATGTGTGGATCCTTAGTTGAAGGCCGTTTCAACTGTTTCTTCAAAGATGTTATCTCTATATTCTTCTTGTAGAGTATTTCTTTAGTTGCTTTATAGTCTTAGAGATCATATCCAATTTTGAAAATAATATCTTCTAAAGACTTTAATTTGTTATCTTTAGCTAAAGATGATAATTTTTCAATCTTAAGTTGTGACTGCACATTTGACAAGGCAGTTCTGAGCTTGGAAAGAGACATGGAAATTGTAGTCATTGTTGAAAATAACATTTCACCTGATTGCCTATTCAAATCCATTTGATCAATAGGATGTATCTGGTTTACATCAATGAAACTATGGTCTTCTTGTAATCCGTTGTGGATTTGGGAAATGGAATTTGAGCTTATAGAAATTCCATTTCCATCCTTCCTCTTTCACTGTCAAAGGAAGAGAGAAGTCTGTGCTGAGAAGTGGATGTCTGTTTCCAAACCTGACTGTATACTTGTGATTTAAGACTTCCATTTTTATCTTTGATTTCCAAAAATGTTGAGAAGATATTAGTATCCTCTACTGAGCTGGGCTTAGTTGACTAAATAATCTCCATAGGTTCAGTTGAAGAAGGATTTGAAGAAGTAGAAGGAGGTTTGGGATCAGTGGTCCCTGCTGATGAAACATCTTCTAGATCTCCAAGATCAATTATTTGTGGTGGCTTGCTTCCTGATGACATTGACAATCTGGTGTTCAATTTCTTTTGTAGTATATAGTACTCTTTAACTGATTCTGTAGCTGACTGAGTTTCCTCTCTGGCTCTTTTGTGTTGAGTACTCTGAGTGACTGGAGTATTTACCTGTGGAGTGGTTATAACCTATTCATCTGCTTCTAAGAGAGTCCCTTCAGACCACTGCTCCTGGTTCATAAACTTCTCCAATTTTGGCCTGGGAGTATGGTTGTAAGGTGTTTCCTTCAACTGAACTCTAAGGGCTGAAATGATCCCAAAAGGATCATAGGACCAGGTGAAGCTTGGTTGGAGATTCATGCTCTTTAATAATCTGTCTGCCTCTTTACCTGCAGACCTAGTATTACAGATGAATGTTCCTACCTTGGCTTTGAGTTTGAACTGTGACTTTTTCTTACCTGAGACAAAATGGACTTCATCCATATTTATCATCTGCCTGATGTATTCCAGTGAGAATATCCTCATTGGCACATACTTAGGCAGTCTGTATGGAGCTAACTCACTGCCATATATTCTAATTTTAGTGTAGTTTTGGTATAGATACCAGTCACCAGTCTTGGTCTGTTCTGATAAGTGCAATGTCTTCTTAATCTCTTCTCCAATTCTAGGCTCTGCCTGGCTATTGAGTAATTGAAGAACTGGATGTACAAAAGAATCTATGAACTAAGAGAATGTAAACTTTGATGATGCTACTTTCACTAACTCTGTCCAGTGAATCACTGATTGATTCACTCCCTGATCATCTTCCCTGTTAACCTAAATGTGCAATGAATCTCCCTACTGAAACAAAATAAAATGTATTATGATTGAGCTATATCTGAACACTCCTTGTGTGGTGAAATTCATAAACTGTTCATGTATATTATCATCCAAATATGGGCTATAATAATACATGAAGGTACGTTGATATTCTTTACTAAAAATGGAAAAGAATCCAAGGATGGATTCATCAACAAGTTGATCATTTTCATAGCCTAGGAGATATGATAGCAGGGATATGATATTTCTAGTGGCTTCAGGGAATGTAGAAGATGAATAAGGTGGGGTTTTCTTGGGTAATTCAACATCTTCTAGTAGAAAAATTTCAAAAATAAATGCTCTCTGTGGGAAGGTGAGTTTATTATAAAGGTCAATGAGAGCTACTGGTGAGAAATGGATGAGGGATTCAGATGAAGGTATCATTAGCATCTAGTTTATACTCTGAGTAGTAATGGTGATCAAGATTTTTCCATCTTGAGTCATCACTATTCTTTGCACAGGATCATACTTGGCTTGGCACCAAGTGATCAAATCAGGGAAGTGATGAGTCTTGGGAAACGAGTACAAGGGCAAAAGTGTTTCCCAAAAACAAATGGGATCTTCTTTATTTGCATATTTCTATTTTAACCATAAATGCAATTCATGGAAATCGAATTCACATTCAGAGTCAGTGACTTTGAACAGGGAATCCATAAGGGGGAGGTGATCCAAGTCAAGCAAGACTGCGGATGGATTTGCTTCTTCGATAGTTTTCTGTGTTTTAACTTTGGGAGCCATCTTGCTGCAAGGGGGGGAATTCAAAAACTATCTTAGCTGAAAGATAGATGACAGGGGAAGATATACACAAAGCAAATAAAACTTGTGGTGATTAGATGGAAGCAGAAAAGGTGGTAAAGAGTATAGCCATGGGATATTTATAAGCGAAGTGGGGCTTAATTTGTCGTTTAAATTTAACCGTAGGCAATTTATTGTAGAGGAGCAGGATTAATGTCTAACAGGAGGGTGAATGATTAATTAAGGCTGGCAACGACATATGAGCGTATGGTGCAATGGCTTTGTGACGTGGTGATTTTTGAATGGGTGAGAGATAACACATTAATGACGTGGCAGGTTGTGAATTGGTGAGAGATAATGGGTGGATGATATGGAGCGGGAACGAGGTCAACAGTTAGAAAAGAGGAAACCGCTGACGGGACTTCGGGGGGTGGGGTGAGGTGGTTTATGGTTTTGTACTTTGGGGGGTCGAAACACTATGGGAGTGCCACATAGCAAAAGAGGGCGACCATTAAAACTACTTTTCGGACCCCTCCATGTTAACGGGAAGTGACCAAAGGGGGGGCTGAAAAGATTCCTCCACTGTTGATCCGGGCGTGGTGAATCATATCTGTTGAAAAGTGCCCGACGGTTATTTGGTGTCGATTTGACATTTTGTTTCTTGTACCCATACAACAAAATCATATGTTATGACTATTTGCAAAGCGATCAAGTATTAAACAATAATTAAACCCTGATTAAGGAATTTAAGCATTGATTTTAAACTGAGCAACAAATTTCAAAGGTGCATTTGAACTAGCTTAATTTTTATTTTCTAAAGAAATTATTTTCTTTTATTACTTATCTAATGCTTTATCATTTTCCTTCCCTTTTTTAGAGCAACTACCCTATCATTTTTTATGATATGGACTTGAAATAATAATAAATCCTAGCATTTTTATTTTCAATTTTGTTTTTGGTCCATATCCTAACTTATCATTTTTCTATGGCATTTTGATTTTTTCAACTAATGGCTAACTTATCAAAAATAAAAGAGCTACAACAGGATCCACATATCAATCAAACATCAAACAACCTGTAGGCCATTTTTCATCATGATTTCAAACTATAACCATACCAACAATGAGATCAAACCAATACCACACTAAATAATTGAATCCCTGAAAAATTAAATCATTGAGTCACTAAATCACTGAATACAATTGAATATTTGAATAAAATTGGATCACTGAAGCGAACCAATCACTGAAGCAAACCAATCAATGAATACAAACATACCAATTAAACCCTCTCAACAACATTGTAAATATTGTCATGCATTATCAATCCAAATCACCACTATCAATACCAAATCAACCATGCCCAATATCAATCATCCAAGCCAATACTACTCATCTATATTAAGTCAAGAAAATATTTCCTTGCAAATTTTACCATACAAACCAAATAATGTCATAATCAAGACATATCTCAAATCAATCACATCACTAGCCAAGTCATAATCCTATCTACAAACTATCAAGACCATGTGAAAAACATTGTACTCAACAAATCCAATATCAAAGCCTAAACTGAATATGTAATAACAATTCATGAATGATCTATATAATAAATACCTTCATCAATCATTCATCGAGCAATAACTCATCTCAAAACCTATAAAATTCAACAACATTTAATCAAATGTTAATTCAATTAATTCTTAGCGTTAATAGTCAATGTCATATAATCCTCAATGCTAAGGCAAAATGCAATGTCTCTGTCGAGATCATAGACAACAACATCATAGATTTTAACATTCATTCACTATGAGATAATTATGAGTATAATCCTTAACTTACGCATATAACATTTGCACTCTCTACCATACTGAATCATATATCCCTGCAAAAAACCTTTGTATACATATTTAAATCACCCAACACATTAACAAGTAGCAAATAAATCTTTGCCAAAATAGTTTTTGCATACATGATATTCTACAATAAGTCATTGTTCATTCATTGATCACGACATACAACATTACAAAGCACCATCCAATTTGTCATAAAAAATACACAAGTATAGATCATACTGTGATTATTCTTCTGTTATGTTAGCTAGGCAATCCATTAATCATTTAAGCAAAGCAAGCTATGCCACATATAATTATACAACCAAGACCCAACACATCAAGAGTAATATCACATTTTGATATTTTCATATCGATCTCTACATCAGATACTTGAAATTAGATAAACATGGGAAAATCAAAGATCTCACTACCATTGTGAGACCCAAGTGTGCAAGGTAAGTCAACAAGGCTTCAATTCATAGTTTGAAAGCACACTAGGTCTTTGTATATTTAGCACATCCATCCTAGTCACCAATCAAGTCATTGAGCTCTAATACATTTGAATCATTTATTTGTGCATAAGGAGATAAAAAACAACTATAGAAACTTATGTCAAGTCATCACAAGTATAAATCTACTTTTGTTACTTCAAAAAAGCAATTCAAAATCAAATAGTCATGTTATAAGCTAGTGATGAAATATCTGCAAGATGACTTCAACAACAATACCAAATCATATCCTTACATACAAAATAATTAGTCACAAGATATTTTTTAGTGATACTCTCTTCAACATATGAAAAAATATCTATAGCATATCTACACTTTTCCATTGCAAAAATCCTTCCAAAGGCCTCCATATGATTATATCTAAATTAATCAACTTAAGAATCCTTCTCTATCATGTATTAAATTAGATATTTGGTGTTTGTAATTCATTTATCAATCATTGTAATTGAATATATCAATAAACTCCTACAAGGAAATTCTATCATAATGCTCTACCAAAATTTTCTGATCTTTGCAAACAAACAAACAAATCATAGCTTCATTCCTTCATATCTCGGCTCCTCATTCCCTGGTGCACACCTATTCAAAACAAAAAATAAAATATTTCATCAATTACACACACCCAATTGATTCTATCCAATCCTCTTTATATAGGATGTGTGATCCTCCAATACCTCAGGTAATTACTAATGTATTCATAATGTCACGAGCGAATCAAACTAATGTATTTGTTGACCGTGTTAATACAACCATGATCACACAATCCAATGAGAAAAAACCTTGGTTTTGTATGAAATTTTTTTTTGTGTCCTATAGGCTCAACCACACACACATGCCTTCCTTTGTGTAGCTAGGAGGTCTTTAGCATCACCCTTTGTTGGGTTGTGTTATATTCTTTCCACAACTAGCCCACGTAGTTAACCGGGGGGTTAGAGGGGTGGAGGATCCCACCCTTCCTTCCGCCGATTGCATAGCGGGGGGGTCATAGGGGGTTTGAGGGGTGCAAGTAACCCCACTCTATGGGGTCACAAGGGGTTTGAGGGGTGCAGGTAACCCCACTCTATGGGGAACCTATGTTAGGTTGGGCAGACCCACCTATCGTTTTGTGCATGATTTTCGCACATGTTTTTGGACACGATGGTTTTTGGTCCATGGTTTTGGATGCGATGGTTTTCGGTCCATGGTTTTGGATGCGATGGTTTTCGGTCCATGGTATTGGATGCTTCAACATGTATAAATATGTATTATAACATTGAAAGGAACATAATGAAAAATCAAGCTGGTAGTCCTGGTTTTGGGATCCAGGAGAAAATATCTGTGTATATGTGTTTTATGTGTTATGCTCTCGCATTGTTTATTTTATGTGTTTTAGAATTCGTATGCAGGTAATTTCTGTATGGGGTTAAAACCTACATTTGGTATTAGAGTTGTTTTGGCTTCAAGGGGACGCCTTTGTTGCTGAGGGGTTTCGCTCGGGCTTGTGGTAGACCCTGTTCAGTGGGAGATCTGCGAGATCAATTCTGGTGGTGAAAGAAAATGGTGAGCAGTGGAAAGATAGAGATAGAGAAATTTAATGGTCAAAGTTTTGAGTTGTGGAAACTCAAGATGGAAGATCTATTGGTGGATAAATATCAGTGGATCATGATAGATCTGGGTACTAAACCAACGAGAGTGTCCGATGAAGAATGGAAGAAGTTGGATCGGAGGCAAAGAGCACAATACGATTGTGTGTCTCAGATTCAATATTGCTGAATGTATCAAGGGAAGCTATGGCGAAGGCTTTGTGGGACAAGTTAGGGACTTTGTACCAATCTATGTCTCTGGTGAATAAACTGTTCCTACAGACAAAGCTGTATAACCTGAGGATGAAAGATGGAGACTCAGTGACAGAGCATCTGAACGCATTTAATATGATGGTAAGTCAGTTAGCATTTGTTGATATTAAAATTTCATATGAAGATAAGTGCATCAGTTTATTTTGTTCTCTACTAGATTCATGGGATATTCTAGTTATTGCAATAGGTAGCAATGCAACTTCCTTGTAGTTTGATGAAATAGTCTCATCCTTGCTTATAGAGGAGATGAGATGGAAAAATATGGAGAGACAGAATGGTGATGCCTTGTCTGTATGAGGACATCCAAAAAAAGAAACAAAAATAAGTCATCGAGTGGGAGATCTAAATTTAAAGGGAGATCTAAATATCCAGGAAAACCTGTAAAGGTGGTGTGCTGGAAATGCGAAAAGGAAGGGCACTACAAAAGCGATTGTAAATCTAAAGCTCCTGATAAAGGAAAGGGATCTGATGATGCTAGTTCTACAAAGGTGAAAGCCACCTTAGATGAAGGTGGGGATGTGTACTTGGCTTCTTCAATTACACATGTAGATCATGAGGCATGGTTGATTGACTCAGGTGCATCCTTTCACTTCACTCCCCATAGAGAGTGGTTCTGAGAGTATGAGAAATACGATGGTGGTGATGTCTTCTTAGGGAATGATAGGAAGGCTAGAATCATTGGTCGTGGACAATTAAAGTTGAAGTTGCAAGGTGGAAGGGTTAGAACATTTTTGGGCGTTCTGCATATTCCTGCATTGGCCAGAAATCTGATTTCTGTAAGCAAGTTGGATGATGAAAGTGTAAAAACACTGTTCGAGAAGGATACCTGCAAGATGGTTCGGGGAGCACTGGTATTGATGTGAGGAGTTCAGATTGGAAATCTGTACAAGTTGCAAGTTAGCACAGTTGTTGATAGGTGCAATGGTTTTGTGGTTCCTGAAAGTGGAGCAGAAAATCTAGTGGTCTATGGAGAGAAGACCATGTTGTGGCATCAAAGGCTTGGACATATTGGAGAGAAGGGCCTTTGAATACTTCATGGTAAAGGTATGGTAGAAGGTATGAGTAATAGCTCTCTGGATTTTGATTTCTGTGAAAACTGTGTATATGGGAAGCAGAAACGGGTGAGTTTCCCCTCTGGTGCTAAGAGGGTGAAACATATATTAGAACTTGTGCATAGTGATGTGTTTCAACCTATGAAGGTTCTATCACTGGGTAAGTCTATGTACTATGTATCATTTATAGATGACTTCTCAAGGAATACATGGATATATTTCCTTAAGAAGAAATCTGAAGTCTTTGACAGGTTTAAAGAATTCAAGGCTATGGTGGAAAACTAGACATAAAATAAGATAAAGGTGTCGAGGATAGATAAAGGTGGAGAGTTTTGCAGTAAGGAATTTGAAGAATTCTGTAAGAAGTGTGGTATAGCATGGCAAAAGAATACTCCATATAAACCTCAGCAAAATGGAGTTGCAGAAAGAATGGACAAGACGTTGATGGAAAGAGCAAGAAGCATGCTCAGTGGTGCCGAGTTAGGACAAGAATTCTGGGCAGAGGCAGTAGAGATAGCATGTTACCTGGTCAGTAGATCACCTTTATCAGTGTTGGAGGATAAAACTCCACAAGAGGTATGGACTAGTAAGAAACCCTCTCTTTCACATCTGAGGGTATTTGGATGTGATGCTGATGAGCCCCAAAAATGGATAATTATATGGGCTCATTCAACCTCCTAATTCAACTTAATCCACCATTCTCATTAGTTTATTGCATGTTTTGATTATATTTATGCTAATAGAGTGAATTGGGTTAGTCATTATGCCAACAAGTCTAATGTGTGCTTTGTGTAGTATTTTTGGTCAATTTGGAGACAAAATCAAAGGTTTTAATGAGCACTTGGCAACCAAATTCGTGGGAGAACAAGGGAGAGGATTTGTAAGAAGGTGTCCCCTTCATTTATGGGCCCTTACCTTGAATTCTCCACCATCAACTCAGAGTTCAAGGGCCACCAAATCAATTATCACAAGGGCATCCGAGCAAGTGCTAGTAAAAGTGCTGTTAACTACAGGTTTTGGCAGCCAAGTTCCTAAAGTTTAGGAGGGCTGTTGGGGTTCTCAATTTGAATAAATAAGAGGGCTTAGGGCCTCATTTCAGTTAGTCACTTTGTAGGCAGAAGTTAGCTAGTTTGTAGTTTGATTTTAGTCAGTAGATTAGCTTTGCATTTCAGCACATTTTCAAGCTTTCCCTTGTGGATAGTTTTTGATGTAACTCTTCTTTTCTTGCTCAATAAAGATGAATCTAGCTTTGCACCAGCTCTAAATCTCTCTTAGGAGGATGTAGCTCTTGGGGTTGGGCCCATCTCAAGTGCCCAGTACCTCCTTTGTTTACTTTCATGTGTCTTTGCTACATTCTTAGAATAAAATCTACTATTTAGATTTAAATCTTGATTTGTTATTTAGATTGATTTTGATGATTAAAAAGGCTTTTTATGTTCATATTGAGTTGATAGGTTACTAACAGGGAAGAGCTTTAGAAAAAGGCCATCAAGCACCTCTGATTTCACCTCTCTCTCAGTGGGATCAGGAGCTGGGATCAAGGTGACCTTGCTGCCAACAAAAACACAGTCTTTGCTTCGCCATGCAATCATTAGTGTTCGATTTTTATTTACAGAAGTTGGTTACATGTTCAGATTTTTGATTGCTTAGTTTGCATAGCATTTCACATTATTTCGTTGCAAATAAACTGCTGTTCATTTTCCTTGCTATTATTTAGGACAAATTAGGTCAAGATAGCTAGATCTTTGGTTTGCATAGTCTTTGTTTGGTCAGTTTTAGAAAATTGTTTGCAGATCACCTGTATTACCTCTCTATCTACCTTTCCTCCATTAGATAATCTGCTCCAACCCTTAATCCATGATTCCTACCCTTCATTTGCCATACTTTTCCCACCTTGCCCTAATTTCTACATTCTTGTGCATCATCGCTTCCTCCATCCTTGAACCAAATCCAATCGCTCCTTAGCCTCATGCGCCAAGTCCTAAACCCCTTAACATCATTATCCAACCTCCATTTCCACTTTCCCACCATTTTTCCTCCATCAACCCTCCAAAATCCACTTTTCGGAACATCCTGTAGAAAATTACAGAACATCCTGTAGAAATTTGAGAACATCTTGTAGAACCCCTGCAGACTTCCTGTAGAAGCTCACGAATGAGGTTTCTTGGTAGCAAAACTCTATGAAACTCTCTGGAAGGGTGTTAGGGACCCCTTAGGCCCTCTCTGAACCTTCCCGACCTCCTGCAAGCATTTCCTCTCGCCAATCCACTTTTACACAGTCAAAAACAGTTAAATCGCATGCATGATAATTCTAACAACTTATTCAAAAATACAAAAAGATGTTTTTTTTCAGATGTTAATGTAGAAGTAGCTTAGACACATGCATTTTACCTTCCTAGAAGCCAATGGCATCTCTTTCAGTAGCTTGCATCCTCTTTCTTGCATCAGTAGGGCTAGCTGGTAAAATTAGGGTTTGCTAGGGTTTACATTTCCTTTCAGCTTTGCATTTTCTTTCTACAAGTAGATTAGCCTTATTTGAGTTATCTTTCATCCATCAGTTAAAAAGCTTCTTCTAAGAGCTCATAGAAGTT
Organism: Pinus tabuliformis; assembly: GCA_031772625.1. Classification (NCBI taxonomy): domain Eukaryota; kingdom Viridiplantae; phylum Streptophyta; class Pinopsida; order Pinales; family Pinaceae; genus Pinus; species Pinus tabuliformis. The sequence continues at coordinate 83,054,568 of CM062811.1, read as the reverse complement.
GGCTTAAGCTCCTAGCGGACTTGTGCCAATTGACCAAGTGACAGTTGTGGCAAGAGCTAGTACTTGTGCATACAGCACCGTCGCTTCCAAGTTTGTTACGAACTACCGGGTTGATAAAATTAAAGAAGGGAGTTCCAGAAGTTGCAGCATTATTGCTATAATACTGGGGCTCACCACTCTTTTTGGTACCATTGCCAGGGAAGCATCAGAGTATTGGTGATTGTTACTTTTCTTCTATTTTCCCCTACAACCTTCTGCTAAGTAGTTTATTTCATTTCAATTCCGCAATTTCAATTCTGCAAGCGTAGATTAGCATTTCAATTCTGCAATTTCAATTCTGCAAGCGTAGACTAGAATTTCATTCCTGCAATTTCATTTGAGCAAAATAGATTAGTCCTTTGCTGCTTTCATTTCAATTCCACATTTTCATTTCAGCAGGATAGTTAGTTGCAGTTCAAGCTATTTTAGTTTTTGCAGGTACAAGCAGAAAAAAGAAGCAAAAATCAACCAAAAAGATTTCCTTTCAGGCCTTGTAGGAGTAGAGATAGTTCAAAAAAATGATTGCACAACACCCCCCACTGCTTCACACAGCCAACCTTCTCTCTTTTTTGATGGTTGTGATTAAGAACCACCCCTAGGAGGACATCAAGACATATTTGAAGAACCTCTAGGGGAGAAGAAGAAGAAAACATTCCTCTGGAGCAAATGGCTACAAGCAGAAATGTTGGGAGCAGTACCTTGTCCAAAAACGAATTTGCAAATCAGATGGAAGATTTCAAGAGCGAGATGAGGCAGTTTCTTGCCATGCAATTGGATACCTTGCAGATCCAAAGGAAGCAAAAGGAAGCCAAGAGGGCTTTGGACATCTTTTGTCCTAGATGCACTAGGAAGCATCCTAGGAACAAATGTCTAATGCACTCCATAGAAGTGTGTTTCTTCTGTGAAAGAGACCATCCTACGAATCAGTGCCCTTCCTTACCCGGAATCAAAGCTGCATATCAGAGGGCAAAAGGAGCCATTGAACCACTGTATTATCTAAACCAAAGGAGGCCACATGGACCCATACCTTACCAGCAGGGAATGCAAGGGACATCCCAGACCTATTACAACCTCTATCCAGCCACTTCCATGCCTTCTTGGGGTCCCCCTGCTCATCCTTCCTGGTCCGCACCCCCTCCTTGGTCAGATGCATCTCCATATTATGCCCAACCATCTGCTCATTCATTTCACTCTTATGCTCAGCCACAGCCTTAGTGGAATGCACCTCATCAAAGGTGGAGGCCCCAGTACAACTCTCCTCCCACTCCTTTGCCTCCACCACCTACTCAACCGTAACCATCGCCTCCTCCTCCACCAAGGCAGCCTCAAATGCCTGCCCAACCACAACCCCATACAAATCCATCTCAAATATACACCCCCACTCAGCTACCCATACCACCATTTCCAAACCTATCCATTGGAGTAGCTCAACACAATTACAATGCGGAGACACAACATGTCCAAATGACTCCTCTTGAGCTCAATGATCTTCACCATAGCTTAGGAAGAGTGTTGCAAAGTAGAGATTATATTGACAACATTGAAGGACCAAAGGCAAAATAATATTCAAAAGAGGAGATCAAAGCACCATGGGCTGCACTTGATGAAGAGAAAACATCAGAAGAAGAAATCAAGAAACCTCCCTCATGGTTACCATCAAACCCTCCATGTAGTCAAGAGAAAAATCAGCACAAAGAGGAAGATGTGAAGGTCATGATAGAAGAAGATATGGAGAATGATCCAAATCAGAAAAAGGACCAAGGATATCAAAGCTATATTGAGACATGGTTCCAGACGGTCACTAAGTTGTAGCAGTACTCTCTTCTTCAGCTATGTTTGATCCCTTCAAAGTCAAATCATTTAGTCTCTGAAATCCAGATAGCTATCAAAGCATGCATTTCAAGCCTCCACATCATTTTGTCTCTAATCTCGATGTGCACATGGCTCCATTGGAAGTATTCTTACACTTGAAAATGATTTTGTTTTTCAAGTAGGGTAGGCTAGGAAAAAAAAGAAAAAATGAAAATAAGAGAAAAATAAAAATCAAGGTGAAAACCTCCTTGGAGGCGCCTCAAATTGGCTCACTGATCGAAAACCTCCATGAGGCGGTCAATGGGTTGGAAAGAAGAGGAAATAAAAAGAGAATAAGATCCTTGGGTGAAAACCTCCCTTGGAGGCGCCCAAGGTAGGCAATTAGGGTGAAAACCTCCATGAGGCGCCCTAGTTGTTTTCAAAAAAAAAAAGAGAGAAAAAAGAAAAAAAAAAAAAAGAAAGCAGGACTAATCTCAGTGAAAAATTGCAGGTTGGAGTGAATACTTTGCAAGAAAAGAGGGGCACGTAAAACGAGGAAAGAAGTCTGTACCAGGTTCCAGGACATCCCTTTGGACACTCCCTCCATGGCTACTCACCTCTCCTAGGATTTGGTCACATTCAGGTCCAGATTAGACTTTCTACAGGAACTTCTGGTCTTTCTACAGGAAGTTCTAGGTGTTTCTACAGGAAGTTTTGAATTTGTACAGGAAACATCCTGTAGAACCTTCGAACGAGCCAAATTCAATTTTGAAAGGGAATCTGATGGTTGGGATCAGTTTGTTAGGCCTATAGCCACACCTTTATGCAATTCAACACCATGTGGCGCCCTGTTCCATCTCTTTCCACCTCCATTGCACCCACCTAGTTATGTATTCCTGCACAGTCATACTGAAACCCTGTTTGCCTAAGATTGACAGCAAGAATTCTTAAGTGACAAGTCAAGCAACGAAGTCTCACATGCTCTACCTGTCCAAGCTCCATCTAGACTCTGCATCAATGAATTCCAAGTCTGCATTATAGCCCGAGCTCATTTTTCTTACCATGCAACAAAACTGCAGAATGCCTTGAAGCAAAAATACCTAGTGCTGAAATTTGTTTTTTCCCTAGCTTGAAAACCATGCATCCATTTACAAAACCATTTCACAGTGAGTTGTACAAGGATGATGGAAACATGCCTGAGCAATTTCAGTCAATTCCGATGCACGGTTTCCAAGAAATCAACCTCCATCACCTTCAGCCATTTTTGCATTTTTTCCATATCCGTGCATCTGTTTCAAAACTTGTTTCATGGGGAGATGCACATGGGTGATAGTAGCCTACCCAAGCAGTTTTAGACAATTCCGATTCACAGTTTCCGAGAAATTGATCTCTGTAATCTTTAGCCATTTTCTGTTTTTCTCGAAATATGTGCATCCATTGATCGCAATTCTACTATGGGAGGTGCATCATGATGATAGGAACATGCTCAGAAAGTTTCAGATCGATCTGATCTATCGTTCGGGAGCAATGGAGAAAACAAGTTTCTGTCCTGTGGAAAATCAACATCAACAACTTGAGGGTGCAGATCTGAATGTGGAAGCCAGCTCCTGCAGTGTGGATCCGACCAGAGGATACCTGCATAAGGAAACGGCCATGAATCAGCCACCAAGCCCTCATGCAACCACAAAAACCAATGCATGCAGCAAATGAAAGGCCACAACACCTCACGACAGCCACATTCGACTTCCAGGTATGTGACTAAAACTCATTCCTCTATTGAATGAATCTAATCTAAGCACTGCATGAACGAATGAGATGGTGGGATTCAGCTAGGAAGCTAGCCAGATTCGATTGCACTCATCCTGGAAAAAATCACGCAGCATACGTGTATAGTCGTTCACGTGAAATTTGAAAAACACAGGTAGTGGTAGACATGTTGAACTCCAGTGCACAGGACATCAAATGATTAACAGATAGAAGAGAACATGCAGTTCATAACATCACTACAGTTCGAATAAAGCTAGCGCACATCTTTGCCACCTCACCACAAATCACGTAGCAATTAACGAACGCTCGGCTGAAACTCACAAACTGTTGTTAACCTGCACTTGCAACATTTTCAACTGAAGTATGCATCCTCCGCTTCCATAATATGATTAACCCATCGTCCTCCATTGAGCTTTGCGGCCTAGTTCACAATTCTCCAGTGTATCGGGCTCACTCAGAGGTGCAGGGGTGTTCTACGGGAAGACGTTCTACAAGAAAGTATAGCAAAGCCTTCCATAGTAGAAAACCTGAGTTTTTCTTCATCAAATTTGGAGCTTGAAGAGAGGTAGGCTCAAAAACACCATTCCCATGCATGGTATTTTGAAAGGTGGTGAACTAGCTTGTTTGAAGTGGGGAAATTAAAACTAGTCTGCTTGTGGGTCAAAAATGGTGGTTTTCTTATATGATACATAGAATTTCTTTTAAATGGTGCTGTGTCATATTCACCTCCATGGTTCTTGTTAACAAAATCTCCCCATTATAATGATAAACTGTTGTAAGGCTCACCTGTGCACATACAAAATTTTTGTGACTACTATATGGTTGGTGTGAAAATTAAGCTCTGCACTCTGTTAGTGAGAGCCTAATTTCATTTTGACAGTCAAGTTTTAGGGCAACAACAGCATTATAACCAGGGAATTTGTGAAAAGGGAGATACAAACATCTGAGAAACCCTGTCCTGAGAATCAAAGGAGGAAACCATACACATAATTCTCCTTCTGATTAGAGCACAAGCCAAAACAGAGCATTATATCCGAATTCAGGCCGAGGAACTCACTTCATCCAGAAGTGAGGAAAGGGAGCACATTGAGGCAGAAGAGAAAGCCAGGGGTAAGGGAACCCAGGACAGACCACCACAGGAAAGGCCACAGGTAAAGCAACGGGAAAAGGCAAGAGGAAAAGCAAGAAAAAGGACAAGCTTTCGAGGCCAAAGCTGTGGGTGGAATAAAGGCACAAATGCCAAGGGAGAAGCGGTTGCAAACCCGAGCAGAGAGGACTGAAAAGTAAAAACAAGTAAAGGCACACCCAAGGCAACCAAAGCACAAGTCAAAGAGAAGGAACCCCCAGCCAAGCAAGCCAAATCAAGGAAAACTCGTTCTACAGGAAGCCAGCAAACTGTTTCTACAAGAAGCCACAAAACTGCTTCTATAGGAAGCCAGAAAACGGCCACTACAAGACTTTCTACAGGAAGTCTGGGGACAGGGCAGCAGAAGGAGAAATCGACCGAGATTTTAGCTAGGGAGGCAACAGTTGTGCTGGCCACCCTAAGCACATCCCCCAAGAAGAAGGAAAATTGAAAGAGGGAGCTTCCACTATATTTTAAGGCAAGAAGGAGCGTGAGGATAAAGACTGGCAGACCCCAGCCACCGTCAAAAGAACCAATCACGATTGTAGACACCCCAAATAAACAAAAGGAGAGGTCTCCCTCCAAGGCATCCATCGCCTATGAATGGGGAAGCCCGAAGACATCCACCTGGAGAGAAAGAACGAAAATGTTGGACACAAAGGCCTCTCTACAGGATGCTGGGACAGTTCTACAGGAGGCTGAGAATTCTCTAGGGAAAGGAGCAGAGGCAGTGGGAAGAAGCAGAGAGAAAGGCATGGTTTCATGACCGAGAAGAGGACATCACTTCAAAAGCTTGGCATGACAGGGAAGCCACCAGGGCCATCAAAGATGAGGAGATAGATTAGTTGCTCAGAGGATGAGCAACACTTTCAGTAGGGGGGTGATGATGAGCCCCAAAAATGGATAATTATATGGGCTCATTCAACCTCCTAATTCGACTCAATCCACCATTCTCATTAGTTTATTGCATGTTTCAATTATATTTATGCTAATAGAGTGAATTGGGTTAGTCATTATGCCAACAAGTCTAATGTGTGCTTTGTGTAGTCTTTTTGGTCAATTTGGAGACACAATCAAAGGTTTTAATGAGCACTTGGCAGCCAAATTCGTGGGAGAACAAGGGAGAGGATTTGTAGGAAGGTGTCCCCTTCATTTATGGGCCCTTACCTCGAATTCTCCACCATTAGCTCGGAGTTCAAGGGACACCAAATCAATTATCACAAGGGCAGCCAAGCAAGTGCTAGTAAAAGTGCTATTAACTACAAGTTTTGGCAGCCGAGTTCCTAAATTTTAGGAGGGCTGTTGGGGTCCTCAATTTGTATAAATAAGAGGGCTTAGGGCCTCATTTCAGTTAGTCACTTTCTAGGCAGAAGTTATCTATTTTTTAGTTCGATTTTAGTCAGTAGATTAGCCTTGCATTTCAGCACATTTTCAAGCTTTCCCTTGTGGACAGTTTTTGATGTAACTCTTCTTTTCTTGCTCAATAAAGATGAATCCAGCTCTAAATCTCTCTTAGGAGGCTGTAGCTCTTGGGGTTGGGCCCATCTCAAGTGCCCAATACCTCCTTTGTTTACTTTCATGTGTCTTTGCTGCATTCTTAGAATAAAATCTGCTATTTAGATTTAAATCTTGCTTTGTTATTTAGATTGCTTTTGATGATTAAAAATGATTTTTATGTTCAGATTGAGTTGATAGGTTATTAACAAGGAAGAGCTTTAGAAAAATGCCATCAAGCACCTCTGATTTCACCTCTCCCGAGTCAGTGGGATCAGGAGCTGGATCAAGGTGACCTTGCTGCCAACAAAAACACAGTCTTTGCTTCGCCATGCAATCATTAGTGTTCGATTTTTATTTACAGAAGTTGGTTACATGTTCAGAGTTTTGACTGCTTAGTTTGCATAGCATTTCACATTATTTCTTTGCAAATATACTGGTGTTCATTTTCCTTGCTGTTATTTAGGTCAAATTAGGTCAAGATAGCTAGATCTTGGGTTTGCATAGTCTTTTTTTGGTCAGTTTTAGAAAATTGTGTGCAGATCACCTATATTACCTCTCTATGTATCTTTCCTCCATTAGATAATCTACTCCAACCCTTAATCCATGATTCCTACCCTTCATTTGCCATACTTTTCCCACCTTGCCCTAATTTCTACTTTCTTGTGCATCATCACTTCCTCAATCCTTGAACCAAATCCAATCGCTCCTTAGCCTCATGCGCCAGATACTAAACCCCTTAACATAATCATCCAACCTCCATTTCCACTTTCCCACCATTTTTCCTCCATCAACCCTCCAAAATCCACTTTTCGGAACATCCTATAGAAAATTACAGAACATCTTGTAGAAATTCCAGAACATCCTGTAGAACCCCTGCAGACTTCCTGTAGAAGCTCACGAATAAGGTTTCTTGGTAGCCAAACTCTGTGAAACTCTCTGGAAGGGTGTTAGGGACCCCTCAGGCCCTCTTTGAACCTTCCCAACCTCCTCCAAGCATTTCCTCTCACCAATCCACCTCTGCACAGTCAAAAACAATTAAATCGCATGCATGATAATTCTAACAACTTATTCAAAAATACAGAAAGATGTTTTTTTCAGATGTTAATGTAGAAGTAGCTTAGACACATGCATTTTACCTTCCTAGAAGTCAATGGCATCTCTTTCAGTAGCTTGCATCCTCTTTCTTGCATCAGTAGGGCTAGCTAGTAAAATTAGGGTTTACTAGGGTTTACATTTCCTTTCAGCTTTCCAGTTTCTTTCTGCAAGTAGATTAGCCTTCTTTGAGTTAGCTTTCATCCACCAGCTGAAAAGCTTCTTCTAAGAGCTCATAGAAGTTGGCTTAAGCTCCTAGCGGACTTGTGCCAGCTGACCAAGTGACAACTGCGACAAGAGCTAGTACTTGTGCATACAGCACCATCGCTTCCAAGTTTGTTACGAACTACCGGGTTGGTAAAATTAAAGAAGGGAGTTCCAGGAGTTGTAGCATTATTGCTACAATATTGGGGCACACCAGATGCATATGTACATGTTCCAAAGGAGAAACGAACCAAGCTGGATAGTAAATCTGAAAAGTGTATCTTTATTGGGTATAAGGATGGTTTAAATGTTCATAAGCTTTGGAACTCAGTAACAAGGAAGGTTGTGTACAACCGAGATGTGGTGTTCAGAGAGGTGAAAGATGTTATTAAACATGAATTCCAACCAAGGGAACCTGAGAAGATAGGGTTTTAGCTAAAGGAGGAAGAATCAGACTCTACAGCAGCAGAGGAATCAGAAGATGAAGAGCCACAAACTCTCGGTGTGAGAAGATCAGTTTGAGAAAGAAGGTAGCCAGAAAGGTATAGTCCATCTGCTTTCTGTTCAAATTTTGCTTTATCTATTACTGATGATGATCCCAGAACTGTGAAGGAAGCAGTAGATTCAGAGGATGGAAAACTCTGGAAAGAGGCCATGGTTGGTGAAATGGCATCTTTGCACAAAAATGAGGCTTGGGATCTGGTGGAGTTGCCGGCTAGAAGGAAACCCATTGGCAGCAAATGGGTGTTCAATAAGAAGAAAAATGCAGAAGGAAAGGTGGAGAAATACAAAGCTTGGTTTGTAGAAAAAGGTTATTTCCAGGTGTTGGGAATTGATTTTGGTGATATTTTTTCTCCTGTTGCCAAGGTAACTTCTATTAGATTACTTTTATCTGTTGTTGTTACTTTTGATTTTGAGGTAGAACAGATGGATCTGAAGACAACATATCTTCACGGGGATCTAGAAGAGGAAATCTACATGAAGCAACCTGAAGGCTTTGCGGTGAAGGGTAAGAAAGAATTGGTATGCAAGTTAAAGAAGTCTCTGTTTGGGTTAAAACAGTCACCAAGGATGTGGTATCAGAATTTAATACATTTATACGGGGACTTGGCTTCACCAGAAGCAAAGTAGATCACTGTGTGTATTTTAAATTAATTGGTGACCGTGTTATTTATTTAGTCTTGTATGTGGATGATATGTTGCTGGTTGGAAATGACAAAGAAATTATCCAAGATTTGAAGACCCAATTGTCCTCCAAATTTGACATGAAAGATCTTGGTGCTGCAAACTATATTTTAGGCATGGAAATTAAAATATATCGGGCAAAGAGGAAGCTCTAGTTTAACTAGAGTAAGTATGTCGAGACAATATTGTAGAGATTTAATATGTAGGATAATAAACCGGTGAAGGTTCCTATTCCTGTAGGTGTAAAGTTATCTGCTGAACAATGTCCCAAGACAAAAGAAGAGGAAGAGGACATGTCCCGTGTTCCATATGCAAGTATAGTCAGTAGCCTGATGTATGCAATGGTCTATACTAGACCAGACATTGCACATGCAGTGGGAGTATTGAGTAGGTTTATGTCAAAACTAGTAAAGGAGCATTGGACAACAATGAAGTGGGTTTTTAGGTATTTGCGTGGCACTAGTGATTATGGTTTGTGCTACCAAGGAAGACCAGGATTGGACAGAGTGTTGGATATTCGTGGCTTTATTGATGCAAACTGGGCGAGAGATCTAGATCAGAGAAGATCTACAAGTGGGTATGTGTTTAACCTATTTGGAGGTGCAGTCAGTTGGATGAGTAAGAAACAATCTGTAGTGGCACTATTAACTATAGAGGCAGAATACATGGTGACCACTCATGCAAGCAAGAAAGTAGTTTGGTTGTAGAGATTGTGTTCAAATATGGGGTTGGTACAGGGAGCTATAAGGATAGACTGTGACAACCAAAGTGCAATTTTCTTGGCAAAGAACCCTGCATATCATTCTAAGACAAAGCACATTGATGTTCAGTATCACTTTGTGAGAGATATGATAGAAGACAAAAAGGTGTTGCTGGTAAAGGTGGACACTTTGAAGAATACTGCAGATGCATTGACAAAATCTGTGAACTCTGAGAAGTTCTCTTGGTGTAGAGAAACAATGGGCATTGCAGGGCTAGATAAATGACTAAGCTCCCTTGTGGGCCCCTGTGAAAAGAAAACAACAAGTGGGAGAATGTTGGGTTGTGTTATATTCTTTCCACGACTAACCCACGTAGTTAACCGACGGGTTAGAGGGGGGGCGGAGCCCACCCTTCATTGCGTCGATTGCGTAGCAAGAGCATCACAAGGGGGTTTGAGGGGTACAGGTAACCCCACTCAAAATTTTGGTTTTGGAACCTATGTTAGGTTGGGCAAACCCACCTATGGTTTTCTGCATGATTTTCGCACATGTTTTTGGACGCAATGGTTTTTGGTCCATGGTTTTAGACACGATGGTTTTTGGTCCATGGTATTGGATGCTTCGGCATGTATAAATATGTATTATAAAATTGAAAGGAACATAATGAAAAATCAGCTGGTAGTCCCGGTTTTGGGATCCATGGGAAAATCTCTGTGTATATGTGTTTTATGTGTTATGCTCTCGCATTGTTTATTTTATGTGTTTTAGAATTCGTATATAGGTAATTTTTGTACGGGGTTAAAACCTACACCCTTAAGCCTACTTCCATGCACCTAGGTTTGTTGGACACACCCATAAGCCTTCCTCCATGCAGTTGGGGTAGAGCATAGGAGAAAACCTTCTCTGCTTAGGCGATAACATGCCCAACTTTTTAGCCTCAACCATTCAATCATAAAGGTGATGCATCAATCTTGTGCTAATCAAGCACATAAGGCTTACATCATTCTTGCACTATGACATATATCAATCCTATATTGAACACATGAAGTCATACCAAACTGAACAAGCAATCGAAGAAGACTTCCCATGACGACACATTAATCTTGTACTTCAAATACTGACCACACTATGATAAGATCATTTTTAGGTTGACATCATTGTAGGTTTCCATCAAGGAAAACACTAGAGCCATAATTCCAACAATATCCCCTTTTGGACTTGATGGCAACCTTCTGTAAGGCACAAGTCTCTCTCCTCTTGACCTGTGCTCCCCCTGCACATATATTGGATCCTCTATGCAATAAAGGGACAAGGATTAATGAAGTAAGAATGAGTACATCCATAAGCATGATTAACACAACCATTCATCTCCCAAAGAAATATGACCATTCATCCATCGGCAAGTAGTATCACAATACCAACTTCATTATCATCATGATATGTATCAATAGTAGCATGTTAAATTGATATGTAATTATGAAATAACCATGTCCATGAACTATAACATCAATATCAAGCAGTATCCCATAGTAGTATGTTGTATCCTTCTTATCAAATAGGTGCCAATAAACAACAAGAAATGCATGAATACTAATCAACAACAATAATCAATCAGGACATAGTGACAACAAGAATTGATTTCAATATTAAGAAATGATCACATTATCAATAACCATAGATCTTATCAGGTAAGTAGATCTCATGTGAACCATTTGAAGCATAAGACATGCTCCCCTTAAACCTATGCCAATCAATACTGACCACAATAGATTCATATATCAATTGTCATAACCATAATTCCAATAATGATTTGTTGGAAGCAAATGAGTAGCTCCCCCTAAACATGTCATATCTTATCCTATTCATCATAGATGCAACATTAGAAGCATAAATAATCAATCAATATATGTAATCATCATCAACGCAAAGATCCCCCTGAGATCATGCACCACAGATCTTATGATCTAGGTGGATATTGGTGGCCACCCGCCTATTCCACTTGGATGCCCACCACTGTTTCTTTCAATTTTTTAGTTTCCTTAATTCTAGCACAATTTACTATTTTTGGCACCTTTTCGGGTTTTGAACTTTTGGAGCCATTTGCAGGCCCTAAATTAGAGTTTTTTGGAAAAAAAAGAAGGGAAAACATTACTCTTTGTATGATGTTTTCATTCAAAATTTGTAGTCCTCAAATAGATCTCTCTAACGAGGTATTGTGCACATCAAACGAAGATTGTATGCCAAAGTTACGCCCCCGAGAAGTTGATGTACCCAAACAAGGCCCGTAGTTTTGGTACTTCATCTCCTAGGGTTAGGTTTTTGGATTTTGGGGGTTTTCCATTGTTTCTCAATAATAAATAGGCCTTCTAGCCTTATTGTAGCACAATTTAGAGGCATGTAGCTGCCACATCTCTTCTCATAGATAAGCTACCATCGCCCAGGCTAGTTTATTTCCATTTTGTATATAAGCATATTTCAGTTTTAGGATATTAATGAAATGAAATTTTATTTCTGCTGCATCTCTGTGTTTATGTTTATATCTGTATTTTGTTGCATTCCTGCATAAGCCTAGATCAGTGGTATAAGATCAGGTCTACTCTTTCTCTGGTTTTCACTCTTTCTCTGGTTTTCTTTGCATGTCCCCAACGAGGTCAGGGTATAAGGAGTTAGGGCTTGAACTGGTTGAACCTTGGCAATACCAGGCTCACAAGACCCAATGACCTCTCATGGTGGAAGAAAAGAAAGACGATGGAGAAGGATATCCCTTCAAAATATTTCTTGAAGAAACTATTGAGTGACAAAGGAAAGCAGCGACAAATTTTCCCATATCCTTTGGCAGATGCCCATAGGCGACACATCTTCATCCAATAGCCACTCTGAAGGCACCACTTCCTTCAAGGTTCAATTCAAATTTGATATTCCCTTATCTGAAGGCCAGATAGATGTAGATGCCATAGATAGGTGGTTAAATCTATTGGAAAGGTATTTTATGGTTCATGAATTTTCAAATAGGGAAAAGATTACTTTTTCACTCCTCAAAGCCACCCCCCACATCAAGGATTAGTGGGAAACCTACTATGAGTAGAAGAACGAGAGGGAATCCTAACTATTTTCAACCTCACCCACTTGGAATTCTTTCCGAGATGTCATCAAGGAGTAGTATTACCCTATCGAGAGCTATGAAGATAAGTACATAAAGTTGACCACACTATGGTTGGGAAGGGACCAAGCCATGTCGAAGTTGACAAATAGTTTTCATACCCTTCGAAAGAATTTTGGTATCAAGGATTCTGAGTGGCACCTAGTACTCGAGTACCATGGTTATCTACACAAATACATCTAATATGAGATTGAGTTCCTAGATATCTCCTCACTTGGCGTATCCTACCAATATGCTGACAAGTTCGAGTGGAAGTTTAAACAGAAGAAGTGAGACTTTGGATTTGTGAATTTGAATAAAGGGAAATGTACCCTCAAACTGTAGAAGAAAGGACAAAGTTGAGGCAGGGTGACCCAGGTGTTGTAGCGGATACAACCACCCTCCAAAAATTTTCCTTCACTTCGTTTTGGAGCCCCCCTCCTCAAAATAATTGCAACTAGCCTGCACTGATCAGGTACTTATGTTTATTAGAGTTCATCGATCATTTATCAGCTTGTGTTCAACTCACTTGTCCCTTCGGTCAAGCAAAAGCACACCCAACACTTGGTTCACATCCGGTCAACCGACTGTTGGGCAAAACTATGCAAATCTGGAGGGCAGCGTGTCTTCCCCTACAGAAATGCACAAAGTAGCCCAGCAGCTTCCCTGCACTAAGAAATTGTGCAAAGAAGGCCAGGAAATCTTGCTCTAGAAATTAAGTAGAGAAGGCCAGCTGGCACTACTCTAGAAAATTGCACAGTTTCAACCAGCTATACTTCCATCCAGAATTGCGTAGAAACTGGCTTGATTCCACTGCCATCCAAAAATGTGCAGAGCAGCCCAGGTCAGCTGCACTATTCTCCAATATTATGTAGAACTGGCTAGATGCACTACTCTCTAGAAATGCACAGAGCATCCAAAATCACTGCTCTAGAAAATTGCACAGAGATGGCCAGTCAACCCAGGCTTCTCAGTGCAGAAACAAGGCAAAAGCTTTCCCTCATTAGCTATCAATTGCATATGCTGACAGGTTGTCTGTTTCCCTCCAAAACTGCATAATCCTCCCTTGCATGTCGGGCATCTTTTCTAGAAAATAAAAAATAAAAAAGTGAAAAAGCATCCCTAAATTTTAGGGATCTACTTTTAGAAGCAAGAGTTACATGCAAAACCCTTTTTAGAAACTTCCCATAAAGTGTCACTTTTTCCTAGATTTGTGGCATTCGCATCATAAACCCTAATTTCACGAAATATATTTAAATGATGCCTCAGAGCTCATTTTTCACATTCAATCTTGGAGCTCTGTCATTCCCAAGGCATCTAGGAACCTTTGACACAGTCGTCACAACTTTTCGGGTAAGTTTTTCTTTTCATGACTTTTGCCGCTTTTCTGTCACTTTTAGTTTTCGGCTTATATAATTGTTTTTTCGTTGTTTTAATTGAAACACCGCTTGCATTTTAATGTATTTTAACTTGTAGAAGTTTTGTTTCAAGTTTTTCATCACCGTTCCTTGGTGTCACATGCATAACATTGTTTCTGCACTCACATTCATTGTTTCAGAGACTTGCTTCTTGAGCTTGTTGGTTTTGTTGATTGAATTATTCCTGCACTTAGCTTGAATTGTATGCATGTTCATTTCACTCAAATCTGCACCATCTTCACACACACATTCACTCCTCTATGTTTTTGGGTTGCCATCAGGTAGATCTGAGCTATCTCGGTTCCAATCGTGTGTCTCCCAGCAAGCTCTGTGCATTCCTAATAGTCAAGGCCCTGCTTTGCCTCCAGGAATTGTGCAGAGGATGCCCACACTATCCCCAGGTCATGCTTTTTGCAATCCTGGGAGGCAGTGCCCAGTCTTGCACTTTGGAACTGTACAATGCATAGTTCCAGCTAACAACGCAGCCTGACTATTCTGAGCATTGCGAAGTTTCAATCAGCAGTTTGCCTCTCTGGACTGCGCATTTCATAGATCTAGCCAGTATTTATCCTCACTGTTAGTTGGGACTATGTAATGCACAGTTACAATTGATAGTCTCCTAGCTTCCTAAATTCAATGCTGCATAATCTTTCCTAGAAGTCACTAGTTTTTGTAGGAATGTTTCTCGAAGTTGTTTGATGTTTTTTGCTAACATTGTCTCGCCATGAGTGTCTTCTCTATCTCTGGGTACTACAATTGTTTGAGCATCTTCTTAGTTGTACAGGTATCATGTCCTCCAAGAGAGACAGATCAAAAGACACAACCAGAATCAATACTCAGGATGTGGTTGAATAGGGATCAATGAACTTGCCCATGTAGACAGACACACGCCTATTCATCGAGAAGGAAATCAAGATCACATGGCAAAATATCAACACCGTCTTCTCAGGAATCTTTGAAATCTCGAGGATCAACAGGTCTATGTGACAATCCATAAGTCATGACTATAGAGGGTTGCGTGCAGGTTTCCCATGTTACCTTGCACATATGTGAGCCACTGGATTGTATTAGACATTGATCTCAAGACAATGATACTAAGCCATGTTAGTGAAGTAAGGCTTCCTTCCTTCAGGACAGGGGATTATCAGGAGATATATCATTTTCCATTCCCACTGAGCAGGATGGATGCATTGTTTTACACTCCCAACATTAGCACGAACACAAGATATATCTTAAAGAGTTGGGTAAAGGAGCTGGCAAAGTTCAAGATGACACCCAACCAGATATATAGGACTAAGACACTCAGGAAGGCATATCAGTTCTTGGTCATCTTCGCATGCCATTTGTATGGCCAAGGGAGTACAAAAACCTTCCCGCAAATTTGGGTTGCTATGTTGGATCAGCTAGTAAGTGAAGGAAAACCATTCAACTGGTTCGACATGTCGACTCTCCTGTTGAAAGTGCATCTATCCAATGCTTGGAGTCTACCCAAGGATTACAAAGCAAATTCATGTCTTGTTGGAGTTGTGGGTCCTGACCCAGGTTCAATGTTAATTGCACCAAACAAAACCCTACACTACTGGCGCTTTCGGCATCAACGAGTGTAGTGCAGGCTGAAGTCTCACCCGAAGCAGTATGGGGAGATGATGGAACCAATTTTCCGCATCCTTAGATTAGTGTAATGTCTTTTATTGCCCTAGATCTGCCTTCACACAGACCTATAAGCCCCTAAGGCTTGTTATTGCAACTTCACATAAACAACCTTTAGACCTTTGCAAAGGTCTATGATAGCGTTTTGCGGACCCTTAACATATGAAACATCAACTTACATGCACCATAAAGCAACCCTAGATCTAAGTTCGCACAAATATACTTAAGTATTCAATAAACACAACAAAATGTATTATAATCTTCACGTAAATAGTTAATATGCATTGCGTATAGTTAACAAGACTTGTCCAACAGAGTCGCGCATCAATACATCAATATTTCATAAAGACATTTATTTCATCATAACATATATTGCAACATAAATACCAGAAGTAAATAGATAAACACATGAATTTCTCCAACAATCTTCTTTATTGATACTCAGGCCTCCACACACTCAGTTGTGGAGCCTTTCCCCTTCTATCTACCCACTACTACTTGCCCTTTTTAGACATAGACATAAGCATCCCCTCTATTCCCCTCTTAGGTTTTCTAAGACACACCTATTTATAGCTTTTACATACAAACCCATGGTCTGTGGACCATGGGTGGATCTCAAAACCAAATCGACTCTAAATAACCAAGGGGCTAAAACCCCTTTTGACTTCTAACTATCTACGTGCTTTGCATCCAAAAATTATGGAGACTTTACATCTTTTTACCAAAATTTACATCAAAAGTTGGGGTTTTATCCCCAAAACTAACCCAAGGGACCCCATCCAATAGCCCCCAACACAAAGGTCATGACTCATCCTCAAGTCATTCGGTTGGCATGACGATCTTGCGGCAAAGATCCCCCAGCTCCACCTATATGACTACTACCTCGATAGCACTCTGTGTAGCTGCCTCCTTGACTTTTTCGACGAGATGCTCTGTAGCTGGTCCTTGTGCGACCATCTTGATCTTTTTCTATGTTTGTTGTAAGCCAATCAGCTTCTCTTGAATGTTGGCCAATACTTGGTAATATTATTCTAACCAAGGTCCCAACTTGGTCGTAAGCTCTGCCTCCTTCTTATGAGCAACTTCCACATGTGCGAGGAGCTGTTTCCCCTCCTGCAACTTGGCAAGGCATTGTGTTATAGCAATTGAGCGCGTCATCATCTTGACCTCATCATACTACTTTTGGAGCTCGCGAATCTCTATATTCAAGATATGCATGTTTGGGTCTTCCTGTAGAGTCGTTACCAACTCCATCACCTGTTCAAACAAGGTCGTGTAGTCAACGACTATTCCATCTAAAGTGGCGATCCCTTCCTTGATGGCGGCAACAAAACTGTTTGTTGGCTTAGTGGGTCCTGACCCAGGTTCAAAGTTAATTGCGCCAAACAAAACCCTACATTACTAGCACTTTCGGCATCAACCAGCATAGCACAGGCTGAAGTCTCACCCAAAGCAGTATGGGGGGATTCTGGAACCAAGTTTCTGCATCCAGAGATTAATGTGATGTCTTTTATTTCCCTAGATCTACCTTCATGCAGACCTATAAGCCCCTAAGGCTTGGTACTACAACTTCACTTAAACGGCCTTTAGACCTTCGTGAATGTCTATGATAGGGTTTTGTGGACCCTTAACACATGAAACATCCACTTACGCACACCATAAAGCAACCCTAGATTTGAGTTCACACATATCTACTTATGTATTCAATAAACACAACATAATGTATTATAATCTTCATGTAAATACTTAACATGCATTGCATACAATTAGAAAGACTTGTCCAATAGAGTTGCGCATCAACACATCGATATTTCATAAAGACATTTATTTCATCATAGCATATATCGCAACATAAATAATAGAAGTAAATAGATAAACACATGAATTTTTCCAACAATCTTCTTTATTGATATTTAATATGATATTACAGACTCAAAACCATCATGTGCACTGAGCTGTAGGGGTCCTCACACTCAACTGCGGAGTCTACTCTAGGCCTCCACACACTCAGCTGCAGAGTCTACTCTAGGCCTCCACGTACTCAGCTGCGGAGCCTTTCCCTTATATCTACCCGCTGCTACTTGCCCTTTTTATACATAGACATAAGCATCCCCTCTATTCCCCTCATAGACTTTCTAAGACACATCTATTTATAGATTTTTACATACAATCCCATGGTCTGAGGAACATGGGTGGATCTCAAAACCTACTCAACTCTACATAACCAAGGGGCTAAATGTTAATCTAGGTTCTCATTGATGTCAATATGGCACTAGCCAAGATGGAAAACATTGTTGAGATGTCTGGTTCCAAATGATGATGTCATAACTCTTGTTTCATAAGAATGTCATCAATTAATATTTCAAGTCACTAATGAGGAAGTCTTAAGAAGTGCCAAGTGCCAAGTATTTAGAAGCCCTTGATGACATATGGAGGACTACATTTTATGATGTCATATTCTTGATGAATGACCACAATTGATGATGGCATTTGATGAGGTCTTGATAACATGGTTGGAGATCATTTGATGGTTGGAAGATTATTTTGGAGTTATCCTAATGATGTTGCACTATGACTACACTAGTAGATCATGACATTGTTCATGCATCATGCTACATGTATGTTTCACTCCTACATAATGACTCTATGATCCTATGATGACATTGATAACAATGAAGAAGCCACGCTATCCCAAACATTCCTCGTGTTGTCCCAAAATTTTTATGCATAAAATTTAAGGACAGTCACAAAGAAAAATTATTTTGGAAACCTTGGAGGTATCATTTGAAAATGGATCCTAGACCATCTTAAAGAGGATTTTTTCCTCTTTCTAATGAGCCTTTATTTGCCCCAAAACTCCCAATAGTTTGTGAGATATTAAATTTTTAAGTTAAGGAAATTATTCCTAGAAGTGAGCCAAACTACACTCAGTCACACAAGTTAGTCTCACTTCAAATAAACATGTCCCTTTAGTTATAAACGAAATCTCTATAAATAGACGTATAAACACTTCATTTTGATCAGCAATTCAAGCAACAATTCAGAGATACGATGTACAAGAGAAGAAAAAATGCTGAGGAGAACAAAGAGGCTATTGTTTAGGATGAAAAAAAAGGGATAATTCTGTTTGGGCATAAAATCTTGGTCGAAGCTACTGTAGTTTCCGTGGTAAAAGTTGTCGTAGTTGTCGTGGTCAATGTTGTCATAGTTGACATGTTCGAAACTGCCGTAGTTTCCATGGTCGAAACTGCCATAGTTTCTGTGGTCAAAGCTGCCCTAGTTGCCATGGTTGAAGCTGTAGTAGTTGCCATGGTCGAAGATGTCGTAGTTGCCATGGTTGAAGCTGTTGTAGTTTCCGTGGTCAAAGATGTCATAGTTGTCGTGGTTGAAGTTGTCGTAGTTGTCATGGTCGAAGTGTTGAATTATTGGGATTGGAAAAATAAATCTTGTTGAAGTCTTCTCTTGAGAATAGAATAGGGCAGAGTTGGAGAACTTTGTGAAGTAGAATATTGAAGATTTGTGGAGATCATTGAAGACCATGATGCATTGAAGCTATTATGAGGTGACCTTGAAGAAGTTTTGTTTGGGTAACATGAAGAGTAGTGGTGACACCTTTATGTGAAGAACAAGGTTGTCATTGATGATGTGACGTGGAGACTAAGTGAAGGCGTAACTGAGGATTGATAGGTCTTGTTGAAGAAAACATTGGGAGCCGTGAAGTATAACCAAACATACCTTGACAAAGTGAAACTATAGGGTTGTAGCCCTTGGGGTTGGTGCCTTGGAAAGTCCAAGTTGGTGCTTGGCAAATATAGGATTGGTGTCCTTGGAGTTGGTGCTCCTAAACTCAAGGTTGGTGCCTTGGATAAGATAGGGTTGGATCCCTAGAGGATCAGAGTCATCAAAAAACTACGTCAGAGCCTGAACCAGATATAGGGTTGGTGCCTCAAAATTGACAAGGTTGGAGTCTTGGAAGTCCAAGTCAGTGCTTTGCAAATACAGGTTGGAGCCTAGGAGATTGAAGATCAGTTTCTTCACCTAGGGTTGGAACCCTACATATATTGTACTTGATTTATTGTAAAGAAGCAATTAATAAAATCATTTATTCTTATTGTTCATTTTGTGTTTTAAATATAAGTGATCTAACTGGTAAAAGTAACAATTGAAAAGAAATATTGATTCACCCCCCCCAGTATTTCCAACACTAAAATCCCTTTTGTCTTCTAACTATATATGCACTATGCATCCACAAATTACAGAGACTTTACATCTTTTTACGAAAATTGACATCAAAACTTTGGTTTTTAACACTAAAACTAACCCAGGGGACTCCATATGAACATGTCTGCATACTTGCTCGATCTAACATGTGTTCATGAATAGTTTCTTGGAATGGGTTGGGCATGGACAGCTTTAGAATGTGAGGTGAGCATATATTGCAAGTTGCTCTCAGATTACAACTACTGAGGAGTCATGGCTATAATATGTGACCATTTCATTGCCCCTCTGTACATGATGATCTTTGAACATGATCTTCCATGTATGTCCCAGGCAACGATGGAGGTGTTTCTAAACATTGCAGATTGGTACACATCACCCGAGGGAATCTTCATTAGGATGTACAATTGGAGAAAGCTTCGCATGTGTTGCCAAGGTTTGCCATGGACAAGTTGGTCATGCACGAGGTTGCATGCCACATTTCAACAAGGTTGTCAACTAGATTGCACAGGAAGAAGAAGGCACCATGGCCCACACTTCCTATGTGAATCAAGGTGTATGAAATCGAGAGTTTGAAAGAAGAAGATGCCGAAGTGGAAGACTTCAATAAGTTTAAGTTTAGCACCAGGAGTTTCAACCCATACGACCCACATGGTTTATGCAGGGACCACTGTGTGAGAGTGTACTATTCTTGGATCCACGGGGCGTGTCATTGGCTAGAAGAAGACCCATGGAGATATTGTTACAACTTCTCTAGGTTCAATGAACTGGTCAACGTTGTAGTGGAGTGGCTAGCAGCACTTGAGGCAGTAGCACCATAGGTAGCAGCAACAACAACAATAGGAAGCAAAAAACCTATGCAAGACAAAGGTAAGAGGAAGATTTCCAAAGGCACTAAGATGGTGCAAATATAAAATTTTAAGGAAGACCCACTTGTGGAAAGGGTAGCTTTGGAGGTAGATGTGAAGATGTGTTAGCGTGACAGGAGGATAGCACAAAGAAATAAAGAGAAGCAAAGGCTGGAAGATACTGAGAGGATGTTGTAGGAAGTCCAGTAGAAGCTCGAGGAAGAACAAGACTTGCATAGAAGTGAGAAGGAAGTGCAACATGAGCATGAATAGGAATAGGAACAGAGTAAGGGAAAGGCACACAGATGGTGCAAACTGTACCAATACAGGTTGAAGACTCTGGACCAACGGGAGATGAGGAACTAGGTGAGCAACCACAAGAACAGGAACTTGCTCTACAGGATGAACAAATAGTAGAACAAATGGACATGGAGGTGGAGTAGCCAGAACAGGATTAGGATAACAACCTCATTCCAAAAGCAACCAAGGTCACTCCATAGGCTTCACTAGCTTCGACAGTAGAGTAAGTCCCGAGTAAACAAGGGGATACTATTCTCCTTGAGGACCATATGGGAACCAAGATGTACAACATATCCTTTGATGAGTCACAACATAGAGTCGTACAGGCACATAGAGCATGCACCTTGGATGAGCATGCATCACCTGCACACTTGGAGGAATGGGTAAGTGTGTCAGATGCACAAAGACATCCAGTTGCCTTGGCCGATGCTAGAAAGGCTTATGTCAAAGCCACGAGCTCAAGTGTTAGGTTCTTGATAGCAGAAAATGAATGCATGGATAAGGAGTTGCAAGCAGCCAACTAGAGGGAGGAACAATCAACAAGATCCATCAAAGAAGAGATGAAGATGTACATACTTGCTGAAGTAGAGAATGTATGACATTTTTGTCACTGTGCACAAGGAAGTTGTCAACCTACATGGTCATCAACAGTGTTGCACCAAGATAGTGTGAACACTCACAGACATACATGCCGCAGTTGATCATGTACAGACATGGTCAATGAGGTATAAGGGATCCCTGCTTCACATTCCCAACATGATGAAGCCAAAGGTGGAGTTGGAAAAAGAAAGCATCCAGAGTCAAATTTGGAACTATGAGGAACTCCCACCACTCATCACTAGTATTGAGGCTTCATATGCATGGTTGTATAGGAGTTTGGATGTCGTGGTGAGAAATTATGGCACCACATCGATTGGTACACTCATAGAGGCCAAAGAGGAGAACCAATTCAGACTAGAGCTCAGTGTGTACTTTGATCAGTTGATGCTCATGGCCACCAGTGCAAATTTGCAAGTCAGCACAGATAACACGTGGATGTACATCACCGGTCCGACCTTTCTTAGAACTAAGTTGCGCATGTTACAGGATGAATTGGACTGAGGTTCCAAATCAGTATACCCAGAAGCAATGGAGGCAATAGTTTGTTTCTAGAAGGACTTCATTAAAGAGTGCACAGACACCATTGTTCACCATCAAGTGTGGCATGAGTTTATCACCAAGGATCACGGAGAGATGGTTGATGAGTTGGTATTTCCACAGTCGTCTGAGTATTAGTGTTGTCTTATCTGGATGAATCAATCTAATTTTGTCCCACATGGGTATATGTGGAAAATGTATCATTTTTGTAAACATGATATAAAGTGAAATTTCAAGTGTCATTAGTGGAATACAAAAAATCATATGTAATGTAAAGAGTCATGAGGGTAGTCCAAGAGTCACAAAGGGGAACGTCAAGGGTCACTGCACCCTTTGTATAAATAGAACCTCCTAACTCATAAAGCAGGCTTTTGTGAGCCAAGTGTTTGCTAGGCATTACTTAGAGAGGGCTTGGAGAGTATTGTGATGAGACTTGGCTTCTCCATAGTGCAGAGCGAGCACATCTCTTTGGAAGAGAAGGTGGTGTTGACTGTAACGTTCCACTATTAGGGCTAGTGGCTGTCATGGTTGTATGTATGGATGGAAATTTCACTTTATATAATATAACAAAGCCAACATGTTTCATGCATACATTGTTATTGTAGTTCGACTATTCTGGTTACTTTAGCAATGTATGTAGTTTTACTTACGCATTGATGTATGGACTATTCTATATATGATTGCATGAATCTTATTGAAGATTGTTGTTGGTTTAGCTCATCACTTTGGATTATCGACTATTATGCTTTCCATCTTGTGATTCCTTTCAGCTCATGTGTTCCTTTCAAGTTGGTACTATTATAGGCTTCTAAGGGACACAATTCCTTTCCCCCTTCCGTGTGTTAGAACCCCCCATGGATTTCTCATGACTTGTTGTAAGGTCACACATTTACTTTTGACAAGGATATATTGCTTACCTCTACGCGCTATTTCATTCAAGGCATATCTTTACTACCCCCTACTGGGACTCCTACTCCAAACATTTTGAGGTCTAGTTGGGACTTCTTACTGGGGAGATCCCCTAACATGTTGGTGGGTCCAACACCATCAACACCAGGACAACCCATCGAAGACGCAAGGAAAGAAAAAACCACGAAGATAAAGAGGGAAACAAGAAAGTGGTGTGAGTTCCATAAGAGCCCCACTCACAACACAAGTGAGTGTCGAGCCAAGCAGTCACTGGTGGCCGAGCTGAAGGCTTCAAAATTAGATGCATGTTTCAACTCTCAGTCAGAACTTGACAAGGGGAATGATAAAGGGAAGCATATTATTGAGCTGGAGCCAAGCACCACTATTCACACCATAAAGATTTAGAAGATTGAGCTCAAATATCGAGAGGAGGGGGCTTGTCTCTTCCACTCACAGATGGGGGTGAAGGGTTCATTGCTGCAATTCAGTTTTGACATCGGGAGACAAAAGAACCTCATTTTAGAAGAGGTCGTGAAGCATTTGGTCCTACTGACCACACCACACTTGCATCCGTACACCATCATGTGGCTTCACCAAGGATGATATCTCCACATCAATCAACAGTTTTTCCTTCCGTACAACATCACACCCTTCACGGATGTGGTATTGTGTGATGTTTCTCCTCTTCAAGTTTGTGATGTATTATTAGGCCAACCATACTTATGGAAGCATCATGTTGTATATGAGTTGAGGCCTCACACTGTTATTATTTATTTGGGTGGTAAGTTATACAGGATATTGGAGGTATCCCCTCCTATCGCCATCTCTTTGATCTCTGCTAAGTATTGCAGTAAGATCATCTCCCAAACTAGGGAATTTCTTTCCTTTCTAATTCACTCTCAAATTAAGGGGAAGATAATGACCACGTTCATGGCCCATGGGAAGGGTTCCTCCATGCAGTAGAAGTAGGTGGATATGGTCATGGAAGAATACAAGGACATATTCTCCTCACCCACAGGGGTACCCTTGCACTGTCAAGTCAACCATTCGATCGATGTAACTCTCAGAGCACCTCTACCCAACGATCCAATATATCATCACTCCCTTCTGGAAAATGAAGAGATCAAGTGGAAAAAATAGAAGTTGTTGGAAAAAGAGCATATCCAACCAAGTTCCTCACATTATGGGAGACTAATTATACTTGTAAAAAACAAGGATGGGACTTTGAGGCTCTGCATTGATGGACACTAAACAAAATCATAGTCAAGAACAGGTATCCAATCCCACGGATTAATGACCTTTTGGACCAACTCAAGGGACCAAGTTCTTCAGCAAGATCGATCTAAAGTATGGTTATAACCAGGTTCCAATAGATCCCACAAATGTATGGAAGATCACCTTCAAATCCAAGGAAGGCCTTTTTGAATGGTTGGTTATGCCCTTCTGGTTGAAAAATGCCCCTGCTACTTTTATGAGGCTAATGGATGAGATCTTGCAGCCCTTCACCAACTCATTCATGGTTGTTTATTTCGACGACATCCTTGTCTCCAACAATAGTTGGGAAGAACACTTGCAACACATTTGGTAGGTCCTTCAAACCCTAAGGCAATAGAAACTGTGTGCCAACTTGGAGAAATGCACTTTTGGCATGAGCCAGGTCCAATATCTGGGTTACATCATAGATGGGCGAGGTGTGCAAGTGGATCTGACTAAGAAACAAGTCATTCTAGATTGTCCAACCCTGACCAATCTAATAGAGCTTCATATCCTTTTAGGCCTTGAAAATTTTTATTAGAGATTCGTGTTAGGATTCTCCCATATCACTTTACCTTTGAGTCATATTACCAAGGGTAGAGCGAAAGAAAATTTTTCCTAGTTTGAGTCCCAACAGAAGGTTTTCGTTGAGTTGAAGTGATGTTTCTTCTCTACATTGGTACTCACATTTCCATGCCTACAAAAACCATTTGAAATTGAGACAGACACCTCTAGGTATGTTATTGGTGCACTCTTCACCCAGAATAGGCATCTAGTGGCCTATCATAGTGAGACACTTTCTGATACAATTTGGAAGTACCCCATCTATGATAAAGAGATGTATTCCATTGTGCAAGCTTGCTGACAATGTAAGCATTACATTCTAGGGAAGGAGATGGTCATCCACACCAATCACCGACCTCTTATGTTTATACATACACAAGGGAAGTTACAAACAATTACCATCAGAAGTGGTCTAAATATCTACAACAATTCCACTTGAAAGTTAAATAAAAAAAGGGTATCACGAATCATGTTGCAGACTGCCTAAACTTGCCCCCATTCGCAACACTGACTACTATTCTCAACTCTTGTGGCCATGAGACCTGTAGATGGTTGAAATTATACAAAAATGATCCATAGTTTGCCTCCACATACCAGATGCTAGTAGATGGAAAGCAATTTCTCGATTTCCACCTCCATAGCATATTATTATGCTACCTAAGTCACATTTGTGTTCCTTCAAGTGAGCGTGCCCAACAAATTTGGAGGCGCACTACAGTTGGGTCACAAGACACTTTGGTGTGGTGAAAACTATGGTTGTACTAAAAAAGTACTTTTATTTTCCAAAACTCTGATAGGATGTTGGGAAATATATCAAATCTTGCACTACCTATGGCATTTCCAAGCCAACCATCAAGAAGCAAGGCCTATACACTCCCCTTCCTACTTTGAGCCATCCTTGGGAATCCATCTCCATGGATAATATGTCTATCCTTCCTTCTACTGAGCATGGTAATGACTGTGTATTTGGGGTCGTGGATAGATTTTCTAGGATGGCTATATTGGCGGGCTGCAAGAAGAGTATCATAGCAGAGGACACTGACAAACTCTTCTTTGAATGAGTGTGGGTACATTTTGGGGTCCCATAGACCATTATATTATATTAGGATAGCAAGTTCCTGAGCACATTCTGGTCAAGCCTTTGGACACTGTTGGGCACTAAGATCACCAAGTCAACTGCATTGCATTCCCAAACTATGGTCAGATAGAGGCCATCAATAGGACGATAGTGCACATTCTCTGCATGTACAACTATAAGCATCCACGAACTTGGGATGAGAGTCTCCCCTATGTGTAGAACAGTTATAACAAATCTCATCATGGCTCGACTAGTTGTAGACCCTTCAAGTGGTTCTAGGATTTCAACCATTGTGTCTGATTGATGTTGTCATGCTCATGCGACTACATAGACATAATCCACACATGTATTGTCTGAGGCTGATAAAGCAACTAAATTTATTGAACGCATCCAACACGTCCACTAGCAAGTTCATGAAATCTTGGAGAAGTCCAATGCCAAATACAAGCAGTGACATGATCAACATCGAGTGTCACACAAGTTTCAGGTGCGCAAAAAATTTTAGTTACATTTGCAGAAGGAGCGTCTAGCTGGGCCCCACCACAAGCTATGCCCACTCTGATATGGGCCTTAAACGATCACTAAGGTTATGATTTCGAGCTCAACATTCCACCATTCCTTAGCCTACACCCAGTGTTCAATGTGGACCTCCTTCAACCATACTTTCCACCATTACTGGATGCAACAGACATTACAGAACAACTCACACCAGCAGAGTTAAAACCAGATTGCATGGAACAAGCCATAACTCATAGATCATGGACACACAGATCAAGAATACTCACCAACAGCAAATACAACTATATCAAGTTGTGAAGTTTTGCCAACTCCTGCACCAAGGCAAGTGGCTCACTAGGGACCAAGTCCAGCAGAAGTTTCCCCATCTCATCGAGGCACTCAACACAATGGGGACCATTTCTTCCTAAGGGGGGAGGACTAATCTAGGTGGATATTGGTGGCCACCCACCTATTCCACTTGGAACACCATCACTATTTCTTTCTGTTTTTCAGTTTCCTTAATTATAGCACAATTTTCTATTTTTGGCAGTTTTTTCGGTTCCTGAAGTTCTAGAGTCATTTTGAGGCCCTAAACGACATTTTTTGGGGAAAATTGGGAAAACATGAGTTTTTATTTGATTTTTTCATTCAAAATTTGTATTCCTTGGATATATATTTCTAACGAAGTATTTTTCATGTCAAACAAAGATATTATGCCAAAGTTGTGCCTCTGGGAAATTGAAGTACCCAAACGGGGCCCATAGTTTTGGTGCTTCATCTCCTAGGGTTAGGTTTTTGGATGTTTAGGGTTTTTCATTGTTTCTCAATAATAAATATGCCTTCAATCCTCATTGTAACACAGTTTAGAGGCATGTATCAACTACATCTCTTCTCATAGATAAGCTACCACCATCTGAGCTAGTTTATTTTCATTCTATATGTGAAAATATTTTAGTTATGTGATATTAATGAAATGAAGTTGTATTTCTACTACATTTTTGTGTTTATGTTTATATTTTTATTTTTTTTGTGTTCCTGCATAAGTCTGGATCATCCTATGGACATGATGTCTCCATATTCACTCCTGCAATCCTTTCAAACATAAGCATTGGATATAATAGGTTGCAGCGGGGACTATTTCTTCACTCTGAATTTGAAGAAGATCATCAAGCCCTCTTATTCCTTCTTGTATTCTTCTTTGGTAAATATAATTTATATTCATTTCTAAATCCTTTTCTATAACTTCCACATTGTCTTCTTCTATAATCTTGCATCTAATTGATGCAAATATGATTACATTCCCTTTATAAGCTATTTGGCCTACACTTGGAATGTTTTGCTTTATCCCTTCAACCAATAATACATTAGCTGCTTCTCTATTGTTAACATCAAGATCAACATAACCCATTCTTACTACCTTTGCAGATGAACCATTTCCAAGAATAATCTTACCACTCTTGTTTCTCTTTAGAGAGATAAATTGTCCCTTATTTTCCAGACGTGTGATGAGAGAATCCACTGTCTATGTAGCATTGATATTCTTCTTCAAATGCGCATAGAGAAAGGCCACACCTTACTTGTTACTCTTTCTTTTGTGTAGTGCTCGTAGATCCATATTTTTAAGGTATTTTGATAAAAACATCCTTTTCTGGTTGCTTCCTTTGCATGGAATCTACTTTTTTTTCGTAAGAATTCATTATCTTATTCCTACATTGTTTTACTACATGTCCAAACTTGTTACATGTATAACACCTTACATGATTAGATAAGGGAGAAAGAGAATCATAATATTTCTCTTTCATATTCCTCTTATTGCAATCAATAGCTTTGTGACCAAATATTGCATGAAAAAAATACCCCTGAAAGAAACTTGAGTACCTGGGAGCTAATTATCTTCCTATGGAGTAAATATTTTCTTGGGATCTGAATAATATACTTCTGCAATTCGCTGCAATGTTTCCATAGTTATGACCGATAAAACATTCAATATCATTGATCAAATGGGAGAATTGATTGTTATTTCTATTATAGGGAGCAAATGATTTCCTTTGAAAAATCACTTTCTTTGGTTACTGATCTCGTTGCCTTCTTAATTCTTTAACCAGTTTTCCAGAGTTTGTTTTTTTATCCTCAAATTTGTTTGCACCAATCTGTGAACTATATTCTCCTTTAACATTTTCATGAAAACCAAGACCATATTTGATGGAGGGAGAACTTTGACTGTTAAGAATATTATCAAGTATCTTGGAACTATCATGAAATTTCAAATGGTTGTCCTTTTATGCTAATTTAACTTTTAGAATACTTAACTCAACTTCCAATTTTTGACACTATTCTTCCTATTCCATATACTTCTTCTTCATTCCTACTTCAATCTTCCTTCCTTCTTCTACTTGCATTCTTAATTTGATAATGTCTTTCTTACGCCCATTATCTTGTTTTTCAAATACTTGGAGTATCTCCTCATATCACTTATTTAACTTTTCAATATCGGATTTAAGAGAGATGATATCAGCTTCAAGTCCCTCACAATATAGATTTCATTTGTTAAGCTATCTAGTTACAACTACTGATTTATCATGACCCCTATTATCATATACTTGCAACTTATTCTCAAGACTATTAATATTTTTCAAAGAAGAAGTATTTTTTCTTCTAAATTTTAGTTCTTCTTCTAACTTGTCTTCTTTTGAATCAATAACTCCATATGACATAACACAGGTTGTTGCATGAGCACTCTCATCTTTTGATGAATCATTAGATTCATTTAATGTCTTAGAAATAAGGTTACCTTTCGGTTTACCTAGTGAGAAATCTTCCTTTACTTGTTTTATTCCTCCTCCATAGATGACCTATAGATTTTCCCATACCTCCCTTGTAGTTTCAAAATGCACAACCTTTTCAAAGTCTGTCTTCGATAAAAAACAATAAATTGTATTTAATGCCCGACCATTACTTTTAATTCTTCACATGATGGGGGATTTTTAGTGAAACCATTACATATTATATGCTAAACACTAGACCCAAGGGCCATTAACTTAGACTTCATCCTTTATTTCCATTCATGATAGTTAGTATCATTAAGAGTGAGTATACCTTCATTATCCATACTTTCTGACTTGCCATGCTCTGCTACTAATTTCCCTTGATTTATGAATGCATATATTGCCACGACATTAGATACATCACTTTCACTTGTTTCTTTGATTTGCCTCTTCCTTTGTGTTGAGTTCTTCTTGTGCTTCCCTCCCATTGTCCTTGATCTACTCTCAAGTAGTTAAGATTTATTGGAGAGACTTTTTTTTTATTCCAATTGTTAGAAATACTTGGGGAGGGGGAGGTGAATCAATGTTTCAAGCCCAATTTAAAATTACTTACTTTATACTTTTCATTTTGAATTCATTTGATACATTAATTTATTACAAATATAATGCGATATAGATATGATAATATGATAAACATTAATCATAAAACTATAGAATGCAAATCACATCAACATAAGACACATAAGAACACCAAGATTTTAGGTGGAAACACAATGTGGGAGAAAATCACCATTGTTGTTGTTTTGTCTTATTTTTATTATAAACAAAATGCTTCTTACAATTTTGTATTTCCATAGGATCTTTCTAGCATGCAGGCTCCTACCTGTAGGAGGCTACAACCTCCACTCATTCTCTAACACCCACTGGAAGGGGGCTGCAACCCCCTAATCAATTTTACCAACTCCTATTAGAAGGAAGCTCTTACTCCCTTACTGAAAGATAAGACTTTCAACACCTTAAGGACCACATTTCATAATATTTCATACTAGATCCACTTGTCAATCAATTATCAAAAAACTTGTAGGACACCTTTCATCATATTTTCAAACTGGACCCACACCAAAAATAAGCTCAAACTAATACCAAATGAATAAATGAATCATTGAGTCATTGAATCATGGACTTACTAAATCACTGAATAAAATTGAATCATTGAAGCAAACCAATCATCGAGTACCAACATGCCAAGTAAACCGTCTCAATAACACTATCAATATTGTCATACCATACCAAGCCAAATCACCATTGTCAATACCAAAACAACCATGCCCAATATCAATCATCCAAGCCAATATTTTTCATATATATTAATTCAAGTCAATATGACCTTGCAACTTTTACCATACAAACCAAATATTGCCATATAATCAAGCCATAGCTCAAACCAATCACAACACCAACCAATTCACTGTCATGTCTACAAACTGTCAAGCCAATGTGAAAAAGTTTGTACTCAATAAAGCCAATATCGAATCCCAAATTGAATATGTAATAACAAGTCATGAATGATCTTTGTCATAACTACCTTCATCAAGCATTCATCAAGCAGTAGCTCATCTCAAAACCTTTGAAATGCAACAACAATTAATCAAGTGTTCATTCAACTAATTCTTAGCATCAACAGTCAATGTCATGCAATCCTAAATCTCAATGCCAAGGAAAAATGTAATGTCTCTGTATAGATAATAGACAACAATAACATAGATTTTAACATTCACTTACTGTGAGATCATTATGATTATTCTCCTTAACTTGAGCATAGAGCCTCTACAACCTCTACCATACTAAATCATATATCCCTGCAACAAACCTCTACATACATATTTAAATCACCCAACACATCAAGAAGTAGCAAATAGATATTTACCAAAATAGTTTTTGCATACACTTTATTCTACCATAAGTCACTATTGATTCATTGATCACCACATACGCCATTACAGAACACCATCCAAGGTGTCATAAAAAATACACATGTCTAGATCGAACTGTCATTATTCTTCTGTTATGTTAGCTAGGAAATCCATCATTCATACAAGAAAAGAAAGCTCTACCACATATAGTTATGCAACCAAGACCCAACACATCAATATCACATTTTGATCTTTGCATATCAATCCTTGCATCAGATACTTAACATTATATAAAAATGGGAAAATCAAATATCTCACTACCATTGTGAGATTCAAGTGCGTAAGGTAAGTCAATAAAACTTCAATTCATAGTTTTGCAAGCAAATTAGGTCTCTGTATATTCAAGACATCCATCCTAGTCATCAATGAGTCACTGAGATCTAATACATTTGAATCACTTCTCTATGCATAAGGTGATTAGAAACAACTGTAGAAACTTATGTCAAGTCAACACAAGTATAAATCCACTTCTGTCACTTCAAAAAAGAAATTCAAAATCAAGTCATGCTATAATCTAGTGAGGAAATATTTGCAAGATGACTTCTATAACAATACTAAATCAGATCTCTAGAGACACAATAATTGGTCACAAGCCATTTGCTATTGATCCTCTCTTCACAATATGAAAACTCTCTCTATAGTAGATCTACATTTTTCTATTGCAAAACTCCCTCCAAAGACCTGCATACAATCAAATCTGAATTAATCAACATAAGAAACCTTCTCTGTCATGCATTAAATTAGATATTTAGTGTCTATATTTCATTTATCAGTCACTATAATTCAAGAAATCAATAAAATCCTGCAAGAAAATTATATCATAGTATTATGCCAAAACTATTTGATCTCTGCAAAAAAATAAACAGATCATAGCTTCATTCCTTCAGATGAATATTTTTGTACAAAGGTTTTGTGCGAAGGTTTTGTATGAAGGTTTTTTTATTTTTTTTCATTCTATAGGCTCAACCACACCCATAGGCCTTCCTCTATGTGGATGGGGGACCTTTAGCCGCACTCTTAAGCCTTCTTCCATGCAGCTAGGGCTTGTTGGCCACACCCATAATCCTTCCTCTATGTGGTTGGGGTAGAGCATAGGAGAAAAACTTCTCTGGTTAGGAAAGAGTTTGCCAAAATTATTCCTTATGTTCCTTGACACCTGCACAACTAATGTTAGCCTTTGTAGCCTCAACCATTCAATCATCAAGGCAACACATCAATCCTGTATTGATGAATCACATAAGTCTTACATCATTCTTGCACTATGACATATATCAATCCTATATTGCACACATGAAGACATACCAAATTGAACAAGCAATCCAAGAATATTTTTCCCATGAAGACACATTAATATTGTACTTCAACTACTAACCACATTGTGATAAGATCATAGCTATGTTAAAATCATTGTAGGTTGCTATCAAGGAAACAATAGAGCCATAATGCCAACAATCTCACATTTTGGACTTGATGGTAACCTTCTGCAAAGCACCAAGTCTCTCTCCTCCTGACCCATGCTCCCCTTGAGGATACACTGGATCCTCTATGTAATAAAGATACAAGGATTAATGAAGCAAGCATGAGTACATCCATAAGAATGATTAACACAACCATTCATATCCCAAGGAAATATGGCCATGCATTCATCAACAAGTAGTATTGCAAGACCAACTTAATCATCATGGAATCATTTAGGTTTCTGCCTTGCAATCTTCTAGTTATGTGCATAATCGACATGGAGGTATGCCTTGACAAAGTATTGCATGGAACTTGATCCATGTTACTATCACTTAATAATATATGTTACCAATTGTCACATTCTTTGTGAGGTATTTTAATCACGATGGCCCATATATTAAGATTTGAGATCAGCGGTGAGGGAAATCTAGGGTTAGTTGGAGTAACTACCCTTGGCCTCTCATTGTTACATTGATTATTTTAATTTCTCATGGCTCAAGAAAGAGATCTACAAGTTAGGGTTTCATTGTCTACATGACTATAGTGAATCCTTGGCCACTTGAAGGTCAAAAACTTAAAATTTTAGAAGTGCTTATGAGATCTTTGATTCCTTCAACATGAATAATTAGGACTCTAGGGTTATTTTCCTTGCATATTTTAGGTAAAAATATTAAGGAAAAAATATTTAAATCTTGAGTTATTGTTTAATTTTATCCAATATTGATTTTATAGATTATTGTTAGTGCAATGTTTAACTCTTCTTTAATTGTTGCACGGGTGATCATTTCTGCATATGGCTCTACTAGCATAAATTTTCCTTATTCAGACATAATCAATGAGTATCCAACCTTGCACACACCAATAAATTTTGTTCTATGACGAATTTAAAACCCCAGTCGAAATTATTTCCCATGGATAATCTTCTAATTCACTGTCAATTTATGACCACACAGGTAGGGTTGCAACCTCTTGACATACATTGTAAAAGGTAAAAACAAAACCCTTATTAAATGGACATTTTTATTTTAACTTTGACTAGGGTTTATATTTGAAATTCTAATGGCTTAACTTTCCTTGCATGTATTTTTGGTTGTAGTATTGACTATGTCAGTGACAAAAAATTTATTGTCAACTAGGAGTTTGTAAGCCTAAATACATGTTGATTCTATTGGATGCTCTCATTTGTATGGTTCTAGTTTAGGATAAATATCTAGGGACTTTCCCAAACTAACCTTAACAAGTGTATCATTAGGCTCATGAATGTATGTGGTGGCTACTGAGCTCTGTAGAGGTGACAATGTTTGCAGATCAAAATTTTCTTGAAAAACGTGGATAGAAAATGTGACTAAATAGTTTAGAGTTATGCATAGTGTCCAACATGGCAATAAAATCATGAGTATGACTCTCCTTAGTGCTCTTCATATACTTATGTACCTAATCTATAATAAAGATTGACTTAGTGTCCTTGTCACTACTACTATCATCTAACCGTAAAGTATCGTGAAGCTCCTACGTCGATCTAGCAGGAAGGTATAGGTAACCTTATTCCTTGAGTCCCCATTCAGAAATAAACATATCTCTAGAGTGATAACCTATATAAGCATCATCCATGGGTATCCATGGTTGTCTAGAAATGAAAGGGTTTCCCCAATAGGATTCTTGGGTTGACGTATAATGGAGTCCATGGGGTACTCCCATGAATCAATCGAGATGATCACATATTATAATACACCTTTCAACTTGATTTTAGATCGATCAACCATTTTAGGAATCATAGGAGTAGGATGAATGTGATTCAACCCATGTTGTACCATGGTTTTCAAGGTCATCACATTCATGGTCACTCTAAGGTCAATTAAGACATTAGGGACAAGGATGTCACCTATCTGGACCGAGATGAATGGTTTTACAGGGTCGGTATATTTATCAACATATGTACGCCCTGTTACCAACTCAACCTCCTTGCCAATGAACTAGATAGTGTGGGGTTTATTTCTTTTCCTCCCTGGATTCTTAAGACAAAGTTCTCTGATGATTTTTGCGTATATAGGAATCTCTTTCAAAGCCTTTAATAGAGGAACTTTTATGAAAATGCTCCTCAACTCTGAATCCAGGTCGAACTCAAGAGTAGGGTCAACTTTCTAAAAATTCAACCTTTCTGTATAGGGAGTTTGGTTTGAAGAAGAAGGTAAAGGATCTGAGTGTATAGGAGAAGGTTATGGGGAAACATTATTATTTAAATGATCGTGAGTCTCCTCCTCGTGTCTTTCCTTAATGATTACTACTGGTTGTTTTTTTTTTTTTTGGTGGTTCTATCACCCTTCCTGATCTCAGTTGTAGGTCATGGGCCCCAACTGGTGCGATCAGATAAGTGGGGAAAGGGGGTGGTTCAATAGAATAGATTTACTGCACCACTTTATTGTTTGGGTTGGGCACTAACTGGCTACGCCAGTAACTGAGGTGGCCTAAATGGTGGTGGAAATGGTAAATGAGGTGGCATGGGATGTGTCTATTAAGGTAGAGAAGCTGGTACTGAAGTTGTGTTGGTGGATAAGATGTATATTTTGCAGGATATGATTGGTGTGATGGTATATGGTATGAAAAAAAATGAGATTTTGAAGGCCCCTTCCATCCTTGTTGCCAAGGAGGAGGCTGCCCAAACTATTTTTGATACCCTTGTTGCCATGATGTAGAAAAATTATAGTTTTGATAAGAGCGTTGTGGTGGACCTTGAGAACTAGGAAAATAAGGTGAATGTTCATAAGTCATACCTACACTTACCTGTTGCCAAGATTTCTACAATCCTATAGCATGCAATGGTTTAGGTATCGAATACTCCTCCTCAAAAAATACTTTAAAACTAGGTATGGAGGGATAATTTTCCATAGGAGTTTTACTTTCTCAAATCACAAAATTTTTAGAAACATGCACATCTACGGGAAGTTCACGTAATGGATTCTTCTTTATACATTTTGAACAAAATATAGACATTGCAACTTCTTCCTTTTTAAATTTTCTTTGAAGTTTAAAAGTATCTTACTGCATACTAAACCTATTTAATATTTCAGTTTTCATATCATCTACTTTATGTTCAATTTCAAGTATCCTAACATCATTTGATCCATATTTGATATTCTTAAAAGAATTGATTCTTATTCCCCTACTAGATCTGAACTGATTTCATGAATATTTCCTACATAAATCACAAATTTGTTCAAAAGGTAATTGATTTATATCTCCATGTCCTAATAAATTCAAAGTATTCATTGACTCATCCAAAGGTTGTTATGCAACCATCTCACAAAATAGAAGAAGAGATAGATCAACAACTTCAAAATTAGCCTCTTTGAGGGGGAAACCTCCTTTACACTACACAAATGAACAATTCTTGGATGATTCAAATGAAATAACCTCCTTTCTATATATAGGAATCTAAAGGGTCACGATATAATCAGAGATGACATAACAATAATAATGTAAGGGCACAACAATAATGAGATTCCATGGGGCACAATAATAACAATATGGGGATTACATGGGCACAACAATAACAATAAGGGGGATATAATGACAATAACAATAAGGGAATACACTAGTATTATAGGGACCTAACATGCCCCTCTCCTTCAAAAAAGTGTTGTCCTCAACGCTTGAGTAGTTTTGGATGCTTTTATATAAAAGTCTCATCCTCCCATGTGGAAACTTCAACGGGTAAGTTCTTCCATTTGATGAGATACTCTGAAATTGATCGATTTCATAGTTGTCGAGTTCTTATTTCCGTGACTAGTTCATGTTCCAATATGATTTTTCCTTCCTCATCAAGTTCTAGAAATATTGTTTGAATTGGGAGCTTGTCACCTATAACCTTCTTTAAGCATGAAACGTGGAAAACTGGGTGAACTTGGGAAGACGTAGGAAGCTCCAATTTGTATGCCATATTACCAATATTTTGCAACACCTTCTAGTAACCATAATACTTTGGTGATAAATTATTATCCTTCTTAGCTTGTTTGAGGGACATTTTTTTGTATGGTTGCAGCCGTAAAAATATCCAGTCACCTATATCAAAACTTCTTTCATTGTGATGT
This sequence comes from Pinus tabuliformis, assembly GCA_031772625.1. NCBI lineage: Eukaryota > Viridiplantae > Streptophyta > Pinopsida > Pinales > Pinaceae > Pinus > Pinus tabuliformis. The sequence goes on along the minus strand of CM062811.1, from coordinate 83,017,869 downwards.
TGATCTTCCAGTTGTTTCAGTCTATTCTACACCAAAGTGAGGTTATCCTTTAAGAGTTGGAGAACTTATTGTTGATGCTTGATGTGATATTCCACTCCATGAGCTATATAATTATTATCCAAGACTTGTTGGAGATCTGGAGAAATAAATGATTTTGATGTTTGAACCTCTAGTAAACATAATTGTGAAAGTATGTCTCATTGTTCTTTCTATAGAAGCTTTGTCTTGCCATTAGAGCTTATTATCTTTCATGTTTTCCCTGAGATACCCATTAATTCAACTTCCTTTCTTTCCCATAAAAAACTCAAGTAAAGTTCTTGAAAATTAAAAGCTATCTTACCCAAAGATTGTAACCATTGGACTCCTAGTACAACATCAACACCGCCCATCGGAATTGAAAGCATTGGACTACTCAATACATATTCTCCCACAGATAGCTTGATATTCTGGAACTTTCTAGAGAAATTTATGGTTCCTCCATTTCAAACCATCACTTGACACTCAGGTGTTGGATATAGGAAGAAATTCAATTCCTTAGCTATCTTACAATGAATAAAATTATGGGTACTACCTGAATCAATCAACATTGTTACCTTTTCCTTCTTGATATGTCCTTTTATCTTCAGACTTTAAGGAGTGGTAATTCCTACCAATGCATTACAAGATATGGTCAAATTCATTTATTCTTTATATGGGGTTGGTTCCTAGTGTATATCCTCTTCTTTTGATGTTTCTTGTTCCTTTTCTTCCTCCTCATCACAATCTATAAAATTGATTTTTTCTCGGCACACATATGACCTTTAGTGTATTTTCTATCACAATTGTAACAAAGCCCATTTCTATTTTTCTTCCAATTTTTGTGGTGTCAACCTTGTAGCTTGTGGAAGGTTAGGAGCGACAACACTTCCATCTTTATATTTGTGAGTGGTAGTCTTCCTTTTTGCCATAATTTTGCTTTCAATTTTTTGTGGCAACCAGAATGCCTTCTCCAATGAATCAGGTTTCCAAAGGTGAACCTCATGTTGGATATCTTATCCTTTAAATTCCATATGAAGACATCAACCCTATGCTCCTATGCAATATCATTTACCCTTATATTCAATTTTTGGAAGTCCTCAATGTTCTCTGCCATTGAACCCTTCTATTTCAAATTTATCAATTGACTAAAGAAGGTATTTCTCTTTGTATCCTCATAATTTGCTATCATTTCGTGTGTAAAAATTGACCAAGTGGCAACTGGTTTACAAGAACAAAGACATTGATACCATATAAATGGATTAGGTTATAGATATAAAGTTGCAATGCATACCTTTTATATGTGTTTCACATTATGGATATCAAAATATTGCTCCAATTGTAGTATCCATGTTACCGAATCCTTGCCATCAAACTTCCTCATATTGATCTTTGAATTATGGTGGGTCTTCAATCCAATGTTAGATTCTATGAAATCATGATTAACATTTATTTTGTTATCATCATGAGTTTCAAATAATACTTTTTCGCCAATAGGCGACATTTCTTGTAGCAACTTTGTCAAACCTTCCATGTCTTCTTTTAAACCATTCTTCAAATCTTCCATGTTGTCTTTCATTTTTTCTTCTATACCATCCATTTCATGCCATCCATATTAGCTTTAATTCCATACTTCAAACCTTCCATGCCTGATTTTAAACTTTTCTTTAAATAATCCATCTTAGCTTCCATTTCATTTTTTGTTACTCATTGTGAAAGCAAAATTTGTTGCACTTGGTCTCGTAATTTTGACATATAATGTTTCATTTCTTCCTCTTCTTCATGCACCATAGTAGAGATTTATGATTTCTTACTAGGTGCTTCCATTTTATTTCTTTGAGGAATTTTGAATTCAAACAATGATATATGCTTCACTATGCCCTTTGAATCACTTCAAACTACTTTTTCAAACAAATGTTATGCAATTTTTAAAATAAATACACACATTTTTCTTTCTTTTAGGAGCTTGATCTTAAAATGATTATAAGTCTATAATTTTGGATCTCTAAGTTGTGAAATTTCCTTTTGCAGTAGCTCTCTAAGTCCTCTTTCCAACCCCGCAACTATGATCAAGATTGGATTCTTCAAGAAAGAGTTATGCCAAATCTCCCACGATGGCTTGATTATGGATTGGTTCAGTAGAACGAAGTTGTATAGGATTCCACGTGTTACTGTTTCAACCTTTGGCCCTGAAATTTGTACATGAAAAACTACAGTCTGTGCACTTTCAACCACATTTTATAGACTTCAAATCTGATGCCTAAAATGAAGTTATTCCAATTTTCCCTAGGTCACATGTTTGAGACAGAATTCTGAAGCCTGCAAAAACCCTAACTTCCTCAGAGCATAGATCTAAAAATATAGAGAACGAAGATATGAAAGTTTTACACTAAGTTATATGTGATTTTGGATCCATGTGGTAAAAATTTCAGCTTTTGAATCCTCGCATAAAAAACGTTATGTGTATTTTCCCTAGGTGTCCTGTTTGAGACAGAATTTTGGAGCCCGAAAAAGCCCTAAATTGCTCAGAGAATATCTCAAAAAATATAGCGAACTAAGATCTAAAATTTTTACACGAAGTTTTCTAAGATTTTGGTTACACGTGGTAAAAATTTCCGCTTCTTAATCCTCGTAGCTAAAAACATTATAGCGAAAATTCCAAGATGACCTATTTGAAGAAGTGAAACCCTAGAATCCAAAGCTCTAATACCAAATGTTATGCAACCAACTCACAAAATAGAAGAAAAGATAGATCAACAACTTCAAAATTAGCCTCTTCGAGTGGGAAATCTCCTTTACATTACATAAATGAATAATTCTTGGATGATTCAAAGGACAAAACCTCTTTTCTATATATAGGAGTCTAAGGGGTTACAATATAATCAGAGCTGACATAACAATAATAATGTAAGGGCACAAAAATAACAATAGTGGGCTTCTATGGGGCACAATAATAACAATAAGGGGACTACTTAACAATAACAATAAGAGAATACACTAGTATTATAGGGACCTAACAAATCTCCATGTAAATATAAAGTCCTAACAATGGTAGGCTCCAATCTATGTTTGGACGTTTGGAGGATATATAAGAACATTTCAAGATAATCCTTTAAAATTCCATCCTCTGGGTCTGTGATTGTAAAAATTTTGTCCTGCATTTCATGAGTTTTACAATACTCCTGATATTTACCTCGAAAAACCCTCTTCATCTGATCTTAGGTAGTTACGGTATTTCCTCCTAGCCCCTTAAACCAGCACAAGACTGAGTCTTTAAGGGTAGCGGGGAATTTTTTAAATTTCTATGCATTTCGTGAATAATCATAGCTCCTGCATAGTACATCAAACTCGAAAAGAAAATAATCAAGGTCTTCATGTACCTTACCATAGAAATGAGGGAGAAATGATATTGGAAAAATATTTTTCATTTGCACCATAGCATCGGGGACATAATTGGAAATCCAAAAGTGAGTTCTCCCTATTAGTCATAATGCACATTTCTTTCTCCATCTCCCTCACCAAATCCATATTCATGATTCGCCATATCTTTCCCTCGAAGTACACTGTACCTCATGTTGTGTGAAGGATGACCAAATTTTGAAATCTCAACCACAGAGGGAGAATTAGCTACAAAAGTCGCTTTCCTTTCCCATGCCAGTTGAGAGACTCTTTAACTATTGTTACCAAAGTCCAAATGCAAGGTACCAACCTCATTTATCTGAGTGTACTTTGAGTTGTTACCTGTAGTAGGTCCAACATGAGAAACAAGTCTTTCCAAATTATTAGTTATACCTCTACCCTTCCTAGGCTTTGGACTTTTCCCCCCTTAGTCATTCATAGTGGAAAAAGTTAAAATACAATTAGAAAAATATATGGAAACTATAAAAACTACTTGTTGGAATATAATAAATCAAATTCAATCAATATTGTAGCTATTTCAAAAAAAAAAAATCCTACCTACAACAATCCCTTTCATAATGAAAATAAAATCTCCTAGAAAACAACAACAAAGGAACACGTGATGAAAAAATAACACATAAATATTACCTCTACTATTGAAAAGAATTTACCAGAATCCTTCCCTAGCACATCCCCGACAACGACACAAAAATATTGCTTTTATTATTGACTATGTCAGTGACACAACATTTAATGTCAACTAGGAGCTCGCAAGCTTAGAGACACAATTCTGGAAATTCCTACAAAGGCACTGGAAATACTAAAAAACCACACCTTACTCTAAACAATTCATTAGCACTCTTCTAAGTTCCTAGAATAAATTCATAAACTCCAAATTCAACTTTTGCACTACATTTGGAAACTTTATTAAAAAAAAATAATGAGCAATCAACTAGGGTTTTGTTCACTTCACTTTTTAATAAATTGAACAAACCTAGTTTACAGTGTATCTAGATGAATCAAAGAGCTCAAACACACAAGCCTTGGACAATCTATATTGATGCCAAACAGGTCTCTCAAAACCAAACAAAAAACATTATTGAGATTCATGGGCTATGTCCTATTCTCTACTTGACATTGTGCATGTAATGAAAAAGTAAAAGTGTGGCTTCAATTCACCCTTTGTGTACCAATCAAATGCAATCAATTGTTGTAAACAATTATTATGTACATGCATAAAAAAATCTCACTTTGTTTTAAGACTCCTCCAAGCTTTAAAATTCACTCAAACAATAGATTCTGGAAACTATATTTTCAATGCAAGAGACACACTCGAAAGAAGAAACATCGTTAACCTGGGAAATATAAAGTAATGCCCTACAAATGACAATGTAAACAAATCTTAGTTAAACACAATCTCCTGCTCTCAACAAGCCTTCCTATAGTCAAAACGTATTAACATCACAAGTTCATGCCTCAAAGATATATGAATCATTGTCCAAACATACAATCTTTATAAGTCAAATTAAATAATGATCAAATAGATAACTAGGTAGATTAACAACTATTACATACCAAGTACACTCATTTTGAGTGATCCTAATGCAAGTCAACAATTCTACAAAGCTTATAATGTGCACAAATAGAGGTTCTAAAGTGTGTTTCTGATTTGACAAACACAAGGGTTATTTCTATCAACGCACTCCATATTTAAAAAGAAGAGTTCAAGGCTCAATACCTTGTAAATCAATAGGGTCTCAAGCTATCCCAACACTCACTGAAGTTATCACTTGTATAGTTCATAACCTAGGTTATTATTAAAGCAAATAGGGTTTCAATATCCACAGGTTTGTTGCATTGATATGAAGACAGACGATCTAGAATAAATTGAGATATCTTCAGCTCTTAATTCTACAATGACTCAAGAGCTTGATATTTAAGTCTTGTTCAACAATGTCAATGAACCAATGTATCATTTAAAATACTTCAGATCTATGCTTTATCAAAACCTAAAAGAGAATCTCATATCAAAACGCTATCACCTCCAAGCATATGTAGAATATGATTATACCTTGAGATTTTATCTTCGCAACTAATTTTATAAGAGAAATCAAGGAGATTACCTGCACTTATAGTTGTATTCCTTTATATATAAGTGCCAAAAAACCATAATTTGAAGATAAATATAGATATTTAAAAGGATAGAGCATAAAGGAAAATTTCACACACAAGATTCAAAGTATTTATAAATAAATCATACAGTTGATATGTGCACTCTATAAAGAAACTAACACTAGTTCTAGAATGAACAAACCACATAATACTATTCTAATGAGAGGAGTGTCAAGATGGGTTGGTCAGGCCCTAACCAACCAGTGCACACCCTCTTAAAAAAATATAGAATAAAAAAATTAAAGAGAACATTAAGTAAAATAACATATCTAGAGAAAGCACTTGACATTCAAACTGTATTGTTGAAGTTCAGTCTTTCAATACATAATAGGCTCAATGATACATATCCAACTGATAGTGAACGATACCCAATCTCACACTAACAACATAAAAACATCAGAGTACCGATAACATAACTATAAGCCATTACTTAGTTTATATAGTCAATTTACATCACAAACCTGACTATGGTAAAGCATACTAGACAAAATAGAAAAAAAATCAAAACATTTTGCTAGTGATGGAAATTTGGTAAATGTTGGAAAATGAAATGTGGAAGCTTATTAATTAAATTTTCTTTAACTTTAATACTTTCTTGTGAACTTCATTATTCTTCTTGTGTTCCTTTATTAGATCTCCTTCATCAAACAAATAGCAAGAGAAAAATAGTGGACATAAAATTTAGGTTCCAAGCCAAGGAAAAACCCATCTAAAGGGAAAAGCCAAAAACCCTTCTCTTCTTATATAATCTAATTCAAATGAGACAACAAAAACTCAAACCCCTAGACCAAGTCCTCCTCCAAGTACCAATTCATCCCTTTCATGAGAAAAAGCCTCTAGCTGCAACTTCGGCCACAACTTCTACCCTGCAATTTCATCTTGTAATTTAGGCCTTATAGCTACTGCGAAAACCCTAATCTAGCTTCTTCAAGAGTCCTTCCTTAAGCAATATAGATACTCCCAAGGTAAACTAGGTCAAGATACTAAATTATCTCTTCTAACACCTTGATACTGCACCTTGCTCTCCTGAAATTCAGAGAAAAAAATAATAACCTTCTTGTAATCTTCCTCTTCACACTTTCTTCTGATGAGGTCCTTCTTCTAGATTAATAGGTCTTACTTTTCCCCTTAGCAAGCCCTTCTTGTGTCCACATGATGATCCTTCCAGTTGCCTTCTTGTTCACCTTAGCTCTGAAACCTTGTTGGAAAATTAAATGTGGCATCTTATTAATTCAATTTTCGTTAAACTTAATACTTGTTTGTGAACTTTATTATTCTTCTTGTGTTTCTTTATTAGATATTCTTCATCAATAAATATCAACAGAAAAATAATGGAAATAAAATTTAGTCTCCAAACCAACGAAAAACCCCTCCAAGGGGAAATCCCAGAAACTCTTCTCTCCTTAGAGAATATATTTAAAATGAGACAAAAAATACCAAACCCCTAGACCAAGTCCTCCTCCAAGTACCAAGTCAACCCTTTCAAGAGAACAAGCCTCTAGCTACAAATTTGACCACAACTTCTATCTTGCAATTTCGTCCTGCAACTCTGGCCTTATAACTGTTGTAGAAACTCTAATTCATCTTCTTCAAGATTCCTTCCTCGAGCAAGATAGATCCTCCCAAGGCCAATGAGCTCAATATAGAGAATTATCTCTTCCAACACCTTGATATTTCACCTCTCTCTCCTGCAATTCAAACCTACAATTTCAACCTTCTTTGTAGCTATAGAAGCCCTATAAATTTTCATGTGTGAGAGATATGTAGCCCAAAAACACATTTTTCCTTGACTTCTTGGATCACTATTTCCTTCTAGACCTTTTCTCCTCATTCCTTACTTCTTCTCTCCTTAGATCAAACTTTTTGTTGGAATATCAAACTTGTTGATGAGTGAGTGCTAAATGAGGTCGAACTGCTCCTTTATATAGCCTTTCCAAGGGGTCAAATTCCCTCTTTTAGGTTGACTTGAAGCTTCTAGGGCCAATTTTTACTTTGTAATTTTCTAGGACTTTATAGACTCAAAATAAATTCTTTTAAAAGATATATCTTTCCTGTAAGGGTTTTACAAACATGATGTTGACTCTTTGGCTCATGATAGTAAATTATATGACCAAACAAACCCTAGACAAATGAAGAACATTCTTTTACTTAGGATACCATCAATAAATAGCATGAAACCAATGCTCTAAAATAATAAATCTTTATCTTCTTCATTTGTTTGTTGCACATAAGATACATATTGAAATGAGTATAACAACAATTATGAAGATTGAAAATAGTCACATTTCCAATTGTAAAGTCGTTGCCTAATCATAGAAATTTGGTCTAATGTGTGAGAACTCTTTGTTGTAGGGATTAATGCATGGGTGATTGTAGACAAAAAAACCCTCGCAGGTCTCCCGGGACCCAATGAAGGTGGAATTAGGTGACCTGCAACTACTCAAAGATACATGAACATATTCATGTTACTCTTATAATAAAAAAAGTAAAAGAGAAGAGTTACCTCTCAATCTCTAGTGTACCTTCGCTAGAATTATCAGTGTGGAAAAGGGAGACTTGCTTCACCTACTCCTAGAGGAGAACCTACACATGGACAAGAGAAGAAGTAATCTTCACAACATATACATCTTGATGATTAAAATCATTAACATATAGGAATATATAAACCTAGAATGCATCTAAGAGAACCATCATTCTCAAATTTGCATCAACATATACAGAAAGGAGTTTTCAACATAGCCAAGCAGAAAAAATAGGAGCATATCTATATTATCATATTGGAGAAGAATGATTACAACCATGATTTCTTAATCAAGTCTTCCCTTAGCTCATTGGCTCCTTTCCCTCTCTCTCTCTCAACTCTTCAACAACATAACAATACTTGTCTCAATATTCAGATTCAGATCCTTGCTACAATGGCCAAGCATCTAATTTATAGATGAGGAGAGACTCTCTTGTTGCCAATTCCTTCATGAGTTCTAACGAGGAAAAAGATTGGATGTTTCCTTGATTTATTGCTCTTTCCATTCTCGGGAAGCTCTGTTAGGATTAGCAATGTCCTCAGTTAGGACTGAGGTGTATGTTTCCTTCTTTTCAAGCTAACATTTGAGTGAAAAGTGGAGTTTCAATCAGTAAACTCACACTTTGATCTGTGGAATCTCATAAATATCTAGTAACACTTCCCTTTAGGAAAAACAGAGTGTTAACCTAGGGACTGACGTCCATTGCTAAGTCATGAGGAGCGTTATAACTCCTTTTATATGTTTCTAGTGTGTGTAACCCTAGCAAATGGGCCTGCAACTTTGGTGTTTTCTTCTACTCAAAGTACCGTTCTCCTCTGAGATGACGAGGAGGTCATTTTGTGTATAACATATGCCCCCTAAAGCATGAGGTTAGAGATAGAGACGATGGCCGAAATACTTTATATATAATAGAGAGAAAGGATTGGAGCTTTAGAACTGCAAGATACCTGAAAACAACAACATATGTCAAAAATATATAAATATGTCCTGAGTCGGGCATTCCCATGCTCAGTAGCTAAGTCAGAGTGATTCTCAGAAGAGGTATGACTATCATGTCCACTAATAGGCACAATGTGGAAGTTACGTCATAATATGATCAATTTGAAGAGTTGTCTTTGAAAAAAATATACACAGCTTGGGAGAGGAAACAAGGATGAGTGATGTAAGCCTCTACCCAAGGTATTGGTCATCGCCTCTTTGAATGACATATTTCTACACATGTGAATAAAGGAGTTGAAGTAAAGCATGTGAGAAATCATTTTATTATGAGTCAATGATGAAAACTGTTAACAAACATGAGGATGACCACCGATAAGGATGATGGTCTCCAAGATGTCCAATAACACTAGCGAGTGTGAAAAGTTTATTGTCACTGAAAACTCGTAGAATCGTTCAAATGGGATCCGATAGTGAAAACCCCCAATCAAATGTAGGGTAACATGCCACTGAGCACTGCAAGTTCCAAGGTAATGATATGTTTTGGGATCTACTTCCTAGATAGGATGTTGAAGTCGATAGGAAGAAATATGTTAAAAGGTAGGCAATAAGGTGTCCTACATCAATTGACATGAAACGAGACAAGAATGATTGTTTTGGAGATATATTAGAGCAATGGGTCAAACATATGAAGGGAAATTTCAGGCATATGATGGTATGATCAATACATGAAGCAGAGGATAGATGAATCCTTTGAACAATAGAAGGCATGACATCAATGTTACATGGAAGCTTAGACTCATGAACACCAAAGAGTGTTAGGATACAACGATGCAGGAAAATAAAAGTATGAAGGCTAAACTCATAGGATGGTAAGGTTCGGAGAGAAGTTGACAAACAATTTTACTAAGGGGGTGCCATGTTTAAGGGATTGACTGATGCCAAAAGATCCTTCAAAATATAGATATTGAGCCACTTTTATATCCAATTTTCCCCATATGATTAAGTCTAACAAGTCAAGATGGGTAAACTTAGTGGTATTTTCATATTTAGAGAGTCTGAAAAGATCGTAAAGATAACTCCAAGGGGTACCTTTGTCATGGTTGATGACCAGGTGCGACAAAGGGTTAATAGATACTTGACACATTTCCTCTTTCATAAGTTAGTCCATTGAGTCCGATTAAAGTGATAAACCTATGCTCAATATATGTCTACCTCATTTTGTTACGAGTACAAGGAGACAAATTGAACTCGATACTCTTCATGAAATTTTAATGAGTCAGACGAAGAAAAACTTGATAGATCTTCATAACATTTTAACGATTCAGATGAAAAAAACACAATATATTTTCATAAAATTTTAACAACTCAAATGAAGAAAATTCGATATATCAATTTTTCAGTTTAAGGAACGAAAAAAGGAGATAAAAATAATTTCTCAGGTCTTCTTTGTAGGACTTTTACGAGCCTGAAGAAGGTAACTTGAGGTTTTTCATTTCAAGAGTGAGAAAAAGTCCCAAAAGAGAATGTTCTCATATCTTCTTCATAGGAGGTTTACGAGCCTAAAGAAGGTAACTTGGGGGTTTTTCAGTTTAAGAGCGAGAAAAAGTTCCAAAAAAGAACATGCTTATCTAGAGTCAAACTTGGTCAACACTACATAAATACATTAAAGGATCATCAATGCATAAGTAAAATTTGATAGAATATCAACATGATGTATGTTTAAACAAGATAGGAATGAATAGCTTCAATTTCAATGACTAGCTAAAGTGAGTCATAGCTCTAGAGTGACTATAAGAAGGGTGACATGGCCTCATTTTCACTGTTTGAAGTTTTTGAGAGTGCTTTGGAGAGAAAAAGGACCAGAACTTTCCCGAGTGATTGTGAGAAATCCAGGTGACCATTCGACATTCCGTCAGTTCCAAGTAGGTGGCTTGATCCCTAAATTGCATTTAAATACTTAATTCGGTTTATTGTTGGTCATTTTTGCATTTTTTAGCAAGCCCTAGGTGGCTTGGCCAGCTAACATGGTCACCCAGGCCATGGGGTGTGTTAAACGCCCTTCTCGTGAAGGGAAGGCGCATTAGCACACCATGTTGGCACTGGAGGTCCACATTGGCTGGCCAAGCACAATTTTAGCTTGGTTTTCTTGATTTCCTAGGGCTTTATGCTAGTTAGAGGTTGATTTAAGGGTTGTGTTATGTAGGGATCAAGATTGTAAGATGCGTATGTGGAGAGAAAGTTCCCATCATGCCAAGGAACTACAAATGAAAAATGATCTGGCATGTTTGGAAGCATTGAGATGATGTGGGCTGCTAAAGTATGCTAGACTTGACCTGATGAAGGGTGCAGAGGATCTCTTAAGTTGGATTATCCAACGATTACATGAATGACAGGGTGTGTTCAGGATTGGGGACAATGAACTCTCTATCAAACATGATGACATATATTTTCTGATTGGTTTATCATGTAGGGGTGCAGGAGTAAACTTGACAGGAGGGAGAGCAGATCCTAGGACTACTTTGGAGTTGATCCAAACATATTGCAGAGATGGAACTTGGCAAGTGAGCAACAGAATTCCCATAGAGAAGATCAGAACAAGACCAATGAGGGTTATTCTGTGGACGATCGTATTCCTAGAAGGGTGTAAGAGTCAACATGTGGCTACAAAGGCCTATTTTCTACTGGCATTAGATCATTGCAGCCGTAAGTGTTCAAATGGTGTGAGGGATTCCTCCGTCAGGTGAAAGAAAAGTTGAAAACATGTAAGACTCAGGCCCAAAGAGAGTTTAGGTATGACACCTTGACTGTATCCCTCATACTAGAGAGGGTACATGTGATGATGCCTCATATGATTCTTGGTATAGGCAGACCCAGGGAGCCTAGACAAGAGAAATGGGCATCCATAACACCTCGTATTCAAGGGGGACCGATTAGAAAATTCTTTGAGGATGACCTCTTTGAGTGGATCAGTGGCTAGATCCTGATGGTTGAGGAATATCTGTATGTTAGTGTTGGAAATAATACTGAGAGGGGGGGTGAATCAGTATTAGTAAAATCAATAATATTTTTCTTTTCATACTCAAACTTATATACGCTACAACACTGAAGGTAACTCGCATGTACACGCAATTGTATTTAAGGAAACCATCATATATCCAGCAAACTTATGATTCAGTTAATTCATCATATGTTGATCTCTAATCAGTGCATTAGTACTTCATTAACCATATAAACACTAACCATGTGCAGTAATATCAGAACAAAACATCACACATAAGAAACACACATGAACACCAAGATTTAAGGTGGAAACACAATGCGGGACAAAAACCACCTACTGCAGTCTTCTTTTAATATAAGAAAAATATGTTTACAATATTGTACTGGTGAAGACTCATACCAGTACGTAGGAACCCACCTGCAGAAGGCTACAACCTTCTCTCATTCTCTCACTTCTACTGGAAGGGAGCTACAAGCCCCTAGCTCTTGTACTAATAGATCCATTTACTAGTACGTAGGCACCGACCTACTGAAGGCTCCAACCTTCACTTGTTTTCTAGCTATTACTGGAAGGGAGCTCCAAACCCCTGGCTCTTGTACTAGCCAATATGTTTACCAGCATGTAGGTGCTGACCTACAGAAGGCTACGACCTTCTCTCTTCCTCCAGGGACCATGTTTCATAAATTTTTATACTAGATGCTCCTGGTATACAACAATACTCATGAAGGCCTCGTTTCATCCAATTTTCATACTGTACCCCTCAATAACATTGAAGCTTAGAATCAATCATCATTTCAATACAACCATCAACTACATCTACATCAACCAATCATTGAAACTCAATCATCACTCTCTGAATCAACCAAGCTCAATCAATCACTGACAACCTCTGACACAACCGAATCAACCATTCATTCATCAACTTCAACAAATCAACTGGAACAGATAGATCACTATAACTAGTACATAGATCTGAACCCAAAACACTACATCATCATCCAGAACCATATGTAACCTAAAAACCATGCATCAGAGTGTATACACAACTTGGAAGAGTTGAACCAGCGTGTATACACAACTTCATGAAAGCGAACTAGCGTATAGATCTACAAATACTTACTTATAACTTCGTTGTACTTCCCTACTTCAGACATACTAGATCATCACATATAAAGGATAAAACATGTGTTAGCAATCAAATATAACCCATCAGATCAAATAATGATAAGTCATTAGATCTCATCCATCATCACTGAAGTAAATCACAATCAATCAATCTGAACACTGTCACCAGAATGCAGTCACCAGAACATAAAGAAAAACCCAGAACTCTTCATCAACAACTAGAACCAACTGTAACTTCAAATATCATAGTTCATAAGGTATACTCTACCTCGATGTGTCGAACTAGTGTGTGTACGTGCTTTTACCAAAGCGAAACAACGTACGTATCTACAAATACTAACCTAAAACTTCACAGACATTCTAGACTTCAGCCATACCTAGATCATATCATTTACAGAATAAAACATGCATCACTATTCAGATCTAGAATGTCCATGATCAAACCACATAATTATAATACATTTAAGGCTTTATGATCATGATCCATCAACCATCATCAACCACATAGGTGCATCCTTAGATTAGATCAAGCAAAGCATCAGAAGCTCATAACCTACATATATGATCTAACACTTCAGAAGATATTCAATGCTTGCACACCTGGCCTAATCATCTTCTCCTCCTTATATAGTTTTAGGCCTTTCTCAATACCTTGGACCAAAACCACTTAGGACCAAATACCTCAGACCAAAAACTTATTTTTCCAACATGTACGTGGTTTTCCTCTTGTGAAAGTGCGTGTATACGTTATGTGCTCCTTTTGTTCTATTAACCCACATGTATACGCTTCTTGGACAAAGTGAACCTGCATATACCCCTCTTTCTTCATTCTTTGGAGTCTAATCTGTAATCCTTTGCTACTGTACTATGAACTGTCATCTGAGTGAGTTGCCATCATTATCATTTGTCAAGATTTCTTGATATCATCAACAACAACAATCCTCAACCATGTGAGAGCCAAGAACTATATGAATCCCACATCATAACTGCACCATATGAACTTTATGCATCTTTGAAGGCATGATGACAGTAGCATAAAAGAAATGAGTGGCTCATCATCAAATAATAAGTTGTGTACTCAAGATTTGTACTTCTTCTTGTCCTTATGAAGATCACTATGTAAGTAACATATATGTACTATATGCATCATCAAAAATTCATTCACAATCATCCATAAATCTGATTTGAATACTAACTATGTGACCCCAAGTATCATTTGAGATTTTATCATGGGAAACTCATAACCGTAACATAGCAAGATATATCATTTAGCCATATAAGCATCATCATCATTGATTAGGTACGAAAGACTTCTAAACATAATGCCAATAGTTAGTATGAACTATATAGGGAATCCGAAGTTGGTATTGCTACCTCATACTCAGTGGGGGCCACTAGGTAAGAGGATAGCTCAAAGTGAAAAGTATTTTTTATCTTTTGAAGTTTATGCAATTTTTTATTATTTATGGGTGAAATATGAAGCGTTTTCTTGACACAGATGTGGCACAAGTGTGTCTTGCAGGTATTCCTCGCCATGCTAGGTGAGGTGATCAGCTAATTGGGGATGGAGTAGCAATAGAGGGTGTGGCACCCACCGAAGAGGGAGATGAAACACAGAGTCTACGCAAGGTTGCTAGGAACCTCGAAGGTTTAAACATGGGTGTGCCACCTCTTCCCATGAGAGAGATATCGATCCACATGTAGTGACACACAATGGGTGTAGCTAAGTATTTTTTTGTGCCTCTGAGGAGGTTATCTAGAGTAGTGATCAATTACCATGAGTAGCAGGCTCAACAGGAGTAGGGTATGGTGAGAGGGTGTCATAGATACGCTTAACAGAGCCATTTTTGTATTAAAACACCCAAGTTTTGGGAATCTTTGATGTAAAAAGACTAGACACGATATATATATATATATATATATATATATATATATATATATATATATATATCTACAAATGGTTTTTGGTGATATAATGGTGTATGCGTTATATACATATTTGGGCACTACAACCCCAATCACATATGTCAATAAACCAAGGGCTCTCAAACCCCTAAAAATGATTACATCATTTCCTAGAAGTTCTCCCTGAAAAACTGCTCATAACTGGTCAAAACCAGACCATACGGACTACTCCATGCTAAGGTTGTGATGCATCTCACCTACTACACACAGAGGATGTGATGCATACTGAAAATCCCTTCTGTAGGGTGCGATGAGCGAGAGAAAACAAATGGCAGAGGCAGTTTGCTAGGTGGAAACCCAGAGAATCTTCTAGAAACTGCTCATATGACACTTGCCTCTCTAAATTCGCCCAGGGATGAGTAAGAGATGATGAAATCTCCAAGTGGAACTAAGAAATATCAGTGAAATGACACTAATCAAAATCCCGAAGCTGACTCACTCTCCTGCAAACATCTATATATCCCTCATCTTAGAGATCCGGAGGCTGGAATTTTGTAATTTGTAAGGAAGTGTTGTTGGTTTCTCTTTGAGACATTGTATTGTTGGGTGATCTTGCTTTTTATGAGGTGAAGAGGGCTTTCATGCTGGGAGGATGGCACTGGATCAGACAGCTTGGTTGTAATCCTCTCTTCTACTACTTCTATCAATAAAGCTATTTGAGTTTTCCTCCATATACTTGTATATCTCTGAATCTTGTATTTATATATGCATTTGTATGGTTAATGTACATCTGATCCTACATTGTTTATGGTTATAGATCTCTATGCTTTGATGGTATTTTGCTGCTTTGACTCTATAGGTGTTCTTTGAAGCGAGACAAGTGAGAAAGGAGTGGTGAAATCTCTATCAAGGGAGAGAGGAAACAAGCAAGGAGACAAGCGAAAGACTGAGGTTGGTACTCTCTGCTTCTCTCTCATCTATCTCTCATAAAGGAAAACACAAGTAACTTTAGTTTGTTTGTTTCTAAGATAGCTACCCATCTTAGTGGGACTAGCAGCTCTGAATGGACACTAGTTTTCCCGATAACAAAATGGTGACTCCACTGGGGAGAAAATAGTTTGTTTGTTTTGTTACTGTTGTTTTCTTTATAAACTACAGACGGAGCCTGAAGTTAAGCCAACTAGCCTTCGAACGGCTTTTGCTATGCAACTGCAAATTAGATCAACGTCGCTTCAGCCAATCTCTGGGTTAGTTTAAGAACTGAACATCTGACTTGAAAACATCCTAAGTGCCCTAGTGGTAGCTCAAATAACCTCATTAGATCAACCCCTATACTCTGTGTTTAATGCCTATCAAAAGCTCAGCCTAAACCCCTGAACTTAGTTGCAAACTGCGAGTGAAAACCAAGCTCAGTCTCATCCCTGGACCATTGCACTATCTCTCATTGGAAATCTAGATAAATTGCACCTCCCATGTGTTGCAGGCGATATGCATCCCTGTTTCCCTGTGTTACAAGTGCGATGATTGAGTAAGATTGTTTCTGCCTCCACATTTTGGTTTTTTCTTCATTGTCTTCAGCTTTATTCAGTAATTTTGCTGTCTATGATCAGTATATCACTGTTGAAACCTTCTTCCTTTGCATTATTTAGCCTCCATTGATAAAGAATTGTGAATGTTTTTTATGTATTTTTCGTCATTTACAGTTCTCCTTTGCAAATAGTAGCTTAATCGAACTGTTGTCTTTTGATTTGAAAGTGTCGCAACTGTCGTTTTCAGTCAAGAAAAAGAGTGTTGTAAATTCTTCCTCTTTCAGATAGTTGATTACACTTTTGCCATTGTACTTGATTTTGAAATTATTAGTATTTCAAGTGTCAAAAGTAGTTTTAAATTTGAAATCACAAAGTGTCGTCTTAGCCTTCCTTTTCTTTCGAAAAGAGAAAATTGTTAGTACTGTTGCTTTGAAAGAAAATAGTTTAGATCTATACTTAGTTTTCTTTTTATCATTCTCACATTAATAAAACTGAAAAAAAATAAAAAAAAAATAAAAATTAAAATAAAAATAAAAAATACATGCATGTACATTTGCATTTAGACTGCATGCGGAAATTGATTTAGGAAAAATGCATCTAGTGTGTGCTCTCTACTCTATGTTGAAATAATTTTATTTCTCTTTCCTTAGTAGCTAGGATTTTCATTGCCAAAAGAAAGTAAACGACTGTTTATCATCTTAGATTGCATATTTAGGAATTGTATATCTACATCACACGATGAACCTTAAATGCAAACTTCTTAAGAAAGATCAACTGTAAAATAAACCTCAATGAACATAAAAACGCTTTGGAACCTGATGCACAACATCTAGAAGTCTAGACTAGAGATGTATTCCGGCGTCATAAAGCCTGGTAACTATCATTTTCATTGCAGGTTGGGTGATTCCTCCTCTTTGATACGACAAGTGCCAGTACGAACTTATGCTCCCACGTACCGTCGAGTATATATTGGGAGACCATAATGGGCTGATATCCTTTATCCTTAGGAAGCCATGTCTTCCATCCTATCGATCGCAATGCACTGAACACAAAATTCGGGAAGATTGACTGTCGTACCATAAAAGGTATTCTGTAGTTTTGCGATTGGTTTGGTAATCCCTTTGTCTAGATTTCCAGAGTAGTCACTTTTGTTCCTTTTCAGACTCCTTAAAAGAAAAGGTCCATCTGAGCACTTGTCACTTTAGGCTCATTAAAAATCGAAGGTAACTAGAGTCATCTTTAGCTTTTTCTCGACTCTTAAAAATTGGAAAATCAAGTTGTGTCAAAGCGTCATGAAATTCATTTAATTCGGAATAACATTTTCCCCTTTTTATTTTGAGTTGATTAAGTAATCTTCAATCGTGGAAGAAATTCAATCAAAACCCCATCATTCACAGAGACTAACGAGTCAACCATCTTTGACTCCGAAAACGAAACAATTTCGAGCCAAGCGATCTTGTTTAACTGGGTTAAAGTCTCCTGGTTTATTTGAAACTTTTGTTTCAACATCCTTAGAGACTCCAGTTACTCCAACTATTTATGGTATCCCTGCCTCTACAGAAGAAGTTCCACAGTTACAAGAGGATATTAAAACTAATCCTAGTGTAACAGTAAACACTTCTATTCCTGAACCAGCTCCATCTAGGACTGATTCAGAAGGTGTCACTCCTCCAACATCTATCGTTGCAGAGTATGTACCTTCTTCAGCACCAGAAATATTTTACAGACCTGACGGTCTACCTCTTCCACCTGGAGTGATTGCTATAGAAGAGATTATGGAGGATCTTCCATCCAATACCCCATTGCATTTTGGAACTAGGATCCACCTATATCCTTCTATTGCAGAAGTTAGTCACCCTTCATCGCAATTTCTTGTAGAATCACTAGGAAGTATTTTGGATAGACTCGATATGTCTGAACAACCATCAACATCTAGGACTGTGTCATCTAATACAGCAGCATCAGAACCTCCTGCCGCTACTCTGACAATGTTTTCTGGTATACCATCTCTCCCAACTAGCTCTCAACCGCTAGATGGAGTCCACCCAGGGACTATCTCGACAACATGGTCTGTTCCTATTTGTTCGTCCGGAATTTTATTTGGAATTTCTTATGTTAAGTCTCAGCGAATTTATCCTTCACAATAGTATCAATTTTGGCAGTCCAGTCTACAAAGACCAATTATCCCTTTGAACACTGGATTTCTACCATATGGAGGGTAGTATGCCTTTTCATTATTCCCTCCAGGAGAACAACCATATTAAGCTCACAATAGAATTCAGGTCAAGCTGGAATTACATCCAGTGGTTGGGTGCCAATACTGCCTCAACAACCAAGAGTTGTATATTCAATGAAACCAAATCAACCTATGTCAAATATTCCCACTACATCAGCCATTATGAAGGTGTCACAAGTACAAGCGTTGCCTATTGTATGTCAACCTCAAGTCTCTCAGGTCGTAATACAACAGCCTATTGTCTCCACGACTCAATCACAATCGCTGATTAGTGGCTCCTTAACTAAAACAACTCAAGATAAAATGGGTATTGTCACCCCTCATCTTGGTCAAACATCCAGTATTGGACAACAACAAATGGCTTCAGAACCATGGCTGGTGCAATATCAACAACCATAATTCTAGCAAGCTTACCGAGGACCTGAGCAACAAAGCTTTGCAGGTAATGGGTAGCCATATATTCAAAACGGTTACCATCAATCATATCATAATGGTTATGCCCATCAACCTTATCAAAGTTATTAGCATCAAATACATTATACTAGTATGCAAAGTCCCACTTCTCAGGTGATCCCATCTTATCTTGGGTATGCATCTCCAAACCTGAATCAATAGTTTCCTTTTGTCGCAACTTTAGAATTACCAGATCTAAATCGGCTAACAAATGATCCAATTGCTTACGCCCCTTAGTGGCTGGAGATTCCTCATAAACTTCCGTCAAATATTCCTAAATTCAATGGAAATCTGGGTGAAGATCCGTCGAATCATGTGATGACCTTTCATCTGTGGTGTTCGTCCAACACTCTCAATGATGATTCTATTAGGCTTTGCCTTTTTTAGTGAACGCTAACTGGTCTAACAGCGAAGTGGTACATCGAATTGTCTAGAGCTCCGTTCGATAACTTCAGTGCCCTTGCCACCACCCTTTTAACCCATTTTCAGTTACCAATAAGGTACAAAACAGGAACAGATCTTCTTACCAATTTTAAGCACACGACAGCCACTCACATATCTGATCATATTCATGAGTGGTGACATCATCATCGAATGGTAAAAACATATGTTCCTGATCAACTGCTAGCTGAATGGTTTATTAAGTCATTGTTACCTTCTATTACAGAATATGTGGCAAAAGGGGGAGTTGTCACTGAAGAGCAAGTCATTGCTCGTGCACAATATCTAGACTTGATCTATACTCAGTCTGGCACGCTCTATGACAAAATTCATAATGCTCCAGGACTAGAGTTTTCCGTTCCTCCTCCTCCTAAATCAAACAAAGACTCTCATGTTGGCGATGGTGTGATAGGTACGACAAGCACGAAAACCACAAAGGCTACATCTAAGAAAGCCCGTATGGTTTCCAGTCAAAAAGCAGATGAAGAACCTCTCACCTTAGAGGTCAATGTCGTGTCGACGGAAAAAGGCAAAGAACCGAAGCAACCAAGGGGCAAGAAGAAAGGGAAAAGCAAAAAGAAGGAACAGGATGATTCATCTCCTGAAAAATCTTCTAAAAACCCATCTAGGAAAAAGAAACCTCCTCGGCCATGTCACATATGTGATGAAGACCATTGGACAAGAGATTGTCCATATAAGTCTGAGATTAAGAAGTTATTTAAGAGTTCAAAAACCTCAGCGGTATTGACCGATCCATTTCCAAACCCAGAAACCAATCTGGTTACTAAATAAAATGCTTCCCCATCCCAAGTGCTTATGTTGTCCATTTCAAAGTAGAAAAATGATGCTTTGATATTGACAAGGAATAAAGATTATGAGAATCCACAGCTGTCGAACAACAAGGCTGCAGATCAACCTAGTAGTTCGACAACAACTTCAACCAAAGTTGTGCCACCCATTATTCCTGAGCTAACGATAAAACTGCCAAAGGGAGTAGTACACAAATCGACATTTAATCCTCGTGCTTGAGTAGCACAGGATTATAATATAGTAGAGGATCTGGCCCAATCTCCATCCACTATGTCGACACTTGAAGTACTGCAAAATTGCCCCTCACAAAAGCAAGCTCTATTATCAGCAATAGGTGGGATTGACCCAGTGGATTCCAATCTTGTGGCCTTCAATCATAAAGGATATGAACCTCAATTACCAGCTCAACTCGCTTTCCTCATTCAAGTGAAAGCCATCAACAAAACTATTCATCGAACAATTATTGATGAGGGGGCATCTACCTGCATTATGTCAATGAGTTGCTAGAAAACTTTAGGCTCACCACCCTTGTCAAGATCATCAACAACATTAAAAGCATTCGATGGACTAACATACACCCTGTATGGGATTTTAAGTAACTTGCAAGTTGAACTGGGGGGCAAGACAGTAGAAATTGACGTCAAAGTTATCGATGGAAACCTCGATTACAATATCCTACTGGGAAGGCCTTCGATTTATGCTATGGTTATTGTTGTGTCAATTTACTTTAGAAAGATTGCATTTCCCTTTCAAGTAGGAATTACAATCATTGATCAACAAACCTTTCTACCCAACAGTTCACAAGTTACAAGAAGCATTCCAATGATCCAAGGAAGCTCTCATTCACTTCAAAATGTCAGAGTAGGCCTTCTAAAAGACCTTGCATTAATGGGTACTTTTTGCCCTGCCACCTCCGAGTAATCTAGAAGAAGTGGTCACAGTAGAAACCTGTAACATGATATCTTCCCTTCAGAAGATTTCTGAACATTTTGTTAGCATGGATCATCAACAGGTATTGCCTCCAAGCCCAAGAAATTTTGTAGCAATCAATTTTCTTAGCATGGGTGGCAAACCCAAATCAACACTCATCGAGCGTTTGGATAGATAGGTCTACGGAATATGGCACCTCTTCAAATCCTTAGTCACATGTACATTCTACAGATGAAGGAATTATTCAATCGATGACGATAGGAGAGGCACCATGGCAAGATTACCACCATTGTTCCCATCTTCCGGATTACAACGAAGATTATTCCAACGACCTTAATCATCCTTCAGTTTTTGATTTTCTATCAAATACTATAAATACAGTGGATTTTGAGTGAAATCTGTCCAATACTGAAGAAACTATCGCCATAAATATCTCGACCAAACCTAATGTTGTAGAGAATATTCATATCGGCAAATCTTGTTCTTCTTTAGAACTGGAAATATATTGCACTCTCTTTCACGAATTCAGAGATGTCTTTGCATGGTCATATGAAGAAATGCCAGGCATTGACTTGAGCATCGTTGAACACGAAATCAAGATGTATCCAAATGTCAAACTGGTACGGCAATGGCTTCGGCAGGTACACCCGAAGAAAGCCGTTGCCATCAAGGCAAAAGTTGAAAAACTTTTACATGCTGGTTTCATTTACCCGGTTCCTCTAATTGATTGGGCATAAAATATTGTTCTTGTGATGAAAAATCAAGGAAAAATTAGAGTGTGCATTGATTACAGGGATGTAAATCAAGATTTTCCAAAGGACAACTACGATACACCCTTCATCGACCAGATAATTGATGAATGCTCCGGATGCGAAATCTTTTCATTTATGGATGGATTTTCTGGGTATAATCAAATAAATATCCACCCAAAGGACCAATCGAAGAATTCATTTATATGTCCATGGGGCACATTCACATACCGCAAGCTACCTTTTGGTTTAAAGAATGTAGGGGCAACTTTTAGAGGGCCATGAATTTTGCCTTCCATGACATCAAGAACATCGTTCAACCATATCTCAATGATCTACCGGCTCATTCGCGAAAGCAGACTGATCATCTGTAGCATTTGAGAGCTATATTTCTACGTTGCCGACACTATAAGATACGACTCATTCTGCACAAGTGTGTGTTTTGTGTCGGTTCTGGTCATTTACTTGGCTTTGTGGTTTCCAAGGATGGGATTCGACTCAACCCATGTAAGGTTCAGGAAATCATCGATATGCCTCCACCTTCAAATTTGCTATAGATTTAGAAACTCCAAGGGAAAGCAAACTTTCTGAGGAGGTTCATTCCAAATTATGTCAAAATTGCTAAAGGTTATATGTGTCTTTTGAAAAAAGAAGTACCCTTCAATTGGGATCAGGTTGCGCAAGATTCCTTTGATGCTCTAAAGGAATCCCTAATAAAAGCATCATTAATGTACGCTCATGACTACCAAAAAGACTTTAACCTGTATCTAGCTGCAGCAGATACAACCATTGCAATGGTTTTAGTTCAAGAAGACAATGAATCGAACATCCTATCTACTATTTAAGCCGAAACTTAAATGATACAGAAAGCAAGTACTCCTATGTTGAAAATTTGGCCCTTGCAGCTGTTCAAGCAGTATAGAGATTTCGACACTATATCCTCTTTCACAAAACTACCATCTTGTCAGATTGCAACCCTATGACTTACATACTGTCAGTTACTTGGGGGAAAATATATGGATAGCTATTTTGCAAGAGTTTGATTTGGAATTCGTAAAATCCAAGTCAAAGAAATCCCTAGTATTCGCAGAGTTAC
Organism: Pinus tabuliformis; assembly: GCA_031772625.1. Taxonomy (NCBI): domain Eukaryota; kingdom Viridiplantae; phylum Streptophyta; class Pinopsida; order Pinales; family Pinaceae; genus Pinus; species Pinus tabuliformis. The sequence goes on along the minus strand of CM062811.1, from coordinate 82,994,547 downwards.
TATGTGACTTCCCATCGTCATCCAACGATTCAACATCGAAAGCATCAATTGTGCATGAATATTTGTTTTTGATATCCTCAAGTGATCCATGGTATGGAGATATAATCATTTATCTCTGAACCCAAACATATAGGCCTAATACCTCTCACTCATAACAACGACATACTCGATACCAAGCAAAAGACTACATGATCGTTGGTGATACACTTTACCATCGCGGTATTGATACAGTTCTGTGAAGGTGCCTCACCCATGAGGAGGCGGAAAAAGTCCTGAATGATTGTCATTTAGGCACGTGTGGGGAAATCAATCTAGTTACGTTATGACACAAAAGATTTTATGAGCAGGTTACTTCTGGCCAACAATGTTCAGAGATTGCATAACTGCAGTCAAAAGTTGCCATGCTTGTCAAATCTTTGACCGCAAAACTAGAATACCACCTGCACCTCTACATCTAGTAGTTGTTGTTGGGCCATTCACCAAATGGGGCATAGATTTCATGACATGTAACCTCACCTCAGCTGGGGAGCATGGGTATATCATAGTCGCAGTTGACTATTTTACGAAATGGGCTTAGGCGATGCCTACATTAAACAACAGTGACAAAACAGCTGCTGTTTTCTTTTTCAATCATGTAGTCTCTAGATTCGGCATTCCACAAGCTATAGTCACATATCATGGATCACATTTCCACAATCACATGATGGTCAAGTTGGCTACCAAATTAGGACTATCCCACGACAGTTCTACTTCATATTATCCACAAGCTAACAGACAAGCTGAGGCCATCAACAAAGTCCTGAAGTGCATGCTGTAAAGGATGATTGGAGTCCACAAACGGAGTTGGCACCTAATCCTGTACTCAGCCTTGTGGGAATATAGGACATCAGTAAGAAATGCAACTAGATTTACACCCTTTCAGCTGGTGTATGGCCTGGAAGCGGTCTTACCGATTCAGTGTGAGATTTCATCTCTCAAGCTCGCAGTCGACCTTCTCCCCAGAACTTCAGAAGAAGAGGCTCGTTTCTTAGAACTTATCCAATTGGATGAAACCCATCGTGATGTCGCCTTGGCTAATGAAGCTCATAAGAAATGAGTTAAGGTGCAATTTGACAAAAATGTCAAACCTCATGTCTTCTTAGAAGGTGACCTGGTCTTACTTTACAATCAGGAATCCGATAAATTGGGAGCAGGTAAGTTCCAATCATTTTGGATGGGTCCCTACATTGTTAAGCGAATATTAGAAAAAGGGGCCTACGAGCTATTAGATTATGATGGGATTCCATTGTCACAGCCCCAAAATGGGTTGTACCTCAAACATTACTATGCTTGAGTAAGTGTAGTAATCTCTTTATATGCTTTTGTTATGTTTTGTTTTCGTCAAGAGTGATTGTTTTGGTTAGGTAATCCACTTTTGCATTTGTTGCAGATGTCAAACCGATTGGAATCATTTGTTGGATATTTCGACAGAGCTAGTCGTAGTACGCGGAACCTATCTTCTGCATCTTGGGCCATATTTTATCCAAGCAACGAGTTAGTGAGTTTCAAAGGGAAATGTATTGGTCAGTCAAAAAATAACATCGCTGAGTATAGTGCATTGATATAACTTCTCTCTTGTTTCATCACACGTGGCATACGCCGACTTATTGTCAGGCTAGACTCACAACTCATCATCCTATAGCTTACTGGCGTCTATTCTGTTCGGAATCCAGCCATATATCGTATGTTCCTAAGGGTCAGGATTTTGGAAAAGAAGTTTGATTCTATTCAATATCAACACATTTCTAGAAACTTAAACACATTAACTGATTCATTAGAAAATTATGTGTTAGATAGACATTTGTAGCATTTATAAAAGAAAGCATTTCAATCAACATTTTCATCAGGATCATATAACTTAACCGAAGTAAAGCTCCAAAAATAAAAAATATATATAACTGTTTATAGTTTTTCGAAATGTTCTCTGTTCAGGACAAAATCAGTCATCTGACCCAAAAACTCAAAAAGGAAGGAAAAGCACCCTACACTAATGGTGCTAGTGATAACAAGTCACCACCTGTGCAATCATATGTAAGAGCCTAGTCCATTGACTCAGCACACCAGTGGTATGGCACTGTAATCTTAGAGGTAACTCGTCGGTCCTCGCGTCCTGAATACCAAGGGTGAGACCCTCGATCTGATCCTATAATACTGCAAGGGTCTTGACTACGTCCAGATCATGAAGGAAAGCCCTCCCTATAGCCTCTCCTATTGGAACGGCAACTGCTACCCTCAGGCGCACTGGTGGTTGCACTGGTCCAATATTTGCACAAACATATGGGTTTGATTAGTCTTGATAACATTTAAAAAACACAAGAACATTATAAAAACAATAAACATAGATATGGTCAGATCTTTTACCTATAACACCCCACTGCTCGCCAGCCGGCAACACCAAATCTGGGTCACCCCTAAAATCCATCCCAGCATACGAATACTCGGCAAAGAGCATTGGCTGAGGGTTGAACCACTGAAATAAGGCATTAGAGAATGAAATATGCAATTGACCAGCATGTCTGGCCATAAGATCAACCCATCTCCGTATTCATGGTTCTTTTGGCACTGGCACTCTGAGTGAAATGTACTCTGGCTGCATCAGTGGGATTTTCTCGAAGGCAAAAGCAATCATAATAAAACCATAACAAAAGTTCTTGGATCTTCCGTTCTGCACCTTGGTAAGTTTTTCTTTTATAACCGGAAGTACTGCATCACACCAGTTGAATACCTTTGGTTCAAGGCATTCCAGAGCATACTGCATATAAGACCTATTGGCCAAATGAAGAGTTGCACTACCAGCCAATCTAGCAAAGGTGAATAAGATAGTCCTCAAGGATCGGTCAGTGACATCTTGAATACTAATATTGCCATCCCTACTCGGTTGAGAACCATCTATACAGAACCGACAAATATAATCCCTCACGGATTCACCCCCACGGGCGGATCCTGATAGAGAGAGAGGAGCACCACGCCTCGTTAAACTGGTCAAGAAGTAGATATCCTCAACTGTCAAAGGGATGGATTTACCTTGAATGTAGAACACTTGGTTGGTAGGATCCCAGGCATCGAGAAAGTATTGCAACAAATTGATTTGTTTCCTCATGCTGGATGTACAGAAGAATTTGAGAAAGCCACAGTTCCGCAATGCAGTCACCGTACCCAGATCATGTAAGGCAATCATATCCTCTTCTTCATGCTCGCATTCATGCCATGTAAAAACCATCTTGATCCGATGAATCTCTTAAAAACAAACAAGAGAAGGATTAGGATCGTGATTCAGGAAAAACCAGGTAAAATTTCCATGAAAAAACAGTGCATAAACTTTTCTCATTGCACCCATCGCACCCCAGCTGTGTACTAGGTGGGATGCATAATGACTGGCCAATGGCCAACTTAGTATGCATTTCACCTTTCAATGTAGACTAGGTGCGATGGGAGAGAATGAATTGTTCAAACCCCATAGGCCCAGAAAAATAGGAAAACATGCTCAAAATTAGAAAAGGAAAGAATGCAATTAGAGATCTTAGGGTTAGCTCCTACCTGGTCTAGACGACACCGAAAATAGTCCACAAAACCTCCTGGAATCAGCTGATGAAAATCGAGGAGGAAAACACCTCCAGAGCTCCAAAAATCCCAAATTTGAATGAAATGGTAAAAATGAGAGGTAAAAACTACTTTTGTGTTACTATTCACAAAATTCAAGTAAAATGTTGGTGTTTAACTCATTTTTCAAGTGTGTATTTACATTTCTAATCAATTTGATGGAGTAATTGAATAGGCAGTATGATCATCAGAAGGACACAATGTTAATGGTGAATTGAACATCTCTGACTATTATCATGAGCAGGTTTACGCAAAGTTCAAGCTCGTTAAAAAATAAACCTAGCAATGAGCATATATTCGCCTAGAGTTCAAGCTCATTAAAAAAGGAACCCACCTTCGGTAAATAACCTTTGCAATCACATAACTATCAGCTTCTGAACCTTGGTCATGTTCTTACCATCACCTCCACTCTTTTTTATCCGATCATACGCCTCCATTTGATTGTTTACCCTTTTGAGGAACAGCTACGACAAGTGATTCTATTAGCCACCTTCTTTACACTGCCATGATTGAAAAGTTCCAAACCTTACCTGGAACTAGTTGCTATCCAAAAACATCACTCGTTCCTCAAAGACGAGTCTCCTTTAAGCTCTTTTTAGACTCGTAAAATATGAAAAGATTGCTGAGAAATTGGCCTCTCTAGCTCGTTAAAGTGATTGGAGGTGCCATCCCTCCTCTATATTTTAATCTTTTTGGACCTGAGGGATCATTACACAATAAGATCGAGCGTTTTCTTGTTCGGCTCATTAAAACTATCGAAAATTCATCCCTTTCGTGTTATTTTATACTTTTTCGGACTTAAGGGATTATATTACAAAAAAGGACTATTGGAGTTTCCTTTCCATCTCTTTTTAGACTCTCTAAAATTGAAAAGGACCGAGTTATCTTTGTCGTTAAACTCATTAAATCAATAGCGACAAACTTGTCCATGCAGACAAGAATGAGTTTCACTGTCGCTAGGGTCGCTAAAACATAGCGACGGGTTTGCCCGAAGGGAAAATTATAGAACAAGCATATCTTATCCTCCTCAAGCTTGATAAAAATAAAGAGGTACTGGTTAGCAATGACGGGGGAAAAATGGAAGAAAACTTGAATAACTTCATTGGTAGCTGGTTGCTCTTGAACATGACACTTTCCCTCCATCACCATGATTGAGTCAGGTTGGGTTATTCCGTTCACCGGTCATATCACCATTGGTCCTCTGTACCATCCATTTTTGGGTTAACGCTACCAATCCATTCCAGTGTCACTAATATGTTCAAGAGAAGCTGCTCAGGGAATTCACCAACCTAGCTAACATCTCATGCGCTACAATATGTTAATGCTACATTATTTCATGGCCACCACCCTAAACCTTGTATCATCAGATCGTTTTCACCTCCATAAAATCATTTGCTCCGTTGTGTGTCATAGATGTTGGATTCATTAAGGCCTTCCTATGACGGGTCACTTCTTGTCGACATCAGCTCATTATCCAAGAAGTTGACTTAGGAACAACCCTTTCAGTACTTTGAAGCTTGCATGCCTCAATGGCAAGTTTCTCACTTCCGGCGACAGGTTTACATCAATGGCCTTCGACCAAAAGATTTTGCGTGGTGTTCGACATCGACTCATATATTCACACCACATGAATTGTACTACAGTACCTTGAGGGTCATCATCACTATCAGTGATTCCTCTTGCGCCTGTTAACAACTTACATCATTAGCTGGTAATCAGGTGATGCCTTTCCATGTTCGACATCAAAACATCTTTTCACATGGATCAACTTGTACTTCGGGCGAAGATTGAATGAGTTTGAAGACCCTAGATCTAGTTTCATCCATCCGGGCTACGATATTTTTATGAAAATAAAGACATCAAATGTACATCATAGCTGCATAGATAATCATCCAAGCTAGGGGATGATGGCTCTACCAGAATCACCAATCTTCCACATAGACGATTGTCTGTTTTTTGTACATGAAAATGAATTTATAAAGCTAAGCATGGGAATGCCCGCCTCAGCTAGATCATGAAAATATTATGAAGATAATGTATTGTATTGTATCTTATTACAGGTCACCTTCTAGTTCGAAAAACCTTGGATCCTCATCATAAAGCATTTCACCCGACATCAGAAGATTTACGACATCATGCTTTAGGGGGAAACTGTTATAGACATATCTGGGCACTACAAATCCAATCGCATATGTCAATAAACCAAGGGCTCTCAAACCCCTAAAAGTTTTGTTTCATACCCTAAAAGATCTAGGTCAACTGATTACATCATTTCCCAGAAGTTCTCCCTGAAAAATTGCTTATAACTGGTCAAAACTGGACCATACAGATTGCTCCATGCTAAGGGTGCAATGCATCTCACCTGCTACACATAGAGGGTGCGATGCATACTGAAAAAACCTTCTGTAGGGTGCGATGATCGAGAGCAGAAAAATGGCAGAGGCAGTTTGCTAGGTGGAAACCCAGAGAATCTTCTAGAGACTGCTCATATGACACTTGCCTCTCTGAATTCGCACAGGGATGAGTAAGAGATCATGAAATATCCAAGTGTAACCAAGAAATATCAGTGAAATGACACTAATCAAAATCCCAGAAGCTGACTCACTCTCCTCCAAACATCTATATATGGATCCCTCATCCTAGAGATCCAGAGGTTGGAATTTTGTAATTTCTAAGGAAGTGTTGTTGGTTTCTCTTTGAGACATTGTATTGTTGGGTGATCATTCTTTTTATGACATGAAGAGGGCTTTCATGCTGGGAGGATGGCACTGGATCATACAGCTTGGTTGTAATCCTCTCTTCTACTACTTCTATCAATAAAGCAATTTGAGTTTTCCTCCATATACTTGTATATCTCTGAATCTTGTATTTATATATGCATTTGTATGGTTAATGTACAACTGACCCTACATTGTTTATGGTTATAAATCTCTATGCTTTGATGGTATTTTGCTTCTTTGACTCTACAGGTGTTTTTTGAAGTGGGGCAAGTGAGAAAGGAGTGGTGAAAGCTCTCTCAAGGGAGAGAGTAAACAAGCAAGGAGACTAGCGAAAGACTGAGGTTGGTACTCTCTGCTTCTCTCTCATCTATCTCTCATAAAGGAAAACACAAGTAACTTTAGTTTGTTTGTTTCTAAGATAGCTACCTGTCTTAGTGGGACGAGCAACTCTGAATGGACACTAGTTTTCTCAATAATAGTATGTTGTGATTTTTGTAAATTTTTAACTATGCAACTTTTACACTCATGCATGTAACTATAAATAATGTGACAGATACTAAACCAATACATAATTTTGCAATGGATCAATGAATGAATTAGATTCTCTAGGAATGTGTTCATAAGTAAGAAACTTGAGTTGACATTTTAAAAGTAGTACCCTTAAAAAGTAATGTAACAAGATTGGATTATGAATGTGATAATGATTAGTTAATTGCATAACAACAACCTAAAAGTCTAACCTGACCCCCAGATTGGATATGCCATGATATTTGGCTTCAGTAAGGAGTTCGATATGGAACGTGTACTTAGAAATATTATTGGTCATGGAACCAAGAAAGACTCCCCCAGAACTAAGTAGTTCTGACTCAGGTCTATAAAGAACCCAAGTAGTTCATGCAATGTGTCGTAAGTAATGACTGACACCATACACATATCCAATGTATGGTAAGGGTGACAAAGACATCTGTGAAATGAGAGACATGTATGAGACAAATACCCATTTAAAATCCAAAAAATCTAGGCACACCAAAAGAAGAAAAAAGTATATACATAAAATTACAAAGTAGATGCCTAGTAGAACACTAAGCCAAATACTTTTTCAGTTAGATCTCGTTATGGGGCTCGTAAATTGGATTCCATCGTAGTCATAAAGTTCATAGGCACCTTTTAAAAGAACCTTAGTAACGACATATGGACTGACCCATAATTGTTGTAGGGTTCTTTCTCTCAAGATATCATGCTTTGATCGTAAAGTAAAATGAGGTCACCCTCTTGGTAAGATCGACGCTTGACATGTTTGTCATATTGGGCTTTGAATCATTTCTTATGTGCTTCAAGAGCTAGTGCGGCATCTCGACGAGTCTCATCCAACTAATTTAGTGATGGCAAGCACTCTTCTTCAGTAGTAGTGGTGAGTAGGAGTTCAACAACTAGTTTGAGGGAGGGAATCTAACACTCGATAGAAAGAACTGCTTCTAGGCCGTAGGCAAGCTAAAATGGCATGAAGCTTGTAACAATTTTATAAATATTGATGTCATGCTAAAAAATAGAAGGATATTTGTCGAGCATTTCCTCGTAATACTAAGGAAAAACATTGCAGAATTCCTTAAAAGGGCAGGTAAGGATGAAATTTCCTTAGGACTACAGTCAAATCCAATCTGAATGTCTTCAATGATACCTGTTTTGACTAAGATATCGATGAGCATAGTCGTATAAGTTGAAGGAACAATCTCAGTTGGGTCAAAAGGTAGGATTTGTAGAGGTGTCATGTACGAATCAGATATTGTAGTGCGGTGATGAGATTTTTCCCAATGTCACTCTTCTAAAGAGATGATATCTCAGATAGCTTTGTCCAAAGGTAGGATTTCAATAAGGAGATTGTTACAAGGAACCATGATGGGAGAGGAAGTGGTACCATTGGTCATAACCAAAGCAGTGGAAGAATCAGATGTAGATTGAATGGCATGATAAGCCAATTCAGATGGTGAAAGCATCATTTGTTCTCCATAAGATTCAATGTGTGAAGGGGCCAAGAGGATCTAGGGATCATTTGGGTCATAAGGAATGGTTGATACCATAGAAACCGTCTATGGAACCTCACACAATGGGAGAGGAAAGAAACCCAAAAGGGAGGAACCCTTCAAAAGACTGGTACCTACATTGACATAGGAGTCATGTATACGACCCATTAAGGGCATGGTGTTGCTAGGAAATGAGGAGTAATTTCGGTTATAGAAGGACAGCTAGTCCACTGTGACTATTTTCCCATCCAACGAAAGAGGATGAGTTAGAAGACCGAAGAAGCAATGGCAGTCATGGTGTAAGTCCAATTGCGGTTCAAAAGAAGATTATAGTTGATATAATGATCTACGACTTCAATATCCACTATTAATGTTCTCCCACTTAGAGTGATGGGGTAGCTAGCAAGGTATCCTTTTGGAATGAAAGTGTGGCCATCAAATGCTTTGACTGAATTCTATAACGGTGTAAGAGTGGGAGAACCCAGGGCGAGCCAACATGAAGTGGACATTACGCAGGTCGAAGCACCTTCTTCAATGACCATTCGATGGATAGCTCTAACTTTTGATATAACTTTCACCTGAAATGCAAGCTAGTCGAAAAGGCGAGGCTTACTTTTCTCTATGTCAAAAATTGCTAACATGGAATCTTGAGGGTCAATTCTACCAATTATCGAAAGAAAAAAATTTCGTTATGTTGGACAGGTTTATAATACTTTGAGGGCAGACATGGATGATGGTTCTTGTGCCAAATCTTCTACAATACTGTAGTTTTGGGCATCACATGCATAGGTATTGTGTTTCATGCTACGAAGTTCCCCTTTGGGTGAGCATATCATAAGGTGATCTACAGGCCTTTTGATATGAAGATCATTAGGCAGTGGTGGATTCAAACTCAAGGTAGTGTCCAGAGCATTAGTGACTAAAGTTCCATAATTCTTGGCTCACATTTGTAGATCAACCGTTTCAAAGTTGTAAATAGTTGATGATCCTTAAGCAGAGGAAGGAGGATGTGAACTGTCGTTGGCCCCTTATAGGGGTTGCAGTGGGTTCGAAATAAGGTGTTGTTGCTACTGAGTAGGGAAAGGATTGTTTAGCACCATTAGGGTCTCACTAGTGTCCTTTTGAGAAAGAAGGTCTATGCATTCCTAAGGATGAGTAAATTTGTAAGACATGTGGTCCTCCACACAGATCTTGCAAGCGAACTTGACAACATTTTCTTTCCCAGTATCAGATTTGGAAGAAACTTTTTGGGTTGTTTTCTGTAGTAGACTTCTCCTCAAAAGGAGAGGCCTTTTTCTTATTTTTCTTATTCTTACCGCTAGGTTTTTGCGTAGAATGCACAAATTTTATCGCATTAGTTGGAGGAGAAGCTGATTGGGAGGTAGGAGTGGTATCAACGTATAACTAGGCAACTTGTCTGTTGAGTTGTTTTACAATAGCCCCAAAAGTAGCATCGACAAGGCTATCAGCATGCACACCGTGTTGCTGAGTAGCAGTAGCATTGGAAGTTCGATGGGCATGGGGGATTACATCATAGAGTGTGCCAGAGTGAGAGTAGATCAAATCTAAATGTTGGGCACAATGAATGGATTGGTCTTCCGTGACCACACAACCTAGGGAAACGTCTTTGGAAATTTGGAGAAGAAGTGACTTGCAAAAAAAATCTGCCAGCAAGTAATCTGGAATAGGGGATTTGACAAGCCTCCACCTACGTCTCCATTCATGGTTATGATTAGAGATATGGGTAGAGGTGTCTTGGAGTAGAGTAGTGAGGAGTTCTGCTCTAGTTTTGTAGCGAATAGGAAATTATAAGTGCTTTAATAATTCCATTGCCACGGCACCAAAGGTAATGACTGACGCGCATGGTAACTCAATGCACCACTTGGGAACATTGTTAGTAAGGGTGTGGGGGAACATTCTGAGTTGGATACTTTCGTCAACCATAGAGTTCAATACACACCATAAATGGTAGGTGGTGACATGTGTGGCTAGATCATCCATTGTTTCCCTTCAAATTTCAGAATGTCGGTAGGTATCTTATGTAGGATTGGAGGCCAATGAAAGTTATGATGGATGGAATAATCTGTATACTTATATAAATTAGGGATATCAAGTGTTGCTAGAAAAGGAAAAGGTGTAGGTTCCCCCGAGTCTGACCAAGGCAATTAAAAATTACTTGAAAAACCAAGGGGTCCCCCCATCAATTTGTTTCCAACAAGATACGAAGGATTCAACAGATTATAACCTTCAGGTTGTGGTGGTGTAGTCATATAAGATGGCAGTTCATATGGGATATTAGGTTGGGGGGGAAGAATGGTTTCCCCCAAGATAAAAAGTTCCCCCCTTGACTCAATTGCGGTTGAGGAGGGGGTGCCCAAATGGATGTAGCAGGACCAGGTTGAGGGATGTTGCTAGTCATATAGTTTGTAGTAGGCACATGATTGACACTATAATAGTGTCCAGTTAGAGGAGGTAAGTCAATCAATGAAGATCCAGGTTGTCCTATAAGAGGAAGGGGAAAAATGATGCCCCTGATTGGTATATGCATGTTGGGAATATTTTCCCTAAGCATTTGAACCTAGGGGTTAGAACTTAGCAATGGGTTCCAACCAAAAGGGTTACTGAAGAAAGTCATGCTAACAAAGCTGCTATGAGCGATAGCCAGAGGTCTAGGAGCTGACACGAAAGGGGAAGAAACCGAGATGTGATGGATTCCACTCATAGCTGGTGTAACTAGGTTGCTCAGACTGGGCATAATCTCAATAGTAGGGTAACCAATCAGTTGTGTAGTATTGACCATAGGTGGGGGAAGTGATGGTGGAGAAAAATTGTCCACAAAGGACCACCACCCATTATTTGTCAGAGGAATAATGGATGTGGACACTGATGAAGACATCACATGTACAGGTGCTACCTAAACATTGGTCCAAGAGGATCAATGAGGGGAGGATTGTAAGGATGTAACACTCCTTCGTTAAAAAGTCCTCAAGAAGTATGGTGTCTTAAGAAGTGTTATGTGATTTAGTGTTGGACACTGGAGATTGATTTCCTGGGGAGGGAGAATCCAACTCACCAACACTCGGTAAGTCCTCCAGATTCAGTGGATGAATACCTCGTTGTTGTCTAGATAAACGACTAGGGATGAATGTAGTCACAATGACAAATATATTTTATCAAAAACTTTAAGGTGATATTTTTTATAGTCTCGGTGCCAACAATCTAGAACCTAAAAATAAAAAATACTAAAGGAAATCATCAAGAAGCTAAGGAATATAACTTTGTCTGACAAGCACCATTCACCAGAGATGAAACCTAGTATCAAATTAACTAAAAGAGAGAGCCAACCAAATTTACAACTACGATTACTCCTGAGCTTCGCCTAAACCTCAGCTTGAGTGGCCAAGCACTCTCGCGAAGACGAGCACCCTCCCAGTAGACCAAAGATGGAGTAGCTTCATCTATTTAGGTAATAGAGTAGCCCTCCCGAGTCACCTTGTGTTCTCCCTAAAAAATCTTGCCACTAAGGTTATCACAAATCATAGACACCATCAAGGGGGGGGGGGGGCATGGTTGTAGATAGTACGCTATGGGGGTAGGATACATGAGCCCCCAACTTAGCTCTGATATCACCAAGGGGATCCCCAATACCTAGAATACCCATTGGAAATGTAATTGAAGGCGAGATACCTTCTCTCACACTGCAATGTTGTATCGTATTCAACTCCTTTGTGAGGGGAGTGGTCCTAGATGATATGAGTGCAACAATATTTTATTCTTAATAATGACACTAGTCTCAATTTTGTGATCTTGGGTAGTTTACTCACCATTGCCTAGCCCAAGATCCGAGCTTAGACTAATTTGTGTGTAAGCTCAAAAAAGAGAGTTGTTAGTTAATTTTATTAAGAGTTGATTTTATGTGAACTTGTATTAGTGTATCAAGAGGGGGTGTTGACGTATGGAGTTCAATGAGACACTGACTTAGACCATGCAAGAAAAGTGCTTAAAGTTTGTCATTCGATGAAAGAGCTTCTGACAAGGAGATATTATACATCATTTCAGCAATATACATCCAAATGCAGTAAAAACATGCACAAAATGCAGGTATACAATGCTCTAACAACTAACCCAATATAAATAGAAACAAACCAACTAAAACAAAAAACTAAAGTAATTTTTTTCATTTTCGTTTTGTGAAAATCAAATGCAGTTAAGCTATTTTCTAAAAAGAAAAATGACAATGCAAGTTGCCAACCAAGAAAACTTCATAGTTGCAAATCCCAAATCTAGACCATAAGCAACCTATCAACCCAAGAATCCACATAACTGGGTGGATGTCAAGATATTGGTTCAGTAACACTCCTTAAAATGGAAATCAAAGTGTTAGAAACAAGACTAATAGTCTATGTCATACACTGGGCAGTGTTATAACGCTCTTGATTTCACATGGAAGTGGGTTACAAAGAAATAGGGTGCAAAGAGGGTTCAGTTAAGGTTTTATAAAAAAATGTGAGTAACAGAAGAGGTTAGTAAGCACACAAGGTGATCAAAAGGTGAATCTAGAAGAGCAGGAATGACTCAAGAGAAAGAGAGATCTAGGAACAAGGAGAGAAATGTTGGGAACTAAGAGCGTTCCCCAGTGGAGTCACCAATTCTACTATAGGTATTAATGCATGGGTGGTTGTAGACAAAAAAACCCTCTCGGGTTTCCCGAGGCCCAAGGAAGGCAAAAATTAGGTGACCTACAACTATTCAAAGATACATGCACATATTCATGTTACTCTTATAATCAACAAAGTAAAAGAGAATAGTTACCACTCAATCTCTAGTGTAGCTTCACTAAAGATCTCAGTGTGGCAAAGGGAGAACCACTTCACACATTCCTAGAGGAGAACCTACACATAGACAAGACAAGAAGTAACCTTCCCATCATATACATCTTGATAGTTAAAAGCAATAACATATAGGAATATATAAATCTAACATGCATCTAAGAGAACCATCAATCTTGAATTCACATCAACATATACGAAAATGAGGTTTCAACATCATCAAGTAGAAAAATAGGAGCAAATATATATTATCATATGAGAGAAGAGTGATTACAACCATGGTTGTTGAATCAAGTCTTCCCTTATCTCCTTGTCTCATTTACCTCTCTCTCTCTCAACTCTTTGACAACATAACAACACTTATCTCAATATTCAAATTTGGATCCTTGTTACAATGACCAAGCCTCTAATTTATAGATGAGGAGAGGCTCTCTCCTTGCCAATTCCTTCATGAGTTACAATGAAGTAAAATCCTTAATGTTTCCTCGATTTATTGATCTTTCCCTTCCCATGAAGCTATGTTAGTATTATCAATGTCCTTAATTAGGATTGAGGCAAAATGTTTCCTGCTTTTCAAACTGATATTTGAGTGAAAAGCGAAGTGTCAGTGAGTCAACTCACTCTTTGAACTCTCAAATCTCATAAATATCCAACAATTCTGCCCTTTAGGGAAAACATATCATTAATCTAGGGAATAACAACCTTTTATAAATCATGAGGAGTGTTATAAGTACTTTTTATGTTTCTGGGGTGTGTTACCCTAGAAAATGGGCCTGCAACTTTGGTGTTTTCTTCAAGTCAAAGTATCCGTATCCTCTAAGCTTATGAGAAGGTCATTTTGTGTATAACACTCTTAGTAAATAATTCTTTCTTCTTTGGCTCAAATTTGAATGTAGGTGGTAGGTGTGCTTCTATCATTTAGTCTTGCTCCAAGATATCTTTAACAAGTGTTCCTACTAATAACTGACCATTGGCCCTTGTCGCAAGCTCCAATAGTATAACAGTCAATGTGTCCTTTACCATGGTGCAAGAACTCCATAACAAGTGTAGGAACTGCACCAACCTCGATCAATTACTTTTGATAAATAATAAACCTTAGTAACACAATAAACGAAGGTATTTTGATCAAACTAACGATTTACCTATCAACTTCTAAGTAATAAGCAACTTGAACTCAGATCTTCATGATCACATCAGAAAGAATATGAAAATGCTAGGTAAAAACTTCAAAGGTTGGTAAAACAAGAGAGTAAATGAGGATATTATAAGGGAAAAAATAAGACATTTTATGATCCTGTTAGGTATACTCTCTCTCAATGAGCTACCTTTCTAAATCCTAAAGTTTACATATGACACACTATAATTTCTACAAATATAGGTAATAATATTCGTTTTCAGCTTCCTTTCATTCAAAGAATGGTGATATGCCTATTTTCCATTAATATTCAAATGCCATTATTTTCCATATCATAATTTTGAATTCAGTATTGTTCATTATTGGCGCATTATTTGGGAGAAGTTTTGTAATTCTTTGCAATGCATTGTGTAGAAAGTTTATTTTATGTTTTTATGTTTGAGTGATTTTTTTTTCTTTCAATTCTATTATTTTCAACTATCTTGGGATGTACTTCAAGAATTTTATTTAATTTTATTAGTTATAAATTTCTTACTTCAACAAATCTACTCTAATATCTTTCCCAAAGGGGCATGATATGTTAAATCTAAGTAATAACGAGGTGGATGAATAAATGGTGTGATATAGGGCCAAATTAAGGGCGTCATTGATCTAATTTCATTATCTTTTCTCTAAGAGATTTTGTAAACTACCCCTCCCACATTTACTCACTTTCACAAGATCTATGGGGTAAACATGAGCTTAGTGTCACTATGATATGACCCAACCTCCAAGCTCTACTTATGGAAGTGAGCCTACATAGCAGAATTATTCTGACATCCGTTAGATGCTACAAATCACTCAGGAGCCTACCAACAACCCCAGGTGATAAATCCCTAGGTTGGGACTCTTTTTCACTCACTTTAATCCCTAACCACACCCATAGCACTTCATGTATTCGGTTGGGAGCCTATAACCACACGCACAAGCCTGTCTCCATGCAAGTATGAAACAAAATCCCCTATTTTGTGCATGCGATTGTGAGATCTATGCCATTTTTCATGCTATCCTCCAAACCACTACCCAAAATTTCCTATCACTTTCCATAATCATGACAATGATGATCACAATGCTAAATAATCAAAGTTTGATCAAGATCTTGACCAATACATGCATAATCCAAGATATACATTTTGTCAAATGAATAGTAAACATAGAAGCTACAAGTTGTGAATGCATATTTTATCACGAACTTTTATCTAAGAATCACCAATAAGGTTGTATTCCCTCTCTCACTAGCTGCAATAACAATTGTTAGCCCATACATTCATATACCATTTAATAAGGTATCAAATCATGAACAAGATCCATAGCTAGATCACATAATAGAACATCCGTACATATAACCAGCATATAACCAGAATAGAAAGCCATGGAAAATCAACCATAAATCACCATAATAATTAGTATAAGTGCTCATAGATCACAATAGGAAAATAAATCATATTAACACATCAAAATTCCAACTAAGTTAATGATTTCGATGTACCACCTGACTATAGTTTGGGATGAACCAAATCTCTCTTTCAACCAATCACCCCCATGCCATATTCCAATAATGAATGTGGTATCATATGGGTTAAGCCAAAATAAACGCAACAAAGGTTTTCAGAGACCAAACTGCCTCAACGCTCAATCATAGTGATTTCACCTAACTGGTCAAGAAATCACCAACATCAACCAGATATAGTGAAGGAGAAATATAAGAAAGGATAGTGAAGAAGGATATAAGGATAAAGGGAAAATTTCTTTGATTATTTCTCTATCTCTCTCACACACGCTTGAAGAAAAAGCCTAGGGTTTTGTAGCTTCAAGGTTGAAGTTGTGAAAGTTGCAGAAAGAAGGTCGAAGAAAGGACTCTTAGGTCACCTACAATCCCTAGGAGGAAACGAAACACAATATAAGGTCATAGAAATCCTTGGAAGCCCTAACATTTTTGACACGTATGGAAGCAACAACTATTGCAAGGGCCAAAAATTTCAGGGCTATAGTGGAGGTTGAAATTCTATAGTTGGGGGTCGAAATTGTGCATCTAGAAGAGATTTTACTGGGTCTGAATTGGATATAAGAAGAAAATCATCAAGAAGGTTTGTCTTGGTCTTGGAAGGGTACTAGTCTTGGTCTAAACGTCTTGGAATTCTTCATTTGAAGAATCTATAAGAAGGAATAGATTTGTTGGGTTTTCCTCTCAAGTGGAGAGGTTTTGGCCCTAGCTTGCATCCTACATCCTATGTTATTGTGTACTATTGATCCCTTTTTTGTGTTTGATGATAAGAACAACATAATAATAAGAGAAGAATCTAATAATTAAGAAAAGTATAAAAATACATCATAAGAAATTATCAAGTTTAAGATAAATCATCTTAATTGTAGCCCTCTAGATTTCTCAATATGGTATTAGAGTTAAGGTTGACTGAGGGCGTGATAAAGATCACTATATCTTTGAAGAAGTAATTGAAGTATTTTTATATGGTGGCATGTCATCTCAAGAAAGGAATCAAAGAGTTTTGGAATATCCTATTATCTATCAAGGATTTAATAACCAACACTTCTACAAAGGACAAAGGATTTTTCTCAGCACTTACAGGTACGTCTGAAGATGAAAATATATGGGTAATTGACAATGGAGCATCCAGACATATGATAGGTGTGCACAATAAAATAAATACCTTATCAAGAGGAAAATATTCCTACTATGTTGAACTTGGTGACAAGAAGATATCATGTAAGAGGAATAGAATCAACCTCGATGGAGTTGGAGAATGGAGGAAACATTCATGTCAACAAGATTCTATTCGTCCCAGGTTTGAAAAATAATTTACTTTCTATTTCATGTCTGTAAGATAAGGGATATAGAGTTTCTTAAATAGATGGAAAGGTTATGGTATGGGATAAAGGATCTAGCTTCAACAATGCAAAATTCCTTGGGATTCATGAAGGAAGACTCTACGAGTTGTTGACACCTCTCTCTCAAGCTTTGGTTCACATTGAAATAATTCCATGTGAACTTTAGAATAGAAGATTTGGACACCTTCACTACAAAATATTACCAACTCTAAATTCAATGGTGAATGGCATCCCTGAACTTAAGGACGATCATGAAGGAGTGTGCAAGGGATGTGCATTAGGTATTAATGTTCAGAAACCATTTGGAATTAGTGCTTTAAGATCAAAAGAATCTTGGATCCCATTCACTCTGATGTATGTGGTCCTATGTCTACAAAGTCTCTTGGAGGTCATCTATATTATGTAACTTTCGTTTATGACCACTAAAGGAAAACATGGATCTATTTACTAAGTTCAATGATGAACTATTCGAAAAATTTCAAGAATTCAAAGAAGAAGTAAAAAATATTACATAAAGAAGGATAAAGGTACTAAGATCTGATAATGGAGGAGAATAAACTTCAAAGGAGATCATAGCTTTCTATAAGTAGGCTAGAATTAAGAGGGAGTTGATAGTTCCGTATAATCCAGACAAAAATGGAGCGGTAGAATGAAAGAATCATTCAATTGAGAAAATTGTTAGAGCCATGTTACATGATCAAAACTTGCCTAAATTTATGTGGGGTGAAGTAACCAAAACTACTCTCTACATTCAAAATCAAAGTCCTCACAAATCACTAGACAACATGACTCCTGAAGAAGCATTCACTAAGAAGAAACCGTATGTAGACCATCTCCGAATATTTGGTTTTCCTATCTACATTCACATTCCAAAAGATAAAAGAAAGAAGTTGGATCCTACAAACATGAAGGGTATATTTGTTGGTTATAGTAACACTTCAAAGCCATATAAGATCTACATAAAGGAAGCACACCGAATTTAAGTAAGTCAAGATAAAATATTTGATGAAAGTATTGCATTCAAGAAATCTAAATATCTCTTGATTGAATTTGATGATAAAGAACTTCCAATATTTGAAGAATATCCTAGGGAGGAAGAGGATTCAATTCATGAAGAATAAGATCCCAGTGACCCTATGGAGCAAGTCATCATCCCTGAAAATAGAAATATACCTAATTGGTTCAAGTCTACTCTTCTAGATGTAGAAGGACATGGAGCAACTAAAGGTACATTTAGGGAAATTAATAAGCCTAAAATATATTCATGGTATGAAACCTATAGGACAAAGTTAATTGAAGCATAACCAACCACCTTTGAAGATGTTTTCAAACATCAAGAATGGAATATGTTATGATTGAAGAATATCAATCAATAATGAGGAATGGAGTTTGGGAAATCATTCCTAGGCCTAAAGACAAATCTGTGGTAACTTCCAAGTGGCTCTACAAGATTAAACATGTAGTAGATGGAATTATTGATAAATATATGGAATATTTGTGGCTAGGGGTTTTTCCCAACAAGAAGGCATGAATTATGAAGAGACATGTTCACCTACAACTAGGTATACAACTATATGATTGTTTTTTTCTTTGGCAACATCGATGGGATTGAAAATCCATCAAATGGATGTCAAGACAACATTCTTGAATGACAGTATTGATGAAGAAGTTGGTGCAGGGTAAACACCCACACATACCCACAGTATGAATTTAACAATGATGCATCCACAACTGTCCCAGGCGTCTAACTCTATAATGGAGTTAAATCTTTAGACCATAAATGGTCACGACCCATTCATTAGCATTTCCTATACATAGGAACTCAATAACCCTGCCTGAACCTTCCTATCGCAATCAAAACTCTTCAGAACCTTCATTCGGCATTTTTTATTCCTTTGTTAATCCTTACACGAAGGATTTCCAAACAATACATATTTTCATCTTTTATACGCAACCCAAGGTTAAAACCTCATCGCACTTGGCCTTCACGTAGTTCCACGGTCTTACCATTTGTGTGTCGTATCACCCCTTTTTCCTCTGACATGCGACTACACAATCGCTATCAGAAACATGATTAGTGCTTTCTCCAACAAAACCTCGGAACCATATCAACTATCACACACAATAATACATGGGAATACAAAGGAAATTCCCCTCCAAGCAGCATACACGAACCTCAAATACTTTAGACCCACGACTATTATTGTCATCGGGTTCGGTCACTACTTACTCCACGCTTCCGCTACACCGAACTCCAATGGGTCTGAGCTCCAATATTCTGATAATCACTATCGGATATCACTCATCCACCCGTATCTGACTCCTTCTTTAAACCTCCACCTACCCGATCGCTGATCGGGTTTGTCGGCGACATTGCCACATTTCTCATTGGAGTAGCGCTAGGTTTGTTATCACTGTCCCTTAGCACCTCTAAAATGTGATTGTGATTTCAATTGTAGCTGTTGATCTTTGAAGATCCAACAGCTACTAAGTATCAATTCTGAACTTCTCCGCTCGTCCCTTTTACTTCGAACGTTACACTGTTTTCTTCAATTTCTCGGTGATTTGGCTTATTTAAAGGTTTCAACCTTTTTCTCATTTGCAGCTCGCTCTTCCAGCTTAAACTCCTCACACTCCTTTGATCTCTGTCCTTCTTGTAGAGCTCTAATGGGTTCAATGATCCATTTCGATTCTTCTGAATCGTTCTCCTCTTTCTTTGCTTGTTCTTCAGAACTTCACCTTCCACTGCTCAGCTTCTCTGAGCTTAACTCTTAAGCACCTCCTTGCTACGCCATTCCTCTAGAGCTTCCTCTATCTCTTCACTTGGATTCAAAATCCATTGCGATTCCTTTGAATCACTCCTCTTCCTGTGTGTTCTGCAATACTCTGCCTATAACCTCCTATCACAGAGCCTACGAATTCACATACAAGAAACACTTAAAACATGCATTCAATTATTTAACACAATCAGGAATAACTCTGAATATATATTAATGTAGAAGAAAGATTACATTTGAGACACCTTGGTCTCGCACAAGCCCGATTGTCAACATTAGTGGCCTCCTCTTAATTGAACACATAGGTTCACTTATTTATAAGAATGCATTGGATTGGATCATTGGAGGATCCAATCACTCCTCTAACAAAAGCCCTAAAGCTCTCTACATGCATACATATGTGTCAAATAAGTCTCCTTGAGGCTTTATCCATTCCATCATTTCCTTTATTTTAAAACATAAAAGTCTTCTTATCAGCTTCCCATTTAATATCTAAAAGCTCTCTCTTGTTCCTAGAATCATGGAACTGTTTAAGAGTTGGATTTGACTTCTACCACTCATGTTCTCATTTATTTATTTTGAGAGCATTTACATATTCTCCCATTATCTAATTAAATCACACTTAAAAGCCTAAATATTACATTGACTTGAGACTTAGGAAAACGCTTTCCTAAAATGCATGACCCCCTATGTCTACTATTTACAACAATTTTCCTTGGGCTGAATGCTCCTACATCAGACTCCCAAAGTAGAAAATATTTATGATCTCCTAATCATGTGTCTTCTGATATTTGTCTTCCTGGATCCCATACTTTGTTCTGTAACTGTCAGATGCTTTGTTCCCTTGTTGCTGCTTCATTTTTGTTGTCTTCTTCTTCTTGTCAATTAGATTCAACTTCTAATTGATCTTGCTTGCTGCTGCTACCATTTTCCTCCATTTGGACTTCTTCATCATCAGCTCCCACATTTCTTCAATTTCTATGTCCAGCATATCTTTGGGCTAGTCCATTTTCTGCTCCTTACTTCTTCCTCTTTCTTTGTGTTTTAGGTTACTATTGCTATCTTCTATGCTGACTCCTATGTTGACTCTTACTTTATTATTTGGTTTACTTGCTTTGTTTGTTGCCTCCCTATCATCCTTACCCTCTCTCATGACTGAATCATGACTGTTCAACATTCTTTCCAAAAAATTAATTTCTCCATTCCATGGATTGAGTTCTTCCATAAGATTCTCTTCTTTCACCTTTATTTGGTTGTTCACTTGTGCCAAATCTCCTCCAACATTTGCAACAAAACCTGCACACTCAAAACACTTGTTAAAATTGAAAACATAAGGCTGTTGTGCCTTATTTCCCTTTGGCAACAATTTAGTTTGCTGATTTGTTTTCTCCTTCTCCTCTGTCAGCACATCAGTATGCTGATTCGAATTCTCAACAGAATGCATGAGACTATTAGTTAATTTCTCTTCCACATCATCTTTTCTAATGATGTCTTCTTGCTTGGGTTCATAGTAGTGAATTTCTCCTCCATTAACCTACTGCTAGTTATCTTCACTTTGAAATTGTTTGATTCCTACTGCCTCTTTACCATCTTCAAACAACCTATGCTCAATCTCTCTGATCACATACTCATACTCATTCATGCTTTTTAATGAACCTGCAAACAAATTATTGCATCTTCCTATCTCCATGGCTACTTAAGCCACATCTTCTTCTTCAGAAACTGTAATTGCAGCTTCTATTCTATCGTCAGGTTCTCTCATCAGTTTCTCTAGTAGTTTAATTTCCTCTTCACACTTAGCAAGCACTTCATCATATTTCTCTCTTCTTCCAACTTCATCCTTCACATGCTGTGTTACAATATTAAAATACTATCTTCCTTTGACCCTTGTACTCTCAAGGTCTTTCTGTTGTAGCAAATCACTACTTCCCTCATTCAAGAGGTCTTCTTCATCATACTCTGTTCTCCTAGAGTACTCCTCCAGACTTTTAACATCTTCAAAAGACTATCCATCCTATTCAAAACACTCCTTTGTTAGTATTCCTTTTCCCAAGGTTAAATCCTTTGCATAGGGTTCATCCTTGTTAACATCTTTCAGTAGATGTCCTTCTTCCCTACTGTTTGTCTCGACGTTTTCCATGGCTATCTCCACTGTTCCTATAATCATAGTGAATTGATGATCCTTTGCTATGTTTTTAGCTAACATAGTCTCTTCCTTAAGTTTTCCTTCAGTCCCTTGCTGTTTATCTTCTCCTCTGAAGATATCTTCAAACGGCTGCTTTTCTCCTGCAATATCTGCCATCATACAAAAACTATCAGTTTTAAAAATATAAGACCCTATGGTCTCACTTGATGGTTTAACCATCATATCTCCTTACTGTTCTAAATCATTCATATGATTCAAAAATTCTTTGATAGTCTCTTCTTCAATATCCTCAAGCCCTTCACTTGGTTGCTTGACATCTTTCTCCAGCTGTATATGAGATCTATCTATCTCATCTTTTTCCAAAACAGAATTTAGATTCTGTTAGTCTTCTTCCTTCTTCATGACAATATCAACCAATTGTCCTTCTCCTACAAACATACACAAATTGTCATATTTAAAATCATCAAACCTTTTGGTCTCACTTGAAGTTTCAATATTGAAGTCTTCATCTTCAGTCATCATCTTGTCTTGCTATTTTGAACTATCCCAATAGTCCATGAGATCTTCACTTGATCCCCATTCTTTAGCTTCAGTGTAGTCTTCACTTTCTCCCAGAAATTCTCCTTTTTCTAGTTTACAAATGGATTCTTCCATTTCTAACTCAACTTCCTTGAGTTTTTCCTTCAGCCACTTTACTTGCTTTTGTTGTAGCCTTCTCTGCATCACATTCCATTCCACTGGCTTCTTCCTCAAGACCCAACCTAGTCTCTGGCTTTCCTCAAGCATCCTCCTTAATGCATGGAGTTGTTTTTTCAATTCATTAACCTCTTTGTCAATTTCTTCTTGACTCATCCTTTTGCCATTTTCTTTGGCATCCACTTTCTTATATCCTTTGTTGTGGCTTCTCTCTGAACCTCTGTTATGACTATCATTAGTCATCTTCTTCTCTTCTTTCTTCATGAGCTCCTTTGCAACAAGGCTCTACAAGAGCTAGTCCTCCTAGCTGCAATCTTACCTCACTAAGCTCTCCTCACTCAGTCTTTTGGTAAGCATAGGTCCTCTGTCTAGAACCTTCTCTTGAGAAACACCTTTGCTACTTCTAGGCTTCTGCAATCTCCCACTTCCTCTTGAGAACACTTCAGTTATCCTCTCTATCCAATTTCTCGTTGGATTCTTCAGGTTCATTGCCACTTCTTCTTCAAAGTATTCTCCTTACTCTGTCTTCAAGAACACATCTGTTCTTCTCTCACAGCTTCTTGTGCATTAGTATAAAAACACACATTATTAACTTAAAACAGAACACTTTACTTCACCTTCAAGATCTCAGCATGATCTTGTTTCACCCATTCTTTTGCACTTGGAATGGATTGTCCTCTGTTTTTTCCCTCAAGTCCTATTTCCTTCAGAAATTTCATTAAGCAATCTTGCTTTTTCTTTCCTTTAATGAATTCTCTGTTCTTGCCTACTCCAAGCCTCTGCTGGAATTGCTACAATCTTCCAAGAACTTCAAAAGTTCTCCTTTTACAAATTACAAATCTTCTCTGATACCACTAATGGTGCAGGGTAAACACCTGAACATACCCACAATATGCATTTAACAATGATGCATCCACAACTATCCTAGGAGTCTGACTCTACAATGGAGTTAAATCTTCAGACCATAAATGGTCACGACCCATTCATCAATAGTTCCTGTACATAGGAACTCAATCACCCCGCCTGAACCTTCCTATCACAATCAAAACTCTTCAGAACCTTCGGTTGATGCTTTTTATTCCTTTGTTAATCGTTACATGAAGGATTTCCACACAATACGCCTTTTCCTCTTTTATACGGGTTTTTCACAGAACCTGAGGTTAAAACCTCATCGCAATCGGCCTTCGCATAGTTCCACAGTCTTACCACTTTTGTGCCATATCACCCCTTTTTCCTCTGACATGTGACTACACAATCGTTATCAAAAACATTATTAGAACTCTTTCCCATAGAACATCGAAACCATATCAACTATCATGCATGATAATACATGAGAATACAAAGGAAATTCCCCTCCGAGCAGCATACACAGACCTCAAATACTATAGACATGCCAATATCATTATCATCGGGTCTGGTCACTACTTACTCCATGCTTCTGTTGCGCCAAACTCCGATGGGTATGAGTTCTGATATTCCGATAATCGCTATCAGATATCTCTCATCCACTCGTATCTGACTCCTTCTGCTTTAAACCTCTGACTACCTGATCGTCAATTGGGTTTGTCGGTCATATTGCCACATCACTCATCAGAGTATCGTTGGGTTTGTTATCACTGTCCCTTGGCACCTCTGAAATGTGATTACGATTTCAATTGTAGTTTTTGATCTTTGAAGATCCAACGGCTGCTGAGTATCAATTCTGGACTTCTCCGCTCATCCTTTTTAATTGGAATGTTACACTATTTTCTTCAATTTCTCCTTGAGACTTTATCCATTTTTTTCCATCTTTAAATATGTTTTAAAGATGTCAAGCAACCAAGTGAAGGGCTTGAAGAGATTGAAGAAGAGACAATCAAAGAATTTCTGAATCATATGAATGATTTAGAATAGCAAGGAGATATGGTGGTTGAACCATCAAGTGAGACCATAGGGTATTATATTTTTAAAACTGATAGTTTGTGTATGATGGCAGATATTGCAGGAGAAAAGTAGCCATTTGAAGATATCTTTAGAGGAGAACATAAACAACAAGGGACTGAAGGCAAACTTGAGGAAGAGACTATGTTAGCTAAAAACATAGTAAAGGATCATCAATTCACTATGATGATAGGCACAATGGAGATAGCCATGGAAACTGTTGAGACAGACAGTAGGGAAGAAGGACATCTACTAAAAGATGTTAAGAAGGAGGAACCCTATGCAAAGGATTTAACCTTGGGAAAAGGAACACTAACAAAGGAGTGTTTTGAAGAGGATGGATAGTCTTTTGAAGATGTCAAAAGTCTGGAGGAGTACTCTAGGAGAACAGAGTATGATGAAGAAGACCTCTTGAATGAGGGAAGTAGTGATTTGCTACAGCAGAAAGACCTTGAGAGTACAAGGGTCAAAGGAAGACAATATTTTAATACTGTAACACAGCATGTGAAGGATGAAGCTGGAAGAAGAGAGCATTATGATGAAGTGCTTGCTAAGTGTGAAGAAGAAATTAAACTGCTGGAGAAACTGATGAGAGAACCTGACGATAGAACAAAAGCTGCAGTTATAGTTTCTGAAGAAGAAGATGTGTCTCAAGTAGCCATGGAGACAGGAAGATGCAATAATTTTTTTGCAGGTTCATTAAAAAGCATGAATGAGTATGAGTATGTGATCAGAGAGATTGAGCAAAGGTTGTTTGAAGATGGTAAAGAGGTAGTAGGAATCAAACAATTTCAAAGTGAAGATAACCATTAGCAGGTTAAAGGAGGAGAAGTTCACTACTGTTAACCCAAGAAGGAAAAAATCATTAGAACAGATGGTGTGGAAGAGAGACTAACTGAAAATCTCACGAATGCTGCTGAGAATTTGAATCAGCATACTGATATTCTAATAAAGGAGGAAGAAATAGAGCAACAAACTGAAATGTTGTCAAAGAAATAAGGGGCACCAAGGCCTCGTGTTTTTAATTCTAACAAGTGTTATTTGAGTGCGGGTTTTGTTGCAAGTGCTGGAGGAGATTTGGCACAGGTGAACAGCCAAAGAAAGATGAGAGAAGAAGGTAATTCTATGGAAGAAATCAATCCATGGAATAGAGAAGTTAATTTGTTGGAGAAAGTGCTGACTAATCATGATCCAGAAATGAAAGAGGGTAAGGATGATAGAGAGGCAGTAAGTAAAGCAAGAGTTAGTAAAGCAAACCAAGCAAAAGTGGAGGCAAATTCTACAGCAATGTATACAATGGCAGTAAGAAAAGAAAGCGTAGAAGACAACAGCAACAACCGTGAACACAAAGAAAGAGAAAGAAGTAAGGAGAAAAATATGGACCAGCCCAAAGATATGCTGGGCATAGAAATTGAAGAAATGTGGCAGCTGATGATGCAGTAGTTCAAATGGAGGAAAATAGTAGCAGCAGGAAGGATGATGAATGAGAGTTTGAAGTTGATTGACAAGAAGAAGAACATGGAGCAAAAGACAGCAGACATACAACAACAATAAAGGAACAAAGCATTTGGACAATTACAGAACAAAGTGTGGGATCCAGGAAGACCAAGACCAAAAGACACATGATAAAGAGATCATGAATATTTTCTACTTTGGGAGTCTGATGCAGGAGCATTCAGCCCAAGGAAAATCATTGTAAATAGTAGACGTAAGGGGTCATGCATTTTAGGAAATAGTTTTCCTAAGTTCCAAGTCAGTGTAATATTTAGGCATTTAAGTGTTATTTTATTAGATAATGGGAGAATATGTAAATACTTTCAAAATAAATAAATGAGAAGATGAGTGGTAGAAGTCAAATCCAACTCTTAAACAGTTCCATGATTCTAGGAACAAGAGAG
Source organism: Pinus tabuliformis (assembly GCA_031772625.1). Taxonomy (NCBI): domain Eukaryota; kingdom Viridiplantae; phylum Streptophyta; class Pinopsida; order Pinales; family Pinaceae; genus Pinus; species Pinus tabuliformis. The sequence goes on along the minus strand of CM062811.1, from coordinate 82,967,880 downwards.
AGATTTTAGGCATTAAATGGGAAGCTGATAAGAAGACTTTTCTATTTTAAAATAGAGGAAAAGATGGAATGGATAAAGTCTCAAGGAGACTTATCTACCACATATGTATGCATGCAGAGAGCTTTGGGGCTTTTCATAGAGGGGCGATCGGATCCTCCAATGATCCAATCCAATGCATTCTTATAAATAGTGAACCTGCGCGTTCAATAGGAGGAGGCCACTAATTTTGAGAATCGGGCCTATGCGAGACCGAGGTGTCTCAAATGTAATCTTTCTTTTACATTAATATATATTCAGAGTTATTCCTGATTGTGTCAAAGAATTGAATGCGTGTTTTAAGTGTTGCTTGTATGTGAATTCATAGGCTCTGTGACAGGAGGTTACAGACAGAGTTTTGCAGAACACGTAGGAAGAGGAGTGATTTAGAAGAATCACAATGGATTTCGAATCCAAGTGAAGAGACAGAGGAGGATCTAGAGGAATGGCATAGCGAGGATGTGCTTAAGAGTTAAGCTCAGAGAGGCTGAGTAGTGGAAGGCAGAGTTCTGAAGAACAAGCAGAGAAAGAGGAGCATGATTAAGAAGAATCAAAATGGATCATTGGATCCATTAGAGCTCTGCAAGAAGCAAAAAGATCAAAGGAGTGTGAGGAGTTTAAGCTTAGAATGAAGAGCGAGCTGCGAATGAGCAGAAGGCCAGAACCTTTAAAGAAGCCAAATCACCAAGAAATTGAAGAAAATAGCGTAATATTCCAAGTAAAAGGGTGTTATAGACATTTTTGTGCCTTATAGCATTGAGCATGAAATGTCCATAATCCAAGGGATCCAAAGTCCCTAAAAGAGTTGTTCCTGCCCCTAAAGGAACAAGGTCAACCAATGACAGCTTCTCCCAGAAGTTCTCCACCAAAAACAACTCAAAAACAGTCAATTCAGGATCAATTCAGAAGCTCTTCTAGCTACTTGTGTTGCAGTGCACCCCAGTACACTAGCTGGGTGCGTTGCAACACACCTAAAAGCACTACCAGGGTGCGCTGAGCGGGAAATGACAAATGGCAAACTCATTCAACGAGGTGGAAAGACCCTGGAAGCTTCCAGAATCTTCTCCAATGACACTTGCCTCAATGAATTCAACTAGTGATGAGTAAGAGGCTCTCAACCTCCAAGTGGAAGCAAGAACTGACAGAGAGAAGCCACAAGTCAAAACATAAGCTGACTCATCCTCTCTGCTTACATCTATATATGGATCTCTTACCCAGAGGTTTAGGACGCTGGAATTTTCTACTTTGCAAAGAATTGTTGTTGGTTTGATATTGAGATTAGTACATTGGGTGATTTATGCTTTGTTGGAGGAGAGGAAGGGATTCCTTTGCTGGGAGGTAGATGCTGGATCAGAACTCACTTGGTTGTATCTCCTCCTGGACTTTCTTATTCTATCAATAAACCATTTGAGTTTCTCCTACATGCTGTGTACCAATGATGTTTTGTTATGCTTACATGTTTAGCTTAATATGATCTTGAGCTTTTTATGAATGTATATCTATATCTTCATGTAGTTTCTCTCTCTTGTGATCTTGCAGGAATTCGGTGAAGCTGGGCCGGTGAAGGAGCAAGGAACTGAGAGCCACTGAAGAGAGGAGTGATTGGATCAACAAACTAGCGGAAGGCACATGTTAGTTAAATCCTTTCTCCTCATTTACATTTCATAAAGAAGAAATACTCAATTAGTTTTCCTTGTTTGTTGCTAAGGCACTATCACACCTTAGAGTGGGATAGGGGCATTCCGAATGGATACTTTTCCCAACAAAAAATTGGCGACTCCGCTGGGGAATGTATCTTGTTAGTTTATTTGTGTTTCTATTGTTTTTCACCTCATAAACTCAAGAGTGCCGAATCGAACTGCATTTGCCATTTTCAAATGCAAAGTAGAGATCTGCTACTCTAGTCCATTCGTTGGGCCTGTTTATGATCTGAACAGCTGATCCAAAAGTGCTCTAACAACCCTTTGTGATAGATCTTAGTCCTCCTTTAAATCATCCCCCTAATTGTACCTAATTGATAGCTTTTATCCGGCCAAAAACTGTAGATTAAACTGCAAACCGTGACCCAGAACCCAGAGACAATTCTCGTTTCTGCTTCAGCGCAGACTCTGTGAAGAGGTTCTGCATTTCAACGTAGGTCCCATGAAGGATACCTGCGCTGAAGTTTAGTTTCTCTGTGCTGAGGGTGCGCTGATTAGCCCTTGCCTTGTGCAGCTGTGGTTCCCTGCTTCCTTTTGCTCAGTTTTATCTCTGTTTTTGTAGCCTGTTATCAGTCAGTGTACCTATCTGAAACCCCTTTTCTTTGCCTCAATTCCGCCTCAGTTGTATAAAGAAACTGTATTTTTTCTTTGTGTATTTGTTACATCATTTGCAGTTTCCCATTACAAAAGTAAACTAGTCATACTGTCGCCCTTAGATCTAGACCTGTCGTAAGTGTCATTTTGATCTTAGGAGTGAGTTTGTTTGCTGTTCACAGTTGATTAAGCTTTTACTTTTGTCGTTTGGTTTGAATTTATGCATTTCTAGTGTCGAAACAAGTAAATCATAAAGTGTCGTAATCGTCTTTTTGATTTCGAAAAAGGAGCTTGTTTATGTTTTTCACTTGAAATCGAATTCAAATTTGTACAACAACTTTCTTTTTAGGCATCAATATTAAGAAAGTGAAAACAAATACATGCATATGTGCATTTTCATTTTGATAGTTTGCATGCTTTGATTTAGGAAAAGTGCATTTACAGTGTGCTCTATGCTCTTTGAGAAAAAATTTTGTCTTTCTTTTCCCCTTGTAGCTAGGATTTTCATTGTTGAAAAGATATAAAAGCTTGCTTATCATCTTTAGACTTCATTTAGGAATTGTATCATACATCTCGTGGTGATCCAAAAAGGCAAACTTCTAAGAAAGATCAACCTAAAATAAATTGAATGAACTTAACAATGCTTTGTAACTTAACGCACAACATAGAGGTCTAGGCTAGAGACGTGTTCCGGCGTCGTAAAACCTGGTGACTGTCGATCTCGCTGATGGTTGGGTGATTCCTCCTGAGAGACGATAAGCACCAGTACGGATTGTGCTCCCACGTACCGTCGAGTATATATTGGGAGACCCCTATAGGGATAAAACCTTTATCCTTAGGAAGCCGTGTCGGCTGCCCTACTGATCGCAATGCACTGAACACAACATTCGGGAAGATTGACCGCCTGTACCTTAAAAAGTATTCTGTGGTTTTGCGAAAAATTTGGCACACCCTCTACCTAGAACTCCAGAGCAGTTCCTTTTGGCCTTTTTCAGACTCTATAACGGAAAAAAGTCCATCCGAGCATTTGTCACTTCGGGCTCGTTAAAACATCGAAGGCGACTAGAGTCATCTTTTGCTTTTTCTCGACTCTTTAAAATTGAAAAAGCAAGTTGTGTCTAAGCGTCGTTAAAATTTATTTTAAACAGAATATTCATACCTTTTTTCCTGCGTTGATCTTTAGGTTGAGAAAATGGAGACCACCAACCAAGGAGTTCCCCTTGGTGGAACCCTTCTCCTCTTGGGGAGATGTTGGTGCGCCCCATATGGCCACATTTTCGCTTCCAGGACTGACAATTGGCTTGCCGGTCTGGCTCTTCTCAACCAATGTCGTTCAGAACACCACTATTCCTGAACAGTCGAATCAACAGTTAGACCAGTCCAGAGTTACCCACCAACCTTCTACTTCCTCTAATTCTTCCTCTCCTCCTTCCTCTTCGCTTGACGGAACTGGTAAAACAAAAAACCAAGTTCCTAAGGAGAAGAAGAAAAAGAAGAAGAAAGAGAAGAAGAAGAAGGAGCCAAAAGCGACTGGGGGCAAACAAGTGTCGTCTGACAAAAATCCACACACAGCACTGACTAGGCCTAAATCACCATGTGTCATATGCAAGGGAGACCACTTCCACAGAGATTGTCCCTGCATCCCTTAGATACTAAGGGACTGGTCTCCCCATTTGCACAATCCGGTGGCATCAACCTCTGATAGCCATGTTGAATGCACACCGTCAACTAGCGAAAGTGAAGTCCTTGGAAAAAAAGGGAGAGCTAAATCTCCCTGTAGACTATGCGAAGGCAATCATGCTATCCACCGTTGTCCCTTCTTAGACGAAGTAAAAAGAGTTTTGGATGATCGTCCTATTTCACCGTTACGACTTCCTCCTGGATATAAAAAACTCTTGCCGAGTCCTTCGTTAGTTGAAAATCCAGCTGGCCCGCTCAAGTGGTCAGCTGAAGCGCCGGTCATTGAAGATGAACCAGCTGAATCCATACCCGACGAAAGTCAAAAGGTCGAGGCGGCAGTTGACCCGGTCTTGCCTTCAAAGGTTTTATCTTCGAATGATACAGTCACTGAAGAGAACAAGGATGACACCATCCAAATTCTCTTCATCAACACAGACTCCGATGAGCATGGGGGCAATCCCCCCATTCCTTTATCGCAGGAAGGAAGTTCGTCAGAGCGATACCCGGCCATCTACTCGGTCCCACCACCAAGCAACCTAGTTGTCTCCTTCGACTGGAACCAACTAGGCAGACCCCGTTTTCCAGCAAGCATACCATTCAGAATTATCGTCCAAATATACAGAATGGTCATGGCTGGCACCATCATTGATGAGGGGGCATCTGTGAGTATCCTTTCCTCTACTGCTTGGAAAGTACTTGCTTCGCCAGCGCTTTTACCTGAAATGAGAAATCTGACAGGCTTTGATAAAGGAACCAGTCGACCTTTAGGGATCCTCCCTAATGTGCCTATCACATTGAAATGGAAGACCGTTCAAATAAACGTGATGGTCGTTCAAGGACCCTTGGATTATAACCTACTCCTTGGACGAGACTATATATATTGCATGGGAGCCATCGTCTCCTCACTCTTTAGAGTAATGTGTTTTCCGCACGAAGGAAGAGTGGTCAAGCTCGTGGACCAGCTTTCATTTCCCGGATCACGCATCGCAAATAGTCATATACCGTCCCTAAATGGTCTCTTCACGCAAGAAATGTCTCAACCCACGGTCCTTCCTCCTGATGAGCGCGAGTAATTCGGAAGGATATGACTGGAATCCAGGGGGCATGCATCCTGGTTTGCTTCGGCAGGAAAACTTTGGGTATAGGGTAGGTTTCCGCGGGAGAATATGACTAGTCTGTACCCCGTCCGTGATTGGAAGAGGGGTTGTTCTAGAATAAGATTCTCTTGTCAAAGTTATGTGAGTTGACAGAACTGAGTCAATCACCTTTGTCTATCTCGGTAGACATTGCCGAAGAAGTGTTTTGTTTGAAAGATTAATAGAACAATCTTTGGGTGACCTGTAAGAGGTAGGCCTCTCTCGCTGAAACAAATGTTTTATCGGACTAAAGTAGGGGTAACCTTGAAACTCTGTTTTATACCTGGGGGCATGCAACCCTTTTGGAGTGCAAGCAAGGGGCGGCTATTTATTTTTTAAATTTTTAGGTCCTCCCTTTAAACCTGTAGGTCTAACCCTTTATACTCATAGGATTAGTCGTTTCCGAACTTGCATAACGAAAGGATGCGGGGCATTGTAAGGCGCAAGCTCCATAAAAAATGGGATCTTACATGAGACATTCTTATCATATGACTGGATAATCGAGCAGTTTTAGCACATAGTTCATGCTCGTTAAAAAATAAACATAAGATCGAGCAGTTTTAGCACATAGTTCATGCTCGTTAAAAAATAAACATAAGATCGAGTAGTTTTAGCACATAGTTCATGCTCGTTAAAAAATAAACATAAGATCGAGCAAGTGTTTCAACCCGTGTTTAAGCTCGTTAAAAAATGAACTATCCTCCGGTAAATAACCACCGTGAATGTAACATTATCAGCCATTAAATCCTTGGTCGTGTTTGCACCGTCACCTCCACTTTTCCTTTGGCCGATCATTCACCTCCATTTGATTGTTTACCCATTTTGAGGAACAACTGCGAAGAGTGATTTCACTAGCCATCCTTGTGACACTGCTGTGATTGGAAAATTCCAACCCTTACCTGGAATTAGCTGTTACCCTTTTTATCACTCGTTCCTCAAAAGACGAGTCTTCTTTAAGCTCTTTTCATCTGACTCGTAAAATATGAAAAGATTGCCGATTTTTTGCCTTCCAGCTCGTTAAAGCGACGGAAGAGCTATCCCTCCTCTAGATTTTAATCTTTTGGACCTGAGGGATTATTGCACAAAAAGATCGAGCGCTTGTTTTGTTCGGCTCGTTAAAACTATCAAAAATTCATCCCTTCTGTATTGTTTTATACTTTTTTGGACCTAAGGGATTAGATGACGAAAAAGGACTTTTGGAGTTAACTTTACGTACCTTTTTAGACTCTCAAAAAATTAAAAGGACCGAGTTATCTTTGTCGTTAGACTCGTTAAAAACATTAATAGCGACAAACTTGTCTTTAGACGAGAACGAGTTTCACTATCGCTAGGCTCGTTAAAACATAGCGATGGGTTTGCCCGAAGGGTAAATTATAGAACAAGCATATGTTATCCTCCTCAAGCTTGACAAAAATAAAGAGGTACTGGTCAGCATTGACTAGGGAAAAATTGGGAAGAAACTCAAAGAACTTTTATTGGTAGCAAGTCGCTCTTGAACATGACACTTCCGCTCCGTGCCTGAGTCGGGTTGGGTTGTTTCATTCACCGGTCACATCACCATGGTCTCGCCATACCATCCACCTTTGGGGTAAATGCTACCAATCCATCACATAAGTGTCGCCGATATTTTCAAGAGAAGTCATCCAGAGAAGTCAACTGTGTCCCATCCACTACCATACATTATCCTTCATTCTTTCATGACCGCCAACCTGAACCTTATATCATCAGATCGTTTTCACCTCCATCAAAATCATTTGCTCCGTTCCGTGTCACTGATGTGGGATACATCAATGCCCTCCTTTGACGGATCGCTTCTTGTCGACATCAGCTCATTATCCAGGAAGTTGATCTAGGAACACCCCCTTCAGTACTTTGAAGCTTGCATGCCTCAATGGCAAGTTTCTCACTTCCGGCGACAGGTATACATCAATGACCTTCGACCGAAAGATTTTGCATGGTGTTCGACGCCAAGTCCTTTATTCACACCACGTGAATTGTACTGCAGTACCTTGAGGGTCATTTTCATTATCGGTGATTCCTCTCGCGCTTGTTAACAGTTTACATCATTGACTGGTAATCAAGCGATGTCTTTCCATGTTCGACTTCAAAACATTTCTCACATGGATCGACTTGTACTTAGAGTGAATATTGGACGAGATTGAAGACCCCGGATCTAGTTTCATCCATCCGGGCTGCGATAAATATTCAGGAAAAATAAAGACATTGACATGTACAACATTGCAGCACAGATAATTATCCTACCAAAAGGATGATGATTTCATCAAAATCATCAGTCTACCATCAGACGATTGTCTGTCCTATGTACAGAAAAATGAATTTATAAAGCTGAGCATGGGAATGCCCGCCTCAGTTAGATCATGAAAAAGGTATGAAAAATAATGTATTGTATTGTATCTTATTACAGGTCTCCTCCCAGCATTGAATGAACTTCAGATCCTCCTAATAAAGCATTTCACCCGATAAACAGCCTCACACTTTAGGGGGCAACTGTTATAGACATTTTTGTGCCTTACAGCATTGAGCATGAAATGTCCATAATCCAAGGGATCCAAAGTCCCTAAAAGAGTTGTTCCTGCCCCTAAAGGAACAAGGTCAACCAATGACAGCTTCTCCCAGAAGTTCTCCACCAAAAACAACTCAAAAACAGTCAATTCAGGATCAATTCAGAAGCTCTTCTAGCTACTTGCGTTGCAGTGCACCCCAGTACACTAGCTGGGTGCGTTGCAATGCACCTAAAAGCACTACCAGGGTGCGCTGAGTGGGAAATGACAAATGGAAAACTCATTCAACGAGGTGGAAAGACCCTGGAAGCTTCCAGAATCTTCTCCAATGACACTTGCCTCAATGAATTCGACTAGTGATGAGTAAGAGGCTCTCAACCTCCAAGTGGAAGCAAGAACTGACAGAGAGAAGCCACAAGTCAAAACATAAGCTGACTCATCCTCTCTGCTTACATCTATATATGGATCTCTTACCCGGAGGTTCAGGAGGCTGGAATTTTGTACTTTGCAGAGAATTGTTGTTGGTTTGAGATTGAGATTAGTACATTGGGTGATTTATGCTTTGTTGGAGGAGAGGAAGGGATTCCTTTGCTGAGAGGTAGATGTTGGATCGGAACTCACTTGGTTGTATCTCCTCTTGGACTTTCTTATTCTATCAATAAACTATTTGAGTTTCTCCTACATGCTGTGTACCAATGATGTTTTGTTATGCTTACATGTTTAGCTTAATCTGATCTTGAGATTTTTATGAATGTATATCTATATCTTCGTGTAGTTTCTCTCTCTTGTGATCTTGCAGGAATTCAGTGAAGCTGGGCCGGTGAAGGAGCAAGGAGCTGAGAGCCACTGAAGAGAGGAGTGATTGGATCAACAAACTAGTGGAAGACACAGGTTAGTTAAATCCTTTCTCCTCATTTACATTTCATAAAGAAGAAATACTCAATTAGTTTTCCTTGTTTGTTGCTAAGGCACTATCACACCTTAGAGTGGGATAGGGGCATTCCGAATGGATACTTTTCCCAACAACAAAGGGACAAGCGGAGAAGTCTAGAATTGATACTCAGTAGTCGTTGGATCTTCAAAGATCAATGGCTACTATTGAAATTGCAATCGCATTTCAAAGGTGCTAAGGGATGGTGATAACAAACCTAGTGATACTCTGATGAGCGATGTGGCGATATCACCGAAAAACCTAATCGGTGATCAGATAGACAGAGGTTTAAAGCAGAAGGAGTCAGATATGGGTGGATGAGGGATATCCGATAGCGATTATCGGAATATCGGAGCTCAGACCCATCAGAGTTTGACGCAGCGGAAGCATGGAGTAAGTATTGACCGAACCCGACGAAAATCATAGTAGTGGGTCTATAGTATTTGAGGTCTATGTATGCTACTCGGAGGGGAATTTCCTTTGTATTCCGATGTATTATCGTGTGAGATAGTTGACATGGTTTCGAGTTTCTGTGGGAAAAAGCGCTAATAATGTTTCCGATAGCGATTGTGTAGTCACATGTCAGAGGAAAAAGGGGTGATACAACACACAAGTGGTAAGATCGTGGAACTATGCGAAGGCCGATTGCGATGAGGTTTTAACCTCGGGTTCTGTGTAGAACTCGTATAAAAGAGGAAAAGGCGTATTGTGTGGAAATCCTTCGCGTAAGGATTAACAAAGGAATAAAAAGCACTAAATGAAGGTTCTGAAGAGTTTTGATTGCGATAGGAAGGTTCAGGTGGGGTGATTGAGTTCCTATGTACAGGAACTGTTGATGAATGGGCCATGACCATTTATGGTCTGAAGATTTAACTCCATTGTAGAGTCAGATGCCTGGGACAGTTGTGGATGAATCATTGTTAAATGCATACTGTGGGTATGTGCATGTGTTTACCCTGCACCATTAGTGAAGGGCTTTGGGGGTAACCAAAATCCCTTTCCTTAAAAAAAATCGATTCTGAGGCATGTGGGTTATGGCCCACTAAGCCTTATCGGAAGTATTTCTTAGGCTTCTGCCTTTAAACCATGGACCACACAAGAATCGGAGCCACCATACTATCGGAATTTATTAACATCGGGAGCTTTCAAACATGAGTTTGAGCCTTAAAACCCCAACCAGCACATATATTGGGGATACACGGGATAACAAAGAAACCCCGCTCCGAAACCTTTATTCGGATTTCAAAAGCATTAAGCTGCACCTATATCTCCGTTGGGTCTACACCTTTGGTTGATCCAAAACACTGCAACGATCGCCTGACTTCCGATAGACTCGATCTCCGATTGCCGATTGGCTTTATCGCTATCGGCGTTTAGTGCTCCACTGCCCAATGTCATTTGGATTCTTCGATTTGCGATCAATGATTTGATCGCAACCGTCGATCCTAGCTCTTGATCCGATGGTTGACGATTAATCACAGGATCACAATCGCATTGTTATCAGGCCCAGTTCCGATAATATCCAAAGGTTTCCGTTGAAGCGTTAGGAGGTCTCTACTCATCTGCAACTTCATATGGACCGTTGATCATATCGATCTAATGGCTCCTGTGCATTCTCAGTCGTTCCTTCCTTAACTTAATCTTCCTCGCATTCATCCGTTGGTTGATGGATTTCTGTGTTTAAACGCAGTTCTCTGCCAGATCTGTCTTTGCACACGACATAACATATAATAATATTTCATTAGATCGCCATCGATCCTACTGTGATTGATGGTCGATCGAACCACTCACAATTAGAATTTTAAGCCTCACACATATATACACAACAAGATCAAAAAGAGACATAATACGCAGACATAGAGAGATCCACACAGCGATTACATATATTTACTATACACAACACGATTATAGCTAACACATTTCAACCTTAGAACAGTTTCTCCCTTCGCTACATTCGGAATACTCTCGGGGTTCCACTTTCTATCTATTACTCCCTCCTCTACTGAACACACAGGTTCATATATATAACATTGTTGGATCAGATCACAAAAGGATCTGATCACTCCTCTAACAAAAGCCCTAAAGCTCTCTGCATGCATACGTATGTAGCAGATAAGTCCCCTTGAGACTTTATCCATTCCATCTTTTCCTTTATTTTAAAATAGAAAAGTCTTCTTATTAGCTTCCCATTTAATGCATAAATGCTCTCTCTTATTCCTAGAATCACGGAACTGTTTAAGAGTTGGATTTGACTTCTACCACTCATGTTCTCATTTATTTATTTTGAGAGAATTTGCATATTCTCCCATTATCTAATTAAATCACACTTAAAAACCTAGATATTACATTGACTTGAGACTTAGGAAAACTATTTCCTAAAATGCATGACCCCCTATGTCTACTATTTACTATGATTTTCCTTGGGCTGAATGCTCCTGCATTAGAAGTCTATATAGAACAACCCTTGGGATTTGAATTGAATGATAGAGAGACTCTTGTCTATAGAATGGACACATATATAAGTAAGCTCCAAGGGCTTCGTATGTAAGGATGGACACATGTATACAAAGATTGGGCTTCTCTAAGAGTTCTTTTATTATGTCCTTATACTACTAGTGTAACCCCTTATTGTTATTAGTGCAACCCCCTTATTGTATTGATGTGCCCATATAGTCCCCATGTTGTTATTATTATGCCCCATAGAAGCCTTCTATTGTTATTGTTGTTCCCCTACAATATTGTTGTTATGTAGGCTCTAATTGTACTGGGACCCCTTAGACTCCTATATATAGAAAGGAGGTCTTGTCATTTGTATCATCCAAGAATTGTTCATTTGTGTAATGTAGAGGAGGTTTCCCCCTCAGAGAGGCTGATTTTTAAGTCGTTGATCTATCTTTTCTATATTTTTGTGAGATGGTTTCATAACATTTGGTTTCAGAGATTTGGATTCTAGGGTTTCGCTGCTCCAAACAGGTCATCGTAGCATTTTCGATATAAGTTTTCTCTACAAAGTTTAAAAAGCTAAAAAACAAAACCCATTTGAGCCGAAATCGTTTTGAACCTCGGGTTGGAATTTTAGATCTTCTATCAATAAATTTACAGAGATGTGATCTGAGGAAGTTAAGGTTTTTGCAAGCTCCATAATTCCATCGCAAACATGTCATCATGGAAGTTTTAGTATAATTGTTTTTCTACAAAGGTTCAAACTTTGAAATTAAAACACATATGAGTCGAAATCTTGATGAAGCTTGTGCCTGAAGTTTGGATCTTGTAGTTTAGATCTTGTTTGGCTATATTTTCAGAGATATGGTCCAAGACATTTAGGTTTTTGCAAGCTCTCGAATTACATCCAAAACAGGAGACCTGAAGAAACTTGTCATAACGTTCTCTCTCAGCATCATATTGAAATTTCGTAAAAATTTACAGAAAAATGATGTTAGTGTCGGTGTTTGCGTCTTTCCATCATTGATCAGAAATCCTCTTTTCATATCATTTTAAGGGTCTGATTCAGAAATTTTTTATCATTCCGCTAGGTCATGCAAAAGAATTAGTCACTGATGCTAGTCCTAGTCCAAAAACATCACTCTTCCCTAAATGTGATTACTTGCCGGCATAATTTCATATCTTGTTGACTATACATCATCCATAAATTTATTTTTATCATGCCATTTGTATCAGTCATGAGGTCATTATGTCATCTTGAAATTCAGTCCTTCATGGTCTCATTAGGTCTTTAGGGTTTTTCAAGGTCGCATTAGGTCTTTAGGGTTTTTCAAGGTTTCATTAGGTCATTAGGGTTTCCAAGGTTCCATTCCATTTTATAAGACTAGCAAGTAAAGGGTGATCAAATAACATCTCTTCACCATGTGAAGATGATTTGTAAAGGGAAATGCTTATTTCATTATGTAATTTATGTCTTTCAAATGTAATAATTTCACCATCCCAAGTTATTAACTCAGTGTTCCAAAGATGCCAGACCATCAAAAGATCAATTTTTCAAAGGAAATAGTCAAGTAAAAGGGTATAGTTTCAAAGGGTTAAGTGCATGCCAAAGGGAGTTGTTTTTTTCCCAAGGGTGTCCAAATCATCATTTTCCACAAGCACTAAACCCTAATTTCCTCACCCATTGAGCTAGGGTTGGCTATGGAATCAGAGACATATGAGTATATGAGGCATAAGGGAGGTCATTTCAGCGAGTATGTGGCCATTCCAACTCATACAAATCATGTCTCCATCATTTTTCAATAAGTCATTACAAGGGACAAATCATTTGCTACACATATGGTTGTTTTTTCTTCAAACTGTGTTTTAGACCAAATAGGGAAGAATTTGGAAAATGTGAGAGAGTTTTTTGTCCACAATAGGCCAAGGAAGAAAAACCTCCTTCACTTTTTACACAGATGTCATCGTTTTAGAGTAATGTCAACAATATAGTTGCTACAAGAGAGTTGTTGAACTTCTATAGTGACCTTGGGAAAATCAAGGTTTATCCTATCTAGAGTAACCCAATGACTTACTTGATGAGTCAAATGATAACTAGATGCAAAAATATTTTTAATGAGCTATCATGAGCTCAATTTGGAGTTGAGGAAGACCTCTAAAAGTTGACTGCAATAGCACTCTACATTTTGGCAGCCTCATTCTGCACATTTTGACCAATCTTGGGAGATTGCGCTTTTGATAGGGAAAGGGAGCTCCAAATTGAAAAATATAAGATGTTCTAGAAAGTAGAGTCAACAAGCTTTCCAACACACTATCGCATGCTCACTTTGGACATTGGGAAGGTAGTCAAAAGTTGTCTTGAAGTGGCACTGCATGTTGGTAGAGTGGCGTTGTGCGTCTCGGCACCGACGTTGTGTGTTGAGGACTTGGCGCTGCGTGTTGAGACCGGTGTTGCGCGTCTAGAAAAATTTCATAGCATTATTTTACATTGGTGCTGTGCTTCTAGGGTGGCATTGTGCTTCTATGCACTGGTGCTACGTGTTGAGACGGGTGCAGCGCGTTTGGAAAAAAATTCATAGCGTTATTTACACTGGTGTTGTGCTTCTAGGGTAGCGTTATGCGTCTATGCACTAGCGCTGCGTGTTGAGTAGAAGGGTCATAAAGCCCTCAAAACTTCAAGAAACCTCCAAATTGCTCTCTCTTACCTTCATTGCAAGTAAGTTGACCTCCTTTGCTACAGTTTTGGTTTGCATATCAACATCTTAAGCATCATTCTCCATGATAAATATGAAACCCTAAAAATCTCCCTAGTGATGCCTAAAACCCTAAACACCAATTATCATTCCTTCCTCCTATCACCTATCCTACAGCTCTAAATTCTTTCCCTATCCCTATTTACCTATTCCGTTATCCCTTTATCCCTTTATCCCTATTCCATAACATCCCTATCCCTTTTTATCCCTCTTCCAAAAGGGAAATTTCTCAAACAAGACAAGCCTTCCCTTTCATTTTTATCATTCCTACTCCCTCATTCATTTTTAGCACATAAATTCATTTCCCATCCCCTCACTCCTAAAACACTCTCACTCATTCCCTTCATACAACCTCAAACCTACAAACTTGGACAGAGATGACCGAGACTATGATGAGGAGGAAAGATACTTTGACTTGACTGAGCATGATGAGCCGAAGCAGCGTTATACTCATCATGGAGTTGAAATCATTGACTTAGAGGCCCAGGACAAAGAAACCATAAAAGACATCATCATACAAGAACGGGAAGCTCAAGTACAAGCTTTGGCGGACAATTTGGAGACAGACAAATATATTATCACATATTTGGAGCAAGAAAACAAGCAGTTGAGTGACAAACAAGTCCTCATTGAGCTGGAAATGCTCAAGGTAAAATGACAAAGTGGCAAAGAGGCACAAGTCACTTTGACTCCTATTAAGAAAGAGATTGAAGATGATAGAGAGACTTGGCTTGAGAGAGTCAACTTGCACCTTGAGAAGCTACTACAGAAGGCCAGTAGAGACAATCAGATGATTAGACACATGGCCTATCATTACAAGACCTAAAATAAGATTTGTAATATGACGGTCAAGAAGATGAAAGCTAGGCTAAGGCGAGATTTGAAAGGAAAAAAGGAGGAGGATAGGCTTAGGATGATTTCTGAAGCTTCCTTGGCTCATCAGGACACTTGATGATGGTGCTTCTCAACAATTTTGGGCAAGTTTGGAGAATTTTTTGTTATTTGACAATTTTTAAAATTCTACACACAGGAAAACTGCCTAAATGATGTTGCTGCGATTTTCCTAGGGGCACCCAATGAAGAAATGGTTTGCATTTTTGGATTCAAATTGATGAGGACATGTACCCTAGATATTTTTCAATGTTTTTGGGGTAGAACTGGTCCACCAAAAGGTCAAAAAAAACCCTTAAAATGACCTTTCTCCCACTTTTTGGACACACAAAAGTAGGCTTGGGAGAATCAAGTTTTGAGGGGTAAAATGAGCTTCAAATGCATAGATTCTAGGTTTTTTGGAAATTATACATGCATACCTTTCCAATGAGCTATCATGGGCTCAATTTGGATGCCGGGAAGGCCTCCAAAAGGAACATGAAAGTGGCGTTGTTCATTGGGCCAGTGGCGCTGCGCGTAGGGCAAATTTTGCACATATTGCCATTTCACTATGTTTTGAATGTGATCTTGGATTTTCTCTCATGGAATATGTTTTAATGATTTAAATGATGACTTGGCTTGTAAATATGATGGATAATTAGTAGTAGAGGGTAGATTCATTATATTAAAAGTCATTTTGAGCACAAATGAATCAGTTTCCTCACTTTTAGAGGCAAGTTGTTAGGATGCCTAGATTCTAGTTTCTTGTTCAGTGTTGGTTAGATTAGCTCCTCATCTTAGGGATTCGACCCCTAAGAATTCAAGGAGGTTGAAACAATGCATATATCTTCTTCTTATTTCTCATTTTAAAGGGTTGGACTCAGCTTGATGCTCAGACCTTGATTGTACATCATTTTGTAGCAGTTTAGCAGGAGATTAATAAGAATTGTAGCTATTTTATAGGATCCATGTGGTATGGAGCTTTAGTACAGTTTCTTCTTTTGTGATCACATGTTAATGTTTTTCGTATACTTTGTTAATCATTTCGTTGCTTCTTAGTGAATGCTTTCAAGTTGATAGGCAAAATTCATTACATTAGTGCGCTGCTTTGCGAAAATATTCAACATTTCATGTTTTCTACAGTTTGGGATGGATCCATGATTATCACATTCTATTCCTAGCCTCTCATCAGTCTTAAAACACCTCACCCATCAAGCCCTAGAGTGCTAAACCTTATGCCTACCTTTCCCCATTGAACACCCTGTAATTTAGACCTATTTCCCTAGACCTAAACTGTCCAGCTCCTCCTGATCTAGCAAAACCCCTTCAAAATCCAATCAAAACTTTGTGCTACTATACCTAGCCTAATATCTTTTACTTGATCCAATCATTTTGGCTGAGATCCTTACAGAGAGAGCCCTCTCCCAGCCTAGTAGGTCTAACTACTTGGCTAAGCGTGGTTTATGGTTACCTTGGCATTTCCTTCCTTTAGCCTGAGGTTCAATCCAGGTGATAACATAGTGGTGACCATACCGGGGAATGTAGTTTTATGTTCCTCAGCAAAATGTATCAAGCTCAGATTTGATTGTTGATGGTGGACAACGATCAGACACCAGAAGGTTGAAATCATTCACCTGGTGACTCCAAATCAGTTTCGAGATCAAATCCAAAGACTCCACTGGAGGATGAACCCAAACAACAAAAACATGAAAGGACAATATGGAAAGATTAGGTATTCAAGTTGGAATTTCATCCAAGACATTATGTTCTTTGTTATAAATTATTTCTTCTCTTTTCCTGAGAATGTCAAGAAGGCTTTACAAAGTATATTGTATTTGAGAAAATATCCTAGACCTGCATGTGATTCCTTCCCTTTGAAGATTGTGAATACAAAATATTCGCATGCCTTTGATCTTGATCAAGACCCTTCTTCCGAATCTTATGATGACCATCTTCAAACTGATGAGCCTCAAGAGATCAAGAATAATTCTATAGCTTTTGTATATACTCCTATACCTTGTAAAATTCTGGATAGATACAAGCCTCTGATTTTACCTCCTATATCCCATGCTTTCCCTAAAAATAATTACCTATATCTACCAAGATTTGATGGTGAATGTGACAACATCACTGCTGAGAGACATGTACTGAATTTTGAGTCTTTTCTTGACCTTTTTGAAGTTGATGAAGAGGATGTCAGTATTATGCTTTTTTCTCTTTCTTTGCAAGGCAAAGTCAAGAGTTGGTTCAAAACCCTGCCTGATGCGAGCATCTCAGATTTCCAGCAGTTCATCAAAGTTTTCCTCAACAAGTGAGTGATCAGATAGAACCCTTTCTTGATTCTAGAAGAGTATAACCAGCTGAAAAGACAGCCAAGGGAGACAATACAACAATTTTCTGCCAGATTTAACCAAGCTTATTGGTAAATGCCTCTTAATATAAGACCTCCTCTTGATTCAGATCTCTTGCATTATCCATAAGCCTTTGATCCGGAAATGGAGTTTTAGCTGAGAGAAAGGAACCTTGCAAGAATTGAAGAGATGAAAAATAGTACAGTAGATGTAGAGGCTAATCTACTGATCGGAAGGGGAAATTTGAAGGAAGAAGAGAGGAAGAACATAGATCCAGAGGAATCGACATCTTTAGAGGTAAAGCTCGAAATTTTGGTAAGTGCAGTGGAATAGATGATGCAAAATATCAGCACAAGGAATGAGTATGATGTTCAAGACCATGGCTCACTGATTGAAGAAAAAAAACCGCTAATCCAAAATATTTCATTTCTTATCCCAGTTGTCATAGATCTGATAATGATTTTTTTATAGATAAGCTTGTAGAAGAGAGATCTGTTGATCTGACATGTATGCTTGATGATGTGTTTTATACTGATGATTTCCCTATTTTTGATTAGTATGATGATGATTATGTTCTCCAAAAAGAAGCTAGTCTTACAAACAAAACAACCGCTGGTTTGTGGAAGGAGGAAGTTCACTTTCAGTAGCTCGGTGATCAACTGATGCATATCAACAATGGAAGTGAGGAGGAAAGTGCAGAAAATTTTGAAGTAAGTGAAGGATCTTTGCCTCTTTATTTTACTTCGTTTTAGTTCAACGGAGACAACTTTCATGCAATCAGAAATCAACCATCGATAAGTTTTGATCTTGACCATCTAGAGGGCAATGAAATCCTTGTTCAAGACTTCTCATATCTAGATTTGCAGCCCACGAATGCCATTGAATGTCAAGTTGTAGATGAAGACTTGGAAGCTGGAACATATGATCAAATGATGCAAGATGATTCCGTAACATTATGTTTTGAATCATTTTAGTTTTTGAAGGGAAATTTGCATAATATATCTTCAATAAAGGACGAGTAGCCTGTAGAAAATCATGCAATCTCATTGGAACCAATAGAAAATAGGTTGCAATAGTCTTTTCAAGTTTTTCACGATCCAATAGCTGATGTGTTGGATGATATCTGCAGTCAAAGCCCTTCTCCATTAGCTAACTTTGAGCTTGAAAAAGAATTGATAAAAACTTGATCCGGCAGCCTGTTTCTTTGTCATTTTCAGTAGGAGTCTCATCAAAAAGCTCAAATGAAATTTTTCATTCATGGTATGAGGAGAAGCAAAGTAATCCACTGGATGAGATAATAAGTCCCAGTGCACATGAATTTCAAGATCCTCACACAGTATTTTTAGAGTCTGATACAGAATCCATATTATTCAATATGGGAAAATTTGGATCTGTTTACAAGTTTTCATGGGATTTGCATTTTAGTAGTTCTTTCTTCTTGTTCATAAACAAACACTTGTCGAGAATTCAAACAGCAGCCAGAATGCTTACTTGGTTGCATTGGTTGTTTCATTTCACTTGATCAGGTGATGAATGGAACAATTAGAGTAGGTTTTATTAAATAAGCTCCATTTTCAACATCTTTTCCAGTTTGTCAGTTGTGTTTTAGTATTGAATCAGTTTTAGTTGAGTAAAAGTCAGTTTTTGTCGTCAAGTCGTTAGTTTTCAGTCATGCATTTCAATTTAAGTTTTTGACCGTATTGGCCCACATGGTTAGGCACTTGGGATATGGTGTTCTTGACACCTCCAAGGAGCTGTCATCCCCAATAAGGCAGATTTTAGTGTCAGTATTTGCATCCTGCCATCAGTGATCAAAAATCCTCTTTTCATATCATTTTAAGGGTCCGATTCAGAATTTTTTATCATTCCACTAGGTCATGCAAAAAAATTAGTCACTGATGGCAATCCTAGTCCAAAAACATCACTCTTCCCTAAGTGTGATTACTTGCTAGGATAGTTTCATATCTTGTTGACTGTACATCATCCATAAAGTTATTTTTATCATGCCATTTGTATCAGTCATGAGGTCATTATGTCATCTTGAAATTCAGTCCTTCAAGGTCTCATTAGGTCTTTAGGGTTTTTCAAGGTTTCATTAGGTCATTAGGTTTCCAAGGTTCCATTCCATTGCATAAGACCGGCAAGTAAAGGGTGATCAAATAGCATCCCTTCACCATGTGAAGATGATTTTTAAAGAGAAATGCTTATTTCATTATGTAATTTTATGTCTTTCAAACGTAATAATTTCACCATCCCAAGTTGTTAACTCAATGTTCCAAAGATTCCAAACCATCAAAAGATCAATTTTTCAAAGGAAATAGTGAAGTGAAAGGGTAAAGTTTCAAAGGGTTAAGTGCATGCCAATGGGAGTTGTTTTTTCCCAAGGGTATCCAAATCATCATTTTCCACAAGCACTAAACCCTAAGTTCCTCACCCATTGAGCTAGTGTTGGCTATGGAATTAGAGGCATATGAGTATATGAGGCATAAGGGAGGTCATTTCAGCAAGTATGAGGCCATTCCAACTCATACACATCATGTCTCCATCATTTTTCAATAAGTCATTCCAAGGGACAAATCATTTGCCACACATAGGGCTGATTTTTCTTCAAACTATGGTTTAGACAACACATGGAAGAATTTGGAAAAAGTGAGAGATTTTTTGTCCATAATACGCCAAGGAAGAAAAACCTCCTTCACTTTTTATAGAGGTGTCATGGTTTTAGAGGAATGTCAAAACTACAGTTGCTACAAGAGAGTTGTTGCACTTCTACAATGATCTTGGGAAAATCAAGATTTCTCCTAGTTGGACTGACCAAATGACTTGCTTGATGAGTCAAATAATAACTAGACATAGAGATATTTTCAATGAGTTATCATGAGCTCAATTTGGAGTTGAGGAATACCTCCAAAAGTTGACTACAACAGCACTCTGCATTTTGGTAGCCTCATTCTACACTTTTTGACTAGTCTTGGAAGATTTAGCTTTTGACAGGGTAAATGAGCTCAAAATTAAAAAAATTCAAGATTTTCTAGGAAGTAGACTTGACAAAATTTCCAATGATCTATCCCATGCTCAATTTGGACATTGGGAAGGTAGTAAAAGTTGTCTTGAAGTGGAGCTGTGCGTTGGAAGAGTGGCGCTGCGCGTCTCGGCACCGGCGCTGCGTGTTGAGGACTTGGCGCTACACGTTGAGAACGACACTGAACATCTGGAAAAATTTCACAGTGTTATTTTACACTGGTGCTATGCTTCTAGGCTGGCACTGTGCGTCTGTGCACCAGCACTGCGCATTGAGTAGAAGGGTCATAAATCCCTCAAAACTTCAAGAAACCTCCAAATTGCTCTCTCTTAGGAAGATCTATCATCATGAGCAACTATGAAAAAGATGCATTAACTACTCCCAACTTCTGTATGAGGTATTCAAATGTTTCCCTGGCAGTGATTTGGTGAATATATCAGCCACCTATTCCTTGTAGGGAACATACTCCAGTTTGACCTTTTGTTCAAGCACTTGTTCCTAGAGAAAATGATATTTGATAGGTATGTTCTTGGTCTTTGAATGCATGACTGGATTCTCTGAAATACTGATTGCACTTGTATTATCACAAAAAAAGGAGATAGGTGGAGTACAAGTGATTTGTATTTCTTGCAATGTTTGCATCATCCAAAGGAGTTTTGTGCAGCAAGATGCAACAGCCCATATTCTACTTCAGCTGTAGATAATGCAATTGAACTTTGTTTCTTGCTGAACCAAGATACTAATCTGGATCCCATAAAGAATGCACCACCACTAGTGCTTTTTCTGTCATCCACGCTTCCTACCCAATCTGCATCTGCATATGCATGAAGTGTGAGATATGTGTCTTTAGGATACCATAAGCCATAGTTTTGTGTTCCTTGAAGATATTTGAAAATCCTTTCAACTGCCTGAAGGTGTGCTTACTTTGGATTTGCCTGGAATCTTCCAACTATTCCCACTACATGCATGATGTCTGGTCGGGTACCTGTCAGATAGAGAGGACTACCAATCATGGATCTATAGGTTGGTTGATGTACTGTTGTTGATTCATCATTTGCGCTGAGGCTGCATCCTGTTACCATATATATATATATATATATATATATATAATATATATATATATATATATATATATATATTGCTATCTATTGATCCTTTTGGAAAACCTTGTTGATGGAGGTATTTGTCCAAATGATAATACCAAGCCCTTGGAGCCTATTTAAGGACATAGAGAGCCCTTTTGAGTCTGCATACAAGTTTTGGATCATTCCCAAGGATGAATCCATCTGGTTTCTCAATGTACACTTCTTCTTCGAAGTCTCCATTTAGAAAGGCGGATTTCACATCCATTGATATACTTTGAACTTTTGAAAGCTAGAAAGAGCAAGGAACATTCTTATGGCTTCAAGTCTAGAAAATGGTGCAAACGTTTCTTCGAAGTATACACCTTCGTGTTGAGCATTCAACTTGTTTTTGAATATCTATTTGGTCCCTATGACATTGTTATCATTAGGTCTAGGAACCATTTCCTAGGTGTTATTCTTTTCAATCTACTCAAGTTCTTCATTCATGGCCTGATCCAACATTCATCTTTGCATGCTTCACTTACATTTCGTGGTTCAATGGAGGAGAGCAATGCTAGATAACTTGAAGCTTCTGTAACAGTTCTTCTTGTTTGAACACCTGCCTCTTTTTGCCCCAAAATTTGAGTCTCTGGATGATTCTTATGGACGTACCTAGATGGAGTCTTTTCTTCTACCCTTATCTATTCTTCTGGTACCTCATAGGTTTCTTCTTCATCATTAGTCTGATTTGAAGTTGAAGGATAGTCCTCTTCATCTTCAAAATCTTTAGTTTTTATCTTCTTTGGATTGTCACCTACTTCATCAACCACCACATCAATACTTTCAATAATTTTTCCAAGTCTTTTGTTGTAACACTTATATCCTTTACTTTGGGAAGGGTAACCAAGGAGAATGCCTTCATCTGCTCTAGGTTCAAACTTGCCAAGATTTTCATCAGTCCTTTTGATGTAACATTTTCTTCCAAAAACTTTGAAGTATTTTACCGTAGGAGTCTTACCATACCAAAGTTCATGAGGAGTTTGAGTGCTATTTACCCAGACGTTTGTTTTGTTGAGAATAGTAACGACAACAAATGCAGCTTCACCCCAGAAGGTTGCAGAAGTTCCATACTCATCAAGCATAGCACGATCCATTTGTTGAACCGTTCTATTCATCCTTTCCACCACTCCATTTTGCTAAGGAGTCCTTGCAGTAGAGAATTCCCTTCTTATTCCATGTTCTTCACAAAAGTCAAAAAAGTCATTCGAGGTAAATTTCCCTCCTTGATCAGACCTGAGGCATTTGATTCTTTGATCTGATTCATTTTCAACCAAGGCTTTGAAAGATTTGAAATTTTCGAAAGCTCCATCTTTATGCTTCAAAAGTCATGTCCAACACATCCTGGAAAAGTCGCTAATGAACAATATAAATTATTCTTCTCCACGAGGTGACTTTTTCCTTGATGGACCACATAAATTAGTATGGACGAGTTCAAGTGGCTTACTAGCTGATCCTTCCTTCTCAGGGAAATGTGTTCTGGTTTGCTTACCAAACTGACATGATTTGCATATTGTATTGTATGGAATTTTGATGTCATTAAGATCACGAATAGCCTGATATTTGCATGCTTTCCTTATCTGAGGGAAGCTTATATGCCCCAATCTTCTGTGCCATAGCCAGTGTTCATCATTTTTTCTTAGATAGCATTGTTGCTATCCTCCCTTGAGTATGTATAAATTATTTGGAGTTCTTATGCTTTTGATCACTGTTTCTCCTATATCAAGCTCACGAACAATACATCCATTTGATCGAAATACTACCTCGTTTCCTTGATCACACATTTGACTAACACTCAATAGGTTATGATTTAATCCATCAATGCACATAACATTTCAATCTTTGACCTTTTCTTTCAAAAGAATAGAGACTTACCTTTTATGAGTGTAGGAGTGTCATTTCCAAATGAGACCTTCCTTTCCTTTTCTAAGGCACTATATGACTGAAGTCTTTCTTTATCACCTGTCATATGTTTCGAGCATCCACTATCGACGTACCACTGATTTTCCTATCCTTCCACATATAAGGTTATACCACATCTTTCTGGTTGCGGTTCTTTCTTTCTCCGAGTTTTGGGACCCAATGAAGCTTGCTCCTTCTAAGATGTTTGTCGAAACTTACTCCTGCATTCAGAATCTTCATGACCAAAGTTGTTAGAAATAGAACATTCTATTTCATTTTCAAGAGTAGAAAAGTTATTATAAGTCATTTTCATGATCCCAGTCACACTCCTTTGATTTCATGCTTCTCTAGTCATGATGGTCTTGTAGGCAACACATTGAGTAGCTTTGTGTCCAAAGTTATGACAAGAGAAACATTGGCCATTAAATAAATTCCTATGATTATCAAATCTCCCAACCAGGTGATTGTAGTTTCCATTGACATTCATTCTTGAGGCAAATTGATAATTATTTACCTGTGGTTGGTTGTGGCTTCTGTTCATCCTTGAAGTAGATTGACCCCGATTTACCTGGTGATCCGCTTTATGCCTTTGCTGACAATTGTCAACCTGTTCACTTCTCCTTGCTGCATCAAGATAACTTTTGGAGGTGGATGGCTTCTGTGCTTGAGATGCTTCTTCAGTATATCTAAGACCTATCTTGATTAGAGGAGAATGTTTCACTTTGATAATCTCATCTAATGTTTCAGATCCTTTAGCAAATCTAAGATTAAGAGCTTTTGTTTTCTCAATATCTTTTCTAAGTCCCACAATTTCACATTCTAACTTTTCACTGTGGTTTTCCCTTTCAGCAAGTTGGAATGTTAGAGTATCTATAGTCATACTCTTTTCTTCGAAACAAATTTTAAGTTTAGAAATTTGTTCATAGATATCATCTTCATCTATAGCATCCAAGAAATCATCATCTTCAAAAGCCATCAAAAGTCTATAATCATTACCATGTCAATCTTCATCACTATTTGAAAGTCCATCGTTGTCTTCATGTGTATAATAGCTCTTCTTACTTACATTCTATTTTCTGTTCCATTTAACTGGTTCCTTACCTTTATCAAACTTATCTTTATGAGGACATTTGGCTACATAGTGACTGACTCTTCCACAAGCAAATCATTTGAAAGGTAGCTTACCTCTGAATCTTCCAGAACCCCGTTGAAGGTTCTTGACAAAGTTTGATTCTTCCTCTCCTTCTGACGTATGTCCTAACTCATTGTATTCTCCTTTTGAAGTTTTGAATGCGGTTTCTCTTATGTCTGATGGACCCCCTTTTCTCATTTCGAAAGCAGTTAGGATTCGATGCAGCTGTGACATGGTAATACTCTAAAGATTCTGCTTTTCTTCTATGGCAGGAACTTTTGATTCAAACTTAGAAGACAAAGATCTTAAAACCTTTTCGACTAAAATAACTTATTTTATCTCTTCACCCAAGTTTTTCATGCAATTAACAATCTCATCTATACGTAAGAAATAATTAGCCACACTTTCATCATTGTGCATTATGAGAGTTTCATATTGAATTCTAAGAGATTGTAGTTTTGCACATTTTACCTGATCGTCTCCTTCATAGCTTAGAATGATCTTGTCCCATATTTCTTTGTTGGTTTTGAGCTGCATAACCTTGACGAATTCTGATTGAGATAGACTCCCCAATAGAGTATTGATTTCCTTTGAATTTGTTTCATACTGCTTTTTACCAGCTATATCTATAGGAGTTGTTGATGGGAAAGTGTATCATCCTTCCACAATATCCCAAACTTCTGCACCAAGAGATTGAAGATAGGCTATGGTTCTTACCTTCTAATAGATGAAGTTGCTCCCATCAAATATTGGTGGCCTAATGGATGCCTCTTTTTCATAGTTGCTCATGATGATAGATCTTCCTTCAAGTGATCAAGCTTCTTCTGAAGGACCTGCTTCGATACCAATTGTTGGAACTAAGAGGGTGGGGGGATTAATCAGTATTATCAATTTCACAGTTTTTCATTTCCATAAACAAATTGATATACACTACTTCTGTTAATTAAACCTGCGTATATACGCAACTGTGTTTAGAGAAAAACATGTATATCTTGCAGACTTCTAGTTTAGTTTGCTGATCTTAATCTGTGCATCAGAACCATAAAACAGTAATCAAGTATAGTAAACAGTATAGGAAATCACACACATGAACACAAGATATAAGGTGGAAACCCAATGTGGGCGAGAACCACCTGCTGCAATTTGTCTCTATCTTCTTTTAATAAGAAACTTCCTTTTACAATATTGTTGTACTGGTGCAGTCTTATACCAGTATGTAGGCTTCTACCTGTAGAAGGCTACAACCTTCTCTCGTTCTCTAGCTTCTCCTGGAAGGGAGCTACAACCCCCTTAGCTCTTGTACTAGCTGATGTACTAGTACGTAGGTGCTAACCTATAGAAGGCTACAACCTTCTCTTTTCTTCCAGGGACCATGTTTCATAAATTTTCAGTTTGGATCCATCAATAAATTCAATCAAACATCAAATATATTTGCATCAACCAATCTCCTTTGCACCAACCAAAAACTGAATTAAACACTCCTCTGAATGCTATAACCAGAATATAGTAACAGTAACCAGAAACCAATCCTGAACCTAGAACATTGCAACAATAAACAGAAGTAGCTAAAACATATTTTATGAGATGTACGCTACTTCAATATTTATAACTTGCATGCATATGCTATTATATTAAGGCAAGCCTACATATACACAGTTTTGAAATACCGAACCAGCGTGTATACGTGCCTTTTCTATGCGGAACCTGTGTATGGATCTATAAAAGATAATTTACCCTTTTCAAATATTCAGACATCAGTTATACCCATATCATCAGATTTATAGATCAAGTCATGCACCAAATATAACAGATCAAAATCACACAAAGATACTTCTCTTCAAGCCTTGAGATCTTGACCCATCAATAGAACTTATCCTCCTTCTAGCGCTCAGGTTCCTCCTTGATTCAGATCCAACTATGCACCATTACCCAAAGACCAATATTCTAGATCTTGCTCTTCATAAGATATTTTATCCTTGAGTGCCTTTGCCTAATGATCTCCTTCCCCTTTTATAGTCTTAGGCCTTACTCAATACCATGTTCCAAAACCATATAGAATCAATACCTTAGACCTAATACCTGGGATCAATACTTTGGACCAAATACCATGGACCAAATACCATGGACCAAAACCAAGTTTTCCAAGCTGTACACACTTTTCTGTCCATGAAAGTGTGTGTATACGCATATGCACCTTTTGGTCTGTGAAATTGTGTGTATACGTGGCTTATTCAACGGGAACCTGCGTATACCTCCTTTTCCTTTATTCTGAGAGCTAGTGAGCCTGAATTGTCATCTGAGTGATTTGCCGAGAGAGTTGCCATCAAGGACAATACCTATGTCATAGTGCCAAACCTGTGTCATAATGCCAACAGTAGTTTTGGTTTTCATATCAACATCTTAAGCATAATTCTCCATGATAAATATGAAACCCTAGAAATCTCCCTAGTGATGCCTAAAACCCTAAACCCCAATTATCATTCCTTCCTCCTATCACCTATCCTACAACTCTAAACTCTTTCCCTATCCCATTATCCCTTTATCCCTTTATCCCTATTCCATAACATCCCTATCCCTTTTTATCCCTCTTCCCAAAGGGCAATTTCTCAAACAAGACAAGCCTTCCCTTTCATTTTTATCATTCCTACTCCCTCATTATTTTTTAGCCCATAAAGTCATTTCCCATCCCCTCACTCCTAAAACACTCTCACTCATTCCCTTCATAGAACCTCAACCCTGCAAACATGGAAAGAGAGGACCAAGACTATGATGAGGAGGAAAGAGACTTTGACTTGACTGAGCATGATGAGCCGGACTAGCGTTATACTCATCATGGAGTTGAAATCATTGACTTAGAGGCTCATGACGAAGAAACCATAAAAGACATCATCATACAAGAAAGGGAAGCTCAAGTACAAGCTTTGGAAAATAATTTGTAGAGGGGAAAATATGTTATCACATATTTGGAGCAAGAAAACAAGCAGTTGAGTGACAAAGGAGTCCTCATGGAGCTAGAAATGCTCAAGGTAAAACAACAAAGTGGCAAAGAGCCACAAGTCACTTTGACTCCTATTGAGATAGAGATTGAAGATGATAAAGAGACTTTGCTTGAGAGATTCAACTTGCACCTTGAGAAGCTGCTATAGAAGGCTAATAGAGACAATCAAATGATCAAACACATGGCCTATCATTACAAGACCCGAAACAAGATTTGCACTATGAGGGTCAAGAAGATGAAAGCTATGCTAAGGCGGGCTTTGAAAGGAAAAAATGAGGAGGATAGGCTTAGGATGCTTGCTGAAGCTTCCTTGGCTCATCAAGACACTTGATGATTGTGCTTCTCACCAATTTTGGGCAAGTTTGGAGAAATTTTTTTCATTTGCCAATTTTTGAAATTCTACACACAGGAAAACTGCCTAAACGCGCAGCACCATCGGGGTTGTGCTTTTCCTAGAGGCACCCAATGAAGAAATGGTTTGAATTTTTCGATTCCGAGTGATGAGGACATGCACCCTAGAGATTTTCAAAGTTTTTGGGGCATAACTGGTCCACCAAAAGGTCAAAAAACACCCTAAAAATGACCTTTCCGCCACTTTTTGGACACACAGAAGTAGTCTTGGGATAATCAAGTTTTGAGGGGTAAAATGAGCTTCAAATGCCGAAATTCTAGGTGTTTTGGAAAGTAGACATGAATACCTTTGAAATTCGCTATCATGGGCTCAATTTGGATGCCGGGAAGGCCTCCAAAAGGGACCTGAAAGTGGCGCTGCACATTGGGCCAATGGCGCTGCGCGTAGGGTTGCACATGATTGCCATTTCACTATGTTTTGATTGTGATCTTGGATTTTCTCTCATGGAAGATGTTTTACTGATGTAAACGATGACTTGGCTTGTAAATATGATGGATAATTAGTAGTAGAGGGTAGATTTAGATTAAAAGTCATTTTGAGCACAAATGAATCAGTGTCCTCACTTTTAGAGGCAAGTTGTTAGGATGCCTAGATTCCAGTTTCTTATTCAGTGTTGGTTAGATTAGCTCCTCATCTTAAGGATTTGACCCCTAAGGATGGGAGGAGGTTGAAACAATGCCTATATCTTCTTCTTCTTTCTCATTGTAAAGGGTTGGACTCAGCTGGATGCTCAGACCTTGATTGTACATCATTTTGTAGCAATTTAGCAAGAGATTAATAAGAATTGTAGCTATTTTTATGGGATCCATGTGGTATGGAGTTTTAGTACAGTTTCTTCTTTTGTGATCACATTTTAATGTGTTTTGTATACTTCGTTAATCATTTCGTTGCTTCTTAGTGAATGCTTTGAAGTTGATAGGCAGAATTCATTACATCAGTTCTCTGCTTTGGGAAAATATTCACCATTTCATGTTTTCTACAGTTTGGGAAGGATCCATGATTATCACATGCTCTTCCTAGCCTCTCATCCATCTTAAAACACCTCACCCATCAATCCCTAGAGTGCTAAACCTTATACCTACCTTGCCCATTGAACACCCTGCAATTTTGACCTAATTCCCTAGACCTAAATTGTCCAGCTCCTCTTGATCTAGCAAAACCCCTTAAAATCCAATCAAAACTTCGTGCTACTGTACCTAGCCTAATATCTCATACCTGATCCAATCATTTTGGCTGAGATCCCTACAAAGAGAGCCCTCTCCCGGCCGAACAAGGCTAGCTACTTGGGTAAGTGTGGTTTGTGGTTACCCTGACATTGCCTTCCTTCAGCCTAAGGCTCAATCCAGGTGATAACAGAGGAAAACTTGTAGTTTTTTTTGTATTGGTTTCAAGTCCTAAGGTCGAAACAGTGACACATGGAACTTTTTACAAGTTCACTTTACTAAACCAATCTATAATCAGGTCATTGTGGGAGATTTAGCATAACGCTTACTTGGAGAATCCAATCTTGATCAAACTTGTGGGGTTGGAAAGAGGACTCAGAGGGATACCACAAGATGCAATTTCAAATCTTGGAGATCCAAAATTATAGATAGACAACATATTCAATATCGAGCTCCTACGAAGTGAAAAAAGGCGTGTTGTTTTTTTTTTAAGTTTTTTTAAGTTTGGTTGAAAAATCGATTTAAAGGAATTCAAAGGGCGTGGAAACTAAGATGAAAGGTATAGAAGAAAAACTTAAAGGAAACATGGAATATTTGAAGACAGATTTGACAAAGTTGTTACAATAAATGCTTACTAATGGCGAAAGCGTAGTAAAGGAAACTCATAATGAGAAAAAAGGAAATGTTAATCACGATTTCATAGACTCTAACATTGGATTAAAGACCCACCATGTTCCAAAGATCGATATGAGGAATTTTTATGGAAAGGATCCCGCAACATGGATACTACAGATTGAGCAATATTTTGATCTCCATAATGTGCAAAACACACAAAAGGTATGCATTGCAACTTTATATTTGGAACCGAATCAATTTGTATGGTATCGATGGATTTGCTCTCATAAACAAGTTGTTACTTGGGAAATGTTTATGTAAGAAATGATAACACATTATGAGGATGCAAAAAGCAACACTTTTTTAGCCAATTGATAAATCTCAAATAAAAGTGTTCAATGATGGAGCACGTTAAGGACTTCAAAAAATGGAATATAAGGGTAAAAGATATTCCAGAGGACCATAGGATTGATGTGTTCATAGGGACTTTAAAGGATAAAATCCAACATGAGGTTTGCTATTGAGAACCTGACTCATTGAAGAAGGCATTGAGGTTGGCAAGAAAAATGGAAAGAATAATTATGGCAACAAGGAAGCCTACCACTCACAACTATAAAGATGGAAGTGTTGTTTCTCATAGGCTTTCACCACCTACAAGGTTGACACCACAACAATTGGAAGAAAAAAGAGCAAAAGGGCTTTGTTACAATTGTGATAGAAAATACACTAAAGGTCATAAGTGTGCTGAGAAGAAATTAATTTACATAGATGGGGAAGAGGAGCAAGAAAAGGAACAAGAGATGTCAAAATAAGAGGATATACACCAGGAACCAATCCCAGAGAAAGAAGAAATGAATCTGGCCATATCCTATAATGCATTGACATGAATTACCACTCCTCAAACTCTCAATATATAAGGGCATATCAAGAAGAAAAAGGTAATAGTGTTGATTGATTCGGGTAGTACCCATAATTTTATTCATTGTAAGATAGCCAAGGAATTGAATTTCTTCCTATATCCAGCACCAGAGTGTCAAGTAATGGTTGAAAATGGAGGAATAATAAGTTTCTCTGGAAAGTGCCATAATATAAAGCTATCCATGGGAGAATATGTCTTGAATACTCAAATTCTTTCCATTCCAATGGGTAGTGCAGATGTTGTACTAGGAGTCCAATGGCTACAATCTTTGGATACGATAGCTTTTAATTTTAT
Source organism: Pinus tabuliformis (assembly GCA_031772625.1). Taxonomy (NCBI): domain Eukaryota; kingdom Viridiplantae; phylum Streptophyta; class Pinopsida; order Pinales; family Pinaceae; genus Pinus; species Pinus tabuliformis. The sequence continues at coordinate 82,937,287 of CM062811.1, read as the reverse complement.
AGAACGTTCCTTGAAATTTTTATGGGAAGGAAAGGAAGTTGAATTAAGCGGTATCGAAGGGAAACTAGGAAAGATAATAATCTCTAACAACATGAAAAAGCTTATAAAGAAAGAACAACGGGGAGTAATTGTTCACTAGAGATTCCCACGTCGAAATCATCTACTTCTCCAGATCTCCAAAACATTTTGGACAATCATTCCAAGGTATTTGAGACTCCCAAAGGCCTCCACCTATTTGTGATCATGATCATGCTATTCATTTGATTCCTAGAAGTGTTTCGCCAAACATCAAACCTTACAGATATCCATATGCCCAAAAGAGTGAAATTGAATGTATGGTTGCATAAATGCTAGAGGTTGGTATAATTCAACCTAGTCAAAGTTATTTCTCCACTCCAGTGGTATTTCCTCTTCTCCAGTGGTATTGGTACACAAGAAGGATGGATCATGGCGCATGTGTCCGGATTATAGGGAGCTCAACAAGCTTACTATTAAAGATAAATTTCTCATTCCTGTCATTGATGAATTATTGGATGAATTACATGGAGCAATTTACTTAACCAAGTTTCATCTTCATTCAGGATATCATCAAATCAAAATGAAGACTAAAGAAATTCCAAAAACAACATTTAGAACTCATGAGGGTAATTATGAATTTTTGGTCATGCCTTTTGGCCTTACCAATGCACCATTTACATTTCAAGGTTTGATGAATTCTATTTTCAAACCCTTAGAGAATTTGTGTTAGTATTGTTTGATGATATACTAATCTACAAAAAGTCTTGGAAGGATCATGTTCAATATGTTGACAGGGTGCTCAAACTATTGGAGGAGAAACAATTATTTTCAAAAAGCTTCAAATGTTTATTTGGAGTACAATAGGTGGAATATTTGGGTACTCAATTAGCTCATAGCTGATATTATCATCCTCAATATGATGGGTAAACTAAGATAGTGAACAAATGTTTGGAAGGATATCTTTGTTTCTTTGTATCTGATAAGAAAACATAATGGGTCAAGTGGTTTCCTCTGGATGAATGGTGGTATAACACTTACTTCCATACTGTAGCAAAAATGACCCCATTTATGGCATTGTATTGATATCATCCACCATCCATCACATCATCTTTAGAAGAAAATTCTCATGTTCAAGCAGTGGAAAATCACATCGAGCATCAACAACAAGTTCTCAATCTCCTAAAGGATAACCTCACTTTGGCGAAGAATAGAATGAAACAACATGCAGATCAACACTGCAGCGAAAGAAGTTTTGGTGTAGGTGATTGGGTATTTATACGGCTACAACCATTCAAACAAATGTACCTCAAGAAAGCTAAGAAGGATAATAAATTATCACCAAACTATTATGGTTTGTATAAGGTGTTATAAAATATTAGTACTATAGCATACAAATTGGAGCTTCCTGCATCTTCCCGAGTGAACCAATTTTTCCATGTTTCATGCTTAAAGAAGGTTATAAGTGAGAAGATCCCAGTTCAAAAAATATTTCCAGAACTTGACAAGGAAGGAAAAATCATATTCGAAACGGAAGCAGTCACAAAAACAAGAAATCGATAGCTACAAAATCGATCAATTTTCGAGTATCTCACCAAGTGGAAGAACTTACCTGTTGAAGATTCCATATGGGAGGATGAGAATTTTATACAGAAGCATCTAGAACTACTCAAGCATTGAGGAAAACACTTTTTGAAGGAGAGGTGCATGCTAGGTCCCTTTACTACTAGTGTAACCCCTTATTGTTATTAGTGCAACCCCCTTATTGTATTATTGTACCCATATAGTCCCCATGTTGATGTTATTATGCCCCATCGAATCCCACTATTGTTATTGTTGTGCCCCTACAATATTATTTTTATGTAGGCTCTAATTGTATTGGGACCCCTTAGACTCCTATATATAGAAATGAGGTCTTGTCATTTGTATCATTCAAGAATTTTTCATTTATGCAATGTAGAGGAGGTTTCCCCCTCGAGGAGGCTGATTTTTAAGTCGTTGATCTATCTTTTCTATCTTTTTGTGCACTGGACACATATATAAGGAACCTCCAAGGGCTTAGTATGCAAGGATGGACACATATATACAAAGATTGGGCTTCTCAAAGAGTTATTCTAATCTAAACCTCTATATTAACATTGTGAAGGGTGAGCCCAAAATAATTCTTCTATATGTGGAAGATATTCTCATGACACGCGTGGAAGGTCATATTCAAGAGTGAAAAAATCAATTGGTGGTAGAATTCGATATGAAGGATCTAGGGTTGATGCACTATTACCTGGGCTTGGAAGTTTGGGAAGGACCTAATGAGATATATCTAGGTCAAGGAAAATATGTGATTAAAATGTTGCAAAGGTTTGACATGATGGATTTGCAAACCTATGAAGACCCCTATGATCACAAATTTGAAGAGGCTAAGAAGTTTTGAGTCAATCCATGTCGATTTGAGAAGATATAGATAATTGGTTATCTCTTTGATGTATTTGGTGAATCATCGACTAAACATTTGTTTTGTAGTGAATATTATCAGTTAGTTCCAAATAGATATCAAGTATGACCATTGGATAGCAGCCAAGCATCTACTGAGATATTTGTGAGGAATAATTCACTACTTCTTGAAGTATGATAGAAAGCATGATATCCAATTGATTGGATATATAGATTATGATTGGGGAGGAAGTGAGACAAATGGAAGGAGCACTATTAGAGGATGTTTTAGTTTTGGATCCTCTTTGATATCCTAGATGAGTAGAAATCAAGAGTCAAATTCTTTGAGTAGTGTTGAGGCTGAATACATTGCAACATGTGAAGTAAGCAGATAAGTTGTCAAGTTGAGCAAGTTGTTGTATGAGCTATTTGAAGGACCGATGGACCCTATGATTATCCATTATGATAACACCAATTGAATAAGGTTGTATGAAGGCCCAGTGTTCCATGGAAATACAAAGCACATAAATAAAAAGTATAATTACATACGAAACATGGTGCAAGATGGAGTGTTGCAGCTACAGTATAACTCCACTGATGAGTAGGTAATTGGAATTTTGAAAAAGACTCTTCTTAATAAGAAGCTTGTGTATTTGAGATAAAAGCTTGGATTGGTTGATATATACTCCCTAGTTGAGAGGGAGAGATAGACACATCATTCTTTTATTCACGTTGTGAAGAAATAATGGAGGATTGGGTAAGAATCTAGTTTTTGATACTGTTTGAGATGAGGTAGGGTATCCAGTAGGTAAGAGTAGTCAAAGAGGAAATTCCTTGAAGATATGTTATTCCAAGGCAAGAATTATCCTAAAAGGAAATACCCTTTGAACACCTGAGTGGGGTATGTTCCTTAAGAGACAATGATGATAGTGTCTATCAGTCATTGGTCTTGCTAGCTTTGTGCTCTGATCCTGTGGAGAGATAGATTTGTTATTCAAGGAATTTTTGTGTGATAATGTTGGTTGGTATGATGAGATAAGCTGAAATGATAGCTTCTAAGATGGCTTACCAATTTTACTCTTCTTATGATATCTCTTAAGTTTGAGAATGTTTGTGTACCATTATGAATACCTCCCTAGTTAAGAGGGGGTGTTGAAATATGTAACTAGGTTCAGTCTTCATAAATGTGAAACTTACCCTTGATTCTTGTATACTGTGAAAAAAAGAAAATTTATTATTGTTATTTTTTGTAGCATGGATTTCATGCTCAAGGTCATTTTATTTAGAGGTCAAGCACCCATTGAGTGCTTCTAGAGTTTGTCCTAGTGTCAATAAGTCAATAGAGTCATTATCATATGAAGAAGGCCCCACTGGGCACATTGTAAAATGTCAAAAGAATTGTTTTTGTACTTAAAAGTATCAAATTACCCTCCAAGACCAATTCAATACAGTAGCTAAGAAGTCATCCTCATTAGGGCATGTTGTCCTCCTTGGAAACCTTATATAGGAGGCAACTTGACCTCCTATGGACACTCACTCAATTCTTATCATCAAAGTGAAGGAGAAGTAGAATAAAGTCTAGCAAAGAAGGATCAAAGGACAAAGGATTAATTTCTTGGGTTATTTCCCTCTCTCTCTCACACGTCCAAAAAGAATGCTAGGTTTTTGCAGCTGCAAGGTCGAAGTTGTGAAAGTTGTAGAAAGAAGGTCAAAGAAAGGAGTCTTAGGCGAGATACAAGCCATATAAGGAAAATAAACCCAAGAAAAGGTCATAGAAAGCCTTAGAAACCCTAAAATTGCTCACACGTATGGAATCAACAACTGTTACAGGGGCCGACAATTTCAGACCTATAGTGGAGGCCAAAACTTTGTAGTTGGGGGTTGAAATTGTGCATCTGGAAAATATTTGAATGTATCTGACTTAGATAGAAGAAGCACATCATCAAGAATGTTTGGCTTGGTCTTAGAAGGATATTGGTCTTGGTCTAAATGTCTTGGAATTATTCATTTAAAGAATCTATAAGAAAAGCGATTTACAAGTTTTCCTCTCAAGTTGAAAGGTTTTGGCCCTAACTTGTAGCCTACATCCTGTGTTCTTGTTTATTGTTGATATTCTTGTTTTGGTAGTTGTTTGATTAGAAGAAAAAAATAATAATAATAGAAGAAGCTAATAATCATTAAAAAGTTAAAAATACATCAAAACTAATTATTAAGTTTAAGAGAAATGCTAATTACAGCCCTTTAGATTTTTCAATAGGCAATGGTGTAATTTTGTAGGCAATTGGTCCAATCCTCTCCAATATCTCGAAAGGTCAAAAATACCGAGGTGCCATCTTGGCACATGATCTAATCTTCATGGAGCTCCTCTTGGGATTGATGCACAAGTACACATACTCCCTAGTTTGAAACTCCTTGAATGCTTTATGTTGTTCTGCATAACTCTTATGCCTTTCCTATGTTGCCTTTAGATTCCTCTTAATAACCTACATCTCCTGCTCCATTTTAGCCAACATATCTAGTCCAATCACCACCCTATTGACTGGATCACTCCAACTAATAGGAGTGTAGAAAATCCCATAGATTCACAAGCTCATGCAATCTACTAAAGCACAGGACAAGAATCTACTTCTTCTTTCAACTAGCGGAAGCCAATAGATCAATGAACACAATAATTGTAAGAGGAATATAATTAATTTCACATAACATAATATGTATCCAGGGAAAGCCACAACCCAAAGCCCCAATATTTGTATTGCATTAATCATAAATCCAAGATGATAACAAAATGCTTGTTCTCACAAGAACAATCCCAGCACTCGGTAAAATCAATCCTCAACTCACAAGAAAGCTCTTGGCCAACACTTAGTCAATTCTCTAGCTCTCCAAGTCCCTATTTCCTTGCACCCTTGGTCAAAGAATTTGGATGAATACAATATGCTCTACTCAACCTTGAGCTTAACTTGCACAAGTATTTCCTATCCTCCACCTGATGACTTCCTTTGGCCAATACTTAGCCAAATTTCCAAGCCTCCAAAATTCTAATTCTTTTCACAATTCCTGAGAGAATTAGCCCATATTTAAAGGTAAATTCCTCATGCATAACTGCGCAATCCGAAATTAGGTCCTTCTATGTTTGCAGGCATGATATTTACAACTTAGTAAATCATACAACTAATAGTACATTGTCCCCGCACTCTAGTCTCAACTGGATCTTTCTTAGAATCGACATGCATGAGTTTATGATGAGGGAGTCTTCAGTTAATTGGAGTAGCACTAGTGAATGCATTAGTGCACCAACTGACTGTTAACTCTCTATTAGTTCCGCAAATAGTTTGGAACTAATTTAACTGAACTTAACTTAGTAAACCGAGTTATCTAATTACAACTCACAATTACACTCATAATGGACCCCTAAAACTTATGGATAACATATACATGACTTCAAAAACACTTCCAAATCGAAATTCCTAAGTTAATTAAGTTAATTAAACATAATTAACTATTTACAAGTTTCTATGAGAATAGAATTCAATTCTTAGTTTAATTCAAGGACAAATTAAACTAGAATTTATGGATTCTATTTTTAAAATTTCTTGTTTCTATTTTGAACACTCCCTCTCAACAAGAAAGGAATTCAACTTGATTCGGATCCTAAACCTTTGGAATGTTCTACATGCAACATTTCTCTCTAGTGTTGTTGCTCCAGCAACTCCAAAAACAAAAAAGGCATCCAACCTGAATCAGTATGATGCATCTCTCATCAAAGTCTCTGACCGTTATTGCCTCTGTAAACTAAAAAATTTGCGCTTCTTTTGACTCTTCCTTTTTGCAGTATTTTCAACCATTTTCTTTTCTCTTCAGTATCTTAATTCTCTAACTTCTGTCACTCTAATCTCTGACTGAATCAATCCCACTAATTCCTCCTGCTACTATGTACTTTGGGCTCCCGTAGCAAGGTACGATCCATGAGATAAAACCTCTCAATGGACCTTGCCCAATTTTATCCCTCTTGGGACTATCACTTCACATCGCCCCACCTCACATCTAGAGGTATGGATGCATGTGATCCATCTTCGCACCTGGCTTGAAATTCCCCCTACTGGAGGTCTTTGCATGAGTGGACACCTTCAATCGGTATCCTCTTGTCTTCACTAATTGTGGTTGCTCCAAAATTGTCTAATACGGCTTCTTCTTTGCTTGAGTGGATCTCTCCACTCAGTCTCCTCTCAGCTTCTCTAGTTGTGGCTGCTCTACAACTTCTTGAAGCTCCTTCCGAGGGTTCTTCTCAAGCTGCATGTTGATAGGTAATTTACGCTCCCTATTAACAACTAAGTCTCTCACCTTTGCATTTCTCCTCAAGGTTTTGCATGCATATTGTACCTCAAGTGCATACGGGTTCTTGGCTAGCACACCAATTTGTTTCATCTGTCCCGCCATCATGAAATTTTCTAGAAAATGAGCTGTTTTTAAATCAGTGATATCTCCCTCATTTGAACTTTGATTTGGCTGATTTGTTTTTTGAATTTGGGTATTGTTGCGCAGGAATCAATATCTACTATTTGTTTTTAAAAATGATGCACAAAAGTTTTCATATCTTCTCTACAAACTCACAGGCGAAAAAAATCTGGCTCCAATACCATGTAGAAAACCCTATAGATTCACAAGCTCATGAAATTTACTAAAGCATAGGACAAGAATATACTTCTACTTTCAACCAGCGAAAGACAATAGATCGATGAAAACAATAATGGTAAGAGGAAGATAATCAATGACACATAACACAATATATATCTGGGGAAATCCATAGCTCAATACCCCAATATCTATATTGCATTAATCATAAATCCAAGATGATAATACAATGCTTATTCTCACAAGAACAATCCCAACACTCAGTAAATCAATCCTCAACTCACAAGCAAGTTCTTGGCCAACACCTAGCCAATTCTCCAACTCTCCAAGTCCATATTTCCTTGCACCCTTTGTAAAAGAATTTGAATGAATACAATATGATCTACTCAACCTTGAGCTTAACCTACACAAGTATTTCCTATCCTCTGCCTGATGACTTCCTTTGGCCAATACTTATCCAAATTTCCAAGCCTCCAACATTCTAATTCTTTGCAATTTTCCTAAGAGAATTAACCCATATTTAAAGGGAAATTCCTCATCCATAATTGTGAAATCCAAACTTAGGTCCTTCTCTGATAGCATCCATGATATTTACAACTCAATAAATCATACAACTGATAGTACACTCTCCCTACACTCTAGTCTCAACTGGATATTTCTTAGAATTGACATGCATGAGTTTTTGATGAGGGAATCTTTAGTGAACTGGAGTAGCACTAGTGAATTCATTAGTGCACCAATTCACTGTTAACTCTCTATTAGTTCCACAAACAGATTGGAACCAATTTAAATTAAATTAACTCAATAAACTGAGTTATCTAATTACAACTCATAATTAAACTCCTACTGGACCACTAAAACTTAGGGAGAACATATACACGACTTCAAAAATACTTTCAACTCGAAATTCCTAAGTTAATTAAACATAATTAACTATTTACAAGTTGCTATGAGAATAGAATCTGATTTTAATTCTCAGTTTAATTCCAGGACAAATTAAATTGGAATTTCTGGATTCTATTTTTAACATTTCTTGTTTCTATTTTCAACAAGGAGTATTGCAACTTTTCACATAAAGAGCCTCAAATGGACTCATCCTCAAGGATTCTTGATACCCATTATTATATGCAAACTCTACCAGTGGAAGATACTCCTCCCACTTCCTCTGTTGATGCATGGCATACATCCTCAACATGTCCTCAACAATCATGTTAACCCTCTCTATCTTTCCATCTATCTACGAATGATAAGTTGTACTAAAAGCTAACTCTATCCCCAAGTTTGCAAACAACTTCTTCAAAAACCTGGAAGTGAATTTGACATCTCTATCTGATATGATCTTCTTCGAAACACCATGCAATATCACCATTTCCCCGATGAAAATCTGAGCTACCTACCTAGTTGAATTAGTAGATTTCATTGCAATGAGGTGAGCTACCTTGATCAACCTGTCAAACACAACCATGATGGAATCATGTTTCTTAATTTCCTTGGTAATCCTATAATGAAGTCCATGTAAATGACCCCCCATTTCCATTTCTGAATCAAAATAGGCTACAATAAACTAGTTGAGTGCTTACACTCAACTTTCACCTGTTGAACTTCTAAACATCTCGTAACAAACTTAGCCACCTCTTTATTCAAGTTTGGCCTTTGATAGAAATTCTTGTGTGCTATCAAAGTCTTCTAGTATCCTGAGTAGCCTAAATGTTGTTGGCATTATGATACAAGTGTTGTCCTTCATGGAAAATCACTTACAATTCAGTTCAGATTTGATAAAAGGAAACTCAGAGTGTAACAAGTCAATTCAAAGGTAACAGGGCATTAGTACAGGAGAACAGGAAGTTGGAACAAAGGTATACTGATCAGAATCAAGAAGTTGAAGGAAAAGGATGTTTTTAGATATTTTAAGTTGTATACGCATGTTCACCTTGTGAAAGTAGTGTATACACGTAGGTTCACAGAACAAAAAGAGTGTATATGTATGCATGAACTTTCACAAGAGGAAAAGCACGTATGGGTTGGAAAAGCAAGGAAATTCAAGTTTAAAGAATACCAAGGGTCAATAGCATGGTATTAACCCACAATATTGAGCGGAGTAATGGCTATTTAATCCCTTCCAAGAATACCACAGTCTCTAAGTGTTGTTTTGGTTTGAGGTATTGAGGAAGGCCAAAAACTATATAAGGAGGAGAAGATCAAAGGACCGGCTGTGCAACTGAAAGGGTTTCTCAGGAATACTTCTATCTGAAGTATATTTTATGTTGTAGGGGCTATGATTATGATATGATCTAAAATATTTTGTGTACCTTGGATAAAATGTTGGATCAGGATCATGAGACCTGAAATGACTTATCATTGTATGATCTGATATTGGTTGGGCTAGATCTGATTGCTTACGCATGCTTTATTCTTTAAATTTCATGATCTGGGTATGTCTGAATTCTGGAATAGCAACAAAATTGTAAGCTAATTTTTGCAGATTTATACATTTGTTCCCCTTGGTAAAGGTGCGTATACACGCATGTTCGACTGTTATAGGAAAAATTGACCTCCTCATCAACTCAGAGGTGAAAGACAAGGTGACTAAAACAATGACCACAATTGCAAGCCTAGAATCCACACTAACTCTCTCTATATACTGACAACCTACTTTATAAAGCTTGTTACCAAGCATAAAGGAGCGTTAGTCAGCCTGCTAACTCATGTTGTTAGACCAGGTGGAGCATTAGTGAACTTAAGTGATGTTCAAGAGGCTATGCCAATGAATCTGCTCATAAAATATCTAGATATTAAATCCCTATATTTATGCAATAAAAGCAAGGAATCTCCAAAAATCAAGATATTTGGAGAAATTCTATTCCAAGAATGAAGGGAAATGGGAAAAAGCTTGTAAATAGGGCAAGTTCATGGTTTTCACCCGAATGAACTCTAGATGGAGCTTGGCAGCCCTAACTCAATTGCTACATAAGCAACGAGAGGGCCATTGCAAAAGGGTCAGAGCATTTAGAAGGATAGCTTATAGAGCTGTTGTGAAACTGTCACATTCTTGAAGGAGCTAGTTGAAAGAAGGAGAGAGAGAGAGGAAGAAGGGGTAAGGAAGGCTGATGCAATGAATTGTAATCACTCTTCCATTCTGAATATAGGACTACAGTTGTGTTCCCTACTCCAAAGTGTTAGTGATATTGTCCATTTATTTGTTCATTCTGATGCTTTTCAAGTTGAGTAGTTAAGTTATACATTAATACATGTTTTTTACGGATACTTACATTAGTTTTTAGAAGTTTATGCTGTGATTGGTTTGCTTTGTCCTTTGTGCAGGAATCGACTTGGAGCCAGCTTAGAAGGAGTTCTTGTTACCGCACGGAGATCCCCAAGTGAATCTAGAAGGAACTGAAGGTGATCCTCTTTCCATGCCCTGTCAATTTATGTTTGATAGATAAAAATGTGTGTAACAGGTAGCTTGTGCAGATAACCTTATGGTCTGTCGAAGGTCTTGGGAAGGCTTTTGAGGGTAGCTTTCATCTTGTGCATTTTACCCCATAGCAGAATTGGCGACTCCACTGGGGACCATTCATCTAGTTCCTGGTTACTTGGACTCCTCTCAGATCTTCTCTTTCTTCTATGAGCTTCCCGCTTCTTCAAATCCTTTTCTAATCCACCATCTAACTTGTTGCATCCTGCAAAGTTACATTCTCTTTAGAAACTGATCCTAAATACCCTTTATTGAGTTATTTCCCTCACTATCGTAGGTTGCTGGTCTACACAGAGCTTTATAAAGCTCTTTGACTGTGCACAGGGAGCGTTAGTGGCCAAACTAACTCTCTGTTTACAAAGAGAGAGAGTGTTAGTTACCCATTTCCATGTTTTCCAGAAGATTATGTGGACCAAAAGGGGGGGGGAACTTGTCTTAGGGGCTAAAGTAAGGTCTGCAATACTATCATGTTAACAAATTTGGTGTCTTAAAAATTTTATTTTTAAGAAAACGTTTTAGTTTTTCTCTCTCAAAAGGCATTTTTTTTTAAAGAAAAGCTGATAAATTGTATTGTTCCTTCCGTCGAAATAGTTGTAGGCTACTTCATTTTGGTTTTCAGTACTTGTTAGGGAATATTGAGAAAAGAAACTTTCAATTATGCAAGTGTTGAATGGATTTAGATGCACTGACGAATCCATGAATATGTGAAAAGATACATGTGTAGAATAAGACTTATTTGCATAAGAAATTGAAAAAAAAATTCAGAGCATTGTTCTACATGGTTTATTGAGTCGAGAGTCTCATCATATTCATATGTCAAAACCCCTACCAAAGACAAATAATGAAGTACACTAAAATTTACATTTACTCTTTTTTGAGAAAACCAACATTAGCTAGATTAGGACCTTGGGATTAGCATGTGAGTGAACTACCCAAGGTTGAAAATCAAAACTAGTGTCATTAAAGAGTGAAAAATCCTTCTACACTCATGTTACCAAGACCACTCCACTAACAATGGAGCGAAATACGAGACACCATCGGACTATAATTGAAGGTAGCCCACCTTCTCTTACAACTCCTTTGGGCATTCTGTGTATTGGGGGTCCCTTAAGGATTTCGGAACTAAGTCAGGGACTCAGGTATCCTACCCACATAGTGTGTTGTCTACGACTATGTCCCCCTTGGAAGTGTCTATGATTTGAGGTATCTCTAGTGGCCAAAACATCTAGGTACTTACCTAAGGTGACTGGGACGGGCTGTCCTGGTACCTCAAATGGGCAGATCTACTTTGTCTTCAGTTTTTGGGAGGGTGCTCATCTTCACGAGAGTACTTGGCCCCTCAATCTGAGGTTTGAGCGAAGCTCAAAAGTAACCGTAACCGTACATTTGGCCATCCTTCTCTTTTATTCATTGAGAGACTGGGTTTCATCTCCAGTAATCGGTGCTTATCAGACGAGGTAATTTCCCTCTATTTGTTGATTGAAATATTTAGTGTATTTTTTCTTTTTAGGTACCTAAGTGCTATCATTTTTGAGACTTTAAAGAATATCACATTAAAATTTATTTGATAAAACTTAACAGTTACTAAATTAGTCCCGTGGTACCTATACTTCCTTCTTAAGCAGGTGTAACTTTCCCATCTATCCAGTCAATGACTCACGGGTTGTGGAATTTTAGAGATAATGTTGGTGCTCTACCACTTCCCTAGTCGACGGTCATCACAACACCAGTAATGTGGAATCCCGCTATCCTGTTTTTCCCAGTTACGGAAACTCACATACCACCGTCTATAAGTGGAACCCAGCAGATGTCAGGTTCCACTCCTACGGTGTGACAAAGCATACCTTCGACTAGTGCCACATATAGTGCTCCATATAACACTCAATGTGGCACTATGGGCATAGTTCCAGTTTACCAACAACAAGGTCGGCCGCCAATGTATAGTTCCAACCCCTAGATTCAGATATCTGAGGCAGTTCCCAATATGCACATGTCGGCAGGGAATGTCACAGTTCCCCCGCTGTTCTCAGGCATGCATGGACAGTCGATGATTGACATGATGGTTCCATCTATCAATCAAAGCCATATAGTTAGTTCTGTGTCTGTTGAAAATCCACAAGGGATTCCCGCCCAATCCATGGGGGCACCCTACTCACAAACTCATATGAGTCAAGGGAGAACCACTTATACTGGAGGCAACTTCATACCCCAGTATCCAAATCCTCATGGAAATCCACTCTACAACACCGTACCGCAAAGCAACTGCTACACCACACAGCCCATGTACACCATGGGGAACCAAACGATGGGAGGAGCGTAGAGCTCCTCAAGTCATCCGTCATCACCATCGTCCGAGTCAGGGGCACCCTACAATTTGCCTTTTTTTGCAACATTGGATATTCCTGACTTATACAAGTTCAAAAATGACCCCATCTACCACAACTTACAATGGCCACCGATCCCGTATAAAATACCGACAGACATTCCTAAGTTTGACGGAAAACAAGAGGAGGATCCAGGCACTCATGTCACCACCTACCATCTCTGGTGTGTTTATAACTCCATGGTGGATGATAGTGTCCGGTTACATCTTTTTCCCCGCACCCTCACTAGCAATGCTACAAAGTGGTATATTGAGTTACCATGTGTGTCAGTGAATACCTTTGACGTTTAAGCGATGGAGTTCCTAAAGCACTTTCAGTTACCTATCCACTATGAGATAGGGACAGAGCTCCTTACTTCATTTCGTCAGGATACTACCACCCACATCTCTGATCATATCCATGAATGGAGACATAGGCGGAGGTTATTAAAAGCTCCCATCCCTGATTTTCTCTTAACGGACTGGTTCTGTAAGTCATTACTCCCACAAATCGCTAGAGATGTCGCTCTAGGTGGTGCGGTCATAGAAGACCAATCCATACATCGTACCCAACACTTAGATTTGATTTATTCACAGTCTGGCACTCTCTACAACATCATCCCCTATGCTCCTAGTAACCCCAATCCTCCCACAACTCAGCACCCTAGAGCACACGCTCACGGGACTGTTAATGCAACCTCTGGGGTTGCTGTAAAACAACTCAGTAGTTCCATTGCCAAGCTGGCAGTGGACCCCTTGTTATAGACATATTTGTGTTGGTATACGACCAAAGTCCCACATTGACTAGAAGTGGGGAGGATCATGGGTATATAAGGATGGACAAATATATCCATTGGTATGAGGCCTTTTGGGGTAAAGCCCAAAATCCATGAGGGCTTAGGCTCAAAGTGGACAATATCATACCATTGTGGAGATATGTGGTGCCCAGAGTCCCAACAAGTGGTATAAGAGCCATGCCCCGAAGTTAGCCAAGTGGATGAATCCTCAGAATGATGAACAAAGGTGGTGGGCCCCGGTAATATCACGATTCCATGTAAGGCGTGTGCTTCCAACGCATTGGAGCGGAGAATCTTGGTTGGTAGAGAGTGGACGGATGGATAATCATTTGAGGGGAGGCTCGATGGTCCTTTGTTCGAGGGGAGGATTGTTGGTATACGACCAAAGTCCCACATTGACTAGAAGTGGGGAGGATCATGGGTATATAAGGATGGAAAAATATCTCCATTGGTATGAGGCCTTTTGGGGTAAAGCCCAAAAACAAATCCATGAGGGCTTAGGCCGAAAGTGGACAATATCATACCATTGTGGAGATATGTGGTGTCTAGAGTCCCAACAATTTGGTCACTGCAACCCCAAAATCATATGTCTATAAACTAAGGGCTCCTTAAGTCCCTAAAAGTGTTGTTTCACACCCTAAAGGATCATGGTCAACTGATTACATCATTTCCCAGAAGTTCCACCTGAAAAACTACTCATAACTGGCCAAAACTGGACCATACAGACTGCTCCATGGGCAAGATGTGAAGCATACTGAGTAACATGAAATCTCCAAGTGGAACCAAGAACTATCAGTGGAATAACACTAATCAAAAACCCAGAGTTGACTCACACCATTGTAAGACATCTATAAATGGATCCCTCATCTGAGAGATCTGGTGGCTGAAATTTTGTATTTTGTAAGGAAGGGCTATTGGTTTGTAGGTGAGAAGATACATTGCATTGTTGGGTGATTTGCTTGTTCATGAGGTGAAGAGGGCTTCTACAACTGGGAGGATGATGTTGGATCAAACAACTAGGTTGTAATCCTCTCTTACATTACTGTTAATAAAGTTCTTTGAGTTTTCCTCGATATGATCCTGTATTTGTGAATCTTATTATTTATGAATGCAATTGTATGGTCAATGTGTTTTTGATTCTTCATTGTTTATGATGTTTTAGATAGAGATGCTTTGATAGTTTGTTGTTACTTTGATTCTACAGGTACTCCTTGAAGCGGGACAAGTAGGAGAGAAGTGGCAAATTCTATCAAGGGAAGGAGAAATCAAGCTAGGATCAAAGTGAAAGATCCAGGTTGGTCCTCTTTTCTTCTCTTCCATCTATCACACTTAAAGGAACTATTGAAAAGCTTTCATTGTTTGTTTCTAAGATAGCTACCCATCTTAGTGGGACTAGTAGTTTGAATTGACACTAGTTTTCCCTGAAACAAAATGGTGACTCCACTGGGTAACGAATAGTTTGTTTTGTTTGTTTATTGTTTGCTTTATACACTATAGATGGAGCCTAAAGTTAGCCAGCTAGCCTTCGAAAAGCCTTTGCTATGGAATTGCGAAGTAGGTAAATGCTACTTCAGTCAATCTCTGGGTTGGTTTATGAACTGAACATCTGACTTACAAAGCATCCTAAGTACCCTTGTGGTAGCTCAGAACCTCATCAGATCCTACCCTTATGCTTTGTGTTTACTATCCATCATTACTCAGCCTAAATCACTAAATTAGCTGCAAGTTTTGAGAAAAAACCAAGCTCACTTTTGCTCACTATCTGTAACTATGCAACCTGGATGCATTGCACCTCCCATGTGTTGCAGGTGAGATGCATCCCTGTTTCCCTGTGTTGTAGGTGTGATGATTGAGTGAACTGGTTTTATTCTCTGACATTTGGTTTTTCTCTTTGTTTTCAGCTTTATTCAGTAGTTTTGTTGTTCATGATCAATACCTTCTTGATCATACCATCTTCCTTCACATTATTTTAGCCTCCATCAGTTAGGAATTGTAAATGTTTTTGTGTATTTGTCATTCATTTACAATCTTCCTTTGTCGAAAGAAGCCTAATCGAACTATCGTTTTTGATGCAAGTGTCGTAATTGTCATTCTAAATCAAAAGAAGAGTGTTGTAAAGTCTTCCTCTTCTAAATAGTTGATTGTACTTGATTTTGAAATTGTTAGTATTTCAGGTGTCGAAAACAATTTGAAATTTGAAATTGAAAAGTGTCGTCTTAGTCTTCCTTTCATTTTGAAAAGAAAAATTGTTAGTACTGTTGATTTGAAAGAAGATAGTTCAGATCTGTACTTAGCTTTCTTTTTGTCATTCACACATTAAGGAAGCAGAAAACAAATACATGCATGTGCATCCGCATTTTGAATGCTTGCGAAATTTGATTGAGGAAAGTGAATTTAGTGTGTGCTCTATGCTTTTGCTGAAAGAAAATCATTATCTTCTTTCCTTTGTAGCTAGGATTTTCATTGCTAAAAGAACATAAACGACTGTTTATCATTTTAGATTGCATATTTAGGAATTTCACATCTACATCATGCGATGAACCTTCAAAGACAAACTTCTAAGCAAGATCAACTCTAAAATAAACCTCAATGAACATAAATACGCTTTGGAATCTAATGCAACACATCTAGAAGTCTAGGCTAGAGACGTGTTCCGGCATCGTAAAACTTGGTAACTATCGTTTTCATCGAAGGTTGGGTGATTCCTCCTCTTTGATACGACAAGTGCTAGTACGGACTTGTGCTCCCCGTACCATCGAGTATATATTGGGAGACCACAATAGGCTGATATCCTTTATCCTTAGGAAGCCATGTCTGCCGCCCTATCGATCGTAATGCACTGAACACAGCATTCGAGAAGATTGACTGCTGTACATAAGTCCTTGGTAATTTCTCTATCATTTATCACCAAGGTGTATTTTGCAGTTTTATGATCGATTTGGTAAACCCTCTATCTAGACTTCCAAAGCAGTCACTTTCATTCCTTTTCGACTCCTTAAAAGAAAAGGTCCATCTGAGCACTTGTCACTTCAGGCTCATTAAAAATCGAAAGCGACTATAGTCACCTTTAGCTTTTCTCGACTCTTAAAAATTGAAAAAGCAAGTTGCGTCAAAGTGTCTTAAAATTTATTTTAAACGGAATAACATCCCTGTTCCTACGTTGATCTGAGGTTGAGATCATGGAGTCTACGAATTAAGGAATCACCCTTGGAGGGAATCCTAGTCCTTTCTCCTCTTGGGGAGATATTGGTTCTCCATATATTGCTACATTGTCCCTTCCAGGAATCACAATTGGCCTGCCAGTATGGCTTTTCTTGACCTCTGTCATTCAAAACAACACAATTCCTCAACAATCTAATCAGCAACCAGATGATAGTGAAGTTACTCCTTCACCTTTTACTTCGTTTGTTTCTCCTTCCCCTTCTTCCTCTTCACTTGGTGAAACTAATGACACTAAAAACCAAGTAGCCAAGAAGAAAAAGAAAGGAAAGGAGAAGAATAAGAAGCCATCTAAACAATGGAACATCGATGCATCGTCTGGCAAAAATCCGCACACTAAAGTTTCCAAACCAAAGACTCCATGCGTAATCTGCAAGGAGAGACATTACCATCGAGATTTCCCTTGCATCCTGGGGATCTTGAGGGAATGGTCTCCCCAATTGCACCATTCGGTGTCATCAACCCCTAACATTCAGGTTAACAGCACACCATCAACTAGTGAGAATGAAGTCAATAGACAAAAAGGAAAAGTTTGAGTTCCATGTAGGTTATGTGAAGGCGATCATACTCTTCACTATTGTCCTTTTCTGGACGAAGCCAAAAGCATTTTGGATAACCATTCTGCTTCACTGCAGCAACTTCCACCTAGATACAAGAAACTCTTACCAAGTCTTTTGCTTGTTTAAAACTCAATTGACATAACTCAATTGTCGATCGAATCACCTACCATTGAAAGTGAACCTTCTGAGTCCATACTGGATCAAATTCAACTAGTTAAGATGGCAGTCAACCCAGTCTTTCCTTCATAAAATCCACATTCAGATGATATAGCTTCCAAAGAGGATGAGAATGACACCATTCAAATTCTTTTTGTCGATATAGAGTCTAATGAACTTGGGGGAAATCTGCCCATTCCTTCATGACAGGAAGAGACCCCCCCAGTTCATGAAACTTATCCAGACATTTATCTGGTACCTCCTCCGAGCAGTCTAGTTGTTTTCTGTGATTGGAATTTGTTGAAGCCCTGAAAATCGGGTGTACAACAAGGGGGATACCCGCCCGGTTGAGACCTTGGTTGGCAGCTCCTTATCCGTTTGGTATAGCGGGTCCGACTGGGGATATGGGACCAGTTTCCCAATCTATGAGTGTGTGTGTGTAGAATTTGATGTTCCTGGTCTAACAATTCCTAATTTAAGATATTTTAATTCTAATTGTAATCTAATGCTATGCTATTGTAATCTAATAAGCAGCAACATCTAAGTCTATACTAACCCAAGATGTAATTCTTCTATTATGCGATCTAAAAAGATTTCAAATAACAATTGGTAATAAAGATCATTCAGCTATTATAAGAAAGGAAATTAATAAGGATGAACCACTTCGCATAAGAAGTTAGGCGAAACAGTTGTGAAAAACATATCGCATAATGAGCTATTCATACATTAATCATAAATAAATAGCTATCACCATACAAAAGTGCCAAATGATAGCTCAGGCATTCATGCAATAACACATAAACAACTAAAAACTGTATATCACTTTAACATATAAGCAGAAATGGTCAAGAGATAAAAGTACCATTTATGACTAGTCCTACTCATAAGCTTCAAGTGACAATGATTTATCTCTCCTTGCTCTAACATCCACTAAGAGTACAGAAGTGCAACATCAGTAGAAGACATCAAATGCAAACATCAACAAATCTTGATCCATTCATTCACCAAAACCTCCTTTGAGGGTGCAAAAGTGCATGTTCTGGGGAAAAGTTTTTGATAAATTTCTGGACCCTTCTCTAAATGCATGAGAAGGGTTTAAATACTACTAACTAAATAACATAATTACACAGATTCAGGATACGGTTTCTAATAAAAAATAAAACAAAACTATTTCTAAAAATTAAATATAATATCTAACTATTTCTGCATTTGCTCCTTAATGTTGCAAGCATTCATTATTTGCCTGGGTAGAGTCAGCTAACTGTCTTCCGCTTTTGGTTGAGATAAGCAAACAGAATTGGTAAGAGCTAACACCACCTTCTCAGCAAAGTCGATGATATACTCGAGAGTCATCCTCTGACTATGTGGATTTACTGCGTATGCCCAATAATAATCTCAATTCATTTGATTAACCCTTTGGATTGCTTTTGCCTTTTCTTTTAGCTTACAGGTGACTGAGCCATTAGAGGCTTTCCTTCTCGAACAATTTTCTTAGCCTAGCGCAATCGTGCATTGGAAACTGCCTCCGTTCTTTGATCTGGGCTTCTTTGATGCGTATTCTTCCTTTTGCGCCTCTTCATCTTTATCGGGTATAAAGCTTCAAAATTTGTAAAAATAATGTCCTTGTGAGCTCTTGACCCTGATCATTAAACTACCTGTTGATATCAGCATCCTTCAATACTCATTCAACCCTGGCTGTATATGAAAGATCTGTAATGGATGGCTCAGCAACATTCTGTGAATCTGTGGCTCTGTTGCATGCGGTATCTGTTTATGAGAGCATCTTTTCTTTGTCTTTGAACATTGGAGCTTTACCCTTTTTCCTCATAGCTTCCTGCACATTGCTTTGTGTAGCTTTTGTTTTTCGTTTCTGCAGTTCACAGGTGAGGAGAGAGTAATGATAATAAATAATGACAGGAAAGTTTTAAATGCTACGGATATGCAAAAACACGCCACCTGACGTGAACTAGCCCTTTGAACAACACAAAACCATATTTTATTAACAACTGGCATATAATAAATTAATCATCATTAAAGCGCATAACTAGAAAAAAAATTTCTTGAATATTGAGCCAAGAAAATCTGCGATGGAATGTTTCTGCGATCTGCATCGCAGTATCGCATATCGCTATATCGCATTACCGCAATTTCGTCATGCTGTGCTATCACAAGGTTGCTTGACAGCGCTATCGCAAGATCGCAGATCGCAGTATCGTAAGATCGCAGATCGCTTAATCGTTAAATCATTATGTGTCTTTCATGCAATTTTGCGAGATGTGATATGCGATATCACATATCGGCATTTTCGCATATCGGCGTTTTCTTAAGGTTTTCTAACGTGAGCTTTTCTTAATACATGCGATGCGATGGAATTCGCATTGCGATCTTGCATTTCATCATTTTGACTCACAAGGAAATACCCTATCATTCTTTGCGCAATGCGATGTAGGGGTGATTTTAGGGGCGAATGTTCGCCCTTTGGTGAAATTAAGGGGTTTTAAATTTTTATTTGGCGATTATTTTGTATCATAGTACATTTTTACAAATCACCTCAAATAGCCCACCTTCTTTTAAGGGAGAGGGTAAAAAAGGTAAATTTAGCCCTTGAAATTAGGAGTTACAACCTTCCATTCGCCCATTTTCAAGAATAGGTTTTATTTAAGTGAATCCATTCGCCCATTTTCAAGAATAAGTTTTATTTAAGTGAATCCTATGGGCCAAAGGCCAAAATACCATATTTATAAAAGAGGTATGGTAAATTAATAAAAATATAAATAAATGAGAAGTATGGTAAATAAATAAAACATTTTTTATATTTACTCCATAAGTCACCTTATATACATGCAAGGGTGTAAACAAATAAAAATATAAGTAAAGTGGAGGTATGGTAAATAAATAAAACATTTTTTATACTTACTCAAAAGGTATGGTAAATAAATAAAAATATAAATAAACTAGACGCATGGTAAATAAATAAAACCTCTTTTTATATTTAGTCCATAACCCTGGTTATATTTATGAAGGCTCAAGAAAGAGGTTTTATTTAAGTGAATCCTATGGGCCAAATACCATATTTGTAAAAGAGGTATGGTAAATTAATAAAAATATAAATAAACGAGAGGTATGTTAAAGAAATAAAACATTTTTTTTATATTTAGTCCATAACCCTCGTTCTATTTATGAAGGCTCAGGAAAGAGGTTTTGTTTAATTGAATCCTATGGGCCAAATACCATATTTTTAAAAGAGGTATGGTAAATTAATAAAAATATAAATAAACGAGAGGTATGGTAAACAAATAAAACATTTTTTTTTATATTTACTCCATAAGTCACCTTATATTTACGAACACTCAAAAAATGCGTTATATTTAGGTGAAACCTATGGGAAAAATACTATGGGACAAATAACATGGACTAGATTGTTATTAATACCATGCAAAAAAACATTATTAACCCTAATATTAGTATTAATAAAAATAAAAATGGCACATGGTATTGACCCATGGTATTCACCTGGAATGTAGCCTATTTAAATGGGGGAATTAAACCAGCATAGATCCATCTTTACTCTGGATCTACTAACCCCCGAGAGGTATCAAATATCGTGATGTGAAAACTAGCATAGAGTGAAAAAATATTTGATCCGATCAAGAGTAAAAATGGATGTTGCAATTTAATGTATGTTAAACATTTTAGCTTGGTTAAAATAAAAATCAACTATTAATTTTATTAATTTTTATAAATTACTAATAGTAATTTTTAAGCTCCAAGTTTATGATAACCCATGGTATTGACCCATGGTAATACCATGGTATTCATGTGAGCATAAACTATTTAAAGGGGAAATTCTATCATCTTAGATCCATATTAATTCTGGGTCTACCAAGTGCTCAGAGGGATAAATAGATTTCATCCCCCTAAGAGTGGTAGATGTGGAGTTAAGATGGATATAGGTTGGTTTTATGATAATGAAGATATTAAATAGACTTAGGAAATTATATTGTAAAAACATCTTAAGGTGAATGGTTAAATCATAGACATTGGACAAGTATATTTGTATACTTTTGTTTTAAACTGAAACAAATCCAGAGCTAAAAGGAATGGATTGATTACACTAGTCATCCTTCTATAACTTTCCAACATATGCTGGAGTAAACAGATTGTAATTTGGGTAATTTTTCTAATTGCAAACAGAAACATACTTGTGTATTGGCAGGGTGGTTACGAGTTCCCTAGAAATGATGAATTTGAATTTTTCTTGGTTTTATATATAGTATTAGGTTTTTTCTCATGCTTTCTGTGAATGGCACGGGTGAATTTTATCCTACACCTACTAGGTTATCGATATGTAATTTCGGTAATTTTGATTTCAAAAGATATTTTAAAGAAATGCAATGATTTCATTTGTGTATTAAATAAACACAAGATTTTATAATTGAGTAAAATGTTCGCCATGCCTGGTGAGAGATTCGCCCAAAAACTATATGTACATATCATATTATTGATAAAATCGCCTTCCATTTTTCCTATATACCTTGGAGATTCGCCCATTTATTATACATGTAAATTTTGGGGGGGTTCTTAAAATTTTCCCTGATGCGATGTTTCTTAAGAAGCAACATATATGAGTTGATTTTTTGAATTTTTTGACTAAGGGTCCCCACTTACATAGTCTTACTGCTAATACTAAATAAGGAGGGGGGTTGTTGGTGGCCACAACAATTGGCGATTCAGTTGGAAGAACCGATTATCTCTGTTATTCTATTGAATTTTCTAAACTTCCAAAACAGAAAATTTTTCAAAAAATTAAACTTTATTAGGGAAAGATAAAGTACATTATGTTATAACCTGTCAATAATATTTTGTTTCAACTATTTTCCACTTTGATTATTTGCTTCCTCAGGCTAGTCTTTGTATTTACATCAGTCATTACTTGGTCTTGTAAAGATAAAACAAAGTCTTCTCTATAAACCAGTTTTAAATATGCTCATTTATCGTAGGTAGAGCCTCTGCTGCCAGCAGGAGTTTATAGCCTCGACATGGTTACCTGTTACCCACCAATGATCATGTATCCTAATTACGGTAGCCTACAACTTTCAAAGAAAAATCCATATCCACACTTATTGCTTTGATTTTCTTTTTTACTCTTAAAGAACAATGTCTTGGTTTGGTAGCCAAATTATGACACAGTCATTCACTTGATTTATAACTTTGCTGAACAAGCTGGCTCGTGATGAGACCCTTTGTCTTTTGATTGCAACAATCTTGAGTCATTTCCTTGTTGTGGTGTACAGTATTGGCAAAGTCAGCAAGTTATAATATATGTGATTATGATAAGCCGACTCATGATGAGACCTCTTATTCTCCAAGATAAAGTGTATCCTTGGGTTGTTCCTCTGAAATTTGTGATTTCCTTAGCAGGGAGGAAGTCATTGTTTCCTTAAGATAGCTCTGGACGACAATAATAGAGTTTTTGGAAACAACTGTTCTACAGAGAATCTTTATTTTGTTATTGATACCTTTGATTGTACTGAGATAAAACAATTTCTTCACTAAAGGTTGTCTTCATCAAACTTTTTGAAATTGAAACTAGTATCATATCTAGGCTAGAATCTTTAACTGTATCTGTCAATAATAGAGATCAATTTTCCAAAAGATTTGCTATTTATACAAGTGAAAAGTTCAAAATCTGAAAGAGAATTGGTGTCTTTTTCGTAAATGCCTAATGTGACTATTCACAACTGGTTTTATTATGAACAAGAAAAATAACTACTCTACAAAAAATAGAAGAATAATCTTCTATGGAAAATATTTCTTGAGAATTTGTCCGTTAACAGGCAAAGAGTCTCTTTTACCTGCTAAATCTTGTAACACAAACGTTGATGGACCTATGACTTCTACAATTTCAAAAGGACCAAGCCACATTCTTTGAAATTTTGTATGTTTGCCTTTCTCTTCATGAGCCTTGTCCCACTTTAAAACTAAGTCTTCCATCTGGAAATCTTTTCTGGTCATTATGTTTGAATCAAAAGAGGATTTTACTAGGGCTTGATGATGATCATGCGTTTTCTTAGCCTGTTCTCGTTGTTCTTCTAATTTGATTATTTCCATTTGTCTTAGCTGTAAGGAGGAAGTGGGTACTTCATCAATGTATTGAACTAAAGACAAAGAGGGAATTGATAAATGAGTCGGAAGAAGCACTTCTTTCCCATAAACTAAATTAAAGGGAGAAGTTCCGATAGAAGCTTTTTGCGTTATTCGGTCTGCCCATAAAGCATATATCAAAGCCTTATGCCAATTTTTATGATTTTGGTCAACTGTTCTTTTGATAATCCTGATTAGGTTTTTATTTGTGGACTCAGCTAACCCATTGCCTTGTGGGTAATAATTGGCTGAATATTTAAGTTTGAATCCTCTTTTAAGTGCAAATTCAGTCATTGCATTTCCAGAAAAGTATGATGCATTATCAAACATTAAAGCGGAAGGCAATCCAAACTTGGTGATTATAAATTGATCTATGAACTCAATGATATTTTCAGCATTAGCCGTCTTGAGTGGAACTACTTCCACCCACTTAGTAAAATAATATGTTGCTGTGAGGATGTATCTATGCTGCTTAGAAGAGTGAGGAACGATCTCACCTATTATGTCCAATCCCCACTGACTGAAAGGTTGGTCAATGTTAACCGGCTGTAGTGGCAAGGATGGCTTATTTTGTCTTCCAGCAGTGGTTTGGCAGACTTGACATTTCCTCACGTAACTGTGCGAGTCTTTAAATAACGTGGGCCAGTAATATCCTATGAGCAAGTTTTTATGTGCAGTAGCATCTCCCGCATAGTGTCTACCTGCTGGCCCATCGTGGAGTTCCTACAAAACTTTTTCAGTTTCAGATTTCTCAAGACACCTAAGAAGAACAGAATCATAATTTATTCTAAAAAGAATATCATTTATGAGCTGATATTGTTTGGCTTTCAGCCTTAGAGCTCTTTTCTTAGTATGATCGAGGTGTGAAGGAGCATACCTGCTCTTAAGATAATAAATGATATCAGCGTATAATGTCTCTGCATCGTTTAGGCTTACCTCGCATATTTGTACCTTTGCAGATGGAAATTCAGAAATTTGCGATGCTCCAGCCAACATTTTGCAGAAGCCTTTACCTCTTACAATGTCTGCTGGTTTAATCTCAATGCCATATTCTTGTAAGGCAGTAACCCAATTGGCCCTTTTCTCACCCACATCCTTCTGTACTAGAAGGTTCCTTACCATTGGAAACGGTACTATAATTTTAATATGGGTTTTGAGTAAGAAAGGTCTGAAGTATTTGACCGTTTTGGAAACAGCATAAACCTGTTTCTCCACGTCTGAATAATTTAATTCAGCTCCCTATAAATTTGAATTGAAAAACGCTATCGGGGCTTCCACTTTTTCTTGATTTGCTTGAGTGAGTATCACAGCATATGAACTATCTGAGGCAAATGTATATAAAATAAAAGGATCTGAAAAATTTAGAGTTGCTAAAGATGGAGCATTAATAATAGCTTGTTTGATCAGGTTGAATGCTTCATGTTCATCTTGGCCCCATTTAAAATTTGAATTCTTTTTAATCATGGCTTGCAAAGGAGAGACGATTCGTGAAAAATCTGGAATGAATCTCTTTACAAAGTTGATCTGACCAAGGAAAGATTGCATGGCTTTTTTGTTATGAGGTAAGGAAATTTCAGAATTTTCTTTGATTATGTCGGAATCGATGTGAATACCGGATTTTGACACTATGAATCCTAGAAGTTTCCCTTCACTTAATGCAAAAAAAGATTTCTTTGGATTAAGTGAAATTCCATACCTTAAACACCGTTGGAAGATTTGTTACAAGTCTTTAAGATGGTCGCTTCGTTTCTTTGAATACACTGTTATATCATCCAAATAAATTACTACAGATTTATTGACTAAAACTTTGAATGCGATGTCCATGGCTCTCTGAAACGTAGCACTAGCATTAATCAAACCAAATGGCATCTTTCGAAATGCGTATGTGCCCCATTTAGTTCTGAATGTGGTTTTCAATTGATCATCAGGATGTACCAACACTTGATTGTATCCTGAAAATCCGTCCAAGAAAGACATTAATTTTGAGCCCGCCATTGCCTGCAATATCTGTTCCATAGGTGGTAAAGGAAAATTATCTTTTTGGCAAGCCTTGTTAAGGTTTTTGTTGTGGGGAAAAATGCCTATGCAGGACGATCCTATCCACCTAAGGTGTGACAGTGCCTTAGCAACAAACAGAGACAACTATTCTAGTATTCTTCCTTTATGAATTAAGAATGAAGAGAGAGATGGATGGACTAACCGTTGTCTTCCGTTTGTCCCTCGATCTGGCTTCTCTTCTCTTGGAGAGTTCCCAGCCACTTGCCTTCTCGCTCGCACAGCTTCAAGAGGTTTCTGCAAGATCACAAGAAGAGAACACTACACAAGACATGGATTCATATTCATAACTAGTTCAGGATTAGAAATAAACTAAACATACTAATGCATTCATACATCAAAAATACATCAGTATATAGGAGAAACCAAGATAACTTTATTGATGAATAACAAGGTTCAGGAAGAGATACAACCCAGAGGGCTCCAATCCAGCATCTCCTTCCCAGCAAATGGAATTCCTATCTTCACCCCCTTCAAAGCATTAAGCATCCAATGATTCCAATCTCAAACCAACAACAATTCTTTGCAATAACAAAATTCCAGCCTCTAGATCTCATGGAGGAGAGATCCATATATAGATGTTTTGAGAGACGATGAGTCAGCTTGAGATCTGACTAGTGTCCTCTCCCTCTGTCAGTTCTTGATTCCACTTGGAGGTTCTTGCTTCCACTTGGAGATTTGGAACCTCTTACTCATCACCAGTCGAATTCCCTGAGGCAAGTGTCGTTTTGGAAGCTTCCTGGGTTCTGACACCTTGAGAAATGAACTTGCCATATGTCCACTCTCGCTCAGCGTAGGTAGCCAGTGTTGCCTTTGATATTCAGCGCAGGTAGCCAGTGTTGGCTTTGACATTTAGCGCAAACAGCTAGTGTAGCCACTGAAATGATCCTGAATTGACTTGTTTTTTAGCAGTTTCTGGTGGAGAACTTCTGTGAATTGCTGTGGTTTGTTAGCCTTGTTCCTCTAGGGGTAGGAAAAACATGTTTAGGGACTTTGGATCCCTTAGATTATGGACATTTCATGCTCAATGCTGTAAGGCACAAAAATGTCTATAACAGTTGCCCCCTAAAGTATGAGGTTGTTTATCGGGTGAAATGCTTTATCAGGGGGATCCGAAGTTCATCCAATGCTGGGAGGAGACCTGTAACAAGATACAATACAATACATTATTTTTCATACTGCTTTCATGATCTAGCTGAGGTGAGCATTCCCATGCTCAATTTTATAAATTCATTTTCTGTACATAGAACAGACAATCGTCTGATGGTAGACTGATAATTTTGATGAAATTATCATCCTTTGAGTAGGATGATTATCTGCTTCAATGATGTACATGTCAATGTTTTTATCTTTCCTGAATATATATCGCAGCCCGAATGGATGAAACTAGATCCGGGGTCTTCAAACTCGTTCGATCTTCACTCTAAGTACAAGTCGATCCATGTGAGAAATGTTCTGAAGTCGAACATGGAAAGACATCGCTTGATTACCGGTCAATGATGTAAACCGTTAACAAGCGCGAGAGGAATCACCGATAATGATAATGACCCTCAAGGTCGAACACCACGCAAAATCTTTCGGTCGAAGGTCATTGATGTATACCTGTCGCCGGAAGTGAGAAACTTGCCATTGAGGCATGCAAGCTTCAAAGTACTGAAGGGGTTGTTCCTAGATCAACTTCTTGGATAATGAGCTGATGTCGACAAGAAGCGATCCGTCAAAGGAGGGCCTTAATGAATCCCACATCAATGACACGGAACGGAGCTAATGATTTTGATGGAGGTGAAAACGATCTGTGACATATGATTCAGGGTGGCGGTCATGAAAGGATGAAGGATAATGTATGGCAGTGGATGGGACACGGTTGACTTTTCTGGATGACTTCTCTTGAACATGTGGCGACACTGATGCGATGGATCGGTAGCATTACCCCAAATATGGATGGTATGGCGAGACCATGGATGCGACCGGTGAATGAAACAACCCAACCCGATTGTGGTACAGAGGAAAAGTGTCATGTTCAAGAGCGACTTGCTACCATCAAAGTTTTCTTGAGTTTCTCCCAATTTTTCCCCAGTCATTGCTGACCAGTACCTCTTTATTTTTGTCAAGCTTGAGGAGGATAACATATGCTTGTTCTATAACCTACCCTCGGGCAAGCCCATCTCTATGTTTTAACAAGCCTAGCGATAGTGAAACTCGTTCTCGTCTAAAGACAAGTTTGTCGCTATTTAATGATTTTAACGAGTCTAACGACAAGGATAACTCGGTCCTTTTCATTTTTAGAGAGTCTGAAAAGGTACATAAAGTTAACTCCAAAAGTCCTTTTTCGTCATCTAATCCCTTAAGTCTGAAAAAGTATAAAACAATACAGAAGGGATGAGTTTTCGATAGTTTTAACGAGCCGAATAAAACAAGCGCTCGATCTTTTTGTGCAATAATCCCTCAGGTCCAAAAAGATTAAAATCCAGAGGAGGGATAGCACTTCCTGTCCCTTTAACGAGCTGGAAGGCCAAGGACTCGGCAATGTTTTCATATTTTACGAGTCAGTTGAAAAGAGCTTAAAGAAGACTCGTCTTTTGAGGAACGAGTGATAAACAGGGTTAGCAGCTGATTTCAGGTACAGGTTGGAATTTTCCAATCACGGCAGTGTCACAAGGATGGCTAGTGAAATCACTCTTCGCAGCTGTTCCTCAAAATGGGTAAACAATCATATGGGGGTGAACGATCGGCCAAATGAAAAGTGGAGGTGACAGTGCAAACACGACCAAGGCTTTAATGGTTGATAAGGTTACATTCACAGTGGTTATTTACTGGGTAGTGGTTCATTTTTTATTCTAAAATGAGCTTAAACACTGGTGGAAACACTTGCTCATTGCTTATGTTTATTTTTTAACGAGCATGAAGTCCACGTTAAAACTGCTCAGATCTTGCGCTTATTTTTTTAACGAGCATGAACTGTGTGCTAAAACTGCTCGATATACCAGTCATATGATAAGAGTGTCTCATTGAGATTCTATTTTTTATGGAGCTTCATTTCACGAAGCTTTGCCCCGGATCCTTTCATTATGCAAGTTCGGAAACGACTAATCCTACGAGTTTAAAGGGTTAGACCTACAGGTTTAAAGGGAGGACCTAAAAATTTAAAAAATAAATAGTCGCCCCTTGCTTGCACTCCAAAAGGTTTGCATGCCTCCAGGCATAAAGTACGATTTCAAGGTTACCTATACTTCATTTCCGTCAAAACATTCGTTTCACCGAGAGAGGCCTACCTCTTTCAGGTTACCCAAAGATTGTCTCGTTAACCTTTCAAACAAAACACTTCCTCGGAAATGTCTACCGAAGTAGACAAAGGTGAGCGACGTAGCCCACCGACTCACATAACTTTGACAAAAGAATCTTATTCTAGAATAACCCTCTTCCTAGACGGACGGGGTACAAACTAGTCATATTCTCCCACGAAAACCTACTCTATACCCAAAGTTTCCCTACCGAAGCAGACCAGGACGCATGCCCCCTGGGTTCCAGTCATATCCTCTCGGATTACTCGCGCTCATCAGGAGGACGGACCATGGGTTGAGACACTTCTTGGGTGAAGAGACCATTTAGGGATGGTATATGACTATTTGCGATGCGTGATCCGGGAAATGAAAGTTGGCCCACGAGCTTGACCATTCTTCCTTCATGCGGAAAACACATTACTCTAAAGATTGAGGAGACGAGGGTCCCCATGCAATATATATAGTCTCGTCCAAGTAGTAGGTTATAATCCAAGGGTCCTTGAACGACCATCACGTTCATTTGAACGGTCTTCCCTTTCAATGTGATAGGCACATTGGGGAGGATCCCTAAAGGTCGACTGGGACCTTTATCAAAGCCTGATAGATTTCTCATTTCAGGCAAAAGCGCTGGCGAACCAAGCACTTTCCAAGCAATAGAGGAAAGGATACTCACAGATGCCCCCTCATCAATGATAGTGCCAACCATTACCATTCTGTATATTTGAACGATAATTCTGAATGGTATGCTTGCTGGCAACCGGGGTCTGCCCAGTTGGTTCCAGTCGAACGAGACAACTAGGTTGCTTGGTGGTGGGACCGAATAGACGGTTGGATATGACTCTGACGAAGTTCCTTCCTGCGATAAAGGAATGGGCAAATTGCCCCCTTGTTCGTCGGAGTCTGTGTTGATGAAGAGAATTTGGACAGTGTCGTCTTTATTCTCCTCTGTGATGGTATCATTCGAAGATAGAGCCTCTGAAGGCAAAACCGGGTCAACTGCCGCCTCAACCTTTTGACTTTCATCAGGCATGGATCCAGACGGTTCATCTTCAATGATAGGTGTTTCGGCTGACCACCTGGGCGGGCCAGCTGGGTTCTCAACTAGTGAAGGACTTGGCAGGAGTTTTTGATATCCAGGAGGAAGTCGCGCTCGTAAAATCGGGCGATCTTCAAAAACTCTTTTAGCCTCGTCTAAGAAGGGACAAGGGTGGATGGCGTGGTCGCCTTCACATAGTTTGCAGGGAAATCTAGCTTTCCCTCTCTGTCCTGGGACTTCACTTTCACTAGTCGACGGTGAGCTGTCAACATGGCTATCAGAGGTCGACGCTACCGAATTGTGCAAACGGGGAGACCAGTCCCTTAGTATCCGAGGGATGCAGGGACAATCTTTGTGGAAGTGGTCTCCCTTGCATATGACACATGGTGATTTAGGCCTAGTCAGTGCTGTGTGTGGATTTTTGTCAGACGACACTTGTTTGCCCCAGTCACTTTCGCTTTTGGCTCCTTCTTCTTCTTCTCTTTCTTCTTCTTTTCCTTCTTCTCCTTAGGAACCTGGTTTTTTGTTTTACCAGTTCCGTCAAGCGAAGAGGAAGGAGGAGAGGAAGAATTAGATGAAGTAGAAGGCTGGTGGGAAACTCTGGTCTGGTCTAACTGTTGACTCGACTGTTCAGGAATAGTGGTGTTCTGAACGACATTGGTTGAAAAGAGCCAGACCGGCAGGCCAATTGTCAGTCCTGGAAGTGACAATGTGGCCGTATGGGGTGCACCAACATCTCCCCAAGAGGAGAAGGGACTAGGATTTCCACCAAGGGGAATTCCTTGGTTGGTGTGCTCCATTTTTTCAACCTAAAGATCAACGCAGGAATAGGGGTGATTGTTCTGTTTAAAATAAATTTTAACGACGCTTTAGACACAACTTGCTTTTTCAATTTTAAAGAGTCGAGAAAAAGCTAAAGATGACTCTAGTCTCCTTCGATGTTTTAACAAGCCGGAAGTGACAAATGCTCGGATGGACTTTTTCTGTTATAGAGTCTGAAAAAGGCCAAAAGGAACTGCTCTGGAGTTCTAGGCAGAGGGTGTGCCAAACTTTTCGCAAAACCGCAGAATACTTTTTAGGGTACGGGCGGTCGATCTTCCTGAATGTTGTGTTCAGTGCATTGCGATCAGTAGGGCGGCCGACACGGCTTCCTAAGGATAAAGGTTTTATGCCTATAGGGGTCTCCCAATATATACGCGACGGTACGTGGGAGCACAATCCGTACTGGCGCTATCGTCCCTCAGGAGGAATAACCCACCATCCACGAGATCGACAGTCACCAGGCTTTACGACGTCGGAACACGTCTCTAGCCTAGACCTCTATGTTGTGTGTTATGTTGCAAAGCGTTGTTAAGTTCATTCAATTTATTTTAGGTTGATCTTTTTAGAAGTTTTCCTTTCAAGGTTCACCACGAGATGTATGATACAATTTCTAAATGCAGTCTAAAGATGATAAGCAAGCTTTATATCTTTTCAACTTTGAAAATCCTAGCTACTAAGGGAAAAGAAAGACACCATCTTTTCTCAAAGAGCAATCAACACACTCTAATGCACTTTTCCTAAATCAATCATGCAAACTATCAAGATGCAAATGCACAATGCAGGTGTTTGTTTTCCACTTTCTTAGTATTGATGCCTACGAAGAAAGCTTTTTGTACAACTTTGAATTTGCTTTTAAATGAAAAGTACAAACAAGTTTACTTTTTCGAAATCAGAGAGGGTAGAAGAGATTACAACACTTAACGATTTTCGAAATGAATACTTGTTTCGACACTTAAAAGAGACAAACTCAAACCAATTGCAAAAGTAAATGTATAATCAACTGCAAACAGCTAATGAACTCTCTTCTAAGATCACAATCAACAGATCTGAATCAAGGGCTACAGGATGATTATTTCACTCATGCAAAGGAAAACTGTAAATGATGCCACAAACACATAAAAACACTCACAGTCTTTTTGTACAAAAGGAGGCAGAATTTAAGCAGAGAAAAGGAGTTATCAGACTGGTACCTATGCTGGTTACAGGCTGCAAATATCAGAGATCAAAACAAGGCAAAACAGAGCAGAGAACCCCAGCTGCACAAGGGCAAACTGGTTCAGCGCAACCTCAACACAGGGGTTTTGACATTCAGCACAGGTAGCCTTCACGGGACCTGCGTTGAAATGCAGAATCCCTTCACTGGGTCTGCACTGAAGGAGAAACTCTCGTTTCCCACTGGTTCTGGGTCACAGATTGCTATTTAATTCACTGTTTTAGGCCAAATAAAAGCAACAAGCAAGGTGTAATCAAAGGGATGCTTTGAGGGAGTACTAAGATCTATCACAAAGAATCATCAAATCATTTGTGAGTCCATCGTTCAGATCATAGACAAGTCCAGTGATTGGATCAAAGCAGCAACTGTCTACTTTGCATCCGGGAATAGCAGATGCAGTTCAATTGTTGCTGTCAAGTCTATGAAGTAAACAATGATAGAAACACAAATAAAATGACTAAACAAATCTCCCCAGCGGAGTCGCCAATTTGTTGTGGGGAAAAATGCCTATGCAGGACGATCCTATCCACCTAAGGTGTGACAGTGCCTTAGCAACAAACAGAGACAGCTATTCTAGTATTCTTCCTTTATGAATTAAGAATGAAGAGAGAGATGGATGGACTAACCGATGTCTTCTGTTTGTCCCTCGATCCGGCTTCTCTTCTCTTGGAGAGTTCCCAGCCACTTGCCTTCTAGCTCGCCCAGCTTCAAGAGGTTTCTGCAAGATCACAAGAAGAGAACACTACAAAAGACATGGATTCATATTCATAACTAGTTCAGGATTAGAAATAAACTAAACATACTAATGCATTCATACATCAAAAATACATCAGTATATAGGAGAAACCAAGATAACTTTATTGATGAATAACAAGGTTCAGGAAGAGATACAACCCAGAGGGCTCCAATCCAGCATCTCCTTCCCAGCAAATGGAATTCCTATCTTCACCCCCTTCAAAGCATTAAGCACCCAATGATTCCAATCTCAAACCAACAACAATTATTTGCAATAACAAAATTCCAGCCTCTAGATCTCATGGAGGAGAGATCCATATATAGATGTTTGGAGAGAGGATGAGTCAGCTTGAGATCTGACTAGTGTCCTCTCGCTCTGTCAGTTCTTGATTCCACTTGGAGGTTCTTGCTTCCACTTGGAGATTTGGAACCTCTTACTCATCACCAGTCGAATTCCCTGAGGCAAGTGTCATTTTGGAAGCTTCCTGCGTTTTGACACCTTGAGAAATGAACTTGCCACATGTCCACTCTCGCTCAGCGTAGGTAGCCAGTGTTGCCTTTGACATTCAGCACAGGTAGCCAGTGTTGGCTTTGACATTCAGCACAAACAGCCAGTGTAGCCACTGAAATGATCCTGAATTGACTTGTTTTTGAGCAGTTTCTGGTGGAGAACTTCTATGAATTGCTGTGGTTTGTTAGCCTTGTTCCTCTAGGGGTAGGAACAACATGTTTAGGGAATTTGGATCCTTTAGATTATGGACATTTCATGCTCAATGCTGTAAGGCACAAAAATGTCTATAACAGTTTTGAAAGTCAATACAGATCCTAATATCTCCATTTTTCTTTCTAACAGGTACCATATTGGAGACCCATTTGGAATGTCTGACGGGAAAGATTTTGGCTTTCAATAACTTATTAAGCTCAGTTTTATCTGATTTTCTAAATTGGGATGGATCTTTCTCAACTTTTGTTGGACAGGTTTTTCATTATCGATCATGGGAATAGTATGTTGGATGATGGAAGTGTCGTATGTTTTCAGTTCACCATAATTCCAGGCAAAAACATTTTTATATTGTCTCAAAAGACGAATATACGGTAGTTTTTCTTCAGGGGCTAGGTCGAGACCTATATTAATGTTTTGTGGTTTGGCATCGGTTCCTAGGTTTACTAATTCGTAGTTCAAGGTTGAAATTTGGAGTTTTGAATTGGTAGACCTTTTAAACTGATATTTTAAATCGTGCAAATCTTCTAACTTGACTACCGACTTAGGTATAGCATTGTTAGTGCTATCTTGTTGCAATTTTCGATCATGTTGGTCTTCCTCAATTATTTGATTGGAGTAGGATCCTTCAGAAGTGAGGAAATTTACAATATCAGGATCGTCATTGAATACTCTCCAATTTGTGATGTTATCAGGAATGGATGGTCTAAAGATTAATTCTATTGAGAATCTATCTAGACTAAAATCTTCTGAAGGAATAAGCTTAGAGGCTACGTTAGCCAAAAGGTCTGCACTTGCGTTTTGGAGTCTGGGGATTGAAGAGATATTAAACGCTATGAAATTCTCAGTCAGATCTTGAACTAAGGATTGATAATGTTTTAAATGACTTGATAAGCAATGTATAGTGTTATGTACTTGTTTAACCACAATCTCAGAGTCTCTGAAAAATTGAAGATACTTGACGTCTAACCCAATTGCTTTGTACAACCCTTGGACCAAAGACTCATATTCTGCTGTATTGTTGGTGCAATCAAATTCGAGTCTGCATGTGAGCATGATTTTATCTCCTTTTGGACTAATCAGAACACATCCTACTCCTGCTCCTTCATTAGATCTAGAACCATAAAAAAATAATTTCCAAAACAAAGATTTATTTACAGGTTTATCTAAAAAGTTGATACATTTCGAACTATCAGTTCGAGAAAAATTTTCGACTTGGGACAAAACAGATTGTTCTAAATAGGGTGAAGCATGAGCATTGAAATTGCCGAGGAAAGAATCTACCGAGTAATTTCCAATAATGCTACTGTTGTATGCTACCGGTTCACTTTCGCCCTCTAGCTCCGTTACTATGTATTTTTGGTGTAGTTCTCGTTCAAATTTTATTTGATTTGGTTTACCATTGTAGGGCAGCCACATGTGTGACCAGTTAGTTGTGAAGTACCCATGAAGCTTTTCTGACCAATCCCTGCTAAGAATTAAGCCATAGAATTCTAGAGTATCAGCAACAAGAATGTCAATAACTTGACATACCTTTGGGTTGGATGACAGCCTTATGGTTACTTGATTTAGTTTGCCAATCACTTCAACTTGAGATCAATATAGCTGAACTATGCACACAACAGATTTCTGTGGCTGAACGTTTAACTTGGCACATATGGACTTTGGTAAAATATTGGATGAAGCATCAGAATCTACCAAACAATTGTGCACATTTTTATTGAAAATTTCATAAGTAAGGAGAAACGAGGGAGTATGAGACCTCGATCTTCCTCCAATTAGAGCGATGTCATTTGGATCAATCTTATTGATCGCGTTAGTTGGAGGTCTTCCCATGTTATGAGAAGCTTGAGAAATTACAGCAGCAGGCAAAGGTGCAACTGGCACGGCATGCAATTCT
Organism: Pinus tabuliformis; assembly: GCA_031772625.1. NCBI lineage: Eukaryota > Viridiplantae > Streptophyta > Pinopsida > Pinales > Pinaceae > Pinus > Pinus tabuliformis. Next base: position 82,901,737 of record CM062811.1, on the reverse strand, counting down.
TTCATCATTATCTTCTGTTGATGTTTTAACTTGCTCAGTTCGTAAAGGGTAATGTTGGCCCTAGTATTTTTCATGTCTTCAATAATATTGTACTCCATTTCATCCGACACGATCAGTGTTTTAGATGGAGTTGATTTATCTGTTTGGACTGGGCTGGTTTGAGTCGCTTTAGATGTCATTTTCTTTGTTGCGACTTTATCCTTTATTGCAGAGCTTGCACTCTTTGGCTTAGGGATAGTTTGAGGAGGATCAAGCTGATTTTTTCTTCGTGTGCTAACTAGAAATATTTCTTGATCTTCTCTTGTGGGAGGATGAAATCCCACATTCCGTGTAATTCCACAACCTCTTCTTCATCAGTTTTCCCTTCAGTGGCAATTTCCTCTTCCTCTTCTTCAGATTCAACATTTGAAATAGCATTGGGTGGCTTTGAATCCATTGAAGGGCCTCTTTTAAAAGCTCTGTAGGGATATTTTGAAAAAGTTTCTGCTACTTGATTTTTGATGTCGACCATTTCATTGGACATGGTCTTTAGAACTTTCTGCAATTCTTCTAAATCGAATGGATCTTTTGCTTGTTTCTTCTTGGAATCTTCCTTGAAGGTGACTTTCTTGGATTTACGTTCCTCTATCACGGATTTCTTTTCCAGGGCTATTATACGCTTCTCTACTGCTATTGCTTCTTTCATGTTTTCGGCTAAGGTCGTTTTATTAGCCCTATCCACGAAGCTTGTTATGTTTGACGGTACAGTGGTGATATACCATTCACTTCGTACTTCTTCGCTGGGCTGGGAAGCAGTAGGAATTTTGTTTAGGATTTTATTGAAACGTAAATTGAAATCTTTGATAGGCTCTCTAGATTCGGCCCTAAGGTTGGATAGGTCGTTGATTAACGTAGCCGTAGACCTGTCATCACCAAAATTGGTCAGGAATTGCTCCTGGAAGATATCCCAACTAGTGATATATCCGGAGGGTAATGAAAAATAACATGATCCGGCTGTTCCTTGCAGAGTATAAGGAAAGAGTCGAACAACAACATCTTCATTAGTAACCCCATTGAGATTAATGGATAGCATAAAGTTGTTTATGTGCTCTTCTGCTAGCATGCCTGCCTCGGGATTAAATTTAGGCAGCCATTTCTCAGGATGGGCCGGTATTTGACTCAAGGGCGCAGGCATTAAGACTGCCCCAGGGTTATTCCATGGAGACTGGGCCATTGTTGTGCTACTAACAGTGTAAAGTGCAGAAGATGATCCCTGTGGCTGGGAAGATGAGGATACTATGATTGTAGATGACTGAGGAAGAGTTGTGGACGTTCCAGTGGATGGATGGACAATGATCTGAAGTGGTGGAGTGGATGGTAGACTTCGTGATGAAGAAGTTGAGATGGATGATGTTGACGAAAGAGTTTCACTGTCAGACTCTTTAGATGATTTCCTTGCTCTTTTCCTGGTGGGAAGAGGTAATTCGATTGGCTGAACGCCAAAATTTTCACTCTTTAGCCTGGTCAGGGGATGAGCAGGGTTATAATGTGAAGTCACGCTGCCATGAGATTTATCAGACCTTTGTGGAGAAATGGAAAATCGCTGAAGTTTGTGAATCAGAGATTCGACTTCAGGAAGTTCAACTCTAGATTGTTCTGAAATGTCAGGGTTTGTAGCAGCGGTTGATACTCGAGCGACTTCTAACTCTAGATTTAAGTGTAATGGAGAAGTCGGGGGAGATGGTGAGGGTGATTTACTCTTAGAATGGTATTCAGATTTAGATTTACTTGCCATTCATAGTTCAGGCCCTCCTTCTAGCGCCACATATGTTGAAGCCCCGAAAATCGAGTCTACAACAAGGGGGATACCCGCCCGGTCTGGACCTTGGTTGGTAGCTCCTTATCTGTTTGGTATAGCGGGTCCGACTGGGGATATGGGACCAGTTTCCCAATCTATGAGTGTGTGTGTGTAGAATTTGATGTTCCTGGTCTAACAGTTCCTAATTTAAGATATTCTAATTCTAATTGTAATCTAATGCTATGCTATTGTAATCTAATAAGCAACAACATCTAAGTCTATACTAACCCGGGATGTAATTCTTCTATTATGCGATCTAAAAAGATTTCAAATAACAACTGGTAATAAAGATCATTCATCTATTATAAGAAAGGAAATTAATAAGGATGAACCACTTCGCATAAAAACTTAGATGAAATAGTTGTGAAAAACATATCGCATAATGAGCTATTCATACATTAAGCATAAATAAATAGCTATCACCGTACAAAAGTGCCAAATGATAACTTAGGCATTCATGCAATAACACATAAACAACCAAAAACTGTATATCACTTTAACATATAAGCAGAAATGGTCAAGAGATAAAAGTACCATTTATGACTAGTCCTACTCATAAGCCTCAAGTGACAATGATTCATATCTCCTTGCTCTAACATCCACTAAGAGTACAGAAGTGCAACATCAGTAGCAGACATCAAATGAAAACATCAACAAATCTTGATCCATTCATTCACCAAAACCTCCTCTGAGGGTGCAAAAGTGCATGTTCTGAGGACAAGTTTTTGATAATTTTCTGGACCCTTCTCTAAATGCATGAGAAGGGTTTAAATACTACTAAATAAATAACATAATTACACAGATTTAGGATGCGATTTAAATGACCGCCCTTTTTCTAAGAAAAAATAAAACAAAACTATTTCTAAAAATTAAATCTAATATCTAACTATTTCTGCATTTGCTCCTTAATGTTGCAAGCATTCATTATTTTCCTGGGTAGAGTCAGCTGACTATCTTCCGCTTTTGGTTCAGCTAAGCAAACAAAATTGGTAAGATTTGGCACCACCTTCTCAGCAAAGTCGATGATATACTAGAGAGTCATCCTCTGACTCTGTGGATTTACTGCGTATGCCCAATAATAATCTCAGTTCATTTGATTAACCCTTTGGATTGCTTCTGCCTTTTCTTTTAGCTTACAGGTGACTGAGCCGTTAGAGGCTTTCCTTCTCGAACAATTTTCTCAGCGATGCGCGATTAGCGCTAGGCACTAATCGTGCATTGGAAACTGCCTCCGTTCTTTGATCCGGGCTTCTCTAATGCGTTTTTTTCCTTTTGCACCTCCTCATCTTTATCGGGTATAAAGCTTCAAAAATTGTAAAAATAATGTCCTTGTGAGCTCTTGACCCTAATCATTAAACTACCTGTTGATATCAGCATCCTTCAGTACTCATTCAACCCTGGCTGTATATGAAAGATTTGTAATGGATGGCTCAGCAGCATTCTGTGAATCTGTGGCTCTGTTGCATGCAGTATTTGTTTAAGAGAGCGTCTTCTCTCTGTCTTTGAACATTGGAGCTTTACCCTTTTTCCTCATAGCTTCCTGCACATTGCTTTGTGTAACTTTTGTTTTTCGTTTCTGCAGTTCACAAGTGAGGAGAGAGTAATGATAATAAATAATGACAGGCAAGTTTTAAATGATACGGATATGAAAAAACATGCCACCTGACGTGAACTAGCTCTTTGAGCAACACAAAACCATATTTTATTAACAACTAGAATATAATATATTAATCATCATTAAAGCGCGTAACCAGAAAATTTTTTTCTTGAATATTAAGCCAGGAAAATCTGCGATGGAATGTTTCTGCGATCTGCATCGCAGTATCGCATATCACTATATCGCATTACCGAAATTTCTTTGTGCTATGCTATCGCAAGGTTGCTTGATCACGCTATCGCAAGATCGCGGATCACAGTATCGCAAGATCGCAGATCGCTTAATTGTTAAATCGTTATGTGTCTTTCATGCAATTTTACGAGATGCGATATGCAATATCGTATATCGGCGTTTTCGCATATCGACGTTTTCTTAAGGTTTTCTAACGTGAGCTTTTCTTAATACATGCGATTCGGTGGAGTTCGCATCGCGATCTTGCATTTCATCATTTTGACTCACAAGGAAATACCCTATCATTCTTTGTGCGATGCGATGTTTCTTAAGAAGCAACATATATGAGTTGATTTTTTGAATTTTTTGACTAAGGGTCCCCACTTACATAGTCTTATTGCTAATACTAAATAAGGAGGGGGGTTGTTGGTGGCCACAACAGAATTAACTAGCAAAACCTCGCCTTCCATCTAGTGTACCATTTCGAATCATAGTACAAGTTTACAAAATGATCGTGTCTTGCACAATCATAGATGAAGGGACTTCAGTGAGTATCCTTTCCTCAACTGCTTGGAAAGCGCTTGGTTCACCATCACTTTTGCCTGAAAAACAAAATTTGTCAGCCTTCAACAAAGGAAATAGTCAACCATTAGGGATCCTTCCAAAGTTACTGATAACTTTGAGAAAGAAAACCATTTATTTGAATGTGATGGTAGTCCAAGGTCCACTAGATTAAAATCTACTCCTTGGACACGATTATATATATAGCATGGAAGCCATTGTTTCCACATTCTTTCGAGTGATGTGTTTTCTAGATCAAGGCAGACTGGTGCAACTTGTTGACCAGCTTTCATTTCCTAGTTCAAACATAGCTATAAATCAACCATCATCCCTAAATGGTCTCTTCGAATCAACAATGTCTCTTCCATCTTCATCCCATCCACCTTATTACCGCGAGTAGTTCGGTGAGTGTGATGAATATTAGGGGGCATGCACCATAGTCTACTTCGTCAGGCAAACCCAAAGGAAAAGAGAGATTTTCTTGAAAGATCATAAAACTTGGACTAAATAGCATTCCCATATAGGTTATGTGATCAGTCTGATGTGATTATTTCCTTTGTACGATTGTGAAGCTCACAACATTCATCTTCGTACATTATGTGATTAGGTCTCACAGCAATCACCTTTGTCTATTTCGATAGACATCGCAAAGGAAGAGTTTTTGTCTCCCAATAGAAATAATCTTGCCTAACCGCAAGGACTTCCATTTGATAACCTGGAAACTCTCCTTTACTGAAAGACCTGGGGGCATGCAAACCTTTGCATGCAAGTGAAAAGTGATCTTTGATTTTCTTAGTTTGTAGGTTCTTAACCCTTTAACCTCGTAGCTTAGTCTTTTCTAGCTTACATAAAAAGGTCATGAGCACATGTTATAGTAGTGATCAAGCTCATTAAAAAATAAATCTACCAAGAGACATTATCAAAACACTGGTAAGAGCAATGTTCCCGCAAGGTTCAAGATCATTAAAAATTCAACCTGCATTGAGCACATGTTGGCACAAGGTTCATGCTCATTAAAAAATAAACCCGCCTTTGGTAAATAACCTTTGTGATTGCTTTGCTATGTACCCTTTGTGAACTTTGGTTGTGTTCCTTCCGTCACCTCCATTTCATTCGGCCAACCATACGCTTCCACTTGATCTTTTACCCTTTTGAGGAACATCTGCAATGAGTGATTTTCATTGCCACCCTCTTCAAACTACAATGTTTTGAGAAGTTCCAAACTTACCTGGAACTAGCTGCTACCCAGAAATATCACTTGTTTCTAAAAAACGAGCCTCTTTTAAACTCTTTTTAGACTCGTTAAATATAAAAAGATTGTCGAGCTATTGGCCTTCCGAGCTCGTTAAAGTAAGGGGAGTGCTATCCCTCTCACATATTTTAATACTTTTGGACTTGAGGGATTATTAAACAAAAAGATCAAGTGCTTGTCTTTTTCAACTCGTTAAAACTATTGAAAAGTCATCCCTTTCGTATTACTTTGCACTTTTTCGGACTTAAGGGATTATGCCACGAAAAAGGACTGTTGGAGTCTCCTTTTTGTCCATTTTCAAACTCTCTAAACATGAAAAGGACTGAGTTGTATTTTTCATTAAACTCATTAAAAAAATAGCGACAAACTTGTCCACCCAGACAAGAACGAGTCTCACTGACGCTAGGCTTGCTAAACACAAAGCGGCAGGTTTGCCCGAAGGGAAAATTATAGACCAAGCATATGTTATCCTCCGCAAGATTTTCAAAAATAAAGAGGTACTGGTCAGCAATGACTGGGGAAAAATGGGAAGAAAAGCTTGAAGAACTCTATTGGTAGCAGGTCACTCTTGAACATGACACTTTCACTCCATCACCGTGATTGAGTTGGATTGGGTTTTTCTTTTCACCGTCACCATTGGTCCGTCGTGCCATCCATGGGGTTAACGCTACCAGTCCATATCAGTGTCGCTAATATGTTCAAGAGAATTCATTTAGAGACTTCACCATCCAGCAAACGCCTCATCCACTGCATTACATCCACTCTTCATTTTTCATGGCCACCATTCCTGAACCTTATATCATTAGATCGTTTTCACCTCCACAAAAATCATTTGCTCCGTTTTGTGTCGTAGATGTGGGATACATCAAGGCCCTCCTATGACAAGTCACTTCTTGTCAACATTAGCTCCTTATCTAAGAAGTTGACTTAGAAACAACCCTTTCAGTACTTTGAAGCTTGCATGCCTCAATGGAAATTTTCTCACTTCCGGCGACAGGTTTACATCAATGACCTTTGACCGAAAGGCTTTGCATGGTGTTTGACATCAGCTCATATATTCACACCACGTGAATTGTACTGTAGTACCTTGAGGGTCATCATCATTATGAGTGACTCCTCTCACATCTGTTAACAGCTTACATCATTGACTAGTAATCAGGCGATGTCTTTCCATGTTCGACTTCAAAACATCTTTTCACATGGATCGACTTGTACATCAGGTGAAGACTGGATGAGTTTTGAAGACCCCGGATCTAGTTTCATCCACCTCGATTGTGATATATTCAAGAAAATAAAGACATCAATTGTACACAGAAGCTGCATAGATAGTCATCTAAGCCAGGGAAGATGACTCTTCATGCGAAGAATCACCGGTTTGCAACAACAGACGATTGTCTGTCCTATGTACATGAAGATGAATTTATAAAGCTAAGCATGGGAATGCCCACCTCAGCTAGATCATGAAAATAATATGATGATTATGCATTGTATTATATTTTATACAGGTCACCTTCCAGTTCAAATACCTCAAGATCCTCATGAATAAAGCATTTCATCCAACATCAGAAGATTTACGACCTCATGCTTTAGGGGGCAGCTGTTATATACATATTTGGGCACTGCAACCCCAAACTCATATTTCCATAAACCAAGGGTTCCTTAAGTCCCTAAAAGTGTTGTTTCACACCCTAAAGAATCATGGTCAAATGATTACATCATTTCCCAGAAGTTCCACCTGAAAAACTACTCATAACTGGCCAAAACTAGACCATACAGACTGCTCCATGGGTAAGGTATGATGCATACTGAAATGGCCTTCTATGGGGTGCGATGAGTGAGAATAGACAAATGGCAGAGATAGTTTGCAAAGCGGATGATCATGGAATCTTCCAGAAACTTCTCCTGTGACACTTGCCTCTCTGAATTCGCCCAGGGATGGGTAAGAGATCATGAAATCTCCAAGTGGAACCAAGAACTATTAGTGGAATGACACTAATAAAAAACCCAGAGCTGACTCACACCCTTGCAAGACATCTATAAATGGATCCCTCATTTGAGAGATCTGGGGGCTGGAATTTTGTATTTTCTAAGGAAGTGCTGTTGGTTTGTTGGTGAGAAGAGACATTGCATTGTTGGGTGATTTTCTTGTTCATGAGGTGAAGAGGGCTTATAAAATTGGGAGGATGATGCTGGATCAGACAGTTGGGTTGTAATCCTCTCTTACATTACTATTAATAATGTTCTTTGAGTTTCCCTCCATATGATCTTGTATTTGTGAATATTATTGTTTATGAATGCAATTGTATGGTCAATGTGTTTCTGATTCCGCATTGTTTATGATGTTTTAGATAGAGATGCTTTGATAGTTTGCTGTTACATTGATTCTATAGGTACTCTTTGAAGTGGGACAAGTAGGAGAGAAGTGGAAAATTCTATCAAGGGAAGGAGAAATCAAGCTAGGATCAAAGTGAAGGATCCAGGTTGGTCCTCTTTTCTTCTCTTCCATCTATCACACTTAAAGGAACTCTTGAAAAGCTTTCATTGTTTTTTCTAAGATAGCTACCCATCTTAGTGGGACTAGTAGTTTGAATCGACACTAGTTTTCGCTGAAACATTCCTCTACCAAAGCAACTGCTCTTCCTACCATAGTGGTTAACTTTGTGCAATCTACACAGAAATCTGGTGGCAAGAACAAGAAGAATAAGAACAAGACCACTCCTTCTGAGGAGTAGTCATCTAAGCAGCCCAATCCGAAACAGAAGGCCACTATGCCTACTGATGCGAAAAAGGATAAAGGAACCAACTATTCATGCAAACTCTGTCTTGAAGATCACATAACCCGGTGTTGTCCGCGCCTTCAAGAATGCATGGATTACCTTGCCAAAAGAGATTCTGGTAAGGTACCTACTATCCTTAGAAATCCTTTTCCTACTCAACAATAGCAAATTCGTGTTGCCAACCAATCGCAACCCACGCCGGGGGGCAGTGACAGTTCACAAAATCCTTTAGCTGGTGAAGGAAGTTCTACCGTTTACACATTTGAAATGGTAGAACTAGATACAAGAGCCAAATCTTATGGAGTTCCTGTCGCTCTGGCAGCAGAATCATCCTCAGGTCAAAACCCATCGCCGCCCAATGATCTGCATATCAAAAGGCTGGTTGAGGACTTTGTAATTCGACCCCCAAAAGGGGCGCTTTGACGCACAACGCACAATACATCTACACGTGCCACCCAAAACTACAACATCGTGGAGGATTTGGTGCAAGCGCCATTAGCTATGTCTGTGCTCAAAGTATTACAAACATGCCCCATCCAAAGGAAAGCTTTGCTTTTAGCTATCGGGGGTATTGACCCTACGATTCCATGCTTGCTATTTTCGACATGGACAAGTGTAAACCTCCCCTTTCCCACCAGCTTGCATTTCAGGTGCATATCACTTCGAAAGGTAAAGGTATACACCAAACTGTCATCGACGAAGGTGCTTCAACCTACATCATGTCAGCTTCATGTTGGCTCGCCCTGGGTTCCCCAACCCTATCCGCACCGTCGAACTCCATTAAAGCTTTCGATGGCCACACCTTTATCCCAAAAGGATACCTAGTCAGTTTTTCTATCACATTGCATGGGAAAACAGAAATGATGGACGTAGAAGTCATGGACAAGAAACTTGACAAAAATCTGTTGTTGGGTCGTAGTTGGACATATGCCATGATGGTCGTCGTATCTACTGTCTTTCGCATCATCCAATTTCCATTGGATGGAAAGGTTATTATGGTAGATCAATTGTCTTTCTACACCCCTGATTATTCACCATTACCAAGTGGCTCTGTACCCCTAGTAGGAGGTGGAACTGACAGTTACATTAGCTTAGGTACCGATTTACTAAAGGCTCCTTCCCTCATGGGTTGTTTCCCTCTTCAGCTGCCAAAGGTTTAACAATCAGTCAACATGCTTTCATCTTTTCCTCATGAACAGACCAATCCATGGATCCTACCGGCTCCTTCAAACATTGACACTTATGGAGAACAAATGTTGTTATCATCAGCTAAATTATCTTGTGAAGCCATTCAAATTGCATCTAAATCTCTGGTCACTTTGGTTTCGGCAAACGGTACCACTGCCCCTCCCATAACAACTCCTTCTTTCGATCCACTCAATCAAGCCATACATATGGACGAAGTTATTACAGAGATCAAGAGTTTATAAGAGCAACCTTGGGAGGATTCACAACATCATTTTTTGATATCTAATTTGGACATGATGCCTCTTCAAATCCTGTCACCCGACACTCATGAAATCATTTCCTCACCATATACGACTATCCAACTTTTGGACTCACAAGGAAATAGGGGCAATATTTCACAAACATTGCTCCCCGTTATTTCTGTCATGATAGGCATCGTGGAAAACATACAGAGTGGAACCAATCACAATCCTGCGGAAATTGTGAGCTTCACCTACCTGTTTAGGGACTTCTACAATGTTTTTCCTTGGTCTTATGAGGAAATGCATGGCATAGACCCTTCTAATGTCAAGAATGAAATCAAGAAAGACCGAGCATTCTTTTTATGGTATTTTTCTTGCTTGTTAATTCGAAAAACCTCGATTCTTCTTCTTTGGGCTCATTAAACTACTACAAAGACGGAAAGAGCACTTTTCAAGAAATTTTATTGCTCTTTAAAAAATATAAACATCTCGTTAAACATATATACTGCAATCAGTAAAGAAATTTTAGGGATATTTTATCGCTCTTTAAACGATACAAACATCCTCGAGTTTTCGTCATTTGCACTCGTTAAATATATGCAACGATGGTCAAAGCACGTTTTGTGATATTTTATTACTCTTTAAAAAATAATAACCATATTCGAGTTTTTAATCATTTGCACTCATTAAATATATGCAAATGCTGCTCTGAGCACCTCTTTTTTGATCTTTTTCCAGCTCATAAACTAAAAAAGACCAATGAAGCATCCTTTTTAGGAACTTTTTTCTTGCTCTTTAAACTAAAAAAACCCAGAGCCGTGTCTTGCTGCTGGTTAAACATGCTAAAGATGACCCGAGCATTCTTTCAAGTACCTTTTCTTGCTCGTTAAAAAATGAAAAATCCCGAGTTTTTGTTACTGAGCTCATTAAAGTGTCACGACAAAACATGAGTTTAGTCTGTAACCTCGTACTCGTAACAAAATGAGGTCGACATCTATTGGAAAAGGGTTTCTCTTTATCCGAGTTCAATAGATTAAAATACAGAAAAGTAACGGATCCAGGTATACTATTAACCTTTTGTCGCACCTGGTTAACAACTATGACAAAGGGACCACCATGGAGTATCTCTTTACGATCTTTTCAGACTCTCTAAAGATGAAAAGACCACCGAGTTATCTAGTCTGGACTCTTTAAATACACAGACAAGATATAGAGTCGCTCTTTTTATGATACTTTCCAAACTCTTAAAAGATCAAAAAATCGACGAGTTTGCCTGTCTGGACTCATTAAACTAATCAGATAGGGCAAAGAGTCATTCTTTTTGCGAGCATTTTCAGACTCGTTAAACATGAAAAGATCGATGAGTTTACTCGTCTGGACTCATTAAAAAATCAGACGAGGAAATTGGACAATACAACAATATCCTGTATTCAAAAGCGTGGTTTGGTAGCAAACGTTCCCTTGAACATGGCACTCCCTCAGATAAACTGTCATTTTGATAGCCTCTCAATATGAACCCTACCAACCTATCATTTTTTAACCTATATACCCTGATGTAATTGCATCTTCGTATCTTAAAACACTCTGTAGTGTTCATGAGTCTAGTGCTATCTGGTTAAAACCATTGTCATGCCTTCTATTGTTCAAAGGGTCCCCATTTGTTTCCTCTATCAACTGATCCTACATATCCTTTCATCATGCCCTCCATTGTTTAGACCCAAAAGCTCAAAAGATTCTTCAAAAAAACAAATCATCCTTGTCTGGTTTCATGTCGACTGATGTAGGACACGTCATTACCTACCTTTCGACAAGTTTCTTCCTATCGACTTCAACACTCTATCTAGGAAGCTAACCCAGAAACACATTCAGTGCCTCGGTCCTTACAGACATTAGTGGTAGGTTACCCTGTGCTTAATCATGGGTTTTCATTACTGGCTCCTGGTGTTATAGACATTTTTGTGCCTTGCATCACTGAGCATGAAATGTCAATAATCAAGGGATCCAAAGTCCCTAAACATGTTGTTCCTACCCCTAGAGGAATAAGGCCAGCAAACCACAGCACTTAACAAAAGTTATCCACCTGAAAACACTCAAAAACAAGGCAATTCTGGATCATGTCAACTGCTCCACTGAGCATCTGCGCTGAATGTCAACTGCTCCACTGTCTACCTGCGTTGAATGTCAACTGCAAAGAAGGCTACCTGCGCTGAGCGAGTTTGGACAAGTGGCAGAGTCATTCCTCAAGGTGTCAATGCCCAGGAAGCTTCCAAAATGACACTTGGATTAGGGAATTCGACTCATGATGAGTAAGAGGTTCCAAATCTCCAATTGGAAGCAAGAACCTCCAAGTGGACTCAAGAACTGAAGTGGGAGAGGACACTAGTCAGTCTCAGACCAGTCTCACGCTGACTCATCCTCTCTCCAATATCCCTATATATAGATCTCTCCTCTATGAGATCAGGGAGGCTGGAATTTAGTATTTGCAAAGAATTGTTGTTGGTTTGTGGCTAGAAACATTGGGTGTGTTATGCTTTGAAAGGAGCTGAAGAAGGAATTCCATTCTTCTGGGAAGGAGATGCTGGATTGGAGCCCTATGGGTTGTATCTCTTCCTGAACCCTGTTACTTTCAATAAAGCTATCTTGATTCTTTCCTATATGTTGGTGTATTTTGTATGATTGCATTGGTATATTTGATTTACTTCTAATCCTGAATCATTTATGAATATGTGTATTTGCCTTTGTATTGTGTTCTTCTCTTGTTGCAAGTATATGTTCTCTTGTCACAGGTAGCTGTTCTCTTGTGGTCTCGTGGGATTCAAGTAGCTGTTCTCTTGATCAAGCGAGGAGGCAAGTAGCTGTGGACACACAAAGAGAAGAGGATCTAGTTCGAGGGACAACCGGAAGACAATGGTAAGTCTGCCGATCTCCTCTCTTTCATATTTCATAAAGGAAGAAATCATGATAGCTGTATTCTTTTGTTGCTAAGGCGCTGTCACACCTTAGGTGGATAGGATCGTCCTAAATAGGCATTTTTCCCCACAACAAATTGGCGACTCCGCTGGGGAAGAACTTGTTTATTCATTTCATTTGTGTTTCCGTCATTTTTTTACTTCATAGACTTGACAGCTACTATTGAACTGCATCTTTCCCGGATGCAAAGTAAAAGTTGCTGCTTTGATCCAGTATGTTGGACTTGTCTATGATTTGAACTAGATCCACAAATGATTTGATTGATCCTTGTGATAGTGTTTAATACCCTATCAAAGCATCCCTCTGTTTATACCTTGCTTGTGTTTCTGATTTGGCCTGAAACAGTTGATTTTTGAGCATTTTGTGACCCAGAAACCAAGAGAAACGAGAGTTTCTCTCTTCAGCGCAGGCACTGTGAAGGCAGTCTGCATTTCAACGCAGGTCCCAAAGGGGCTACCTGCACTGAATGTCAAACTGACAGTGTTCTACCTGCGCTGAACCAGTGTGGCCTTGTGCAGCTGGGGTTCTTTGTCCTTTTTGCCCTGTTTTGGTCTCTGTTTTTGCAGCCTTTAACCAAGTATAGGTGCTGGTCTGATAACCCTTTTCTTTGCTTGAATTCCGCCCCAATTTTTGTACAAAAATATTGTGAATGTTTTTATGTGTTTGTGGCATCATTTACAGTCTTCCTTTGCATGAGTAAAGTAGTCTTTCTGTAGCCTTTGATTCAGATCTGATTGAGAGTGATCTTAGAAGAGAGTTCAATGGTTGTTTGTTCAAATTGATTATAGTTTTACTTTTGCTTATTGGTTTGAATTTTGTTCTTTTCAAAGTATCAAAACGAGTCTTTATTTCGAAAATCGCAAAGTGATTGTAATCTCTTCTACCCTTGTTGATTTCGGAGAAAGTGAACTTGTTTATTTTGATCATTGTAAAAGCAAATTCAAAGTTGTGCAAAAAGCTTTCTTTGTAGGCATTTATACTAAGAAAGTTGAAAACAAACACCTGCATTGTGCATTTTGCATTTGATAGTTTGCATGTTGGATTTAGGGAAAGTGCATTAGAGTGTGCTGATTGCTCTTTGAGAAAAGAAAGTCTCTCTCGTTTCCCTTAGTAGCTAGGATTTTCAAAGTTGAAAGATTGTAAAGCTTGCTTATCATCTTAGACTGCATTTAGGAATTTGTATCATACATCTCGTGGTGAACCTTGAAAGGCAAACTTTAAAAAGATCAACCTAAAATAAACTGAATGAATCTAACAACGCTTTGTAACATAACACACAACATAGAGGTCTAGGCTAGAGATGTGTTCCGGCGTCGTTAAACATAGTGACTGTCGATCTCGAAGAAGGTGGGTTATTCCTCCTGAGAGTCGGTGGCGCTAATACGGATTGTGCTCCCACGTACCGTCGCGTATATATTGGGAGACCCCTATATGCATATATCTTTTATCCTTAGGAAGCCGTGTCGGCCGCCCTACTGATCGCAATCCAGTGAACACAGCATTCACGAAGATCGACCACCCGTACCGTAAAAAGTATTCTGTGGTTTTGCGAAAAGTTTGGCACACCCTCTGCCTAGATCTCCAGAGCAGTTTCTTTTGGCCTTTTTCAGACTCTATAACAGAAAAAGTCCATCCGAGCATTTGTCACTTCGGGCTCGTTAAAACATCGAAGGAGACTAGAGTCATCTTTAGCTTTTTCTCGACTCTTTAAAACTGAAAAAGCAAGTTGTGTCTAAAAGAGTTGTTAACAATTTATTTTAAACGGAACAATCACCCTTTAATCCTGCGTTGATCTTTAGGTTGAAAAGATGGAGCACACCAACCAAGGAGTTCCCTTGGGTGGAAATCCTAGTCCCTTCTCCTCTTGGGGAGATGTTGGTGCACCCCACATGGCCACATTGTCGCTTCCAGGACTTACAATTGGCCTACCAGTTTGGCTCTTTTCGACCAATGTCGTTCAGAATACCACCACTCCTGAACAGTCGAGTCAACAGTTAGATCAAACAAGAGTTGCCTCCCAGCCTTCCACTTCATCTTCCTCCCCTCCTTCCTCTTCACTTGATGGAACTGGTCGATCAAAAAATCGGGTTCCTAAAGAGAAGAAGGAGAAGAAGAAGAAAGAAAAGAAGAAGAAGGAGCCTAAGGCGACTGGGGGCAAACAAATGTCATCTAACAAAAATCCACACACCGCACTTGTAAGGCCTAAATCGCCATGCATCATATGCAGGGGAGACCACTTCCATAGAGATTGTCCCTGTATCCCACGGATACTAAGAGACTGGTCCCCCCGTTTGCACAATTCGGGAGCATCGACCTCTGATAGCCATGTCGATTGCTCGCCGTCAACTAGTGGGAGTGAAGCTCCAGGACAGAATGGGAAAGTTAAATTTCCCTGCAGACTGTGTGAAGGCGATCACGCCATCCACAGTTGTCCCTTCTTAGACGAGGCAAAAAGAGTCCTGGAAGATCGCCCGATTTTACGAGCAAATCTTCCTCCTGGATACCAAAGACTCCTGCCAAGTCCCTCACTAATTGAGAATCTGGCTGAGCCACTTAGATGTTAGCCGAAGCACCTGTCATTGAAGAAGAACCATCTGGATCCATGCCTGACGAAAGTCAAAAGGTTGATACGGCAGTTGACCCGGTTTTGCCTTCAGAGGCTCCATCTTCGAATGACACCATCACAGAGGAGAATACAGATGACACCGTCCAAGTTCTCTTCATCAGCACTGACTCTGATGATCAAGGGGGCAATGCCACCATTCCTTTGTCACAGGAAGGAAGTTCATCAGAGCGCTATCCGGCCGTATATTCGGTCCCACCACCAAGCAACCTGGTTGTGTCCTTTGATTGGAACCAACTAGGCAGACCCCGGTTGCCAGCCAGCGTGCCATTCAGAATTATTTGTCAAATATACAGAATGGTAATGGCTGGCACTATCATTGATGAGGGGGCATCTGTGAGTATCCTTTCCTCTATTGCTTGGAAAGCACTTAGTTCACCGGCGCTTTTACCTGAGATGAGAAATCTATCAAGTTTTGATAAAGGAACCAGTCGACCTTTAGGGATCCTCCCCAATGTGCCTATAACATTGAAAGGGAAGACCGTTCAAATGAACGTGATGGTCATTCAAGGACCCTTGGATTATAACCTACTCCTTGGACGAGACTATATATATTGCATGGGAGCTGTAGTCTCCTCACTCTTTAGAGTAATGTGTTTTCCGCATGAAGGAAGAATGGTCAAGCTCGTGGACCAACTTTTGTTTCCCGGATCACACATCGCAAATAGTCATGTGCCATCGCTAAATGGTCTATTCATGCAAGAAGTGTCTCAACCCACGGTCCGTCCTCCTGATGAGCGCGAGTAATCCGGGAGGATATGATTGGAACCCAGGGGGCATGCATCCTGGCCTGCTTCGGCAGGGAAACTTTGGGTATAGGGTAGGTTTCCGCGGGAGAATATGACTAGTCCGTACCCCGTCCGTGGTTGGAAGAGGGGTTGTTCTAGAATAGGATTCTTTTGTCAAAGTTACGTGCTTGGCACCAGTCATTCACCCTTGTCTATTTCGGTAGACATTGCCGAGGAAGTGTTTTGTTTGAAAGATTAACGAGACAATCTTTGGGTAACCTGAAAGAGGTACCTCTCCCGGTGAAACGAAAGTTTCGATGGCAGAAAAGTAGAGGTAACCTTGAAACTCTGTTTTATACCTGGGGGCATGCAAACCTTTTGGAGTGCAAGCAAAGAGCGGTTATTTATCTGTTTTTTTGGGTTAGCCGTTTCCTAACTTGTATAAAGAAAGGATGGGGAGCAAAGCTTAGTGAGATGAAGCTCCATAAAAAATAGAATCTTGATGAGACACTCTTATCAAAAGACTGGGTAATCGAGCAGTTTTAGCATAAAGTTCATGCTCGTTAAAAAATAAACGCAAGATCCGAGCAGTTTTAACGCGGTCTTCATGCTCGTTAAAAAATAAATATAAGCAGTGAGCAGTGTTTCCTCCAGAGTTTAAGCTCATTTTTATCTAAAAAATGAACCTATCCCGGTAAATAACCACTGTGAATGTAATTTATCAGCCATAAAAGCCTTGGTCGTGTTTTGCACCTGCCACCTCCACTTTCATTTGGCCGATCGTTCACCTCCATATGATTGTTTACCCATTTTTAGGAACATCTAGGAAGAGTGATTTCACCTAGCCATCCTTGTGACACTGCCGTGATTGGAAAATTCCAACATGTACCTAGAATCAGTTGCTATCCCTGTTTATCACTCGTTCCTCAAAAGACGAGTCTTCTTTAAGCTCTTTTCAACTGACTCGTAAAATATGAAAATATTGCCGAGTTTTGGCCTTCCAGCTCGTTAAAGGACCGGAAGAGCTATCCCTCCTCTAGATTTTAATCTGTTTGGACCTGAGGGATTATTGCACAAAAAGGTCGAGCGCTTGTTTTATTCGGCTCGTTAAAGTTATCGAAAACTCATCCCTTCTGTATTGTTTTATACTTTTTCGAACTTAAGGGATTAGATGACGAAAAAGGAATTTTTGGAGTTAACTTTGCATACCTTTTCAGACTCTCTAAAAATGAAAAGGACCAAGTTATCCTTGTCGTTAGACTCGTTAAAATGATAAATAGCGACAAACTTGTCTTTAGACAAGAACGAGTTTCACTATCGCTAGGCTCGTTAAAACATAGCGATGGGCTTGCCCGAAGGGCAGGTTATAGAACAAGCACATGTTATCCTCCTCAAGCTTGACAAAAATAAAGAGGTACTGGTCAGCAATGACTGGGAAAAATTGGGAAAGATCAAGAAAACTTTGATGGTAGTAGGTCGCTCTTGAACATGACACTTTTCCTCCGTATCACATTCGGGTTGGGTTGTTTCATTCACCGGTCACATCAGCATGGTCTTGCCATACCATCCATATTTGGGGTAATGCTACCAATCCATCGCATCAGTGTCGCCATATGTTCAAGAGAAGTCATTCAGAAAGAGTCAACCGGGTCCGATCCACTGCCATACATTATCCTTCATCCATTCATGACCGCCACCCTGAATCATATGTCACAGATTGTTTTCACCTCCATTAAAATCATTAGCTCCGTTCTGTGTCACTGATGTGGGATTCATTAAGGCCCTCCTTTGACGGATCGCTCCTTGTCGACATCAGCTCATTATCCAAGGAGTTGATCTAGGAACACCCCCTTCAGTACTTTGAAGCTTGCATGCCTCAATGGCAAGTTTCTCACTTCCGGCGACAGGTATACATCAATGACCTTTGACCAGAAGATTTTGCGTGGTGTTCGACGTCAAGTCCTTTATTCACACCACGTGAATTGTACTGCAGTACCTTGAGGATCACTATCATTATCAGTGATTCCTCTCGCTCTTGTTAATGGTTTACATCATTGACCGGTAATCAAGCGATGTCTTTCCATGTTCAACTTCAGCGCAATTCTCACATGGATCGACTTGTACTTAGAGTGAAGATCGAACGAGTTTGAAGACCCCAGATCTAGTTTCATCCATCCGGGCTGCGATATATATTCAGGAAAGATAAAGACATTTGACATGTACATCATTGCAGCAGATGATCATCCTACTCAAAGGATGATAATTTTCACCAAAATTATCGGTCTACCATCAGACGATTGTCTGTTCGATGTACAAAAATGAATTTATAAAGCTGAGCATGGGAATGCCCGCCTCAGCTAGATCATGAAAGTAGAATGAATCATAATGTATTGTATTGTATTTTATTACAGCTCTCCTCCCAGCAGATGGATGAACTTCGGACCCTCCTGGATAAAGCATTTCACCCGATAAATGGCCTCATACTTTAGGGGGCAACTGTTATAGACATTTTTGTGCCTTGCATCACTGAGCATGAAATGTCAATAATCAAGGGATCCAAAGTCCCTAAACATGTTGTTCCTACCCCTAGAGGAACAAGGCCAGAAAACCACAGCACTTAACAAAAGTTCTCCACCTGAAAACACTCAAAAACAAGGCAATTCTGGATCATGTCAACTGCTCCACTGAGCATCTGCGCTGAATTTCAACTGCTCCACTGTCTACCTGCGTTGAATGTCAACTGCAAAGAAGGCTACCTGCGCTGAGCGAGTTTGGACAAGTGGCAGAGTCATTCCTCAAGGTGTCAATGCCCAGGAAGCTTCCAAAATGACACTTGGATCAGGGAATTCGACTGGTGATGAGTAAGAGGTTCCAAATCTCCAAGTGGAAGCAAGAACCTCCAAGTGGACTCAAGAACTGAAGTGGGAGAGGACACTAGTCAGTCTCAGACCAGTCTCAAGCTGACTCATCCTCTCTCCAATATCCCTATATATAGATCTCTCCTCTATGAGATCAGGGAGGCTAGAATTTAGTATTTGCAAAGAATTGTTGTTGGTTTGTGGCTAGAAACATTGGGTGTGTTATGCTTTGAAAGGAGCTGAAGAAGGAATTCCATTCTGCTGGGAAGGAGATGCTGGATTGGAGCCCTATGGGTTGTATCTCTTCCTGAACCCTGTTACTTTCAATAAAGCTATCTTGATTCTTTCCTATATGCTGGTGTATTTTGTATGATTGCATTGGTATATTTGATTTACTTCTAATCCTGAATCATTTATGAATATGTGTATTTTCCTTTGTATTGTGTTCTTCTCTTGTTGCAAGTGGCTGTTCTCTTGTCACAGGTAGCTGTTCTCTTGTGGTCTCGTGGGATTCAAGTAGTTGTTCTCTTGATCAAGCGAGGAGGCAAGTAGTTGTGGACACACAAAGAGAATAGGATCTAGTTCGAGGGACAACCGGAAGACAATGGTAAGTCTGCCGATCTCCTCTCTTTCATATTTCATAAAGGAAGAAATCATGATAGCTGTATTCTTTTGTTGCTAAGGCGCTGTCACACCTTAAGTGGATAGGATCATCCTAAATAGGCATTTTTCCCCACAACACCTGGTTAAGCAATTCTATGAGTGTTCGACAAAAAAAATATTTCACACTCGCTAGTTTGCACTGTGCATCTTAGAGACCATCACCATTATCGATGGCCTTCCTCGCATCTGTTAAAAGTCTCCATTATTGGCTAGTAATCAGATGATTTCATGCATGTTTGACATCAACACATATTATCACATGTACCGATCTATGATGTTAGGTGAAGCGGGAATCAAGACCTTGGGTAAAGGCTTGTGCCATTCAGCCTTGTTTCCTCTCCCAAGCTGCAGATATTGTTCTTTGGAGACAGCTATTTCAGGATGATCTATTATGACACTGGATCCGCCCTGTGCCATATTGGCGGCCAACATTGCTATATCTCCGAGGATAAAATTACTCTGACATAGCTACTGAGCATGGGAATGCCCAACTCAGGACATGATTTTAGCAGTTTATATATATGTATCTCTGTTGTATCAAGTTTTTTCTTGCCTCCCGAAACTTCTCTCTCTCTAAAAAGATTTTGACAACAAATTACAATGGCTTTTTCATAAAGTATTTCAGCCATCATCTCTACCTATGATCTCATACTTTAGGGGGCATCTGTTATAGGACAAATTGACCTCCTCAACAACTAAGAGGTGAAAGACAAGGTGACTGAAACAATGACCACAATTGCATGCCCATAATCCACACTAACGCTCTCTATACACTGACAACATGCTTTATAAAGCTTGTTACCAAACATAAAGGAGTGTTAGTCAGCCTGCTAACTCATGTTGTTAGACCAGGGGGAGAATTAGTGAACTTAAGTGATGTTCAAGAGGTTATGCCAACGAATCTACTCATAAAATATCTAGATATTAAATCCCTATATTTATGCAAGAAAAGCAAGGAAACTGCAAAATTAAGATATTTGAAGAAATTCTATTCTGAGAATGAAGGCAAATGGGAAAAAGCTTGTAAACAAGGCAGGTTCATGTTTTTCACCCGAATGAACTCTAGATGGACCTTGGCAGCCCTAACTCAATTGCTACATAAGCAACGAGAGGACCATTGCAAAAGGGTCAGAGAATTTAGAAGGATAGCTTATAGAGCTATTGTGAAACTGTCACATTCTTGAAGGAGCTAGCTGGAAGAAGGAGAGGGAGAGAGAGGAAGAAGGGGTAAGGAAGGCTAATGCAATGGATTGTTGTAATCACTCTTCCATTCTAAATATAGGACTGTAGTTGTGTTCCCTACTCCAAAGTGTCAGTGATATTGTCCATTTATTTGTTCATTCTGATGCTTGTCAAGTTGAGTAGTTAAGTTATACATTAATACATGTTTGTTATAGATTCTTACATTATTTTTAGAAGTGTGTGCTATGATTGGTTTTCTTTGTCCTTTGTGAAGGAATCGACTTGGAGCTAGCTTAGAAGGAGTTCTTCTTGCCGCACTGAGATCCCCAAGCGAATCTAGAAGGAACCGAAGGTGATCCTCTTTCCATACCTTGTCAATTTATGTTTGATAGATAAACATGTGTGTAACAGGTAGCTTGTGCAGATAACCTTATGGTCTGTCGAAGGTCCCAGGAAGGCCTTTGAGGGTAGTTTTCATCCCGTGCATTTTACCCCATAGCATCGAATATTCTAAGTAGCGTATACAAAAGAAAAGCCTATTATTTAGAAATGACTTATCTATCTGATCAATGCTACTATTTTACTATTGTCTATCAATGAAGTCTTCTTAGATCTGAAAGTAAAACTAAATGCATAAGGAGTTTGTGTATGATTGATTGATTGATTAAGTGAGAAGGGTTATCTTTGTTGCTGATTGTCTAGATCTTTGTAAATTGATAGTAGATTTTTATAATATAACTGGTTGGTACATATTTGATTAAGAAGTCTGCATGATTTAGTAGTTTGAAAGGCATACGCAAGTATTGTTACAGGAAGTAGCGTATACATGCAGGTTGGGTTCATTAAAGTAGTGTATACATTCTGATGTATGATTTTTGAGGTTGCAATTGGTTTTGAATGATGATGCAGGTTTTTGAGTTCAACATAGTGTTCTGGTGATAGTGATTTGTCTGCTCAAGTTAACTGGTTGTTCATTGATGCAGTTATTATTATAGAGTTTGAGATTCAAAGTTTCTAATGGGTCCAATGTGAAAATTTGATGAAACAAGGCCTTCATATTGTGTTGTTCTGTACCAGGCGCATCCAGTCTAAAAATTAATGAAACATGGTCCCTGGAGGAAGAAAGAATGTCATAGCCTTTTGTAGGTCAAACCCTACGTACTAGTAAACATATTGGCTAATACAAGAGCTAAGGGGTTGTAGCTCCCTTCTAGTAGAAGTTGGAAAACGAGAGAAGATTGTAGCCTTCTGTAGGTGGGTGCCTGCGTACTGGTATGAGTCTGCATTAGTACACGATTGTAAACCAATTTTCTTTATATTAAGAAGACAAAGATGACAGTAGTAGGTGTTTTTTCTCCCGCATTGGGTTTCCACCTTAAATCTTGGTGTTCATGTGTGTTTCTTATGTGTGATGGTTTATTCTGTTATTACTTCACATAGTTATGGTATAATAAGATACTGATGCATTGATTTAATATCAACACATGATAAATTAACTAAATCATAAGTTCTGTAGGTATATGTTGGTTTCTTTAGTCACAATAGCGTGCACACGTAAGTTCACTTCATTGAAATAGCATATATAAATCTGATTGGGAAATGAAAGATTATTGAATTAATAATACTGACTCACCCCCCCTAGTATTATTACCAACAATTGGTATCAAAGCTGGTCCTTCAGAAGAAGCCTGATTTCTTGAAGGGAGATCTTTCAAGATGAATAATCACGAAGGCATGGGATTTATCAGACCACCAATCTTCAATGGGAACAACTTGGTATATTGGAAAATAAGAACCAAATCCTATCTTTAGTCACTTGGAGCCAATGTTTGGGAAATTGTGGAAGGAGGATACCAATTTTCAGTAGAAATACTACAGATACAACATGTAAGAAGTTATACAAAATGAATGCCAAAGCAGTCAATACTTTATTGGGAAGTCTATCAAAATCAGAATTCATCAAAGTCATGCAACTCAAGACAACCAAAGAGATATGGGACAAAATCATCCAGAGCTACGAAGGAGGCTCCCAGGTAAAATGTGCTAAGCTCCAAACTCTAATAATTCAGTATGAAACTCTTAAGATTCATAGTATGAAAGCATTGCTAATTTCGTTTTGCATGTAGATGAGTTTGTTAATTGTATGAAGAATTTGCGTGAAGAGATAAACGAGGCTACTTTAGTAGAGAAAATTTTGACATCCTTGTCTTCTAAATTTGAGTCAAAAGTATATGTCATAGAAGAAAAGTAGGATCTTCAATCTATTATTGTGGTTCAACTTCATGGAATTATAACTTCCTTTGAAATGAGGAAAGGAGGTCCATTAGATATGAGAGAAGCTACTTTCAAAGCTTCAGCTAAAGGAAAAGTAAAGGAAGAGCATAATGAATCGAGATATATTTCAGAAGAAGAATATGAGGTAAAAATTTTCAAGAAGCTTTATAGGACTCCAGAAGATTCAGAGGTAAGCTACCATTCAAATGCTTTGCTTTTGGTAGAGTTGGTCATTATGCTACAAAATGTCCTCATAAAGATAATCATGAAAAAGGAAAGGAATCTGCAAAAGGCTATAGAAAATAGGTTGTTAATAGAAGAAGTTACTATACTCATGAAGATAGTGATGGATTACCTAATAGTGATTAAGATGAAACTGAATAAGATTATAAACTACTCATGGCTTATGAAAATGATGATTTTTTGGATGCCTTAGAAGATGAAAACTTTCTTGAAGAAATCACTAAACTCAAAATCTGTTTGGAAGAAAATAATATGATCATAGACACATTAACACATCAACTCACTGAAAGAGAAAAACACAATGAAAAACTAAATGTGAAGTTGTGGGTCTAAGAAAAGAACTTGAGAAGACAAAATCTCTTAATCTTTGGTTTGCTAAAGGATCACAAGCTTTAAATGAAATCATCAAGGTTCAGCGTTCTCCTCTTATAAAGATAGGTCTTAGATATACTGAAGAATCATCCCAATCACAAAATCCATTAGCCTCCACCAGAAGCTATCTTAATGGAGCAAAGACCAGTTAATAGTATGTCAATTTTCAGCAAAAGCCTAAAAGTACTCATCAGGTAAATCATGCTCAATTTACTCCAAGGATGAACATCAATAGAAGCAACAACCAAAAGGTAAACAATACCAAAAGATTCTATGATCACAGAAACTTCTTTAATGGACAATGTTTTTCATTCCATAACTTTGGGCATAAGGTTGCTCAGTGTGTTTTTTACAAAACTATCATCACTAGAGAAGCGCGAAATCAAAGGGGGTAATAGTAATCAAGAAAATTTCTTATAATAACTTTTCTCCTCTTGAAGTTGAAATTGAATGTTCATTTTGTAATTACTTTGGTCATGAAGAATCTAAATGCGGGAGAAAATTTCGGCCAACACTTCAAAAGGAGAAAACATTATCAAATTCCAGGGTATGGAGAAAGAAGGAATTTCAATCAGAAAGACGTGGCATAGCTCTGTTTGCAGAAGGACAAGAAAATCAGTGGTACACTGACAGCGGATGCTCTAAACACATGATAGGTGATAAAGATAAACTTTATCCATATACTGCATTAGAAAAAGAAACAAATGTCTCCTTTGGAAATGACACACCAGCTGTCATTAAAGGTAAAGGTTATGTTTATTTGAAAGAAAAGGTTAAAGCTGGAAATCTCATGTATGTTGATGGTTTAAAACATAACTTTTTGAGTGTCAATCAAATGTGTGATCAAGGAAATTAAGTTGTGTTTCGATCAAACGAACGTGTGGCTCGTGAGCTTGATACAGGAAAGACCATAATCAAAGGTATAAGAACTCCAAACAATCTATACATAATGAAAGGAGGACAAAAACCATGCTATCTAAGAAAAATAGATGAAAACTGGTTATGGCACAAAAGATTGGGGCATCTAAGCTTTTCTCAAATAAGAAAAGCATGCAGGCTCAAGGTGTTTCATGATCTTACAGATATCATCATCCCAGAAAATACCATATAAAAACCATGTCATGTTGGTAAGCAAACCAGAGTTCATTTCAGTGAAAAAGAAGGATTAGCAAGTAAGCCTGGTTGAAGGGAAAGTACCCCTAGGGTCCTTTGGGCTAAGACTCTACCAGACTGAAAATTGCTTATTCAAAGAAACACACACATAGCCATCATTTTTACTTTTAAGCAAATTCTAATGTTTAGGGTACGTACCTAAGGTCCTACGTTCGAGAAGGCCTTTAGGGTCCAAACCCTTCTTGGAGTT
Organism: Pinus tabuliformis; assembly: GCA_031772625.1. Classification (NCBI taxonomy): domain Eukaryota; kingdom Viridiplantae; phylum Streptophyta; class Pinopsida; order Pinales; family Pinaceae; genus Pinus; species Pinus tabuliformis. Next base: position 82,876,776 of record CM062811.1, on the reverse strand, counting down.
CCCTTCTTCTTCCTTCGATCTGCAAGATAAACAAATCAAAGAACACAACAGTACATGTACAGATATTTATGTATAAACCATCTTTATGCTATAAAGTTAGTTATAAAAATATTTAAGTAACCACTTGCATAAGAATTCAAGACAAGAATCTCATAAGCATAAAGAAAGATTATTTCGGGAACAAAGACGTGTTTCTTTATATATAAAGGCAAATAAAGTACATATATCAGAAAGATATCACCTGAACACCTTCAGCAGGCTCCAAGCAAAGCTTCCTCCCGGATTCGTTCCAGCCTCAAGCCTCCAACAAGAGCTCCTTCCAAGTCCTACTCAATGATGATATCAAGGATGAATGATCACCAAGACACATGGAAATAAGGGTTTCCTATGCAAAATGGGGGAAGTGCAGAAAGCACCAAGGACTTCAGACCTGGTCTAAGGGAAAAATCTCAGCATAATAATCTTGCTCTCTTTTCTCTCGCCCCTTGGCCTTCCCTTTGATGTCTTTTTATACCCTCTCCAAAGTAGTTTTTTAGTTAGGAGTTAGTTGGGAACAGTTGGGCCACGGGAAATAACAGGTGATCCAACAGGTAAAACCCGCGATCTCCGCCCGAAAAAGAGGAATTTATTATTTTTTAAGTGTTTTAATAGATACACGCGGGTTGGGTATAACAGACCCACGTGTACACGCGTTTAACTCAGGGCAATGTCGCGTATAGGGAATAAAACACTGTTTTTTAAATTTTTGGACCAGGTCTGGAAGGAGGGGTTGCCCTAGGCCATGAGTGCAGCATCACAAACCATAAGAGTGAGATTTGGAGCTATAACAGATGCCCCCTAATGTATGAGGTCAGAAGGGGAACATGATGGCCGAAATATATTAAGTAAGTACAAGGAAAGGAACTCTGCCGAAAAACCGAGGAGGACTTCACCAGAATTCAGCCTGCCAAGCCACCGAAAGGAGATCAGAAAGAAACACTGTCTGAGGCGGGCATACCCATGCTCAGGAAAAGTAAAGCATGTCCGCATATCAAGTACAAGCGGATCCACTAAGTATACAAGTATAACTGACTGGAAAATACATAATGGATCATCTGATCATAATGAGTAAGTACATGTCTGAATATCACATATAAGACTGTCAATGATGCTGAAAGATGCAACGGATCACTGAAATCAAAGACTGATCCCATAAGGTACCAACTGAACATGATGGAATGGGATGGTACTACACTGCAAACTCAGGTGCCAGCATATACAATGTCGCCATGACTGACTGCAACATATAAAGTGGAGTGGTATCAACTAGCAGCAACAGGAGCAACTGTCAAGTGAACCAATGAATGCTGATACAACCTGAGGTCTTCATCGACCGCCATGGTACATTTCTACATCATGGGAATAAATGATCTGAAGTCGACCATGTGAGAAATCGTTTGATTACCGGTCATTGATGTATACCGTTAACAAACGCGAGACTACTCACCGATAATGATAATGAGCGTCAAGGTACCCAGTACAATCTAACAAGTGTGAATAGATGAGCTGAAGTCAAACACCTGTAAGAATCTATCAATCAGGAGACAATGATGGTTTCCCACTGTCGATAGCGAGGAATCTGCCACTAATGACTGCAAACCCCAAGGTACTACCAAATGGACTCTAGATCTTTGCCCCAGAGCAATGAGTCGGAGTCGATAGGGAAAGATCCGCTAGAAGGAAGGCATTAAGGCATCCTCCATCAATCTAGCGCGAGTGTAACCCGTAGGCCAATAATGTGGAAGGAATCGGACGAAAAAGATGTAGTAACCCAACCGAAGTACGTTTCCAGCGTACACAAGATGTGGCTAGCGCACGGCAGAAACCCTCTGAACCAACCAATAATGAAAGCCGACACAGAGGCAAGGTATCCACCAATAGGGTCAAATGGAAACCAAGGTACTGCATGAATCCCAATGTGTGATAATGTATGCTGATGTCGAACACAAGGGAAACCACTCAGTCAAAGACCCATGATACTGATCGATGCTGAGCACAAGGTAACCTATCAATAATGAAAATAGGGCCAGGGTGCGGCTCTAGGCCTGTCCTCAGAGCAATTTGTCGTCATCGATAAGGACAAGACGCGCCAGCAAGAAGTCAATGGGGACCTTCTCAAACCGGCACGAGTAAAGGACCAATATAACTGATGTGATGATAGACATGACACTGACAACCAAGGATAGCTGACTGAAAAATGAGTCAAGAGACACCACAGAAAGGCCGACTCAGGCTAACTTCCCTTGAACAAAAGCACGACTCAATGTGACTATGTGGCAGCATATGATGAATCTGTATAAGTTCGTCATGCAGGAGGCACGAACGAACCCTCCATATGATTGGAAGAGATAACCAATCGGGGCAGAACTGACTCGATAACAAGATTATGGCGTACCTAAGTCAAACTAAATCCTACCCATGCGGAGGAGACTTTGTTTTGAGTGCTTTGTTCAAGGGCGACACGACTGACTCTAGCTGCCAACAATAAATGGAAATAATATCCCTGTTCCCGCTCTTTTTGGAATATTTAATTTTTTTGTCTTTTTCTGATAAGCCGGAAAAAGAATAAAAGAATGCTATGGTACAGTGGAAAGAACGAGTGTCGGTGAAACAGATGATCTAGTTCCTGGGAAAGGAACGTTCCTATGCTCAATGCAAGGAGGTGAAAAACTGGTCAGTGACACTCAAAGGTAAGTTCCTTCCATGGATCTGGGTATGTCAAGCTGCAGAAGTCAAGGGTATGCAAGGTTGATTTTGCAGACGTCATGGTCAAAAGTAGGCTTAAACACGAGTCCAAGTGAAGCCGGCTATAGGCCAAAAGGTGCAAATGGTCAACATGCAATGCAGAAGTACAACTCAACACACATAGGAGCCTCTAGGGTATAAGGCCAGAAGGAAACGAAGAAGCACAGAGGAATGAGTCTTCAACGCATAAGTCATGGCGGGACTACAGAGGACTCCCGAGTCTACTCAAAACGAAGCAGCATGGGCAACAAATGTCAGTGAGGTGCTAACTAGGATGCAAGGAAAATTTTAAGGATGGAAAATTTTCTTGAAGTTTAAAACATTGGCGAATCTCACTAATCCCTAATATGCAAATTATAAATGTTTATTGATATATTTGTAAAATTAATCAAATTTATAATTATTTTATATATAGTCTCTCTATAATGTTGGCGATTTTTAAGGTAAAATAATTTTATATTCTAAAATTTGGGCGAATCGTCTTTTATAAAATTGGAAATTGGCGAATCTTTTTTGTGGAAAAATCATGGAAAATTAGCGCACTGGGCGAACATTAGCCCCTAAAATTTTCCATGCTAGGATGCCCATGTAAAAGGATGGCTCTACCATCATGTCATGATTTAAAGAATCGGCGAGTGAAAATGGCTTACAAACCATAACATGATGGGGTCGACCCTACGGCAGATGTATCTGTCAAATGGAGGCTAGTATGCATAATGCAACGGAAAAATGGTGTCCCTAACCTATATGCCAGTGAGAACACGATACCTGCCATGACAGGTCAGCAGTCATGGAACCGTCTCGAACTGTCGAAAAATGTCCAAAATGTCCTGAAAAACAACCCAATCTCGACATTCCAAGCTCCCAAGTTAAAAGTGACATGAAACCAAACAAAATAAAATTTTGAAAACATTTTGCATTTTCAAAACTTATAAAAAGAAATTTTGGACTTACCATTTTCACCATTTGACTTGGAGAGCAAAAATTGTGGAGCAAAAGGAGCAAACTTCCCCGTGACTTATTCAACCGTTCAAACTTGCCGAAAACTTCCAGGTAAGCACTAAACTTGTCTTGCAATTGATTGTGATAGTTTTTAGGAAGTTTAATTAATGTTTCACCGTTATACTTTTGCAAAAAATTGCTCTGCGGCGTACACGCGGGTTGGATGTATAGAAATCGCGTATACGATGGCCCTACACGCGACTGTATACAAGTGAACCCGCGTGTGCGCAGCAAACTAATCTTATACAAAAAACTAATGGATGAAAATGATTTTTTCTTTCAGGATGACTATCACATGGCGTGAAAGAGAGCACTTAGCTGTAGATAATGAAGTTATGAACAATGATGAGGCATTAGATGCCCTGCGGGGATGCGGATTGTTAAAATTTTTCAAGTTGCCAAATATGAAAGCAAACGTGCGTCTGCTCGAGAGACTCATTGATTATTGGAATGTCGAGGAAGAAGCTTTTGTGATTGATCAGATGCCACTCAGGGTAGAAGTGGAAGATATATATTTCATCACGGGCCTTTCCCGAAGGGGAGAGGTAGTAAACTCCCGGGGCAGGACCCAGAATAGTCTCAGTGTAGACGACTATGTTCACATTTACTGCCCAGGTCATCGGAAGGTCGGGAGCCAGATCTCTATCCCACACGTGGAGAGTTTGTCACTGCGGATAATCTTGTTCACCATAGCTCAAGTGAACGGATCATCCTCACTACATCAGGCATCACGGGTCAACATGAGCGTAGCAGTGGACTGTCTCACCACGGTGTTTGACTGGTGTACTCCTCTACTTGCCAACATGAAGGAACAGCTTGCTTCTATCAGGAGGGGACAAACCAAGAACTTTGGGTACAGAACCATTTTATGCACTTTCTTCTTCGAGAAGGTTCCTGCACTCCGCCCTAGGGTAGCAGTTCCCATCAGTAGTCCACGTGATCCACGTATGGGCCGGTGGGCTGACTTGATGAAACATCTGGGGGGTGGGGAAGTGCCTAGGAATGCATTCAACGATGACTTTTTTGCTTGGTGGGAGCAACAGATCATCGCCATAGATGACTACCCCTATGCTGGGCTGGATTTCCGAGGAGATCCTGATCTAGTGTTACCACCGGATGCAGCATGGGGCGAGATTTGTAAGATTTTTGATTTTTATGATTTTATGATGATGAATGATTGATATGCCAGTCTAATGCTTGATTAGCGATAGAATCAGCTAACCAATTTTGAGATCTTGGAATGTGCAAATAATTAATGTAAATAAATGATCTTTGCAACAACCTCACCCTTAAATATTGGCGATATAATAATGGATCTCTAACCCGATAAATGTTATTTAACTGAGACACTATCAATTGAGAATCAAGGTATACTACCAACGAGTCGATCCCATAAGAGATTGCCTCGGATAATAAATTGATAACAGCTGTATACTCGGCCATATTATTTGAAGCAGGACCGATACACACGCCTCTCGATATCATCAACTGACCAGTTGGGTAATAAAGTACCCAAGCTGCGGAAGCAAGATTCCGAGTGTGCCGACTAGCACCATCGGCGAATCCAAAATAAACCAAATCATCCATCAGCACCTGCCAAGGCAGACCAAAAAGTGCTGATATCAGAAAACGCTCGATAATATATGTACAAATACACATAAAATACAAAGAAGCCATTGCCTGGTAAAACTAAGCAAAATACTTCTTTAAATAGAGCCCATTTCGGGGCTCCACCAGCTTGTTTCCTTTGAAATCAATTAACTCATACGATCCTTTTTCTAAGACTCATTTGATAATGAAAGGACCGTACCACATGGGCTTGAATTTGCCTGCCCCCAAGATGTCCTTATCTTGGTCATAGACCAAGACAAGGTCACCTTCAGCAAAGACACGAGGACGGGACAGACTTATCATACTGAGTTTTGACCCTTTTCTTATGGGCCTCATTCATCGTGGCGACATCTCGACGCTGCTCATCGAGATGTTCCAGGTGAACTAGGCGCTCCTCGAGACTCGAAGTCTCAGAAAGAAGCTCGACAGCCAATTTCAGAGATGGAATTTCTTATTCGACCGGAAAAATAGATTCCATCCCGTAAACTAACTGAAAAGGAGTAAAACCAGTAGCCGTTTTGACGGAGGTTTGGTATGCCCAAAGAGCCGGATACAACATAATGTGCCAATTGGACCGATTCTTATCGATTGTCCGTTGGAGTATCGTCTTAAGAGTTTTATTGACCGCCTCGACCTGTCCATTGGCCTGAGGATAGTAAGGGGACGAATGCTCCTGACGGAAACCTAATTTAAAAGCCAATTCGGACATTAGCTGATTTTGGAAATGACTGCCATGGTCAGTGACAATCTCTCTTGGGATACCGAATCTTGAGATAACTTGATTGAAAAGAAACAAAGCTGCCGTGTCACTGTCATTCTTATAAGTAGGCATGGCCTCCGCCCACTTCGTGAAGTAGTCTACGGCCACGATAATGTACTTGTGATTCGCCGCTGAAGGCGGATTACAAGTCGTAAAATCAATACCCCACTTAGTGAAGGGACCGACGGTGACAACGGGAAAAAGGGGAGCTAGATGCGCGCACATCTTGCGAGTAAAAATTTGACACAGGTGACAGCGTTTGACCGCTTCCACACAGTCCTTAAAGAGTGAAGGCCAAAAGTAGCCGGCACGTAAGATGCGCTGGGCTGTAGCAAGCCCGGATAGATGACCACCACAAGCTCCACTGTGGCAATCATTAAGAACAGACTCCGCTTCCTCTAAGGTTAAACAACGTCGAAGAATTGAATCAACCCCTCGACGGTATAATGTGTCACCAATGATAACATAGTTTTTAGCCAGGTGACGTAACTTACGACGTTCATCCTTGGAGAAAGTAGAGGGAAACTTCGAAGTCTGGAGATAAACAATGATATCTCCATACCAAGGGTCTTGTGAAGAGATGAGGAATATATGCTCGTCGGGTAAATTTTCCTCATAAACAATATCTTCTCCACAAGGAAGCTCAGAAATTAGCTCCGCAAAAACCATAGATTTCTTAGACTTGGCGGACAAGAACTCGAGGTTGAATTCTTGTAAAATAACTATCCATCTATTATATTTGCCCCCAATCACTCGCCTACTGAGGACAAATTGGAATGGATTGACCGCCGCTAGGACAAAAGTTTTGCGTAGCAAAATATAATGACGGAGCCTCTGGACAACATGGACAGCTGCCAAGGCCAACTTCTCAACCGGAGAATAGTGAAGTTCAGGGCCTATTAAGCCTCAGCTCAAATAATAAATCACGTGCTCGACAAGAGCATCGTCTTCCTGAACTAGAACCATACCAATGGTAGATTCTGCTGCAGCGAGATATAAAAGGAAGTCTCTACCATAATCCGGTGGACTCAAAAGCGGGGCAGAGACTAATGCCTTTTTCAAAGCATCAAACGACCACTGCGCAAAGTCGTCCCATACAAATGGAACTCCTTTCCGTAGCAAACGCATGAACCCTTTAGTGATCTCGGCGTAGTTTGCTATAAACCGTCTCAAGAAATTGGCCTTCCCTTGAAGACTTTGAAGTTGACGGATTGAGGACGGGGGAGGCAACTGAACTATTGCCTCAACCTTGAAGGGATCAACCCGAATCCCTTCATTGGACACTATAAACCCTAACAACCGACCGGATGTAACCGCGAAAACGCACTTATTGGGATTCAACCGGATTTTATAGAAACGACATCGCTCAAAGACCAATCGAAGATGACTAGGGTGATCTTTTCTCTTTCGAGAACGAGCAGCGAGATCGTCTAAGTATGCTTCGATGACATGTTTGATGTCGTGGAAAGCAAAGGACATGGCCCGCTGAAACATGGCTCCAGCGTTTTTAATACCAAAGGGCATCTTTCGATATGCAAAGGTACCCCAGGGACATATGAAGGCGGTTTTATGCTGATCCTCAGGACGAATAGAGATTTGATTATAACCTGAGAAACCATCCATAAAGGAGAAAATCTCATTACCCGCACACTCGTCGATAATCTGATCAATGAATGGTGTGGGGTAATTGTCTTTTGGACAAGCCTTGTTTAAGTCCCTAAAATCGATGCATACGCGGATTGTTCCTTGCTTTTTGTCCACAGGGACTGGATTTGAAACCCAATCCGTAAGAGGAACAGGGTATATAAAACCCGCCCTTAGCAGCTTCTCAACCTCAGCTTTGATAGCCGCTGCTTTCCTAGGGTTAACCGGCCTAAGCCTTTGACAAATCGGTTTTGCGTTTTCGTACGTCTTGATCTCATGTTGGACGATAGAAGGATCAATGCCGGGCATTTCCTCATAAGACCAAGCAAATACATCCCGATATTCCTTGAACAGGTCGGTATAAATTTGAATTTCTTCAGGGGAACACTCAATTCCGATGAAGATATTCTCGACGATGTTAGGATTCTTAGAGATGTTTATAGGTATCGTTTTTGATATTACCGACATATTACCTTCGGCACGTACGTGTGTTGGAGCCAAAGGGTTCGACACCATACAAACATCACTATCAACAAGCTCGGAGAATTGAGATTCCACTTCCTGCAATGGAGGAAGAAAATATGAACGATGGTGTAAGTCTTCCCAAGGTCAATCTATACCCATCATTGCTTCGAGGATTGCTTCTTCAGAAGGTAGAACCGAATCTAAGCAGTCCAAGGCAGAGTTAGAATCAAAGCTCCAAGCGGGGGCCACATGACCATCTAATTCCTCTTCGGAAAAAGGAGTAGAATGGTTATTTGCAGAGTCTACGATAGACTGATATCTAAGCTCGGCTGCAGATATAGGAAACGCCATTCCATTCACTTGTCCTTCAACTAATGTGGTGGTAGGTGAAGGCAAGGTCCAAGGGTCAGAAAAATAATGAGTTCGGAAGAACTCTTCTCGAGAATACTCCTTGGATGATGAAATAGCATTGATTCTTGCAAAAGGAGAGGGAAGATCAAACGTACCCATCAATAAGGAATACATCCCTACTCCTAAATTCTCAGTCGGCGGGCGAGGGTTATCCACCAAAGGAACAGTAGAGTCAGAGGTTGCTTGAGGATCGATTGGAGAATAGTCCAATTGATCAACCTTAACGATTTTCCCCTCATGAGGAAAGCAAATGACACGAAACAGAGTCGATACAACGGCTTCCATCTCGTACACCCAGTTCCTTCCTAATAGGAGATTATAATCTAGGTTAGCATCTACGACTTCCACTTCGATATTAACGACCTTCCCTCCAACACATATAGGAAAGGCCGGGATAACCCCATGCGGCTTGTGAGAATGGCCATCAAATGCAGTTAAGACAGTTGGTGAAGGAACGGCCGAAGGTGAACCAATAGCCTTCCAACATGACATGGACATGACACATGTGGAAGCTCCTTCATCTATAATGGTGCGAAAAATATTGATTTTCCGGTATGTTGACTTTACCTGAAAAGCCATATGATGAGGGAGTCTCTTTTTTACATTTGACATGTCAAAAGAGAGCACTAACGAGTTAGCTGGATCGACTGCTCCAATGGCGGAGAGTAAAGCACTTCTCTGAGACGGACACGATTGGAGAACTTCCAAAGCGGACATAGCACACGGGCTTTGATCCAAATCCTCCACAATGGAGTAATTTTGGGCGGCCCTAGCATTAGGGTTAATCGTCGCGCGTTTGGCGGAACCTTTCGGTATCCTAGGCATAGTCTCAACAAGAGGTCGCTCAATATGAAGGTCATTACTTCCGGGAACCGTTTTATCCTTAGATGTTTCGGCTTCACCATAATCACGTGACCGAGTAGTCACGTTAACATTTGAACCCATCATAAAAACATTTGATGCTTTTTCCCCTTCCTGGTTGCCCCCTGAGGAGGTCCCAGGATTCGAATTCGCGCCAGCAAGAAGTTGCTGCCCTTGGGGAAACGGGTTAGTTAACACAGCTTGCGAACTAGAAGTCCCTTGCTGTCCTAACAAGCGCTGAGCGTCTTCAATTCTAGGGCAAAGATGACTTAGATGGTCTCCACTGCATAACTTGCAAGGGAACTTAACTTTCTTTCTCGACTCACCTTTACCACCACCAGCGTTGTTGCCGGATTTATTTGCATCAGGCTTCCCCTCCGAATTCTTCTTCTTACCACGTCCTTTCTTTTTCCCATTGGAATTTTGATTTCCTTTGGGGTTATCGGATTGGACGGCGTTAATGGAAGAATTTTGGGAAGCTTGAGGATTAGACATTGTTACTTGGTTGTTAGGAGCAGTTTGTAATGACAACTGCTGCAATTGATTCAACAAGTTCACTGTAGTCGAGTCTACTGACCCCACAATACCATCTGCGTGTGGACCTGGCTTCGGCTTAGCTAAATCAACCTTAGATCCAGGAGCATTTGGCAAGTACTTTTGGAGGATCCCAGACTGAGAGTAAATCAGTTCTAACTGTTGGGCCCTGAAAATGGCTTGCTCCTCAGAATAGACCCCAGACATGGAGACATCCTTGGAGATCTCAGGTTGTAAAGACTTCAAAAACCACTCTAAACGGTACTCCGGAGGGATTTCGGCTTTAATGAGCCTTTTTCTCCGTCTCCATTCCTGAATGTGATCAGATTTGTGGGTTGCCTTATCCTGACAAAAGGTAGCCAGAAGTTCAGTTCCGGCATCATAGCGGACAGGCAACTGGAAGTGATTCAAGAAGATATCAGCTAAGTCTGCGAACGATGTAAAGCTGCCCCCTGGCAACTCTATATACCATTTAGCCGCATTACCAGTCAAGGTGCGCTGAAAGAGTCTCAACCTAATTGAATCTTCGATGAGGGAGTTGGATGAGCACCACAAATGGAATGTGGTTACATGATCGCCCGGATCTTCACCACTCTTCCCTTCGAATTTTGGAATGTCCGAAGGGAGTTTGGTTGGGACCGGAGGCCAGGCCGGATTGTATCTGATAGGGTCATTCGTTAGCTTAGTGAGATTTGGCAAGTTTAACGTTGCCAGAAACGGAAGCCTAGGAGGACCTAGGGGATTCCACCCAGACTGGGCAGAACTCCCAAAGTTCTGAAAAGATTGTCCTGGGATTTGGGAGGCACCAGGCTGCCCGAAGTGACCATTAGAACCGGCTGAACCAAAAGGCAAACCTTGTGGTCCAGCAAAATTCGGAGTTTGACCAACTCCTGCCGTATAACCTCCATAGCCTGCAAAGTTCCCTCCTAAAGAATGGTAAGGAGTTGATAACCCCTGATATGGGTTCCAAGCCGAAGCAAGGGGAGGAATACTTTGAAACATGCTAACCAAGGAAAATTTTAAGGATGGAAAATTTTCTTGAAGTTTAAAACATTGGCGAATCTCACTAATCCCTAATATGCAAATTATAAATGTTTATTGATATATTTGTAAAATTATTCAAATTTATAATTATTTTATATATAGTCTCTATATAATGTTGGCGATTTTTAAGGTAAAATAATTTTATATTCTAAAATTTGGGCGAATCGTCTTTTATAAAATTGGAAATTGGCGAATCTTTTTTGTGGAAAAATCATGGAAAATTAGCCCACTGGGCGAACATTAGCCCCTAAAATTTTCCATGATGCTAACCGTGGAATACGGCCTACTTCCTTGTTGGCCGATAAATGGATTCGCAGTTCCTGCGTTGCTAACCCCAGGGTTATTCCAACCTTGGAAAGGATTGTTGCTTTGTCCTATTGAAGAAAAAGGCATGGATCCTACCGTTGGGTTGGAATGTGGGATATGACCACTTCCGAAAGGAAAACCCTGGAATGAAGCCGATCCGCCCATCATGGACGTAGCGGCACTGAACGGAACCGATGGAATACCCTGTGATTGGGTGCCAAAAAGGAAGGAACCAGTACTAAAAGCATTGGTTTGGGTATTTCCACTCGTGGACGGAATGGAGGTAGACCCTACCAAAGATGTGCTAGCAAACGATCCGAACAAGGAAGCGGAGGGGATGGAAATGGTTCCTCCCCCTTGCACTGATGTTGGGGTTTGCATAGTCGCAGCACTTGTAGAAGCCATGCTTCCAGTAGTGATCATAAACGGTAAGCGCGTCGCGTAACCTGGACTCGCTGGTCTATGCGACGGAGTCCCAACGTATTGCAATACGTCTGGATAACTAGATGGTAGTGGAGAATTTGGAATCACTAATGATTCTGAAAGTTTTTCTACCTCTACGTTATTCTCCGCTTGAAAGCGAACTCGAGAAGGGACTAGAGTGTCCCTCTCTTGCTCAGAAGTACCAGGCCTTGCTTGGCCGCTAATATCCCCGAGAGGAGGATCAATCCCCGATGCGTCAACCGGCATGGGACGGGCCCTACCGGTAGTATCCCCTCTGCGCCTTCTAGGAGAAGGCTCTAAACTAGGTGGTGAGAGACCACGAAGTCTTCGAGACCGTCTTGGAGACCGGTCAGCCACTTTGAATTTTTTGTTATGATCTAACTAAAGACTCAAAAAATTAAAAGCTAAGCCGACTAGGAGCACAGAGCCCACACTATAAAGTTCCTAAAGAAACAGGCAGTCAAACAACTTTCAAGTATTTCCGCTCCGGGTGATTAGGACCGGACACCAAAATACGAGAAAGTGAATCAAAGGGCCTTCCGAAGATAGTCTGGGATGATGAGGGCCCAGTCCTATCAGCGAAGATATCAGAGGAAGTTACGCTGACCTCCTAACAACAGCCTGCGCCAGTGCAAGCCCCCAAGCTTTGCAAGGATGCCCTCCAGTAGTACTGTCGAGAGTGATACAACGTCGACCTCAGGTGTCATGGGATTCCCCTCCGCAGCCACCTATGCAGATCCCTAGGAGAGGCAACTATGGGTACCAACTCGTCGCAGAAGCCAGGCGGAACAGTCGTGAGGTAAGTTCGGACAAGTAGGAGAGGGGGTATCTCTCTTCCCTGTCTTCACAGACCCTCGTGCTTAACTCCCAGATCCAGAGCTTTCCTGGTCTTCCTAACGCTATTGGATTTACTCTCGTTAATCAGACTCTTATGTTTGACGTTTTATGTGGCCTTGGAGAGTTAACTCTCCACTCGCCTATTCCAAGGTCCTAAAATCCTAAACTTGTTGGTGTAATAACTAAAACAAAAAGTTCTAGTGGATTTTAATTAAGCGCTTGATTTTATTAGGCTGTTCTTTAAGTCACAGGGTTATGGAGATGAAACTTGTGGTGTTTTTATGGACGCAAAAGAAATTAATAAAACTTAGCTACATGCACATGTACTTTTGTTTTCGATGAAAAGCAATTTCTATGAGGTTCAGAGGTACTTCTAATATAAACAAATTTTTTCTTTTTCTTTTCAGACTCCACACTCACAAAAACTAACAAAACTAAATATGCCTAAAAGGAGATGCAAATCCTACCCTAATGAAAGAACTATATGTGGATGCAAGATTCAAAGACTACTCTAAAAACAAAGAAGGAAAGTTGCTGCTTTACCAAATTTTGTCTTGCCACTAAAATGCTTAGATAGAATATGATGTGTTACCAATCATTTCGTCCAAACAATAAAAACAAGTTCTAAGATAAAAAACAAAGCACTTTCACTTCACAAAAAAGGAAATCAAATGAGAAGCAAGTTTAAGAAAGCGAAACTCAAAAACTTCCAAAAGGTTTTCTTTCAATCAAACTAAAAAGTCTTTTTCAAAGGAAAGCTCTCCAAAACTGACACCAATGATTGATAAACAAGCAACCAAACACTTTTGTGAATTGACACCTTTCAAATGATGAAAACTCAACAAAAATAAAATGTGTTCGAAATCGCTTTTGACAATCAAAAGCAGCAATGAAAGTTCAAAATATCAAAAGACAAGCTTCAAGAAAATGGTAACAAACAAATTTCCCGAAACGAAGGAGCAAATGGTCATAAAAATGATTTCGTTAAGCAAACAAAAAGTGTCATGAAAGCAAAAATGGACACAAAGATTGAACCCAATCTTCCCACTCTGCCAAAACAGAGCAATCAAGATTCTTAAACAGAAATCTTGTGTGTCAACAATCAATGACGCTTGCAATCAACGAGAACAAGACTAATACTCCTTATGACTAGAGAGAGTTCAGAACAAGATGCCCCCTGTCAAACAGAGAACTGTTACTGGAGAAATAACTGCTTGACACTGACCCAAACCACCAGACAAACATTTAGAAAAAATAAAATTTATAAATCTTGAAATTTATGTAATATACGCGCCTGCAATTAAGTGCAGAATGCGTGTATACGCGACTGAAACTAAGGAAACCTGCGTATACGCGGGTTCACTTAGTGCAACTTGCGTATATACGCCTCTGTAATCCAGGAAAAGAGCGTATCTGAAGTCTTTCAAGAAAAATAAAAAAAACACAGACTGAAACTGGAAAAGCTTGGAGTTCAAGAAAAGATCAGACAGTCAGAGCCAACAAACAGAGGGGCTGAGCCTTGATTGGCTTGAAGACTACCCAAACTAGGAACAACAAGAGTGTTGTCCCCAGCGGAGTCGCCAATTCTGGTTGAAGGGAAAGTACCCCTAGGGTCCTTTGGGCTAAGACTCTACCAGACTGAAAATTGCTTATTCAAAGAAACACACACATAGCCATCATTTTTACTTTTAAGCAAATTCTAATGTTTAGGGTACGTACCTAAGGTCCTACGTTCGAGAAGGCCTTTAGGGTCCAAACCCTTCTTGGAGTTCCCTTCTTCTTCCTTCGATCTGCAAGACAAACAAATCAAAGAACACAACAGTACATGTACAGATATTTATGTATAAACCATCTTTATGCTATAAAGTTAGTTATAAAAATCTTTAAGTAACCACTTGCATAAGAATTCAAGACAAGAATCTCATAAGCATAAAGAAAGATTGTTTCGGGAACAAAGACGTGTTTCTTTATATATAAAGGCAAATAAAGTACCTATATCGGAAAGATATCACCTGAACACCTTCAGCAGGCTCCAAGCAAAGCTTCCTCCCGGATTCGTTCCAGCCTCAAGCCTCCAACAAGAGCTCCTTCCAAGTCCTACTCAATGATGATATCAAGGATGAATGATCACCAAGACACATGGAAACAAGGGTTTCCTATGCAAAATGGGGGAAGTACAGAAAGCACCAAGGACTTCAGACCTGGTCTAAGGGAAAAATCTCAGCATAATAATCTTGCTCTCTTTTCTCTCTCCCTTGGCCTTCCCTTTGATGTCTTTTTATACCCTCTCCAAAGTAGTTTTTTAGTTAGGAGTTAGTTGGGAACAGTTGGGCCACGGGCAATAACAGGTGATCCAGCAGGTAAAACCCGTGATCTCCACCCGAAAAAGAGGAATTTATTATTTTTTAAGTGTTTTAATAGATACACGCGGGTTGGGTATAACAGACCCGCGTGTACACGCGTTTAACTCAGGGCAATGTCGCGTATAGGGAATAAAACACTGTTTTTTAAATTTTTGGACCAGGTCTGGAAGGAGGGGTTGCCCTAGGCCATGAGTGCAGCATCACAAACCATAAGAGTGAGATTTGGAGCTATAACAAAGCCTCTTGAACTCATCCATATTGATTTGTGTGGACCAATAAGGAAAAAGGTCACCTCATGGAGAAGAATACTTTATTTTATTCATTGATGATTTCTATAGAATGTGTTGGATAGGTCTACTAAAGCATAAATATGAAGCATTTGAAAAGTTTAAAGCCTTCAAAGCTTTAGTTGAAAATGAATCAGATCGAAAAGTCAAATGTCTCAGATCTGATCGAGGGGAGAATTCATATCAGATGATTTTTTTTATTTTTGTGAACAACATGGAATAAAAAGGCAGTTCTCTGTTGCCAGAACTCCTCAACAAAATGGCGTAGTGGAAAGAATGAACAAAACAGTTCAACAAATGGCTCGGGCTATGTTTGATGAATCTGGAACTCCTTCTACATTCTAGGGTGAAGCTGGATTTACTGGCATGACTATTCTCAACAAAGCTAATGTTCGGATAAATAGTGATCAAACTCCATATGAACTTTGGTATGGTAAGCCTCCTACTGTAAAACACTTTAGAGTTTTTAGAAGCAAACGTTTCATCAAAAAGACTGCTGAAAAACTTGGTAAGTTTGAAGCCAAAGTAGACAAAGAAATTCTTCTTGTTTATTCATCCAGAAGTAAAGGATACAAATGTTATAACAAGAGACTTCAGAAAATTGTTGAATGCATTGATGTAGTAATTGATGAAGCATGCAAAAATTTGGAATAGAAAAAGGGTGATGACAATGAGGAAGATGATGAATTCTTTCTTGTATCAAATCAAAATGATATAGAGGAAGAAACCAATGAAGTATCAGAAGAAGATACAACTGAAAGGGAAAAGACTCCATCCAGCTATGTTCAAAAGAACCATCTAGAATCTCAAATTCTAGGAGAAAATGGATCTGGAGTACAGACAAGAAGAACTCTTGCAGGAGCTTACGATTATCTAGCATTACTATCCTCCATAGAACCACATAATGTTAATGAAGCTAGAAAAGGTGAATGTTGGGTTAAGGCAATGAATGAAGAGCTTGACCAAATTAAAAATAATGATACTTGGGAACTAGTTCCTAGACCTCTTGATAAAAATGTTATAGGAACAAAATGGATATTCAAGAATAAATTGAATGAAAATGGAGAGGTTATTAGAAACAAAGAAAGACTTGTATGTAAAGGGTATGCTCAACAAGAAGGTATATACTTTGAAGAAACATTTGCACCTGTTTCTAGACTTGAAGCCATAAGAATGTTTCTTGCTCTTTCAATTTTTCGGAAATTCAAAGTGTATCAAATGGATGTAAAATCTGCTTTTCTTAATGGAGAGTTAGAAGAAGAAGTCTATATTAAACAACCAGAAGGATTCATTCTAGGAAATGATGCAAAGTTTGTATGCAAGCTCAAAAAGGCTCTTCAGCGACTGAAACAAGCTCCAAGGACTTGGTATTATCACCTTGACAAATATCAACAACAACAAGGGTTCACAAAAAGATCTACAGACAACAACTTATACACCAAGATTGAGAATGATAAACTACTAATTATTGTTGTTTATGTTGACGATATCATCTTTGGCAGTGATGAAGAATCTATGAGTTAGATCTTTAATTTAGTTATGCAAGAAGAATTTGAAATGTCCTTACTTGGTGAACTTACTTATTTTCTTGGTCTATGAGTACAACAAACAAAAGATGGTATTTTTCTTTCACAAACCAAATATCTCAAGCAGATTCTGAAGAAATACGGAATGGAGGATTCTAAACCAGTATGTACTCAAATGGTAATAGGATGTAGTCTCATGTTAGGTCCCTACACTAGTAGTATAGGGCCCTATACTACTAGTCTAACCCCTTATTTTTATTAGTACAAGCCCCTTATTATATTGTTGTGCCCATGTAGTCCCCATATTGTTATTATTGTGCCCCATAGAAGCCCACTATTGTTATTATTGTGCCCTTACATTATTATTGTTATGTCGGCTCTGATTATATTATGACCCCTTAGACTCCTATATATAGAAAGGAGGTCTTGTCATTTGTATCATCCAAGAATTGTTCATTTGTGTAATTTAAAGGAGGTTTCCCCCTCAAAGGGGCTTATTTCTAAGGCGTTTATCTATATTTTCTATCTTTTTGTGAGTTGGTTTCATAACATCTGAGCTCTAATGATGAATCACCTATAGTGAATCAACCAGCCTATAAATCTATGATTGGAAGTCTGCTCTATCTAATAGGTACCATACCTAATATCACGCATGCAGTAGGAATTGTTGGAAGGTTCCAATAAAATCCAAAGGAATCACATCTTCAAGCTGTAAAAATAATATTCAAATATCTTCAAGGAACTCAAGGATTTTGTCTATGGTATCCTAAAGATACAGATCTTACTCTTCATGCATATAAAAATGCATATTGGGCAAGAAATATTGATGATCGGAAAAGCACAAGTGGAGGTGCATTCTATATGGGATCATGGTTTGTATCTTAGTTCAGCAAGAAACAAATTTCGATTTCCTTATCTACAGCTGAAGAAGAATATGTGGCTATTGCATCTTGTTGCACACAACTACTCTGGATGATGCAAACATTGCAAGACATTCAAATCACATGTTCTCAATCCATCTCAATTTTATGTGATAATACAAGTGCCATCAATATTTCAAAAAATCCTGTCATGCACTCCAAGACCAAGCACATACCCATTAAGTACCATTTTCTACGAGAACAAGTTCTTGAACAAAATGTTAAATTGGAGTATGTTCCCTCCAAAGAACAAGTTGCTGATATATTTACCAAACCACTTCCCAGGGAAACATTTGAATATCCCAAACAAAAGCTAGAAGTAGTTTCTGCATCATCCTACTATTAAATCTAGTTTCCAGAAGAAGGTTCCTATACGTGGGTTTCATGAAGGATGGTCACGTATGTACGCGAATTTATATGGGTAAAGGAGTATATATGTTTTTCTGATAGAAAAACAGTGGGTCAGACTCTGACATGGGTGCTCAGTCTGATATTGATGATTACTATCTGCTCATATGCTTTTTTCATTGACTTTCATCTAACTGATGAAGATGACTTGATGAATGGTTTGTTGACAATGCATAGGTAGCACAGGTTCAGGGGGAGCATTAGCCTTCACAAACATTCTTCATTGTTGGCATTATCATTGCTAATTTCATCTATGGCTTCAGATATTCATTGTTGCATAGGTCATGTAAAGATCTAGGGTGTAATATGTCACATTCTATCATGGTCTATTTTCGAATGAATCCTATTGGACATATGATGTAAATTGTTTCCCCACTATGCATGGGAAGGATGATGTAATAATTTTTATATTTCAGCCATGTATAAACAATGATATATCCCCTCTTGGTTGGGTGCAAGAGTCAAAATTGGTGTATCCCAACTCGGTTGGGTGTTTGATGTATGTATGAGTAATTAGTGATAGGAAGGTCATACTCACATAGTTGAGTTATAAAGTCATGTTATTCTTTTGAAAAATATCTCTGTAGACTCTGCATGTAATTAGTGGGAGCATGGACAGCATCGTGTATCTCAAAGGGAGAATATCTTGGTCTGCCCTTTTCCCTTGATGTCAAAGGGGGAGAGTATTTTGGTGTTGCTTGATATCTCTAACATTTTCTACAACTTGCAATAATCAACAACAATATGGTTGCCATCAAGTCCAAAGGTGGAGATTGTTGGAATTATGATACAAGTGTTGTCCTTGATGGCAACACACTCATAGGTCAGTTCAGATTTGATAAAAGGCAACTCACAGTGTAAAAAGTCAATTCAGAGGTAATAGGGAATTGGTACTAGAGAACAGGAAGTTGGAACAAAGGTCTACTGATCAATCAAGAAGTTGAAGGGAAAGGATGTTTTCATATAATTTAAGTTGTATATGCATTTTCACCTTGTCAAAGCAACGCACACACGCAGGTTCATGGAACAAAAGAGAATATACATGTGCATGCACTTTCATAAGAGGAAAAGTGTGTATGGGTTGGAAAATCAAGGAAATTCAAGTTTAAAGAATACCAAGGGTCAATACCATGGTATTAGCCCACAATATTGAGTGAAGTAATGGTTATTTTATCCCATCTAAGAATACTACAGGCTCTAAGTGTTGTTCTGGTCCGAGGTATTGAGGAAGGCCAAGAACTATATAAGGAGGAGAAGATCAAAGGACTAAGTGTGCAAGTGAAAGTGTTTCTTAGGAATTCTTCTATCTGAAGTATATTTTATGTTGCAGTGGCTATGATTATGATATGATCTGAAAGATTTTGTGCACCTTGGATACAATGTTGGATCAAGATCATGAGACCTGAAATGACTTATCATTGTATGATCTGATATTAGTTGGGCTAGATCTTATTGCTTACATATGTTTTATTCTTTAATTGTCATGATATAGGTATGTCTAATGTCTGGAATAGCGGCAAAGATGTAATTTAATTTTTGCAGATTTATACACTGGTTCACCTTGGTAAAGATGCATATACATGCAGGTTCGACTCTTCCAAGTAGTGTTTGCAAAAGAAAAGCCTGTTATTTAGAAATAAACGATATATCTGATCAGTGCTACTATTTTACTGTTTTCTTTCAATGAAGTCTTCTTAGATCTGAAAGTAAAACTGAATGCATAAGGAGTTTGTGTCTGATTTATTGATTGATTAAGTGATAAGGGTTATCTTTGTTGCTGACAATATGGATCTCTGTTAATTGACAATAGATGTTCAGAATATAATTGGTTGGTACAGATTTGATACAGAAGTTTGGATGATTTAGTAGTTTGAAAATTATACGCATGTATTATTACAGGAAGTTGCATATACACGCAGGTTGGGTTCATTAAAGTAGCTTATACATTCTGATGTACAATTTTTGAGGTTGCAGCTGATTCTGAATGATGATTTAGGTTTCTGGGTTCAACACTGGTTGAAGGGAAAGTACCCCTAGGGTCCTTTGGGCTAAGACTCTACCAGACTGAAAATTGCTTATACAAAGAAACACACACAGCCATCTTTTTTACTTTTAAGCAAATTCTAATGTTTAGGGTACATACCTAAGGTCCTACGTTCGAGAAGACCGTTAGGGTGCAAACCCTTCTTGGAGTTCCCTTCTTCTTCTTTGACCTGCAAGACAAACAAATCAAAGAACACAACAGTACATGTATAGAAGTTTATATATAAATCATCTTTATGCTATAAAGTTAGTTATAAAAAATCTTTAAGTAACCACTTTCATAAGAATTCAACACAAGAATCTCATAAGCATAAAGAAAGATTATTCGGGAACAAAGACGTGTTTCTTTATATATAAAGGCAAATAAAGTACATATATCAGAAAGATATCACCTGAACACCTTTAGCAGGCTCCAAGCAAGCTTCCTCCCGGATTCGTTCCAGCCTCCAGCCTCCAACAAGAGCTCCTTCCAAGTCTTACTCAATGATGATGTCAAGGATGAATGATCACCAATACACATGGAAACAAGGGTTTCCTATGCAAAATGGGGGAAGTGCAGAATGCACCAAGGACTTCAGACCTGGTCTAAGGGAAAAATCTCAGCATAATAATCTTGCTCTCCTTTCTCTCTCCCCTTGGCCTTCCCTTTGATGTCTTTTTATACCCTCTCCAAAGTAGTTTTTTAGTTAGGAGTTGGTTGGGAACAGTTGGGCCACGGGCACTAACAGGTGATCCAGCAGGTAAACCCGCGATCACCGCCCGAAAAAGAGGAAATTATATTTTTTTAAGTGTTTTAATAGATACACGCGGGTTGGGTATGACAGACCCGCGTGTACACGCGTTTAACACAGGGCAAAGTCGCGTATAGGGAATAAAACACTGTTTTTTAAATTTTTGGACCAGGTCTGGAAGGAGGGGTTGCCCTAGGCCATAAGTGCAGCATCACAAACCATAAGAGTGAGATTTGGAGCTATAACAGATGCCCCCTAATGTATGAGATCAGAAGGGGAACATGATGGCCGAAATACATTAAGTAAGTACAAGGAAAGGAACTCTGCCGAAAAACGAGGAGGACTTCACCAGAATTCAGCCTGCCAAGCCACCGAAAGGAGATCAGAAAGAAACACTGTCTGAGGCGGGCATACCCATGCTCAGGAAAAGTAAAGCATGTCCGCATATCAAGTACAAGCGGATCCACTAAGTATACAAGTATAAATGACTGTAAAATACATAATGGATCATCTGATCATAATGAGTAAGTACATGTCTGAATATCACATATAAAACTGTCAATGATGCTGAAAGATGCAACGGATCACTGAAATCAAAGACTGATCCCATAAGGTACCAACTGAACATGATGGAATAGGATGGTACTACACTGCAAACTCAGGTGCCAGCATATAGAATGTCGCCATGACTGACTGCAACATATAAGGTGGAGTGGTATCAACTAGCAGCAACAGGAGCAACTGTCAAGTGAACCAATGAATGCTGATACAACCTGAGGTCTTCACCGACCGCCGTGGTACATTTCTACACCATGGGAATAAATGATCTGAAGTCGACCATGTGAGAAATCGTTTGATTACCGGTCATTGATGTATACCGTTAACAAACGCGAGACTACTCACCGATAATGATAATGAGCGTCAAGGTACCCAGTACAATCTAACAAGTGTGAATAGATGAGCTGAAGTCGAACACCTGTAAGAATCTATCAATCAGGAGACAATGATGGTTTCCCACTGTCGATAGCGAGGAATCTGCCACTAATGACTGCAAACCCCAAGGTACTGCCAAATGGACTCTAGATCTTTGCCCCAGAGCAATGAGTCGGAGTCGATAGGGAAAGATCCGCTAGAAGGAAGGCATTAAGGCATCCTCCATCAATCTAGCGCGAGTGTAACCCGTAGGCCAATAATGTGGAAGGAATCGGACGAAAAAGATGTAGTAACCCAACCGAAGTACGTTTCCGGCGTACACAAGATGTGGCTAGCGCACGGCAGAAACCCTCTGAACCAACCAATAATGAAAGCTGACACAGAGGCGAGGTATCCACCAATAGGGTCAAATGGAAACCAAGGTACTGCACGAATCCCAATGTGTGATAATGTATGCTGATGTCGAACACAAGGGAAACCACTCAGTCAAAGACCCATGATACTGATCGATGCTGAGTACAAGGTGACCTATCAATAATGAAAATAGGGCCAGGGTGCGGTCTCTAGGTCTGCCCTCAGAGCAATGTGTCGTCGTCGATAAGGACAAGACCCGCCAACAAGAAGTCAATGGGGACCTTCTCAAACCGGCACGAGTGAAGGACCAATATAACTGATGTGATGATAGACATGACACTGACAACCAGGGATGGCCGACTGAAAAATGAGTCAAGAGACACCGCAGAAAGGCCGACTCAGGCTAACTTCCCTTGAACAAAAGCACGACTCAATGTGACTATGTGGCAGCATATAATGAATCTGTATAAGTTCGTCATGCAGGAGGCACGAACGAACCCTCCATATGATTGGAAGAGATAACCAATCGGGGGAGGACTGACTCGATAACAAGGTTATGGCTTACCTAAGTCAAACTAAATCTCACCCATACGGAGGAGACTTTGTTTTGAGTGCTTTGTTCAAGGGCGACACGACTGACTCTAGCTGCCAACAATAAATGGAAATAATGTCCATGTTCCCGCTCTTTTTGGAATATTTAATTTTTTTGTCTTTTTCTGATAAGCCGGAAAAAGAATAAAAGAATGCTATGGTACAGTGGAAAGAACGAGTGTCGGTGAAACAGATGATCTAGTTCCTGGGAAAGGAACGTTCCTATGCTCAATGCAGGGAGGTGAAAAACTGGTCAGTGACACTCAGAGGTATGTCCCTTCCACGGATCTGGGTATGTCAAGCTGCAGAGGTCAAGGGTATGCAAGGTTGATTTTTGCAGACGTCATGGTCAAAAGTGGGCTTAAACACGAGTCCAAGTGAAGCCGGCTATAGGCCAAAAGGTGCAAATGGTCAACATGCAATGCAGAAGTACAACTCAACACACATAGGAGCCTCTAGGGTATAAGGCCAGAACGAAGCGAAGAAGCAAAGAAGAATGAGTCTTCAACGCATAAGTCATGGCGGGACTACAGAGGACTCCGAGCCTACTCAAAACGAAGCAGCATGGGCAACAAATGTCAGTGAGGTGCTAACTAGGATGCCCATGTAAAAGGATGGCTCTACCATCATGTCATGATTTAAAGAATCGGCGAGTGAAAATGGCTTGCGAACCATAACATGATGGGGTCGACCCTACGGCAGATGTATCGGTCAAATGGAGGCTAGTATGCATAATGCAACGGAAAAATAGTGTCCCTAACCTATATGCCAGTGAGAACACGATACCTGCCATGACGGGTCAGCAGTCATGGAACCGTCTCGAACCGTCGAAAAATGTCCAAAATGTCCTGAAAAACAACTCAATCTCGACATTCCAAGCTCCCAAGTTAAAAGTGACATGAAACCAAACAAAATAAAATTTTGAAAAAATTTTGCATTTTCAAAACTTATAAAAAGAAATTTTGGACTTACCATTTTCACCGTTTGACTTGGAGAGCAAATTGTGGAGCAAAAGGAGCAAACTTTCCCCGTGACTTATTCAACCGTTCAAACTTGCCGAAAACTTCCAGGTAAGCACTAAACTTGTCTTGCAATCAATTGTGATAGTTTTTAGGAAGTTTAATTAATGTTTCACCGTTAGATTTTTGCAAAAAATTGCTCTGCGGCGTACACGCGGGTTGGATGTATATAAATCGCGTATACGACGGCCCTACACGCGACTGTGTATAGGGTAAACCGCGTGTGCGCAGCGAAAATTTTTTATACAAAAAACTAATGGATGAAAATGATTTTTTCTTCCAGGATGACTCTCACATGGCGTGAAAGAGAGCACTCAGCTGTAGACAATGAAGTTATGGACAATGATGAGGCATTAGATGCCTTACGGGGATGCGGATTGTTAAAATTCTTCAAGTTGCCGAATATGAAAGCAAATGTGCGTCTGCTCGAGAGACTTATTGATTATTGGGATGTCGAGGAAGAAGCTTTTATGATTGATCAGATGCCACTCAGGATAGAAGTGGAAGATATATATTTCATCACGGGCCTTTCCCGAAGGGGAGAGGTAGTCCACTCCCGGGGCAGGACCCGGAATAGTCTCAGCGTAGACGACTATGTACAACTTTACTGCCCAGGTCATCGGAAGGTTGGGAGTCAGATCTCGATCCCACACGTGGCGAGTTTGTCACTGCGGATAATCTTGTTCACCATAGCTCGAGTGAACGGGATCATCTTCGCTACATCAGGCATCACGGGTAAACATGAGCATAGCAGTGGACTGTCTTACCACGGTGTTTGACTGGTGTACTCCTCTACTTGCCAACATGAAGGAGCAGCTTGCTTCTATCAGGAAGGGACAGACCAAGAACTTTGTGTACGGAACCATTTTATGCACGTTTTTCTTCGAGAAGGTTCCCGCACTCCGCCCCAGGGTAGCAGTTCCATCAGTAGTCCACGTGATCCACGTATGGGCCGGTGGGCTGACTTGATGAAACGTCTGGGGGTGGAGAAGTGCCCAGGAATGCATTCGACGACGACTTTTTTGCTTGGTGGGAGCAACAGATCATCGCCATAGACGACTACCCCTATGCTGGACTGGATTTCCGAGGAGATCCTGACCTAGTGTTACCACCAGACGCAGCATGGGGTGAGATCGGTAAGATTTTTTTTGATTTTTATGATTTTATGATTTTTAGGATTTTTCAAGCATAATGATGAACTTTGAAAAATATATTTTTTTTTTTGATGAGATTCAAAGGACTGATATAATGATCATGTTCCAGACATTGGGCCTGTGCGACCAGATGGATTCCCACGGCATGGACGGCGTGGCCGAGGAGCCGAAGAGGAGGCTGCAAATGCGGAAAGGACGCTCAACAACGTCCAGCGACACTTGGCGAGATTGAGCTACCAAGTACCGATGGCCGAGATAGAGGACCTTCCTCCAGATATGCAGCGTCATGTGGTTGGGATGCCACGTGACTGGGTTCGCGTCTTTCGACGTGTGGCCACTGCTATAGTTAGTTATTTAGATGCTCATCCAGAGCCGAGGCATTAGATATGCCTGACATGATTATGGGCATTTGAGTCCCAATTTTGTATATTTTGGACACACATATGTATACTCGAGACGCTTTGCGATATATATATATATACAGTTTGACTTTTTGATGCATGATTTTATGATGATGAATGATTGATATGCCAGTCTAATGCTTGATTAGCGATAGAATCAGCTAACCAATTTTGAGATCTTGGAATGTGCAAATAATTAATGTAAGTAAATGATCTTTGCAACAACCTCACCCTTAAATATTGGCGATATAATGATGGATCTCTAACCCGATAAATGTTATTTAACTGAGACACTATCAATTGAGAATCAAGATACACTACCAACGAGTCGATCCCATGAGAGATTGCCTCGGATAATAAATTGATAACAGCTGTATACTCGGCCATATTGTTTGAAGCAGGACCGATACACACGCCTCTCGATGTCATCAACTGACCAGTTGGGTAATAAAGTACCCAAGCTGCGGAAGCAAGATTCCGAGTGTGCCGACTAGCACCATCGGCGAATCCAAAATAAACCAAATCATCCATCAACACCTGCCAAAGCAGACCAACAGTGCTGATATCAGAAAACGCTCGATAAGATATGTACAAATATACATAAAATACAAAGAAGCCATTGCCTGGTAAAACTAAGCAAAATACTTCTTTAAATAGAGCCCATTTCGGGGCTCCGCCAGCTTGTTTCCTTCGAAATCAATTAACTCATACGATCCTTTTTCTAAGACTCGTTTGATAATGAAAGGACCGTACCACATAGGCTTGAATTTTCCTGCCCCAAGGCGTCCTTATCTTGGTCATAGACCAAGACAAGGTCACCTTCAGAAAAGACACGAGGTCGGACAGACTTATCATACTGAGTTTTGACCCTTTTCTTATGGGCCTCATTCGTCGTGGCGGCATCTCGACGCTGCTCATCGAGATGTTCCAGGTGAACTAGGCGCTCCTCGAGACTCGAAGTCTCAGGAAGAAGCTCGACAGCCAATTTCAGAGATGGAATTTCACATTCGACTGGAAAGATAGATTCCACCCCGTAAACTAACTGAAAAGGAGTAAAACCAGTAGCCGTTTTAACGGAGGTTCGGTATGCCCAAAGAGCCGGATACAACATAATGTGCCAATTGGACCGATTTTTATCGATTGTCCGTTGGAGTATCGTCTTAAGAGTTTTATTGACCGCCTCGACCTGTCCATTGGCCTGAGGATAGTAAGGAGACGAATGCTCTTGACGGAAACCTAATTTAAAAGCCAATTCGGACATTAGCTGATTTTGGAAATGACTGCCATGGTCAGTGACAATCTCTCTTGGGATACCGAATCTTGAGATAACTTGATTGAAAAGAAACAAAGCTGCCGTGTCACTGTCGTTCTTATAAGTAGGCATGGCTTCAGCCCACTTCGTGAAGTAGTCTACAGCCACGATAATGTACTTGTGATTTGCCGCTGAAGGCGGATTACAAGTCGTAAAATCAATACCCCACTTAGTAAAGGGACCGACGGTGACAACGGGAAAAAGGGGAGCTGGATGCGCGCGCATCTTGCGAGTAAAAATTTGACACAGGTGACAGCGTTTTACCGCTTCCACACAGTCCTTAAAGAGTGAAGGCCAAAAGTAGCCGGCACGTAAGATGCGCTGGGCTGTAGCAAGCCCGGATAGATGACCACCACAAGCTCCACTGTGGCAATCATTAAGAACAGACTTTGCTTCCTCTAAGGTTAAACAACGTCGAAGAATTGAATCAACCCCTCGACGGTATAAAGTGTCACCAATGATAACATAGTTTTTAGCCAGGTGACGTAACTTGCGACGTTCATCCTTGGAGGAAGTAGAGGGAAACTTCGAAGTCTGGAGATAAACAATGATATCTCCATACCAAGGGTCTTGTGAAGAGATGAGGAATATATGTTCGTCGGGTAAACTTTCCTCATAAACTACATCCTCTCCACAAGGAAGCTCAGAAATTAGCTCCGCGAAGACCATAGATTTCTTAGACTTGGCGGACAAGAACTGAGGTCGAATTCTTGTAAAATGACTATCCATCTATTATATTTGCCCCCAATCACTCGCCTACTGAGGACAAATTGGAATGGATTGACCGCCGCTAAGACAAAAGTTTTGCGTAGCAAAATGTAATGACGGAGCCTCTGGACAGCATGGACTGCTGCCAAGGCCAACTTCTCAACTGGAGAATAGCGGAGTTCAGGGCCTATCAAGCCTCGGCTCAAATAATAAATCACGTGCTCGACAAGAGCATCGTCTTCCTGAACTAGAACCATACCAATGGTAGATTCTGCTGCAGCGAGATATAAAAGGAAGTCTCTACCATAATCTGGTGGACTCAAAAGCGGGGCAGAGACTAATGCCTTTTTCAAAGCATCAAACGACCGCTGCGCAAAGTCATCCCACAGGAATGGAACTCCTTTCCGTAGCAAACGCATGAACCCTTTAGTGATCTCGGCATAGTTTGCTATAAACCTTCTTAAGAAATTGGCCTTCCCTTGAAGACTTTGAAGTTGACGAATTGAAGACGGGGGAGGCAACTGAACTATTGCCTCAACCTTGAAGGGATCAACCCGAATCCCTTCATTGGAAACTATAAACCCTAACAACCGACCTGATGTAACCGTGAAAACGCACTTATTAGGATTCAACCGGATTTTGTAAAAACGACATCACTCAAAGACTAATCGAAGATGACTAGGATGATCAGTTCTCTTTCGAGAACGAGCAGCGAGATCATCTAAGTATGCCTCGATGATATGTTTGATGTCGTGGAAAGCGTAAGACATGGCCCGCTGAAAAGTGGCTCCAGCATTTTTAAGACCGAAGGGCATCTTTCGATATGCAAAGGTACCCCAGGGACATATGAAGGCAGTCTTATGCTGATCCTCAGGACGAATAGAGATTTGATTATAACCTGAGAAACCATCCATAAAGGAGAAAATCGCATTACCCGCACACTCGTCAATAATTTGATCAATAAATGGCGTGGGGTAATTGTCTTTTGGACAAGCCTTGTTTAAGTCCCTAAAATCGATGCATACGCGGATTGTTCCTTGCTTTTTGTCCACAGGGACTGGATTCGAAACCCAATCCGTAAGAGGAACAGGGTATATAAAACCCGCCCTTAGCAGCTTCTCAACCTCAGCTTTGATAGCCGCTGCTTTCCTAGGGTTAACCGGCCGAAGCCTTTGACGAATCGGTTTTGCGTTTTCGTACGTCTTGATTTCATGTTGGACTATAGAAGGATCAATGCCAGGCATTTCCTCATAAGACCAAGCAAATACATCACGATATTCCTTGAATAGGTCGGTGTAAATTTGAATTTCTTCAGGGGAACACTCACTTCCGATGAAGATATTCTCGATGATGTCAGGATTCTTAGAGATGTTTATAGGTATCGTTTTTGAGATTACCGACATATTACCTTCAGCATGTGTGTGTGTTGGAGCCAAAGGGTTCGATACCGTACAAACATCACTACCAACGAGCTCGGAGAATCTAGATTCTACTTCCTGCAATGGAGGAAGAAAATATGAGCGATGGTGTAAGTCTTCCCAAGGTCGATCTATACCCATCATAATTTCGAGGATTGCTTCTTCAGAAGGTAGAACCGAATCTAAGCAGTCCAAGGCAGAGTTAGAATCAAAGCTCCAAGCGGGGGCCACATGACCATCTAGCTCCTCTTCGGAAAAGGGAGTAGAATGGTTATCTGCAGAGTCTACGATAGCCTGATATCTAAGCTCAGCTGCAGATATAGGGAATGCCATTCCATTAACTTGCCCTTCAACTAATGTGGTCGTAGGTGAAGGCAAGGTCCAAGGGTCGGAAAAATGATGAGTTCGGAAGAACTCCTCTCGAGAAGATTCCTTGGATGATGAAATAGCATTGATTCTTGCAAAAGGAGAGGGAATATCAAACGTACCCATCAATGAGGAATACATCCCTACTCCTAAATTCTCAGTCGGCGGGCGAGGGTTATCCACCAAAGGAACAGTAGAGTCGGAGGTTGCTTGAGGATCGATTGGAGCATAGTCCAATTGATCAACCTTAACGATTTTCCCCTCATGAGGAAAGCAAATGACACGAAACAAAGTCGAAACAACGGCTTCCATCTCGTACACCCAGTTCCTTCCTAATAGGAGATTATAGTCTAGGTTAGCATCTACGACTTCAACTTCGATATTAACGACCTTCCCTCCAACACATATAGGAAAGGCCGGGATAATCCCATGCGGCTTGTGAGAATGGCCATCAAATGCAGTTAAGACGGTTGGTGAAGGAACAGCTGAAGGTGAACCAATAGCCTTCCAACATGACATGGACATGACGCATGTGGAAGCTCCTTCATCTATAACGGTGCGAAAAATATTGATTTTCCGGTATGTTGACTTTACCTGAAAAGCCATATGATGAGGGAGTCTCTTTTTGACATTTGACATGTCAAAAGAGAGCACTAGAGAGTTAGCTGGATCGACTGCTCCAATGGCGGAGAGTAAAGCACTTCTCTGAGACGGACACGACTGGAGAACTTCCAAAGCGGACATAGCACATGGGCTTTGAGCCAAATCCTCCACAATGGAGTAATTTTGAGCAGCTCTAGCATTGGGGTTAATTGTCGCGCGTTTGGCGGAACCTTTCGGTATCCTAGGTATAGTCTCAACAGGAGGTCGCTCGATATGAAGGTCATTACTTCCGGGAACCGTTTTATCCTTAGATGTTTTGGCTTCACCATAATCACGTGACCGAGTAGTCACGTTAACGTTTGAACCCATCATAAAAACATTTGATGCTTTTTCCCCTTCCTGGTTGCCCCCTGAGGAGGTCCCAGGATTCGAATTTGCGCCAGCAAGAAGTTGCTGCCCTTGGGGAAACGGGTTAGTCAACACAGCTTGCGAACTAGAAGTCCCTTGCTGTGCTAACAAGCGCTGAGCGTCTTCGATTCTAGGGCAAAGATGAGTTAGATGGTCCCCACTGCATAACTTGCAAGGAAACTTGACTTTCTTTCTCGACTCACCCTTACCACCACCAGCGTTGTTGTCGGATTTATTTGCATCGGGCTTCCCATCCGAGTTCTTCTTTTTACCACGTCCTTTCTTTTTCCCATTGGAATTTTGATTTCCTTTGGGGTTATCGGATTGGACGGCGTTAATGGAAGAATTTTGGGAAGCAGGAGGATTAGACATTGTGACTTGGTTGTTAGGAGCAGTTTGTAATGACAACTGCTGCAATTGATTCAACAAGTTCACTGTAGTCGAGTCTACAGACCCCACGATACCATCCGCATGCGGACCTGGCTTTGGCTTAGCTAAATCAACCTTAGATCCAGGAGCATCTGGCAAGTACTTTTGGAGGATCCCAGACTGAGAGTAGATCAGTTCTAATTGCTGGGCCCTGAAAATGGCTTGCTCCTCAGAATAGACCCCAGACATGGAGACATCCTTGGAGATCTCAGGTTGCAAAGACTTCAAAAACCACTCTAGACGGTACTCCGGAGGGATTTCGGCTTTAATGAGCCTTTTTCTCCGTCTCCATTCCTGTATGTGATCAGAAATGTGGGTTGCCTTATCCTGACGAAAGGTAGCCAGAAGTTCAGTTCCGGCATCATAGCGGACAGGCAACTGGAAGTGATTCAAGAAGATATTGGCTAAGTCAGCGAACGATGTAAAGCTGCCCCCTGGCAACTCTATGTACCATTTAGCCGCATTACCAGTCAAGGTGTGCTGAAAAAGTCTCAACCTAACCGAATCTTCGATGAGGGAGTTAGATGAGCACCACAAATGGAATGTGGTTACATGATCGCCCGGATCTTCACCACTCTTCCCTTCGAATTTTGGGATGTCCGAAGGTAGTTTGGTTGGGACCGGAGGCCAGGCTGGATTGT
This sequence comes from Pinus tabuliformis, assembly GCA_031772625.1. NCBI lineage: Eukaryota > Viridiplantae > Streptophyta > Pinopsida > Pinales > Pinaceae > Pinus > Pinus tabuliformis. The sequence continues at coordinate 82,845,458 of CM062811.1, read as the reverse complement.
ATCTGATAGGGTCGTTCGTTAGCTTAGTGAGATCTGGCAAGTTTAACGTTGCCAGAAATGGAAGCCTAGGAGGACCTAGGGGATTCCACCCAGACTGGGCAGAACTCCCAAGTTCTGAAAAGATTGTCCTGGGATTTGAGAGGCACCAGGCTGCCCCAAGTGACCAGTAGAACCAGCTGAACCAAAGGGCAAGCCTTGTGGTCCAGCAAAATTCGGAGTTTGACCAACTCCTGCCGTATAAGCTCCATAGCTTGCAAAGTTTCCTCCTAAAGAATTGTAAGGAGTCGATAACCCCTGATATGGGTTCCAAGCCGAAGCGAGGGGAGGAATACTTTGAAACATGCTAACCGTGGAATACGGCCTACTTCCTTGTTGGCCAATAAATGGATTCGCAGTTCCTGCGTTACTAACCCCAGGGTTATTCCAACCTTGGAAAGGATTGCTGCTTTGTCCTATTGAAGAAAAAGGCATGGATCCTACCGTTGGGTTGGAATGTGGAATATGACCACTTCCAAAAGGAAAACCCTGAAATGAAGCCGATCCGCCCATCATGGACGTAGTGGCACTGAACGGAACTGACGGAATACCCTGTGATTGGGTGCCAAAAAGGAAGGAACCAGTACTAAAAGCATTGGTTTGGGCATTTCCACTCGTGGACGGAATGGAGGTAGACCCAACCAAAGATGTGCTAGCAAACGATCCGAACAAGGAAGCGGAGGGGATGGAAATGGTTCCTCCCCCTTGCACCGATGTTGGGGTTTGCATAGTCGCAGCACTCGTGGAAGCCATGCTTCCAGTAGTGATCATAAATGGTAAGCGCGTAGCGTAACCTGGACTCGCTGGTCTATATAATGGAGGCCCAACGTATTGCAATACGTCTGGGTAACTAGATGGTAGTGGAGAATTTGGAATCACTAATGATTCTGAAAGTTCTTCTACCTCTACGTTATCCTCCGCTTGAAAGCGAACTTGAGAAAAGACTGGAGCGTCCCTCTCTTGTTCAAAAGTACCAGGCCTTGCTTGGCCGCTAATATCCCCGAGAGGAGGATCAATCCCCGATGCGTCAGCCGGCGTGGGACGGACCCCACTGGTAGTATTCCCTCTGCGCCTTCTAGGAGAAGGCTCTAAACTAGGTGGCGAGAGACCACGAAGTCTTCGAGACCGTCTTGGAGACCGGTCAGCCACTTTGAATTTTTTGTTAAGATCTAACTAAAGACTCAAAAAAATTAAAAGCTAAGCCGACTAGGAGCACAGAGCACACAGTATAAAGTTCCTAAAGATACAGCCAGTCAAACAACTTTCAAGTATTTCCGCTCCGGGTGATTGAGACCGGACACCAAAATACGAGAAAGTGAATCAAAGGGCCTTCCGAGGATAGTCTGGGATGATGAGGGCCCAGTCCTATCAGCGAAGGTATCAGAGGAAGTTACGCTGACCTCCTAACAACAGCCTGCGCCGGTGCAAGCCCCCAAGCTTCGCAAGGGTGCCCTCCGGAAGTACTGTCGAGAGTGATACAACGTCGACCTCAGGTGCCACGGGATTCCCCTCCGCAGCCACCTATGCAGATCCCTAGGAGAGGCAACTATGGGTACCAACTCGTCGCAGAAGCCAGGCGGAACAGTCGTGAGGTAAGTTCGGACAAGTAGGAGAGGGGGTATCTCTCTTCCCTGTCTTCACAGACCCTCGTGCTTAACTCCCAGATCCGGAGCTTTCCTGGTCTCCCTAACGCTATTGGATTTACTCTCTTTAATCAGACTCTTATGTTTGACGTTTTGTGTGGCCTTGGAGAGTTAACTCTCCACTCGCCTAATCCAAGGCCCTAAAATCCTAAACTTGTTGGTGTAATAACTAAAACAAAAAGTTCTAGTGGATTTTAATTAAGCGCTTGATTTTATTAGGCTGTTCTTTAAGTCAAAGGTAATGGAGGTGAAACTTGTGGTGTTTTATGGACGCAAAAGAAATTAATAAAACCTAGCTACATGCACATGCACTTTTGTTTTCGATGAATAGCAATTTCTATGAGGTTCAGAAGGCACTTGTAATATAAACAAAAAAAAAAATTTCTTTTTCTTTTCAGACTCCACACTCACAAAAACTAACAAAACTAAATATGCCTAAAAAGAGATGCAAATCTTTCCCTAATGCAAGAACTAAATGTGGATGCACGATTCAAAGACTACTCTAAAAACAAAGAAGGAAAGTTGCTGCTTTACCAAATTTTGTCTTGCCACTGAAATGCTTAGATAGAAGATGATTTGTTACTAATCATTTCGTCCAAACAATAAAAACAAGTTTTAAGATAAAAAACAAAGCACTTTCACTTCGCAAAAAAGGAAATCAGATGAGAAGCAAGTTTAAGAAAGTGAAACTCAAAAACTTTCAAAAGATTTTCTTTCAATCAAACGAAAAAGTCTTTTTCAAAGGAAAACTCTCAAAAAAAACTGACACTAATGATTGATAAACAAGCCACCAAACACTTTTGTGAATTGACACCTTTCAAATGATGAAAACTCAACAAAAATAAAATGTGTTCGAAAACGCTTTTGACAATCAAAAGAAGCAATGAAAGTCCAAAATATCAAAAGACAAGTTTCAAGAAACTGGTAACAAGCAAATTTCCCGAAACAAAGGAGTAAATGGTCATAAAAACGATTTCGTTAAGCAAACATAAATGTCATGAAAACAAAATGGACACAAAGATTTGAAGACAATCTTCCCACGCTGCCGAAACAGAGCAATCAAGATTCTTAAACAGAAACCTTGTGTGTCAAAAATCAATGACGCTTGCAATCAACGAAAAACAAGACTAGCACTCCTTATAACTAGAGAGAGTTCGAAACAAGATGCCCCCTGTTAAACAGAGAACTGTCACTGGGAATTGACTGTTTTAAACTGACCCAAACCACCAGACAGACATTCAGCAAAAGAAAAATTATAAATCTTGAAAATTATGTGATATACGCGCCTGCAATTATTTGCAGAATGTGTGTATACGCGACTGTAACTAAGGAAACCTGCGTATACGCGGGTTTACTTAGTGCAACTTGCGTATATACGCTTCTGTAATCCAGAAAAAGTGCGTATATGAAGTCTTTCAAGAAAAATAAAAAACACAAACTGAAAAACTGGAAAAGCTTGGAGTTCAAGAAAATATCAGACAGTCAGAACCAACAAACAGAGGGACTGAGCCTTGATTGGCTTGAGGACTACCCAAACTAGGAACAACAAGAGTGTTGTCCCCAGCGGAGTCGCCAATTCTGGTTGAAGGGAAAGTACCCCTAGGGTCCTTTGGGCTAAGACTCTACCAGACTGAAAATTGCTTATACAAAGAAACACACATAGCCATCTTTTTTACTTTTAAGCAAATTCTAATGTTTAGGGTACATACCTAAGGTCCTACGTTCGAGAAGACCGTTAGGGTGCAAACCCTGCTTGGAGTTCCCTTCTTCTTTCTTTGACCTGCAAGACAAACAAATCAAAGAACACAACAGTACATGTATAGAAGTTTATATATAAATCATCTTTATGCTATAAAGTTAGTTATAAAAAATCTTTAAGTAACCACTTTCATAAGAATTCAACACAAGAATCTCATAAGCATAAAGAAAGATTATTCGGGAACAAAGACGTGTTTCTTTATATATAAAGGCAAATAAAGTACATATATCGGAAAGATATCACCTGAACACCTTCAGCAGGCTCCAAGCAAGCTTCCTCCCGGATTCGTTCCAGCGTCTAGCCTCCAACAAGAGCTCCTTCCAAGTCTTACTCAATGATGATGTCAAGGATGAATGATCACCAATACACATGGAAACAAGGGTTTCCTATGCAAAATGGGGGAAGTGCAGAATGCACCAAGGACTTCAGACCTGGTCTAAGGGAAAAATCTCAGCATAATAATCTTGCTCTCCTTTCTCTCTCCCCTTGGCCTTCCCTTTGATGTCTTTTTATACCCTCTCCAAAGTAGTTTTTTAGTTAGGAGTTGGTTGGGAACAGTTGGGCCACGGGCACTAACAGGTGATCCAGCAGGTAAACCCGCGATCACCGCCCGAAAAAGAGGAAATTATATTTTTTTAAGTGTTTTAATAGATACACGCGGGTTGGGTATGACAGACCCGCGTGTACACGCGTTTAACACAGGGCAAAGTCGCGTATAGGGAATAAAACACTGTTTTTTAAATTTTTGGACCAGGTCTGGAAGGAGGGGTTGCCCTAGGCCATAAGTGCAGCATCACAAACCATAAGAGTGAGATTTGGAGCTATAACAAGCACAGTGTTCTGGTGATAGTGATGTGACTGCTCAAATTGACTGTTTGATAATTGATGAAATTGTTATTATAGAGTTTGAGCTTCAAAGTTTCTGATGGGCCAAGTGTGAAAATTTGATGAAACGAGGCCTTCATATTGTGTTGTTGTGTACTAGGAGCATCCAGTCTGAAAATTAATGAAATGTGGTCCCTGGAGGAAGAAATAAGGTCGTAGCCTTCTATAGGCCGATGCCTATGTACTAGTAAACATATCAGCTAGTACAAGAGCTAAGGGGTTGTAGCTCCCATCCAGTAGAAGCTAGAAAATGAGAGAAGGTTCTAGCCTTTTGCACGTGGGTGCCTATGCACTGGTATGAGTTTGCACCAGTACAAGATTGTAAACCGGTTTTATTTATATTAAGAAGACAGAGATGAGAGCAGCAGGTGGTTTTTCTCCGGCATTGGGTTTCGACCTTAAATCTTCGTGTTCATGTGTGTTTCTTATGCGTGATGGTTTATTTTGTTATTACTGCACATAGTTATTTTATAATAAGATATTGATGCATTTATTTAAGATCAACACGTGATAATTTAACTAAATCATAAGTTCTCTGGGTATACGCTGGTTTCTTTAACCACAGTAGCATGCACACGCAAGTTCACTTCAGTGAAGTAGCATATATAAATCTGATTGGGAAATGAAAGATTGTTGAATTAATAATACTAATTCACTGCCCCCTCTTAGTATTATTTCCAACAAATATTGCTTGAAATAAAACTCCCCCAAGATAAGCTTCTTCAACTCATTGTTATCTGGCACATAAATCTTTTTCCTGAATCTCACCAAACCATCTGGCATGAGGCAACACACCTCATTCCTATCAAATTCACCCTGCTGATGTAATCTATGCTTCAGTTGTTGATACCTCTCATCATGTTTCCTTGCATGCAATAACTGCTCTTGTAAATTTGTCCCATAAGAGTTCACAACTAAAATATGAGTCACCGACACTCTCCTACTGAGAGCACCAGCAACTCCATTCTCCTTTCCCTTGATGTACTTGATTTCAGGTTCAAACTCACTGAGGGTAGCCAACCATTTAGCTTTCTTGGAATTCAAATTGGGTTGATTAAACAAGTACCCAATCCCACTATGATCATTCATCAAGACAAACCTACTTCCAAGAAGATAATGTCTTCACATCTTGAATGCATCAATGATAGATACCAGCTCAAGATCATGAGGTACATAGTTCCACTCTTTCTCATTCAACTTCCTTGACTCATATCATACCACCTATCCTTCTTACATCAGGATTTCACCAATTCCTTCCTTACATGCATCTGTACTAAAGCAAGAGACAAGAAAATACTTCTACTATCAACCAACATAAGGCAATAGATCGATGAAAACAATAATCGACAAGAGGAGGATAATCAAATACACATAACACAATAAGTATCCAGGGAAAGCCACAACTCAAAACCCCACTATTTGTATTGCATATATCATAAATCCATGATGATAATACAATGCTTGTTCTTTTAAGAACATTCCCATTACTTAGTAAAATCAATCTCCAACTCACAAGAAAACTCTTGGCCAACAGTTATCCAATTTTTTGGCTCTCCAAGTCCCTACTTCCTTGCACAATTCCTATGTCTGATTAGCCCATATTTCTGGGAGGCCAATGCATCAAAAAATACACAATCCCTTCAAGGTCCAGTTCCTGATTTCATGCATGATTTATACAACTAAGTAAACCATATAACTGATAATACATCATCCCTGCACTCTAGTCTCAACTGGGTCTTTCTCAGAATCGACATTTATGAGTTTGTAATGAGGGAATCTTCAGTTAACTAGAGTAGCACTAATTTATGCGTTAGTGCACCAATTGACTGTTAACTCACTATTAGTTCCTCAAACATTTTGGAACTAGTTTAACTGGACTTAACTCAGTAAATTGAGTTAACTAATTATAACTCATACTTAACTCATCCTAGACCCCTATGATATAGGGAGAACATATACATGACTTCAGAAAGACTTCCAACTCGAAATTCCCAAGCTAATTAAGTTAATTAAAATTAATTAACTATTTACAAGTTGTTATGAGAATAGGATTTGATTTTAATTCTCAATTTAATTCAAGGACAAATTAAACTAGAATTTGTTGTTGCCATTTCTCAACACTCCCTCTCAACAAGAAATGGATTATCAACTACCCTGATCTTGTCTTTGTGAAACTCGAATTTACATCTTGACAATGCCTTTGTCAAAATGTCAGCATCTTTCTACTCTATGGGATTGTACTCTAACAACATAATCCGCCTCAATACACAATATCTAAGATGATGATATCGGATATCAATATGCTTGGACCGATCATGAAAAACTGGATTTTCAAAGAGTTTGATACAACTCTGATTATCCCACAAAATCACAGTTGGATCCATCTTTTGACCAAACAAACCAACCAGGATCTTCCTTATCCAGATGGCCTCACATGCTACCAGATTTGCAACCATGTACTTTTCCTCTCCCGGATTGAGTGCAACTAATCTCTGTTTCCTGTTGTACCAAGAAATTTTCATTGACCCAATATTGAAGATCCCTCCTAATGTGCTCTTCCTGTCAGATGAACTCCCTGCCCAATCTGCATTGATGAAACCTTGAAGCCTCACTCCCTCTATCTATCTGTACCATAATCCATACTGAGAAGTGCCCCTGAAGTATCTCAACACATGATTTTCCACCCTCCAATACAACTTGGTAGGCCTAACCATTGCTTGACTAAGTTGGTTAACTGCATAGCACATATCCAGTCATGTGTTCACCAAGTACATGAGTGAACACACAAGCTACTTGTAAACAATAGCTTCCACTACTTCCCCTGAAGTAGCATCCTCCTTCCTCTAGTTACCTACAAGAGGAGTCTCCATAGATTTGCTACTCTCCATGCGGAATCTCTTGAGTATATTGTTGGCATACTTGTCTTGAGACACAAACAACTCCCCATCTCCCTGCCATACCTCCATGCCAAGAAATTAATGCATGATCCCCATGTCCTTCATCTCAAACTCTCTTACAAGATGCTCCTTGCAATATTTGATCAGTTGATCATCACCCGTTAGTAAAAGATCATCAACATAAAATACAATGATCAACAATTTACCTTCCACCACTATGTGGTACAAGTTCAAATCCACTCTACTCTTTGTAACAACCCTAGTGAAAATTCCATGTAAAAATATATAAATACCATGGATGATGGGACACGTACTCCAAGCCGAATGTTGGGAAAAACATCCTAGGGGGTGTTCATTTGGTTGTGTATGGCTAAGGAAATTGGAAAAGAAAATGGATAAGGCATTAAAGAGGCAAAAAGGTATTTTGGCACATTTTTTAATGAAAATAATGGAAATTGGGAGAAAAGGAAGGTGAAAGGTCACAGGTTTCATGTGAGGAGGAAATTTAAGGAAAATAATGGAAAATGAAGAAAATAGAGGCCTCATTAATAAAAAGGCTTCTGAGGACCAATGAAGGACTTGGTTAGTTTAGATTTGGAGCTCTCTCATTATTCTCTCTCTCTCTCATACTCCTGGACACTTAGAATTTTATTGGAGCACTTTGGCATTGGAGCAAGAAAGGAAAAGAAGGAAAGAGGAAGCAAAGATCAAGCATGGAATGGCAGGATCAAGCAACTAAAACAGGCTTCATTGCATGTATTTTTCTTACTAGATTTGGCATGCATGGGATTGCATGTGTTTCTTTTCTACCATGGCATGGGTTTTTCTAGGTGTGACAGTATTTTCAGCCTAGCCTTGCCATTTCCTGATAGCTTTGATGAGATGGGTTCTCTCATGTGTTTTGTGGGGGATAGCTGGATTGGATTCAAAGCTGAGTGGGGTGGATCTACGAATTGACAAACATATGGTAGTAGTGGTCCCTGAACTAGGTTGAGGATGCACGAAGCCATTAGACTAGTAACCCTTGAACTAGATTGTGGGTTGCAGTAAAGCCAAATTGTGTGCCTCGGGGGGCCTAGGAATCCTTGTTGGTGAATGGTGAGATATGTGTAAAGTCAAGAGGTGGATTTTCTCTGAATTGGGCCTAGTGATTCTGGGATGGAATGCACAGTAAATCTTGGAGATTATGTCTCAGTGTAGGCCTGGTGATCCCTAGATCAGACTTCTGATGCACGGTAAAGCCTGAGAGACTAGGAGGCACTCAAATCCCTCATGGTGTAGTCGGAGAACTCCAGTGTCATCCACATTGATTGGTGTTTTTGATGTGTTCTATGAGTCCCACATTCATGCTTGGAATATGGCACAGGGGTGATTGGTTGAAGAGAGACTTGGCTTAGCTAATCTATGGTCGGGCGGAACATGGTAGTCCCATCACCTGTTGATTCATTGCAATTATTAATGAAAAAAATCATTCCCTTGATTTTCATGTGCAAATGTACTGATGTGTTTATGGGTTTTGATGGCTGATATGTTTATTTTATTTCTATTCCCATTATGTTTTCTCTATGCACATTTACCCTGAAGGGTGTTACAGAGTGGTATCAGAACATGGTTCAAACAGTTGGACTCGATGAGCTTTATCATAGGTGAAATGAAGAACAAAGGTTAAAATTTAGACCTTTCAATCATATCTATTATAAATTTTCTTCTGTGGAATATTAGAAGTTGAAAATTTTTCCATATTGAAGGTAAATCCCACTGATAGTGTGGTAAAAATTTCAGATATTGGTTCACAATACTTTAGGAATTATGATCTAAGGAAGATGACCTTCCTGAATGCACCTTTAAACAGGTCATGTTGGAATTTATGAAATACTCATCTTATGTAGGATTTCAGATGCTAAAAAATTGTCCACATCAAGGGGACATACCATGGATTACATGTAGAAATTTTAGATATTGGCTCACAATATTTTAGGAGATATGAGTAGAGGGAGTCGAGCCTTCTAAATGCTCCTAAAATTAGGCATCAAACAGGTCACGCTGACATTTTTGTTATAACGTTTCTTCTTGGAACTATCAAGAGCTGAAATGTTTTCCACAATGATGGGAAATCCCACTAATATTGTGATAAAAATTTCAGACATTTATTCGCTATATTTTAGGATATATGACTAGTGGAAGTCGAGCTTTCTGGATACTCCTAGAATTGTGCACCAAATATGATTGTGTTGGTATTTTTGTTATAACTTTTCATCTATGAAATCTCAGAAGTTGAAACTTGAACCATAGTGAGGGAAAATACCACTGATCATATGGTTCAGTTTCCATAACTTTTACTACTAAAATTTAGAATATATGCATTGAATAATTCGCTATATTAGTTTTCATGCAAAGTGTTTGATGAAATGCTTAAATGATTCAATGATTAATTGCATACAACTTGTTTGATAAAATGCCCCAATGAGTATGTTGTTTGTGGTTGGTGATAGTATTGATGTGTAATAGTATTCTTGTAGTTGATATATTATTACTTTTATGCAAATAGTTTTCTATATTAGTTTGCATGAAAAGTGTTTGAAGAAATGCTTACATGCAAATGTAATAGTATAGTAGTTGTTTGAGGAAAATGTGAAAGTATGGTAATTGTTTGAAGAAAATGTTAATGCGATAATATTGTAGTATGATAATATGGATGTAGCTTATCTATGCCTATTTGCATGCAAATAATTTGACGAGTTGCATGTAGGGAATTTGAAAGGTTGCATGCAAAGAATTTGAAAGGTTGCATGTAAGGAAATGGAAAAGTGACATGTTTTTAATTATTATGTTACAAGTGGAATAAGTGCAATGTTTTGAATTAATCTCATACAAAATGTATGAGAAATAAAAATCAATTTATTTTCAAGTGTGGTTAAATTTAGTAGAGCTTTGGAGATCCCATTTCCATAATTGGACATTGGAGATCGAGCCATTATAGTAGCTTCCTTCTTCTACCTTAGTGTGGACCATGGAGAGTAATGGGGTATGCTTATAGGTTGTTAGTATTGGTGAATGCTTATTTCAAATTAATAGACATGATTTCTTGATTTTTGGAACATGTGACTGACTTTGTATGAATTATATGTCTCTTACATGTTGATTTCATGATACCTACTTACATGCTTGTATGTTAGGTTACATTTTTTAATATTTTGATTAGATGCATTAGTCTTGTAGGTTGATTACAAGAATTGATCGATTATGTTCGACTACATGCATTTATGCGTAGGTGTAGTTGATTTGGCATTGCTTATGCATACTTTTGGTTGCATGTGGCAATGTTTACAATGGAGTAATGGTTTTTGTTATGCATGTATGGTCATGGCTATGATTATGCATGTATAGTAGGTAAAACATGCCTTGTGAAGTCATTGTATGTAATTTAGGTCATCATGATGATATTGGTTTTTATTATGCTAATGAGCTAGTTGAGATAGAGCAAGGGATGTAGATCATCGTAATGAGGTTGTAGCATTAGACTTTGGTATAAGAGAAGATCGCCATACAAGTAGTGTATGTTTGGCATGGAATTATGTAAGTTAAGGATTATTATATGCATTAGGGTTATATAAATTAGGTTTATGAACAAATATTTGATGTTATGGTTACATTCATGATAGATGTTAGATGATTAGTGTGGTTATATGCACATGTGTCAAATAGTCAAGAATGATAGTAACATGTAGTTGTATGCATTGTTATTGTTGTTTTATATTAGATAACCTGATGATTATGTTGTATGTTGTTGATGAGTATGATATATAGCTTATTGTTGTTATATGCTATTAACTTGATGATTAGGATAATTTGATTGAGATATTGATGTTATAATTTGGATTGGTCATATGCGTGATGGTTATGTTCATTGCCTTGAATATCTTGATGTTATATGTATTGTGTTAACCTAGTTTGACCTATGCAGATGGTTATGGTTGTGATATTCAAGTCAAACTGGTACGGCAACAGCTTTAGCAGGTACACCTGAAGAAAGCCGCTACCATCAAGGCAAAAGTTGAAAAACTTTTACATGCTGGTTTCATTTACCCGGTTCCTCTAATTGATTGGGCATCGAATATTGTTCTTGTGAAGAAAAATCAAGGAACAATTAGAGTGTGCATTGATTACAGGGATGTAAATCAAGCTTGTCCAAAGGACAACTACCCTACACCCTTCATCGACCAGATAATTGATGAATGCGCCGAATGCGAAATCTTTTCATTTATGGATGGATTTTCAGGGTATAATCAAGTAAGTATCCACCCAAAGGACCAGTCGAAGAATGCATTTATATGTCCGTGGGGCACATTCACGTACCGCAAGCTACCTTTCGATTTAAAGAACGTAGGGGAAACTTTTCAGAGGGCTATGAATTTTGCCTTCCATGACATCAAGAACATCGTTCAACCATATCTCGACGATCTACTGGCTCATTTGTGAAAGCAGACTGATCATCCGCAGCATTTGAGAGCTATATTTCTACATTGCCGACACTATAAGATACGACTCATTCCGTACAAGTGTGTGTTTTGTGTCGGTTTTGGTCGTTTACTTGGCTTCATGGTTTCCAAGGATGGGATTTGACTCAAGCCATGTAAGGTTTAGGAAATCATCGATATGCCTCCACCTTCAAATTTGCTTTAGATTCAGAAACTCCAAGGGAAAGCAAACTTTCTGAGGAGGTTCATTCCAAATTACGCCAAACTTGCTAAAGGTTATATGCGTCTTTTGAAAAAAGAAGTACCCTTCAACTGGGATCAGGTTGCGCAAGATTCCTTTGATGCTCTAAAGGAATCCCTAATAAAAGCATCATTAATGTACACTCCTGACTATCAAAAAGACTTTAACATATATCTAGTTGCAGCAGATACAACCATCGCAATGGTTTTAGTTCAAGAAGACAATGGAATCGAACATCCTATCTATTATTTAAGCCAAAACTTAAATGATACAGAAAGCAAGTAATCCTATGTTGAAAATTTGGCCCTTGTAGCTATTCAAGTAGTATAGATATTTTGACACTATATCCTCTTTCGCAAAACTACCATCTTGTCAGATTGCAACCCTATGACTTACATACTGTCAGTTACTTGGGGGGAAATATTCGAAATGGATAACTATTTTGCAAGAGTTTGATTTGGAATTCGTAAAATCCAAATCAAAGAAATCCCTAGTATTCGCGGAGTTACTGTGTGAATTCCCATCATCATCCAACGATTCAACATCCAAAGCATCAATCGTGGATGAATCTTTGTTTTTGATATCGTCAAGTGATCCATGGTATGGAGATATAATCATTTATCTCAAAACCCAAAAATACAAGCCTAATACCTCTCACTAAGAACAATGACGTACTTGATACCAAGCAAAATACTACATGATCGTTGGTGATACACTTTACCATCACGGTATCGATACAGTTCTGCGAAGGTGCCTCACCCATGAGGAGGCCGAAAAATTCCTGAATGATCGTCATTCAGGCACGTGTGGGGGGCATCAATCTGGTTACACTATGACACAAAATATTTTATGAGTAGGTTACTTCTGGGCAACAATGTTCAAAGATTGCATAACCGCAGTCAAAAGTTGCCCTGCTTGTCAAATCTTCGACCGAAAAACTAGAATACCACCCGCACCTCTGCATCTTGTAGTTGTTGTTGGGCCATTCACCAAATGGGGCATAGATTTCATGACATGTAACCCCACCTCAGCTGGGGGGCATGGGTATATCATAGTCGCAGTTGACTATTTTACGAAATGGGCTGAGGCGATGCCTACATTAAACAACAGCGGCGAAACGGCTACTCTTTTTGTTGGAAATAATACTGAGAGGGGGGGTGAATCAGTATTATCAGATTAATCAAACTTTTCAAATGCTCAGAAACATATACGCTACTTCAGTTAAGTGAACCAGCGTGTACACGCTACTGTGACGAAGTAAAACAGCGTATAAGAAGAAAACTCACAATTTAGTTAGCTTATTCTTCAATTAAGTGCATCAGGACATTATTCACCACATTAACAGTAAACATGTGCAGTATAACAGAACAGATAAAAAGCCACACACATGAACACCAAGATATAAGGTGGAAACCCAATGTGGGTGAAAACCACCTGCTGCAAGTTGTCTCTATCTTTCTTTAATATGAAACTTCAGTTTACAATCTTTTGTACTGGTGCAGCCTTATACCAGTACGCAGGCTACAACCTGCAGAAGGCTACAACCTTCTCTCGTTCTCCAAACTTCCTTGGAAGGGAGCTCCAACCCCCTTTGCTCTTGTACTAGCCAAGATACTAGTACGTAGGTGCTGACCTACAATCTTCCTTCTTTCAGATATCACTTTTCATACATTTTCAGACTTGGATATTCCTGAAGCACAACATTACAATCTGAAGACCACAAATCATTCAATTTCCACAACAGATCATTGAAGCATAAAACAACCAAACTTTGAATCACTGAACCACTGAACCCTGTCAATCACCAGTTACCAGAACACAGAGCAGACTACAGAACTCTGCAATAACAGTCAGACCCCACTGTAAACCCAAAATCAAGCTTCAAAAGATATACGCTACTTCAATGAGCAAAACCCGCGTATACACGCTCTTTTACCGAAGCCAACCTGCGTACAGATCTAAAAATAAACTTTCTCAATTTGCAGCTGTACCAGACATTAGTTAGATCCAAAACGTAACATTGCGACAATATGCAGATCTAGAAATACGCATAATCAACCATATCATGATAGTGCATTTCGAACCATTAGATCCCGATCTATCCTTAGATCTAGTCTTCCATCAACCGATGTGATCTCTCCTTGGCTTAGATCAAGCAACCCAGAACCTGCATATCAGATCTCTTTCTCTCTTAGATATTCAAGCCTTGTCGAAAGATGATTTTGCCTAATGATCTTCTTCTCCTTATATAGTCTTAGGCCTAGCTCAATACCAAGAGCCAAAACCATAGTAACACAATACCATCAACTTCAAAACTAGGGATCGACACGCCCGTCGAGACATAATGGTCCGAAATCATAGGCACAACTTCCAAGGACTAACCACCATGGACCAAAGGAACCTTTCCACATACACGCGCTTTTTATGAATCGAACTAGCGTGTACACGCGACTTGGGCTTAACGAAACGACGTGTATGAGCTTCCTTGGCATGCTGTACTGAGATCTGTCTTCTGATTAAGTTGCCATCACCTGTACCAACCTCTGAGCACCTGTACCATCCTCTGAGTGAGTTGCCATCAAGGACAACACTTGAATCATAATGCCAACAATCTCCCCCTTTGGACTTGATGGCAACCACCACACCAAGTTACTCTCCCCCTTTGACATCAAGGGCAAAGGGCTGTGCTCCCCCTGAGGACATGCTGATACCTCTGCTTGGCTGTGCTGACTCATGCTCCCCCTGACAGTAGGCCAGATCTGAAAAAGATGTTCTTCAACAAGAACCAAGACTTATACACCATAAGGGACCTTCCTATCACCAAAAGACTCAATACATACATCCATACTCCCTACCAAGAGGGGACATATCAGAAACAACCAATTATATTACAGCATTCATCCCAGGCATAGTGGGGAAACCAATATAGGCCGTTACATGACCTTGACACCATAAAAGAGATATGACAAGAGAGATACATGACATAGAGACAACAGATCTAGACCAAGACTTAGGAAAGACACCAGCAGCATCTGATAAACATCTTGTTAGATCAGCAACCAGAATTTCTTTCTGAGCTCCTTCTCCTGAAACCAACAACCAAAACATCTGAATGCCAACAATGCTTTATGAAACTTTTGAGCTGCTCCCCCTGAACCTGTGCCTATTGCACTCCCTGAAACTGTGCCTGAAGAATTCTGACATTCCTATTGCTGTTCAGAACTTCAGAGTTTTCCCTTGCTGTTCAGAACTTCATATACGCGTTTTAGCCTGTATAAAACAGCGTATGTACGCGGATATTCTTTCTGCAACAACGCGTCCAGCATACACGCGACTTACCCAGAATGAATCCGCGTGTATACGCTCATATCCCTTCCGTAACCTGCGTATACCAACTTTTCTGTAGAACAAACAAACTTCAACAACAGGATGAAGCATCAACTACTCCCAGCTTTTGTCTGAGATATTCAAAAGTTTCCCTGGGCAGTGGTTTTGTGAGAATATCAGCAACTTGCTCCTTAGAAGGAACATACTCCAACTTGACCTTCTGCTCAAGCACTTGTTCCCGAAGAAAATGGTACTTGATTGGTATGTGCTTGGTCTTTGAGTGCATGACTGGATTCTTTGAAATGCTGATTGCACTTGTATTATCACATAAGATAGAGACAGGTGGAGTGCAAGTGATTTGAAAGTCTTGCAAGGTCTGCATCATCCAAAGAAGTTGTGTGCAACAAGATGCTGCAGCCACATATTCTGCTTCAGCTGTAGATAAGGCAATCGAACTTTGTTTCTTGCTGAACCAAGATACTAATCTGGAACCCATGAAGAAAGCACCTCCACTTGTGCTTTTCCTATCATCCACACTTCCAGCCCAATCTGCATCTGTGTAAGCATGAAGAGTGAGATTAGTATTTCTAGGATACCATAAGCCATAGTTTTGGGTCCCTTGAAGATATTTGAAGATTCTTTTGACTGCCTGAAGATGAGTTTCCTTTGGGTTGGCTTGAAATCTTCCAACCATTCCTACTGCATGTGTAATATCTGGTCGAATACCTGTCAAATAAAGCAAACTCCCAATCATGGATCTATAAGTGGGTTGGTGAACTGCTGCTGATTCATCATTTGCACTGAGGCTGCATCCTGTAACCATGGGTGTACATACTGGCTTTGACTCTTCCATGCCATACTTCTTCAAGATCTGCTTGAGGTATTTGGTTTGAGACAAGAAGATACCTCCTTCATTTTGTTGGATTTGCAATCCAAGAAAATATGTGAATTCTCCAAGAAGTGACATTTCAAATTCTTTCTGCATAACCAAGGCAAAGTTTTGACTCATGGTCTCTTCATTGCTGCCAAAAATAATATCATCTACATAAACAACAAGAATTAGCAATTTGTTATTTTCAACTTTTATATAGAGATTGCTATCTGCTGATCCTTTTGAAAAGCCTTGTTGGTGAAGATATTTGTCCAACCGATAGTACCAAGCCCTTGGAGCTTGTTTGAGCCCATAGAGTGCCTTTTTCAATCTGCATACAAGGTTTGGATCATTTCCAAGAATGAACCCATCTGGCTGCTCAATATATACTTCTTCTTCTAAGTCTCCATTCAGGAAGGCTGATTTCACGTCCATTTGAAATACCTTGAAGTTTTGAAAGCTTGAGAGAGCAAGGAACATTCGGATGGCCTCTAGTCTTGCCACAGGAGCAAAGGTCTCTTCAAAATCTATTCCTTCTTGCTGTGCATACCCTTTACAAACAAGTCTGGCCTTGTTTCTAATTACTTCTCCATTTTCATTTAACTTATTCTTGAAGACCCATTTTGTTCCTATTACATTCTTATCTTTTGGTCTAGGAACTAATTCCCAAGTGTTGTTCCTTTCGATTTGCTCAAGTTCTTCATCCATTGCTTTGACCCAACATTCATCTTTGCATGCTTCTTTCACATTTTGTGGTTCAATGGAGGAGAGTAGAGCCAAGTAGCTTGAAGCTTCTGCAAGTGTCCTTCTTGTTTGTACTCCTGCTTCTTTCTGCCCCACAATCTGAGTTTCTGGATGATTCTTTTGGACATATCTGGATGGAGTCTTCTCTTCTATTCTTGTCTGCTCCTCTGGTTCTTCTTGAGATTCTTCTTCTTCTTGAGGTTCTTCTTCTTCATCATTTCGCCTTTGAGAGTAACCTTCATCTTCTTCAATGTCTTCATGATGAACTTGCCTAGGAATATATCCCTTCTCATCAACCACTATATCAATACTGTCAACAATTCTGCCAAGTCTTTTATTGTAGCACTTGTACGCTTTGCTATGTGGAGAATAACCAAGAAGAATGCCCTCATCTGCTCTAGGTTCAAGTTTGCCAAGTTGCTCATCAGTATTCTTAATATAACATTTGCTCCCAAAGATTTTGAAATGCTTCACGGAAGGAGTTTTACCACTCCAAAGCTCATGAGGTGTTTGAGTGCTGTTTACTCGGACATTTGTTTTGTTAAGAATGATAACAGCAGCATGTGCAGCTTCACCCCAGAAGGTTGCAGGAGTACCTGATTCATCGAGCATAGCACGAGCCATTTGTTGGATAGTTCTGTTCATTCTTTCCACAACCCCATTTTGCTGAGGAGTTCTAGCTGTAGAGAATTCTCTTCGTATCCCATGTTCATCGCAGAAATCGAAAAATTCATTTGATGTGAACTCCCCACCTCTGTCAGATCTGAGGCACTTAATTTTGTGTCCTGATTCATTTTCAGCCAATGCTTTGAAGGATTTGAATTTTTCGAATGCTTCATCCTTGTGCTTCATAAGCCCTAACCAAACAAACCTTGAGAAATCATCAATGAATAATATCAGATATTCTTCTCCTCGAGGTGTCCTTTTCCTAAATGGACCACATACATCTGTATGGACTAGCTCAAGAGGCAAGCTAGCTGATCCTTCCTTTTCTGGAAAGTTAGTTCTGGTTTGCTTTCCAAACTGACAAGATTTGCATATAGTGTTGTCTGGAATTTTGATATCTGGAAGATCGCGAACTGCCTGATATTTGCATGCTTTTCTTATTTGTGAGAAGCTTAGATGTCCCAACCTTCGATGCCATAGCCAGTGCTCTTCATCCTTGCTAAGATAGCATTGTTGTTGTCCTTCTTCAAATATGTACAGATTCTTTGGAGTTCTTTTGCCTTTGAGAACTGTTTTACCTGTATCAAGATCACGAACAAGACATCCATTCGATCTGAAAATAACCTCGGTTTTTTGATCACACATCTGACTGACACTTAGAAGATTATGCTTCAATCCATCAACATACAAAACATTTCCAACCTTGACCTTTTCTTTCAAAGGAGCAATACCTTTTCCTTTTATAGTTGCAGGAGTATCATTTCCAAAAGAAACTTTCTTTCCCTTTTCTAAAGTAGAATAAGATTCAAGTTTTTCTTTATCACCTGTCATATGTTTCGAACATCCACTGTCAATGTACCATAGATTTTCCTGTCCTTCTGCATAAAACGCTATCCCACATCTTTCTGTCTGAGGTTCTTTTGTTCTCCATTTTTTGGTGCTCGTGTCTTGTTCCTTTTTCTCCTGAAACCTGCTCCTGCATTCAGATTCTTTATGACCAAAATTATTGCAAATAGAACATTCAACTTCATTTTCAAGAACCGAAAAGTTGTTATAGGTCCTCTTTGTAATCCCTGTCATACTTCTTTGTTTTTGAGCTTCCCTAGTCATGATTGTTTTATATGCAACACATTGAGCTGCTTTGTGACCAAAGTTATGGCAAGAAAAGCATTGTCCATTGAAGAAGCTTCTGCGGTTATTGAATCTACCAGCCAACTGATTGTAATTTCTATTTTCATCTATTCTTGTGCCAAACTGAGAAGATTTTACCTGTGGTTGGTTGTAGCTTTTGTTCACCCTTAAGAAGGATTGTCCCTGATAGTTTCTGTTTGTAATTCGTCCCTGCTTTACCTGATTATCTTCATTGTTCTTCTGCTCATTTCTTCTTGCTGCATCAAGATAACTCTTTGAGGTGGATGCTTGAGAGGTTTCTCCATTATAGCCCAAACCTGTCTTGTTTAGAGGAGATCGCTGCACATTGATAATCTCATCCAAAGTTTCAGATCCTTTGACAAACTTAAGATTAATAGCTTTTGTTTTCTCAATTTCTTTTCTGAGACCAACAATTTCACCTTCTAGTTTTTCAAGGTGTTTTTCCTTTTCATCAATTTGGAATTGCAAAGTATCAATGATCACACTCTTTTCTTCTATGCATCTCTTGAGTCTAGTGATTTCATTATAGAGATTATCCACATCTACAGCATCCTCATAATCATCATCTTCAAATGCCATTAATAGCTTATATTTATTACCTTGTTCATCTTCATCACTGTTTGATAAGCCATCACTATCTTCATGGGTGTAGTAGCTTTTCTTATTTGCACTTTGTTTCTTATTCCATCTAGCAGGTTCTTTTCCTTTATCCTTATTAGGACATTTTGCAGCATAATGACCTACTCTTCCACAAACAAAGCATTTGAAAGGTAGCTTACCTCTGAACCTTCCAGCACCCCTTTGAAGATTTCTGACAAAATTTGATTCTTCTTCCTCTTCTTCTGGAACATGGCTTGCTTCATAGTAATCTTCTTTTCTTGATGCCTTAAAAGCAGCTTCCCTTCTGTCTGATGGACCTCCCTTTCTCATTTCATAAGCAGTTAGAATTCCATGTAGCTGAGACATAGTGAGAACTTTGAGATTTTCCTTTTCTTCTATTGCAGATACTTTGGATTCAAACTTGGGGGATAATGATCTTAGAATCTTTTGAACTACTATAGTCTCTTTTATTTCTTCACCCAAATTTTTCATACAATTAACAATCTCATCTACCCGAAGAAAATAATTAGCCACACTTTCATCATTATACATCTTGAGGGTCTCATATTGAATCCTGAGAGTTTGAAGTTTAGCTTGCTTTACCTGTTCATCTCCTTCATAGCTAGTGATCATTTTGTCCCATATCTCTTTTGCTGATTTGAAGTGCATGACCTTCATGAATTCTGTTTGAGATATACTTCCTAATAGAGTACTGACTGCTTTTGCATTTGTTTCATATGCCTTTTTCTCAGCTGGATCTGTAGGAGTAGCTGAAGGAAAAGCATAGCCTGTTTCTACAATGTCCCAAACTTCTGTACCAAGAGATTGAAGATATGCAGTAACTCTTACCTTCCAATAATTGAAATTTGTTCCATCAAAAACCGGTGGCCTGATTGATGCTTCTTTCTCGTAATTACTCATGATGAATGATCTTCCTTCAAGCGATCAAGCTTCTCTGAAGGACCTGCTCTGATACCAATTGTTGGAAATAATACTGAGAGGGGGGGTGAATCAGTATTATCAGATTAATCAAACTTTTCAAATGCTCAGAAACATATACGATACTTCAGTTAAGTGAACCAGCGTGTACACGCTACTGTGACGAAGTAAAACAGCGTATAAGAAGAAAACTCACAATTTAGTTAGCTTATTCTTCAATTAAGTGCATCAGGACATTATTCACCACATTAACAGTAAACATGTGCAGTATAACAGAACAGATAAAAAGCCACACACATGAACACCATGATATAAGGTGGAAACCCAATGTGGGTGAAAACCACCTGCTGCAAGTTGTCTCTATCTTTCTTTAATATGAAACTTCAGTTTACAATCTTTTGTACTGGTGCAGCCTTATACCAGTACGCAGGCTACAACCTGCAGAAGGCTACAACCTTCTCTCGTTCTCCAAACTTCCTTGGAAGGGAGCTCCAACCCCCTTTGCTCTTGTACTAGCCAAGATACTAGTACGTAGGTGCTGACCTACAATCTTCCTTCTTTCAGATATCACTTTTCATACATTTTCAGACTTGGATATTCCTGAAGCACAACATTACAATCTGAAGACCACAAATCATTCAATTTCCACAACAGATCATTGAAGCATAAAACAACCAAACTTTGAATCACTGAACCACTGAACCCTGTCAATCACCAGTTACCAGAACACAGAGCAGACTACAGAACTCTGCAATAACAGTCAGACCCCACTGTAAACCCAAAATCAAGCTTCAAAAGATATACGCTACTTCAATGAGCAAAACCCGCGTATACACGCTCTTTTACCGAAGCCAACCTGCGTACAGATCTAAAAATAAACTTTCTTAATTTGCAGCTGTACCAGACATTAGTTAGATCCAAAACGTAACATTGCGACAATATGCAGATCTAGAAATACGCATAATCAACCATATCATGATAGTGCATTTCGAACCATTAGATCCCGATCTATCCTTAGATCTAGTCTTCCATCAACCGATGTGATCTCTCCTTGGCTTAGATCAAGCAACCCAGAACCTGCATATCAGATCTCTTTCTCTCTTAGATATTCAAGCCTTGTCGAAAGATGATTTTGCCTAATGATCTTCTTCTCCTTATATAGTCTTAGGCCTAGCTCAATACCAAGAGCCAAAACCATAGTAACACAATACCATCAACTTCAAAACTAGGGATCGACACGCCCATCGAGACATAATGGTCCGAAATCATAGGCACAACTTCCAAGGACTAACCACCATGGACCAAAGGAACCTTTCCACATACACGCGCTTTTTATGAATCGAACTAGCGTGTACACGCGACTTGGGCTTAACGAAACGGCGTGTATGAGCTTCCTTGGCATGCTGTACTGAGATCTGTCTTCTGATTAAGTTGCCATCACCTGTACCAACCTCTGAGCACCTGTACCATCCTCTGAGTGAGTTGCCATCAAGGACAACACTTGAATCATAATGCCAACACTTTTCTTTTTCAATCATGTAGTCTCTAGATTCGGCATTCCACAAGCTATAGTCACATATCATGGATCGCATTTCCGCAATCACATGATGGTCAAGTTGGCTGCCAAATTAGGACTATCCCACGACAATTCTACTTCATATTATCCACAAGATAATGGACAAGTTGAGGCCATCAACAAAGTCCTGAAGTGCATGCTGCAAAGGATGATTGGAGTCCACAAACGGAGTTGGCACCTAATCCTATACTCAGCCTTGTGGGCATATAGGACATCAGTAAGAAATGAAACTAGATTTACACCCTTTCAGCTGGTGTATGGCCTGGAAGCGGTCTTACTAATTCAGTGTGAGATTTCATCTCTCAAGCTCGCAGTCGACCTTCTCCCCGGAACTTCAGAAGAAGAGGCTCGTTTCTTGGAACTTATCCAATTGGATGAAACCCATCGTGACACCTTCTTGGCTAATGAAGCTCGTAAGAAATGAGTTAAGGCGCAGTTTGACAAAAATGTCAAACCTCATGTCTTCTCAGAAGGTGACCTGGTCTTACTTTACGATCAGGAATCTGATAAATTGGGAGCAGGTAAGTTCCAATCATTGTGGATGGGTCCCTACATTGTTAAGCGAGTATTAGAAAAAGGGGCCTACGAGCTATTAGATTACGATGGGATTCCACTGTCGCAGCCCCAAAACGGGTTGTACCTCAAACATTACTATGCTTGAGTAAGTGTAGTAATCTCTTTATATGCTTTTGTTACGTTTTTGTTTTCGTCAAGAGTGATCATTTTGGTTAGGTAATCCACTTTTGCATTTGTTGTAGATGTCAAACCGATTGGAATCATTTGTTGGATATGCCAACAGAGCTAGTCGTAGTACGCGGAACCTATCTTTTGCATCCTGGGCCATTTTTGATCTAAGCAACGAGTTAGTGAGTTTTAAAGGGGTATGTATTGGTCGGTCAACAAACAACATTGCTGAGTATAGTGAACTGATATAACTTCTCTCTGATGCCATCGCACGTGGCATACGCCAACTTATTGTCAGGCTAGACTCACAACTCATCATCCTACAGCTTACTGGCGTCTATTCCGTTCAGAATCCAGCCATCTATCGTATGTTCCTAAGGGTCAGGATTTTGGAAAGGCAGTTTGATTCTATTCAATATCAACACATTTCCAGAAACTTAAACACATTAACTGATTCATTAGCAAATTATGTGTTAGATAGACATTTGCAGCATTTATAAAAGAAATCATTTCAATCAACATTTTCATTAGGATCATATAACTTAACCGAAGTAAAGCTCCAAAAATAGAAAATATATATAACTGTTTATAGTTTTTCAAAATGTTCTGTGTTCAGGACAAAATCGGTCATCTGACCCAAAAACTCAAAAAGGCAGGAAAAGCACCCTAGACTAATGGTGCTAGTGATAACAAGTCACCGCCTGTGCAATCATATGTAAGAGCCTAGTCCATCGACTCGGCACACTAGTGGTATGGCGCTGTAATCTCAGAGGTAACTTGTCGGTCCTCGCATCTTGAATACCAAGGGTGAGACCCTCGATCTAATCCTGTAATATTGCAAGG
The DNA here is from genome assembly GCA_031772625.1 of Pinus tabuliformis. Lineage (NCBI taxonomy): Eukaryota > Viridiplantae > Streptophyta > Pinopsida > Pinales > Pinaceae > Pinus > Pinus tabuliformis. The sequence continues at coordinate 82,822,117 of CM062811.1, read as the reverse complement.
GTCTCGACTACATCCAGATCATGGAGGACAGCCCTCCCTATAGCCTCTCCTATTGGAATGGCAACTGCTACCCTCAGGCGCACTACTAGTTGCACTGGTCCAATATTTGCACAAACATATGGGTTTGATTAGTCTTGATAACATTTAAAAAACACAAGAACATTATAAAAACAATAAACAGAGATATGTTCAGATCTTTTACCTATAACACCCCACTTCTCGCCAGCCGGCAACACCAAATCTGGGTCACCCCGAAAATCCATCCCAGCATACGAATACTTGGCAAAGACCATCAGCTAATGGTTGAACCATTGAAAGAAGGCATCAGAGAATGAAATGTGCAATTGACCAACATGTCTGGCCATAAGATCAACCCATCTCCGTATCCGTGGTTCTGTTGACACTAGCACTCCGAGTGAAATGTATTGTGGCTGCATCAGTGGGATTTTCTCCAAGGCAAAAGAAATCAGAATAGAACCATAACCAAAGTTCTTGGATCTTCCATTATTCACCTTGGTAAGTTGTTCTTTTATAACCAGAAGTACTGCATCACACCAATTGAATACCTTTGGTGTAAGGCATTCTAGAGCATACTACATATAAGACCTGTTGGCCAAATGAAGAGCCGCAATACCAGCCAATCTAGCAAAGGTGAATAAGATAGTCCTCAAGGACCGGTTAGTGACATCTTGAATACTAATCTTGCCATCCCTACTCAGTTGAGAACCATTTATACAGAACCGGCAAATATATCCCTCACGGATTCACCCCCATAGGCGGATCCTGATAGTGAGAGAGGAGCACCACGCCTCGATAAACCAGTCAAGAAGTAGATATCCTCAACTATCAAAGGGATGGATTTACCTCGAATCTAGAAAACTTGGTTGGTAGGATCCCAAGCATCGAGAAAGCATTGCAACAAATTGATTTGTTGCCTCATGCTGGATATACGGAAGAATTTGAGCAAGCCACAGTTTCGCAATGCAGTCACCATACCCGGATCATGTAAGGCAATCATATCCTCCTCTTCATGCTCGCATTCATGCCATGTAACAACCATCTTGATCCGATGAATCTCTTAAAAACAAACAAGAGAAGGATTAGGATCCTGATTCAGGCAAAAACAGGTAAAATTTCCATGAAAAAAAGTGCATAAAATTTTTTCGTTGCACCCATCGTACCCCAGCCGTGTACTAGGTGGGATGTATACTGAATAGCCAATGACCAGCTTAGTATGCATCACATCTTTCGATGTAGACTAGGTGCGATGGGAGAGAACGAATTTTTCAAACCCCATAGGCCGAGAAAAATAGGAAAACATGCTCAGAATTAGAAAAGGAAAGAATGAAATTGGAGAGCTTAGGGTTAGCTCCTACCTGGTCCAGACGGCACCGAAAATAGTCCACAGAATCTCCTGGAATCAGCTGATGAAAATCGAGGAGGTAAAACCTCCAGAGCTCCAAAAATCCCAAATTTGAATGAAATGGTAAAAATGAGAGGTAAAAACTACTTTTATGTTACTATTCACATAATTCAAGTAAAATGTTGGTGTTTAACTCATTTTTCAAGTGTGTATTTACATTTCTACTCAATTTGATGGAGTAATTGAATAGGCAGTATGATCATCAGAAGAACACAATGTTAATGGTGAATTGAACATCTTTGACTATTATCACGAGCAGGTTTACGCAAAGTTCAAGCTCGTTAAAAAGTAAACCTAGCAATGAGCATATATTCGCCCAGAGTTCAAGCTCATTAAAAAATGAACCCACCTTCGGTAAATAACCTTTGTGATCACATAACTATCAGCTTTTGAACCTTGGTCGTGTTCTTACCATCACCTCCACTCTTTTTTAGCCGATCATGCACCTCCATTTGATTGTTTACCCTTTTGAGGAATAGCTGCGTCAAGTGATTCTATTAGCCACCTTCTTTACACTGCCGTGATTGAGAAGTTCCAAACCTTACCTGGAACTAGTTGCTATCCAAAAACATCACTCGTTCCTCAAAGACAAGTCTCCTTTAAGCTCTTTTTAGACTCGTAAAATATGAAAAGATTGTCGAGCAATTGGCCTCTCTAGCTCATTAAAGTGATTGGGAGTGCCATCCCTCCTCTATATTTTAATCTTTTTGGACCTGAGGGATCATTACACAAAAAGATCGAGCGTTTTCTTGTTCGGCTCATTAAAACTATCAAAAATTCATCCCTTTCGTATTATTTTATACTTTTTCAGAATTAAGGGATTATATTACGAAAAAGGACTATTGGAGTTTCATTTCCATCCCTTTTTAGACTCTCTAAAATTGAAAAGGACCAAGTTATATTTGTCATTAAACTCATTAAAACAATAGCGACAAACTTGTCCATGTAGACAAGAATGAGTTTCACTGTCGCTAGGCTCGCTAAAACATAGCGACAGGTTTGCCCGAAGGGAAAATTATAGAACAAGCATATGTTAAACTCCTCAAGCTTGATAAAAATAAAGAGGTACTGGTTAGCAATGACGGGGAAAAGGGAAGAAAACTTGAATAACTTCATTGGTAGCAGGTCGCTCTTGAACATGACACTTTCTCTCCATCACCAAGATTGAGTCGGGTTGGGTTATTCCGTTCACCAATCATATCACCATTGGTCCTCCGTACCATCCATTTTTGAGTTAACGCTACCAATCCATTCCAGTGTCACTGATATGTTCAAGAAAAGTTGCTCAGAGAATTCACTAACCCAGCTAACGTCTCATCCGCTACAATACCTTAACACTACATTCTTTCATGACCGCCACCCTAAACCTTGTATCATCAGATCGTTTTCACCTCCACAAAATCATTTGCTATATTCTGTGTCATAGATGTGGGATTCAGTAAGGCCCTCCTACGACGGGTCACTTCTTTTCGACATCAGCTCATTATCCAAGAAGTTGACTTAGGAACAACCCTTTCAGTACTTTGAAGCTTGCATGCCTCAATGGCAAGTTTCTCACTTTCGGCGACAGGTTTACATCAATGGCCTTCGACCGAAAGATTTTTCATGGTGTTCGACATCGACTCTTATATTCACACCACATGAATTGTACTACAGTACCTTGAGGGTCATCATCACTATCAGTGATTCCTCTTGCGCCTGTTAACAACTTATATCATTAGCTGGTAATCAGGTGATGCCTTTCCATGTTCGACATCAAAACATCTTTTCACATGGATCAACTTGTACTTCGGGCAAAGATTGAATGAGTTTGAAGACCCCAGATCTAGTTTCATCAATCCGAGCTACGATATATTTAGGAAAATAAAGACATGAAATGTACATCATAGCTGCACAGATAATCATCCAAGCTAAGGGATGATGGCTCTACTAGAATCATCAGTCTACCACATAGACGATTGTCTATTTTTGTACATGAAAATGAATTTATAAAGCTAAGCATGGGAATGCCCGCCTCATCTAGATCATGAAAATATTATGAAGATAATGTATTGTATTGTATCTTATTACAGGTCACCTTCTAGTTCGAAAAACCTTGGATCCTCATGATAAAGCATTTCACTCGACATCAGAAGATTTACGACCTCATGCTTTAGGGGGCAACTGTCATAGACATATCTGGGCACTACAACTCCAATCACATATGTCAATAAACCAAGGGCTCTCAAACCCCTAAAAGTGTTGTTTCATACCCTAAAAGATCAAGGTCAACTGATTACATCATTTCCCATAAGTTCTCCCTGAAAAATTGCTTATAACTGGTCAAAACTGGACCATACAGACCGCTCCATGCTAAGGGTGCGATGCATCTCACCTGCTACACACAGAGGGTGCGATGCATACTAAAAAACCCTTTGTACGGTGCGATGACCGAGAGCAGACAAATGGCAGAGGCAGTTTTCTAGGTGGAAACCCAGAGAATCTTCTAGAAACTACTCATATGACACTTGCCTCTCTGAATTCGCCCAGGGATGAGTAAGAGATCATGAAATCTCCAAGTGGAACCAAGAAATATCAGTGAAATGACACTAATCAAAATCCCAAAAGCTGACCCACTCTCCTGCAAACATCTATATATGGATCCCTCATCCTAGAGATCCAGAGGCTGGAATTTTATAATTTGTAAGGAAGTGTTGTTGGTTTCTCTTTGAGACATTGTATTGTTGGGTGATCTTGCTTTTTATGAGGTGAAGAGGGATTTCATGCTAGGAGGATGACACTAGATCAGACAGCTTGGTTGTAATCCTCTCTTCTACTACTTCTATCAATAAAGCTATTTGAGTTTTCCTCCATATACTTGTATATCTCTGAATCTTGTATTTATATATGCATTTGTATGGTTAATGTACATCTGATCCTACATTGTTTATGGTTATATATCTCTATGCTTTGATGGTATTTTTCTTCTTTGACTCTACAGGTGTTTTTTGAAGCGGGGCAAGTGAGAAAGGAGTGGTGAAAGCTCTATCAAGGGAGAGAGTAAACAATCAAGGAGACTAGCGAAAGACTGAGGTTGGTACTCTCTGCTTCTCTCTCATCTATCTCTCATAAAGGAAAACACAAGTAACTTTAGTTTGTTTGTTTGTAAGATAGCTACCCGTCTTAGTGGGACTAGCAGCTTTGAATGGACACTAGTTTTCTCAATCACAGTATTTGTTTTGTGATTTTTGTAAATTTTTAACTATGCAACGTTTACACTCATGCATGTAACTATAAAGAATGTGACAAATACTAAACCAATACATAATTTTCCAATGAATCAATGAATGAATTAGATTCTCTAGGAATGTGTTCATAAGTAGGAAACTTGAGTTGACGTTCTAAAAGTAGTACCCTTAAAAAGTAATGTAACAAGATTGGATTATGAATGTGATATTGATTAGTTAATTGCACAACAACAACCTAAAAGTCTAACCTGACCACCAGATTGGATATGCCATGATATTTGGCTTCAGTAAGGAGTTCGATATGGGACGTGTACTTAGAAATATTATTGGTCATGGAACGAAGAAAGACTCCCCCAGAACTAAGTAGTTCTGACTCAGGTATATAAAGAACCCAAGTAGTTCATGAAATGTGTCGTTCGTAATGACTGACACCATACACATATCCAATGTATGATAAGGGTGACAAATACATTTGTGAAATGAGAGACATGTATGAGACAAATACCCATTTAAAATCCAAAAAATCTAGGCACACCAAAAGAAGAAAAAAGTATATACATAAAATTACAAAGTAGATGCCTAGTAGAACACCAAGCAAAATACTTTTTCAAATAGATCTCGTTATGGGGATCAAAAAGTGGGATTCCATCATAGTCATGAAGTTCATAGGCACCTTTTGAAAGAACCTTAGTAACGACATATGGACTGACCCATAATTTTTGTAGGGTTCTTGCTCCCAGGATATCATGCTTCTGATCGTAAAGTAAAATGAGGTCACCTTCTTGGTAAGATCGACGCTTGACATGTTTTTCATATTGGGCTTTGAATTTTTTCTTATGTGCTTCAAGAGCCAGTGTGGCATCTCGACGAGTCTCATCCAACTAATTTAGTGATGGAAAGTGCTCTTCTTTAGTAGTAGTGGCGATTAGGAGTTCAACAACTAGTTTGAGGGAGGGAATCTAACACTCGATAGGAAGAACTGCTTCTAGGTCATAGGCAAGCTGAAATGGCATGAAGCTTGTAACAGTTTTATAAATCTTGATGTCATGCTCAAAAATAGAAGGATATATGTCGAGCATTTCCTCATAATACTAAGGGAAAACATTGCATAATTCCTTAAAAGGGCAGGTGAAGGTTGCAATTTCCCCAGGACTACAGTCAAATCCAATCTGAATGTCTTCAATTATACCTGTTTTGACTAAGATATCGATGAGCATAGTCTTAGAAATATTACCCAAGTCACCTTCTAAATCATTAGTTTGGATAGTCGTATAAGTTGAAGGAACAATCTCAGTTGGGTCAAAAGGTATGATTTGTAGAGGTGTAATGTATGAATCAGATATTGTAGTGCGGTGATGAGATTTTTCCCAATGTCACTCTTCTAAAGACATGATATCTCAGATAGCTTTGTCCAAAGGTAGGATTTCAATAAGGAGATTGTTATAAGGAACCGTGATGGGAGAGGAAGTGGTACCATTGGTCATAACCAAAGCAGTGGAAGAATCAGATGCAGATTGAATGGCATGATAAGCCAATTCAGATGGTGAAAGCATCATTTGTTCTCCATAAGATTCAATGTGTGAAGGGGCCAGGAGGATCTAGGGATCATTTGGGTCATGAGGAATGGTTGATACCATAGAAACCGTCTATGGAACCTCACACAACGGGAGAGGAAAGCAACCCAAAAGGGAGGAACCCTTCAAAAGACTGGTACCTACATTGACCTAGGAGTCATGTATACGACCCATTAAGGGCATGGTGTTGCTAGGAACTGAGTAATTTGGGTTATAGAAGGACAACTGGTCCACCATGACTATTTTCCCATCCAACGGAAGAGGATGAGTCAGAAGATCGAAGAAGCAATGGCAGTCATGGTGTAAGTCCAATTGCGGCTCAAAAAAATATTATAGTTGATATAATGATCTACAACTTCAATATCCACTATTAATGTTCTCCCACTTAGAGTGATGGGGTAGCTAGCAAGGTATCCTTTCGGAATGAAATGTGGCCATCAAATGCTTTGAGTGAATTCTATAGTAGTGTAAGAGTGGGAGAACCCAGGGCGAGCCAACATGAAGTGGACATTACGCAGGTTGAAGCACCTTCGTCAATGACCATTTGATGGATAGCCCTAACTTTTGATATAACTTGCACCTGAAATGCAAGCTAGTTGGAAAGGCGAGGCTTACTTTTCTCTATGTCAAAAATTGCTAACATGGAATCCTGAGGGTCAATTCTACCAATTATCGAAAGAAAAAAAATTCGTTATGTTGGACATGTTTATAATACTTTGAGGGCAGACATGGATGATGGTGCTTGTGCCAAATCTTCTGCAATACTGTAGTTTTGGGCATCACATGCATAGGTATTGTGTTTCATGTGATGAAGTTCCCCTTTGGGTGAGTAGATCATAAGGTGATCTACAGGCCTTTCGATATTAATATCATTAGGCAATGGTGGATTCAAACTCGAGGTAGTGAACAGAGCGTTAGTGACTAAAGTTCCATAATTCTTGGCTCACGTTTGTAGATCAAACATTTCAAAGTTGTAAATAGTTGATGATCCTTAAGCAGAGGAAGGAGGATGTGAACTGTCGTTGGCCCCTTACAGGGGTTGTAGTGGGTTTGAAATAAGGTGTTGTTGCTGCTGAGTAGGGAAAGGATTGTTTAGGACCGTTGGGGTCTCGCTAGTGTCCTTTTGAGAAAGAAGGTCTATGCATTCCTAAGGATGAGGAAATTTGTAAGACATGTGGTCCTCCACACAGATCTTGCAAGCAAACTTGACAACGTTTTCTCTCCCAGTATCAGATTTGGAAGAAACTTTTTGTTTGGGTTGTTTTCTGTAGTAGACTTCTCAAAAGGAGAGGCCTTTTTCTTATTCTTACCGCTAGGTTTTTGCGTAGACTGCACAAATTTTATTGCATCAGTTGGAGGAGAAGTCGATTGGGAAGTAGGAGCAGTATTGACGTATAACTAGGCAACTTGTCTGTTGAGTTGTTTTACAATAGCCCCAAAAGTAGCACCAACAAGGCCATCAGCATGCACACCGTGTTGTTGAGTAGCAGTAGCATTGGAAGTTCGATGGGCATGGGGGATTACATCATAGAGTGTGCCAGAATGAGAGTAGATCAAATATAAATGTTGGGCACAATGAATGTATTGGTCTTCTGTGACCACACAACCTAGGTCAACGTCTTTGGAAATTTGGGGAAGAAGTGACTTGCAAAAAAAATCTGCTAGTAAGTAATCTGGAATAGGGGATTTGACAAGCCTCCTCCTACGTCTCCATTCATGGTTATGGTTAGAGATGTGGGTAGAGGTGTCTTGGAGTAGATTAGTGAGGAGTTCCGTTCTAGTTTTGTAGCGAATAGGAAATTATAAGTGCTTTAATAATTCCATTGCCACGACACCAAAGGTATTGACTGACGCGCATGGTAACTCAATGTACCACTTGGGAACATTGTCAGTAAGGGTGTGGGGGAGATTCTGAGTTGGATACTTTCATCAACCATAGAGTTCAATACACACCATAAATGGTAGGTGGTGACATGTGTGGCTAGATCATCCCATTGTTTCCCTTAAAATTTCAGAATGTCAGTAGGTATCTTATGTAGGATTAGAGGCCAATGAAAGTTATGATGGATGGAATAATTTGTATACTTATATAAATTAGGGATATCAAGTGTTGCTAGAAAAGGAAAAGGTGTAGGTTGCCCCGAGTCTGACCAAGGCGATTAAAAATTACTTGAAAAACCAAGGGTCCCCCCATCAATTTGTTTCCAACAGGATACGAAGGATTCAACAGATTATAACCTTCGGTTTGTGGTGGTGCAATCATATAATATGGCGATTCATATGGGATATTAGGCTGGGGGGAAGAATGGTTTCCCCCAAGATAAAAAGTTCCCCCCCTTGACTCAATTGTGGTTGAGGAGGGGGTGCCCAAATGGATGTAGCAGGACCAGGTTGACGGATGTTGCTAGTCATATAATTTGTAGTAGGCACATGATTGATACTATAATAGTGTCCACTTAGAGGAGGTAAGTCGATCAATGAAGGTCCAGGTTGTCCTATAAGAGGAAGGGGAACAATGATTCCCCTGATTGGTATATGCATGTTGGGAATATTTTCCCTAAGCATTTGAACCTAGGGGTTAGAACTTAGCAATGGGTTCCAACCAAAAGGGTTACTGAAGAAAGTCATGCTAACAAAGCTACTATGAGCGATAGCAAGAGGTCTAGGAGCTGACACGAAAGGGGAAGAAATCGAGATGTGATGGATTCCACTCATAGCTAGTGTAACTAGGTTGCTCAGACTAAGCATAATCTCAATAGTAGGGTAACCAATCAGTTGTGTAATATTGACCATAGGTGGGGGAAGTGATGGTGGAGAAAAATTGTCCACAAAGGACCACCACCCATAATTTGTCGGAGGAATAATGGATGTGGACACTGATGAAGACATCACATGTACAGGTGCTACCTAAACATTGGTCCACGAGGATCGATGAGGGGAGGATTGTAAGGATGTAACACTCCTTCGTTAAAAAGTCCTCAGGAAGTATGGTGTCTTAAGAAGTGTTATGTGATTTAGTGTTGGACACTGGAGATTGATTTCCTGGGGAGGGAGAATCCAACTCACCAACACTCGGTAAGTCCTCCAGATTCAGTGGATGAATACCTCATTGTTGTCTAGATAGACGACTAGGGATGAATGTAGCCACAATGACAAATATATTTTATCAAAAACTTTAAGGTGATATTTTTTATAGTCTCGGTGCCCACAATCTAGACCCTAAAAATAAAAAAATACTAAAGGAAATCATCAAGAAGCTAAGGAATATAACTTTGTCTGACAAGCACCATTCATCAGAGATGAAACCTAGTATCACATTAACTAAAAGAGAGAGCCAACCAAATGTACAACTACGATTACTCCTGAGCTTCGCCTAAACCTCAGCTTGAGTGGCCAAGCACTCTCGTGAGGACGAGCACCCTCCTATTAGACCAGAGATGGAGTAGCTTCATCTATTTAGGTAACAAGGTAGCCCACCCCAGTCACCTTGTGTTCTCCCTAAAAAATCTTGCCACTAAGGTTATCACAAATCATAGACACCATCGAGGGGGGGGCATGGTCATATATATTACGCTATGGGGGTAGGATACATGAGTCCCCAACTTAGCTCAGATATCCCCGAGGGGATACCCAATACCTAGAATACCCACTAGAAATGTAATTGAAGGCGAGATACCTTCTCTCACACTCCAATGTTGTCTCGTATTCAACTCCTTTATGAGGGGAGTGGTCCTGGATGATATGAGTGCAACAATATTTTATTCTTAATAATGACACTAGTCTCAGTTTTGTGATCTTGGGTAGTTTACTCACCATTGCCTAGCCCAAGATCCAAGCTTAGACTAATCTATGTGTAAGCTCAAAAAAGAGAGTTGTTAGTTAATTTTATTAAGAGTTTATTTTATGTGAACTTGTATTAGTGTATCAAGAGGGGGTGTTGACGTATGGAGTTCAATGAGACACTGACTCAGACCATGCAAGAAAAGTGCTTAAAGTTTTTCATTTGATGAAAGAGCTTCTGACAAGGAGATATTATACATCATTTCAGCAATATACATCCAAATGCAGTAAAAACATGCACAAAATGCAGGCATACAATGCTCTAACAACTAACCCAATATAAATAGAAACAAACCAACTAAAACAAAAACTAAAGTAATTTTTTTCATTTTCGTTTTGTGAAAATCAAATGCAGTTAATCTATTTTCTAAAAAGAAAAATGACAATGCAAGTTGCCAACCAAGAAAACTTCACAGTTTCAAATCCCAAATCTAGACCATAAGCAACCTATCAACCCAAGAATCCACATAACTGGGTGGATGTCAAGATATTGGTTCAGTAACACTCCTCAGAAGGGAAATCAAAGTGTTAGCAACAAGACTAATAGTCTGTGTCATACACTGGGGGGTGTTATAACGCTCTTGATTTCACATGGAAGTGGGTTACAAATAAATAGGGTGAAAAGAGGGTCCAGTTAAGGTTTTATAAAAAAATGTGAGTAACAAAAGAGGTTAGTAAGCACACAAGGTGATCAAAAAGTGAATCCAGAAGAACAGGAATGACTCGAGAGAAAGAGAGATCGAGGAACAAGGAGAGAAATGCTAGGAACTAAGAGCGTTCCCCAGTGGAGTCACCAATTCTACTATAGGTATTAATGCATGGGTGGTTGTAGACAAAAAAACCCTCTCGGGTTTCCCAAGGCCCAAGGAAGGCAAAATTAGGTGACCTACAACTGTTCAAAGATACATGTACATATTCATGTTACTCTTATAATCAACAAAGTAAAAGAGAAGAGTTACCTCTCAATCTCTAGTGTAGATTCGCTAAAGATCTCAGTGTGGCAAAGGGAGGACCACTTCACACACTCCTAGAGGAGAACCTACACATAGACAAGACAAGAAGTAACCTTCACATCATATACATCTTGATAATTAAAAGCATTAACATATAGGAATATATAAATCTAACATGCATCTAAGAGAACCATCAATCTTGAATTCACATCAACATATACAGAAAAGAGTTTTCAACATCATCAAGTAGAAAAATAGGAGCATATATATATATATATATATATATATATATATATATATATATATATATATATATATATATATATATATATATTATCATATGAGAGAAGAGTGATTACAACCATGGTTGTTGAATCAAGTCTTCCCTTATCTACTTGGCTCATTTCCCTCTCTCTCTCTCAACTCTTTGACAACATAACAACACTTATCTCAATATTCAAATTTGGATCCTTGTTACAATGACCAAGCCTCTAATTTATAGATGAGGAGAGGCTCTCTCCTTGCCAATTCCTTCATGAGTTCCAATGAGGTAAAATCCTTAATGTTTCCTCGATTTATTGATCTTTCCCTTCCCATGAAGCTATGTTAGTATTATCAATGTCCTTAATTAGGATTGAGGCAAAATGTTTCCTTCTTTTCAAACTAACATTTGAGTGAAAAGCAAAGTGTCAGTGAGTCAACTCACTCTTTGACCTCTCAAATCTCATAAATATCCAGCAATTCTACCCTTTAGGAAAAACATAGCATTAATCTAGGGAATAACAACCTTTTCTAAGTCATGAGGAGTGCTATAAGTACTTTTTCTGTTTCTGGGGTGTGTTACCCTAGAAAATGGGCCTGCAACTTTGGTGTTTTCTTCAAGTCAAAGTATCCTTATCCTCTAATTTGATGAGAAGGTAATTTTGTGTATAACACTCTTAGTAAATAATTCCTTCTTCTTTGGCTCAAATTTGAATGTAGGTGGTAGGTGTGCTTCTATCCTTTAGTCTTGCTCCAAGATATATTTAACAAGTGTTCCTACTAATAACTGACCATTGGCCCTTGTCGCAAGCTCCAATAGTATAACAGTCAATGTGTCCTTTACCATGGTGTAAGAACTCCATAACAAGTGTAGGAACTGCACCAACCTCGATCAATTACTTTTGATAAATAATAAACCTTAGTAACACAATAAACGAAGGTATTTTGATCAAACTAACGATTTACCTATCAACTTTTAAGTAATAAGCAACTTGAACTCAGATCTTCATGATCACATCAGAAAGAATATGAAAATGCTAGGTAAAAACTTCAAAGGTTGGTAAAACAAGAGAGTAAATGAGGATATTATAAGGGAAAAAATAAGACATTTTATGATCCTGTTAGGTATACTCTCTCTCAATGAGCTACCTTTCTAAATCCTAAAGTTTACATATGACACACTATAATTTCTACAAATATAGGTAATAATATTCGTTTTGAGCTTCCTTTCATTCAAAGAATGGTGATATGCCTATTTTCCATTAATATTCAAATGCCATTATTTTCCATATTATAATTTTGAATTCAGTATTGTTCATTATTGGCGCATTATTTGGGAGAAGTTTTGTAATTCTTTGCAATGCATTGTGTGGAAAGTTTATTTTATGTTTTTATGTTTGAGTGATTTTTTTTTTCTTTCAATTCTATTATTTTCAACTATCTTGGGATGTACTTCAAGAATTTTATTTAATTTTATTAGTTATAGATGTCTTACTTCAACAAATCTACTCTAATATTTTTCCTAAAGGGGCATGATATGGTAAATTTGAGTAATATTGAGGTGGATGAATAAATGGTGTGATTTAGGGCCAAATTAAGGGTGTCATTGATCTAATTTTGTTATCTTTTCTCTAAGAGATTTTGTAAACTACCCCTCCCACATTTACTCACTTTCACAAGATCTATAGGGTAAACATGAGCTTAGTGTCACTATGATATGACCCGAACTCCAAGCTCTAGTTATGGAAGTGAAGCCTACATAGCAGAATTATTCTGACATCCCTCAGAGGCTACAAATCACTCAGGAGCCTACCAACAACCCTAGGTGATCAATCCCTAAGTTGGGACTCTTTTTCACTCAATTTAATCCCTAACCACACCCATAACACTTCATGCATTCGGTTGGGAGGCTATAACCACACACACAAGCCTGTCTCCATGCAAGTATGAAACAAAATCCCCTATTTTGTGCATGCGATTGTGAGATCTATGCCATTTTTCATGCTATCCTCAAAACCACTACCCAAAATTTCCTATCACTTTCCATAATCATGACAATGATGATAACAATGCTAAATAATCAAAGTTTGATCAAGATATTGACCAATACATGCATAATGCAAGATATACATTTTGTCAAATGAATAGTAAACATAGAAGCTACAAGTTGTGAATGCATATTTTATCATGAACTTTTGAACTTCATCTAAGAATCACCAATAAGGTTGTATGCCCTCTCTCGCTAGCTGCAATAACAATTGTTAGCCCACACATTCATATACCATCTAATAAGGTATCAAATCATGAACAAGATCCATAGCTAGATCACATAATAAAACATCCATACATATAACCAGCATATAACCAGAATAGAAAGCCATGGCAAATCAACCATAAATCACCATAATAATTAGTATAAGTGCTCATAGATCACAATAGGAAAATAAATCATATTAACACATCAAAATTCCAACTAATTTAATGATTTCGATGTATCACCTGACTATAGATTGGGATGAACCAAATCTCTCTTTCAGCCAATCACCCCTGTTCAATATTCCAATAATGAATGTGGTATCATATGGGTTAAGCCAAAATAAACGCAACCAAGGTTTTCAGAGCCCAAACTACCTCAATGCTCAATCATAGTGATTTCACCTAACCGGTCAAGAAATCTCCAACATCAACCAGATATAGTGAAGGAGAAATAGAAGAAAGGATAGTGAAGAAGGATATAAGGATAAAGGGCAAATTTCTTTGGTTATTTCTCTATCTCTCTCACACACGCCTGAAGAAAAAGGCTAGGGTTTTGTAGCTTCAAGGTTGAAGTTGCAGAAAGTTGCAGAAAGAAGGTCAAAGAAAGGACTCTTAGGTCACCTACAATCCCTAGGAGGAAAAGAAACCCAATATAAGGTCATAGAAATCCTTGGAAGCCCTAACATTTTTGACACGTATGGAAGCAACAACTATTGCAGGGGCCAAAAATTTCAGGCCTATAGTGGAGGTTGAAATTCTATAGTTGGGGGTCGAAATTGTGCATCTAGAAGAGATTTTACTGGGTTTGAATTGGATATAAGAACAAAATCATCAAGAAGGTTTGTCTTGGTCTTGGAAGGGTACTAGTCTTGGTCTAAAGGCCTTGGAATTCTTCATTTGAAGAATCTATAAGAAGGGAATAGATTTGTTTGGTTTTCCTCTCAAGTGGAGAGGTTTTGGCCCTAGCTTGCATCCTACATCCTATGTTATTGTGTATTATTGATCCCTTTTTTGGTATTTGTTTGATGATAAGAACACCATAATAATAAGAGAAGAATCTAATAATCAAGAAAAGGATAAAAATACATCATAAGAAGTTATCAAGTTTAAGATAAATCATCTTAATTGCAGCCCTCTAGATTTCTCAACATGGTATTAGAGTTAAGGTTGACTAAGTGCGTGATCAAGATCACTATATCTTTGAAAAAGTAATTGAAGTATTTTTCTATGGTGGCATGTCATCTCAAGAAAGGAATCAAAGAATTTTGGAATATCCTATTATCTATCAAGGATTTAATGACCAATACTTATACAAAGGACAAAGGATTTTTCCCAGCACTTACAGGTACGTCTGAAGATGAAAATATATGGGTAATTGACAATGGTGCATCCAGACATATGATAGGTGTGCACAATAAAATAAATACTTTATCAAGAGGAAAATATTCCTACTATGTTGAACTTGGTGACAAGAAGATATCATGTAAGAGGAATAGAATCAACCTCGATGGAGTTGGAGAATGGAGGAAACATTCATCTCAACAAGATTCTATTCGTACCAGGTTTGAAAAATAATTTACTTTCTATTTCATGTCTGTAACATAAGGGATATAGAGTTTCTTAAATAGATGGAAAGGTTATGGTATGGGATAAAGGATCTAGCTTCAACAATGCAAAATTCCTTGGGATTCATGAAGGAAGACTCTACAAGTTGTTGACACCTCTCTCTCAAGATTTGGTTCACATTGAATTAATTCCATGTGAACTTTAGAATAGAAGATTTTGACACCTTCACTACAAAATATTACCAACTCTAAATTCAATGGTGAATGGCATCCCTGAACTTAAGGACGATCATGAAGGAGTGTGCAAGGGATGTGCATTAGGTATTAATGTTAAGAAACCATTTGGAATTAGTGCTTTAAGATCAAAAGAAATATTGGATCTCATTCACTCTGATGTATGTGGTCCTATGTCTACAAAGTCTCTTGGAGGTCATCTATATTATGTAACTTTCATTTATGACCACTAAAGGAAAACTTGGATCTATTTACTAAAGTTCAATGATGAACTATTCGAAAAATTTCAAGAATTCAAAGCAGAAGTAAAAAATATTACATAAAGAAGGATAAAGGTACTAATATCTGATAATGGAGGAGAATAGACTTCAAAGGAGATCATAGCTTTCTGTAAGTAGGCTAGGATTAAGAGGGAGTTGATAGTTCCATATAATCTAGACAAAAATGGAGCAGTAGAACGAAAGAATCATTCAATTGAGAAAATTGTTAGAGCCATGTTACATGATCAAAACTTGCCTAAATTTATGTGGGGTGAAGTAACCAAAACTACTATCTACATTCAAAATCAAAGTCCTCACAAATCACTAGACAACATGACTCCTGAAGAAGAATTCACTAAGAAGAAACTGTGTGTAGACCATCTCCGAATATTTGGTTTTCCTATCTACATTCACATTCCAAAAGATAAAAGAAAGAAGTTGGATCCTACAAGCATGAAGGGTATATTTGTTGGTTATAGTAACACTTCAAAGGCATATAAGATCTACATAAAGGAAGCACACCAAATTTAAGTAAGTCAAGATAAAATATTTGATGAAAGTATTGCATTCAAGAAATCTAAATATCTCTTGATTGACTTTGATGATAAAGAACTTCCAATATTTGAAGAATGTCCTAGGGAGGAAGAGGATTCAAGTCATGAAGAATAAGATCCCAGTGAACCTATGGAGCAAGTCATCATCCCTGAAAATAGAAATATACCTAATTGGTTCAAGTCTACTCTTCTAGATGTAGAAGGACATGGAGCAACCAAAGGTACATTTAGGGAAATTAATAAGCCTAAAATATATTAAGGGTATGAAACCTATAGGACAAAGTTAATTGAAGCATAACCAACCACCTTTGAAGATGTTGTCAAACATCAAGAATGGAATATGTTATGATTGAAGAATATCAATCAATAATGAAGAATGGAGTTTGGGAAATCATTCCTAGGCCTAAAGACAAATCTGTGGTAACTTCCAAGTGGCTCTACAAGATTAAACATGCAGTAGATGGAATTATTGATAAATATATGGAATATTTGTGGCTAGGGGTTTTTCCCAACAAGAAGGCATGAATTATGAAGAGACATTTTCACCTACAACTAGGTATACAACTATATGATTGTTTTTTTCTTTGGCAACATCGATGGGATTGAACATCCATCAAATGGATGTCAAGACAACATTCCTGAATGACAGTATTGATGAAGAAGTTGGTGCAAGGTAAACACCGACACATACCCACAGTATGAATTTAACAATGATGCATCCACAACTGTCCCAGGCATCTAACTCTATAATGGAGTTAAATTTTTAGACCATAAATGGTCACGACCCATTCGTTAGCAGTTGCTGTACATAGGAACTCAATCACCCTACCTGAACCTTCCTATCGCAATCAAAACTCTTAAGAACCTTCAGTCGGCATTTTTTATTCCTTTTTAATCCTTACACGAAGGATTTCCACACAATACACCTTTTCCTCTTTTATACGGAACCCAAGTTTAAAACCTCATTACACTTGGCCTTCACATAGTTCCACGGTCTCACCACTTGTGTGTCGTATCACCCCTTTTTCCTCTCACATGCGACTACACAATCGCTATCGGAAACATTATTAGTGCTTTTTCCCACAAAACCTCGGAACCATATCAACTATCACACACAATAATACATGGGAATACAAAGAAAATTCCCCTCCCAGCAGCATACACGAACCTCAAATACTTTATACCCACGACTATTATTGTCATGGGGTTCGGTCACTACTTACTCCACGCTTCCACTGCGCCGAACTCCAATGGGTTCGAGCTCAGATATTCTGATAATCACTATCGGATATCACTCATCCACCCGTATCTGACTCCTTCTTTAAACCTCCACCTACCCGATCGCCGATCGGGTTTGTTAGCGACATCGCCACATTGCTCATCGGAGTATCACTAGGTTTGTTATCGCCGTCCCTTAGCACCTCTAAAATGCAATTTCGATTTCAATCATAGCCGTTGATCTTTGAAGATCCAACAGCTACTGAGTATCAGTTCTAGACTTCTCTGCTCGTCCCTTTTACTTGGAATGTTACGTTGTTTCCTTCAATTTCTTGGTGATTTGGCTTCTTTAAAGGTTTCGACCTTTTGCTTATTTGCAGCTCGCTCTTCCTTTTGATCTTAAACTCCTCACACTCCTTTGATCTCTGTCCTTCTTGCAGAGCTCTAATGGATTCAATGATCCATTTCGATTCTTCTGAATCGTGCTCCTCTTTCTTTGCTTGTTCTTCAGAACTCCGCCTTCCACTGCTCAGCTTCTTTGAGCTTAACTCTTAAGCACATCCTTGCTACGCCATTCCTCCAGAGCTTCCTCTATCTCTTCACTTGGATTTGAAATCCATTGCGATTCCTTTGAATCACTCCTCTTCCTGTGCGTTCTGTAGTACTCTACCTGTAACCTCCTATCACAGAGCCTACGAATTCACATACAAGCAACACTTAAAACACGCATTCAATCATTTAACACAATCAGGAATAACTTTGAATATATATTAATGTAAAAGCAAGATTACATTCGAGACACCTCGGTCTCGCACAAGCCCGATTGTCAACATTAGTGGCCTCCTCTTAATTGAACACACAGGTTCACTTATTTATAAGAATGCATTGGATTGGATCATTGGAGGATCCAATCACTCCTCTAACAAAAGCCCTAAAGCTCTCTGCATGCATACATATGTAGCAGATAAGTCTCCTTGAGACTTTATCCATTCCATATTTTCCTTTGTTTTAAAACAGAAAAGTCTTCTTATTAGCTTCCCATTTAATGCATAAATGCTCTCTCTTATTCCTAGAATCACGAAACTGTTTAAGAGTTGGATTTGACTTCTACCACTCATGTTATCATTTATTTATTTTGAGAGCATTTACATATTCTCCCATTATCTAATTAAATCACACTTAAAAGCCTAAATATTACATTGACTTGAGACTTAGGAAAACTATTTCCTAAAATGCATGACCCCCTATGTCTACTATTTACAACGATTTTCCTTGGGCTGAATGCTCCTACATCAGACTCCCAAAGTAGAAAATATTTATGATCTCCTGATCATGTGTCTTCTGATCTTTGTGTTCCTGGATCCCATACTTTGTTCTATAATTGTCTAGATGCTTTGTTCCCTTGTTGCTGTTGCATTTTTGTTGTCTTCTTCTTCTTGTCAATCAGATTCAACTTCTAATTGATCTTTCTTGCTGCTTCTACCATTTTCCTCCATTTGGACTGCTTCATCATCAGCTCCCACATTTCTTCAATTTCTATGTCCAGCATATCTTTGGGCTAGTCCATTTTCTGCTCGTTACTTCTTCCTCTTTCTTTTTGTTTCAGGTTACTATTGCTATCTTCTATGCTGACTCCTATGCTAGCTCTTACTTTATTATTTGGTTTACTTGCTTTGTTTGCTACCTCCCTATCATCCTTACCCTCTCTCATGACTGAATCATGACTGTTCAACATTCTTTCCAAAAATTAATTTCTTCATTCCATGGATTGAGTTCTTCCATAAAATTCTCTTCTTTCACCTTTATTTGGTTGTTCGCTTGTGCCAAATCTCCTCCAACATTTGCAAAAAAACCTGCACACTCAAAACACTTGTTAAAATTGTTGTGTGTGGAGCATGATTGTTCAGAGGTCTTTGTTTCAGCCGGATGTATACCCCAGGAAGTTTGTACACCCCTCCACGCGGGGGGCTGTGGGGGGGACTTGTCCCCCCCCGGCTCGGGGGTCTGGGCCGTTCATTAGGCAGATGATCTGACGGTAGAACTTATGTTTAGTTTAGGGTTTTTTTGCCCTATAAGGCAACCCCTATCTTTGTATGAGGGCATTGTATTGGAGGCTGAGATATAGATGTGTATTCTGTGAGCGAGAAACTGAGAGGTGAGACTGTGAGAGAAAACAGAGGATATTACAGTGGATTTGCTGTAGGTTGTGTCTCTTCATTTTGCTGGATAATAGAAAGGAAGGACTGGCTGTTCGGGGTGGACGTAGCCCAAACTGGGTGAACCACCTATATCTGTGTCTCTCTTGTTTTATGCATTCTCTATGTTTATATTTCTGCAATATTTTATGTGTTCCATTGCTCCGTAATATATAATTTTCTAACAAAAATTAAAAACATAAGGTTGTTGTGCCTTATTTCCCTTTGGCAACAATTTAGTTTGCTGCTTTGTTTACTCCTTCCCCTCTATCAACACATCAGTATGCTGATTCGAATTCTCAGCAGAATGCATGAGACTGTTAGTTAATTTCTCTTCCACATCATCTGTTCTAATGATGTCTTCTTGCTTGGGTTCACAGTAGTGAATTTCTCCTCCTTTAACCTACTACTGGTTATCTTCACTTTGAAATTGTTTGATTCCTACTGCCTCTTTACCATCTTCAAACAACCTCTGCTCAATCTCTCTGATCACATACTCATACTCATTCATGCTTTTTAATGAACCTGCAAACAAATTATTGCATCTTCCTATCTCCATGGCTACTTAAGACACATCTTCTTCTTCAAAACTATAACTATAACTTCTGTTATACCGTCAGGTTCTCTCATCAGTTTCTCTGGTAGTTTAATTTCCTCTTCACACTTAGCAAGCACTTCATCATATTTCTCTCTTCTTCCAACTTCATCCTTCACATGCTATGTTACAATATTAAAATATTGTCTTCCTTTGACCCTTGTACTCTCAAGGTCTTTCTACTATGGCAAATCACTACTTCCCTCATTCAAGAGGTCTTCTTCATCATACTCTGTTCTCCTAGAGTACTCCTTCAGACTTTCAACATCTTCAAAAGACTATCCATCCTCTTCAAAACACTCCTTTGTTAGTATTCCTTTTCCCAAGGTTAAATCCTTTGCATAGGGTTCATCCTTCTTAACATCTTTCAGTAGATGTCGTTCTTCCCTACTATCTGTCTCGACATTTTCCATGGTTATCTCCACTGTGCCTATCATCATAGTGAATTGATGATCCTTTACTATGTTTTTAGCTAACATACTCTCGTCCTCAAGTTTGCCTTCAGTGCCTTGCTATTTATCTTCTCCTCTGAAGATATCTTCAAATGGCTGCTTTTCTCCTGCAATATCTACCATCATACAAAAACTATCAGTTTTAAAAATATAAGACCCTATGGTCTCACTTGATGGTTTAACCATCATATCTCCTTACTGTTCTAAATCATTCATATGATTCAGAAATTCTTTGATAGTCTCTTCTTCAATCTCCTCAAGCCCTTCACTTGGTTGCTTGACATCTTTCTCCAGCTGTATATGAGATCTATCTATCTCATCTTTTTCCAAAACAGAATTTAGATTCTGCTAGTCTTCTTTCTTCTTCATGACAATATCAACTAATTGTCCTTCTCCTACAAACATACACAAATTGTCATATTTAAAATCATCAAACCTTTTGGTCTCACTTGAAGTTTCAGTATTGAAGTCTTCATCTTCAGTTAGCATCTTGTCTTGCTATTTTGAACTATCCCAATAGTCCATGAGATCTTCACTTGATCCCCATTCTTTAGCTTCAGTGTAGTCTTCACTTTCTCCCAGAAATTCTCCTTTTTCTGGTTTACAAATGGATTCTTCCATTTCTAACTCAACTTCCTTGAGTTTTTCCTTCAGCCACTTTACTTGCTTTTGTTGTAGCCTTCTCTACATCTCATTCCATTTCATTGGCTTCTTCCTCAAGACCCAACCTAGTCTCTGGCTTTCCTCAAGCATTCTCCTTAATGCATTGAGTTGTTTTTTCAATTCTTTGTCAATTTCTTCTTGACTCATCCTTTTTCCATTTGCTTTGGCATCCTCTTTCTTATATCCTCTGTTGTGGCTTCTCTCTGAACCTCTGTTATGACTATCAGTAGTCATCTTCTTCTCTTCTTTCTTCATGAGCTCCTTTGCAACAAGCCTCTGCAACAGCTAGTCCTCCTAGCTGCAATCTTACCTCACTAAGCTCTCCTCACTCAGTCTTTTGGTAAGCATAGGTCCTTTGTCTAGAACCTTCTCTTGAGAAACACCTTTGCTACTTCTAGTCTTCTGCAATCTCCCACTTCCTCTTGAGAACACTTCAGTTGTCCTCTCTATCCAATTTCTTGTTGGATTCTTCAGGTTCATTGCCACTTCTTCTTCAAAGTATTCTCCTTACTCTTTCTTCAAGAACACATCTATTCTTTTCTCATAGCTTCTCTTACTGTCACTTGTGTATTAGTGTAAAAACACACATTATTAACTTAAAACAGAACACTTTACCTCACCTTCAAGATCTTAGCATGATCTTGTTTCACCCATTCTTCTACACTTGGAATGGATTGTCCTCTGTTTTGTCCCTCAAGTCCTCTTTCCTTCAGAACTTGCATTAAGCAATATTGCTTTTTCTTTCCTTTAATGAATTCTCTGTTCCTGCCTACTCCAAGCCTCTTCTGGAATTGCTACAATCTTCCAAGAACTTCAAAAGTTATCCTTTTACAAATTAGAAATCTGCTCTGATACCACTAATGGTGCAGGGTAAACACCCGCACATACCCACAATATGCATTTAACAATGATGCATCCACAACTATCCTAGGAGTCTGACTCTACAATGGAGTTAAATCTTCAGACCATAAATGGTCACAGACCATTCATTAGTAGTTCCTGTACATAGAAACTCAATCACCCTGCCTGAACCTTCCTATCGCAATCAAAACCCTTCAGAACCTTTAGTTGATGCTTTTTATTCCTTTGTTAATTGTTACATGAAGGATTTCCACACAATATGCCTTTTCCTCTTTTATACGGGTTTTGCATAGAACCCAAGGTTAAAACCTCATTGCAATCGGCCTTCGCATAGTTCCACAGTCTTACCACTTGTGTGCCATATCACCCCTTTTTCCTCTGACATGCGACTACAAAATCGTTATCAAAAAATTATTAGCTCTCTTTCCCACAGAACATCGAAACCATATCAACTATCGTGCACGATAATACACGGGAATACAAAGGAAATTCCCCTCTGAGCAGCATACACAGACCTCAAATACTATAGACCTGCCACTATGATTGTCATCGGGTCCGGTCACTACTTACTCCATGCTTCCGTTGCGCCAAACTTCGATGGGTCTGAGCTCTGATATTCCAATAATCGCTATCGGATATCGCTCATCCACTTGTATCTGACTCCTTCCGCTTTAAACCTCCGACTACCTGATCATCAATCGGGTTTGTCGGTGATATTGCCACATCACTTGTTAGAGTATCATTGGGTTTGTTATCACAGTCCCTTGGCACCTTTGAAATGTGATTGCGATTTCAGTTGTAGCCGTTGATCTTTCAAGATCCAACAGCTGCTGAGTATCAATTCTAGACTTCTCCGCTCATCCCTTTTACTTGGAATGTTACGCTATTTTCTTCAATTTCTCAGTGATTTGGCTTCTTTAAAGGTTCCAGCCTTCTGCTCATTCGCAACTCGCTCTTCCTTCTGAGCTTAAACTCCTCACACTCCTTTGATCTCTGTCCTTCTTGAAGAGCTCTAATGGATATAATGATCCATTTCGATTCTTCTGAATCATGCTCCTGTTTCTCTACTTGTTCTTTAGAACTCTACCTTCCATTACTCAGCCTCTCTGAGCTTAACTCTTAAGCGCATACTCACTATGCCAATCCTCCAGAGCTTCCTCTATCTCTTCACTTGGATTTTAAATCCATTTTGATTCTTTTGAATCACTCCTCATCATGTGTGTTATGCAGTACTCTGTTTGTAACCTCTTGTCACAGAGCCTACGAATTCACATACAAGCAACACTTAAAACACACTTTCAATTCTTTGACACAATCATGAATAAGTCTGAATATATATTAATGTAAAAGCAAGATTACATTTGAGACACCTTGGTCTCGCACAGGCCCGATTCTCAACATTAGTGGCCTCCTCTTAATTGAATTCATAGGTTCACTTATTTATAAGAATGCATTGGATTAGATCATTGGAGGATCTGATCACTCCTCTAACAAAAGCCCTAAAGCTCTCTACATGCATACATATGTGGCAGATAAGTCTCCTTGAGACTTTATCCATTTTTTTCCATCTTTAAATCTGTTTTAAAGATGTCAAGTAACCAAGTGAAGGGCTTGAAGAGATTGAAGAAGAGACAATCAAAGAATTTCTGAATCATATGAATGATTAAGAATAGCAAGGAGATATGGTGGCTAAAGAATCAAGTGAGACCATAGGGTCTTATGTTTTTAAAACTGATAGTTTGTGTATGATGGCAGCTATTTCAGGAGAAAAGTAGCCATTTGAAGACATCTTTAGAGGAGAAGATAAACAGCAAGGGACTGAAGGCAAACTTGAGGAAGAGACTATGTTAGCTAAAAAAATAGTAAAGGATCATCAATTCACTATGATGATAGGCACAATGGAGATAGCCATGGAAACTGTTGAGACAGACAGTAGGGAAGAAGGACATCTGCTAAAAGAAGTTAAGAAGGAGGAACCTTATGCAAAGGATTTAACCTTGGGAAAAGGAACACTAACAAAGGAGTGTTTTGAAGAGGATGGACAGTCTTTTGAAGATGTCAAAAGTCTGGAGGAGTACTCTAGGAGAATAGAGTATGATGAAGAATACCTCTTGAATGAGGGAAGTAGTGATTTGCTACAGCAAAAAGACCTTGAGAGTACAAGGGTCAAAGGAAGACAATATTTTAATACTGTAACACAGCATGTGAAGGATGAAGATGGAAGAAGAGAGCATTATGATGAAGTGCTTGCTAAGTGTGAAGAGGAAATTAAACTGCTAGAGAAACTGATGAGAGAACCTGATGGTAGAACAAAAGCTGCAGTTATAGTTTCTGAAGAAGAAGATGTGTCTCAAGTAGCCATGGAGACAGGAAGATGCAATAATTTTTTTGCAGGTTCATTAAAAAGCATGAATGAGTATGAGTATGTGATCAGAGAGATTGAGCAGAGGTTGTTTGAAGATGATAAAGAGGTAGTAGGAATCAAACAATTTCAAAGTGAAGATAACCAGCAGCAGGTTAAAGGAGGAGAAGTTCACTACTGTTAACCCAAGCAGGAAAACATCATTAGAACAGATGGTGTGGAAGAGAGACTAACTGAAAATCTCACGAATGCTACTGAGAATTCGAATCAGCATACTGATATGCTAATAAAGGAGGAGGAAATAGAGCAACAAACTGAAATGTTGTCAAAGAAATAAGGGGCACCAAGGCCTCGTGTTTTTAATTCTAACAAGTGTTTTGTGAGTGCAGGTTTTGTTGCAAGTGCTGGAGGAGATTTGGCATAGGTGAACAGCCAAAGAAAGATAAGAGAAGAAGAGAATTTTATGGAAGAAATCAATCCATGGAATAGAGAAGTTAATTTGTGGGAGAAAGTGTTGACCAATCATGATCCAAAAATGAAAGAGGGTAAGGATGATAGAGAGGCAGTAAGTAAAGCAAGAGTCAGTAAAGCAAACCAAGAAAAAGTGGAGGCAAATTCTACAGCAATGTATACAATGGCAGTAAGCAAATCAAGCATAGAAGACAACAACAACAACCGTAAACACAAAGAAAGAGAAAGAAGTAAGGAGAAAAATATGGACCAGCCCAAAGATATGCTGGACATAGAAATTGAAGAAATGTGGCAGCTGATGATGCAGTAGTTCAAATGGAGGAAAATACTAGTAGCAGTAAGGATGATCAATGAGAGTTTTAAGTTGATTGATAAGAAGAAGAACATGGAGCAAAAGGTAGTAGACATATAGTAGCAACAAAGGAACAAAGCATTTGGACAATTATAGAACAAAGTGTGGGATCCAGGAAGTCCAAGACCAAAAGACACATGATCAAGAGATCATGAATATTTTCTACTTTTGGAGTCTGATGCAGGAGCATTTAGCCCAAGGAAAATCATTGTAAATAGTAGACGTAAGGGGTCATGCATTTCAGGAAATAGTTTTCCTAAGTTCCAAGTCAATGTAATATTTAGGCATTTAATTGTGATTTTATTAGATAATGGGAGAATATGTAAATACTTTCAAATAAATAAATGAGAACATGAGTGGTAGAATTCAAATCCAACTCTTAAACAGTTCCATGATTCTAGGAACAAGAGAGAGCTTTTAGGCATTAAATGGGAAGCTGGTAAGAAGACTTTTTTGTTTTAAAACAGAGGAAAAGATGGAATGGATAAAGTCTCAAGGAGACTTATCTACCACATATGTATGCATGCAGAGAGCTTTAGGGCTTTTCATAGATGGGTGATCAGCTCCTCCAATGATCCAATCCAATGCATTCTTATAAATAGTGAACCTGCGCGTTCAATAGGAGGAGGCCACTAATTTTGAGAATCGGGCCTATGTGAGACTGAGGTGTCTCAAATGTAATATTTCTTTTACATTAATATATATTCAGAGTTATTCCTGATTGTGTCAAAGAATTGAATGCGTGTTTTAAGTGTTGCTTGTATGTGAATTCATAGGCTCTGTGACAGGAGGTTACAGACAGAGTTTTGCAGAACACATAGGAAGAGGAGTGATTTAGAAGAATCATAATGGATTTTGAATCCAAATGAAGAGACAGAGGAAGCTCTAAAGGAATGTCATAGCGAGGATGTGCTTAAGAGTTAAGCTCAGAGAGGCTGAGTAGTGGAAGGCAGAGTTCTGAAGAACAAGCAGAGAAAGATGAGCATGATTTAGAAGAATCAAAATGGATCATTGGATCCATTAGAGCTCTGCAAGAAGGACAAAGATCAAAGGAGTGTGAGGAGTTTAAGCTCAGAAGGAAGAGCGAGCTGCAAATGAGCAGAAGGCCGGAACCTTTAAAGAAGCCAAATCACCAAGAAATTGAAGAAAATAGTGTAACATTCCAAGTAAAAGGGACAAGCAGAGAACTCCAGAATTGATACTCAGCAGTCGTTGGATCTTCAAAGATCAATGGCTACGATTGAAATTGCAATCGCATTTCAAAGGTGCCAAGGGATGGTGATAACAAACCTAGTGATACTTTGATGAGCGATGTGGAGATATCACTGACAAACCTAATCGGTGATCGAATAGACGAAGGTTTAAAGCAGAAGGAGTCAGATATGGGTGGATGAGTGATATCCGATAGCGATTATCAGAATATCGGAGCTCAGACCTATCAGATTTTGACGCAGTGGAAGCATGGAATAAGTAGTGACCGGACCCGACAAAAATCATAGTCGTGGGTCTATAGTATTTGAGGTCTATGTATGCTACTCGGAGGGGAATTTCCTTTGTATTCCCATGTATTATCATGTGTGATAGTTGATATGGTTCCGAGGTTCTGTGGGAAAAAGTGCTAATAATGTTTCCGATAGCGATTGTGTAGTCACATGTCAGAGGAAAAAGGGGTGATACAACACACAAGTGGTAAGATCGTGGAACTATGTGAAGGCTGATTGCGATGAGGTTTTAACCTCGGGTTCTGTGTAGAACCCATATAAAAGAGGAAAAGGTGTATTGTGTGGAAATCCTTCGCGTAAGGATTAACAAAGGAATAAAAAGCACTAAATGAAGGTTCTTAAGAGTTTTGATTGTGATAGGAAGGTTCAAGTGGGGTGATTGAGTTCCTATGTACAGGAATTGTTGATGAATGGGTCGTGACCATTTATGGTCTGAAGATTTAACTCCATTATAGAGTCAGATGCTTGGGACAGTTGTGGATGAATCGTTGTTAAATGCATACTGTGGTTATGTGCGCGTGTTTACCCTGCACCATTAGGGAAGGGCTTTAGGGGTAACCAAAATCCCTTTCCTTAAAAAAAATCGATTATGAGGCCTGTGGGTTATGGCCCACTAAGCCTTATCGGAAGTGTTTCTTAGGCTTCTGCCTTTAAACCATGGACCCCACAAGAATCAAAGCCACCACACTACCGGCCTTTATTAACATTGGGAGCTTTCAAACATGAGTTTGAGCCTTAAAACCCCAGCCAACACATATATTGGGGATACACGGGATAACAAAGAAACCCCGCTCCTAAACCTTTATTCAGATTTCAAAAGCATTAAGCCGCACCTATATCTTCGTTGGGTCTACACCTTTGGTTGATCCACAACACTGGTCCAATTGCCTGACTTTCGATAGACTCGACCTTCAATTGTCGATTGGCTTTATCGCTATCGGCATTCAGCACTCCACTGCCCAATGTCATTTGGATTCTTCGATTTGCGATCAACAATTTGATCGCAACCGTCGATCCTGGCTCTTGATCTGACGATTGACGATTAATCACAGGATCACAATCGCATTGTTATCAGGCCCAGTTCCGATAATATCCAAAGGTTTCTGCTAAAGCATTAGGAGGTCTCTACTCATCTGCAACTTCATATGGACCATTGATCATATCGATCCAATGGCTCCTATGCATTCTCAGTCGTTCCTTCCTTAACTTAATCTTCCTCGCATTCATCCGTCGGTTGATGGATTTCTGTGTTTAAACATAGTTCTCTGCCAGATCTATCTTTACACATGAAATAACATATTATAATATTTCATTAGATCGCCATCAATCCTACTGTGATCGATGGTCGATCGAACCACTCACAATTAGAATTTTAAGCCTCACACATATATACACAACAGGATCAAAAAGAGACATAACACGCATACACAGAGAGATCCACACAACGCATACATATATTTACTATACACAACATGATTACAGCTAAGGAATTTCAACCTTAGAATAGTTTCTCCCTTCGCTACATTGGGAATACTCTCGGGGTTCCACTTTCTATCTATCACTCCCTCCTATTTTGAACACGCAGGTTCATATATATAAGGAACATTGTTGGATCAGATGACAAAAGGATCTGATCACTCCTCTAACAAAAGCCCTAAAGCTCTCTGCATGCATACGTATGTAGCAGATAAGTCTCCTTGAGACTTTATCCATTCCATATTTTCCTTTGTTTTAAAATAGAAAAGTCTTCTTATTAGCTTCCCATTTAATGCATAAATGCTCTCTCTTATTCGTAGAATCATGAAACTGTTTAAGAGTTAGATTTGACTTCTACCACTCATGTTCTCATTTATTTATTTTGAGAGAATTTACATATTCTCCCATTATCTAATTAAATCACACTTAAAAGCCTAAATATTACATTGACTTGAGACTTAGGAAAACTATTTCCTAAAATGCATGACCCCCTATGTCTACTATTTACTACGATTTTCCTTGGGCTGAATGCTCCTGCATCAGAAGTCTATATAGAACAACCCTTGGGATTTGAATTGAATGATAGAGAGACTGATGTCTGTAGAATGGACACATATATAAGTAAGCTCCAAGGGCTTGGTATGCAAGGATGGACACATATATACAAAGATTGGGCTTCTCTAAGAGTTCTTCTATTATGTCCTTATACTACTAGTGTAACCCCTTATTATTATTAGTGCAACCCCCTTATTGTATTGTTGTGCCCATATAGTCCCCATGTTTTTATTATTGTTCTCCATAGAAGCCTTCTATTGTTATTGTTGTTCCCCTACAATATTATTGTTATGTAGGCTCTAATTGTATTGGGACCCCTTAGACTCCTATATATAGAAAGGAGGTCTTGTCATTTGTATCATCCAAGAATTGTTCATTTGTGTAATGTAGAGGAGGTTTCCCCCTCAGAGAGGCTGATTTTTAAGTCGTTGATCTATCTTTTCTATATTTTTGTGAGATGTTTTCATAACATTTGGTTTCAGAGATTTGGATTCTAGGGTTTCGCTGCTCCAAACAGGTCATCGTAGCATTTTCGATATAACATTTTCTTTACAAAGTTTCAAAAGCTAAAAGACAAAACCCATTTGAGTCGAAATCGTTTTGAACCTCGGGTTGGAATTTTAGATCTTCTATCACTATATTTGCAAAGATATGATCTGAGGAAGTTAAGGTTTTTGCAAGCTCCATAATTCCATCGCAAACATGTCATCATGGAAGTTTTAGTATAATTGTTTTTCTACAAAGGTTCAAACTTTGAAATTAAAACACATATGAGTCAAAATCTTGATGAAGCTTGTGCCTGAATTTTAGAACTTGTTTCGCTATATTTTCAGAGATATGGTCCAAGACATTTAGGTTTTTGCAAGCTCTCGAATTACATCCGAAACAGGAGATCTGAAGAAACTTTTCATAACGTTCTCTCTCAGCATCATATTGAAATTTCATAAAAATTTACAGAAAAAGGATGTTAGTGCTAGCATTTGCATCCTGCCATTATTGATCAAAAATCCTCTTTTCATATCATTTTAAGGGTCGATTTATAATTTGTTATCATTCCACTAGGTCATGCAAAATAATTAGTCACTGATGGTAGTCCTAGTCCAAAAACATCACTCTTCCCTAAATGTGATTACTTGTTGGCATAGTTTCATATCTTGTTGACTATACATCATCCATAAATTTATTTTTATCTTGCCATTTGTATCAATCATGAGGTCATTATGTCATCTTGAAATTCAGTCCTTCAAGGTCTCATTAGGTATTTAGGGTTTTTCAAGGTCTCATTAGGTCTTTAGGGTTTTTCAAGGTTTCATTAGGTCATTAGGGTTGCCAAGGTTCCATTCCATTTTATAAGACTAGCAAGTAAAGGGTGATCAAATAACATCTCTTCACCATGTGAATATGATTTGTAAAGAGAAATGCTTATTTCATTATGTAATTTATGTCATTCAAATGTAATAATTTCACCATCCCAAGCTGTTAACTCAGTGTTCCAAAGATGTCAGACCATCAAAAGATCAACTTTTCAAAGGAAATAGTCAAGTAAAAGGGTATAGTTTCAAAGGGTTAAGTGCATGCCAAAGGGAGTTGTTTTTCCCTAAGGGTGTCCAAATCATCATTTTCTGGAAGCACTAAACCCTAATTTCCTCACCCATTGAGCTAGGGTTGGCTATGGAATCAGAGGCATCTGAGTATATGAGGCATAAGGGAGGTCATTTTAGCGAGTATGTGGCCATTCCAACTCATACAGATCATGTCTCCATCATTTTTCAATAAGTCATTACAAGGGACAAATCATTTGCTACACATAGGGTGGTTTTTTCTTCAAACTGTGTTTTAGACCAAATAGGGAAGAATTTGGAAAATGCGAGAGATTTTTTTGTCCACAATATGCCAAGGAAGCAAAACCTCCTTCATTTTTTACACAGATGTCATGGTTTTAGAGGAATGTCAACAATATAGTTGCTACAAGAGAGTTGTTGCACTTCTATAGTGACCTTGGGAAAATCAAGGTTTATCCTATCTGGAGTAACCCAATGACTTGCTTGATGAGTCAAATGATAACTAGACGCAAAGAGATTTTTAATGAGTTATCATGAGCTCAATTTGGAGTTGAGGAAGACCTCTAAAAGTTGACTGCAATAGCACTCTACATTTTGGCAGCCTCATTCTGCACATTTTGACCAATCTTGGGAGATTGCGCTTTTGACACGGAAAGTGAGCTCCAAATTGAAAAATATAAGATGTTCTAGAAATTAGAGTCAACAAGCTTTCCAACACGCTATCCCATGCTCACTTTGGACATCGGGAAGGTAGTCAAAATTTGTCTTGAAGTGGCGCTGCATGTTGGCAGAGTGGCGTTGTGCATCTCGACATCGGCATTGCGCATTGAGGACTTGGTGCTGCGTGTTGAGACCGGTGTTGCGTGTCTACAAAAATTCCATAGCGTTATTTTACTCTGGTGCTGTGCTTCTAGGGTGGAACTATGCGTCTATGCACCGGTGCTTTGTGTTGAGACTGGTGTTGTGCGTCTAGAAAAATTTCATAGCGTTATTTTACACTGGTGTTGTGCTTCTAGGGTGGCACCATGCGTCTATGCACCGGTGCTGCGTGTTGAGCAGAAGGGTCATAAAGCCCTCAAAACTTCAAGAAACCTCCAAATTGCTCTCTCTTACCTTCATTGCAAGTAAGTTGACCTCCTTTGCTGCAGTTTTGGTTTGCATATCAACATCTTAAGCATCATTCTCCATGATAAATATGAAACCCTAAAAATCTCCCTAGTGATGCCTAAAACCCTAAACACCAATTATCATTCTTTCCTCCTATCACCTATCCTACAGCTCTAAACTCTTTCCCTATCCCTATTTACCTATCCCCTTATCCCTTTATCCCTTTATCCCTATTCCATAACATCCCTATCCCTTTTTATCCCTCTTCCCAAAGGGAAATTTCTCAAACAAGACAAGCCTTCCCTTTCATTTTTATCATTCCTACTCCCTCATTCATTTTTAGCCCATAAAGTCATTTCCCATCCCCTCACTCCTAAAACACTCTCACTCATTCCCTTCATCAACCTCAAACCTACAAACTTAGACAGAGAGGACTGAGACTATGATGAGGAGGAAAGATACTTTGACTTGATTGAGCATGATGAGCCGAAGCAACGTTATACTCATCATGGAGTTGAAATCATTGACTTAGAGGCTCAGGACAAAGAAACCATAAAAGACATCATCATACAAGAAAGGGAAGCTAAAGTACAAGATTTGGCGGACAATTTGGAGAGGGACAATATGCTATCACATATTTGGAGCAAGAAAACAAGCAGTTGAGTGACAAACAAGTCCTCATGGAGCTGGAAATGCTCAAGGTAAAATGACAAAGTGGCAAAGAGGCACAAGTCACTTTGACTCCTATTGAGAAAGAGATTGAAGATGATAGAGAGACTTGGCTTGAGAGAGTCAACTTGCACCTTGAGAAGCTGCTACAGAAGGCCAATAGAGACAATCAGATGATCAGACACATGGCCTATCATTACAGGACCTGAAACAAGATTTGCAATATGAGGGTCAAGAAGATGAAAGCTAGGCTAAGGCAGGCTTTGAAAGGAAAAAAGGAGGAGGATAGGCTTAGGATGATTGCTGAAGCTTCCTTGGCTCATCAAGACACTTGATGATGGTGCTTCTCACCAATTTTGGGCAAGTTTGGAGAAATTTTTGTCATTTGCCAATTTTTAAAATTCTACACACAGGAAAACTACCTAAACGATGGCACTGCGATTTTCCTAGGGGCACCCAATGAAGAAATGGTTTTCATTTTTGGATTCAAAGTGATGAGGACATGCACCCTAGATATTTTCAATGTTTTTGGGGCAAGACTGGTCCACCAAAAGGTCAAAAAACACCCTTAAAATGACCTTTCTGCCACTTTTTGGACACACAGAAGTAGGCTTGGGAGAATCAAGTTTCGAGGGGACAAATGAGATTCAAATGCATAAATTCTAGGTTTTTTGGAAATTATACATACATACCTTTCCAATGAGCTATCATGGGCTCAATTTGGATGCCGGGAAGGCCTCCAAAAGGGACATGAAAGTGGCACTGCGCATTGGGCCAGTGGCGCTGCGCGTAGGGCAAATTTTGCACATATTGCCATTTCACTGTGTTTTGACTATGATCTTGGATTTTCTCTCATGGAAGATGTTTTACTAATTTAAATGATGACTTGGCTTGTAAATATGATGGATAATTAGTAGTAGAGGGTAGATTCATTAGATTAAAAGTCATTTTGAGCACCAATGAATCAGTTTCCTCACTTTTAGAGGCAAGTTGTTACGATGCCTAGATTCTAGTTTCTTGTTCAGTGTTGGTTAGATTAGCTCCTCATCTTAGGGATTCGAACCCTAAGAATTCAAGGAGGTTGAAACAATGCATATATCTTCTTCTTATTTCTCATTGTAAAGGGTTGGACTTAGCTGGATGCTCAGACCTTGATTGTACATCATTTTGTAGCAGTTTAGCAGGAGATTAATAAGAATTGTAGCTATTTTTATAGGATCCATGTGGTATGGAGTTTTAGTACACTTTCTTCTTTTGTGATCACATGTTAATGTTTTTTGTATACTTTGTTAATAATTTCATTGCTTCTTAGTGAATGCTTTCAAGTTGATAGGCAGAATTCATTACATTAGTGCTCTGCTTTGGGAAAATATTCACGATTTCATGTTTTCTACAATTTGGGATGGATCCATGATTATCACATTCTCTTCCTAGCCTCTCATCAGTCTTAAAACACCTCACCCATAAAGCCCTAGAGTGCTAAACCTTATGCCTACCTTGCCCAATTGAACACCCTGTAATTTAGACCTAATTGCCTAGACCTAAACTGTCCAGCTCCTCCTGATCTAGCAAAACCCCTTCAAAATCCAATCAAAACTTCGTGCTACTATACCTAGCCTAATATATTTTACCTAATCCAGTCATTTTGGTTGAGATCCTTACGGAGAGAGCCCTCTCCCAGCCTAGTAGGTCTAGCTACTTGGCTAAGTGTGGTTTATGGTTACCCTGGCATTGCCTTCCTTCAGCGTGAGGTTCAATCCAGGTGATAACATAGTGGCGACCATACCGGGGAATGTAGTTTTATGTTCCTCAGTAAAATGTATCAAGTTCAGATCTGATTGTTGATGGTGGACAACGATCAGACACCAAAAGGCTGAAATCATTCACCTGGTGACTCCAAATCAGTTTCAAGATCAAATCCAAGAACTCCACTGGAGGATGAACCCAATCAACAAAAACATGAAAGGACAATATGGAAAGATTAGGTATTAAAGTTGGAATTTCATCCAAGACATTATGTTCTTTGTTATAAATTATTTCTTCTCTTTTCCCGAGAATTTCAAGAAGGCTTCACAAAGTATACTGTATTTGAGAAAATATCCTAGACCTGCATGTGATTCCTTCCCTTTGAATATTGTGAATACAAAATATTCGCATGCCTTTGATCTTGATCAAGACCCTTCTTCTGAATCTTATGATGACCGTCTTCAAACTGATGAGCCTCAAGAGATCAAGAATAATTCTATAGCTTTTATATATACTCCTATACCTTGTAAAATTCTGGATAGATACAAGCCTCTGATTTTAACTCCAATATCCCATGCTTTCCCTAAAAATAATTACCTATATCTACCAAGATTTGATGGTGAATGTGACAACATCACTGCTGAGAGACATGTACTGAATTTTGAGTCTTTTCTTGACCTTTTTGAAGTTGATGAAGAGGATGTCAGTATTATGCTTTTTTCTCTTTCTTTGCAAGGCAATGTCAAGAGTTGGTTCAAAACCCTACCTGATGTGAGCATCTCAGATTTCCAGCAGTTCTTCAAAGTTTTCCTCAACAAGTGAGTGATCAGACAGAACCCTTTCTTGATTCTAGAAGAGTATAACCAGCTGAAAAGATAGCCAAGGGATACAATACAACAATTTTCTGCCAGATTTAACCAAGCTTATTGTTCGATGCCTCTTAATATAAGACCTCCTCTTGATTCAGTTCTCTTGCATTATCCATAAGCCTTTGATGCAGAAATGGAGTTTCAGCTGAGAGAAAGGAACCTTGCAAGACTTGAAGAGGTGAAAAATAGTGCAGTAGATGTAGAGGCTAATCTGCTGATCAGAAGGGGAAAGTTGAAGGAAGAAGAGAGGAAGAACATAGATCCAGAGGAATCAACATCTTTAGAGGTAAAGCTCGAAATTTTGGTAAGTTCAGTGGAATAGATGATGCAAAATATCAGCACAAGGAATGAATATGATGTTCAAGACCATGGCTCACTAATTGAAGAAAAACAATCGCTAATCCAAAATATTTCATTTCTTATCCCAGTTGTCATAGATCTGATAATGATTGTTTTATAGATAAGCTTGCAGAAGAGAGATCTGTTGATCTGACATGTATGCTTGATGATGTGTTTTTTACTGATGATTCCCCTATTTTTGATTAGTATGATGATGATTATGTTCTCCAAAAAGAAGCTAGTCTTACAAACAAAACCAAAGCTGGTTTCTGGAAGGAGGAAGTTCACTTTCAATAGCTCGGTGATCAACCGATGCATACCAACAATGGAAGTGAGGAGGAAAGTGCAGCAAATTTTGAAGTAAGTGAAGGATCTTTGCCTCTTTATTTTACTTCGTTTTAGTTCATCAGAGACAACTTTCATGCAATTAGAAATCAACCATCGATAAGTTTTGATCTTGACCATCTAGAGGGCAATGAAATCCTTGTTCAAGACTTCTCATATCTAGATTTGCAGCCCCCGAATGCCATTGAATGTCAGGTTGTAGATGAAGACTTGGAAGCTGGAACATATGATCAAATGATGCAAGATGATTATGTACCATTATGTTTTGAATCATTTTAGTTTTTGAAGGGAAATTTGCATAATATATCTTCAATAAAGGATGAGTAGCCTGTAGAAAATCATGCAATCTCATTGGAACCAATAGAAAATGGGTTGCAATAGTCTTTTCAAGTTTTTCACGATCCAATAGCTGATGTGTTGGATGATATCTGCAGTCAAAGCCCTTCTCCATTAGCTAACTTTGAGCTTGAAAAATAATTGATACAAACTTGATCTGATAGCCGATTTATTTGTAATTTTCAACAGGAGTCTCATCACAAAGCTCAAATGAAAGTTTGCATTCATGGTATGAGGAGAAGCAAAGTAATCCACTAGATGAGCTAATAAGTCCCAGTGCACATGAATTTCAAGATCCTCACACAGTATTTTTGGAGTCTGATACAAAATCCATATTATTCAATCTGGGAAAATTTGGATCTATTTACAAGTTTTCATGGGATTTGCATTTTAGTAGTTCTTTCTTCTTGTTCATAAACAAACACTTGTGGAGAATTCAAATAGCAGCCAGAATGCTTACTTGGTTGCATTGGTTGTTTCATTTCACTTGATCAGGTGATGAATGGAACAATTAGAGTAGGTTTTATTGAATAAGCTCCATTTTCAGCATATTTTCGAGTTTGTCAGTTGTGTTTTAGTATTGAGTCAGTTTTTAGTTGAGTAAAACTCAATTTGTGTCATCAAGTCATTAGTTTTCAATCTTGCATTTCAATTTATGTTTTTGACTGTATTGGTCCACATGGTTAGGCACTTGGTCTATGGTGTTCTTGACACCTCCAAGGAGTTGTCATCCCCAATAAGGCAAATTTTAGTGTCAGTATTTGCATCCTGCCATCAGTGATCAAAAATCCTCTTTTCATATCATTTTAAGGGTCCCATTCAGAAATTTTTTATCATTCCACTAGGTCATGCAAAAGAATTAGTCACTGATGGCAGTCCTAGTCCAAAAACATCACTCTTCCCTAAGTGTGATTACTTGCTGGCATAGTTTCATATCTTGTTGACTGTACATCATCCATAAAGTTATTTTTATCGTGCCATGTCATGAGGTCATTATGTCATCTTGAAATTCAGTCCTTCAAGGTCTCATTAGGTCTTTATGGTTTTTCAAGGTTTCATTAGGTCATTAGGGTTGCCAAGGTTCCATTCCATTGCATAAGACCAACAAGTAAAGGGTGATCAAATAACATCCCTTCACCATGTGAAGATGATTTTTAAAGAGAAATGCTTATTTCCTTATGTATTTTATGTCTTTCAAATGTAATAATTTCACCATCCCAAGTTGTTAACTCAGTGTTCCAAAGATTCCAGACCATCAAAAGATCAATTTTTCAAAGGAAATAGTCAAGTGAAAGGGTAAAGTTTCAAAGGGTTAAGTGCATGCCAAAGGGAGTTGTTTTTTCCCAAGGGTGTCCAAATCATCATTTTCCACAAGCACTAAACCCTAATTTCCTCACCCATTGAGCTAGGGTTGGCTATGGAATTAGAGACATATGAGTATATGAGGCATAAGGGAGGTCATTTAAGCAAGTATGAGGCCATTCCAACTCATACATATCATGTCTCCATCATTTTTCAATAAGTCATTCCAAGGGACAAATGATTTGCCACACATAGGGCCGGTTTTTCTTCAAACTATGGTTCAGAAAACACAGGGAAGAATTTGGAAAAAGTGAGAGAGTTTTTTTTCCATAATAGGCCAAGGAAGAGAAACCTCCTTCACTTTTTATAGAGGTGTCATGGTTTTAGAGGAATGTCAAAACTACAGTTGCTACAAGAGAGTTGTTGCACTTCTACAATGATCTTGGGAAAATCAAGCTTTCTCCTAGCTGGAGTGACCAAATGACTTGCTTGATGAGTCAAATGATAACTAGACACAGAGATATTTTCAATGAGTTATCATGAGCTCAATTTGGAGTTGAGGAAGACCTCCAAAAGTTGACTGCAACAGCACTCTGCATTTTGGAAGCCTCATTCTACACGTTTTGACCAATCTCGGAAGATTTAGCTTTTGACAGGGTAAATGAGATCAAAATTAAGAACTTTAAGATATTCTAGAAAGTAGACCTGACAAACTTTCCAATGAGCTATCCCGTGCTCAATTTGGACATCGGGAAGGTAGTAAAAGGTTGTCTTGAAGTGGAGCTGTGCGTTGGAAGAGTGGCACTGCGCGTCTCGGCACCGGCGCTGCGTGTTGAGGACTTGGCATTGCATGTTGAGAACGACGCTGAATGTCTGGAAAAATTTCAAAGTGTTATTTTACATTGGTGCTATGCTTCTAGGGTGGCACTGTGCGTCTGTGCACCAGCACTGCGTGTTGAGTAGAAGGGTCATAAGTCCCTCAAAACTTCAAGAAACCTCCAAATTGCTCTCTCTTAGGAAGATCTATCATCATGAGAAAATATGAAAAAGATGCATTAACTACTCCCAACTTCTGTCTAAGGTATTCAAATATTTCCCTAGGTAGTGTTTTGGTGAATATATTAGCCACCTGTTCCTTGGAGGGAACATACTCCAGTTTGACCTTTTGTTCAAGCACTTGTTCCTGGAGAAAATGATATTTGATAGGTATGTGATTGGTCTTTGAATGCATGACTGGATTATTTGAAACGCTGATTGCACTTGTATATTCACAAAAAATGGATATAGGTGGAGTACAAGTGATTTGAATTTCTTGCAATGTTTGCATCATCCAAAGGAGTTGTGTGCAGCAAGATGCAGCAGCGACATATTCTGCTTTAGCTGTAGATAATGCAATTGAACTTTGTTTCTTGCTGAACCAAGATACTAATCTGGATCCCATAAAGAATGCACCATCACTAGTGCTTTTTCTATCATCCATGCTTCCTACCCAATCTGCATCTGTATATGCATGAAGTGTGAGATCTGTGTCTTTAGGATACCATAAGCCATAGTTTTGTGTTCCTTGAAGATATTTGAAAATCCTTTTAGCTGCCTGAAGGTATGCTTCCTTTGGATTTGCCTGGAATCTTCCAACTATTCCCACTACATGCATGATGTCTGGTCAGGTACCTGTCAAATAGAGAAGACTACCAATCATGGATCTATAGGTTGGTTGATGTACTGTTGTTGATTCATCATTTTCACTGAGGCTGCATCCTGTTACCATAGGGGTACATACTGGTTTCGAATCCTCCATCCCATATTTCTTTAGGATCTGCTTGAGGTACTTGGTTTGTGATAGAAAGATATTGTCCTTGTTTTGTTGGACTTGTAAACCAAGAAAATATGTGAGCTCACCAAGCAAGGACATTTCAAATTCTTTCTGCATCACCAAAAAAAAGTTTTGACTCATGGTTTCTTCATTGCTACCAAAGATGATATCATCAACATATACAACAAGTATTAGCAATTTATCATTGTCAATTTATATATATATATATATTGCTATCTATTGATCCTTTTGAAAAACCTTGTTGATGGAGGTATTTGTCCAAACGATAATACCAAGCCCTTGGAGCCTGTTTAAGGCCATAGAGAGCCTTTTTGAGTCTGCATACAAGTTTTGGATCATTCCCAAGGATGAATCCATCTGGTTGCTCAATGTACACTTCTTCTTCTATGTCTCCATTTAGAAAGGTGGATTTCACATCCATTTGATATACTTTGAACTTTTGAAAGCTAGAAAGAGCAAGGAACATTCCTATGGCTTCAAGTCTAGAAACTGGTGCAAAAGTTTCTTCAAAGTCTACACCTTCTTATTGAGCATACCCTTTACAAACAAGTTTGCCCTTGTTTCTAATAACATCTCCATTTTCATTCAACTTGTTTTTGAATATCCATTTGGTCCCTATGACATTCTTATCATTAGGTCTAGGAACCAATTCCTAGGTGTTATTCTTTTCAATCTACTCAAGTTCTTCATTCATGGTCGTGATCCAGCATTCATCTTTGCATGCTTCACTTACATTTCGTGGTTCAACGGAGGAGAGAAATGCTAGATAACTTGAAGCTTCTGTAACAGTTCTTCTTGTTTGAACACCTGCCTCTTTTTGCCCCAAAATTTGAGTCTATGGATGATTCTTATGGGCGTACCTAGATGAAGTCTTTTCTTCTACCCTTATCTATTCTTCTGGTGCCTCATAGGTTTCTTCTTCATCATTAGTCTGATTTGAAGTTGAAGGATAGTCCTCTTCATCTTCAAAATCTTCGGTTTTTATCTGCTTTGGATTGTCGCCTGCTTCATCAACCACCACATCAATACTTTCAACAATTTTTCCAAGTCTTTTATTGTAACACTTATATCCTTTACTTTGGGAAGAGTAACCAAGGAGAATGCCTTCATCTGCTCTAGGTTCAAACTTGCCAAGATTTTCATCAGTCCTTTTGATGTAACATTTTCTTCCAAAAACTTTGAAGTATTTTACCGTAGGAGTCTTACCATACCAAAGTTCATGAGGAGTTTGAGTGTTGTTTACCTGGACATTTGTTTTGTTGAGAATAGTAATGGCAGCAAATGCAGCTTCACCCCAGAAGGTTGCAGAAGTTCCATACTCATCAAGCATAGCACGATTCATTTGTTGAACCATTCTATTCATCCTTTCCACCACTCCATTTTGCTGAGGAGTCCTTGCAATAGAGAATTCCCTTCTTATTCCATGTTCTTCACAAAAGTCAAAGAATTCATTCGAGGTAAATTCCCCTCCTCGATCAAGCCTGAGGCATTTGATTCTGCGATCTGATTCATTTTCAACCAAGGCTTTGAAAGCTTTGAAATTTTCGAAAGCTCCATCTTTATGCTTCAAAAGTCTTGTCCAACACATCCCGGAAAAGTCGCCAATGAACAATATAAATTATTCTTCTCCACGAGGTGACTTTTTCCTTGATGGACCACATAAATTAGTATGGAAGATTTCAAGTGGCTTACTAGCTGATCCTTCCTTCTCAGGGAAATGTGTTCTGGTTTGCTTACCAAACTGACATGATTTGCATATTGTATTGTATGGAATTCTGATGTCAGGAAGATCACGAATAGCCTGATATTTGCATCCTTTCCTTATCTAAGGGAAGCTTAGATGCCCCAATCTTCTGTTCCATAGCCAGTGTTCATCATTTTTTCTTAGATAGCATTGTTGTTGTCCTCCCTTGAGTATGTATAAATTATTTGGAGTTCTTATGCCTTTGATCACTGTTTCTCCTATATCAAGCTCACGAACAATACATCCATTTGATCGAAATACTACCTCATTTCCTTGATCACACATTTGACTAACACTCAATAGGTTATGCTTTAATCCATCAACGTACATAACATTTCCATCTTTGACCTTTTCTTTCAAAAGAACAGAGCCTTTACCTTTTATGACTGCAGGAGTGTCATTTCCAAATGAGACCTTCCTTTCCTTTTCTAAGGCACTATATGAGTGAAGTTTTTCTTTATCACCTGTCATATGTTTCGAGCATCCACTATCGATGTACCACTGATTTTCCTATCCTTCCACATACAAGGCTATACCACATCTTTCTGGTTGTGGTTCTTTCTTTCTCCAAGTTTTGGGACCCAATGAAGCTTGCTCCTTCTGAGATGTTTGTCGAAACTTACTCCTGCATTCAGAATCTTCATGACCAAAGTTGTTACAAATAGAACATTCTATTTCATTTTCAAGAGCAGAAAAGTTATTGTAGGTCATTTTCATGATCCCAGGCACACTCCTTTGCTTTCGTGCTTCTCTAGTCATGATGGTCTTATAGGCAACACATTGAGTAGCTTTGTGTCCAAAGTTATGACAAGAGAAACATAGGCCATTAAATAAATTCCTATGATTATCAAATCTCCCGACCAGGTGATTGTAGTTTCCATTGACATTCATTCTTGAGGAAAATTGAGAATTATTTACCTATGGTTGGTTGTAGCTTCTGTTCATCCTTGAAGTAGATTGACCCCGATTTCCCTGGTGATCCACTTTATGCCTTTGTTGACAATTGTCAACCTGTTCACTTCTCCTAGCTGCATCAAGATAACTTTTGGAGGTGGATGGCTTCTGTGCTTGACATGCTTCTTCAGTATATCCAAGACCTATCTTGATTAGAGGAGAATGTTGCACTTTGATAATCTCATCTAATGTTTCAGATCCTTTAGCAAATCTAAGGTTAAGATCTTTTGTTTTCTCAATATCTTTTCTAAGTCCCACAATTTCACTTTCTAACTTTTCACTGTGGTTTTCCCTTTTAGCAAGTTGGAATGTTAGAGTATCTATAGTCATACTCTTTTCTTCTAAACAAATTTTAAGTTTAGAAATTTCTTCATAGATATCATCTTGATCTATAGCATCCAAGAAATCATCATCTTCAAAAGCCATCAAAAGTCTATAATCATTACCATGTCAATATTCATCATTATTTGAATGTCCATCACTGTCTTCATGTGTATAATAGCTCTTCTTACTTACATTCTGTTTTTTGTTCCATTTAACTGGTTCCTTACAT
Organism: Pinus tabuliformis; assembly: GCA_031772625.1. Classification (NCBI taxonomy): domain Eukaryota; kingdom Viridiplantae; phylum Streptophyta; class Pinopsida; order Pinales; family Pinaceae; genus Pinus; species Pinus tabuliformis. The sequence goes on along the minus strand of CM062811.1, from coordinate 82,779,908 downwards.
TTATCAAACTTATCTTTATGAGGACATTTGGCTACATAGTGACCGACTTTTCCACAAGCAAAGCATTTGAAAGGTAGCTTACCTCTGAATCTTCCAGAACCCCGTTGAAGGTTCTTGACAAAGTTTGATTCTTCCTCTCCTTCTGACGTATGTCCTAACTCATTGTATTCTCCTTTTGAAGTTTTTAATGCGGCTTCTCTTATGTTTGATGGACCCCCTTTTCTCATTTCGAAAGCAGTTAGGATTCTGTGCAGCTGTGACATGGTAATACTCTGAAGATTCTACTTTTCTTCTATGGCAGGGACTTTTGATTCAAACTTAGAAGACAAAGATCTTAAAACCTTTTTGACTAAAATAACTTCTTTTATCTCTTCACCTAAGTTTTTCACACGATTAACAATCTCATCTATACGTAAGAAATAATTAGCCACATTTTCATCATTGTGCATTCTCAGAGTTTCATATTGAATTCTAAGATATTGTAGTTTTGCACGTTTTACCTGATCGTCTCCTTCATAGCTTAGAATGATCTTGTCCCATATTTATTTGGTGGTTTTACGCTGCATAACCTTGACGAATTCAGATTGAGATAGACTCCCCAATAGAGTATTGATTGCCTTTGCATTTGTTTCATACTGCTTTTTACCGGCTATATCTGTAGGAGTTGCTGATGGGAAAGTGTATCCTCCTTCCACAATATCCCAAACTTCTGCACCAAGAGATTGAAGATAGGCTATGGTTCTTACCTTCCAATAGATGATGTTGCTCCCATCAAATATTGGTGGCCTGATGGATGCCTCTTTTTCATAGTTTCTCATGATGATAGATCTTCCTTCAAGTGATCAAGCTTCTTCTGAAGGACCTGCTCCGATACAAATTGGTGGAAATAATACTAAGAGGGAGGGGGGGATGAATCCGTATTATCAATTTAACAGTTTTTCATTTCCATAAAAAAAAATTATATATGCTACTTCTGTTAATTAAACCTACGTATATACGCCACTGCGTTTAGAGAAAAATGTGTATATCTTGCAGACTTCTAGTTTAGTTAGCCGATCTTAATTTGTGCATCAGAACCATAAAACAGTAATCAAGTGCAGTAAACAGTACAGGAAATCACACACATGAACACAAGATATAAGGTGGAAATACAATGTGGGTGACAACCACCTGCTACAATTTGTCTCTATCTTCTTTTAATAAGAAACTTCCTTTTACAATATTTATGTACTGGTGCAGTCTTATACCAGTACGTAGGCTTCTTCCTGTAGAAGGCTACAACCTTCTCTCGTTCTCCAGCTTCTCCTGGAAGGGAGCTACAACCCCCTTAGCTCTTGTACTAGCTGATGTACTAGTACGTAGGTGCTGAACTATAGAAGGCTACAACCTTCTCTTTTCTTCCAAGGACTATGTTTCATAAATTTTCAGACTGGATCCATCAATAACTTCAATCAAACATCAAATATATTTGCATCAACCAATCTCCTTTGCACCAACCAAAAACTGAATCAAACACTCCTCTGAATGCTATAACCAGAATATAGTAACAGTAACCAGAAACCAATCCTGAACCTAGAACATTGCAGCAATAAACAGAAGTAGCTAAAACATATTTTATGAGACGTACGCTACTTCAATATGTATAACCTGCATGCATATGCTGTTATATTAAGGAAAACCTACGTATACACAGTTTTGAAATACCGAACCAGCGTGTATACGTGCCTTTTCTATGCGGAACCTGTGTATGGATCTATAAAAGATAATTTACCCTTTTCAAATATTCAGACATCAGTTATACCCATATCATCAGATTTATAGATCAAGTCATGCGCCAAATATAACAGATCAAAATCACACAAAGATACTTCTCTTCAAGCCTTGAGATCTTGACCCATCAATAGAACTTATCCTCCTTCTAGCACTCAGGTTCCTCCTTGATTCAGATCCAGCTATGCACCATTACCCAAAGACCAGTATTCTAGATCTTTCTCTTCATAATATATTTGATCCTTGAGTGCCTTTGCCTAATGATCTCCTTCCCATTTTATAGTCTTAGGCCTTACTCAATACCATGTTCCAAAACCATATAGAATCAATACCTTAGACCCAATACATGGGATCAATACTTTGAACCAAATACCATGGACCAAATACCACGGACCAAAACCAAGTTTTCCAAGTTGTACACACTTTTCTGTCCATGAAAGTTCATGTATACGCATATGCGCCTTTTGGTCTGTGAAATCGTGTGTATACTTGGCTTATTCAACGGGAACCTACGTATACCTCCTTTTCCTCTATTCTCAGAGCTAGTGAGCCTGAATTGTCATCTGAGTGATTTTCCAAGAGAGTTGCCATCAAGGACAATACCTGTGTCATAGTGCCAAACCTGTGTCATAATGCCAACAGTAGTTTTGGTTTGCATATCAACATCTTAAGCGTAATTCTCCATGATAAATATGAAACCCTATAAATCTCCCTAGTGATGCCTAAAACCATAAACCCCAATTATCATTCCTTCCTCCTATCACCTATCCTACAACTCTAAACTCTTTCCCTATCCCATTATCCTTTTATCCCTTTATCCTTATTCCATAACATCCCTATCCCTTTTTATCCCTCTTCCCAAAGGGAAATTTCTCAAACAAGACAAGCCTTCCCTTTCATTTTTATCATTCCTACTCCCTCATTATTTTTTAGCCCATAAAGTCATTTCCCATCCCCTCACTCCTAAATCACTCTCACTCATTCCCTTCATACAACCTCAACCCTGCAAACATGGAAAGAGAGGACCAAGACTATGATGAGGAGGAAAGAGACTTTGACTTGACTGAGCATGATGAGCCGGACTAGCGTTATACTCATCATGGAGTTGAAATCATTGACTTAGAGGCTCAGGACGAAGAAACCATAAAAGACATGATCATACAAGAAAGGGAAGCTCAAGTACAAGCTTTGGAAGACAATTTGGAGAGGGCCAAATATGTTATCACATATTTGTAGCAAGAAAACAAGCAGTTGAGTGACAAACAAGTCCTCATGGAGCTGGAAATTCTCAAGGTAAAACAACAAAGTGGGAAAGAGGCACAAGTCACTTTGACTCCTATTGAGATAGAGATTGAAGATGATAGAGAGACTTGGCTTGAGAGATTCAACTTGCATCTTGAGAAGCTGCTACAGAAGGCCAATAAATACAATCAGATGATCAGACACATGGCCTATCATTACAAGACCCGAAACAAGATTTACACTGTGAGGGTCAAGAAGATGAAAGCTAGGCTAAGGCGGGCTTTGAAAGGAAAAAAGGAGGAGGATAGGCTTAGGATGCTTGCTGAAGCTTCCTTGGCTCATCAAGATACTTGATGATGGTGCTTCTCGCCAATTATGGGCAAGTTTGGAGAATTTTTTTTCATTTTCCAATTTTTGAAATTCTACACACAGGAAAACTGCCTAAACGCGCAATGCCATCGGCGCTGTGCTTTTCCTAGGGGCACCCAATGAAGAAATGGTTTGAATTTTTGGATTCAGAGTGATGAGGACATGCACCCTAGAGATTTTCAATGTTTTTGGGGCATAACTGGTCCACCAAAAGGTCAAAAAACACCCTAAAAATGACCTTTCTGCCACTTTTTGGACACACAGAAGTAGTCATGTGAGAATCAAGTTTTGAGGGGTAAAATGAGCTTTAAATACCGAAATTATAGGTGTTTTGGAAATTATACATGAAGACCTTTGAAATTAGCTATCATGGGCTCAATTTGGATGTCGGGAAGGCCTCCAAAAGGGACCTGAAACTGGCACTGCACATTGGGCCAATGGCGCTGCGCGTAGGGAAATTTTGCACAGGATTGCCATTTCACTATGTTTTGATTGTGATCTTGGATTTTCTCTCATGGAAGATATTTTACTGATGTAAATGATGACTTGGCTTGTAAATATGATGGATAATTAGTAGTAGAGGGTAGATTTAGATTAAAAGTCATTTTGAGCACAAATGAATCAGTTTCCTCACTTTTAGAGGCAAGTTGTTACGATGCCTAGATTCCAGTTTCTTATTCATTGTTGGTTAGATTAGCTCCTCATCTTAGCGATTCGACCCCTGAGGATGGGAGGAGGTTGAAACAATGCCTATATCTTCTTCTTCTTTCTCATTGTAAAGGGTTGGACTCAACTGGATGCTCAAACCTTGATTGTACATCACTTTGTAGCAGTTTAGCAGGAGATTAATAAGAATTGTAGCTATTTTTATGGGATCCATGTGGTATGGAGTTTTAGTACAGTTTCTTCTTTTGTGATCACATGTTAATGTGTTTTGTATACTTCATTAATAATTTCGTTGCTTCTTAGTGAATGCTTTCAAGTTCATAGGCAGAAGTCATTACATCAATGCTCTGCTTTGGGAAAATATTCATCATTTCATGTTTTCTACAGTTTGAGAAGGATCCATGATTATCACATGCTCTTTCTAGCCTCTCATCCATCTTAAAACACCTCACCCATCAATCCCTAGAGTGCTAAACCTTATTCCTACCTTGCCCATTGAACACCCTGCAATTTTGACCTAATTCCCTAGACCTAAATTGTCCAACTCCTCTTGGTCTACCAAAACCCTTAAAATCCAATCAAAACTTCATGCTATTGTACCTAGCCTAATATCTCGTACCTGATCCAATCATTTTGGCTAAGATCTCTACAAAGAGAGCCCTCTCCGACCTAGCAGGGCTAGCTACTTGGGTAAGCGTGGTTTGTGGTTACCCTGACATTGCCTTCCTTCAGCCTAAGGCTCGATCCAAGTGATAACAGGACAACTTGTAGTTTTTTTGTATCAGTTTCAAGTCCTAAGGTCGAAACAGTGACACATGGAACTTTGTACAAGTTCACTTTACTAAACCAATCTATAATTAGGTCATTGTGGGAGATTTAGCATAGCGCTTACTTGGAGAATCCAATCTTGATCAGACTTGCGGGGTTGGAAAGAGGACTCAGAGTGCTACCACAAGATGCAATTTCAAACCTTGGAGATCCAAAATTACAGATATACAACATATTCAATATCGAGCTCCTACAAAGTGAAAAAAGCCGTGTTGTTTTTTTTAAGTTTTTTTAAGTTTGGTTGAAAAATCGATTTAGAGGAATTCAAAGGGCGTGGAAGCTAAGATGAAAGGTATAGAAGAAAAACTTAAAGGAAACATGGAATATTTGAAGACAGATTTGACAAAGTTGTTACAATAAATGCTTACTAATGGCGAAAGCGTAGTAAAGGAAACTCATAATGAGAAAAAAGGAAATGTTAATCATGATTTCATAGACTCTAACATTGGATTAAAGACCCACCATGTTCCAAAGATCGATATGAGGAATTTTTATGGAAAGGATCCCACAACATGGATACTACAGATTGAGCAATATTTTGATCTCCATAATGTGCAAAACACACAAAAGGTATGCATTGCAACTTTATATTTGGAACCAAATCAGTTTGTATGGTATCGATGGATTTGCTCTCATAAACAAGTTGTCACTTGGGAAATGTTTACGGAAGAAATGATAACACATTATGAGGAAGAAAAAAGCAACACACTTTTAGCCAATTGATAAATCTCAAATAAAAGTGTTCAATGATGGAGCACATTGAGGACTTCAAAAAATGGAATATAAAGGTAGAAGATATTCCAGAGGAGCATAGCATTGATGTGTTCATAGGGACTTTAAAGGATAAAATCCAACATGAGGTTTACCTTTTCGAACCTGACTCATTGGAGAAGGCATTGAGGTTGGCAAGAAAAATGGAAAGAATAATTATGGCAACGAGGAAGCCTACCACTCACAACTATAAAGATGGAAGTGTTGTTTCTCCTAGGCTTTCACCACCTACAGGGTTGACACCACAAAAATTGGAAGAAAAAAGAGCAAAAGGGCTTTGTTACAATTGTGATAGAAAATACACTAAAGGTCATAAGTGTGCTGAGAAGAAATTAATTTACATAGATGGGGAAGAGGAGCAAGAAAAGGAACAAGAAATGTCAAAATAAGAGGATATACACCAGGAACCAATCCCAGAGAAAGAAGAAATGAATCTGACCATATCCTATAATGCATTGACATGAATTACTACTCCTCAAACTCTCAATATATAAGGGCATATCAAGAAGAAAAAGGTAATAGTGTTGATTGATTCATGTAGTACCCATAATTTTATTCATTGTAAGATAGCCAAGGAATTGAATTTCTTCCTATATCCAGCACCAAAGTGTCAAGTAATGGTTGCAAATGGAGGAACAATAAATTGCTCTGGAAAGTGCCATAATATCAAGCTATCCATGGGAGAATATGTCTTGAATATTCAAATTCTTTCCATTCCAATGGGTGGTGCAGATGTTGTACTAGAAGTCCAATGGCTACAATCTTTGGATATGATAGGTTTTAATTTTCTAGAACGTTTCTTGAAATTTTTATGGGAAGGAAAGGAAGTTGAATTAAGTGGTATCGAAGGGAAACCGGGAAAGATAATAATCTCTAACAACATGAAAAAGTTTATAAAGAAAGAACAACGGGGAGTAATTGTTCACTAGAGATTCCCACGTCGAAATCATCTACTTCTCCAGATCTCCAAAACATTTTGGACAATCATTCCAAGGTATTTGAGACTCCCAAAGGCCTCCACCTATTTGTGGTCATGATCATGCTATTCATTTGATTCCTAGAAGTGTTTCGCCAAACATCAAACCTTACGGATATCCATATGCCCAAAAGAGTGAAATTGAATGTCTGGTTGCATAAATGCTAGAGGTTGGTATAATTCAACCTAGTCAAAGTTCTTTCTCCACTCCAGTGGTATTTCCTCTGCTGTAGTGGTATTGGTACACAATAAGGATGGATCATGGCGCATGTGTCTAGATTATAGGGAGCTCAACAAGCTTACTATTAAAGATAAATTTCTCATTCCTGTCATTGATGAATTATTGGATGAATTACATGGAGCAATTTACTTAACCAAGTTGCATCTTCATTCAGGATATCATCAAATCAGAATGAAGACTAAAGAAATTCCAAAAACAACATTTAGAACTCATGAGGGTAATTATGAATTTTTGGTTATGCCTTTTGGCCTTACCAATGCACCTTTTACATTTCAAGGTTTGATGAATTCTATTTTCAAACCCTTAGAAAATTTGTGTTAGTATTGTTTGATGATATACTAATCTACAACAAGTCTTGGAAGGATCATGTTCAATATGTTGACAGGGTGCTCAAACTATTGGAGGAGAAACAATTATTTTCAAAAAGCTCCAAATGTTTATTTGGAGTACAATAGGTGGAATATTTGGGTACTCAATTAGCTCATAGCTGATATTATCATCCTCAACATGATGGGTAAACTAAGATAATGAACAAATGTTTGGAAGGATATCTTTGTTTCTTTGTATCTGATAAACTAACATAATGTGTCAAGTGGTTTCCTTTGGATGAATGGTGGTATAACACTTCCTTCCATACTGTAGCAAAAATGACCCCATTTATGGCATTGTATTGATATCATCCACCATCCATCACATCATCTTTAAAATAAAATTCTAAGGTTCAAGCAGTGGAAAATCACATCGAGCATCAACAACAAGTTCTCAATCTCTTAAAGGATAACCTCACTTTGGCGAAGAATAGAATGAAACAACAGGCAGATCAACACCACAACGAAAGAAGTTTTGGTGTAGGTGACTGGGTATTTCTACGACTACAACCATTCAAACAAATGTACCTCAAGAAAGATAAGAAGGACAATAAATTATCACCAAACTATTATGGTCCGTATAAGGTGTTATAAAATATTAGTACTATAGCATACAAATTGGAGCTTCCTGCATCTTCCCGAGTGCTCCAATTTTTCCATGTTTCACGCTTAAAGAAGGTTATAGGTGAGAAGATCCCAGTTAAAAAATATTTCCAGAACTTGACAAGGAAGGAAAAATCATATTGGAACCGGAAGAAGTCACAAAAACAAGAAATCGATAGCTACGAAATCGATCAATTTTAGAGTATCTCATCAAGTGGAAGAACTTACCTGCTGAAGATTCCATATGGGAGGATGAGAATTTTATACAGAAGCATCCAGAACTACTCAAGCATTGAGGAAAACACTTTTTGAAGGAGAGGGGCATGTTAGGTCCCTTTACTACTAGTGTAACCCCTTATTGTTATTAGTGCAACCCCCTTATTGTATTATTATACCCATATAGTCCCCATGTTGTTGTTATTATGCCCCATCGAATCCCACTATTGTTATTGTTGTGCCCCTAAAATATTATTTTTATGTAGGCTCTAATTGTATTGGGACCCCTTAGACTCCTATATATAGAAATGAGGTCTTTTCATTTGTATCATCCAAGAATTTTTCATTTTTGTAATGTAGAGGAGGTTTCCCCCTCGAGGAGGCTGATTTTTAAGTCGTTGATCTATATTTTCTATCTTTTTGTGCACTGGACACATATATAAGGAAGCCCCAAGGGCTTGGTATGCAAGGATGGACACATATATACAAAGATTGGGCTTCTCAAAGATTTCTTCTAATCTAAACCTCTATATTAACATTGTGAAGGGTGAGCCCAAAATAATTCTTCTATATGTGGAAGATCTTCTCATGACACGTGTGGAAGGTCATATTCAAGAGTGAAAAAATCAATTGGTGGTAGAATTCGATATGAAGGATCTAGGGTTGATGCACTATTACCTGGGGCTGGAAGTTTTGGAAGGACCTGATGAGAAATATCTAGGTCAAGGAAAATATGTGATTAAAATGTTGCAAAGGTTTGACATGATGGATTTGCAAACCTATGAAGACCCCTATGATCACAAATTTGAAGAGGCTAAGAAGTTTTGAGTCAATCCATGTCGATTTGAGAAGATATAGATAATTGGTTATCTCTTTGATGTATTTGGTGAATCATCGACTAAACATTTGTTTTGTAGTGAATATTATCAGTTACTGCCAAATAGATATCAAGTATGACCATTGGATAGCAGCCAAGCATCTACTGAGATATTTGTGAGGAATAATTCACTACTTCTTGAAGTATGATAGAAAGCATGATATCCAATTGATTGGATATATAGATTATGATTGGGGAGGAAGTGAGACAAATGGAAGGATCACTATTAGAGGATGTTTTAGTTTGGGATCCTCTTTGATATCCTAGATGAGTAGAAATCAAGAGTCAATTTCTTTTAGTAGTGTTGAGGCTGAATACATTGCAACATGTGAAGTAAGCAGATAAGTTGTCAAGTTAAGCAAGTTGTTGTATGAGCTATTTGAAGGACCAATGGACCCTATGATTATCCATTATGATAACACCAATTGCATAAGGTTGTATGAAGGCCCAGTGTTCCATGGAAATAAAGCACATAAATAAAAAGTATAATTACATATGAAACATGGTGCAAGAGGGAGTGTTGTAGCTACAGTATATCTCCACCGATGAGTAGGTAACTGGAATTTTGAAAAAGACTCTTCTTAATAAGAAGCTTGTGTATTTGAGATACAAGCTTGGATTGGTTGATATATACTCCCTAGTTGAGAGGGAGAGATAGACACATCATTCTTTTATTCACGTTGTGAAGAAATAATGGAGGATTGGGTAAGAATCTAGTTTTTGATACTGTTTGAGATGAGGTAGGGTATCCAATAGGTAAGAGTAGTCAAAGAGGAAATTCCTTGAGGATATGTTATTCCAAGGCAAGAATTATCCTAAAAGGAAATACCCTTTGAACACCCGAGTGGGGTATGTTCCTTAAGAGACAATGAAGATGGTGTCTATTGGTCATTGGTCCTGCTAGCATTGTGCTCTGATCTTGTGGAGAGATAGACATGTTATTCAAGGAATTTTTGTGTGATAATGTTGGTTGGTATGATGAGATAAGCTGAAATGATAGCTTCTAAGATGGCTTACCAATTTTACTCTTCTTATGATATCTCTTCAGTTTGAGAATGTTTGTGTACCATTATGAATACCTCCCTAGTTAAGAGGGGGTGTTGAAATATGTAACTAGGTTCAGTCTTCATAAATGTGAAATTTACCCTTGATTCTTGTATATTGTGAAAAAAAGAAAATTTATTATTGTTATTTTTTGTAGCATGGATTTCATGCTCAAGGTCATTTTATTTAGAGGTCAAGCACCCAATGAGTGCTTCTAGAGTTTGTCCTAGTGTCAATAAGTCAATAGAGTCATTATCATATGAACAAGACCCAACTGGGCACATTGTAAAATGTCAAAAGAATTGTTTTTGTACTTAAAAGTATTAAATTACCCTCCAAGACCAATTCAATACAGTAGCTAAGAAGTCATCCTCATTAGGGCATGTTGTCCTCCTTGGAAACCTTATATAGGAGGCAAATTGACCTCCTATGGACACTCACTCAATTATTATCATCAAAGTGAAGGAGAAGTAGAAGAAAGTCTAGCAAAGAAGGATCAAAGGATGAAGGATTAATTTCTTGGGTTATTTCCCTCTCTCTCTCTCTCACGTCCAAAAAGAATGATAGGTTTTTGCAGCTGCAAGGTCGAAGTTGTGAAAGTTGTAGAAAGAAGGTCAAAGAAAGGAGTCTTAGGCGAGATACAAGCCATATAAGGAAAATAAACCCAAGAAAAGGTCATAGAAAGCCTTGGACACCCTAAAATTGCTCACACGTGTGGAATCAACAACTGTTGCAGGGGCCGACAATTTCAGACCTATAGTGGAGGCCGAAACTTTGTAGTTGGGGGTTGAAATTGTGCATCTGGAAAAGATTTGAATGTATCTGAATTGGATAGAAGAAGCACATCATCAAGAATGTTTGGCTTGGTCTTAGAAGGATATTGGTCTTGATCTAAAGGTCTTGGAATTATTCATTTAAAGAATCTATAAGAAAAGCGATTTATGAGTTTTCCTCTCAAGTTGAACGGTTTTGGCCCTAACTTGTAGCCTACATCCTGTGTTCTTGTTTATTGTTGATATTCTTGTTTTGGTAGTTGTTTGATGATAAGAACAAAATAATAATAATAGAAGAAGCCAATAATCATTAAAAAGTTAAAAATACATCAAAACCAATTATTAAGTTTAAGAGAAATGCTAATTACATCCCTCTAGATTTTTCAATAGGAAAGGGTGTAATTTTGTAGGCCAATGGTCGAATCCTCTCCAATATCTCGAAAGGTCCAAAATACCGAGGTGCCATCTTGGCACATGATCCAATCTTCATGGAGCTCCTCTTGGGATTGATGCACAAGTACACATACTCCCTAGTTTGAAACTCCTTGAATGCTCTATGTTGTTCTGCATAACTCTTATGCCTATCCTATGTTGCCTTTAGATTCCTCTTAATAACCTGCATCTCCTGCTCCATTTTAGCCAACATATCTAGTCCAATCACCACCCTATTCACTGGATCATTCCAACTAATAGGAGTGTAGAAAATCCCGTAGATTCACAAGCTCATGCAATTTACTAAAGCACAGGACAAAAATCTACTTCTACTTTCAACTAGCGGAAGCCAATAGATCAATGAACACAATAATAGTAAGAGGAAGATAATTAATGTCACATAACATAATATGTATCCGGGGAAAGCCACAACCCAAAGCCCCACTATTTGTATTGCATTAATCATAAATCCAAGATGATAATACAATGCTTGTTCTCACAAGAAAAATCCCAACACTTGGTAAAATCAATCCTCAACTCACAAGAAAGCTCTTGGCCAACACTTAGTCAATTCTCTAGCTCTCCAAGTCCCTATTTCCTTGCACCCTTGGTCAAAGAATTTGGATGAATACAATATGCTCTACTCAACCTTGAGCTTAACTTGCACAAGTATTCCTATCCTCCGCCTGATGACTTCCTTTGGCCAATACTTAGCCAAATTTCCAAGCCTCCAACCTTCTAATTCTTTTCACAATTCCTGAGAGAATTAGCCTGTATTTAAAGGTAAATTCCTCATCCATAACTGCGCAATCCAAAATTAGGTCCTTCTATGTTTGCAGGCATGATATTTACAACTCAGTAAATCATACAACTAATAGTACATTGTCCCTACACTCTAGTCTCAACTGGATCTTTCTCAAAATCGACATGCATGAGTTTCTGATGAGGGAATCTTTAGTTAATTGGAGTAGCACTAGTGAATGCATTAGTGCACCAACTAACTGTTAACTCTCTATTTGTTCCACAAAGAGTTTGGAACTAATTTAATTGAACTTAACTTAGTAAACTAAGTTATCTTATTACAACTCACAATACACTCATAATGGACCCCTAAAACTTATGGATAACATATACATGACTTCAAAAACACTTCCAACTCGAAATTCCTAAGTTAATTAAGTTAATTAAACATAATTGACTATTTACAAGTTTCTATGAGAATAGAATTCAATTCTTAGTTTAATTCAAGGACAAATTAAACTAGAATTTATGGATTCTATTTTTAACATTTCCCGTTTATATTTTCAACACTCCCTCTCAACAATAAAGGAAATCAACTTGATTCAAATCCTAAACCTTTGGAATGTTCTGCATGCAACATTTCTCTCTAGTGTTGTTGCTCAAGCAACTCCAAAAACAAAAAAGACATCCAACCTGAATCAGTATGATGCATCTCTCATCAAAGTCTCTGACTGCTATTGCCTCTGTAAACTAAAAACTTTGTGCTTCTTTTGACTCTTCCTTTTTGCACTATTGTCAACCCTTTTCTTTTCTCTTTAGTATCTTAATTCTCTAGCCTCTGTCACTCTGATCTCTCACTGCATCAATCCCACTAATTCCTCCCGCTACTATGTACTTTGGGCTCCCGTAGCAAGGTACGATCCATGAGATAAAACCTCTCAATGGACCCTGCCCAATTTTATCCCTCTTGGGACTATCACTTCACATCGCCCCACATCACATCTAGAGGTATGGATGCATGTGATACATCTTCGCACCTGGCTTGAAATTCCCCCTACTGGGGGTCTTTGCATGAGTGGACACCTCCAATCAGTATCCTCTCGGCTTCACTAATTGTGGTTGCTCCAAAATTGTCTAATATGGTTTCTTCTTTGCTTGAGTGGATCTCTCCACTCAGTCTCCTCTCAGCTTCTCTAGTTGTGGTTTCTCTACAACTTCTTGAAGCTCCTTCCGAGGGTTCTTCTCAAGCTGCATGTTGATAGGTAATTTACTCTCCCTATTAAGAACTAAGTCTCTCACCTTTGCATTTCTCCTCAAGGTTTTGCATGCATATTGTACCTCAAGTGCGTACGGGTTCCTGGCTAGCACACCAATTTGTTTCAATTGTCCCGCCGTCACGAAATTTTCTAGAAAATGAGCTAATTTTAAATCAGCGATATCTCCCTCATCTGAACTCTGATTTGGCTGATATGTTTTTTGAATTTGGGTATTGTTGCGCAAGGAATCAATATCTACTAATTGTTTTTAAAAATGTTGCACAAAAGTTTTCATATCTTCTCTACAAACTCACAGGTGAAAAAAATCTGGCTCCGATACCATGTAGAAAACCCTATAGATTCACAAGCTCATGCAATTTACTAAAGCATAGGACAAGAATATACTTCTACTTTCAACCAGTGAAAGACAATAGATCGATGAAAACAATAATAGTAATAGGAAGATAATCAATGGCACATAACACAACATGTATCTGGGGAAATCCATAGCTCAATACCCAAATATCTGTATTGCATTAATCATAAATCCAAGATGATAATACAATGCTTATTCTCACAAGAACAATCCCAACACTCAGTAAATCAATCCTCAACTCATAAGCAAGTTCTTGGCCAACACCTAGCCAATTCTCCAACTCTCCAAGTCCATATTTCCTTGCACCCTTTGTCAAAGAATTTGAATGAATACAATATGCTTTGCTCAACCTTGAGCTTAACCTACACAAGTATTTCCTATCCTCCACCTGATGACTTCCTTTAGCCAATACTTATCCAAATTTCCAAGCCTCCAACATTCTAATTCTTTGCAAAATTCCTAAGAGAATTAACCCATATTTAAAGGGAAATTCCTCATCCATAACTGTGAAATCGAAAATTAGGTCCTTCTCTAATTGCATCCATGATATTTACAACTCAATAAATCATACAACTGATAGTTTACTCTCCCTATACTCTAGTCTCAACTGGATATTTCTTAGAATTGACATGCATGATTTTTTGATTAGGGAATCTTTAGTGAACTAAAGTAGCACTAGTGAATTCATTAGTGCACCAATTGACTGTTAACTCTCTATTAGTTCCACAAATAGATTGGAACTAATTTAAATTAACTTAACTCAATAAACTGAGTTATCTAATTACAACTCACAATTAAACTCCTACTGGACCCCTAAAACTTAGGGAGAACATATACACGACTTCAAAAATACTTTCAACTCGAAATTCCTAAGTTAATTAAGTTAATTAAACATAATTAACTATTTACAAGTTGCTATGAGAATAGAATCTGATTTTAATTCTCAGTTTAATTCAAGGACAAATTAAATTGGAATTTCTGGATTCTATTTTTAACATTTCTTGTTGCTATTTTCAACAAGGAGTATTGCAACTTTTCACATAAAGAGCCTCAAATGGACTCATCCTCAAGGATTCTTGATACCCATTATTATATGAAAACTCTAACAGTGAAAGATACTCCTCCCACTTCCTCTGTTGATGCATGACATACATCCTCAACATGTCCTCAAGAATCATGTTAACCCTCTCTATCTGTCCATCTATCTACGAATGATAAGTTGTACTAAAAGATAACTCGATCCCCAAGTTTGCAAACAACTCCTTTAGAAAACTAGAAGTGAATTTGACATCTCTATCTGATATGATCTTCTTCGAAACACCATGCAATATCACCATTTCCCCGATGAAAATCTGAGCTACCTACCTAGTTGAATTAGTAGATTTCATTGCAATGAGGTGAGCTACCTTGATCAACCTGTCAAACACAACCATGATGGAATCATGTTTCTTAATTTCCTTGGTAATCCTATAATGAAGTCCATGTAAATGACCTCCCATTTCCATTTTTGAATCAAAATAGGCTACAATAAACTAGTTGAGTGCTTACACTCAACTTTCACCTGTTGAACTTCCAAACATCTCGTAACAAACTTAGCCACCTCTTTATTAAAGTTTGGCCATTGATAGAAATTCTTGTCTGCTATCAAATTCTTCTAGTATCTTGAGTAGCCTAAATATTGTTGGCATTATGATACGAGTGTTTTCCTTGATGGAAAATCACTTACAATTCAGTTCAGATTTGATAAAAGGAAACTCACAGTGTAACAAGTCAATTCAAAGGTAACAGGGAATTAGTACAGGAGAACAGGAAGTTGGAACAAACATATACTGATCAGAATCAAGAAGTTGAAGGAAAAGGATTTTTTCAGATATTTTAAGTTGTATACGCATGTTCACCTTCTCAAAGCAGTGTATACACGTAGGTTCACAGAACAAAAAGAGTGTATATGTATGCATGGACTTTCACAAGAGGAAAAGCACGTATGGGTTGGAAAAGCAAGGAAATTCAAGTTTAAAGAATACCAAGGGTCAATACCATGGTATTAACCCACAATATTGAGCGGAGTAATGGCTATTTAATCCCGTCCAAGAATACCGCAGTCTCTAAGTGTTGTTTTGGTTCGAGATATTGAGGAAGGCCAAAAACTATATAAGGAGGAGAAGATCAAAGGACCGGGTGTTCAAGTGAAAGGGTTTCTCAGGAATACTTCTATCTGAAGTATATTTTATGTTGCAGGGGCTATGATTATGATATGATCTAAAATATTTTGTGCACCTTGGATACAATGTTGGATCAGTATCATGAGACCTGAAATGACTTATCATTGTATGATCTGATATTGGTTGGGCTAGATCTAATTGCTTACGCATGCTTTATTTTTTAAATGTCATGATCTGGGTATGTCTGAAGTCTAGAATAGCAACAAAGTTGTAAGTTAATTTGTGCAGATTTATACATTTGTTCCCCTTGGTAAAGGTGTGTATACACGCATGTTCGACTGTTATAGGACAAATTGACCTCCTCATCAACTCAGAGGTGAAAGACAAGGTGACTGAAACAATGACCACAATTGCAGGTCTAGAATCCACACTAACTCTCTCTATACACTAACAACCTGCTTTATAAAGCTTGTTACCAAGCATAAAGGAGCGTTAGTTAGCCTGCTAACTCATGTTTTTAGACCAGGTGGAGAATTAGTGAACTTAAGTGATGTTCAAGAGGTTATGCCAACAAATCCGCTCATAAAATATATAGATATTAAATCCCTATATTTATGCAAGAAAAGCAAGGAAACTCCAAAAATCAAGATATTTGGAGAAATTATATTCCAAGAATGAAGGGAAATGGGAAAAATCTTGTAAATAGGGCAGGTTCATGGTTTTCACCCGAATGAATCTAGATGGACCTTGGTAGCCCTAACTCGATTGCTACATAAGCAACGAGAGGGCCATTGCAAAAGGGTCAGAGCATTTAGAAGGATAGCTTATAGAGCTATTATGAAACTGTCACATTCTTGAAGGAGCTAGTTGAAAGAAGGGGAGAGAGAGAGGAAGAAGGGGTAAGGAAGGCTGATGCAATGAATTGTAATCACTCTTCCATTCTGAATATAGGACTGCAGTTGTGTTCCCTACTCCAAAGTGTCAGTGATATTGTCCATTTATTTGTTCATTCTGATGCTTTTCAAGTTGAGTAGTTAAGTTATACATTAATACATGTTTTTTACGGATTCTTACATTAGTTTTTAGAAGTGTATGCTGTGATTGGTTTGCTTTGTCCTTTGTGCAGGAATCGACTTGGAGCCGACTTAGAAGGAGTTCTTCTTACCACACGAAGATCCCCAACTGAATCTAGAAGGAACCGAAGGTGATCCTCTTTCCATACCCTGTCAATTTATGTTTGATAGATAAAAATGTGTGTAACAGGTAGCTTGTGCAGATAACCTTATGGTCTATCGAAGGTCCTGGGAAGGCTTTTGAGGGAAGTTTTCATCTCGTGCATTTTACCCCATAGCAGAATTGGCGACTCCACTAGGGACCATACATCTAGTTCCCGGTTACCTGGACTCCTCTCAGATCTTCTCTTTCTTCTATGAGCTTCCCGCTTCTTCAAATCCTTTTCTGATCCACCATCTAACTTGTTGCATCCTGCAAATTTGCATTCTCCTTAGAAACTGATCCTAAATACCCTTTGTTGAGCTATTTCCCTCACTAACGTAGGTTGCTAGTCTACACAGAGCTTTATAAAGCTCTTTGACTGTGCACAGGGAGCGTTAGTGGCCAAACTAACTCTCTGTTTACAAAGAGACAGAGCGTTAGTTACCCATTTCCATGTTTTCCAGAAGATTCTGTGGACCAAAAGGGGGGGGGGGGGAACTTGTCTCAGGGGCTAAAGTAAGGTCTGCAACAGTATCATGTTAACAAATTTGGTGTCTTAAAAATTTTATTTTTAAGAAAATGTTTTAGTTTTCTCTCTCAAAAGGCATTTTTTTTAAAATAAAAGCTAATAAATTGTATTGTTCCTTCTGTCGAAATAGTTGTAGGCTACTTCATTTTGGTTTTCAGTAGTTGTTAGGAAATATTGAGAAAAAAAAGCGTTCAATTATGCAAGTGTTGAATGGCTTTAGATGCACTGACGAATCCATGAATATGTGAAAAGATACATGTGTAGAATAAGACTTATTTGCATAAGAAATTGAAAAAAAAAAATCAAAGCATTATTCTACATGGTTTATAGAGTCGAGAGTCTCATCATATTCATACATCAACACCCCTACCAAAGACAAATAATGAAGTACACTAAAATTTACATTAAAATCAATCAGTTACTCTTTTTGAGCAAACCAACATTAGCTAGATTAGGACCTTGGGATAAGCATGTGAGTGAACTACCCAAGGTTGAAAATCAAAACTAGTGTCGTTAAAGAGTGAAAAATCCTTCTACACTCATGTTACCAGGACCACTCCACTAACAATGGAGCGAAATACGAGACAACATCGAACTATAATTGAAGGTATCCCACCTTCTCTTACAACTCCTTTGGGAATTTTGTGTATTGGGGGTCCCCTTCGGGGATTTCGGAACTGAGTCGGGGACTCAGGTATCCTTCCCACACAGTGTGCTGTCTACGACTATGTCCCTCCTGGAAGTGTCTGTGATTTGAGGTATGTCTAGTGGCCAAAACTTCTAGGTACTTACCTAAGGTGACTGGGACGGGCTGTCCTGGTACCTCAAATGGACAGATCTACTTTGTCTTTAGTTTTTGGGAGGGTGCTCATCTTCACGAGAGTACTTGGCCCCTCAATCTGAGGTTCAAGCGAAGCTCAAAAGTAACCATAATCGTACATTTGGCCATCCTTCTCTTTTATTCATTGAGAGACTGGGTTTCATCTCCAGTAATACTTGCTTATTAGACGAGGTAATTTCCCTCTATTTGCTGATTGACATATTTAGTGTATTTTTTCCTTTTTGGTACCTAAGTGCTATCATTTTTGAGACTTTAAAGAATATCACATTAAAATTTATTTGATAAAACTTAACAGTTACTAAATTAGTCTCGTGGTACCCGTACTTCCTTCTTCAGTAGGTGGAACTTTCCCATCTATCCAATCAACGACTCACGGGTTGTGGAATTTTAGAGATACTTTTGGTCCTATACCACTTCCCCAGTCGATGGTCATCACAACACCAGTAATGTGGAATCCCACTATCCTGTTTGTCCCAGGTACGGCAACTCACATACCACCCTCTATAAGTGGAACCTAGCAGATGCCAGGTTCCCTTCAACTAGTGCCACATATAGTGCTCCATATAACACTCAATGTGGCACTATGGGCACGGTTCTAGTTTACCAACAACAGGGTCAGCCACCAATGTATAGTTCCAACCCAAAAATTCAGATATCTGGGGCGGTTCCCAATATGCACATGCCAGCGGGGAATGTCACAGTTCCCCCGCTGTTCTCAGGCATGCATGGACAGTCCCTGATTGACATGAGGGTTCCCTCTATCAATCAAAGCCATATGGTTAGTTCTGTGTCTACTGGAAATCCACAAGGGATTCCTGCCCAATCCATGGGGGCACCCTACTCACAAACTCAGATGAGTCAAGGGAGAACCACTTATACTGGGGGCAACTTCATACCCCAGTATCCAAATCCTCATGGAAATCCACTCTACAACAGCGTACCACAAAGCAACTCGTACACCACATAGCCCATGTACACCATGGGGAACCAAACGATGGGAGGAGCGTAGAGCTCCTCAAGTCATCCATCATCACCATCATCCGAGTCAGGGGCACCCAACAATTTGCCTTTTTTTCAACATTGGATATTCCCAACTTATACAAGTTGACAAATGACCCCATCTACCACAACTTACAATGGCCACCGATCCCACATAAAATACCGACAGACATTCCTAAGTTCGACGGAAAACAAGAGGAGGATCCGGGCACTCATGTCACCACCTACCATCTCTGGTGTGTTTCTAACTCCATGGTGGATGATAGTGTCCGGTTACGTCTTTTTCCCCGCACTCTCACTGGCAATGCTGCAAAGTGGTATATTGAGTTACCACGTGTGTTAGTGAATACCTTTGACGATTTAGCGATGGAGTTCCTAAAGCACTTTCAGTTACCTATCCACTATGAGATAGGGACAGAGCTCCTTACTTCGTTTCGTCAGGATACCACCACCCATATCTCTGATCATATCCATGAATGGAGACATAGCCAGAGGTTATTCAAAGCTCCCATCCCTGATTTTCTCTTAACGGACTGGTTCTGTAAGTCGTTACTCCCACAAATCGCTCGAGATGTCACTTTAGGTGGTGCGGTCATAGAAGACCAATCCATACAGCATACCCAACACTTAGTCCTATTTATTCATTGTCTAGCACTCTCTACAACATCATCCCCTATGCTCCTAGTAACCCCAATCCTACCACCACTCAGCACCCTAGAGCGCATGCCGACGGGATTGTCAGTGCAACCTCCGGGGTCGCTGTAAAACAACTCAGTGGTTCCATTGCCGAGCTGGCAGTGGACCCCTTGTTATAGACATATTTGGGCACTGCAACCCAAAAATCATATGTCTATAAACTAAGGGCTCCTTAATTCCCTAAAACTGTTGTTTCACACCCTAAAGTATCATGGTCAATTGATTACATAATTTCCCAGAAGTTCCACCTGAAAAACTACTCAGAACTGGCCAAAACTAGACCATACAGACTGCTCCATGGGCAAGATGGGATGCATACTGACTACCTAACTAGCCAGGTGTGATGCATACTCAAATGGCCTTTTGTGGGGTGCGATGAGCGAGAATAGACAAATGGCAGAGACAGTTTTCAAGGTGGATGACCATTGAATCTTCCAGAAACTTCTCTTGTGACACTTGCCTCTCTGAATTTTCCCAGGGATGAGTAAGAGATCATGAAATCTCCAAGTGGAACCAAGAAATATTAGTGGAATAACACTAATCAAAAACCCAGAGTTGACTCACACCCTTGCAAGACATCTATAAACGGATCCCTCATTTGAGTGATCTGGGGGCTGGAATTAAGTATTTTGTAAGGAAGTGCTATTGGTTTGTTGGTGAGAAGAGACATTGCATTTTTGGGTGATTTTCTTGTTCATGAGGTGAAGAGGGCTTCTACAACTGGGAGGATGATGCTGGATCAGACAACTGGGTTGTAATCCTCTCTTACATTACTATTAATAAAGTTCTTTGAGTTTTTCTCGGTATGATCTTGTATTTGTGAATCTTATTGTTTATGAATGCAATTGTATGGTCAATGTGTTTCTGATTCTACATTGTTTATGATGTTTTAGATAGATATGCTTTGATATTTTGTTGTTACTTTGATTCTACAGGTACTCTTTGAAGCGGGACAAGTAGGAGAGAAGTGGCAAATTCTATCAAGGGAAGGAGAAATCAAGCTAGGATCAAAGTGAAAGATCCAGGTTGGTCCTCTTTTCTTCTCTTCCATCTATCACACTTAAAGGAACTCTTGAAAAGCTTTCATTGTTTGTTTCTAAGATAGCTACCCATCTTAGTGGGACTAACAGTTCGAATCGACACTAGTTTTCCCTGAAACAAAATGGTGACTCCACTAGGTAATGAATAGTTTGTTTTGTTTGTTTATTGTTTGCTTTATAAACTATAGATGGAGCCTGAAGTTAGCCAGCTAGCCTTCGAAAAGCCTTTACTATGCAATTTTGAAGTAGGTAAATGCTACTTCAGTCAATCTCTGGGTTGGTTTATGAACTGAACATCTGACTTACAAAGCATCCTAAGTGCCCTTGTGGTATCTCAGAACCTCATCAGATCCTACCCTTATGCTTTGTGTTTACTGTCCATCATTACTCAGCCTAAATCACTAAAATTAGATGCAAGTTATGAGAAAAAACCAAGCTCAGTTTTGGTCCCTGGCCCGTCGCACTGTCTGTAACTATGCAATCTGGATGCATCACACCTCCCATGTGTTGCAGGTGAGATGCATCCCTGTTTCCCTGTGTTGCAGGTGCGATGATTGACTGAACTGGTTTTCTTCTCTGAAATTTGGTTTTTCTCTTTGTTTTCAGCTTTATTCAGTAGTTTTTCTGTTCATGATCAATACCTTCTTGCTGTAACCATCTTCCTTCACATTATTTTAGCCTCCATCAGTTAGGAAATGTAAATGTTTTTGTGTATTTTTCATTCATTTACAATCTTCCTTTGTCGAAAGAAGCCTAATCGAACTGTCGTTTTTGATGCAAGTGTCATAATTGTCATTCTAAATCAAAAGAAGAGTGTCGTAAAGTCTTCCTCTTCTAAATAGTTGATTGTACTTTTGTCATTGTACTTGATTTTGAAATTGTTAGTATTTCAGGTGTCAAAAATAATTTTCAATTCGAAATCGAAAAGTTTCGTCTTAGTCTTCCTTTTGTTTTGAAAAGAAAAATTGTTAGTACTGTTGATTTGAAAGAAGATAGTTCAGATCTGTACTTAGCTTTATTTTTTTCATTCACACATTAAGAAAGCAGAAAAAAAATACATGCATGTGCATCCGCATTTTGACTGCTTGGAAAATTTGATTTAGGAAAGTGCATTTAGTGTGTGCTCTATGCTTTTGCTGAAAGAAAATCATTATCTTCTTTCCTTTGTAGCTAGGATTTTCATTGCTAAAAGAACATAAATGACTATTTATCATTTTAGATTGCATATTTAGGAATTTCACATCTACATCACGCAGTGAACCTTGAAAGACAAACTTCTAAGCAAGATCAACTCTAAAATAAACCTCAATGAACATAAAGTTTCTTTGGAATCTAATGCAACACATCTAGAAGTCTAGGCTAGAGACGTGTTCCGGCATCGTAAAACCTGGTAACTATCGTTTTCATCGAAGGTTGGGTGATTCCTCCTCTTTGATACGACAAGTGCCAGTATGGACTTGTGCTCCCTGTATCGTCGAGTATATATTGGGAGACCACAATAGGCTGATATCCTTTATCCTTAGGAAGCCGTGTCTGCCGCCCTATCGATCGTAATGCACTGAACACAACATTTGGGAAGATTGACTGCCGTACACAATTCCTTGGTAATTTCTCTATCATTTATCACCAAGGTGTATTTTGTAGTTTTATGATTGATTTGGTAAACCCTCTATCTAGACTTCCAGAGCAGTCACTTTCGTTCCTTTTCGACTCCTTAAAAGAAAAGGTCCATCTGAGCACTTGTCACTTCATGCTCATTAAAAATCGAAAGCGACTAGAGTCACCTTTAGCTTTTTCTCGACTCTAAAAAATTGAAAAATAAAGTTGCGTCAAAGTGTCTTAAAATTTATTTTAAACGGAATAACATCCTTGTACCTACGTTGATCTGAGGTTGAGATCATGGAGTCTACCAATCAAGGAATCCCCCTTGGAGGGAATCCTATTCCTTTCTCCTCTTGGGGAGATATTGGTTCTCCATATATGGCTACATTGTCCGTTCCAGGAATCACAATTGGCCTGCCAGTATGGATTTTCTCAACCTCTGTCATTCAAAACACCGCAATTCCTCAACAATCTAATCAACAACTAGATGATACTGAATTTACTCCTTCACCTTCTACTTCGTTTGTTTCTCCTTCCCCTTCTTCCTCTTCACTTGGTGAAACTAGTGACACTGAAAACCAAGTAGCTAATAAGAAAAAGAATGTGAAGGAGAAGAAGAAGAAGCCAGCTAAACAAGGGAACATCGATGCATCGTCTGGAAAAAATCTGCACACTAAAGTTTCCAAACCAAAGACTCCATGCGTAATTTGCAAGGAGAGACATTACCATCAAGATTTCCCTTGCATCCCACAGATCTTGAGGGAATGGTCTCCCCAGTTGCACCATTCGGTGTCATCAACCCCTGACATTCAGGTTAACAACACAACATCAACTAGTGAGAATGAAGTCAATAGACAAAAAGGAAAAGTTGGAGTTCCATGTAGGTTATGTGAAGGTGATCATACTCTTCACCGTTGTCCTTTTCTGGACGAAGCCAAAAGCATTTTGGATAACCATCCTGCTTCACCGCAGCAACTTCCACCTAGATACAAGAAACTCTTACCAAGTTTTTTGCTAGTTTAAAACTCGATTGACATAACTCAATTGTCGATCGAATCACCTATCATTGAAAGTGAACCTTCTGAGTCCATACCAGATCAAATTCAACTGGTCGAGATGGCATTCGACCCAGTATTTCCTTCAGAAAATCCACCTTCAGATGATATAGCTTCCAAAGAGGATGAGAACGACACCATTCAAATTCTTTTTGTCGATATAGAGTCTAATGAACTTGGGGGAAATTTGCCCATTCCTTCATGACAGGAAGAGAACCCCCCAGTTCATGAAACTTATCCAGACATTTATCTGGTACCTCCTCCAAGCTGTCTAGTTGTTTTCTGTGATTGGAATCAACTAGCGAAACCTCGCCTTCCATCTAATGTACCATTTCGAATCATAGTACAAGTTTACAAAATGATTGTGTCTTGCACAATCATAGATGAAGGGACTTCGGTGAGTATCCTTTCCTCAACCGCTTGGAAAGTGCTTGGTTCACCATCACTTTTGCCTGAAAAACAAAATTTGTCGGCCTTCAACAAAGGAACCAGTCAACCATTAGGGATCCTTCCAAAGTTAGCGATAACTTTGAGAAAGAAAACCATTTATTTGAACGTGATGGTAGTCCAAGGTCCACTAGATTACAATCTACTCCTTGGACACGATTATATATATAGCATGGAAGCCATTGTTTCCACATTCTTTCGAGTGATGTGTTTTCCAGATGAAGGCAAACTGGTGCAACTTGTCGACCAGCTTTCATTTCCTAGTTCAAACATAGCTATAAATCAACCATCATCCCTAAATGGTCTCTTCGCATCAACAATGTCTCTTCCATCTTCATCCAATCCACCTAATTACCGTGAGTAGTTCGGTGAGTGTGATGAATATTAGGGGGCATGCACCCTAGTCTAATTCGGCAGGCAAACCCAGAGGAAAAGAGAGATTTTCTTGAAAGGTCATAATACTTGGACTGAATAACATTCCCGTATAGGTTATGTGATCAGTCTAACATGATTATTTCCTTTGTAAAATTGTGAAGCTCACAACATTCATCTTCATACGTTATGTGATTAAGGCTCACAATAATCACCTTTGTCTATTTCGATAAACATCGCAAAGGAAGAGTTTTTGTCTCCCAACAAAAATGATCTTGCCTAACTGCAAGGACTTCCATTTGATAACCTGGAAACTCTCCTTTACTAAAAGACCTGGGGGCATGCAAACCTTTGCATGCAAGTGAAAAGCGATCTTTGATTTTCTTAGTTTGTAGGTTCTTAAACCTTTAACCTCATAGCTCGGTCTTTTCTAGCTTACATAAAAAGGTCATGAGCACATGTTATAGTAGTGATCAAGCTCATTAAAAAATAAATCTACCAAGAGACATTATCAAAAGACTGGTAAGAGCAATGTTCCCGCAAGGTTCAAGATCATTAAAAAATCAACTTGCACTGAGCACATGTTGGCACAAGGTTCAAGCTCATTAAAAAATAAACCCGCCTTTGGTAAATAACCTTTGTGATCACTTTGCTATCTACCCTTTGTGAACTTTGGTTGTGTTTCTTCCGTCACCTCCATTTCATTCGGTCGACCATACGCTTCCACTTGATTGTTTACCCTTTTGAGGAACATCTGCGATGAGTGATTTTCATTGCCACCCTCTTCACACTGCCATGTTTTGAGAAGTTCCAAACTTACCTGGAACTAGTTGCTACCCAGAAATATCACTCGTTCCTAAAAAACGAGCCTCTTTTAAACTCTTTTTAGACTCGTTAAATATAAAACTATTATCGAGCTATTGGCCTTCCCAGCTCGTTAAAATAAGGGGAACGCTATCCCTCTCACATATTTTAATTTTTTTGGACTTGAAGGATTATTAAACAAAAAGATTGAGAACTTGTCTTTGTCGACTCGTTAAAACTATCGAAAAGTCATCCCTTTCATATTATTTTACACTTTTTCGGACTTAAGGGATTATGCCATGAAAAAGGACTATTGGATTCTCCTTTTCATACATTTTCAAACTCTCTAAACATGAAAAGGACCAAGTTGTCTTTTTCATTAAACTCGTTAAAACAATAGCGACAAACTTTTCCACCCAGACAAGAACGAGTCTCACTGACACTAGGCTCGCTAAACACAAAGCGACAGGTTTGCCCGAAGGGAAAATTATAGACCAAGCATATGTTATCCTCCTCAAGCTTGTCAAAAATAAAGAGGTACTAGTCAGCAATGACTAGGGAAAAATGGGAAGAAAAGCTTGAAGAACTCTATTGGTAGTAGGTCACTCTTGAACATGACACTTTCACTCCATCACCGTGATTGAGTTGGATTGGGTTCTTCTGTTCACCGTCACCATTGGTCCGTCGTGCCATCCATGGGGTTAATGCTACCAGTCCATATCAGTGTCGCTAATATGTTCAAGAGAATTCATTCAGAGACTTCACCATCCAGCAAATTCCTCATCCACTGCATTACATCCACTCTTCATTTTTCATGGCCGCCATTCCTAAACCTTATATCATCAGATCGTTTTCACCTCCACAAAAATCATTTGCTTTTTTTTGTGTCGTAGATGTGGGATACATCAAGGCCCTCCTATGACAGGTCACTTCTTGTCAACATTAGCTCATTATCCAATAAGTTGACTTAGAAACAACCCTTTCAGTACTTTGAAGCTTGCATGCCTCAATGGCAATTTTCTCACTTCCGGCGACAGGTTTACATCAATGACCTTTGACCGAAAGACTTTGCATGGTGTTTGACATCATCTCATATATTCACACCACGTGAATTATACTGTAGTACCTTGAGGGTCATCATCATTATCAATGACTCCTCTCGCATCTGTTAACAACTTACATCATTGACTAGTAATCAGGCGATGTCTTTCCATGTTCGACTTCAAAACATCTTTTCACATGGATCGACTTGTACATCGAGCGAAGACTAGATGAGTTTTGAAGACCCCGGATCTAGTTTCATCCACTTGGGTTGCAATATATTCAAGAAAATAAAGACAAAAATTGTACACAGAAGCTGCATAGATAGTCATCTAAGCCAGGGAAGATGACTCTTCACGCGAAGAATCACTAGTTTGCAACAGCAGACGATTGTCTGTCCTATGTACATGAAGATGAATTTATAAAGTTGAGCATGGGAATGCCCACCTCAGCTAGATCATGAAAATAATATGATGATGATGTATTGTATTGTATTTTATACAGGTCACCTTCCATTTCAAATGCCTCGGATCCTCATGAATAAAGCATTTCACCCGACATCAGAAGATTTACAACCTCATGCTTTAGGGGGCAGCTGTTATAGACATATTTGGGCACTGCAACCCCAAACTCATATGTCAATAAAATAAGGGCTCCTTAAGTCCCTAAAAGTGTTGTTTCACACCCTAAAGGATCATGGTCAATTGATTACATCATTTCCCAGAAGTTCCACCTGAAAAACTACTCATAACTGGCCAAAGTTGGACCATACAGACTGCTCCATGGGTAAGTTGTGATGCATATTCAAATGGCCTTCTATGGGGTGCGATGAGCGAGAATAGACAAATGGAAGAGATAGTTTGCAAGGCGGATGATCATGGAATCTTCCAGAAACATCTCCTGTGACACTTGCCTCTCTGAATTCACCTAGGGATGAGTAAGAGATCATGAAATCTCCAAGTGGAACCAAGAACTATTAGTGGAATGACACTAATCAAAAACCCAGAGTTGACTCACACCCTTGCAAGACATCTATAAATAAATCCCTCATCTGAGAGATCTGGGGGCTGGAATTTTGTATTTTGTAAGGAAGTGCTGTTGGTTTGTTGGTGAGAAGAGACATTGCATTGTTGGGTGATTTTCTTGTTCATGAGGTGAAGAGGGCTTCTACAACTGGGAGGATGATGCTGGATCAGACAGTTGGGTTGTAATCCTTCTGACATTACTATTAATAAAGTTCTTTGAGTTTTTCTCAATATGATCTTGTATTTGTGAATCTTACTGTTTATGAATGCAATTGTATGGTCAATGTGTTTCTGATTCCGCATTGTTTATGATGTTTTAGATAGAGATGCTTTGATAGTTTGTTGTTACATTGATTCTATAGGTACTCTTTGAAGCGGGACAACTAGGAGAGAAGTGGAAAATTCTATCAAGGGAAGGAGAAATCAAGCTAGGATCAAAGCGAAAGATCCAGGTTCGTCCTCTTTTCTTCTCTTCCATCTATCACACTTAAAGGAACTCTTGAAAATCTTTCATTGTTGTTTTCTAAGATAGCTACCCATCTTAGTGGGACTAACAGTTCGAATCGACACTAGTTTTCCCTGAAACATCCCTCTACCAAAGCGACTGCTCTTCCTGCCACAGTGGTTAACTTTGTGCAATCTACACAGAAATCTGGTGGCAAGAACAAGAAGAATAAGAACAAGACCACTCCTTCTGAGGAGCAGTCATCTAAGCAGCCCAACCCAAAATAGAAGGCCACTATGCCTACTGATGCGGAAAAGGATAAAGGCACCAACTATTCATGCAAACTTTGTCTTGAAGATCACGTAACCTGGCGTTGTCCGCGCCTTCAAGAATGCACGGATTACCTTGCCAAAAGAGATTCTGGTAAGGCACCAACTGTCCTTGGAAATCATTTTCCTACTCAACAATAGCAAAATCTCGTTCCCAACCAACCACAACCCACATCAGGGGGCAATGACGGTTCACAAAATCCTTCAACTGGTGAAGGAAGTTCTACCGTTTACACATTTGAAATGGTAGAACTAGCTACAAGAGCCAAATCTTATGGAGCTCTGTCACTCTGGCAGCAGAATCATCCTCAGGTCAAAACCCATCACCGCCCAACTATTTTCATATCAAAAGGCCAGTTGAGAACTTTGTAATTCAACCCCCAAAAGGGGCACTTCGATGCACAACGCACAATACATCTACATGTGACACCCAAAACTACAACATCGTGGAGGATTTGGTGCAAGCGCCATTGGCTATGTCTGTGCTCAAAGTATTACAAACATGCCCCAGCCAAAGGAAAGCTTTGCATTCAGCTATCGGGGGTATTGACCCTACGGATTCCATGCTTGCTATTTTCGACATGGACAAGTGTAAACCTCCCCTTTCCCACCAGCTTGCATTTCAGGTGCATGTCACTTCGAAAGGTAAAGTTATACACCGAACTGTCATCAACGAAGGTGCTTCAACCTGCATCATGTCAGCTTCATGTTGGCTCACCCTGGGTTCCCCAACCCTATCCACACCGTCGAACTCCCTTAAAGCTTTCGATGGCCAACATTGCATGGGAAAACAGTAACGATGGACGTAGAAGTCATGGACAAGAAACTCGACTAAAATCTGTTGTTGGGTCGTAGTTGGACATATTCCATGATGGCCATCGCATCTACTATCTTTCGCATCATCCAATTTCCATTGGATGGAAAGGTTATTACAGTAGATCAATTGTCTTCTGCACCCCTGATTATTCACCATTACCAAGTGGCTTTGTACCCCTAGTAGGAGGTGGAACTGACAGTTACGTTAGTTTAGGTACCAATTTATTGAAGGCTTCTTCCCTCATGGGTTGTTTCCCTCTTCAGCCCCCAAATTTTTCACAATCAGTTAACATGCTTTCATATTTTCCTCATGAATAGACCAATCCATGGATCCTACCGTCTCCTTCAGACATTGACACTTATGGAGAACAAATGCTGCTATCATCAGCTGAATTAGCTTGTGAAGCCATTCAAATTGCATCTGAATCTCTGGTCACTTTGGTTTCGGCAAACAGTACCACTGCCCCTCCCATAACAGCTCCTTCTTTCGATCCACTCAATCAAGTCCTGCATATGGACGAAGTTATTAGAGAGATCACAAGTTTATAAGAGCAACCTTGGGAGGATTCACACCATCATGTTTTTATATCTAATTTGGACATGATGCCTCTTCAAATCCTGTCACCTAACACTCATGAAATCATTTCCTCACCATATACGACTATCCAACTTTTGGACTCGGAAGGAAACAGGGGCAATATTTCACAAACATTGCTCCCCAATATTTCTGTCATGACAGGCATCGTGGAAAACATACAGAGTGGAACCAATCACAATCCTGAGGAAATTGTGAGCTTCACCTACCCGTTTAGGGACTTCTGCGATGTTTTTCCTTGGTCTTATGAGGAAATGCATGGCATAGACCCTTCTAATGTCAAGAATGAAATCAAGAAAGACCGAGCATTCTTTTTATGGTATTTTTCTTGCTTGTTAATCCGAAAAACCTCGAGTCTTCTTCTTTGGGCTCATTAAACTACTACAAAGATAGAAAGAGCACCTTTCAAGACATTTTATTGCTCTTTAAAAGATATAAACATCTCAAAGTTTTTGTGGTAGGGCTCGTTAAACATATATACCACAATCAGTAAAGCACTTTTAGGGATATTTTATCGCTCTTTAAACAATACAAACATCCCCGAGTTTTCATAATTTTCACTCGTTAAATATATGCAACGATGGTCAAAGCATTTTTTCTGATATTTTATCGCTCTTTAAAAAATAATAACCATATCCGAGTTTTTCATCATTTGCACTCATTAAATATATGCAAATGATGCTCTGAGCACCTCTTTTTTGATCTTTTTCCAGCTCATAAACTAAAAAAGACCAACGAAGCATCCTTTTTAGGCACTTTTTTCTCGCTCTTTAAACTAAAAAAATCCAGAGCTGTGTCTTGCTACTCGTTAAAAATGCTAAAGATGACTCGAGCATTCTTTCAAGTACTTTTTCTTGCTCGTTAAAAAATGAAAAATCTTGAGTTTTTGTTACTGAGCTCGTTAAAGTGTCACGAAAAAACATGAGTTTAGTCTGTCGCCTCGTACTCGTAACAAAATGAGGTCGACATCTATTGGAAAAAGGTTTCTCTTTATCCAGGTTCAATAGATTAAAATACAGAAAAGTAACCAATCCGGGTATACTATTAACCTTTTGTCGCACCTGGTTAACAACTATGACAAAGGGACCACCATGGAGTCTCTCTTTACGATCTTTTCAGACTCTCTAAAGATGAAAATACCACCGAGTTATCTAGTCTAGACTCTTTAAATACACAGACAAGATATAGAGTCGCTCTTTTTATGATACTTTTCAAACTCTTAAAAGATGAAAAAATCGACGAGTTTGCCTATCTGGACTAATTAAACTAATCAGATAGGGCAAAGAGACATTCTTTTTGCAATCATTTTCAGACTCTTTCAACATGAAAATATCGATGAGTTTACTCGTCTGGACTCGTTAAAAAATCACACGAAGAAAGTGGACAATACAACTATATCCTGTATTCAAAAGCGTGGTTTGGCAGCAAACGTTCCCTTGAACATGGCACTCCCTCAGATAAACTGTCATTTTGATAGCCTCTCAATATGAACCCTACCAACCTATGATTTTTTAGCCTATATACCCTAATGTAATTGCATCTCCGTATCTTAAAACACTCTGTAGTGTTCATGAGTCTAGTGCTATCTGGTTAAAACCGTTGTCGTGCCTTCTATTTTTCAAAGGGTCCCCATTTGTTTCCTCTATCAACGATCCTACATATCCTTTCATCATACCCTCCATTGTTTAGACCCAAAATCTCAAAAGATTCTTCAAAAAAAACAAATCATCCTTGTATGGTTTCGTGTCAACTGATCTAGGACATGTCATTGCCTACCTTTCGACAAGTTTCTTCCTATCGACTTCAGCACTCTATCTAGGAAGCTAACCCAAAAACACATTCAGTGCCTCGGTGCTTGCAAACATTAGTGGTAGGTTACCTTGTGTTTTATCACGGGTTTTCATCACTAGCTCCTAGTTAAGTGATTCTATGAGTGTTCGACAACAAAAAATCTTTCACACTCGCTAGTTTGCACTGTGCATCTTAGAGACCATCACCATTATCAGTGGCCTTCCTCGCATCTGTTAAAAGTCTCCATTACTGGCTGGTAATCAAATGATTTCATGCATGTTTGATTTCAACACATATTATCACATGTACCAATCTATGCTGTTAGGTGAAGCGGGAATCAAGACCTTGGGTAGAGGCTTGCATCATTCAGCCTTGTTTCCTCTCCCAAGCTGCAGATATTGTTCTTTGGAGACAGCTATTTCAGGATCATCTATTATGACACTGGATCCGCCCTATGCCATATTGGTGGCCAACATTGTTATATCTCCGAGGAGAAAATTACTCTAACATAGCTACTGAGCATGGGAATGCCCACCTCAGGACATGATTTTAGCAGTTTATATATATGTATCTATGTTGTATCAAGTTTTTTCTTGCCTCCCGAAACTTCTCTCTCTGTCTACAAAGATTTTGACAACAAATTACAATGGTTTTTTCATAAAGTATTTCAGCCATCATCTCTGTCTCTGATCTCATACTTTAGGGGGCATCTTTTATAGGACAAATTGACCTACTCAACAACTCAGAGGTGAAAGACGAGGTGACTAAAACAATGACCACAATTGCAGGCCCAAAATCCACACTAACGCTCTCTATACACTGACAACCTGCTTTATAAATCTTGTTACAACATAAAGGAGTGTTAGTCAGCCTGCTAACTCATGTTGTTAGACCAGGGGGAGCATTAGTGAACTTAAGTGATGTTCAAGAGGTTATGCCAACGAATCTGCTCATAAAATATCTAGATATTAAATCCCTATATTTATGCAAGAAAAGCAAGGAAACTCCAAATATTTGGAGAAATTCTATTCTGAGAATGAAGGAAAATGGGAAAAATCTTGTAAACAAGGCAGGTTCATGGTTTTCACCCTAATGAACTCTAGATGGAGCTTGGTAGCCCTAACTCAATTGCTACATAAGCAACGAGAGGGCCATTGCAAAAGGGTCAGAGCATTTAGAAGGATAGCTTATAGAGCTGTTGTGAAACTATCATATTCTTGAAGGAGCTAGCTGAAAGAAGAGAGAGAGAGAGAGGAAGAAGGGGTAAGGAAGGCTGATGCAATGGATTGTTGTAATCACTCTTCCATTTTGAATATAGGACTGCGGTTGTTTTTCCCTACTCCAAAGTGTCGGTGATATTGTCCATTTATTTGTTCATTCTGATGCTTGTCAAGTTGAGTAGTTAAGTTATACATTAATACATGTTTGTTACGGATTCTTACATTAGTTTTTAGAAGTGTATGCTGTGATTGGTTTGCTTTGTCCTTTGTGTAGGAATCGACTTGGAGCTAGCTTAGAAGGAGTTCTTCTTGCCGCATGGAGATCCCCAAGTGAATCTAGAAGGAACCGAAGGTGATCCTCTTTCCATACCCTATCAATTTATGTTTGATAGATAAACATGTGTGTAATAGGTAGCTTGTGCAGATAACCTTACGGTCTGTTGAAGGTCCCAGGAAGACCTTTGAGGGTAGTTTTCATCTCGTGCATTTTACCCCATAGCATCGAATATTCCAAGTAGCGTATACAAAAGAAAAGCCTGTTATTTAGAAATGACTGATCTATCTGACCAATGCTACTATTTTACTATTGTCTATCAATGAAGTCTTCTTAGATTTGAAAGTAAAACTGAATGCATAAGGATTTTGTGTAAAATTGATTGATTGATTAAGTGAGAAGGGTTATCTTTGCTGCTGAATGTCTAGATCTTTGTAAATTGACAGTAGATTTTTATAATATAACTGGTTGGTACATATTTGATTAAGAAGTTTGCATGATTCAGTATTTTGAAAGGCATACGCAAGTATTGCTACAGGAAGTAGCGTATACATGCGGGTTTGGTTCATTAAAGTAGTGTATACATTCTGATGTATGATTTTTGAGGTTGCAATTGGTTTTGAATGATGATGCAGTTTTTTGGGTTCAACATAGTGTTCTGGTGGTAGTGATTTGTCTGCTCAAGTTAACTGGTTGTTCATTGATGTAGTTATTATTATAGAGTTGGAGATTCAAAGTTTCTAATGGGTCCAGTGTGAAAATTTGATGAAACAAGACCTTCATACTGTGTTGTTCTGTACCAGGAGCATCCAGTCTGAAAATTAATGAAACATGGTCCCTGGAGGAAGAAAGAAGGTCATAGTCTTTTGTAGGTCGACGCCTATGTACTAGTAAACATATCGGCTTATACAAGAGCTAAGGGGTTGTAGCTCCCTTATAGTAGAAGTTGGAAAACGAGAGAAGATTGTAGCCTTCTGTAGGTGGGTGCCTGCGTACTGGTATGAGTCTGCACTAGTACACGATTGTAAACCAATTTTCTTTATTTTAAGAAGACAGAGATGACAGTAGTAGGTTTTTTTCCCCCGCATTGGGTTTCCACCTTAAATCTTAGTGTTCATGTGTGTTTCTTATGTGTGATGGTTTATTCTGTTATTACTTCACATAGTTACGGTATAATAAGATACTGATGCATTGATTTAATATCAACACATGATAAATTAACTAAATCATAAGTTCTCTAGGTATATGTTGGTTTCTTTAATCACAGTAGCATGCACACGTAAGTTCACTTCATTGAAATATCATATATAAATCTGATTGGGAAATGAAAGATTATTGAATTAATACCACTGATTCACCCCCCCAGTATTATTTCCAACAATTGGTATTAGAGTTGGTCCTTCAGAAGAAGCTTGATTTCTTGAAGGGAGATCTTTCAAGATGAATAATCACAAAGGCATGGGATCTATCGAACCACCAATCTTCAATGGGAACAACTTGGTATATTGGAAAATAAGAACCAAATCCTATCTTTAGTCGCTTGGAGCCAATGTTTGGGAAATTTTGGAAGGAGGATACCAATTTTCAGTAGAAATACTACAAATACAATAGGTAAGAAGTTATACAAAATGAATGCCAAAGCAATCAATACTTTATTGGGAAGTCTTTCAAAATCAGAATTCGTCAAAGTCATGCAACTCAAGACAACCAAAGAGATATGGGACACAATCATTCAGAGCTATGGAGGAGGCTCCCAGGTAAAATGTGCTAAGCTCCAAACTCTCATAATTCAATATGAAACTCTTAAGATTCATAGTATTAAAGCATTGCTAATTAAGTTTTGCATGTAGATGAGTTTGTAATTGTATGAAGAATTTGTGTGAAGAGATAAATGAGGCTACTTTAGTAGAGAAAATTTTAACATCCTTGTCTTCTAAATTTGAGTCAAAAGTATATGTCATAGAAGAAAAGTAGGATCTTCAATCTATTATTGTGGTTCAACTTCATGGAATTATAACTTCCTTTGAAATGAGGAAAGGAGGTCCATCAGATATGAGAGAAGCTACTTTCAAAGCTTCAGCTAAAGGAAAAGAAAAGGAAGAGCATAATGAATCGAGATATATTTCAGAAGAAGAATATGAGGTAAAAATTTTCAAGAAGCTTCACAGGACTCCAGAGATTCAGAGGTAAGCTACCATTCAAATGCTTTGCTTGTGGTAGAGTTGTTCATTATGCTACAAAATGTCCTCATAAAGATAATCATGAAAAAGGAAAGGAATCTGCAAAAGGCTATAGAAAATAGGTTGTTAATAGAAGAAGTTACTATACTCATGAAGATAGTGATGGATTATCTAATAGTGATTAAGATGAAACTGAATAATATTATAAACTACTCATGGCTTATGAAAATGATGATTTTTTGGATGCCTTAGAAGAGGAAAACTTTCTTGAAGAAATCACTAAACTCAAAATCTGTTTGGAAGAAAATAATATGATCATAGACACATTAACACATCAACTCATTGAAAGAGAAAAACACAATGAAAAACTAAATGTGAAGTTGTGGGTCTAAGAAAAGAACTTGAGAAGACAAAATCTCTTAATCTTTGGTTTGCTAAAGGATCACAAACTTTAAATGAAATCATCAAGGTTCAGTGTTCTCCTCTTATAAAGATAGGTCTTGGATATACTGAAGAATCATCCCAATCACAAAAGCCATTAGCCTCCACCAGAAGCTATCTTAATGGAGCAAAGATCAGTTAATAGTATGTCAATTGTCAGCAAAAGCCTAAGAGTACTCATCAGGTAAATCATGCTCAATTTACTCCAAGGATGAACATTAATAGAAGCAACAACCAAAAGGTAAACAATACGAAAATATTCTACGATCACAGAAACTTCTTTAATGGAAAATGTTTTTCATGCCATAACTTTGGGCATAAGGCTTCTCAATGTGTTTTTTACAAAACTATCATCACTAGAGAAGCACGAAATCAAAGGGGGTAATAGGAATCAAGAAAATTTCTTATAATAACTTCTCTCCTCTTGAAGATGAAATTGAATGTTCGTTTTGTAATTACTTTGGTCATGAAGAATCTGAATGCAGGAGAAAATTTCAGCCAACAGTTCAAAAGGAGAAAACATTATCAAATTCCAGGGTATGGAGAAAGAAGGAATTTCAATCAGAAAGACGTGGCATAGCTCTGTTTGTAGAAGGACAAGAAAATCAGTGGTACACTGACAGCGGATGCTATAAACACATGACAGGTGATAAAGATAAACTTTATCCATATACTGCTTTAGAAAAAGAAACAAATGTCTCCTTTGGAAATGACACACCAGCTGTCATTAAAGGTAAAGGTTATGTTTATTTGAAAGAAAAGGTTAAAGCTGGAAATCTCATGTATGTTGATGGTTTAAAACATAACTTTTTGAGTGTCAATCAAATGTGTGATCAAGGAAATTAAGTTGTGTTTCGATCAAACGAATGTGTGGCTCGTGAGCTTGATACAGGAAAGACCATAATCAAAGGTACAAGAACTCCAAACAATCTATACATAAAGAAAGGAGGAAAAAAACCATGCTATCTAAGCAAAATAGATGAAAACTGGTTGTGGCACAAAAGATTGGGGCATCTAAGCTTTTCTCAAATAAGAAAAGCATGTAGGCTCAAGGCGTTTCATGATCTTCCAAATATCATCATCCTAGAAAATACCATATGAAAACCATGTCATGTTGGTGAGAAAACCAGAGTTCATTTCAGTGAAAAGGAAGGATTAGCAAGTAAGCCTCTTGAACTCATCCATATTGATTTGTGTGGACCAATAAGGAAAAGGGTCACCACGTGGAGAAGAATACTTTATTTTATTCATTGATGATTTCTATAGAATGTGTTGGATAGGTCTAGTAAAGCATAAATATGAAGCATTTGAGAAGTTTAAAGACTTCAAAGCTTTAGTTGAAAATGAATCAGATTGAAAAATCAAATGTCTCAGATTTGATCGAGGGGGAGAATTCATATCAGATGATTTTTTTGATTTTTGTGAACAACATGGAATAAAAATGCAGTTCTCTGTTGCCAGAACTCCTCAACAAAATGGCGTAGTGGAAAGAATGAACAGAACAGTTCAACAAATGGCTCGGGCTATGCTTGATGAATCTGGAACTCCTTCTACATTCTAGGGTGAAACTGGATTTACTAGCATGACTATTCTCAAAAAAGCTAATGTTTGGATAAATAGTGATCAAACTCCATATGAAATTTGGTATGGCAAGCCTCCTACTGTAAAACACTTTAGAGTTTTTAGAAGCAAATGTTTCATCAAAAGACTGATTAAAAACTTAGTAAGTTTGAAGCCAAAGTAGACGAAGGAATTCTTCTTGGTTATTCATCCAGAAGTAAAGGATACAAATGTTATAACAAGAGACTTCAGAAAATTGTTGAATGAATTGATGTAGTAATTGATGAAGCATGCAAAAATCTAGAATAGACAAAGGATGATGACAATGAGGAAGATAATGAATTCTTTCTTGTATCAAATCAAAATGATATAGAGGAAGAAACCAATGAAGCATCAGAAGAAGATACAACTGAAAGGGAAAAGACTCCATCCAGCTATGTTCAAAAGAACCATCTAGAATCTCAAATTCTAGGAGAAAATGGGTCTGGAGTACAGACAAGAAGAACTCTTGCAGGAGCTTCCGATTATCTAGCATTACTATCCTCCATAGAACCACATAATGTTAATGAAGCTAGAAAAGATGAATGTTGGGTTAAGGCAATGAATGAAGAGCTTGACCAAATTAAAAATAATGATACTTGGGAACTAGTTCCTAGACCTCTTGATAAAAATGTTATAGGAACAAAACGGATATTCAAGAATAAATTGAATGAAAATGGAGAGGTTATTAGAAACAAAGAAAGACTTGTATGTAAAGGGTATGCTCAACAAGAAGTTATATACTTTGAAGAAACATTTGCACCTGTTTCTAGACTTGAAGCCATAAGAATGTTTCTTTCTCTTTCAATTTTTCGGAAATTCAAAGTGTATCAAATGGATGTAAAATATGCTTTTCTTAATGGAGAGTTAGAAGAAGAAGTCTATATTAAACAACCAGAAGGATTTGTTCTAGGAAATGATGCAATGTTTTAATGCAAGCTCAAAAAGGCTCTTCATGGACTGAAACAAGCTCCAAGGACTTGGTATTATCACCTTGACAAATATCTACAACAACAAGGGTTCACAAAAGGATCTGCAGACAACAACTTATACACCAAGATTGAGAATGATAAACTACTAATTATTGTTGTTTATGTTGACGATATCATCTTTGGCAGTGATGAAGAATCTATGAGTTAGATCTTTGCTTCAGTTATGCAAAAAGAATTTGAAATGTCCTTACTTGGTGAACTTACTTATTTTCTTGGTCTACGAGTACAACAAACAAAAGATGGTATTTTTCTTTCACAAACCAAATATCTCAAGCAGATTCTGAAGAAATACGGAATGGAGGATTCTAAACCAGTATGTACTCCAATGGTAATAGGATGTAGTCTCATGTTAGGTCCCTACACTAGTAGTATAGGGCCCTATAATACTAGTGTAACCCCTTATTGTTATTAGTACAACCCCCTTATTATATTGTTGTGCCCATGTAGTCCCCATATTGTTATTATTGTACCCCATAGAATCCCACTATTGTTATTATTGTGCCCTTACATTATTATTGTTATGTTGGCTCTGAATATATTATGACCCCTTAGACTCCTATATATAGAAAGGAGGTCTTGTCATTTGTATCATCCCAGAATTGTTCATTTGTGTAATGTAAAGGAGGTTTCCCCCTCAAAGAGGCTTATTTCTAAGGCGTTTAACTATATTTTCTATCATTTTGTGAGTTGGTTTCATAACATCTGAGCTCTAATGATGAATCACCTATAGTGAAACAACCAGCCTATAGATCTATGATTGGAAGTCTGCTCTATCTAATAGGTACCATACCCGATATCATGCATGCAGTAGGAATTGTTGGAAGGTTCCAAGAAAATCCAAAGGAATCACATCTTCAAGCTGTAAAAAGAATATTCAAATATCTTCAAGGAACTCAAGGATTTGGTCTATGGTATCCTAAAGATACAAATATTACTCTTCATGCATATACAAATGCATATTGGGTAGGAAATGTTGATGATCGGAAAAGCACAAGTGGAGGTCCATTCTATATGCGATCATGGTTTGTATCATGGTTCAGCAAGAAACAAATTTCGATTTCTTATCTACAGCTGAAGCAGAATATGTGGCTATTGCATCTTGTTGCACACAACTACTCTGGATGATGCAAACATTGCAAGACATTCAAATCACATGTTCTCCACCCATCTCCATTTTATGTGATAATACAAGTGCCATCAATATTTCGAAAAATCCTATCATGCACTCCAAGACCAAGCACATACCCATTAAGTACCATTTTCTACGAGAACAAGTTCTTGAACAAAATGTTAAATTGGAGTATGTTCCCTCCAAAGAACAAGTTGCTGATATATTTACCAAACCACTTCCCAAGGAAACATTTGAATATCTCAAACAAAAGCTAGAAGTAGTTTCTGCATCATCCTACTGTTAAATCTAGTTTCCAGAAGAAGGTTCCTATACGTGGGTTTCATGAAGGATAGTCACGTATGTACGCGAGTTTCTATGGGTAAAGGAGTGTATATGTTTTTCTTATAGAAAAACAGTGGGTCAGACTCTGACATGGGTGCTCAGTCTGATATTGATGATTACTATCTGCTCATATGCTTTTTTCATTGATTTTCATATGACTGATGAAGATGACTTGATGAATGGTTCGTTGACAATGCACAAGTAGCACAGGTTCAGGGGGAGCATTAGCCTTCACAAACATTCTTCATTGTTGGCATTATCGTTGCTAATTTCATCTATGGTTTCAGATATTCATTGCTGCATAGGTCATGTAAAGATCTAGGGTGTAATATGTCACATTCTGTCATGGTCTATTTTCGAATGAGTCCTATTGGACATATGATGTAATTTGTTTCCCCATCATGCATGGGAAGGATGATGTAATATTTTTTATATTTAAACCATGTATAAACAATGATATATCCCCTCTTGGTTGGGTGCAAGAGTCAAAGTGTATCCCAACTTGGTTGGGTGTTTGATGTATGTATGAGTAATTAGTGATAGGAAGGTCATACTCACATAATTGAGTTATAAAGTCATGTTATTCTTTTGAAAAATATCTCTGTAGACTCTGCATGTAATCAGTGGGAGCATGGACAACATCATGTATCTCAAAGGGAGAATATCTTGGTCTGCCCTTTGCCCTTGATGTCAAAGGGGGAGAGTATTTTGGTGTTGCTTGATATCTCTAACAATTTCTACAACTTGCAATAATCAACAACAATATGGTTGCCATCAAGTCCAAAGGGGGAGATTGTTGGCATTATGATACAAGTGTTCATAGTGTAAAAGGTCAATTCAGAGGTAACAGGGAATTGGTACAGTAGAACAGGAAGTTGGAACAAAGGTCTACTGATCAGAATCTAGAAGTTGAAGGGAAATGATGTTTTCATATAGTTTAAGTTGTATATGCATTTTCACCTTGTCAAAGCAGCGTATACACGCAGGTTCACAGAACAAAAAGAGCATATATGTGTGCATGCACTTTCACAAGAGGAAAAGTGTGTATGGGTTGGAAAATCAAGGAAATTCAAGTTTGAAGAATACCAAGGGTCAATACCATGGTATTAGCCCACAATATTGAGCAGAGTAATGGTTATTTTATCCCATCAAAGAATACCACAGGCTCAAAGTGTTGTTTTGGTACGAGGTATTGAGGAAGGCCAAGAACTATATAAGGAGGAGAAGATCAAAGGACTAAGTGTGCATGTGAAAGAGTTTCTTAGGAATTCTTCTATCTGAAGTATATTTTATGTTACAGTGGCTATGATTATGATATGATCTGAAATATTTTGTGCACCTTGGATACAATGTTGGATCAGGATCATGAGACCTGAAATGACTTATCATTGTATGATCTGATATTAGTTGGGCTAGATCTGATTGCTTACACATGTTTTATTCTTTAATTGTCATGATCTAGGTATGTCTAATGTTTGGAATAGCGGCAAAGATGTAAGTTGATTTTTGCAGATTTATACACTGGTTCACCTTGGTAAAGGTGCATTTACACACAGGTTCGACTCTTCCAAGTAGTGTCTACAAAATAAAAGCCTGTTATTTAGAAATAAATGATATATCTGATCAGTGCTACTATTTTACTATTGTCTTTCAATGAAGTCTTCTTAGATCTAAAAGTAAAACTGAATGCATAAGGAGTTTGTGTCCGATTTATTAATTGATTAAGTGATAAGGGTTATCTTTGTTGCTAAAAATATGGATCTCTGTAAATTGACAGTAGATGTTCAGAATATAATTGGTTGGTACAGATTTGATACAGAAGTTTGGATGATTTAGTAGTTTGAAAGTTATAGCAGGTATTATTACAGGAAGTTGCGTATACATGCAGGTTAGGTTCATTAAAGTAGCATATACATTCTGATGTACAATTTTTGAGGTTGCAACTGATTCTAAATGATGATTTAGGTTTCTGGGTTCAGCACAGTGTTCTGGTGATAGTGATCTGATTGCTCAAATTGGTTGTTTGATAATTGATGAAATTGTTATTATAGAGTTCGAGCTTCAAAGTTTCTGATGGGCCTAGTGTGAAAATTTGATGAAACGAGGCCTTCATATTGTGTTGTTGTGTACTAGGAGCATCGAGTCTGAAAATTAATGAAACGTGGTCCCTGGAGGAAGAAATAAGGTCATAGCCTTCTATAGGTTGATGCCTATGTACTAGTAAACATATAGGCTAGTACAAGAGCTAAGGGGTTGTAGCTCCCATCCAGTATAAGCTAGAAAATGAGAGAAGGTTCTAGCCTTTTGCAGGTGGGTGCCTATGCACTGGTATGAGTTTGCACCAGTACAAGATTGTACGCCAGTTTTATTTATATTAAGAAGATATAGACGAGAGCAGCAGGTGTTTTTTCTACCGCATTGGGTTTCGACCTTAAATCTTCGTGTTCATGTGGGTTTCTTATGCGTGATGGTTTATTCTGTTATTACTGCACATAGTTATTTTATAATAAGATATTGATGCATTGATTTAAGATCAACACGTGATAAATTAACTAAATCATAAGTTCTCTGGGTATACGCTGGTTTCTTTAACCACAGTAGCATGCACACGCAAGTTCACTTCATTGAAGTACCGTATATAAATCTGATTGGGAAATGAAAGATTGTTGAATTAATAATACTGATTCACTACCCCTCTTAGTATTATTTCCAACAAATATTGCTTGAAATAAAACTCCCCCAAGATAAGCTTCTTCAACTCATTGTTATCTGGCACATAAATCTTGTTCCTGAATCTCACCAAACCATCTGGCATGAGGTGACACACCTCATTCCTATCAAATTCACCCTGTTGATGTAATCTATGCTTCAATTGTTGATACCTCTCATCATGTTTCCTTGCATGCAAGAACTGCCCTTGTAAATTTGTCCCATAAGAGCTCACAACTAAAATATGATTCATCGACACTCTCCTACTGAGAGCACCAGCAACTCCATTCTCCTTTCCCTTGATGTACTGGATTTCAGGTTCAAACTCACTGAGGGTAGCCAACCATCTAGCTTTCCTGGAATTCAAATTTGGTTGATTAAACAAGTACCCAATCCCACTATGATCAGTCATCAAGACAAACCTACTTCCAAGAAGATAATGTCTTCACATCTTCAATGCATCAATGATAGATACCAACTCAAGATCATGAGGTACATAGTTCCACACTTTCTCATTCAACTTCCTTGACT
Source organism: Pinus tabuliformis (assembly GCA_031772625.1). Classification (NCBI taxonomy): domain Eukaryota; kingdom Viridiplantae; phylum Streptophyta; class Pinopsida; order Pinales; family Pinaceae; genus Pinus; species Pinus tabuliformis. The sequence goes on along the minus strand of CM062811.1, from coordinate 82,737,156 downwards.
CATATCATACCACCTATCCTTCTTACTCAGGATTCCACCAAGTCCTTCCTTACATGCATCTGTACTAAAGCAAGAGACAAGAAAATACTTCTACTATCAACCAACGTAAGGCAATAGATCGATGAAAACAATAATCAACAAGAGGAGGATATTCAAATACACATAACACAATAAGTACCCAGGGAAAGCCACAACTCAAAACCCCACTATTGTATTGCATATATCATAAATCCATGATGATAATACAATGCTTGTTCTTTCAAGAACATTCCCATCACTTAGTAAAATCAATCTCCAACTCACAAGAAAACTCTTGGCCAACAGTTATCCAATTTTGTGGCTCTCCAAGTCCCTATTTCCTTGCGCAATTCCTATGTCTGATCAGCCCATATTTCTGGAGGCCAATGCATCCAAAAATACACAATCCCTTCAAGGTCCAGTTCTTGATTTCATGCATGATTTATACAACTGAGTAAATCATATAACTCATAATACACCGTCCTTGCACTCTAGTCTCAACTGGGTCTTTCTTAGAATCGACATTTATGAGATTCTAATGAGGGAATCTTCAGTTAACTAGAGTAGCACTAATTTATGCGTTAGTGCACCAACTGACTATTAACTCACTGTTAGTTCCTCAATCATTTTGGAACTAGTTTAACTGGACTTAACTCAGTAAATTGAGTTAACTAATTATAACTCATACTTAACTCATCCTAGACCCCTATAATATAGGGAGAACATATACATGACTTCAGAAAGACTTCCAACTCGAAATTCCCAAGCTAATTAGGTTAATTAAAATTAATTAACTATTTACAAGTTGTTATGAGAATAGGATTTGATTTTAATTCTCAATTTAATTCAAGGACAAATTAAACTAGAATTTGTTGTTGCCATTTCTCAACACTCCCTCTCAACAAGAAATGGATTATCAACTACCCCGATCTTGTCTCTGTGAAACTCGAATTTACATCTTGACAATGCCTTTGTCAAAATCTCAACATCTTTCTACTCTGTGGGATTGTACTCTAACAACATAATCCACCTCAATACACAATATCTAAGATGATGATATCGGATATCAATATGCTTGGACCGATCATGAAAAACTGGATTTTCAAAGAGTTTGATACAACTCTGATTATCATACTAAATCATAGTTGGATCCATCTTTTGACAAAACAAACCAACCATGATCTTCCTTATCTAGATGGCCTCACATGCTACCTGATTTGTAGCCATGTACTTTTCCTCTCCTAAACTGAGTGCAACTGATCTCTGTTTCCTGTTGTACTAAGAAATTGTCATTAACCCAATATTTAAGATTCCTCCTAATGTGCTCTTCCTGTCAAATGGACCCCTGCCCAATCTGCATTGATGAAACCTTGAAGCTTCACTCCCTCTATCCATTTGTACCATAATCCATACTGAGAAGTGCCCCTGAAGTATCTCAACACATGATTTTCCACCTTCCAATACAAATTGGTAGGCCTGACCATTGCTTGACTAAGTTGGTTAACTACATAGCACATATCCGGTCATGTTTTCACCAAGTACATGAGTGAACACACAAGCTACCTGTAAACAATAGCTTCCACTACTTCCCCTGAAGTAGCATCCTCCTTCCTCTAGTTACCTGCAAGATGAGTCTCCATAGATTTGCTGCTCTCCATGCAGAATCTCCTGAGTATATCGTTGGCATACTTGCCTTGAGACACAAACAACTCCCCATCTCCCTTCCATACCTCCATGCCAAGAAATTAATGCATGATACCCATGTCCTTCATCTCAAACTCTCTTACAAGATGCTCCTTGCAATATTTGATCAGTTGATCATCACCCGTTAGTACGAGATCATCAACATAAAATACAATGATCAACAATTTACCTTCCACCACTATGTGGTACAAGTTCACATCCACTTCACTCTTTGTAACAACCCTGGTGAAAATTCCATGTAAAAATATATAAATACCACAGATGATGGGACACGTATTCCAAGCTAAATGTTGGGCAAAACATCCTAGGGGTGTTCATTTGGTTGTGTATGGAAAAGGAAATTGGAAAAGGAAATGGCTAAGGCATTAAAGTGGAAAAAAGGTATTTTGGCACATTTTTTAATGAAAATGATGGAAATTGGGAGAAAAGGAAGGTGAAAGGTCACAGGTTGCATGTGAGGAGGAAATTTAAGGCAAATAATGGAAAATGAAGAAAATAGAGGCCTCATTAATAAAAAGGCTTCTGAGGACCAATGAAGGACTTGGTTAGTTTAGATTTGGAGATCTCTCATTATTCTCTCTCTCTCATACTCTTGGACACTTAGAATTTTATTAGAGCACTTTGGCATTGGAGCAAGAAAGGCAAGGAAGGCAAGGGGAAGCAAAGATCAAGCATGGAAAGGCAGGATCAAGCAACTACAACAGGCTTCATTGCAGATATTTTTCTTACTAGATTTGGCATGCATGGGATTGCATGTATTTCTTTTCTACCATGGCATGGGTTTTTCTAGGTGTGACAGTATTTTCAGCCTAGCCTTGCCATTTCCTGATAGATTTGATGAGATGGGTTCTCTCATGCGTTTTGTAGGGGATAGCTGGATTGGATTCAAAGCTGAGTGGGGTGTATCTATGAATTGACAAACATATGGTAGTAGTGGTCCCTGAACTAGGTTGAGGATGCACGAAGCCATTGGACTAGTAACCCTTGAACTAGACTATGGGTTGCAGTAAAGTCAAATTGTGTGCCTCGGGGGGCCTAGGAATCCTTGTTGGTGAATGGTGAGATATATGTAAATCCAAGAGGTGGATTTTCTCTCAATTGGGACTAGTGATTCTGGGATGGAATGCACAGTAAATCCTAGAGAGTATGTCTTAGTGTAGGGCCTAGTGATCCCTAAATCAGACTTCGGATGCACGGTAAAGCCTGAGAGACTAGGAGGCACTCAAACCCCTCATGATGTAGTCGGAGAACTTCAGTGGCATCCACATTGATTGGTGTTTTTGATGTGTTCTATTGTTATAGACATTTTTGGGCACTGCAACCCCAATAAAACATGTCCATAAACGAAGGACTCCTAAGTCCCTAACAGTGTTGTTCCATCCCCTAAAAGAAAAAGGTCAGCTGATTACATCATCTCCCAGAAGTTCTCCATGAAAAACTACTCAGAACTGGTCAAAGCTGGACCATCTCACTTGCTCCATGGTCAAAGTGCGCTGCATCCCACCTAAATGCACATGGGAGGTGCAATGCATACTGAAAAGCCCTTCTATGGGGTGCGATGGGCGAGAGTGGACAAATGGCAGAGTCAATTTGCGAGGTGGATGATCATGGAATCTTCCAGAAACTTCTCCTGTGACACTTTCCTCTCTAAATTCACCCAGGGATGAGTAAGAGATCATCAATCTCCAAGTGGAATCAAGAACTATCAAAGAGAGGACACTAATCAAATCTCAGAAGCTGACTCACCTCCCTGCAATCATCTATATATGGATCCCTCATCCCAGAGATCCAGAGGCTGGAATTTTGTATCTTGTAAGGAAGTGCTGCTGGTTTCTTGGTGTAACATCATAGTGTTGGGTGATCTAAGCTTTTCATGAGGTGAAGAAGGGCTTTCTTGCTGAGAGGATGACGTTGGGTCAGAACAATTGGTTGTAATCCTCTTTGCTGTTCTTGATATTAATAAAGTTATTCAAGTTTTCCTCCACATTCTTTTATGATTGATGATATATGCATTTGTGTGGTCAATATATATCTGGTCCTATATTGTTTATGATAGTAGATCTCTGTTCTTGGATAGTGTTATGTTGCTTTGATTCCACAGGTTCTCTTTGAAGCTGGGTAGATGAGGAAGCGAGTGGCAGAGATCTATCAGAAGGGAGAGGAATCAAGAAAGGAACCAAGCGCAAGATAGAGGTTGGTCTCCTTTGTTCCCCTCTTATCTACTTCTCATAAAGGAAAATGAAAGTAGTTTTAGTTTGTTTGTTTCTAAGATAGCTACCAGTCTTAGTGGCACTAGCAGCTCTACATAGACACTAGATTTCCCGATAACAAAATGGAAACTCCGCTGGGGAGCAAATAGATTGTTTGTTTGTCTATATTTGTTTGCTTTATAAACTTACAGACGGAACCTGAAGTCAAGCCAGCTAGCCTTCGAACTGCGTTTGCTATGCAAGTGCAAAGTAGATCAATGTTGCTTCAGTCTATCTCCAGGTTTTGTTTATGAACTGAAAAATAGATTTACAAACTCTATAACTGCTCTTGTGGTGGCTCTAGTAACCTCCTTAGATCTACCCCTATGATTTATTTACTGATTATCACTTGCTCGGCCTAAATCCCTGAACTGTGCTGCAAACTGTGATCAAGAACTGGATCAAAAGTCTCGCACTGTACCATCACACCCTCCCTTCAAGGATATCAGTATTAATCGCACTTCCCGTGTGCTGTAGGTGCGATGCATACCGGAATCGCTATGTAACAGGTGCGCTGGTCAGAGAAGGCTAATTTTTCCTCCAGACTTTGGTTTTTCTTCACTCTTTTCAGCTCTATTCAGGAGTTTTGCTGTCTGTAGTCAGTATACCTCTGTTGGAAACCCCCTTCCTTGCCATTATTCCACCTCCATTGTGCAAAGAACTGTAAATGTTTTTATGTATTGTGACCCATTTTCAGTTCTCTTTTACAAAGAAGTAGCGTAATTGAACTGTCGTTTTCAGTCATAGAAGAGAATTTGATTGTTCTTGACAGTCGATTACAATGTTACTCTTGTATTTGATTTGACTTAGTAGTTTTTCAAGTGTCAAAAGCAAGTTTTCAATTCCAAATCGCAAAGTGTCGTCATTGTCTTCATTTTGTCTTGAAAAGAAGCTTGTTAGTAATGTCGCTTTGAAAAATAATTTAGATTTGCGCCTAGCTTTCTTTTTATCATTCACACATTAAGAAGGCTGAAAACAAATACATGCATGTGCATTTGCATTTAGACTGTTTGTTGGTTTGATTTAGGACAGTGCATATAGTGTGTGCTCTCTTCTCTATGTTGAAATAATATCATCTCTTTTTCTTTAGTAGCTAGGATTTTCAGTGCAAAAAGAAGATTAAACGATTGTTTATCATCTTAGATTGCATTTTACGAATTGTATATCTACATCACGCGGTGAACTTGAAAGGAAAATTTCTTAAACAATATCAACTGTAAAATAAATTTAATGAATCTAAAAACGCTTTGGAACCTAACACACAACATTTAGAAGTCTAGGCTAGAGACGTATTCCGGGGTCGTAAAGCCTGGTAACTGTTGTTTCCATTGCTTGTTGGGTGATTCCTCCACTTTGAGACGACAAGTGCTAGTATGGACTTGTGCTCCCATGTACCGTTGAGTATATATTGGGAGACCACAATAGGCTATATCCTTTATCCATAGGAAGTCGTGTCTACTGCCCTATCGATCGCAATGCACTGAACACAACATTCAGGAAGATTGACTGTTGTACTGTAAAAAGTATTCTGCAGTTTTGCGATTCATTTGGTAATCCCTCTGTCTAGATTTCCAGAGTAGTATCTTTCGTTCCTTTTCAGACTCCTTAAAGGAAAAGGTCCATCTGAGCACTTGTCACTTCAAGCTCATTAAAAATCGAAGGCAACTTGAGTCATCTTTTGTTTTTTCTCGACTCTTAAAAATTGAAAACACAAGTTGTGTCAAAGCGTCTAAAATTTATTTTAATCATAATAAACATCACCTTTCCTACGTTGGTCTTAGGTTGAGAAAAATGAAGTCTGCCAACCAAGGATTTCCCCTTGAAGGAAATCCTAGTCCTTTCTCCTCTTGGGGAGATGTTGGTGCACCCCATATGGCCACATTGTCACTTCTAGGATTGACAATCAGCCTGCCTGTATGGCTCTTCTCGACCTCTATCGTTCAGAACACCGTGATTCCTGAGCAATCAAGTAAGCAACTAGACGATACCAAAGCTACCCCCCAACCTTCTACTTCGTCCGATTCTCCCTCTCCTCCTTCCTCTTCGCTTGATGAAGCTGGTAAAGCCAAAAATCAAGTAACTAAGAAGGAGAAGAAGGGGAAGGAGAAGAAAGAGAAGAAGAAGAAGGAGCCAAAGGCGAAAAGGGACAACCAGGCATCATCTAGTGAAAATCCACACACTGCACCGTCAAAGCCTAAATCTCCATGTGTCATTTGCAAAGGATATCACTATCATCGAGATTGTCCCTACATCCCTCAGATCTTAAGGGACTGGTCTCCTCGTTTGCACAATCTGGTGTCAACAACCTTTGATGATCATGTTGAAAGTACACTGTCAACTAGTGAAAGAAAAATGTCGGGACAAAAAAGGAAAAGTAAATTCCCTTGTAAACTGTGTGAAGGCGATCACGCCGTCCACCGTTGTCCCTTCCTAGACGAGGCTAAAAGAGTTTTGGACGACCATCCGGTTTTACCGTTACAGCTTCCTCCTGGATATAAGAAACTCTTGCCAAGTCCATCACTAGTTGAAAATCTGACTGACACGCCATTGTGGTCAGTCGAAGCATCTATCATTGAAGATAAACCATCTAAATTCATACCAGATGAAAGTCAAAAGGTTGAGGCAGCAATTGACCCGATCTTGCCTTCAAAAGGTCCATCTTCTGATGATATAGTCACCGGAGAGAACAAGAACGACATCGTTCAAATTCTCTTCGTAAACACAGACTCCGATGAACATGGGGGCAGTCTACCCGTTCCTTTACCACAGGAAGGAAGTTCATCAGAGTCATATCCAGCCATCTATTCGGTCCCACCTCCAAGCAACCTAGTTGTTTCCTTCGATTGGAATCTACTAGGCAGACCTTGTTTACTGGATAGTGTACCATTTCGAATCATTGCTCAAATATACAGAATGGTCATGGTCGGTACCATCATAGATGAAGGGGCTTCTATGAGTATCATTTCCTCAATTGCTTGGAAAGCGCTTGGTTCACCATCTCTTTTGCCTGAAAGGAGAAATCTAACGGGCTTTGATAAAGGAACCAGTCGACTGCTAGGGATCCTTCCCAATGTGCCGATAACATTGAGAAGGAAAACCATTCACATGAATGTAATGGTAGTACAAGGACCCCTAGATTATAATCTACTCCTTGGACGCGACTATATTTATTGCATGGGAGCGATTGTCTCCTCGCTCTTTAGAGTAATGTGTTTTCCGCATGAAGGAAGAGTGGTCAAGCTCGTATACCAACTTTCATTCCCCGGCTCACACATAGAAAATAGTCAAATACCATCCCTAAATGGTCTTTTCATGCAAGGAATGTGTCATCAATCCCCAGTGCATCCACCTGATGAGTGCGAGTGATTCAGGAGGACATGACTGAAACCCAGGGGGCATGCACCCTGGTCTGTTTTGGTAGGAAAACCTTGGGCATAGGGTAGGTTCCTGCGAAGGATATATGACTGGTTTGATATGGGATTAGACCGGAATAAGATACCTCTGTCAGAAGGTAGGACTTTCCCGATAGAACAAATGTTTTGTATGCAAATTGAGGGGTAACCTGAAAAGGTAGGCCTTTCCTGATAGAACAAATGTTTTGTCTACAAATTGAGGGGTAACCTGGGAAACTCTACTTCACTATACCCGAGGGCATGCAAACCTTTTGGCATGCAAGCGAAGAGCAACCATTTATTTTTTAAATTTGTAGGTCCTCTAACCCTTTAAACTCATAGGATTGGTCATTTCCTAACTTGCATAAAGAAAGGATGTGGGGCAAAGCTGTGTAAGGTGCAAGCTCCATAAAAAATGGTATCTTAGATGGGACATCCTTATTATACGACTAGATCAAGCAGTTTTTATGTGGAGTTCAAGCTCATTAAAAAATAAACATAGGAAATGAGCAAATGTTTCCCCAAAAGTTTAAGCTCATTCATTAAAAAATGAACCAATTTCCGGTAAATAACCATCGTGAATGCATTATCATCAGCCTTTGAAGCCTTGGTCGTGTTCTCATCATCACCTCCACTCTGTATTGGCCGATCATTCACCTCCATTTGATTGTTTACCCTTTTTGAGGAACAACTGCGAAGAGTGATCTTGTTAGCCATCCTTCTGACACTTCTGTAATTGGAAAATTCCAAACCTTACTTGGAATCAGCTGCTACCCGAATTTATCACTCGTTCCTCGAAAAACGAGTCTCCTTTAAGCTCTTTTCATATGACTTGTAAAATATGAAAAGATTGCCGAGTAATTGGCCTATCCAGCTCGTTAAAGTGACCGGAAGTGCTATCCCTCCTTTAGATTTTAATCTTTTTCGACCAGAGGGATTATTACACAAAAAGATCGAGCGCTTGTTTTGTTCGGCTCGTTAAAATTACCAAAAATTCATCCCTTTTGTATTATTTTATACTTTTTTGGACTTAAGGGATTATATGACGAAAAAGGATTATTGGAGTTTTCTTTACGTCCCTTTTAGACTCTCTAAAATTGAAAAGGACCGAGTTATCTTTGTCGTTAAACTCGTTAAAACCGAATAGCGACAAACTTGTCCATACAGACAAGAACGAGTTTCACTATCGCTAGGTTCGTTAAAACATAGCGATGAGTTTGGATGAAGGGCAGATTATAGAACAAGCATATGTTATCCTCCTCAAGCTTGACAAAAATAAAGAGGTACTGGTCAGTAATGACTGGGGAAAATTGGGAAGAAAACTTGAAGAAACTTTATTGGTAGCAAGTCACTCTTGAAAATGACACTTTCACTCCGCATCCGAGTCGGGTTGGGTTGTTCCGTTCACTGGTCATATCACCATTGGTCCATCACACCATCCACTTTTGGGGTTAATGCTACCAATCCATCATGTCGGTGTCGTCGATATGTTCAAGAGAAGTCGCACAGAGAATTCACCTGTGTCTCATCCACTACAATACATTTACGCTCCATTCTTTCATGATCGCCACCCTGAACCTTATATCATCAGATCGTTTTAACCTCCATTAAAAACATTTGCTCCGTTCCATGTCGTAGATGTGGGTTTCATTAAGGCCCTCCTATGAAGGATTGCTTCTTGTCAACATCAGCTCATTATCCAAGAAGTCGATCTAGGAACAACCCTTTCAGTACTTTGAAGCTTGCATGCCTCAATGGCAAGTTTCTCACTTCCGGCGACAGGTTTACATCAATGGCCCTCGACCGAAAGATTTTGCGTAGTGTTCTACACCAAGTCCCTTTTTCACACCACGTGAATTGCACTATCATACCTTGAGGATCATCATCATTATTGGCGATTCCTCTCATGCCTGTTAATAGCTTACATCACTGGCTGGTAATCAAGCGATGTCTTTCCATGTTCGACTCCAGAACATCTCTCACATGGATCGACTTGTACTTTGAGTGAAGATCAAACGAGATTGAAGACCCCAGATCTAGTTTCATCCATCCGGGTTGTGATATATATTCAGGAAAATAAAGACATCAAATGTACATCATTGCTGCACAGATAATCATCCAATCTAAGGGATGATGACTCTACCAGAATCCTCAGTCTGCACTCAGACGATTGTCTATCTTATGTACATGAAAATGATTTTATAAAGCTGAGCATGGGAATGCCTGCTTCAGCTAGATCATGAAAATATTATGAAGATAATGTATTGTATTGTATCTTATTACAAGTCGCCTTCCAGCTCGAAAAAACTGCGGATCCTCATGATAAAGCATTTCACCCGACATCAAAAGATTAACGACCTCATGCTTTAGGGGGCAACTGTTATAGACATTTTTGGGCACTGCAACCCCAATCAAACATGTCCATAAGCCAAGGACTCCTAAGTCCCTAAAAGTGTTGTTCCATCCCCCAAAAGAACAAGGTCAGCTGATTACATCATCTCCCAGAAGTTCTCCATGAAAAACTACGCAGAACTAGTCAAATCTGGACCATCTCACCTGCTCCATGGTCAAAGTGCACTGCATCCCACCTAAATGCACACAAGAGGTGTGATGCATACTGAAAAGCCCTTCTATGGGGTGCGATGGGCGAGAGTGGACAAATGGCAGAGTCAATTTTCGAGGTGGATGATCATGGAATCTTCCAGAAACTTCTCCTGTGACACTTGCCTCTCTAAATTCACCCAGGGATGAGTAAGAGATCATCAATCTCCAAGTGGAATCAAGAACTATCAGAGAGAGGACACTAATCAAATCTCAAAAGCTGACTCACCTCCCTGCAATCATCTATATATGGATCCCTCATCCCAGAGATCCATAGGCTGGAATTTTATATCTTGTAAGGAAGTGTTATTGGTTTCTTGGTTTAACATCATAGTGTTGGGTGATCTAAGCTTTTCATGAGGTGAAGAAGGGTTTTCTTGCTGAGAGGATGACGTTGGGTCAGAACAATTGGTTGTAATCCTCTTTGCTATTCTTGATATTAATAAAGTTATTCAAGTTTTCCTCCACATTCTTTTATGATTGATGATATATGCATTTGTGTGGTCAATATATATCTGGTCCTATATTGTTTATGATAGTAGATCTTTGTTCTTGGATAGTGTTATGCTGCTTTGATTCCACAGGTGCTCTTTGAAGCTGGGTCGACGAGGAAGCGAGTGGCAGAGATCTATCAGAAGGGAGAGGAATCAAGCAAGGAACCAAGTGCAAGATAGAGGTTGGTCTCCTTTGTTCCCCTCTTATCTACTTCTCATAAAGGAAAACGAAAGTAGTTTTAGTTTGTTTGTTTCTAAGATAGCTACTAGTCTTAGTGGCACTAGCAACTCTGCATAGACACTAGATTTCCTGATAACATCTATGAGTCCCACATTAATGCTTGGAATATGGCACAGGGGTGATTGGTTGAAGAGAGACTTGGCTCAGCTAATCTATGGTCGGCTGGAACGTGGTAGTCCCATCACCTATTGATTCATTGCAATTATTAATGAAAAAAATCATTCCCTTGATTTTCATGTGCAAATGTACTGATGTATTTATGGGTTTTGATGGCTGATATTTTTATTTTATTTCTATTCCTATTATGTTTTCTCTATGCACATTTACCGTGAAGGGTGTTACAGAGTGGTATTAGAACATGGTTCAAATAGTTGGACTCGATGGGTTTTATCATAAGTGAAATGAAGAACAAAGGTTAAAATTTAGACCTTTCTATCATATCTATTATAAATTTTCTTCTATGGAATATTAGAAGTTGAAATTTTTTCCATATTGAAGGTAAATCCCACTGATAGTGTGGTAAAAATTTCAGATATTGGTTCAAAATACTTTAGGAATTATGATCTAAAGAAGATGACCTTCCTGAATGCACCTTTAAACAGGTCATGTTGGAATTTATGAAATAACTCATCTTATGTAGGATTTCAGATGCTAAAAAATTGTCCACATCAAGGGGACATACCATGGATTACGTGTAGAAAATTCAGATATTGGCTCACAATATTTTAGGAGATATGAGTAGAGGGAGTCGAGCCTTCTGAATGCTCCTAAAATTAGGCATCAAACAAGTCACGCTGACATTTTTGTTATAAAGTTTCTTCTAGGCACTATCAGGAGATGAAATGTTTTCCACAATGAGGGGAAATCCCACTGATATTGTGATAAAAAATTCAGACATTTATTCGCTATATTTTAGGATATATGACCAGTGGAAGTCAAGCTTTCTGGATACTCCTAGAATTGTGCACCAAATATGATTGTGTTGGTATTTTTGTTATAACTTTTCATCTATGAAATCTCAGAAGTTGAAACTTGAACCATAGTGAGGGAAAATACCATTGATCCTATAGTTCAGTTTCCATAACTTTTACTACTATAGTTTAGAATATATGCATTGAATAATTCGCTATATTAGTTTTCATGCAAAGTGTTTGATGAAATGCTTAAATGATTTAATGATTAATTGCATACAGCTTGTTTGATAAAATGCCCCAATGAGTATGTTGTTTGTGGTTGGCGATATTATTGATGTGTAATAGTATTCTTGTAGTTGATATATGCTTACTTTTATGCAAATAGTTTTCTATATTAGTTTGCATGAAAAGTGTTTGAAGAAATGCTTACATGCAAATGTAATAGTATAGTAGTTGTTTGAGGAAAATGTGAAAGTATGGTAATTGTTTGAAGAAAATGTTAATGCGATAGTATTGTAGTATGATAATATGGATGTAGCTTATCTATGCCTATTTTCATGCAAATAATTTGAAGAGTTGCATGTAGGGAATTTGAAAGGTTGCATGCAAAGAATTTGAAAAGTTGCATGTAAGGAAATGGAAAAGTGACATGTTTTTAATTATTATGTTACAAGTGGAATAAGTGCAATGTTTTGAATTAATCTCATACAAAATGTATGAGAAATAAAAATCAATTTATTTTCAAGTGTGGTTAAATTTAGTAGAGCTTTGGAGATCCCATTTCCATTATTGGACATTGGAGATCGGGCCATTATAGTAGCTTCCTTCTTCTACCTTAGTGTGGACCATGGATAGTAATGGGGTATGCTTATAGGTTGTTAGTATTGGTGAATTCTTATTTCAAATTAATAGACATGATTTCTTGATTTTTGGAACATGTGACTGACTTTGTATGAATTATATGTCGCTTACATGTTGATTTCATGATACCTACTTACATCCTTGTATGTTAGGTTATATTTTTTAATATTTTGATTAGAAGCATTAGTCTTGTAGGTTAATTACAAGAACTGATCGATTATGTTCGACTACATGCATTTATGCGCAGGTGTAGTTGATTTGGCATTGCTTATGCATACGTTTGGTTGCATGTGGCAATGTGTACAATGGAGTAATGGATTTTGTTATGCATGTATGGTCATGGCTATGATTATGCATGTATAGTAGGTCAAACATGCCTTGTGAAGTCATTGTATGTAATTTAGGTCATCATGATGATATTGGTTTTTATTATGCTAATAAGCTAGTTGAGATAGAGCAAGGGATGCAGATCATCATAATGAGGTTGCAGCATTAGACTTTGGTATAAGAGTAGATCGCCATACAAGTAGTGTATGTTTGGCATGCAATTATGTAAGTTAAGGATTATTATATGCATTAGGGTTATATACATTAGGTTTATAAACAAGTATTTGATGTTATGGTTACATTCATGATAGATGTTAGATGATTAGTGTGGTTATATGCACATGTGTCAAATAGTCAAGAATGATAGTAACATGTAGTTGTATGCATTGTTATTGTTGTTTTATATTATATAACCTGATGATTATGTTGTATGTTGTTGATGAGTATGATATATAGCTTACTGTTGTTATATGCTATTAACTTGATGATTAGGATAATTTGATTGAGATATTGATGTTATAATTTGGATTGGTCATATGCGTGATGGTTATGTCCATTGCCTTGAATATCTTGATGTTATATGTATTGTCTTAACCTAGTTTGACCTATGCAGATGGTTAAGGTTGTGATATTCAGGTATGAACTGACATATTTGTGAGATGGTGTCATACTAATCTAGATTGACTTTTCATATGTTTATGAGTTTACAATGTGAAAATGTTAGTTATATATTGTTATGGATATCATGATCTTATGAGTGCTTGAGCTTATGTGTTGTAAAGTTATATTGTGCTAGCTAGATTGATTATGCAGACAAGATCACCTCCCCTGAGATACATTAAGGTATCGGTTGCTTATGTCATATATTTGGTGCTTGAGTGTTATTTATGTCATCGAGTTGATATATTTAACATGGTATGAATGTTCGATGAATTGCATAATATGAGTATGTGTTCAAATGATCTTGTTTTAAGATGATTGCACTAAAATCAATTTGTTGAGACAGTTGATATGTACTTGAGTATAGTAGGTGATAGTTGTAGTATTATGACTGATGACTATGAGTTGACTATGGATTATGACATGATTGTTAGTCTTGGTAACAGTTGATTTCAAATTAATAGATATGATTGTCTTTATATTTGGAACATGTGATTGACATGTGTGAGAAGTTGCAGGGTAACATGCTTGGTATTAGCATGACAAGGTAATAGTTGATGTGTCTATATAACTAACAGTTGGGTGGTGTGACAACATATAGTAAACCTCAATTCCAACAAGGTAAAAAGGTAAAAGAAAGGAATTGGGTAAGAATTATTTTAGTTATGTTTGGAAACCATAATTTTGAACGAGTGAGTTCTTTGCACACATGAAGTCTTCTTAACCTTGATTTTGTTTGAAATTATGTGGATATGTGCTATATTCATGAACATGCACTTAACAGGTATATTAGCCATTCTTTAGCTACAGGTGGATATGTTAAAGGATTGGAGTACCTTAAGAGATGGCGTGGATGTGTTCAGTTGCAAGCAGCATGCTAGGAACAAAAAGATGAGGTAACTGGTGTATTATTATACTTAATTATACATTGACAGTTTTGTGTTTATGGCAGCATGATGCAGAGAGTTGCATGGCAAGACAGGTTGCCATGAAATCTTGAAGAAGGCTTGGGTTGAGCTTTCCCCGGGAACCATGGGGATTGAGTCATGGTGTTTGTTGTTAGTCTTGTACCTTTGGTATTTTATGAATTGTTGAGCTTTATTTGCAGCTTTATTTATGTCTAGTATGGCCACACCACTTTGTTTGCGGAGTCATGTTGGTATTGATTTTTATTTTCTTCTTCTTGTTTATTTCTTGTCTTGTCTTTTATGTGTTGAGTCTTAGGAATTGGTTGGGAAAGAGGAAAGTTTATGGAAATCGGGAGAGATGTTTGGTACCAAAAAAATGATATAAGACCTAGAAGAAGCTCTGTGCATGAGTAAGCGCAACTAAAGATAAGACTATGAGAGTTGGTTGGACTGGTTTGGTCCATTGTGGTAAGTGGACAGAAGTAGTACAAGCATGAAAAAGGTAACCAGAAAAGGTAAAGTAAATGGATCTGAGGTGTCAAATCCTTTGGCTATTTTAGGAACTATTGCTATCAATGCTTATGCATAAATAAGGAAGTTCTCTTAACCTAGACATTATGTTATCTAGTAATTATGTTATGATCATGATTATGTGATGTTTATATACGTATACATAATATATATGTATGAATGTCATTGTCTAACATGAACATGATTTTTTTATGCTAATGATTACATATGCATGTATGTATGTATTGGTGTCATTGTTTTACAAGGTCATCAAGGATCATTATGTGGAAGAATGATTGCTTATGCAGGAGAATGGCATGAAGAGGTTCCTCGTCTTATGAGGAACCAATTGGGAAGTGTTAGGGTCCTATAAAAATAGGATTCATAATTTTGAATTGACTATGATTAGTCTTGTAATATTGTACATACTTTTTCTTTCTGAAAAATGATTTCCCATATCAAAAATAAAAAATGTAAAGAGGGTGAAGTCCTAAAAGAATAATAAAATGACCAAAAGAAAGAAAAAGATAAAAAATATATAAATATGAACCCCAAAAAGAGATAAGAATAGATCATGAAAGTGTGCAAATTCAAATGACACTACTTTTTACTTTACTTTGTAAAATAAAAGTGTGTGTAGCTTGTCAAAATATGCCACAATCCATGATGGTCAAAAAGTTTAATCTTGATTCATTCATGCTTTAAATTTCATGTTAATAGGTAGAGAATAAAAATCTAGCCAAATTGTTTAATCTTGGAAGATCAGTAGTTAGGTAGAGAATAATAATGAGCTCATCAGTTTAATTTGAGCCATTGTTTGTCAAAGAAAAATAAATGAAGGGTCAGCGAGCTCAAATGCACCCAATGAATGAAGAGAAAATGCTAGGGTAAATAAAGAGTAGGTAGAAGAAGTTTTGGAAATGCACAAGGTTGCCAGCTCAAATGCACCTTCATCATGCTTAATCCTATGTTTTATGTGCAGTAGGAATTATCAAAGGGAAAGGACATTACCAAGGCTTATCACTAATTTCCTCTCATTTCACTAGACCCATACATGCCTAGTTTATTAATTTCCCCCTCATTACCCCTTTATTACCTTTAATTCTCTAAAAAGGTATTTTCCCTTATAAAAATATCCCCTACCCTTCATTCCACTTTCCCCGTTATTCTCATTCCATTTCCCCTTCCCAAAACCCATTTCCCTAGTGTGAAAACCATTCCCATCACAAATAATACCCCCCCCCCTAATTAATTTCCCTTTTTCCTTAAAAACCCACTAAACCCCTTTATCCTAAGCTATTTCCTAAACTATACTCCCACTTTATGTATTTAAAGTCCCCCTGTTTTAATTCCACAACACCCTTTTAACTCACCAAACCTTGGTGTATAGTTAAAACCTTCGTCATATAACCCATGGTCCCCACCCTTAATTAACCCATTGCTTATTAAAATCCTGTGATTACTTTTTGATTAATTACATTTCATTGTAATTAACACCCAACCCCACTCCATAGCTCTGCCCTCGCAACTCCGCCGCATGCTAGCCTCCGATCTCCCACCTCCAAATCCAACGATGTATATCCATATCGTTTAGTTTTATCATCTAACAGTTAAAGGCCCAAAAGCATGCAAGATTCTCATTTTTGGCCGATCACTGTTTCGCTACATGTCAGTACCACGTTGTATCGCATGCTCTCGAAAAATACCGCCCTCCACCCTAAAGCGGTGCGATATGGCATAAAACCGCCTCCCCGCATAAAAGCAAACTACTCACTGTTCATTCGTTAATCCCACGCCAAAATTTAACCATGGTTAGTTTAAAACGAAAAGCCCCCTTTCACTCTTTTCACTGATTTTTCGTTTCAAATGCCTCTGTCAACCAATTCCAATGCTCGGAAACCATGTTCAACTTTTTTCAACCCATTTACAACATGAAGACCCTACAGATTCCAAAATGAAGCAGCACACAGAAAATTAAAGCTTCAGAAACCTCTACTGCTACCATACAACCCTGATTGCACACCAAATATTCGTTTTCTAGGTATTCTTAAAAGAACCTGAATGACCCTCTGTTTAAAAGCTCTGCACAGTTATGAATGAAAGATTAATAGAATAAATTAATTAAAAGACCTTGCCAAACTAGAATAAACCCATTGTGCATCCAAAGGCCCTTTTTCTATAGATTATATTCGCCCTTCCTACTATTCTAGAGCCCCTAAGCTTACTCCTAAGCCACAAAAAGAATAATTCAATAGAATAAACCAAATTATGGCTTCCAAAAGCATTTTGAGTGAAAAATCCCTGCAAAACCCTCACTTGGACATTGAACACCTCCCATTGGCAAACAGAGATTTCCAAATTAAAGACACATCTACCTCTAGCCACCTATTAAAGCTCCACTACTGGAGTAAAGATGAATTCATGAACTAGAATGATGACATTCATCTATGGGAATCAAATTTGCCCAAATACTTGTTCCCACAGATACACTTGTTCCCATAAATCATCCACTTCTGCCAAGCTTGCTATATCCCAAGTCAAAGAGCCATAGTGTCTCTTGACTAATAGATTTTATTTACAATCACTGCTGAGTCCATAATTCAAATGCTGCAGATCTAGCCAAGCTCAAATGAGACCCCATTTTCCATTGAAGCCTTACTTAAACTTTACATCAAGCTGGACCTTCCCAAGGGGGCTCAAATCTTTCAGACTTTCATCATAGAGGAGTCCCATACTCCTACAGAAAGTCCTCCATACTCTGCCACCATTTTCTCTGAAAAGGCCAAACAAATTATAACCATGTTGTCTTGTATCCTTGGGTATACTACTAATGAATTTGTAGATGAACCTGTACTTGCTTTCCTTTCTATTTTTTGCCCAGGCAAGCCTCCAGCAGCAGTCTTCAATTTTTCCCAGTTCTTGGTAGACAAAATCCATGATCAATTGATCAGGTTTCCAAATAAAAGAGTATTTAAATACTCTTCAGTGTTGTTCCACATGTTTTTATATTTTCAGTCAGATAGGTTTCCAGTCAATATTCAGAAGTTGGATACTAAGGGCCATCCTAGATTAGTCATCTTTTGGACACCCTTAATCCAAAAGTATTTTGCTATTTTCAGTTACAAAGAGTTCATTGATTACTTTGTGCATCCAATTGTAAATATGCTAACTAGTAGCAATCAACCTAGATCAGTGATGAGATAAAAAGAGTTTTGCAATTGTCTAAAACATTAGAGTAGGATACTGGTATCTATACCAGGACCACACAGAAATCAAGATATATGGATGCCAGCTCACTCCCTACAAGCTGCCCAAATACCACCCCACGAGGATATTTGCATTAGAGTATTTCAGGTAGATCATAAACTCAAATGAGGTCAATTTTCTGTCAGCTAGGAAGAAAACACAGTTCGAAATAAAAAACCAACTAGGACCTTTTATTTGTAATAATAGGGAAGCTAGACAAGAAGCAAAGAAATTTTTACAGCAGATGAAGTTCAGTAGTAGTTTCATGTGGTAGTATGACCCTAATGGAGTCATAAACAAATTAAGGCTCAAGTTCAAATTAAGCTCTTTTTCGCATGAGTCTAGGCCAGATATTGAAAGATATGACAACCAGTCAGAGTGGTTGAAAAATACCTTAATAGATGTGGAAAATACCTTATTAGATGTGGAAAATCAGATAGATACTAGTTCCTTTCTATAGGTTCCAACCCTACAGGAACAAATGGGTATTAGTCCCATTCTATAGACTCCAGTCATGCAGGATAGAAATGTAAAAAGAACCAAGGAAGAAGGTTCTAGCTCTAAGATGGATACTACAGATGACAGGTTTGAAATAAGTTATAGGAAGAAGCCCAAGCTTAATCCTGTAACTAAGCAAGGAGACACCATTGAGTCAGTTGAAATCAATAATACTGACACAATGGTTGAAAAGAGTAAATGTCTGACAGTTTCAAAGGAAAATCATCAACCTTCTACCTCAAATACTCAAATTATTGAAAAACAACTTAGTATTGAAGTCTCTTCATCCAGTGATCTAGTTGATAAAGAGAAAGATATAAAAGAGAAGTACAAAGAAATCAAGTTGAGGATTGAGGCATTAAAGGCTGAAACACATGCCCATTACTTTGAACAGACACCTGCCAATCATAATAGGTTAATGTCAGCCTTTGACATTAAAACTGGTAAAATGCAAATGACCTTTATGCAATGTACAGTCCAGCAGCCTAGATCGTCAGTAGACTACAGGAAGACAAAGTTTGAAGTTTTGGCTAGGGATGTTCACCTTATTGATCAAATTGAATTCCATAAGTAGGCAGGTGAAATGATTTACTCTACAATGACTAACAAAGCAATGAGTGTGCACAAGCTTCAAAGTTCTCTAGACAACATCACAACACAGTTTAAGCTAGAAAAGGCATCCTCACAGGCCAAGGATAACAAAATCAAGTTAGTGGAAGACTTGATAATTGAATTTGGATATAATCCAAATGATATCAAGGGTGCAGAAAAACTAATAAAGAAGAAAAATGAGGATATTGTTGCTTTGAAGAAACAACTAAAGTTGCCTCTTTCTGAACATCCACAGACCAAGGAGGTCCTAGAGAGCCAAACCCTGCAGGATGAAATGATGGATCTCATTCTTAAATTAATGCAATTGAAAGAAATGGAGAATGAATTAGACAATTTAATACAACTAAAACAAGCCAGCCTTGAGACAGATACTACCACTACTATCCCTACAATTACTACAACAGTTCCTTCAACTTTGGCAGCTTCATTGGCCCCAACAACTCCATTAGCTACAACACATCGAGCTGCAACAGCAACTACATCAACAACAGAAACAAATCATCCAAGTGATGAAGCAAGTCAACTACTCAAAGCCGTGGAGGACATGTCCATTCAGACCATTGAAATAAATAGAATTAAAGAACAGATAAGAAGTCTAGAGGATGAAAAGAAACTGGCTCAAATTATGCATAAAAATGAAGTACAAAAGTTGAACACGTTGACTGAGAGGATAAAGAACTTTGAAAATGAATTAACATTAAAGCAGCCACTTACCCAAGCAAAAGAGCATCTATGGGCCAATATCATTACCTATGTCAGTGATATTTGGCCATCTATACAAGTTATCTTTGAAAAAAATGATTTAGTCAAAGATCCTGGTGAAGCAATTTAAAAGGTTAAGGCCGAAATTGGAGATATGCCAGAAGAAGCCTCAAGAATAATCCAATTCCTTAACTCAAAGAATAAATATGAATTGTAGGAGCTTGACATAGCTGACAGAACTGGCACTATACTAGAGGTGAAGAAGGTAATCACCAAGAGGAACATGATGATGTAGCTTGAGGACAAATGCCAAACCATGGAGCTGGCCATAGGTAGGTTCATGGTCAAATTTGATGCTTTGAGGTAGAAAGGTCTGCCAAATCCATTGGTAATAAATGACATGTTAATGCCACATGAATACTATAACAAGAAAATCAGAGAAGTGGCAAGGAAGCAAGCCAATAGTTCCTCTATGAAAGGGATGCCTATAGGAAAGGTTCTTTACCAGACTTTTGAGAATCTCTTTTACCTCTAGCATGAGGTAAAACATCTTTTTCGAAATGAGCCCACCTTTGAAAAATACACAGAATCTGATGAAGTCTACACAAGAATGGTAAATATTAAATTACCAAATACAGAGACTTGGGAAAAATTAAATGATTTACTATGAAAATGCAAGTTAAATAGTGGATACATAGCAATGAAAGAAAAGTAGCATGGTCAACTAAGTCAAAGAGTATCAGATGAAAGAGTATCAGTCAAAAGGCAAATTAAAAGGACAGTCAGCGTAAAGAAACATCAAAGGAGAAAAAGTAGCAAAATATTTGACAGCAGAGCCAAATAAATAGGGACAGCTTGCAGCAGTTACATATCTGTCTCTATCTTCTTGCATGAAGATTTTCCTTTTTCCTTAAATAATTCCTAAAAATAGTTTGGGATATTTTGTAATAAGTTTTTGTATAAATACTTCATAATCGAAGTATAGAGTGTGGATTGCTTAACATTTCTATAGTTGTATTGATCTAAAACCTAAGGGTTCATTATACCATTTTTTCAAGTCAACAGATTAGACTGAGTAATAAAGACATTGCATTACAGGATTCATGTGTTGGGCCACTTTAGTGAAGTATTTTTTTTTTGTCAAATTGTTATCTGCTTAAGTGTTTCACATACTTGCATGTTATCTAAATTGAATGAAATAACTAGAATATTATTACTAAATTTGTTTAAGTACACTCTGTCTTGAACAATTATTCATTTTAATGTTATCTTATGATATCTAGAGTAGGGAATCTTTCATTTCTCCCTAATTTCGATTGAACTCTATCATTTCCCTCATTATCCGGTTTGAGGAAGCCTTAACTGCTCCTTGACCTCGATTAAAAACCACTTCACCATCCAACCTAAAATATCTGAATTTACTCAGCTACCTTGCCCTGTAAACACTATCTTTAGAACTTGATTCAGTCTTGTATTCTTGACACTTGACCCCATAGCCCAATGGTAAAGGACATCCCTCTATCCATCTAAGTCAATGATTTCACCACCAAATCAAAATCATAACCCAATCAAAGCTTAAGTAACTAGCCTAAAATCAATTAACTCAACAAAGTTAAATCATAACGAGAGAGCCCTCTCTAAGCATTAGGAAGGCTAGATCCTGATCTCAAAAGTAGGTTTGTGGTTACCTCTAATATTTCTTTTGACACAAGATAACAATCCTAGGGAAATTATTGGAGTGATAACATAGTGGCGACCATACTGGGGATTCAGTCCTTAGTCTAATAAACCTTAAAGAAAATATTAAAATATAATCTCTTCACCTTAAGATCATTTTAGAGTTGTTAAAAAGTTTCATTTAATAATTTAAAAATTAAAAGATTTAAAATTATGGCTTCCAAAAGAACACACTATACCAGGGCTCATCTAAATCCAAACCCTACTATAATAGTTAATGATCCTGACAGAATTTTAAGAAAACCAAAAAAGGTAGAAAATCAAGGAAGTAGTAGTGAGTTAATTAAAGTAAATTCACTTCCTAAAGATTTATCAAGTTTAGAGGATTTTCAATTTGATTTACCTTTTGAGCTTTCTTTGTTTCGTACCAAATCTAAAAATTCAATTCATGATACTGTAATAGACCTCAATTTCATTGAATCAAAGAAGGTTCCTATACATCCTGGTTTAGATCAACATGTTTGGATAATTTTG
The DNA here is from genome assembly GCA_031772625.1 of Pinus tabuliformis. Taxonomy (NCBI): domain Eukaryota; kingdom Viridiplantae; phylum Streptophyta; class Pinopsida; order Pinales; family Pinaceae; genus Pinus; species Pinus tabuliformis. The sequence continues at coordinate 82,715,008 of CM062811.1, read as the reverse complement.
ACAACATAGAAGCTTTAACCTCAACTTTGATAAGGCATATAGACGAAGCCTATCTTCAAAAATCAGTTGAATTGGCTGCCCTAATTGCTGCTACCCATGAAATTTCTACGGAGTCTTCAAAAACTGTAAATACAGCTTCATTTATTGCCACCTCACCTATAATATCCACTATAGTTCATTCCCAAAAGCTATTCATACCTCAACTTCCTCTCCAACTGATCATCTCAAGTTCATCTAGTTTGTCTATAGCCATTTCAAGTTCTTCTTCAAGCACCACTACTATACCCTGTAGTCAAACCAAAGCCTTAGCCATGGCAGAAAAATATGCACCTTTGGTATTACTAGCTCAACTACATGCCATGCCCCAATAATACCAAAGTAAAATCTTTCTGTTTGATGCTACTTGTTAGTATACTGCGAAACAACATGTGAATAAAACGACTGATTATTTTGAGTTACATTATATTGATGAGTCTGATGTGAAAATGAGATTATTTGCCCAAACACTAGTAGGAGATGTCAAAAAATGGTTTAAAGGTTTACCTGCTTATCATATTGCTGATTTCGCTGCTTTCCATAGATTGTTTATCAATAAATGGGAAAGAAAGTAAAACCCTTTACAAATATTGTCTGAATATGAAAACATTATAAGGGCTCCTAATGAATCTATTTAGGACTATTGTACTAGGTTCAACATTATCTATAATGCAATTCTTGCAAATATAAAACCTCCACCAGACTTGGCACTAATCAAATTTCCTGATGGTTTTGACACTGATATGTCTTACCAAATGAGAGAAAGAAACCCTGAAACATTGGAATAGATGCAAATTAATGTTGTTAATGTAGAAGCCAATTTATTAGCTAAGAGATCTAGGATGAGAAATGTGAAAAGAGTTACAATTAAAGAGGAACAATCCACTTCATATGGTAAGATAGATAGTTTAGCTAAAAATGTAGAAAGGATAATGGATAGATTAGAAAATATGGAAAGGAAATCTCAGTGGGAAAATCAACAAGCACCCCCAATTAGAAACCCAAACTTTAGGAAAAATATTAATACTAGAAAAACAAGAGATGCTATACCCGATCAACAGATTAGACCACCTTTCCAGCAAAATTATGCTGAAGATTCACAAAGCCATGAAGAAGAGGAGGACACCTAGATAAACCTATTGGGGAGTAAAAATGAAGATGCTATTTTTCTTACTCGGGAAGAACATGAATTGTACATGTTACAACAACTGCAATTAGAATCTGGAGAGTCCTTTGACTACAAACAAGGATATGAATCTGCTATATATGAAGTTCACAAGTAGTATAACCTTAGAAGCAAAAAGAATACAAAAGTTACCACTAAGAAATTAGTCCAAACCCAAACAAAAAAAATAGCAGAAGCTCCTGTGATCAAAGTTCTAAAAATTCTCCCTAGAGGAACTCAGGAGACTTCCAGCCCAAAAATTGTAGACATAACTTCAACTAAAAACCAAACTTCAACTATTACTCAAACTATTCCAAATAAGAAAATTCAAAATAAAAATGTTGGTACACGAACTGAGTTACCAAGTGTTGATAAAGAAGACAAAAGTACACAAACCACAATTGCTAAGGAAGAACTCATTCAATTAGGCAAAACTCAATTGCCATTTAACATTAAGACTAAGATAGCCAAATTGAAAATATCAGTTCCTTTGACAGAGCTAGTGAAATAGTAATCATACAAAGCACAAATCACTGAAACACTAAACATAGGTGAAGGCGAAGATGTTGTAAACCTTAATGATGATCAACCTGAGTTATTATTTGGTCTAGAAGTAAATGGAAAACATCAACAAGGGGGTATCCCTCCATTCTACATTAGCTTAAATGTTCATGATAAAATCTTACATAATGCTATGCTAGATTCAAGGGCATCCCATAACCTAATGCCTAAAGCAATCATGGAAAGGTTAAAATTAGATATCACAAGACCCTACAAGGACATGTTTTCCTTTGATTCTAGTTAAGTCAAATGTCTTGGCCTAATTAAATATTTGTGTGTAACTCTAGTCCAGTGCCCAGCAAAGAGTATTGTGACATAGTAGTTGTTGATATCCCACCCATGTATGGAATGTTATTATCTTGCTCATGGAGATAAAAATTACAAGGATCCCTACAGTTAGACAGGTCATATGCTACCATCTTTGTATTTGATCAACAAAGAAAGCTTTACAGAGAAACCTTGATGAAATACATGGTAAGTAGTTTAGAAAAACCACAGAATTACCCTATATACTCCATGCATTCTTATATGGACTCATTTATCTTATATAATTTAGACAATGGAAAAAATGAAATCACAGCTCTAGAAGAAAAATACAAAACACATGACAGTGAAAACATATTTCATGAATCAAGGTGGAACTTAGACTTTGATGGTTCAATGAACAGATTAGGAGTAGGTGCAGGAGTTTGGATTCATAACATGGAAAATAGCCATTTTGAAGGTCATGCCTTTAGATTGAACTTTAAATGCACAAACAACATGGCAGAGTATGAAGCTTTAGTCTTAGGATTACAAATTGTGAGAAAACTTGGAGACAAGAGAGTTTCTATAATGGGAGACTCTAAATTGATCATAAAACAAATTAGAGGAGAGTATTATGTGAATAATCATAGACTGAGACAATACAGAGAAACTATTCTAGACCTAATTAAAGAACTACTTGAAATTGATTTTGTTGTTATTCTAAGGAAATAGAACATGCAAGCTCACAGTTTGGCTACCTTTGCTATCACTTGCAGATTACCTTTTCAACCCAAGCACCAGTACACTGCAGAATTAAGACACTGACTTGTTATACCTGATAATGTGAAATATTGGCAATTTTTTTCACAATATTCTCAAATCTATGATTTCATGAATGCTGAGGGAGAATTCCAAAACTGTAACATAGATATTGATTGTACAATATATGACATCATAGATGGTAAGATAGATGTAAATACTGTAGATAAACCCACTAAATTCACTAAAGTAGAAATAGATAAGTTGGAAAAAGTAGAAATAGAAGAAATAATCAATGATTATTATGAAATTTTAAACCCTAAAAATAACTTTTTTCCTAAGGGATTAGTCCCATTAGAAGATTTGTTTGATTCAAACGATGTAGCTAGGAAACCAAAAATGGAGCCCTTAAGATCAAACATAGAAGAATGTAACATAGGAAGAGAAGAAAAACCTAAGCTTATTAAAATATCGAAAGCATTACCTCCAGATGAAAAGCTGAAATACATAAGTTTGTTTAAAGAATTTCAAGATGTCTTTGTCTGGAGTTATGAACACCTCAAGTCTTATGATACTAGCATTATTCAACATAAGGTACCCATCAAAGAGGATCAGAAACCCTTTAAACAAAAGATTAGGAGAATTAATCCAGATCTTATGCCATTAATTGAAAAACAAGTAAAAAAGATGTATGATGCACAAATCATAGCACCAATTAGATATTCAGATTGGGTCTCTAATTTAGTCACCACAAGAAAGAAAACAGGAGAAATCAAAATCTATGTTGATTTCAGAAACTTGAACAAAGTATCACTAAAAGATAACGATCCACTCCCTAAAATGGACCATATTCTCTAAGGTCTTCTAGAATTTCATTGCTTGATGGATTCTCTGGATACAACAAAATCTTAGTTCAACCAGAGGATTAAGCAAAGACTGCCTTTACCACTACCTGGGGTACTTTCATGTATTTAAAGATGCCTTTTATATTAATGAATGCTGGAGCAACATTCCAAAGAGAAATGGACATAGCTTTTGCAAAAGAAATCCATGACTTTCTAGTTGTTTACCAAGATGACATTACAGTGTTTTCCAAATCAGATAATGAACACTAGATCACCTAAAAAGAGTTTTTTATTAAATGTAGAAAATTTGGTATTTCCTTGAATCCCAAAAAGACACTCTTTGGGCTAGAAGAAGCTAAACTCTTGGGACACATAATATCAAAAGATGGAACTAGAATAGATCCAACTAGAATAGAGGCAATCCTAAATATTAGTCATCCTAGGAACATTAAATAATTGAAATCATTCTTAGGTAAAATGATTTTCTTAGAAGATTCATTTCTAAGGGCTAGACTGGAGCCGCCCTAGTTAGAGATTAGATTCTCCCCAATTTCAAAGTCTTAAGTAAATCTGCCCGACCTCAGAGAATTGAATAACATGTTAAAGAAATATTTAGCACTTAAGTGGACAGTAGAGGCTAAGCAGTCTTTTGAGGCAATCAAAGAAGCCCTTACTAAAACTTCAGTCCTCATAAGTTCAGATTTCAAAAAATATTTTATAATTTTTTCTTTTGTTTTAGAACATATTATTGCAGCAGTCTTGTTGCAAAAGAATGATCAAGGTTATGAGTAGCCTATTGCATTTTTCAGCAAATCTTTGAGAGATGCTACACTAAAGTACAACATAATGGAAAAACAAGCACTTTCTTTAGTAAAGGCTATTAAAGATTTCAGAGTGTACATTTTATACTCACACATCATTGCATATGTTCCAAATTCAGTAGTAAAGGACATTTTAACACATAATGGGCTTGAAGGAAAGAGAGGAAAATGGATTACCACTACTTTGGAATATGATATTGAAATAAAGCCTACAAAACTTATCAAAGGCCAAGGTTTATCTAAACTCATGGCTGAATCAAACTGTTAAGCCTTAGATATAAATTTCATTGGTGCCCTAGATGATCAGGAAGAGATGGTGACTCCACATATCAGTGAAGCTTTCATAGATTCACCTTGGTATGCAGATATCATATTTTTTTTACTAAAACTACAAGCTCCTCCTGGTTTATCTAGAACTAAAAGTAGATTTTTGAAAATGAAATCAATGAAATATTGTATCATAGACAATGCTTTATTTTGGAAAGATAATGGTGGCATTTTATTGAATTGTTTATTAAAAGATGAAGCTGACAAAGTTATGCAAGAATTTCATGTAGGAGATTGTGGAGGACACCTATACTGGAAAACAACTGCTGATAAGATTTTAAGGGCAGGTTTTTACTGGCCCACCCTTTTTGTAGATGTCAAGAAATATGTGACCTCCTGTCACAAGTGCCAAATATTTGAAGGCAAAAAGAAACTCTTACCATTACCTCTCAAACCCATCTCCATAGAAATTCCTTTTCAACAATGGGGTTTGGACTTCATTGGGGAAATTCACCCATCCTCCTCAGCCCAGCATAAATGGATTTTGACAACCACTAACTACTTTACTAAATGGATAGAAGGCATCCCTTCTAGACAAGCCACGTAATTTTTCATCATTTCATTCTTTCAGAACAACATCCTTTCTAGGTTTGGATTCCCACAAAAGATCATTACTGATAATGCAGCTGCTTTCAAATCTAAGAAAATGGTAGACTTTTGTAACATATATCACATTATCCTTGGCCATTCCACTACCTATTACCGTCAAGGTAATGGACTTGCAAAATCCTCAAACAAAATCCTTGTTAATATCATCAAGAAACTGCTAGAAGACAATAAGAAGACCTAGAACAAAAAGTTGGTTAATGCCTTATGGGTAGACAGACTTGTTGGAAATAATACTGAGAGGGGGGGGTGAATCAGTATTATCAGATCAATCAAACTTTTTCAATGCTCAGAAACATATACGCTACTTCAGTTAAGTGAACCAGCGTGTACACGCTACTGTGACTAAATAAAACAGCGTATAAGAAGAAAACTCATAATTTAGTTAGCTTATTCTTCAGTTAAGTGCATCAGGACATTATTCACCACATTAACAGTAAACAGGTGCAGTATAACAGAACAGATCAAAAGCCACACACATGAACACCAAGATATAAGGTGGAAACCCAATGTGGGTGAAAACCACCTGCTGCAAGTTGTCTCTATCTTTCTTTAATATGAAACTTCAGTTTACAATCTTTTTGTACTGGTGCAGCCTTATACCAGTACGCAGGCTACAACCTGCAGAAGGCTACAACCTTCTCTCGTTCTCCAAACTTCCTTGGAAGGGAGCTCCAACCCCCTTTGCTCTTGTACTAGCCAAGATACTAGTACGTAGGTGCTGACCTACAATCTTCTTTCTTTCAGGTACCACTTTTCATACATTTTCAGACTGGATATTCCTGAAGCACAACATTACAATCTGAAGACCACAATTCATTCACCTTTCATAACAGATCATTGAAGCATAAAACAACCAAACTTTGAATCACTGAACCACTGAACCCTGTCAATCACTAGTTACCAAAACACAGAGCAGACTACAGAACTCTGCAATAACAGTCAGACCCAACTGTAAACCCAAAATCAAGCTTCAAAAGATATACGCTACTTCAATGAGCAAAACCCACGTATACACGCGCTTTTACCGAAGCCAACCTGCGTACAGATCTAAAAATAAACTCTTCTCAATTTGCAGTTGTACCAGACATCAGTTAGACCCAGAACATAACATTGCGACAGTATGCAGATCTAGAAATACGCATAATCAACCATATCATGATAGTGCATTTCAAACCATTAGATCCCGATCTATACTTAGATCTAGTCTTCCATCAACCGATGTGATCTCTCCTTGGCTTAGATCAAGCAACCCAGAACCTGCATATCAGATCTCTTTCTTTTTCAGATATTCAAGCCTTTTCAAAAGATGATTTTGCCTAATGATCTTCTTCTCCTTATATAGCCTTAGGCCTTGCTCAATACCAAGAGCCAAAACCATAGAAATCCAAAACCATCAACTTCAAAACTAGAGATCTACACAACTGTCGAGGTACTTTGGTCCAAAGACATGGGCACAAGTACCGAGGACTAACTACCATGGACCAAAAGGAAACTTCCCGACATATACGCACTTTTCTGTTCATTCATCTGCGTGTATACGTGACTTATTATATATCTCTCCTGCGTATATGCGACTTACTATGCATATCACCAGCGTGTATACGCAACTTGGAATTAATTAACCTGCGTATATGAGATTTCTTCTTCATTCTGTAGACTGAACGGAGGTCTGTCATCAAAGAGAGTTGCCATCAAGGACAACACCTGTATCATAGCGCCATACCTGAGCCAAAATGCCAACAATCTCCCCCTTTGGACTTGATGGCAACCTTCAGATCCTTAGAATCATTCTCCCCCTTTGTCATCAAGGGCAAAGGGCTGTGCTCCCCCTGAGAACATGCTAATACCTCTGCTTGGCTGTGCTGAAACATGCTCCCCCTGACTGTAGGCAAGATCTGCAAAAGATGATCTTCAACAAGAACCAAGACTTATACACCATAAGGGACCTTTCTATCACCAAAAGACTCACTACATACATCCATACCAAGAGGGGACACATCAGAATCAATTATATTACATCATTCATCCCAGGCATAGTGGGGAAACCAACATAGGTCGTTACATGACCTTGACACCATAAAAGAGATATCACAAGAGAGATACATGACATAGAGACAACAGATCTAGACCAAGACTTATGAAAGTCACCAGCAGCATATGATAAACATCTTTTTAGATCAGCAACCAGGATTTCTTTCTGAGCTCCTTTTCCTGAAATCAACAACCAAAACATCTGAATGCCAACAATGCTTTATGAGACTTTTAAGCTGCTCCCCCTGAACCTGTGCCTGCTGCACCCCCTGAAACTGTGCCTGAAGAATTCTGACATACCCATTGCTGTTCAGAACTCCAGAGTTTGCCCTTGCTGTTCAGAACTTCATATACGCGATTTCTCCTGCATGAAACTGCGTATGTACGCGGATATACTTTCTGCAACAAGCGTCCAACAGACACGCGACTTACCCCGCATAAATCGGCGTATATACGCGGATATCCCTTCCGTAACCTGCGTATACCAACTTTTATGTAAACAAACTTCAACAGTAGGATGAAGCATCAACTACTCCCAGCTTTTGTCTGAGATATTCAAAAGTTTCCCTGGGCAGTGGTTTTGTGAGAATATCAGCAACTTGTTCCTTAGAAGGAACATACTCCAACTTGACCTTCTGCTCAAGCACTTGTTCCCGAAGAAAATGGTACTTGATTGGTATGTGCTTGGTCTTTGAGTGCATGACTGGATTCTTTGAAATGCTGATTGCACTTGTATTATCACATAAGATAGAGACGGGTGGAGTGCAAGTGATTTGAAAGTCCTGCAAGGTCTGCATCATCCAAAGAAGTTGTGTGCAACAAGATGCTGCAGCCACATATTCTGCTTCAGCTGTAGATAAGGCAATCGAACTCTGTTTCTTGCTGAACCAAGATACTAATCTGGAACCCATGAAGAAAGCACCACCACTTGTGCTTTTCCTATCATCCACACTTCCAGCCCAATCTGCATCTGTGTAAGCATGAAAAGTGAGATCTGTATTTCTAGGATACCATAAGCCATAGTTTTGGGTCCCTTGAAGATATTTGAAGATTCTTTTGACTACCTGAAGATGAGTTTCCTTTGGGTTGGCTTGAAATCTTCCAACCATTCCTACTGCATGTGTAATATCTGGTCGAGTACCTGTCAAATAAAGCAAACTCCCAATCATGGATCTATAAGTGGGTTGGTGAACTGCTGCTGATTCATCATTTGCACTGAGGCTGCATCCTGTAACCATGGGTGTACATACTGGTTTTGACTCTTCCATGCCATACTTCTTCAAGATCTGCTTGAGGTATTTGGTTTGAGATAAGAAGATACCTCCTTCATTTTGTTGGATTTGCAATCCAAGAAAATATGTCAATTCTCCAAGTAGTGACATTTCGAATTCTTTCTGCATAACCAAGGCAAAGTTTTGACTCATAGTCTCTTCATTGCTGCCAAAGATAATATCATCTACATAAACAACAAGAATTAGCAATTTGTTATTTTCAACTTTTATATAGAGATTGCTATCTGCTGATCCTTTTGAAAAGCCTTGTTGGTGAAGATATTTGTCCAACCGATAGTACCAAGCCCTTGGAGCTTGTTTGAGTCCATAGAGAGCCTTTTTCAATCTGCATACAAGGTTTGGATCATTCCCAAGAATGAAACCATCTGGCTGCTCAATATATACTTCTTCTTCTAAGTCTCCATTCAGAAAGGCTGATTTCACGTCCATTTGAAAAACGTTGAAGTTTTGAAAGCTTGAGAGAGCAAGGAACATTCGGATGGCTTCAAGTCTTGCCACAGGAGCAAAGGTCTCTTCAAAATCTATTCCTTCTTGCTGTGCATACCCTTTACAAACAAGTCTGGCCTTGTTTCTAATTACTTCTCCATTTTCATTTAATTTATTCTTGAAGACCCATTTTGTTCCTATCACATTCTTATCTTTTGGTCTAGGAACTAATTCCCAAGTGTTGTTCTTTTCGATTTGCTCAAGTTCTTCATCCATTGCTTTGACCCAACATTCATCTTTGCATGCCTCTTTCACATTTTGTGGTTCAGTGGAGGAGAGTAATGCCAAGTAGCTTGAAGCTTCTGCAAGTGTCCTTCTTGTTTGTACTCCTGCTTCTTTCTGCCCCACAATCTGAGTTTCTGGATGATTCTTTTGAACATATCTGGATGGAGTCTTCTCTTCTATTCTTGTCTGCTCCTCTGGTTCTTCTTGAGATTCTTCTTCTTCTTGAGGTTCTTCTTCTTCATCATTCCGCTGTTATAGCTCCAAATCTCACTCTTATGGTTTGTGATGCTGCACTTATGGCCTAGGGCAACCCCTCCTTCCAGACCTGGTCCAAAAATTTAAAAAACAGTGTTTTATTCCCTATACGCGACTTTGCCCTGTGTTAAACGTGTGTACACGCGGGTCTGTCATACCCAACCCGCGTGTATCTATTAAAACACTTAAAAAAATATAATTTCCTCTTTTTCGGGTGGTGATCGCGAGTTTACCTGCTGGATCACCTGTTAGTGCCCGTGGCCCAACTGTTCCCAACCAACTCCTAACTAAAAAACTACTTTGGAGAGGGTATAAAAAGACATCAAAGGGAAGGCCAAGGGAGAGAGAAAGGAGAGCAAGATTATTATGCTGAGATTTTTCCCTTAGACCAGGTCTGAAGTCCTTGGTGCATTCTGCACTTCCCCCATTTTGCATAGGGAACCCTTGTTTCCATGTGTATTGGTGATCATTCATCCTTGACATCATCATTGAGTAAGACTTGGAAGGAGCTCTTGTTGGAGGCTTGAGGCTGGAACGAATCCGGGAGGAAGCTTGCTTGGAGCCTGCTGAAGGGGTTCAGGTGATATCTTTCCGATATATGTACTTTATTTGCCTTTATATATAAAGAAACACGTCTTTGTTCCCGAATAATCTTTCTTTATGCTTATGAGATTCTTGTGTTGAATTCTTATGAAAGTGGTTACTTAAAGATTTTTTATAACTAACTTTATAGCATGAAGATGATTTATATATAAGTTTCTATACATGTACTGTTGTGTTCTTTGATTTGTTTGTCTTGCAGGTCAAAGAAAGAAGAAGGGAACTCCAAGAAGGGTTTGCACCCTAACGGTCTTCTCGAACGTAGGACCTTAGGTATGTACCCTAAACATTAGAATTTGCTTAAAAGTAAAAAAGATGGCTGTGTGTGTGTGTTTCTTTGAATAAGCAATTTTCAGTCTGGTAGAGTCTTAGCCCAAAGGACCCTAGGGGTACTTTCCCTTCAACCAGAATTGGCGACTCCGCTGGGGACAACACTCTTGTTGTTCCTAGTTTGGGTAGTCCTCAAGCCAATCAAGGCTCAGTCCCTCTGTTTGTTGGTTCTGACTGTCTGATATTTTCTTGAACTCCAAGCTTTTCCAGTTTTTCAGTTTGTGTTTTTTTTATTTTTCTTGAAAGACTTCAGATACGCACTTTTTCTGGATTACAGAAGCGTATATACGCAAGTTGCACTAAGTAAACCCGCGTATACGCAGGTTTCCTTAGTTACAGTCGCGTATACACGCATTCTGCAAATAATTGCAGGCGCGTATATCACATAATTTTCAAGATTTATAATTTTTCTTTTGCTGAATGTTTGTCTGGTGGTTTGGGTCAGTTTAAAACAGTCAATTTCCAGTGACAGTTCTCTGTTTAACAGGGGGCATCTTGTTTCGAACTCTCTCTAGTTATAAGGAGTGCTAGTCTTGTTTTTCGTTGATTGCAAGCGTCATTGATTTTTGACACACAAGATTTCTGTTTAAGAATCTTGATTGCTCTGTTTCGGCAGAGTGGGAAGATTGTCTTCAAATCTTTGTGTCCATTTTGTTTTCATGACATTTGTGTTTGCTTAACGAAATCATTTTTATGACCATTTACTCCTTTGTTTCGGGAAATTTGTTTGTTACCAGTTTCTTGAAACTTGTCTTTTGATATTTTGGACTTTCATTGCTGCTTTTGATTGTCAAAAGCGTTTTCGAACACATTTTATTTTTGTTGAGTTTTCATCATTTGAAAGGTGTCAATTCACAAAAGTGTTTGGTGGCTTGTTTATCAATCATTAGTGTCAGTATTTTTTGAGAGTTTTCCTTTGAAAAAGACTTTTTGATTTGATTGAAAGAAAATCTTTTGAAAGTTTTTGAGTTTCGCTTTCTTAAACTTGCTTCTCATTTGATTTCCTTTTTTGCGAAGTGAAAGTGCTTTGTTTTTATCTTAAAACTTGTTTTTATTGTTTGGACGAAATGATTAGTAACAAATCATCTTCTATCTAAGCATTTCAGTGGCAAGACAAAATTTGGTAAAGCAGCAACTTTCCTTCTTTGTTTTTAGAGTAGTCTTTGAATCGTGCATCCACATTTAGTTCTTGCATTAGGGTAAGATTTGCATCTTTTTTTTAGGCATATTTAGTTTTGTTAGTTTTTGTGAGTGTGGGGTCTGAAAAGAAAAAGAAAATTTGTTTATATTACAAGTGTCTCTGAACCTCATAGAAATTGCTATTCATCGAAAACAAAAGTGCATATGCATGTAGCTAAGTTTTATTAATTTCTTTTGCGTCCATAAAACACCACAAGTTTCACCTCCATTACCTTTGACTTAAAGAACAGCCTAATAAAATCAAGCGCTTAATTAAAATCCACTAGAACTTTTTGTTTTAGTTATTACACCAACAAGTTTAGGATTTTAGGGCCTTGGATTAGGCGAGTGGAGAGTTAACTCTCCAAGGCCACACAAAACGTCAAACATAAGAGTCTGATTAAAGAGAGTAAATCCAATAGCGTTAGGAAGACCAGGAAAGCTCCGGATCTGGGAGTTAAGCATGAGGGTCTGTGAAGACAGGGAAGAGAGATACCCCCTCTCCTACTTGTCCGAACTTACCTCACGACTGTTCTGCCTGGCTTCTGCGACGAGTTGGTACCCATAGTTGCCTCTCCTAGGGATCTGCATAGGTGGCTGCGGAGGGGAATCCCGTGGCACCTGAGGTCGACGTTGTATCACTCTCGACAGTACTTCCGGAGGGCACCCTTGCGAAGCTTGGGGGCTTGCACCGGCGCAGGCTGTTGTTAGGAGGTCAGCGTAACTTCCTCTGATACCTTCGCTGATAGGACTGGGCCCTCATCATCCCAGACTATCCTCGGAAGGCCCTTTGATTCACTTTCTCGTATTTTGGTGTCCGGTCTCAATCACCCGGAGCGGAAATACTTGAAAGTTGTTTGACTGGCTGTATCTTTAGGAACTTTATACTGTGTGCTCTGTGCTCCTAGTCGGCTTAGCTTTTAATTTTTTGAGTCTTTAGTTAGATCTTAACAAAAAATTCAAAGTGGCTGACCGGTCTCCAAGACGGTCTCGAAGACTTCGTGGTCTCTCGCCACCTAGTTTAGAGCCTTCTCCTAGAAGGCGCAGAGGGAATACTACCGGTGGGGTTCGTCCCACGCCAGTTGACGCATCGGGGATTGATCCTCCTCTCGGGGATATTAGCGGCCAAGCAAGGCCTGGTACTTTTGAACAAGAGAGGGACACTCCAGTATTTTCTCAAGTTCGCTTTCAAGCGGAGAATAACGTAGAGGTAGAAGAACTTTCAGAATCATTAGTGATTCCAAATTCTCCACTACCATCTAGTTATCCAGACGTATTGCAATACGTTGGGCCTCCATTATATAGACCAGCGAGTCCAGGTTACGCTACGCACTTACCATTTATGATCTCTACTGGAAGCATGGCTTCCACGAGTGCTGCGACTATGCAAACCCCAACATCGGTGCAAGGGGGAGGAACCATTTCCATCCCCTCCGCTTCCTTGTTCGGATCGTTTGCTAGCACATCTTTGGTTGGGTCTACCTCCATTCCATCCACGAGTGGAAATGCCCAAACCAATGCTTTTAGTACTGGTTCCTTCCTTTTTGGCACCCAATCACAGGGTATTCCGTCAGTTCCGTTCAGTGCCGCTACGTCCATGATGGGCGGATCGGCTTCATTTCAGGGTTTTCCTTTTGGAAGTGGTCATATCCCACATTCCAACCCAACGGTAGGATCCATGCCTTTTTCTTCAATAGGACAAAGCAGCAATCCTTTCCAAGGTTGGAATAACCCTGGGGTTAGTAACGCAGGAACTGCGAATCCATTCATTGGCCAACAAGGAAGTAGGCCGTATTCCACGGTTAGCATGTTTCAAAGTATTCCTCCCCTCGCTTCGGCTTGGAAACCATATCAGGGGTTATCGACTCCTTACAATTCTTTAGGAGGAAACTTTGCAAGCTATGGAGCTTATACGGCAGGAGTTGGTCAAACTCCGAATTTTGCTGGACCACAAGGCTTGCCTTTTGGTTCAGCTGGTTCTACTGGTCACTTGGGGCAGCCTGGTGCCTCTCAAATCCCAGGACAATCTTTTCAGAACTTTGGGAGTTCTGCCCAGTCTGGGTGGAATCCCCTAGGTCCTCCTAGGCTTCCGTTTCTGGCAACGTTAAACTTGCCAGATCTCACTAAGCTAACGAATGACCCTATCAGGTATAATCCGGCCTGGCCTTCGGTCCCAACCAAACTCCCTTCGGACATCCCAAAATTCGAAGGGAAGAGTGGTGAAGATCCGGGCGATCATGTAACCACATTCCATTTGTGGTGCTCATCTAACTCCCTCATCGAAGATTCGGTTAGGTTGAGACTCTTTCAGCGCACCTTGACTGGTAATGCGGCTAAATGGTACATAGAGTTGCCAGGGGGCAGCTTTACATCGTTCGCTGACTTAGCCAATATCTTCTTGAATCACTTCCGGTTGCCTGTCCGCTATGATGCCAGAACTGAACTTCTGGCTACCTTTCGTCAGGATAAGGCAACCCACATTTCTGATCACATACAGGAATGGAGACGGAGAAAAAGGCTCATTAAAGCCGAAATCCCTCCGGAGTACCGTCTAGAGTGGTTTTTGAAGTCTTTGCAACCTGAGATCTCCAAGGATGTCTCCATGTCTGGGGTCTATTCTGAGGAGCAAGCCATTTTCAGGGCCCAGCAATTAGAACTGATCTACTCTCAGTCTGGGATCCTCCAAAAGTACTTGCCAGATGCTCCTGGATCTAAGGTTGATTTAGCTAAGCCAAAGCCAGGTCCTCACGCGGATGGTATCGTGGGGTCAGTAGACTCGACTACAGTGAACTTGTTGAATCAATTGCAGTAGTTGTCATTACAAACTGCTCCTAACAACCAAGTCACAATGTCTAATCCTCCCGCTTCCCAAAATTCTTCCATTAATGCCGTCCAATCCGATAACCCCAAAGGAAATCAAAATTTCGATGGAAAAAAGAAAGGACGTGGTAAGAAGAAGAATCAGGATGGGAAGCCCGATGCAAATAAATCCGGCAACAACGCTGGTGGTGGTGGAAATGAGTCGAGAAAGAAAGTTAAGTTTCCTTGCAAGTTATGCAAAGGAGACCATCTAACTCATCTCTGCCCTAGAATTGAAGACGCTCAGCGCTTGTTAGGACAGCAAGGGACTTCTAGTTCGCAAGCTGTGTTAACTAACCCGTTTCCCCAAGGGCAGCAACTTCTTGCTGGCGCAAGTTCGAACCCTGGTACCTCCGCGGGGGGCAACCAGGAAGGGGACAAGTCATCGAATGTATTCATGATGGGTGCTCACGCTAATGTGGCCACACGGTCACGCGATTATGGTGAAGGTGAAAATTCTAAGGGTAAATCAGTTCCCGAAACTAACAACCCACTTCATATTGAGCGACCTTCTGTTGAGACTATACCTTGGGTACCGAAAGGTTCAGCTAAACGCGCGACTATCAACCCTAATATTAGGGCAGCCCAGAATTACTCCATTGTTGAGGATCTGGCCCAGAGTCCATGTGCTATGTCCGCGTTAGAGGTTCTCCGGTCATGTCCTGCTCAACGAAGTGCCTTGCTATCGGCAATGGGGGCAGTAGATCCAAGTAATTCCTTAGCTCTCACTTTTGATATGAGTAATGTCAAAAAGAGACTTCCTCATCATATGGCTTTCCAGATAAAGTCAACCTACCAGAAAACGAATATTTTTCGGACGGTTGTAGATGAGGGAGCTTCCACGTGTGTCATGTCTATGTCATGCTGGAAGGCCATTGGATCACCATCGGTTGTTCCTTCACCTACCCTATTGACAGCATTTGATGGTCACTCTCATAGGCCATCATCTTCTTCAATGTCTTCATGATGAACTTGCCTAGGAATATATCCCTTCTCATCAACCACTACATCAATACTGTCAACAATTCTGCCAAGTCTTTTATTGTAGCACTTGTATGCTTTGCTATGTGGAGAATAACCAAGAAGAATGCCCTCATCTGCTCTTGGTTCAAGTTTGCCAAGTTGCTCATCAGTATTCTTAATATAACATTTGCTCCCAAAGATTTTGAAGTGCTTCATGGAAGGAGTTTTACCACTCCAAAGCTCATGAGGTGTTTGAGTGCTGTTTACTCGGACATTTGTTTTGTTAAGAATAATAACAGCAGCATGTGCAGCTTCACCCCAGAAGGTTGCAGGAGTACCTGATTCATCGAGCATAGCACGAGCCATTTGTTGGATAGTTCTGTTCATTCTTTCCACAACCCCATTTTGCTGAGGAGTTCTAGCTGTAGAGAATTCTCTTCTTATCCCATGTTCATCGCAAAAATCGAAAAATTCATTTGAGGTGAACTCCCCACCTCTGTCAGATCTGAGGCACTTAATTTTGTGTCCTGATTCATTTTCAACCAATGCTTTGAAGGATTTGAATTTTTCGAATGCTTCATCTTTGTGCTTCATAAGCCCTAACCAAACAAACCTTGAGAAATCATCAATGAATAATATCAGATATTCTTCTCCTCGAGGTGTCCTTTTCCTAAATGGACCACATACATCTGTATGGACTAGCTCAAGAGGTAAGCTAGCTGATCCTTCCTTCTCTGGAAAGTTAGTTCTGGTTTGCTTTCCAAACTGACAAGATTTGCATATGGTGTTGTCTGGAATTTTGATATCTGGAAGATCGCGAACTGCCTGATATTTGCATGCTTTCCTTATTTGTGAGAAGCTTAGATGTCCCAACCTTCGATGCCATAACCAGTGCTCTTCATCCTTGCTAAGATAGCATTGTTGTTGTCCTTCTTCAAATATGTACAGATTATTTGGAGTTCTTTTGCCTTTGAGAACTGTTTTACCTGTATCAAGATCACAAACAAGACATCCATTCGATCTGAAAATAACCTCGGTTTTTTTATCACACATCTGGCTGACACTTAGTAGATTATGCTTCAATCCATCAACATACAAAACATTTCCAGCCTTGACCTTTTCTTTCAAAGGAGCAATACCTTTTCCTTTTATAGTTGCAGGAGTATCATTTCCAAAAGAAACTTTCTTTCCCTTTTCTAAAGTAGAATAAGATTCAAGTTTTTCTTTATCACCTGTCATATGTTTCGAACATCCACTGTCAATGTACCATAGATTTTCCTGTCCTTCTGCATAAAATGCTATCCCACATCTTTCTGTTTGAGGTTCCTTTATTCTCCATGTTTTGGTGCTTGTGGCTTGTTCCTTTTTCTCCTGAAACCTGCTCCTGCATTCAGAGTCTTCATGACCAAAATTATTGCAAATAGAACATTCAACTTCATTTTCAAGAACCGAAAAGTTGTTATAGGTCCTTTTTGTTATCCCTGTCATACTTCTTTGTTTTTGAGCTTCCCTAGTCATGATTGTTTTATATGCAACACATTGAGCTGCTTTGTGACCAAAGTTATGGCAAGAAAAGCATTGTCCATTGAAGAAGCTTCTGCGGTTATTGAATCTACCAGCCAACTGATTGTAATTTCTATTTTCATTTATTCTTGAACCAAACTGAGAAGATTTTACCTGTGGCTGGTTGTAGCTTTTGTTCACCCTTAAGATGGATTGTCCCTGATAGTTTCTGTTTGTAATTCGTCCCTGCTTTACCTGATTATCTTCATTGTTCTTCTGCTCATTTCTTCTTGCTGCATCAAGCTAACTTTTTGAGGTGGATGCTTGAGAGGTTTCTCCATTATAGCCCAAACCTGTCTTGTTTAGAGGAGACCGCTACACATTGATAATCTCATCCAAAGTTTCAGATCCTTTGACAAACTTAAGATTAATAGCTTTTGTTTTCTCAATTTCTTTTCTGAGACCAACAATTTCACCTTCTAGTTTTTCAAGATGTTTTTCCTTTTCATCAATTTGAAATTGCAAAGTATCAATGATCACATTCTTTTCTTCTATGCATCTCTTGAGTCTAGTAATTTCATCATAGAGATTATCCACATCTACAGCATCCTCATAATCATCATCTTCAAATGCCATTAACAGCTTATATTTATTACCTTGTTCATCTTCATCACTGTTTGATAAGCCATCACTATCTTCATGGGTGTAGTAGCTTTTCTTATTTGCACTTTGTTTCTTGTTCCATCTAGCAGGTTCTTTTCCTTTATCCTTATAAGGACATTTTGCAGCATAATGACCTACTCTTCCACAAGCAAAGCATTTGAAAGGTAGCTTACCTCTGAACCTTCCAGAACCCCTTTGAAGATTTCTGACAAAATTTGATTCTTCTTCCTCTTCTTCTGGAACATGGCTTGCTTCATAGTAATCTTCTTTTCCTGATGCCTTAAAAGCAGCTTCCCTTCTGTCTGATGGACCTCCCTTTCTCATTTCATAAGCAGTTAGAATTCCATGTAGCTGAGACATAGTGAGAACACGGATATTTTCCTTTTCTTCTATTGCAGATACTTTAGATTCAAACTTGGGGGATAATGATCTTAGAATCTTTTGAACTACTATAGTCTCTTTTATTTCTTCACCCAAATTTTTCATACAATTAACAATCTCATCTACTCGAAGAAAATAATTAGCCACACTTTCATCATTATACATCTTGAGAGTCTCATATTGAATCCTGAGAGTTTGAAGTTTAGATTGTTTTACCTGTTCATCTCCTTCATAGCTAGTGATCATTTTGTCCCATATCTCTTTTGCTGATTTGAAGTGCATGACCTTCATGAATTCTGTTTGGGATATACTTCCTAATAGAGTACTGACTGCTTTTGCATTTGTTTCATACTGCTTTTTCTCAGCTGGATCTGTAGGAGTAGCTGAAGGAAAAGCATAGCCTGTTTCTACAATGTTCCAAACTTCTGTACCAAGAGATTGAAGATATGCAGTAACTCTTACCTTCCAATAATTGAAATTTGTCCCATCAAAAATCGGTGGCCTGATTGATGCTTCTTTCTCGTAGTTGCTCATGATGAATGATCTACCTTCAAGCGATCAAGCTTCTCTGAAGGACCTGCTCTGATACCAATTGTTGGAAATAATACTGAGAGGGGGGGGTGAATCAGTATTATCAGATCAATCAAACTTTTTCAATGCTCAGAAACATATACGCTACTTCAGTTAAGTGAACCAGCGTGTACACGCTACTGTGACTAAATAAAACAGCGTATAAGAAGAAAACTCATAATTTAGTTAGCTTATTCTTCAGTTAAGTGCATCAGGACATTATTCACCACATTAACAGTAAACAGGTGCAGTATAACAGAACAGATCAAAAGCCACACACATGAACACCAAGATATAAGGTGGAAACCCAATGTGGGTGAAAACCACCTGCTGCAAGTTGTCTCTATCTTTCTTTAATATGAAACTTCAGTTTACAATCTTTTTGTACTGGTGCAGCCTTATACCAGTACGCAGGCTACAACCTGCAGAAGGCTACAACCTTCTCTCGTTCTCCAAACTTCCTTGGAAGGGAGCTCCAACCCCCTTTGCTCTTGTACTAGCCAAGATACTAGTACGTAGGTGCTGACCTACAATCTTCTTTCTTTCAGGTACCACTTTTCATACATTTTCAGACTGGATATTCCTGAAGCACAACATTACAATCTGAAGACCACAATTCATTCACCTTTCATAACAGATCATTGAAGCATAAAACAACCAAACTTTGAATCACTGAACCACTGAACCCTGTCAATCACTAGTTACCAGAACATAGAGCAGACTACAGAACTCTGCAATAACAGTCAGACCCAACTGTAAACCCAAAATCAAGCTTCAAAAGATATACGCTACTTCAATGAGCAAAACCCGCGTATACACGCGCTTTTACCGAAGCCAACCTGCGTACAGATCTAGAAATAAACTCTTCTCAATTTGCAGCTGTACCAGACATCAGTTAGACCCAGAACATAACATTGCGACAGTATGCAAATCTAGAAATACGCATAATCAACCATATCATGATAGTGCATTTCAAACCATTAGATCCCGATCTATACTTAGATCTAGTCTTCCATCAACCGATGTGATCTCTCCTTGGCTTAGATCAAGCAACCCAGAACCTGCATATCAGATCTCTTTCTTTTTCAGATATTCAAGCCTTTTCAAAAGATGATTTTGCCTAATGATCTTCTTCTCCTTATATAGCCTTAGGCCTTGCTCAATACCAAGAGCCAAAACCATAGAAATCCAAAACCATCAACTTCAAAACTAGAGATCTACACGACTGTCGAGGTACTTTGGTCCAAAGACATGGGCACAAGTACCGAGGACTAACTACCATGGACCAAAAGGAAACTTCCCGACATATACGCACTTTTCTGTTCATTCATCTGCGTGTATACGCGACTTATTATATAGCTCTCCTGCGTATACGCGACTTACTATGCATATCACCAGCGTGTATACGCAACTTGGACTTAATTAACCTGCGTATATGAGATTTCTTCTTCATTCTGTAGACTGAACGGAGGTCTGTCATCAAAGAGAGTTGCCATCAAGGACAACACCTGTATCATAGCGCCATACCTGAGCCAAAATGCCAACAAGACTAACTACCAAAAAATCCATTGGTACATCTCCTTACCAGCTAGTATATGGAATGGATGTTGTTTTCCCATCTTCTTTAGGAGTACCAATGATGAAAATTATTCAAGAACTGCAGGTAGAGTCCAATGATATCCAAAGGAGGATAAATCAAATAATACATGTGCAACAAACCAGAGAAGAAGTCTAAGTCAAATCACAAGTGATCTAGGATAAAATCAAAAATATTTTTGACAAGAAAACCAAAGCTGATGATTTTTACATAGGTGATAAAGTACTCAAATGGGATTCTAGAAGAGAAGAAAAGGGTAAACATGGTAAATTTGATTTCCTATGGCAAGGCCCTTATATCATTTATGGTTACAGAGGTAACAATGAATTTTTCTTGAGACAGTTAGATGGAACAGATCTACCAAGTGGAACAGTCAATGGTAGAATGTTGAAGCATTACTTGTCCCCAGATTAACATTAGTTCAGTTGTTTACTTTTCTCATTACACATAACATTGCAAAGTTTAGATTGGATTCGATGATTATCTTTTGAGGTTGAAGCTCGAAGAGAAGGCGCTGAGCTTTGAAACGTGTACCATCATATGTATGAATAGAGCAGATCACAAAGACGAAGTTACAAAGCAATCACAGTCATATCAAAGGCTACTAATCTTAAAGTTCTTGACATTTCACGAGGAAATGCCATCCCCATGCGGAGCCACTGTTAGGGTTCTATAATAATAGGATTCATAATTTTGAATTGACTATGATTAGTCTTGTAATATTGTACATACTTTTTCTTTCTGCAAAATGTTTTCCCATATTAAAAATAAAAAATGTAAAGAGGGTGAAGTCCTAAAATAATAATCAAAGGACAAAAAGAAAGAAAAAGATATAAATTATATAAAATATGAACCCCTAAAAGAGATAAGAATAAATCATGAAAGTGTGAAAATTCAAATGCCACTACTTTTTACTTTACTTTGTAAAATGAGATTGTGTGTAGCTTGTCAAATAAAGCCACAATCCATGATGGTCATGTTATCACTCAGAAGTCTTCCCTAGAAGTTATCAAAAGAAGGAATAATCCGAGGTAACCACAAACCAATCTTCAGACTCAGGTTAGAGCAAACCTAAGTCTAGAGAGGGCTCTCTCTTTATAATTTAACTTTGTTTTGGTAGGATTTTAGGCTAGTTCTTAGTGTTCATAAGGTTTTGATTTTGGTTGGGTGGTGGAATTCTAGGAACAGATGGATAGAGTTGGTTTCTTCAAGACATTGGGTTATGGAGTCAATAAAAGGATAGCATAACTGGATCGGATCATTAAAGGTAGTGTTCACATGGCATGCTAGCAAAGCAAAAGGATAATCTTCAATGGCTAATGGATGGAATGATTCTAACCAGGGTGAAGGGCACTTAACAATCCTTGGACCGGGATCAGAATGAGGAATAGAGAGTGATCATCAACAAAGGGCAATTAAGAATCCTTTGCTACATAGACCACAAGGAAAACTACAGAAGCTATGGAGCAGCTAAGAATTCCATAGCTAAGATAGTTTAGTAGAAAACATTAAGAATGTAAACAATTAAGACAGAGTGCATTTAAGCAAGTTCTGAAATATCATTCCTAGTTTAACATTCAGATTTCATAAAAAAACATATGATTATTAAGAAACATAAGGGAAAACAATAATACACATGAGAGAATACTTATTTGATTTTCACTTTACACAAGAATCCTGAAAAATTCCTGAGCTTTATTCCATGATCCAGCAAGCTAATCCAGTTTTGATACAATAGGAATTTGATTTGAAAGAAAAGTATACAGAATGTCTTTGAATCCACCCTAAATACTTCGAAATGTGAAGTAATTATACAAAAATATTTACAAAATATCTCATAACAATATGAGATTTAATCTAGGGAATCAAAATATCTTCAAGCTTGAAGGTAGGGACAGATTGAAAACTGCATCATGTTGTCCCTCTTATTATGGTAGTGTTGGTTGTTGCAGTTGAATTTGAGCCCTTTAAGCTGGCTGATATTTGTACGCTAGAATCATATTTATCTTTAATCTTTCACTGATATTCTTTAACCTGCTACTCTTTAACCCTGCTAATCTGTCTATTACCTGTTTCATTTGGCTGCCTTCAGATTTATTGTGGTAACTTATAGTAAATCTATCATTTTTTCCCACCATTCATCCTCGGGTAACTTTACCTTCAGCATTCTTCTGTAGATTTTGCATGCCTCTGTGTATTTGGCAAAATTGGGCTTGGTGACAAAAAAATGTTTCACCTCATGCTCTAGAAACAACAGATTCTCCAAAGTATCATACAATACTTTTCCAATAGGCAAGGCTTTGATACCTGAAGTGCTT
This sequence comes from Pinus tabuliformis, assembly GCA_031772625.1. Lineage (NCBI taxonomy): Eukaryota > Viridiplantae > Streptophyta > Pinopsida > Pinales > Pinaceae > Pinus > Pinus tabuliformis. The sequence goes on along the minus strand of CM062811.1, from coordinate 82,692,387 downwards.
GCTTTTTCCTTGGCCAAATTCCTTAGTCTACCAATGTAGTCTAATTGGGTCAAAAGTTTATCATGGATGACCATAGAACTGGGAAGGCCTTTGTCCCTCAAAATTTGAAATTTGGCCATGAATCTGTCAATGGACACCTGCATGTTATGGCATTTTTCTTCTAAGTTAACCATAAGGTTTATTTTGGAAATAACCTTTTTGGCTTCTATGATGGTTTTAGTCCTATCCTCTACACCAAGTTCATTAAGCTCATGTTCGTTCTTACTATTCAGGAAGTGGATGAGTCGATTTGCATCCTCAGGTTGGTCTCCTAAATCTTCCATTACTTTCTAAATAGCCTCAGTGGCTACTTTCACCAATTCAGTCTGCTCAAATATAACTTGAATTGATGGCCAAATATCATTGACAGAGTCAATGATATTGGCCCAGAGCATCTCTTTGGTCTGTCCTAGTGGCTTTTGTAGTGTTAAATCTTTTTCTAGGACCTTGATCTTCTCACCCATCCTTAGGGCTTTCTGTGTTTCTTCTCTCTGCTAAATTTGGGCAAGCTTACAGTCAGTTTCTAAGCTTGCCACTTTCTCTTTTAGCCTTTTGAGCTCTGTTGCCTGGATGGACATCTCCTCCATGACTTTTACTAGCTATGATGTTTTCTCTGTTGAAGTACCTGCTATTGTAGATTCAATGGTGATTGGCAGTTGTTGTGGGGAAAAATTCCTATGCAGGACGATCCTATCCACCTAAGGTGTGACAGTGCCTTAGCAACAAACAGAGACAGCTATTCTAGTATTCTTCCTTTATGAATTAAGAATGAAGAGAGATGGATGGACTAACCGGTGTCTTCCGTTTGTCCCTCGATCCAGTTTCCCTTCTCTTTGAGAGTTCCCAGCTACTTGCCTTCTTGCTCGCCCAGCTTCAAGAGGTTTCTGCAAGATCACAAGAAGAGAACATTACACAAGACATGGATTCATATTCATAACTAGTTCAAGATTAGAAATAAACTAAACATACTAATGCAATCATACATCAAAGATACATCAGTATATAGGAGAAACCAAGATTGCTTTATTGATGAATAACAAGGTTCAGGAAGAGATACAACCCAGAGGGCTCCAATCCAGCATCTCCTTCCCAGCAAATGGAATTCCTATCTTCACCCCCTTCAAAGCATTAAGCACCCAATAGTTCCAGTCTCAAACCAACAGCAATTCTTTGCAATAACCAAATTCCAGCCTCTAGATCTCATGGAGGAGAGATCCATATATAGATGTTTGGAGAGAGGATGAGTCAGCTTGAGATCTGACTAGTGTCCTCTCCCTCTGTCAGTTCTTGATTCCACTTCGAGGTTCTTGCTTCCACTTGGAGATTAGGAACCTCTTACTCATCACCAGTCGAATTCACTGAGGCAAGTGTCATTGAGGAAGATTTTGGAAGCTTCCTGGGTTTTGACACCTCGTGGAATGAACTTGCCACATGTCAACTCTCGCTCAGCGCAGGTAGCCAGTGTTGGCTTTGACATTCAATGCAGGTAGCCAGTGTTGGCTTTGACATTCAGCGCAGACAGCTAGTGGAGCCACTAAATTGATCCTGAATTGACTTGTTTTTGAGCAGTTTCTGGTGGAGAACTTCTGTGAATTGCTGTGGTTTGTTAGCCTTGTTCCTCTAGGGGTAGGAACAACATGTTTAGGGACTTTGGATCCCTTAGATTATGGACATTTCATGCTCAATGCTGTAAGGCACAAAAATGTCTATAACAGTTGCCCCCTAAAGTATGAGGCCGTTTATCGGGTGAAATGCTTTATCAGGGGGATCCGAAGTTCATCCCATGCTGGGAGGAGACCTGTAATAAGATACAATACAATACATTATTTTTCATACTGCTTTCATGATCTAGCTGAGGCGGGCATTCCCATGCTCAGCTTTATAAATTCATTTTTCTGTACATAGAATAGACAATCGTCTGATGGTAGACTGATAATTTTGATGAAATTATCATCCTTTGGGTAGGATGATTGTCTGCTGCAATGATGTACATGTCAATGTCTTTATCTTTCCTGAATATATATTGCAGCCCGGATGGATGAAACTAGATCCGGGGTCTTCAAACTCGTTCGATCTTCACTCTAAGTACAAGTCAATCCATGTGAGAAATGTTCTGAAGTCGAACATGGAAAGACATCGCTTGATTACTGGTCAATGAGGTAAACCGTTAACAAGCGCGAGAGGAATCACCGATAATGATAATGACCCTCAAGGTACTGCAGTACAATTCACATGGTGTGAATAAAGGACTTGGCGTCGAACACCACGCAAAATCTTTCGGTCGAAGGTCATTGATGTATACCTGTCGCCGGAAGTGAGAAACTTGCCATTGAGGCATGCAAGCTTCAAAGTACTGAAGGGGTTGTTCCTAGATCAACTTCTTGGATAATGAGCTGATGTCGACAAGAAGCGATCTGTCAAAGGAGGGCCTTAATGAATCCCACATCAATGACACGAAACGGAGCTAATGATTTTGATGGAGGTGAAAACGATCTGTGACATATGATTCAGGGTGGCGGTCATGAAAGGATGAAAGATAATGTACGGCAGTGGATGGGACACGGTTGACTTTTCTGAACGACTTCTCTTGAACATATGGCGACACTGATGCGATGGATCGGTAGCATTACCCAAAATATGGATGGTATGGCGAGACCATGGATGTGACCGGTGAATGAAACAACCCAACCCGATTGTGGTACGGAGGAAAAGTGTCATGTTCAAGAGCAACTTGCTACCATCAAAGTTTTCTTTAGTTTCTCCCGATTTTTCCCCAGTCATTGCTGACCAGTACTTCTTTATTTTTTTCAAGCTTGAGGAGGATAACATATGCTTGTTCTATAACCTGCCCTTCGGGCAAGCCCATCGCTATGTTTTAACGAGCCTAGCGATAGTGAAACTCGTTCTCGTCTAAAGACAAGTTTGTCGCTATTTAGTGATTTTAACGAGTCTAACGACAAAGATAACTCGGTCCTTTTCATTTTTAGAGAGTCTAAAAAGGTACATAAAGTTAAATCCAAAAGTCCTTTTTCGTCATCTAATCCCTTAAGTCTGAAAAAGTATAAAACAATACAGAAGGGATGAGTTTTCGATAGTTTTAACGAGCCGAATAAAACAAGCGCTCGATCTTTTTGTGCAATAATCCCTCAGGTCCAAAAAGATTAAAATCTAGAGGAGGGATAGCACTTCCTGTCCCTTTAACGAGCTGGAAGGCCAAGGACTCGGCAATCTTTTCATATTTTACGAGTCAGCTGAAAAGAGCTTAAAGAAGACTCGTCTTTTGAGGAATGAGTGATAAACAGGGTTAGCAGCTGATTCCAGGTACAGGTTGGAATTTTCCAATCACGGCAGTCTCACAAGGATGGCTAGGTGAAATCACTCTTCGCAGCTGTTCCCCAAAATGGGTAAACAAACATATGGAGGTGAACGATCAGCCAAATGAAAAGTGGAGGTGACGGTGCAAACACGACCAAGGCTTTAATGGTTGATGATATTACATTCACAGTGGTTATTTACCGGGATAGTTCATTTTTTAACGAGCTTAAATGCGGGTGGAAACATTTGCTCGATCTTATGTTTATTTTTTAACGAGCATGAACTATATGCTAAAACTGCTCGGATCTTGCGTTTATTTTTTAACGAGCATGAACTGTGTGCTAAAACTGCTCGAAATACCAGTCATATGATAAGGGTGTCTCATTGAGATTCTATTTTTTATGGAGCTTCATCTCACGAAGCTTTGCCCCGGATCCTTTCGTTATGCAAGTTCAGAAACGACTAATCCTACGAGTTTAAAGGGTTAGACCTACAGGTTTAAAGGGAGGACCTAAAAATTTAAAAAATTAATAGTCGCCCCTTGCTTGCACTCCAAAAGGTTTGCATGCCCCCAGGCATAAAGTATGATTTCAAGGTTACCTCTACTTCATTTCCGTCAAAACATTCGTTTCACCGAGAGAGGCCTACCTCTTTCAGGTTACCCAAAGATTGTATCGTTAATCTTTCAAACAAAACACTTCCTCGGCAATGTCCACCGAAATAGACAAAGGTGAGCGACGTAGCCCGCCAACTCACATAACTTTGACAAAAGAATCTTATTCTAGAATAACCCCTCTTCCTAGACGGACGGGGTACAGACTAGTCATATTCTCCCGCGGAAACCTACTCTATACCCAAAGTTTCCTTGCCGAAGCAGACCAGGACGCATGCCCCCTGGGTTCCAGTCATATCCTCCCGGATTACTCGCGCTCATCAGGCGGACGGACCGTGGGTTGAGACACTTCTTGCGTGAAGAGACCATTTAGGGATGGTACATGACTATTTGCGATGCGTGATCCGAGAAATGAAAGTTGGTCCACGAGCTTGACCACTCTTCCTTCATGCGGAAAACACATTACTCTAAAGAGTGAGGAGACGAGGGCCTCCAAGGAGTAGGTTATAATCCAAGGGTCCTTGAACGACCATCACGTTCATTTGAACGGTCTTCCCTTTCAATGTTATGGGCACATTGGGGAGGATCCATAAAGGTCGACTGGTTCCTTTATCAAAGCCTGATATATTTCTCATTTCAGGCAAAAGCGCTGGTGAACCAAGCGCTTTCCAAGCAATACAGGAAAGGATACTCACAGATGCCCCCTCATCAATGATAGTGCTAGCCATTACCATTCTGTATATTTGAACGATAATTCTGAATGGTATGCTTGCTGGCAACCGGGGTCTGCCTAGTTGGTTCCAGTCGAACGAGACAACTAGGTTGCTTAGTGGTGGGACCGAATAGACGGCCGGGTACGACTCTGACGAAGTTCCTTCCTGCGATAAAGGAATGAGCAAATTTCCCCCTTGTTCATCGGAGTCTGTGTTGATGAAGAGAATTTGGACGGTGTCGTCTTTATTCTCTTCTGTGATGATATCATTCGAGGATAGAGCCTCTGAAGGCAAAACCGGGTCAACTGCCGCCTCAACCTTTTGACTTTCGTCAGGTATGGATTCAGACGGTTCATCCTCAATGATAGGTGCTTCGGCTGACCACCTGGGCGGGCCAGTCGGGTTCTCAACTAGTGAAGGATTTGGCAGGAGTTTTTGATATCCAGGAGGAAGTTGCACTCGTAAGATCGGGCGATCTTCTAAAACGCTTTTAGCCTCATCTAAGAAGGGACAACGGTGGATGGCATGGTCGCCTTCACACAGTTTGCAGGGAAATCTAGCTTTCCCTCTCTATCCTGGGACTTCACTTTCACTAGTTGATGGTGAGCTGTCAACATGGCTATCAGAGGTTGACACCACCGAATTGTGCAAACGGGGAGACCAGTCCCTTAGTATCCGGGGGATGTAGGGACAATCTCTGTGGAAGTGGTCTCCCTTGCATATGACACATGGCGATTTAGGCCTAGTCAGTGCTGTGTGTGGATTTTTGTCAGACGACACTTGTTTGCCCCTAGTCGCTTTTGGCTCCTTCTTCTTCTTCTCTTTCTTCTTCTTTTCCTTCTTCTCCTTAGGAACTTGGTTTTTAGTTTTACCAGTTCCGTCAAGCAAAGAGGAAGGAGGAGAGGAAGAATTAGATGAAGTAGAAGGCTGGTGGGCAACTCTGGTCTGGTCTAACTGTTGACTCGACTGTTCAGGAATAGTGGTGTTCTGAACGACATTGGTTGAAAAGAGCCAGACCGGCAGGCCAATTGTCAGTCCTGGAAGCGACAATGTGGCCATATGGGGCGCACCAACATCTCCCCAAGAGGAGAAGGGACTAGGATTTCCACCAAGGGGAATTCCTTGGTTGGTGTGCTCCATTTTCTCAACCCAAAGGTCAACGCAGGAATAGGGGTGATTGTTCCGTTTAAAATAAATTTTAACGACGCTTTAGACACAACTTGATTTTTCAATTTTAAAGAGTCGAGAAAAAGCTAAAGATGACTCTAGTCTCCTTCGATGTTTTAACGAGCCCGAAGTGACAAATGCTCAGATGGACTTTTTCTGTTATAGAGTCTGAAAAAGGCCAAAAGAAACTGCTCTGGAGTTCTAGGCAGAGGGTGTGCCAAACTTTTCGCAAAAGCGCAGAATACTTTTTAGGGTACGGGTGGTCGATCTTCCTGAATGTTGTGTTCAGTGCATTGCGATCAGTAGGGCGGCCGACACGGCTTCCTAAGGATAAAGGTTTTATGCCTATAGGGGTCTCCCAATATATACGCGACGGTACGTGGGAGCACAATCCGTACTGGCGCTATCGTCCCTTAGGAGGAATCACCCACCATCAACGAGATCGACAGTCACCAGGCTTTACGACGCCGGAACACGTCTCTAGCCTAGACCTCTATGTTGTGCGTTATGTTGCAAAGCGTTGTTAAGTTCATTCAATTTATTTTAGGTTGATCTTTTTAGAATTTTTCCTTTTGAGGTTCACCACGAGATGTATGATACAATTCCTAAATGCAGTCTAAAGATGATAAGCAAGCTTTATATCTTTTCAACTTTGAAAATCCTAGCTACTAAGAGAAAAGAAAGACACCATCTTTTCTCAAAGAGCAATCAGCACACTCTAATGCACTTTTCCTAAATCAAACATGCAAACTATCAAGATGCAAATGCACAATGCAAGTGTTTGTTTTCCGCTTTCTTAGTATTGATGCCTACAAAAAAAGCTTTTTGCACAACTTTGAATTTGCTTTTAAATGACAAATACAAACAAGTTTACTTTTTCGAAATCAGAAAGGGTAGAAGAGATTACAACACTTAACGATTTTCGAAATGAACACTTGTTTCGACACTTAAAAGAGACAAACTCAAACCAAAAGCAAAAGTAAATGTATAATCAACTGTAAACAGCCAATGAACTCTCTCCTAAGATCACAATCAACAGATTTGAATCAAGGGCTACAGGATGATTATTTCACTCATGCAAAGGAAAACTGCGAATGATGCCACAAACACATAAAAACACTCACAATATTTTTGTACAAAAGGAGGCGGAATTTAAGCAGAGAAAAGGAGTTATCAGACTGGTACCTATGCTGGTTACAGGTTGCAAAAATCAGAGATCAAAACAAGGCAAAACATAGCAGAGAACCCCAGCTGCACAAGGCCAAACTGGTTCAGCGCAACCTCAACATAGGGGTTTTGACATTTAGCGCAGGTAGCCTTCACGGGACCTGCGTTGAAATGCAGAACCTCTTCACAGCTGTCGCGCTGAAGGAGAAACTCTCGTTCCTCACTGGGTTCTGGGTCACAGATTGCTATTTAATCTACTGTTTCAGGCCAAATAAAAGCAACAAGCAAGGTACAATCAAAGGGATTCTTTGAGGGGGTACTAAGATCTATCACAAAGGATCATCAAATCATTTGTGAGTCCATTGTTCAGATCATAGACAAGTCCAGTGATTGGATCAAAGCAACAACTGTCTACTTTGCATCTGAGAATAGCAGATGCAGTTCGATTGTTGCTGTCAAGTCTATGAAACAAACAATGATGGAAACACAAATAAAATGACTAAACAGATCTCCCCAGTGGAGTTGCCAATTTGTTGTGGGGAAAAATGCCTATGCAGGACGATCCTATCCACCTAAGGTGTGACAGTGCCTTAGCAACAAACAGAGACAACTATTCTAGTATTCTTCCTTTATGACTTAAGAATGAAGAGAGATGGATGGACTAACCGGTGTCTTCCGTTTGTCCCTCGATCCAGTTTCCCTTCTCTTTGAGAGTTCCCAGCTACTTGCCTTCTTGCTCGCCCAGCTTCAAGAGGTTTCTGCAAGATCACAAGAAGAGAACATTACACAAGACATGGATTCATATTCATAACTAGTTCAAGATTAGAAATAAACTAAACATACTAATGCAATCATACATCAAAGATACATCAGTATATAGGAGAAACCAAGATAGCTTTATTGATGAATAACAAGGTTCAGGAAGAGATACAACCCAGAGGGCTCCAATCCAGCATCTCCTTCCCAGCAAATGGAATTCCTATCTTCACCCCCTACAAAGCATTAAGCACCCAATAGTTCCAGTCTCAAACCAACAACAATTCTTTGCAATAACCAAATTCCATCCTCTAGATCTCATGGAGGAGAGATCCATATATAGATGTTTGGAGAGAGGATGAGTCAGCTTGAGATCTGACTAGTGTCCTCTCCCTCTGTCAGTTCTTGATTCCACTTGGAGGTTCTTGCTTCCACTTGGAGATTAGGAACCTCTTACTCATCACCAGTCGAATTCACTGAGGCAAGTGTCATTGAGGAAGATTTTGGAAGCTTCCTGGGTTTTGACACCTCGTGGAATGAACTTGCCACATGTCAACTCTCGCTCAGCGTAGGTAGCCAGTGTTGGCTTTGACATTCAGCGCAGGTAGCCAGTGTTGGCTTTGACATTCAGCGCAGACAGCTAGTGGAGCCACTGAATTGATCCTGAATTGACTTGTTTTTGAGAAGTTTCTGGTGGAGAACTTCCATGAATTGCTGTGGTTTGTTAGCCTTGTTCCTCTAGGGGTAGGAACAACATGTTTAGGGACTTTGGATCCCTTAGATTATGGACATTTCATGCTCAATGTTGTAAGGCACAAAAATGTCTATAACATCAGTGCTATGGCAGGTGGAGCTGTGGGTGCCAATGATGCTTCCAATGTTGAAGGAACTACAGTGGAAACAATGGGAATGGCAGTCCTAGAAGTGGTGGCCTAGTCACTTTGCTTGGACTGAATCAATGTGTCTAACTCTTTCTCTATTTCTTTAAATTGGTCATTTAGCTTTAGGGCCAAGTCCATAGGCTCTTCTTTTCCTTTTTGTGTTTCCAGGACTTCTGTTGTTTGTGGGTGATGTAATGGTGGAATCTTGAGTTGCTTCTTCAAAGCAGCTATGTTATCATTCTTCTTATTTATCAATTTTTCAGTGGCCTTTACATCTTTGGGATCGTGTCCCAACTCAATGATTAAGTCCTCTAAGGAGATGATTCTGGTGTCTTTCGCTTATGAAGAGGCCTTCTCCAATTGGAACTGAGCTGATATGTTATTCAGGGAGTTTTACAATTGGTGGGCTGCAATGGCTTTCCCTGTGAAGGTGGAGTAAATCATCTCCACTGTCTGCGTGTGTAGCTAAATCTGGTCAATAGGATGAATGTCCTTTGCCAGTACTTCGAAATCTATCTTTTTGAAGTCTGTTGTTGTTCTTGGTTGCTGAGTGGTGGGCTTCATAAATGTCATCTGCATTTTTCCTTCTTTTACATCATAGGCTAACATAAGCCTTATATGATTGGTAGGTGCCATCTTTAAGTACTGTGCATAAGTTTAGGCTTTTAGCCTCTCATTTCTGGCTTTTATGTCTTTGTACCTTTCTCTGATGTCTTGGTCTCTGTCATCTGGCATCCTGAATGAGGACACTTCAACAATCTACTGCCTTTACAACATTTGAGTGTGTGATGTGGAAGGTTCTAGTGTGCCCCCAGAGAGAGTGGCATGCCTGCTTCCTTCTCTTTCTGTGTTGGTGGCCCCAACTATTTATTTTGTGAATTCCTATTCAGAGACAACATTTATCCTTTGTCTTTTAACCAGGTTGGTCTCTGCATAGGCCTATGATGTTACTATTCCTGAAGTAGTGGCCTCTTCCCTCTTTCTTTTGAGGTTTTTCTCCTCATTTAGAGGTGTTTTCAAGATTGGGGGAGTAATCATGATGGGCCCTGGTATACCTATTTGAGTTAACTCCTCTGATAGGTCTAGTTGTTCTGGCTCTTCTTGCACCTGTGATTCTTCTTCTACATGTGATTCACTTTGTGCCTGTGATTCTCCTTGTGCTTGAGATTCTCCTTGGGCTTGAGATTCTCCTGGCACCTGCAGGAAAGAACCCTCATCAAGCCATTTCTCTAGATCAATTAGAGCATTTTCAATAGAAACTTTAGTGCTATCCCTGTCCACTAAAGTATTCTCCACCCATTCCAATTGATTTGCATATTTTTCTATTTCAAGGATTCGGTGGTGAATGTAGGGAGCCATCTTGTTTTTCTGTCTTCTGTTGTAGATGAAGTCCAAGGGATCATATCTCCACATGAAGCTCTATTTTAGTTTAAGTCTTTGAAGGATTTTCTCTGCTTCCTTTCCAGCTTCTCGGCTATTACACACAAAGGGGCCTAGTTGATCTTTGATTCTGAGCTGGGCCTTCTTTTTGGCTTTAACAAAATGTACCTCATCTGAATTGATTATCTTCCTATAGTACTCTAGAGAAAATAATCTCATTGGGAGGTATCTGGGTAATTTATATGGAGCCAACTCACAACCATAGATCCTAATTTCAGTGTGATTTTGGTACAAGTATCAATCTCCCACTTTGTGTTGTTTTGAAAGCTACAGGATCCTCCTGATATCTGAACTGATTCCTGGAGGAGGACTGCCTATCATCATTGTTACTATAGGATGATCACTGACCTAAGGTGACCTTTAGTATCAAGCTTTTGGAGAGTAAAGGGGAACTTGTCAACTTGGTAATATAGAAAAAGGTGGTATAAAATTGAGGAATACTTGAATACTTTCTCATTACACATTCTAAGAAATTGGTCATGCATCCTATCAGCTATGAACTTGGCATAATCATACATGACAGCAAGGGGCTGTCCTGGAGTGAAAATGGACATGAAGGCTAAGATGATTTCATCTATATATTCACTGGTGGTATAGCCTAAGATACTAGATATCATTGCTACAATGTCCTGGCCAAATTGAGAAAATATGGTATATATATATGGGGGAGGATCTTTTGGAATATGTTTCACTTCTACAATAAAAGTTTGGAACATTTCAACAAGTTTTGTAGCGGTTAGCTTGGGGAATCGATCCAATAAGTCTCCAATGGAAATCGGGGTTAAGTTTTGCCCTGGCTATAGTTGCAACATTTCATTGATTAACTCTGCAGTGATGGTGAAAAGTATGGTTTGGTCAAGGAATATCACTACTCTTTGACTGGGAATGCAGTTTGCATGGCAATAATGAACAATTTCTGGAAAGATGTGTACCTCAGGAAATTTATACTTGGGAAAATTAGACTCCCAAAGACCTATTTTATCAGCATGGTTTAGGTATTGGTCTCTATACCGGTAGTATAATTTGAGTGGGGATTCATGGATAGAGGTGTCCTTGATTTGGAAATATTTATCAGCAAGGGGAAGGTAGTCCAGGTCCAGGTGAGGAGTGGAGATGGGTCTGACATCCATGGCAATTGGGGTTGCCATTCTCAGTTCTTGTGGATTTGAGAATGGGGGAGGTAAATTGTCAACCTTTAGGGTAATGGTGGTTCAATTCCAATTGGGATTAAGTTACTAGAGTTCCTCTTTAATTTCAATTAAGAAAACTTAGTGACCAGTTCGGAAATTGACAGACTTTTAATGGATTTTAGCCTAAATACCTGGAATTGAAGAAAACTAGGTCTGAACTGGGTAATTGGCAACTGTGAACGGTTGAAAAAGCTTCAAGTAGGCTGGAAGGAAATCTAGAAGCTTTATGGCGTCTTCAGAGTGCAATTGTACGTGGGTTGACAACTTGGACATTCACAAACGTGTGCATGGATGTTTATAGTTAAAAAAATGATAAAAACAATAATTTGGGGCTTTTTGGATTTATGCGCGAAAGTCAATTTGGTGGGTACGGGTGAACAATGGCTATTTGTTGTGTAGCGGGGTGAAAAGTGGTTGTTTTGGCATGTAGCTAGCTGGTGGTAAGTGGTTCTCTTCACACAGCTTTTGGGTGCTTGGCGGTATTGGAGGGAGGCTGCCCGATTCCATTCATCGAGTGCCACGTTACCTCAACGACCCAATGGAAAACAACCCATTTCGAGCGGGTAACGTTCAAATTTCGGGCCCTTCTGAAATCAACACGGGCCATCAGATGGGGATGGGAGAGATCGTGTGGTGGTCGGGTGATGAAGTTGCACGGAAGGTAATGGTGGGGGCCGGTAGGCATTTAAGCACGGCGGTTTTGGTTTAATGAGGAATTAAGGAGGGGATTAAGGTATTGGCCGAGATTTAATTGGGTTTTTAAACTAACTTAATCGAGGATCGATTAGTTAGTGGGTCCAAGGTAGAAAGCCTTAGTTTATATAATTAACCTTGGGTGGGATAAATTAATATTGCGGGAGTTAATGTATATACGAGAAATGGGTATTTATTAGGGATTTAATAAATAAATTAGCAATTAGTCAAATGAGCAGAAGGGGCACCATACCCTAAGCATATGATTTTCATGTTTTTAATGCTTTCCAATAATCTCATAAAGACTTTGGATATAGTGTTTTTATGGGTTTTTGATATGAAAATGAGTTATGTGGGGGAACAAATACTCTTCCTAGGTAAAAGTGATTTAACCTTAGGAAAGAATATTATTTAGGGAAAATGAATGAACTAAAGGGGGGAATGAATGATTATGAAGGGATTTAGTACTTATTGCCTATAAGTCATTGAGTCGAGGGTCCAGTCCCTCCAAAATTTAGAGAAATGCTCTGAGCCTATTTGACTTAGGGTTTTTAAGTACTTTAATCTTTATTGTGGGAAATTAGTTAAGTAAAAGGTGAAATGAATGAGGGAAATTAATTAATTGACTTTGATATCGATCTACATGCTTGAGTGCCCATTCACATTTGGAACTTTTATGATAAAAAACATAACACACATGCTTTTTTCTAATCAACCAGAAAAATTCTGCAACCTTTCTACTACTTACCCATCTACTCATCCTACCATTTTGACTTCTCTTTATTAGGGTGCATTCGAGCTAGGAAACCCTTATCAAACATTTTTCTTTTTCTTTACAATAGTAAACTAACTAAATCTAACCTTATTACATCCAAGGGCTCAGTTTAAACAGTTGAGCTCCATTATTTACTCTACCTATCTAATTATCTGCCAAGATTAAACAGTTTGGCCATATTTTATTCTCTAGCTATAAAAATGAAATTTAAACATGAAATAGCCAAGTTTAAAATTTTTGGCTATCATGGGTTGTGGCAAATATGACAAACTGCACACAATCATTTATTTTGCACAAAAAGTAAATAGTAGTGGAATTTTGGCTTGCTCACTTTCATGGTCTTTTTATTTTCTTGGGGTTCATATTTTTCATCTTTTTTTACCTTTTTATTCTTTTTGTCCTTTGATTATTCTTTTATGACATACCCTCTTTACATTTTTCAATTTTTTGAATATGGAAAACATTTGCAGAAAGCAAAGGTATGTACATATTACAAGTTTAATCTTAGCCATTCAAAAATTATGACTCCTATTGGTATAGGAACCTAAGAGTGGCTCCACTTGGGGATGGCATTTCCTGGTGAAATGTCAAGAACTTGTAGATCAATGGCCTTCTGAATTGTTGTGATGTTCTCTTGCAACTTTCCTTTTCACTTTTCTACATTATTTATATTTATGATAGTAAAACCTTTGAATCTTAGGGCCTTCTCTTCGCGCTTCAACTTCAAAAATTACTATCCAATCCACTCTAGACTTTTGAAAAATAGAATATGTACAAATGATTCAATGTAGTGTTTAAGCATCAGAAACTAGGTTCAATGTAGTGTTTAAGCATTTGACCATTAACTGGTCCTCCTTCTGCTTTTGTGCCATCCATTTCTCTGAGGAAGAAAGCATTATTACCTCTGAAAGCATATATGATATATGGACCTTTCCATAGGAAATATAATTTCCCATGTTTACTTTTATCCTCTGTTCTTGAATCCCCTTTCAAAACTTTGTCCCCTGGGTAAAAGTCTTCTGCCTTAGTCCTTTTGTCAAAAGCCTTCTTGATCCTTTCTTGCACAACTTGAGATCTGATGTACACTTCTTCCCTGGTCTGTTGTAAATGAATTGTTTGGTTGATTCTTCTTTGGATGTCATTTGGCTCAACCTACAACTCTTGGAGCAGCTTCATCACTAGTGTTCCCAAGGAAGATGGGAAAACAACTTCCATTACATAAACTAATTGATAAGGGCTAGTACCAATGGACTTCTTTGTGGTTAGCGTGTCTACCCATAAGGCATTTACTAGCTTTTTGTTCCGTGTTTTCTTGTTGTCTTCTAACAATTTTTTGACGATATTTACCAGACTTTTGTTTGAGGACTCTGCTAGTCCATTTCCTTGGGGATAATAAGTTGTGGAATGGCCCAAAGTTATATAGTACTTATTACAGAAATCAATCATTCTCCTAGACTTGAAGGCTGTTGCATTATCAGTGATGATCTTAGTTGGGTACCCATATCTAGATAGGATGTTGGATTCAAGGAAGGTTATTATAACAGTATCAGTAGCTTGCCTTGATGGTATGGCTTCTATCCATTTGGTAAAATAATCTGTAGCAGTGAGGATCCATTTGTGTTGGGCAGAGGAAGGTGGCTGGATTTCACTAATGAAGTCAAGACCCCACTGTTGAAAAGGTGCTTCAGCAGATATTGGTTTTAGGGGCAGGGGTAAAAGATTTTTCTTTCCTTCAAAAATTTGGCATTTATGACATGAGGTACAAATTTCTTTACATCAAAAAACAAAGTGGGCCAATAGAAACCAGCTCTAAGAATCTTGTCAGTAGTGGCTTTCCAGTAAACATTTCCTCCACAGTCACTTGCATGAAAATCTTGTAACACCTTGTCAAATTCTTCTTTCAATGAACAGTTAAGAAGGATACCTTCATGATTCCTCCAAAACAAAGCATTGTCAATTATGCAAAATTTTAAATATTTCATTTTTAAAAACCTGCTTTTGGTCCTGGACAATTCAAGAGGAGCTTGTAGATTTTGTAAAACATATATGATATTAGCATACCATGGTGATTCAATAAAGGCCTGGTTGATTGGTGGAGTCGCCATCTCCTCTCCATTATCCATTTTTGCAATAAATTTATATCCAAGGCCTAACAATTCAATTCAGCCATGAGCTTGGCTAAACCTTGGCCTTTGATTAACTTTGTTGGCTTGATTTCCAGGTCATATTCTAACATAGTAGCAATCCATTTACCTCTCTTTCCATCTGGACCATCCTGAGTAAGGATATCCTTGACTGCTGCATTGGGGACATAAGCTATTAAATGAGAATATAAAATGTAAACTCTAAAATCTTTGATAGCTTTGACCAAAGCAAAGGCTTTCATTTCCATTATATTTTACTTTAAAGGGGCATCCCTCAAGGCTTTGCTAAAAAAGGAAATAGGTTGTTCATAACCCTGATCATTCTTATGCAGTAGGACTGTAACAATTGTATGTTCTGAGGCAAAGGAAAATATAATGAAATCCCTATCAAGCTTTGAACTGACCAAAACTGGTGTTTTTGTTAAGGCTAGCTTAATATCTTCAAAGGATCTCTTAGCCTCAATGGTCCATTTTATGGTCGAATATTTATTCAACATGTTATTCAATGATCTAATTAATTCTGCTAAGTTAGAAATAAATCTCCTAAGAAAGTTGATTTTTCCTGAAAAGGCTTGTAATTCTATATTGCTCCTAGGATGTTGTATTTGTAAGATGGCCTCAATTCTTGCAAGATCTATTTAGATGCCATATTTCGAAATTATATGGCTGAGTAAATTTTCTTCTTCTAACCCAAATAAATATTTTTTAGGATTTAAAGAAATTCCATACTTCCTACATTTAATGAAGACCTGCCTTAGATGATCTAAGTGTTGTTTATCAGATTTTGAGAATACAATGATATCATCTAATTATATTACTAGGAAGTCATTAATTTCCTTAGCAAAAGCTATGTCCATAGCTCTTTGTAAGGTGGCCCCTACATTCTTTAATCCAAAATGCATCTTCACATAAATGGATGTGCCCCAAGGAGTAGTGAATGTTGTTTTAGCTTGGTCATCTGGGTGAACTAGAATCTGATTGTAACCAGAAAACCCATCCTATAATGAGATTCTGGTTGACCCTACTACCCTTTGTAATATATGATCCATTTTAGGAAGAGGGTAATTGTCTTTGAGTGAAACTTTATTAAGAATCCTGAGATCAACACAAAGTCTGATCTCACTAGTCTTTTTCCTTATGGGCACCAGATTCGAAACCCAATCAGAGAATCTAATTGGTGTAATTATCATGGCCTCATACATCCTTCAGATTTCCTTTTCAATAGAAGGCAATAGAATGGGATTAATCCTCCTAAGCTTCTATCTAAAAGGTTTCTAGTTTTCTTTTATGGGGATGGTGTGTTGTATTATGCTAGTGTCATAGGACTTGAGGTCCTCATAACTCCAAGAAAAGACATCTTGAAATTCCTTTAGTAATTCAAGGTATTTTACATTTTCAATAGGATGTAAGGACTTCGAAATTTTTATCAATTTTGTATTTTCCTCGGTACCTATATTACACTCCTCTATATCAGATTTTAAGGGTTCCATTTTTGGTTTTCTAGGGACATCATTTGAATCAAACAAGTCTTCCAAAGGAGTTAATACTTTGGACAAAAAGTTGTCTTTGAGATTACTTACTTCAGAGTCTTCGTTAATTATCTCATCAATTTCAAGTTGCTTCAGGTTTTGTACATCTAATTTAGTAAATTTAGTGGGATAGAATCTATCTATCTCTTCATCTTCTAATTTGTTAATTTCTATTTTATCTTTAAAATTAGGATCTAATGTTATGTCAGTATCTATATTACTATTTACAAATTCCTCCTCTAAAGTTAAAAAATTGTTTATTTGTTGGTCATTAGCAAATACTTTCTAGTTTTTCAAGTTATCTGGGATAGCAGGTCTGTACCTAACCTCAATAGTGTACTGATGTTTAGGTTGAAATGGTAACTTACAAGTGCTGGCAAACATTACTAAACTATGAGCATGCATATTATGTTTCCTTGGGATGACTGCAAGATTAGTTTCTAGAAAAGTGTTTAATATTTCTATAACTATTCCTCTATAAAAGCTTAACCTAGGATTTCTGGTCATATATACAACATTAATTTGTTTTATAACCAACTCAGAATCTCCCATAATAGAAACTCTTATAGCTCCTAACTTTCTAACTAGTTTAAGACCTAAAAGAAGTGCTTCATACTCATCCATGTTGTTAGTGCATTTTAAATTCAGTCTGTAAGCATGGCCCTCTGAGTGATCATTCTCTAAATTGTAAATCCACACTCCTGCTCTTGCTCCTAATTTATTCACTGACCCATCAAATTCAAGATGCCATAATATTTCATGTTTGTAATTCTTACTGTCTAGGGGACAAAATATTCATTGATTAAGGTGTCTTGATCATCTTTTTTATCTGAAAGCTCTTGAGTTTGGACAATTTCATTTTGAGTTGTAACTGCAATTTATTTTGGTTCTGAAATAATGTTGTTTGTAGTAGTTTCTTTTGTTTGTTCAGCATTGTACAGAATAAAAGAATCGATGTCAGAATGCATGGAATAGATAAGAAAGTTTTGAAGCCTATCCTGGATACTCACTACATATTTCATTAGGGTCTCACTGTATAGTTTTTTAGGATGTCCAAAGACTAAAATTGTGGCATATGACATGTCAAGTTGCAAAGATCCTTGGATTCTAGCCCCCCATGATCTAGACAATAGCATGCCATATTTAGGTGGTATATCAGCAACAATTATGTCCATGAGAATGGTCTTAGCAAGATATTGTACTAAGGAAACACACAGGTCTTTAATTAACGCTAGACACTTTACTTGACTTGAGTCAAATGAAAATAGGTCCTTGTAGGGCCTAGTAATGTCCACGTTTAATTTTTCCATAACAGATTTATGCATTAAATTGTGTGAAGCCCTAGAATCTAACATTGCATTGTGTAAGATTTTATCATGAATGTTAAGGCTAATATAAAAGGGTGGTATCCCTTCTTCTAATGGTTTTCCATTAACATCAGGATTGAATATAAGCTCAGGTTGATCATCAAACAAGTTGACAAAGTCTTCATTCTCAAAAAAGTTTAAGGTTTTGCTTATTTGAGATTTATATGTTTCATTTTTAATCAGCTTTGTTAAGGGAACTGAGATTTTTAGTATAGCCACCTCTGCTCCCAAATTGAAAGGAAAAGGGGTTTTTCTATTTGAATGTTTGGAATTTTGATAGCAGGATTTGGAGTAGGTTGTTCTTCTTTTTCTGCATTTGAAGTATCTTTCTATGGATTTTCTAATATGGTGCTTGGAGATTTCTCCACTTTCTCCTTTGAGGGGATTGAAGTGGATGGTTGATGATTAGGGGATTGGTCATGAGTTATATCTACAATGGTGGGACCAGAAGGGTTCTGATTTGGTCTAGGGAGGATTTGGAGAGTTTTATTAACTGGAGTTGTTTTGATTTTCTTAGGTTGATTTGGTATTGCTTTCTTGTTTTGGTTAGGAGCATCAGTGTTATTTTTACTCCCCAAGTTGTACTGTTTGTGCACTTCGAAGATAGCAGAATCATACCCTTGCTTATAATCGAATGTTTCTTCAGATTGGGTTTGCAATTGCTGAAGAATATGTAATTCCTGATCATCTTGAATCAAAAAGATAGTTTCCTCATCATCTAATCCCATTAAGTTAATTTGTGTCTTGTTCGGGGTCGTCGGAATGGGATGTTTCAGCATATTTTTCTTGAAAAGGAGGCCTAATATTTTGATCAGGTCCATTTTTTCCATTATTTGGATTTTGATTCTTTCTAAAGTTTGGATTTCTCACCAGAGGTTCTTGTTGATTAGCCCATTGAGGCTTCCTTTCAATGTTCTCTATCCTATCCATCATTTTTTCCATTCCTTTAGTTAGGGCATCTATTTTAAGGTCAGAGGGTTAGGCTTCATCTTTCAAGGGTCCTCTCCTTTCATTCCTAACCCTAGCTCCTTTTGCTAGAAAATTAGCTTCTACACTAACTGCTACACTCTGCATGTGTTCTAAAGTTGGAGGATTTCTCTCTCTAAGTTGGAATGCCATATCAGTATCAAACCCATTAGGAAACTTTATCAAAGGTAAGCCAGGTGGGGGTCTAAGATTGACTGGCATTGCATTGTATATATTTTTAAATCTGGTAGAGTAATCCTGGACTGTTTCATTTGATCCTCTCTTGATGTTTTCATATTCTGAAAGGATTTGCAGAGGGTTCCTTTTATTTTCCCATCTATTTAAAAATCATTGATAAAATACTTCTAAAGTGTCTATGCTATTAGCAGGTAAAGCTCTAAACCATGTTCTTACATCACTAGCTAGAGTTTGAGCAAAAAGTCTCATTTGGACATCTCCAATGTTAACTTAATGTAATTCAAAGAAATCTGTCATTTTGTTTGTATGATGTTGTGCTGTGTAAGTTCCTATGTCATTGAATTGGAAAATTTTGTTCTGGTAATCTTGTGCCATGGCACCATGTGGAGCAGGTAACACAAGAGGATCATATCTATTTGCCATGGCTCTAAGTTGGGCAGGACTAAGAAGTGGGGTTGGGGTACCAGGAGATGATATAGTGGTTGATGAAGAATTGGGATTAATGGGTGACTGATGTGTAATGATAGGTTGGTGGGGAAGTGAAGGTATAAATGGAGGTGAGGAATAAACTTTAGAGCTGGAAGGGAATAATGGTGCACTAAAGGGAGTTGAAACTATTTCAAAAAGCTCAGGGATCTTAACAGTAGTAAGGGATGACTAAGGGGAATTTAGAATATATTGATCAATTGACAAGTTTGCCTTTTGGACTTCAAGATCTGCAATAAACTTTGGATCTAGAACTATGTCATCAAGTGCACTTTCAGACCTGGTTCTAAATACGAAAAGGTCAACTGACTCATCAAAGGGGAGGTCTTCTAAAAACAACCACTCATTAGGGCATGAATATTCTTTGATAGAAGGTGTTGGACTTACTGAACTTTCCTGTCTTCTAGATCTTCTCAAAATCAGGTTGGGGTTATCAAATACTGGGGCAGGGTTTGGATCAGTATTGGCCCTAGTATAGTGAGTTCTCCTTGAAGCCAGAGTTTCGAAATTTTCTAGTTACTTTCTTCTTGTAAATTTTGTAAATAACTTCTAATAAACCCTTCAAGAGGCTTGAAATAAAGATTTGAAATTTCTCAAAGGTTTATTAAGACTGAGGATTTGATTCCCCGGTATGGTCACCACGATGTTATCACTCAAAATTATTCCCTAGAAGTTATCAAAAGAAGGAATAATCTGAGGTAACCACAAACCAATCTTCAAACTCAGGTTCTAGCCAACCTAAGTCCAGAGAGGGCTCTCTCTTTAGAATTTAACTTTGTTTTGGAAGGATTTTAGGCTAGTTCTTAGTGTTCATAAGGTTTTGATTTTGGTTGGGTGGTGGAATTCTAGGAATAGATGGATAGAGCTGGTTTCTTCAAGCCATTGGGTTATGGAGTCAATAAAAGGATAGCATAACTGGATCAGATCATTAAAGGGAGTGTTCACAGGGTAGGCTAGCAAAGCAAAAGGCAAATCTTCAAGGGCTGATGGATGGAATGATTCTAACCAGGGTGAAGGACACTTAAGAATCCTTGGACCAGGATCAGAATGAGGAACAGAGGGTGATCATCAACAAAGGGAAATTAAGAATCCTTTGCTACATAGACCACAAGGAAAAAAATGGAAGTTAAGGAGCAGCTAAGAATTCCCTAGCGAAGATAATTTATCAGAAAACATTAAGAATGTAAATAGTCAAGACAGAGTGCATTTAAGCAAGTTCTGAAATATCATTCCTAGTTTAACATTTAGATTTCATAAAAACACATATGATTATTAAGAAACATAAGGGAAAACAATAATACACATGAGAGAATACTTATTTGATTTTCGCTTTACACAAGAATCCTGAAAAATGTCTGAGCTTTATTCCATGATCCAGCAAGCCAATCCAGTTTTGATACAATAGAACTTTGATTTGAAAGAAAAGTCTACAAAAATGTCTTTGAATCCACCCTAAATACTTCGAAATGTGAAGTATTTATACAAAAAATATTTACAAAATATCTCATAACAATATGAGATTTAATCTAGGGAATCAAAATATCTTCAAGCATGAAGGTAGGGACAGATGGAAAACTGCATCATGTTGTCCCTCTTATTGTGGTAGTGCTGGTTGTTGCAGTTGAATTTGAGCCCTTTAAGCTGGCTGATATTTGTACGCTGGAATCATCTTTATCTTTAATCTTTCACTGATACTCTTTAACCTGCTACTCTTTGACCCTGTTGATCTGTCTCTTACCTGTTTCATCTGGCTACCTTCAGATTTACTGTGGTAACTTATAGTAAATCTATCATTTTTTCCCACCATTCATCCTCAGGTAACTTTACCTTCAGCATTCTTCTGTAGATTTCGTCTGCCTCTATGTATTTGGCAAAATTGGGCTTGGTGACAAACAAATGTTTCACCTCATGCTCTAGAAAAAATAGATTCTCCAAAGTATCATACAATACTTTTCCAGTTGGCAAGGCTTTGATACCTGAAGTGCTTGCTTTTTCCTTGGCCAACTTCCTTAGTCTATCAGTGTAGTCCAATTGGGTCATAAGTTTATCATGGATGACCATAGGACTGGGAAGGCCTTTGTCCCTCAAAATTTGAAATTTGGCCATGAATCTATCAATGGCCACCTGCATGTTATGGCATTTTTCTTCTAAGTTAACCATAAGGTTTCTTTTGGAAAGAACCTTTTTGACTTCTATGATGGCTTCAGTCCTATCCTCTACACCAAGCTCATTAATCTCATGTTTGTTCTTACTATTTAGGAAGTGGATGAGTCGATTTGCATCCTCATGTTGGTCTCCTAAATCTTCCCTTACTTTCTGAATAGCTTCATTGGCTACTTTAACCAATTCATTCTACTCAAATATAACTTGAATTGATGGCCAAATATCATTGACAGAGTCAATGATATTGGCCTAGAGCATCTCTTTGGTCTGTCCTAGTGGCTTTTTCAGTGTTAAATCTTTTTCTAGGACCTTGATCTTCTCACCCATCCTTAGGGCTTTCTGTGTTTCTTCTCTCTGTTGAATTTGAGCAAGCTTACAGTCAGTTTCTAAGCTTTCCACTTTCTCTTTTAGCCTTTTAAGCTTTTTTGCATGGATGGACATCTCCTCCATGGATTTTACTAGCTCTACTATTTTCTCTGTTGACGTACCTACTATTGTAGATTTAGTGGTGATTGGCAGTGCTATGGCAGGTGGAGCTGTGGGTGCCAATGATGCTGCCAATGTTGAAGGAACTGTAGTAGAAACAGTGGGAATGGCAGTCCTAGAAGTGGTGGCCAAGTCACTTTGTTTGGACTGAATCAATGTGTCTAACTCCTTCTCTGTTTCTTTCAGTTGGTCATTTAGCTTTAGGACCAAGTCCATAAGCTCTTCTTGTCCTTTTTGTGTTTCCAGGACTTCTATTGTTTGTGGGTGATGTAATGGTGGAATCTTGAGTTGCTTCTTCAAAGCAGCTATGTCATCATTCTTCTTCTTTATCAATTTTTCGGTGGCCTTTACATCTTTGGGATCATGTCCCAACTCAATGATTAAGTCCTCTAAGGACTTGATTCTGGTGTCTTTGGCCTGTGAAGAGGCCTTCTCCAATTGGAACTAAGCTGATATGTTATTCAGGGAGTTTTGAAATTGGTGGGTTGCAATGGCTTTCCCTATCAAGGTGGAGTAAATCATCTCCCCTGTCTGCTTGTGCAGCTCAATCTAGTCAATAGGATGAATGTCCTTTGCGAGTACTTCGAAATCTATCTTTTTGGAGTCTACTACTGTTCTTGGTTGCTGAGTGGTGGGCTTCATAAATGTCATCTACATTTTGCCTTCTTTTACATCATAAGCTGACATAAGCCTTGTCTTATTGGTAGGTGGCATATTTAAGTACTGTGCATAAGTTTGGGCTTTTAGCCTCTCATTTCTAGATTTTATGTCTTTGTATCTTTCTCTGATGTCTTGGTCTCTATCAGTTGGAATCCTAAAGGAGGACACTTAAACACTTTTCTGCCTTTCCAACATCTGAGTGTGTGATGTGGAAGGTTCTAGTGTGACCCCAGAGGGAGTGGCATGCCTGCTTCCTTCTCTTTTTGTGCTGGTGGCCCCAACTATTTCTTCTATGAATTCCTATTCAGAGATAGGATTTATCCTTTGTCTTTTAACCAGGCTGGTCTCTACATAGGCCTGTGATGTTACTTTGCCTGAAGTAGTGGCCTCTTCCCTATTTCTTTTGAGGTTTTTCTCCTCATTTAGAGGAGTTTTCAAGATTGGGGGAGTACTCATGATGGGCTCTGGTATACCTATTTGAATTAACTCCTCTGATAGGTCTGGTTGTTTTGGCTCTTCTTGCACCTAGGATTCTTCTTCTACATGTGATTCACTTTGTGCCTGTGATTCTCCTTGTGCTTGAGATTCTCCTTGGGCTTGAGATTCTCCTGGCACCTACATGAAAGAACCCTCATCAAGCCATTTCTCTAGATCAATAAGAGAATTTTCAATAGCAACTTCAGTGCTATCCCTGTCCACTAAAGTATTCTCCACCCATTCCAATTCATTTGCATAGTTTTCTATTTCAGGGATTCGGTGATGAATGTAGGGAGCCATCTTGTTTTTCTGTCTTCTGTTGCAGATGAAGTCCAGGGATCATATATCCACATGAAGCTTTACTTTATTTTAAGTCTCTGAAGGATTTTCTATACTTCCTTTCCAACTTCTCAGCTATTACACAGAAAGGGGCTTAGTTGATCTTTGATTCTGAGCTGGGCCTTCCTTTTGGCTTTAACAAAATGTACCTCATCTGAATTGATTATCTTCCTATAGTACTCTAGAGCAAATAACCTCATTGGGAGGTATATGGGTAATTTATATGGGGCAAACTCATAGCCATAGATCCTAATTTCAATGTGATTTTGGTACAAGTACCAATCTCCCACTTTGTGTTGTTTTGAAAGCTGCATGATCTTCCTAATATCTGAACTGATTCTTGGAGGAGGACTACCTATCAACATTGTTACTATAGGATGTACAAAAATATCTATGAAGTCTTTGTATGGATATGGTGAGTCATACTTGTGGATCAAAGGAGTCTAGAAAATCACTGACCTAGGGTGACCATTAGTATCAAACTTTTGGAGAGTAAAGGGGAACTTGTGAGATTTGCAATATAGAAAAAGGTGGTTCAAAAATGAGGAATACTTGAATACTTTCTCATTAGTCATTCTAAGAAATTGGTCATGGATCCTACCAGCTATGAACTTGGCATAATCATACATGGCAACAAAGGGTTGGCCTGGAGTGAAAATGGACATGAAGTCTAAGATGATTTCATCTATATACTCACTGGTGGTATAGCCTAAGATACTAGATATCATTGCTACAATGTCCTAGCCAAATTGAGAAAATATGGTATATATATATATATATATGGGGGAGGATCTTTTGGAATATGTTTCACTTCTACAATAAAAGTTTGGAACATTTCAGCAAGTTTTGCAGTGGTTAGCTTAGGGAATCGGTCCAATAAGTCTCCAATGGAAATCAGGGTTAAGTTTTGCCCTGGTTGTAGTTGCAGCATTTCATTGATTGACTTGGTAGTGATGGTGAAAAGTATGGTTTGGTCAAGGGACATCACTGCTCTTTGAATGGGAATGTAGTTTGCATGGAAATAATGCACAATTTCTGGAAAGATGTGTACCTTAGGAAATTGATACTTGGGCAAATTAGACTCCCAAAGACCTATTTTATCAACATGGTTTAGGTATTGGCCTCTGTATCGGCAGTATAATTTGAGTGGGGATTCATGGACAAAAGTTTCCTTGATTTGGAAATCTTTATCAGCAAGGGGAACTTATTCCAGGTTCAGGTGAGGAGTGGAGATGGGTCTGATATCCATGGCAATTGGGGCTGCCATTCTCAGTTCTTGTGGATTTGAGAATGGGGGAGGTAAATTGTCAGTCTTTAGGGTAATGGTGTTTCAATTCCAAGTGGGTTTAAGTTACTAGAGTTCCTCTTTAATTTCAATTAAGAAAACTTAGTGACTGGTTCGGAAATTGACAGGGTTTTCAATGGATTCTGGCTTAAATACCCGGAATTCACGAAAACTGGGTTTGAACCGGGTAACTGACAACTGTTAATGGTTGAAAAAGCTTCAAGCATGCTGTAAGGAAATCAGAAAGATTTATGGTTCCTTCAGGGTGCAATTTTACGTGGGTTGACAACTTAGACGTTCACGGACGCATGCATGGAAGTTTACAGTTGAAAAACACGATAAAAACAATAATTTGTGGCTTTTTGGATTTATGCGCGAAAGTCAATTTAGCGGGTATGGGTGAACAGTGGCCATTTGTCGCGTAACAATGGTTGTTTTGGCGTGTAGCATGCTAGCGGTAAGTGGTTTGCTTCACACAGCTTTTGGGCGCTTGGCGGTATTTGGGGGAGGCCGCCCAATTCCATTCATCGAGTGCTACATCGCCTTGGGGGCCCAGCAAAAAACAACCCATTTTGGGTGGGTAACATTCAGATTTCGGGCCCTTCTGAAATCAACAGGGGCCATCAGATGGGAGGGGAGAGATCGTGTGGTGGTCGGGTGATGGAGTTGCACAGAAGGTAATGGGGGGGCCCAGCGGGCGTTTAAGCACAATGGTTTTTGTTTAATGAGGGATTAAGGTGGGGATTAAGGTATCGGGCGAGATTTAATTGGGTTTCTAAACTAACTTAATTGAGGATCGATATAGTGGGTCCGGGGTAGAAAAATTTAGTGTATATAATTAACCTGGGGTGGGATTAATTAATATCGTGGGAGTTAATGTATATATGGGAAACAGGTTTTTATTAGGGATTTAATAAATAAATTAGCAATTAGTCAAATGAGCGGAAGGGGAACCATACCCTAAGCATATGATTTTCATGTTTTTAATGCTTTCCGATAATCTCATAAAGACTTAGGATATAGTGTTTTTATGGGTTTTTGATATGAAAATGAGTTATGTGGGTGAACAAATACTTTTCCTAGGTAAAAGTGATATAACCTTAGGAAAGAATATTATTTAGGGAAAATGAATGAACAAAAGGGGGGAATGAATGCTTATGAAGGGATTTAGTACTTATTGCCTATAAGTCATTAAGCCGAGGGTCTAGTCCCTCCAAAAGTCAGAGAAATGCTCTGAGCCTCTTTGACTTAGGGTTTTAAGTACTTTAATCTTTATTGTGGGAAATTAGTTAAGTAAAAGGTGAAATGAATGAGGGAAATTAATTATTTGACTTTGATATTCTTCTGCATGCTTGAGTGCCCATTCACATTTGGAACTTTTATGATAAAAAACATAATACACATGCTTTTTTCTAATCAACCATCAAAATTCTACAACCTTTCTACTACTTACCCATCTACTCATCCTACCATTTTTACTTCTCTTTATTAGGGTGCATTTGAGCTAGAAAACCCTTATCAAACATTTTTTCTTTTTCTTTACAATAGTAAACTAACTAAATCTAAACTTATTACATCCAAGGGCTCAGTTTAAACAATTGAGCTCCTTTATTTACTCTACCTATCTAATTATCTGCCAAGATTAAACAATTTGGCCAGATTTTATTCTCTAACTATCAACATGAAATTTAAACATGAAATAGCCAAGTTTAAACATTTTGACTATCATGGGTTGTGGCAAATATTGCAAACTGCACACAATCATTTATTTTGCACAAAAAGTAAATAGTAGTGGCATTTTGGCTTGCTCACTTTCATGGTATTTTTATTTTCTTGGGGTTTATATTTTTCATATTTTTTGACCTTTTTATTCTTTTTGTCCTTTGATTATTCTTTTAGGACATACCCTCTTTACATTTTTTAATTTTTTTAACATGGAAAACATTTATAGAAAGCAAAGGTATGTACATATTACAAGTTTAATCTCAACCATTCAAAAATTATGACTCCTATTGGTATAGAACCTAACAGGTCAAAAGGTTTAATCTTGATTCATTCATGCTTTAAATTTCATGTTAATAGATAGAGAATAAAGATCTAGCCAAACTGTTTAATCTTGGCACATTAGTAGTTAGGTAGAGAATAATAATGAGCTCATCAGTTTAATCTGAGCCATTGGAAGTTATAAGGTTAGAATTAGATAGTTTGTTTATCAAATAAAAAGAAATGAAGGGTCAACAAGCTCAAATGCACCCAATGAATGAACAGAAAATGCTAGGGTAAATAAAGAGTAGGTAGAAGAAGTTTTGGAAATGCAAAAGGTTGATAGCTCAAATGTACCTTCATCATGCTTAATCCTATGTTTTATGTGCAGTAGGAATTATCAAAGGGAAAGGACATTTACCAAGGCTTATCACTAATTTCCCCCCATTACACTAGACCCCTACATGCCTAGTTTATTAATTTCCCCCTCATTACCCCTTCATTACCTTTCATTCTCTAAAAAGGTATTTTCACTTGTAAAAATATCCCCTACCCTTCATTCCACTTTCCCCCTTATTTTCTTTCCATTTCCCCTTCCCAAAACCCCTTTCCCTAGTGTGAAAACCATTCCCATCACAAATAATACCACCCCCTTTATTAATTTCCCTTTTTCCTTAAAAATCCACTAAACCCCTTTATCCTAAGTTATTTCCTAAACTATACTCCCGCTTTATGTATTTAAAGTCCCCCACATTATAATTCCCCGACACCCTTTTAACTCACCAAACCTTGGTGTATAGTTAAAACCTTCGTCGTATAACCCATGGTCCCCACCCTTTATTAACCCATTGCTTATATTAAAATTTCGTGATTACTTTTTAATTAATTACATTTCATTGTAATTAAAACCCAACCCCACTCCCCAGCTCCGCCCTCGCAACTCCTCCGTGTGATAGCCCTCCGATCTCCCACCTCCATATCCAACAATGCATATCCATATCGCGCAGTTTCATTATCTGATAGTTAAAGGTCTAAAAGCATGTGAGATTCACGATTTTGGCCGATCACTATTTTGCTACGTGGCAGTACCACATATCGCATGCTCTCGAAAAATACCGCCTTCCACCCAAAAGCGATGCTATATGGCATAAAACTGCCTCTCCATGTAAAAGCAAACTTTTCACTATTCATTCGTTAATCCTGCGCCAAAATTTAACCACTATTAGTTAAAACCTGAAAAAGCCCCCTTTTCACTCTTTTCACTGATTTTTCATTACAAATGCCTTTGTCAACAAATTCCAACGTGAAGAAACCCTGTTCAATCATTTTCAACCCATTTACAACCTGAAGACCCTGCAGATGCCAAATTCAAGTAGCACACAGACAATTCAAGCTTCAGAAACCTCTGTTGCTACCATACAACCCTGATTGCACACTAAATCTTTGTTTTCTAGGTATTCTTGAAAGAACCATAACAACCCTCTATTTAAAATCTCTGCATAGTAATTAATGAAAGGTTAATTGAATAAATTAATTAAAAGACCCTTCCAAACTAGAATAAACCCACTATGCATCCAAACGCCCTTTTTCTGCAGATTATATTCACCCGTCCTACTATTCCATAGCCCTTAAGCTTACTCTTAAGCCACAAAAAGAATAATTCAATAGAATAAACCAAATTATGGCTTCCCAAATCATTCTATTTGAAAAACCCCTGCAAAACCCTCACCTGGACATTGACCACCTCCCATTGGAAGACAAAGATTTCCAAATTAAAGACACATCTACCTCTAGCCACATATTAAAGCTCCACTGTTGGAGTAAAGATAAATTCTTGAACCAGAATGATGACATTCATCTATGGGAATCAAATTTTCCCAAATACTTGTTCCCATAGGTACACTTGTTCCCATAAATCATCCATTTCTACCAAGCTTGCTATATCGCAATTCAAAGAACCATAATATCTCCTAACCAACAGATTTAATTTACAATCACTGCTGAGTCCATAAATCAAATGCTGCAGATCCAACCAAGTTCAAATGAGACCCAATTTTCCATTGAAGCCTTGCTTGAACTTTACATCAAGATGGACCTTCGCAATAGGCCCAGATCTTTCAGACTTTCATCCTAGAGGAGTCTCATACTCCTACAGACAGTCCTCCATACTCTGCCACCATTTTCTTTGAAAAGGCTAGACAAATTATAACCATGCTATCTTGTATCCTTGGGTATACTATCGATGAATTTGTAGATGAACCTATACTTGCTTTCATTTCTATTTTTTTCCCAGGCAAGCCTCCAATAACAATCTTCAAATTTGTCCAATTCTTGGTAGACATAATCCATGATCAATTGATCAGGTTGCCAAATGAAAGAGTATTTAAACACTCTTTAGTGTTGTTCCACATGTTTTTATAGTTTCAGTCAGATAGGTTTCCAGACAATATCCAGCAGTTGGATACTAAGGGCCATCGCAGATCAGTCATCTTTTCGACACCCTTAATCCAAAAGCATTCCAAACATTTTAGTTACATCGAGTTCATTGATTCCTTTGTGCATCCAGTTGTAAATATGCTAACTAGTAGCAATCAACCCAGGATCAATGATGAGATAAAAAGAGTTTTGCAACTGTCTAAAAACGGTAGAATAGGAGACTGGTATCTATACCAGGACCGCAAAGAAATCAATATATATGGATGCCAGCTCACTCCCTACAAGCTGCCCAAGTACCTCCCGATGAGGATATTTACATTAGAGTATTTTAGGCAGATCATAAAC
Organism: Pinus tabuliformis; assembly: GCA_031772625.1. Taxonomy (NCBI): domain Eukaryota; kingdom Viridiplantae; phylum Streptophyta; class Pinopsida; order Pinales; family Pinaceae; genus Pinus; species Pinus tabuliformis. The sequence continues at coordinate 82,662,774 of CM062811.1, read as the reverse complement.
TCAGATGAGGTCAATTTTCTGTCAGCTAGGAAGAAAACATAGTTCAAAATCAAAAGCTAACTGGGCCCTTTTATTTGTAATAATAGGGTAGCTGGATAAGAAGCAGAGAAAATTTTACAGCAGATGATGTTCAGTAGCAGTTTCATGTGGCGATATGGCCCTGGTGAAGTCATAAAAAAATTAAGGCTCAAGTTCAAATTAAGCCCTTTTTTGCATGAGTCTAGGCCATATATTGAAAGATATGCCAACCAGTCAGAGTGGTTGGAAAGTACCTTAATAGATGTGGAAAATACCTTATTAGATGTGGAAAAGCAGATAGATACTAGTTCCTTTCTGTAGGTTCCAACCCTATAAGAACAAATGGGTATTAGTCCCATTCTAGAAACTCCAGCCATGCAGGACAGAAATGTAAAAAGAACCAGGGAAAAAGGTTCTAGCTCTAAGATGGATAGTACATATGACAGACTTGAAATCAGTTACAGGAAGAAGCCCAAGCTTAATCCTGTAACTAAGCAAGAAGACACCATTGAGACAGTTGAAATCATTGATACTGACACAATGGTTGAAAAGAGTAAAGGTCCAACAGTTTCAGAGGAAACTCATCAACCTTCTACCTCAAATACTCAAATTATTGAAAAACAGCTTAGTATTGAAGTCTCTTCATCCAGCAAACTAGTGGATAAAGAGAAAGATACAAAAGAGAAGTACAAAGAAATAAAATTGAGTAATGAGGAATTAAAGGCTGAAACATATGCCCAGTACTTCAAATAGACACCTGCCAATCAGAATAGATTAATGTCAGCCTTTGACATTAAAACTGGTAAAATGAAAATGACCTTTATGCAACCTACAATCCAGCAGCCTAGATCGTCAACAAACTACAGGAAGACAGAGTTTGAAGTTTTGGCCAGGGATGTTCACCCTATTGATCAAATTGAATTCCATAAGCAAGAAGGTGAAATGATTTTCTCTACATTGACTAACAATGCAATGAGTGTGCACAAGCTTCAAAGTTCTCTAGACAACATCACAACACAGTTTAAGCTAGAGAAAGCATCCTCACAGGCCAAGGATAACATAATCAAGTCACTGGAAGACTTGGTAATTGTATTTGGCTATAATCCAAATGATATCAAGGCTGCAAAAAAACTAATAAAGAAGAAAAATGAGGATATTGTTGCTTTAAAGAAAGAATTGAAGTTTCCTCCTTCTGAACATCCATAGACCAAGGAGGTCCTAGAGAGCCAAACCCAGTAGGATGAAATGATGGATCTCATTCTTCAATTAAATGCTCAATTGAAAGAAATGGAGAATGAATTGGATAGTTTAATACAGCTAAAACAAGCTAGCCTTGAGATAGCCACTGCCACTGCTATCCCTATAGTTACTGTAGCAGTTCCTTCAACTTTGGCAGCTTCATTGGCCCCAACAGATCCACTAGCTATAGCACTTCCAGCTGCAACAACAACTACATCAGCAACAGGTTCAACAACAATAGCAGCCCATCCAAGTGATGAAGCAAGTAAACTGGTCAAAGCCATGGAGGACATGTCCATTTATACCATTGAAATAAATAGATTTAAAGAACAGATAAGAAGTCTAGAGGATGAGAAGAAACTGGATCAAATTATGCATAAAAATGAAGTACAAAATTCGAATAGGTTGACTGAGAGGATAAAGAACATGGAAAAGGAATTAACATTAAAGGAGCCACTTGCCCAAGCAAAAGAGCATCAATGGGCCAATATCATTGAGTCTATCAATGATATTTGGCCATCTATACAAGTTATCTTTGAACAAAATGATTTAGTTAAAGAGCCCAGAGAAGCAATTCAAAGGGTTAAGACTGAACTTGGAGATATGCCAGAAGAAGCCTCAAGAATAATCCAATTCCTTAACTCAAATAATAAATATGAATTGCAGGAGCTTGACATAGCTGACAGAACTAGCACTATACTAGAGGTGACGAAGGAAATCACCAAGAGGAACATGATGATGTAGCTTGAGGACAAATTCCAAACCATGGAGCTGGCTATAGGCAAGTTCATGGTCAAATTTAATGCTTTGAGGTAGAAAGGTCTACCAAATCCATTGGTAATAAATGACAGGTTAATGTCACATGAAGACTATAACAAGAAAATCAGTGAAGTGGCAAGGGAGCAAGCCAATAGTTCCTCTATGAAAGGGATGCCTACAGGAAAGGTTCTTTACTAGACTTTTGAGAACCTCTTTTACCTCCAGCATGAGGTAAAACATATTTTTGTAAACAAGCCCACCTTTGCAAAATACAAAGAAGCTGATGAAGTCTACAAAACAATGGTAAATATTAAATTACCAGATACAAAGACTTGGGAAAAATTAAATGATTTACTGTGAAAATGCAAGGGAAATAGTGGATACGGAGTAGTGAAAGAAAAGCAGCATGGTTAGCTAAGTCAAAGAGTATCATATGAAAGAGTATCAGTCAAAAGGAAAAGAAAAAGGATAGCCAGCGTAAAGAAACAACAAAGGAGAAAAAGTAGCAAAAGATTTGACAGCAGAGCCAAATAAACAGGACATCTTGCAACAGTTACATATCTATCTCTATCTTCTTGCATGAAGATTTTCCTTTTTCCTTGAATAATTCCTAAAGACAGTTTGGGATATTTTGTAATAAGTTTTTGTATAAATACTTCATAATTTGAAGTATAGAGTGTGGATTGCTTAACATTTCTGTAGTTGTATTGATCTGAAACCTAAGGGTTCATTATACCATTTTTTCAAGTCAACAGACTGGACTGAGTAATAAAGACATTGCATTACAGGATTCATGTGTTGGGCCACTTCAGTGAAGTATTTTTTGTTTGTCGAATTGTTATCTGCTTAAGTGTTTCACATACTTGTATGTTATCTAAATTCAATTAAATAACTAGAATATTATTACAAAATTTGTTTAAGTACACTCTATCTTTAACAGTTATTCATTTTAATGTTTTCTTTTGATATCTAGAGTAGGGAATCCTTCATTTCTCCCTAATTTCGATTGACCTCTATCATTTCCCTCATTATTCGGTTTGAGGAATCCTTAACTGTTCCTTGACCCTGATTGAAAACCACTTCACCATCCAGCCTAAAAGATCTGAATTTACTCAGCTACCTTTCCCTGTAAACACTATCTTTAGAACTTGATTCAGTCTTGTTTTCTTGACACTTGACCCCATAGCCCAATGGTAAAGGACATCCCTCTATCCATCTAAGTTAGTGATTCCACCACCAAATCAAAATCAAAACCCAATCAAAGCTTAAATAACTAGCCTAAAATCAATTAACTCAACAAAGTTAAGTTATAAAGAGAGAACCTTCTCTGAGCATTAGGAAGGCTAGATCCTAATCTCGAAATTAGGTTTGTGTTTACCTCTAATATTTCTTTTGACATAAGATAACAATGCTAGGAAAATTATTGGAGTGATAATAGGAAGAGTAGTCATGAAAAATATACGAGGTCAGTATCATGTGGATATTAATTGATATTGTATACTTGTATTATGCGTGTGTTTATGTTATGACAGGTAATGTTGAAGGATACGTCAACAAAGTGAAAGTAGTGTGGTTTGCGACATGCTAGGGTAAGCATGGATAAGACACGGAAGCAAGGTTTCTTGGTAAGGACACTATGGTTTTGGATGTGTGGTACTACCGTTGTGTGTATATTGTATATGTTGTACATGTTTCACCTATGACATATGCACATGCCATGTAATGTATATATAGTGTGTGTACATATTGTACTGTGTGCATGTTGGATATGTAGTTTTGTGTATAGATAATGCTATGTACATGTTGGGAATGCAATGCTATGTACAAGTGGTGCGTGCATGTTGTATATGTGGTGCTATGTACATATGGTGTGGTTTGCATGAATGTACAAGTAGTTTTGTGTGCATGTGGTGTTGTGTACCTATTATACAAGTGGCACTGTGTGTAGGTAGTGCTGTGTACATGGTGTCGCGTACATGTCATGCGTGTGGTAATGTGTACATCTAGTATTGTGGACACATTGTACAAGTGGTGTGGTGTACATGTGGCATTGTGTACATGTTGTGCAAGTGGCGCCATGTACATGTGATGCTATGCACACATTGTGCAAGTGGTGCAGTGCACCGGTGGTCTTGTGTACATGTTGTACATATGGTACTGGTGCACGTGTGGTATTGTGTGCATGGAATACATGTTGTGTTGAGGGTATGTGGTATTATGTATGTGCATCATGTAGTCATGGTATTGCGGCATGTGTACTCGTTGTGTGGTACTCTGTGTAGGTACATGCATTGGGTGGTATTTCTCATCGTGTATAGATGGATGCATTATATTGTATACACTGGGTGTAGGTGTATATGTTGTATGTCAGGTGTAGATGCATGTATTTCATGTTGTGGTATGCCATGTGGTTGTATGTGTGTGATGCACACTATGTGTCTATGCACTTGGTTGAGGAGAAGGCACTAGGTGTTTTTCGGGTGTAGCAACCGATCCAGAGTGCATACGGAATAAAGGCAAAGGTAGAAGCTAAAGATTGATGAAAGGATAAGTATCGGCATTTTATTTCATTTTTATTATGCATGTGATTTACGACTATGATATATGATGATTATATGGGATCTATGATTTTGGTTTATGATGGTTACATGTGATTTATGATTTTGATCTATGATGGTTGTGTTTGAGCTAACCTGATGTGATATATTTATATATGTTGATTTGGTCAACTATGCTAGTTTGACTTTTTGTGACAGGAAGTTAACAGGATTGCAAATGTACCTTATTGGCGAGCTACCAATGAGGTATGATGTGAATTTATTTCAATTTATTTTGAATCTAATTGAAGCTATGTGCTTGGTATAGGAAGCACAAAAATGTCTGGTAGGGTGGTTAAAATTAATTGTAATAATTGGAAGCAACAACAAAAGAAATTGGAACATGTAGAAGTATGTTGGTAAAGCACTTTAGGAGTAGGGCCATTGTGGGACACTGCTACCCAATTATGTCCATTGATTTCCATGAGCATGTTATGACTAGTATGGTAGTTTTGAGGCAAGGATATGCCTTGGTTTTTGTATCTTTTGATGGGAGGAAGCATTATCAAGTGATGGACTACCCAGAATGGGGGTGCCAGTGGAACTTGGAAGGTGAGTGACTGAACGGAAGGGATTAATCGGATTGCCTGAGGGACTGTGTAGTAGAGAAGGGAAGGTTGGGGATGGATTTGTTTTGGTCATTAGCATTGCCAGATGGAATGAGATGCATAATGGGAGTGCACCCTGGAACAATGAGCGAGTAACTGTTTACTGAGAGGACAAGTGGCGCAAGATTATAGTGTTGTACATAGGATGTAGATTTGATCGTGTAGTGGATTCTGGACTTCTTGGGAAGGAGGTGGATCCTAGTATTACTTTGAGGGTGGAGGTGTAAGCCTCTAGATTCCCTTGTTGTGGATGCAGACATCATATTATTTTAGTTTCTTGTTGAGAAAATGTGCATATGTATATGTGATTATTGTAGATACTGCAATGAGTTGTGTTATAAAGCTCAAGTATACGGTATATTGTCATGATGTTTTGATTTTGAGTAGGTCTTTCATTGTAAATAATGCAACGAGTTGTGTTATAAAGCTCCATGGGAAGTATGTTTTGTTTTCAGTATTCATGTTGGTTATAGGTGTCATTAAACACCGAGGATGGTGTTCCCCAAAGGGGGAGGGTTTTGTAATAGCCCTAATGAAAATTCCATGTAAAAATGTATAAATACCATGGATGATAGGACATGTATTCCAAGTTGAATGTAGGGCAAGACATCCTAGGGGGTGTTCATTTGGTTGTGTATGGCTAAGGAAATTGGCAAAGGTAATGGCTAAGGCATTAAAGAGGCAAAAAGGTATTTTGGCACATTTATTAATGAAAATAATAGAAATTGGGAGAAAAGGAAGGCGAAAGGCCACAAGTTGCATGTGAGGAGGAAATTGAAGGAAAATAATGGAAAATGAAGAAAATATAGGCCTCATTAATAAACGGACTTCTGAGAATGAATCAAGGACTTGGTCAATTTAGCTTTAGAGCTCTCTCATTATTCACTCTCTCCCTCATACTCTTGGACACTTAGATTTTTCTTGGAGCATTTTGGCATTGGAGCAAGAAAGGAAAAGAAGGAAAGAGGAAGAAAAGATCAAGTAGGGAAAGGCAGGATCAAGCAGCTACAATAGGCTTCATTGTAGGTATCAACTTGCATGTGTATTTTCCTTTGCTATATTTGGAATGTATGGGATTTCATGTGTTTCTTTTCTAGCATCGCATGGGTTTTTCCAGGTGTGATACTATTTTTAGCCTAGCCTTTCCATTTCCTGATAGCTTTGATGAGATGGGTTCTATCATGTGTTTTGTGGGGGATGGCTAGATTGGATTCGAAGCTGAGTGGGGTGGATCTCTGAATTGATAAACACATGGTGGTAGTGGTCCTTGAACCAGACTGAGGATGCACGAAGCCACTAGCCTAGTAACCTGTAAACCAGACTATGGGTTGTGGTAAAGCCAAATTGTGTGCCTTGGTCAGCCTCGGAATCCTTGTCGGTGAATGGAGGGATATACGGTAAAGCCAAGAGGTGGATTTTCTCTTCGTTGGGCCTAGTGATTCTGGGATGGAATGCATGGTAAAACCTGGAGATTATGTCTTGATCTAGGGCCTAGTGATCCTTGGATTAGGCTGCGGATGCATGGTAAAGCTTGAGAGACTAGGAGGAACTCAAATTCCTCATGGTGTAGGCGGAGAACTCTAGTGGCATCCACATTGTTTGCTGTTTTTGATGTGTTATATGAGTCCCACATTCATTCTTGGAATATGGCACAGGGGTGATTGGCTGAAGAGAGACTTGGCTCAGCCAATATATGGTCGTGTGGAATGTGGTAGTCCCATAACCTATTGGTTCATTCCATTATTAATGAAAAAATTCATTCCCTTGATTTTCATGTGCAAATGTACTGATGTATTTATGGATTTTGATGACTGATATGTTTATTGTATTTTTGTTCCTATTATGTTGTTTATATTCACATTTACCCCAAAGGGTGTTACACTCTTTGTGAAGCCCAACCCGATGAAGTAGCTATCTATCTTGGTGTACCAAGCACGGGGTGCTTTCTTTAGCCCATACAATGCTCTCTTGAGCTGGCACACATGCGACTCACGGTCAAAGGTTTCAAAACCTTTAGGCTACTCTATGTACACCTCTTCCTCATCATGCCATTAAGGAAGGTTGTCTTCACATCCATCTAATGGATCTTCCAACCCTTCTGTGTTGATAGTGCCAATATAGATCGGATTGATGAGTACCTTGCAACCAGAGCAAAGGTCTCATCATAGTCAATCCCCTCTACCTGTGAAAAGCCATGGGCCACAAATCTATAATTATGCTTCTCCACACTACCATCTGCAGCTTTCTTTACTTTGTAAAGCCAACGAGATCTCACCACTAATTTTTCCTCCAATCTCAGGACCACATCCCAAACACTATTATGAAGTATGGAGTCATACTCCTCCACCATGACATCAAACCAAATTGTTTGTTGCACTGCTTCCTTAAAGGAAGATGGATTTGTCACAACACATTCACCCATAAGATCCATGTATCTAGTGTACCTATCAGGTGACCTCCTCTACCTACGCTAAGAAGTGGGTGCTCCCACATTCTCCCATGCATCATCCAACAATCTATCAGTGTCTCTGGTGTTCTTTCTTCCCTTTCTGGAAGACTCTATATGAGTTGATGTCTCCACTCTCGGATCCTCTGCATGTGGCTACTCCACATCAATCTAAGGCTCCTCAACCTTAGGAGTTAAAAGCCACTCATCTGCAGATATCTCAAGCTCCCTCTCAAGGGAAACTTGCATGGCCTTCTCCTCATTGAAAATGACATCCCTGTGAACCACTTTCATCTGACTGGTCAGCGAGTACACCCGATAGTTGTGAGGTGTATCACTATACCCCACAAATATCCCAAACTCTGCTATTGGCTCAAGCTTCTTTTGTGCATATTTGGTCACTTGGGAATATACCAATCACCCAAAAATCTTGAAGTGACCAACATTTGGTCTCTACTAGAATAAGCCTCCTCTGGTGTCTTCGTCTCAGGTATCTAATGTGGGCTACAGTTCTGAACATAAACTATTGTGTTTCATGCCTCATCCCACAAGTGTAGTGGTAGGCCTTGATCATGCAACATTTCCCTCATAGCCCCTACTATGATTTTATTATTCCTCTCAACCACCCCATTCTCCTGAGGTTTATGGGGTGCTGTCAACTCCCATTTAATCCCTTCCGCTGCACAGAAGTTCTTAAACTCATTTGAGACATGCTCACCACCATTATCACTCCGTATATCTTTAAATTTCTTGCATAACTCTTTCTCAACCAATGCTTTAAAATCATAAAACTTTGTGAAAGTTTGATCCTTTTTATGCATGAAAAATATCCAGCATTTAAGAGAATAGTCGTCAACAAATATAACATAATACCTATGTTTGGTCGTGGATGCTGTCGAGAATGGTCCACACACATCTGAATGGAATCTCTCTAGAATAGACTCTACTTGACTGTCTCTATCTCCAAAGGAAGACTTGGTGTATTTTCCCAAAGTACACCCCTTGCATGTATCAACTTGCTCAAGCATACCTTTGGGAAGACCGGTAGAGATCTGCTGCAATATACTCAAAGCTCCATGATGCAAGTGGCCCAATCACCTGTGCCACAACTCGTCGACGTCTCGGATCTGCACCCTTTCTGATTTTTAGCTCAAAGCAACACACTCCTCTACCTCCAACTTATAGAGATTATTCACCTTAATCCCTATCTTCTTTACTTGACTCATGGCTATGTGTCGAAGGAACACCTTTCCTTTTGAGAAGATCACATCAAATCCTCTATCCTCAAGCATGGAAATAGATACCAAGGTCCTCTTTAGCAAGGGCACATACATAAAATTCTTCAAGGTGAGTGGATTCCCATGCTCCCTCTGAAAAGTAACTGTTCTTAATCCAGTAACACTATACTTCTCGTTGTCACCCATCTCAATATGCATCTGGAGATCTTTCTCCTCCATGTCACTAAATAATTCCTAGTCAACGGTTATGTGGAATGGAGCTCCACTGTCTAAGTACCATACAATTCCCATCATTGATGACACCACGCATGCAATGAGGGAAACATCCAATTAGAATTGAAAGGCCAAAGCCTCACCCGCTGCTCCTCTTGAGGACTTCTTCTTGGACTTTTTGAGTTGACAATTTGTAGCAAAATGGCCCAACTCATGACAATGAAAGACTTTAACTTTCATCATGTCTTTATTATTACCTCCATGATAAGAATTTGATTTAGAATGGGAAGCTTTCCCTTTCCCATTTTTCACCTTAATTGCTAAGGCACAGTTCTCTTCATCATCAGTCTTTGATGAAGAGCCATCCCTAGTGCTCCTCCTGATCTCCTCATGCATCAAATCCAACCAAAGTCATTCCCAATATTGCAGCTTCTCCCGACCATTGACAGAGTCCTGATAACTATGCCAACTCTTTGTTAGTCTTAGAAGAGAAAGACTCACCATATCTTCTTCAGCAACCGGGATTCTAGCACTTCCAAGTTCATCACAGCATTGAGTGAACTTGGTTAAGTATTTTGAAATTGTCTTGAATTTCTCCATTTTTATTTTTTGAAGTTTGTCCTTCAGTGCCAACTTCCTTTGCTCACTGTTGTTATGATACAAATCCATCAATATTTTCCACATAGAATATGGAGTTTCCTTGCAATGGAGACTCGAGACAATGTGGTCTCAAACTCCCTCAAGGAGCATCCACCTTGATTTCGCCACACACTTCTTCCATTCGTCCAAGTTCTGTGCATCCGGTGTTGCTGGCTTAGGGACTTCTTGATCAATGAATTCCTTCAAGCCATTATCTTCTAGCACAGCCTCCATCCTATCCCTCCAGACTATAAGTTTCCTTCTGAGGCATACTCAAGCCACAAACCATAGAATCCCATCTGCCAATCCTGAAATATGAAATGAAAATTCGAATTTCACTTGTAACCCTGAACTCAAAACTTCGAAATTTCCTCTAGTATATTATTCTCAGCTTTGATACCATGTAGAAAATCCTATAGATTCACAAGCTCATGCAATGTACTAAAGCAAGAGATAAGAAACTACTTCTACTATCAACCAATGGAAGCCAATAGATCGATGAAAACAATAATCGACAAGAGGAAGATAATCAAATAAACATAACACAATAAGTATTTGGGGAAAGTCACAACTCAAATATACCCCACTATTTGTATTACACATATCAGAAATCCAAGATGATAATATAATGCTTGTTCTCTCAAGAACAATCCTAGCACTCAGTAAAACCAATCTCTAACTCACAAGCAAACTCTTGGCTAACACTTAGCCAATTCTACAGCTCTTCAAGTCCCTATTTCCTTACGCAATTCCTATGGCTGATCAAGCCATATTAATGGGAGGCCAACACATCCAAAACCGTGCAATCCCTTCAACATTTAGTTCTTGATCACGTGCATTATCTATACAACTTATTAAATCATACAACTGATAGTACATTGTCCCTGCACTCTAGTATCAACTAGGTCTTTCTCAAAATCGACATGCATGGGTTTCTGATGAGGGAATATTTAGTTAACTGGAGTAGCACTAGTTAATGCATTAGTGCACCAACTGACTGTTAACTCACTATTAGTTCCTCAAATAGTTTGGAACTAATTAAACTAGACTTAACTCAGTAAACTGAGTTAACTGATTACAACTCATACTTAACACATCCTGGACCCCTATAATATAGGAAGAACATATACATGACTTCAGAAAGACTTCCAACTCAAAATTCCTAAAATAATTAAGTTAATTAAAATTAATTAACTATTTACAAGTTGCAATGAGAATATAATTAGATTTTAATTCTTAGTTTAATTCAAGGACAAATTAAACTGGAATTTCTTCTTGCCATTTCTCAACACTTATCAGGGTCTTCAATCTTCAAGACTAAAGCATTTGTAAGAAAATGCTTCAACTATTCAAAACTAGTTGCACACTCCTCTGTCGATTCAAACTTATTTCCTGTCCTCTACAAGGATTTAATAGGATAGCCAATCCTTGAGGAATTCCTGATGAACCTCCTATAGTAACCTACTAGTCCCATGAATGATCTAACCTCATCCACATTCCTAGGAGTTGACCACTACTTAATAGCTTTAATATTTTCTAGATCCACTATTATCCCTTCCTTGGAAACAACATGTCCCAAGTAATGAATCTATGTCTGAAATAAACTTCACTTGTTTAGCATGGCATACAATTGATTTTCTCTCAACAATCTTAACATTGTTACCAGGTGTTTTTCATGCTCTTCCGCATTCCTGGAGTATATCAATATTTCATCAATAAAAACTATCACAAACTTATCCAGGTAAGGGCACAACGCACTGTTCATCAAACACATGAAGGTGGTTGGAGTATTGGTAAGACCAAAAGGAACTGCCACAAACTTATAATGTCCATACCTTGTATAGAATGCAACCTTGTAGGTGTCTTCTTCTTTTATGTGCACCTAATGATATCCTAATTTGAGATCAATATTTGAAAACACTGTTGCTCTCTTCAGCTAATCAAACAAGTCATCAATCCATAAAAAAGAATACCTGTTCTGGATATTCACTTTGTTCACCTTCTGATAATCAATGCACAATCTGAGAGTACTATCCTTCTTCTTAACAAATAATATTGGTGCACCCAAAGGCTACACACTTGGCCTTATGTATCTTTTATCAAGCATCTCCTTAAGCTGCAACTTCAATTCTGCCAACTCTAGAGTACTCATCTAGTACGTGGCCTTAGAAGTTGGTGTTTCTCCCAAAATCAACTCAACATAAAATTCCACTTCTCTATGAGGAGGAAAATTTAGAATCTCTGTAGGAAACACATCTTGATACTGCTGCAAAATAGGATAATTCCTCGGGACTTAATCATCTTCATCTTCCTTCCCTTTTTCACTGGAAACGTCAACTACAAAGAATACACATCCCTTTTGACAATTGTTCTTTTCCTACATAGTTGTAACCATTATCACTGATATAGGCTTCTCCTTTCCCTACAAAATTCTCTTTTACCCATCATTATCTAGGCACTCAATTGTAGGACTCTGGACACCACATATCTCCACAATGGTATGATATTGTCCACTTTGGGCCTAAGCCCTCATGGATTTGTTTTTGAGCTTTACCCCAAAAGGCCTCATACCAATGGAGATATTTGTCCATCCTTATATACCCATGATCCTCCCCCTTCTAGTCAATGTGGGACTTTGGTCGTATACCCAACAATCCTCCCCTCGAACAAAGGACCATCGAGCGTCCCCTCAAATGATTATCCATCCGTCCACTCTCTACCAACCAGGTTTCTCCGCTCCAATGCGTTGGAAGCACACGCCTTACATGGAAGCACCACCTGCCTCGAGAGCTTGCTCTATCCCAGGTCAACTCCTCTTCACCGTGTTGGGACTAGGACACGTCCATGAAGAATCTGGAGCACACCGCCTGTCTAAATGAGCTCATCCATGGATCCCATCGTGATATTACCGGGGCCCACCACCTTCGTTCGACATTCCAAGGATTCATCCACTTGGCTAACTTGGGGGCATGGCTTCGATACCACTTGTAAGAGTCATTATTGCCGTTACACTGATTCTTCATGGACGTGTCCTAGTCCCAACATGGTGAAGAGGAGTTGACCTAGGATAGAGCAAGCTCTCGAGGCAGGTGGTGCTTCCATGTAAGGCATGTGCTTCCAACGCATTGGAGCGGAGAAACCTAGTTGGTAGAGAGTGGACGGATGGATAATCTTTTGAGGGGAGGCCACCACATATCTCCACAATGGTATGATATTGTCCACTTTGGGCCTAAGTCCTCATGGATTTGTTTTTGGGCTTTACCCCAAAAGGCCTCATACCAATGGAGATATTTGTCCATCCTTATATACCCATGATCCTCCCCACTTCTAGTCAATGTGGGACTTTGGTCATATACCCAACATCAATAACCTTTTCATATTAGTCTACCTTAGTCTTATGAATGAACAACCAATCCATGCCTAAAATCATACCATATGATCCCAAATGAATCACATTTAAATGTGTTGATGTAGGCATACCATTAAGATCAAATCCACAATATCTCACCCACAGATTAACTCTTCTCTTGATATTTGTAGCCAACTGCACCAACCAATATTTTGCATGCACTTCTTTTTTCAAGAAACACTTATCAACTAGATGAGGACTGATATAACTATAATGATATAGGATCAATCAAACTAGAAGAAAATTGATCACAAATCTTACCTTCGATCTCGAGAATGGATGCCTAGTGATCAACTTGCCTATTATCCACTACTGCATAAATCTGAGGAATAATCTAACCAACAACTCCAATTGTATGTGCTTCATGAGCACTATAAATTTGAGGCTTTCCAACCTAGTGCAATGGGCACTCACTCCTACGATTCTCTCCACCACAAGTCCAACATCTTTCTTCCACCGCCCTTATTCTATCGAGAGTGTGCAATGCATAGTTGGGGCCCAAGATTGCATAGTTGACAATCACAGTGGGTAAGAAGAGTATATCTACTTACTAGAATTGCAAAATGCACAGTTAGAGAGGGAGGGAGTCTCTAGGAACTGCACAATTTTCTCTAATATGAGGCAAATCTTGAGATCTAATAATTGGAGGGAGTAAGAATGTAGATCAACTCAAGATTCATCCAAGCAAGCATTCGCATCGAGTGAGAAGGACAATGAAAGTAAGAGGACAAGAATGGATTGATATACATCAACAATAATGATTACTGGCATACGTAAAGACATGGAATGTGAAACAATACTAGAAAATAAGCAATTCAATATCAACTCATGATTCATCCAAGCAAGCATTCAAATCGAATGAGAAGTACAATGAAAGTAAGAGGACACGAGTGCATTGATATACATCAACAATAATGATTACTGGCATACAAAAGGACATGGAATGTGAAACGACACTAGAAAAGAAGCATGAAAAGGTAAAATGGCACATGTAGAAGCTAATAATAGAAAAAAATACACTTTTTATATGAGAAGCGGATAAAAATAACACTTACAAAATCAAAAGTGATGAAAGTGAAAGAAAAAGCAGCAAAAAGTGATAGTTAAGAAACTTACCAAAAAAAGTTGTGCAATTGAAAAAAGTTCCTTGTGCTCATTAGAATAGGTAGATATTTAGAGGTGAGTGTGAGAATGAGCTCTATGATGGCATGTTATATAGGAAAGCACTAGTAGAGTTAGGGTTATGGTTTTCAGCATGCATGCTTAAAATCAAGGCTCTAAACATAGTTAATGGACACATGTAAAGATAACAACTTGAAAAAGTGTGCTACACTGCCATCTGGAAGTGCGCATGGGCTATCATTGGGAAGTGTGTACTTCCTATTTTCAAGGAATACATAATTTTCTATCTCTAAGAACTGCGTAGTTGGATGTCTTAGTGAAGTGTGCAATTTAGTGCACAAGGGAGTGTGCAATTTGCTTCCACAACTGATTGTGCAGTTGCTTGTCACAAGGGGTTGTGCATTTCACTCTGACAAAGAGTTTCACAGTTGACTTCCACAAGGAAGTACACAATCCATCATATCAAGGCATGAAATCAATTTCATCAAGGCATGCCTAACCTGTCTTCACAAAATGTGCATTGACTATTTGTAGAAGTTGCACAGTTACTATCAACAAGGACTAATTGTCATCATGAAGCACCCAATAATTGTTTAAGGGAGTGCACAATTAAGATATCACAAGCTAGGCATGAAGGAGTGAGAAGTTGAATCACTTACAACTCCAAGAAGATTTGACACTTAGGAAAAGAAGACTAGGAGTGGCGTTGGTATGCAACAGTTCTCATGAATAAAGGGAGGCTCCAAAATCAAAACATGGGAACATTTTAGAGGGGGTTGTAGCAGCTACAACACAATGACACACTTGAAGAACTCTAGCTTCTTTATTTGGGTCTAACTTTGCGCACCGAGTCTAGATTTTAGGAAGTATTGTTTCAACATGTATCCGTAGTTTATTTACGTAGCTCGATTACAAATGTAGTCTCTTCCATCCATTCTATTGGCTTAACACATTCATAGAACTAGTCAAACTTCAATTTTTCGATTAGGGGTTAGGAGTATGTAAAAGAAAGAGTATAATATATTAGAGATTTAATATCATCTCTGGTGTTTCTCTACTACTACAAGGCCTATTCAGTACCCCAACAGAGTCACTTCAACAAATCACAAGCATTGCTTCACTTCCAATGATATTTTTTAGTACCCTGACGAAGTTTCTTGCTTCACCTCCTTATGCAGGAATCCATTCTCTTCTTTCACCAATTTATTTTATAGCTTTATGCTCATTGGAATTTTATCGATGTTTATTTGCCACTGGTGGAAGAGGGATCCTGAAGATTGTTCCTTTTTTTACAAATACTCTTAAGTATATATATCTTAATAGTGTTAGCTCGCTTGAGTCTTCCTCCTTCCCTTCTCTACTCGACAAATTTGACATGTTAAAACCAAAAAAATATAAAAGGTTGACACAATGAAGAATATCCTATCATGGATATGATCATCATATATATACTAAGGTTTTCATTGGGAAAGAAATTTACTTTTTGTGTAAGCATGATGGATTGTTAAAGATATAAGACCCCGACAAAGAAGGGGATTGATAGTTTACAAAGTTTTGATATTTGTATAGTCCTCTTGAACTTTGCCACACCTCTTTAAATCCAAAGAAAATAGAATTCACACATGGTTTATTATAAAAATACTTAAAAGGAAAGTGGGCAAGCAAAAGGTGAATCAAAGAAATGACGATCAAAATAAATAAAGAAACAAAAGTATATTAAACCTACTCCTAAACTAACAAAAGGAGAGGTTAAGATTACATAAAGTGAAATTTCCAATGTAACCATCGAAGCGGTTCCTGACCTACAAAGAGGAGGGTAAGAATAATAAGAACCATTGTTAAGAAAAGTGAAAAGAGAAAAGATAAACCAATGAAACTCGCACCAGGACTTGAAGGCCAAACACATTAGCATAGAAATATGACAAGAAATATTGAGCTAAACAATCTACCATTGTGTCTTTATGACCGCACAAATCTTGACAGCTTCTTGTGAAAGTTCATTCATTCATATCTTCAATCTTGGAAAAAGTCAAGAAATATCAAAGCTTATTACTAGAAAAATGGCTTTCCAAGTAAGATTCTTCTAGCCATTTAGCAATTGGATCATGATATGGAAAAAAACTAAGTGAAGAATATTGAAATTGAAAGAGAGATATATTTTCACTACGTTCTGTTATGAAACTAGCTCACAAGAAGATAGAAAAGATAGATCAATAACTTAAAAATCAGCCTCTTCGAGGGGGCAACCTCCTTTACATTACACAAATGAACAATTCTTAGATGATACAAATGACTAAACCTCCTTTCTATATATAGGAGTTTAAGGGGTCACAATATTATCAAAGCTGACATAACAATAATAATATAAGGGCACAATAATAACAATAGTGGGCTTCTATGGGGTACACTAATAACAATATGGGGACAATAGGGGCACAATAATAACAATAAGGGCTACAATGACAATAGTAATGGGGGAATCACTAGTATTATAGGGATCTAACATGCCCCTCTCCTTCAAAAAAGTGTTTTCCTCAATGCTTGAGTAGTTCTGGATGCTTCTGTATAAAATTCTCATCCTCCCATGTGGAATCTTCAGTGGGTAAGTTCTTACACTTGATGAGATACTCCAAAGTTGATTGATTTCATAGCTGTCGAGTTCTTTTTTCTGTGACTGCTTCAGGTTCCAATATGATTTTTCCTTCCTCGTCAAGTTCTCGCAATATTGTTTGAATTGGGAGCTTGTCACATATAACCTTCTTTAAACATGAAACATGGAAAACTGGGTGCACTCCGAAAGCTGCAAGAAGCTCCAATTTGTATGCCATAGTACCAATCTTTTGCAACACCTTATATGGACCATAATACTTTGGTGATAATTTATTATCCTTCTTAGCTTGCTTCAGGGTAATTTTTTTATATGGTTGTAGCCATAGGAATAACCAGTCACCTACATCAAAACTTCTTTCGTTGCAATGTTGATCTTCTTGTTGTTTCATTCTATTATGCACCAAAGGGAGGTTATATTTTAAGAGTTGTAGAACTTGTTCTTGGTGCTTGATGTGATCTTCCACTGCTTGAACCTTAGAATTTTCTCTTAAATATGATGTGATGGATGGTGGATGATATCCATAAAGTTCCATAAATGGGGTCATTTTTGTTGTAGTATGGAAGGAAGTGTTATACCACCATTCAGCTAGAGGCAACCATTTGACCCATTGTGTTTGTTTATCAAAGACAAAGAAACGAAGATATCCTTCCAAACATTTGTTTACTATCTCAGTTTTCCCATTAGATTAAGGATGATAAGATGAGATATGAGATAACTGAGTACCAAGACAAGAAAATAATTTTGTCCAAAAATTTCCAACGAAAATGGATCTATGTCACTTACAATAATCTTTGGGTTTCCATGTAGATTTTGAATTGTTTCCATAAATGTAGTAGAAATTGTACTGGCTTTAAATGGATGAGATAATGCACAAATGTGTGCATACTTGGTAAGTTTTTCAACTACCACCATGATGAAACTCTTTCCTTCGGACTTGGGTAAACCTATGATAAAATCCATTGAAACCTCCTCCCAACATTGGCTTGGAATGGATAAAGGTTGTAATATCCCTAAGGTCTTAATTGTTTCAATTTTATTTTGTTGGCAAACCAAACATTCTGCCACAAACTTTTGAATATCCAATTTAAGGCCATCCCAAAAGAAATCCTTCTTAACCCTGTGGTAAGTTTTTAAAAAATCCTGAGTGCCCTCCTAACGGAGAAGTGTGAAATTCCATAAGAATCTTTTGTTTGAGTTGGGAATTCTTACTTAGGTATAAGCAATCTTTGTACCATAACAAGTCATTTTTCCAGCTAAATATATTAGATGTACTGGGATCTTGTTGTAACTTTTAAATGAGTGCCCTCACTTCTTCATCATTCTTCCATTCATCCCTTGCTTCGTTTATCCAATCTAGTTGGATAATAGAAATGGCACAAAGCAATGCTTCCACATCCTCATCCTTTCTTGAGAGTGCATCTGCCACAACATTTTTATTCCCCTTTTTGTAGATGATTTCAAAGTCATAACCTGTTAGGCCCCTATACTACTAGTGTAACCCCTTATTGTTATTAGCAAAACCCACTTATTATATTGATGTACCCATTTAGTGCCCATATTGTTACTATTGTGCCACATAGAAGCCCACTATTGTTATTATTGTACCCTTACATTATTATTGTTATGTCGGCTCTGATTATGTTATGACCCCTTAGACTCCTATATATAGAAAAGAGGTCTTTTCATTTGTATCATCCAAGAATTGTTCATTTATGTAATGTAAAGGAGGTTGCCCCCTCGAAGAGGCTAAATTCTAAGGCATTGATCTATCTCTTCTATCTTTTTGTGAGATGGTTTCATAACATTCGGTATCAGAGGTTTGGATTCTAGGGTTTCGCTACTCCAAACAGGTCATCGTGGCATTTTTGCTATAAAAAATTTTCTGCGAGGTTTCAGAAGCTAAAAAAAAACCCATTTGAGAAGAAATCACGTTGAATCTCGGGTCCGAATTTCAGAGATTTTTGTGCTATATTTGTGGAGATATGATCTGCGGAAGTTGGTCTTTTTGCAGACTCCTGAATTACATTCCAAACAAGTGACCTGGGGAAAATCGTCATAACTTTCTCTCTGAGCATTGGATTGAAATTTCGTAAGAAGATGTAGAAAGAGGACAGGCTTTAGTTTCTTCTATATATTTTTCAGAACCAAAGGTTGAAAAAGTGACACGTAGCACTTCATACAATTTCGATCTTCTGGAAAGGTCTATAATCAGGTCATCTTGGGAGATTGTGCATAACTATTTCTTGGAGAATCCAATTTGGATCAGACTGGTGGCATTAGAAAGAGGACGCAGAGGGCTACTACAGGTCGAAATTTTAGAACTTAAAGATCCGAAAGTACAGAGTTACAGTCGTTTCAAGATTGAGCTCCTAAAATCAAGAAAAAGCAAGATGAGGAAGTTTGATGGCAAGGATCCGGTAAATTGGATACTTCAGATGGAGCAATATTTTGATCTACATGGTGTACCACTGTTACAAAAGGTATGTATTGCATCTTCATATTTAGAACCGGATCAATTTTTATGATATGAAGGGCTTTGTTCTCATAAACAACTTGTTACGTGGTCAATTTTCACGGAGGAAATGATAGCACATTATGAGGATATAAAGAGCAGGACCTTCTTTAGAGCAACACCACATCAATTGGAAAGAATAAAACGGCTTTGTGACATAGTGGAAAGCAAAATTATGGAAACTAGGAAGCATACTCTCACAACTATAAATATGGAAGTGTTGTTTCTCCCACCCTTCCACAACCTACAAGGGCTACACCACAACAATTGGAAGAAAAAAGAGAAAAAGGGCTTTGTTACAATTGTGATAGCAAATGCACTAAAGGTCATAAGTGTGTTGAGAAGAAATTATTTTACATAGAATATGAAGAGGAGGAAGAAAAGGATCAAGAAACATCAAAAGAAGAGGATATACGCCAGGACGCCACCCCAAAGAAAGAAGAAATGAATCAGACCATATCTTGTAAAGCATTGGCAAGAATTACCACTCCTCAAACTCTCAAGATAGAAGGACATATCAAGAAGAAAAAGGTACAAGAAGTGAAAGATCACATCGAGAAAGAAGAAATGAATCCAACCATATCTTGTAATTCATTGGTAAAAATTACCACTCCTCAAACTATCAAGATAGAAGGACATATCAAGAAGAAAAATGTTCAAGAAGTGAAAGATCACATCAAGCATCAAGAAATGAATCCGACCATATCTTGTAAAGGATTGGAAGAAATTACCACTCCTCAAACTCTAGAGATAGAAGGACATATCAAGAAGAAAAAGGTTCAAGCAGAGAAAGATCACATCGAGCATCAACAATAAGTTCTCCAACTTTTAAAGGATAACGCCACTTCGGTGCAAAATCAAACGAAACAACAGGTAGATCAACATCGTATTTAAAAATGTTTTGATGTAGGATATTGGGTATTTTTACTGCTACATCTCAAGCAAGCTATTTATGAGAAGGAAATGTTTGCAATACTACATGCACTTAAAAAATGGTGACCTTACCGAATGGGAAGACTCTTCAAGGATGAGGATGTGGAAGAATTGTTTTGTGCTATTTCTATTATCCAACCAGATTGGGTAAACGAAGCAAGGTATGAATGGAAGAAGGATGAATAAGTATGGCAACTTATTCAAAAGTTGCAAAAGATCCCAATTCAGACAATATTGCCAGAAATTGAAGAGGAATGAAAAATCATATTGGAACCTAGAGCAGTCACAGAAACAAGAACCTGACAGCTACGAAATCAATCAATTTCAGAGTATCTCATCAAATGGAAGAACTTACCCATTGAAGATTCCACATGGGAGGACAAGAATTTTATACAGAAGCATCAAGAGCTACTCAAGAATTGAGGACAACGCTTTTTGAAGGAGAGGGGCATGTTAGGCCCCTATACTACTAGTGTAACCCCTTATTTTTATTAGCACAACCCACTTATTATATTGATGTACCCATGTAGTGCCCATATTGTTACTATTGTGCCACATAGAAGCCCACTATTGTTATTATTCTGCCCTTACATTATGATTGTTATGTCGGCTCTAATTATGTTATGACCCCTTAGACTCCTATATATAGAAAGGAGGTATTTTCATTTGTATCATCCAAGAATTGTTCATTTATGTAATGTAAAGGAGGTTTCCCCCTCGAAGAGGCTGAATTCTAAAGCGTTGATCTATCTTTTCTATCTTTTGTGAGCTGGTTTCATAACATAACCAAACATCTTTGTGACCCATTTTTGCTGCTCTTCTGAAGATAATTTTTTTTCTAAAAAGTATTTAAGACTATCATGATTCGTTTTTACCTTGAAGTGTCTTCCCGTTAGGTAGGGTCGCCATTTCTTAAGTGCATATAGTATTGCCAACATTTCCTTCTCATAAATAGCTTTGTGTAAATACTTTCCTTTGATTATACGACTTTTGAAAGCAATAGGTCTTTCTTTTTGCATTAAAACAACACCAATTCCATTTCCTAAGGCATCGCATTCCACAATAAAGGTTTTTGCGAAGTCCGGCATAGCTAAGACCAGTGCTTGGCACATTGCCTCTTTAAGATGTTCAAAGTTCTTTGTTGCTTTTGGAGTCCATGAAAATGCATCTTTCTTTCATAATGTTGTTAGAAGTGCTACTATTCTCCCATAATTCTTAACAAACTTGCGATAATACCCTGTCAACCTGAGAAATCCTCGCAGATGCTTTATGGATGTGGGAATTTTCCATTCCTTAATGGCTTTAATTTTGCTAGGGTATACCTTGAAACCTTCATGAGATACAATATGACCCAGATATTCCACATCTTGTACTCCAAAGGAACATTTGGACCTTTTTGCATATAATTGTTTCTCCTCCAATAGTTTGAGCACTCTGTCAACATGTTGAAAATGATCCTTCCAAGACCTGAGGTAGATTAGTATATCATCAAAAAATACTAACACAAATTTTCTAAGGAAGGGTTTGAAAATGGAATTCATCAAACCTTGAAATGTAGAAGGTGCATTGATAAGGCCAAAAGGCATGACCAAAAATTCATAACAACCCTCATGAGTTCTAAATACTGATTTTGGAATGTCTTCATTCCTCATTATGATTTGATGATATCCTGAATGAAGATCCAACTTGGTGAAGTAAATTGATCCATGAAATTCATCTAATAATTCATCAATGACAGAAATGGGAAATTTATCCTTAATAGTGAGCTTGTTGAGCTCCCTATAATCTTGAAACATGCGCCATGATCCATCCTTCTTGTGCACCAATACTATTGGAGTAGAGAAAGAACTTTGACTAGGTTGAATTATACCAACATCTAGCATTTCTACAACCATATGTTCAATCTCACTCTTTTGGGCATAAGGATATATGTAAGGCCTGATGTTTGGAGGAACACTTCTTGGAATCAAATGAATAGCATGATCATGATCACGAATAGGTGGGAGGCCTTTGGGAATCTCAAATACCTTGGAATGATTGTTCAAGACTTTTTGGAGATCTGGAGAAATAGATGATTTCGATGTGGGAACTTCTAACGAACACAATTGTGCAGTTGTGCCTCATTGTTCTTTCTTTAGAAGATCTGTCATTCTGTTGGAGCTGATTATCTTTCCTGGTTTCCCTGCGATACCCCTTAATTCAACTTCCTTTCCTTCAGAACTAAATTTCATGAAAATTTCTTGAAAATTAAAAGCTATTGTACCCAAGGATTATATCCATTAGACTCATAGTACAACATCAGCACCACCCATTGGAATGGAAAGCATTTGGCTATTCAATACATATTCTCCCATGGATAGCTTGATATTATGGAACTTTCCAGAGCAATTTATGGTTCCTCCACTTGCAATCATCACTTGACACTCTGGTGCTAGATATAGGAAGAAATTCAATTCCTTGGCTATCTTACAATGAATAAAATTATGGATACTACCCGAATCAATCAACACTATTACCTTTTTCTTCTTGATATGTCCTTCTATCTTGATAGCTTAAGGAGTGGTAATTCCAGCCAATGCATTACAAGATATCGTCGGATTGATTTCTTCTTTCTCTAGGGTTTGTTCCTAGTGTATATCCTCTTCTTTTGATGTTTCTTGTTCCTTTTCTTCCTCCTCTTCACAATATGTGTAAAATAATTTCTTCTCAACACACTTATGACCTTTAGTGTATTTTCTATCACAACTATAACAAAGCCCTTTTGCGCTTTTTTATTCCAATTGTTGTGGTGTCAACTTTGTAGGTTGTGGAAGGCTAGGGGAAACAGCACTTCCATCTTCATAGTTATGAGTGGTAGGCTTCCTTGTTTCCATAATTTTTCTTTCCATTTTTCTTGCCAACCTGAATGCCTTCCTCAATGAATCAGGTTCCCAAAGGCGAACCTCATGTTGGATGTTATCCTTTAAAGTCCCTATGAACACATCAATCTTATGCTCCTCTGGAATATCTTTTACCCTTATATTCAATTTTTGGAAGTCCTCATTGTGCTCCATCATTGAACCCTTTTGTTTGAGATTTATCAATTGGCTAAAAAAGGTGTTTCTTTTTGTATCCTCATAATGTGTTACCATTTCTTCTGTAAAAATTGCCCAAGTGACAATTTTTTTACGAGAGAAAAGCCATCGATACCATACAAACTGATTTGGTTCCAAATATAAAGTTTCAATGCATACCTTTTGTGTGTTTTGCAAATTATGGAGATCGAAATATTGCTCCATCTATAGTATCCATGTTATAGGATCCTAGCCATCAAACTTCCTCATATCGATCTTTGGAACATGGTGGGTCTGCAATCCAATGTTAGAGTCTATGAAATCATGATTAACATTTATTTTGTTCTCATCACAGTTTCCTTTACTACCTTTTCCCCATTAGTAAATATTTCTTGTAGCATTGTCAAATCTGTCTTCAAATCTTCCATTTTTCCTTCCATTTTAGCTTCCATGTAATTCATCTTAGCTTCCACACCTTTCTTTCAACCATCCATCTTAGCTTCCACATCATTAATCTTAGCTTCCACGCCTTTCTTTAAACCATCCATCTTATCTTCCACACCTTTCTTTAAGCCATGCATCTTAGCGTATGTTACTTTTTGTGAGAGTGAATTTTGTTGCACTTGGTCTTGTAATTTTGATATATCATGTTGCATTTCTTCCTATTCTTCATGAGTCATGATAGAGCTTTCAGGTTTCTTACTAGGTGTTTCCATTTTCTTTCTTCAGGGCATCGATTAATGATAATTATGCTTCACTATGCCCTTTTAATTCCTTCAAACTAATTTTTCAAACCAAACTTATGCAAAATTTTAAAAAACTACACACATTTTTTCACTTTGTAGGAGCTCGATATTGAATCTGATGTATCTCTGAAATTTCCGATCTCCAAGGTCTAAAATTGCACACAGTGGTATCCCTCTGAGTTCTCTTTCCAACGCCACTATTTTTATCAAAATTGGATTCTCCAAGAAAGAGTTATGCCAAATCTCCCAAGATGACTTGATTATACACTTTTTCAGTGGAGTGAAATTGTACGAAGTTCCACGTGTCACTGTTTCAACCTTCAGACCTGAAAACGATGCACAGAAAACTATAATCCGTCCTCGTTCGGTAACTTCTTATGAAAATTCGATCTAATACTCAGAGAGAAATTTATGACAATTTTCCCAAGGTCACATGTTTGGGATGTAATTCAGGAGCCTAAAAAAACACTAACTTCCTTATATAATATCTCCAAAAATATAGCAAGACAAGATCTAAAATTCAGACCCGAGGATCATCGCGATTTCGGCTCAAATGGGTGTTTTTTTTAGCTTCTGAAACAACACCTAGAAAAATTTATAACGAAAATTCCACAATGACCTATTTGGAGTAGCGAAACCCTAGAATCCAAAGCTCTAATACCAAATGTTATGAAACCAACTCACAAGAAGATAGAAAAGATAGATCAACGACATAAAAATCAGCCTCTTCGAGGGGGAAACCTCCTTTACATTACACAAATAAATAATTCTTGGATGATACAAATGACTAAACCTCCTTTCTATATATAGGAGTCTAAGGGGTCACAATATAATCAAAGCCGACTTAACAATAATAATATAAGGGCACAACAATAACAATAGTGGACTTCTATGGGGCACACTAATAACAATATGGAGAAAATAGGGGCACAATAATAACAATAAGGCCTACAATGACAATAGTAATGGGGGAATCACTAGTATTATATTGACCTAACACATTCTGTCGAATCATGAAGATTATCCTGCGAAGGAATTTTGATATGACCTTGTTTAGAAATCTTGCCCATATTGTGAGATCCTAAAATAACCATCAACAAGGGTTGAAGTGCCTCGACTTCTTAACAAGTTTCCAAATTATCAAATGATTAATCATCAAATAATAGTGGCTTGGAAAGACATTAGAGAAACTGTGAGATCAAAAATGGGCCTTAAAACAAAAATGTACAACAAAAATCAACTTTATAAGAACCAATAGGATTCAATATAATGATGTCAACCATGGGAGATGATTCACCATTTTTGGAGTAAAAAGGTAAAAAAAAAAAAAAAAAACTACTTTTTCAACTTGTATTTTCAACTTATCTCCCTACTGTTTTACTCAAGTTTCAAGTAGGAGCACTCATTGGATGCAAAATTTAATTTTCATCCAAGGAGTACCCATGTTTCATACTTTCAATGGACCATACTACACAAAAAAAGTGATATACATGAAAAAATGTGATTGCAATAATGTTTTTTCATGTATTTCTCATTTTTTGTGTATTAGGGTCCCTCAAAAGTATGAAACATGGATATTTCTTGGATGAAAAATTAAATTATGCATCCAATGAGTGTTCTCGCTCGAAATTTGAGTAAAATCGTAGGGAGATAAGTTGAAAATACGAGTTGAAGAAGTAATTTTTTTTTCCATCCAAAACTTGATGAGATAATCTAATATTATTTTATTATTTCCACTATTATTTTATAATATCACTTAGGAGGCCCATTTAGGACCTCAAAATTTCTCTAATGTAAACTTATGAATATGCAAAATTATCACTAAATGTAACAATGAAAACATTAAGAATGCCACTAGCTAGATCATATTTCACATTCATGTCCACGAACTCTCATGGTTGGATGAATCAAATGAAGGATTTGCTTGTGTGCAAGGAGTTATAAAATATTCTTATTCATAGATCAAAGATGAGGAATGAAACAAATTATGAACAATGGATTCCACCCTTTCTACTTTTAATTGAAAACCAACACCACATCATTCCTGATTGTGATTAAGACTACAATTTGACAATCAAAATCATTTAAAGGAAAAATTGGCATAGGAGATTCATTAAACATATCAGGAAATGATGAATAGTGTGTTAATGGTGAAGAGGGGAAATAATACTCAGATGAAATATCATCTATAGTGATAGATTCTTTTTCACAATCTAAAGCCCACACATAATCATCATGAAAGATATCATAAGCCTATTATTGCTCTACTTGAACAAAAACATCATCTTGTACTTGATCACCATAAAATTCAAGAGAAACTAGTAGAATAGGTTGATCAGGTGGATCAAGACAAAGAGGATCATAAGAGATAGATGATGGAGAAGAAGAGGTGTATATTGAAGAAATAAGGTCATCAATCAAATCAGATTCAAGATTTATCAAACACACATTCAAATTTTTATTATGATGGGAAGATGGAGATGGGATAGATGGATCAACAAATTGATCTCCAATTTTCCCAATTTCAACATTAGTACATGGGACTATTTCATTTGATAAATAAATAAGAGAGGGAGAAGGAGTGCAAGGGATATTAGGTTCCTCCTTTGAAATCTTAAATGCCCCATGAACAAGAAAAGATGGGAGACTTGAAAGAGATCCAAATTGAAATGGTTCTTGAAAGAAATCTGCAATAAATATTGAAACTTTTCATCCATAGAATCCCAATTGATGTCTTCCACAGAAAAATCATAGAAGAAGTGAAGAAAGTGATCAAGAAACTCTTCCCGGGATTTATCAGGTTTCATTCTAAGTCGAATAATCTTCTTGTATACACTTTGATAATCATACCTATCAAAATCTTGATGAAGCTCCATGACAAGTTGTTTGAAAGAATGAATGGAAGTGGTCGGCAACGTATGACGCCATTGTTCAACACAACCTTCAAGAGTGAGGATAAACAATGTGCAAGCAACATCCTCACAATTAACTTCAAAAGAATTATGAAATTCAAGAAAACAAAGGGTTTTCTCAAGAATGGTTGTTTCACCCTCACCATTAAACTTTAAATTTTACAAGTTATGAATTATTCGCACGAGAAATTTTAGATATGCAGTCTGT
Organism: Pinus tabuliformis; assembly: GCA_031772625.1. Classification (NCBI taxonomy): domain Eukaryota; kingdom Viridiplantae; phylum Streptophyta; class Pinopsida; order Pinales; family Pinaceae; genus Pinus; species Pinus tabuliformis. The sequence goes on along the minus strand of CM062811.1, from coordinate 82,635,511 downwards.
TGTGGAAAAACAACAACCCCCCATTTTTACATTATTACCTTCATAATAATAATGGGGACCCTCCATTTTTTTGGAAAACTCCCTTCTCCATTGGCATGTCAGTGACTCATGATTCCTCTAAAATTTATTGTTTGGGTTTGAAACTTTTCCAAAATTTGATCATGTTTTTGGCATGTCTTTCATTTTGGTTGTTGTGATTATCACCTTGCTTGTTGGATTTGCAGTGTCTTTTGTTACCTCATGATGGTACTCTCACGATGGTCACAATAAGAATATGTCACGCCTTTGGTCGCAACATCCCTCACTCTTCACATTCGATCACATTAGTTATTTATCCCCTATACTTAACTTATGTACACCTACAATAGAAAAAGAGTAAATCATTTAAAACATTGTATATATATATATATATATATATATATATATTCTATTTTTTATTGTAATATTAAATAATTAAATATATTGTAAGTAACAACAAAATAAAACCCAAAAAATAAATTGTGTACATATTCATAAAATTATGGAAAAATATATATATTATAAAATATTCTTTGTGTAATACATATTACAAACACTGTAAAAAGTATAATACTATAAGACATTGCAAATATTGCATAACTTATTGTAAATATTGTTATAAATCTTAATAATATAAAAACATTAAAATAAATTAAATAACATATAATGCGTTTATATTGTAAAAAAGGTAGTTAATACATTGTAAATAAATTAATTATAAATATATAACAATTTATATTATAGTCCTCACATCACACATATCACGTCTTTCTCCATGTTGAACGATTCAAAACCAACATTTATATAAACAACAAATTATTATGTTACGAAAATATAGGATTTGGGTTTAAATAAAAAATAAAATAAAAATTTTGACTATCTGCGTGTCCTAAGCATAATAAATATTATTATTATTATCCATTTTTAAAGTCACGATTAAACCAGACACTAAATTTGTGTATGAAACCCTTCTGTTTGTGGGACAAGGGGCCCACCTCCGCCTAGCGATTTGATTGCTAAGTCTATGAAGGCGTATATACTCTACCCCTCTCTACCCCCTCTGGTTTTGAACCTATGACCTTAGGAGGAAACACATGTTCTTAACCATTTTACCCACTCAAGATGTATTATCCTACACAATCACTAGAACATGCCATGTGACCACACACCATGTATTATTAAGCATACGATCCTTTATAAATATGTTTATACTACTCAGTGTATTACATGTGGTATAATTCTCATCATATATATATATATATATATATATATATATATATATATATATATACTGAAAACATATGCTCATGATCTTTGCAACATAATGAATGATAATTGTGTTCATAGTGCGACAAGATTATGATTTTGTATGCCCAGTTAATAAAGACTAGACACACTATACTTGTGGTATTATACTTATACCTAGCGTACATATGGGATAATGCAGTGAACCTACCACATGGCTCCATAACGGATGATGTCACCCAACTTTTAATTATTTGCAATCGTGGTGATTCTAGAAGCACATGCATGTCCTTTAATGGATTTCTCTAGTTGTTATGATCGATTTTGTTGTATGATTTACTTTTCATAATTTTTCTTTGTTGGCGAGTGCCATTCATAACAGATTTACATTCAAACCTGGCCCATTCTCATCAAAATAATAGTCATCCATTTGTTGGAAATTTTTGTTGATCAGTGGTTGTCATTGATGTCAACCCAAGCAGCACCAAGGGCTACCCCGATCTTGCATGGGCATTTTGACTTGGAAAATTACTCTATTATGAGTCAAGGATCTTCTATATGGATTCTACTTGTTAAGATGTTTCCGTTTATATATGGAACGCCACGTAATTTTTCACAATTTGAGAGATATTCGTGTGTGAAGTCATTAACCTCAGTTAGTGGACTAAAACCCTATTGGGTTGTGGCATGGAACTCATAATTGGTTGTGGTCATTGAATGGTCAATAATTAATAAAAATAAAATTGCTTCTAAAATCCCTCCAATGTTCACTTGTTAAGGACCCTCTCAACTCAAGACATTTATATAAATAGTCACCCTCATATCCTCCTCTAGTAGGGATTTTGTGGTTTCAAATAGGCCATCGTAGAATTTTTGCTATAACTTTTTTGTTGTTAATCTTCAGAAGCTGAAATTAAAACCCATTTGATCTAAAATCGTGATGAACCTCGTGACCAAATTTCAAATCTTGGTTCATTATATTTTCGGATGTATGATCTGAGGAAGTGAGGGTTTTTGCAAGCTCCTGAATTCCATGTCAAACAAGTGACGTTGGGAAAATCGTCATAACTTTATCTCGGGGGACTGGATTAAAATTTTGTAAATAGTGACAGAAATAGGAAAGAAATTAGTTTGTTGGAAATTGGTTTCAGGGTCGAAGCTCGCAACAGTGACATGTTGCACTTCGTACAAGTTCACTCTAATGAACTAGTCTATAATTAGGTCATGTGGGAGATTGGACATAACTCTTTATTGAAGAATCCAATATTGAGCAGACCTATGGGGTTGGAAAGATGACTCATAGGGCTACCATAAGAGAAACATTTAGACCCTAGAGATCTGAAATTACACAGATACAACAGATTCAATATCAAGCTCCCAGAAGGCAAGAAAAAGCATGCATTCAAGGATCATTGCAGTAAGGACCACACATCAACAGTCAAGGTTAAGTCTCCTACAACAAGGTATCTATGATTGGTGTTTACATTTTGATTTTTAGTATCATCTCTGACATATGTTTTTGTAGGAAAAAATAAGTATATATAGGGTATCGGTTATATCTCTATGTCTCTATATGTGACAGTTAGTTTTTCGGATGTCTTATTCTTGATACTACACATTTGATGCTACACCAAGTCTAATAAATATATATGATGTTGTAAGTTCATGTTACTTGTCTTTTCATAGTTGATAGAACGGCCTTTGTTGTTGTACTTGAAACTTGGTCCATCACAAGTCTAGGGTATGTCATCAGTTTTTGTTGTATATATCTTTAGGTCAGTTTTGGATATAGTCTTGCATAGAGTCGAGGCCTATATCAAGAGTGGGAGTGTTTGTCTACTGCTACAACAAGTCAAAAACAAAAGTGGCAAGAACACTTTAGAGACACATTGTAATTTTTATTTTTATTTATTCATTATTATGCACTTACATGTGTTTTGCAGGCAGAGGTAAGTTTAAGGGTATTTTGTTTTGTTTTGGGATTGGTTTCACTGGGAAACTTTTGCATGTAGGTAGAAGAATATTCAAGTACAACATCAAGCAAGAATTCAAGAGTAGAAGTATCAAGTCAAAGGAAGCATTGCAGCATGACATCCTTTAAGACATGGCAACCATCCAGATATCGTGACGTATTTTTAAGGCCAAGAGTCATCATTGTAAATTTGTAAAAGAGTCATAATTGTAAAAGAGTCATTTGTTAAAGAGTCATCCTTGTAAAGTTGTAAAAGAGTCATCATTGTAAATTCGTAAAAAAGTCATCATTGTAAATATTGTAAAAGAGTCATTTGTGAAAGAGTCATCCTGCCTAGAGTCAAAGAGGAAGTGTTGGGAGCTATAGGAGTCATTGTTGGGATGATGTCATGGTTGGGTTGCGGGTCATAGAGTGATTGGGTATTTGGTCAAGTACACAAAAATCATTGTACATCCTATTGTATCATGGATTGTTGTCCCTAGTTTGGGAATCCCCAGTCTTATCTTATTTTAGTCATTATAGGGTGGGAGGGAGGAGATGGGCAGGTGTATGAAATCACCTATAGGGTGGGCCATGTGAACACTTCAGGGTGGTAGGTTGGTGCTAGGGCAAGTTGTGGCTCGCTATGGTGTTGGGGCATCCATTCAGTTAATTACTGAAGAAACTAGGGTGTTGAAGCATCCCTTCAGTGGGATATGGAGAAGAATACTTTTCTATAATTCTAAGAAGTTTTTTCTTTCATTTCAGTTGGCGCTGAAGATTAAAGAATTTATTAGAAAATCGTTCGGTGGTTTTTGACCTGGAGGGTGTTTTCCACCTAAAATTATTGTGCCTACCGTGTTCTTTTATTTACTGTTATTATTGCATAAACATTAATAATAATTGAAGATTAACTAATGCTATGAAAAGATTTAAAAGTGTTAATTCACCCCCCCCCCCAATATTTCCAACAATTGGTATCGGAGCTCGGTTCCTTCAATAACACTCTAACAACTGGAAGGAGATCATGGAGTATACTAAGAATAGAGTTCCTTTGTTAAATGGAAATTACTATGCACTTTGGAGTGGAAGAATGCAAGTTTTTTTGTTGGCGCAAGGATATGAAGTATGGGAAATTGTTGACAAAGGCTTCACACCGACCCAGAATGAAAAAGGTAAGAAAAATATGGTATATGATGCAAAGGCTAAAGATCTTATTATCAATGGGCTTATCAAATCTATTTATCTTAATGTCTTAAGTTGCAAAACTGCTAAAGAGGTATGGGGAAAGCTTGAAAATATATATGCAGGTGACTCAAAGGTGAAAGAAGCAAAGCTTCAATTTTTCAGGGAAAAAATTGAGCAACTCAAAATGAGGGACGATGAAGATATTTTTTCATACTTTCAACATGTTGATGAAACAAAAAATACATTGGAAGGTTTGAGAGACCTTTTTGAAATGAAAATTTTTGTTCAAAAGATCCTCAGAACCTTTCCAGCAAGATTTATCCCTAAGGTATTTGTCTTGGAAGGTAGATCGAATATGACCAATCTCAGCATAGATGAATCACATGGAATTATTACGTCATATGAAATGAGTATTGAAGAAGAGGATGGAACATCTCACTTAGAAACAACATTTTTCACATCCAACAAGAACAGTAAGAACAAGAAAACTCCAAAAGAAAAAACTTGCAATTGTAAGGATGAGGAAAAGGGAGAAGATGAAGAAGAATTCTCAGATAAATAATATTCCTACTTCACACGGAAAATGAGAACAGGTACAGGAAAATTCAAAGGTAAACTTCTATTAATATGTTTTGATTGTGGTGAGGTTAGACATTTTGCAGCCAAATTTCCTCACAAAAATGATGTTGTTATGAATGGAAAGAAAGGTCCTAGGAATTTCAATAAGCAAGGAAAGAAGAAATGGTTTAAGAAAAGTTTCTTCACCAAAGAATATAGTTCCTCATCAGAAGAAGATAGTGATAACGAAGAAGAATTCAATGAAAGAGTATTGTTTATGGCCAAGCACAATAAGAAAGAGGCACCTAACAAAGAAGGAAATGAAGAAGAAGAAATGACTGAGGTTGAATTTCAAAATGAAGTGATAAGGGTCATCAAAGAGCTCAAATTCAAGAAGAATCATGTCAACACTCTTGAAGATGAATTGAAGAAAGAAAGAGAATAGGTCCTCAACCTTAAAATCAAGGTTTAAGAATACAAGTGAATTGAAGAATCTATCAGGAAAGAATTAAAGGAAAACAACAAGAAAAGAGAAGCATTGGAAGCTGAAATAGTTTCTCTACGAAAGGAAGTAAAAAATGGAAAAGCTTTTCAAAACTACACCAACAGTTCAAATACTTTGGATGAACTCATCAACAACCAGCTATCATATATCGATAAGACTGGTCCTTGTTACAAAGAAAAATTCGAAAAGAAGTTGAGTCCTTCTATGACAATTAAAGAAGATGGATATGAAAAATCTACCAAGCAGATAGACCTCTCAACTAAATCACGAGATCAAGACTCGCAGGAAGAAACTTGTAAGATAATTCCTCAAAGAATATTTCCTCCCAGGTACCAACCTATCTTTTATGATTATTTTTATTCATGTGGAAGGTTTGGACATAGAGCTGCAGGATGTCGAATGTATGTTTGGAATGAATATAATTCCAAGAGATCCTTCAGAAATGGATATTCCATAACTCAGCATAACATCAACAAATTTGATCATTTGAGAGATGATGTCGAATGTTAAAAATGTAACAATTTTGGACATATGGCTAGGGATTGTGAAGTTCCAGAAAGGTACAACTATTATCAACAAAACCCAAGAAAAAAATTTGTAAGATCACGAGATAAACACCAAACGGAATATTCTATAAATAACATCTAATGTTACAAATGTCATAACTATGGACACATAGCTCGTAATTGCAGGTACAAGATGGAATCAACCATGAATGAAAATCTTGATGATGAGAATAAGAAGGTTGGGAAAGGAAAACAGGTACAGAATGAACAAGTACAAGATGAGCAAGAAAATAAAGAAGGCAATAAGGTCTCAACAGTTATGCTTTCATGATTCGTAACCAATTGTGAGGAATCAGAAGTTGTTTCGGTGAATGGCTCGAGTCCAGATAGTCCATTAAATAACACACTTATAAACAATTCAGCTTATGGACTCCTAGAAATTTGAAGACGAGGATTCTATGCAACATTATATGACACAAGTATATGATTGACAGGTAGGTAGTTTGAACAAGATGGAAGTTTCATTACATGTTCAGGGGGGAAAGAATAGTTGAAGTATTAGGGATTCAAGGAAGGAAGTGCTGACAAAAATATTTATGTGAAAGTGGATCGAGATAACATAATAATTATCGAAGTATATGTGGATGATATAATCTTTGGAAGCAATGATGACAGATTAAGTAAAAACTTTGCCACAAAAATGTAAAGTGAGTTTGAAATGTCTATGCTTGGCGAATTGACATACATTTTATGGCTTAATATTTCTCAGTAGGATAAAGGAATATTCATATATCAAACCAAGTACATCAAAGAAATTCTCAAGAAATTCTAGATGGAAGATTACAAGCCAGTCTTTACCCCCATGGTAACAGGTTGCAAGTTAATCTTAGAAGACTCATCAAAGGATGTGGACCAAAGGTTGTATAGATCCATGATTGGTAGTCTCCTATATGTGGAAGCCTCCCGGCCAAATGTGATGCAGGCAGTTGGACAAGTAGCATGATTCCATGTAGCACCAAAAGAATCTCATATCATTGTCGTCAAAATAATTCTTCAATATATTAAGGGCACAATGGAATATGGTCTCTGGTATCCCAAAGGAAATGATATGGTCATCCAAGCTTATACAAATGCATATTGGGTAGGAATTTTTGGTGATTGTAAGAGTACCAGTGGAGCAGTGTTCTATGTAGGTGGCTACCTTGTCTCATGGTTAAGTAAAAAGCAGTCTTCAATCTCGTTATCCACAACATAAGCAAAATACATCGTGGCAACAACTTGTTGTACTCAATTTCTCTGGATGAAGTGATGAGGCTCATCATTAGGTAAAATATATGGACCTTAATACACCTCCAAGCTTACTAAAATCAACTCTTCTCACAATTATTTACATGTTTTAATTATATTTTTCTTAATGAGATGAGTAAAAGTAAGATGTTATGTCTAGTGGTCTAATGTGCATTGATTTCAGGTTTTTGGGAGAAAATTGTGGCTAATTAGGTTGCAAGAAATCGAATGAGACAAGAAGGAGAGATTATAGGAGATGGATCTCCTTCATTAAATCCTCACTCACTCAAATATCCCTCAATCAAATCACACCAGCTCAGAGTTGCAAGCAGATGAGTCATGAGGATCATTGGCAGCGAAGCAAGTGATTGTTAAGAACCAGTCAATCTTAATATTGGGAGCCAAGCCTCCCTAGATTTAAGAAAGTTGTTGGAAACTTCAGTTTTATAATAAAGAGGCCTAGAGCCTCATTAGGATTTAGATTTTTTATGCGAAATAGTTAAGCAGTTTTTGAGTTGAAGGATTGTGAGCAAACACTGTTATGTATTTTTTTGATATGTTAATGAAAATGAGCATTCCCTTGATCCAGCACTGAGTTGACTCAGAGGGTTGAATCTCTTGGGTTAGGGACCAACCCTAGCAACAGAGGTTCCTCTTACTATACTTGTATGCTTTGTTTATTTCTTAGACTACTTGTTAAATTGATTTTGGTGTTATTACATTGCAAGCATTGGTAAATTCAATTATTTTCTTCCATTTGTGCCTAGCTTTAATAGTAGCATTAGAGAGACAAGAAAATATTCAAAAAAGGCTGATAACAGGTGGATCTTACCTCATTCCTCCCTTTAGGGACCATGGTTTGAGGAAGAACTCCCATTCAGCCCCAAAAAGACAAAATTCTGGTTTCTTATGAAATTTAGGGTTTTTCTGCTAATTAGGTCATCATCTTTCAGTTTTAGAAGATAGGTTGCAGTTGTCATTTCTGATATATTAAGTTTTGTATTAGATTTCATGTTTCTTTCATAATAGGTTTCAAGCATTTCCATGCATGAACTTGGCAAATAAATGATGCAAATTCTGTTTCCTTATATTGTTGTAAACCCTTCTTGTTTTGAAATGATTTATGGATAAATGCCAATAATGATGTGTATGTTGCAGGAGTTTCAATATTGCAAGAAGACCTCATATCATCAGCCTCAACCAAACCATACCCACCCATGATCGCCAAAGGCCACTAAGTTCTCAATCCGAGTTATCATTTCACAAGGACAACTTGCCATGCTTGTTGAGTAAATCCAACCATCATAGAGCTTCAGTTCGAGTTATGAGTGAGTTCCAACCACTTCCTTGCCTTATTCCTTCCATCACTTACCTTCCCTAAGCTCCATACCACTATCCAAATCACTCCTTATTCTTTCTGCCTGTTTCTGTAGGAAAACAGGGGATCCAGTAGGTGAACTAGAACATCTTGTAGACATCATCTAGGAAACGTTGTAGTGGCTTGTTTTGAGCCCGATTTGTGAAAAATGCATCACGAAATCTAGGAGAAGACCCCTGATTTCCTCCCAAACCATTTTCCCCATCACACTCATTTCCCTCCACACCTATCCCACCTGTCATGCAACCGAGACGGATTAACATTCATGCTTTCACAAAAATACGAAAATAAAAAGGTTGTTATGCTTATTCATGTGCACAGCAGTTAAGTGCTTGTTTAGATCATATTTCATGCTTAAGTTAGTTAGGATTTCACATGTGTTAAATTAGAATTCGTTTTAAGCAAGGTATCTTAACAAATAGCTATATGAGTTGTGTGTTTTAGGCATCTATTTCAGTCTTTCATTACTGCAAGAGGTATCATTTCAATCCTCTGAATTCAATCTTTCATTACTGTAGTAGGTAGCATTTCAATCCTCTCAATTAGGGTAAAATTCTCCTTTCTAAATTGGTAATCAAAATTCTTCTAAATTAATAGAAGGTTGGTTTGAGAAACCCTAGTGGTCTATCATCCCAACTCAGCAGTGACAAAGAGTGGACCCATTACATCTATTTGTGTATACAGCACTGTCACCTCCAAGTTTGTACAAACACCGGGTTAATGAAGTAAAGTTGGTAGCCCCAGGAGTTGTAGCATTATTGCTGCAATACTAGTGCTTATCACTTTTTGGCACCATTTCTGGGGAGGTGTCTAAGTAGATGTGATTTCTACTTTCTTCCATTTCTTATCTCTTTCATTATGCTATTAGTTCCATTTTTCCAAAATAGTTGTAAGTTGGTTTTCTTGCCTTTCCATTCTACAAGTGATTTCATTCAACAATTAGTTTAAATTCAGTTGTCTTTTTAATTCTGCAATTAGTCTTAAAGCTTGAAAAACAAAACAAAAACACTTCTTTCATGCCTTGTAGGAATAGGGATAACTTAGGAAAATTTCTACCAAGTACCCCCACCACTTCAAACATCCAAGCTTCCCTCTTCTTCAGTGGCTGCGAATTAGAGGACCCCTAACGCAAAAAACTAGAGATTTTTGAAGAGCCTATAGGGGAAGAAGGAGAACCCATTCCAACTGACATAATGGCTGAAAATAGGAATGAAAGGGAGGATAGAGAAATATTTGAGGGTGATTTTCCCATCAGAGAAACCAATGGGGATGCCAAGATGAAAAACATAAGCCCCTCTTCTTTTCCTCACTTCCATGGCCTGACCTCAGAAGAGCCAGATACCTTCTTGTTTGAATTTGTTGTCATATGTAGAACTTATGATTACACCACTGATGATAAGAAGTTGAAATTATTCCCATCCACTCTCAAGGATGCAACTCTATCATGGTTCATGGGTTTACCTGGGGATACTATCACTACCTGGGCAAAGATGTAACAAGATTTCAAAAACAAGTAGAGGGGCTACTGTAGTTCCAAAGACACCAAAGAGGAAATTTTTAGAATGAACTTGGGGTATGATGAGTCCTTAGAGAATTACAAGGAAAGATTCCAGCTCAGTTATAAAGGGGCTAGGTGCACACTCGATCCTAAGTCACTTAAGATAGTCCTACTCAAGGGGATCAGGGAAGATCTTCTGGATACCCTAAACCTGCTATCAGGATGGGACATCTACCAACTACCCTATGAGGATATCAAGACCATTTTCAAGAACCATTTTAGGGCAGCTATAAAAAGGGGTAGGGTCAGTCAAATAGTGTCCATCTCATCCTCTTCCAACACATCTATAAAAATGACGTAGCGCGGAAGCGGACTCAAAAAAAACCCCAAAATCACCCCACGGATCCCCTTTAAGAAATAACCTAATTGTTCTTCTTTTTAATCGAAATACGATGAAAAACCATGAAAAACATTAATATTTACTTTTATATTAGCACGCTTATCGTACACCAGAAGTCAACGCGTCGATGCTTCAGAAACGTCGATCTGGATCAATGAGATCTGACGATCGTCATAGATTTTGGGTGGAATAATAGATCGGGGTTTAACCACCCGATAAATGGTTTTCTTCCCTCTCTGCCTTGCTATGTGTCAACCTTTCAATGGAATCGGGGGTCGGGCCTTCAAAACCACTTTCAACCTTTAACATGCCTAATAACCATTCACTGTAGCAAAAACCACTTGGCGATCCAACAGTCGCGATTGATCATGATCCAACGGCTGCGATTTAATCGCTCGATCACAAGTCGCAATGTCCAATTGCTAGGCTTCCTATGCTTCAAATCACCTATGTGATAACCCTTGCAGACTCAATAGGTTATCAACCCTTCTCTATAACATTTCAGATCCAGTTGTGTCGCGATGTCGGAATTTAGTGATTCAATAAGCCAGTTCCCCTTCACTAAAGTGATGCGATTAGGTTCCATGGACCCGATAGCTTTAAAAACCTCCATCTAGAATATTTGAAGTCCGGATTCTAAATCCAAATGTGTTTTGGGTTTTACACTTGCGGAACCAAAACGATAAAATAAACTTCCCGATTGTTATTTTAACTCAATATTATCTATTTTAAAGCATGAAAACACAAAGAAAGCATAAATATTATCTGAATACAGAGAAAACAAGCATTCAAGGATCTCCATGGGCTGCATATATATATATATATATATATATATATATATATATATATATATAATATATATATATATATATATATATATATATATATATATGCAGCCCATGGAGATCCTTGAATGCTTGTTTTCTCTGTATTCAGATAATATTTATGCTTTCTTTGTGTTTTCATTCATAATAAAAGGGTTACGGAGTCTCAGCCTTGGGCCTGATTTACACAAATAAAGACCTCTGTCTCAAAATACAATCCACACACGATTTTTCTCTCACTCTACTAAATCCACTCCTCAATCCTCTCTCCGTTTCATTACATTTTTCCTCCTTTTTATAAGTCGGATACCACTCTAACTATATCTAACAAATCAATCCCTATTTTTAATAAATCTAACAACAAATATTCTAACTCCTAGATCTATCTCACACATATGCTAACAACTCATCTTTTAGCCTAAAATAAGATAATTTCTAACTTATTACAATAATGAAATACAAATCATTTCCCGAGAGGTCAAACCCTCTCACTAAAACTGATTTTTGACCCATCAAGTCAATGAAATTCACTTGTTTAGCCACAACATGTGAACAAACCTTCACATTGCTGGCTAAGTCTGGATGCTCTTGCATCAGACACTCAGGGAAGAAAAGAATCATCCTTCAAACTTTCAAGACTTACTCCATACTTCTGTAATTCTGTTGTTCTCAACTAGCTAGCATCCTCCACTGGATGTCCTTTCCATTTGACTAGATATTGGAAATAAGTGTGTCCTTTGGTTCTTTTTGATACTCTTTTCTCCAAAACAGCTTCCACTTCTTTCTTAGTTGTCTTTGGCATTTGTTCTTCCCAGTTCACAATTTGAACTTCATCTTGTTACACTAAAAAATGTCACTATGACTATTTACAGTTAGTATGGCTCTATCAACAGTCATGCTACCCTCTTAGGCAAGTCTTATGCCTCTGCTCTCCATGTCAAACTCCAAAAAAGAGAGAAAGTATTTCTAAATGTATTTATCTCTGGGGACGCAGGTTCTCTCAACCTTACCTGCGGGTACACACCCAATGTTCACAAAAGATGCGTCTTTGGACGCTCTGTATGTAAAGGGGCAGGTGCGTCCCCCTGTAAAGGTTAAAATGCGCAAGTTTCATCTTTAAAAAGTTACTTGTGGTCATTTCTAGAGCATTCTAGAAGGTTGTTCGACGTTTATTGAGCGCCTCCAGATGGTTCATGCACTCCTACCAAAGAGGAACTTATCCCATCAATAAGGGAGCTATCCCATCCAAAGAGGGGATTATCCCATTGATGGTGGACCTGATTAACTTCCTCTTGAGCACTATAAATACAGGCATTGGGCCAGAAGGAGAGGAGGTTGGAAGCTATACATTTCTAAGGGTAAATGTTGCAGGAATTAGGACTCCCATTTAGAGGCTTGTGAGGAGAGATTTCCATCTTTGCTTGTTCTATTTGGAAGTGGGTGAGCTTTGTCAAAGTAAAGGAGAACTCTTGATGGACCCTGGGAGGGACTTGCACAACACCAAGGCTCAGGTTGTATTTGTTCCTTTTGTTACCTATTAATGCAAATGAGTCCATTCTTCTCAATAACTTGTTATTTATGAGTTGTTTCATGTACTCCTTGGTCTATGTGTTAAATATGTTTTATTCTATGAGATTATCAAGTGCTATTTAATCGTTTGATTGTTAGTGTATGCAAGTTTCAAAGTGAAGGAGGAGCTCATCCGGATCAGCGGAGCTGGACTGCTACAACAGCGTTGGACTACAGGTAGGATCTAAACACTTGATTTCCCATATAGTAAATGCATGTTTAGAGAAGGATTGCTCTTGTTTGTCTTGTTTGTCACTAGAGAGTCTTAGGCTCCTAGGGAGGTTGGTTGTGTCCGCACAATCGACTCTTTCCGCCTGACAAATTGGCGACTCCACTGGGGACTCCATTGATGTGAAAGTCTTTTCCTTTGTATGAACTTTGCTCTGAGAAAATTGGTTTATTTTCTGGTTTTTGGCTCTGTGACTTTGTCTTTGGGTGGGTTAGCTTAGGGTTAGATTCATTTTGGTTTTTCTTGAATTTTCCAGTAGGACGCACCCTCTGAGTATTGCATAGTGCGTCCTTGGACGCACTATCGCTGTGTGCACAGAGCGGGCCCGCACCTGTCCTAACGGGTCGCCTGCGTCCCCTGCTAAAATTTGAAAAAATTCCATTTTTTGCATTTTTTCTCTTAGTTTTTGCTTTTTCTTAGTTTTTACTGCCCAGATTCATTAGTCTCTTGTCAAAGATCTTCACCTGAACTTGTTTCGATAGCATTGAGTGTTTTAGTGGATTTCATAGAAGTTTAAGCCCTAGGGTTTGATTTTTGAGTAGGTCTTGTAGTGACTTTGGCGGTAGAAGTTGTCAAGCCTTAGATCTCTCTGGTTTTGTCAGCGTTCTTAGAAGTCGGGCCTGTCATAAAGTCTACCTTTGAGAGCAACTTACCTTTGATTGGTCTCTTGGGCAAATTTCGAAGTGCTTATTGATTAAGTCTTGAATTCCATTTTACGAAAAGAACAAAAAGATTTGAGTTTTGTTTTGACTAGTCTTTTGATTCTGCATTAGCTGGTCCTTGATTTGATTTTGGTCAAGTAAAACAACCTAGAATCATCTTTGTGAGCTTTTGCCTTGTTAGGTTTGCTTAGAGTAATTTCCCCTTTTGATTTGCTTGTGAGTCAAGTTTTCATAGATTTTATAGTTTTTGAGATTGATTTTTGTTAAAATAGATTTATATGCTTTATTAAAAAGAGAAAATACAAAAACATCTCCTTTGAAAAGTTTTGTTTCAAGTAGCTTTGAAAAGTTTTGAAAGAAAAAGAATTTTTCGTGCACGTAAGGAGTGGTCATGTTTGTATGCTTGAAAAGATAAAGAGAATTGTTTCTTTGATTGTCTTTACTAAGAAAGTTGTTTTCTATAAAATTTGCATCTCTAAACTCTCTTAGTTAAGAATTTCATTGAAAAAGGAAAGTAGCGTAAATCATCTTAGGTGCATCTTTGTAGTGGTTTGAGTCGAGTCTACACACCATTGGTTTCACTTCCGCTACCTTTTGTCTTTAAGAAAAACCATAAAATTAACGCTTAAAGTAAAATCGATGTAGTAACTTTTATTTACTAGGGCTCTGAAACACCAATTTAGATCAGGCTAGTGTCTTGGAGTAGGTGAGTAATTAACTCTCCAAGACAACAAAACCAAACAAGTAGCTTATCTTGTGATAAAATAAATCCAATTGTCTCATTTGTACTCTGGGAAAGCTCCTCTTAAAGGAGAAGCACGAGCTCGTGTCCGAACCAGTGAGGGGATCAATCCCCCCTCGTTGGGAACGACGCCAGACACGCACATATTACAAACGGTAAACCTCGGATTAACCATTGTCAAGGAGCCAGGGGTCACTTGTCGGTAAACCTTGGATTATTGTCAAGGAGCCAGCAAGGGGATTGAGCTTGATACTCTGCCCTTGCGTGCTGTCGGAGTTTAGACTATTCCCCCAGGTGCATTTGTTGCGGTTGGTAACCTTAGTGACCATTATCTTTAGGATTCTACCGAGGTGACGGTGGAGGGAAGATCCCACTGTACCTGGAGCAGACGTCGGCTAGACTCACTTGGATTTTCTGGGGGGTTCACTTCACTCGCGACGGTTAAAGTGGAGGAACTTGGTCCAGTCTATTCATTAAGAAGGTTGTCGGGGTAACTGTTCCACCCGCCACTTCTATACTGAATCCAGCGATGTTGGGCTTCATCACCAACTAGCGCTTTCGGTCTGGAAGGCTACTGTTTGTGCTTGGTTTGACGCCCTAGATTCTTTAGGCGTGTGATTCAAATTTGTTTGGTTCTTTAGAGACTTTAGGTGGTTTGATTTGAAATTTTATTTTGTTTTCGTGTGTAGTAGTTAAAAGTTTTTAGCTGTGGCGGAATTACCGAGACAGTCCCGTAGACTTCGGGGCCAGTCTCCTGAAGTTGTTTCTGTGGCTGAATTGTTGAGAAGATCCCGTAGACTTAGGGGATCACCTCCTCGAGACGACTCGGGTAATCTAGAAGGTTTAAAGGTCCTTGTAACTCCTCCTAGTGGCAGTAGAGTAGGTTCACCTGAAGAAGGAGAATCTTCCTTGGTAGTCCATTCAGATTACCAAGGCTTAGAGACAGGTTATAATCCCGAAGCTGTTACAGTTTCTGAGCTTGTTGGTAGTTTTTCGTCTACTAGTGATACAGGCGAAGAACCTGAAATATCTGAACCTGTTACTCCAACTTCTAGTGTTCCAGATTCACCGAGAATAGAAAGAATTATCACCGAAAATCTTCCTACTGGTTTGATTGCTATCGAAGAACTTGCTCCAGAGGAAGAAATAGGCGTCTCTAACCTTGAAGATCAACTTACTATTGATCTAAGGGAGCGTGAATCTATCTTTTACAGTCCTCCTAGAAGTACTACTTGGTACCTTTCGTTAACCAATTATTTAGACAACTTTGGGGTAGGTTTTTCTACACCTCGTACTCCTTTTCCACCTGGAGGTATTCATACTCCTGTAAATATGTCTGGTCAGTCGTCCGTGTTTACTCACAGTCCTGAATCTTTCTTACATGGCGGTCCTTCTGTTCCCACTGGGTATCAATCACTTTCTGGTACCTTTGCGGGGGCATCTCCTCAACCCGTTGATCATGGGTTATTAGCTGGAAACAGTGGTAATATACCATTGGGTGTAGGAGACATTTACATGATGTCAGGTTCAGTTCCCGTTTCCCAACCTCAAGGTGGCCAATTACCGCCTGGGGGGCAGCCTCAGTTAACGCCTAGGGGGCAACATCAAGGTACACCATTTGTGTCTGGGGGGCAACCTCAAGGTCAACCCCAGCCTCAATATGTACCCCAGGGTCAACCTCAGTATCAATATCAACCTCAAGGATGGCAACCTCAAGGATGGCAACCCCAAGGGTATCAACCCCAAGGGTATCAACCTCAAGGGTACCAACCTCAAGGTCAAGGTCAACCCCAGTATCCGTATTTACCTCAAGGTTATCAACCTCAAGGTCAATACTCGAGTCAAGGTTATCAACCGCCTCAAGGTCAGTCATATATTCCAAGTATGGGAACTGCACCTTACAATTATCAATCCTATCCTCAATCCGGTTATGGATCTCAGTATCCTCAACCTGTTACGGGTCAATACCCTAGAATGTTAGTATGGGATCCATCACAGGGTCAACAGGTGTTTCAGCCAAGTATACAGTTGGTACCTCAAGCTGGACAACCTGTAGTTTCTGGTCCACCCCAGCAACCGCAACCTGTCCAGTCAAATGTTCAAACTTCTGTAACTTCGGTAGTTACTCAGCCGCCAATCGCACCTAGTACTCCATCTCAAACGGCTGCTGCAACTACCGCCACATCTACCATACTTACTTCTGGAGTATCGACGGCTCTGGTTTCTACTGTCTCTGTAACCACTCCTCAGACATCTTTACCGTTGTCTGGATCTACGATTCAAACCACGGTCCAGATGCCTGCAGGTCAGCCTGGTATAAGTACGGTTGTCACTACTCAACCTTGATTTGTTCAACCACCGTACCAGGGACAGTACCAACCTAGGCAAGCTGTCCAACAACCGGTTTACCAGTATCAACCGTATCCTGGGTACACTTATCAACAACCTCAACAACCCCAGTACGGTCCGGTTAATCCTGGTTTTCCAGGAGGGTATAATATCCCAAATGCGACTCCTGTTCCTAGTTATCCTGGATATCCTCCTCCTGGGACTGGTCTTGTGACCCAGAGTTTTAGAGATCCTAACCGACAGTTACCGTTTATCGCAACTTTGGATTTACCAGACTTGACGCGCCTAACGAATGATCCAATTCAATATCTTCAGTTTTGGCTGCCAATGCCAAATAAGTTGCCCAGTGATATACCCAAGTTCGAAGGTAAGTCTGGAGAGGATCCGTCCAATCATGTGATGACTTACCACCTCTGGTGTGCTTCAAATTCTATCTCGGATGATTCGATCCGCTTACGTCTTTTCCAACGTACACTCATTGGTCTCGCGGCCAAGTGGTACATTGAGTTACCACGGGCCTCTTTTTACAATTTTAGCCAGTTAGCTACCTCGTTCTTAACTCACTTTCAGTTGCCGGTCAGATACGATAACGGCACGGAGTTATTAACTTCACTAAAACAATCGACGTCCACGTATATTTCTGATCACATTCATGAGTGGAGACGTCGAAGAAGGCTAGTGAAAGTTTTTATCCCGGACCAAATCTTAGTTGAATGGTTTGTTAAATCATTGTTACCGAAGATTACTAAAGATGTAGCTAAGGCCAGAGTAGTTACTGAGGAGCAAGTCATTGCTCAGGCACAATACCTTGACTTAGTTTACACTCAGTTGGGTACGTTACACGAGAAGATTCTGGATCTTCCAAAATCGAATCAAATCACTGCTGCTCCTTCGGGATCTCATACCGCTGATGGTATGATTGGTATCGTGAATACAAAGAGCAAGAAGAAGTCTTCCAAGGCTTCAACTACTCCTATTATCACTTTGCCTGATTCCCCGACAGGAGAGTCTTCTCCTGAACTTACCGCCGATATTCACACTGTAGAGTCATCTACGGCCAAATCAAAAAACGGTGGAAAGAAGAAAGGAAAGAAGAAGGCTAAAGCAGACAAGGCTCCGAAGGAGAAAACAGAAAAGTCGGAAACCAATGACGAAAAGCACAAACCTCGATATCCTTGTCTTATTTGTGAAGAGGATCATTTTACGAGAGATTTCCCTCATCGGGCCGAGGTTGTGAAAATAGTCAAAGGTTCTCCCACTCCTGCTGTGTTAAAAAATCCATTTCCGGAGCAGGAGAATAAGATGATAGGTTCTTCCTCGAATGCCAGTGAAGAACCCATTTTGATGATGTCTCATGTGAGGATTGCGACTCGATCGCAAGATTATGGTAGTAAGAATCTTGTTGATGGTAAGGAAGCAGAATCTTCTCACTCTAACCCATCAACCTCAGCTCCTGGTTCCGATCCACTACAGATCGAGAAACCTAACTCGGACTTAGTAATCAAACCGCCCGCCAAGGGTGTACTTCGAAGGTCTGCTTTCAATCCACATGCGAGAGCGGCCCAGAATTACAACATTGTTGAGGACTTAGCTGTTTCACCCTTAGCAATGTCGGCGTTAGAAGTGCTGCAATCATGCCCAGCACAACGAAAATTACTTTTTGGCTATCGGAGCTGTTGATGTTCAGGACCCGAATCTAATAATATTCGATCTAGAAAATAGTACACCACGTCTCCCCCATCAAATGGCTTTCCAAATTCCAGTGATAGTCAAAAACAGGCCTATTCATCGGACTGTGATTGATGACGGAGCATCTACGTGTATTATGTCGATTCAATGTTGGAGATCTCTTGGTTCTCCTTCGTTGAACCAATCCCCACCATCCTTAAGGCCTTTGATGGCCGTGGGTTCCGTCCGTTTGGTATTCTACAGGAATTGCCTATAGGGGTAGAAGGTAAAACCGTTAGTCTGGATGTGGAAGTGGTTGATGCCCCTCTAGACTACAACCTTCTTTTGGGTCGAAGTTGGTCATATGCTATGACAGCGGTCGTTTCATCGGTCTTCAGAGTAATTAAGTTTCCATATAACGGTAAGATTGTGACTATTGATCAGCTGACATACTTTTCATCCGACCCAGCCTCTTCAGAGAGTATCCAGCATGTCGGTAAGACGACAATCCCTTATAGGGACGTTG
This sequence comes from Pinus tabuliformis, assembly GCA_031772625.1. Classification (NCBI taxonomy): domain Eukaryota; kingdom Viridiplantae; phylum Streptophyta; class Pinopsida; order Pinales; family Pinaceae; genus Pinus; species Pinus tabuliformis. The sequence goes on along the minus strand of CM062811.1, from coordinate 82,616,408 downwards.
GCGTAGGTTTAGTTAAAGATTCCGGTTTACTGGGAACTTTTCCTCTCCCTCCACTCAGCGTAGATCCTTCATTTGCATCAATTCATATGATTACATCAGAAAACATTATTTATGATGATCCTTGGATTGTTCCATCTGAATCTGAGATAGACTCATTCGGTGATGCTATGCCTTTGAGTCCATATGAGATTGCTTATGAAGCCATCATGTCTTTTACCGACTCGCGTTCAACCCAAATCGACCAAATGAATGTGGTCAGTGAAGAATCACTTTTCACCTCAACCTTAAAACGGATAGCGTTTCCCGAAGTTGTGTCATCTGACGAACAACTTCGCGAAATCCTAAGTGTAGACGATCTACCGTGGGAAGATCTCCATCACAGATCTTCGTTTTTACCTAAGGATGATGCATTTGAAAATGATTTTTCATCTATTTTTACCACTGAATATGTCAAAGACGCTCAGGATCCAACGAAACATTCTGATTCAGAGTTGAATTTAGGGAATATTTCTCGCACTATTCCCATTGATATTTCAGTGAAGCCCGGAATTGAGGAGAACATTCATATAGGTGCCGCATGTACAGAAGATGAAATCCAAACTTACAAGGCCCTATTCCAAGAATTCCGCGATGTGTTTGCCTGGTCTTATGAGGAAATGCTGGGATTTGTTGTTTCAAAAGCCGGCATTCGCGTCGATCCATCGAAGGTCGAAGCTATCATCAAATTGCCTCCTCCTTCGAGTTTACGCCAACTCCAAAGTTTGCAAGGGAAAGCGAACTTTTTACGCCGATTCATCCCAAACTACGCCGAGGTCACTAAAGGTTTTACACGGTTGTTGAAACAGAACGCTCAATTCTTTTGGGACGAGATTGCCCAACAATCTTTTGATGCACTTAAACACGCGTTGACCCATGCACTGTTGTTGCATCCTCCCAACTACAACCAGGACTACTTCTTATACCTCGCAGCTTCGCATTCCACCATTGGAATGGTGTTAGTTCAAGAAGATGAATTCGGGGCGGAACATGTGATATATTATCTCAGTAGGACCTTAAATCCCACTGAGCTAAAATATTCGCATGTGGAGAAATTGGCCCTGGCAGCCGTTCAATCTGTCCAGCGTTTTCATCACTACATTCTTCTCCGTAAAACTACAGTTATTTCGGATTGCAACCCTATGATTTACATTTTGACAAAACAATTGCTAGGGGGCAAGTACTCTAAATGGATCGTTATCCTGCAAGAGTTCGACTTGGAATTCGAGAAGTCCAAGTCTAAGAAATCCTTGGTTTTTGCAGAATTGATGTGTGATTTCCCTCGTGCTGACACAGAGACTGTGGCAGAGGAGTCCATTGCGGACGAATCTTTGTTTCTTATCAGTACTTTAGATCCGTGGTACGGGGATATAATCATCTATCTCCAAACCCAAACCTTTCGGCCTGAAGCTTCAAAGGCGGAACGTCGAAAAATTCGGTTTCAATCCCAGCAATACAAAATTATTGGAGATACACTTTATCGCCGGGGGCAGACTTAGTTTTTCGACGTTGTTTAACACACGAAGAGGCTGAGAGGGTTTTGAATGATTGTCACTCTGGAGCATGTGGCGGTCATATGTCTGGGTATGCCACAGCTCAGAAGGTGTTGCGCGCTGGCTATTTCTGGCCGTCTATGTTTAAAGATTGTATCATTGCAGTCCGGAAGTGCCAAAACTGTCAAGTGTTTGATCGCAAGATGCGCGCACCACCTGCTCCTCTCCACCCTATAATTGCCGTTGGTCCATTCGCCAAATGGGTATCGACTTTATTACTTGTAACCCTCACTCGGCCGGGGGCATGCGTATATCATCCTCGCAGTTGATTATTTTACTAAATGGGCCGAGGCGATGCCTACATTCGACGCAAGCGGCAAAACAGCTGCAGTTTTCGTATTCAATCATATTATAACTAGGTTTGGTGTCCCACAAGCAATCATTACTGATCATGGGAGCCATTTTCGAAACATCATGATGACTGAGCTTACAAGCCAGCTTGGTTTGCACCACGATAGCTCTACTCCTTATTATCCGCAAGCCAACGGTTTGGTTGAGTCTATCAACAAAGTTCTAGTTATCATGATCCGACAACCATTGGTATTCATCGGTCGAATTGGCACAACATGTTATTTTCAGCGCTATGGGCATACCGAACCTCAGTGAAAACTTCAACAGGGTTCACTCCTTTCCAGCTAGTTTATGGCTTGGAAGCTGTGTTACCCATTGAATGCGAAATCCCATCACTTCAAATGGCTGTCGAATTACTTCCAGCTACTTCCGAAGAGGAGAAACGTTTATTTTACTTAGCTAAATTAGATGAGACTCGACGTGACGCTGCATTGGCACTCGAGACTCACGCGAAGCGAATGAAAGTTCAGTATGATAGAAATGTGACCCCTCGAAGTTTTTCGGAGGGAGACCTAGTGCTATTATATGATCAAGCTAACGATAAGCTAGGTGCCGGAAAATTCGTTCCTATGTGGCATGGACCCTACATTGTAAAGCGAAAGCTAGCAAAAGGGGCTTATGAGCTGGTAGATTTTGATGGGGACTCTTTGGGTAAACCCAGAAATGGACTTTACCTAAAGAGGTATTATGCTTAAATGGTGGGTATGGAGAATTTTTAGTTAGGTTAGGTTTTCTTTCTAGCTAGTATGTTTGTTAGTTAGTCAGTGTGCTTAGCTTAGAGAGTGTGTTTTTCATCGTTATTCTGGCTTATCTTGGTTTTACTCTTGATATTGCAGATGTCGATGCCTCTCCAAACATACATTGGATTTGCTGATGGTGCTTGTCGTAGTACACGGAATATCTCTTCCGCAGCTTGGGTTATCTATTCACCCTCTGACGAGTTAGTTTCTATGCATGGGGTAAGCCTCGGTCAAACAACGAACAACATTGCAGAATACAGTGCAGTGGTTGAATTATTATCCGAATCTATTTCATTTGGAATTCGACATTTGATAGTGAGGTTAGATTCTGAACTTGTTGTATTACAGCTTAATAGAGTTTATGCCATTAGAAATCCTGTGTTATTAAGGTTGTTTTTGAGAGTGCGTCTCTTGGAACGTGAATTTGATTACATTGAATATCAGCATATTCCAAGGTCTTTAAATACATTAGCAGATGCAATTGCTTCTCGAATGTTGGACAGACATTTACGATAATCATGCAAGTAAATTTAAAAAACATTTCATCACATATGTTAAACAAGATAAGCCGGTAATAGTGATATATATATAGATAGGAGTGTGTCAAAAAATATACATCGTCTTCGATCATAGGTTGAAAAACACCTTATGATCGGCAAAAATGATAAAGTACAAAAAGTCAAAAATGTCACATGTGTCTACAAAGTGACTAGCCAATCACTGGTGGTGCTCCCTATACAACACCACTGCACGGGCTACCTTACACAAAAATCTCCTAAACGGTCCAGGGACTACGACTACATAGCGCTGAAGTCTGATAGGAATATCATCTATGGTAGTCTCAGGCATATCCGCCGTCAGACGCTCTAGATCCTGCTCCAACTCAGCTAGTGACTCTGCAGCCGCGTCCTGTGGGGCCGGTACCGGTGCAACTGGATGTCTCCTCTCAAAAGGCCGGAGGTTGGCTGGGCGCTGTGGTCCAACATCTGCATTTTGAAAATTTTTACTGTCAGTTTTGAGACGATATATATAAAAAACAAAAAAAATACATAATTTGAAAACTTGTGAAAAATAAAGTACCTCTATCGTCCCATTGTTCTCCCTGTGGAAGAACCATGTCCGGATCACCTCGAAAATCTACTCCGGCATACGGAAAGTCCTGGATCGAAAAAACCTGGTCCTCTAACCAGTGAAAATAACTATCAGAAAATCGAACAATCGCCGTGCCCTCGTTAGGATGCCGGGCCATCACCGTAACCCATCGTATCAGCTTTGGCTCCCGAGGACCCAAGATATCAATAGTGAGTTGCTGAGGGATCAGCATCGGAACTCTCTCTAAGGCAAAGCTCACAACTAGAGGCCCATATCCAAAGGTCTTCAGTTGTCCGTTATTTACCCTACTCAGTTGGCTCTTCATATTAGCCGACACAGCATCACACCAGTTGAAAATGGTGCCTTGGTAACAGTCAATCGCCATCCGCATTTGGGACCCGGAGGCAATATGTAAAGCGGTTGCGCCGCAAATTCTGGTAACCGTGAAAGCTATAACCTTGAGTTCACGCAGAGAGATGTGTTTGATTTCTACGCCTTTCGCATGGTGTGCATTGGGTGTGCACCAATCTGCCCGGAGACTAGCAAGGGATTGGCCACCCGGCCTAGTCCCGGCTAGATTGAGTTGCTCGCCTCTATTCGGCAAGCCAGTGAGAAAGTATACATCAGAGGGCTCTATCTCGAGCTAGTGCCCTCCTATGTAAAAGCATTGCTCTTGAACGTTCCATCTCTCAACCAGCCATTCCAAGAACCTCACCTGAGCCCTCATGCCAGGTATGGCCCAGTATTTATATAGCCCGCATGCTTTTAGGGCATCAATGGAAGGTTGATGTTCAATTGCGGCTAAATCAACGTCTTCGTGCTCTCTTTCTCTCCAATCCAACATGGTGAGTGCCCTACACACCAAGAAACAGAGATTAGAATTAATTTTGGAAATTTTAAATGGTTGATTGTGGAGTTTGGGGTTTCAAATTCCGCCTTTTGTGGGGGACGCACCCCGCGTTCAGAACACAAAGCGTCGAGACGCAGCTGGCCTGAAGGTGGGCTACCTCCCCCAACCATTTTCCTGTACAAGAAAAAGTCGGGGGACGCAGGTCACCCGAAGGGCACCTGCGTCCCCCGAAGAGCGCACTTTGAAACCCAAAACCCCCCAAAAATCAAAACTAAAACCTAAAACACAATTTTAATCGGATGAAATTGAAGAGGAGGATGTTGTAAAATACCTGGAAGAGACGGTGTTCGATTCTGACGGTCGGATTTTCCGCAGCGACCACGGGAAGTTTCTTGCCAAAAGCCCTTTTTTCAACCTCAACAGTAAAATGGTAAAAATGACATGGTAAAAAGTCTTTTTATAGGTTTTTTGGATGAATTTGTTCATTTTTCACCATGGAAGGATGTTTTTCGATGTATTTTTGCCTATCTTAAACAGGTATGAGTAATGTGTCGTTTTTGTGCAGGACAAAGGGACTTAGAGGGAAAATTGTCATTTTTCACGAACCAAAATATCAGAGTCATCTTTTAAGCCCTTTTCTGACTCCTAAAAATGAAAAGATTGCCGAGCGTTTCTTTTACACTCGTTAAAACGGAATTAAAAGACGGTCCCCTTATAGCTCTTTTCTGACCGTAAAATCAGGAAAAGATTGCCGGGTTTTTGTCGTTTCAAACTCGATACGGAAATAAAACGACGTGTCCTTGATCGCTTTTTACTTTTCAAGTCAGTGGCAATAATTATGAAAGTACTCCTTGGTCGCAAGATCAAGCAGTTCCCCCAGGTATTATTTTATACTTTTTCGGGCTTGAGGGACATAAATCTACGAAAAAGTTCAACTTGGAGTCTTCTTAAGTTTTTCAGACTCTCTAAAATTGAAAAACGCCGAGTTTCTCCTATACTGGGCTCGTTAAACATTTCACAGTAAAGGACCTGTTCAATTACAAACAGGAATGAACCACTCCTTCCTAGGGTTCGAATCAAAACTAGGTTGGACTCATCCGAAGGATGAGCTTATAATCAAGCATATGTTATCCTCCTCAAGCTTGTTAAAAATAAAGAGGTACTTGCCAGAAATGGTGGGGGAAAAGAGAGAAGAATGAGCCTATTTGTTACCTTTTGTCTCAGAAGAAACTTTATTGCCACTCTTGAACACGACACTTTTCATTCACCTGGGTTGGGAAATCCTTTACCTCACAGTTGATCAAACCACTTTGAAAGTCTTCAGCCGGGTTCCGGGGATTAACTTTGAGTCGTTTATCACCAAGCCATCTGTTGTGTCGTTATGTGTTCAAGAGGTCTGCAAGCAAAACTCTCATCTGCAAAATACTTGTCATCCATTCGACCATCCCTGAGTCAGTCCTTACAGCAACATTTCTTCAACTTGAACAATGATTTCGTGTTGTGGGCTTGCCTGCAACGGGTCGCTTTCTATAGACATCAGCACATTATCTAGAGAGATGACTTAGAAATCGTCAGTGCCTTGAAGTCTGCATGCATCAATGGCAGGTTTCTCGCCTTTGACGTCAATTTACATCATTGACTTTCGATCGAAGGATTCCGTGAAATGTTCGACATCAACTCATTCATTCACATCTCATGGATTGTACTGGGTACTTTGAGAACCATTGACATTACTGGTGGTCTCTCTCACGCTTGTTAACAGTTTACATCATCGACTGGTAATCAAGTGGTTTCTACCATGTTCGACATCAACTCATTTATTCGCATGGCTAGAATCGTACCAATTCGGGAAGTAGAAATGAAAACCCTGGATCTAGTTTCCACCATCCAGGCTGCGAGGAGTTTTGTATTCATTATCTAAGTAGACTAATCATAAACAGATGGCTGCGCCCATACTGTGTCTACAAAAGTCTATGATTATGATGTACTACAAGATCATTCCTGTATCAGAGTAGTTAGTCTGTTAGTTAAAGTTTTAATCTGAGTATGGGAATGCCTACCTCAGTGATGATATAATCTTATACATGTATTTTGTGTTGAAAATTGCAGGTTCTGACCAGGCTCTCCACGAGATAATCCTTGAAATGATAAAGCGCTTCACCCTTCCTAGATGATACAAAACCCTAATCTATTACAGGCTTCGCACTTTAGGGGGCAATCTGTTACACTAAAAAATGTCACTATGACTATTTACAGTTAGTATGGCTCTATCAACAGTCATGCTACCTCTTAGGCAAGTCTTATGCCTCTGCTCTCCATGTCAAACTCCAAAAAGAGAGAAAGTCTTTCTAAATGTATTTATCTCTGGGGACGCAGGTTCTCTCAACCTTACCTGCGGGTACGCACCCAATGTTCAGAAAAGCTGCGTCTTTGGACGCTCTGTATGTAAAGGGCAGGTGCGTCCCCCTGTAAAGGTTAAAATTCGCAAGTTTCATCTTTAAAAAGTTACTTGTGGTCATTTCTAGAGCATTCTAGAAGGTTGTTCGACGTGTATTGAGCGCCTCCAGATGGTTCATGCACTCCTACCAAAGAGGAACTTATCCCATCAATAAGGGAGCTATCCCATCCAAAGAGGGGATTATCCCATTGATGGTGGACCTGATTAACTTCCTCTTGAGCACTATAAATACAGGCATTGGGCCAGAAGGAGAGGAGGTTGGAAGCTATACATTTCTAAGGGTAAATGTTGCAGGAATTAGGACTCCCATTTAGAGGCTTGTGAGGAGAGATTGCCATCTTTGCTTGTTCTATTTGGAAGTGGGTGAGCTTTGTCAAAGTAAAGGAGAACTCTTGATGGACCCTGGGAGGGACTTGCACAACACCAAGGCTCAGGTTGTATTTGTTCCTTTTGTTACCTATTAATGCAAATGAGTCCATTCTTCTCAATAACTTGTTATTTATGAGTTGTTTCATGTACTCCTTGGTCTATGTGTTAAATATGTTTTATTCTATGAGATTATCAAGTGCTATTTAATCGTTTGATTGTTAGTGTATGCAGGTTTCAAAGTGAAGGAGGAGCTCATCCGGATCAGCGGAGCTGGACTGCTACAACAGCGTTGGACTACAGGTAGGATCTAAACACTTGATTTCCCATATAGTAAATGCATGTTTAGAGAAGGATTGCTCTTGTTTGTCTTGTTTGTCACTAGAGAGTCTTAGGCTCCTAGGGAGGTTGGTTGTGTCCGCACAATCGACTCTTTCCGCCTGACACATCTCCTGTAGTTTCCTCTTGTAGCTCTGTCTCTACCTCTTTGTATGGATACAAATCTGCAACATTAAAGATGGGTGATATTCCAATCCCTTCTAGCAACTCAATTTCATATGCATTGGATGAAAATTTTCTTACAATTTTACATGGTCCTATCTTTTTCATTTTCAGTTTATTGTAAGTTTTAATAGGAAATCTTTCTCTCCTCAAATACACCATCACTAAATCTCCCACTTGGAATTCTTTCTCTCTTCTTTTCACATCTACCCTCTGTTGTATTTGTTGTTGCTTTCCTATAATTTTCCTTTGACTTCTTCCTGTAGTCTCTGCATCTATTCTAAAAAATCTTCATCTTTTACACTTCTGGTCTCTTGTTTACTCAAATACGTTAGCTCATACACACCTTTTGGATTCATTCCAAAAAAAATATGAAATGGACTCATTCCAGTACTTCATTTTGGAGTATCATTATAAGCAAACTCAGCTTGAGCTAGTGCTAAATCCCACTGCTTAGGATTTTGATACACTAAACTCCTCAATATATTCCCCAAGCTCCTATTTACTACTTCGGTTTGTCCATCTATTTGAGGATGGTATGCTGAACTAAAACTGAGGTTAGCTCCCAGTTTCTTCCAAAGAGTTCTCCAAAAATGCCCTACAAACTTTGTATCTCTATCAGACACAATACTTACAGGAAATCCATGTAATCTTACAATTTCTAAAAAGAATAAATTAGCTATATGTGTTGCATCACTAGTCTTCTTACAAGCAATGAAATGTGCCATTTTGGAAAATCTATCTACTACAACATAAATAGAATCATTCCCTCTCTGGGTTTTTGGTAATCCCAAAACAAAATCCATGCTAACTACATCCCACGGTCGGTCTGGTATTGGCAATGGCTGATACAATCCTGTATTCTGACTCCTTCCTTTAGCATGCTGACATATCCTACATTTCTCAACAAACTTCTTAACATCAGTCTGCATTTTTGGCCAATAATAAAAAGCATTCACCTAAGCAAAGGTTTTATCTTGTCCAAAGTGACCAGATAATCCTCCACTATGTTTCTCCTTTATTATGTTTTCCCTCATGGAACATTTGGGAATACACAACTTGTTGCTTTTAAACAATAGGCCTCCTTGAATGAGATAGTCCAACCATTGACTTCTGTTATGACTTATTGGATTTTGAATTGTTGTATAGATATCTTTGAAATCTGCATCATCCTTGTACATTTCAATCATTTCCTCAAATCCTACAACACCCACTTTGAATTCTTGCACAATAAAACTTACCCTGCTCAATGCATCTGCTAATTTATTTGACTTACCACTCTTGTGTTTTATTACAAAAGTAAAGCTTTGCAGAAATTCTACCCACTTGGCATGTTTCTGATTCAACTTCGGCTGGTTATTGATGAACTGTAAGGCACGATTGTCTGAATATAATATGAATTCTTTTGGAAGCAAATAACGTCTCCATTTCTTTAAGGCTTGCACAATAGCATAAAACTTTTTATCATAAGAAGAATATTTCTTCTTGCATCATTCAATTTCTCACTGAAGTATGCTATCAGTCTTTGTTCCTGACTCAGAACTGCTCCAACTGCAACTCCACTAGCATCTGTTCTACTTGAAAGACTTTCTCAAAATCAGGTAAAGCTAAAGTTGGTTCCACTGTGATTTTCTTCTTTAGCCAATTAAAATTTCTGTCTACTGCTTCTGTCCACTTGAATGGTTGATTGATCTCCTTGATTGTTTCAAGAATAGGTGCACAAATCTGACTAAATCTTTTGATAAACTTTCTGTAAAAACTTGCAAGACCATGGAAGCTTCTTACCTCAAATATATTTCTAGGAGTAGGCTAGTTCCAAATTGCTTGGACTTTATCTGGATCCATCTTCAAGCCTTCTTTAGAAACTACAAATCCCAAGTAAACCAGTTCTTCCTTCATGAAACTATATTTCTTCATATTTATCAGTAGTTTCTCTTTCTGCAGAGTTCGTAGTACCAACTTAAGATGCTCTAAATGTTCTTCTTTACTTTCACTAAAAACTATAATATCATCAAGATAAACAATAACAAACTTGTCTGCATATTCCTTCAAGACTTCATTCATTAATCTCATGAATGTACTAGGTGCATTAGTGAGTCCAAAAGGCATCACTAACCACTCATACAACCCACTATTTGTTTTAAATGCAGTTTTCCACTCATCGCCTTCTCAGATTATTATTTGATGATATCCACTCTTCAAATATATTTTAGTAAAGTATTTTGATCCACTCAAACATTCCATTAAATCATCCATGCATGGTAAAGGAAATCTGTACCTGATAGTGATCTTGTTGATGGCTCTGGAATCTATGCACATACGCCATTCTCCTCCTTTCTTTGGACTGAGTACTATTGGTACAGCACATGGACTAAGACTTTCTCTGATTATCCCCTTATCCATTAGCTCCTGCACTTGTCTTCCAACTTCTGCATTGTCTTGAGGAGTTAATCTATATGCTGCGTTATTTGGAAAACTTGCTCCTGGTATTAGGTCAATATGATGACTAATACTCCTAATCAGTGGCAATGCATTCGGCAAATCATCCACAATAATATCAGCAAAATCATCTAACAGAATTTTAACTTCTTCAGGCAAATCATCCAAGTTTGTGGAAGTCAAAATTACCTTTGGCCTTCCCACAATAGCAAAATGCAACTCCTCATTTTTCACTACTTCTTGCAGCAAATCCTTTCCACTTATCAACATAATACTACTTCCAGGTGTCCTTTGTCAGCGTTGTCCTTCAATGGCAGCAATGTGTGTTTAGTTCCATCCTTCTCCAGAGTATAAGTGTTTCTCCTTCCATCAGGAATAGCTTTTCGATCAAATTTCCACAGTCTTCCTAGCAATACATGGCATACATCCATGGGCATTACATCACATAATATCACATCTTTATACGTACCAATTTGTATCTCCACCTTGCATTGTTCAGTCACAATAATCTGATGTCCCTTTTGTAACCATGATACCTTGTAAGGAGTAGGGTGCATGGTCTTGGCTAGTCCGAGCTTGTCCACCATCTCTGAAACAAGATTGTCAGTGCTTCCACTATCAATTATTACTTTGCAACACTTACCTTTTGATTTATAGGTAGTTCTAAACAAATTCTTCCTCTGTGCTGGTTCTCCAATCTCCGGCTCTGCCCTAAGCAAAGTCCTTCTCAATAACAATGATTCACCTTCTTCAGGGGGTTCTTCCTTTTCCATAAGTCGAGGTGGTTCTGGCTTTGCCTTAGCCACATTCGCATTCCTCTGACTTGCTATTTTATTATGAGGACAGTCCCATGACATATGTCCCCATTCTCCACATGTATAACACCAAACATCTCTTCCTCGCCCTCTTCCTCTGGGCACAAATCTTCCTCTATTAGATTCTCCCCTCTGTGGTGGTCTGCTACTTGAGCTTCCTGCTTCATGTTGATGTTGTTGTCCCCTTGGTCTGGTAGTTCCTCTACCTCTTACTGAGCTTTTTCCTCTATTCCTTTGACTCTGTTTCCTCAATATCTTCTCTTCTGCCTTCAAACTTGCTTGATAGACATCCTCAATAGTTTTCAGACTTAACAAGCTAATCTCATATTGTATGTCATACCTAAAGCCATTGATATATCTAGCTACCTTTTCCACATCATCCTCTACATGCCTTGCGCTAATATTCAATCTATAAAATTCTTCTGTATATTCTTTTATAGATATTCCTTTTCGCCTTAAATTTTGCAATTGCTTAAAAATATTCAAATGATAGTCTTAAGGCAAAAGCTTGGCTTTCATTTTACTTACCATTTTGTCCCATATCTTGATCTTGGCCTTCCCTTTCCTCATTCTTGATGTTTGTAACTCGTCCCACCAGATAGCTACATGACCCTTCAATCTGGTAACTGCAAACTTCAACCTCTTCCCCTCATCAACCTCTTCATAGTCAAAGTACTGGTCTAAGGATCTAATCCAATCCGTTAGCTCTTCTATGTTCACACTCCCTTCATACATAGGGATTTTTGCCTTAGGTTTTCCCCCTACTTTTGCCAGCATCTTGATGACTTTGGCAGTTTCATTATCATCGTCTAGTACCTCCTCTACAGGAGATTCTTCTGAAGAAAATTCATCTCCTTCATCAGGTGCTCTTCTCTAGGCAGTCTCAATTGTATCCATTCTCGCACGTAGACTTCATACCTCTTCCAATAAAATTTCATTTGATTCAGGTCTTCCTCGACCAATGCCTCTCCTTGGCGACATTTTCACTGCAAACAACCCTTTCTTCTGCTCTGATACCACAAATGACGCAGCACGGAAGCAGACTCACCAAAAACCCCAAAATCACCCTGCGGATCCCCTTTAAGCAATAACCTGACTGTTCTTGTTTTTAATCGAAATATGCTGAAAAACCATGAAAAACATTAATATTTACCTTTTATATTAGCGCACTTATCGTACACTGGAAGTCAATGTGTTGATGCTTCAGAACTGTCGATCTAGATCGATGAGATCCGATGGTCGTCAGTGATTTCGGGTGGAATAATAGATCGGGGTTTAACCACCCAATAAGTGGTTTTCTTCCCTCTCCGCCTTGCTACGTGTCAACCTTTCAATGGAGTCAAGGGTCAAGCCTTCAAAACCACTTACAACATTTAACGCACTCGATAACCATTCACTGTAGCAAAAACTGCTTGGCGATCCAATGGTCATGATTGATCGCAATCCAACGACTGCGATTTAATCACTAGATTTCAAGTCACAATGTCCAATTACCAAGCTTCATATGCTTAAAAGCACCGATGCGATAACCCTTGCAGACCCGATAGGTTATCAACCCTTCTCTATAACATTTCGGATCCGGTTGTGTCGGATGTTGGAATTCGGCAATTCAATAAGCCAATTCCCCTTCACTAAAGCGATGCGATTAAGTTCCATGGACCTGATAGCTTTAAAAACCTCCATCTAGAATATTTGAAGTCCGGATTCTAAATCCGAATGTGTTTTGCATTGATCCTTAGTGTATTTTGGGTTTTCCGCTTGCGGAACCAAAACGATAAAATAAACTTCCTAATTATTCTTTTAACTCAATGTTATCTATTGTAAAGCATGAAAACATAGATCAAGCATCAATACCATCCGAATATAGAGAAAACAAGCATTCAAGGATCTCCATGGGCTGCATATATATAATTATACGCACAACATCAATTCATTCATAATAAAAGGGTTACAGAGTCTCGGCCTTGGGCCTGATTTACACAAATAAAGACGTCTGTCTCAAAATACAATCCACACATGATTTTTCTCTCGCTCTACTAAATCCACTCCCCAATCCTCTCTCCATTTAATTACATTTTTCCTCCTTTTTATAAGTTGGATACCACTCTAACTATATCTAAAAAATCAATCCCTATTTTTAATAAATCTAATGGAAAATATTCTTATTCTTAGCTCTATATCACACCTATGCTAACAACTCATATTTTAGCCTAAAATAAGACAATTTCTAACTTATTACAATAATGAAATACATCTCAATTCCTAAGAGGTCAAACCCTCTCACTAAAACTGATCTTTGGCCCATCATGTCAATGAAATTCACTTGTTTAGCCACAACATGTGAACAAACCTTCACATTGATGGCTAAGTCTGGATGCTCCTACGTCAAAAAAGTGAAATTGGAAACATGTTGGAAGATTTTAAGAGTGAAATGTTGCAAATCGTTTCCCTTTAGATGGACACTATGCAAATAAAGAGGAAGTAGGAGGAAGTAGAGAGAGCAATAGCCATCTTCTTCCCTAGATGCATAAGGAGGCACCCTAGGAATGAATGCCCATTAAACCTTATAGAAATCTGCTCGGTATGTGAAGAAAACCACTTCACAGATAAGTGCCCTTCTCTACCTAGACTAAAAGTTGTGTATCACGGAACTAAAGGGGTGACTAAACAACTCTGTTACATAAATCAAAGTAGGCCTCATAGGCCTCGACCATACCAGAAAGGCATGCAAAGGTCATCCTATGCATATTACAACCCTAACCAAAACACATCCATTCCCTCTTGGGGGCCCCTTGCTCATCCCTCCTGGTCTACACCTTCTCCTTGTTCTTTTGCACCTCAGTACCATTCCCATCCAACCAACCAGCCATTTTAGCTATATACTCCTCCACAACCTCAGTGGAATGCACCACCCCAGGGGTGGAGGCCACCATACAACAATTCTCCATCTTTATTGCCTTCACCTCCATCTCAACCACAATTTTTACACCCTGCTCCAGCTAAAAAACCTCATATGTCTACCCAACCAAACTTGAACCCGAACAACAGACATGCACAATAGGTCTACAGTGGAGAGACATCGTACCCTACTTATGCTATGGAAATTCAGGAAATCAACCTTAGGTCTAGGAGAGTGGTCCCGGATAACCAACCTCCACCTCCACCTAGGGAGAGTAAAGAGGAAAGAGAGGAAAGTATGCCTAGTGTGAGTCCACCACCCTTTCCTGAAAGATTAACTCATCCATTCCAACATACCATAGAAGAGAATGAATTTTTGGGTGAATTGAAAAATCTACGTGTCAAAATCCCACTTCTCCAAGCTATTATGAATGTACCTATTTACAACAAACTAATTAAAGAGAAGTGTTTCAAACATCTAGGGAGGTGAAAAAGAGACACCCCTACCATTAATGTCATTGGAAAACTATCCAACTTAATGTTGGGGTAGGTAATTTTCCCAAAGTATTTAGACCCTGGGAGCCCTATAGTAGATGTACACATCAATGTCACCATTGTCCCCCATACCTTGATTGATCTTGGGGCTACCATTAATGTAATGACTAAGGACACCATGCTCAAGCTGAATCTACAGGGTTCATTAAGAAAGACCACGATAGTCTTGCAGCTTGCAGACCAATCCATAGTAGCCCCTAAGGGGCTTGTTGAGGATGTGATGGCCTCCATTGACTCCTGGGAGTACCGTGCAGACTTCTTAGTTCTCCAGCCTAAGACCAAATTTAATGGTTATCCTCTCATACATGGGAGGCCTTAGTTAGCCACTGTCGATGCCTACATAAGCTATAGGGCTAGAAACATGACTATCAAAAATGGGCATCTATCCAAGCAGTTGGTCCTATACCCTCCTACTCAGCCATGTTTAGAACGTGACTTACCTTTATGGATAGAAGAGGAGGAGGAAGATCATGTCTACTCCTCCCAACTCTATAACCTAGAAACTGCCATAGGAGGAGCACAACCAGATGAAGATGACTTGATTGAACACATCCTCCAAAATCCAACTCCTAACACCATGTCTCTGGAGGAAGTAGTAAAGGAAACCAAGAACAACGATCAGATTGATCTATGCTTAGATGAATCAAACCCTACTCGTGTCAAGACAATAGAATTCTGCCCTAAAAGAACACTAAAAATCAGCCCCTCTCTCTCTTTACACCAAGAAGAAGAGTTATGTAATATTTTAAGAGAGAATTTGGATGCCTTTGCTTGGAATTACAAACAAATGAAGGGAGTGTACCCCTCGGTGTGTACTCACCACATTTACATCAAAGAAGGTTGCAAACCAGTCTGACAACCCCAAAGGAAAATGAATCTAGCTCTCAAGGATATAGTCAAAGAAGAGTTGCAAAAGTTGTTGGATGCAGGATTGATTTACCCCATCTTGGACAGTGAGTGGTGTCTCCTTTGGTGTTGGTTCCAAATAAAAATGGAAAGTGGAGGATTTGTGTTGATTACAGAGATTTAAACAAAGCAACAAAGAAGGACCATTTTCCTCCACCTTTCATTTACCAAGTGTTAGATGGCCTGGCAGGGAAAAAGATTTTCTCTTTCTTAGATGGGTTCAACAGTTACAATCAAATCTATATTAGCCCAGAGGACCAAGATAAAACCACCTTCACCTGTCCTTGGGGTACTTTCACTTATAGGGTCCTTCATTTTGGTCTATGCAATGCCCCTGCCACTTCCGAAAGGGCAATCCTGAGTATCTTTGCAGAGCTAGTCCATGATGCAGTAGAAATTTATATGGATGAATTCACACCCTATGGGTGTGATTTCTAGGAGGCTATCTCTAACCTAGGTAAGGTGATAAATAAATGCATTGAAATGAAATTATCCCTTAGTCTTGAAAAATGTGAGTTCTTGATGACTGTAGGTGATGTTCTAAGCCACTCAATATCCCAAGAAGGAATATAGGTAGACCCAAATAAGATAGCCATCATCAAAAGGGTCCTGACTCCGCAAAAATAGAGGGATGTCAGAATTTTTCTAGGTTTATCTAGATACTATAGGATATTTATAAAATATTTCAGCAAGTTAGCTTCTCCTTTATTTGGGTTATTGGCCAAAGATTCTGAATTTTTATGGTCAGAAAGATGTCAAGAAGCCTTGGACACCCTGAAGGACAAGTTGACTACTGCACCTATTCTCCGAGGCCCAAATTGGGCTCTTCCTTTTCATATCCATGTTGTTGCCTCTCACAAATCTATAGGAGTAGATCTAGGCCAAATAGATGACAAGCTACCTTATGCCATTTACTTCATCAGTAAGAATCTGTCGAAAGCCGAGCTGAACTACACAGTGACTAAGAAAGAGCTCCTAGTTGTTGTGCATTCATTGAATAAACTTAGTTATTACATTACTGGTTACCAAACAGTTGTACATACCAACCATGCTACAATTAAATACTTGATGAATAAACCTGATGTAAATGCCCAGATTATTAGATGGTTACTCTTATTGCAACAATCTAATTTAACTATTATTGATAAGCCTGGTAAGGAGAATGTTGTTGCGGATTTTTTTATCCTGATTAACTTTTCCTATAGGGGAGGAAGGAATGGTTGATGATCAGTTACCAGATGAACATTTATTCACCATTTCATTTCTCTCTCCATGGTTTGCTGAAATAGAAAACTACTTGGTGTCTACACAGTTTCCACCAAATTCGTCCTCCAAGGAAAAGAGAAGAATCATAAGAAAGAGCCCCCCATTCACTTAGATTGGGGGAAATCTCTTCCAGCTAGGTCCGGATCAAATTCCAAGAATATGTGTCAGGGAGGAGGAAGTCTTCGAAATCCTTCTACCTATCATGATGGGCCTTGTGTAGGTCACTTTATAGCCAAAATAATAGCATTCAAGGTACTACAAGATGGTTATTACTGGCCTAATCTTCACCAAGATGTGAGGAGGTATACCAAATAGTGTGAACAGTGCCAAAGGATGGGGAAACCTACCCCAAGGGATGAGATGCCTCTGCAACCTCAAGTGACTTTCGAGCCATTTGACAAGTGGGGCATGGCTTTCATCGGGCCCATTGATCCTCCATCCAAACAAAAGCAGTACATCATTGTGTGCACCGGCTACTTAACAAAATGGGCTGAAGCCAAAGCCATCAAATTGGTAACAAAAGAAAAAGTGGTTGAATTCTTAAGGGAGAATGTGTTTTATAAGTTTGGGTACCCTAGAGAATTAGTCACTGATCAAGGCAATCAATTTACATCTCACATGATTGAAAATTTGTTAAGCCAGCACAAGATCAAGCACAAAAAATCCACCCCTTACCACCCACAGGCTAATGGGCAAGTGGAGGTAACCAACAGAGCATTGGAAGGCATTCTGAACAAGGTGATTAGTAGTAGCAGAAAGGATTGGACAAACAGATTAGTTGGGGCCACCTAGGCCTACAATACCACCTGGAAGACCACCACTAGCTTCACTCCTTATGAGCTGATCTATGGGAAGAAAGACTTGTTTTCCATTTAATTTGAATACAACACCTTAAGGATGGCAGCACAACTAGATTTGGATATCATCAGGGCACAACAAGCAATATTGCTCCAACTGAATGGGTTAGATGAATTTAGGATTAGGCCCTCTTTCACACAAAGGTGACTCAAGTTCAAAGGAAAATTTGGCATGAAAAGAACATAAAAGACAAATAATTTCAAGAAGGTGATTGGGCTTTGCTGTATGATTCCCAGTACAAGTATTTTAAAGGCAATTTAAGGACTAGCTGGTTAGGACCTTATGTGATAGAAAAGTGTCATGATAATGGTGTTGTGTAGATAAGAACCATTGATGCAGAGGATATCCCTTTGCTTGTCAATGGGTATAGATTAAAATCTACAAAAAGCCCTTATCAAAGCAGGAATTCATCAATAACATCAACAAGGCAGTGATGGTGGGAAAAAATAAAGAGATTCAGGTGAAAACCTCCATGAGGCACCTGAGTCCCACTGTTGGGTTGAAAACCTCTTGAGGCGGCCCAAGAGTGTTTAAAAAAAAAGAGAGCAAAAAAAAAAAAAAAAAATCTGCGTGAAAACCTCTTTTGAGGCACCCGCGGCATGCAACTAGGATGAAAACCTCCTTAGGGGCAGACTAATTGTTTTTCAAAAAATATTATATATATATATATATATATATAATTATATAAAGAGAAAAGATACAAAAGATGAAAATTCTGTTTTGCAGGTCTATAAGAGGAGCATAAGCACGACATGAGGAAGAAAAAAGGACCTAGAAAAGCCATGCTTTAATTCACCCATCTATTATAGACATATTTGGGCACTGCAACCCCAATCACATATGTCCATAAACCAAGGGCTTCAAAACCCCTAAAAGTGTTGTTTCATACCCTAAAGGAACAAGATCAACTGATTACATCATCTCCCATAAGTTCTCCGTGAAAAACTACTCAGAACTGGTCAAAAAAGGACCATAAAGACTGTTCCATGCATAGGGTGTGATGCATCTCACATATTACACACAGGGGCTGTGATGCATACTGGAAATCCCTTCTAGAGGGTGCGATGAGTGAGAGCAGACAAATGGCAGAAGCAGTGTGCTAGGTGGAAACCCAACGAATCTTCTAGAAACTGCTCATATGAAGCTTGCCTCTCTGGATTTTGCCAGGGATGAGTAAGAGATTTGAAATCTCCAAGTGGAACCAAGAATTATCAATGAAATGACACTAATCAAAATCCTAGAAGCTGACTCACTCTCCTGAAGACATCTATATATGGATCCCTCATCCAAGAGATCCAGAGGCTGGAATTTTGTAATTTGCAAGGAAGTGTTGTTGGTTTATCTTTGAAGACATTGCTGGGTGATCTTTCTTTATATGAGGTGAAGAGGGATTTCATGCTAGGAGGATGATGTGGATTAGACAGCCTAGTTGTAATCCTCTCTTCTACTACTTTTATCAATAAAGTTATTTGAGTTTTCCTCGATATGCTTGTATATCTCTGAATCTTGTTTATGTATGAATTTATATGGTAAATGTACATCTAATCCTACATTATTTATGGTTATAGATCTCTATGCTTTGATGATATTTTGTTGCCTTGGCTCTACAGGTGTTATTTGAAGCAGGACAAGTGAGAAAGGAGTGGTGAAAGCTCTATCAAAGGAGTGAGGAAACAAGCAAGGAGACTAGCGGAAGACTGAGGTTGGTGCTCTTTGCTTCTCTCTCATCTATCTATCATAAAGGAAAACGCAATTAACTTTAATCTTTTTGTTTCTAAGATAGCTACCCGTCTTAGTGGGACTAGTAGCTCTGAATGGACACTAGTTTTCCTGATAACAAAATGGCGACTCCACTGGGGAATGAATAGTTTGTTTTTTTTGTTACTATTGTTTGCTTTATAAACCACAGACGGAGCCTGAAGTCAAGCCAGCTAGCCTTCGAACTACTTTTGCTATGCAACTGCAAAGTAGATCAACGTTACTTCAGTCAATCTCCGAGTTGGTTTATGAACTAAACATCTAGCTTGCAAACATCCTAAGTGCCTTGGAGGTAGCTCAAATAACCTCATTAGATCAGCCCCTATACTTTGTGTTTACTGACAATCATTAGCTCAGCCTAAACCCCTGAACTTAGCTACAAAATGTGAGCAAAAACCAAGATCAGTATCATCCCTAGATCATCGCATTGTCTCTTCTTGGCAGTCTGGATGCATCGCACCTCCCGTGTGCTGTAGGTGATATGCATCCCTGTTTCCCTGTGTTACAGGTGCGATGATCAAATGAGACTGTTGCTGCCTCCAGATTTTGGTTTTTTCTTCATTGTCTTCAGCTTTATTTAGTAGTTTTGCTATCTGTGATCAGTATATCTCTATTGAAACCATCTTCCTTTGCATTATTTGGCCTCCATCAGGAGGAATTGTGATTTTTTTTTATGTATTTTTCATCATTTACAGTTCTCCTTTGCAAAAAGTAGCTTAATCGAACTGTCGTCTTTTGATTTGAAAGTGTCACAAGTGTCATTTTCAGTCAAGAAAAAGAGTATTACAAAGAATTCCTCTTTTAGACAGTCGATTACACTTTTTCCATTGTATTTGATTTGAATCATTACTATTTCAAGTGTCAAAAGTAGTTTAAGTTCAAAATCGCAAAGTGTCGTCTTGACCCTACTTTCGTTTTTTTGAAAAGAAAATTGTTAGTACTGTCACTTTGAAAGAAGAATAGTTCATATCTATACTTTGTTTTCTTTTTGTCATTCTCACATTAAGCAAACTGAAAAACAATACATGCATATGAATTTGCATTAACGCTGCATGCTGAAGTTGATTTAGGAAAAGTGCATCTAGTGTGTGCTCTCTGCTCTATGTTGAAAGAATTTCATTTCTCTTTCCTTAGTAACTAGGATTTTCATTGCAAAAAGAAAGTAAATGACTATTTATCATCTTAGATTGTATATTTAGGAATTGTATATCTACATCACGCGGTGAACCTTAAAGGAATACTTCTTAAGAAATATCAACTGTAAAATAAACTTCAATGAACATAAAAACGTTTTGGAACCTAATGCACAACATTTAGAAGTCTAGGCTAGAGACGTATTCTGGCGTCATAAAGCCTAGTAACTATCGCTTTCATCGTAGGTTGGGTGATTCCTCCTCTTTGGGACGACAAGTGCCAGTACGGACTTGTGCTCCCATGTACTATTGAGTATATATTGGGAGACCACAATAAGCTACATCCTTTATCCTTAGGAAGCCGTGTCTGCCGCCTTATCGATCGCAATGCACTAAAAACAGCATTAGGGAAGATTGACTATCGTACCGTAAAAAGTATTCTACAGTTTTGTGATTGGTTTGGTAATCCCTCTGTCTAGATTTCTAGAGTAGTCACTTTTGTTCCTTTTCGGACTCCCTAAAAGAAAAGGTCCATCTGAGCACTTGTCACTTCAGGCTCATTAAAAATCAAAGGCGACTAGAGTCATCTTTAGCTTTTTCTCGACTCTTAAAAATTGAAAAAGCAAGTTGTGTCAAAGCATCATAAAATTTATTTTAATCGGAATAATGTCATTGTTACCTCATTGGTCTTTAGGTTGAGAAATGGAGTCTAGTAATCAAGGATTTCCCCTTGGAGGAAATCCTAGTCCCTTATCCTCTTGGGGGGATGTTGGTGCTCCACACATGGCCACATTATCCCTTCCAGGACTTATAATTAGTATGCCTGTATGGTTTTTCTTGACCTCTGTTGTTCAAAACACTGAAATTCCTCAGCAATCCAATCAGCAACCAGATGAAGTTGCTCCCCAACCTTCTACTTCGTTTTTTTCTCCCTCTCCTTCCTCTTCGCCTGGTGAAGCTAGCAACACTAAAAGCCAAGTAACTGAGAAGAAGAAGAAAGGGAAGGAGAAGAAGAAGAAGAATCCAACAGCAAAAGGCGGCAACCGTGCATCATCTGGAAAAAATCCACACGCTGCACCTTCCAAACCTAAATCTCCATGTGTCATTTGCAATGGAGACCACTATAATCGAGATTGTCCCTACATCCCACGGATCTTGAGGGACTAGTCTCCCCGCTTGCACAATCCAGTGTCTTCAACCGCTGACGATCATGTTGAGAGCACACCATCAAATAGTGAAAACGAAGTCAATGGAGAAAAAGAAAGTTCCAAATTTCCTTGTAGACTGTGTGAAGGCTATGATGCCCTCCACCATTGTCCCTTCCTAGATGAAGCTAAAAGAGTCTTGGATAACCGTCGTGCACCACTGCAGTGACTTCCTCCTAGATACAAGAAATTCTTGCCGAGTCCATCGCTAGTTGAAAATCCAACTGACAAACCATTGTTGTCAGTCGAGGTGCCTATCATTGAAGATAAACCCTCTGAGTCCACACTAGACCAAAGTCAACAGGTCAAGACGACAGTCGACCCAATCTTGCCTTTAGAGGGTCCACCTTCAGATGATACTGTCACCAAAGAGAATGAGAATGACACCATTCAAATTATCTTCGTAAACACAGACTCCGATGAACATGGGGGAAATCTACCCATTCCTTTACCACAGGAAGGAAGTTCATCAGAGACTTATCCGGCCTTTTATTGGGTCCCACCTCCAAGCAACCTAGTCATCTCCTTCTATTGGAATCTACTAGGAAGACCCTGCCTACCATCTAATGTACCATTCCAAATCATAGTACAAGCTTACAGAATGATCATGGTTGGTACTATTATAGATGAAGGGGCTTCTATGAGTATCCTTTCCTCAACTGCTTGGAAAGTGCTTGGTTTGCCATCGCTTCTACCTGAGATTCGAAATCTGACAGGCTTCAACAAAGGAACCAATCGACTGTTAGGGATCCTTCCAAATTTGCCTATAACTTTGAGAAGGAAAACAGTTTATCTGAATGTGATGGTAGTCCAAGGACCTCTAGATTACAATCTACTCATTGGTCGTGAATACATTTATAGTATGGGAGCTATCATTTCCTCACTCTTCCAAGTGATGTGTTTTCCACATGAAGGCAGAGTGGTCCACCTAGTTGACCAACTTTCATTCCCTGGTTCAAACACAGCTATTAGTCAAATGCCATCCCTAACTAGTCTTTTTGAACAAGGAATGTCTAATCAATCTCCAGTCCATCCACTTGATGATCGCGAGTGATTCGGTGGTTGTGACTGAAACCGAGGAGGCATGCGCCCTAGTCTGCTTCGGTAGGAAAACCCCAGATATAAGGTAGGTTTCCGCGTAGGAATATGACTAGTTTGATACCCCTGTCCATTTAGGAAAATGGATTTGGACTAGAAAAATATTCCCTCGTCAAAGGTTATGTGATTGGGACTGACAACAGTCACCTTTTTCTATTTCGATGGACATTGCCAAGGAAGTGTTTTGTCTGTGACGTGGGTGGAACAATATCGCTATTGCAAGAACTTCCATATGGTGACTTGGAAACTCTACTTTATACCTGGGGGAATGCAAACTCTTTTGTACGAAAGTGAAAAGCGACGAGCGTAACTCTAACCCTGTAGCTTTTGCTAACTTCAACTGCTTAAGTTAGGTGATTGGTCTGATCAACCATTCACCTTTGCCGGGACCAATGGAAACGGCAAAGTAAAGGAGATGTTTCCCACTGAGAAGCTATCCTACCTAACCTTAGTAGTTCTTTAACCCCTAGGACAGTAGTTGGTCATTCCTAGCTTGCATACAAAAGGTTCCGGAGCAAAGTTGCGCATGGGGCAAGCTCCCTAAAAAATGAACCTACTGATGAGACATCCTTATTATACGACTGGCACGAGTAGTTTTACGCAAATTTCAAGCTCATTAAAAAATAAACCTCGCCATGAGCAATTTTACACAAAATTCAAGCTCGTCAAAAAATAAACCTAGCAATGAGAAAATGTTTCCATAGAGTTCAAGCTCATTAAAAGATGAACCCACCTTCGGTAAATAACCTTTGTGATTGCATAGCTATCAACTTTTAAACATTGGTCGTGTTCTTACCATCACCTCCACTCTCTTTAGCCAATCATATGCCTCCACTTGACAGTTTACCCTTTTGAGGAATAGTTGTGACGAGTGATTCTATTAGCCACCTTCTTTATGCTGTCATGATCAAAGAGTTCCAAACCTTGCCTGGAACCAGTTGCTATCCAAAAAACATCACTCGTTCCTCAAAAAACGAGTCTCCTTTAAGCTCTTTTCATCTGACTCGTAAAATATGAAATATTGCCAAGTAATTGGCCTCTCCAACTCGTTAAAGCGATCGGAAGTGCCATCCCTCCTCTAGATTTTAAGCTTTTTGGACCTGAGGGATTATTACACAAAAAGATCGAGTGCTTGTCTTGTTCGGCTCGTTAAAACTATTGAAAAGTCATCCCTTTCGTATTATTGTACACTCTTCCGGACTTAAGGGATTACATTACGAAAAAGGACCACAGGAGTTGCCTTTCCGTCCCTTTTAAACTGTCTAAAATTTAAAAGGACCAAGTTATCTTTGTCGTTAAACTCGTTAAAACAATAGCGACAAACTTGTCCATGCAGACAAGAGCGAGTTTCATTGTTGCTAGGCTCGTTAAAACATAGCGACAGGTTTGCCCGAAGGGGAAGAAAACTTGAATAGCTTCATTAGTAGTAGGTCACTCTTGAACATGACACTTTCACTCCGTCACCATGATTGAGTCAAGTTGGGTTATTCCGTTCACCAGTCATATCACCATTGGTCCACCATACCATCCACCTTGGGGTTAATGCTACCAATCCATTTCAGTGTCACCAATATGTTCAAGAGAAGTCCCTCGGAGAATTCACCAACCTAGCCAACATCTCATCCGCTGCAATACCTTCACTCTCCATTTTTCATGACCACCACCCTGGACCGTATATCATCAGATCGTTTTCACCTCCACAAAATCATTTGCTCCGTTCCATGTCGTAGATGTGGGATTCATTAAGGCTCTCCTACGACGAGCCACTTCTTGTCAACATCAGCTCATTATCCAAGAAGTTGACTTAGGGACAACCCTTTCAGTACTTTGAAACTTGCATGCCTCAATGGCAAGTTTCTCACTTCTGGCGACAGGTTTACATCAATGGCCTTTGACCGAAAGATTTTACGTGGTGTTCGACATCGACTCATGTATTCACACCACGTGAATTGTATTGCAGTACCTTGAGGGTCATCATCATTATCGGTGATTCCTCTCGCAACCGTTAACAGCTTACATCATTGGCCGGTAATCAGGCAATATCTTTCAATGTTTGACATCAGAACATCTTCTCGCATGGATCAACTTGTACTTCAGGCGAAGATTAAACAAGTTTGAAGACCCTGGATCTAGTTTCATCCATCCGGGCTGCAATATATTCAGGAAAATAAAGACATCAAATGTACATCACAACTACACAAATAATCATCCAAACTAAAGGATGATGTCTCTACTAGAATCATCAGTCTGCCACACAGACGATTGTCTGTCTTATGTACATGAGTATGAATTTATAAAGTTGAGCATGGGAATGCCTGCCTTAGCTAAATCATGAAAATATTATGAAGATAATTTATTGTGTTGTATCTTATTACAGGTCACCTTCCAATTCAAAAGACCTCAAATCCTAATTATAAAGCATTTCACCCGACATCAAAAAGGATTTACGACCTCATGCTTTAGGGGGCAACTATTATAGACATATTTGTGCACTGCAACCCCAATCACATATGTCCATAAACCAAGGGCTTCTAAACCCCTAAAAGTGTTGTTTTATACCCTAAAGGAACAAGGTCAGCTGATTACATCATCTCCCAGAAGTTCTCCATGAAAAACTACTCAGAACTGGTCAAAACAGGACCATACAAACAGCTCCATGCATAGGGTGTGATGCATCTCACCTATTACACATGGGGGCTAGGATGCATACCAAAAATCCCTTCTGTAGGGTGCGATGAGCGAGAGAAGACAAATGGCAGAAGCAATGTGCTAGGTGGAAACCCAAAGATTCTTCTAGAAACTGCTCATATGACACTTGCCTCTCTGAATTTGCCCAGGGATGAGTAAGAGATCTGAAATCTCCAAGTGGAACCAAGAACTATTAGTGAAATGACACTAATAAAAATCCCAGAAGTTGACTCACTCTCCTGAAAACATCTATATATGGATCCGTTGTAACTTGCAAGGAAGTGTTGTTGGTTTCTCTTTGAAGACATTGTTGGGTGATCTTGCTTTGTATGAGGTGAAGAGGGCTTTCATGCTGGGAGAATGATGCTGGATCAGACAACCTGGTTGTAATCCTCTCTTCTACTACTTCTATCAATAAAGCTATTCGATTTTTCCTCCATACGCTTGTATATCTTTGAATCTTGCTTATGTATGCATTTATATGGTTAATGTACATCTGATCCTACATTATTTATGGTTATAGATCTCTATTCTTTGATGGTATTTTGCTGCCTTGGCTCTACAGGTGTTCTTTGAAGTGGGATAAGTGAGAAAGGAGTGGCGAAATCTCTATCAAAGGAGAGAGGAAACAAGCAAGGAGACTAGCGGAAGACTGAGGTTGGTGCTCTTTGCTTCTCTCTCATCTATCTCTCATAAAGGAAAATGCAAGTAATTTTAATATGTTTGTTTCTAAGATAGCTACCCGTCTTAGTGGGACTAGCAACTCTGAATGGACACCAATTTTCCCGATAACACCATCTCATATCCTCCATTATTCACCTAGTCTTCCATCTATAAACCACTCCAACTCATTTCACACAAACTTTGCGTTTTCTATAGGATTCCCTGTAATCCTACAGGAGTTTCCTATAAAAATGACAATAGATATTGAAAACCGCAAGAAAAGAATTCCAAGAGCAAAGTGATGACATAAGCCTGTGTCTGAATGAAAAAAAAAAAACCATTAACCTCACCACACAACAGCCAATACCTTTAATCACCATGTCGCCCCTGCATCCATCAAAGAAATCAGTTCAAAATAGTTTAGATTACAAAAGAAAAAAAAGGAAGAGAAGAAAAAAAATAAAAAAGAGATAAAAGAAGGCAAGAGGAACCATACCCAAAGGAAACATCCCTCACCTACCATTCTCTACTCATTTCAACACCCCTTCTACTTTAGAGCTGAGAAAAATGTGAAATTTTAAGGGAGAGGAAGCTACAGGACATCCTGTAGGAAATCCTTGTTGGAATTATGATGCATGTGTTGTACTTGATGGCAAACAACTCATAGAAGATCAACTCACTTATATATATCTAGATGAATCTACGGAAGAGATATCAGATGACAATTCTCAGTATGACAAGTCCAAAGGGGGAGATTGTTGGCATTATGAGACAAGTGTTGTCCTTGATGGCAAATCACACAAATGATAAATTATAGTGCAGCAAATTTATTTGATAAATTATAGTGCAACAAAGTTTCCTTCATGTAGAGAAAAGTTCACGCACTTTTATGCAGAGAAAAGTTTATTCCATGTAGAGAAAAGTTCACGCACTTTTATGCAGAGAAAAGTTTATTCCATGTAGAGAAAAGTTCACACACTTTTATGCAGAGAAAAGTTTATTTCATGTAGAGAAAAGTTCACGCACTTTTATGCAGAGAAGAGTTTATTTCATGTAGAGAAATGTTCACGCACTTTTATGCAGAGAAAAGTTTATTTCATGTAGAGAAAAGTTCACGCACTTTTATGCAGAGAAAAGTTTATTTCATGTAGAGAAAATTCCATGCACTTTCATGCAGAGAAAAGTCCCTTTCATGAAGAGAAAAGTTCACGCACTTTCATGGTTGGCTCATGGTATTAGTCCGACAGTTTTTGATCCTATGGTTTTGGCTCGTGGTATTGCATCCAAAAGTGTTGATCTCACGCACTTTCATGGTTGGTTCATGGTATTAGTCCGACAGTTTTTGATCCTATGGTTTTGGTCCGTGGTATTGCATCCAAAAGTGTTGATCTCATGCACTTTCATGGTTGGTTCATGGTATTAGTCCGACAGTTTTTGATCCTATGGTTTTGGCCTGTGGTATTGCATCCAAAAGTGTTGATCTCATGCACTTTCATGGTTGGTTCATGGTATTAGTCCAACAGTTTTTTGATCCTATGGTTTTGGACCGTGGTATTGAGAAAGGACTAAGGCTATAAAAGAGGAAGGAGATCATTTGGCAAGGCATCTTTTGATTAATTGAATATCTGATAAAGTGCTAGATCTGGAATACGGTGATTGGGTTATGGTGCAGATCTAGATCTGAATAAAGAAGGAACCTGAGCGCAAGGAGAAGGATAAGTTCTATTGATGGGTCAAAATCTTAAGGCTGGAATAGTGGTATCTCTATATGATTTTGATCTGTGATATGTGGTGCATGCTTGATCTATAAATCTGATAAGCTGGGTTAACTAATATTTGAATGTTTGAAAGAATGAATTTATAGATCTATACGCAGGTTTATGTTGGTGAAGTTGCAGACTTTACTTGAAATATGTTTTAGCTGTTTTTATCTATTACTGTGGTGTTCAAGGTTCTGATTTGATATCTGGTTGCTGTGTGCTGAGAAAGTATTAATTCAGCTTATGCACAAGGAAGTTGGTTGATTGCAGATCTATTTGATACTTGATGGATCGGGATCTTAAAGATTGGAATGTTTATCATTATCTGGTTTGATAGACTAGATCTGAATTATTGACATATGTTTTATGAATGGTATGATCTGGGTATGTCTGATGTATGGAACAGCTGCAAAGTTATAAGGAAATATTTGTAGATCTGTATGCGGGTTGGCTTTGGTGAAAGCATTGATTCAGTATTGGGTAATTCAGAGATTGATGATGCTAGTATTGATTGATTATGAGCTTCAATGATATTAATGGGTCCAGTATGAAAATTGTATGAAACGCGGCCTTTCAGATTATGATGTTGTGCTTCAGTGTATCCAGTCTGAAAATTGATGAAACGTGGTACCTGGAGGAAGAAAGATAAGGTTGTAGCCTTCGGTAGGTCCACATCTACGTACTAGTACATCAGCTAGTACAAGAGCCAAGGGGGTGGTAGCTCCCTTCTAGTAGCAACTGGAAAACAAGTAAAGGTTGGAGCATCTCAGCAGGTAGCAGCCTGCGCAAAGGGGGTTGTAGCTCCCCTCCAGGAGAGTCTGGAGAACGAGAGAAGGTTGTAGCCTTCTGCAGGTAGAAGCCTGTGTACTGGTATAAGTCTGCACCAATACAAAACTATTGTAAAAGGAATTTCTTATTAAAGAAGATTGAGACGACTTGCAGCAGGTGGTTTTCACCCACATTGGGTTTCCACCTTACATCATGGTGTTCATGTGTGCTTCTTGTGTGTGATGATCTGTTCTATTTTACTGCTCTGGTTTACTGCTCATATGGTTAATAATGTTCTGATGCACTCATTAGAGATCAACTAACTGAATCATATGTTTAATGGATATATACTTGTTGCATCACATATGAATCTTAATATGGAAAGAGAAAAAGTTATATTGATCTGATAATACTGATTCACCCCCCCCTCTCAGTATTATTTCCAACAATCCTATAGTAGCCTATCCCACAAAAGAAACCACAAAGACTGCATTCATATTTAGCATAGGGACTACAAGGATTAGGAAGCTCCTCTAAAGCTCAACAACAGCGGGAAGATCACTAGAAACAAGGTCCAACACCTACACATCAAAATGAACAAGGCATCAAAAGAGGAAATACACGGTGAAAATATGTAGACTGAAAAGCATAGCAAAGTGGCACCACTGTCTAGCATGCATCATAAATGAATCGAAAGACCCATAGGTATGTCATCTTACTAATTCTCTCTCATAAGTACGATATGATAGAAACTATAGTAATAATGCGAGAGTTGATTTTATAAGTAAAGATGGCCAATTAACTTCGCCACCTTCGGCCAGTTAACTTGGCCACCCTCGGCCAGTCAACGAGAAGAAAAGAGTTAGACCAATCCACATGTGGCAAGGGTCAAATCAAAGGAAAATGGGAATGGATCCAAAAATGGTTAAGTTACGAAGGATAGGAGTGGGAGATGATTACGAGGTAAGGTGAAATGATGGACTAATAGTGGGACCAACAGTCCAAAAGGAGGTGCTCGTACTTGGCCAGCCAGCACACCACCCCACATGATCATCCATAAATAGAAATAAAACACTAATTCCCATATGAAGAAAGCAAAGTAAACTTTAAGGATTCATTGAACGAAGAGGTTTCTCTCGGCATACAGAGAAATCAGCCTACAGAGCTATCAGTGGACACTAAGGGAATTCAAATCAAGGGTTATCCTCACCAGAATGTAGCAAAGTGAGGTAGGAGCCGTACCTTCCATATTTTCCGTTAGAAAAAGAAAAAAAAATCCTCAATTCGTTTAGGAATTTGCAGTGCATCTCAAGATAGAAAAATTGTATTGCATGTCACTAAAAGGAAAATTCCAAAACTTCGTCACCTACCAGAAGTCTTGAACTGTATCCACACAAGCCTCAATAATTACCAAGAAAAGATGATAAGAGGTTTCAATAAGAGAGAACCCACCAACACAAGAAGGATCCACCAACATCCTCCTGTCATGGAAATTTTTATAAGGCATCAATGGATGGGGTTCTTTGAGAGGATGAGAGGATACGATGAAGATGTGGCCAAAGAGTTTTCCCTCTCACTCATACCCCTCACTAGGACTAGTGCCACTACTATGGTGAAGGGTTTATCAGTAGCAATTACCCTGAGGTTATAAGCAGAATCACTACACTCCCCCTAGGGTTACCATGGAGAAAAGAAGACAAGGCTAACAACACCCTTGCAAAGAAAATCTTCTTTTTGGAAGGAGAAGAACCAATAGAGGTAAAAAATGGGGTTAGAAGGGAGATCATTCCATACCCTTGGAATGAAGTCAATTACCACCTCATCAAATATATTTCATGTGAAGGGAGATACAGTGTAGTGTATGGATACCACTTCAGACTCCTACAAGAACTGATATTTGGAGAGAACATACCTCCTCATAACAGATTGAGTATACCCTATTTTCCTCTACAATCCATGATAGACATAAGAATCAAGGTACAAGAGGGAAAACATTAGCAACTAGCCCATCATAGGTTGATCATACTCATTCTTGAATATGCTCTACAAAACTTAAGATTCCCTATTACATGGACAACATTTGTAGACATGCAGGCAGAAGGAGAAATTCAAGCTATTGAGTATGAAAGAAGCCCTACTGCTATTGAGGGAGAAGAAGAAACATAGGATGAAAATGAAGAAGAAACAAAGGAGGAAAATGAAGAAGAGACAAAGGAAGAAGCAAAATAATAAACAGGTGAATAAAGTGAAGAAATAGAGGAAGAAAAAGAAGAGGAAGGATGAGACAAATAAGAGGATGAAAAAGAAAATGGAAAAGAGGAAAAAGGATAGAAGGGTGAACAAAAGTTTGCAGCTCAAGGCAGAGAAGAAGAAGAATCACCAAGGGTGTCTCTAGAGCCTACAGAGAAAGAGGCAACAACTGCTCTAACTGCCCTACGTACACCTATCAAATCAAATGGAAAGAGGCAAAGACAAACCCCATTGTACTTCAAGACAAGAAATATCATTAGGATTAGACAAGGGAGACCTCAAACCCCTACCAAAACTCAAATTGTCATTGAGGATTCACCAAAACAATAAGAGAAGGAAATCCCTCTAAATAAAAATGAAGGAGAAGGAACATCAAAACAAGCTTCTCCCAAGTCTCCAATCACCTATGTTAGGAGGCCTATCACAAGGTCAACCTCATCAAAAGGAAAAGGTCTCCTACAAGAGACACAGTCAGACCTACAAGAAGAAGAGACCTTCCTACAGGAAACTCTATCAAACCTACTGGAAACACAGAAAAGAGACCAGGATGGAATTACTCAACAAGAAACAAAGGAAGAGGGCCACGAACTAAAAGAACCTAGCCCACAACCAAACCTCAACTCCTACTACAGGTTCATTGAAGGAGGTAGGGTGATATTGTTATAGACATTTTTGTGCCTTACAGCACTGAGCATGAAATGTCCATAATCTAAGGGATCCAAAGTCCCTAAACATGTTGTTCCTACCCCTAGAGGAACAAGGCTAACAAACCACAGCAATTCACAAAAGTTCTCCACCTGAAACTACTCAAAAACAAGTCAATTCAGGATCATGTCAACTGCTCCATTGACCATCTGCGCTGAATGTCAGTGGCTCCACTGTCTACCTGCATTGAATGTCAACTCCAACACTAGCTACCTGCGCTGAGCGAGTTTGGACAAGTGGCAGACTCATTCCTCAAGGTGTCAATGCTCAGGAAGCTTCCAAAATGACACTTACCTCAAGGAATTCGACTGGTGATGAGTAAGAGGTTCCAAATCTCCAAGTGGAAGCAAGAACCTCCAAGTGGACTCAAGAACTGACAGAGGGAGAGGACACTAGTCAGATTTCAAGCTGACTCATCCTCTCTCCAAACATCTATATATGGATCTCTCCTCCATGAGATCTTAAGGCTGGAATTTTGTTATTGCAAAGAATTGTTGTTGGTTTGAGACTGGAATCATTGGTTGCTTAATGCTTTGAAGGGGCTGAAGATAGGAATTCCAATCGCTGGGAAGGAGATGCTGGATTGGATCCCTCTGGGTTGTATCTCTTCCTGAACCTTGTTATTCATCAATAAAGCTATCTTGGTTTCTCCTATATTCTGATATATTCTTGATGTGTGAATGTGTTAGTGTATTTGGTTTATTTCTAATCCTAAATCAGTTATGAATGTGAATATCTGTCTTTGTGTAGTGTTCTTCTCTTGTCTCAAGTAGTTGTTCTCTTGTCGCAAGTAGATGTTCTCTTGTGATCTTGCAGGAAGTTGTAGCTGGATAAGCAAGAGGGCAAGTAGCTGTGAACACCCAAAGAGAAGGGAGATTGGATCGAGGGACAAATGGAAGACACTGGTAAGTCTATTGATCTCTCTTCGTTCACATTTCATAAAGGAAGAAACCAGTGTAGCTGTACT
The DNA here is from genome assembly GCA_031772625.1 of Pinus tabuliformis. Lineage (NCBI taxonomy): Eukaryota > Viridiplantae > Streptophyta > Pinopsida > Pinales > Pinaceae > Pinus > Pinus tabuliformis. Next base: position 82,583,729 of record CM062811.1, on the reverse strand, counting down.
CGTTTGTTTACTTCATAGACTTGACAGCAACAATCGAACTGCATCTTTCCCGGATGCAAAGTAGAAAGTTGCTGCTTTGATCCAGTTGCTGGACTTGTCTATGATCTAAACAATGGATCCACAAGTGATTTGATGATCCTTGTGATAGATCTTAGTAGCCTTCAAAGCATCCCTTTGATTATACCTTGCTTGTGTTTCTGATTTGGCCTGAAACTGTTGATTTTTGAGCAATTTGTGACCCAGAACCCAGGAGAAACGAGAGTTTCTCCTTCAGCGCAACTGCTGTGAAGGCAGTCTGCATTTCAACGCAGGTCCCGTGAAGGCTACCTGCGCTGAATGTCAAGTCCTCAGTGTTGAGGTTGCGCTGAACCAGTTTGGCCTTGTGCAGCTGGGGTTCTCTGCTCTCTGTTGCCCTGTTTTGATCTCTGTTTTTTGTAGCCTTTAACTAGCATAGGTACCAGTCAGATAACTCCTTTTCTCTGCTTACATTCCACCTCCTTTTGCACAAAAAGACTGTGAGTGTTTTTATGTGTTTGTGGCGTCATTTACAGTTTTCCTTTGCATGAGTGAAATAGTCATCCTGTAGCCCTTGATTCAGATCTGTTGATTGTGATCTTAGAATTGGCTGTTTGCAGATTGATTATACATTTACTTTTGCTTATTGGTTTGAATTTGTCTCTTTTAAGTGTCGAAACAAGTCTTTATTTCGAAAATCATTAAGTGTTTTAATCTCTTCTACCTTCTCTGATTTCGAAAAAGTAAACTTGTTTGTATTGATCATTTAAAAGCAAATTCAAAGTTGTACAAAAAGCTTTCTTTGTAGGCATCAATACTAAGAAAGCGGAAAACAAACACCTGCATTGTGCATTTGCATTTGATAGTTTGCATGTTGGATTTAGGAAAAGTGCATTAGAGTGTGCTGATTTCTCTTTGAGAAAAGATGGTGTCTTTCTTTTCCCTTAGTAGCTAGGATTTTCAAAGTTGAAAAGATATAAAGCTTGCTTATCATCTTTTGACTGCATTTAGGAATTGTATCATACATCTCGTGGTGAACCTTGAAAGGCAAACTTCTAAAAAGATCAACCTAAAATAAATTGAATGAACTTAACAACACTTTGTAACATAACGCACAACATAGAGGTCTAGGCTAGAGACGTGTTCCGGCGTCGTTAAGCCTGGTGACTGTCGATCTCGTGGAAGGTGGGTGATTCCTCCTGAGGGACGATAGCGCCAGTACGGATTGTGCTCCCACGTACCGTCGCGTATATATTGGGAGACCCCTATAGGCATAAAACCTTTATCCATAGGAAGCCGTGTCGGCCGCCCTACTGATCGCAATGCACTGAACCAAGCATTCAGGAAGATCGACCGCCCGTACCCTAAAAAGTATTCTGCGGTTTTGCGAGAAGTTTGGCACACCCTCTGCCTAGAACTCCAGAGCAGTTCCTTTTGGCCTTTTTCAGACTCTATAACGGAAAAAGTCCATCCGAGCATTTGTCACTTCGAGCTCGTTAAAACATCAAAGGAGACTAGAGTCATCTTTAGCTTTTTCTCGACTCTTTAAAATTGAAAAAGCAAGTTGTGTCCAAGCGTCGTTAAAATTTATTTTAAACGGAATAATCATCACCTTTCCCTCGTTGATCTTCGAAGTTAGTCTACCTTCATCACAAAGTTCTTGTAGAATCGCTAGAAAATCTTTTGGATAGACTAAATATGTCTGAACAACCATCGACATCCAGGACTGTGTCATCCGACATAGCAGCGGCAGAGCCTCCTGCCGCTACTCCAACGATGTTCGCTGGTATACCATCTGTCCCGGAAAATTGTCAACAACAAGCTAGAGTCCAATCCGAGACTGTTTCGACGACATGGTTAGTTCCTATTTCTTCATCCGGATTATCATCTGGTATTTCTTATGTTGAAAATCAACAAATTGATCCAATGTGTCTTCAAAGGCCAATCTACCCTTTAAGTACTGGATTGCCACCATATGGAGGGCATTATGCCTTTTCATTGTTCCCCCCCGGAGAAAAACCATATGGGAGTTTACAACAAAGTTCAGGTCAAACTGGAATTACATCCAGCGGATGGGTACCGATACTGCCTCAGCAACCAAGGGTTGCATATTCAATGCAACCAGTCCACCCTGTGTCGAATGTTGCCACTATACCTGGTATGGTGATTGCGTCGCAAGTACAAGCGTTACCTGTTGTATGTCAACCCCAAGTTTCTCAGGTTGCCATACAACAGCGTCTTGTCTCGACAACTCAATCACAACCTCCGGTAAGTGCCTCCTTATCTGGAGCGCCTCAGGCTCAAACAAGTACTATGACTCCTCATCTTGGTCAATCATCCAGTATTGGACAATAGCAACTGGTCCAACAACCAGAGCTGGTTCAAACTCATCAACCCCCATTCCAACAATCATATCGAGGAGCTGAGCAACAAGTCTTTGTAAGTAATGGGCAATCGCATTTACAAAGCGGTTACCAACAACCATATTATAATGGTTATGCCCATCAACCTTGTCAAAGTTGCCAGCATCAAATGCATTATGCTAGTATGAAAAGACCCACTGCTCAGGCGATTCCATCTTATCCTGGGTATGCTTCGCCTAACCTGACTCAACAGTTGCCCTTTGTAGCAACTCTAGAATTACCAGATCTAAACCGGCTGACGAATGATCCAATTGCTTATGCCCCTTGGTGGCCAGTGATTCTGCATAAACTTCTGTCAGATATTCCTAAATTTAATGGAAATCTGGGTGAAGATCCGTCGAATCATGTGATGACATTTCATCTGTGGTGTTCATCAAACACCCTAAACGATGATTCGATTAGGCTTCGCCTTTTTCAGAGGACGTTAACTGGTCCAGCGGAAAAATGGTATATTGAATTGCCTAGAGCTTCGTTCGACAACTTCAGTACCTTAGCCACGACTTTCTTAACCCATTTTCAATTACCGATAAGGTATGAAACGGGAACGGAACTCCTAACCAACTTCAAACAGACAACGGCCACTCACATATCTGATCATATACATGAGTGGCGACGTCGTCGTAGGATGGTAAAAACGTACGTTCCCGATCAGCTATTAGCTGAATGGTTTATCAAGTCATTACTTCCTGCCATCACGGAAGATGTGGCAAAGGGGGGAGTCGTAACGGAAGAACAAGTCATCACTCGTGCGCAATATCTGGACTTGGTTTACACTCAGTCCGGCACGCTCTACGACAAAATACCTAATGCCCCTAGACCGTAATTCTCAATTCCTCCTCCTCCTAAATCAAACAATGACTATCATGCCGGCGATGGCGTGATTGGCGCGACAGACATGAAATCGACAAAGGCTATATCTGAAAAGGCCCATAAGATTTCCAGTCAAAATGCAAATGAGGAACTTCTTGCCTCGGAAGTAAGTGCCGTGTCAGACGACAAGGGCAAACAACTGAAGCAACCAGGGGGCAAGAAGAAAAAGAAAGGGAGAAAAAGGAAACCCCCTACGGGGTGTCATATATACGATGAGGATCATTGGACAGCAGATTGTCCATACAAAGCTTAGCTTAAAAGATTCTTTAAGAGTTTGAAAACCTCAGCTGTGTTGATTGATCCGTTTCCAAGCCCGAGAACCGAACTGGTTGCTAATCAAAATGCTTCCCGATCCCAAGTGCTTATGTTGTCTCTATCAAAGCAGCAAAATGATGCTTTGACGAGGAATAAAGATTACATGAATCCAAAGCTGTCGAACAACAAGGTGAATGAACAACCTAGTAGTTCGACAACAACTTTGACCGAAGTTGTGCCACCCACCGTTCCTGAGCCAATGATAAAGTCGCAAAATGGAGCAGTACGCAAATCGACATTTAATCCTTGTGCGAAAATAGCACAGATAGAGGACCTGGACCAATCGCCGTCCGCTATGTCGACACTTGAGGTACCGCAAAATTGCTTCTCCCAAGAGCAAGCTTTATTATCAGCAATAGGTGGGATTGACCCAATGGATTCCAATCTTGTGGCCTTTGATCATAAAGGATATGACCCTCAGTTACCAACTCAACTAGCTTTCCTTATTCAAGTGAAAGCCCTCAACAAAACTGTTCATCGAACAATTATTGATGAGGGGGCATCTACATGCATTATGTCGATGAGTTGCTGGAAAACTTTAGGATCTCCAACCTTGTCGCGATCTTCGACGACATTAAAAGCATTCGACGGAAGGACATATACCCCATATGATATCCTAAGTAACTTGAAAGTTGAACTAGGAGGGAAAACAGTAGAAGTAGATGTTGAAGTCATCGATGGGAATCTTGATTACAACATCCTACTAGGAAGACCATGGATCTATGCCATGGCCACAGTTGTGTCGACCTACTTCAGGAAGATTGCATTTCCCTTCCAAGGAGGAATTACAATCGTCGACCAACAAACTTTTCTCCCCAACAGTTCACAAGTTACGGGAAGCATTCCAATGATCCATGGAAGTAATCATTCGCTCCAAAATATCGGAGTAGGTCTCCTAAAAGACCCTGCCTTAATGGGTACTTTTGCCCTACCGCCTCCGAGTAATCTGGCGGAAGTGGCCACAGTGGAATATGAAACCTTCTATATCTAATGGATCTGGACTCCGAGGACGGTTCTTATCTCTTGTCAACCTCATTAAAAAATGAAACAAGGAGTCATGAGGATAGTTCTTTTACTGTGTCAACCTCATTAAAAAATGAAACCAATCCCCTTTCCAAATCTCAAAGGTAAACCTTCATTCCAACCACCAAGTTGAATGTAATGAAGCTTGGGGGGCATGCACCTTGATTTGTGTTATTATGCTGGGGGCATGCAAACTTATCACGAGCAGTGTTACTGTAGGGTTCAAGCTCGTTAAAAAATAAACCCGCCATGAGCAGTGTTACCGCAGGGTTCAAGCTCGTTAAAAAATAAACCCGCATCGAGCAGTTTTAGCATAAAGTTCATGCTCGTTAAAAAATAAACGCAAGATCCGAGCAGTTTTAGCACAAAGTTCATGCTCGTTAAAAAATAAATGCAAGATCCGAGCATTTTTAACACGGACTTCATGCTCGTTAAAAAATAAACATAAGCAATGAGCAAGAGTTTCCTCCAGTGTTTAAGCTCATTTTAAAATAAAAAATGAACCTACCCGGTAAATAACCACCGTGAATGTAATATCATCAGCCATTAAAGCCTTGGTCGTGTTTGCACCTGCCACCTCCACTTTTCATTTGGCCGATCGTTCACCTCCATATGACTGTTTACCCATTTTGAGGAACAACTGCGAAGAGTGATTTCACCTAGCCATCCTTGTGACACTGCCGTGATTGGAAAATTCCAACCTGTACCTGGAATCAGCTGCTAACCCTGTTCATCACTCGTTCCTCAAAAGACGAGTCTTCTTTAAGCTCTTTTCAATTGACTCGTAAAATATGAAAAGATTGCTGAGTCCTTGGCCTTCCAGCTCGTTAAAGGACAGGAAGAGCTATCCCTCCTCTAGATTTTAATCTTTTTGGACCTGAGGGATTATTGCACAAAAAGATCGAGCGCTTGTTTTGTTCGGCTCGTTAAAACTATCGAAAACTCATCCCTTCTGTATTGTTTTATACTTTTTTGGACTTAAGGGATTAGATGACGAAAAAGGAATTTTGGATTTGACTTTATGTACCTTTTCAGACTCTCTAAAAATGAAAAGGACCGAGTTATCCTTGTCGTTAGACTCGTTAAAATTATTAAATAGCGACAAACTTGTCTTTAGACGAGAACGAGTTTCACTATCGCTAGGCTCGTTAAAACATAGCGATGGGCTTGCCTGAAGGGCAGGTTATAGAACAAGCATATGTTATCCTCCTCAAGCTTGACAAAAATAAAGAGGTACTGGTTAGCAATGACTGGGGAAAAATTGGGAGAAAATAAAGAAAACTTTGATGGTAGCAGGTCGCTCTTGAACATGACACTTTTCCTCCGTGCCACAATCGGGTTGGGTTGTTTCATTCATCGGTCACATCACCATGGTCTCGCCATACCATCCATATTTGGGGTAATGCTACTGATCCATCGCATCAGTGTCGCCATATGTTCAAGAGAAGTCGTTCAGAAAGAGTCAACTGGGTCCCATCCACTGCCATACATTATCCTTCATCCATTCATGACCGCCACCCTGAATCATATGTCACAGATCGTTTTCACCTCCATTAAAATCATTTGCTCCGTTCCGTGTCACTGATGTGGGATTCATTAAGGCCCTCCTGTGACGGATCGCTTCTTGTCGACATCAGCTCATTATCCAAGAAGTTGATCTAGGAACACCCCCTTCAGTACTTTGAAGCTTGCATGCCTCAATGGCAAGTTTCTCACTTCCGGTGACAGGTATACATCAATGACCTTCGACCGAAAGATTTTGCGTGGTGTTTGACGCCAAGTCCTTTATTCACACCACGTGAATTGTACTGCAGTGCCTTGAGGGTCATTATCATTATCGGTGATTCCTCTCGCGCTTGTTAACGGTTTACATCATTGACCGGTAATCAAGCGATGTCTTTCCATGTTCGACTTCAAAACAATTCTCACATGGATCGACTTGTACTTAGAGTGAAGATCGAACGAGTTTGAAGACCCCAGATCTAGTTTCCATCCGGGCTGTGATATATATTCAGGAAAGATAAAGACATTGACATGTACATCATTGCAGCAGATAATCATCCTACTCAAAGGATGATAATTTCATCAAAATTATCAGTCTATCATCAGACGATTGTCTGTTCTATGTACAGAAAAATGAATTTATAAAGCTGAGCATGGGAATGCCCGCCTCAGCTAGATCATGAAAGCAGTATGAAAAATAATGTATTGTATTGTATTGTATTACAGGTCTCCCTCCCAGCATTGGATGAACTTCGGATCCCCCTGATAAAGAATTTCGCCCGATAAACAGCCTCATACTTTAGGGGGCAACTGTTATAGACATTTTTGTGCCTTACAGCATTGAGCATGAAATTTCCATAATCTAAGGGATCCAAAGTCCCTAAACATGTTGTTCCTACCCCTAGAGGAACAAGGCTAACAAACCACAGCAATTCACAAAAGTTCTCCACCTGAAACTGCTCAAAAACAAGTCAATTCAGGATCATGTCAACTGCTCCATTGACCATCTGCGCTGAATGTCAGTGGCTCCACTGTCTACCTGCGTTGAATGTCAACTCCAACACTAGCTACCTGCGCTGAGCGAGTTTGGACAAGTGGCAGACTCATTCCTCAAGGTATCAATGCTCAGGAATCTTCCAAAATGACACTTGCCTCAAGGAATTCGACTGATGATGAGTAAGAGGTTCCAAATCTCCAAGTGGAAGCAAGAACCTCCAAGTGGACTCAAGAACTGACAGAGGGAGAGGACACTAGTCAGATTTCAAGCTGACTCATCCTCTCTCCAAACATCTATATATGGATCTCTCCTCCATGAGATCTTAAGGCTGGAATTTTGTTATTGCAAAGAATTGTTGTTGGTTTGAGACTGGAATCATTGGGTGCTTAATGCTTTGAAGGGGCTGAAGGTAGGAATTCCAATCGCTGGGAAGGAGATGCTGGATTGGAGCCCTCTGGGTTGTATCTCTTCCTGAACCTTGTTATTCATCAATAAAGCTATCTTGGTTTCTCCTATATTCTGATATATTCTTGATGTGTGAATGTGTTAGTGTATTTGGTTTATTTCTAATCCTAAATCAGTTATGAATGTGAATATATGTCTTTGTGTAGTGTTCTTCTCTTGTCTCAAGTAGTTGTTCTCTTGTCGCAAGTAGATGTTCTCTTGTGATCTTGCAGGAAGTTGTAGCTGGATAAGCAAGAGGGCAAGTAGCTGTGAACACCCAAAGAGAAGGGAGATTGGATTGAGGGACAAACGGAAGACACCGGTAAGTCTATTGATCTCTCTTCTTTCACATTTCATAAAGGAAGAAACCAGTGTAGCTGTACTCATTTGTTGCTAAGGCACTGTCACACCTTAGGTGGATAGGATCGTCCTGCATAGGCATTTTTCCCCACAACAGATACCATAAAATTTTGCCATTCCCCTATTATTTGAACTTGAAAAATAGAGGGAAAGGACACACAGGTGGATGAAAATTGCTAAATCAAAAGGGGTAGAGGATGTAGGCCACATGGAGGAGAAATTGTAGGAGATGGGTAGAGAACTGAGCAGCATAAGAGACAGAGAAGAAATGATGAAATCTTAGTTAGAGGCTGAGAACACATGGCTAAGGAAGCATCTACAAGAAAGGGAAAGCCAATTGGAAACTATGGCCAGTTTGTCCATGGAGGAATCCAGTGCAGGATGCTAGCAAAGTCATATGCCTTGTACCTCAAGGAACAATGGCTACAATTCTAGATAAAGACCCTAGCACAAAGAGGAACTATGCCCTTCCAAGACTATAGAAAATTCATTGATCTCTGTTATCAAAACAACTCGGAAGATAGAGCAAAGATATTTGAGTTTTACCTACACAATTTGGCCTTGAAAGATTTAAATGTGTGGCACCCAAATCCAAAGCTAGGGGAATTGCAATTGATGGCCTTAGCATCTTGGATGAATCATGAGGAGGCAAGAGCTACAGAGATAAAAAAGGTATTGGAAAAAGAAGAGGAAGAACCCCTTATGATCAAAGAAGAACAATCCAATCCAATGGTTGTCATCAACACCCACAATCTCATTGCAAATGATCCCAAGCTTGCACCAAGGTACATTGCTATACAAGAACAGTTAGTCACACACTTTGAATACATGCTAATATTGCTAGGAAATGAAAGCCAGCAAGCCTGCCAAGAAATATGGAACACCTTACCTTACAACCTAAAAATCAGAGAATATCATTCTCCTGGCAGAATGAGAGAGGCACTAAATAGAACCCTAATGTATAAGAAGGCACTACAAAGACTCAAATTCAATTGGATTGGCTTGAGGCTCAGTCCACCATTGCTTTTTGGAATGTTGGAAGGAAGAAAAGAAGAAGAAGAAAGAAAGCAGCGGGAAGAGATAGAGAAGAATGCATGGTTTTATTCACAAGAGGAAGAGGCTATAGTAGAATCATGGGATGTTAGGGAAGCCACCATAACAATGAAGGACATGGACATAGATTGAGTTGCTTAGAGGATGAGAAACACTTTCAGTAGGGGGTGATGATGAGGCTCATAATTGGGTAAAATATATGGACCTTAATACACCTCCAAGCTTACTAAAATCAACTCTTCTCATAATTCTTTACATGTTGTAATTATATTTTGCTTAATGAGATGAGTAAAAGTAAGATGTTATGTATAGTGGTCTAATGTGCATTGCTTGTAGGTTTTTGGGAGAAAATATGGCTAATTAGGTTGAAGGAACTCGAATGAGACAAGAAGGAGAGATTATAGGAGCGGGATCTCCCTCATTAAATCCTCACTCACTCGAAGATCCCTCAATCAAATCACACCAGCTCAAAGTTGCAGGCAACCGAGTCATGAGGATCATTGGCAGCCAAGCTGGTGATAGTTAAGAACCAGTTAACTTTAAGATTGGTATCCAAGCCTCCCTAGATTTAAGAAGTTTGTTGGAAAATTCAGTTGTATAAATAAAGAGGCCTAGAGCCTCATTAAGATTTGGATTTTTTATGAAAAATAGCTAAGAAGTTTTAAAGTTGAAGGATTGTGACCAAACACTGTTATGTACTTTTTTGATATGTTAATGAAAATGAAAATTCCATTCATCCAGCACTAAGTTGACTCAAAGGGCTAAAGCTCTCGGGTTAGGGCCTAACCCTAGCAGCAGAGGTTCCTCTTAATGTACTTGTATGCTTAGGTTATTTCATAGATTACTTGTTAAATTGATTTTGGTGTTATTACATTACAAGTATTGGTAAATTCAATTAGTTTGCTTCCATTTGTGCCTAGATTTAATAGTAGCATTAGAGAGACAAGAAAATATTCAAAAAAGGTTGATACCAGTTGGATCTTACCTCATTTGTCCCTTCAGGAACCATGGTTTGAGGAAGAAATCCCATTCAACACCAAAAACACAGAATTCTGGTTTCTTATAAAATTTAGGGATGTTCTGCTAATTAGGTCATCATCTTTCAGTTTTAGAAGATAGGTTTCAGTTTTCATTTCTGATACCTTAAGTTTTGTATTAGATTTCATGTTTCTTTCATAATAGGTTTCAAGCATTTCCATGCATGAACTTGGCAAATAAATTATGCAAATTCTGTTTCCTAATATTGTTGTAAACCCTTCTTATTTTGAAATGATTTATAGATAAATGCTAATAATGATGTGTATGTTGCAGGAGTTTCAATATTGCAGGAATACCTCATATCATCAGCCTCATACAAACCATACCGACCTAGGATTTCCAAAGGCCACTAAGTCCTTAATCTGAGTTATTATTTCACAAGGACAACTTGCCATGCTTGTTGAGCATATCCAGCCATCATAGAGCTTCAGTTTGAGTTCTAAGTGAGTTCCAACCACTTCCTTGCCTTATTCCTTCCATCATTCACCTTCCCTAAGCTACATACTATTGTTCAAATCACTCTTTATGCTTTGATCCTATTCTTGTAAAAAAAATAGGGGATCCTGTAGGTGAACTAGGATATCCTATTAGCAAACATGTAGTGGCATGTTTTGAGCTTGATTTGTGAAAAATGCATCATAAAAGCTAGGAGAAGACCCCTGCTTGCCTCCCAAGCCATTTGACCCATCACATGCATCTCCCTCCACACCTATCCCACTTGCCATGCAACCAAGAAGGATTAGCATTCATGTTTTTATAGAAATACAAAAAGAAAAAGGTTGTTATGCTTATTCATGTGCACAACAGTTAAGTGTTTGTTTAGATCATATTTCATGCTTAGGTTAGTTAGGATTTCACATGTGTTAAATTAGAATTCTTTTGAAGTAAGGTATCTTAAAAAATAGCTAGATGAGTTGTCTATTTTAGGCATCTATTTCAGTCTTTCATTACTGCAGTAGGTAGCATTTCAATCCTCTAAATTCAGTCATTCATTACTGCAGTAGTTAGCATTTCAATCCTCTCAATTAGGGTAAAATTATCCTTTCTCAATTGATAATCAAACTTCCTCTAAATCAATAGAAGGTTGGATTGAGAAACCCTAGTGGTCTATCGCCCCAACTCAGTAGTGACAAAGAGTGGACCCATTACATCTATTTGTGTATACAACATTGTCACCTCCAAGTTTGTACGAACCCCGGGTTAATGAAGTAAAGTTGGTAGCCCCAGGAGTTGCAACATTCTTGCTACAATACTGGTGCTCATCATGAAGAAAACCTTGCAGGATATTCAAGTTAATTTTGGTGAGCCTATTCCCATCTTTTGCGATCACAACAGTGCCATCAATATCTCCAAAAATCCTATGATGCATTCCAAAACAAGGCACATTTTGATCAAATATCATTTCGTTAGAGAGCAGGTCCCCGAAAAGAATATCAAGCTTGAATATGTTGGCACAAAGGACTAAATTGATGACATATTTGCAAAACTATTACGTCATGAATCATTTTAGTATCTTTTCCAAAAGCTTGGGATTCTTCCAAGTTCTCATTAGAATCTTTCTCTTATCTAACCAAGTAGAAAGGGGGAATGGAGGTGTGTACAGGTCCGCAGGATGACAATTTGTCAAGGGGAGTTACCCTTTACCATTGATGACAAAGGGGGAGAGAAGGTAGTAGGAAGAGGTGTCATGATCATAGGGGGAGTACTTGTGTTGCCATCAATGCCAAAGGGGGAGATTGTTGATCACTAGTTGTCATTGTTGTCAACCCAAGAAGCACCAGGGGCTACCCCGATCTTGCATGGGCATTTCGACTTGAAAAATTACTCTATTATAAGTCAAGGATATTCTAGATGGATTGTAATCATTGATATGTTCCCATTGATATATGGCACACCACATAATTATCCATAGTTTGAGAGATATTCGAGTTTGAAGACAGTAACCCGAGTTAGTGGGCTAAAACCCTATGGGGTTATGGCATGGCACTCATAATTGGTTGTGGTCAATGAATAGTCAATAACTAATAATTTTGTTTTCTCATAAAATCCCTCCAATGTTCACTTGTTGAGGACCCTCTCAACTCAAAACATTAATATAAATAGTGACACTCATATCCTCCTCTAGTAGGGATTTTGTGGTTTCAACTACATCATCGTGGAATTTTCACTAAAGCATTTTTTTCTACGAAGCTTCATAAGATGAAATTAAAACCCATTTGAGCCAAAATATTTATGTACCCCATGACCGAATTTAAGATCTCTGTTCGCTAATTTTTTGAAGATATGATCTGAGGAAGTTAGGGTTTTTGTAGGCTCCTGAATTCCATGTCAAACATGTGACATTGGGAAAATCGTCATAACTTTCTCTCTGGGCATTGGATTCAAGTTTCATAAATAGTGACAGAAATAGAACAAACTTTAGTTTGTTGGGTATTGTTTTCAGTGCTGAAGGTCACAACAGTGACACATGACACTTCGTACAAGTTCGCTCTACTGAACTAGTCTATAATCAGGTAATCATGCGAGATTGGGAATAACTCTTTCTCAAAGAATCCAATCTTGATCATATCTATGGGGTTGAAAAGAGGACTCATAGGGATACCATAGGACAAAATTTCAGACCATGGAGATCTGAAATTACATAGATACCATAGATTCAATATCGAGCTCCTAGAAGGCAAGAAAAAGCATGCATTCAAGGATCACTGCATTAAGGACCACACATCAATAGTCAAGGGTAAGTCGCCTACAACAAGGTATGTATCAGTAGTGTTTACATTTGAATTTTGAGTATCATCTCTGACATATGTTTTTGCAAGACAACATAAGTATATACAAGGTCTCAGTTATATCTCTGTGTCTCTATATGTGACAGTTAGTTTTTCAAATGTCCTATTCTTGATAATACACATTTGGTGCTACATATTCTTGATGCTACACCAAGTCTACTAAATCGATGTTGTAAGTTCATGTTACTTGTCTTATCATAGTTAATAAAATAGTTTCTGTTGTTGTATTTAGAACTTGGTCCACAACAAGTCTAGGGCCTATCATCAATTTTTATTTTATACATCTTTAGGTCAGTTTGGGATATAGCCTTGTGTAGAGTCCAAACCTATATCAAGATTGAGTGTCTTTGTCTACTGCTGCAACAAGTCAACAAAAAAAGTGGCACACTTTAGGCACACATTGTAATTTTAATTTGTATTTATTCATTATTATGCACTTACATATGTTTTACAGGAAGAGGTAAGTTGAAGGGTATTTTGTTTTGTTTTGGGATTGATTTCGCGGGGAAAATTTTGGATGCAGATAGAAGAAGATTCAAGTACAACATCAAGCAAGAATTCAAGAGCAGAAGTATCAAATCAAAGGAAGCATTGCAGTGGGATATCCTTGAAGACATGACAACCATCCAGATATTGTGAAGTATTGTTAAGGCCAACAGTTATCATTGTAAAGTTGTAAAAGAGTCATCATTGTAGAAGCGTCATTTGTTAAAGAGTCATCATTGTAAAGTTGTAAAAGAGTCATTTGTAAAAGATTCATCATTGTAAAGATTACAAAAGAGTCATTTGTGAAAGAGTCATTCCGCCTAGAGTCAAAGAGGTAGTGTTGGGAGGTATAGGAGTCACTGTTGGGATGATGTCATGGTTAGCTTGCAGGTCATAGAGTGATTGGGTATTTGTCAAGTACATGAAAATCATTGTACATTTCATTTTATCGTGGATTGTTGTCCCTGGTTTGGGAATCCACAGTCTTGTCTTATTTCAGTCATTATAGGGTGGCAGGGAGGTGCTAGGAAGGGGTATGAAGTCACCTACAGGTTGGGTCTGTGAACGCTTCAAGGTGGTAGAGTGATGCTAAGGTGAGTTGTTGCTCACTAGGGTGTTGGGGCATCCATTCAGTTGATTACTAAAGAAACTAGGGCACTAGGGCATCCTTCCAGTGGGAGCTGGAGAAGAATGATTTTTTATAATTCTAGGAAGTTGTTGCTTTCATTTCAGTTGGGGCTGAAGATTAAACAATTTATTAGAAAAGTGTTCGGTGGTTTTTGAACTAGAGGGGGTTTTCCACCTAAAATTATTGTGCCTACTGTGTTCTTTTATTTACTATTATTGTAGCATAAACATTAATTATAATTGAAGATTAACTAATGCTATGAAAATATTTAAAAGTGCTAATTGCTAAGGAATATTGATTTACCCCCCTCTCAGTATTTCCAACAACTTTATGTTGGGGTCTAAGCGTATCAAACAGAAAAACATATCGAAATCCCGACAAGGAGGAAGATGTGAGGCCTCAGCTAGTAGCAGACGATTGAACCTCCAACAATTTGCATGAGACTTGCCCTAATACAGGAAAATCCAAAAGAGGTAATGTTGGATTATATGCTCTGTAATTGTGTGAGAGCAAAGATTTAAAAAAAAAAGTAGGTCATTGTACAAGATCAATGAAAGGCATCAAAATTGATGTGGTATGTGTTCATTCCTCCATGAATTGGGATGAATCCGCAACCAAAATAGCATAAACTCAATCTAGCCATAATTTATGTGACCTCAAGATTTGGTCAAATGATTTGCAAGCAAAGGAGAAAATTGTAACATAAAAGATACCAGAGCAATGCGAGCCTGCCAACTACTTGATGGCACATACTGAGAGAAACAAGGGGCTTTGGATAAGAATCCAAACAAATCAATCTTGAATTAGATAAGTTGAATGAGGAGAAGAGGATTCAGAGATAAACTTTGCAAATTATAAATGGGGACGAATCATTTACAAATGGGTTTACGAGTCCACAACAATGAATTTTCTCTGTAATAATTATTTTTTAGCATTTACACTATTGTAATGTACCGAGATTTTAATTGTAGAGAGACAGAGCATTTTGACTTTGAGAAGAAGAATTGTTTTGTACTTTTGTAAACAATATCCTCAAGGAGTCGAAGTTGCTCAAGGACCACAAATTTGTAACGAAATTATGGTTTTATTTTAAATGATTTTCATTCAAGTGCACTCTTGTTCAGATTGTGAATTAATCTGCTACTATCAAAATTTCCTTGATTGATTTTAATTGCATTCTAAGTAGTGTATTGCTCTCTGATGTTGAGCACTTTTGTTGTGTCAATTATTATATGTTTCTAAAACTTTGCTAAATCTTTATTTGTAGGACAGAATGAAGCTGAAATCGAAAATTGGGTTCATTGAAATTAGAATGTGTTGAATAATAACTAATTATTTTTCATCTAGAGGCTTGTTTTGTTTTTTGTTGCTTCGATTAAAATGATCTATCTCTTTTGGTATAAGTAAATCATATAATGGATTTTGCTTAAATGAATCCAGATATATAAGTGAAATTTCTTTGATAACTATTTATTAAAGTAGATTCACCTGCATAGGTGCATTAATCTCTTGTGAGTTTCAAACTATTTTGGGATGTACAACTAAACATTAATTATGGATTCAATCATAATAAAAGTCCTTTCCCATGATTTAGTTAATTTTCTCTTACACTGGGAGAAGGTTATCTTATTCCAGTTTGAGATAAGATTATTTTCTTTTCTTGCATCTTAGAATAGTTTTGCATCTTCATTTTTCACTTCGCATAAAGTCCTCTCTTGAATAGGAAAATGCATAGTGGTGGTTTGATTGAAGCTTGAAATCAACCAGCATTTATGTTAATCCAAATATTTAATCTATATCATTAAAAGATCAATATAAAAAGTATTGTATATTTTGTATATAAATTTGTTCCTTTTTATTTAACATTATTCAATAAAAATATATTGTAAATATTTATAATTATTTTTAACATTTAAATCTAACTTTAACATTTAACGTTACACAAATGGCCTAATGTTTGATCTAGATTAATGATATTATATAGCTAACTTTCACTTGTAACTATACGTATTAGAATTAGCAACAGTTAAATACTAATCTAGAATTATATTTAATTATAATAATAAATAGATATATAACGACAAGAACTTAACTTAGATTAGTTAATTAGAGCATTAGCTTTCTCTTAAGACTAAGATTCTATATTGAAAAGTAATATGTTGTTAATATAACATTCTATTAATATAAACATATAGACTTTTAGCATTATTAAATTATAATATAATAAACTTAGTGCAGTGACAATTGTTTATATTTTATTACTTTTACTAGCATTACAGCCTAATATAGTAATGTATTATTATATATAGTTAGTATATTTATATATTTGATTGAGTATTAATAGTTACATATATGCATAGTTTAGTTAATTAGAATAATATTAGTATTAATACATTTATATGTAAGTATTAGATAATACTAATATAAACTTGTGTATGATACATTAATATAAATCTATATTAGTTTAGATTAATATTTAACATAACATTAGTATTAGTATTAGAATAACATTAACACATATTTAATATAGTCTCACATAAAGATTAACAATTAGTATCAACTTGACATAATAACATATAGGTTAGCATATTGGAATTAGGTTAGAATAATATCTAGATTACGCTAGGTTGGCCTTAGGATAGATTCAGGTAAGCGGGTAATTGAGACTATAAACAATCGAAACCACCATCCCAAATAGAAAAGGATCTGATTTGGTGTCTTGATCGGGGTGGTCCCTTTTGATGTTGATGGAGGTCTGATCCGGATCTTGGGGGGAGTCCCCCAAGGTCTAAAAAAAATTGAAATGCTAGAAGAAGAGGAGAACACCCACTAAACAAAACCACAAAAAAAAAAAAAAAAAAAAAAAAAAATTATTAAAATAAAATAATTGTAAAAGCTACATTGTGGTGGACCATTTGTACATTTACAAAATTTGACTTGTTAATTATAGCCTTTTTTTGTTACAATACCACAAGTAAATTCCATGGGTGGGTAAATACCATGGGTGAATGAATACCATGGGTTGATATCATTTACAATACCATGGGTGAATGAATACCATGGGTGGATGTCACTTACAATACCATGGGTTAATTCCATGGTTGAATAAATACCGTTGGTGGATGAATACCAATGGCGGATGCCACTTACAATACCATGGGTAAATTCCATGGGTGGATGAATACCATGGGTGGGTGCCATTTTCCATTCGGATTATTCCTCCCTCCTTAAGGAACAATGCTCCCCATTGCATGAAGTTCCCTTTGAGAAGCCTTTCTTGAATATGAAGAGCCACTAAAGAGAAGGGTTTTGTGTGGTTAACCCATAACCATGATGAACGAAAATCCGAGGATAGAGATAACTTGTAATGCTTGTGACCAACTGTGATATTGACAGTGTGCAGCCTAGAAAATGGACTTTGATAAAGTGTGGGTTTGTGGATGACTCATAACCATGACAAACTAAGATATGAGGATAGATATACAATGTAAATGTTGTGACCAATTGTGATATAAACAATGTGCAACTTAGAAAATGGACTTCAATGACAAGGATTTTGTGTGGTTGACCCATAACCATAATGCTGACTGTTGATGAAGTAGCGGTTGACTACATAGCTTGGGGTGGGATGACAGGTCTCCAAATAACCCAAGTCGAATGTTGCTATGTTGAAACTGATGAATGTGAAGAAGGTGTCTACTAAAGGGGGGTGGGATGGCACGTCTCCAAAGGGAACCCTCTCTGAATGCTTCTCCAGATTTAAAATGGACATAACTCAATCAATATAACTCAGAATATTTATTATAACCTCTTTTTGGAAATAGAATGACCATTCTGCACCTTCCCATGTGTTTGAAATCCCTATTTTAACACTCTGGATACTCATATTCACACTGAAATTGTTCTGTCATCACAAAAATTCTGAGAAAAAAATTAGTTGATTTTAAATCAGCGATATCTCCCTCATCTACACTCTGATTCAACCAACTTTTTTTTTTTGAAATTGGGTGATTTTTTACAGGAGCTCAGATATACAATCATTTTTCTGAAATTCTGCATAAAAAATTAAAAATTGATAGGAGAGCCTTCGTCCATAAATTACGTAAGAAATCTTTTTATAACATAGTTGATTTTAAATCAGTGATATCTCCCTCATCCAGACTTCAGTTCAGCTGATTTGTTTATTGAATTTGGGTAGTTTTTCACAAGAAATCCAGATGTATTATTTCTTTTTATCTATTTTTCACCAAAATTTTCATATCCGATATGCAAGCTCGCCGCCCAAAAGAAATCCCGCAAAAAAAAATGAAAAAAGAAAAATTCTTCCTGTTTTGCCCAAGAAAGTGCTCTGTGGAGGTCATAGCACGCACCTGAAGTTTGTTAAATATTACTAAAAAAAATAAATAAATAAATAAAATAAAAAATAAAAAATTGAAACTAAAATATGCATCAAACCCTCATTCCCACGGAATTGTAACCTGACTTTGATACCACTAATCCAGATCTTGGAGGGAGACCCCCAAGATCTGAAAAATTGAAATTCCAAAAGAAAATAAGAGAACACATTAAACAAAACCATAAATGAAAAAAAAAAAAAAAAAAAAAAAAAAAAACTTTTTTTATTAAAATAGAGAATAAATGTAAAAGCTACATTGTGGTGGACCATCTTTCCTTTTACAAAATGTGACTTGTGACTTATAGCCTTTTTTTGTTACAATACCATAGGTTAATTCCATGGGTGGGTAAATATCATGGGTGAATGAATACCATGGGTTGATGTCACTTACAATACTATGGGTGGATGTCACTTAAAATACCATGGGTTAATTCCATCGATGGAAAAATACCATTGGTGGATGAATACCATGGGTCGATGCCACTTACAATACCATGGGTAAATTCCATGGGATGGATGAATACCATGGGTGAATGCCATTTTCCATTTGGATCAAGGTAATTTTTTTCCATCAACTTTTTTTGTGCTAGAAGAAGGGTCTCCCTCTGATAAGTGTACTTTGTGAGTCTTGAGTTATAAAGTTTTTTTTTTAAATGGATCCTTTTAAACTTTAGGTTTGGAGTTGTATCTCTGAACCCTCAAATCAAAACACTCCAATGGAAATCACAAGAAACTTAATGAAGGTAAACGTTGACGGTGAAGGTAATAATTCTGTATTTAACATATTCTTCAGTTTTCTTTGAATTTTTATCATTCCAATATTGATCTTGACAAACATTTTCTATGCATAATTTTTACTTTGACTTTTACAGGCCTTGCTAAACAATGGTGTGAATTGCTACCAGTTTACTCAATCGAGAGGTGGGATGGTGTTGTAGCGCCTACAACCACCCTCCAAAATTTTCCCTTAGCTTCATTTTGGAGCCTCCCTACCAACCTTTCACATCAACATGTCTTGCCTTGTCAAGTACACAAGCTTCAGTGATTTTCTTGCAGAATGACAACCTGTCTGTGAGATCTTGTTGCATCCCCCACATAGGCTGTTTCTCTGGACTTGAGCCATCTACAGGTTGAAAAACTACCTTAAGAAATTGCGCAATTTTGGAAGGGAACCTGCCTTCCCTCCAGAAATTGCACAATTCTTTCGGGCAGCCTGCTGGGCTCCAGAATTGCCCAAATTTGCGTGTCACTTTTCAATGGAAAAATTGCGCAATTCCTCCCAACAAGGCTACTCAGCCCAGAAATTACGCAATTCTGGGCAGCAGTCAGTTGATCTACCTAGAAGTTGTGCAATCCCTCTGGGAAGGTAGGCCAGCTCCCTCCCAAAAATGCGCATTTTTCCCCTCAGTCGAGCAGACTGTTGCATGTGTATTTGGGTTGATTGGTTCCCTCCGAGACCGAGAAAGACTGATTTGCATACATGGGTTGCTTCTCTCAAGGCAGCATGTAAAGGAATCCCTTAATTCAGGGATCTATTTTTAGTATTTGGAGGTTACATAAATGGATCATTTCAGAAACCTCCCACGAAGTGTCGCTTTTCCTATATTTGTGGCATGCATGTCACAACTTCTATTTTATAAAAAATCATTAGCCGGATGCTACAGAGATCATTTCTCACATCAACCTTGCAGCTCTGACATCCCACACTGCATCTAGGAGTTGTCCTCACATTCAACTCACCTGTCTTGGGGTAAGCCCACCTTTCATGACTTGCATTACGTTTCTGTCACTTTTTGTGTATTGCTTCATGTGGGTGATGTCTGCTTGATTTCAATGAGCGCTTATTGTTATTTTCATGTATGTTAGCTTGTATCAGAACCATTTTAGTTTTCATTTGCCTCTCACTGTTGGCACATGCATGACACTGTTTTGCACGAATGGTCGCTGTTGCGGCAACTCGCTTCACACACGTGCATGCTTTCCCATTTTCTGAATCCTACACTTTTTGTTTGCATGAATGATCATTCACTCTTGTTTGCACTCATCTCACCTTGCATTCAGACTCCTCCTATTTTCAGTCGCCCGTTGGGCAGACTGGGTTGCCTTGGCACGGACCGCGCCTTACCCGGCTAGCACTGCGCATTTCCAGAAGTGAATGCTCTGCCTTCCCTCCAGAAATTGTGCAAGTTTGGCCCAGCAATGACCTCCAAGCGTGCATTGCGTAATTCTTGGAGGCAATGTCTTGGTGGCCCCAGAAACTGCGCAATGTAGTTTGCTGGTTGCATGTCACTGCTAACTGAAATTGTGCATTGCATAGTTTCAGTCCTCAACAGGCCAGGCTGGACTGTGCATTGCACTGTTCCAGCAATTAGTCAGCCTTCTGATAGCCCATACTGTGCCTTATGGATTTTTGGCAATTAGTCTCCCGACCTCCTAGCGGAAATTGCACAACCTTCATGATCAGTCACACAGGTATGTTGCAAGTGAGTTCTCAAGTTCGTTTTGGTTTTCAAATGAAATATTTCTTGCCATGAGCATTGCCATGTCTCCAGGTACAATGGTTTCCAAGAGAGTAGAGTCGAAGACACCATTTAGAGCATACTTGGGGATGCAGTTGATCAAGTGTCTATGAACTTGCCTACCAACGAAGACATCAAGTTGCTCATAGAAAATGACATCAAGATATGATGGCAGCAGCATCACAGCAAGCAGAACCATCAATAATAACTGAAGGAAGCATACCAGATGCAATGAACGCAAGAGAAAGGTTGTTGACAACACAAAGGCGGAGCAAAGTTGCAAGCTCAAGCAGATCCACTTGTGATGAAAGAAACTTTGGAGACTCAGGCTATGAGGTGATGGCATGACATGAAGATTGCTCGAAGGCAGAGAATGGAATAGAGAAGGAGTTGCATGTGCCGAAGCAGCAACTCAAGGAAGAACAAGAGTTGAATAGATGAGAGAATGAGTTGCAGCAAGAACAGGTACAACAGGGGGCACAACATGCATTCACATATGAAACTGCGCCCATACAAGTTATAGATCTATCCCAGCAGCTGGCACAAAGTAGATAAGGTGAGCAACGTTATTGATCGCATGCAAGGGAATTAAGCAGCATGTAGGTCATTGTGCGCACATGCAATCCCACCCATTTGGCACACTCACCGAGGTGAAGACAAGAAGCAAGTACAACTAGAGTTGAACATGTATTTTGACAAGTCGATGTGCACGGCCACCAGCACATGCTTGGATATCAACGCAAACATTATGCATCAACATGTTGTCGGTCTGATCGCACCTAGGTCGACCATGCGCATGCTATTAGATGAGTTGGATGGAGGAGCCATATCAGTGTACCTGGATGCAGCAGAGGCAAGTGTTCACTTTAGCAAGATGCCACCATTAAGAGCATGGACACCATCACAGATGAAATAGCTTGGCATCAGTTCACCACCATCAACCATCACAAGGATGTCAAGAGTTGGTCTCACCACAATGGTCCGAGTGTTAGTGATGTCTTGCATGGCTTGCTCAAGCCATTTTGTCTCACATGGTTACATGTGAGGATTGTATGTAACGTCTCGTCAAGTGTAAGTTCAAGTGTTGATAGTGGATGTAATGATCATAGAGTATATGAAGAGTCATGAGGGTAGATGAACTTTCACAAAGGGGAATGTCAAGGGCCACCCCACCCTTTGCTATAAATAGTCCCTCATAACTCATTGTACAACATTTTGGTTAGCCAAGCTTCGATAGGACTTTCTTAGAGAAAGGTTGGACATTATTGTAACACGCCTAGGCTTCTCCACTACACAGAGCTAGTATATCTCTTTGGAGGAGCAGGCAGTTGTGGCTGTAACGTTCCACTATTGGAACTAGTGGTTGGACATGGATGTATTGTATGACTGGAACTTACACTTCTTAATATAACAAAGCCAACACATTTTCATGCATATGTTGTTATTGTAGTTGGACTATTCTGGTTGTTGTAGCAATGTATGTTATTTAACTTACGCATTTGTGTATGAACTATTTTGTATGCAATTGTATGAATCTTGTTGCAGATGTGATGTTGGTTTAAACATCACTTTGGATTGCTCACTATCTTGCTTTCCAGCTGGTGATGCATCTTTTCTCATGTGTTCCCTTCCAAGCCGAGTACTATTATAGGTTTCCAAGGGGTGCACTCACCTCACTCCCCATGTGTTAGAACCTCTCATGCACCTTCCTTGACTTGCCACAACCATCACACCCTTGCTACAAATAGGGACATCGTACTTTCCTCTGTTTGAAATTGCGGTCAAAGCATTACCGTATGACCCACTATTGGGACTCCTACACCAAACGGCCTAAGTTCTAATTGGGACTTCTTACCAGGGAGATCCCCTAACATGTTGGTGGGTCGAGCACCATCAACATTTCTGGTGCTAGAAGGAGGGTCAGATGACAAGTTGAGCCCTCACCATCTATTTTGAATTTTCACACCTCTATCATGGAGTTTGTTGTAGTTCACCCTCCGAAATGCCTGTCCAAGGTACATATCTTTCACATCGAGAGGGAGTTCTGGGATCACTTATTAAAAATCACGTATGATGGTGAAGGCGAAGTGGCCTGGCCTGAGCACTTAGATGAATTCCATGCTCTCATGGGGAGAATGGAAGATTTTAATGAAACAGAGGTCTGTTCACTTCTCGCATACACACTTCGCAACCACCCATCACAATGGTGTGGCATACTACCTCATAACTCTGTGCACTCATTCAAGTAGTTCTAATCAAATCTATTTTCCACCATTTTTATCCTGAAGTACTTGATAAAAAATTGTTAAAACAACGGAAGGCCCCACACGAATCACCTATGGAGTTTTTAGAGCACTTCCGTCTATTCATGTTTGAAGCCCCGAAAAGTCAGATGAAATTTCAGTATCTCATGGACAGATTTGAATATTGCCTTATCCAATATGTCAATCCCAAGAATAATTTCAAGCTCAAACCCCACTCAGCATACTTTGATGATGGAGTTGCGCAATCACAAACGGACACAATCGTTGTCACAAGTGACTGCCCATCGTCCCCTCATCAAACAACTCCACCATCACAGAGTGATGTGGGAGAGCATGAACACACATCTGTTCAACCATCACATCCTCCCGACATCGCTCCTTTCGATTTTCATGCAAGCTTGGTTGCGAATCCCATGGGTTATCACATGTATTTCATACCTCAACCTCCGTCCTCGTATTCTAATCATCCTCCAAATTGCATTATCTTGTGTTCTTCCATTCCGAACTCTACACCTATTTTGAAAAAGGATCGATCTATCGACAGAGTTGTTGTTGCACAACCAATGTGTGCTATCATTCACGAAGAGTATGAATGGGAGCTTGAACATCCACCAGCATCAGAGGACCGTCCTTGTCTATCCGTACCTCCTCCATTTTTCCTTGACCTCCTTGGTGATCCTTCCATCCCAGATTTTTCATGTGTATCTTAATCCACAAAAGCACCCATTGTTGATCATCCGCAGGACACACCAGATGTCAGTCCTTCATCTGAAAATGGAGAGGACCAATAATTCTTTGAACATCCACTTGATTTTTCATCTATCTTTTCCAGAAATGCAGAGGAAGAACATTCTTGCTTCTCATCTACCCCTTTGTGTGATTCATCAAATCATGAGGATGCCAACCAACATCTTGAGTTTCTTGATCTTGGTTGTCATGATCTCTTTACCTCATCATCTGATCATGATGTTGATTCACTCATTGTTAATCTGTCTAAGCCACTGGTCTATGATGATCCATCTGTCAACAAAGTTGAAACCTCAAAGACTGTCGAGGCACTTCAGCCCGAGCTGATGGTTATGTTAGGCCCTCACTGTCTTGAGGTTGGTTTCACTTTTGATTAGGAAATTGTTCAAACATACAAGGCTCCTCATCACTCATCTATATGCATTGAATATCAATCTAACACTCATATTTCACTTCCTCCACTCGAACTACACGATCCCATCGGTCATGCATTGGAGGAATCTTACTCAGCAAGCATGCTTGCACAACGTAAGTGGCTTACCTTACTCACGTGTGCTTGCATGTCATAGTCAAGAGTCTCTGTGTGGTTAACTTATACACGTAATGACACACCACATCATGGCATGTCCACGGACTACATGTCATGCTCTTTCACTCATTTTTGTTTCGTGGACGGTTGTAAGGTTGGAGTGTGTCTGTCTTCATTGTTATATATTTTATGTATGCTGGTTCGCATAGTTGTGTTTTTCGCAAACCATGCCTTAACCAACATGGGTCAACCAATGCACTGGTGGCTGCATTGGAAGTATCACTTCACATGATCAAGCCCATGCACTATTAGCTTAGGAGTAGGAGTAGTGTTTGCTTTCTGAGTTGTTTGGTTGCACGCATGTTTGCTTCTTTCCTTGTGTATTTGTTTGTTCGCTTACTCACTTCGCTTTCACATTTTCTTATGCTTATTGTTTTGCTTTTTGGTTTGTTTTCTTGTTATTGTCTGTAGGTTAGTTTCACATGGACCGCATGTGACTCTTGAAACAAGCTGGGTAAATTACAAGAGACCTTATGCAACTATCACTACTTGGTTATTTGTCATCCTGCCTATGTATGAAGAACTTATTACTCTTAGCCCATGATACATCAATGGAAAATACATATTGTTCGAAGTGAACCCTCATGAAAACACAACGCTTATGTGCTAACTAGTATCACCTACTCTAGTCAGTTGTTTTTGGGTTAATCCTTGTCAACTCAATCATGTAGAGTAAGGTGAGGGGGGAAACCTTAACAAGAACGTTAAAGATATATATAAACTACTTATCTGAAGGAACAACCTCTTCTCATTTCAATAAGTTGGGATCCCTCTTTCGCCTCTGAAATGAATAAGTGTTATGCACAGTTATGAAAACAAAAAATAAAAAAGTGAAAAGTGAAAAATTTCGAAAAAAAGAAAAATGAATAAGGCGAAAGAAGAGAAAGACTTCCTGCACAGAGAGGTGATGCAAGTAACTCCGTTGGGGTACTGACTAGGCTCACTGGTAGTGGAGCGATGCTTGTGTTCCTGCGTGACTCCTCCAGGGTACTATCCAGGCTTGCTCGCAACGGAGCAACAATAGAGATGAAACCAAGACTCTGACGACTATACTGCTTATGCACCAATATACCCCTCAACCCCAATCGAAACAACAATTTTGACTTGGCTTGGAATGTGTGTCAATCGCCCAAGAGGTTGGCAGATGCTACATCTTACAATCAAACAAGTGTGGAAACTGAGATGAACTAAGAACTGAACAATACTTCCGGAGGTGTTAGACTTTCTTTTCATGAACAAGGTCCATTCAAAGAGCTGGAGTTCTAATAGTGTGTTGCCAAGTGTTGTAGCGACTACAACCACCCTCCAAAATTTTTCCTTGGCTTTGTTTTGGATCCCCCCTACCAACCTTTCATAGCAGCATGTCTTGCCTTGTCAAGTACATAAGCTTTAGTGATTTTCTTGCAGAATGACAGCCTGTTTGTGAGACCTTGTTGCATCCCCTTCACAGGTTGTTTCTCTGGACTTGGTCTAGCTGTAGGCTGAGCAGCTCCCTTAATAAATTACCCAATTATGGAGGGGAACCAACCTTCCCTCTAGAAATTACGCAATTCTCTCGGAAGCCTATTGGGCTCCAGAATTGAGAAAATCTGCCTATCACTGTTTACTAGAAAAATTGAACAATTCCTCCCAGCAGGGCTACTCAACCCAGAAATTGTGCAATTATGGGCAACAATCAGTTGTTGTACCTAGAAATTGTGTAATCCCTCTAGGCAGCCAGCCCAACTCCCTCCCAGAAATGTGCATTTTTTCCCCTTAGCTTAGCAAATTGTTGCATGTGCAGTTGGATTGATTGGTTCCCTTCGGGACTGAGCAAAACTGATTTGCATACATGGGCTACTTCTCCCAAGGTAGCATGCAAAGGCATCACTTGATTCTGGGATCTATTTTTAGCAGCTATAGGTTACATGCATGGCTCATTTCAGAAACCTCTCGCCAAGTGTCGCTTTTCCTAGATTTGTGGCATGCGCGTCACAACCTCAATTTTATAAAAAATCATCAATCGGATGCTCTAGAGCTTATTCCTCACATCAACCTTGAAGCTCTGACATCCCACACTGCATCAAGGAGCCATCGGCACATTCAACTCAGTTGTCTTGGGGTAAGCCCTCCTTTCATGACTTGTGTTGTTTTTTTTTTCGCTTTTTGTGTATCACTTCGTGTGGGTGTTGTCTGGTTGATTTTAGTGAGCACCTCTTGTCCTTTGCATGTATGCTAGCTTGTATAAGCACCATTTTAGTTTTCGTTTGCATCTCACTATTGTCGCATGCATGACATTGTTTTTCACGAACGGTCATTATTGCGGCGACTCGCTTCACACACATCCACGATTTTCTATTTTCTAAATCCTACACTTTTTTTTTGCATGAATGATAATTCACTCTTGTTTGAACTCATCTGACCATGCATTCAGACTCCTCATGTTTTCAATAGCTCATCAACCAGATTGGGTTGCCTTGCCCGGTTAGCACTGCGCATTTTCGAAACCAAAGGCTCTGCCTTTCCCCCAGAAATTGTGCAAGTCTGGTCCAGTACCGACCTCCAATTGTGCATTATGCAATTCTTGGTGGAAGTGTCTTGCTGGCCCTAGAAACTGTGCAATGAAATTTGTTGGTTGCATGTCACTGTTGACTGAAATTACGCATTGTGCAATTTCAGTCCTCAGTAGGCCAGGCTGGACTATGCATTACATAGTTTCAGTAGTCAGTCAGCCTCTTAAAAACCCAGATTGTGCCTTGCATAGTTTTGGCAATTAGTCTCCCAACCTCCCAGCAAAAATTGCGCAGCCTTCATGATTAGTCACACAGGTATGTTGCAAGTCAGTTCTCAAGTTCGTTTTGGTTTTCAATTGACATATTGCTTGCCATGAGTGTTGCCATGTCTCCAGGTATCGCAGGTGTTCATCTGCCTCTCAGCAGCAGAGGTACAATGGTTTCCAGGAGAGCAGAGTGGAAGACATCATTCAGAGCATACTAGGGGATGTAGTCAATCAAGTGTCTATGAATGTGCCTACCCATGAAGACATCAAGTTGTTCATAGACAAGGACATCAAGATATGATGACAACAACATCACAGCAAGAAACACCATCAACAACAGTTGAAGGAAACATACTGGATGCAACGAACACAAGAGAAAGGTTGTTGACAACATAAAGGCAGAGCAAAGTTGCAAGCTCAAGAAGATCCACTTGTGATGAAAGCAACTTTGGTCTCATGGGGTGACGTCATGACATGAAGATCGCGCGAAGGTAGAGAACGAAACATAGAAGGAGTTGCATGTGCTGAAGCATCAACTCAAGGAAGAACAAGAGTTACATAGATGAGAGAATGAGCTGCAACAGGAACAGGTACAACAAGGGGCACAACATGCATTCACAGATGAAATTATACCCGTACAAGTTATAGATCCATCCCAACAGCTAACATGGAGTAGACAAGGTGAGAAGTTTTGTTGATCGCATGCAAGGGAATTCAGCAACATGCAGGTCATTGTGTGCATGCATGCGATCCCACCCATTTGGCACACTCACCAAGGCGAAGACAAGAAGAAATTCCAACTGGAGATGAACATGTATTTTGACAAGTCGATGCACACGACCACCAGCACATCCTTGGATATTAGCGCAGACATGATGCATCAACATGTTGCTGGTCTGGTCCCACTGAGGTCGATCATGTGCATGCTATCAGATGAGTTGGACAGAGGAGCCATATTAGTGTACGTAGATGCAACAGAGGCAAGAGTTCGCTTCAGCAAGATGTCACCATTGAGCGCATGGACACCATCACAGACGAACCAGCTTGGCATCAGTTCGCCACCATTGACCATCACAAGGATGTCAAGAGTTTGTCTCACCACAACAGTCTGAGTGTTAGTGATGTCTTGCATGGCTTGTTGAAGCCATTTTATCTCACATGGGTACATGTGAATATTGTATGTAACGTCTTTTCAAGTGTAAGTTCCAGTGTTGATAGTGGATGTAAGAGTTATAGAGTAGATGAAGAGTTATGAGGGTAGATGAACTATCACAAAGGGGAATTTCAAGGGCCACCCCACCCTTTGTTATAAATAGTCCCTCATAACTCATTGTACAGGATTTTTTTCAGCCAAGCTTCGATAGGACTTTCTTAGAGAAAGCTTGGATAGTATTGTAACACGCCTTGGCTTCTCCACTATGCAGAGCTAGTATATCTCTTTAGAAGAGTAGGTGGTTTTGGCTGTAATGTTCCACTATTGGAATTAGTGGTTGGACATGGATGTATTGTATGACTGGAACTTACACTTCTTAACATAATAGAGCCAACACGTTTTCATTCATATGTTGTTATTGTAGTTGGACTATTCTGGTTGTTGTAGCAATGTATGTTATTTAACTTACGCATTTGTGTATGAACTATTTTGTATGCAATTGTATGAATCTTGTTGCAGATGTGTTGTTGGTTTAAAAATCACTTTGGATTGCTCACTATCTTGCTTTCCAACTAGTGATGCATCTTTTCTCGTGTGTTCCATTCCAATCTGAGTACTATTATAGGTTTCCAAGGGGCGCACTCTGTTGAGCTAATTTATTAATATAAATTAACACAAGTATTCATTATCAATCTGGGTTTGTAAAACTTGGAGGCAAGTCTACAGTATATGGATATCAGATGTAGCCAAGCTTAGAAGATAAAATTTGAAGAGTTAAGGAAGTACATATTACAAATATAAACCTATTTTAACAATTCCTAATTCACTTATGTAATATGTGAGGGATGAGGCTCCTTACTTAGAAGAACCAAATTGTCCTTCCCTACAATACTACTTTCATGAAGAGAAATCTAAAAGCACTAATTAACAATGGTTTATGATGCAGAAGATGTAAAAGAAGAGGCTCCTAACTAAGGAGGACTAGATTTTCCTTCTTCAAAATTCTACTCTATCATAATCACCATTGCTTCCAACCAGAAATGCATAAATAACTTCAAATAAGAAAAGGAGAATGAAATTTATTTTTAGTTCAAGATCATATAGAAGGGGAACTTAACTTAAATTCCTATGTGTCCCTTCATATGTAGATTAGAATTAAACCAATATCTATTCAACAATCATCACACATTAATTCAAATAAGCAAATTTGAAACAAAACAAGTAAACAAATCTAAAGCAATTAGTTCATGAAAATTAAGCTAGTTTAATAATGAAGTGTACTTAGCTTGGAGTGGGGGCCCTCCACCCTTGCCTTGCACACCTGAGGCTGCTATCAAATGCTAAAACTTCAATCAATCATCCACACCAATGAACAGCAAAATGAAAGTAGAACAGGTTCTTCTAATTAATCTCCAATATTAAAATGTCTCAACATAAAGTTATACATAAAAATTACATCCATAAGCCTTCAAAGTTTTGGCTTAAATAGAAGATCATGAAACAAACTGATCTAAAGTCTCTCTAACAACTATATCTATTCATATCCATCTATCTAAGTTGAATCCATCCAATCCATCACTAAAATTATGGACAATCCCATGAAATCATAAAACTGCCCTATTTCCTAGGGATTTTCTAGGTGACTAGTCATGTTTGAACATCCTTTATCGGGCCTAATAAAGCTTGTTTTGACTGAACCAAGTGGAATTAGTTTAGTCCTAGTTCCCAAGTTTTTCATTCATGCATCCATCTCGAGCCCAAGTGTCCTGCAAATATGTCATCCACATAGCTATTACGGGAATTTTAGATTCTGGCCAAAATTGCACTTGAAACTCAATTTTCATAAAAACTTCTAGAAATTGCAAAATTAAAATAAAATACCTGAATATGCATAAAATACATCAAAATTAGATGGACATGATGGAAAATGGATGGAAAATATAAGGATTAAGTAAGTTTCCTTAAGCAAAAATGGACCAAAACTGAGGGCCAACACACTCACCTCACTCCCTGTGTGTTAGAACCTCTCATGCACCTTCCTTGGCTTGTCACAGCTGTCACACCCTTGCTACCAATAGGGACATCTTACTTGCCTCTATGTGAAATCACGGTCAAGGCATTACCGTACGACCCACTACTGGGACTCCTACACTAAACAATCTGAGGACTAATTGGGAATTCTTACTAGGGAGATCCCCTGACATGTTGGCGGGTCCAGCACCATCAATAGATGGGTGTTTAAAATACTTCCTTCATACATTTGAGGATTGAAATTTAGATCGGGTGTGCAATGAAATCAAGAATTTGAGAAGATTAGAAAACTAAGATCTAGTTGATTTCATCCTTAGATTTAAATTGGTATGTTTAAATTTGAGTCTAAGGATCAATCTTTGAATGATTAATTCATGGAATGGTTACAAGAATAACTTTCTATTTCTTCTTTTCCAAACATTAGTGAATAAAAGGTGTTAGTTGTTAAAGATCCACCCACTGTAAATAACATGTCTGAATCAAATCCAATTAACAATGCAAAATCTATGAATGATAAATGTCGACAATGCATAAACCCAAACAGTGATCTTGATCATTCCTTTGACCATGTTGTAAATGATTCAAATGAATCTACTACTTTTATTAATCAAGAAAAACAACAAACAATAATTTTAAATAAAAATTCTAATGATGTGCACTGCATAAAAGATACCTCTGATTTATCTCATGCCACTGACCAAATTCAATCAGGAAATCATTCTCAGAATAATGGAAACATTTCGCATTAGTATGAATCTGAAATTTATTGGGAAACTCGTTTAGATAGGGAACTTTTCAGTCATTACTTCCTTTACATATATTTGTTTGACGAAGACATTTATTTTACTAATTCTTTACCTATTCCTTTTGATACATACGATTTTAAAGAAGACAAATGAATTACTTTAGTCCTTATTAGTAATGAATTTTCACTCAAATTTAATCAGGGTAATGGCTTATCAATAGATTAAAATGTTCATCATTCTAAGAATTCTCTTAAAACTGAATTTGATTGTTATCATGGATCTTATTATTCTTAAAGAAGGAAGAGAATGTTATTCAAGTCGTTTACAATAGTTATGAGTGTGAATCATCCCAATCATCATATAATCCTCACATTTTTGATAACTCATGCATGTCTAAAAATGAAAAATCCCCTTTTACTAATATTATTATTAAAGAGTTTCATTTTGAGGCCTCATCAAATCTTAGTAACCTTTCCATTCCTAGTTATGACTCTGACTTATATCAACCTCCTATTTTTTATCCTGATCCTGAACCTATATCATTTCAACAAGTAGAATATTCCATTGATCTTGATTATATTATTCCAACCAATACTTGTGGGAAGGAAATTTCTATAAACAAATATCAAATGTCCTCTAATCATAGTTTATATAGTAATGATTGGCATTATGAAAATACTAACATCAAATACTCATCAAGTCAACCAATAAAAGTGCATAAAATTCAAAATCTAATTGATCAAAACTTGACCCTTCAAGTACTTGATAGTGTACATTCATTATTTTTCAAACCACCTGATTCATCCAATGGTCTTCTTAGGGATCAATTTAAATATCATTTGGATGACTTAGTTTATAAGCTAATCACTAACAATTTTTCTCATGTACATAATATTAACGGATGTTCCTTCCTTTTTCAATTTGACCTTCTCCAATCTCTAATGAATGTTCATACATAGTTTTATGATCCATTGGAGGCTTCGCTGGAGGAAATATTTTAAGAAAGGAGAACTGTAAATAAACTTCTTCTTGTTAATACATTAACAATAGTTGCACATAAGTTTTCTTATGATATTTCGATATTTGTTGAATTTTTGTTAATGATATTTGTTGTACATATTTTTGCAGGAAATAAGGTGCTTGGTTGGTTGCATTGGAAATATGACTACACCTCGTAATTTTCCCTCATAAAATTAGAGTAGGAATAGATTTAGCTTAGTTTAATTCTTTTTCTTTAACTTTAGTAAGGAGTAGTTGTTGAATAAACACATGTCAAGGTTTCTCAAGAATTGACCATAACTTTTGGGAAAATATTAATAATGGTAGAATATATATTTTTCTTTTCTCAAAGAACTCATTACAAGTATTTAACAATATTGATACTTCATTAGTATACTTTTTATTAATTATTGATGGATCTTTTTCATAATCTTGATGCTTGGTTTAGTATAGAATCAATAAATCTAGTGTTCATGAGCATACGTGAATATTAATAAACTTCCTCTCATTTTATTTCAACCTTTAAACCTTTCCTACGAAAAAGAAGTTATATCTTTAAGATTAAAATTTAGAGGATATTAAATCTCCAAGGTAAATTAAAACAACATAATTAAAGGTAAATATTCACATGTGTTTTTTTCATCCTCTAGATTGCATTTCCAATTTTGTTTAGTATTTTCTAAGCTAATTTCTGATTTGCGGGTCTTTGCTCAAAGTTTTATTCCATTTGTTGGCTTGGATCAGAAATCTCATTATTCACTTTGTATGTTCTCTAATGAGTAAAGTAAATTTAATGATACTTTACATTCAAGGAGTCTCCTTACTTTTCTCTACTTGTTTATTTCGTTAAATTAAAGCCTTATATTTATTCTCTAAACCTTGAAGGCTTTCACAATTTATCTATAGGAAGAATACGTGAAAAGAAGTGACCCCTTATTAAAACTCTCATTTATAGATTTATGATAATCATTAGCTTTCAAATTTAGGATTTTTTCTTGAAAAAAGGCCTAAATAGTAAACTACCATGTGAGACAGAACCGTAACTCACTTAGCATGAGGATATTTACTCACTTAACAATATATTTACTCTCTTTGTTGAGATTTATCTTGTTATCTCATATGGTCTAGGAAATGGCTTTCATTATGTTTTTTATTTATTTTTTCGTGGCTTGATTCTTGCAAGGCTTGTAAAGTCTTTTGTTGTCTTGATGTGGGAGCTTGACTTCATTTTCCATCGTGCTTATTTTTCCTTGTTTTGCTTTGCCTTGGAAGTAGATTTAGTTTAGAATAATTTATTTTTATTTTTTTTTAAATAAAGAAATTATAAAAAAAATTATTGAGAAATCATCAAGAGATTATTTTCTTGCTTACACATACTTGTGATGTGTTTCTTCATTTAAACTTAGAAGCAATTCACAATATCAACTCATTAAGCAAGATCACTCACCTTGATTAGAACACATGATTATAATTATAACTACATTTTAGTTAGGATTTTCAATAAGAAGCCAAATTAATTAACACTCAACAAGATAAATACAATTTGATCTTGATATAAATGTCATTAGATAAACTTTATTATGTTAATCCTGCTTAATTTGGTCTTGTAAAGATTTTTCGTATGACTTATTGCCTCGTTTTGCTTCTTTTTTGGTTTAGCAAGGTTTTATTTTTCTTTTCTTTTATTACATTCTTTTGATCCTTTAGATTTAGTTTGATTTGATTTATTTTTCTAATAAAACCTAATGGGGTTATCTCATTTGTTTAACACCAATGATGATTCAAGGGAATTTTTACTCTGACATTTACGTGGGTTTTCATTTATCTTAAAAAATAAATCTTTATCGAATTTTGAGTCCTCTCATATTCCCATAGAGGAACATTTATATTTTCTAAGTGATATGGTTCATCCTTTCAAGGAAATAACTAGCTTGAGTCTAACTCAATAAATCCCACCCATCCCACCAATTAATATCATAGCCTTTGTAGTGATAGTTGTAGGGAAAGATGAATAAGTCAAAATTTTATAAGTATTATATCCATTTCCTTTAACATATCCAATACCATCCCACCTCTTTCACTTAGATACATTATAACATGGCTCACAGATATACACACCCTTGAGATACACACATAGGATAATATTTTTCATTTTGTTTTAAGCATTTCCCTTCATACCAACTCAATATAGACACAATGAGGGATCAAATTTATTTTCATTGCATGCATGAATCCTTTCCTATGTGTTCATGCACCTTTTAATACATTTGTTGGAGCTTGGGGCTCTCCTTCCAATGAGAAATTTCATTGTTGGTGATGTTTGTTACTAGCTTCACTCAAGAAATAAACATATCTATAGTCTTTTTGGTTAAAATACAACATTCATATGATGATTTTTTCTACATCAACATGACCCATTGGAGTGTTAGTTTGAATAGTGTTCTTACCATGTCTAGCTGTAGCAAACTTTTAAATTCTACAACTCCATCAAAGGATTAGTTATTACATAGTATCTTTACACAATCATGTGACTGCATGGAGGAATCAATTGGAACACATTACCCTTGCTCTATCTAGTAATAGATATTTATAAGGCTAAGCACCCCATCTATACATGTATTGGTTATCATTACTTATGCTTTAATGAATATAGATTTTATACATGTACTTAAATTACTTTAGCAACTATTGTAACATGTGTAATCACACTCACATATTTACAACTAATTTGAAGAAGGGATCAACTCTTGACCTACCAATTACCAACCTCATATATGTAATAGCCTGTATTAATAAATAATAATAATAATAATATAACAGAGTTATTATTATTATTATTTATTGATTTATTAATAGGAGGCATTACAATATAAGACATGCATACACACCTTTATTCATTGACACTCTTTTCAAATATAAGTATATGATGGATTAAAGGAACACGATTCCCATTTTATTGTCATCACACATCATCCATTCATTGAAGAAGGAGTGAATATACCCCCCCACAAACCATCTAATTTAAGTATTGTGTATTCCCTTGTTTTTTTCAATTCATTAATTTTTTCATTAACACACATGATATATAGATATTTTAACACTTTACAATATCATCACATATGCAAAACTTGCATTGAGGGGGGAAATGTAACAACAAATCCTAAATTTGTCTTACAATTATAATTGATCCCAAGGGTGTCCTACATACGTATGCAACAAGTGCACTCACATACACACTAGAGAGGTCTTTTTTCACATCTTCCTCTTATCATCATGCAAGAAAGTTTGTCCTCAATTGGGAGAATTCAATAAAAAACTACTAGCTTATAATATTCAATGGAGAATAATTCATTTAATCAGTGGTAGGTGAGGAGCATATCCTTTTCAAAATCCACCTGGTGATTACATTTATCCCCAATTTGATTAAAAAAACCTACTTTCAAAAGTGATACAACTTGCAAGAAGAGAAAGTGTCTCTAGTGATTTAAACCTTGATGTGTGTTATGGGGGGGAGGGGTTGAATATCACTACTCGCTTTTAACTATCAAACCAAGACCTAATTAATTCACTTGACATAATTTTGGAATATTTCACCTAATTTATGGCCACATTTTCCTTTTAGACACTTTCCTATTTCTCTTAACCATCCTAGATCCCTGGTGTCCTTTTGTCCTCAATTAGCCAATATTGGGTCCTCTTCATTAATGTATGGATTATTTTTATCTATAGTAAAGTTTGACCCTCTTGTCAATGTTAACCATAATTTTGGATTGTTTCCACAATGTCATGTTATTTGATTGGGTTTACATTAGTGCATCATTGTTTAACACTATATAGGGTGATTGTTAACAAGTTAGCACAACTAATATGGGATTGCATATAATGTATCCTTAAACTTTATACATACATATATACATATGTACATACATGTGTGTGTGTGTCGGCGCGCGCACATGCAAGGGTGTGTATGTGTGTGCACCTTAACACTCCTCCTATGCATATGATAACAATATTTATCACCTTTCTATTTTTTATATGGTTTTTCATTTAGAATATGGGTTTATTTTATGAGGCCTTAATTGTGCTTCAAAATAATATTCAGTTGTCATAATTGTGGAGGTAGTTCTATGTAAGACCATGTCAACAAGTTATCAATTTGTAATATTTATTATCTCTTAAAATTGGCATTTTATGTTTGGTATGACTAATGCATAATAATTAAAACTACTTATAAAAAATTTATATTGCACTTATGAACCAAAGATAACGAAATATATTTGACGGAATTTAAATATTAACTAATAATTTAGATGATGTGTATGATTTGTTAAAATATGGGTTTTACCTCTAAAATTCAGATTTAGTTTATAGGACTGTACTTGTACCTAACAACAATATTTGGTTATTATTATTGTGGAGTAAAAAATTATCATTTAATTACATTGTATGCAAATATGTTAACAAGTCAGTTAGTCGTTATGTTTATTATCCATGAAAAGTGCCAGTATATATTTGACATAATTAATACATAATAATCAGAAACTTCTTATAGAAAAGGACTTGTAGTTACAAACCAAAGACAACAAAATATATTTGATTTAACTAAAGCTACCCTGATAAGAATGGTATGTATGGTTTTTTCGATAAATTTTAGTAATTCAATTATTTGGATTAATTAGTTCTAACATATCTCTTACGCACACCAAAAAAAAAAATTCTTTCCTTATATAACTAAAAATTGAGGCACCATATTTCACTATTATGCATTATCACCCAATGTTACTTTCATCTTTAGACAATGTTTCCATTACCTTAAATATGGTTAGTTAACTTTTAAAATAACTTATTTGTACTACCATCATCTTATGTTATAAAAGAGATACTATTCCTAAACTTAATCTTGTAATATCTCCAGTACTTTCCTTCAACTTTAATATTGAGTTAAACTTCAATCCTTATACACGCACACACAAACTTGTCTCAATTCAAGCCCTTGTAACTTAACTCTTTCAAAGGTGATACAACATAATTTTCTTAAGATTCATATGACATAACTCACTCAACAATAATATAATCTATGCATGAAACACTATGCTTATACAAACATTTTAATGACCATTGTATATATTGGGGTTAGGAACTCTTCCCCCCTAATTCTTAACTTGTTCTACCATGTATATGCACATTACCAAGGTTTATGGAACTCACACATATGGATTATACCACTTACCTTAAATGGTGCATGAGTTGAATTGTGGGACAACCATCGCAAACGAATTTACACTTGTTAGGCCATGTATTTAACCAATCCAAGTGCCTTCACATGGTTTTGCTTTCCATGCATTCCTCCCATATCGATTGTTTAGATTCACTTTATAAATACAATGGTGGAGATCTAAAATATTTTCAATAGGGTCAATAAACCCTAACCCTCATTTCATTTAGTCCTTTTGTCTATGGTTGTTGTGGCTAGAGCACTGCTCAGACGTGTCATGCATTCAAGGGATTCCTTTCCACATGAAACCTTCCTCATAGTTGTTACTCTTGTTCCTTCCATGTGTTGACATATTCAAGGAAGAAGGGGATGTATGTCCAACCATTTACAGAATGGTAACGTTTTTAGTTGTAAATTTGTGTGGTGTTCTATTATACTGCAACGTTCATTACTCTTGCATTAGGTCCCTAACTTATTGTTATAGACATATTTGGGCACTACAACCCCAATCACATATGTCCATAAACTAAGGGCTTCTAAACCCCTAAAAGTGTTGTTTCATACACAAGGTCATCTGATTACATCATCTCCCAGAATTTCTCCATGAAAAACTACCTAGAACTGGTCAAAACTGGATCATACAATCACCTATTACACATGGGGGGTGTGATGCATACTGGAAAGCCCTTCTGTAGGGTGCGATGAGCGAGAGCAGACAAATGGCAGAAGTAGTTTGATGCATCTCACCTATTACACATGGAGGGTGTGATGCATACTGGAAAGCCCTTCTGTAGGGTGCGATGAGCGAGAGCAGACAAATGGCAGAAGTAGTTTGCTAGGTGGAAACCCAAATAATCTTCTAGAAACTGCTTATATGACACTTGCCTCTCTGCATGCATGATGTCGGGTTGGGTACCTGTCAAATAAAGTAAACTTCCAATCATAGATCTGTAGGTTGGTTGATGTACTGCTGCAGATTCATCATTTGCACTGAGGCTACATCCTGTGACCATGGGTGTACATACTGGTTTTGCATCTTCCATACCATATTTCTTCAAAATCTGTTTGAGATACTTGGTTTGGGATAAAAAGATTCCTCCTTCTTTTTGTTGGATTTGCAAACCAAGGAAATATGTTAGTTCTCCTAGCAAGGACATTTCAAATTCTTTCTGCATGACCAAGGCAAATCTTTGACTCATAGCTTCTTCATTGCTCCCAAAAATAATGTCATCTACATACACAACAAGTATTAGCAATTTGTCATTTTCAACTTTTATATAAATATTACTATCTGCTGATCCTTTTGAAAAGCCTTTTTGATGAAGATATCTGTCCAAACGGTAGTACCAAGCCCTTGGAGCTTGTTTGAGACCATAGAGAGCCTTTTTCAATCTGCAAACAAGATTTGGATCATTTCCAAGAATGAACCCATCTGGCTGTTCAATGTATACTTCTTCTTCCAAGTCTCCATTCAAAAACGCTGATTTCACGTCCATTTGAAATACTTTGAAGTTTTGAAAACTTGAGAGAGCAAGGAACATTCGGATGGCCTCAAGTCTTGCAACAGGAGCAAAGGTTTCTTCAAAGTCTATTCCTTCTTGCTGCGCATACCCTTTACAAACAAGTCTCACTTTGTTTCTAATTACTTCCCCATTTTCATTCAATTTATTTTTGAAGACCCATTTTGTTCCGATAACATTCTTATCCTTTGGTCTAGGACCCAGCTCCCAAGTGTTGTTCTTTTCGATCTGCTCAAGTTCTTCATCCATTGCCTTCACCCAACATTCATCTTTGCATGCCTCTTTCACATTTTGTGGTTCAGTAGAGGAGAGTAATGCCAAATAGCTTGAAGCTTCTGCAACTGTTCTTCTTGTTTGTACACCTGCTTCTTTCTGCCCCATAATCTGAGATTCTGGATGATTCTTCTGGACATATATGGATGGAGTCTTTTCTTCTATTCTTGTTTGCTCCTCTGGTTCTTCTTGAGTTTCTTCTTGAGGTTCTTCTTCTTCATCATTCTTTCGTTAGGGGTAGCCTTCATCTTCTTCGATGTCTTCATGATGTACTTGCCTAGGAATGTATCCCTTCTCATCAACCACTACATCAATGCTGTCAACAATTCTGCCAAGTCTTTTATTGTAGCATTTGTATGCTTTGCTATGTGGAGAGTAACCAAGAAGAATACCTTCATCTGCTCTAGGTTCAAGTTTGCCAAGCTGCTCATCAGTATTCTTGATATAGCATTTGCTCCCAAAGATTTTGAAGTGCTTTACCGAAGGAGTCCTACCACTCCATAGCTCATGAGGAGTTTGAGTGTTGTTCACCCGGACATTTGTTTTGTTGAGAATAACAACTGCAGCATGTGTAGCTTCACCCCAGAAAGTTGCGGGAGTTCCTGACTCATCAAGCATAGCACGAGCCATTTGTTGGACTGTTCTGTTCATTCTTTCCACAACTCCATTTTGCTGAGGAGTTCTTGCTGTAGAGAATTCTCTTCTTATCCCATGTTCTTCGCAGAAATCGAAAAATTCATTTGAAGTAAATTCCCCACCTCTGTCGGATCTGAGGCACTTAATTTTGTGACCTGATTCATTTTCAACCAAGGCTTTGAAGGATTTGAATTTTTCGAATGCTTCATCTTTGTGCTTCATAAGTCCTAACCACACAAACCTGGAGAAATCGTCAATGAATAATATCAAGTATTCTTCTCCTCGAGGTGTTCTTTTCCTGAAAGGACCGCATGTATCTGTATGTACTAGCTCAAGAGGCATGCTAGCTGATCCTTCTTTCTCTGGAAAGTTAGTTCTGGTTTGTTTTCCAAACTGACATGATTTGCATATGGTGTTGTCAGGAATTTTGATATCTGGAAGATCGCGAACTGCCTGATATTTGCATGCTTTCCTTATTTGTGAAAAGCTTAGATGTCCCAACCTCCGATGCCATAACCAGTGCTCATCATCCTTGCTCAGATAGCATTGTTTTTGTCCTTCTTCAAATATGTACAGATTATTTGGAGTTCTTTTGCCTTTGATCACTGTTTTACCTGTATCAAGATCACGAACAAGACATCCATTTGATCTGAATATAACCTCGGTTCTTTGATCACACATCTGGCTGACACTTAGAAGATTATGCTTCAATCCATCAACATACAAAACATTTCCAGCCTTGAACTTTTCTTTTAACTGAGCAATGCCTTTTCCTTTTATAGTTGCAGGAGTATCATTTCCAAAAGAGACTTTCTTTCCTTTTTCTAGAGCAGAATATGACTCAAGTTTTTCTTTATCACCTGTCATATGCTTCGAACATCCACTGTCAATGTACCATTGATTTTCTTGTCCCTCTGCATAAAATGCTATCCCACATCTTTCTGTTTGTGGTTCCTTTATTCTCCATGTTTTGGTGCTTGAGGCTTGTTCCTTTTTCTGCTAAAACCTGCTCCTGCATTCAGAGTCTTCATGACCAAAGTTATTGCAAATAGAACATTCAACTTCATTTTCAAGAACCGAAAAGTTGTTATAGGTCCTTTTTGTAATCCCGGTCATACTTCTTTGTTTTTGAGCTTCCCTAGTCATCATCGTTTTATATGCAACACATTGAGCTGCTTTGTGACCAAAGTTATGGCAAGAAAAGCATTGTCCATTGAAGAAACTTCTGCGGTTATCGAATCTACCAGCCAATTGATTGTAATTTCTATTGTCATCTATTCTTGAACCAAATTGAGAAGATTTTACCTGTGGCTGGTTGTAGCTTTTGTTCACTCTTAAGATGGATTGCCCCTGACAGTTTCTGTTTGTAATTCGTCCCTGCTTTACCTGATGATCTTCATTGTGCTTTTGCTCATTTTTTCTTGCTGCATCAAGATAAATTTTTGAGGTGGATGCTTGAGAAGTTTCTCCATTATAGCCCAGACCTGTCTTGTTTAGTGGAGACCGCTGCACATTGATAATCTCATCCAAAGTTTCAGATCCTTTGACAAACTTGAGATTAATAGCTTTTGTTTTCTCAATCTCTTTTCTAAGACCAACAATTTCACCTTCTAATTTTTCAAGATGTTTTTCCTTTTCATCAATTTGAAATTGTAGAGTATCAATGATCATGTTCTTTTCTTCTATACATCTCTTGAGTCTAGTAATTTCATCATAAAGGTTATCCACATCTATAGCATCCATATAATCATCATCTTCAAATGCCATTAACAACTTATATTCATTACCTTGTTCATCTTCATCACTGTTTGATAGACCATCACTATCTTCATGAGTGTAGTAGCTTTTCTTATTTGCATTCTGTTTCTTGTTCCATCTAGCAGGTTCCTTTCCTTTATCCTTATAAGGACATTTTGCAACATAATGACCTACTCTTCCACAAGCAAAGCATTTAAAAGGTAACTTACCTCTGAACCTTCCAGAACCCCTTTGAAGATTTCTGACAAAATTTGATTCTTCTTCCTCTTCTTCTGGGACGTGGCTCGCTTCATAATAATCTCCTTTGCCTAATGCCTTGAAAGCAGCTTCTCTTCTGTCTGATGGACCTCCCTTTCTCATTTCATAAGCAGTTAGAATTCCATGTAGCTGAGACATAGTAAGAATTCGTAGATTTTCCTTTTCTTCTATTGCAGATACTTTAGATTCAAACTTGGGGGACAATGATCTTAGAACCTTTTCAACCACAATAGCCTCTTTTATTTCTTCACCCAAATTTTTCATACAATTAACAACCTCATCTACCCGAAGAAAATAGTTAGCCACACTTTCATCATTATACATTTTGAGAGTCTCATACTGAATTCTGAGAGTTTGAAGTTTAGCACGCTTTACCTGTTCATCTCCTTCATAGCTCGTGACAATTTTGTCCCATATTTCTTTTGCGGATTTATAGTGCATTACCTTCATGAATTCTGATTGAGATATACATCCTAATAGAGTACTGACTGCTTTTGCATTTGTTTCATACTTCTTTTTCTCGGCTGCATCTGTAGGAGTAGCTGAAGTAAAAGCGTAGCCTGTCTCTACGATGTCCCAAACTTCTGTACCAAGAGATTGAATATAGGCAGTAACTCTTACCTTCCAATAATTGAAGTTTGTCCCATCAAAAATCGGTGGCCTGATTGATGCTTCTCTCTCGTAGTTGCTCATGATGAACGATCTACCTTCAAGCGATTAAGCTTCTCTGAAGGACTTGCTCTGATACCAATTGTTGGAAATAATACTGAGATGGGGGGGTGAATCAGTATTATCTAATTCTTTTAATAAATCTTCTTTATTTGTTCTTTGAATTATTTGTGTATGTCAGTACCATAAAATAATGAGCATGAACAAAGAAAACAGATAGTCACACCAAAGAACACAAGATGTAAGGTGGAAACCCAATGTGGGTGAAAACCACCTGCTGCAATATGTCTCTATCTTCTTTCAAATTAGAAACTCCTTTTACAATGGTTTTGTACTGGTGCAGTCCTTTACCAGTACGCAGGCTGCAACCTGCAGAGAGCTACAACTCTCTCTCATTTTCCAGTCTCTCCTGGAAGGGAGCTACAACCCCCTACTTCTTTTCTTACAAGGACCACTTTTCATAAATTTTCAAACTGGATCCATAAGCATCAAATGATCATAAAGTATAAGAAAATCACCCAGTCAACTGTAGTAACCAGATCAACAATAATAGAACCAAACCCAAAACACAGCAATGATAAACAAAGATCTTAAGAGAAGTAAGCACCCTGCTCAACTGCTCGCCTGCTTACAGTACGCACCCTGCTCAACTGTTCGCCTGCGTACCTCACTCTGAGTCCATTGAACTGCCTGCGGACCTCCGCACCTGCAACCCTTCTGTGCCTGCGTATGTACGCACCTGCAACCCTTCTGTGTCTGCGTATGTACGCACCTGCAACCCTTCTGTGCCTGCGTATGTACGCACTTGAACCCTTCTGTGCCTGCGTATGTACGCACCTGCAACCCTTCTGTGCCTGCGTACCCGAAACGCTTCGTTCCTGCGTATGTACGCACTTTTCTTTCACTGTACCTGCGTACCTTCGGGCATAGATGATTTTAGGACTTTAGAAATAACCCAGACAGTCATATCTACAGATCTGAACATGCGCCGAAGAGATCTCAATCCATCAGTAGATTCACCTTATTTAGATCTAGACATATTCCCAAGAGATCATAATATTTCAGATCTAGCCCTCAAAAGATATTCAACCAAAAACATGCATAAGCCAAATGATCTCCTTTGCTTTATATAGGAAAGCTCTTCCTTAAATCATGGATTAATACCACGGGCCGACACCATAATAACACAAAACCGTCGGCTAAATACCAAAGGTTAAACATAAGAAACCCCACGTGTGAATTTCTTTGCCTTGAAATGTGTGCACTGGGGGTACGCACCTCCTGAATGGCTGACCTGCGGGTATGTACGCACTTTATGTAACTCCGACCTGCGTGTATGCACCTTATGTAAGGTGTACCTGCGTACCCCTTATTTTCTTCAATATTTGATAGTTGATCATCAATTTCTGCTGCTGA
Source organism: Pinus tabuliformis (assembly GCA_031772625.1). Taxonomy (NCBI): domain Eukaryota; kingdom Viridiplantae; phylum Streptophyta; class Pinopsida; order Pinales; family Pinaceae; genus Pinus; species Pinus tabuliformis. The sequence continues at coordinate 82,539,838 of CM062811.1, read as the reverse complement.
CTTGAAGTACTGTGATCTATCACCTGAATGGGTTGCCATCAAGGACAACACTTTAGCCATAATGCCAACAATTTCCTCTATGAAAATTGACCATGTGACAAGTGGTTTACAAGAACAAAGCCCTTTATACCATAAAAATTGATTCGGTTCTAGATATGAAGATGCAATATGTACCTTTTGTAACAATTTCACCTCATGTAGATCAAAATATTGCTCCATCTCCTTGCCATTGAACTTCCTCATATCTCCTTTTCTTGATTCTAGGAGATCGATTTTGAAATGACTATAACTCTGTAATTTTAGCTCTTCCAATTCTGTAATTGTGAACTACAGTAGTCCTCTGCATCCTCTTTCCAATGCCACTAGTCTAATCAAAATTGAATTCTCCAAGGAAGAGTTATGCCAAATCTCCCACGGTGACCTGATTATAGGCTAGTTCAGTAGAGCGAACTTGTACGATGTGCCACATGTCACTCTTTCAACCTTAGTACCTGAAACTAATACACATAAAACTAAAGTTCATCCTCTTTCTGTAACTTCTTACAAAATTTCAATCTGATGCTCAAAACGAAAGATATGACTATTTTCCCAGGTCACCTGTTTGGAATGTAATTCGGGAGTCTGCAAAAAGGCCAACTTCCTCAGACCATATCTCCACAAATATAGCGCTTAAAGCTTTGAAATTTGGACCCGAGGTTCATTAAAATTTCAACACAAATGGTTTTTTTATTTAGCATCTGAAACATCGCAGGAAAAAAGTTATAGTGAAAATGCCACGATGACCTATTTGGAGCAGCGAAACCCTAGAATCCAAAGCTCTGATACCAAATGTTATGAAACCAGCTCACAAAAAGATAGAAAAGATAGTTGAACGCCTTAGAATTTAGCCTCTTCAAGGGGGCAATCTCCTTTACATTACACAAATGAACAATTCTTGGATGATACAAATGTCAAGACCTCCTTTCTATATATAGGAGTCTAAGGGGTCATAATATAACCAGAGCTGACATAACAATAATAATGTAAGGGCACAATAATAACAATAGTGGGCTTCTATGGGGCACAGTAATGACAATATGGGGTCTACATGGGCACAATAATATAATAAGGGGGTTATACTAATAATAATAAGGGGTTACACTAGTAGTATAGGGACCTAACATTAACATGTTATGTTATACATACCTTATAGTAGCCTTACATGCCCTTTCTTGAAAGTGACTGCTTCCCAAGTTATACTTCCTTCAATGCTTCCTTCAAGGTATTCTTCACATGATCTTTTATTTTATATTTGTTATTAGGATACCTTGAAATGATGACAAATGATGTCTAAAGAGTGCTTCTTTGCACCTACACTTTCTTCATCCTATTAGCCTAGGTTTGTGGTCTTTCAAGACTTCCTTCCTTTATTCAACATTTCAAGAGTTCAAAACTTCTTATTCTTTCTCCTTAAATCTTTTCTTGAACCCTTATTAAGTGATCTTCAAGTTTCCTTTTTCTTCTTCTACTTCACCTTAGCTCTAACACCTTGTTGGAAAATCATAAAGGTAGAAATATTTTCTTATATTTGATAATTACTTGTGATGTTTCTTAAATTATTATTAACTTATCTATGTCTTCTTTAACTTTTAATCATCAAACAACTACCAAAATCATAAACACGAATATGAAGGACACAATATGTATGATCTCATGAGTTAGGGAAAAACCCAGTCACTCTTCTTCTATAGTAGGACCAAGTCAAATCGAGACAACCAAGACAAAGACCTCCTCCAATCCACCAAGTCAGCCTCCCAAGATTATTAGCCAAATTCCAAAGTCAACTTAAGTCAAACTACATCAATACTGCATTAGTCACAAAATTTTGGTCCTCTTGCAACAAATTTCTGGTCCTACTACAAACCTGCAACTTCGTCCCTCCTGCAACTTTATTTTCTTCGCATGTGTGAATCAAAAGAGAGAGAAAATGGTCTTTAACTTCTTCGCTAGGGTTCCTCCTTCTTCGCTAGCTTTATTTTCACCTTTCTCTTGGTATTTTTCAATTCTTATCTCCCCCTACAACTGCAAATCGAAATTTCTTGATTGGATGAGAAAATGAGGTCAAGTACCTACTTATTTATAGTGATTGTAGCTCCTTTTTTAGGCTGACTTGAAGAACTTGAGGCTGACTTGGTGGAGGAGGGTTATAAGACCAATTTACATCAAAATAATTTTTCTTTCTTGAAATACAAGCCCCAAGAAGGGCCTATTCCATAATGATGTGGACAAGGACTTATTACATAAACCCTAGAAGCCTTCAATGGAGGCTTTGAATTAGAAACAAAATAAACAAAGCATGAAATCCATGCTTATAAATAATTTTAATTTATTTATTTTAACAAATATATTACATCATGAATCAAATATAATTATCAAGACCAATACTAGTTACATTTCTCAACAGCTCAGCTCTCCCCATGCTCGGAGGTACTCCTTAATCTTCTTTGTGGATTTTCTCTTTATTACCTATAGGCCTCTAGAACTTTGTTCCCATATATGGAAATATCATTGGTTATCTCCCTTTTGTTTCTTGTACAGTCAGTGCCAAAAGCTCTTTGGATCTCCACCCACTCTTCTTTGTGATACTAAGCCACCTCTCTTTTCTTCCTTTGGAATTCTCTCGTATGTGGTCCTTATAACCTCTCCTTGTTGTCTCAACTTTGGCCCCTGGACTCCCTTATGCCCTATCTCTGTAATTATGTCTCGGAAAGGAACTCCAACAACTATTAGTGGAAATAGTGTTGGTCATTGTTGGAAATTGGATAAACCAACGCTCCCCGTGTGTTTTGCGACATGGACTAACCACCTCTCATAGATCCTTATATCTAACAATACACTCGTTGACTAACACCCACGGGTTTTGTGTAGGAATTCTCATTGTAGATCAACAAATTATGCAATATACTAAAGCAAAATACAAGATCTACTTCTACAACAAACTTTGCAGAAGCTTAATTGAATATGAGCAAGATCAATGAGAACATAACTAAGAATGAGAAATCAATCACACATAACACAGAAGAAATAACTCGGGGAAAGCCTCGGCCTAAAACCCCAATCTCTATATTATCATACAAGTGGAAATATGTTCAAGTTACAAAAAGAATCAGCTCAAGCTATCCTGCTCTCTCTGCAATCAAACAATACAACTCACAGACTGAGTAGACAAGAGATATGCCTTTCCTCAGCCATCCAAGCAGGGAAAATTTTAAGAACCCCCCCTAAATTTATAAATATAATAAATGGGCGAATCTCCATGGTATATAGGAAAAATGGAAGGCGATTTTATCAATAATATAATATGTATATATAATTTTTTGGCGAATCTCTCACCAGGCATGGCGAATATTTTACTCAATTACAAAATCTTGTAAGATCTTAGCAAGTCTTTCACTAAATAATAAAACTTTGTAAAGTCCTAGTGAATCTTAGCATAGGCTACATGCTGGTTTAATTCCCCCATTTAAATAGGCTACATTCCACGTGAATACCATGGGTCAATACCATGTGCCATTTTGGTGAATACCATGGGTCAATACCATGTGCCATTTTTATTTTTATTAATTCTAATATTAGGGTTAATAATGGTTTTTTGCATGGTATTAATAACAATCTAGTCCATGGTATTTGTCCCATAGTATTTTGGCCATAGGTTTCACCTAAATATAACCCATTTTTTGAGTGTTCGTAAATATAAGGTGACTTATGGAGTAAATATAAAAAAATATTTTACTTGTTTACCATACCTCTCGTTTATTTATATTTTTATTAATTTACCATACCTCTTTTACAAATATGGTATTTGGCCCATAGGATTCACTTAAATAAAACCTCTTTCTTGAGCCTTCATAAATAGAACGAGGGTTATGGACTAAATATAAAAAGAGGTTTTATTTATTTACGATACGTCTAGTTTATTTATATTTTTATTTATTTACCATACCTTTTGAGTAAGTATAAAAAGACGTTTTATTTATTTACCATACCTCCACTTTACTCATATTTTTATTTGTTTACACCCTTACATGTATATAAGGTGACTTATGGAGTAAATATAAAAAATGTTTTATTTATTTACCATACCTCTCATTTATTTATATTTTTATTAATTTACCATACCTCTTTTATAAATATGGTATTTGGCCCATAGGATTCACTTAAGTAAAACCTATTCTGGAAAATGGGCGAATGGATTCACTTAAATAAAACCTATTCTTGAAAATGGGCGAATGGAAGGTTGTAAGTCCTAATTTCAAGGGCTAAATTTACCTTTTTTACCCTCTCCCTTAAAATAAGGTGGGCTATTTGAGGTGATTTGTAAAAATGTACTATGATACAAAATATTCACCCACTAAAAATTTAAAACCCCTTAATTTCGCCAAAGGGCGAACATTCGCCCCTAAAATTATCCTTGCCTCCAAGCCTCCTATTTCCTTGCACAGCTTTTCTTGGGGTCCAGTGATGCCACATGTGTGAATTGGCCTCATCACACTCACAAAAACTGAAGAAGTAACTGTGAAATCCTCAAGGAAAGAATTCCTTCTGCATACAAGAGATATTCACAATGGAATATTCTAGCAACTGAGAGTACACTGTCCCTCCATCCGATCTCAACTGGGTCTCTGTCTGAACTGACATGCATGAGTTATTTAAGAGAATATTCAGTTATCTGAAGTGCAGCAATTACATGCATGCATGCATTAACTAACTGAACTCACAATTAATTCAACAAATTGTTTGAATTAATCTAACTAGACTTGACTCAGTTAACTAAGCCAACTAATTACAACTCATCCTGTCATGCGGAAAGAGTCGATGTTGCGGACAAAACCGACCTCCCTAGAAGCAAAGGCTTTCTAGTGACAAACAAGACAAATAAACACTACCTTTCTCTAAACATGCATTTAGAATACAAGTAATCAGGTGATTATAACATACCTTTAGTCCAACGCTTTGTAGTAGTCCAGCCTCGCCGATCCAGATGAGCTCCTCCTTCTCTTCGAAACCTGCATTCACTAACAAGCCAAAAGATTAAATAGCACCTGATAAACTTATAAAATAACACATATCCATCATACAGACCAAGGAGTATATGAAACAAATCATGAATAACAATCTGTTGAGAAAAATGAGTTCATTTGTATTAAGTGGAAACAAAAGAAACCATTACAACCTGAGCCTTGGTGTTGTGCAGGTCCCTCCTAGGGTCCAGCAAGAGTTTTCCTTTACTTTGATCAGCTCACCCACTTCCAAATAAGGCTAGGAAAGGATGGGAATCTCTCCTCTCAAGCTTTACAAGGGAGTCCTAATTCCAGCAGCATCTACCCTTAGGAATGTTCAGCTTTCAACCTCCCCTCCTTCTGGCCCAATGCCTGTATTTATAGTGCTCTAGAGGAAGTTAATCAGGTCCACCATCAATGGGATAAGCCCCTCTTTGGATGGGATAGCTCCCCTCTTGATGGGATAAGTTCCTCTTTCATAGGGATACATGAACCATCTGGAGGCGCTCCATACACGTCAAACAAGCTTCTAGAATGCTCTAGAAATGACCACAAGTAACTTTTTTGGAGTGAAACTTGCGCCTTTTGACCTTTACAGGAGTACGCACCCAGCCCTTTACAGACAGAGCGTACAAGTACGCAGGTATTGTGAACTTGAGGTGCGTACACGCAGGTAAGGCTAAGAGAAACTGTGTACCCAGAGATATATAGATTTTTAAAGACTTTCTCTTTTTCTTGGAGTTTGACATGGAGAGCAGAGGTATGAGACTTGCCAAGGAGGATAGTATGACAGTTGATAGAGCCATACTAACTGCAAATAGTCATGGTGACAAATTTTAGTGTAACAGATTGCCCCCTAAAGTGCGAAGCCTATAGTAGATTAGGGTTTCATATCATCTAGGAAGGGTGAAGTACTTTATCATTTCAACGATTATCTTGTGGAGAGCCCAGTCGGAACCTGCAAGTATTCAACTCAAAATACATATATAAGATCATATCATCACTGAGGTAGGCATTCCCATACTCAGATTGAAAACTTTAACTAAGAAACTAACTACTGCTCTGATACAGGAATGATTTCGCAGTACATCATAATCATAGACTTTTGTAGACACCATATGGGCGCAGCCATCTGTTTATGATTAGTCTGTTGTATAATGAATACAAAACTTCTCGCAACCTAGATGGTGGAAACTAGATCCAGGGTCTTCATTTCTACTTCCCGAACAGGTACGGTTCTATCCATGCGAATAAATGAGTTGATGTTGAACATGGTAGAAACCACTTGATTACCAGTCAATGATGTAAACTGTTAACAAGCGTGAGAGAGACCACTAGTGATGTCAATAGTTCTCAAAGTACCCAGTACAATCCATGAGATGTGAATGAATGAGTTGATGTCGAACATTTCACGGAATCCTTCGATCGAAAGTCAATGATGTAAACCGTCATCAAAGGAGAGAAACCTGCCATTGATGCATGCAGATTTCAAGGTACTAACGATTTCTAGGTCATCTTTCTAGATAATGTGTTGATGTCGATAGAAAGTGACCCGTTGTAGGCAAGCCCACAACACGAAATCATAGATCAAGTTGAATAAATGTAGCTGTAAGGACTGACTCAGGGATGGTCGAGATGGATGACGGGTATTTTGCAGATGAATGGTTTATTTGCAGTGACCTCTTGAACACATAACGACACAAGGCTTGGTGACATTTGACCCAAAGTTAATACCCGGCTGAAGACTTTCAATGTGGTTTGATCAAATGTGAGGCAAAGGATTTCCCAACCCAGGTGAATGAAAAGTGTCGTGTTCAAGAGTGGTGATAAGGCTTCTTCTAAGACAAAGGATAACAAATAGGCTCATTTTTCTCTCTTTTTCCCCACCATTTCTGGCAAGTAACTCTTTATTTTTTACAAGCTTGAGGAGGATAGCATATGCTTGATTATAAGCTCATCCTTCGGATGAGTTCAACTTAGTTTTGATTCGAACCCTAAGAAGGAGTGGTCCGTTCCTGTTTGTAATCGAACAGGTCCTTTACTGTGAAATTTTAACGAGTCCAGTATAGGAGAAACTCGGCGTTTTTCAATTTTAGAGAGTCCGAAAAAACTTAAGAAGACTCCAGGGTTGAACTTTTTCGTAAAGTTGTGTCTCCCAAGCCCGAAAAAGTATAAAATAATACTTGAGAGAACCGCTTGATCTTGCGACCAAGGAGTACTTTCATGATTAGTGTCTTTGACCTGAAAAGTAAAAAGCGATCAAGGACACGTCGTTTTATTTCCAGTATTGAATTTGAAACGACAAAAATCCGGCAATCTTTTCCTGTTTTTACGGTCAGAAAAGGGCTGTAAGAGGACCGTCTTTTAATTCCGTTTTAACGAGTATAAAAGAAACGCTCGGCAATCTTTTCATGTTTTAGGAGTCAGAAAAGGGTTTAAAAGATGACTCTGATGTTTTTGTTTGTGAAAAAATGACATTTTCCTTGAAAATCCTTTTATCCTGCGCAAAAACAAACACATTACTCATACCTGTTTAAAGATAGATAAAAATACTTGAAAAATACCTTTTCATGGCGGAAAATAAACAAATTTGACATTCATTTACTCAAAAAACCTATAAAAAGGGCTTTTACCATTTCATTTTTACCATTTTACTGTTGAGGAGAGAAAAAGGGATTTTGGCAAGAAACTTCTCATGGACATTGCGGAGAATCCGACCATCGAAATCGAACGCCGTCTCATCAGGTATTCTACAACATCCTCCCTTGCATTTCCATCCGTTTAGAATTTGTTTTTAAGCTTTAGTTTTATTTTTTGGAGGCCTTGGGGGTTTCAAGGTCCGCTTTTCGGGGTACGCAGGTGCCCCATGGGTGACCTGCGTACCCCGACATTTTCTCAGTTGGGAAAATGTCGGGCGTACGCAGCTTGCCTTAAGAGAACCTGCGTACATACGCCCTGTCTCTAAAGGCGGGCTGCGTACACCGCGGAGTGGATTTTTAAACTCCAATTTCTCCAAAATGAACCAAAAACTTTCAATTTTATGGACTCTAACAGATGTTTTATGGTGTGTAGATTGCCCACCATGCTTGATTGGCGCGAGAGAGAACACGAAGATGTTGATTTGGCTGCAATTAATCACCAACCTTCCATTGATGCTTTGAAGGCATGAGGGCCCAGGTGCGCTTTCTAGAGTGGCTGGTCGAAAGGTGGAATGTTCAGGATCAGTGCTTTTACATTGGAGGGCACCAGCTCGAGATAGAGCCCTCTGATATTTACTTTCTCACTGGTTTGCCCAAGAGGGGCGAACAATTGACTCTGTCCGGGACTAGGCCGGGTGGCCAGTCCATTGCTAGTCTCCGACTAGAGTGGTGCAATAATCAAAACCAGGATAAGGGGATAGAAATCAGAAATATATCCCAACCTGAACTTATGGTAATTGCATTTAGAGTTACCAGACTTTGCGGGGCTACCGCTTTGCACATTGCCACTGGATCCCAGATGCGGATGGCGATTGATTGCTATCGGGGCACCATTTTCAACTGGTGGGATGCTGTATTGGCCAACTTAAAGGGCCAACTGACTAGGACCAAAAACGAACAGCTGAAGACTTTTGGTTATGGGCCTTTAGTTGTGAGTTTTTCCCTAGAGAGGGTTCTGATGCTGATCCCACAGCAGCTCACTGTTGAGGTTAGGCCTCCCGAGAGCCTAAGTTAATGCGATGGGTTGCGGTGATGGCCCGTCATCCTGACGAGGGCACGGAGGTTGTCTGATTTAGACCGGAGAATTTTCACTGGTTAGAGAACCAAGTCTTCTCGATACAGGATTTTCCGTATGCCGGAGTTGATTTTCGTGGAGATCCGGACATGATTCTTCCACCGGGAGAACAGTGGGATGACACAGGTACTGCATTTTTCACAAGTTTTTAAATTATCTACTTTTTTGTTTTTTATATCGTCTCAAAACTGACAGTGACAATTTTCAAAATGCAGATGTAGGCCCACAGCATCCGGCCAATCTCTGGCCTTTCGAGAGGAGAGTACCAGTTGCACCGGCACCAGCCCCACAGGACGCGGCCGCAAAGGCCTTAGCTGAGTTGGAACAAGACCTAGAGCGTCTTACGGCAGACATACCAAAGACGACTATAGACGATATTCCTATCAGACTTCAGCGCTATGTGGTTGCAGTCCCAGGACCTTTTAGGAGGTTCTTGTGTAGGGTGGCCCATGCAGTGGTGTCGTATAGAGAGCACCACCAGTGATTGGATGGTCACTTTTGTAGACACATGTGACATTTTGGTTGTTTTGTACTTATCATTTTTGCCGATCATAAGGTGTTTTTCAACCTATGATCGAAGACGATGTATTTTTTGACACACTCCTATCTATATATATATATATCATTATTACTGGCTTATTTTGTTAAACATGTGTGATGAAATGTTTTTAAATTTACATGTATGATTATCGCAAATGTCTGTCTAACATTCGAGAAGCAATTGCATCTGCTAATGTATTTAAAGACCTTGGAATATGCTGATATTCAATGTAATCAAATTCACGTTCCAAGAGGCGCACTCTCAAAAATAACCTTAATAACACTGGATTTTTAATGGCATATACTCTATTAAGCTGTAATACAACGAGTTCAGAATCTAACCTCACTATCAAACTCCGAATCCCAAACGAAATAGATTCAGACAATAACTCAATCACTGCACTGTATTCTGCATTGTTGTTTGTTGTTTGACCGAGGCTCACCCCATGCATAGAAACTAACTCGTCAGAGGGCGAATAGATAACCCAAGCTGCGGAAGAGATATTCTGTGTACTACGACAAGCACCATCAGCGAATCCAATGTATGTTTGGAGAGGCGTCGACATCTGCAATATCAAGAGTAAAACCAAGATAAGCCAGAATAACGACGAAAAACACACTCTCTAAGCTAAGCACACTGTCTATACTAACAAAACACACCATCTAGAAAGAAAAATCTAACCTAACTAAATCTCCATACCCATCATTTAAGCATAATACCTCTTTAGGTAAAGTCCATTTCTGGGTTTACCCAAAGAGTCCCCATCAAAATCTACCAGCTCATAGGCCCCTTTTGCTAGCTTTCGCTTGACAATGTAGGGCCCATGCCACATAGGAACGAATTTTCCAGCACCTAATTTATCGTTAGCTTGATCATATGATAGCACTAGGTCTCCTTCTGAAAAATTTCGAGGGGTCACGTTGCGATCATACTGAGCTTTCATACGTTTTGCGTGAGTCTCAATTGCCAATGCAGCGTCACGTCGAGTCTCATCTAATTGAGCTAAGTATAATAGACGCTTATCCTCTTCGGAAGTAGCTGGAAGTAATTCGACAGCCATTTGAAGTGACGTGATTTCGCATTCAATGGGCAGCACTACTTCCAAACCATAAACTAGTTGGAAAGGAGTGAACCCTGTTGATGTTTTCACTGAGGTTCGGTACGCCCAAAGCGCGGAAAATAACATGTTGTGCCAATTCAACCGATGAATACCAATGATTCGTCGGATCATGATAACTAAAACTTTGTTGATGGACTCAACCAGGCCATTGGCTTGTGGATAATAAGGAGTTGAGCTATCGTGACGCAAACCAAGCTGGCCTATAAGTTCTGTCATCATAATGTTTCGAAAATGGCGCCCATGGTCAGTGATTATCGCTTGTGGGACACCAAACCTAGTAATAATGTGATTGAATACGAAAATTGCAGCTGTCTTGTCGTCTGCCTCGAATGTAGGCATCGCTTCGGCCCACTTAGTAAAATAATCAACCGCAAGGATGATATACGCATGCCCCCCGGCCGAGTGAGGGTTACATGTAATAAAATCGATACCCCATTTAGCAAAAGGACCAACGGAAATTATAGGGTGGAGAGGAGCAGGTGGTGCGTGCATCTTGCGATCAAACACTTGGCAGTTGTGGCATTTCTAGACCGCAATAATACAGTCTTTAAACAAGGACGGCCAGAAGTAGCCAGCGCGCAATATCTTTTGGGCTGTGGCATACCCAGACATATGACCGCCACACGCTCCAGAGTGACAGTCATTCAAAACCCTTTCAGCTTCCTCATGAGTTAAGCAACGGCGAAAAACCAAGTCCGCCCCACGGCGATAAAGAGTATCTCCAATAATTGTGTACTGTTGGGACTGGAATCGAATTTTCCGACGTTCCGACTTTGAAACTTCGGGCCGAAAGGATTGGGTTTGGAGATAGACAATTATATCTCCATACCACGGATCTAAAGTTCTGATGAGAAACAAAGATTCGTCCGCAATGGGTTCCTCTGCCACATTTTCTGTGTCAGCACGCGGGAAATCACACATCAACTCTGCAAAAACTAAAGATTTCTTAGACTTAGACTTTTCAAATTCCAAGTCGAACTCCTGCAGGATAACGATCCATTTAGAGTACTTGCCCCCTAGCAATTGTTTAGTCAAAATGTAGATCATAGGGTTGCAATCCGAATTGACTGTAGTTTTACGGAGAAGAATGTAGTGACGAAAACGTTGGACAGCTTGAACGGCTGCCAAGGCCAATTTCTCCACATGTGAATATTTGAGCTCAGTGGGATTAAACGTCCGACTAAGATAATATATCACATGTTCCGTTCCGAATTCGTCTTCCTGTACTAAGACCATTCCAATGGTGGAATGAGCGGCGGCGAGGTACAAAAAGTAATCCTGGTTGTAGTTGGGAGGATGCAGCAACGGTGCATGGGTCAATGCGTGCTTGAGTGCATCAAAAGATTTCTGAGCTATCTCATCCCAAGAGAATTGAGTGTTTTGTTTCAACAACCGGGTAAAACCCTTGGTAATCTCGACGTAGTTAGGAATGAATCGGCGTAAAAAGTTTGCTTTCCCCTGCAAACTTTGGAGTTGGCGAAGACTCGAAGGAGGAGGCAATTTGATGATAGCTTCTACCTTCGAGGGATCGACGCGGATGCCGGCTTTTGAAACTACAAATCCTAGCAATCGTCCCACTTCTATACAGAAGACACATTTGTGTGGGTTCAACCGGATACGATAATGCCTACACCTCATGAAGATTGCTCGTAAATGGACAAGGTGATCAGCTCGATGTAAGGAGTGAGCGGGCAAATCATCGAGATATGGTTGCACAATGTGTTTGATGTCATGAAACGCATAAGACATCGCCCTTTGAAAAGTGGCTCTGGCATTCTTAAGCCCAAAAGGTAATTTGCAATAAGCAAATGTCCCCCATGGACAAATAAAAGCCGTTTTTTGTTGATCGGCAAGTAGAATATTGATTTGGTTGTAACCGGAAAAACCGTCCATAAAGGAAAATATTTCACTGCCGGCACAATCATCAATTATTTGATCGATATAGGGTGTTGGATAGTTGTCCTTGTGACAAGCACGATTGATATCCCTATAGTCGATACATATTCTTATTGTTCCCTGTTTTTTGTTAATCGGAACAATATTCGATACCCAATCCGTTAACGGGATCAGATAAATGAAACCTGCTTTCAACAGCTTCTCAACTTCTGCTTTAATTGCAGCTGCTTTTCGTGGGTGAATCTGACGCAAACGTTGCCGGATGGGTTTAGCGTTCGGGTAAGTCTTGATCTCATGGACAACAATGGCGGGATCAATTCCTGGCATTTCCTCGTAAGACCAGGAAAACACGTCTCGGAATTCCTGAAATAGGGCCTTGTATGTCTGAATTTCGTTATCTGAACACGAGGCACCTATATGAATGTGCTCAACAATTCCGGGCTTGACGGAAATGTCAATGGGAATAGTGCGAGAAATGTTTCCCAAATTCAGCTCTGAATCAGGATGTTTCATTGGACTCTGAGCTTCTTTGACATATTCTATCGTAAAGATTGATGAGAAATTGTTTTCAAAACGATCATCCTCAGGTAAAAACGAAGATCTATGATGGAGATCTTCCCATGGTAAATCTTCTACGCACAGGACTTCACAAAGCTGTTCATCAGATGACACAACTTCGGGAAACGTTATTAACTCCGAGGTTGATGCGAAAAGGGATTCCTCATGGACCACATTCATTTGGTCGCTTTTGGTTGAACTCGGGTCGGAAAAAGACTGCACGGATTCATAGGCAATTTTCATATGGACTCAAAGGCATTGCATCACCAAATGAGTCTATCTCAGATTTAGAAGGAACGATCCAAGGATCGTCATAAATAATGGTGTCTGAAGTAATCATATGAATAGATGCAAATGAAGACACGGCGTTGATTGGAGGAAAAGGAAAAGTTCCCAGTAGACCGGCATCTTTAACTAATCCTACGCCAACATCCTTGTAAGGGATAGTCATTTTACCGACATGCTGGATACTCTCTGAAGAGGCTGGGTCGGATGAAAAGTAAGCCAGCTGGTCTATGGTTACGATCTTGCCATTATGTGGAAACTTTATTACTCTGAAGACCGATGAAACGACCGCTGTCATAGCGTAAGACCAACTTCGACCCAAGAGAAGGTTGTAGTCTAGAGGGGCATCAACCACCTCCACATCTAGACTAATGGTTTTTCCTTCCACCCCTATAGGCAAATCCTGTAGAATGCCAAACGGATGGAACCCACGGCCATCAAAGGCCTTAAGAATTGTCGGGGATTGATTTAGTGAAGGAGAACCAAGCGATCTCCAACACTGTATCGACATAATACACGTGGAAGCTCCATCATCAATTACAGTCCGATGAATAGGCCTGTTTTTGACTATCACTGGGATCTGGAAAGCCATCTGATGAGGCAAACGCGGTGTACTATTTTCTAGATCAAATATTATTAGGTTCGGGTCCTGAACATCAACAGCTCCTATAGCCGACAAAAGTAATTTTCTCTGTGCTGGGCATGATTGCAGCACTTCTAAAGCCGACATTGCTGAGGGTGAAATAGCTAAATCCTCAACAATGTTGTAATTCTGGGCCGCTCTCGCATGTGGATTGAAAGCAGACCTTCGAAGTACACCCTTAGCGGGCGGTTTGATTACTAAGTCAGGGTTAGGTTTCTCGATCTGTAGTGGATCGGAACCGGGAGCTGAGGTTGATGGTTAATTGAGGCTGCCCCCCAGGCGGTAACTGGCCACCTTGAGGTTGAGAACCGGGAACTGAACCTGACATCATGTAAATGTCTCCTACACCCAACGATTTATTACCATTGTTTCCAGCTAATAACCCATGTTCAATGGGTTGAGGAGATTCTCCCGCAAAAGTACCAGAAAGTGACTGATACCCAGAGGGAACAGAAGGACCGCCGTACAAGAAAGATTCAGGAGATTGAGTAAACATAGACGACTGACCGGACATATTTACAGGAGTATATATACCTCCAGGCGGATAAGGAGTACGAGGTGGAGAAAAACTTGACCCTGAGTTGTCTAAATAATTAGTTAACGAAAGATACCAAGTAGTACTTCTAGGAGGACTGTAAAAGATGGATTCACGTTCCCTTAGATCAATAGTAGGTTGATCTTCAAGGATAGAAACGCCAAATTCTTCCTCTGGAGCAAGTTCTTCAATATCTATTAAACCAGCAGAAAGATTTTCGGTGATGACTCTTTCTACCCTAGGTGAATCAGGAGCACTAGAAGTTGGAGTAACAGGTTCAGATATTTCAGGTTCTTCGCCTATATCACTAGTAGATGAAAAACTACCAGCAAGCTCGGAAACTGCAACAGCTTCGGGATTATAACCTGTTTCTAGACCTTGGTAATCTGGATGGACTACCAACGGCGACTCTCCTTCTTCAGGTGAACCTACTTTACTGCCACTAGGAGTTACAAGGACTTTCAAACCTTCGTAATGACCCGGGACGTCTTCAGGAGGTTCGCCCCGAAGTCTACGGGACTTCCTCAACAAATCGGCCACGGTAACAATCTCAGGAGACTTGCCCCGAAGTCTACGGGACTGTCTCAGTAATTCAGACACAGTTAAAAACTTTTAACTACTGCACACGCAAACAAAGTAAAATCTAAAAGCAAACCGCCTAAAGTCTCTAAAGAACCAAACAAATTCGAATCACATGCCTAAAGAATCTAGGGCGTCAAACCATACACAAACACTAGCCTTCCGGACTGAAAACACTAGTTGGTTATGAAGCCCAACATCGCCGAATTCAGTACAGAAGTGGTGGGTGGAACAGTTACCCCGGCAACCTGCTTAATGAATAGACCGGCACAAGTTCCTCCACTTTAACCGTCTCGAGTGAAGTGAACCCCCCGGAAAATCCAAGTGAGTCTAGCCGACGTCTGCACCAGGTACAGTGGGATCTTCCCTCCACCGTCACCTCGGTAGAATCCTAAAGATAATGGTCACTAAGGTTACCAACAGCAACAAATATACCTGGGGGAACAGTCTACAACTCGATAGCACGCAAGGGCAGAGTAACAAGCTCAATCCCCTTGTCGGCTCCTTGACAATAATCCAAGGTTTACTGACAAGTGACCCCAGGCTCCTCGACAATAATCTGAGGTTTACCGTTTGTAGTACGTGCGTATCTAGCGTCTTTCCCAATGAAGGAGGATTGATCCCCTCACTGGTTTGGACACGGTCTCGTGCTTCTCCTTTAAGAGGATCTTTCCCAGAGTACAAATGAAACAGTTGGATTTATCCTACCACAAGATGAGCTACTTGTTTGGTTTTACTATCTTTGAGAGTTAATTACTCCTACTCCAAGACACTAGCCTGATCTATATTGGTGTTTCAGAGCCCTAGTAAATAGAAAGTTACTAAGTTGATTTTACTTTAAGCGTTAATTTTTTATGGCTTTTCTTTAAGACAAAAGGTAGCGGAGATGAAACTGATGGTGTGTAGACTCGACTCAAATCCACTAAAAAGATGCACTTAGGATGATTTATACTAATTTTCTTTTTCGATGAATTCCCTAGCTAAGAGAGTTGGAAAATGCAAAATTGATATAAAGACAACTTTCTTGGCAATGAAAATCAAAGAAACAAACTCTTTATCTTTTCAAAACATACAACACATGACCACTAATTACTTCACGAAAATTCCTTTTCTTTTCAAAGACTCAAATGCTACTAAAGCAAACTTTTCTTCAAAAGAGTTTTTTTTTTGTATTTTTCCCTAATTAGCAAAGCATGTAAAACTTAATTTAACAGAAATCAAAGTTAAAAAATCTATGGCAATCAAATCAACTCAATTTCACACAAAAGCAAATCCAAGAGAAATGCACCTAAAAGTAAATCTAATGAGGCAAAAGCCTACCAAGTGTGATTCCAGGATGTTTTACTCAGTCAAAATTTAACTAAGGACTAGTTAATGCAGAATCAAAAACCAGTCAAAAACAAAAATCAAAATTTTTTGTTCTTTTTCTTAAGAATAAAATTCAAAGTTCAATTCACAAACTTTCTCGAGATTCGGCAAAGAGACAACACAAAGGTAGGTTTCTCACAAGGGCGGATTCTATGACAGGTCTGACTCCTAAGAAGACTAAAAAAACCAGAGAGATCTAAGGTTTTACGACTTCTAAAGCCAAAGTCACTACAGGACCAGTGCAAAAATCAAACCCTAGGGAAAAATCTCTATGAATTTCACTAAAACTCTCGACATTGACGAAACAAGCTTAGGTGAAGATTTATGACAGACAACCAGTGGATCTGGGCAGCAAAAACAAATTAAAAACAAAATCTAAGAGGCAAAAAAGAAGAAAATTGAAATTTTCTCAATTTTGACAGGGTACGCAGGCAACCTGTTTGCACAGGTGCGTGTACGCTCTGTGCACAAAGCTGCAGTGCGTACAAGTACGCACTGTGCTCAACGTAGAGGCTGCGTACTTCTAGCAAAACTAAGAAAAACTAAAATCTAATTTAACCCTAAGCTAGCCCACCCAAATACACAGTCAGACAGCCAAAAACCAGAAAACAAACGATTTTTCTCAAATCAAAGTTTCACACAAAGGAAAAATCATTCACATCAATGGATTCCCTAGTATGGTCGTCATTTTGTCATGCGGAAAGAGTCGATGTTGCGGACAAAACCGACCTCCCTAGAAGCAAAGGCTTTCTAGTGACAAATAAGACAAATAAACACTACCTTTCTCTAAACATGCATTTAGAATACAAGTAATCAGGTGATTATAACATACCTTTAGTCCAACGCTTTGTATTAGTCCAGCCTCGCCGATCCAGATGAGCTCCTCCTTCTCTTCGAAACCTGCATTCACTAACAAGCCAAAAGATTAAATAGCACCTGATAAACTTATAAAATAACACATATCCATCATACAGACCAAGGAGTATATGAAACAAATCATGAATAACAATCTATTGAGAAAAATGAGTTCATTTGTATTAAGTGGAAACAAAAGAAACCATTACAACCTGAGCCTTGGCGTTGTGCAGGTCCCTCCTAGGGTCCAGCAAGAGTTTTCCTTTACTTTGATCAGCTCACCCACTTCCAAATAAGGCTAGGAAAGGATGGGAATCTCTCCTCTCAAGCTTTACAAGGGAGTCCTAATTCCAGCAGCATCTACCCTTAGGAATGTTCAGCTTTCAACCTCCCCTCCTTCTGGCCCAATGCCTGTATTTATAGTGCTCTAGAGGAAGTTAATCAGGTCCACCATCAATGGGATAAGCCCCTCTTTGGATGGGATAGCTCCCCTCTTGATGGGATAAGTTCCTCTTTCATAGGGATACATGAACCATCTGGAGGCGCTCCATACACGTCAAACAAGCTTCTAGAATGCTCTAGAAATGACCACAAGTAACTTTTTTGGAGTGAAACTTGCGCCTTTTGACCTTTACAGGAGTACGCACCCAGCCCTTTACAGACAGAGCGTACAAGTACACAGGTATTGTGAACTTGAGGTGCATACACGCAGGTAAGGCTAAGAGAAACTGCGTACCCAGAGATATACAGATTTTTAAAGACTTTCTCTTTTTCTTGGAGTTTGACATGGAGAGCAGAGGTATGAGACTTGCCAAGGAGGATAGTATGACATTTGATAGAGCCATACTAACTGCAAATAGTCATGGTGACAAATTTTAGTGTAACACATCCTTATCTCTTTAACTGATGGATAAATTCCTCAATTAATGGAGAAACTGTTGCATGTCCCCACATAGACTTCATGTTTGATTTTCTACAACTAATTAACTCATGGTGAATTAATTAATTATTCTACAAACAGCTACTAAGATCAAATTCGAATTTTTACTTCTCTACTTTAGTTCAAGGACTAACTAAAATAGGAAGGTATCCCGAAATGCTATTTATAGTAGTACTAAATTTAGCACTTCTATATTTTGCATTTCTTGTTTCTATTTTCAACACTCCCTCTCAACAAGAAAGGGATTATCAATAACCTCAATCCTATCTCTGTGGAACTTGAACTTGCATTTTGACAATGCCTTAGTCAAAATATCTGCATCTTGTTCCTCGGTCGAAACATACAACAACAACATGATCCTCTTGACCACACAGTCTCAAAGATGGTGATATCGGATATCAATGTGCTTGGACCTGTCACGAAAAACTGGATTTTCAGAGGGTTTGATACAACTCTGATTATCTTAGTAGATCACGGTTGGATCCATCCTCTGACCAAACAATCCCACTAGAATCTTCTGCATCCAAATGGCCTCACATGCAGCATGACTAGCAGCCATGTATTTAGCCTCTGTTGAGCTAAGTGCAACTGATCTCTGTTTCCTGTTGTACTAGGAAACTGCAACTGAACCAAGGTTCAAGATTCCTCCAGAAGTGCTCTTCCGGTCTGATGGACTCCTTAACCAATCCACATTTGTGAAGCCCTGGAGCTTCACTCCCTCTATCTGTACCACAATCTGAACTAAGATGTTCCTCTGAGGTATCTCAGCACATGCTTCGCTACCTTCCAAAATAGCTTGGTAGGCTGAACCATAGATTGACTCAGTTGGTTCACCGCAAAGCATAAGTCTGGTCGTGTGTTCACTAAATACATCAGTCAAGGATAATTTTAGGGGCGAATGTTCGCCCTTTGGCGAAATTAAGGGGTTTTAAATTTTTAGTGGGCGAATATTTTGTATCATAGTACATTTTTACAAATCACCTCAAATAGCCCACCTTATTTTAAGGGAGAGGGTAAAAAAGGTAAATTTAGCCCTTGAAATTAGGACTTACAACCTTCCATTCGCCCATTTTCAAGAATAGGTTTTATTTAAGTGAATCCATTCGCCCATTTTCAAGAATAGGTTTTATTTAAGTTAATCCTATGGGCCAAATACCATATTTATAAAAGAGGTATGGTAAATTAATAAAAATATAAATAAATGAGAGGTATGGTAAATAAACAAAACATTTTTTATATTTACTCCATAAGTCACCTTATATACATGTAAGGGTGTAAACAAATAAAAATATAAGTAAAGTGGAGGTATGGTAAATAAATAAAACGTCTTTTTATACTTACTCAAATGGTATGGTAAATAAATAAAAATATAAATAAACTAGACGTATCGTAAATAAATAAAACCTCTTTTTATATTTAGTCCATAACCCTCGTTCTATTTATGAAGGCTCAAGAAAGAGGTTTTATTTAAGTGAATCCTATGGGCCAAATACCATATTTGTAAAAGAGGTATGGTAAATTAATAAAAATATAAATAAACGAGAGGTATGGTAAACAAATAAAACATTTTTTTATATTTACTCCAAAAGTCACCTTATATTTACGAACACTCAAAAAATGGGTTATATTTAGGTGAAACCTATGGCCAAAATACTACGGGACAAATACCATGGACTAGATTGTTATTAATACCATGCAAAAAACCATTATTAACCCTAATATTAGAATTAATAAAAATAAAAATGGCACATGGTATTGACCCATGGTATTCACCAAAATGGCACATGGTATTGACCCATGGTATTCACCTGGAATGTAGCCTATTTAAATGGGGGAATTAAACCATCATGTAGCCTATGCTAAGATTCACTAGGACTTTACAAAGTTTGATGATTTAGCGAAAGACTCGCCAAGATCTTACAAGATTTTATAATTGAGTAAAATATTCGCCATGCCTGGTGAGAGATTCGCCAAAAAATTATATATACATATTATATTATTGATAAAATCGCCTTCCATTTTTCCTATATACCATGGAGATTCGCCCATTTATTATATTTATAAATTTAGGGGGGGTTCTTAAAATTTTCCCTGACATCAGTGAACCCAAAAGCTGCCGATAAACAGTAGCAGCTACTACCTCACCTGAAGTAGCATCCTCCTTCCTCCAGTTCCCAACTAGAGGAGTCTGCATGGGTTTGCACTTCTCCATGTGAAAGCACCTGAGTATCTCATGGCATACTTGCCTTGAGACACAAATACTTCACCATCTTTCTACCACACCTCCATGCCTAGAAAGTAGTGTATAAGACCCATGTCTTTCATTTCAAACTCTCTTGCAAGGTCTTCCTTGCAAGACTGTATCAGTTGATCATCACCTTTCAAAATCAGATCATCGACATAAAGAACAATGATCAATGGTTTACCTTCTACCATGATGTGGTAAAGGTTCACATCTGCTTCACTCTTGGTGAAGCCCAACCCGGTGAAATAGTTGTCGATCCTGGTGTACCAAGCACGGGGTGCTTGCTTTAGCCCATACAAAGCCCTCTTGATTCGACACTCATGCGACTCACGATCGAAGGTCTCGAAACCTTCTGGCTGCTAAATGTACACCTCCTCCTCAATCTTCCCATTGAGGAATGTTGTATTCATATCCATATGATGGATCTTCCAACCCATATGAGCTGATAGTGCCAACATCGATATGATAGATGAGTACCTTGATGTAGGAGAAAAGGTCTCATCGTATTCGATCCCCTCAACCTGTGAGAAACCTCGGGCAACAAACCTTACCTTATGTTTCTCAACACTGCCATCAGCTGCCTGCCTGCTTTATTTTGTAAAGCCATCTGGAACTCACCACTGACTTACCCTGAGGTCTTGGGACAACATCCCACACACTGTTCTGAATGATAGAGTCGCACTCCTCTACCATTGCATCAACCCAGACTGGTTGTTGCACTGCCTCCTCGAATGAAGAAGTTTTGGTATCTACACACTTCCAAACTAGGGCCATGTACCTAGTGTACCGCTCGTGTGACCTCCTCTGTCTGTGCTGAGAAGATGGTTGTCCCACATTCTCTCACGCATCTAGCATCAACCTGTCAGCTTCCCTTGATCCTTTCCGCCCATCTCTGGAAGTCTCAGCATGAGTGGATGTCTCCACTCCCGGATCATATGCATGTGGCTGCTCCGCATCAATATGAGGCTCCTCCTCATTAGGAACTGAAAGTTCCTCCTCTACATGCAACTTGAGCTCCCTCTCAAGTGATAATTGCATGGCTTTCTTCTCGTCAAACTTCAGATCCCTGCGTACCACAGTCCTCTAACTGGTAGGGAGGTACACCCTATAGTTGTGGGGTGTATCTGTGTACCCCACAAGTATTCCCAACTTAGCTGTTGGATCCAGCTTCTTCCAGGAATCTTTGGTCACATGACAGTAAACTGATGATCCAAATATTCAGAAGTGACTCACATCTAGTCGCTTCCCGGAAAAGGCCTCCATAGGTGTCTTCATTCCCAGTATATGGTGCGGGCTTCTATTCTGCAAGTATACTACTGTATTGCATGCCTCAGCCCATAAATGCAGTGGTAGTCTTTGGTCATGCAACATCGCTCGAGCTACTCCCACAATTGATCTGTTCTTCCTTTTGGTCACCCCATTCTGTTGTGGGTTATGGGGTGTGCCGATTCCTATTTAATTCCTTCTGCAGTGCAGAAGTCTTTAAACTGTTGGGAGACATACTCTCCACCATTGTCACTACGCAAGGCTTTTATTTTCTTTCCAGATTCTTTCTCTGCCAGGGCTTTAAACTCACAAAACCTCAAGAAGTTCTGATCCTTCTTTTTCATAAAGTAGATCCAGCATCTATGAGGAAAATCATCAATAAAAATAACATAGTACCTTTGTTTAGCGGTGGAGGCTGTAGAGAATGGTCCACAAACATCTGATTGAACTCACTCCAAGATTGCTCCAGCTCTACTGTCTCAATCCGGAAAAGAAGATTTCACATACTTACCCAAGGTACAACCTTTGCATGTATTCGTCTACTCTAGTTTTCCCTTGGGTAGTCTGGTAGAAATCTGTTGCATGATCTTCAAGGCTCCATGGTGCAAGTGGCTCAGTCTTCTATGCCATAGCTCACCAACATCTTGGCTCTGCACCATCTCAACTTTGGAACTCAATGCAACACAGTCATCTACCTCCAACGTGTAGAGATTCTTTACTCGAATCCTAATTCGCTTGGTCTGTCCAGTACTGATATGCCTCAGGAATACCTTTCCTTTACTAAAGACTACATCATAGCCTTTATCTTCTAGCATATTGACAGACACAAGATTCTTCTTCAGACCTGGTACATACTTTACATCAGTCAAGGTGAGGGGAGCTCCATGCTCCCTTTGAAACACAACCGTACCTTCACCTGAGACATGGTACTTTCCATCATCTCACATCTCGATCCGCATCTGGAGATCCTTGTCCTCCAAGGTACTGAAAAGATTCTTGTCAACTGACATGTGGAATGAAGCTCCACTGTCCAGGTACCAAACACATCCCACCATGGATGAAACCATGCATGTGATAAGTGAGAAATCCAGCTCAAACTGTGAGGCTAGTGCCTCACCATCAGATCCCTTCGAGGAACCTGTTAGTTCCAATCTTCGCAGCCTATCATCAGGGATCAAAATGGGCTCTTACTATGTCTGGTTTTCAGAGATGTTTTGCACATGATATTTAGTGCAAATCATATCCTAAGTATTTCCATCAGAAGAATCTCAGAAAAATATTTCCAACAGTATATCACACTCCCGTAACCAGTTTCTGGATCGGAAGATATGATCGAAATGAATGAGTGATTCTTGGTTAAGCATGTTTTGAGGTCAGTTGCTGCACACAATGACAAGTTTAGTACAAGATCAGTTTCTAAAATAATGGTAAGGAATTTTTCAAAAGTGAAAGAGATTTTTTTCCATCACATACCAAATAACAAATATCTCCTTCAGTTTATGCACAGGTGCTACTATGTGGGAGATATGTAGTGATATTTGGAGCCTACATTAAAATAAAGCAAATTTTTCATATTTTTTACTGTTTTAGTCATTATAGTGCGATTCCATTTTACAACAGATGAAAGTAATTTTGAAAACTCCAAGGATTTTTTTGTTAACCATGAGCCATATAACAAAAACCTCTTTCAGTTTATTCACAGGTGTCGTGAATTTGAATATGTGACTAGATATTTACAGCTCATTTTGACAGATTTAAGTTTTTAATGATTTTCTGTTTTAGAGATGATTTTGTGGCACAGATTCCGAGCAACTGGAAACGAATTTCCAAAATTTGAGAGATTTTTTTCTCCAACATGACCTTATCTACAAAAACCTCTTTCATTTTTGTAACAGGTGCTATGGTTTAGGAGATACGAGTTCATCTTCAACACCTATTTTTAGAAATTCGGTCCAAGTTTAATGTAACTGATTCTATTTTGAAGAAGATGGTTGAGCTCAATTCCCTTAATACAGGGATGAGCTAAATGTATAAATTTTATTAATTTCATAGTGTAGAGGTTTGATTTTGGCAGCAGAGAGGCTATTTGGCATTGTGTAAATTTTTCTCGAATATCATTTTAATAAAGAAGTTTTTGCCCTTTAGGCCTGGGATTCATCACGGTGCTGATGTTTAGTATGTTTTTCCCATAATTCATTTACACATTATGTTTTTTCTGCCTTGTTACAGCATTATCTAAGTGATATTTTAGGAATTCATCCGTAATGATGCTCCTTTCATGATGATTTTGCTGTTAGTTGTAATGGTTGTCTTAGCAGAATTCATCCTTGGCTAGATGCTCTATTGAGCAACCTCGTGATTCTCTTTCATCTAAAGTTGTTGTTGCAGATCCATCCTTTGTCTAATGCCTGCAGGGTAGCAAGTTTTCTCCCCTATACTTCTCACATTTAAAATCTTCACTTGGCTAAACATGGCACTTAATTTGCCCCAGGTTTGTCAGCAGAAACTAACATCGATTCCATAGTCCAAATCATCCTTTGTCTTGTTGTTTTGGCCCAAAAAAAATCCAATCAAATCCTCTGAGTTACTATACCTAGCCTAAAATACATATTTGATTCAATCATCTTGACTGAAATTCACAAGGAGAGAGCCCTCTCCCGACCTGGTAGGGCTAGCTACAAGGTTAAACTTGGTTTGTGGTTATCCTAGGATTGCCTCCCTTCAACCTGAGGTCAATCTAGGCTCTAACAGAAGCCTTCTTGGTTTTCTTCTGTGGACAATTCATAACATAATGGCCCACTTCATGACAATGAAAGCATCACACTTTTGATTTTTCAAACTTCTTCCCACCATGGGAAGAACTGGATTTAGGATGGGACGCCTTCCCTTTCCCTTTCCTTGCCTTACTCGCTAAGGCTAGATTTTCCTCATCATCTTGCTTCGATGAGGATCCATCCCTGGTGCTTCTTCTTATTTCCTCCTGCATCAGATCTGACCAAAGTCATCCCAATCTAGCAGGTTTCTCTTCCATTAACCGAGTCTTGGTAGTTATGCCAACTCTTAGGAAGATCGAGGAGTGCAAGACTCACCATCTCATCATCAGCGGTCGTGATCCCTACACTTCCAAGCTCATCCCTGCAGGTGGTGAGCCTGTTCAGGTATGTAGAGATCATGTCGCCCTTTTCACACTTGATTTTCCGAAGCTTGTCTTTCAGCACCAGCTTCCTCTGATCGCTGCTATTCTGATATAGATCTTTCATTTTTTTCCACATCGAAAACGGTGTCTCCTTCCCATGGAGGCTTGAGACAATGTGGTCTCCAACTCCCTCGAAGAGGATT
Organism: Pinus tabuliformis; assembly: GCA_031772625.1. NCBI lineage: Eukaryota > Viridiplantae > Streptophyta > Pinopsida > Pinales > Pinaceae > Pinus > Pinus tabuliformis. The sequence continues at coordinate 82,514,855 of CM062811.1, read as the reverse complement.
CTCCTTGCTCTAGCCACACATTTCTTCCATTCCGCCAATTATGTAGCATCAGTCAGCTTGGGGACTTCTTGATCAATGAAGTCCTTTAGATGGTTTTCCTCTAATACTGCTTCCATGCGATCCTTCCAGGCTATATAATTCGAGCTGCCATCAAGGGCATACTCGAGTCTTAAACAATTGAACGCCATTGGTGAAATTGAGATGTGATAAGAACTCGATTTCTATATTCAAGAACTTGAAACTTTGAACTTCTCCCTTCTTGTATACTATTCTTCCCTTTGATCACCTTTCCTCTGATACCATGTAGAAATTCTCACTGTAGATCAACAGATTATGCAATATGCTAAAGCAAAATACAAGATCTACTTCTACAACAAACTTTGAGGAAGCTTAATCGAATATGAGCAAGATCAATGAGAACACATATAAGTAAGAATGAGAAATCAATCACACATAACATAGAAGAAATAACCTAGCGAAAGCCTCAGCCTAAAACCCCAATCTTTGTATTATCATACAAGTGGAAATATGTTCAAGTTACAAAAAGAATCAGCTCTCAAGCTATCCTGCTCTCTCTGCAATCAAACAATACAACTCACAGACTGAGTAGACAAGAGATATGCCTTTCCTCAGCCCTCCAAGCCTCCTATTTCCTTGCGCAGTTTTTCTTGGGGTCCAGTGATGCCACATGTGTGAATTGGCCTCATCACACTCACAAAAACTGAAGAAGTAACTACGCAATCCTCAAGGAAAGAATTCCTTCTGCATGCAAGAGATATTCACAATGGAATATTCTAGCAACTGATAGTACATTGTCCCTCCATTTGATCTCAACTGGGTCTCTGTCTGAACTGACATGCATGAGTTATTTATGAGAGAATATTCAGTTATCTGAAGTGCAGCAGTTACATGCATGCATGCATTAACTAACTGAACTCACAATTAATTCAACAAACTGCTTGAATTAATCTAACTGGACTTGGCTCAGTTAACTGAGCCAACTAATTACAACTCATCCTTATCTCTTTAACTGATGGATAAATTCCTCAATTAATGGAGAAACTACTGCATGTCCCCACATAGACTTCATGTTTGATTTTCTACAACTAATTAACTCATGGTGAATTAATTAATTATTTTACAAACAGTTGCTAAGATCAAATTCGAATTTTTACTTCTCTATTTTAGTTCAGGGACTAACTAAAATAGGAAGGTATCCCGAAATGCTATTTATAGCAGTACTAAATTTAGCACTTCTATATTTAGCATTTCTTATTGCTATTTTCAACATTTTGGTCTAACAGAAATCGTGATTCCCAACAAGTGGTATTAGAGAGTAGGTCATGAGTCTGATACACACTCGACTCACATTGGGGGGGATATTGTTGGACATTGGATAAACCAATGCTCCCCATGTGTTTCCCAACATGGACTAACCGCTTCTCATGGATCCTTATCTATGGTGATATAATCGTTGACTAACACCTGTGAGTTTTGGTCTAACAGAAATCATGATTCCCAACAGTCATGAGTGTCCCCAAAAATTCACAAACCTGCATCTTGAAAATATGAACTTCCATGGAAAACCCACTAGAAAATTAACACTCTCATCATTCTCATGGATGAATTCCAAACACTTAAGGAAAAGGTCAATCATCGGGAGCTTGAAATTGACACTCTACATAGACATCTAACTAAATTACAGATGCAACGGGAGACCACAATCTACAAATTCATCACTCAGGCGCTCTCCTGACAATATGAAACTCAATCTAAATAGGCCCCTGGCAAAAAAAAACCCCCCTTTTTTATCATGACCTTCTTTTGTAAATTTGTCTTTTTGTTAGGCTAATTTTGCAAAACTCATGTGTGTTAGCAATTTATACTTGTAGGCCTCTAGTTAGAACTTTTAGAACCACTTATCGGTCTTCCTTTGAAGGATCATGTGCATGAAAAAGAATTGTACTAATTTTCTGTGTATTTTACTACGACCAAGCATGGATGTAATAGAAAGATTGCTCATTTATGTTTAAAAAAAATAGTGGAAAATTAGATTTTCCATCAGTGTTTCTTTTATTGATGACGTTGAACTAGATATAGTTCCCCTTTATGTATATGGAGTCATGTTTGGGAGTCCTTACATGTACATGCAAGATGCAATATTCATGTGGAGAGTCAACCAGTACTGGCTCTTCAAGGATGGAAAATCATTCACCATCAATGCACCTAAAGACAAGTCAAAAATATCATTGGTAAGTGCGAACCAAGCTAAGAAACTGATAAGGTCAAACAAGAAGAATATTTTATTGGTTTTAAGAGAAAACCAAACTGTAGAGGAGTTTATAACAAGCAAGGCATCCCTAGAGGGGTCTACTAAGAAACAGAAATAGTAAGTAGAAGATTTGTTACATGCACATAGGGATGTTTTCTAGGAGACAAAAGGGATACCACCCAAGAGGGAAACAAAGCATGACATCCAGCTCTTGTTGGGCTCCCTATTTCCAAACATTGGGTTGTATAGGTGGTCTGTTATAGAAGGAAGTGAGGTGAAGAAACAGCTGCAACAACTACTAGAATAAGGTATCATTCTACCAAGTGCATCACCATGTGGGTTACCCATCTTCATTGTACCAAAGAAGGATGGGACTCGACGGATGTGCATATATTACAAGGTAGTGAACAAAATAACACTCAAGAATAGGTACCCCCTATCAAGGATAGATGATGTGTTGGATCAGCCATAGTAAGTGAAATACTTCATCAAGTTGGACTTAAAGTTTGGATATCATTAGGTCCAAGTTAAATAAGAAAATACCTAGAAGATTGCCTTCAAAACCAGCTAAGGTTTGTATGAGTGGTTGTTCAATCCATTCAGCCTATGCAATGTACCATCCACATTTATGAGGCTAATGAATGATATATTGTGTCCTTTTAAATATTCATTCGTTATTGTCTATTTGGATGATATACTGGTATACAATACTACCTAGGAGGAGCACATCTCACATTTGATGCAGGTGTTGGAGATATTAAAGAAGCACCAGCTGCTAGAAAATAAGCAGTAGAGGGCCTTTGAGGAGGTAAAGAATAATATCAATCAAGCACCAGTTTTTGCATTACCAAACTTGCAGCAACCCTTCGAAGTGGAGATATATGTGAGTGGGTATGTTATGGGAGTGGTCTTAATGCAAGGAGGAAGGCCTATATGCTACCATTCTAATGTATTTCATGGGATAGTTCTTAACTACCCTACCTACAAAAAGGAGATTTATGCCCTAATGCAAGCTCTAAAGAAGTGGAAACAATATCTGAAGGGAAAAGAGAAAGTAATCCACAAAGAACACCAGCCACTATAGTACCTATTGGCCCAGAGTAAGCTACACCAAACTAAGAAATACAAGTGGATGGGGTTTTTATAATATTTTCATTTAGTGATCAAGTACAAGAAGGGAAGCACAAAAAACTTGGCCAACATGCTTTCAAGGCCACCCACATCAATGATCATAGCTTTGAGAACTATGATGCACATGGAATCATCCACCAATGATGCATACACAGAGACATATTTGGAGGATGAGGACTTCAAGGAGGTGTTTCAATAGTTGCATAACCAGAGCCATGTGCATGATGGTGATAACACTATTGAATACCATCTCTAGGACTAGTTACTCTACAAGTTGGATAAGTTATGTGTTCATAAATTTGAGTGTTTGTAGTTGATCAAAGAGGCTCACACCTCTAAGGTTGCAGGCACTTTGGTGTAGGGAAGATAGTGGCCAACTTGCAAAGGTATGTGTATTGGCCCAAGATCTAAGAAAAGGTAGCTAGTTTAATAGAGGATGCATGCTTTATTGTACCAACAAGCCTAGTAATAGGAAACAAGTTTTATATCATCCCTTACCTATACCCACTTCTCCCTGGGAAAGAATTTCCATGGAATTTCTAGGAGGTTTACCAATAACCAGGAAGGGACATGACTACCTATTCATGGTAATTGACAAGTTCAGCAAGATGTGTGTTTTGATGCCCTGTAAGAGGACCATCCATGGGAACAAAGCAACAAACTTGTTGTTAAATAATGAATCCATACAGGTGATGAATTCCTCCTCTCTATCTAAAACAAACTTGTTATTTGGATACGTCTGGGTGCACTTTGGGATACCAAGGAGAATTGTTTCAGAAAGGCACATGATATTTCTCAGTGCATTTTGGACTACATTGTTATGTAACCATATCATATAGCACAGAAACATAAGAAAAAATAAATCAATGACTAGATAATAAGCTACTTTGAGGGGTCAACATCCCTTTACATCACATAAATGAACAATCCTTGGATGATTCAAATGACAAGACCTCCTTGGTATGTATAGGAGTCTAAAGGGTCAAAATATAATTAGGGCCTACATAAAAATAATAATGTAAGGGCTCAAGAATAACAACAATGGGTTTCTATGGGAAACAACAATAACACTATGGGGGCTACACTAGTATTATAGTGATCTAACATGGTCCTATCCTCCAAAAAAGTGTTTTCCTCAATGCTTGAGTAGTTTTGGATGTTTCTATATGAAATACTCATCCTCCCATGTGGAACCTTCAATAGGTAAGTTCTTCCACACAATGACATACTCTGAAATTGATCGATTACATAGCTTCTAGGTTCTTGTTTCTGTGATTACTTCAGGCTCTAATATGATTTTTCCTTCCTCATAAAGTTCTAAAAATATAGTTTAAATTGGGAGCTTGTCACCTATAACCTTCTTTAAGCATGAAACATGGAAAACTGGGTGTACTTGCAAAGATGCAGGTAGCTCCAATTTGTATGCCATAGCACCAATAATTTTGCAACACCTTACAATGGCCATAGTGCTTGGGTGATAATTTATTATCCTTCTTAGTTTTCCTAAGGGACATTTCTTTGTATGGTTGTAGTCATTAAAACACCCAATCGCCCACATCAAAACTTCTTTCACTATGATGTTGATATACCAGTTGTTTCATTCTATTTTGTGTCAGAGTCAGGTTATCCTTTAAGAGTTAGAGAAATTTTTTATGATGATGTGATGGATGATGGATGATATCCATAAATTGTTGTAAATGGGGTGCCTTTTGTTGCGGTATGGAAGGAAGTTTTATACCACCATTCTGCCAGAGGTAACCAATTGACCCATTGTGTTTGTTTATGAGATACAAAGCAATGGCTATGTCCTTCCAAAAAAAACACTATCTCATTTTCTCCATCAAATTGAAGATGATAAGTTGAGCTATGAGCGAATTGAGTACCAAGACAAGAAAATAATTTTGTCCAAAAATTTCCAGTGAAAATGGGATCTCTCTCACTTACAATAAGCATTGGGTTTCCATGTATCTTTTGAATTGTTTCCACAAATGCAGTAGCAATTGTACTAGATTTGAAAGGATGAGATAATGCAAAAAAGTGTGCAAATCCATTGAGACCTCCTCCCAATGCTGACTTGGAATGGCTAATGGTTGTAAAATACCCAAGGTCTTAATTTTCTCAACTTTATTTTGTATGAAAGCCAAACATTCTGCAACAAAATTTTGAATATCATGTTTAAGGCTATCCCCAAAAAAATCCTTCCTAACCCTATGGTAAGTTTTTAAAAATCCTAAGTTCCCTCCTATAGGAGACGTGTGCAATTCCAAAAGAACTTATGTTTGAGTTGGGATTTCTTACATAGATATAAGTGATATTTGTACCATAGCGAATCATTTTTCCAGCTAAATTTATCGGATGCACTAGGATCTTGCCGCAACTTTTGAATGAGTGTCTATACCTTTTCATCATTCTTACATTCATCCCTTGTGTCAGTTATCTAATCGGGTTGGATAATAGAAATGGCACAGATAAATGCTTCCACATCCTCATCCCTTGTTGACACTGCATCTACAACAACATTTTTCTTCCCTTTTTTTAGATTATTTCAAAGTCATAACCCAACATCTTTATGACCCATTTTTGTTTCTCTTTTGTAGATAACCTTTGTTCCAAGAAGTATTTAAGACTACCATGATATGTTTTAACCTTGAAGTGTCTTCCCATTAGGTAAGGGTGCCATTTCTTCATAGCCTATAGCATTTCCAACATTTACTTGTCACAAATAGGTTTGCGTAAATGCTTTCCCTTGATTGGATGAATTTCAAAAGAAATGTGTCTTCCTTTCTGCATTAAAACCACACCAATGCCATTTCCTGAGGCATCACATTCCACAATAAAGGTTTTTGTGAAGTCTAGTGTAGTTAAGACCAAAGCTCAACACATTGCCTCTTTAAGATGTTCAAAGGCCTTAGTTTCTTCTGGGGAAAAAATGCATCTTTCTTCATTAATTTTGTTAGTGGTGTTCATATTTTCCCATATTTCTTGAAAAACTTGCGATAATACCCTGCCAACCCAAGAAATCCTTGAAGATGCTTTAAGGTTGTGAGGATTTTTCATTCCTTTATGGATTCAACCTTAACACCCTCGTGAGATACAATATGACCTAAATATAACATTTCTTGTACCCCAAAGAAACATTTGGAGGGTTTGCATACAATTGTTTCTCCTCCAATAGTTTGAGCACCCTATCAACATGTTGAACATGATCTTTCCAAGACTTGTTATTGATTAGTATATCATCAAAAAATACTAACACAAATTTTCTAAGGAAGGTTTTGAAAAGGGAATTCACCAAACCTTGAAATGTGGAAGGGTCATTAGTAAGTCCAAGAGGTATGACCAAAAATTCATAATGACCTTCATAAGTTCTGAATGTTATTTTCGTAATGTCTTTTGTCTTGATTCTAATTTGATGATATCCTGAGTGAAGATCCAACTTGGTGAAGTAAATTGCTCCATCTAGTTCATCCAATAATTCATTAATGATGGGAATGGGAAATTTATCTTTAAAAGTGATCTTACTGAGCTCTCTATAATCTGGACACATATGTCGTGATCCATCCTTCTTGTGCACCAATATTACTGGAGAAGAGAAACAACATTGGCTAGGTTGAATTATACCTGCCTTTAGCATTTCTACAACCATACGTTCAATTTCACACTTATGGGCATAGGGATATCTGTAAGGTCTAATGTTTGGAGGAACACTTCTTGGAATCAATCGAATAATATGATCACGATCACGAATAAGTGGGAGGCCTTTGGAAGCCTCAAATACCTTGGAATAATTGTCAAGGACTCTTTAGAGATCTGGAGAAATGGATGAATTAGATGTTTGATAATCTAGTGAGCATAATTGTGCAATTACTCGTCGTTATTCCTTATTGAAAAAAAAAATTCATGCCATTAGAGTTGATTATCTTCCCAGGTTTCCCTACGATACCTCTTAATTCAAATTCCTTTCCTTCCCAGAAAAATTTCAAGAAAATTTCTTGAAAATTAAAAGATATCATCCCCAAAGATTGTAACCATTGGACTCCTAAGACAATATCAGCGCCACCTATTGGAATGGAAAGCATTGGAATATTTCATACATATTCCCTTTGGTTAGATTGATATTATGGAACTTCCCTGAGTAATTTATAGTTCCTCCATTTGTAGCCATCACTTGACACTCTGGTTCTGGATATAGAAAGTAATTCAAATAATTAGTTATCTTACAATGAACAAAATTAAGGGTATTACCCAAATCAACCAACACTATTACCTTTTTCTTCTTGGTATATCCTTTTATCTTGAGATATCGAGGAATGGTAATTATTGTTGATGCATTACAAGATATGGTTGGATTCATTTCTTATTTTTCAACCCCTAAGGTTGGTTCTTTTGATGTTTCTTAGTCCTTTTCTTCCTCCTCTTCACAATATATGTAAAATATTTTTTTATCAGCACACTTTTGACCTTTAGTGTATTTGTTATCACAATTGTAACAAAGCCCTTTTGCTCTTTTTTCCTCTAACTATTGTGGTGTCAACCTTGTAGGTTATGGGAGGCTAGGAGTAGTAACATTTCCATCTTTATAGTTGTGAGTAGTAGACTTCCTTGTTGCCATAATTTTGTTTTCAACTTTTCATGCCACCTTTAATGCATTGTCCAATGACTTAGGTTCCCAAAGGCGAACCTCATATTGGATGTTATCCTTTAAATTCCCTAGGAAGAAATTAATCAAATGTTCCTTAAGAATATCAGTTACCTTGATATTCACTCTTTGGAAGTCCTCGATGTGCTCCGCAACTGAACCCTTTTGTTTGACATTTATCAACTAGCTAAAGAAGGTATTTCTCTTTGTATCCTCATAATGTGCTATCAATTCCTCTATAAAAATTATCCAAGTGACAAGTGATTTATGATAACAAATCCATTGATACCACACAAACTGATTGGGTTCTAATTATGAAGATGCAATGTGTACCTTTTGTGTGTGTTGCACATCATATAAACTAAAGAACTACTCCATATATAGAATCCATGTTACCGGATCCTTGCCATCAAACTTCCTCATATCGATCCTTGGAATATGGTTGGTATTCAACCCAAAGCTAGAATCTCTCAAATCATGATTCACATTCATTTTGTTCTTATCATGAGTTTCATGGACTACCTTGTCACTATTAGGAAGTGTTTCTTGTAGCAACTTTGTCAAACCTTCTTTCAAACCTTCCATGTCTACTTTTAAAACTTGCATGTCCCCTTTTATGTCCACTTCTACGTTTGCTTTTAAGCCTTCCATTTTTTATTCTAAAACATCCATCTTAACATTCATTGCTCCCAATTCATTTTTTGTTTCTCTTTATGAGAGAGAAAATTTTTGCACTTGGTCCCATAAGTTTGATATATCATATTGCATTTCTTCTTCTTCATGTGTCATAGTAGTGCTTTATGACAGATTAATGGTGTATAATTTTTTTGTTTAGGAGGCATTTTGGAATCAATTAATTATATTTATGCCTCATTATTCCCTTTGAATCACTTCAAATTGATTTTTCAAACAAAATTTATGCAAATTTAAAAATGCACACCTTTTAAGAGCTTCATTTTGAGTTTGTTGATAAGGCTAACGTTCAAACTATTGTATCTCTGTGATTTCAACCTCCCAAGGTCTGAAACTTCGTCTTTTGGTATCCCTCTATGTATTCTTTCCAACCCTACCAATTATATCGAGATTGGATTCTTGAAGTTGAAGTTATGTCAAATCTCCCACGATGTCCTAATTATGGACTAGTTCAGTAGAGAAAAATTATATGGTCTGCCATGTGTCATCGTTTTAACCTTCAACCCTAAAACTGATATACAAGAAACTACAATTTTTTCACTTTCACTTATTTTTTACAAAATCCAAATCTGATGCACATACATAAAGTTATGACGATTGTCCCCATAACACTTGTTTGAGACTGAATTTTGGAGCATCCAGAAACCCTAACTTCCTTAGACCACGTCTTCGAAAATATAGTAATACAATGTCTGAAATTGTAACCAAATTTTCATCAATATCTTTCCTTCACGTGGTATCAATATCATGGTGTGAAGCTTAAAAAAAAATTATAGTGAAAATGCCACGATGACGCGTTTGAAGTAGCAAAGCACTAGAACCAAGAGCTCGAATACCAAATGTTATGTAACTAGATCAAAATAGCATAGAAACATAAGAAAAAATAGATCAATGATTAGATAATAAGCTACTTCGAGGGGGAAATCTCCCTTTGCATCACATAAATGAATATTTCTTGGATGATTCAAATGACAAGACCTACTTGGTACATATAGGAGTTTAAAGTTTCAAATATAATTAGGGCCTACATAACAATAATAATGTAAAGGATCAACAATAAAAAAATAGTGGGTTTCTATGGGGCACAACATTAAAAATATGAGGTCTACACTAGTATTATAGGGACCTAACATCATTATGGGATAATATGGACACAAAGTTGAAGAGGCCTACAACATTCCATCCTCAGACAAGTAGGCAAACAAAAGTTGTCAAATGGAATTTGGTGCAACTTTTGAGGGGTTATAATTAGAAGCATCCAAAGACCTGGGAAGAAAATATAGTATATATACAACACTCTCAAAATATAGCAAACCACACTTCTACTAGTAAGTCCCTATTTGAAACTTGTTTTGGATATTTGTCGCCTTCACCTTTGGATATTGCATATGGGCAGCAAGGAGGAGTGAGGGAGGATTTTACAAGGGATGCCTTGAGGGATACAAAATTTGTTGAGAAGAACAAACATATCCATATATAGGTATAGGAGACACTGCAAAAGTCATAGGAAAAATACAAGGCTAGGAATGATCAACACAGAACAAAAAAGTTGTTCATGGTGGGAGACTGAGTATGGCTACAGTTGAAAACAGAGAAGCTACAGGGTCCTAGTAAGAAAATAAAGGTTTTTTGGTATGGTCCCTTCAAGATACTGGAAAAGGTGGGTGATAATTCCTATTGACTCAGTCTACCACCATACATGCACATTTACTCAATTGTGAATGTAGAGAACTTGAAACTATATCATCCTTCCATGCTAGATCGGGAAGAGGAACAAGTCATGCCTATTATGGAGGATTTGGCACTAGATGCTTAGGCACAGTTACAGAAGATAAAATTTTGCAGAATAGGTCTAGAACTATGATACAAGGGAAAAATTACCTTTATAAAATTGAGTTGAAAGGACAATGTCCAGGCCAAGCTAAATGGTACACCCAAGAGAAGGTGGAGGAAAAATTTCCTCACCTCATTCAGTATAAGCTTTTGGGGACCAAAAGCCTCCCAAAATGGGGAGGTGTGATCTGGATTGGATCATTATATTGTTTTTCATCCATCTCTATGCTTTTAGAGTGGAAAAAGTGGAGGAATCAACTCACAAGATCATTTTTACCAGTGTGACTCGGTTTGGCAAATTGGGGTATGAAACCTTTCAGGAGCATTTTGAGGCATCAAATGATGTTTTTTGGGGGTAAAAAATTATTGCTTCTAATCTGCACTTCTTTCATATTCTAAGCACATAGACCTTTCCATCAGTGCAAGAATCGCATCAATCAAAGTTCATATGTAAAAGTTATTCCATTCAAAAGTTGACCTTTCTATTTTTACCACCATAAATTGAGAGGATGACACGTCAGCCTCCATTATCCATGGAAAAGTGGATGGCCATGTGATTATGATGAAGAAGACTCTAGAAGATTCCATATTGTAACTTTTGTTAAGAGTTGAGATAGTCAAACCTAACCACTAGTAGGCTATCGGGTTGTGTTATAACCGAACCACTACGAGGAAAAGGAGTTCCATTCTTTTTTAGTGCATTTGTTCCATGTATGAGAAAAAATATCTGGGAGGCATAAGAGATAGAGAAAATGGATAGGATTTTTGCACTATAGTATCCCATTGTACATAGGCTATACTTATTTGTACTCACAACCATTTTATATTCAGAGAAAGGGAGCAGAGCGACCTCACCTTTTAGCTAGGCTTTCTCTCAAAAGTGTTTCCCATATCATATCTTGTGTCAAATCATGGTTTGTGGTTTTTTATTTTGATGTTCTCTATTTTCTACATAATTTCAATTTGCATGCATACGCAATTAACTGTAATCTATATATCCAAAAATCTAAAGAGAAATAAAACCTAAATAGTTTAGATTTTCATATTTTAAAATATAGTTTTATCAAATATGTTGTAATGAACTCTCTAGTGGAATATCCATGCAAATTTATGAATCAATAATTGTATCCTTTATCTCCTATATATATACTAAAAATACCTATACTTATGATCATCAAATATTTTATTGTTCATTATAATTATTGGAAAAGGAAGTTTCAGTAACATACTCCTTCTAGGGTTGAGGTAATCATGTTTATAACATACATATAACATATACCTAGTCATGCATATACTTCAGTTATATACATGTTTAGATACTAAATACATGATAATCTTGTCTTTTGACTTTTCTATGGCCTTCTTTGGATGATTTTCACTAACATTTGTTATGATAAGCTTGTCTTTTGACTCTGCTCTGGCCTTCTTTGGATAATTTTCACTAGTATTTTTTTTCCTTTCTTCTTTGTAAATCACAGGAGACCTTGCTGGAAGCCTTTCAAAATAGTCACAATGACCACGTGTTTCATTATTATCCACTTCACCTTGACTAATATTTTTAATGGGGAAGAAAGGAGATAAATTATATTTATGGAAAAGTATACCATAAGAGAGAACACTACCCAAAAAATTATCATAAATAGAACCCTTCCCATCATAGCTAGGATTCCTTTTTGAGAAATTCATAACACAAAATGTTCAATTGGTTGGATACTGAATTAATGATATCCTAACAGTAAATAGGATTTACATAATGCATAAAATCATAAACAGTGGCATCCCACATAGTAAGTAATGCTCTTACACCATCCAAAGCAATCTTCTTATCTTCATCACCTTCTAACTTCAATCTCCTCTTTCACTTACAAGGAAAAAAGAGAAATCAGTGTATATTGTGTTGTAAGAAGCCAATATATTAGACTTTGAATGGAATTCAAAAATACTAGATGCTCAATAAATAATAACATTAGAGTGAAAGCAGGAAGCAACTACTAAGCTTTGAACAACATAGGAAAAGACGACACTGCATCTTCTTCCAAATAAAGAATATACAAAGAGGGGTGATGATGATCTCTTTTGGGCATTTGTTCATATTGAAAATCAATATTTTAAGAATTAAGTATTTTGTCAACAGATTCTTACCTACTTGATAATGTGGAGAAGATAAGGCAACGAGCTTTTCTTTCCAAGACCTTGGATGAAAGTAATGACTTACTAAGTCGGATTACTCGAGGTTGTAAGCTTCATGGGATGGTTGATGGCTCATTATGTGTAGTACAAAGTGGTTTTTAATAGGTAGAACTTGGTTGATTTAATTGGAAAAACATTATTGTTGTAAGACCTCTATAAGACATTCCGATCACTCAACTTCAGATGAAATTTTCATGCATCTCAAATACTAGAATGTACTAATCTGAGAAATCATAGCTAAAAATTGGTATGAGACAACCATACAGAACCAGAGTTGTCACAAGGTACAAAAATGATGTTAAAGTTAGTTTAACATGATTAAAATAAACATTTGCATCATTTGGTCTTAAGTCCCACCAATCTGGTATGTCATCCCAAGTTTGACACCAAAGGATTTTGAACTAACCAATGTAATCAAAACCATCATATTGAAGAGGAAAGAGATATTTTGACCCATTTACTATATTTTCTATCTTGAGACAGCGAATTTTGATGAAAAGACAGATTTAAAGTTAAATCAAGCATTGAACTGACAAACTAATTACATAACAAAGAAATTTTCCAGTGTTTTAAGGTATTTATCAAAATGTGAGATCCCAATCCCAAATATGTGCACATTTGTTGGCCTTTGTCATCTCTAATAGATTCTTCTTAGAGACTTAAAACTCTGAAACACATAATATATCTATGGTCTTATAATTTTTTAGTGGATGTGATACAAAAGTGATTTACAACACGATTTTCCCACCATCAATCGTTTTACTCTGTTTTGACAAGGTTACCATTCTATGCATGAGCTTTGACAATTTGACTATTCATCTCCTTATATTGTGGCTGATGCACACAATTGTAGCAACGTTTTCAGATCAGGATGAGATAGAGTTTGACTTTTAATGACTATCCACAAAGTTCTAATCTATGACATGCACTATTGAATTGAATGGGTCAACTTCTCATGTCAGATTTAAAAAGGACAGTTTAGTCCTTTATCAACTATCCTGCAACAGTATATAAATAATTTCTTATGCACAATTTCATGATCAAATAAAACAAATGTGGACTTCAATAGTACTTTCTAGATTTTGGGTCACTTTTAGAAGAGAATCACCAAAGGAAGAGGAACACACTACTTCCTCTATTAGACTCATCTCATGTAGTCTAAACTTTTTGAACATTTTACTAACATAGTTGGAGGTGAGAACGAATGGATTGGACCATTGGATTGAAGGGAAATGATCAAGGAAACATTAAAAAACTAAATAAATTATGTAAAGAAGAATTCTACCCTAGCTCTACTAAGATCTAGTAACCTTCAAGTGTCTATGGTTAAGATACATTGCCTAGGGTTAAGATTCATTGTCACATTTATCTTTGTGATGAAATCATGATTATTCAAAAGCATCACATTTAGTTTCATTCCATTAATTTATAGCAATATTGAAGAACAAAACAACTCATATTATTTTCCTAGAATGTTAAAGTGGAACAGCATGTGCCAGAAATTAGAAAATCATAGCAATACATTATAATAATGAAATTTGTAACCACAAGAATTCCACCCAGTCTTTAGTAACAATTCCATAATTCTTAATGACAATTACAAAATAATTAGTGGCAATTCTTATAGTAGCAACATATTAAAAAAATGTTGGTATCGGTAGTTTTAAGTCATACACTGTGATGAAACAATAGGTGACAACAGTTTGCTTAATTTTGGTATTCATTCATTGATCATATTAATACAATGAGACTATTTAATATTGGTGAATAACTTTACAGTAGGAATGGCATATTGTTATCTAAGTGAGAAAGCCAAATGTAATCATAGTAGCTTATTCAGTATAAATCTCTTTCCTTTTCACTGTGTATGTACAGTCACACAGTCATTAAAGAGAATGAAGGCTAGAATAAATGTAAGGGAAACCCAAGTCAATGAAGCTACTGCAAGGTAAATACCCAATAAATACCATTTTGTCATGATGGTTTATTATCCAGCATGCAAATGTACAACTAGTTATTATTGCAACAGTGCATAATTGTACAGTTTCATAATCCTTTAGATCACACAAGACTCACATGCAATACTGACATAATTAACTTTGTTTTAAGGTGTCTAACCCTGAGTAATCCAAATTGGAATTGGAATAAGGTCCCTAGTTCTCCTCCCAAACATTGTCAATCTGCCAACAAAGCAGTTGTCTTCCCCTATCTTTAGACATGAACATGGATTCTAGAGGCCTTTTCCACCTCCACCTTGCCTATAGATGTATGCTTACACCGGGATTCCAAAGGAAATCCTCCTCCACCCATCAGCTATTGAAGGGATTCCATAGATGAAATTTCTCCACCCTCCCCTGATTCAAGGATTCCAAAGATTTTCCCCACCTTTCAAGGATTCTAGAGAATTTCTCCACCCATAAATTTATAGCTTTAGTACCTCCACCCTATGTTGGGAATCTAGAGGACACCAAAACTGATTATTCAATAAGGGAAAATGGTGTAGGCCTCCACTCAAAGGCCTCAACCATTAGATACCTTAGGGGCTCCAGAGGATAATCCTCTACCCTCGATTCAATTAAGAACCCTAGAGATCCAAATTGTATCCTTACCTAATAGAAGGCAAAGGATTCGAAGGTCTTTTTCAATGTTAAGAGATATGGCAACTATCTCAAATAAACACACATTTCTCCTGCGAGAAACAACTAGCCAACTAAATCACTGTAATTTTCTGCCCTAGGAATTAATTCCAATCTATCAATAGAAAACTAGGGCATGTAATAAATCATTCATTAACAATAATAAAATACCATTCCACACATAGATAATTTAGGAATTCCATTATCTATTTTCATAATGTGTATAAGCAGCTCGAACATTGTCAAAATCATAAATAACAACAAACATGACGCGAAGAATAGGGTTTCATGAATCAGTTAAAGCACCTTTAAAATTTTAATGAGTTTGTAAGGGTTAAATCAAGTGGGTTAACTCACCTTCGCATTGCGACCTTTTATCCCATGCAAATTTGTCTGTAACCTCTGTGTCTTGAACACTTTTCTTCTCTCCTGCCTCTGATACCCGTCGATATATTAATCGATTGCTTCTTTCCTTTTACGTACCCACTACATCCTTTTCTGGTTTTGGTGTGCATGTAGTTAGGGCCTTGTAGTTAGTTATGGTTTTAGATTTTTAGTTAGGGTATGGCCTGACCAAAACAAATTGCCCCACCTATTTTGTTTATTATTCATCAAATGTATATATATGATATATATGTATATATTTTAACACTTGTATTTATATTATATTGCATATGTTTGATATATATATATATATATATATATATATAGATATAATTCACCTTCACCATAATATTAGTACATTACAACCCTCCCCCCCCCCCCCCCCCCCCCCCCCCCCCCCGGCGCAAAAAAGGGAACACCGCCCTTGGTGTTTGATGTTGTTCTAGTTATTATGTATGCAATTCATTGCTATATCATTTCATAGATATTGCTTCCTAACTTATGGTGATGGCTCTAATTTCTAATGGCAAGTCCTTTTTTGCATTAACCTAGCTTTGTCTGCTTGATTATGACTATGGTGGAGTTAGTTTGTTTGTAAAAACTTGTTTCTAGTATCCATATAGTGGACATGATTAAATAACAACCAACTCCCATAATTTGGAGAGAATACACCATAGACTTTACACTTATTACATTAACAATATGAATTTTGAACGAAAGGTTAACAAGAATCATTAACAAATTATCTTTCCTCACTCCAACAGTCTCGTTCTTATCCAAAATATCAATGCAACCATATTTGAACTCCTTTATAGGTGGGATTTGTAATGATTGTCAAACATAATTGCTGATATATTTCATATTTTTATGTGGTATATGTGTCACATACCCAATGGTCTTCGTTGGGCTCTAGTGCATTTTCTGTGAATTTCTTCCTTCATTACAAATTCCTTGGATATATTTAATTCTAACTGTAATAAAGTCTAGAAATCATATGCCAAACAAATAGTTACAGATAGATCATGAATTTAATTTATACCTTATAAGTCATCTATCCTTGCAGTGAACTTGGAATTTTTCCAAAATTCCTACTGCAAACTATTAGAGCCTAAATCTACCTCAAGCTGAAAAGGTAGGATCCAGGGCCAACATCAAACCACGCTCATCCTGGTAGCTAGCCCTACCAGGTCAAGGGAGGGCTCTCTCCGGGTCAATCTCAGCAAATAATGATCAATGAGGGCTTGAGATGGCTGAAATATCTACTGATCTTAGGCTAGGTATATGTGCAAGAGAGTTTGATTGAATAAAATGATGATTTTTTGGCTCAGATGGAAAGGTAGATTTTTGGTGCGGGGATTGAGGCTCGGTCCTACAAAGATCTCAATGGGGCAAGGTAGGCAATTGTTTTTGGCACTTAAAATTGAATGAGA
This sequence comes from Pinus tabuliformis, assembly GCA_031772625.1. Lineage (NCBI taxonomy): Eukaryota > Viridiplantae > Streptophyta > Pinopsida > Pinales > Pinaceae > Pinus > Pinus tabuliformis. The sequence continues at coordinate 82,497,647 of CM062811.1, read as the reverse complement.
TGGAAGGAATAGACAGGTGAGGTGTTAAACAGGGCAAGAGCCACCATGGATGCTCCCCAAACAGCTGAAAACATCAAGAAACTAAAGCAAACTTCAAGTAGAGCACTACAATTTCAATGGATTCTACTTACAGTCTTGTTTGTTTAGTTCAGAAGAAACAAGATAGAGAATGGCATACATAATACATAAGAAAATTCACAATTACAAAGAGAAGCATTGTACCAAGACAAATTGCCACATGGATCCCAAAGAGTGCTGCAAATACTGGTCTCAATTCCTTAGCCAAAATGAAAATATGAGTGTACAATGAAGTTCTTTTCTTTCTCAAGAGTCCAACCATGCTAATGACTGAAAAACAACATAATATAGACAAACATAGCTCATCCTTGCCTCTATTGGTAGAGCACACATGTTTAGGAGCTGTTTCAACTAATTCCAAACTGAGAATTGGAAATTAGGCAACATAACAGCATGCCTCTAGAAACAAGAGAACTGATTCAATCAGTTTCAAACAACCTTTAAACTGATGAATCTACTCTACAAGTGAAAATATAACATATTTACATCATGATCCATCAAATTACATCACAAATTTTCCATTAGGAAAGTAAAAAATTCAAACTAGGCAATGCTGGGCAAAAAACAGAGCAAAACTTGGTCAAACTGGCAATTTTCCCTCTATGCGTCGCGCTTGATTTCTCTATGCATATCCCCTATTTGGAGCCACTTTTGAAGGCCTTCCCGGTGTCCAAATTTGCTCCAAGTGTGCTTGTTGGAAAGGTATTCCTATCTAATTTCCAACCCAAGTGGAATTTTTCAATTTGGCCTCCATTTTCCCTTCCAAAAGTCAGTTCTCCCAAAACTACTTCCTGTGTGTCAAAATAAGGGCAGTAAGGTCATTTTTTGAGTGTTTTTGACCTTTTTGAGGGCTCAAAACCTATCCAAATTTCTTGGCCATTGGTAGGCAAGCATATTTTCCATGCCAAATCCAAAACTGCTGAGTTTTTGTCATTTGGACGCTCCCATCAAAAGCGAGCGCCAGGTGGCGCGGCGCGTAGGGCAGAAAATTCAGTGTTTTAGTCTAAAAATTTCAAAAATGCAAAAAGTGTCCCAAATTTTTTGAAATTTCTTCTCCATCAAGTGCTGTGATGGGAAAAAGAAGCCTCAGCCAAGATCTGAAGTTTATCTTGCGCTTTTTGCCTCCTCGATATCTTCTTCAACTTTGCCTTCAAGCTCCTGATTCTAGCTTGGCACACCTTGTTTCTCACTAAGTAATGATGGGCCATGTGCCTCAACATAGTTTTCACGTTGTTGGCCTTCTCTAGCATCCTTTCCCAAGTGCAAGTTTGTCCTCTCAAGCCAATATTCACGATCAGCTTGAATTTCTTGCTCAAGTGTGGTCAATTTGATTTTCCTCCTCTTGGCAACTAGCCGGTTTTGCCTTCATGTTTTTTAGCGCCATAGATGAGTGGGACTAATGAGGGGAGGGTTTGATGCTAGCTCTAGGGTTTTAGGCAATGAAAGGGTTTAGGGGATGATATTTAGGGTTTGGGATGGCAATTAGGATTTGGGGATTTGTAGTTAGGATTTGGAAAAATGGGATTTGGGGATAGGGATGAATGATTTTTAGGGATATGGGAGTTAGGGAATGGGTGAATAAGCTGGGAAAATAAATGGAGAAGTGGAAAAGTGAGGGTGTGGTAGAATGAGCTTGGCAGAAAAATGACAAATGGCAAACCCTAGGTAAATGGCTTTTTGAGAAATGGCAAGAAAATAGGGTTTGATTTTCCTTTACACAACCACCATAAATTCTAAAGAAAAACTCCTTCACTTGCAAGGGAAAGAGCTTGAATTACTTGCACATTTGAAGATTTGAGAAATTTTGGAAACTTGAGAGAGTTTGGGATAAAATTGGGCTTGGCAGCTCTACGTACCGCACCTCCTTTGTGCGCCGCACCAGTGCAAATTAACACTGAGGAGAGTAGCTCTATGCGCCGCGCAGCTTGTATGCGCCGCACCACTCACCCAGTGCGTAGCGCTTTTTTCAAGAGACTTTTGGAGGCCTTCCTAGTGTCCCAATTGGGCACAGGATAGCTCGTTGGAAAGGTTATTGAGTCCAATTTCCAACCCAACTATAATTTTTCCATTTTGAGTTCATTTGACCTATCAAAAATCAAATCTCCCAAGACTGGTCAAAATGTGCAAAGTGAGGATGCCTAAAGGAAGAGTGTTGTTGCAGTCAACTTTTGAAGGTCTTCCTCAACTCAAAATTGAGCTCATGATAGCTCATTGGAAACCTATTTGTGTCTAGTTATCATTGGAATCATCAAGAAAGTCATTTGGCCAACCAAGCCAGGAGAAAACTTGATTTTCCCAAGGTCACTTTAGAGGTGCATCAATTCTCCCGAGGCAACTGTATTTTTAACATTTCTCTAAAACCATGACACCTGTGTAAAAAGTGAAGGAGTTTTTTCTTCCTTGGACTATTTTGGATAAAAACCTCTCTCATTTTTCATAAATTCATATTTTATTGCTCAAAAACATTATTTGAGTAAAACCTACCCTGATGTGTGGAACAGGGGATTTGTCGAAATGAAGTGAAATGAAGGGGATAAGGGGCTTTTAAATTCTTGAGAAAATTTTGGGAAGTAGGGAGGGATGCTAGGAAGTAGGGGAAGTGGAATTTCAAAGATTGAGTGAGGGGAAGGGGTCCAAAAGGGAAAAACATGGTCCTAGTCTAGAAAATTGTCAAGTTGTAGCAAGAAACTAGGGTTTGTGCAAAAAGTGAGGAATTTGGGGGACATCAGTGATGGAAAGTGTTTAATAAGGTACTTTAAGGATAGGGGAAGGTTTATGAACATCAGGATACAAGTTTTGCTGATGATTTGACCATCCAAGACCTAGGAGAGGGAAATGAACCTTACCTATGCGCAACTGAAGCATGAACAAGGTATAAAATGACCCAGTGGAACTTGACATGATGATGACAACCCTCTGAATGATCGTACACTCAGCTGAGTGGTGACATGGACCGACATTTGGACAACTTTGAAAGGAGTAAAAGTAAACCCTAGACCTAATACCTAGTGACCAAATTTTGCTTGAAGACTCACTGAAATGACAAAATTTGACCTTGACACCTTAAAATCACTTTGTAAGAGCATGTTTGATCACTGGAGGAAGGCTGCAAAGACTGAAATTAACACAAACCAAGTTAGGTTAGCTCAATAATCCAAGTTATGATAAATCATTCTCATAATTTAAAATTTAGAATAGCACTATAGCCTTTATACTTATTGTGATTTGATGACTTCTTCTTTATATGCACATGGGGTCGATTTCGTATACCGGAAAGCACCTAGATGATAGCATGTCAATCTATGACCAAAGTGTGGATCCAATTGTACTCCAAGGCTCCAGTTACCCTCTAGACAAACTGCCCAGATATCCACCCCCCAATCATGTTGGATCATAGTAATGTTGCTCTCAGGCTCCAGGTACCCTCTAGGTTAACCGCCCAAGTACCTACCCCACAGTCATGTTGGATTGGTTTCCAAAACATAAAGGGAATCTAGAGATCCACCTCCACCTTGAATCATCAAGGGACTCTAGAGGTTTATACCTTCACCTAGTGATGATTATATATATAATCCGACTCATGATTATGGGCACTACCAACCCATGTAGTCTCTACCAAACTAGGTAGTCTTCTATCGACAGAAGTATTGGGAGTCTAGAGACTATCCCGCCTCCACCCATAAATAATACTTTATACACGAGCCCAGAAAAGTAACAAACACGTATACATATATGCATGGCGCAATACCACATACACGTAACGTGATGCCACGTACACATTGTACAATACCAGTACATATCACACAGTATGATGTACACACATATACATGTACAATACACACACATATACACATGACTTAACACATTACACATCATAACATCAAAATCCAGAGACCACACAGTCTCTATTTATGTGAACCAGGCTATTATATTGCCTCTTTTGTTTTTCCATGTTCACCATGCAAGAGTCATGTTCAAACTCTTATTTTCATGTCATCTATAAGCAATCATCTTTGCTTGCAAATAATTCCTGACAATATTGTTAGAAAAATGAGATTTTCATGCATGTAATAGCCTCGAGTTAAATTTCCATATAAATAAATAATATATGGACATTATAAAAGCAAAAATCAAACCAAGGTCATGGGACACATATTCCAAGATGAATGGGGGAAAAACATTACATTGGGATCCACTTGTGGTTAATTATTTATTGGCTATGGAAATTGGCATTGGCTAAGAGACAAAAGGAAATAATTGGCAAATTGATTATTACAAGCCAGCAAGGACATGAGGAAAAAATGAAAAAGAAATCAAGGAAAATGAAATAAATTCCACTTCAACAAGTGGGGAAGAGGAAGAGACAAGAAAATAAGAGAAAATTGGACAGAGAAAATTCTAGCATTCTCTTTGGGAGAAAAAGAGAAAAAAAGGAGAGAGAACACTATAGCACGGGGGACATAAGCAAGATACAAGCAAGGAAAGAAAGCAGCACAAGAGAAATTTGAGTGGCAGCTAAGAAGAAGGTTTGAAAAGCAGCTAGCAAGGGCAAAAGAGAACAGAGAAAAGAGTAGCCGACAGGAGGGTTTTTGTAGGTAATAGTGTGCATGTTTGATTATCTTACTGGGATTTGAAAGCATGGTTCATGAATTCGTTTGTTGGCCATTTTTGTTATTATTTGCATAGAGATTTTCCTGGATTGATAGTCATGAACAACCTTTCCTTATGCCATTTCCTGGATAGCCATGTTGTAGTAGGTTCCTTATTTGGTTGAGCTTTGGATGCCAATAGATTTTGGATCCTAGTTGAGGTGGTCTCAGGAAAATCCCAAGGGTTGAGGGTGAAGATGTTTTTCTCTGGGTCAGCCATTTACATGTGGGTTGGGACAGGAAAAATCCTTGTGTATGCTAAAGAAATTTTAAGGCATCTAATCTTGTATTGGTTTTGGTGATTTCTAGAACTTGCCTTAGATGAAATCTTTGTGGCTTGAGGGTGGAGGTGGTTTTCTTCTGGATTCCCTGTATGGTTATGTTTTGGTCTATCCCATGTAATCCCAAATTCAGGCTTGGAATATGGCACGGGGTTGATTGGACTGGAATAAAGAATTAATTCATACCAATCTATGATCAAATGGAATGTGGAAGTCTCTGACTTGGTTGGCACTATGCATATGTTAATATGTGTTATTCTTAAATGAAGATTAATGAGCACAAGTTTTGATTTAATTTGTTGATTATGTGATTGATTTGTCATGGCTCCATTACTAGTTAAGTGTGTGTTACATGCATAATGTATTTCTTATTATATGAAGTGCTCTTGCTATTGATTTGTTTCATGGTTTGACAATATCTTGGATATTTTATATGGATGCTTAATCTAATTTGTGTTTTATTTCAGCTAGTATGAGAGGTCAGTAAGCCTTCTTGATGAACGTATGATGAAACTAATGAAAACAGTGAACAAACTATGCATTCATGATCTACAGGTACCATAGTCACAAAGAGTTTGTATAAATGAATAATATGCATTGGGCGAGCATGAACCACAATAGAGCATAAGAATAGAGCATGAAGACTTATACATATTCCTGACAGATTTCTAAAATAGTCTAGGTAGTTTGCTTGAATGTTGGCCCCAAAATTTTGGAACAAGGTTTGTGTCCATACTGCCATAACTAGGATATCTCAGCCATAGTCGCACTGAGGATGGGTCATATATGCGGTTGGAGGCCTATGGTTGCACTGATAGGAATGTACCTATGCGGATGAGAATTAATCTAGGTGAAGGAGTGGTCTAAGCTCAAGGAAAATGATCACTAGAGAAAGTTAAACTAATAACAGTGTGATCATGTGTCTCTAAGTGTTTGTAGTTAATTTTGGACAAGTGGACCCCATTTCCATAGCTGCATCTTGGAAGTTGGGTCATGCATAGTAATTTTCAACTCATGTTTACCCTAGTAAGCATGTAAAAGTGGGTAGATATGGGGTGGGGTGTTATAGAGTGGTATCGAAGCCAAGTTCACGGCACTGGGCCTCAAGGTAAATGTAGATTGTTATGCAGATCTATATGTTTATCATGCATGCATGTCAGTTATTTTATTTTTATTGTTGTTATATCCATGTACATGATGTTGTTACATTTTTTATGTCATTATCTTGATTCATGCATGAACTGATATGCTCTTAATATTATTATGTATCGCACTAACCTATATTGACCTGTACAGATGCAATAGCCTCACCATAAATAAATTGAGGTAATGATTTTGATTATGTCTTTTATTTGGTTTATCTAACAATGGTATGTTGCAAGAAAATAGAAGGCCAAGAGATGAAGAGCAGAGTGGTTGAGTACAATTCATATGACTCCCCGCATAGGCTAGAAGAGAAATCAGTGGAATGGGAGAAATCAATTAAGCAGCAAGGGAGAGGGAGACTCTCTTGATCTAGCAGACACATTAAGAAGTCTGAGGGAAAATATTAGAAGTTGTAAAGATGATAATGAGTAGTTGATTGAAGCCCAGGAAAGGCTTGAAAAATCTCAAGAAAAACAAGTTGAGGTTAATGCAATTATTCTTCAAAGCCTTTCAGATTTACAGAAACATGGACAATTGGGGACCAATCATGGAGACAGACAAGAAGAAAAGACTAATGGGGAAAATGGAAGTCAGTCTCAGAAAAGATATAGGATGGATAGTGATGATACAGTAAAGAGTGGAAGACCCTTGAGTACACCTAAGAAGAAGGCTAGTATGCATGGATTTTATCTAGCTCTACTTCTAGGAGACAACATCATCATAGGAGGAGTGGGAAGGCCAGAGGAATTCAACAAAGCCAAACCTCCTAATTTTGATGTTGAGATGACCAAATTAGAGGATGTAGAAGCATGGCTACTTTGTGATGTCGATTCTAGAGACAACCTCTGATTGCTGAGAGACCAGTGCCTAGAACATCTATATCTGATGTGTCTTTGGTAGTTCTTCAAAGAATAGAGACATCACTTATAAATTTTCTTACCAAGAGAATTTAGTTGGTTCAATCATCAAAGAAAGACATAATCCATGATTTCTTTGTACATTCATATATACATGATACCCAGCAGCATAAATGATAAATCAAGGGGGCCAAACAGCTCAAGGAATTACAGATCAATTACTTTAGTATAAATACGAAAGTAGAAAGAAAGAGAGGAAGTAACCCATCATGTAGAGCTCGAAACATCGATAATTCCACACTTCTATGGATTTAGAAAGACATGATGAATATGCAAAAGGAATCGATGCAAATATTCACGAAGTGCAATTGAAGATTCGGTTTCCAAACTCAAATGAATCTGTAAGAAAGAAAGAAGCATATCTGGAAGCTACATGACGTGGAATCTGAGAGGAACATGAACAATATGAAATTACAACAGAGAGAAGACATACTATAGTCCTAGAATGAAGGAATCACCATTGATTTTTCATTAATAATCTGAGTAATACATCCTTCAAAGAAGCAGAAACATTACCAAAAATAACATAGAGTTTTCTTTCCAAAATTATGAACCTGTCTTCATTTATCGAGATCATATATATACAAAGACCTTTAAACATAGGTCGTTAATGAAATATTATTTCTTGATTTTTGTCATCATTTCAAAATTCATATCAAAATTATAGCATGCGTGAGAGCACATCCATTCTAATCATAATAAAATGTCTTGCCAAAAACATAGTAAAGCATAGAGTAAAAATAACTGGAAAGTGAAATAAAAAGGCCATAGATGGCACAATAAGAATAATCTTTTAGGAACGACGAGATGATGTTGATGCTTGGTGAGAAGCAGTTGGAACCCGAGGATGAACTATCTAAAGTAGTGGGGGGTTGGAAAATTGTTCACATCACTGCCACATGGCTGGAGGAGGCGGAGGCATAGAGTTGAACTATCTATAATGGAACTTGAGATGGATCACCCCTGCATAATCCAATTTGCGTTGGAAGGTACTTTTAACCATCTCAAGAAGGTGAAATTATTTCTCAATGAAATTCATTATGGTTGTTCCTTTGAGGACCGACATTTTCTCAGGAGCTGCTCCAGTCCTGCTTTTAATCTCAATCATTTTCTAGTTATATAGATCCTGTGTGAACAACTCTCCATTTGGCCCCCACAAGTTAGGTAACCCAGCTTCAAGGAGCTTGTTGAACTTGTCATCAAAAGTTGCCACCTCCTTTTGTAGCCTTGTTAGGCTCTGTTCCACTTTAGCTCTGGATTCTTCCTTTGAAATAACCTTTGAAATTTCCACCATTGCATCCATTCTGTCAGCTATATCTAGTGGCCTTAGCTCCTCAATTGACCTCTTAGTTAGGAAATGAATGTATTTCTTAGCATATTGAGAGTTGGTGATGCTTTCCTATTTTCCATTTAGGAGAGAAGGGGAACATTCGGCACTGAGCTTCTTTTGATCCTGTATCAAGGCTATTTGTTCCCAGCTTTGGTTGATCTTGTAAATGATCTTGTCCCAAACCAACTACCTAGTCTCAATGAGAGCCAGGTTTCCTTTGAGTCAGGTCCTTAGTTCCTTGTTTTCTTGAGTGGCACTCTGTAGATCCCTAGTGAGCTTGTTTGTATTTGCAATCGAAGCTTGGAGCAGCTTCTCTTTCTAAGCTACTTGAGCTCTGGTGGCATCTAAGTCACTCTGAGCCTTCATTAACTCCCCTTTAGATAGTCGCAACTCGGTTAATGCCTGAGTGAGGCGATCAGTGGGGTTTTGAGGGTCTTCAGGCACTACTATCGTGCAAACATGAGAAGCGATTCTACTTTGTAAATCCATTATTGTCATCTCTAAGGCAGTAACTCTGTTCTTTCTCTCGATCAGCTCGTGCATTAAGGCCTCTTTCTCCTTTTCACTCTGGATCAACTCAAGAGTTTGAATGTGCTTGCCCCCAAACATCTTTAGTTGTCATCTTAACTCCAGATTCTCTTTCTGAGTGACCTGTAAGATAGTTTCCATTGCTACCTTATCCTCAGGATCCACCCCCATCTTCATGATCAACTCTTTATATACTTCCTTCTGTTGAAAAATCACACGAGACTTGATCTTCTCCATCTTTACCTTTTCGGAGATTTTCTCTATATAGGTTTGAGCCCAGTCAATGGTCATCTAGTGCTTGTTGATGTCGTTATACAACATATCTCCCACCTGCCTATGTAAATTGACTTTGTCTGCCAAAGGGACACTAGTTAAATCCAAAGATACATCCAAATCCTGGAACTGAGAGCCAGAAGGTAGGGTTTGGATTGAAGGATGTTGCAATCTTATTTTCATCTCCTCTTTCTCTAGGTCCATCACAGCTAGTACCCTGGTGTGGCAAGGAGTTATCTTGGAGGCCATTTCTTGGTGCAACTTTTCTTTTGCTCTCATGTTTCTCACTTGGATGCCCTTCCCTTACGACCAACTTGTTCCTGCAACATAAATTCTTTTTTCAGATTCCGGGACAGCTATCTCAGTCGAGGATGTTGATGAAGCAACTGGTGGTATTTCTAGATTGATATGGAAACCTGGGCTATTAGACACTTGTGTTTCTAGCTGAATACACTATTCTTCCTCCTCCTGTTCTTGTTCCTGTTCAGGCCCTTGACTTCTTTCCCTTTTATGAACATGTCCCTCTTCCATGTCAGTTGTCCCTAAAGTGTCAACAATCCTCTTTTGTGCTTTGTCCGTGTTGACTGGGGATTCAGTCTCCATCTTTGTATTAAGAGGCTAGGAATCAAAGTTAGCTTTCCATTCAACCTTAGGCTTAGGATCATGTACATAAGTTGAGGCTTTAATCTTTTCCCTTCTTCGAGCAAGGATGCCTCGGGGATCGTAATGCCAAATTTGTCCTTTCTCAAACTCCATGGCTTTGAGCAAGGCCTCAACTATTTTGAAGGCGTGTCTGGTACTTATCACAAAAGGACCTACCAGCTGTCCCATTTTAAAAATGTAACCTTTATTTGCTAGTACAAAGTGGATTAGGTCTACACTGAGGATTTGCCTAATGAACTCGAGGGTGAATATCCTCATAGGTAGAAATATTGGTAGATGATATGGAGGGAGTTCACATCTGTAAACCCGAATTTATGTGTGATCCTCATAGAGGTACCTGTCTCCAATGGAAGCTTCCTTGTTGAGTTGGAGGAGCTCTTTTTGCTCTGGGAAGATTCTAGGAGGTGGGACCCCATGGATGATTTGGTAAGAAATGGCCATAAAAGACAAAATGAAATGAGAGTACCCACCCAAACCAGGTCTCTTCCTCACTGAGATATTCCAGTCAAAGACTAAATTTCGCTCTTTATTAGGGGCAAACACATCTAGGTGAAGACATTGAAACTCTTTGATGTGGGCATAGAGGAACAAGTAGAACAACAATGAGTAGTAGTGGAAATAAGAGGAGACCCTGAAATAGATGAATTAGAAGCAAATGGAAGCTAAAAGATATTCTGAGATATTAAGTTGACACCTAGATTACTTCATTTTATGTAAATATCCTAAAGCAACCTTGTTTATTTTTAGGGCAGTGTCTTCACCCATTAGAAAAGCAATTGTGGCTAAAACAGGCTAAACAAATGCCCTAAAGAAAGTCAATGGAAATCGAATATCTGAGGGCAGGGTTTTGACCTCTGGGGCGAGGATTTGCCCCAATAATGATTGCTTCTCTCCAGTTGGGAGTGTTGCGAAATGACCAGCTAGGGTGGCATCAGTGAATGTGTACATAACGGAGGATTCAGGGAAATTCAGATCTCTTTGGATTAAGAGAGGGGTTATCTCAAGGATTACAACCGCTGAAGTAGAAACGAAGCGATTCCTCTCCTTTTGATAAGAGTCAGCTAGCCAAGTTACAAACTCAGGGAGGTGATGAACTGGAGGAGCAATTTGGTAGTACAGCCCATAATTCACAACCCTAAAAGGGTCCTCATTCCTCACATGGTCGGCGAACATTTCATAGCGGAGGTCTACGAGTGGAAAGGGACAGACAGGGTTGGTTATTTGGGTCTCGATGTCCGTTAAAGGCCTACACCAGTGCTTTTGACCTCATGGGTGTTGGGGGTTGCAGACGCCACATGCTTCATCCCACTAAATAAAACAAAAGTAACAAACAATGAGGTCAGGGTGTCAAGTTACCAAGATCCCATGAGGAGGATTGAAAACGACTTGAGAAGGCGTCCTTGATCTTTGGGTGTGTGCAGAGAGATGAATCATGCGTTGCGGTACAAGCGAGAGGTTCTTTGACAGGGACTGAAAGATCATTGTCAGGTGATAGTTTTAGGGTTTAGTGGATTTATGAAAAGGACAGGGATAAATGCCCCGGTGGAAAAGGAGGAACTCAGGTATGGGAAGACACGTGATGGTCAAGGATTTTCCTGGGGTGATAGAGGATGGGCTCATGCAGAGGGATGAGTTATCCATGACCTTACCAATTACCTTTTACCTTTTAACCTGATACCTTCAGCATCGTCAAGCCAATGGGAGAAGACCGCATGTCGGGTGGTCCCCACCCTGTTACGGTGGGATACATTATGGATTAAAGGCCTTCTTCGTTGGGTGTTGGAATGGATCGTGGTCGTCGGATGAGCGCTGACATTTCAACCCTGATGGTGTTCTCCTTCGTTAACCCTATCGCATGTATGCTGCTAGAGTCGAGGCTATGTGTCAATGGATTTGGATGGAGGGTGACCCGAGCTCTAAGTTGCATGGTTTATAAGCATGGATCAAACCTTTGGAACATTAGCCCGAATACTTTAAAATCATTTAATTTAATTGCAAATATCCCTCTCCTGTGGACCCGATATACATAGTATTTTGAGATTGATCATTAGGGAACAGGTTTCTTTCACCACCTTATAGGTTTACATATAATCTCTTTCCTCAGAAGGAACTTTTGGGTGAGATGGAGATAACACTTGGAATGATAATAAAAAATGAGACTTCATGATTACGCAGAGAATATGAAAGTTAAGATAGCTACTTTCAGTCTCAAAGGAAAAGCAGACATCTGATGGGAAGATGTCAAGCATGTCAAAGGAATCAGGGAAGAGAAGCTGACTTGGGAAGATTTTGAAAGAATATTCAGAAAGAAGTAACTATCTAAGAGTTATTATGATGGAAAGGTCAAGCAATTCTATGAGCTTAGGATGGGTTCCATGTTATATGAAGAATATACAACTATATTTCTAGAGCTACTGAGATATGTGCCATATCTCAAGGATGAGAAAGCAAAGATCCAAAGGTTCATGAGTGTATTACCATTATCATTCAAAGATAAAATTGAGTTTTATGAGCCTCAGTCAATGTAGAAAGTTATTAGGAATTTGAAGCATTATTATGAATAGTTAAAGTGTAAGTCTGAGGTCAAGCGTGACTGGAAGGGTAGCGAGAAGACTAAAGGAAAATGGATCAAGAAGAGAGGAAGATCTTAGGTTGCAGGTGAGAAGGAAAATATGCCTCCTCATAATAAGTCCAATGCAGCTGTGTTGCAGGCAAGAACACCCTAAGGTCTTGGGTTGAAAACCCCAATAGAGCAGAGGGAAAACAGAAGTAAGAAATGATCAGAAAAACAATCTAAATGCTTATTCTAATGAACTGGGAAGAAGTGTCCTTACTCGGAGGTCCTACGTTTGAGTATATCCCGTAGGGTGAAAACCCTCTACTTCTCCTGATGCCTTTAAAACCTGTATTATTGAAACAAATCCTATACAACAGTAGAAACATAAAGCATATTCATGATACATATGTTAGATCATATAAATTAATGAACAATTATGTATCAATATAAGATTCATAAACAAATCACAATATCGATCAATGCATAAACATGTTTTAACATCAGGAACAGAACAGGGTTTCTTTATTGATGTAAGCTACAAGAAAGATGGAAAACTACAACCTGAGTGTTCCTCCAGCTCCAAGCAGATTCGTCCTCTGGATCCATCCTTTCCCGACCTCAACAATCTTCCTCCATCATCATACACAAGGATATCTCAAGAAGGATGAAGGATATCTCAAAAGAGGAAGCAAGTGTTTCCTAAAGCTTTGGGGAGTGCAGGAGGCACAGGGTTTTCGTGAAACTCGATCGGGGATAAATCAACTATAATATCAATATCTCATTTCTTCTCCCCTAAGGCCTTCCCATGGAGGTTTATTTATACTTCTCCAAATTATTTTTTTCAGTTGGGAAACAATTGGGCCCGAGGTCTTCACCGACTGTTGTGGTACATTTCAACGTAATGGGAATAAATGATATGACATCTACCATGTGAGAAATCGTTTGATTACCAATCATTGATGTATACCATTAACAAGCGCGGGACTACTCGCTGATAATGATGGTGAGAGCCAAGGTACCCAGGACAATCTCACATAAATGAGTTGTAGTTGAACACTTGGAAGAATCTATCAATCAGGAGACAATGATGTTTTCCCACTATCAATAGTGAAGGAATCTGCCACTGATGACTGCAAACCCTAAGGTACTTCCAAATGGACTCTAGATCTCTTTCCCAAAGCAATGATTTGAAGTCGATGGGAAAATATCTGCTAGAAAGGAAGGAATTAAGGCATCCTTCATCAATCTAGCGTGAGTGTAACCTATAGGCCAATAATGTGGAAGGAATCGGACGAATAAAGATGTAGTAACCCAACCGAAGCACGTTTCCGGCATACACAAGATGTAGCTAGCGCACAATAGAAACCCTCTGAACCAACCAATAATGAAATTTGACACAGAGGCGAGGAATCCACCAATAGGGTCAAATGGAAACCAAGGCACTACACGAATCCCAATGTGTGATAATGAAAGCTAATGTCAAACTCAATGGAAACCACTCAGTCAAAGACCCATGATATTAATCAATGTTGAGCATAAGGTGACCTATCAATAATGGAAATAGGGCCAGGGTGCAACTCTAGATCTGCGCTCAGAGAAATTTGTCGTAGTCAATAAGGGCAAGACCCGCCAGCAAGAAGTCAATGGAGACCTTCTCAAACAAGAATGAGTAAAGGACCAACATAGCTGATGTGATATTGAACAAGACACAGACAACTAGGATGGCCAACTAAAAAATACGTCAGGGGACACCACAAAGAGGCTGACTCAGGTTTACTTCCCTTGAACAAAAGCATGACTCAATTGTGACTACATGGCAACATATGACAATTTTGTATAAGTTTTTCATGTAGGAGGCATGAGAAAACTCTCCATATGATTGGAAGAGATAACCAATCGGAGGAATACTGACTCAATAATAAGGTTAAGACTCTCCTAAGTCCAACTAAAGCCCACCCTAATGGAGGAAAGACATATATTTTGAGTGCTTTGTTCAATGGCGACACAATTGACTCGAGCTGCCATCAAATATGGAAATAATGTCTCGTTCCCACTCTTTTTTGGGATATATAATTTTTTTGTCTTTTTCATATTTATGAAGCCTGAAAAGGAATAAAAGAATTCTAGAGTACAGTGGAAAGAACGAGAGACGAAAAAGCAGATACTCTAGTTCCTAGGAGGGGAATATTCCTATGCTCAATGCAAGGTGGTGAAACTGGTCAATGACACTCAAAGGAATGTTCTTTCCACGGGTAAAATGGTGTGTCAAGTCGCAGAGGCTAAGTGATTGAAACGTTTATTTTGCAGAAGACATGGCCAAAAAGTGGCTTAAACACAAGTCCAAGTGAAACCGGCTCAAGGCCAAAAGGTGCAAATAGTCAATATGCAATGCAGCAATACAACTCAACACAAAGGTGCCTCTAAGGTATAAAGCCAGAAAATATCGAAGAAGAAGGATAATGAGGCTTCATCGCAAAATTCATGGTGGGACTAAAGAGGAATCATGAGCCTAAGAACACAAGTTCAGCATGGGTGTCAAGTGACAACAATGTACTATCTAGGGCGCCCATGATAAGGTAGGCTCTACCACACAAGTTACGACACTTCTAAGCAATGAGAAGGTTCTACATCATATCTTGGTGGGGTCAATCCTAAGGCCAAAATGGGAAATGAAACTAATAAATGCACAATGCAGGTGAAATACGTAACCTATATTCCAGTTTCGAGAACCAATACCTGTCAGAACGGATCAACCATAAAAATGTCCAAAGGAGAAATATTCCAAGTTCTGCACACATAATTAGGAATATTAGACAAGAAGTTAATACATCCCATATATAAACTTCAGATAAAAGTTGGTGTTATAGAATACAAGACTTGAAAATGTGTACCTTATATGTACAATATGGTACAAGGAACCACACAGCCTTGTGGCTTATGCATAATAGTTCTTCAGGACAAGCCCCTCATGGGGCTTAGGCTAAGGACTTCTTTGGTAGTTAAAATTCATGGCTTCAAAAAGTTCCTCCTGTGAAGGCAAATCAAATTCCAAGAAATCACGAGAACTACAAGGATCAAAAGAGGGAATTAAGGGATCCCATGTCCCCATAGGAGGAATCACTCGGTCAACTGTTCGGACCAAGTCCCAAGAAGGAAAATAATAGTTCAAAGGATCCTTCTTAGAAGCAATTGAACATTGAGGATTCAATGCCACATAGTTCACCATGGTGGGGTAGAGTCTACTTGAACACTTGGAACAAACCAAGGGGTATTTTGTAGTAAATTCGAATTAGGGTGGTGATTATCAGATGCAAGTTGATCAATAGTGACAATATTTCCATTATGAGGAAAACACATCACTCGAAAGAGTGAAGACACCACAACATTCATAGCATAGACATAATCACGCCCAAGTAGCATATTAAAGTCTAAAGGGCGATCAACCACCATCATATCGATAAAAACAATCTTCCCACCTAAAGTAATAGGCAATTGAGGAAGAACACCCATAGATTCACCAGGTCTTCTATCATAGGCTAACAACTGATTATCAGATGCCAAAAACTTTGGAGAACCCAAAGCTTTCCAAGTCAAGGAGGATATAATACTTGTAGAGGATCCTTTATCCACCATACATCGATAGCCTTTTTGGAATTTAACTCTAACCTTTATTTTGAAAGGTGTCGCAGAAGGAAGACGAGGCTTGACAAGATTATCCCAATCAAAGGAGACATTCCTAGAACTTGGAGGGGGAACATTCAAAAAAACCAGAATGCCCCCTATACCAGAAGACTCTGTACTAGAAATCAAACATACTCTATTTTTAGGCACTTCACCCCCCAAAAGAGGAGTGTAATCAGCCAAAGATTGCACTGGCTCAACCACATTATCAACCAATGGTTGATGAGACTATTGAGAAACCATATCAGATTTAGGAGTAGAAGAACCTTTAGACTCGAACCATATCCTTTGTACCTTTGGAATACCAGGGCATAAATGAGTAATATGGTCTCCCTTGCATATCTTACAAGGAAACTTAGGTTTAAAACTTCTACGCTTAGGTTTCTGATCAACATTCATTTTTTCCAACATGACTAGCAGTGGTTTGCAGAGAGTCCCCAACATGACTTGCAGAGGTTAGCGACTCTTTCCCAAGAGAGATAGGACTTGTGCCCCCAGCCCTACTCACAGAAGAAGATGAGTCAATAGAAATATGACTCTTAGAGGTAGGTGACCCATTACTAGTATGACTTGCAGTGACTAGACTTATGCCCCCAGCGTGACTTGTAGCAGCTGAAAGCTCATCTCCAACATGACTCGCAAAGGTTGGTGATGTATTGCTAGTATGACTTGCAGTGACTAAACTTATGCCCCTAGTGTGATGTGCAGCAACTGAAAGGTCATCTCCAACATGACTCGCAGAGGTTGGTGATGTATTTCTAGTATGACTTCCACTGGCTATACTTATTCCCCCAGCGTGACTTGCAGCGGCTAAAATCTCATCTCCAACATGACTAGCAGAGGTTGATGATGAATTTCTAGTATGAATTGCAGTGACTAGACTTATGCCTCAACATGACTTGCAGCGGTTGAAGGCTCATCTCCAACATGACTAGCAGAGGTTGGTGATGCTTTGGTAGTATGACTTGCAATGACTAAACTTATGCCCCTAGCATGACTTGCAGTGGTCGAAGGCTCATCTCCAACATGACTATCAAAGGTTGGTGATGCTTTGCTAGTATGACTTGTAGTGACTAGACTTATGCCCCCAGCATGACTTGCAGTGGCTGAAGGCTCATCTCCAACATGACTACCAAAGTTTGACGATGAATTGCTAGTATGACTTGCAGTGACTAGACTTATGCCTCCAGCATGACTTGCAGTGGCTAAAGGCTCATCTCCAACATGACTTGCAGAGGTTGGTGATGAATGTATAAAACTATTCTTCTTCTTCGTCTTCCTCTTTCTCCTCTTTTTAGATCTCTTATTACAAGAGGGAGGAGGAAGAGGAATCCCATATTTCTCTTTGAAAGAAGATGAACAATTAACACCCATTTGATGCCCTTGAAATAAAGCATTCATCTGAGAAGCTTCAAGAACATCAGGAATATTTGGAGTGGACCACAGCCAAACTGGTAGTCCAACATTCAATCTAGGAATATTGAAAGTGGCCATCAAGGGGATACCAACGTTTCCAAAGAAAGGAAAACCACAAGGATCCCCTTTTGGAAGGGTGCCTTGGTTGGTCTCCACAGGAATATGGGCCATACCAGACTTATTCACAGATCCTTCCCTTACGGGAATGTACAAATGACTTTCCAAGGAAGAGAGATGCACAATAAAAACCTTTGCCCTTAAGGAGGCAACTCCACAACTTTCAAAAGAAATATCAAAAGCCTTTCAATATCGGTGAAGTGGTAGGTCAGTCACTTAGAATCTAAAGTCCAAAAGTGACAAGACAAATCCACCTAAAGCCAACTAAACAAAAAGAGCAAAGAGCACTTGACTATAAAGTCCCTAAAGATGCAACCAATCAAGCAACTTCCAAGTATTTTCGCTCCGGGTGATGAGGACCGGACACCAAAATATAAGAAAGTGAAGTAAGGGACCTTCCAAAGATATTTTGGGATAATAACAGCCCAAGCCTACCAGCGAAGGTAACAGAAACAGTTACACTGACCTCCAGAAAAAAGCCTTTGTTGGTGCAAGCACCCAAGCTTCGCAAGGGTACCCTCTAGAAGTACTGATGAACGTGATGCAACGTCTGCCTCAGGTGCCATGGGATTCCCCTCTGAAGCCACCTATGTGATCCCTACGAAAGGCAACTATGGGCACCAATTCATATCAAAAGTCGTGTGGAACAGTCGTGAGGTGGGATCCAACAAGTAGAAGAGAGTATCTCTCTTCCTTGTCTTCACTCTACCTCATGCTTGACTCCCAGTCATGGAGCTTTCCCGGTCTTTCTAATGACATTAGATTTCGCTCGTTATTCAACTTCTATGTTTGATAATTTGAACAGCCTTAGAGAGTTAACTCTCGACTCACCTATTCCAAGGCCCTAAAGAACTTAACCTTGTTGGTGTTTGTTAATGACAAAATAAAAAAGTTCTAGTTCTTTTTATTAAAGCACTTGATTTTAGAGGGTTGTTCTTTAAGTCATGGGTAAAATGAGAGTGAAACTAATGATGTTTTGATGCAAAAGAAACCAATAGAAACTTAGCTACATGAAAATGCAGTTATTTTCTTCAATGAAAAGGGATTTCTATAGAGTTCTATGAATAAACTTGTACAAGAAAATTTTTCTTTTTCCAGAAAACACACTCCACACACACAAAAGCTAACAAAAATACTAAAATGTTTGTTATGAAAACTATCCTAATGCAAACTATAATGACGGTGCATGGACGCTCATATAAGAAGCAAATGTGTTGCCTTGCAAGATCAACAAGCCAACTTGAAAGTAAAGAGGGAAAAAAATTCAATAACAAATTTCCCTCAAAATCAAGCAAGACAAATTGGACAATATCACAATTGCTCAACAAGCAAAACAAAAGAAACCAAAAAACAAAAGCTTGGAAAACCAAGCAAGACAAATTGGAAAATATCACAATTGCTCAACAAGCAAAACAAAAGAAACCAAAATACAAAAGCTTGGAAAAAAGAAAAGCAAAAGAAATGTTTTTGTGTTTTTCTTTTAAGGAAACTAAAGAAAATTTTGAGGTCACAAAAATCACTACTAAATTCAAAAGATCAAAAAGAAGCACAAGGAGTCCTTATACCTTGCAAGTTATAAAACTCATTAATAAATGAAACTTGAAACAAGAAGGACTACAAACTCGCACAAACTGATCCAAACAGCAATAAAAGACTTCAGCAAACCAACAAAATGTCAAGAAAGAAAAACTTTTGAAATTTCCAAAGACACACTCAAAAAGCATGAAAAGAAACAAGGACAATCAAAAATGGAAAGCAAAGCAAGGCAAATTGAAATCTGGGTTACAAACGAAATCGAAATCAATTTCTTGTTCTGGAAAACCAGAACATCCAAGAACTTCAGACAGAAGCCTTGAACCCAAGATACAAACCAAACACTTGCTCAAAAAGAAATCCTAGGCCAACTAGGCTTTTCACTGAGAAGGAGATTTGAAAAAGAAAACTTGCAAGAGAACAGAGATCTTCAGACAGCGGATGACCATAACACAACAAAAATCACCAGGCAACAGACTCAACTGGGCAAAAAGATTTGAAAAAAAATTCAAAAAATTGTATACGCGACTGTGTAAAGACACAGAAGCGTGCACACGCGTTTCTAACACATGAAACTTGTGTATACGTGAGTCTGCTTGAGGAAACTTGCATGTATATGCAACTGTAACTCAAGAAAAAAACGTATGCAAGGCTCAATTAAGAAAAAAATCAAGGCCTGGGAAGCTAATGAGTCAAATGACATTGTAAAAGCAAGCAATCAAGAAAACAAACCTTGATCGAGGATAAACAACCCAAACCAGGAATAACAAGAATGTTATCCCCAGTGAAGTCGCCAATTCTTTTGTGGGCGAGAACACCCTAGCGTCTTGGGTTAAAAGCCCCAACAAAGTGGAGGGCACACAGCAGCAAGAAATGATCAGACAAACAATCTAAATTCTTATTCTACTGAACTGGGAAGAAGTGTCCTTACCCGGAGGTCCTATGTTTGGGTAGATCCCGCAGGGTGCAAACCCTTTGCTTCTCCTGATGCCTTTGAAACCTGTAAATTATTCAAAAAAAGCATATACAATAGTAGAAACGTAAAGCATATTCATGATATATATGTTAGATCATATAAATGAATGAACAATTACACATCAATATAAGATTCATAAACAAATCACAATATAGATCAATGCATAAACACGTTTTAATATCAGGAACAGAACATCATTTCTTTATTGATGTAAGCTACAAGAAAGATGGAAAACTACAACCTGAATCTTCCTCCAGCTCCAAGCAGAGCCGTCCTCCGGATCTGTCCTTTCCCGGCCTCAGCAATCTTCCTCCATCATCATACACAGGGATATCTCAAAAGAGGAAGCAAGGGTTTCCTAAACTCTAGGGAGTGCAGGAGGCATAGGGATTTCATTAGACTCGTTTAGGGATAAATCAACTATAATATCAATATCTAATTTCTTCTCCCCTAAGACCTTCCCATGGAGATTTATTTATACTTCTCCAAATTATTTTTTTCAGTTGTTAAACAATTGGGCCATGGGCTATAGGAGGTGATTAACAGATAAACCCATGAACTCCACCCAAAATTAAGGAAATTTATTATTTTTAAGTGTTTTAACACATGTATGTGGGTTGGGTATATGTTGACCCACGTGGACACGCTTTTATCATAGGGCAACGTAGCATATAGGAAATAAAACACTATTTTTTAGATTTTGGACCAAGTCTGGAAGGAAGGGTCGCCCTAGGCCATAATCAGAGCATCAAATCTACCAAGAGTGGTAAATGGTGCTATAACAAGCTGAGAAAGGATGTGGGTCTTAGCCTATGGAGTAGTAGAATAAGGGCGGTGGTAGAGAACCATTGAGGTGTTAGATTTGTGGTGGAGACCATCACAAGAAGGATTGTCCATAATTATAGGGTTTCAAGCCTCATATATATAGTTCTCAGAGGCTCATATAGTTGGGGACGTAGCTCAGATCATTCCCTAGATCTATGCAACAATTGATAAAATGCAGGAAAACCATCAAGCATCCATCATCGAGATGGAAGGTAAGATTTTTGATTAAATTGTTTCTATTTTGATTGATTCAAGATCAAATTATAGTTATATTAGTCCTGAACTGGTGGATCAATGCCTTTTGGATAAGGAAGTGCATGCAAAATGTTGGTTGGTGTAGCTGGCTAAAGGGACCAGGAGAAGAGTTCACCATTGGCTAGTTATTCATAAGGTCAAGGTAAATTTCTATGAGAAGGCAATTGAGTGCCTGGATGAGGCTAGAGAAAAGAAAGTCTTGTATGGAAGGTAGAAGCCTAGATCAGTGAGAAGGATTACAGCCATGCAAGCTAAGTGCAGCCGTAGAAAAGGATTTTTGTTGTTTGCAGTACATATCTCCAATGGAAAAGGGTTGGATGATGAGGATGGTGAAGTCCTTGGGAGGTATATTATCTTGCTGCAGTTTCAAGATGTGTTCCCTATAGAGATTCCAAAGTTTCCTCCTCATAGGGAGGTGGATTTCTCTATTGAGTTGATAACTAGAGCAGCACCAACATTTAAGGCACCATACAGGATGAGCACTCCCGAGTTGGTGGAATTTAAGTTGCAGCTTAAAGGTATGCTTGATAATGGATACATAAGGTCAATTGTATCCCCATAGGTAGCACCAGTGTTGTTTGAAAAGAAGAAGGATGGTACTCTCAGATTATGCCTTGACTAGAGGGAGTTGAACAAGGTGACCATCAAGAACAGGTATACATTGCCTTGGATTGATGATTTTTTTAATCAACTAAAGGGGCTACACTATTTTCAAATATTGAATTAAGATCGAGATATGATCAAGTGTGCATCAAAGAAGAAGACATCTATAAGACTACATTTCGTACAAGGTATGGGAACTATGAGTTTATGGTGGTTCCTTTCGATCTTACCAATGCTTCAGCCACCTTCATGTGTATGATGAACAATGTGTTACACCCTTACCTGCATAAGTTTGTGATAGTATTTTTTGATGATATATTGGTTTATTCAAAGAATGAGGAAGAGCATGTAGAGCATCTAGCAGCAGTATTAAAGTTGTTGGGAGAACATAAGTTGTATGCCAAGCTCAGCAAGGGTATCTTCTTTCAATATCAATTCATTACTTGGGACATATTGTTTCCAAGGAGGGGATAATAGTGGATCTAGAAAAGATTAAGGCTATCATGGAGTGGCCAGCTCTAAATAATGTGAATGAGGTCAGATCATTCATGGGACTAGCAGGTTATGATAGGAGGTTCATTATGAACTTCTCTAAGATTGGCCATCCTATCACATATTTGCAAAGGCAAGGAAAGAATTTTGAATGGACTATTGAGTGTGAAGTTAGCTTTCGTCAGTTGAAGCAATTGCTTACCAATTCCCTAGTTTTGAGAATCGCAGATCCCGCTAAGGACTTTGTGGTTTGTATAGATGCATGCAAGGAAGGACTTTGTGGATTCTTAATGTAGGAAGGGAATGTGGTTTTCTATGAATCAAGTAATTTGAATGAGCATGAGCATAATTATGTGACTCGTGATCTTGAGTTGGAGACTATCATTCATGTATTGAAGATGTGGAGACATTATCTCCTTGGTAGGAAGTTCACCTTGATGAGTGATCATAGTGGACTGAGGTACTTGTCTGACCAACCCAATTTGAATGCAAGGAAAATTAGATGGATAGCTACTCTCATTGAATTTGATTTTTAAATCAAGTACATCAAAATAAAGGAGAACCGGGTTGCAGATGCACTCAGTAGGAGAGTATAGGTGAATCATATTTCATCTCTGAGCTCTTATGGGACAAATTTGAAGGAGCGTATCTTACATGCAGGGAAGCATGATGAGAGGTACCAGCTGAAGAAGAGATTGCAACAGCAAGGTGAGGGTAATAAGGATGAGGAGTATCACCTCATAGCAAATGGCTTGGTTAGATTCAAGAGAAATATATATGTGTCTGATAGTAGTGAATTAAAGAAGCTCATTTTGAGAGAGTTTCATGTCAATCCATATTCAAGCCATCAATGATACCATAATACTTTGACAGCCATTAATAATTTCTACTATTGGCCTAATTTGAAGAAAGAGGTGAATGAGTTTGTTGCTAAGTGCTTAGACTATCAACGAGTGAAAGTTAAATGCAAACATCCAACTGGTCTGTTGCAACCTATTCTGATTCAGGAATGGAAATGGGAGGTCATTTCCATGGATTTCATTATAGGATTGCCAAGGACATCAAGGCAACATGACTCCATGATGGTTGTGGTTGACAGGTTGAGCAAGGTAGCTCACTTCATTACAGTAAAATCTATTAATTCAGCCAGTGAAGTGGCTCAAATATTCATTAAGGGCATAGTGAAGTTTCATGGAGTTACCAAGAGGATTATCTAAGATAGAGATGCTAATTTCACTTCCAAATTTTTGAAGGAATTGTTTGTAGGCTTGGCGAAAGATTTAGCCTTCAATATAGCTTATCATCCACAGACAAATGGCTAGGTGAATCTAATAATAGTGTGATCATATGTCTCTAAGTGTTTGCAATCAATTCTGGACAATTGGACCCCATTTCCGTAACTACGTCTTGGAAGTTGGGTCATGCATAGTAGCTCTCAACTCACGTTTACCGTGGTAAGCATGTAAAAGTGGGTAGATGTGGGGTGGGGTCTTACAACGCATATATTTATACATATATAATCATGTATGCAATAGATGTGCAATAAAAGAGTTAAGAGGACTACATTTTACCATTTTATTGCCCATCCTTTCCAAGGACTCAACTAGCCTATTTGGTTTTCACCTTGCTATCATGCGGAAATTTTTCCAACCACTTATGTTTTCATTGTACTTGTTATCATGTTCATACTTAGTATGTAATTCATGTATTGCCCCTTTCTTGAGAATTAGTGGTTTCCCTTCCACCTCAGCCCACTTGCTTCAAGACCTCTCAAATATGTAATTAGCAGTCAGTTGTGAAAATAAATAGGGAATGAAAGAGGCAAAAAGAAACACCGCAAAATAAAATCTACAATCCTAATCATAAAATAAAATGCAACCAAAAAGCATGGCCATGCATAATCAATAATCATTAAACAACCAGTCACAATCTCAAGCATAACAAGTAGCCCAAAATTTTACTCTGTATCCTAAGTCCAACACCCATGGTGTTGTCAATCATCAACCAAGCATATACATATATAAAAAAACTAGTCTCCCTTTCTTTTCAATCTATGGGGGTGGTCTCATCTCGTGTGCTTTTCCTCACAGTACCAAAAACGGATAGGTTTTCTTTCCTTCTCAGTCTCACGGGTCTTTTTTCTCCCAACATTACTTCCCTTCGCTGAGCATTGAACTTGGCATGTCAATTCCTGCAAGTGTTCTTGCAGTTCCTCATTCCAATTTGCTAGTTCTTGTTGTTATCTACTAAGTTTCTTTATCTCTACCTTGCAAATCCTAGGCTCAGTTTCCAATTCCCTGAGCCAGGCCTTCAAATTTAAATT
Source organism: Pinus tabuliformis (assembly GCA_031772625.1). Classification (NCBI taxonomy): domain Eukaryota; kingdom Viridiplantae; phylum Streptophyta; class Pinopsida; order Pinales; family Pinaceae; genus Pinus; species Pinus tabuliformis. Next base: position 82,473,004 of record CM062811.1, on the reverse strand, counting down.
CCTCCCATGTGTTGCGATAAAAATCCAGTTTTTAGTTTATTACTAAAAGAAAAAAATAAAAATAAATAAATAAATAAATAAAATTTTAAATTTTAAATTTTAAAAATTTTAAAAAATAAATAAATTAATTAATTAAAATTAAAATAAAAAAATAAAAATAAAAATAAATAATATATATATATATATATAATAAAATTAAAATTAAAATTAAAATTAAAAATAAAATAAAAATAAATAAATAATAAATAAAATAAATAAAATAAATAAATAAAAATAAAATAAATAAAATAAAAATAAATAAATAAATATAATATATATATATATATATATAATAAAAATAAAAATAAATTAAATTAAAAATAAATAAAAATAAAAATAAAATAAAGAAAATAAAAATAAAAATAAAAAATAAATAAAAATAAAAATAAAATTTAAAATTTAAATTTAAATTATATATATATATATATATACATACCAATGGTCATCTTTTCCAGATGGACTCAACATGTTTCCCTGGTACCTGCAACCTCATTAGTATGCATCACATTGTTAAATTTCCACATTCATAAGGGGGGAATGTATTCAAACAAGATTTATTGAGCAGCATTACCCCAAAGTGATTATTCATATAGTTCAATAGGACTCCTTGGCCCTGTGATAAGTCTAGAGGATAATTCATCAAGAGGGGTATTCCTTCTGGATACCCTTAACATGTTCAAACAAGGTGGCAAATAAAAAGCTTAGCTAGTGTTCACATGCTACAACATAACCGTAAAGCAGTCTCAAATTGAATTTCAACATGTTATTCTCCATGTGATATTCCTCAAATAAAGCCTCCTAAAAGAGTACACTAGAATCAGTAAAATTCAACAAGGCAAGAGTGTTCTTGCTATGGTGCACATTTAATACTATCCAGGGCCATTTTAGGCTTACAAAATAAGTGTTTCAAGGTGCCTTAGTTCACACCTTGTTGACCCATACATTACCTACACGTTTGAATGCTAAGGATACAGGAGGAAACACTCAGACCTATTGTTGCCAGTGATTATGCTTCACAATATTCTGCCCTTTATCTGAGATTTTATAAATGTGATGGAATATTCACATAGGAATATAAGAAATATATATCACATAATTCGCAAGAAAATGAGTCCCCTCACTGTCCATAGTTCAATAGAATACCAAGGGGCGAGGGGGGTAATGAAAATTTTAACTTAGTGCCCCTATGTCAAAATAAGGGGTAACCAAAGACAAGATCACTAAGAAGTCATAGAGTCACCTTACGTATCTAGCATATATTAACACCTTGTTTTACACATGTATTGAGGAGGATCATGTGATCACACAAAACTATTATAACTAGAACAAATTAGCCTTTATCATCATGGGCAGTGGCAACCACAAGAATATAGCTCCCCAACAATTACAAACCATTCTTCACCCCTAAAGAAAGTGCACAATTCTTGGAGATGGGAAGTTTAGGTCTAATACATCCCCTTACAATCATTTGGGCATGATGGTTCCTAATAACGAGAAATGTGAGAGATGTATTTACACAAATTACATGCCCTTCACCCTTACTAAGGAAACTACCACTTCCAAAAGGATCATCAATGATAGCTTCTAGCCACATCTTAGTAAGTTGATAGTGGTTTACATGGACAATATTTTTTTTCTCTTTTTGTTAGCACATATTGGTTCTAAATCATTTGAAACATGTCTGCAACATTTAGGTTAAGGATCAACCTTAACATTGGTGTAGAAGCCTTCGATGTTAGGATGAGTGCAAAATAATACAAAAAAAAATAACCCTTTTGTACTAGTACATAGTAGAGCAATATATGTCATTAAAAACCATCATTTCATCATAAGGAAGTTTATTTTGAGCGCTTTGAGTTTGATTAATTTAGGGTTATGTTTCAGCTTTAATCATTGTTCCTCTTGTGATAGGTCCATTGTACATATATATGTGCACAAGATCAAGTAGTCATATATTTCCTTTCTTCCCCAAGGTCTAGTGTTGGAACCTATCCTCTGATACCACTTATAACAGACTCCTCCTAGGGCTGATGTAATCATGTTTATAACATACATATAACATATATCCAGTCATGTATGTACTTCAATTCTATACAATTTTAGACGCTAAATACATGATAAGCTTGTCTTTTTGACTCTGATCTGGCCTTCGCTGGAGAATTTTCACTAACATTTGTTTTCCTTTTTTCTTTATAAATCACAAGAGACCTTGTTGGAAGTCTTTCAGAATAGTCACCATGACCAAGTGTTTCATTATTATCCACTGCACCTTGACTAATATTTTTAATGTGGAATCAAGGAGATAAATTATATTGATGGAAAAGTATACCATAAGAGAGAAAACTACCCAAACAATTCTCATAAATAGAACCCTTCCCATCATAGCTAGGATTCTTTTTTGAGAAATTCATAATATAAATTGTTCAATTGGTTGGATACTAATTCAAGGATATCCTAGCAGTAAATAGGACCTATGTAATTTAGAACATCATGAATTGTGGCATCCCACATAGTATGTAATGCTCCTACACCCTCCAAAGAAATCTTCTTTGTTGCCTCACCTTCTAAATTCAAACTCCTCTTTCATTGACATGGACAAAAGAGAAATCATTATATATTGCATTGTAAGAAGCCAACATAGTAGACCCCAAATGGAATTCAGAAATACTAGATTCTCAACAATTAATAACACTAGAGTGAAAGCAGGAAGAAGCTACCAAGATTTGAACAACTTGGGAAAAGATGACACCGCATCTTATTCCAGATAAATAATATACGAACAAGGGAGATGATGATCTATTTTGGGAATTTGTTTGTATTTAAAATCACTATTTTAATAATTAAGTATTTTGTCAACAAATTCTTACCTACTTGATAATGTGGAGAAAATAAGGCAACGAGCTTTGCTTTCCAAGGACTTGGCTGACAACAATGGCTTACATAGTCAGATCGCTTAAGGTTGTAAGCTTCGTGGGATGGGCGATGGCTCATTGTTTCTCGCAGAATGTGGTTTTTCATAGGCAACACTTGGTTGATTTAATTGGAAAAACATTATTGTTGTAAGACCTCTAAAAGACAGTCACATCACTCAACTTCAGAGGAAATTATCATGCACTCAAATACTAGAATGTACTAATATGGGAGATCATAGCTAAAAATTGGGATGAGATGCTCTGTAAATTATCATGGATATTCCACAGGATAGTTCTTCACAACATATCTGATAATATTATACTAAAAATTTGAGATTCTACATTATTATAGTTTTATTTAATTTCTAGATCTATAAAACTAACTGTAATTAATGCATGCATGTAAAAGTAAATCAAGCAGAAAAAGTAGAGAACAACAAAATAATCTCACACACACATAACACACAATATATTCTCTCTAGGAAACCCTTTCATGAGAAAACCCATCTCGAAGGTGAGGTCACTTTGCTCTCTTTCTCTATCTGGAAATATGGCTACAGATACAAAGAAGTAATGTTTGTGGCTCATGGGTTACTACATTGCACAAAATCTCTTTGTATGCTCTACCTCCTATCTCTCATGGATATCTTTGCTTAGCTATGGAACAAATTGTTCTCGAAAGAATGGAATTCCTCTTCCTCCTAGTGGTCGAGTTATAACACAACTCGATAGCCTACTAGTGGTTAAGTTTGACTACATAAATTCTTAAATAAAGTTCCAAAAAATACTCTTATATAGTCTTTTACATCAAAAACACGTGTCTAGCCCATTTTCCATGAATAATGGGGGCTGACTGGGCATCCTCCTGAACTATAGGTGTGAAAACATGAAGGTCAACTTCTGAGTGGAATAACTTTTGCATACACACTCTGATTGATGTGATTCTTGCGTCGTTGGAAAGATCTATACGTGTAGAATAGCTTGAAAATATTCTGCACTTAAGTGGTAAAGTTTTACCCCCAAAGAACTCCATTTGATGCCCCAAAATGCTCCCGAAAGGTTTCAGACCCCGTTTTGCCAAACTGGGTCCCGCCGGTAAAAACAGTCCTGTGAGCTGATTCCTCCACTTTTTCCACTCCAAATGCATCGAGATGGATGACAAACAATATAATGATCCAATTCAGAATATGAAATAACCATACAAAACAAGATTTTTCAAAAGGTGCAAAAAATTTGCTAAAGTTGGTTTAACATGATTAAAATAAACATTTGCATCATTTGGTCTTAAGTCCAACCAATCTGGTATGTTATCCCAAGTTTGACAGCAAAGGCCATTGAACCAACCAATGCAATAAAACCAACATATTGAAGAGGAAATAGATAATTTTATCCATTTGATATATTTTTTATCTTGAGATAGTGAATTTTAATGGATAGATAGATTTAAAGTTAAAGCAGCCATTGAAAGTGACAACAGAATTACATAACAAAGAAAGTTTCCAATCCTTTAAGGTTTTTATCAAATGTGAGATCCCTCATCCCAAATCAAAATTTGTGTGCATTTTTTGGCCTATGTCATCTCCAACATATTCTTCTTAGAGACTTGTTGATGGTGTTGGACCTGCCAACATTCAAGGGATCTCTTTGATATGAAGTCCAAACTAGACCTCAAACCGTTTAGAGTAGGAGTCCCATCAGTGGGTGCTAGTGTAATGCCTTGACTGTTGTAGCACATAGAGTTAATTAAGATAACTTTGGGTGAGAGCAAGTGTGTGACCCTACAGAGAGTCAAGTGCGATGCATGAAGTTTCTAACACACAGAGGGGAAAGGAAGTGCGCCCCTTAGAAGCCTGTAATAGTATGCAGCTTGAAAGGAACACATGAACAGAATGACGTCACAAGCCAAAATGCGGAATAGTCCACAAATTAAAGTGATGAGTTAATCCAACAACATGCATTCAATATGATTCATACAATTGCATACAAAGTAGTTCATAAGCAAATGCGTAAGTTAAACAACATACATTTCTAAAGCAACTAGAATAGTTCAACTACAATAACAACATATGCATGAAAGTGTGTTGGCTCTGATATTATTATTATAAGTGAAATTTCCATCCATACATACACCATTAACGACCACTAGCCCCAATAGAGGAACATTACAGTTAAGAACACCTGCTCCTCCAAAGAAGTATAATTGCTCTATGCTATGGAGAAGCTAAGGCTCTTCACAATACTCCGAAGCCTTTTCTAAGCCTAAGCCTAGCGGAAAGCTTGGCTCCCAAAAATATCGTTCTATGAGTTATGAGGTTCTATTTATAACAAAGGGTGGGGTGACCCTTGACATTCCCCTTTGTGACTCTTTGACTACCCTCATGACTCTTCAACTTCATTATAAGTAACTCATTACATAACATGATGACCTTCCACATTCCACTATTGACACTTGGAATTTCACTTACAACATATTTACAAATAATATTACATTTTCCGCATGTACCCATGTAAGACAAAATAGGCTAGAGACAGCCTAACAAGACAAAACACTATGATTCTGAAGTTTAGGGAAAGACCAACTTGGCAACCTCCACTTGGTGCTTCTCAGTCACATATTGATGCCAAGCTTGGTACTGTGTGATGGTGTCCCCAAACTGCTTGATGGTGTCTTTCTGATAGCGGACTCTTGCCTCCATGGCATTCAGGTATATGGTCTTGGAACCTGTATCCAACTCGTTCTGAAGCATGTGCAGCATGGTGTTGACCATGACAGGACCACCAATGTACTTCTGCATGTTATGTGTGCTCAGCTCCAAGTCTTCCCTAGTGGCCTCTCACCTTAGCTACTCCATGTACTCATCGATCTCTAGCCGGACTTGGTTCTTGGGTCTAGCCTCGATGAGGGAACCAATTGATGGGATCATGTGCATTCTCACCATGACATCCAAACTATATACAACCATGCATATGAGGCCTGTATGCTGCTGATGAATGGGGCAAGATGCTTGTAGTTCTTGATCAACATTCGAACCTTTGCTTTCTCCAGCTCTGCCTATGGCTTCATCATCTTGGCTAAGTGAAGCAGGGCCCCTTTGTGTTGTGGGGGAAAGTATCCAACTCGGAATGACCCTAACCCACTCTAAGGGTGACAGTTCCTTAGCAACAGCTGAAAGCAAAGCTATCTAAAGTTTCTTCTTTATGACATGCAAGAGATAGAAGGAAGAGATCCACTTACCGATGTCTTGCGCAAATGGTCGATCCAATCTCCTTCGTTTGCCGCTTGCTCCCAGATCCAAGTCTTTTCACGGGCCCAGCTACACGAGATCCTGCAAATAAGACAAGAAAAGGAAACTACAAGAGGCATGCATTCATAATCGATTCAAGGATTAGCATAAATCAAAGACGCAAGTAAGACAATACACCATTGAAACACATGCGAATAGAAGAACCTCAAATGCTTTATTAATATATGGAAGTAAGGTTCAGGCGGTGATACAACCATGAGAGGTCCAATCCAGCATCACCTTCCCGACGGAGAGAAATCTCTTCTTCACCTCCCTCAAGCAATCACCCAATGCTCACAACTGTAAACCAACAGCAATTCTTTGCACAAAATTCCGGCCTCTAGATCCCATGGGATGAGATCCTTATATAGAGTTTTGGAGTGAAGATAAGTCAGCTTGATGTGTGACTTGTTGTCCTCTTCAACTCCAGTTGTTCTTCAGTTCTTCACTCGGAGTTTCTGTCTTCCACTTGGAGTCTTAGAAGCTCTTAACTCATCATTAGGCGAATCTTATCATCAAGTGTCTTTTTAGAAGCTTCCTGGGCACTGGCACTTTGAGAAAAAGATTCCTCCACATGTCCAAGTACGCCCAACGCAGGTAGCCTTTGTTCTACTTGCTATGCAACGCAGGTAGCCTTTGTTGTACCTGCTATGCAGCGCAGATGCCTAGTGGAGTAGCTGCAATGATCCAAAACTGACCTGTTTTTGAGTGTTTTTCAGTGGAGAACTGATTTGCAGTGCTGTGGTTTGCTGACCTTGTTCCTCTAAGGGTAAGAAAAACATGTTTAGGGACTTTGGATCCCTTAGATTATTGACATTTCATGCTCTATGCTGTAAGGCACAAAAATGTCTATAACAGTTTCCCCCTAAAGTATGAGGTCGTTTATCGGGTGAAATGCTTTATTAGGAGGATCCGAAGTTCATTCAATCGCCGGGAGGTGACCTGTAACAAAATACAATACAATACATTATCTTTTCATATTTTCTTTTCATGATCTAGCTGATGCGGGCATTTCCCATGATCAGCTTTATAAATACATTTGTCGTACATAAACAGATGATCGTCTGATAAGAGACGGATAATTCTCTGCTTTTAATTATCATCCTTTTAGTAGGATGCTCATCTGCTGCACATGTCTATTTTTTTATCTCCTGAATATATATCGCAGCCCGGATGGATGAAACTAGATCCGGGGTCTTCAAACTTGTCCGATCTTCACTCTAGTACAAGTCGATCCATGTGAGAATTTCTTGAAGTCGAACATGGAAAGACATCGCTTGATTACCAGTCAATAATGTAAACTGTTAACAAGCGCGAGAGGAATCACTGATAATGATGATGACCCTCAAGGTACTGCAGCACAATTCACGTGGCGTGAATATAGGATCTGACGTCGAACACCACGCAAAGTCTCCCGGTCGAAGGTCATTAATGTATACCTATCGCCGGAAGTGAGAAACTTGCCATTGAGGCATGCAAGCTTCAAAGTACTGAGGGGGTGTTCCTAGATCAACTTCTTGGATAATGAGCTGATGTCGACAAGAAGTGATCCGTCAAAGGAGGGCCTTAATGAATCCCACATCAGTGACACGGAACGGAGCTAGTGATGATGGTGAAAACGATCTGTGAAATATGATTCAGGGTGGCGGTCATGGAAGGATGAAAGATGATGTATGGTAGTGGATGGGACCCGGTTGACACTTTCTGAATGACATCTCTTGAACATATAACGACACTAATGTGATGGATCGGTAGCATTACCCCATGTATGGATGGTATGGCGAGACCATGGTGAAGGGACCGGTGAATGATAATAACCCAACCCGATATTTACGGAGGCCAAAAGTGTCATGTTCAAGAGCGACTTGCTACCATTAAGCTTTGAGGTTCTTCCCAATTTTTCCCCAGTCATTTCTGACCAGTACCTCTTTATTTTTGTCAAGCTTGAGGAGGATAACATATGCTTGATCTATAACCTGCCCTTCGGGCAAGCCCATCGCTATGTTTTAACGAGCCTAGCGATAGGGAAACTCGTTCTTGTCTAAAGACAAGTTTGTCGCTATCTAATATTTTTAACGAGCCCAGCGACAAAGACAACTCGGTCCTTTTCATTTTTAGAGAGTCTGAAAAGGGTACATAAAGTGGACTCCAGGGGTCCTTTTTCGTCATCTAATCCCTTAAGTCCGAAAAAGTATAAAACAATACAGAAGGGATGAATGTTCGATATCTTTATCGAGCCGAACCAGACAAGCGCTTGATCTTTTTGTGCACTAATCCCTCAGGTCCAAAAAGATTAAAATCTAGAGGAGGGATAGCTCTTCCGGTCCTTTTAACGAGCTGGAAGGCCAAAACTCGGCAAACTTTTCATTTTTTTACGAGTCAGTGAAAAGAGCTCAAAGAAGACTCGTATTTTGAGGAACGAGTGATAAACAGGGATAGCAGCAGATTCCAGGTACAGGTTGGAATTTTCCAATCACGACAGTATTACAAGGATGGCTAGGTGAAATCACTCTTCGCAGCTGTTCCTCAAAATAGGTAAACAATCAAGTGGATGTGAATGATCGGCCAAAGGAAAAGTGGAGGTGACGGTGCACAAACACGACCAAGGCTTTTATGGCTAATGAATTTACGGTCTCAAAAGGTTATTTACCGGTTCATTTTTTCTGAATGAGCTTGAACACTGGGGGGAAGCCTGCTTACATGTGTGTTTATTTTTTAACGAGCATGAACCCTTGCGAAAACTTCTCGGTTTTGCGTTTATTTTTTAACGAGCATGAACTTTGCCAAAACTGCTCGTTCTTTTGCATGCCCCCAGCATCATAATAACGCATGTCAAAGGAGGGTGCCCCCCAAGCTTCATTGCATTCAACTTGGTGGTTGGAATGAAGGTTTACCTTTGAATTTTGAAAAGGGGATTTGTTTCATTTTTTAATGAGGTTGACATAGTAAAAGAACTATCCTCGTGACTCCTTGTTTCATTTTTTAACGAGGTTGACATGAGATAAGAACCGTCCTCGGAGCCCACTGTATTTACAGTATTTCCATTAGGGCGATGATCCATGCTGACAAAATATTTAGGAATCTTCCGAATCCGTTGGATATAGAAGATTTCATATTGTAGGTTTCCACTGTGGCTACTTCCGCCAGATTACTCGCCGGAGGTGGGGCAAAAGTACCCATTAAGGCAGGGTCTTTTAGGAGACCTACTCCAATATTTTGGAGCGATTGATTACTTTCATGGATCATTGTGCTGCTTCCCGTAACTTGAGAACTGTTGGGGAGAAATGTTTGTTGGTCGACGATTGTAGTTTTTCCTTGAAAAGGAAATACAATCCTCCTGAAGTAGGTCGACACAACTGCAGCCATGGCATATATCCAAGGCCTTCCCAGTAGGATGTTGTAATCGAGGTTTCCGTCGATTACTTCCACATCAACTTCTACTGTTTTGCCCCCCAGTTCAACTTGCAAGTTATTTAAAATCCCGTATGGAGTGTATGATCGTCCATCAAATGCTTTTAACGTCGTTGACGATTTCGACAAGGGTGGTGAGCCTAAATTTTTCCAGCAACTCATCGACATAAGACATGTAGATGCCCCCTCATCAATAATTGTTCGATGAACAGTTTTGTTGAGGGCTTTCACTTGAATAAGGAAAGCTAGTTGAGCTGGTATCTGAGGGTCATATCCTTTATGATCAAAGGCCACAAGATTGGAATCCATTGGGCCAATCCCACCTATGGCTGATAATAAAGCTTGCTCTAGGGAGGTGCATTTTTTCGCTACCTCAAGTGTCGACATAGCGGACGACGATTGGGTCAGGTCCTCTATTATATTGTAATCCTGTGTTATTTTTTCACGAGGATTAAATGTCGATTTGTGTACTACTCCCTTTGGCAACTTTATCATTGGTTTAGGAACGATGGGTGGCACAACTTTGGTCAAAGTTGTTGTTGAACTACTAGGTTGTTTATTTGCCTTGTTGTTCAATTGCGTTGGATTCCTGTGATCTTTATTCCTTGTCAAAGCATTATTTTGCTGTTTTGAGGTGGACAACATAAGCACTTGGGATCGGGAAGCATTTTGATTAGCAACCAGATTTTCTCTTGGATTAGGAAACGGATCATTCAATACTGCTGGGGTTTTTTAACTCTTGAAGAGTTTCTTAACTTCAGCTATATGTGGACAATCTTTCGTCCAATGATCCTCATCGCATATATGACACCCTGTCGGGGGTTTCCCTTTCCTTTTCTTTTTCTTCTTGCCCCCTGGTTGCTTCAGTTGTTTGCTCTTGTCGGTCGACATGGCATTTACTTCTGAGGCAAGAAGTTCCTCATTTGCATTTTGACTAGAGATTTTGCGTTTGCCAGTCACACCATTACTGGCGTGAGAGTTAGTATTCGATTTAGGAGGGGGAGGAATTGAAAATTCAGGTCTAGGGGCGTCAGGTATTTTGTCGTAGAGCGTGCCCGACTGAGTATATACTAAGTCTAAGTATTGAGCACGAGCAATGACTTGCTCCTCTGTTACGACTCCTCCCTTGGCCACATCTTCCGTTATAGCCGGAAGTAACGACTTTATAAACCATTCAGCTAACAGCTGATCGGGAACGTAAGTTTTCACCATCCTACGACGACGTCGCCACTCATGTATATGATCAGATATGTGAGTGGCCGTTGTCTGTTTGAAGTTGGTAAGGAGTTCTGTTCCCGTTTCATACCTTATCGGTAATTGAAAATGGGTTAAGAAAGTCGTGGCTAAGGAGCTGAAATTGTCGAAAGAGGCTCTTGGCAATTCAATATACCATTTAGTCATTGGACCTGTCAATGTCCTCTGGAAGAGGCGAAGTCTTATCGAATCATCGTTTAGAGTGTTCGATGAACACCACAGATGAAAAGTCATGACGTGATTCGCCGAGTCTTCACCTGGATTTCCATTGAATTTAGGAATGTCCGATGGAAGTTTATGCGGAATCGCTGGCCACCAAGAGGCATAAGCAATTGGATCATTAGTCAGCCGGTTTAGATCTGGTAATTCTAGAGTTGCTATAAAGGGCAACTGTTGGTTCAGGTTAGGCGAAGCATATCCAGGATAAGATGGTATCGCCTGAGCAATGGGTCTTTGCAGACCAGCATAATGCTGACAACTTTGACAAAGTTGATGGGCATAACCATTATAGCATGGTTGCCCATTACTTACAAAGACTTGTTGCTCAGGTCCTTGATATGATTGCTGGAATGGCGGTTGTTGAGATTGAACCAGCTCCGGTTGTTGGACCATTTGCTGTTGACCAATACTGGATGATTGACCAAGATGAGGAGTCACAGTACTTGTTTGAGCCTGAGTCGCTCCAGATAAGGAGGCACTACCCTGAGATTGTGATTGAGCCGCTGAGACAAGAGGTTGTTGTATTACAACAGGTAGCGCTTGTACTTGCGACGCATTCGCCATAGCAGGTGTGGTGGTAATATTCGACGCAGGGTGTACTGGTTGCATTGAATATACAACTCCTGGTTGTTGGGGCAGTATTGGTACCCAACCGCTGGATGTAATTCCAGTTTGACCTGAACCTTGTTGTAAACTCCCATATGGTTGTTCTCCGAGAGGGAACAATGAAAGAGCATACTGCCCTCCACATGGTGGAAATCCAGTACTTAAAGGGTAAATTGGCCTTTGAAGACACATTGGATCAATTTGTTGAGTTTCAACATAAGAAGTACCAGATGATAATCCGGATGAAGAAATAGGAACTAACCATATTGTTGTCCCTGATGGGACTCCGGCTTGTTGTTGGCAATTTTCCGGGACAGATGGTATACCAGCAAACATCGTTGGAGTGGCAGCAGGAGGCTCTGCTGTTGCTGTGTCGGACGACACAGTCCTAGATGTTGACGGTTGTTCAGACATTTTGAGTCTATCCAAAAGATTTTAGCGATTCTACAAGAACTTACGATGCCAAAAGACTAACTTCGAAGATCAACGCAGGAATAGGAGGTGATTATGTTCCATTTAAAATGAATTTTATTATGACGACGCTTTAGACACAACTTGCTTTTTCACTTTTTAAGAGTCGAGAAAAAGCTAAAGATGACTCTAGTCTCCTTCGATGTATTAACGAGCCCGAAGTGACAAATGCTCGGATGGACTTTTTCAGTTATAGAGTTTGAAAAAGGCCAAAAGAAACTACTCTGGAGTTCTAGGCAGAGGGTGTGCCAAACCTTTCGCGAAACCACAGAATACGTTTTACGGTACGAGTGGTCGATCTTCGTGAATGCTGTGTTCACTGCATCGCGATCAGTAGGGCGGCCGACACGGCTTCCTATGGATAAAGGCTTTGTTCCTATAGGGGTCCCCCAATATACGCGACGGTACGTGGGGGCACAAGTCCGTATTAGTGCTATCGTCCCTCAGGAGGAATCACCCACCTTCGTAGAGATCAACAGTCACTATGTTTAACGACGCCGGTTCACGTCTCTACCTAGATCTCTACTGTGTTTCGTTATGTTTCAAAGCGTTGTTAGAAAAATTCAGTTCTTTTTAGGTTGATCTTGCTTAGCAGTTTGCCTTTACGGATCACCACGTGATGTATGATACAACTCCTAAATGCAGTCTAAGAATGATAAGCAAGCTTTTTCAATTCTTTCAACTTATGAAAACCTTAACTACTGAAGGAAAAGAAAGACATCATCTTTTCAAACAGATCATAGAGCACACACTGATGCACTTTTCCTAAATCGACATGCAAACTGTCAAAATGCACATGCACAATGCAAGTATTTCTTTTCTTCTTCCTTAATGTTGATGTATTACAAAAAGAAAGCTGTTGTATAATTTCGAATTCAATTTCAAGCGAAAGCAACAAGTGTTTGTCCAACAATCAAAAGAACACCTTAAGATTCACTCGTTTCAACACAAGAAATACTGAAATTCGAACCATATAATGAAAGCAAATGCTCAAACAGCTATGAATAGCAATAAACTAACTCTTAGAATCACAACGACACTTTCTCACAGGTCTAGATTCAAGAGGTCATAGCAAGACTAGTTCACTTTCGCTATGGGAAACTGTGAATGACGGCAAGAAATACAATAAGAACAATCACGGTTTCTTCATACAACTGAGGCAGAATGAAGGCAAAGAGAAGTGGTTTCAGCTGGGTATACAGGTTGACAACAGGCTGCAAAAACAATACTGAAAACTGGGCAACAGACAGTGGGGAATCCCAGTTGCACAAGGCAAAACTGGATCAGCGCAGGTGTTGCACTGTCAATCTGAGATGCAGCGCAGGTAGCCCCTTCGGGACCTGCGTTGCAGTGCAGGTAGCCTTTGTGGCAGCTGCACTGATGAGACAAGTCACGTCTCTCTCAGATTCTGGGTCACAGTTTGCTCAAAAATGAGCGGTTTTTGGCCAAATCAGAGGCTGTCAGTCAAGTATACACTAGGGGATGATTAAAGGAAGATGAACACTATCACAAAGAGCTAAAAAGAGTCCTTGTGGATCTGCTCTTCAAATCATAAACAGGCCCAGCACTGGGCTAGAGTAGCTTCCCTCTACTTTGCATTCGAAAGACTCGAATGCAATTCGATTCGGTACTCTCTTTGTTCAAGAAATGAATAGCAAGAAACACAAGCTACCAACAAGACACGCTCCCCAGCGGAGTCGCCAGTCTGTTGTGGGGGAAAGTATCCAACTCGGAATGACCCTAACCCACTCTAAGGGTGACAGTTCCTTAGCAACAGCTGAAAGCAAAGCTATCTAAAGTTTCTTCTTTATGACATGCAAGAGATAGAAGGAAGAGATCCACTTACCAATGTCTTGCGCAAATGGTCGATCCAATCTCCTTCGTTTGCTGCTTGCTCCCAGATCCAAGTCTTTTCATGGGCCCAGCTACACGAGATCCTGCAAATAAGACAAGAAAAGGAAACTACAAGAGGCATGCATTCATAATCGATTCAAGGATTAGCATAAATCAAAGACGCAAGTAAGACAATACACCATTGAAACACATGCGAATAGAAGAACCTCAAATGCTTTATTAATATATGGAAGTAAGGTTCAGGCGGTGATACAACCATGAGAGGTCCAATCCAGCATCACCTTCCCGACGGAGAGAAATCTCTTCTTCACCTCCCTCAAGCAATCACCCAATGCTCACAACTGTAAACCAACAGCAATTCTTTGCACAAAATTCCGGCCTCTAGATCCCATGGGATGAGATCCTTATATAGAGTTTTGGAGTGAAGATAAGTCAGCTTGATGTGTGACTTGTTGTCCTCTTCAACTCCAGTTGTTCTTCAGTTCTTCACTCGGAGTTTCTGTCTTCCACTTGGAGTCTTAGAAGCTCTTAACTCATCATTAGGCGAATCTTATCATCAAGTGTCTTTTTAGAAGCTTCCTGGGCACTGGCACTTTGAGAAAAAGATTCCTCCACATGTCCAAGTACGCCCAACGCAGGTAGCCTTTGTTCTACTTGCTATGCAACGCAGGTAGCCTTTGTTGTACCTGCTATGCAGCGCAGATGCCTAGTGGAGCAGCTGCAATGATCCAAAACTGACCTGTTTTTTAGTGTTTTTCAGTGGAGAACTGATTTGCAGTGCTGTGGTTTGCTGACCTTGTTCCTCTAAGGGTAAGAAAAACATGTTTAGGGACTTTGGATCCCTTAGATTATTGACATTTCATGCTCTATGCTGTAAGGCACAAAAATGTCTATAACACTTTGTACTGCATTATCCATTCTTGCACATGGGCAATGGTAGCATGTACGTTTTTGAGAGTTTGAAAAAAATCTTTGCTCCACTATTGTAAGCCATGCACACGGACAATTACTTTATGTACGGTGACAAATCTGTCATAGAGCTTCCGCATGGTACTCTTAAGTGTTGATACTTCATCCATTGCAGAAACTGCATTCTGCATTGATGCTCGAAGTTGTTCCACCTATTTCCTAGAAGCCTGCAAGTTCTTTTCCATTTGTTCATTCTCGATCATCAGGTACTTAACATTTGATCTTGTTGCTCCTACATAGGCCAAGCTAGCTTCGGCAAGGACGTTTGGATGCTGCCTTATGTCTGAAACTATCACCCTTTCTTTGATGAATGCAAGTGATGCATGATCATCCAGAAAGTGATTTCTTCGCGCCTATACAATCCTCTTCTGTAACTCATCAAACAATAGATTTAACACATCCATGACCGGATCATCATCAAGGAGAACAACTTCTCCTTGCTCGCTCAAGGCTGGTTCTGACACTATAGGTGGCATGGACTAAGAGATGACCTCTCGTGCTCTTGACATAAGGTCAATATCTTCATTTTGTGGCTCCTGCTCCAACTCCATGTATGTCACTTCAATCAGTTGCTCAATCTGCTGAGCAAGCTCCCAATCCTGCATCTTTTCACCATCTTCCTCAGTTGTTGGTTGTTCTGACTCATCAACCGGTATGGGCATTGTTTTCTTTGTCATCACACCTTGCCTTTGTTCTTCTTCATGATTTTTATTCTCTTCTCTTTCTCTCCTCCTCGGCTCTTGTTCTTCCTTCAACTTCTTCTCCATCTCCTGCAACTTCAATTCTACTTCTTTTAGCCTCTTCTTCTCTGTCTTCCTTTGCTCTGCTCTCTTTCTCTATTGCTCCCTCTTTGCTTCTTCCACCAAATTTTCTCTCTGTGATAGGATCTTCCCTCATCTTGAAACTTTTCTATGCCTCTGGGTTCTCAACAATCTTCCTCTTTCCCTTGTCCTGCAATGGATTGTTGCCTATTGTTGTTGTTGTTGTTGCTTCCTTCGTTGCTACTGTCTGCAGAGCAGCTTTCATAGTTTTTGTTATATTGATCGGCTCGTGGAGTTTGGAGGCATTGTAATAGTACCTCCAAGGGTCCTCCTCTGGCCAATGACATGCCCCATGGATCCATGGAAAATACACCCTTGCGCACTAGTCCATGCAAATACTATGGGGATCATACGGATTAAAGTCTTTGGTGTCGAACTTGAATTTCACTATCTCCTTGACCTCGACATTTGTATCCTTCAAGCACTTAATCTCATAATAATCTGATCCACAAAGGAAGAGCGGGCCATGGCACTTTCTTCTTCCTATGAAGTCATGTTGTCAACCCTATGGAGAGGTGATATGAGACCTCTTGCATGATCAGCTTGTCAGTGGCATGCCTTGGTAGAACATGCAGAGGATTCTCTCTGCCAAACACTCTGATGAAGGTGCCACCTGGTGAGGCATGCCAATCTGCAATGTTTATTAATCCCTCCATTGCTTCTCAGTACATGCAAGGTGGATCCTGCTTAAAGATAATCTTGTACAACAGGATGATAAAATGGTCATTTAACTTTTCCATCACTCCTCGATAGTTTCAGTCAGAAAGAAACTTGCAATAAACGTTAACGGCAATCTCTTTTGGTGTCCATGTTCAGCTCATGCCAAGGAACTATTGTTGGGCACCGATTGTATCAAGTATGTGGACATGTAAAATATTGCTTGCTCATTCTTGGGTGGATTTTGGGCATTAGTCACATGGATCTTCAACTGATGAGCCAACAAATCTAACCAGTTGAATCGCTTCCCATCATATTTGGTCAATTTAGGGTTTTTGATGTGCATGCCAAAAACCAAGGAAAAAATCGACACTTGGCGATAGTTTCCAAAATAACTCAAGTGCCTCCTTCGGGTTGCTAAAAATAGATACCTATATTTTAGGTATCATTTTTTTCTTTTTTTCTTTTTTTCTTTTTTTCTTTTTAGGGAAAACTGCCATGCATGGCCCAAAAAGATTACATAGTTCTGGGGAGAACAGGGCAACTCTTTGGCTCATGCATTGCGCAATTTATAAGCACAATGGATTATGCACAATTTCTAGGTTGAGTGGCTCTGGGATGCCTCTCATGTCTGTGCAATTTCCCAGCTCAAGGTTGGCTTCCATCCAGTACTACGCATTTCCTGAGCTCAAGGCCCACTGTCAATCAAGACTGCGTAATTCCCAAGAGCAAGTCTAGTTTCCCTCAAGAATTGCACAGTTCTCTAAGGCAAGCCCGGAATTGTCAAAAGACCAATTCAAGAGATAGGCTTGTGGGTTAGAAAAGGACCTAAGTGAGAAAACATAAGAAAATATTGAAATAATAAAGCTCAATGGAAGCACAAGTACTTGGATCAATGCAAGATGAGCTATTGTGGTTTATAAGGGAGGCTCCAAAAAAAATTTGGAGGGTGATTGCAGCCGCTACAACAAGACTTCAAACTCCACAACACATAATATATATATGCTCTTATAATTTTTTAGTGGATATGATACAAAAGTGATATACAACATGATTGTCCCACCATTAATCGTTTTACTATGTTTTACCAAGATTACCATCATATGCATGAGCTTTGACGATTCGACTATTCAATTACTTATCTTGTGGTTGATGCACAAATTTGTAGCAATGTTTTCATGTCAGGATGTGACAGAGTTTGACTTTCAATGATTATCCACAGAGTTCTAATCTATAGCATGCACTATTGAAGTGAATGGGTCAGCTTATCATGCCAAATTTAAAAGGGACAGTCCAGTCCTTATCAACTATCGTGTAACAATATATAAATAATTTATTATGCACAATTTCATGAGCAACTAAAACAAATGTGGAATTCTATAGTACTTTCTAGATTTGAGGCCACCTTTAGAAAAGAATCACAAAAGGAATAGGAACACACTACTTCCTCTATTAGACTCCTCTCAGGTAGTCAAAACCTTTCGAACATTTGACTAACATAGTTGGAGGTGAGAATGGATGTATTGGACCATCGGATTGAAGGGAAATGATCAAGGAAATATTAAAAACCTAAACATATTATGCCAAAGAATAAGTATACCCTAGCTCTACTAAGACCTAGCAACCTTGAAGTGTCTAGGGTTAAGATACACTACCTAGGGTTAATATGCATTGTCACGTTTATCTTCAAGCCCAAATCATGATTATGCAACAACAACACATTGATTTTCATTCCATTAATTTATAGCAGTATTGAAGAATAAAACAACTCATATTATTTAACTAGAATGTTACAGTGGAATAACATGTGCGAGAAATTAGACAATCATAGCAATACATTATAACAGTGAAATTTGTAACCGCGGGATTTGCACCCAATCTTTAGTAACAATTGCTTAATTCTTAATGACAATTACACAATAATTAGTGGCAGTTCTTGTTGTAGCAACATATTAAACAAAATTTTGGTATCAATTGTTTGAAGCCATACTCTGTGATGAAATAGTACATGACAACAATTTGTTAGATTTTGGTATTCATTCATTGATCATATTAATACAATGTGACTATGTAATATTGGTGAATAAATTTACAATAAGAATGTCATCTTTCTATCTAAGTGAGAAATCCAAATGTAATCATTGTAGCTTATTCGGTATAAATCTCTTTTCTTTTCATTGTTACGTACAATCGCACAGTCATTAAAGAGAATGCGGGTTACTAGAATACATGTAAGGGAAATCCAAGTCAATGAAGCTATTGCAAGATAAATACCTAGTCAAGACCATTGCATCATGATTGTTAATTATCCAGCATGCAGATGTATAACTAATTATTATTGCAAGAGTGCATAACTGTACAGTTTCGTAATCCTCTAGATCACATTGGACTCAAATGCAATACTAACATAATTAACTTTCTTTTAAGGTGTCTAGATTTGAGTAAGCCAGATTGGAATTGGCATAAGGTCCCTAGTTCTCCTCCAAAAAATATTTATATGATATATGTGTATATATTTTAACACTTGTACTTATATTATATTGTATATGTTTTATAATAGACTTTATATGTATATATATATATATATAGATATAGATATATATATATATATAGATATAGATATATATATATATATAGATATAGATATATATATATATATATAATAAGTCACCTTCACCATAATATTATTACATTATAGTCTCCCCTTTGAAGATCATTGTAATTATTGGTTTCTTATCATTTTTAAGGTGCAAGGATCTCAACATTTCTTATAATAGCTCATGATCCTAGGGTTTTGTTGCTTCAAACAGGTTATCATGCATTTTTTTCTATAAATTTTTGCTAGGAGGTTTCAGGTGGTGAAACTTATAGAAGATTGAGAAGACATATCAGGAAATATCTTGTTCAATTTTCAGATCTTGGTTTGCTACATTTTTGTAGATATGGTCCTAGGAAGTTAGGGTTTATGAATGCACCTAAATTCTGTCTCAAACGGGTTGGTTTTGAATTTTCACTATAACTATTTTTGTGAGGCTTAAAACCATGAAACTTGGACCATGTTGTGGAAAATTTGTGGTGAACATCAGGTTCAAGTTACAGATATTGGTTCACTATATTTTTGAAGATATGCTCCAAGGAAGTTAGGGTTTTTATATGCTCCAGAAATCAGTCTCAAATAGGTTAGCTTGGTGTTTTTATTATATCTTCTTATCATGGAAATCTCCAGATGGTGAAATCTTCAATAATTTTAGAAGACATAGAGAAGTACCTTAGGTAAAAGTTCCAGAATTATATTTCAAGAATTGGACACGTGACACACTATACAAGTTTGTTCCTAGGAAGTGGCCAAAAGTCGACAAGTTTTGGGAAAGTTTCTATAGCTTTAAGTTGGCACATAAAATTCAGTTCACACCTATGCAATTGTAGAAACTACATATCAAAATATTACAAAACAATTTTCAAATCCATGAGGCATCAAACCTCTGAGATATATCAATAAAACTTCAAGCATTCTAATATTCTCCAAATTAAGGTATGTAACTTGCTAGTGACTTAATTGTTGATTAGAAGAACCCTTTTTATTGGTTTTAATAAAGATGAATGTTATTATTATTTTCTAACATGTCTTCAAAGAATGGTACTACACCAATTAAATCAAATAAAGGCTTATCCTTGGCTCATGAAGAAAGGGAAGACTTAGAATTTAGGTTATCTCAATTAGAGAACAAAGTTAATGAAATGAATGGTAGAATGTTGAAAAACTATAATACTCAGGTTCTTAATAAAATCTCAAAATAGAAAATGGAAATGAAGATGAATTAAAATAAGGAAGAAATACAAAAATCCATTATTTCCATGGAAAATCTTCTTTTGGAGAGGCTTACTAAAAGGGATGTGGAGATCCAAGGAAATCATGAACATAGGAGAAGCATTTTAATGAAAATAAATGTCATATGGGGAGTATGTTATCACAATTGTATTGCAGCATTTTGAATCAAAGAACCATAATCATGAACTCTCAATCTAAGATCCACATCATCAGGGCGTCAAGTTAGCACCAAGGAACTACTCCATTTCGAAGATTGATATGAGGAAATTTGATGGTAATGATACTATAACATGGATATATTAAATAGAGAAATACTTTGATCAACACTAAGTGGCATGCTTACAAAAGGGAAATATTGCATTCATGTTTTTAGAACAAGACCAATATGTACGACATCAATGGATTTGTGAAAGAAAAAAAGGATTATGTTATATCTTGGTCCATTTTTGCAAAGGGATTGATATTACATTATGTTGATGGTGTTGGACCCGCCAACATGTTAGGGGATCTCCCCGATAAGAAGTCCCAACTAGACCTCAGATCGTTTGGTGTAGGAGTCCCAGTAGTGGGTAGTACAATATTCCCTTAACCGCGGTAGTTCACAGAGGTAAGTAAGATGTCCTTGTTGATGGCAAGGGTGTGACCTTTACAGTAAGTCAAGGAAGGTGCATGAAAGGTTCTAACACATGGAACGGGGGATGAGTTTTCCCCTTAGAAACCTGTGATAACACGTAGCTTGAAAGGGAACACACGAGCAGAAATACACACAAGTTGGAAAGCAGGATGGCAGATGATCCAAAGTGATGGTTATTCCAATAGCACATTTCGATAAGATTCATACAAACATATACAGAATAGTCCATACATACATGCATAAATAACAACTACATATATCATTAGAGTAACCAGGATAGCCTAACTACAATAAAAACATATGCATGAAATGTGTTGTCTCTGTTATATTAAAAGAGTGAAAGGTCCAATCATACATACAACTGTGACCAACCACTAGCCTTGATAGCAGAACGTTATAGTCACTGTCGCCTGCTCCTCCAAAGAGATATACTAGCTCTTTAATGTGGAGAAGCTAAGGCTTGTTACAATACACTCCAAGCTTTCTCTAGGTTATACCTATAGGAAGCTTAGCTCCCAAAAGCCTGTACAATGAGCTATGAGGTTGTATAAATAGCAAAGGGTGGGGTGACCCTTGACATTTCCCTTTGTGACTCTTCACCTACCCTCATGACTCATCAAGTACTAAATGAATGTTACATTCTACCATCGACACTTGGTATTTCATTGTTACAACATGTTTATATTACAATCTGCACATGTACCCATGTGAAACAAAAATAGGCTTGAGTAAGCCATGCAAGACATCACTAAGACTCAGATAGTTGTGGGAAGACCAACTCTTCGACATCCTTGGATGATCGATGGTGGCGAAATGATGCCAAGCTTGGTAGTCTGTTATGGTGTCTGTGTACTCTGTCGTTACATCCTTTTGAAAGTGAACTCTTGCCTCTGTTGCATCTGGGTAAAAAGATTTGGCACCTCTATAAAACTCTTCTAATAACATGTGCATCATAGTCTTGAGTGCAGCCGACCCAACAATATATTGATGCATAGTGTCTACGCTGATCTCCAAGTCTGTGTTGGTGGATACGTGCATCAACTCATCAAAGTACATGTCCAGCTCCAGTCAGACTTGGTTCTTTGACTTTGCCCCGGTGAGTGTGTCAATGGATGGGATCGCATGCATGTGCACAAGGACACGCATGCTCCTAAACACCCGTGCATGTGAAGCCTGCAAACTGGTGATGAATTGCGAGATTTCCTCATAGTTCCAGATCTGACCCCGAATGCGTGCCTTCAAATCTACCGCCTTTGGCTTCATCATCATTGGCAAGTGAAATGGGGCTCCTTTGTACCTCATTGTCCATGTTTGCATGTGATTGACAGTAATGTGCAGATCTGAAAAGACGCGTGCTCTCCTATCACAACATTGTTGCCAACCATTGAGATGGAAAACTAACTTATGCATGGTGACAAATCTGGAGTATAACTTCTGCATGACTATCTCGAGAGATGATACTTCATATAGTATCGCTCTCCTCAACTTTGCTCTAGTGGATGTTGTAACCTATTCTCCTCCCTGCTTGGCCACTTGTAACTCCTTAGCCATGCACTCATTCTCAACTATCAAGAATCGAACACTCGAACTGGTGGATTCAGCATATGCTTTGGTAGCATCGAGCAATGCAATTGGATCCTTACGTGCATCATACATGATCACTCACTCTTCAAACTACACAGGAGATACATGGACATTCGGAGAAGGAACTCTACGCGACTGCACAACTCTATGTTGTGATTCATCGAAATATATGTTGTGTATCTCTGCCTCCGGATTGTCTCCAAGGAATTTTGTGTCTCCTTGATCGCTTGGGACTTGCTCTGCTTCCGGATTTGGTGAAGCCGGTGGGGTGACCTCTTGGTTCTGAGGCATGAGGTCAATATCCTGATCTGACTATGGCTAAACCATATATGTGTCCATCTGCTCTAGCATTTTTTCAATCTCTTGAGCCAAGTCCTGCTACTGCAACTACTCACCATGTCTTCTTTGTGTAAGCTGCTCGGATGAGTCTATAACCTATATAGGTGGAGTTTCATCAAATGTGTGCATGTTGTGCCTCCTGTTGTACATGTTCCTACTGTGGTTCCTTCTCTCTTCTGCGTAGATCTTGTTCTTCCCTAAGTTGTCACTTCAACTCCTGCAACTCCTTTTCTATTTCCACCATCTTTTGTTTCTCTCTTTGCCTTAGCGCGATCCTCCTATCGCATTGTCACCTCTTAGCCTCAATCTCCAAAGTGGCTTTCAACACAAGTGGATCTGCTTTGAATTTGCAGCTTTGCTCTGCTTCTGCGTTGTCAACAACCTTTCTTTTGCCTTTGTCACACGTAGGTATGCTACCCTTTGCTATCGTTGATGATGTTTCTCTCTGAGATGTTGCTTCCTTATACTATGCTAACCACTCTACAGTTATTGTGACTAGTTCATTGAGCCTGGAGAAGTGATAACAGTATCTCCATGGGTCTTCCTGAGGCCAATGACACTCCCCGTGGATCCAAGGATGTTGCACTCTCGCACAATGGTCCTTCACTATGCAATACGAGTCATATGGATTGAAATTTCTTATGCCGAGGGTGAATCTTTTGAATTCCTTTGTCTCGGCATCATCATGCTTGAGATTTTGTATCTCATACAACCTGATCTGCAAAGGAAGAGTGGGCCAAGGTGCCTTCTTCTTCCTGTGCAGTCTAGCTAACAACCCTATTGAGATGTGACGCGACACTTCTTGCATGATGAGCTTGTCCATGGAAAACTTTTGTAAAACGTTTAGAGCCTTCTCTGCGTTGTACATCTGTGTGAAGGTACCAAGGGGTGAGGCATACCAATCTGCTATATCGATCAATGCCTCCATCGCTACCTGTGACATGCAAGGTGGATCCTACTCAAATATAATCTTGTACACCGGGGTGACGAAGTGGTCTAATAATTGTATGATAACTCCATGGAAGTTACATTCAGAGAACAACTTGCAATAAGTGTGCACAGAGGTTTCCGAAGGTGTCCATGCCCAACCCAAGCCTGGGAACTGCTGACGGGCATAGACTACATCTAGTATGTAAGAGGACATGTATATATTCGCTTTCTAACCCTTGTGCGGATGTCGGGCTTCTCTTACATGTTCCTTCAACCTAAGAGCCAACATGTCGGACCAATTGCAAGGTCTTCCTTTGCTCTCCAATTAATCCAACATGATCATCCAACTCTGCGGGAATGTTTTTGTGCTCTCTTGGCCGTATAAGCGGCATGAAAAGATGACCAAAAGTTGATATGCCTTCCGCAGTATCTTTTTCTTGTAAACCTAGTTGGGTGTTGTCCTTAACTTGGCTGGCTCTTTCACCCAGCTCTTCAATATATCTCTTGAGTTTGCACTGTTGTTGGGTCTATTGAAGGGTTTATCCACCATGATCACCGACTATGGTAAGTGATACATCTGTTGAAATTCCTTCACCCTAAAGGTAGAAATTTATGTTCCACTGACACTTCTCAACACCATTGTATCTGTATCATTGTGTGAGACAATCCAGTGGATCATGTTCGCGAATGGAACGCGGGATACCTGCATGCAATCCGGTACGAGCCAGACTTGTGAATGTTGACATAGACCCTCTGGTCTTCCAAATCTTCCTCAAATGTGCCTGAGAAGGTGTCACTGATGTCCTACCATTTCATCTTGATATCTTTGTCTATGAACATCTTGGTGTCTTCATAGATAGGCAAGCTCATAGACACTTTCTCAACTGCATCTCCAGTTGCACTTTCAACGGTATCCTTTGACTCTTCTCTTTTGGAATCCATTGTACCTATACTACTGAGAGACGAACAAACACCTATGATACATGGACACATAACAACACTCATGGAAAGAAATCTCTCAGTTGAAAACCAAAAGCAACTTGAGCACTAACATACAACATACCCGGGTGATTGACTAGGAAGATTGTGTAATTTTCACCAGGAGGCTCGGAGACTGACTACCAAAACTACACAAGGCACAGTCTAGGCTACCAAGAGGCTCGGAGACTGACTACCAAAAGTACACAAGGCACAATCTGGGCTATCAGGAGGCTGACT
The DNA here is from genome assembly GCA_031772625.1 of Pinus tabuliformis. Classification (NCBI taxonomy): domain Eukaryota; kingdom Viridiplantae; phylum Streptophyta; class Pinopsida; order Pinales; family Pinaceae; genus Pinus; species Pinus tabuliformis. The sequence goes on along the minus strand of CM062811.1, from coordinate 82,447,973 downwards.
GACTACTGAAACTGTGTAACGCATAGTCCAACCTGGCCTACTGCAAGGACTACAAACCAGCAACTACATTTTCACAATTTCTAGGGCCAACAAGGCACTACCTCTCAGAATTACACAGAGAAAGCATGGAGGCCAGTGTTGGGCCATCTTTGTGCAATTCCTGGGAGGAAGGCTGAGCCTTCACTGTCATAAATGCGCATTGTCAGCCGGGCAAGGCAAGGTCCAAGACAAGGCAGCCTAGACCCGCCGATGGGCGACTGAAAACATGAAAAGTTTGAATGCATGGCGAAGCTAAGCGCAAATAAAAATGAATGATCATGCATGCAAATAGTGAGTGCGAGATTCAGAAAATGGGAAAACAAACATGTGTGTGAATCAAGTCACTACAACGACGATCATCAATGCAGAAATAGTGTCATGCATGTGACAACAGTGAGATGCAATGAAAAACTTGAAACAATGCTTCTACAAGATAACATGCATTAAAACGATAGCAAGTGTTCAACAAAACCAAGAAGACAACATTTACACAAAGCGAAATACAAAAAGCAAGAGAAAAGTAGCAAAAGACATGAAAAGAGGACTTACTCGGAAAAAGATGAGTTGAATGTGCTAAAGACTCCTAGATGCGATGTGGGATGTCAAAGCTCCAAGATCGATGTGAGGAATGAGCTCTGCGGCATCGAATAAATAAGTTTTCATAAGATCGAGGCTTATGACAGGCATGCCACAAATCTAGGGAAAAGCGACACTTGGCGGGAGGTTTCTAAAATGACTTTTGCATGTAACCTCTAGCTGCTAAAAATGGATCACTAAAATATAGGGGATTCTTTTTGCTTTTTGATTTTTTACTTTTTCTTGAAAAAGAAGCCTATGCATGAAAATTAAGATTCCTCAGTCCTAGAGGGGACCAATCAACCTGGGAGCACATGCAATAGTTTGCAAACCTGGGAATGATAATTGCATAGTTTCTAGCCTGAGCAAGTCTAGTTGTCCCTCATGCAGTGTGCAATTTCTAGTAGGGAGGCTCCAAAACGAAGCTAAGGCAAAATTTTGGAGGGTGGTTGTAGCCTCTACAACACTTGGTGACACACTGGTAGAACTCCAGCTCTCTGAATCGACCTTGTTTCGTGGAAAACAAATCTAACTCCTCCGGAAGTATTGTTCGATTCTTAGATCATCTTGGTTTCCACACTAGTTTTATTGAAATGCGTAGCACCTGCTATGCTCTTGGTCAGTCAGCACACATTCCAAGCCAAGTCAACACAGTTGTTTCGATTAGGGATGTGGGTATATTGATTCACAAGCAATATGACATTCAGAGTTTAAGTTTCATCTTTGGTGTTGCTCCGCTGCCAAGAGGCCTGGATAGTACCCCGGCAAAGTCACACAGGAACACAAGCATCACTCTGCTGCCAGCGAGCCAGGTTATTACCCCGGTGAAGTTGCTTACATCACCTCTCTGCACAAGAAGCTTTTGTCTTATTTCGCCTTATTCATTTTTCAAAATTTTCACATTTTCATTTTTTTCATTCTGTTTTTTCAAGAACTGTGCATAGGCACTTATTTATTTCAAAGGCAGAAGAGGGATCCCGACTTATTGAGAGCAGAAGAGGTTTTTCCTTCAGAGAAGTATTTTGTATATACCTCTAACATACTTGTTAAGGTTTTCCCCCTCACCTTACTCTACTTGACTGAGCTGACAAGGGTTAACCCAAATCGACTAGAGTAGGTGGTACTAGTTCGCACGCAAGCGTTGTGTTTTCACTAAGGTTCACTTCGAACAGAACGTATTTTCCACTGGTGTAGCATTCATTGAAGACAGCAAGTTGTACATAAAGAGACAAGACAATAGATAAACAAGTATTGATAGTTGTACAAGTCCTCTTGTAGTTTATCCTGCTTGTTTCAAGAGTCACACACAGTTTCATGCAAAACTAACCTACGGACATAAACAAACAAACAAACAAAAGAAAAGCAAGCAGGCAAGCAAAAAAACACACCAAGCAAGAATGCAAACATGCATGCAAGCAAACAAAATATAAAGGAAACACTACTCCTACTCCTAAGCTAACAGTGCAAGGGTCTAATCATGTGAAGTAATATTTCCAATGCAGCCACCGGTGCATTGGTCGACCCATGTTGGTGAAGGCATGGTTCGCGAATAGCACAGTCAGATGAACCAGCAAACATGAAAGATATAACAATGAAGACAAACACACTTCGAGTTTAAATGCGTCCACAGAAAAGAAAAAAGTGAAAGCGCATGACATGCACTATGTGGACTTGCCATGGTGTTGTGCTACATTGTGTTCATATGTTCAACATATGCACTCTCTTGACTGTGACATGCAAGAAAATTTGAGAAAGATAGACAACTTATGCCACGCAAGTGTGCTTGTTGTGTAAGATTCCTCCAATGCATGAGTGATGGGATCATGTAGTTCGAGTGGAGGAAGCGAAATCTATGTGTTGGATTGATCTTCAATGCATACAGATGAGTGATGAGGAGCCTTGGGTGTTTCAACAATTTCCTGATCGGAAGTGAAACTAACCTCAGGACAGCGAGGGCCTGACATAACCATCAGCTCGAGCTAAAGTGCCTCGACAACCTGTGGGGTTTCAACTTCGTCGACAGATATATCATCATAAACAGGTGGCTTTGAAAGATCAGCAACAATATAATCAACGTCGTGATTGAATATGGGAGTAAATGAATAACAAAAGCTACGATCAGAAAAATCAATGAGTTCATCAGCATCCTCATGATCAGATAAATAAAACAGAGGGGTAGATGAGAAGCAAGAATGTTCACCCTCTGCATTTCCAAAAAAAGCAGATGAAAAATCAAGTGGATTTTCAATGAAGAATTTGTCCTCTCCACTGTCGAATGATGGATTGACATCGGGTGTGTTCTGCGAATGATCAACAGTGTGTGCATGCATGGATGGATTTACATAAGGAAAATCAGAGATAGAAGAATCACCAAAGATGTCAGGAAAAAGCGGAGGAGGCGCAGACAGAAGGAGATCATCCTTTGCCATGGGTTGATATTCACGTTCCCAATCATACTCATCATAAATGACAGTGCAAGTTGGTTTTGCAACACCAACTCCATCAGTGGCTTGATCCTCATTCACAACAGGTGTAGAGTCTAGAACAAAAGAACACAAGAGAGTACAATCTGGAGAATCAGCAGAACGCAAAGACAGAGGTTGAGGTAACAAATGCATGTGAAAACCCATGGGCTTCCCAACCAATTTTGCACAAAAATTGAGATTAGTGGTGATGGGAGGATGTGACAGTTGAACAGATGTGTGTGCATGTTCTCCCACATCACTCTACGGTGGTGGAGTTATTTGATGAGGGGAAGGCAGACAATCACTTGTGACAGCAACTGTGTCCGCATGTGATTGCGTAGCTCCATCACAAAATTATGTTGAGTAGGGTTTGAACTTCAACTTTATCTTGGGATAGAATTATTTGTGAAGGAAATATTCAAATTTGTCCCATAGATATTGGAATTTCATCTAGTTTTTCATAGCTTCAAACTGAAGTACACGGAAGCATTGCAAAAAATCCATAGGCGATTCATGCAGAATCTTCCATTTTTTTAACATTTTTTTGGTCAAGAGGATCAGTATCAAAATGATGGAAAGTAGATTCAATTAGATCACACAACTGCTTAAGTGGTAGCACACAATCGTGAGGCAGGTTGCAGCACCATCATTCTGGGGATTCGTGAAGTGTGTGTGAAAGCAGCAAGCTGACCTCGACTTCATAGAACTGATCTACATCATCTAAGAATGCAAGGAAGTCGTGTAAGAACTCAGGCCAAGCCACTTTGCCTTCACCAACGTACATGAATTCCGACAAGAGATCATAAAACTCCCTCGTGATGTCGATGGGTTGAGCATTAGATAGACATCACAGAGGGAGGACTCTAACGATATCCATGACATATGTGTGAAGATTCAAAACAGGATGTGAGGACTCAACTTGTCATCTGACCCTCCTTCTAGCATCAAAAATGTTGACGGTGTTGGACCTGCCAACATGTCAAGGGATCTCCTCATTAAGAAGTCCCAACTAGATCTCAGGTCGTTTGAATGTAGGAGACCTAGCATTGGGTAGTACGGTATCGCCTTGACCGTGGTTGCCCGCAAAGGTAAGTCAGATGTCCTTATTGGTAGCAAGGGTGTGACCTTTGCAAAAAGTCAAGGAAGGTGCATGAAAGGCTCTAACACATGGAACAGGGGATGAGTGCACCCCTTAGAAACCTATGATAGCACGCAACTTGAAAGGGGACACATGAGAAGAAAGACATCACAAGATGGAAAGCAAGATAACCAACAATCCAAAGTAATGGTTATACCAACAACACATTTTGATAAGATTCATACAAACATATAAAAAATAGTCCATACATACATGTGTAAATAACAACTACATATATCATTAGAGTAACCATGATAGTCGAACTACAATAACAACATATGCATGAAATTTGTTGGTTTTTTTATATTAAAAGAGTGAAACATCCAATCATACATACAACCATGACCAACCATTAGTCCCGATGGCGGAACGTTACAGTCACTGTCGGCTGCTTCTCTAAAGAGATATACTAGCTCTGCACTGTAGAGAAGCCAAGGCTCATTACAATACACTCCAAGCTTTGTATAAGCTATACCTATAGGAAGCTTGGCTCCCAAAAGCCTGTACAATGAGTTATGAGGTTCTATAAGTAGCAGAGGGTGGGGTGACCCTTGACATTCCCCTTTGTGACCCTTCACCTACCCTCATGAATCATCAACTACTACATGATTGTTACATTCTACTATCGACACTTGGTCTTTCACTGTTACAACATGTTTACATTACGATTTGCACATGTATACATGTGAGATAAAAATAGGCTTGAGTAAGCCATGCAAGACATCACTAAGAGTCGAACAGTTGCGGGAAGACCAACTCTTCGACATCCTCGTGATGATTGATGGTGGCGAACTGATGCCAATCTTGGTAGTCCGTGATGGTGTCTATGTACTCTGTGGTGACATCCTTCTAAAAGCGAAATCTTGCCTCCATTTCATATGGGTACATAGATTTGGCACCTCTGTTCAAATCATCTGATAACATGTGCATCATAGCCTTGAGTGCAGTCGACCCAACAACATACTAATGCATAGTGTCTGCGCTAATCTCCAAGTCTGTGTTGGTGGCTATACGCATCAGCTCATAAAATTACATGTCCAGCTCCATTCGGACTTGGTTCTTTGACTTCACCTCGATGAGTGTTCGAATGGATGAGATCGCATGCATGCGCACAATCACATACATGCTCTTGAACACCCATACATGTGAAGCCTACAAACTGGTGATGAACTGCGGGAATTCCTCATAGTTCCAGATATGACTTCGGATGCGTGCCTTCAACTCTACCGCCTTTGGATTCATCATCTTTGGCAAGTGCAATGGGGCTCCTTTGTACCTCATTGTCCATGTTTTCATGTGATCGACAGCATTGTACAGATCTAACAAGATGCATGCTCTCCTAGCACAGCGCTGCTGCCAACCATTGAGATGGACAACTGACTTATGCATGGTGACGAATCTGGAGTACAAATTCCACATGACTATCTCGAGAGACGATACTTCATCTAGTATTTCTCTCCTCAACTCTGCTCTGGCAGATGTTGTAACCTATTCTCCTCCCTGCTTGGCCACTTGTAACTCAGCCATGCGCTCGTTCTCAGCTATTAAGAATTGAACACTCGAGCTGGTTGATTCAATGCTCTGGTAGCATCAGCCAATGCAGATGGATACTTACGCAGATCGAACACGATCTCTCACTCTCAAACTGTGGAGGAGATACATGCACATCCAAAGTAGGCACTCTGCGTGAGTGCACAACTCTGTGTTGTGATTCCTCGACAGATATGTTGTGCATCTCTGCCTCTGGATTGTCTTCAAGGATTTTTTTGTCTCCTTGATCGCTTGGGACTTTCTCTTCTTCTGGATCTGCTGAAGTTGGTGAGGTGACTTCTTAGTTCTAAGGCATGAGGTAAATATCCTAATCTGACTCTGGCTTAACCATGTCCATTTCCATCTTCTCTAGCATTTGTTCAATCTATTGATCTAAGTCCTGCTCCTGTGACTGCTCACCCTATCTGCTTTGTGTCAACTGCTCAAATGAGTCTATAACCTATATAGGCGCAATTTCATTAATTTTTTCATGTTGCGCCTTCTGTTGTACCTGTTCCTGTTGTTCTTCCTTATCTCTTCTATGCAACTCTTGTTCTACCCTGAGTTACCACTTCAACTCCTGCAACTCCTTTTCTATTTCCTCCATCCTCTATTTCTCTCTTTGCCTTTGCGCGATCCTCCTATCATGTTGTCACCTCTTAGCCTCAATCTCCAAAGATGCTTTCAACACAAGCGGATCTTCTTTGAATTTTCAGTTTTCCTTTGCTTTTGCACTGTCAACAACCTTTCTCTTGCCTTTGTCATGCACAGTCTTGCTACCCTCTACTGCTATTGATGATGTTGCTCTCTGAGATGTTGCTTCCTTCTGCTTTGCTAACCACTCTACAACTATGTTGACCGGTTCATTGAGCTTAGAGAAGTGATAACAGTATCTCCATGGGTCTTCCTCAGGCCAATGACACGCCTCGTGGATCCAAGGATGTTGCACTCTCGCATAGTGGTCCTTCACTAAGCAATGTGGGTCATACATATTAAAAATTCTTGTGCTGAGGGTGAATCTTTTGAATTCCTCCATCTTGGCCTCAGCATGCTTGAGATTCCGTATCTCATACAACTTGATCCACAAAGCAAGAGCGGGCCAAGGTTCCTTCTTCTTCCTTGCACTCTAGATGACAACCTTGTCGAGATGTGATACGACACTTCTTGCATGATGAGCTTGTCAATGGAAAACTTTGGTAAAATGTGTGAAGCCTTCTCTACATTGTACATTCGTATGAAGGTGCCAAGGGGTGAGGCATACCAATCTGCTATGTTGATCAATGCCTTCATTGCTGCCTGTGACATGCAAGGTGGATCCTACTCAAATATCATCTTGTACACCAAGGTGACAAAGTGGTCTGATAACTGTATGATAACTCCACAGAAGTTGCATTCAAAGAACAACCTGCAATAAGTGTGCATAGAGGTTTCTGAAGGTGTCCATGCCCAACCCAAGCCTGGGAACTGCTGACGGGCACAAACTGCATCCAGTATGTAAGTGGACATGTATATCTTCACTTTCTGACCCTTGGGCAGATGTTGGGCTTCTATTACATGTTCCTTCAACTAAGAGCCAACATGTCAGACCAGTTGCAAGGTCTTCCTTCGCTTGCTAGTTGATCCAACACAATCACCCAACTCTGCGGGAAGGTTTTTGTGCTCTCTTGGTCGTATAAGCAGCATGCAAAGATGACCAAGAGCTGGTAATTGTTTCCACAGTATCTTCGTCTTATAAACCTGGTTGGTTGTTGTCCTGAAATTCGCTGGCTCTTTCACCTAGCTCTTCAAGATACCTCTTGAGTTTGCACTGTTGTTGGGTCTGCTGAAGGGTTTATCCATCGTGATCACTGGCTATGGCAAGTGATACATCTACTAAAAGTCCTTCACCTTGAAGGTAGCAAGTTACATTCCACTGACACTGCTTAACACCATTGTATCTGGATTAGTATGCGAGACAATCCATTGGATCATGTCTGTGCATGGAAACACGGGATACCTGCATGCAATCTGGTACAAGCCAGACTTGTGAATGTTGACATAGACCCTGCGGTCTTCCAGATCTTCCTCAAATGTTCCCGAGAAGGTGTCACTGATGTCTTGCCATTTCATCTTGATATCTTTGTCTATGAATAACTTGGTGTCTTCATAGATATGCAATCTCATAAATACTTGCTCAAATACATCTCCAGTTGCACTCTCAACGATGTCCTTTGATCCTGCTCTCTTGGAAGCCATTGTACATGTACTTCTGAGAGACGGAAAAAAAATGTGATACCTGGAGACATATCAACACTCATGGCAAGAAATATTTTAGTTGAAAACCAAAAGCAGCTTGAGGACTGACATGCAACATACCCGGGTGACTGATTGGGAAGATTGCGCAATTTTCACTGGGAAGCTAGGAGCCTGACTGCCAAAACTGCGCAAGGCACAATCTGGGCTATCAGGAGGTTGACTGACTGCTGAAAATGTGTAATGCATAGTCTAGCCTAGCCTGCTGAGGACTGAAACTATGCAAAGTGTAGTTTCAATCAGCAAGGACTACAAACCAGCAACTGCATTTGCACAATTTCTAGGGCAACAAGGCACTGCCTCTCAGAATTGTGCATAGCAAGCTTGGAGGCTATTGTTGGGCCACATTTGCGCAATTTTTGGGAGGAAGGTTGAGCCTTCACTGTCATAAATGTGCATTGCGAGCCAGGCAAGGCAAAGTCCGGGCCAAGGCAGCCCAGTCTCTCCGACGGGCGACTGAAAACATGAAAAGTTTGAATGCATGGCGAAGCTAAGTGCAAACAAGAGTGAATGATCATGCATGCAAACAGTGAGTGCAGGATTCAGAAAATGGGAAAAAAAACATGTGTGTGAAGTGACTCACTGCAACGGCGACCGTTAGTGCAGAAATAGTGTCATGCATGTGACAACAGTGAGATGCAACGAAAAATTTGAAACAGTGCTTCTACAAGCTAACATGCATTAAAACAGCAACAAGTGTTCAATAAAACCAAGCAAACAACATTCACACAAAGAAAAATACAAAAAGCGATAGAAAAGCAGCAAAATACATGAAAAGAGGACTTACCTAGAAAAAGTCGAGTTAAATGTGTAGAGGGCTCCTAGATGCAATGTGGGATGTCAGAGCTCTAAAATCGATGTGAGAAATGAGCTCTGTAGCGTCGAATAAATAGGTTTTGATAAGATTGAGGCTTATGACGTGCATGCCACAAATCCAGGGAAAAGTGACACTTGGCAGGAGGTTTCTGAAACGACTTTTGCATGTAACATCCAGCTGCTAAAAATGGATCCCTAAAATATAGGGATGTTTTTTGCTTCTTTTTCGCGAAAAAGCAGCCTATGCATGCAAATCAAGATTACTCAGTCCTAGAGGGGACCGGTAAACCTGGGAGCACATGCAATAGTCTGCAAGCCTGGGAATGATAATTGCGCAGTTTCTAGGTTGAGCAAGTCTGGTTGTCCATCATGCATTTTGCAATTTCTGGACTGAAGCCCTGACTATTAGTCAGAATTGTGAAATTTTTGAGATCAAGCCCAGTGTTGGACTGCATTACGCAGTTTTCAGAGGGAAGGTTTCCTTAATGGATTGTGTGTATCTAGAGCCCAATAGACAACCCAGATGGATTTTGCACTTTCCAGAGGGAAGGTTGGTTCCCTTCCATAATTGTGCAATTTCCTAGGTGAGCATCACAACCAGAAACTGACCAAGTTCTGGGATGTCAGCCTGCGGGTGGGAGGCAAACAAGTTGACAAGAAGAGGCTAGTAAGCCATTAAAACTCAGTTGAAGCATTTGTACTTAGACAGTGCAAGACATACTTCTAAGGATGGTTGGTAGGGAGGCTCCAAAACGAAGCTAAGGCAAAATTTTGGAGGGTGGTTGTAGCCGCTACAACACATTATTGAGATATTAAGAGAAACACATTCTTTATTCAATTGGTAAATCTTCGACAAAAAGGTCTAGTTACAAAGCACATTCAACAATTCCAAAAGTTGAGCCTCAAAATAAAGAATACTTTAGAGGATAACTTGTTAGGCATATTTATGTGAACTTCAAAGGAAATCATCCAACATGAGGTGCATCTCTTTGAAATTAAATCTCTAAAACAGACTTTCAATCTGGCAAAGAAAATTGAAAATAAAAATATGTCCACTAGAAAATTGATCACTAATAACTATAGCGAAAATCATGCTCCCTTTCCTAAACTGATAACGTTGATTCCTCACAAAATGGACAAAATAAAAGGGACTATCTTTCAATTGTGATAACAAGTATAGTAAGGAGCATAAATGTAGTGAGAAGAAATTATTCTACATAGATTTTGAAGATCAAGAAGTGGAAACCTCACAAGATCTAGAGATAGAAGAGACTACTCTAGCAATCTCTTGTCATGCATTGGCTGGAATTCGTACTCCACAAAGCCTTAAGATAGAAGGGTATGTCAAAAGAAAAAGGGTAACAATATTGATTGATTCAGGTAGTACTCATAACTTCATGAATTTCAAATTGGAAAAACTTTTTAATAGCTTTGTATATCCATCACCAAAATTTCAAGTAGTGATTGTAGATGGAGGTACCATAAATTGTTGAGGGAAGTGTCATAATGTTAAGCTAAATATGGGGGAGTATTTATTATTTAGTGACATGATTGCAATCAAAATGTGTAATGCTAATGTTATATTAGGGGTCCAATGGTTACAGTCACTAGGAACAGTGGCCCTTAATTTCCAAGATCTTTTCATAAGTTTTTTTCTTAAAAGGAAAGGAAATCGAGCTTAGATGTATCAAAGGGAAACCCAATAAAGTGATATAGCATGACAAAATTGCTAAAAAAGGAACACCAAGGTGTAGTTGCACAATTGTGTTCATTAGATGTTCAAACATCTATATCCTCTACTCTAGTGGATCTTCAAAAAGTTATCAACAATCATGTTAAGGTATTTGGAGAAATGCCTAAGGGTCTTCCACCTGTCCGAGATCATGACCATGTTATTCATTTGCAACCTAGAAGTGTACCACCTAACATTAGGCCTTACAGATATCCACATGCACAAAAGAGTGAGATTGAGCATATATTTCAAGAAATGTTAAATGTGGGAATCATTCAACTCGGCCATAGTGCATTATCTTCACCAGTGGTGATGGTTATAAAAAAGAATGGTTCATGGCATATGTGTTGTTGGAGACCGATTTTTTTTTTTTTTTTTTTTTTTTGTAATGGTGAAAGGGACTACACAAAGAATATTAGCATGGGAGTAGAAGCATCAAGTGCACAGTAGAGAGACTAGTGCAGGTAAAGGAGATGTAGTGCAAGAAGGCATTGTGTGTAGGTAGCTGAATAAGAAAGGATGCACGTGAAGTGAAAACTTGGCAGTTAGGATTGTAAGGCGATTAGCGAAGGTGAGGAATGTCACCCTGGAAAAGGAATCAAAAGATATTTGTAGGAGAAGAAAGGTTGCTGGAGTGGAAATCAAACCATTAGAAAATATTTTAAGCTAACACCATTCGATAATTAGACGACATGGGACAACTAGAGAGAGGGTTGTCAAAAAATATCCAAATCGTTAACAAACGTAGAAGAATCATCGAATTGGAGAAGAATTGGGATGAGGGTGATCGAGAAGTTGTTGGAGACCAATAAGAAGATTGAGAATCCTTAATTCAAGGGTTGGCGTTGGCTTTGGACAAACAAGAATGAAGAGTTACTAATACAGTGTCTTTTGTTATAGTAGTCAGCTTTTTGGATGTTTTGTGTGCCTATATATATTTTGCAAATATGTGTCAATGACATAGTATGTTTGGGATTCAATATTGTTTTGCCTTGCAAAAATTGACGTAATGTGTTACTATGGCTATGATAAGTTTGGTGAGACGAATTCAAATGATTGTGTGCTATAGCATGTTGTGCATGGTTCCTCATTGTGAATTAATGAAAGACTATTGGATTTCCTTGACTTGTATTTCTCATTGATGAATTGTCTTACTATTGATGTTGTTATGGTTTATTTGGTGTTTTTCATATGAGTTAATATTGTTACTTCTAGTACTTGTTAATCATTTATGTAGTCAAGAGTGTTGTTATGAATGAGATGCTTTTGTTGTCATGGCGTTGGGGAATTTTAACCATAAGTCAAACAACTAGTATTCAATTTGGGATGTCTTGCGCAACATATAAACTCAGAATGGTTGTTATCTGTCTATTAATCAGGTGTCTTGACCCCATGCGGTAAATTAATCTTAAAGTGTCATATAAACTCAACAATCCCATTCAACTACAAATACTTGGTTCCAGCAGTCCCCTATGGCACATCGGGTGAGACGTCATCCACTTTGTGGGTGATGTTGAAAGGGCTAGTGCTCAAAGGGTTTTGTTAGCTGAAATTGCATGCCAAACCGAATTCTATCACAACCCTATGCTAACAAATGGTTTCGTTGCAAAACCAGGATCGTTATAGGATGGGATTGTTTTGTGACAGAGATGTAGAAGCCATGGAATCTAATTATAAAGGATATTACTCGGTGGCTTAAAAAAAAGGAACATGAGTTTACAGCTAGAGAGATCAATGATTAGAGAATTAACACTGAAGATTGGTTGCATAAGTATGTGTTCATTGAGTTTCATGATTTTTTCTTTGTAGAGTTTCCAAATATTTTAATGGAGTGGATTCAATGGATGAAAGACAATAATCCAACTTATCACCATGTTAGACCAAGACATTGGATTCCAGAGGAGGTGCATCAGTTACAAGTAATAAGAAATAAAATATATCGTTTTGTGGATTTTTTATTTGAGAATGTGTTAGAAGGTTATATTATTGAGTTCACAATAAAAGTGATAGTGTCCCATATTATAGCATAGAGGAAAATTTTGAAGGGCTTGTTAGCACTCCAGGAAACTCTCCTAGGTTGCAGCTCGGAGATGCCTGGTAACATATAATCTTCAGTATTGTTCTCTGAACTACTGGAATGGATGATGGTTTGGATCAAGTCAGATAACCATTTCAGCTCTATTCTCACTCAAGACATGCATGAACACCCCCAACAACATAAGGCTTTAGACCACTAATGCTCAATAATTTGTAGATTTAATGGATAGATGGAGAATACTGACAATACCAGCAGATTGCATACCTGAACATATATGAATGGCTGGCTACAAGCAACAAATGAACTTGCTAACTATACTGGAAGATTGATATATAATAACACATATAAATGGCTAGCTACAGGTAGCAAAGAAGCTTGCAAATCTAATATATCAAAGCAGAGATAAGATTATAGTTATCTGGCCTTAAAATCAAAGAAAACCTGAACAAATTGTTCGAGTGCAAGCATAGAACAAAAGAGAAATGGACATTGTACATATAACAGCGAAAGAAGCTTATATTACTAAAGAATGCATATGAGAAGCTTTAAGGAACAGAGGAGGAATGATCTCAAAAATTTGAACCCTTGTTACATCTAGTTTTTTGCCTTTTATAGGCCCTTTACAATGCTCCTGAGCTCTCTAGAAGGCTCGAAGTTTTAACTTTGTCTGATATGTCCCTTAACCATTTGATTCCCTCAATAGGCAGGCATGGCTCGATGGTTTTCCTCTTCTGACAGAGGAATAACCATATTCAGATATTTTGGGCAGCCTGCTGTGATGCCTGGGAGCTCTCTCGTGCCAGAGATGCCCCATCATGTTTGTTATGACGGCTGCTATGCTGGCAGGACCGTCGATGCTCCATGATCTCGTTTGATTCGGGTTGCAGCATGTTGTGGCCCCTCTCTTTCCCTTTCCAGGATCTGTCCGCCGGCCGCTGTATCCCGGCCGAATCCCTCTTCTAGCATGTAAACATTTCTGCACAATGCTTCTAAGGATGGTTGGCCACCTGATCTTGCAAATGGAGTGGCTATCGAGCCTATGAAATCCCTGCAACAGTCCCTTTCAAATGATAACCATGAATGTTTTCTATTTCATACATAAAACGCTACAACTGTGTAAATCCCACCCTTCTCTGTTCTTTTCAGACCTCAAAATTCCTTAAACATGGCCTATTCTCTCATCGGTTTCGCCCCTTAGGTCACTGTCATGTATCAAAACCAGCCTGGTCCCTTTGTTCCCCTTGTATTTTGAAATACTTAAAAACACGGGAAGTACATGAAAATTGGCCTCCCTCCGGACTTCAAATCTTATGGATTTCATTCCTGAACCCTTTTGGGTTCGGGACTCATCGCAATCGGCATTACCACCTACATAGAGGCCCTGCTCCTTCGCAATATTCCGATGCGATCTGATCGCAATCACATATCGCTCTAGCCAACGGTCTTCATATAACATGGCATATGTTCCTGCCGATTTCGAACCTGTGATGCGATGTGGGCCCCCCGACTCTTGGTAATGTTCCGCTGCGATGTAGCAATGCGATACGATCGCAATCGTTGATTGCTCAATGTCGGGGCTTTATAGATTATGCTTTCCACTGCCGCGACTACCGATGTGACTCGTCGATTAACTGTCCCTTCAGCTTGGCCGATTGCGATTGAGTCGGTTAGATCTGGGCCGTTGATCAGCCAGATCTAATAGCAGTTGTGCGTTGCTTTGTTCGCGCCTGCAATACTTTGTTTTTCCACTATTTTGGAGTATTTTAGCCTCCCGATAGCGTATTTCCGCCTCTCTAAGGGATTTTGGCATATGATTGTTTCGATCTTGGGAGGATCTTAATCAACTCTTGAAGACTTCAGGAGTGTTTTGGATCCATTTTTTGGGCCAAATGCCAACAAGGTTAACACTAGCTCCTTCTGGGGATGAAATCCTCCCTGTGAGGTTCAAGAATCATAGAGCAATGCCTTTCCTGTAAAACAAAATTGAATCTCCCCCTAGTGTTCCATTGGGCATGGAGTCTTTTTAGCATAAACATAAAAACTGAAAGAAAAACATATGTACAATAATAAGGTTTTAAGGCCTTAAATGAAATAGAGTTTTAGGAACTGCCCGTTTGCCGGGCTACCAAAAGTGTCTCCTCCTGCCAGATTGTGTAGGATGAATGTATTGTTGTGATCAACTTGAGCGATGACGAGAGGACCTGTCCATAAGGAGTCAAACTTGCCATGATTACCTTTCTTTTCCTTCAATTCATCCCATTTGAGCACCCAATTACCAACTTGGAAATTGTCCACTTTTGCCTTCCTGTCAAAGGTTTCTTTGATTTTATTCTAATGGACTTGTGACTTCTCAACCAAATGATCTCTCATCTGTTGTAATTCAACTAGGCTATTCATTCTTCTTACCATGTTATTTTCTTCATCTTGTTCTTCTTGCAAGAACTTAGCCATAGGGAGGATCACCTGGATAGGGAAAACAACATCAACGCCAAAAACCAGTTTAAATGGAGAATTTCCTATGGACTTTTTGATGGAAACTCTGTCAGCCCATAGTGCAAACTTCAACTTGGAATCCCAGCTCTTTTTGTTGTCTTCTAACAATTTTTTGATTATACTTACCAAAATCTTGTTAGATGATTCTGCCAAGCCATTGCCTTGAGGATAATATGAGGTAGAATGCACCACTTGAATGCCCATGGATTCAGTGATGTCCATCAATTCTTTTGCCTTAAAAGATGTTGCATTATCAGTGACTAGTTTGGTTGGGCAACCAAATCTAGTGAAAATATTCTCATTCAAGAACTTTATGGCAACTTGATGATTGGCATTCTTAGTGGGTATAGCCTCAATCTACTTGGTGAAATAATCAGTGACTACTAAGATCCATTTGTGTTGGCCACTGGAATGTGGGTTAATCTCACCTATAAAGTCCAAGCCCCACTGTTGGAAGGGACCACTGACCTGTATTGGCTTCAAAGGCAGAGATTTTAGCTGTTGTCTTCCTGCAAACCTATGGCACTTATCACAAGCTTTTACAAAAGAAAACACAACAGAAAACAGCGTACGCCAATAATACCCAACCCTCAAGATTTTGTGAGCTGTGGTTTTCCAATAATGATGCCCACCATAGATGCTAGAATGGAACTGGTGTATGACCTCTACAGATTGTTCTCAATCTAGACACCTCAAGAGGATTCCTGATGGGTCTTTCCAGTAAAGTAGATTTTTGTCAATGTAGAATTTGGCTGATCTGAGTCTAGTGGTACGAGCTTGACTTGAACTAAGCCCTGGAGGAACTTCCAACTTCTGCAAGAAATGAACTATGCTGGCATACCATTTGCATGTGGCTAGATTTTCAGCCAAGGACTGATTCTGCTTTTGCTCTTCTGATGCTCCCCTTGTTTGCTCATCATCTGAATTTAGACCCATGAAATTTATGTCTAACAAGCTGCAATTTTCTTCGGCCATGAGCTTAGCCAAGCCCTGGCCTTTGACAAGCTTAGTGGGCTTCACCTCTATGTCGAATTCTATGAATTTTGCAATCCATTTTGCCCTCTTTCCATCAATATCTGGCTGAGTTAAGACATCTTTCACTGAGGCTGAGGGCACATATGCAATTACTTTGGAATGCAGAATATAAATCCTGAATGCTTTCAAAGATTTTATGAGAGCATAAGCTTGCTTCTCAATAAGGTCATACCTTAGTTCAGCATCCCTTAGAGTTTTGCTGAAAAAGGCCACGGGGTGCTCTATGCCTTCATCATTTTTCTGCAACAAAACTGCTGCCAGTGTATCATAAGAGGCAAAAGAGAAGATACAAAACTCCTTAGTGTAATCTGGGCTGATTAGAGTGGGAGCTTCCATGATAGCTTGCTTGATGGCTTCAAAAGAGCTTCTTGAAGCAGTTGTCCATTTTATCTCCGATCCTTTCTTCAACATGGAAGTGATGTGCTTTACTAACTCTGCAAAGTTTGGAATGAACCTCCTTACAAAGTTGATCTTACCCAGGAAGGATTGGATGCCCCTTTTCGACCTTGGGATGGACAGTGTCTGAATGGCTTGAACCCTTGCTGGATCAATCTTCACACCTTCAGCAGAAACAATATGTCCTAGAAGTTTGCCTTCTTCTAGAGCAAACTATGACTTCTTTGGGTTTACTGAGATTCTGAACTGTCTGCACTTTAGGAAGACCTTCTTCAAATGCTGTAAATGGTCTTTGTGGCTATTGGAGAAGACTGTTATGTCATCAAGATAAATAAGGAAAAACTTGTCCTTCTCTCCCACGAAGGCTATGTCCATGGCCCTCTGAAACATGGCCCAACATTCATCAGTCAAAAGGCATCTTGGAGTACATGAAAGTACCCCAAGGAGTAGTGAAGGTGGTCTTTCCCTGATCTTCAAGATGTACAGCAATCTGATTGTAACCTAAAAATCCATCTAAGAAAGACATGACTCTAGCCCCTAAAACCTTTTGCAGAAAGTGTTCCATCTTCGGCTGGGGATAGTTATCTTTTTTAGAGCACTTGTTCAGATTTCTGAAATTGACGCAAAGCCTGATTTCTCCATTTTTCTTCCTTACCACCACAAGGTTGGCTATCCATTTTGAATACCTTAGGGGAATTATGATTTTGGCATCCAACAACTTCTTGATTTCTTTCTTGATCAAAGGCAGTAAGAGAGGGCTAACAGGTCTTAATTTCTGCTTAAAAGGGGTTGTGTTCTTTTCCAGTGGGATCCTATGCTGAATAATGTCTGGGTCATAGGTTTTAAGATCGCTATATTCCCAGGAAAAATATTAGTGAATTGCTTCATGAGGGTGCAATACTCGGAATTCTAGGCAGAAGACAAATGAGTAGACAGATTAATGAATTTCGGATGGGTTGGGCTCCCTATATTATGTTTACAAACAACAGACTCATTCTCTGTTTTGGCCGGCTTGTAGGGCACGTCATTATGATCGAAAAGCTTCTCTAGAGGCACCAATCCCTTTGGTATGTGATTATTGGGCAGCTGGACGATGCTTTCTCGGCCGATTTCACTTTTTAGCTTGGACTGGCTGAATTCTTCCATGTTTTGATTTTCTTGGTCGATGTGCATTTCAGCAAATTCCTCAACGACTTGTAAAAACCTGTTAATTTCCTCATCGTCTTCAAAAACTCTCCAATATTTGACATTGTCTGGCAGGGACGGTTTGTATTTTACCTAAACTTCATATGTCAATTTAGGAGGCAAAGGAGGAACAAACGTGCTAGCAGAGACAACAAGGGAGTCGACAAGCTAGTTCTTCATTCTTGGAATATAAGAAATGTTGAAATCTTTGAAAGAATCTTTGAGCCTCCATACTTCATCCCTATATGCTTTCAGCCTTGGATGCTTTGCTTGGAACGTTTTATTTACCTGCTGAATGATGAGGTCTGCACATCCAAACACTTCCAGGCCTTTGATACCCATTTCTTTAGCAGTGCTTAAGCCCGAAATCAAAGCTTCATACTTTGTTATGTTGTTTGTGACCTGAAAGGTTAATTTGAAAGACAAATGAATGTATTCCTATGTTGGGGACACAAGGACTACACTTGCCCCTGCAGCTTCTTTGGAGAAAGCCCCATCAAAGAACATACCCCAAATCTGTGGGTTTCCATCCTGCGCGATCTGGCAAACTGACTTTTTAAGTTACGTGGAGGCTAACTGAGACTCTTCAATATGAAGAATAAATGCTCCAAAATCAGTATCAACAGCGTAAATGGGATGATTAGTGGGATTCTTCTCATTGTTGATGATGTAAGCCAACTACGCCTGTATGTATAATCTCTTGCTTTCACCTCCAAAAACTGGGACAGTAGCATAGGACAGATCATTTTGTAATGATCCACCTAGTCTCTTGATCCATCCTCTGGAAATTAACATGCCAAACTTGAGTGGTACATCTGCTACCACAATATCCATCATCATACTTTTCATGGGCAGCTGAGACAAAGTGATGGCTAGGTCCTTGATTAATCCTAGACATTTCACTTTTCTAGAGTCAAAAGAGAACAGGTCATGATAAGGCTTGGTAATGTCTAGACCCAGCTCATCCATAACAGCCTTGGGCATTAGGTTATGGCTGGCTCCAGTGTCCAAAAGGCAGTTGTGAAGGATTTTATCATGAATAGTCAGAGAGACATAGAATGATGGGGAGTTGTCTTCACAATTTTCAATCATTGGGCTGAGGATAATAGCTGGCTTGTCATATTGCAGATTTACACAATCATTGGAGGCTTGGATGGCTTTAGGCCCGAGAGCCTCGAGAATGGATCTTTTGAATGACTCACTTTTCACTAGTTCAGTCAGACGCATAGGTATTCTTAGCTTTTGAATTTCTGATTGAAAACTAAAAGGAGAAGGGGACTTGTCAAGGCCTCTTACCTCATGAGCTGGAGCTTTGAGGATGATAGGATCAATTGCCAGTTGTTTTTGCTTATTAGCTTGCTGCAATGCAGGGTCAGCAGCTCTTTGAACAGGAGTTTCCTTGGCATTATTCATCTTCAACCGCAGATTATATCTACGTTGATCTTCAGCGTGCAGAACAGCTTCACAACCCCATTCTTGGTTAGTCTGGTCATTGCATAATGACTTTTCATAGGCAGCTGTAGTCAAAAAGGAAGCATTGGCTTTGTCTTCAAGGCAATGGATCTCATCATCTTCTTTAAACTGCTCTTCCTCCATGACTACATTCTGGAAAGGGGTCTTCACCCTTTGGTCTTCATTGGCATCTTTGCTTCTTTGCAATATCTGCAACTGTTCATTAGCTCTTCTATATGGATTTGGATTCCTAGGAGCAAAGGTATTGGGAACTCTCCCTTTCGAGGGTGTTGTTCAACCTTTAATTTGGAAATTTCAGAGGCTAATGACTCGATCATTTTTGTCATTTTATCTATCTTAGGATCATAGGATGATGAAGACTCGCCCCTCTATCTTCTTCTATCAACGTTTCCCTTGAGCTTCTCTGCCACCGTGATGTTTGATTCTACTTCCAAGGCTGCATCTTGCATGTCATCCAAAGTAGCACATCGCCTCTCTCTCAACAGTAGGCAAAGTCAGAATCAAAAGAATTAGCATAGGTGAGTTGAGCAGAGGTAGTAGTGGGCTTTACTTCAGCTGGTATCTTGCTGTACATGTGGTTAAATCTCTTATTAAAATCGAACAACAGTTCACCATTTTCTCTCTTTAAGTTCCCAAACTCAGTGTGGTAGTAGAGGAGATCCTTCTTATCCCCCCAATGTTTTAGGAATGCGTCATCTAAAGCTTCGATATCTGATATAGATCTTGGGGATTGTTCTCTGAACCATTTTCTAGCCTCCCCATCTAGGCTTTGGACGAAGACTCTCATCCACACATCATCTTCACTAATGTCCATATTATCAGCATAGCTATAAAATGACTCAAGGTGTTCTTCAGCAGTAACACCTTCAGTCCCAGTGAACTTAGGCATATACTTCTGATATTCTCCAGTGAGCATAGCATTCAAAGGAGTGGGTAGTATTAGAGGTCCATAACTAGCAACTATGATTCTTTCCATTTTGGTGGGTACTTGTGGACCTGCCATAGCTGTGGTGACTTAAAGAGTACTAGAAGTTTGAATGACAGAAGGCTAAGGAGTGACTGATGAGACCAAAGGAGTATGATGGATAAGAGGTGAGGTTCCCTTTGGGCTGAAAACAAAAGGAGAAACTAAAGAATAAGGAGCTTTATGAATTTCTGAGAGTTTTTCTTCACTGCTAGTATTAGAATCTGTACTCTCAACATGTATTTGTTCTATTGCAGGATCTTCTTGAAGAGATATAGAAAATTGTTTAGGTTTACCTGAACCTGATGCTCCTTTCTGCAATACTTTCTTCTCTTTGATGGTCTTTTCAGGGTCAGGTACTAGGTCAGCTTGCGATTTCTGAGGATTTCTCCTAGTATGCCATACAAACTGAGCCAGAATTATGAAGTGGAGTCGCCAAGAGGTTCGGCCTCTAGTAGAGTCACCAGATAGATGATTACAACCAAAAAAGTGCCCAGACTTTGTCTATCATCAAAGTTGGGTCCGTGTCGTTTCCTAGGGAAGCTGAGCTTCAGTTTCCTCTCCTCGGCAACGGCGCCAATTATGTTTGCACTCCAGGAAACTCTCCTAGGTTGCAACTCAGAGATGCCTGGTAACATATAATCTTCAGTATTTTCTCTGAACTACTGGAATAGATGATTGTTTGGATCAAGTCAGATAACCATTTTAGATCTATTCTCACTCAAGACATGCATGAACACCCCCAACAGCACAAGGCTTTAGACCACTAATGCTCAATAATTTGTAGATTTAATGGATAGATGGAGAATACTGACAGTACCAGCAGATTGCATACCTGAACATATATGAATGGCTAGCTATAGGCAGCAAATGAACTTGTTGACTATACTGGCAGATGCATATATAATAACACATATAAATGGCTAGCTACAGGTAGCAAAGAAGCTTGCAAATCTAATATATCAAAGCAGAGATAAGATGACAGTTATCTGGCCTTAAAATCAAAGAAAACCTGAACAATTGTTCAAGTGCAAGCATAGAACAAAAGAGAAATTGACATTAAACATATAATAGCAAAAGAAGCTTATATTACTAAAGAATGCAGATGAGAAGCTTGAAGGAACAGAGGAGGAATGATCTCCAAAAGTTGAACCCTTGTTACATCTAGTTTTCTACCTTTTATAGGCCCTTTACAATGCTCCTGAGCTCTCTAGAAGGCTCAGAGTTTTAACCTTGTCTGATCTATCCCTTAACCATTTGATTCCCTCAATAGGCAGGCATGGCTCGATGGTTTTCCTCTTCTGATAGAGGAATAACCATATTCAGATATTTTGGGCAGCCTGCTGTGATGCCTGGGAGCTCTCTCATGCCAGAGATGCCCCATCATGTTTGTTATGACGGTTGCTATGCTAGTAGGACCATCGATGCTCCATGATCTCGTTTGATTCGGGTTGCAGCGTGCTATGGCCCCTCTTTCCCTTTCCGGTATCTGTCCGCCGGCCTCTGTATCCCGGCCGAATCCCTCTTATAGCATGTAAACATTTCTGCACAACGCTTCTAAGGATGGTTGGCCACCTGATCTTGCAAATGGAGTGGCTATTGGGCCTATGAAATCCCTGCAACAGTCCCTTTCAAATGATAACCATGAATGTTTTCTATTTCATACATAAAATGTTGCAACTGTGTAAATCTCTCCCTTCTTTGTTCTTTTCGGACCTCAAAATTCCTTAAACATGGCCTATTCTCTCATTGGTTCTGCCCCTTGGGTTTCTGTCGTCTATCACAGCCGGCCTAGTTCCTTTGTTCCCCTTGTATTTTGAAATACTTAAAAACACGGGAAGTACATGAAAATTTGCCTCCCTCCGGACTTCAAATCTTATGGATTTCATTCCTGAACCCTTTTGAGTTCGGGACTCATCGCAATCGGCGTTACCACCTGCATAGAGGCCCTGCTCCTTCACAATATTCCGATGTGATCTTGTGATGCGATCTGATCGCAATCGCATATCGCTCTAGCCAACGGTCTTCATATAACATGGCGTATGTTCCTGCTGATTTTGAACTTGTGATGTGATGTGGGCCCCCCGACTCTTGGTAATGTTTCGCTGCAATGTAGCAATGCGATCCGATTGCAATCGCTAATTGCTCAACACCGGGGCTTTATAGATTATGCTTTCCACCACCACGACTACCGATGTGACTCACCAATTAATTGTCCCTTCAACTTGGTCGATTGCAATTGAGTTGGTTAAATCTGGGCCGTTGAACAGCCAAATCTAACAGTAGCTGTGCGTTGCTCTGTTCGCGCCTGCAATACTCTGTTTTTCCACTGTTTTGGAGTATTTTAGCCTCCCGATAGCATATTTCTACCTCTCTAAGGGCTTTTGGAATATGATTGCTTCGATCTTGGGAGGATCCTAATCAACTCTTGAATACTTCAAGAGTGTTTTGGATCCATTTTTTGGTCCAAATGCCAACAAGGTTAGCAGGGCCCTCGAGAAAGATTTATACAATCATTACCTTTGTTAATAAAGATTTTGTTGTGTGACCACAGAGTCCTACCCATGAAATCGAACACCATGAGCGACTAAATCATTCACGTGCTATGGGGAAGGGGGGAGAGCTAGGAGGTAGTTTGAAGGAAGAGGAATAAGAGATAGTGGGAAAACTGTGGTGGAGAATGACAACGAGTAATGAACTGCATAAGAGAAGACAAAGAGATAGTATAGAGATAAAGAGTTTTCAAGGTGACACGTTGAGGAGTGGATGGAGGTTTCAACAGAGTGATGTGGGAGGAGGCCAGTCAATTTCGATGACTCATACAAGGAGAAGCCCAGGGAGAGGGGCGAGAAGAGGCCACCAAAGGATGAAGAGCAGCCCAAGTGATCAAAGTTGTGAGGGAACATAGTTTGATACACCTTGTACTGAGGCATAGGAGGAGGAGTACCAATATTTTAGCCCCACATGCTATGGAGGTCGTGAACCCTAAATAGCAAGCTTAGACTATGCCTCGTGTTGAACCCATGACCCCACACGCTTTAACAAATATAGAGGTAAGTACTCAGCACATGGTAACAAATATTGTCGAAGGGAATCATATTCAAGGGGGCGGAGGTACTAGTAGCAGTGGAATTGGTCAGGCAATAAGTGGAGTGTCGCAAGGTACCTAGGATCAGTCTGTTGTGAAAACTGGTGCACAGTTATCTAGTGGTGGAGCAGGTGAAACTCGAAGTACTTCGTCAAGTAGTATTGCACCGAACACAATGGAAAATCTAGAGTTGAGGATGCCATGGTGCTGGGAACGAGGACCCAAAACAAAATTTGTTTGTTTGTGAGGCTATTTGGACAACAAAGTAGGTCGAGGATGAGATAAAAAAGATTGTGTAGTTGGAGGCTTCCTTTATGGACTGCGCATTGGCATGGTACATGACATTCAAGAGCGAGCATGACTCCAACTTGATAAAACAAGTCGCTTAATGGAATTAAGAAAGATTTGATTCGGAGTTTAAGAAGTCAAAGCCTAAATATCAATGTATTACTAAGATAAAGGAGATCAATCAAGCTTCAAGCGAATTTGTATGGAATTTCGACTAGAGATTCAAGATCTTGAAGGATAGACTAACATTCGAGATCCCGAATGCATAGCATAAAGAGTGGTTCATCATTGGACTACTGTGGCATTTTACAATACCTTTGACACAATAGTGAATCAACTAACAATCAGAAGTATTAGAGATTTCGCTAAATTTGGAAGCTTCTCCAACTGGATGTGGACAGAACAATGGTATGGCGCAAGTGTTGTCTCAGCCAGCTGTGTTGACCCTTTAGTTGCAAAATCTTACTAAGGGGAAGGAGAAGTGAGAAGAGGTGTGTTGTACCATCTGTAGGACAGAAGGCCACTACATAAATGAAAGTAAATTGCTAACAGATTATATGGTTACAGGCGTAGCTAACCTACTTGCGAAGGGTAGAGGGCTATGGTGTGAAGTTTTATGTGTGGATCCATACCCCACAAAATTATCCAATGATGCAAAAATATGAGGCATTGGCACAAACTTTGTTTTGTGATTTTTGTAAATCAATGGAGCATGATATCCACCATTTCCACACATTATAATTAAAGTGTGAACGAACATTTGATTCATTCCAAGTACAAAGACCTAAGGGAACTGAAGTTTTGACAACAAACTTCAATCAACCAGGTTCTAATCAAGCAGGAACTGGGTGAGGACAAGGGATGGAAGCTAGGGGCTTAGGAGGACCATCTAGAGGAAGAGGAGGGTTTGGAAGAGGTCAAGGATTGATTATTTGTTATAATTATGGACAACAAGGACACCTTTAACGAGATTTCCCTAATCCCTGTTGTACGTGTACATATTGTAGAGCATTGGACCATACGACTGAAAATCACCCTTAGGTGATTGCCAAATGATAAGACAATAAGGGGTCAAGTGTACAAATAATAATGGTCAAACCCTATAAATCCCATCCACAATTTGGTGTAGTAATGTGAGGAGGAATTATGACAAGGTTTGATGTTGTAAAACCCGGGCTTAGCAGTCGCAGTGGGTTAGAAGGGCACCTGAACCTCCTCCTCGGTTTGATCTAGCCAAAGAGAGGGAAACATACAAATAATCCTAGAGGGAGATGGTTGTTGTGGAATGGGATAGACTAGAGGTATTTTGAGGGGTTGTGATGTCGGCCATCTATGATGACATTGCCTGCAAGGAGCCCATGACAGAAGTAGATCTAGTTCAGAACTAGTTACAAAGTTGTCTTGAGTTGGTAATGAATAAACGGGTGCTAGATAAATTCAAGAGTATGGTAGAACAATGCACTAATGAGCCTAAGCTATCTACCGCATGAAATTCATCGTGCGTAATAAACTAGGTAGCACAAAGAAATAGGATGAGAAAGGAATTTTGATTCGGCACACGAGTGGGAGAATGAGATGGACAATATTATATTAGACTTAGGTTCCGATGTGAATATTTTTCCAAAGAGTATGTGGGAGATGACGGGGAGGCCAAAGCTGACATGGTCTCCTGTTCAACTAAGACTAGCCAATTAACATCGTATCTTCCCAATTAGTAGACTGATGGGTGTGCTAGTAGATATTGATGGAGTCAGAAGTATCATTGATTTTAAGGTCATGAAGATCGTCGATGACATTGATCCATACCCTGCTCTCCTAGGGATGTAATACGAATTTGACAATCAAGTAATTATCAACCTAAAGAAATGGCAGATGATATTTGTGGCAAGGGAAGTTCGAGTGGCAACACCTTTGGACCAACGGGAAGGATACTAATATATTGAGCCAGTTCAGGAAGAGCTAAGTCGAAAAGAGTTGGAAAATATTTATAATGTGATAGCCCACACGAAAGGCTACATGAATCCTAATATATATGGAATGTTGAGCTGGCATAGTGTGGGATCTTGCACTTCTGACTCTAAGGACGTGTTGGAAATTTGACAGAGTAAATTGCACGAAGTAAGCACTGAAAGGTGGACGCACCTCACCAGGGCAGTGAATTGAATAGGAACCGAAGTGCATAATCTGCCTCATTTTTATGGAATGTTAGAGGTAATAATTTTTGTACCGAACTTCGAGGATAAGGTACCAGAGCAGTAGAGGGTTCCCACACTAGATGTTGCATTCCGTGCAATCCTAGCTAGGTAGTGTACTGCACACAAGAGTTAGATCAAGGGATGGGAACAATGTAGACAGTTGCTCTGCATCATATTTGGGACCACTTCAGGGGTCCCTAATGAAAATTACGGGGGAATGGAGTGTCCAAGGATTCATTTGAAGCAGTGTGTTGCAACCTGGACTAGAGAAAATGTACTACAACACGAGTGGGTACACCGATTTGTATATATGTTAGACATTGTCCCCATGAATTGATATATTGATTTGGAGGTGTGCAGAGGCACAATGGTCCCAAACAACATGGTGTATAATTTTAATACCACTTTTAGTTTTGAAGAGGAGGAGCCAACACTTGGCAAATCTCTGAAGGTGTTGCGGCGTAAGATATTTGCTATAGGGGAGTCAATGGTGCTAAGAAATGCGTCATTATGTCCTAAGCACAAGCATTCATAGAAGGTACAATAATTTATGGAATGTTATAATCTAGCAGAGCTAGGAGAGGACAATGATGATCCTAGGAACACATAAATTCCAGAAGTTGAATGAGAGTATGTAATGAGTGGACCAGAGTTATGGTCCACTGACTATGCACAACTGATAAAAAATAGAAAGGTGAATATTGGGACAGAGGCCAAACCTAAAATGGCGATCATCGAAGATTACTAGGATAATTAAATAGTAGAAAAGGTTCTCGATCTATTGCATCAGTATCGAGACATGTTCTCTAACACATTTCAGGAAATGAAGGGAAGTGTAGG
Source organism: Pinus tabuliformis (assembly GCA_031772625.1). Classification (NCBI taxonomy): domain Eukaryota; kingdom Viridiplantae; phylum Streptophyta; class Pinopsida; order Pinales; family Pinaceae; genus Pinus; species Pinus tabuliformis. Next base: position 82,421,390 of record CM062811.1, on the reverse strand, counting down.
AGAAATGGGCATGATGAATATTTCGTTGAAGCTCGATGCCGAGCTTGTAAAGCAATGGCCTTATCGATTGAATATGATATATAAAGAAAAAGTCATGCAAGAATTGGATAAAATTTTACATGCATGAATCATTAATTCCATGGAGGAGTCGGATTGGATCAACCTTATTGTAGCCCAAAATAAGAAGACAGGAGAAATGAGAATCTATGTGGACCTTTGGAATCTGAATGATGCTTGCGCACATGATCCCTTCCTGACTCCATTTACTGATGAGATATTGGAGAATGTGGGTGGACAAGAGACTTATTCATTCACTAATAGGTTTTTTGGTTATCATCAAGTGAATATTACAAAGGAATATTGACATAAGACCACTTTCACAACAAAATGGGTATGTTTTTAGAATACAGTCATGCCATTCAATTTGAAGAATGTACCAGCTATTTTTTCACGCATAGTGGTTGCAACCTTCAAGGAGTTCATCCATAAGTTCTTATAAGTTTATTTCGAAGACTGGATTGTGTTCAGCCTATTAAAGAAGCACGTTGAGGTTCTGTGACTAATTTTGGATAGGTGCAAACAACTATATATTTCATTGAATATAAAGAAGTGTATATTGTGTTCACCTTTTGATATTATCTTGGGGCATGTAGTCTATAAACAAGGTGTGTTGGTGTATCTAGCCAAGATTGTAGTGATTGTGGATCCACCACCACCTACATTAGTCAGACAATTGTAGTTTATTCTGGGGCATACAGGGTATTATCATAATTTTATCCAGGGATACGCCCGATTATTGCTCCTATGGAGAAATTTTTGAAGAAACAGACCAGGTTCCAGTGGGATGAGGAGTTCCATCAAGCTTTGGACACTTTAAAGGAGAAACAGGTGATTGCGTCGATACTCATATTCCCATATTCGTAGAAGAATTTCCATGTGCGTGTCGATGCTTCATTGGTTGCACTGGGCACAATCTTAGCACAACCTAGGGAAGTATAAATAGATCAACCCATCTCTTTTGCTAGCAGGAAGTTGTCCACAATAGAGAAGAACTACACAATGACAGAAAGAGAAAGATTCATGATGGTGTACACGCTTTAGAAGCTTAGACACTATTTGTTAGATAATAAATTCAAATTGAACATGGACCATTATGCATTAAAGTACTTTGTCAACAACCCTGTCTTTGAGGGGTAAGATTTGCATATGGTTGTTATATTTCCAGGAGTATGATTTTCAAGTAGTAGCCAAGTTGGTAAAATGAATGCAATGCATGATCATCTGTGGCGCTTGACCACATGAGAGGATGCGCATAATTTGGAGGGAAATATGCCTGATGCATAGGTTTTTGTTGTGACTATGGTAGATGATAATTTTGTTGAAATTGCAAGGTTTTTTAGCACGGGAATGGCATCAGAGGGGTATACTATCACAAAGAATAAATAATTGGTGGTAAAAGAAATAGATTATCAGCTAATCACGGGTTTTCTATACAAGTTGGCGCAAGTGGGATACTACACGAATATTTGCTAGAGCATGAGCAGCCCATGATACTTACAAAGGCACGTGCAGGTGTTGTTGGAGGACAGTATGTAGGAAAGGCCACCATGTAGAATATCTTCCGCACAGGGCTGTGGTGGCCTACTCTACAAAATAATGCCAAAGAATTTTGTAAGGACTACAACATATGTCGGTGAGTGGGGAAGCCTTCCTGAAGAGATGATATGCCCTTGGTTCCCCAACTCGCCCTATAACCATTCAACAAATGGGCAATTGATTTTGTGGGCCTGATCAGCCCACCTAGAAGGAGGATTGATGCATGGTACACTATAACTACCACTAATTATTTGACACGTCGGGCAAAAGTCGTACTAGTTAAAGACTGTAGTGCAGAAACAAATGCATGTTTCCAATTTGACAATGTAATGACTGGGTTTGGGTGTTTGAGGATCTTAATGAGTGATCAAGGCACTCATTTTCTGAACAAGACCATTGCATTGTTGACAGAGGAGTTTCAGATTTATCATCAAAAGAGCGCTCCCTACCATCCACAATCTAATGGTACAATGGAGGAATTTAACTACATACTAGACACTACACTCACCAAGGCGTGCAACATGCAATACGATGATTAGGATTTGAGGATACCAATGGTCCTATGGGCATATAGGACCACATGTAAAGATTTCACTTGATAGACGCCTTTCTAGTTAGTGTATGGGCAGGAGGTAGTAATGCCAATGGATTTTTTGGTACATAGCTTATGCATTGCAAAATCCACATAACTGACAAAACCTGTCACAGTGGAGCAGAGATTACAAGAGCTACTACAACTGGAGGAGGACCATGCAATAACCATATTTCACCAGGAAGTGCAGAAAGCGAGAGATAAAGCATGGCATGATAGAAGAATTAAAGAGAAGACATTTTAGCTTAGATATTTAGTGTTGTTGTATGACAACAAGTTCCTGAAGCATCCATGCAAATTTTAGATGCATTGGTTGGGGCCATACATTATTCAGCATGTGGCAAATACTGGAGCAGTACAACTGAAGAAATTGGATGGTACCCTGTGTGAAGGATTTGTTAATGGAATTTGGTTGAAATTATACAGAGACAGTCAAACTCTTGTGCACCATGTGTAGGGGGGCAGGAGAAACTCTACCTTTTTTGTAGATAAATAAAGTGTGTTGTTTGTGATTTGAGGATAAGTTTTGTCATTTATTAGAATTAATGAGTAGTATTTATCATTTGTTTTCAGTAGTATATGTTGTTGGGTGATCGCAAAATAAGTCACATTGTGTGTGAAAGTGGAACACTACACACTGAGCGAGTTACATGCAGTATTAGCGTTAGAGTAGCTAGTTCACAATGTTGGGGGCAGTCCAGTCAAAGAACACATGTAACGACATCTAGTTAAAAGTTCATGTAATAAAGTTAATAAAGGCAAAATAAGACCAAGGCCATGGGACACACATTCCAATATGAATGTTGGGAAAAACATCCTAGTGGGTGTTCATTTTGGTTTATTATGGCTAAGGAATTGGAAAAGGCATTCACAAAGGCAAAGAAGCATTAATTGGCATTTTATTTATGAAAATAAAGGAAAATAGAAGAAAAGGGAAATGAAAGGTCATATGTTTGCATGAGAGGAAAATTGAAGGAAAAATAGAGGAAAATGAATAAAATAGAGGTCTTAATGATAAAATGGCTTATGAGGATCAGTTCATAGCTTTTGTCAGTTCATATTTGGAGCTCTCTCTCTATTCTCTCATACTATTGCACACTTAGAGCATTCTTGGAGTGCTCTAGCATTGTAGAAAGGAAGGCAAAGGAAAGAAAAGGACAAGCAAGGAAGGTTGGATCAAGCAGCTTCAACAGGAAGACTTGCAGGTAATAGGTTGCATGTGTGATTTCGTAGCTAGCTTATGAATGCAATGTACATGCATTTGTGTATTTGGTTCTCTTGTTGTCATTAACATGGGTTTTTCCAAGTGTGATAGTGGTTTCAGCCTTGCCTTGTCATTTTCGGATAGTTATGGTGTGATGGGGTTCTTTTATTTGGTTGAGCTTTGCATTGTCAGAAGATTTTGGAGCCGGGTGAAATGATCTCAAAAAAATTCCCAAGGGTTTGGGATGGTGGTGGTTTAATATATGGGAAGCCCTCGACAGGTGGGTAGAGACAAGAAAATTCCTTAAGGTAATGGTGAAGAAACTCTTATGCATCCAAGCTTGTTTTGGGCTTAGTGATCTCTTGACCGGTTTGGTGGGATCACAGTAGCATGAGAGTGGAGGTGGTTTAATCTCTGAGAATCCTTGGTTGTTTATGTCTTGAGTTCCCACATTCATGTTTGGAGTATGGCATGGGAGTGATTGGTGTTAAAAATATGCAACTGGGGTTAATTCCACTTTGGACAACTCACCTTATGGAGATAATGATTGCATTGAATTCCTCTTTTTGAAAGGACCAAAATCGACCTAAAGACCACTCAAATCGGATAAGGGAAAGTGTACTTATGAAGAAAATACCACATGTGCACAGTTGATAAGGTCGACCCTAAAGCAAAGTGGACCACCTTGAAAGGCTATAAATACAAGTGCCCTCTACCTCATTTGGACATAATAATGAGGCACTCTTCTATCTTGTTTTTTTTGCTTGCACGGGTTTGAGGCTCGTCCGCGGAGGACCAAGTTCACCCTGAGGTGAAATTGTAGGGTCCGAGGCTCGCATCTCTAATTTAGGGTTTTGGGCCCTCCGTAGGCACAAAACAGGAAGGGTTCAACTGTAATCACACACACATAAGCTCATCTGTGATGGACAACTCTTTGTCCAAGCGACTAGGGGTTTAAGGTTTTCATAATCCATATCTGACCCTAGTCGCTCACATGTTAGGATTAAGGGAGCTACTGGGACAACTATAGTCAGTCGCATGTCACCTCCTCCATGTGACTGGGACCTTAAAGATGAAATCTCAATCTTTCGAATATTTCACTCAGTGACCGTAGGGTTCAGGAGTTGACTACAGACAGTGACAATTCATTACAGTCTTCAGAATCAGGGTTTTGAGTATATACATAGATGGGCTCATTTCATGGATGTCATAGTTGTTTTGTTGGTTAGTTGCATAAATGAAGATATGGATCATTGTAGTATCTTTTTCTGAATCATTTGATAACAATATAAGAAGAATAATTTGCAAGGGTTTTCCCCAAAGTGGGTTTTACTGTGGTCTCCAACCAATCTTGGTGTCTCTATGTGTGAATTCTTTTCTTCTATTGTTCCTTTATGTTTCGTTGCATTGTTGATGATGGTATTGTTTTGTCTACATAGTTTCATATGATGATAAATAATGATGTGAATTTGAATAATGTTATGATGTTATGGGGTGAACCTAATGTGTTGATGAAGCAATGCAATTATCAAAGCAAAGAACAATACATCCCTATGAAAAGTTATCATATCATAGATAGGCTAAAGAAAAGTCATGGAGATCACCCCCATGGAGACACCTTTAATGGAAGCAAGAGAAGATGGAGGAGACCTAAACTAATTCTAGGGTTTGAAGATAACCTTAGGCAATTTGTGTATTAGGTTTTGATGGATATTATGAGGTTAGGGCTTGAGAGAAACCTTGGTTTGTGGAAAAGATATGAGACATGAAACCTAGCATGATCAATGTGAAGATGCTCAAGCACTTGTGACATATTTGATGAAGCCCTAGATGGGATAGCCTCTAGTAGGCTTGGTTGTTGATAAAATTGGTTGAAATAATGAAGGAATCAAGTGGACGATGGATAGTGATGGATCTTGAAGGCTGGTTTAAGAGGGAGAATATCACCTCTCATTGAAGATAAGTATATCTTGACTTATGATGCTCCTTTATGTCTTTACTTTGGTTTAGACTTATAGATTTGATTATTGTTTTGATCATTACTTATACTTCCTCGGTGTGTATTTGAGTATGTGGATGTTTCTAACCTCCATAGTGAGATGTAATAAGAGGATCCTTCTTAAGGATCATTTGAGATGCAAGAAAGAAAAGTTAGAGTTGGAAAAGGTAAGGAGGCACTTAATGAAAAGATGACTAAGTGCCACATGTTGCCTATGTCAAATAAAAGGATGCACAAGTATTTGAATATTGCAAGGTATGCATGGTATATTGTTTCAATGTTATGGCAAAGGTAAGCCCTAAGGTATTATGAGAATGTCTCTTTATCAAATGGTTCATGCATGCATATGAAAGTGATTTGAATTCATTATTCTTATGATGAAATGGTGTACTTGATGTGGAAGAAGTATCTTACATAATGAACTTCTTGATTCTATGAGGATACTTAATATTGATCTTTGATATATTGGTATACTTTTCATCTATTATTTTTGGATATCTTGATTCCATAAAAGGCTAGCACCTTGATTGTAGTTGATGGTAACTTGGTACTATTGATATTGTTTATGAAAACCATAGTAGCCACCAAGATAGAAGTGTAACAATAAGATTGATATTCATGATCTTTTGTTGACGATGGTTATATTTTGATGTGCTTAGTGATTGTGGCATATGGTAAAATAGAATGCCCTAACTTATTGAATTGAGGTATGGACAAAGAAGTAATTTTGTGATCATAATTCTTGAAATATGCTCCTATTATATATTTGACGCTAACCCTTGATGAACGATTGATGTCATGATGTCATAATTGATGTTAACTTATATGATCATAATGAATATGTGGATATAGTCTAACTTTATGATCTAACAAATTTGTTTATGCATGACAGTATTATAGACAGGTTGATGGCATGAATGAAGATGACTGAAGTGGATTCCCATTCAGAGGGAGAACCTCTCCATAATATCCCTTCTCCTATTATCATTATATACTCTTTACTGATAAAGTATGATTTATGGGCATGAATAAGACAAACATCTAACATTGTTGATCTGCAACAAAGTTCTGATCTAAGGAGAGAGAGTTTTCCCTTGCTCTAAGCCTCAGTCACATGGAAGCAAGCTCACAAGTGATATTTTAGCCTCTCAACCACATGGAAGTGAGGTTAAGGATGCAACTAGAGTCTCCCAACCACTCGCAAAAAATGCATATGGGTGCGACTATGCCTTCTGGACACAAAAAATGAAGTTTTGTGCATGAAATCAGATGTTCACCTAAAGGATGTCAGTCCTACATATGTGGAGTAGACATCAGAAATATCTGAGTTGGAAAGTTTGAATTTTTTCTATAATACTGAAATTGTGTTTACAGGTGACCAGGACATGCATTCATATATGTCATTATGTTTAAAGTTTGTGCTACAATAGTTTGACATGATTTGGTTGATTGATATAAATGAGCAATGTTTGGAGTTTTGACATGATGCTTGATAATAACTTAAGAATTTTGAATTGATGTTGAGATATGTTCTGGACTATAGATCTCTCTATGATAGCAAATTTGGGGTTTGACCTGATGACTAAGGATTTGATTTGATGACTGATGATTTGCCTTGATGAGAATGATATATAAAATTCCAATGACTAATATTGGTATCCGATAATGGTTTTGTATTGGCCTCCTCGTTCTTAGCATATTGGTTGAAGTATTGACAATTGTGATTCAGTATGAAGTTATCTCACAATGAATGGTTGAAACCTGCATGGCTTATCCTTGGTGTATGCATTTTCATCCAGTGAATTATATTATTATCATGAGGATGAATTGATGAAATTTAGATTGATAATAGATTAAGTCATGACTTGATGAGAGCTCTACGTGTCACTTGGTCTAAAGAATTTAATACTGTGATATTGTGATGATTTTGATATTGGTTTTGATCTTGCATCCAAAATTTTGATAAGATGACTTAGTTGATTTGATTTTACAATATTATGAGTCTGAACATATTGGTTTGGAAAAGTATTATGTTTGCAGAGAGCACTGTGTGAAGCAAGCTCCTTGATCCAGATATGTCCACATTGATAGTTATCTCGTGAAGCCAAAATGATGTGTTGGTCCAAACCTCTACTTTAGAAATGTTCCAAGGTACGACTTTGATTTTGAATTTAGTTTTATATATTGATGGTCTACTCTTGACAGGAAATGAGCCTATGATGATCAAAGTAAGAGGGAGATGGCTTCTGAAGCTCGAAATACTGAATCATGGCATGATGAATCGATTTTTGAAGTTTGGAAAATAAAATCTATATTGCAAAGATATTGCAGAAGTATTGGAAAGTGGAAATGAAAATCCTTGGCACTCTAATTGAATTTCAAGAAGTTGTGAAGCAATATTGATGAAATTGACTTGGTAACCGACAATTGATTGAAACATTGATGTACCATTTTGAACATCCATCTATATATATACATGATGTGCATAGAACCTGAATGAATTCATGATTGAGCCACTTCATATACATTAATTTGTCGCCAAGCATCCTTCAAGATACTTGCATGGGATGATCGATTTTTTATCTGAGATATTCATTCTACGATATGTGACTACTTGGATGTACTTGTGATGATTAGGATTATTATTGATGAGAGGAGCACATTTGGATGCTACCTTAATATGAGACCTTCCATGATATCTTGGATGAGAATTCCATAGCACGACCAAGGTTGAGTATGATGTTGCTAGAATGACTAGCCATGTGGTAGGATGAAGAAGCTCCTTGGAGAGTCATCTGAGCAGGATCTGGATATGACATGGATACATTATGATGACAAAAAGTGGTAACCGATTAGCATAGAATCTCGCATATAGCTGGGACAAAGTTACCTTCATATATTGAGACAATGTTGTTGTACGAGACAAGCTTAAGCTTGTGGTTGGCACCTCCTTAAGAGGGAGGATGAATATGGTATCCTTTTATGATATATATATATGTGTGTGTGTGTGTGTGTATAATTGTTTATGTACTAATATGATATTTTATTTGATGTCTTGTATGAACAGGAGACAACCGCTATTGAGACATGATTATTACCAGATATAAGCACGATGATATGTTTATGATGTATAGAGAGCAGGACTGATCGAGGACATTAAGCCAACTCTTCCCCCTTGTCTGAGCTCCCAGGGTGTGGAATTGAGATAGAGGGCTCTTGGGGTTGAGAAAACTCTGGACAATAGGGTATCACCTCTATCTATTACCCATAAGGTTGGAGTAGTATATTACCCTATCTTGGTCTTTTCATAGTATACCCTAGTTGGCATCATACCCACAAACAGGGTTTGTTAGGATTGTCCCTCCCCATCTGGCCAATGGGTTGAAGAGGCTTGGAGCTGTGTGATCCTTACCTCTTGGTAAGTCGGGTATCTTGTATAAGCTTGGATTATGATGGAGGTGTTCTACCACATGATTATTGAGGGTCATTGTTGGGAATATCAACAGGCAATAGGAAGGGATGAGTAGTAGCTCCCCTATATCACCTATTCCTCGATATGGTGTCATAATAGTAGCTCCCCCATGAGATTCTAGGTTGAGTGGTAGCTCCTCGATGTGGTTCTAGGTTGAGTAGTAGCTTCCCAATGTGGTTCTAGGTTGAGATGTGCTCCCTAATGATATGCTCTCCGATGATGATGCAGGTCATAGATCTGACTCCCTGCTTATATGCTCGAGCAGTAGCCCGTTGATAGATATTTCGGGTAGTAGCACAATGAATATAGGGTGGTAGCTTAGGATCCCCTTCGATGACAAATTCTTCTTCTAGATTCGAGAATATTTAGCATACAAGCGGGGACAATCAAGAGATAAGCAGGAATGAGAAAGAGTTGAATTAAGATGATCCATTATGATACAAAATGATGAGATACTTGAGATTGGATATGATTTGGTGACAGGATATACATGACATGGTGCAAGTGGATTTCTCCCTAGTTGAGAGGGAGTGTTAAAAATATGAAACTGTGGTAAAATTCCACTTTGGATGGCTCACCTGATGGAGATAATGATTGAATTGAATTCATGTTTTTGAGAGGACCAAAATTGACCTAAATACCACTCAAATCATATAAGTGAAAGTGTACTTATGAAGAAAAGCCCACATGTGCACAATTGATAAGGTCGGCCCTAGAGCAAAGTGGACCACCTTTAAAGGATATAAATACAAGTTCCCTCTACCTAATTTGGACACAATAATGAGACACTCTTCTATCTTCTTATTTTTTTGGCTCACACAAGTCTGAGGCTCGTCCATAGAGGATTAGGTTCGCTCTGAGGTGAAATTGCAGGGTATGAGGCTCGCATCTTTGATTTAGGGTTTTGGGCCCCAGTTGCGGGCATATAACAAGAAGGATTAAACTGTAGTAGCATGCACAGAAGCTCATATAGCCTTCCAGTCACACTAAAAACTCTCAATCCATTCGACTAGGGGTTTAGGGTTTCCATAGTCTAGATCCGACCCCAGTCGCTCGCATGCCAGGATTAAGGGAGCAACTAGGACAATTATAGTTCCTTGCATGTCACCTCCTCCGTGCGACTAGGGCCTTAAAGATGAAATCTCAGTCTTCCAAAGATTTTTCTCAGTGACCGCAGGGTTCAGCAATTGACTATAGGTAGGGGCAGTTCACTACAGTCTTCAAAATCAAAGTTTTGAGTATATGCATAGTTGCATTCATTTCATGGATGTTGTAGTTTCTTTGTTGGTTAGTTGCATAAATGAAGATATGGATCATTGTAATCTCTTTTACTGAATCATTTGATGACAATCTAAGAAGAATAATTTGCAATGGTTCCCCATAGTGGGTTTTTTCATGGTCTTCGACCAATCTTGGTGTCTCTATGTGTGAATGCTTTTCTTCTATTCTTCCTTTATGTTCCGCTACATTGATGATGATGATATTGTTCTTTCTACATAATCACATATGATTATGAATAATGATGTAACTTTGAATAATGTTATAATGTTATGTGGTGAACCTAATGTGTTAATGAAGAAATGTAATTATCAAAGCAAAGAGAAATAGCCCTATGAAAAATTAACAATTGGCTAAAAGAAAGATTTGGTTCATCTCAATCTATGGTCGGGTGGTACGTGGAAGTCCCTGACTTGGTTTCCTTTTGCATATGTTAATAAGAGCTCTTTTCCTATTGTATTCTATGAGTACTTGTACTTGTTATTATGTGTATATGATGGTTGTTCTATCATGGTTATATGTTGGCTATAATCATGGTTCCATAACATGTTCTAGATATGGCTCTTGATATGTTTTGATTATTCGATGAATAATTAATAAATGAATGAGCTAACAAATGTTATTGCACCTATTATGAGAGGGAATTAGACCTTCTTGGTGATTCTTAAATAGGTTTCAAGCCCCTATGTTCAAATATGCATTCATGACCTGTAGATTACATGTTCACCATATGTTTGACAAAATTATTGTCATGGTTAGGTTAAGTGCTTGATCAAGTTGAATTGATAGTGATGGGAGCGATGGAGGCGTTTTTGGCAATTAGGTTTCAGAGAAGGTTCTCTGCGCCGTCGCGGCCCCAAAAGACCTGACAGGCTATGGATCGGCTAGACGCATGGCCGATGGATACCCTGAATTCGGTGTCCCTTTTCGGTCCTGGGCCGGATCTGCTGAGGAGAAGATTTTTTATGGATCGAATCAAAATAACCTGCAACTGGTGTGCTTTCCCTCCTTCAGGATGCAGGTAGTTTACCTCAGGGCGGCACCAGAAATCGTGTGCTCGGAGCTTTTCACTCCAAAACAACAGGTTCTTACCCTGTATCTTAATGAAACGCCCTCCTCAATGAATGCTATACATTGGTATAGCAAATCTGTATACGATCATGGAGAAAAGAGGCGTCCGACAGTTCCCATGCCTCAGTTCGAAGTGCTGTGGTCTCGATCTGCCGACTTAGGGCGGTCTTTGATTGGAAGAGCCGTAGATCAAGCAGGGGATGGGAGTAGGGAAATGGTTCCGCGATGTGTGGAGTTTCTCCTACTCTTAGAAGCACATATCTAGGCACATATCCTCCCAACGCTGCATCTTAACAGAGGGATCGAAGAGAATATCATGCAAAAGAGCTACAGCCCAAATAGGAACCCCGATCCGGCAAATAGCACATCAGATCGGGCAAAAACTTGCAGATCCGGGGTGGATCTTCCTGATTTGGCCAAATCATTAGCAGATCCAAACAAGCTCAAGGAAAAACAATCAAAATCTGGGTCAGATCTGGAGGCCTGCGTACAGCCAGAGCAGGTAAAAATTTCTTGTTTTCATATTCTGATCAAACCCCCTCAGGGAAAATCTTGTTTAGTTTGGGTTCATGCAGGAAGCACATCCCTGCAGCTGAAACAACAGATTTGGGCTGAAATGGGTTACCCAGTTCAGATCCAACATCTCATCAGTGGCAGGCGGACTCTCCAGGATCTCAGATCGATTGATAGCTATGAGATTGGGCCTGGATCAACCATTACATTAAACTTCAGATTGAGAGGAGGGGCTATGCCTCAGGGACAGCCAAGCTCCTTGAGGGGGGACAAGGGGAAAAAATCTACACCCCAGCAGCAACCCAAAGGAGGTGTATCCTACAAAAACATTCTTCAGGGCAGCAGAGACATAGGGCCTTCTTCAGATCAAGGCGGAAACATACCCAGGCCATACATAGTAGATCAGTCAGAGCAAACACCAGCCTTAAATTTAGATTCTTCAGGGCTTGACGATTTCGTAAAGTCCTACGAAACGCAAGCCCTAATATGCCGTTTCAACAGTTTTTGGCCAAAACCTCTGGATCTATTCCATTGGATCTTCACTAGCTGGACCATGGAATGTGATATTCACCTATGCTCAAAGGGGTTCTTTATAGTCAAATTTACATCCAAGGAGGTCAGAGATATAGTCATCAGTACAGGGCCATGGTTTTGGGGAACATCGGGGCTTTTTATGACCCCATGGTTTCCTGATTTTGACCCAAACAAAATGACTGTCACCAAAATGCCGGTATGGGTCAGACTATACAATCTTCCTCTGCACTTTTGGAACGAACAAGTCTTGGAAGGCATTGGAAACAGTTTAGGGAAATATATCAAAACGGATCTGGAAAGGATTGATGAAAGGATCTACACATTCGCACGTATCTGTGTGGAAGTAGATTTAAGCAAAGGGCTGCCGGACAACATAAGGCTGATCTACAAACAACAAAACTGGTTGCAAGTACTAGATTATGAAAACACGGCATTCAGATGCAGGCTCTGTAGACAGACAGGACACCTGCAAAGTTCATGTCCAGAAGACAAGAAAGCAAACAATAAAAAGAGGCAGAAAGGGAAGCAGAAGAAAGGATGGAAATTTTCACCCCCAGACTCAGAGGAAGAAGAATCAGAAGCAGAGGTGGAAGAGGCCCCTGCGAAGAAGACTGAGACACCTCAAGAAATGGAGAATCAGAAGGAAGCCACACCGAACTACAAGACAGAGACGACAAGAGTGGATCCAAGCATGGGAGGCATCAAACGACAGCACCACTCTGACACCTCAGATTCAGACAAAGAAACTGGCCCACAGAATGCAGAAACCCAGATAGTTATTGCTTCGATCGAGCCCACTCAAGGAGAGTGGCGTAAGGTCGAAAAGAAAAAGGGGAGGAAAACTTGAAGTGAGGTTTTTACTTAATTTCAGTTTCCTGCCTCTTCCTTCCTCTTCTCTTCTTATCTCTCTTTTTTTTCTTTTTTCTTTGTGCTCGTTAGATTTCTAACGATGCGTTGGGTGCAAAAGCACTCGGGCCCTTGTGGCGGTTTACAGAATATTTCAGTGCATATGTAAGTGTAACTTTTCATTATCTTTTTAATAAAAAGTTACTGTTTTTTCCTTTGGAAAAAAAAAAGTGCTTGATCAAGTTTTGTATGAATGGATTTGCCCTGATGTTATTTATCATTCTAGAAAGTCTCATTGAGTTTTAGGCAGTGTTCTGGAGGATAGCCTGAAATGGTGGCTTAGAATCCAGGACCGCACCCTCTAAACTGGAAGTTTTGGGCTATAACCGCACCTTTACAGGCTTATGTATGTGATTGTAGGCCCATGTCACTAAAAAAGCAATCCATCTCAAGGTTTGGCCACTTGGAGTGGTTCTCTAGCTCCTAGGATTCTTGTAGCTTCTGAGGAAGGTCATTAAAATTCCAGTTTTTCGACTCCACTTCCTTAATTGTACTTAGTAGGTTGGGTCATGTCATAGTAGCCCTCAGCTCATTTTTACCCTAGCATGCCAGTTAAAGTGAGTAAATGTGGGAGGGGTGGTTACAACACCTGCATGTAGAGGTTAAATGGTCGGACGAGGAATTGTATTTTTACCTTTGGCACGAAATTGGCAACATACAACATATTGTCTTAGCTAAAGGCTCAAGCAAGAGCCAAGGTGATAGTGGACAATGTGATAGGAACCACATATGAAAATAGAGGAATGACCATCCCCATTATGGTAATGACTATTGAATTGAAAGAAAGTGGTTAACAATATCCCCAAATCAGATTTTTGACAATAGGGAAGAGCACGCAGACCATCCTTTCAAGCCCATTGGTATTGACATGACAAGAACGAAAGAGGCTAATGTTGAGCAGGACTGGACAAAGTGAGCATGAATTGGTGCTATCCCAAGAGGTGGCATGTGCACACTATCCTTTCGAGTTGAAGAGTAAGAATATCTCACACAAGTCTAATGCAAACGTACAACAATCGGGATCTGCGTATGGTGATAGAACAATAAGTGGAATGATGGTGTGAGGGGAGATGTAATTGACGTGATGGTTATAAAATACCAGCCATAGGAGCGATGATAGTAAGGGATCGATAGAGTCAATCTAAGAGTATGCAAGAGTGTAGAGAGGTAGAGAAATTGACCATTGTGAGAAGAAGGGTAGTGCAAGAATGGCGCAAGGAATAGATGGAATTACACTAGTGGAAGGGAGTAAAGTTAGAAGGTTGGGAATGACTAAGCAGACAAAATGAGCAATAACCTACATCTCATGGAGATATATTTCCATGGTTCTATAGAACAGTATGTTGTGTTGAAGACAAGAGAGATGAAATGGAAGAAATGAAGCAATTAATCTATTAATGACACTCTAATCACACTAGACAGCCTAGAAAGGGAGGGAAACTTCTGCTCAGAGAGATATTTGAAACTGCGGATCATGGTTGCACTAGTTAGGCTAACCCAACACTATTTTGGGAGGGATCTACAAATATATTTCGTATACCAATGTTGAGGCGGTCCCTATAATTGGGGTTGCAATAGTGGAACGATGTTCCCTTCTCATGCATACGGGGGTGGCATAAGAAGTCCCAAAAAAATAACCCCGCCTTGGTAGTTAGACAGGAAATCACATAGACCGAGACCACCTATAGGGCATGTATGTGGTCATGTAACTGAGGATGCATCACTCAGTACACTAACCCTCTAAGTATCAACTAAATACATATAAAGTCGAGGTCTTGCCAATATTTTGGAAAGACTACAAAAGAAATGAGAAGGTGGGTAGCATGAAGAAGAAAAAGGTCAGAGACAACCATATAACTCAATCCAAAAGTAGTAGTGGAAGCTCACACTCTTTGTTTGTGAAAATGCACTATAGGAAGAGGAGAATGGCACTCCCCTCTTATGTGGAATCAGAATTCCAGGACAATTAGATCATCTGACCGCCTTTACAAACTGCTCTATGAGGAGGAGAAAGTTGACCTCAGCAAAGACGATTGTTCCCGAACCCATGGATATAGGAGGACGACTGAGTGGCTTGGTACAAGCCACAATTTTGTGTTGGGATCTTGTTGAATGTCGATTTTTTTTTGAATTTTTTTGCAATAGTGCAGAAGACCATGCAGAATAGATTGGCGCAAAACTAGAAGCATCCAACGCATAGTAGGGAGACTGGCATAGGTAAAGGTTATGCAACATATAGAGGCACTACACATAAGTAGCCAAGTAAGAAAGAATGCATGCAGAGCGAAATCTTGGCAGTTAGGATTTTGAGGTGACTAGCAAAGGTGAGGAAGGTTGTCGTGGTGTTTAGCCTCATAATTGCTTCTTTTTTACACCCTTATTCACCTATCTTGTTCTTCTTTGACCATCATAATCACTCAATGGGCATCAAATCACAAGATTTATGGTATGGCAGGTATATAATTGCCTTGTATTTCATAAGTTGATAATGTTCTTTATTATTAGTCTAATATTTGTTTTAGCTACCGAATTGGGATGATTTTGCAGCTAATGTCTAATTCCGCAGCCAAGTCCATGGTTTGATAGGTTCCAAGGTGCCATCTAGAGAGAAAAATATATGGAAATATGGAGATCAATTCACTCAATGATTCCCTCCTACCTTCATGAACAAGATTGATAAACGAAGCTTCCAATTATGTGGTCAAGGATAAAGTCAACTTTGTTAGCTATAACAGGCGAGCGAGGAATGAGATATACGCCTCACGATTTGCTTTGTTAATATAAAATCATGAGCGAATTTTGTTATGTTAGATTTTCGTAGTTAATTTTAGCATTCTGTTAGGAAGGTTAGGCATAAAGCTCTGAACATTTAATGATACGAGCATTATAAAAATACCTCGCAACAGACATAAACACAGTGATTTTATGTATGCACAGTGAAGACTCAAAACTCTATTTTTAATTCAGTTTATGAAGAACCTTTCTATTTGCATCCGTGGTTGATTGTTTGTTTGATAGCTTGATTACCTGCTTCTCGTGGTGGGCCCCTTCGTGTAGTAAGGATTTTTATTTGTCTTCGGTAGATAGAGTTTATGTGTAATTTCATAAGCTTTTTGTTCAATTGAGTAGATGCGTTCTTAATTTCTTTTAGATTCAAATTATGATGACTTTACTAACCTTCTCTTTTATGTATAGATGCACATGAATTAAGTTAAACAGTATTGAGAACAATAGTGTGAGTTTGTACTAAGAGTAAAATTGTATTTCGTAAAGCAGAGGATTTGTTTGGAGGTTATATTTCAAGCATGAGTGACTTGTAAATGAGCAAGTGTGAACATATTTAAGTAGAGATTCATTTTATGCAAGAGTGTGTTATATTGATAAATGAATTGATTCTTACAAAGCATATTTCAGATATATAGCAGAGTGTGTGTGTTTTATGAATTGAGTTTCATTTTACAAGTGTGAGATTGAATTATAAATCTGAGTTTTGTATTGGTTGTGTGGATTTCATAATTAGTTATAAGAGTGCAATTAATTTTCATTTACAATAGGTGTGGAATTGATTTACTTATATGCAGAGTTGTGAGATTTTCTTTTGAAGCAGAGTGTGAGATTTTTCATAAGTAGACTTTGATAAATGAGTGTGATCGTTTTATTTTCTAGGAATAGTTTCTTTACCTGTGTGCATTTCAATAACTTAATTTTGAATTTATATTTTGATAACTCATCTTAATTTAGAATTGATGTGAATAACCAAGGACTTAAAGCAGATACGGTGCGCTTACACTTCATCAACTTACTATCCCTGGACGATAATTTCTGTAAGTAATTTAAGGTTAATTAAATTACCAAACATTTTGGCGTCATTGTTAGGGAAGTGTAAATAGGAGTCTTTTCTTTTTATTAAAAAAAACAAAAATGATATGCATAGGGAAAGAGATTCTAGAGGTAGATTTGTAGGTAGAGGTAAAAGTTTAATTCCAACAACATCACTCACCCCACCATGACCTCGTAGTGCCACACCATCCACTCAAAATCATATTCCATCATTTGCAGGCAAACATAAACTTCCTGAGGTACTTAGATATGAAATCCAACCTAGAGATTCATCAATCGAAGCACTAATAGAAGAAGAAGATCCTACATCCCCAACAGAAGGAGTAGTTTTCCTATCTTCAACTGGAGAAAGACTTCTAGGACAAGAGCTAGAGATCCCTAATGAAGAATAACAGGAAGAAACTTATTTTAACTTACCATTGATAGAAGAACCAAAAATAGAATAACTAGAAGAAGAACTAGAAAACCCAATTTTGGAACCCTATATTAGTTCTAAAGAATCTACAATGGATGGAGAAGGGGAAGGAGAGGCACATAATGTTAATGGTGAACAACCTAGGATTAGAGGAGGAAGAGGAGGAAATAGAGGTGGAGGAAGAGGGAGAGGTGGAGGAAGAGGAAGAGGAGGAGGTAGGGGAGATCCAGAACCTTTTTTATTTCCTATCCTCGATGAAGATACAACATCTACAATGAAAAACATCTCACTCTCTATCCTTCCAAACTTTCATGGATTAAGAAGTGAGAATCCTGAAACATTTCTCTTTGAGTTTGAATACTTGTGTAGATCTTATGATTACTTTCTTGACCCTCAAAAGTTGAAATTGTTTCCAACAACTCTTAGGGATGCAGTGTTAAAATGGTTCATGGGCTTAGGAGCACACTCTATAAGAACATGGGAAGAAATGAAAACTACATTCTTAGAGAAATATGAGGATTATTGTATGCCCCATAATCTTAAGGATGAATTCTTTAAAATGATGCAGAAAGAATATCAAAATCTTGAAGATTTCATTGAAAGATTTGCTTATAATGTTAAAACGGCTAAAATGCATGAACTGGATGAAGAAAATTTGAAAGCTCTCTTATTAAAATCCATCAGAGATGAGTGGATTGATCTTCTCAATTTGATGGATAAGGAAGATATTTCTCAGTTATCATTTGGAGAAATTTGTGAGTTATGCATACACATTTCAAGAGGTAAGGCAAGAACTGGGAAAAATCCAAGATATCTTATCATGTCTAAGATTAATAAATCTGCAGCTGGGACTGTAAGTAGGGCTGAATTAGGAAATTTGCTTGACAATTTCAAAATAGACATTTTGGAAAGTCTTAGTGAACAAATAAACACCCTTAAAGTGCAAAACAAGCAAAATGTTGAAAATTTTGCATTGTCAATTTTTTGTCCCAAATGTAGAAAGAAACATGCTCTGAAAGAATGCCCTCTTGACTTAAAAGTGTAGAAACCTATGCTATGTATGCAGAAAATCATGATACAAAAAAATGTCCTTCAATACCAGGTCTTAAAGTTCTTTATCAAGAGGAAATAATACCAAATCAAATAGATCCCCTCTGTTTTATTGCTAAACGACCATGGAAAAATTCACAACCAAATATGACTCAGGGATTTAACACTCAAGCATTTACACAACCATCACAAAACAATTGGACTGCACCCATGCCTTGGAAATATTGGCCTCAACCTTGGGCACAAGGATGGAAAAATTCTTATGGAAAATATCTTCAATATCATCAATATCAACAACCCTATCTTGTTTTTCCACCACAATATTTTCTTTGACATGTTCAACCAACTCAACCTCAAAATCCAAATCCACAACTTTCATTACCATTTCCGCAAAGACCAAATCATTTGTCTACTCAACCACTTCCAAATCCAAACAATAATAAAAATTCACAACCTATTTACAATATGGAAGGACATAATTTCCAAACCTACATGATAACTCCACTAGATCTAAACAATGTCCAACTTGGATCTGGTAGAGCATTGGAAAAGAAGTCCCCATCAGTTGTTATTCAGGAATCTAAAAAGGAGAATCTCTCTAAAAAAGAGAAGTCTCTTGGTGAAGAAGAAAAATCTCAAAAACAAACAACCCCTGTACATTCTGACAACAAACTCAACTCTTATCATAGAACAACCTTCAGTATCTACCAAACACCACCTTTTCCTGAAAGATTAAATATTGATAAAGGGGTAGGAAAACAAATTTTATTGCCTGATTACGATATGATAGATGAACTGAAGAATGTTTGCATAAAAATCCCTTTGCTACAATCCATTAAGGAAATACCAATTTTTGCAAAGACAATCAGGGAATTGAGTATTAAAAGACCAAAAAGGAAGAGAAAAGAAGTCAAAAGAATTCAGTTTGTTGGAAAAATTGTAGATATCATGATGGGAAAAACAACAATTCAGAAATACTTTGATCCAGGAAGTCACATTGTGAAAACACATATCAATGGTATTGAGATTCCAAGTACATTGATTAATTTAGGAGCAGTTATAAACATCATGAGTAAACAAACTATGAATCAATTGAAACTTCCTAATCTCCAATATACATCTACATTGTTGCAATTAGTAGACAGATCTGTTATTAAACGTGATGGTGTATTAGAAGACATATTTGTATCCTTATATTCTTGGGAGTATCCTGTTGATTTTATGATTCTAACACCCAAAAGTAATTTAGGAGGACATCCATTGATTTTAGGAAGACCATGGTTATCTAAAACTGATGCTTTTATAAGTTGTAGTTCTTGTGATATGTTTATTTATGATGGAAGTTCAACAAAGAAATTCACATTATATCCTCCTACAAAAACAACAATAGAAGTAGAAAGTGAAGAATGGATAGATGATGATATTGATATACGACCAATCTTTGTTACTTCACAAATAAGAAGATCAAATTTTGAATTTAATGGAAAATAATGTCTTCCTTATATTGTGAATCTAATCAAAGTTTTCAAGAAAAATGCAATATTGAATGTTTATCATCTCGTCAATTATCTTTACATTCTATGGAAATTTTTGGTAATTCTCCAATAGAAATCTTCCCAGAAAGAACTTTGAATATTAATAATAATATGGAATAATTTCAAAAGAAAGACTTAATAAAGAAGTTACAAGAGAATTCCTTTGCTTATGTAGGGGAATACACTGACATGAAAGGAATTGATCCTAATACTTGCATACATCATATTTACATTGAAGAAAATGTTAAACCAATACGACAACCTCAGAGAAGAATGAATCCAAATTTGAGAGAAATTGTTAAAGAGGAATTACAAAAAATATTAAATGTGAATTTCATTTATCCAATATCAGATAGACAATGGGTTTCACCATTGGTAATTGTTCCTAAAAAGAATGGAAAATGGAGAGTATGCATTGACTATAGGGAATCAAATAAAGCTACCTTAAAAGATCATTTTTCACTTCCTTCCATAGATCAATTTTTAGAGACATTGGCAGGAAAGAAATATTTCTCATTTCTAGATGGTTTTAGTGGATATAACCAGATCCAAGTAGCTCTAGAAGATCAAGATAAAACCACTTTTACTTGTCCATGGGGAACCTATGCCTACCGAGTACTTCCTTTTGGGTTGTGTAATGCACCTGCAACATTCCAAAGGGTAGTTTTAGGAATTTTTTCTAATCTAATTCATGATTGTGTGGAAGTTTACATGGATGATTTTATTGTCTATGGAAATTATTTTGAAGAAGCTCTTAAAAATTTGGAAAAAGTTCTCATTAGATGTAAAGAAGCAAATCTCTCATTAAGCCATGAAATTTTTTTTATCATGTTTACTGAGGGGGTTGTTTTAGGACACCATATTTGAGGAAATGGAATTATAGTGGACACATCTAAAGTAGAAGTTATTTCGAAATTATTAATTCCAACTCGTCAAAGAGATGTCAGAAGTTTTCTTGGTTTTACTAGTTACTATTGAAGATTCATAGAAAACTTTACAAAAATTGCTTCTCCACTTTTCAAATTTCTCACAAAATATTATGAATTCAATTGGAATTTTGATTGCCAAAAATCTTTTGAAACATTGAAAGAAAATATTTCTGAAGCACCCATTCTGAGAGGGCCAAACTGGAAATTACCTTTTCACATTTCAATCGATGCTTCAGATACAACATTAGGAGATGTCCTAGGACAAAAAGATTTAACTCCTTATGCTATTTACTATACCAGTAAAAATTTGACTCCTGTAGAGTTATATTATACTTGTAATAGAAAATAAGTTTTTAGTTGTTGTCCATGCCATCAACAAATTCAGACATTACATCACTGGCTATGAAACCTTTGTGCATACAAATCATTCTACAATTAGGTACTTAATGACTAAACTAATTACTAATGGTCGAATTACAAGATGGTTATTGTTGTTACAAGGATTCAATATTACTATTTTGGATAGACCTGGAAAACAAAATATAGTTGTTGACTTTCTATCTAGGATTCAAAATCATAATAATGATGTACCTGTAGAAGACAATTTTCCTGATGAATATTTATTTGCGATATCTACTAAATCTCCTTCGTTTGCAAATATTGTTAACTATTTGGCTATAGGGAAGGTACCTTTATATTTGTCTCCTCAAGATAAAAGAAAGGTAATTAAAATTAGTGCATCTTAGTCATGGATAAATGGAGAATTATACAAAACCGGGCCAAATCTGATAATTCAAAGATGTGTTAGAGAAGATGAAGTACCAGAGATATTAAAGGCTTGTCATGATGAACCATGTGGAGGACACTTCGCCGATAAAAAATTTCTTACGAAATCCTTCTCTTAGAATATTATTGGCCTTCCCTTTTTAAGGATGCCAAAGAATATGTAAAGAGGTGTGATAGCTGTTAAAGAATGGGGAAACTCGTTCCTTCAGATGAAATTCCTGTGCAACCTTAGGTACTCATTGAACCTTTTGAGAAATGGGCTCTAGATTTTGTTGGTCCAATTAATTCACCATCAAGACAAAAGAGGTACATTCTTGTTTGCACTGATTATGTTACAAAATGAGTAGAAGCTAAAACACTTTATTTTGCTACTAAAAATGTTGTAGTCAAGGGAAATTGTGACAAATGAAGGAATTCAATTTACATCCAAGTTGGTACAAAAGATAATGGAAGAATATGAAATCAAACATCGGAAGTCCACTCCATATCATCCACATGCAAATGGATAGGTGGAATCCACTAATAAAGTAATTGAAGAAATTCTTACCAAGACTTTGCATCTGCATAGAAGAGATTGGGCAGAAAAGCTTCTAGAAGCTTTATGGGCATATCGTACCACATGGAGAAACACTACAGTACATACTCCCTATGAACTTGTTTATGGGAAGCAAGTCTTATTTCCTATTGAGTTCCAAGTAAAGACCTTCAAGACAACAGTTAAATTAGGTCTTGACCTATCTGAAGCACAAAAACAAAGAATGGAGTAGCTGAATGAATTAGATGAGATAAGACAAGATGTTATTCAAAGAACCAACATCGTTCAACAACAAAGATCTGGGTGGCATGACAAGTACATAAAGGAAAAAAAATTCAGCTAGGAGATTGGGCATTACTTTTTTACTCAAAGTTTAAAGATTTTAAAGGAAAATTTCAAACTCATTGGCTTGGGCCTTATGAGATTGAAATTGTCTTTGATAATGGTGCAGTCAGGATCAGAACCATTGATGAAGAAAGAGTGACCTTCCTTGTAAATAGTCATTAATTGAGAATTTATCACAAGTCATTGACAAAGGAGGAACTTGTTAAAAAACTGCAAGACAATATTTATTTGAAGATGATTAGGAAGGGTTTTCCTTCCTCTCCAACTTGATTTGTGAAGATTTTTGTTTTCATTGAAATAAAAAGATGAAAAATAATAATAATAATTGTATAAACATGAAAACCAACTCTGTTAGCATGTTTATACAAAAAATTTAGGATGAAAACTAGGAATTATTGGCACCCTAAATTTTCTTTTTCAATCCTATTCTAATCCCTATTTTCTTTATATCCCTCTTTTTATTTTCAGAATAAGTAGCTATGGAATTGTTGAGAATCTACAAATTTGACAAAATTCTGCAGCTGATATTGACAGGAATCATTGACTGAGATAATTGAAGATTCTAGCAGAAGGAAATGATCAAGCCTACAACTGAAAGCACTTGAGGACAATTCAAAAAGAACAATCAAGTATTAGAATAAAAAACTTGAAGGTATGTAAATATTGGATTTAATAATAAAGGTAAAAACATTAGATTATGAAATAATGTAGACACTGTACTACCATTCAAAATAATGATTACTTCAGACTGAGTTATAAATATCATGTCATATCAATGAAGTTAGCCAAAAAATCCCATTTTCCATTCATCATTATGCAAACACTTCATTTTCGAAACCCTGCTTCATTGATAATTCCGCTCACTCATATCCATTCATACTTTTTTTTCTTAAGAATTGTTCTACTCATTTCCATTTACCATTTCACTCTCGTCCATACTCATATTTTTGAAACTGATATCATTCCAAAACCCTGTCAAAGAAGCAATTGTGGAGTAAAACTTCACCAACATGGGAGTCATTGTTAGAACAGATCCAAATGGGAAGAAGTTTATGGAAGGGTACCCACAGGTCAAGCAGATGCTACAGCAAGCACAGTGGTTGGATTTTATAGAAAAAATTGATGGCTATGACAGAGAGGTAACCAAGTCTTTTTCCCAAGCCTTTGATGGAACTGAAGCAGAAATCAGGGACATCAAAATAGTGGTGACAACATCCTTCATGTCTGAGGTAACTAGAATAACCAGGGGTGGTGAGAGGTGGTCCAAAAACAGGGGAATTAAAGGGAATGAATGGAAGGAATTTCTAAAAAACCCAGGCATGGATACTACTATCTTTAAAAAGGGTATTCCAAGCATAACTCTAAAAAGTAAATGGAGGAATTTACTATTATTTATTCAAAAGTTCATTACTTGTGAGGGTAGATTCGGTAGCATGTTTTTAGCATGTTTTTCTACCATGTATGTTTGATGATGCACTTTCTTGAAGGAAATGAAATCAACTTACCCTATTTTCTACTTAATAGCGCGAGGAAGATGTCTAGAAATACTCAAAGAAAAATACAGTTCATTAAAAATACTATGTATCATCATGGTCTTGTAAAAATGTTATTGAAGCCCATCTGGAGAAATTAGAAGATAACTGGGAGAGTTTTCTAATTAGAAATCATTTTAAGGAAATAGAGCAAGAAGAACCTTGTAGCAGTAAGGTAAAGAGAAGCAGAAGAAAATTGTATAAAATCCCTACTGATAACCCACTTCCACAACCAAAGCAGCATTCAGAAGATGAAATTACCCTTGTAAATGTTTTAGAAAACATAAATAAGAAAGGTGTTAGAAGAAAGAAAGCTAGTGAAAAAGAAGAAGATGCACCCAAACAGGAATCATAGGAAATGGAACAAGCAAAGACTAAACAAGCAAATATTAAAAAGAAAACTCCTCTTACTAAAACTTCATCTACTTTTAAGAGAAGTGCTAGGCTCAAAAAATCAGTAAAGGAATAATCTCAACAATCTGTAGAATTTTTCAATTTGGAAGAAGATGAAGAACTGAAGATTCCATCGCCTATAGCTCCATCACCAGCTTTATCACAAGTTTCATCACCAATTGCTAATATAATGAGAAGAACACCAAAGATTGACCCAGTCCAACAGGAGATATATGACTACATTGAGTCTCTAGAGAAGAAAGCCACAGAAAAGGCCACTACATCCTCAAATCAAGGAATTCAGTCTGATAGTCCACAAGAACCTCCAATTGTGAATACTCTCAAACAAGAAATTTTTGAATTGGAGACACTAAACAGACACTTAAAGCAAGAACATGAAACATTGAAAGTGCATAATGAAATACAAAGGACACAAAATGAAAACATTCTCTTACATCTTGCTCTGTGGTATGATAAGAATAAAAAGCTAAAGGAAAAAAACAAGTCTCTCAAGAGGAAGGTCATAAGTTTGAAATACAAAATTTTGATGAAAAATTCCAGGATGAAAGTTCCAAAGAAGGTAAAGAAAACAAACTTGGATGTTCACGCTCAAGTTTCTGAAGGAGTACAGTGATAGAGAAAGGCTATGAGTTTTGAATTTTTTCACGAGGACATGCAATGACCTCTGTGTGGGGGAATGTTGAGCCTCATAATTGTTTCTTTTTGACACCCTTTTTCACTTGTCTTATTCTTATTTGACCATCATAATCACTCAATGGGCATCAAATCATGGGATTTATGGCATGGCAGAGATATAATTGTCTTGTATTGCATAAGTTGATAGTGTTCTTTATTATTAGTATAATATTTGGTTTAGCTACTGAATTGGGATGATTCTACAGCTAATGTCTAATTCCGCGACCAATTCCATGCTTTGATAGGTTCCAAGGTGCCAGCTGGAGAGCGAAATATATGGAAAGATGGTGATCAATTCACTCTATGATTCCCTCCTACCTTCATGAACTAGATTGATAAACGAAGCTTCCAGTTATATGGTCAAGGATAAAGTCAACTCTGTCAACTATAACAAGCGAGCGAGGAACGAGATATATGCCTCACAAATTGCTTTGTTAATAGAAAATCGTGAGCGAATTTTGTTATGTTATATTTTCATAGCTAATTTTAGCATTTTGTTAGCAAGTTTAGGCATAAAGCTCTGAACATTTAATGATACGAGCTTTATAAAAAGACCTCGCAACAGACATAAACACGGTGATTTTATGTACGCACCGTGAAGACTCAAAACTCTGTTTTTAATTCAGTTTATGAATAACCTTTCTATTTCCATGTGTGGTTGATTGTTTAATCGATAGCCTGATTACTTGCTTCTCGTGGAGGGCCCCCTCAAGCAATAAGGATTTTTATTTGTCTTCAGTAGATAGAGTTTCTGTGTAATTTCATAACCTTTTTGTTCAATTGAGTAGATGCGTTTTTAATTTCTTTTAGATTCAAATTATGATGGCTTTACTAACCTTCTATTTTGTTTATAGATGCACCTGAATTAAGTTTAACAATAGTGTGAGTTTGTACTTAGAGTAAAACTATATTTCGTAAAACAGAGGATTTGTTTGCAGGTTATATTTCAAGCATGAGTGATTTATAAATGAGCAAGTGTGAACATATTTAAGTAGAGATTCAGTTTATGCAAGAGTGTGTTATATTGATAAATGAGTTGATTCTTACAAAGCATATTTCATATATATAGCAGAGTGTGTCTGTTTTATGAATTGAGTTTCATTTTACAAGTGTGAGATTGATTTATAATTCTGAGATTTTTATTGGTTGTGTGGATTTCATAATTAGTTATAAGAGTGCAATTAATTTTCATTTACAATAGGTGTGGAATCGATTTACTTATATGCAGAGTTGTGGGATTTTATTTTGAAGCAGAGTGTGAGATTTTTCATAAGTAGACTTTCGTAAAAGAGTGTGATCGTTTTATTTTCTAGGAATAGTTGCTTTACTCATGTGCATTTCAATAAATTAATTTAGAATTTATATTTTGATAACTCATCTTAATTTAGAATTGGTATGAATAATCAAGGACTTCTAGCACATACAATGCACTTACACTTCATCAGCTTACTAGCTCTAGATGATAATTTATGCAAGTAATTTAAGGTTAATTAAATTACCAAACACGTGGCAAGGAATCAAAAGATATTTGTAGGAGAAGAAAGGTCAATGGAGTGGCAAGTGAGCCATTAGCAGATATTTTAATCTAGAATCATTTGACATCTATACAACATGGGGAAAATGGAGAGAGGGTTGTCATAAAATATCCAGAGAGTTAGTAGATTTGGAAGAACCACCGAATTGGAGAAGAATCGAGATGAGGATGATCTAGAAGTTGTCAAAGACCAATAAGAAGACCTAGAATCCTCAGTTTGAGAGTTGGTGTTGGCTTTGGATAGAGAAGAATGAAGAGTCATTGATATTATGTCTTTTGTTACAATAGTCGGGTTTTGAGATGTTTTGTGTGTTCATAGTTGTTGTGCAACATATGTGTCGATGAGATAGAGTGTTTTGGAGTCAATATTGTTTTTCCTTGCAAAAACTAATGTAATGTGTTACTCTAGTTATGGTAAGACTTGTGAGTTGGATTCAAATGGTTGTCTGTTGTAGTGCATTGTGCATGGTTCCTCATTCTAAATGAATGAAAGATTCTTGGATTTCCTTGACTTGTATTTCTCATTGATGAATTGTCCTGATATTGATGTTGTTATGGATATTTTATGTTGTTCATATGAATTAATATTATTACTTATAGAAGTCATTAATAATTTATGCAGCCAAGAGTGTTGTTATGAATGAAACACTTTTGTTGTCAAAGAAATGTGGATTGTGAACCGTAAGTCAAAAAAATAGTATTCAATTTGGGAAGTCTCGTGCGACATATGAACTCAAAATTGATGTTGTGTGTATATTAATTAGGTGTCTTGACCCTATGCGATAAACTAAGCTCATAGTGTCGTAGAAAATAAACAATCCCATCCAACTGCGAAAACTTGGTTCCAACAGTCCCCCATGGAACCTAGGGTGAGACGTCATCCACTTTGCGCGTGATTCTGAAAGGGCCAGTTCTGAGAGAGTTTTGTTGGTCGAAATTGTGCCCCAAACTTGAGTCTATCACAACCTCACACCAACATGTGTCCAGACTAAAGATGGCTCAATAAAATGACAATCAAAGATAAGTTCCCTATTCCTGCCATTGATGAATTATTAGATGAATTACATGGAGCAATTTTCCTTACTATGTTGAATATTTGTTATGAGTATCATCAAATCAAAATGAGGCAAGAAGACATTCCCAAAACAACCTTTAGAACACATGAAGGTCATTATGAGTTTTTGGTTATGCCATTTGGACTTACAAATGTACCTTCAACATTTCAAAGCTTAATGAATTCTATTTTCAAACCCTTAGAAAATTTGTGCTAGTATTTTTTGATGACATACTAATTTACAACAAATCTTGGGAAGAGCATGTACAACATGTTGACAAGGTTATGACATTTTTGGAAGAACAACAAGTATATGCAAATCCTTCCAAGTGTGCATTTGGGGTTCAAGAAGTGGAATATTTGGGTCATATTGTATCACATGATGGTGTCAAGGTGGATCCTAACAAAATTAAAGCTATGAGAGGATAGCACATCCCCAATACGTTGAAGAAACTTAACGGATTTTTAGGATTGACATGATATTATCATAAGTTTGTCAAGAATTATGGTCAAATAAAAACAATTCTAACAAAATTATTGAAGAAGGAAGCATTTTCTTGGACTAAAGAAGCAACCAAAGCATTTGAAGAACTTAAAGAGGTTATATGTACAACTCATGCCTTAACGCCACTTGAATTCACAAAAATATTAATTATGGAGTGTAATGCCTTAGGCCCTGGCATTGGTGCAATTTTGATGGAAAAAGGAAGTCCCCTTGCCTTTGAAAGTAGTGAAATTAAAGGAAAGAACTTACTTAGACCCATCTATGAAAAAGAAATGTTGACCATACTACATGTAGTTAAGAAATGGAATCCATACCTAATAAGAAGACACTTCAAAGTAAAAATAGATCATGATATTCTAAAGTACTTCTTGGAGAAAAGACTATCCTCATAAGAGTGACAAAACGGGTCACAAAGAGGTTGGGTTATGACTTTGAAATTATCTACAAAAAGGGAAAAAAATATTGCGAGAGATGCACTCTCAAGGAAAGAGGAAGACACAAATGGTTTGTTGTGTGTTATTTCCATTTCCATAACCTGACTAGGTGTAAGAAGCAAAGATAGAATGTGTTGAAAAATGAAGCAATAAAGTCTCAATTTGATTTTGCCTTAATCAAATTGAGAAAAATTGAAATTCCACATCAACAGATGACTTGGAGTTAAATGAGGTGACACGGCTCTTGTCACTTAGTTAAGGACACTCAATTCAAGTTAATGAGTTGAAGTTTAGTTTGCATGTGTTGATTCCTATTTTAATTCGAGTTAATTTGAGTTAAGGGCATGAAGTTCAGTTGTATGTAGTGATTCATAAATTTTAGGAGCCTAGGTTGAGTTAATTTCAGTTGTAATCAATTAAACTAGTTCTAATTGTTAATATAACTAGTTGGTGGTCAGTTAAGTAGTGGGACATCAATCTAACTCAGAGATCATCTAGTTAATTGATCAATCAACTAATAATTAGCTCATGCATGCAAAGAATATGAGTTTCCCAGTTGTGGTGGAGTTTCCAAGGTAGTTAACTAGTAGTTGTAAACTAGTTGAGTGTACAGGTGTTGCATGAGGTCAGGTGATCAACCTTGAGGAATTGCACAAGCATTTTGGAGGAAATTCCTAATTAATAGGGGCCTATTTCCTTAGGAATTGTGCAAGAAAATAGGGGCTCAAGAAGAGGCATAAATTGACTAAGTCTGGGTCAGAGCTTCTCAGTGAGCAGAGAGATAGGTTATGCACTTGCAGGTTGTGCTCAGTTGAGCAAAGAAATTGTAATACATTGCTATTCATCAGGTTAATGCAAGCATGAATTAAGGTTTTTAGAAGTTTGCATTCCCAGGGAAAATACGATTTGCATGTGTGTGATTTCTTATTGCATGTCTGGTAATTTTGGTCTAAATGGTGAATTAACATTCGCAGAGCAGTAGAGTAGGTTTGGGTCTTGTGATTTTGATTAAAACTTCATGAGAAGTTGAAAACATACACCATGATTTCTACATGGTATCAGATCCAAGTTCACATTATAAGCCAATCATTGAATTCCTCAAGTACAATGATCATTGAAGAACTGATGATCTATTAGGAGGCAAAGTTATGGAACCCTAGTTCAGGGCAGATCTAAAATACCTTATGTGCAGACTTCTTAATGGAGCTATAAGGTTGCTAATTGGTAGATTAATGAGCCAATGCTTAGTGACAAAAAAAGGAGTTGTAATCATTGACAGTGGCAAATTACGGATTCGTGAAACATGGTGGGAAAGAACAGGTCGTCAGAACAGGTTCCACAAAAGAAAGAAGGGAAGCCTTCTAGTTCAGAGGGAGCACCTACAACAACAGAGAGCATGGTAATGTTGGAGACAAATCCAATTGGACAAGGCTCTTCCAAGAACACCTTCCTCGCTAAGAGGGAGTGTTGAAAATATTAGCGAGAAAAGAGTTCCTTGATTTGTGCCTTAATCAAAGGAGCTAGAACGAGTTCTTTCTTGTGCATGACTCGCTCCTAAAAATTAGGAGATTCCCTATAAATTAGGATGTGTTCCTATAATTAGGAATCAATATCTAAAAATTAGGATGAGTTAAGATGCAATTAATTGATGTGTTGAAATTCAAATTCGAGTTCTTGAATTTCTAGTGTGATTTGATAGAGGAAAAACACAAGTCATTGAGTTTCAAGTGATTGAATTGAAATAGGACGAGTTGCATGAGCAGTTAACTCATGCTAATTCAATCAATCATAAAAGCATTCCTCAATTAGAAATTCACTAATGTTAGCCATTCAAATTGTTATAAATAAGGAACCAAGGCACAATTATATTCATTCTTGTATGCACCAATTTTGTGTGTAAGCTTGTAAGTGAGTGTGACAAGAAGAAGGCTTGTGCGAGTTGGTAGAAGGTAATTTTCTCTTTGCTTATGCACTATAATTTAGGAGATAAAGGATCAACTCATGCACAAGGAATAAGGGACTTGGTTCATTGGGTTTGCACTAGGAATTCAGAGCAAAGGAGGAGTAAGGGAAAGAGGTTAGCATGATCAACATTCTTGCAAGGGTTTCATGCTTAGGATAAGTAGGAAGAAGGGTGTATTCTCAAAGTGAAAAAATTGTATTTATAAGAGATCAATTGCTCAGTTTCTATCAATAAACAAGCAAAGGATTTTCCCAGTTGGGTTCCCTATAAAAAAACCGTGTATTGAATTGTGTGAATTGTATTTATTTTTGTGCCTATTCCGTTGCAAATTTGAAGTAGAGAAATTACGTGTTTGTATGAAAAGAAAGTGTCTTTCATATTGTTCATATTAGCATGTCAGAATTTTGTGGATTTTGTACATGGTATCATAGCCAAGTTCACATTAAAAACCAATAATTGAAGTCCTCATGTACAATGATCATTAAAGAACTAATGATCTCTCAGGAGGCAAAGTTATGGAGCCCTAGTTCAGGGTAGATCCAGAAGACCCTATGTGCAGACTTCTTAATGGAGCTAGAAGGTTACTAGTGGACAGATCAATGAACCAATGTTTAGTGACACAAAAAGGAGTTGCGATCATTGATTTTGGTAGATTGAGGAGCAGCGATATTTCCCATATGGAGATCGAAACTCAAATGGAGTAACCCTATTGAAGCTAGTACTTCAGGATCTAGGGAGATCAGACTCATTATTGCAGTGGTTGCAGCAACAGTACAGAAGCAACAACAGAGTAGTAGAAAAAATAGTATGAGTAGATCATATTTCGCCATGCATTCAGCTATACCTCCAAGAGTGAGGTGGGGTGATCTAGATCCTTAGTCCCAGAGTTACCAAAATTTGGGCAGTGTCCATTGAGGCATTCTCCTCATGGATCATTACCCTGCTACGGGGCCCACAATATTCAATAGCAGGAGGATCAATGTTATCCAGATATCGAGGAGTGCAGAGGAGTGTTGTCAACAAAGCAAGAGGCTCGGTAGTAGAGTCAGCAGCAACATAATTTTTGTGTAGACAATTGCAGACACAGGTGATTCAATTTTTTTTATGCTTCTCGATTGTAGATGTTGCAGTAGAAAAAACAATAATGAGAGGTGTTGCATGAAGTACATTCCACAAGTGCAGGATAAGGGTGGTTGACAATCCATTTCTTGCTGAGAGGAGGTGTTGAAAAATGCAGCATGAAAGTCTCAATTTGATATTGCCTTAATCAAATTGACAAAATTTGAAATTCCACATCAGTAGACAACTTGGAGGAATTAACTGAGGTGGCATGGCTCTTATCACTAAGTTAGGAACACTCAATTAGAGTTAATGAGTTGAATTTTAGTTTGCATGTGTTGATTCATATTTTATAGGAGTCTAGCTTAGTTAATTCGAGTTAAGGGCGTGAAGTTTAGTTATATGTAGTGATTCCTAAATTTTAGGAGCCTAGGTTGAGTTAATTTCAATTATAATCACTTAAACTAGTTCTAATTGTTAATAGAACTAGTTGGTGGTCAGTTAAGTAGTGGGGCATTAGTCTAACTTAGAGATCATCTAGTTAATTGATCAATCAACTAACAATTAGCTCATGCGTGCAAAGAATATGAGTTGCCCAGTTGTGGTGGAGTTTCCAAGGCAGTTAACCAGCGCTTGTAAATAGTTGTGTATAAGTGTTGCATGAGATCAAGCGATCAACCCTGAGGAATTGCACGAGCATTTTGAAGGAAAATCCTAATTAATAAGGGCTTATTTCCTCAGGAATTGTGCAAGTAAATAGGGGTTCAAGCAGAGGCATAAATTTACTAATTCTGGGTCAGAGCTTCTCAGTGAGCGGAGATATAGGTTATGCACTTGCAGGTTGTGCTCAACTGAGCAAAGAAATTGTATACATATCTATTCATCAGATTAATGCAAGCATGCATTGGGTTTTAGCAATTTGCTTTCCCTGGGAAAAATACTATTTGCATGTGTGTGATTTCTTATTGCATGTATGATCTTTTTGTTCTAAATTGTGAATTAAATTCCGCATAGCAGTAGGGTAGGTTTGTGTCTTATGATTTTGATTAAAACTTCATGAGAAGTTTCAATCTACACCATAATTTCTATAGAATGGTAGAAAGATGAGAAGATATGCAAGATCATTCAACAAGTATAGGTAGACCTCGATGTAGCAGAAAAATTTACATGGAAAACTGATTTGTTATGGTATCAAGATCGCTTATACTTTTGTAAGAATTCTCAACTCAAATAGAAGGTCTTATTAGAATTACACTCTTCTCCTATAGGGGACATGCATGGTTCTTGAAGACATGCCACAGGATCAAGACTTATTTTTTTTAAGATCTTAAAGTAGACATGCAAAAATTTATGGCAGTATGTGTGGTATGCCAACTGAATAAAGGAGATACTATCAAGACCCCATGGCTCCTCCAATCATTAGCCATACCAAGGTAGTGTTAGGAAGAAGTTTCAATGGATTTTATTACATGTTTATCCAAATCTGAAGGAAAGAGTGTCATTATGGTAATGGTAGATCGAATGACAAAGTATGCCCACTTTTTCTCTCTTTCTCATCCTTTTAAAGCAAGTACTATGGCAGAAGCATTCATGGAAACAATCCAAAAGCTACATGGAATACCAAATATTATTGTAAGTGACAAAGATCCAATTTTCACTGGAAATTTTTTGACTAAATTTTTTTCTTTTTTTTAGCACTCAATTATATCACAACTCATCTTACCATCCTCAATCTAATGGGAAAATTGAGTAATCCGGGTGGATATTGGTGGACACCCGCTTATTCTACCTAGACCCCCAACATTGTTTCTTTTAGTTTCCTTAATTGTGGCACAATTTGCTATTTTTGACAGTTTTCGAGTCCTAAACTTCTAGAGTCGTTTTGAGGCCCTAAATAACAGTTTTTTTTTAAATGCGTAAAGCTCACAACCCATGGGTGATGGCTTGTGAAGAAAATTTGTTGTCCTCCAATATATCTTTCTAACGAGGTACCGTGCATGCCAAACAAATATCATATGGATGAATTACGACCTCAGGAAGTTAGCATTCTGACTAATCCCAACGAGGCCTACGAAATTTTGGTGCTTCATCTCCTAGGGTTAGGTTTTTCGATATTTAGGGTGTCCCATTGTTTCTCAATAATAACAAGGCCTTTGAGTCTCATTGTAACATGGTTCAGAAGACATGTAACTATCACATCTATTCTCAAAGATAAGCTACCATCCCCCGAACTAGTTTATTTCCATTCTGCGTGTAAACATTTTTGAGTATTTTTTATTAATGAATTGAGGCTTAGTTTTCAATGTAGGTTTATGTTTCTGTTTAATTTTGTACTTCATTTCATCCTTGCATAAATTTGGATCAATGATATCAGATCAGTCTACTTTTTCTCCATTTTTCGATGCATGTCCCCAACGAGGTTGGGGTATAAGGAATTAGGGCTTGAACTAATTGAACCATTGAAGGACCGGCCTCGCCGACCCCAACAACCTCCCATGGCGGAAGAAAATAAATATGAGGGAGCAAGAGATCCTTTCAAAATATTGCCCGAAGAAGCCCTCAAGCGACAAAGGAACAAGATGATGGATAACTTTACCCAGATCCTTCGACAGGTATCAGCGGGCGAAGCATCTTCATCTAGAAGTCACCTCGGAGGCGCCACCCCCTTTAAGGAATAAGTTAACTTTGAAATTCCTATAATTCAAGGCCAGATACGCACAAATGTTGCAGATAAATGGTTAAATCTCTTGGAAGGATATTTTTCGGTTCATAATTTTTCCAATAGGGAAAATATTACTTTTTTACTCCTCAAAGTCACCCCCACATCAAGGACTGGTGGGAAACCTATTGTGAGCAGAGGGGCGAGAAGGAACCCTCACTTTTTTCAGCCACATCCACTTGGAATTCTTTCTGAGACGCTGTCAAGGAATGATATTACCTTGTTGGGAGTGTTGTCGCCCAAAGTGTACACTAAGGGCCACAACACTCAGGACAAAGGTTGACACTGTAAACTTTGTCCACTATGTTCTAGCTATCTCCTAGGCAAGCTAAGGGGGGTAGTCCCCAAGAGGTGAAAGATGGATGATGAAGGAAAACTTGCTGGGAACCAAATTCTAGGAGATGCACTGAAAGTTATCTTATTAATTTGACTTAAATTAGATGCAAGCAAGATTAATTGTGAAATGTTTAAGATATTCAATTAAATTTAGACACACCAGATTTAAAGTTATGAGACTAGTGCCTTTAAATACAATGCTCAGAAAGAAAATACTTGCAAGATAAATGATCCACCAAGTAACAAGATGACAATTGTTGCTTTAGATGGATGATCGATTAAATTATATGAAATGCAAGATGAGATGTTAAATACTTAAGCACTTAGGTTACAATTTACTCTGAGCTAAACGCTAAGTACTTAAATGAAAAATTCTATGAAAATCCCAATTATGTAGATGCTCAAAATACTCAATTTAGGAAACGAAAGATATACAATTTTCCACAAGTCCACGATAGGGTATTCAATAAAAATGTTGATCACAATTACTTGAAATTTTCTCAAAACTAATTATTCAAGAAATATCCAATAATTCAAGTAATGGCTCTAAACTTAGAGTTAATTTCCTTCTTAGATAATGAGCGATCTCAATAAATATTAAGCATTAAAATCAATGATCACAAATTTAGCTTAAGCATGCAAATAATGAAAGCATAGGCACTTAAATATCACTAATTAATTACCAAGAAAAAACATGAAATTTAAATGCTAACCAAATAAACACTTCAAACAAATTATGGAGTTAAATGATTTTCTAAATAACTCAAATCCAGAAAATAATTCTTTTCTATAGTCAAACTTAGAAAAACAAATTAAAAAAATAAATAATATATATCTATATATATATATATATATATATATATATATATATATATATATATCTATATATATATATATTTATATTTACCTTGACTATAGAAAAATTGTAATTTTTTACCCCACAAAATTTTAAAGATTTAAGGCCCCAAAACCTTTATCACAAAAACTCAAAAAGAACTTAGATTTAAAAAAAAAAAAACAAAATTATGTCACTCTTTTATTAAATTTAATGTGATAATGTTAGATTTGAATTTTTTTTAAGGGACAATGCATCAAAAGAAAATTTTAATGTGGAAAAAAAATCAATAATTTTTTTAAAAGGCCAAAGGCCACTTTAAAAAATTAAATTTTTGTATTGTTTACGGAAAAGTTTTTTTTTTTTTTGGGCCAAAGGTCATACAAAATAATTAAATTGAAATGGCTAGGTCGAAAAAGAAAAAGGCATATGTAGGTCGAGGGAGAGGAACTCACGTTCGGGGCTAAGGAGCAAAGCACGCACACAGAGTAAGGGTTTCAAAGAGGAAAGAGCTAGCATGAAGCAAGGGAAGAGGGTCGTAGCAAAGAGGAGAGGGAGGCGTTAGTAGCGAGGGAGTCACGGAAACAAGGAGGACAGATAGAGGAGTTGCGAAAGAGGTGACAACGTGCATAAGAAGAAAGGTTGCAAGCTGAAGAGAAGTGGGTGCGAAAGGTTGCGGGAGGCTGAGGAGAAGCTGCAGGAAGCTAGTAGCGAGGGAGCAGGGACGCTTAGGGCCACGGTCAGAGGCGTAGGAGCTCAGCAGAGCTGAAGGAAGAGAAGGGAGCTGAGGAGATAAGGTTAGGGTTGCAGTTTGAGAGAAAAATGCAGAGGATTGGGCAGCGAGAAAGGAGAAACGAACGGATTAGTAGCTGAGAAAAAATGTAGAGAAGGGTTTAGTAGCTGAGGAAGAAGGGATTTGAAAATCTAAAAAACCCTTGAAATATTTCACTCCAATTTTTGTTTCAAACAACCCTAGATCTAAACTTTTATAAAGAGAACCCAAATCTAAAAAAATAAAAATTAATTAATTAAAAAAATTGATTGAAACTTTTCCCTACAAAAAATTGTTTCTGGGACAAGATATTTCCCTCCAGGGCCTAGATCTGTCTTAGATCTTGAAAATTCTCCTTGTAGAACTTTATATCTGCTCCTGCACAAACGAAAAAGAAAAACCCAAGACCCAATACATATACAAAAAATCTGAATTCAAAACCAAATCCCAGGTTAGAAAAAAATATATATTTTTCAGATCTATACACTTATATTACATATCTATAAGATCTGAGAAGTATGAGTACAAATCCGTTCCCACATCTGAAGATTTATGCTTTTCCTAGCCATATCTAACAATTTAGCACAATATTTTGAAGATAAATATTTTTTTAAGTTTTAAGTACTAGCCCAGGACACCCCTGGAAGGTATAATTCGTTAGACAATCTAGGAATTTTAATCTGAAAGGATCTTCAGATCTTAAGTTTCTAGATTCGATTGGCTCAACCGAGAACTTCCCCAAACGCCCAAAATTTCTGAATCAAATGATTTCTGCACATTTATAAAATAAGTCATTAAATTAATAGAGGTATTAAATAACTATTAAATCTTTAAAGATTAGAGATACATGCTAATCAATTAAAAGTCTTAATGCTATCTTTAAACACAACAACCTAAGCAAGATACATGTGCAGTAGATTGATCTACAAGAGCTATTAACCAACAACTAATAAATAAGATCAACAAAACTTTAAATACAAGTTACCATAAAATACCAAAGAGGAACACTGCCATCAAGTAAAACCCCAAAGACTTTGAGTTGTATTATTCCATAAAAATTTACAAGAGCTTCAAGAGTTAGTACACAATTCAATGATCGATTGATTTGTGAGATAAATGACTTCTAATTTATAGATTAATTCTCCAATGCCTAGTTGGCTTGATCCCCGTCAAAGCAATCTCGACAGTTGAAAAGATTTAATTATCTTTTAATCTCCTAGGTCGAAATTATTTTATTTTTGAGGAAATTCGAATTTTTCATTTAATTCGATTTTAATAAACTCAAAATTAATTACTTTGAGTTGATTTCCTCAAGAAATTGACTTAGAATTAATTACCAAGGCCCAAGGGTCCAAAATCTCTTGAAATTTTGAATATTCCCTTGGTCGGGGACCTCCAAAAATTAATTCTTCTAGAACTCACGAATTTCTTAATTTGGAGAATTAATTTTTCCTAGGACTTAAAATTAATTAAATTTTGGCTTAAAATTTTAATTTATTTTTGCCACAAAATTTAATTAATTGAGTCATGAGGGGATTAATAATTTTTCCAACCCTCAAATAATTTAGCCATGGTGTCTAAATATGAGGGACCATGCACTAAAATATTTTCTACATCAAGTTGTTATAATTTAATACATGAAGGGGGAACACCAGTTCGTTATAGACCCTCAATCATTTACCCAATTCTGTGACTCAAATATGATCTAGTAGAGCAAGTAATTTGTAATAAAGAAATTTAGCCAATTAGCTTAAATTACTCCCAAATTACGTTACAGAAGACTCGATTAGAACACTAGAACTTACCTAAAATCTTGACGACAAAATCCACCTTAGTGTTGGGGTGAGGTTGGAGGAAAAAACTTTGCGGATCATCTGTGTTTAAAAACATGCATGAATCGGTGAGACAAGAAGCCTCCTAAGATATAAATCGCCACCAAAAAGGTAGGATTACCTATGTTGTTACATACATAGATGGTATTAATAGGAGCATTTACATTATAAACTTGTAGAATGAGTTGACAACTTTTACAAAAAGATCATTGAAGATGACCACTCTTCATCAACTAGGAGCTTTGAAGATAAGTTCATAAAATGGACCACACTACGACAGGGAAGGGACCAAGACATGTAGGAGTTCACAAATATTTTTCATACCCTTAGCACAAAGTTGGGTATCAACGATTTTGAGTGGCATCTAGTACTCAAGTACTACGATTGTCTAGACAAATACATCGAGGATGAGATGGAGTGTCTGGATATCTCCTTGCTTGGCGATGCATACTAATATGTTGTCAAGATCTAACAAAAATTTAAACAGAATAAGCGATACTTTGGATCTTTGAATCCAAACTAGGGAAAAGGTACCCCTAAACCACAAAACAAAGGACAAATCCAAGGTAGGGTGACCTAGGACAACCCATCAGAGCCGCAAGCAAATAATAGCACCACGAAGACGAAGAAGGACACAAGAAAGTGGTGTGAGTTCCATAAGAGCCCCACTCACAACATAAGTGGGTGTCGCGCCAAGCAGTCACTAGTGGCCAAGCTGAAGGCTTCAGAGTCAAATGCATGTTCTAACACTGAGTCAAAACCTGAAAAGGGGAATGACAAATGGAAGCACATTATCGATGCAGAGCCCAGTGCCACTATTGCAACCACCAAGGTCTAGAAGATCGAGACTGAGCATCTAGAGGAAGGGGAGCATCTCTTCCACTCACAGATGTGGGTGAAGGGGTATCCACTGCAGTTCATTGTCAACAACGGGAGCCAAAATAACCTCATCTCAGTAGAGGTTGTTAAGCGGTTGGGCTTATTGACCACACCACACCTGCAGCCAATATACACCATCGGGTGGTTCCACCAAGGACGAGATCTCTGCGCCAGCCAACTAATTCGCCTTCCCTATAACATCAAGACTTTCACAGATGAGGTACTATGTGATGTTGCTCCTCTTGAAGTTTGTGATGTGTTATTAGGCCAGCCATACGTGTGGATGCATCATTGTTGTGTATGAGTCTAGGCCTCACATTACTATTATTACTTTGGGCAAGAAGCTATACAAGATACCGAAGGTAGCCTTGCCTACAACCATTTATTTTATCTCTACTAATCAATGTAGTAAGATCATATCTCAGACTATGAAATATGTTTTCTTTCTTATTTTTCTCAAAGCAAGGGGAAGATCATGGCCACATCCATGGCCCGCGGGAAGGGTTCCTGCACGTAGCAGAAGTAGGCAAATAAGATTGTGGAAGAATACAAGGACATCTTCTCCTCACCCACACGGGTACGTTTGCATTATCACGTCAAACATTGGATCGATCTGAGTCTCGGAGCACCTCTACCTAATGGGTCGATACACCGCTGCTCTATTCTGGAAAATGAAGAAATCAAGTAGCAGATCCAGGATATGTTGCAAAAAAGGCACATCCAATCAAGTTACTCACCTTGTGGGAGCCCGATTATACTTGTACAGAAGAAGGATTGGACCTGGAGACTTTGTATTGATTATCGGACACTAAAAAAAATCAATGTCAGAAACAGGTATCCAATCCCATGGATTGATGACCTTCTTGACCAAATCAATGGGGCCAAGTACTTCAACAAGATTGATTTGAAGTTCGACTATCACCAGGTTCTAATAGAACCCACAATGTATGGAATATCACCTTCAAATCCAAGGAGGGCCTTTTTGAATGGTTGGTCATGCCTTTCAGGTTGAAAAATGCCCTTGCAATTTTTATGAGGCTGATGGATGAAATCTTGCGGCCCTTCACCAACTCGTTCATGGTTGTATATCTGGATGGCATCCTCATCTTCAACAAGAGTTGGGAAGAGCACTTGCAACACATTCGGTAGGTTTGCGGTAGCACAAACTATGTGCCAACTTGGAGAAACACATGTTTAGCATGAGTCGGGTCTAATATATGGGTTACATCATTGATGAGCAAGGCGTGCATGTGGATCCAATCCATTCGGAATTGGCTAGACCCAACCAATCTAACATAACATTGTATATTTTTGGGCCTTGCAAATTTTTCTCGGAGGTTTGTGTTGAGATTCTCTAATATCACTTAGCCTTTGAGGCAAGTTACCAAGGGCAGAGTGAAATCAAAGTTTTCCTAGTCTAAGTCCCAAAAAAAGGTGTTCGTTGAGCTGAAGCATTTCCTTTGCTTTGCACCAATACTCACATTTCTAGACTTGCAACAACCATTTCAAATTGAGACAGACGCCTCCGACTATGTTATTGGTGC
Organism: Pinus tabuliformis; assembly: GCA_031772625.1. Lineage (NCBI taxonomy): Eukaryota > Viridiplantae > Streptophyta > Pinopsida > Pinales > Pinaceae > Pinus > Pinus tabuliformis. Next base: position 82,380,703 of record CM062811.1, on the reverse strand, counting down.
AGTTCTCACCCAACAAGGGCATTCGATGGCCTATCATAATGAGACACCCCCGCCTATGATAAATAGATGTATTCCATCAAGCTTGCTAGAAATGGAAACATTAGATTATGGGGAAGGACATTGTTATCCACACAAATCACTGACCTCTTTAGTTTATACATGCACAAGGGAAGTTGCAAATGATCGCCATCACAAGTTGTCAAACTATCCACAATAATACCATTTGAACATTAAAAACAAGAAGGGCAACACCAATCATGTTGCAAATTGCCTCAGTCGGCCCCCGTTTGTAGAAATGACCATTGCTCTCAACTCTTGTGGCCACGAGACCTCTAGATGGCCACAACTATACAAAAATGACCTAGAGTTCACCACCACATACCAGATGCTAGTGGATGGGAAGCAAGTACCAGACTTTCCACCTTTACATGGGCCACCTTTGTGTTCCTTCAAGTGAGTGTGCCAAGCTGATTTGGGAAGCACACTATAGTCAGGTCCCACAACACTTTGGTGTGGAGAAAACTATGGCAATATTGCAAAAGTATTTTTAATGGCCAAAACTCTAACAGGTTGTTGGAAAATATATTAAATCCAACATTACTTGTGCCATTCCCAAGCCAACCATAAAAAGACAAGGCTTGTACACTCCTCTATGTACTCCCAACCATCATTGGGAATCCATCTCCATAGACTATCTCTCTTGCCTCCCTTATACCAAGCATGGTAATGATTGTGTATTTGTGGTTGTGGATCAATTTTCTATATTAGAGGCATGCAAGAAGAGTATCACAGTAGAAGACACTGCGAAACTCTTCTTCGAACGAGTGTGGGTACATTTTGGGATCCAACAAACCATTATATCAGATCAAGATAGCAGGTTCCTGAACACATTATGGTCGAGCCTTGGTCATTATTGGACACCAATCTCACCAATTCAACTGCATTCCATCCCTAGACTGATGGCCAAACAGAGGTCGTCAACGGGATGATAGTTCACATACCACGCATGTATAACTCCAAGCATCCACAAACCTAGTATGAGAGCCTTCCTTATGTGTAACACAACTATACCATAACTCTCCATAGCTCGATTGGCTGCAGTCCCTTTCACGTGGGTCTCGGATTTCAACCATTGTGTTTGATTAATGTTTCCAAGCCTCGTGCGACTACACAGGAAAAATATACACATGTACAGTCTAAGGCTGATAAAGAAACCAGGTTTATTAAATGCATCTATCACATCCACCAACAGGTTCACGACATCTTGGATAAATCCAATTCCAAGTACAAACAACAACATGATCAACATTATATGCCACATAAGTTTCAAGTGAGCAACAAAGTTTGGTTGTATTTGCAGAAAGAATGCCTTGTTGGAGCCCATCAGAAGCTTCGACTGTTTTGATACAGGATTTACACCATCACCAAGGTTGTGGGAGATAATGCTTTCAAGCTCAGGATTCCCCATTCCTTGGCCTACACCCAGTGTTCAATGTGGACCGCCTTCAACCACACTTTCCACCATTGTTGGACACATCAGATATTGTTGAGTAGTTGACACTAACAAAGATCTACCCAGAATGCATGGAACATGCCACAACTGATTGAATCATGGACACACAGATTAAGAACACTCGACAATAGAGGATCCAACTATATTGGGTCATCAAAGTTAGACAACTCCTGCACCAAGGCAAATGGCTCACCAGAGACCAAGTTCAACAGAAGTTTCCCCATCTCTTGGAACACTTGACGCAATGGGGACCATTGCTTCCTAAAGTGGGAGGACTTATCCAAGTGAATATTGGTGGTCACTCGCCTATTCCACCTAGACCCCCAACACTATTTCTTTTAGTTTCCTTAATCGTAGCACAATTTACTTTTGGCAATTTTTTGGGTCGTAAAGTTTCGGAGCCATTTTAAGGCCCTAAACGACATTCTTTTAAAAAAATGTACTACGACCATGCTTCTTAGGTAGGGGCTTGCCTATTTTTTTTTCCTTGTATAGATATTTCTAACAAGTATCATGCACACAAAATAGGGATCATATGGCCGAATTACAACCCCAGGAAGTTGGTGTTCCAACTAATCCCAACGGGGCCTACAAATTTTTGGTGCTTCATCTCCTAGGGTTAGTTTTTTGGATGTTTAGGGTTTCCTATTATTTCTCAATAATAAAAAGGCCTTCGAGCCTCACTATAACACAGTTCAAAAGGCATGTAGTCATCACATATCCTCTCAGAGATAAGTTACCATCGCCTGAGCTAGTTTATTTTCATTCTACGTGTAAACAATTTGAGTATTTGTTATTAATGAATTGTAGTTCATTTTCGTTGTAGCTCTGTGTTTCTATTAAATTATGTATTTCATTTTGTTCCTGCATAAATCTAGAGCACTAAGATTGTGAACAAATGTTTAGAAAGATATTTATGTTGCTTTGCATCTAAGAAATACACAATGGGTCAAATGGTTACCCTTGGCAAAATGGTGGTACAACACATCCTTCCATACTTCATCAAAATGTCACCATTTATGCAACTTTATGGACATCATGCTCCATCCATCACATCACCTTGAAGGGGACTATAGAGGTTCAAGCAGTAGAAGACCACATACAACACCAATAAGAGGTTCTCAAACTATTAAAGGACAACTTGGTTATGACACAAAATAGAATGAAACAACAAGTACATCAACATCGCGGTGAAAGGGCATTTGAAGAGGAAGGTTGTGGATTTGTGAGACTACAACCATATAAACAAATGTCCCTCAAGCAACAAAAGAAGAAAAATTGATTAGCTTTGAGGTATTATGGCCCCTTTAAGGAGTTGCATAGGATTGGAAGTACGGCTTACAAATTGGATTTGTCTCCATCTTCACGTGTACATCTAGTATCTCCATGTTTCTTTCTTAAAGAAGGTAATCGATGATAAGATCCTAATCCAAACTATTCTAGCAAATATTAATAAAGAAGTGAAAACAATACTAGAACTATAAACAATTTTGGAAACAAGGACTAAGAAGTTGAGAAATTGAGTAATTATTGAGTACCTCATAAAATGGAAGAACCTACTAGTGGAAGAAGTGACATGGGAAAATGAGTTGTTCATGAAAAAACAACCACATATAGTCAAGTGTCAAGGACAACACTTCCTTGAATGGGAGGGGAATGTTAATCCCTACATAAACCCCATGTTAACCCAAAAACCCCTTATTAAGCCCTAGATATTATGTGATTACATTTCTATTGTTATATTGTTATGTAGTCTAGAACCGCTCATGGTCCCATCTTATTATAATTTTACCTTTTGTCTCTTATATATATACTAAGGAGACCTAATCTTAGGATCATCAAATGTTGTCTTGTTCGTTATATTTATTGTAAAAGGAGGCTTCCCCCATGAAGAGAACTATAATTATTGGTTTCTTATGATTTTGAAGGCACGAGGATCATAATAAGAGGACCTAGAAATAAGAAAAAAGATTGAGAGAGGAAATAGATAGGGGGGATGAACCATATACCTACAAAAATAACCATGAAGTTTTTTCTCAATTAGTACAGAGAGTGGAAAGAGGGAGGAAAGAGCCTTCCTATGTGGTTGTTTCTTTCCATGCTCAAACTTCAAATATGGAGGAGCTAACCACGAGCGAGAGAGGTGCTAGGGAATTGCAAAGGATGGCTAGCGATGCTAACCTATGAGCTTCAATTCATGACCATAGAGGATGTAGGTCTAGATTGTCCACAAAGTGGTAAGCCATAACGCCATAATCCTAAAATTTCACTATCAATAATAGATACCATAGAGTCGAAGAGGAGCAAATTGAAAAAATTGTCCAAGTGCATAGATTAATCCAGAGACTATCTAAAAAACAAGACACAATTAAGGTATGGAACAAGGTGTCAGTGCTAAATGTTGTGGTGAGCCTAATAAGGAGAACCTCATTAATGAGGCTAAGTGACATGATAGGTCCCATGAGCAAGTAAAGCTCCATGGTGGATATGCAATCAGTCATGAGGATTATATGTTGCATCGAACAATGGGTGATAGAGTTAGGACATGTTCCCAACATGCGAAATAATGCTCAACTGCCTTTCATGTCTTTTGAAACCTTAAGAGGGGTGTGCTGCCACGTCCCTTAGGCACATGTCACAGTGGGATGGTGGCAGCCCACCCCCATCCCCTTGCTCACTTGACACCCTGTTTAGGGATAAATTAAAAAATGTTAATTTTAATTATTTCTTTTAAATGATTTTTTAAATAAAATATATTTAAATTCTATTTAACTTTTAATTAATTATTATATTTTTTATTTTTATTTTAGCATTGAATAATGGTTAAAGATCATACATTTAAATCACAAAAGTAGAGTATATAATATCTATAAACTTTATTCTTATCCTAAAAATATAAAAATATTATATACTAATTTAGTATTTAGATTAACCATAACTTTAAAATTAAATTATTATTATTGGTAACAACTTTCTAAACCCAAAAAGTTAAATTTCACGATTAGTCTCTGCCAAGGTAGGACTCTAGCAATTGATTTGCCTGTTGATCGCTATTAGTTTAGCATTGACTAATGCAACTTATAATGTTTAACTTTAAAATAAATAAATAAAGATTTATTATTATTTTATATGTAGAGGAATCAACAACTGGGTTGGCCTCATACTTGCGTGACACATGGTTGATTCTAACCACTACCACTATAACCTCTATGTGCATGTGTATGCCTCCTCCAGCATGCAAAGGAGAATCGAGGGGGGGTTTGAACCTTGAACCTCCTTGCACATAACCCTTCATTTTGAACCTTCAAAGCTTCATGATGGATATGCAATTAGTTGTGAGGATTAGACTTTGCATCAAACAATGGGTGACGAAGTTATGGCATGTTCCCAACATTTGAAATAATGCTCGAATACCTTTCATGGCTTTTCAAACCTTAAGAGGGGTGTGCTGCCACATGCCTTAGGCACGTGTCTTGATTGGATGGTGGAAACCCGCCCCTACCCCCTTACTCATCTGAGACCCATTCGAGGATAAATTAAAAAATGTTAATTTTAATTATTTTTTAAAATAAAATATATTTAAATTCTATTTAACTTTTAATTAATTATTATATATTTTTTATTTTAGCATTGAATAATGACTAGAGATGATATATTTATATTGAGAAAAGTAGAGTATATAATCTCTATAAACTTTATTCTTAACCTACAAATATACAAATCTTATATACTAATTTAGTTTTTAGATTACCTTTTATATATATATATATATTTTAGATTAATTAATAACAATTGTATAACCTAAAATGTTGAATTTCATTATTAGTTGCTACAATCGATTTGTTTATTGACCACTATTAGTTTAGCATTGACTAATGCAACTTGTAATGTTTAACTTTAAAAATAAATATTATTATTTTTTATTGCGTCCAGTGGCACTATCCAACCCAATATGTAAGAGATGTTGTCATGTCTTGTTTTGTAAACATTTTGACTTGGTCAAATTAAACAAAAATTAAAAATAAAATCAAAATAAATAAACTAAAATTTTCAATTATTATAATTATTAATTAAAACATTTTGATTTCATCAAATTACATAAAAATAAAAATAAAAATAATTCAACCCCTCTCGGTGCTTGGTAGATCCGGAGTTAAGATAGATCTACGCTGGTTGCGCTGAAAGGCACTCTCCAACCTAGTGTGTAAAAGATGTTGTCATGTCCTGTTATGTTATGTAAACATTTTGACTTGGTCAAATTACACAAAAAATAAATTAAAATTAAAATAAATAATATAAAAATTCTAATTATTATAATTATTAATTAAAACATTTTGACTTTGTTAAATTACATATAAATAAAATAAAAATAATTCGATCGCTTTCGGCCCTTGGTAGATCCGAAGTTAAGATGGATCTAGTTTGGTATGTAGAGGAATCGACAACTAGGCTAGTCTCATACTTGCGTGACACATAGTCGAATCCAACTACTACCACTATAACCTCGAGGTGCCTATGTATGCCGCACATGTGAATCAGGGGATTTGAATGTCGAACCTCCTCACACATAACACTTCATTTTGGACCTCCGAAGATCCATGGTGGATACACAATCAGACGTGAGGATTTGCATCAAACAATGTGTGATGGAGTTAGGACATGTTCCCAACATGCGAAATAACGCTCAATTGCCTTTCATGGCTTTTGAAACCTTAATAGGGGTGTGCTGCCACGTCCCTTAGGTACATGTCCTGGTGGGATGGTGGCAACCCATCCCCGCCCCTTGCTCATCTGACACCCCATTCGAGGATATTAAAAAATGTTAATTTTTTTTAAATATATTTTAAATAAAATACATTTAAATTCTATTTAACTTTTAATTAATTATTATATTTTTTTTATTTTAGCATTGAATATAGATTTAAATTGAGAAAAATAGAGTATATAATCTCAACATTGTTTATACGTGAGACTTTTTGAAGAGTTTTCCAGTGTATTTCCTTATTTAATTTGGCTAGAATCTGGTAGGGATTCATTGAAATCACAAATTTGATGGGTGAACTCTTCATAATTGAAGTGCCTCAAGGGTTTTTGAGGGTGCTAAATCCATATATGTAATCAAAAAACCAGTTTAAACAACACAAATCAAGATTTCACCACAAATTTTTTTGCTGGATTCTAGCAAAAAATCTGTTGGAAACTCCAAAAAGTCTCACATATAGGCAACTCCATCTCAACATTGTCTATAAGTGAGACTTTTTGAAAAGTTTGTAATCTCTAATTTTTTTCCTTATCCCACAAATATAAAAATCTTATATATTAATTTAGTATTTAGATTAACCATAACCTTAAAATTAAATTATTATTATTAATAACAACAGAAAATGTTAAATTTCATTATTAGCCCCTTCAAAGGTAGGACTCTAGTGATTGATTTGCCTATTTACCACTATTAGTTTAGCATTGACTAATGCAACTTGTAAGGAGTTGTTTATAAGTGAGACTTTATGGAAAGTTTTCCAGTTTATTTTTCAAATCTAATTTGTTTAGAATCCAACAATGATTCATTGAAATCACAAGTTTAACAGGTGAACTCTTCACAATCAAAGTGCCCTAAGGGTTTTTGAGGGTGTTAAATCAATATATGCGGTCAAAAAACCAATTTAAACAACACAAATCAAGATTTGACCATAGTTTTGTTTGTCGGATTCCAACTAGAAATCCATCGAAAACTCCAAAAAGTCTCACTTATAGACAACTCCAACTTGTAATGTTTAACTTTAAAAATATATATATATATATATATATATATGGAAGAATCAACAACTGGCTAGTCTCATACTTGCGTGACACAAGGTTGATTCCAACCGTTGCCACTATAACCTCTAGGTGCCTACATTTGTCCCTTTTGCAAGCACAAGTGAATCGGGGGGATTTGAACCTCAAACCTCCTCGTACATAACACTTTATTTTCTTGAGCTTCCCCCAAGAGCTAAAATAAATATTTATTTTTCGATATTATTAAAAAATTATTTTCCAAACATTTGAATGGACCATAGCTAAGTCTTATTATGGCCTTTGCATAATATAATGCCATGTGGATAACTATTTCACATATTTTATGCCATAGTTTATGGAATGGTAGCAATATTCATTCTTGATTTTTATATATTTATACCGATATGTGTTTATTCAAAATATTCCACAATTTTAATTTAATAATCAATAATTATTAGGTGGAAAGTAGAGATTTAACCACCATGAAATATGTCAAAATATTCATATTCGTATTAAATCAAGGGTTAAGATTTATCTCCAAATTAGTTATGCTCTTTTAATTAATTATCTCAAATTTAAATTAATAAAGAAAATGTCATATCAACACATGTCAACATGTGGAATAAACCACGATATTGACCCATGATATTGTAACATGGGGTAAGTGTATTGATGCTTATCATAGATTGACACCTATCGGTGTTTTACCAACCATTTAATTGTGCCGAGAAGCGCTTTGTGGTTGAGAAGAAAAAAATTAACGTCATGTGATGTTTTTGCGCTGAGAGGCACACAATAGAGATGTTGTAATGTAATGGTTAACATTTTGACTAGGTTAAATTAGATAAAAATAAATAAAAAAAAATTTAATGTAATATAATGTGAACATTTTAACTTCGTCAAAAAAAATAAAATAACAAATAACAAAATAAAAATAACCCTATAAAAATAAAAATAAAAAGACCCATGGTATTGACCCATGAAATTCATGTAGAATATAGCCTATTTAAAGGGGGAAATTAAGCTAGCCTAGATCTATCTTAACTCTAGATCTACCAAGCGTTGAGAGGGATCAAATATCTTGAGATGCAAACCTCCTTTAGAGTGAAAAGAGATTTGGTCCCTCTCGACACTTGGTAGATTCAGAGTTAAGATGGATCTAGGTTGGTCTATATGGCTACGCAAGTTGTGTGGTGATTTTTTATTCTTAAGCTTTGCAAGAAAACCATCCAAAAATAAAAATCCTTGAAAATAACTCATACTTAGGTAAATAACATGTTTACCATAAGTCACTTCCCGCCATAATTTAAACAAGTTTTTGCATAAAAATGGATAAGAATAATGTAAATAAATATACTTATAAGGAGTTACTTCCCATTTTATTTATGTTTTCCTCAACATTTATATAGGAGTAAAACTATAAATCTGTAAACTTATTAGTGGTTGCTACACACCAAAATTTATGTAAGTACTTATTTTTTTCCCACAGAAAAACCTGTAACTTTTATTAATTGTAATAAAAATTAAACTTTGTAAACAAATAGAGTGTGTACATTAAAGAGGCATGGAAGAGAAAATAACATACAACTAGAGAGCATAAATGATCGTATCTGGAGCTCCATTACCCAAGAGCATCCAATCATATACCAAAAAAGACAAAAGAAAAAATAGAAAAGAGGAAATTATGGATGACAAGAAGAGCTAATCTTTTCATTTTTCCCTTCCTTCTTTGAACCCGCTACCACACATTTGGATAAGGATCAACTAGTACTAAAGCCATTTCTCGGCCCACCTCTAGATGAGGGGGTTCTTTATCTGAATCTGAACCCTCCGAGTGTGCTTGTTTGGTTCCACCTGCATCTATCAAAGTCTGAAGTTCTTCAATTGTTGGGTCTGACTTCCTAGATCCCTCCATTGGCATAGTGTCTTCAAGCTCCTTCTCAAATTGTTGTACCATACTAAGGGTAGTATGAACCAAGACGTCCCTATCACGAACATCTCCTTGAAGATCTGTTCCATTAGTATCTTATTGACCCGTGTGGCATTCTTTTTTGTCATCTTCCTTGTTCTCTGAAGGACTTTGTTCTGTAAACTTCCATCCTTTAGGTTTATTTGATTGTCTCTTCTTTTTCTTGGAGTTCTCCTTTGCCTAGGGGCAATAATGTTGTAAATGACTTGTTTGATAACATACACGACACCTAAATGCCATGTTTTCAAAATCTAAAACTTTTGACTATCAAAAGATTCAATGTTTTAGATTTATATGATCGAGAAGTCTTTTACTTAGATCAATCTCCACACATATTCTTGCATATGTGAAGATTTCGTTTTCTATTCTTTCCATATCCGATTTTTTGAATGTACTCAGAGTGTAGCGAATATCTTCAAGTACTTTATTGTGCCAAAACAAAAGTGGTAGATTTTGGAGTCATACCCAAAGTTCAAACCGACATAGTAGAAACCACCATGGTATTTACATCAAACACAGGGTACCAGGGTATGATGAAAAGTCGGGCTTTGCCTGAAAACCAAGGCTCATCATTTAGAGCAGAGTCCAAGTCCTTTTGAGTTGCAAACTAGACAATCAAAAAAATATTTTGACCATAGATTTTTTTAAAATATGGGTCTAGTTTGAGACTATCCATTAAATTAGTGCTTCTGGTTTGGGCCAAAATCCGTTAACTCTACACATACCTGCTTTTGCTTGAAAATACAAGAATAGTGAGTTAACCTCAGGTAGGTTTATTTCCATAGTAGGCATTTTTTCCACTTGTTCAACTATATATGGCCCCAGAATATTTGGGGTCTGTATAGTAGGGACTGTAACCTTTCTTTGAGTAGTTTCTTTATAGCAAATTGGAGCTGCATTTGCTAATTTTGAAAGATAAGCCCCTCCTCAAATTCAAGTATTCAGAATGATAGTGGAGTCTTTTGTAATGTTGAATTCTTCCATCTTGGAAGAGTCTATTAGTACTTTTTCATTATATTGTAGGAACTAAAAAAAAGGTGGAATTCCCCAAAAAGATTCAATGAGTTATTTTATAGTGGCTATAGGGGAGATATTGTTAACCCAAATAAGTTTATATTTTCTATTAAAGAGTTTGATGAAAATCTGGAATGGGGACGTCTTGCAAATATCCGACAGGGGTAGGTATTTCACATAATAGACCCTATCATGTAGAGTCGCCATTCTGTAAACCGTCGAGAGAGTCTCAGGATATAAATTAGCCCCTAACGATGCAAAGAAAGTGTCCAAGTAGGAGGCCAAAATGAAGTTGAAAGGAGTAAAGACACGCTGACATTCCACATGAGTGAACAACCAAATATAAAATCGAAGCCTCCGCACAATATGAAAACAGTCCATTTGAATTTTTTTTTTTATGAGGGAGCAGCAAAGAAAGTTACCCTAGCAAAGGAGCGATATTGATAGGAGAAGCTTCCATTGATGCTTGCAAGGGGCAATCTTCTAGGAGGGCTTCAAATCACATATTCCACTGATAAAATTGCATCAAAAAATCCTCAACCTCAACCACAAGGAAACCCTCAGATCCGACATGTCTCCAAGATGCAGAGCTTGGGAGGAACCATAGACCAGGAGACTTGTAGCGACACCATGAGAAGAGACAACCAACATGAAAACCTCTGCCTCCATCACACCTTTGACCATCATTCTTACAGCAAAATACTTCAAAGGTTTCCTTATGTAAGTATTTATACTTAAACAAGCAATTAATTTATCCACTTCAAATCTCAATTTATTAGTTCCTACCTAAACAAGATTACAAGATTTGATTTGCGTGTTAACTACTATTAATTTAACATTTACCAATATATATTATAATTTTTATCGAACAACCATCGTTTCTTTTTATCCCATGGATTAAAAATGCCCCTCTATGCCCTTGATCATTTTTGTAGAGCAGTGGGGATATAAGTCAATACTAGCAAGACCAAAATAATTAATTTCTCTAATACGAGGAAGAAGATCCAAGTAACATTCTTGAAGAAATAAATGAGTACAAGTACCTCAGGATTGATTTCAACAACAAACTTAATTGGGGGGACTATAGAAAGAAGAGAATTTTAGGAGGGTGGAAAGCAGTATTGAGCCTAATGGTTAAGAGCATGTGTTTCCTCCTAAGAGGTCATAGGTTCAAAACCAGAGGGGGTAGAGTATGTGTGCATTCATAAACTTAGTAGTCAAATTGTTGTGCAGAGGTGGGTCCCTTGTCCCACAAACAAGGGGGTCTCATACACCAATTTGGTGCCTCGATTGGCCATGACCTTAAAATTGTATTATAATAATAATAATAATAATTATTATTATTATTATTATTATTATTATATGCAGTTCAAAACAAATGTAGAGAGGCAAAGTTAGGGGATTGAAAATGATTAAATTGATTTTTGGACACCTAGTTTTCCCAATGATGCTATATGGGTGTGAATCGTGGGCTAGCAATACCCCCGTCTCAAAATGGAAACAAATTGAGAAAATCCAAAAGCGCTTCATCATGAGCAAGTTCAAAACAAAAAGTTAGGTTCCTTATGAGATAATGTTGAGTGAAACAGAAGCAGTTTCCATCAAAGAAATTGTTATTGTGCGTCTCATAAGATATCTAAAATATTCAGCAAATGGGAGTAGGTAGATGGACTAAAGTTATCTTCAATGGAGGCCTAAGTGAAAAAAAGAAAATATGGATGAGACAAAACAACAAATGGATGCAAAAATGGAATATCTACCTTATCGCATGTCCCACAACTAGCAAGAAGCTAAAGAATTTTGTTATGGAGAAGTTTCATGAACGTATATGGGGAAAGAGTTGGGTAGAAAGAAGAAGTACTATGTTGAGGAATTCAACCCCACATGTGATCTCCAACAAAAAGAATACAATGGAGCTAACATTTTGTGTAGGGCAAAGATTTTATTGGTCAATTAAGAACTAACTCGCAACAACTTCGGTGTGAAACAAGTGTTGGGAACGGGTTCTCCCAAGAGCAGTTTTGGGGCTAAAAGCCCATGTTTTGGGATAATTTTGTAATAAAGTTGTAAAGTCTCCACATTTTGTGGTCGCAGAGTGCGAAGGTGTCAATAGTCATAAAGGGTTGTCCGCCCTTATTTTGTAAAGTGTCAAGTCGGTTGTAAAGATCCACCCATGGTCTGTGAACCATGGGATTGTATAAAAAGGAGCTAAGTAAGTAAGCTCTAAGTAGTGAAGTTAAGGAAGAAAGTAGCGAAGTAGAGTGGAGAAGTCTAAGTGTTCTCGGTCTTAGCATAGGTAGAGGCTCTGCAGCTGAGTGCGCAGAGGCCTAGGGTGGAAGTCCGCAGCTAAGTGCGCGGACCCCTGCAACTGTGTGTGCAGGGTGGATAGAGTCTGTATTAAACTGGAAGATATCAATAAAGAGAAGTATTTTGCAATTACTGTGTATTTAGTTCCTGTTAATGCATATGATTATATTGCGTTTTGGGTTTAATTTACAATGTTTATTTGATGCACGAATATATGTGATTGTATCAGTTAATTGAACGCAAATAAGGATATCAGTTTACATGATGCTAGTTGTGATTGATTAGTAAGATAAGTAAAACACTTGAGATAAGTTGGGAACCTATACAATACATCGTCATAGCTGCGTGAAAGTACCTAGACCACGGGTTAGGGTTGCACAAAGGTCAATCGTACACTTTCGCGGAGGTACTGGAGGGCGGAGTAGAGGGTAGACAGATAGAACTAAGGCTTAGCGACCTGCGCGAAAGTAGGGGCAGAGGGTATAAACCGACATCACGACCATCTCAGGGTGCGGAAACTTGGTTCCTGTTAGCTCTGCTACGTATCTTTGATTTCTAAAGGTCGGAAGTGAGCTTAGTCCTTGGTCATGTTCAAAAGAAGCCCATAACGGTCACTTTCTCCTTTCTCCTTTGCCCCGCTCATTCTCCCTTCATCAGTCCTAAAAAACAATTAATTCCTTTATTGGGTCCGGGTTTAATCGTTATCGTAAGTCGCGTCCATGTGTGTATAAAGGTCGCACCCCTCGGCTTCCGCTGATGCGATATTGTGATGCGATCTTATCGCAAGTCGCGTCCATGTGTGTATAAAGGCTGCACCCTCGGCTTCCGTCGATGCGATATTGCGATGCGATCTGATCGCAATCGCACATCGCCATACATGAAGGCCCAAAATTACCAAAAACCCGATCTGACGACTCTCGTCACGCCCGATAAAGCGATTCGCCCGATCATCCCTCCGCCATCCAATCCGCTCCGCCAAGATCCAATGGCCCACTCTCATTCTGCTCCCACTTCTTCCGATATCCCTCGCCAAGCCATCTCCACCATCTATCCTCCCGATCCGACGACCGACCTTTCTCCCTCATCCAGCTCGTCCATCTGCCACACAGTCCACATCCCTTGACCGTTCCGTGCACCTGAAGGACGAAAGTGATCGACTCACCAGTACCAGTTGCAATGGCTTCTCAACAACCACATTTAATAGACAACATGGCCGAGGAGGAAAAGGACGAAGCACGAACAGATAGCTACATTTAACAGTTATGGAGCTTCATCCTATACGACACTCCAACCACTCGAGAGGATAACAGAGCACAGGAAAAAGATCATATTCATCCACTACAGCAAGCAAGCACACTCAGAAGCTCCATCACGCAACTAAATGCGATTGGTGGTCAATTATGACCCCTCCATACCTAGAATGGTCGAGAGCCTTTGTATTCAAAATCTATATATATACAGAAACAAGATGTAATCAGGGTTGATGGTTGTTGTTTTGATGTAAGGTTCAACTTATGGAGACTATAATTGCTTTGATATTTGCAGCGTCTCATCTTCATTTTCAGCTAATACAAGCTTCTTTTGCTGTTAATTGCTCACTTTCCATATCTTTTCTATTCTAGACTGTGCTTGATATGCATTTTTTCATGAACTCTTGATGTTTAGCATTAGAGGGGCTGTCATCCCACCTCTGTGTTTGAATCTTGCATGTGTTAGTGAATGTGTTAATCAGGTTTCTTTTCACTTAGTGGCAGAGAGTTGTCATCTTGTCTGTTCACTAGGGAATTAGATTTGCAGACCTTTTTACTGGTTGAATCCGACCATCACAAGGTCCTGTGCATCTGCTGGTGTGGTCAGTATTCTCCATATTCACCCAATCCTTAAACTGTGAGTAATTGGTAGTCTAAAGCCTTGCAGTCTGGGGGTGTTCACGCATGTTTGGAGTCAAGCAAAGTAGGAGTGGTTATCTGGCTTGAATATGCATCATTCCTTCCATTCATCCATTTCCAACATTAAGTTGAGTTTGTAATGTTCCCGAGCATCTCCAAGCTACAACCTAGGAGAGTTTCTTGGGGTGATAACATTGATTGGTGCCATTGCCGGGGAAAGGAGATTGAAGCTCAACTTCCCCGCGAGAACGACACAATTCCATGCTTTGATGATAGACAAAGTCTGGACACATTCCTGGTTGTAATCATCTATCTGGCGACTCTACTGGAGAACCTACCTAGTGGCAACTCCACATTTTAGTTCTGGCTCAGTTTGTGAGGCATACCCGGAGAAATCCTCAGAAATCACCAACTGAACCAGTGCCTGACCCTAAGAAGATTTCTAAGAAAAGGAAAACATCACAGAAAGGAGCATCAGGATCAGGTAAGCCTAAGAAAACTTATGCATCTCTGAAAGATAAGGTTATAGCTGAGGATATACAGTTTGAAGATTTAGAGCCTAGCATTGTTAGTCAAAAAATACCTTCAGAGATTCATACAACTCCTTGTTCAGTCAGTTCCCCTTTGGATCTCAGTCCAAAGAAGGCCTCCCATACAGTCCATCAATTTCCCTCATTTCTGTCATCTATTTCATTACTTCCTGCCATTCAATCTGCCAGTATCCTTCCACCTATCCCAGTCATGGCAGGCCAGCAAGCTCTAACTAAGATGGAAAGAATCATAGCTGCTAGGTATGGACCCCTGGTCCTGCATGTTCCTTTGAACGCCATGCCTACAGGAGAATATCATAAATACATGCCTAAATTCACTGGTACAGAGGGAGTAACAGCTGAAGAACACCTTGAATCTTTTTATAGTTATGCTGATAACCTTGATATCAGTGAAGATGATGTGTGGATGAGGGTTTTTGTCCAAAGCCTAGATGGAGAGGCTAGAAAATGGTTCAGAGAATTAACCCCTAGGTCCATAGCAGACATTGAAGCCTTAGATGATGTATTCTTGAAGCATTGGGGGGATAAGAAAGATCTTCTCTATTATCATACTGAATTTGGGAACTTGCAGAGGGAAAATGGTGAGTTTCTGTCTGATTTCAACAAGAGATTTAATCGCATGTACAGCAGAATACCGGCTAAAGTGAAACCAACCCCTACTTCTGCTAAGCTTACTTATGCAAATGCCTTCGATTCTCGTTTCTATTTACTACTGAGGGAGAGAAGATGTGCTTCTTTGGCTGATATGCAAGATGCAACCCTGGAAGTAGAATCAAACATCATGGCGGCAGAAAGGCTCGAAGGTAACTCTGATAGGAGAAGACAAAGGGGTGAGCTCTCATCATCCTCAGATCCTAAGATCGATAAAATGGCCAGGATGATAGAGTCATTAGCCTCTGAAGTTTCCAAATTAAGGGTTGAGCAGCATTCAGGGAAAGGACAATCTCCTTATACCTTTGCTCTTCCAGATCCAAATCTATATAGAGGAGAAAAGGAGCAGTTGTAGAGTTCGCAAACAAATAGAGACCAAAGGGTGAAGACCCTTCTTCAGAATATAGTCGTGGAAGAAGAGCAATTTGAAGAAGAGGATGAGGTCCATGGTATGGAAGACAAGGGCAGTGCCCCTTTCTTAACCAAAGCTGCCTATGATAAGTCATTATTCAAAGGCCCTGCCCATAATTTTGTTGTAACTGTAGAACAACACGCTTATAAGCAGAAGCAACCAGCAGCAGATCCCATCATCCTCAAAGCTCCAACCATAAAGGTAAGAGGCCTTGAAGGTTCCCCTTCTTCTTTCAGTTTTCAGTCAGAAATTCAGAAGCCAAGAATACCCATGACTCTGATTGAACCAATGAAGAATGAGTCCTTCAAGAAATCCATCCTCAAAGACCCAGAACCTAAAGCCAACCCAACTTCCAATGACTATGAAAATCTGCAAATTGACCAACCTGCTGTTATCCTCAGCCTAGTGATAAAAAAAGGTGAAGTCAATTCCCCATCATCTTATGTTCCTTTGTCTGTTCAAGAGAAAATCCCTCATAGTTGCCATGTAGGCATTGAGGCCAACCATAACTCAATGACCAAGGCTGATACTGATAATCTCAGTCTTGATATTCTGAAGCCTGCCCAGGTGGCATCCACACAGCTTGAAAGGGTAGTTTGCCAGATCACAGAGGAAGAAGGTGCACAGTTTTGGGATACCTCCTTCGATGGGGCTGGTTCTAAGCAAGCAACGGAAGCAGGTGAAGTCTTTGTGTCCCACACACTAGAAAACATCGATTCAACATTCATATTAATTGATCAGGCCACAAAGGATACAACCGAGTACACAATAACCCTTGTTATTCAGCAGGTGTACAAAAGCTTTCACGGAGAACATCCAGGGATAAGAGCATACAGAGAGGGGGTGAAATATAAAACATCTCTACCTGATAAGGTCAAATGCCCTAAATTTTTTGAGGTAGATGATTAAATCAACCCGATTTTGCAAATCTTTGATGAATCGGCTGAAGTGCATATTAACCAAGAGAAAGGGAAACAATTTTGGTGGCCCAGTAAATGGGCAGTTTTTGAGAATTTATGTTGTTTAAGGTCTTCAGGCCTTAAAAGTTGTAAATATGTTGTTTTTATCCGTTTTGGTGTAGGCATTATTAGACTCCATGCCCAATGGAACAATAGAAAATTTTTGCTGATCTAGTTTTTGAAGGAAAGGCAACGGTCTATAGTTCTTGAGACCTCACAGGGAGGATCTCATCCCCAGAAGGATTCAGTGTTAGCTCTGCTACGTATCTTTGATTTCTAAAGGTCGGAAGTGAGCTTAGTCCTTGGTCATGCTCAAAAGAAGCCCATAACGGTCACTTTCTCCTTTTTCCTTTGCCTCGCTCATTCTCCCTTCATCAGTCCTAAAAAACAATTAATTCCTTTATTGGGTCCGGGTTTAATCGCTATCACAAGTCGCATCCATGTGTGTATAAAGGCCGCACCCCTCGGCTTCCGTCGATGCCATATTGTGATGCAATCTGATCGCAAGTCGCGTCCATGTGTGTATAAAGGCTGCGCCCTTCGGCTTCTGCGATGCGATATTGCGATGCGATCTGATCGCAATCGCACATCGTCATACGATCTGATCGCAATTGCACATCGCCATACATGAAGGCCCAAAATTACCAAAAACCTGATCCGACGACTCTCGTCGCGCCCGATAAAGCGATTTGCTTGATCGTCCCTTCGCCATCCGATCCGCTCCGCCAAGATCCAATGGCCCACGCTCATTCCGCTCCCGCTTCTTCCGATATCCCTCGCCAAGCCATCTCCACCGTCTATCCTCCTGATCCGACGGTCGACCTTTCTCCCTCATCCAGCTCGTCCATCTGCCATGCAGTCCACGTCCCTTGACCATTCCGTGCACCTGAAGGACGAAAGTGATCAACTCACCAGTACCAGTTGCAGTGGCTTCTCAACAACCACATTTAACAGACAGCATGGCCGAGGAGGAAAAGGACGAAGCACGAACAGATAGCTACATTTCACATTATGGAGCTTCATCTTATACGACACTCCAACCACCCGAGAGGACAGAAGAGCGCAGGAAAAAGATCAGATTCATCCACTATAGCGAGCAAGCACACTCAGAAGCTCCATCGGGAAACTAAATGCCGTTGGTGGTCAATTATGACCCCTCCATACCTAGAATGGTCGAGAGCCTTTGTATTCAAACTATATATATATATACAGAAACAAGATGTAATCATGGTTGATGGTTGTTGTTTTGATGTAAGGTTCAACTTCTGGAGACTGTAACTGCTTTGATACTTGCAGCGTCTCGTCTTCATTTCAGCTCATACAAGCTTCTTTTGTTGTTAATTGCTCACTTTCCATATCTTTTCTGTTCTAGATTGTGCTTGATATGCATTTTTTCCTGAAATCTTGATGTTTAGCATTAGAGGGGTTGTCTCCCACCTCTGTGTTTGAATCTTGCATGTGTCAGTGAATGTGTTAATCAGGTTTCTTTTCACTTAGTGGCAGAGAGTTGTCATCCTGTCTGTTCACTAGGGAATTAGATTTGCAGACCTTTTTACTAGTTGCAGCCGGCCATCACAGGGTCCTGTGCATCTGCTGGTGTGGTTAGTATTCTCTATATTCACCCAATCCTTAAACTGTGAGTAATTGGTAGTCTAAAGCCTTGCAGTCTGGGGGTGTTCACGCATGTCTGGAGTTAAGTAAAGTAGGAGTGGTTATCTGGCTTGAATATGCATCGTTCCTTCCATTCATCTATTTCCAACATTAAGTTGAGTTTGTAATGTTTCCAAGCATCTCCAAGCTACAACCTAGGAGAGTTTCTTGGGGTGATAACAGTTCCAACATCCCCCCATACTGCTTCGGGTGAGACTTCGGTCCGCGCTCTGCGGGTTGATGCCGAAAGGGCCAGTAGTGTAGGGATTTGTTTGGATAATTAACGCTGAACTGGGTCAGGGCCCATAAAGCCAACAACAAGACATTGGAAAATACCTAAAGAAGCTTGGGAAGAACAAGTGCGTACATTTTGTACATTTGGTGTAGTGGAATCGAAAAAACATTTCATCTTAGGATGTGATGCTTTCAGAGACATCCGGGACAATTATGACAATATGTTAGCATCAATACCTTGGCATTGTCTTTTCAGCGAGGGGACTATTAGAAGGTTAGACCAACTCATCAATAATTTGAATAAGAAAATGATTGAATTGCAAAAAAACAAAAAGCATGATCTCGTAGACTATTTTTAATCAAATAGACATTAAAATATCATTTATTCATAACAATTTTATAAACCCAATTGTAAATGTGAATGTCTCCGATAATTATAATTTTACACAAATATAAACCTTATATTTTATAACTAGTGAAATGAGTCTTATTATACATGCCGCTCGCAAGATATAATGTATTCAGTTTTTCATTGACTTGCTATTAGTTTTTCTTTGACTAAAAAAAATTAAAATCTATCCAAAGTTTAACATTATGAAATAAAATTTATTATTATTAAATAAAATTTATTTCTATTTATCTCAAATATGATTGGTTGAAATGTCTCCCTTTTATTGTGTAATGATGGCAAGAATTGACTTTTGTTTACTCTATTATTAATTACTATGTACAATAAATATAAATAATTTGAAAAATAACATTATATATTAATTACTATGTACCATAAACACAAATGGTTTGTAATGAAATTCAAAAATTTCATTTTTTCATTGATGTAAAGTATTGAATAGACAATTTTTACGGGTTTTATTTTTTAATTTACAAAAAATAATTTAAAAATTATAAATTTGAAATATGTAAAAATAACATGTGTACAATTTGTACAACTCTTATTATACCAATCTATACTCTAATGACATTACATGTGTACTATATTATTATGATATGAGCATTATATAAAAAAATTTCCATCATTCAATATTAAATAAATAATTATTAATTTGTTATTATTCTTTTCGATGTCAATTATATATAGATATATATAACCTTTATCTACCAAAAAATGTTTTATTATATTAAAAAAGTTAATAAAAAAATGTTAAACAAATATTCATATAACTCATTTTACAATTTTATTATTATTTGGAGTACATACAACACACATTAAAATATTTTATTAAAGTAACTAGCGGGAACGCTAAATATGGGACTTTATTTTTATAATAGTAGTAAATAAAATGTTGCCGGGCCACTATGGGATTGTGGAAAGGAGTCGTCTAACCAGGTGGAGGAATTGCCCGGATAGCCAAAAGTCGCTGCAATCCGGCAATTTTTTTTTCAAAAGATCTTGTAGAGATACTATTTGAATCATGGTTTTAATGGTGGAAATGGATTCAGCACCATCAAAAACATCTAACACACCTTTAACAATTATAATTTGCATTTGCAAAAATCCTTACCGAATTTTCTTTAAATATTATCGAAATTTCCATAACTTTCCTTTATACTACTGCTCTTGAAAACACGAACTTGCCATTTATCACACTAATTTTTTTTCTGGGGAATATGGGTTGTGGACGGTAGTGTTCTGTAAGTTGCATGAGACATCAGTCAATGGCGTGGTCGAGTCGATTCTCCTTTCGCACTTCTAGTGCCACATCATTCTTTTTCCTTCCTATTACAACTCTACGTCTACATAAACATTTACACAGCGTACATTTCCCCAGGTTGAGTGCAAGGAGGAGCGTGACCACCAAAACAGCAAGAGTGAAGATGGAGAACAGGGTATACGAACAAGATCTTGCCATTGCAATCAGGGCTGCCTCTCTGGCAGCTCGTCTATGCCAGGCATGTCACACCATCAAATGCCAATTTCTACATTCTTTCAGCCATTCTTTCCTATGTAACAGACATGTCGTGTTATCAAATGCTAATTTCAACCTGCATTCATCCACTCTTTCCTATGTAACTGTAATTATGATCGGTTATTGATGAACTCATTAGCTGCTGGTTGCATTATTGTCATATTATATTTAAAATGAATTCCATGCTTGTTTCTTGTTTAGGGTTTGGGTAAATCTATGGTAGTGAAGCATGCAGCTGCAGAGACCATGAAATAGAGTAGTTTTTAATATGGGGGCATTCTGTCGATATTGCCTGGGGGAGCATACCGCAGTGGGATTGATTATCCACATTGCACAGGTATATCTAGGGACTTAATTCTCTGGGCACTATTTTGTTGAGAAACATTTCCTTACAAACTAGTAAGTAGTTGTTGTTGATGATGAGGAGAAACATTTCCTTTCTAACCAATAAGTTGTTGCTGAGAAACATTATGAAACTAACGAATAAGTTGTTGATGGACAAACTTGTTGGTAGACAAAAGTAATGTGACTGATAGAATCATAAGTGGGTGAGAGGTTTTGACTAAAGATGTTTTGTTTTCGGTAAAACGTTATATTAAGGGAAATGACTTCAGAAGCAAAACAAGATGCCATGTTGTCTACGGCATGATCGAGGGCAAATGTGGGATTTGGAATAATCATAAATCAACTTAAGGATAAACTTTTGAATCTATTGAAGTGGAAATCTGAGGATGTGGTCTAATGGTGAGGTACAGATCTTGTGGTCCAATCTCAAGTAGAACTATGTATACATGAAGGGACTATGTAGAACTATGTATACATGGGACTATGTATGCTTGAGAAGTGGAAATTTGGAAAACCTTAATTTCTCCTGTTGCTGTTGTAGAGTTCCTAACGCACTGTGAGGGCGTGGGTACCTAGGCTAATTACTTGTGAGAGTTGAGCTTAGCCAGCTCAAAATGAAAAGAATCATTTCTGGAAGGGGAAGAGAAAGGTTTTCAATGGTCATCAATGTTATTGAAGAATATTTGGGCTTTGGTTAAGTGGTTTTGAAGTTAGAACTTAAGTGTTTTGATTAGTTTTGTTGATTTCGGGAGCTCAAGAATATTTCATATTTGCGATGACATATTTTTAAGGATGAGTCATATTTAC
The DNA here is from genome assembly GCA_031772625.1 of Pinus tabuliformis. NCBI lineage: Eukaryota > Viridiplantae > Streptophyta > Pinopsida > Pinales > Pinaceae > Pinus > Pinus tabuliformis. The sequence goes on along the minus strand of CM062811.1, from coordinate 82,358,699 downwards.
TAGAATTCGCTCGGTGAATTTCTCTCGGAGGCAAGAGAGTCGAGTTTTTACTCAGCGTGGTAAAAAGTTAAAAACTGAACAAGTACAAAATTATAAAGAAACACAGTTTTTTGATTTGTTTTTACTGACATTTAAGAAATCCATGCCCATTCAATGCAGTAATATCAAGATTCAATGTATGTCAGACAATTTCTTGAATACAAAATGTCATATATGATATGAGTCCAAAAATGATAAAAATGGGAAGCATTTTTCTATAAACTTAAGCACTTTTATCAATGCCTTGGGCTACCCCAGCCTCAAGGATCTTCAAGTCCTTGAGTGTGAAAAAGAGGAACCTCCTCCTCAACCAACCAACTCGATGCTGGATCTACTTTGTCCAAGTCAACTGGTGCATAATCCATGCCTACCATTCATTATGAAATTGGAAACCCTTCGACTTTACTACCTATTACCAATTTACCAACATAATAGATAGAAAATTCAAACGATTCAGAACTTAAAAGCTTAGATAGACTGAAACAACTCTCAATTTTTTCACCCTGTATCTGTTTGTTGCAGTCAAAGATTATTATGGATAAACATAAGGTCATTCAAGTGATTTTGTGTTAATCAGTTGCATATTTTAGAATGAATTTTCTCTAACATGTAGAAATTTCCTGATCTAAGGCAGTTAGTGCAACTTCAGAAATTTCACCTCACAAGGAGGTTTTCTGGATCTTAGCCCTGTGAATTATGAGCCTTGGGGCTGATTTGAAATATAATTTACAGTAGTAAACAGGACAATTTCTCACTTCTCAATGACTTTAATACACTAGGCAATCCAAGAGAAAAGATACCAAACATATGCCAATAGGTTTCAGCTCTTTAGGGAAAAAATTTCAAGCATAAAACATATCTGAGATCACTGCAATTAATGCTTGTTTACAGCAATAAATCTGTCCCCTTATCTTCAAGATTAATGTTAAATCACTCAACAATTTCAGCCCTCACTTATGTCAAATCAGCATGACAAACTAGTGCTAGAAATTACAAAATCAAGAAGACAATGATAGCTGAGAATCAAGTCTGCAATAGTACAGTTTTGGATAGCTGAAAAACTTCATATAGCCTCATCCAATTCTCTAACTCTTCAAAACTGTAACTACGGAAAACTAAGAAAACCCTAGCTCTGCCAAAGATTCTCCACAAGATTGCATCAAACTAGCAAGCCTCCTTGGCAAGATATCTTCTCTTCACTTCTCTAAACACAAGATGATCAAGATGATACAATCAAAGTCTTCACCAACACCATCTCTTCACAAGAGTAAACCCTAGTATCATGGAAGAGTAATCTCCCAAGAATAGTCAAGGCATCTCTCGCTTCTTCATATCTTACCTAGGCTTTCCCTTTGAAACCTTAGCACTCCCTACAAGAGAAGTACAAAGGAAAGAGTACACATGATAATGAGCGACGATGATTAAGAGTGAGAGAAAGGACTTTCTCCTACCTCTATTTATATATGAGAGGTGAGGGAGGTTAACAATACAAAAGTGGGCCTAAACCCTTACTAACAACATACTATGAACAAGTAGGTCCCCACTTGTGAAGCATTGCACCCCATGCATACATATGTCAAGCTCCAAGGTGCTGTAACTACACAAAATGTGTCCAACACTTTTCCTCCACAAGCTCATATGGATTCCATTTCTCCTCCAGAGTCCAAAGCTATGTTCTTCTTTGGGGTCTGCCTCACCTATGATCTCTATTGCAACTTGAGCATCCTCAAGTTAATTCCAAGTCTTCATGCAAGCATCCAAGCAATTTATAGTCATCTTAGGGCTATATGCCCTCCTCCAGAATGTCCAACACTCATTCTCTAGTGCAAGGCATTCTCTAGGAAAGTAACATGCTATCATAAGGTCTCAAACGCTCCAAAGAAGAAAGTCACATATGCATCCATAAGAGGTCTAGTGAGAGTCACACCCACAAGTCCAAGTCCACACACTTCCAAGTAGTCATTGCTCACAAAGATGTGTCTCTCTATAAGCAATCAGCCAAGCAATCTGCAACTTGGTCTCTAGATGGTGAACATGCAAGAAGAATAAGGTAACTTAGTTTACACCACCAAACCAAGCTACTCCCTCTTCCCCTTTGCCAGGGGCTTGAAAAGAACAATGATTATTTGTGAAATTGAAGGAACATAAACTTGGATCATTTCTTCCAATTGAACTTTGAAATCACTCCAGAACAAGACATCAATAGTAAAACTCTAGCATATGTTCGAAAGTGTAACTAGGTTTGGTCTTCATAATTATCCTTGTACTTGTACTTTATGTAAAAGAAGAAGAAAAATAAAATTTATATTATTATTATTTTTCATTAGTCTAGCATGTTCTTCATGCTTCTAGGATTTGTTGAGTCAAAGTTTTGAGTCAATTTGGACTTCTTGTAAAGAAAAAGAAGAAAAATATTTTTTTGTCCTCCACAAGACCAAGTCAGCCCTCTAGATGGATAAGTTGGCCTGCCCAAGGTACGTGACCCTTCGCATAGACGAAGAACTATATATTAGCACCTGTTCTCCTTCATTTTGGCAAGCAAGTTCATCGAGTTTCTGTGACAAGATATGCGAGTTTCTGTGGCAAGATATGTGAGTCTCTATGACAGGATATGCAAGTTTCTATGGAGTAGAGTATGCGAGTTTTCTGTGGCATATAGTTTGAAGAAGATGCGAGTTCCTGAGGTTAGAAGTCTATGAAGATATGTGAATTATTGAGGCTATTGACAAGCTAAAGAAGCACTGTAACAACTGTGATATGCAAGCTACAAGAGGATTATAAGGTCTGTAAAATACGAGCTACAGGAACTACAGGAAGAACGAGTATCCCTGTGGGACATGGCATCTAAGGATGGACTTGTGATAGATTGAGTTGATCATATTGAGGATAAAGTATGACAGAGAATGGAGGGTTGACTTGGGGTGGTTGTGGAGGTACTGGTCTTGGTCTTGGGTCTTGGATATCTCACTTTGATCTGATTCTATAAGAAGAAGAAATTTTCCTGGGTTTTCCCCCTTGTGGGGTTTTGGCCCTGGCATGGAGAGCCTATCTCTTGTGTTCTTTGTTTATTGTGATGTTCATATTTTATAATTTTGGTAATTGCTTGATGAAAGAAGAGAACATAATAATAATAAAGAAGTCAACAAATTCACAAGTAATTACCATGACAGAGAAATCAACCCTAATTCATAAGCACATTGATTTCTCAACATGGTATCAGAGCTAAGGTTAGTAGAGGGAAGCTTGAAGATCACGTTTTGTTGGCGTCTTGCTTAAAAGGGATCATCATCTAGCCTATGATTCGAAGTCTGAAGCATTCAAGAAGGTTCAAAACTTATATTGGCAAATCAATCCAAGATATGCTCTCTGTTTGAATTCCGAGCTCAAGAAAAGGATCATCACTCTATGCGAATATACTATATTCTTGTGAGAAATCCGATCTCCGAGACAAAATCCAAAAAATGCAAAGGTTTGTTATATACTCCTTGTTCTAGTTCTACTTCTAGGGTACGTGTTAACCACCACCATTGGGTGACCCCCATAGGAGAATTTTTCTCCTAGATTTGTTTTCAGCCGATGGCCAACAACCCCTTGCAACCACTTGATAGCTTTGATGAGCTACTATTCTCCGCCACTTGAGCCAGCGATTGTGTACCCTTGCTCATCTGTCATGATCATATGTTTGAAGGTGGGCCATCCAATCACAAAGATATGATTTTTCATTATGTAATAGGGTTTTTATGCTTGTTTTCTTGGGCACACTTGGGCATGGATTATTGGGCAACTTGGAAGAAGGAAGGGATTTGACTATTCTCATGTTCCCTTACCTCAACTAGGTGGGTTAATCCTGTATCCTAGTCCCGTGGGATCTACTCTATTGACTATTAGATTTAAGAGTGGCACTACATGGGAAACTCTGATTTTGGTTGCATGGTTCCACTTCCTGATACCATATATCTCACTCCCCTCCACTCATTACAGGCCCTTTTGACATCTTCCCTTTCTGGGCCCACATGTGTCCATTGGGTCCACAAGGTATTATCCTCCCCTTCCCCTTGTCCAAACCGTGGGTCGGGCTTGAAACGATACCCCAGAGGTTGATGCAACTCAAAAGAAAGATATAAGCATAATATGGCCACACACATCAAGAAATGTACCACAAAATGCAAAATATGGCAAGGACAATAAAATTTAGTACGTGGGAAAAAGCCAAACATGAGCTCTACCCCCTATCATTATGGCCATTTCCTTGGTTCTTAGGGCCCCTATGAGTGCCCCTTGCATCATTAAGGAACCCATGAATGTTCCAACCCCTGGTGGGTGATGAACTGCCCCACCTTAAGGGGGTAACCACTGATATATCTTACACATCATGCTGTCACCCCCTTGCCCCGAGCAGTAAAATTAAAAAAAAATCAATAAAAGGCAAAAGCAAATGAAGAAGGTGGAAAAACAAAGGTTGGGGTAACTCATGTACCACGATTACTCCCTTCTACATTCATATACCTAAGGTGTGGGCCTCCCTCAGCATAACTACCCTTGTACCATGGCATGTGGCTTGGAGCCTTCCCTTTGTCCCCACTCTGTTCCATCATTATTTCACATGATACCTACCACTTGAAGGGTGTACCTTGGACTTTTCATTCCCTTAGAGGTTGAAACCACCTAATAGGGTCCTTCATTAACCTTTCCTACCTAGGAAGGTAACACCAATACATGTTCAAAGCCCCAAATTTGGAAGGGAAACCCATTATGAAGTGTCCACTTCTGCCCTTGATTAACAAGCTTATTTACTCAATTGCACTAATGAATTATTGTATTGGAAGGTGAGGAGACACATTGGATCTTATACAGGATTGCAGGTGGGTTTTCATCTTGGACTTGACCTCCCTATACGGGATCCAAGCCCTCCAGAGGATCACAATGGTATTTGTAGGGTAAGTGTTGAGAGCCATGGGCCTCCATCCATTCAGAGTAGTGATTGCCACACCATGGGCTTCTTTAGCATCACCATTTTCTTGCTTGTGCCCCAATTATTCAGAGATGATGATGCACTTGGACCACGTTGCCCCAGCTGGCTATACATTGCACTCGACACTTCGTAGTTGTTCCAAGGCCCAAAGGAGGTTATGTCTTTCCTAGGGAGACATGAGAGGGCATGTGTCATCTTCTAGCCCTCATTTGATGCAACATCGACTTCATTTGAGCCACTTGGAGATGTTGGACATTGGATAAATCAACGCTCCCCGTGTATTTCGTGATATGTGCTTAATCGACTCTCATGGATCTATTAACTTTTGCGATGCATCCGTTTACTAACACTTGCGGGTTTTGGTGTAATGACAATCGTGATTCCAACATTTGGTATTTGGTATGAGAGCCAATACTTTCAGTCTCAGCCTAACAACTGGAAGGTAGATCCTTAGAACACAAATGGAAAAATCAAGGGAGAAGGCCTCCAAACTCTCTGAAGATGTCTCATCCTTAGTCAAAGACAATCAGATGTGCAAAGCCCCCATGTTCAATGGAAACTTTGATATATGGAAGGCAAGAATGAAGAATTTCTTAATGGCTCAAGGTTTTGAAGTGTGGGAATCAGTGGTTACTGAAAGCACAATGGATGAAGAGTCCAAGGAATATAATGCAATAGCCATAAAAGCAATCTTGAGTGGCATACCAAATCCTATAAAGGTTAAAATGGATAAATGTTCTCCAACAAAAAAACTTTTGGGAAATCTTCAAGATCTTCATTCAAAAGGACTTTTGCTCGTGACCTCAAATATAGAAGATGGTGGGCAAGAACACGAAGTTAATCAAGAGTCAAAGGAGGTAGATAAAGACACCAAGGAAGACCTAGAAGATGAAGAAAATGAAGAAGACCTCAAAGAAGATCTCAAGGCAAAACTTGAAGTTGCTCTAGAAGAAATAAGAAAATTGAATAAGGGAAATGAGGAACTCAAGAAGCAGGTACAAGATACTGATCATGACCTTGACAAAACAAAGAAGGAAGTTATTCTTTTAAAGCATGAAGTACAAGAAAAGCATGAGGATCTCACCAAGCTTAAGGAGGAATTGCATCAGTTTGAGAAAGGGTATAGTGAAGAAGTCATCCCTATTACAAGTAAATTGGAAGAAGCAAAAATAAGGGAAGATAATTTGTCAGATCATCTTGGACAAAGACTTGAGGACTTGAGCAAATTTGAAGCAAAAATTGGTCAACATAAGAAAGAGGTCTCCTCCCTCAAAGCTAAACTTGAAGAAGCAAAGAAACAAGCACAAGGAGCTGAAAAAGTGATGGAAGGTTTGGCCCTCCTGGAAGGACAAGTTGATGAAGTAGAAAAGGAAAGAAATGCCATGGCATGCCAACTAAAAGAAAAGGATGAAGAGATCTCCAAATTAAAATCATATGTCACCTCTCTCAAGGCCCAATCATGTGAAGTGACAAGAATGAAGGAAGAAATGAAGAACCATCTAGCAAAGAAGGATGAAGAATACAAGAAGATGGAATAAGATATTGATATCCTAAAGAAAGAAGTCGATTAGTTGAAGAAGAGCCTAAAGAACTCTCAAACCCTAGATGACATCCTAAGTCGTCAAAGATCCCCCTAGATAAATCAGGTCTTGGTTTTGTAGGTGAACCCTCAAGCAAAAATGATGCAAATCCTAATGCATCAAACAACAAGGATGTGGAGAAGCTTGGAAGAAATGTTGATGCCCCCAGTTCCAGCAAAAGCAAGGAGATTAATCAAGATAACATTGGAAGAAACCCTACTCCTAGAAGGTGTGCAAAAGGTGTCAAGGATGCAAGAGGCAATGGATATCATCAAAGGATCACAAGGCAAAAAGTCTCCAGAAGTACATCAAGACAAGCTCCATCCTCTAGGTACCAAAGTATATTTTTTGGTTATTGCTATTCTTGTACAAATTTTGGGCACATGGCAAAGGATTGTAGGGCATACAATAAGGAAAAAAATAATGGTCCCCATCAACCTCCTAAAAGCAACTTTGCAAGAAGAATTTATGCCTCCTCATTAATGAACAAGATGGAATGCTTCAAATGTCATAATATTGGTCATATGGCTTGTGATTGTAACTTGATTTGGGTTCCTAAACAAGCTAAAACCATGACAACCAAACATGAAAGGAGAGTTACACAAGTTTGGAAAAGGAAGCAAACTAAATCACAAGAAGACCATGTGGGAAGTGTCTTGGACACTCAAGGCGTCAACTCATGTTGTTGATCCAATGAATGCATCATTGGCATATATGATATTCCAAGTTTTGATGATGAGATTTTGCCAATGCATACTATGAGGGGGAGCTTGTGACTGTTTGACCATTCTTGCAAGATGCATCCTTGATGAGCCCTGGAAAACCCTTGATGATCATGCTATGAGACACATAGATATATCTCTTAATGAATCACGTCTAAGAAATTTTGCAGAATATCTAGTTTGGAAAGTTGGTTTCTCTTGCAAAAAGACATCATTTATTTCATTCCTTTTCATACGGCATGCAAAGCTTAGGGGGAGCAAGTCCATTGAAAAACATGACCCTTTGTCACCACTGCACATTCGATGGACCATTGTTGAAGATGCCTTCCACTTGATCATAAAGCAACAATCTCTTTTGTTCCATAAGCAAAAAGGGAGAGCATGAGAAGTTTATGCAGGCAGAGGGAGCTGGTTGATCACATGAAGAAATTCAAACTAAGACATCTCTCTTGTACCACATTACTAGAAGAAGGAAAGTATGATGATAGGACAAGAAGAAGCATCATAGGGGGAGCATTTGATGGAAAAAGGCATTGTCAAGGCACCCCATTTGCCATTGATGTCAAAGGGGGTGAGAATGTTGAAAGGGCAAGAATATTGCTATCAATGACAAAGGGGGAGATTGTTGGTCAAAGTTGTCATTGATGTCAATATGGCATTGTTGAAGATGGCTAAAACCCTAATAATGTCCTAACCCTAATTGCTTGAAAGCCCTAATCTAGCTTTGGTTGAATGATGAAACCCTAGCCTACAAAAAGCCCTAAAAATGATGCCCTAAGTATGATTAATAAAAACCCTAACTCTATCAAACCCTAGTCCTTATTAAGAAAACATAATTTCTTATTCCTTGTTCCTTATTAACTCTAGTCTCTTAGTTTCCCTAACCCTAGTCCTTGTTTCCTACAAAAGCAATTAAATCCTATAAACAAATTCCCTAATTTATTTAATACAACCTATTCCTATTTCTATAATAAAAAACCCTTATCCTATTCCTATTATACTAACCATCCTATTAAACTACTCCTATCCAACAACAAACCCATCCCTATTAAAATAACGACAAACCCTAACTATCTTATTGAAATCTCCCCAAACAAAATTAAAAATCATCACTGCATAAGTCGTCTTCAACAACTATAGGTCAGCCTCTCCACAATGTGACATCTCCACTCATCGAATCCATATAAAAGCAAATTGATTCAACTCGTTTGAAGACAAGTATCTCGGTCAATCAACAAAAGAGGTAAAAGTCAAAGTTCACATCTTGTGAACTTGAAGAAGAAGATCAAGAAGAATACAAAGGGACTTGATTGCAGATTCGATGGGAGATTCTTGGAGATTCTGTGCATCTTTCAGACCTTTTGGTAATTAAAAGATTGCAGAGACCTAAGGATTTCGCAGCTCATGAACCTAAGGGATTAAGGAAAATACAAACCGGAAGTGTAGAACCTTTGAAGCATTGAACCATTTGGACAACAATAGCCTCGAGTTTTTTGACAGTTTTGCTTCAAAACTTGTGAAAAGTAAGCATATCAGAACTTGTGGACAAAATCCTAGAGAGCTCGATCCTGTAGCTCTATAATTTCGGCCTTGTTGCAGACCACGAAGTTGCAAGAGCTCAAACTTATAATTATCAAGACTACTGCATTCTTTGGCCCTGCGGAAAAACTATTGCAGACTTCAGATTTTGGGGTTGAAATCGACCTAAGGAAGGAGTCTTTATTCCTGTAGAATTCGCCTTTGTATCTCTGTCCAATGCTCAACCTCCTATAGGTGAATCGGACCTGTAAGAAGCAATTCAAGCTCGCTCTTTGTGACCTATGGTGAAGGTGTGTTTAGCTTAGTCATCTCAGACCTATAAAGAAGATTGAAACCCGATCGTTGTGACCCGTGGAAGGAGCATGTTTGTCACAAACTTTTTGGAATTGTAGCAAACACAATTCGAATCAGTCATTACAAACCTATGACAAGCACATTCAACCTATGGATATTTGAAGAGTTGGAAGAAGTCATTAGCTATTACATTCCTTGAAGGATTCTGATTGATTGTAGCTTCATATTGACATTGATTGTGTAGGTTGGAGCCTCATATTGACATTAGATTGAAGAGAAGCTTAATGTAGCAACATTGAAGTCATTTGGATAGCAGTGTGAAGCAATATTTGAATTCTTTGAAGTGATTCAAGAGAAACTAGGTTGGAGCCTCTTTGAGACCTGCTTGAAGCTTGGATTCTTGGGGATATTCTTGAACATACTTTGGAGAGTCATCTAGAAGCTCACAAACCTTATAGAGTATCTTGAGACACGCATTGTTGAAGACTTATTGAAGACTCTTGTGAAGTTGATCCTGGAGGCGTTAGTAGAGGACTTTGATGCGTGATTGAAGCCCTCATGGAGTAACCTTGAACGAAGTGGCTTAGGTATCATGAAGAGTTGTGAAGACACGTTTTGTGGTTGATAACATTGTCATTGATGAGCTAAGCAAGGGAATTTGTTGAAGGCTACTTTGAAGATATTGTCAAGGCTTGTTGCAGAAGTTTTAGGAGGACTTGAAGAACCATTCAACCTACATTGAAGAGTTGAAACAGATTGAGAGGGTTGGTGCCTTAGAGGATAGGTGTCCTAAAAAAGATCAGGTTGGAGCCTGTGCCAAAAAAGAGGGTTGGTGCCCTAGAGGATAGGAGTCCTTAAGAAGATAAGGTTGGATCCTTGTTGAAGATATGGTTGGAGCCTTAGAGGTTGCAGCCTCGCGAAGTCCAAGTTGGTGCTTGGCAAAGTATAGGTTGAATCCTAGTGGATTGAAAGATTGGTGTCTTCATCTAGGGTTGGAGCCCTAAACATTATTGTACTTAATTTATTGTAAATAAGAGGACTGGAGTCCTCGTTATTTTTGATTAATAAAATTATTTATTCTATATTGTTCATTTTGAATTATGTTTATGAGTGATCTAAATTGGTAAAGTAACAATTGTAAAATAAATACTGATTCAACCCCCCTCAGGATTTCCAACCGTATGGCGAGTCGCGACGGTTCATGTGAATGGAATAAATCACGGGCTGGACATGGCCGAGAGAATAGATGTAGTGGGTCAGTGGAATAATCAGTCGGGGATGTAGTTTGACAAGGCGATGTGGTGGCGTTTGGCAGCAAGGGAACACGACAGGGAACAACTGCTCGAACAATGGCATTCAGAGCACAATGATCAGGGGAACAAGATGGCCGAGGGTTGATAGGAGGGGTCGAGGGAAACGGACAGGAAAATAGATGCAGGGAACAGAAGATCCTGGTGGCTGGAAGGGTCACGGTGATGGAACAAGGCACGAGACTTCAAACTTGGAATTTGGTGGGTTGCTTGGATGGAGGTTGTCTGAGAGATAAATAGTGGTTGACTTGATGACTGTTGTGTGATGGGCTGCGACTGTGAGTTGTCGGGCAGGGCTGCAGTCATCAGCGTCGTGGTGGGGGCTGTGATTCTTGCGGTGACTAGGTAAGTGTTTTGACCAACCCCTTTATATATATATATATATTATATAAACGTTTTTTTTATAATTTATAATATTTTTTTAATATAAATTCTATTGTTTTTAATATCCCTTTTTTTATATATATATATATATATATATATATATTTGATAATCCTTTTTTTTTTTCCTTTTAATTTTAATGGCCAAAGGCCTAACGATGAATCTGACAGTTTGGAGAACCTCTGACTATATAGCGAAATGCTTGATCACAACGACAGTAGGGTTGACGGATGGGTTAATGGCCAATGGCCAGGATCAGAGAACGTGGCTCTGATGCCAATGTAACGAACAAAGTTCGTATACGTAGCAGAATAATTCAAAATAATTGAAATATGTAAGTATCCATCGTAGGACACCTAGTAATTGTATGTAAGAATTGTTGAATGTATAAAAAATGTGTCAAATGGTTACAATGAGGGCCCATTTATATACCTAGGTAGATGCCCTTTCATGAATGGTCATGTCTCTAAGACATGCCTCTTCATTACTAACTAACTAACTAACTAACTATTAGTTAATTAATTATTATTATATTTATATTTACATTTATTATTTATATGAATTATATTCATGACAATCACTTCCAATGATTCACTAAAAGCCCCTAAAACAAGTTTAATTTTGAATAGACAAAAAGTAAAATGGATTACAAGCCAACCTGATATCTCAACAAATAAAATATGCCAATAAATTCCCACATGTGTGAGCCATAAGCCCTCAATAAGCATGATGTCATCCCCTTTTAGGGCTCAAAATGCTCCAAAGGTGCAACAGAAGGGTTGGATAAGTCTCCAAGCAACATGATCAACCTTAATTTGAGGAAGGGTCCTCAAATCAAGCCTCAAAGCATTTCCATGTGTCCCAAAACTAGTTTGGGGTGCCCTGCGTCATCTCCATGGGTGCCATCTAGACAAGAAGATGTACTCTCTCTCTAGTGTTGGGGCTCCATCAATTACAAAAATCCCTCCTTAATCATCCTAGGGGTAATCATCCTCATATGGGTTCTAGAGCAAGGCATGCCCATCAAGTAGTGTCAATGCCAACCTAGGGGCATGCTGGGTCTACTGATACATCATCAAGAATCCTCAATGCTAAGTAACATGAACTCAGTGATCTGGCATCTAAGGGTGCTATGGGGTGTTCATCAACTCCCAAGATCATCTAAGTGCCCAACGCTCTGCTGTATAAGGGTAACATTGCACCTACAAGGTCATTATGCTCTCAAAAAAGTGTAACAAGGCCTTAGTTGCTCAAAACCATCTCAAACTCAAGTGAAAGCAACCATTTATTAGAGACAATAACCATAGATGCATCTAAGTGGATCATACTTAATTGTTAAGGGCATAATAATACTTCAAAATCGAGATCACCTTCAAATATCTAACTAGACCAAGTCTAGTAAAAGTGTTCCCTGCCTTTGTAGGGGTGGCTAGGTAATCAACCTTATTAGGTGCTTCCAACTCCTAAGGGGAGGTGGCATTTCCAAGGTCAACCCTTCAATCCATAAGTGTTAGTGAGAATAGGTGGCAATTGAGGGGAATGACTTCATGGCCAAGTGCCATGGTCAGGGGACCAACTAATGAAGGTCCACATCATGTGTGTATAGATGTAATGGACGAAGCAATCGTGAAGGGATAATTTAATCCTTTCCTCAGCCTGAGTTTTTCACCCCTCTAGTGCCCCTTTTACTTCTTTTTGTTTTACCCCTTAAGATGAGTCAGTTTCTCACTCAACAAGTTTGGGACATGCAAGGATTCTTTATAATGAGATGGAGCATTAAGTGCTCAGGGACTGAGTGATGGCTAATGAGGGAGGTAGAGTTCATGCTAGGATTTTTACCACGCGCTAATTTTGTCTCGTCCGTCTTTTGCATTTTAACTTTTCTTTTTCTTTTGTTGTGGCCACCTTATGCTTTTTCATTCTTTTAGCTGCATCAGCCTCCACGACAAAGTTTTCCAGCCCTACTCAAGGATGTGGATGTGTGAGTACCAAACCCCAATGAACTAGATAGTTAACCCATAGGATGGAGGTGGTATCAAGGGTATGATGAAAGATGTTAAGTATGGAATGGTAATGGACACTCTACTTCAATCTAAGTTTCCCAAGTAGTGCCCCTCCTATAACCGTAAGGCTTTAAAGGAGGTCCCATTGGAGTAGGGCTAAAGATTAACCACCCTAGTAAGGTGAGAGAACAAGTTTAAAATCAAGATTATTCGATCATCTAGATCACCCGTTTATCCATGTTAAAATGCCCAAAATATTAAGTAAAAGCACTTGATTGCAAAATGGTTAAGTACTTGTCAAGTAGTAGACCACCTTGATTCCAGAGGAATGCTAGATGGTGAGAGGTGCATGACCGATGCAGATGGCAGAGGAAACTTGTATATCATCATCAATGAGCAATGTGTAGGGCTATTGGCTAGTTGGCTTCCCAAAATAGGAGAAGTAGTTTTCTCCTATGGGGTTACCCATTCCGGTGGGTAACAAGTACCTCAACTACAAGGATCCTTTGAGCATTTATTAGAGTAGATTGAGTTTTGTAGAACCCTTCTAGACTACAAATCCAAGGGTCAATCTTGTCCCCATTTAGGACTCTGTCAAACTTAGGGACAAAACAATAATGTCCAACATGAAAGACGATTGGACAATGGGGATAGTTGTGATTGAAATAAGTTGTTGTAACAATGAGTATTGTTGAAGTGCTTGTTATAGGTATTTTTTCCAATCCCTATGATGAACAATAATGCACTACTGAAATATATTTATCATATCCTGCATCATTTGGCTTGAAATTCCTAGTGTTGTTGTCAATGGATGTTGATTTGCTCATTTTTTTAATGTTGTTGGATAGCAAGAGTATCCATCAAGAGTTGATTCTACCATTGTTGCTCGTACGTTTGATCAGTTGAGAGTTGAGCAATGTTGGAGAACTGAAAGTGATTGGGGGATTTTCAAGGGACCATAACAAAATACAAAATGTAAGAATGGGTCACTTTTGCAACAAGAAAAAATGATCTATAGGGACGGAATGGACACAAGTGGATACAATCGCAAGTGTTGGACTATTATACAGGTTTGATTAGGGAATGGATAGAAAAACTAGTAAAACAACCGAAATGAACTAGTGATTCTGTTTGTCGTGGATAGGAGTTGTGGTTGCAGAAAAAAGATAGCAATCTTCCAAAAATAAAAATAAAAAACCAATAGAACCCTTTGAGGGATAATGAGTTACCAATGTCCTAAAACTAGGAAAGTGTCAACACCCTTGTAGATCATTCATGCTGTTTGGAGTTGATAGCTCAAGAAGAATCCCAAGGAAACAAAAACTGCATAATCCTAAATAGGGCCTAATATTAAGGTTATTATACCAAATGATATGGGCACTGTACCAACCACCAGTGGGTGACACCCATAGGAGAATTTTTCTCCTAGATATGTCTTCAGCCGACAGCCCCTTGCAGCCACTAAATAGCTTGATGTGCCACCATTCTCCGCCACTTGAGCCAACTATTATGTGCCCTCGCCCATCTATTATGATCGTATGTTTGAAGGTGGGCCTTCCAACCCCGAAGGTATGGCTTTCATTATGTAATTGGGTATATTTGCTTGCTTTTCTTGGACACATTTGGACATGGATTAGTGGGGGGATTCAACGGAAAGAATGAGCTTGGTTTGTAACTTGAGATATATGACAAGATATGAGAGAGTTCAAGGTAGACAAAAGAAAAGGCAATGTAAGATTTACTATAATGAGTACTAAAGCAAATGCCTTCAAAGAATCCCCAAGTTGAAGGATTAACTTCTAGGATTGCCTCTTGGTGTGATAGTTAGGGCATCAAATTCCCGAAGATTCCAACGTAGGAAATCCACCAAAACTTGAGGATCACTAGAGGAGACACTAAGGAAGAGTTCTATCCAGACGAAATTCAAAACGTCCTCCTCTAATGAATTTCGCCCCAGGCCCTAGAGAGGCCTCCTTATCCTTAAGTGGACAAGGAAAGGAAGGTGAAAAGAGAGGGAAAGTTGTGAGTTTTGTGTGATCACCAAGGATTTACAATTGGGAGAATTGGAGTCAAAGATAATCTTCATATGGCAACTCGCTCTTCAAGGAGACCTAGAAGTAGCTTCGTTACCCTCAATGAAGTAGCTATACAACACTTCTAAATATTTATACTTCGATGACAATTTTTAATGGAGTTTCAAGGATGCACATGCAACAAATCCCTTAGGAACATTCATTCATTCACTATCTATGAGTAATACATGCAAAATTTCCCAACAGTCACAATTTTTAGACAATATTTCATCAATTAGGGCACATTCATAACCATGAGGTAATATTCCATGCATTAGAAATTAATCAAAATTAGAAATACAACATTAAATAGCACTTACAAGACAATGAAGAACATATCCATCCATCACAATGCCAAAAAGAAGCTCCAAGAGAGAGCGAAATTATCCAAACATCAAAATTCATCCCAAAATCTCAAGAGAGGTATTGAAAATCCCAAGTGTGATGCTAGGAAGAGACTAGGTCTCTCCTATTTATACAACAACTAAGAGTTCAAATTATGAAAGACGAAGCCCCTCCAATGCCTAAAATCAAAATGTCAAGTAACCCACCCTGGTTACAAGCCAACCATGATAGCTCAAAAATAAAACCGAATTACCCTCTCAAGCTCTCGCAAGGCTAACGCCATGCATTCGTGGAGGCTTAGAGGGACAACATTGAGGCCTCATGTGCTAAAAATGAGAGAGGGGGCCTAAAAAACGATGATGAAAAGGGTGATGCCCTCCATATGCTGCAAAACATATCCAAACCCCTATTTGGGCTTTGTGGGCTCCAAATGGGTCTCATGGGTCTCCTGTTGAATCACGATTTCTATTACACCAAAACCCACAGGTGTTAGTGAACGGACGCATCGCCAGAGTTAACGGATCCATGAGAGGCGGTTAAGCGCATGTCACGAAATACACAGGGAGCGCTGGTTTATCTAATGTCTAGCAATCTCCCCCCCAACGCGAGCCAGGTGTGATTCGAACTCGAGACCTTTGGCTCTGATACCAAATGTTGGAAACACTGCGGGGGGGGGTGAATCGATATTTCTTTTACAATTTTTACTTTACCAATTTAGATTACTCATAAACAGAACACAAAATGAACAATATAGAATAAATAATTTTATTAATAAAAAATAACAAGGATTCCAATCCTCTTCTTTACAACAAATCAAGTACAAATTAGGGCTCCAACCCTAGATGAAGACACCAATCTTTCAATCCACCAAGATTCAACCTGTACTTTGCCAAGCACCAACTTGGACTTCACGAGGCTCCAACCTCTAGGGCTCCAACCCTATCTTCAACAAGGCTCCAACCTTATCTTCTTGAGGACTCCTATCCTCTAGGGCACCAAGCCTCTTTTCTGGCACAAACTCCAACTTGGTCTTTTTGAGGACACCTATCCTCTAGGGCACCAACCCTCTCAATCTGCTTTATCTCTTCAATGTAGGTTGAATGGTTCTTCAAGTCCTCCTAAAACTTTTGCAACAAGCCTTGACAATATCTTCAAATTAGCCTTCAACAAATGCCCTCGCTTAGCTCATCAATGACAACGTTATCAACCACAAAACATATCTTCACAACTCTTCATGATACCCAAGCAACTTCCTTCAAGGTTACTGAATGAGGGCTTCAATCATGCATCAAAGGTCTCTACTAACGCCTCCAAGATCAGCTTCACAAGAGTCTTCAATAAGTCATCAACAATGCTTGTCTCAAGATACTCTCCAAGGTATGTGAGCTTCTATACGACTCTCCAGAGTATGTTCAAGAATATTCTCAAGAATCCAGGCTTCAAGCAGGTCTCGAAGAGGCTCCAACCTGGTTTCTCTTGAATCACTTCAAAGAATTCAAATATTGCTTCACATTGCTATCCAAATGACCTCAATGTTGCTACAATAAGCTTCTCTTCAATCTTAATTAATGTCAATATGAGGCTCCAACCTCCACACTTAATGTCAATATGAAGTTGCAATCAATCAAAATCCTTCAAGGAGTGTAATACCTGATAACTTCTTCCAACTCTTCAAAAATCCATAGGTTGAATTTGCTTGTCACAGGTTTGTAATGATTTATTCGAATTGTGTTTGCTACAGGTCCAAGAAGTTTGTGACAAACATGCTCCTTCCACAGGTCACAAAGGACAGGTTTCAATCTTCTTTATAGGTCTGAGATGACTGAGCTAAACACTCCTTCACCACAAGTCACAAAGAGTGAGCTTGAACTGCTTCTTACAGGTCCGATTCACCTACAAGAGGCTGAGCATTAGACAAAGATACAAAGGCGAATTCTACAGGAGTAAAGACTCCTTCCTTAGGTTGATTTTAGGCCCGAAATATGAAGTCTGCAATAGGTTTTCCACAGGGCTAAAGAACGTAGTAGTCTTGATAATTATAAGTCCGAGCTCTTGCAACTTCGTGGTCTGCAACAAGGCCGAAATTATAGAGCTACATGATCGAGTTCTTTGGGATTCTGTCCACAAGTTCTGATATGCTACTTTTCACAAGTTCTGAAGCTGCTATTGTCAGAAAATCCGAGGCTACTGCTATCCAAATGATTCGATGCTACAAAGGTTCTACACTCTCGGTTTGTATTTTCCTTAATCCCTTAAGTTCATGAGTTGCGAAATGCTTAGGTCTCTGCAATTTTTTAATTACCAAAAGCTCTGAAAGATGCACAAAATATTCAAGAATCTCCCACAAAATCTGCAATCGAGTCCCTTTTATTCTTCTTGATCTTCTTCTTCAAGTTCACGAGATGTGAACTTTGTTTTTTTACTTCTTCTGTTGATTGACAGAGATACTTGTCTTCAAACGAGTTGAATCACTTTGTTTTTATACAGATTCAATGAGTGGAGATGTCACCTTGTGGAGAGGTCGACCTATAGTTGTTGAAGCCGACTTATGCAATGATAATTTTTAATTTTGTTTGGGGAGATTTCAATAAGATAGTTAGGGCTTGTCACTATTTTAATAGGATGGGCTTGTTGTTGGATAGGAGTAGTTTAATAGGATGGTTAGTATAATAGGAATAGGATAAGGGTTTTTTATTATGGAAATAAGAATAGGTTGTGTTAAATAAATTAGAGAATTATTTTATAGGATTTAATTGCTTTTGTAGGAAACAAGGACTAGGTTTAGGGAGACTAGGAGACTAGAGTTAATAAGGAACAAGGAACAAGAAATTATGGTTTCTTAATAAGGACTACGCTTTGATAGAGTTAGGGTTTTTATTAATCATACTCAGGGCATCATTTTTAGGGCTTTTTGTAGGCTAGGGTTTCATCATTCAACCAAAGCTAGATTAGGGCTTTAAAGCAATTAGGATTAGGACATTATTGTTGGCATTATGGCTAAAGTGTTGTCCTTGATGGCAACCCATTCAGGTGATAGATCACAGTACTTCAAGTCAGCAGCAGAGATTGATGATCAGCTATCAAATATTGAAGAAAATAAGGGGTACGCAGGTACACCTTACATAAGGTGCGTACACGCAGGTCGGTGTTACATAAAGTGCGTACATACCCGCAGTTATCCCGTTCAGGAGCTGCGTACCCCCAGTGCACACATTTCAAGGCAGAGAAAAGCACACGTGGGGTTTCTTATGTTTAACCTTTGGTATTTAGCCGACGGTTTTGTGTTATTATGGTGTCGGCCCGGGGTATTGATCCATGATTTAAGGAAGAGCTTTCCTATATAAAGCAAAGGAGATCATTTGGCTTGAGCATGTGTTTTGTGTTGAATATCTTATGAGGGCTAGATCTGAAATATTATGATCTCTTGGGAGTAATGTCTAGATCTAAATAAGGCGAATCTACTGATGGATTGAGATCTCTTCGACGCATGTTCAGATCTGTAGATCTGACTGTCTGGGTTATTTCTGAAGTCTTGAAATCATCTATGCCCGAAGGTACGCAGGTACAGTGAAAGAAAAGTGTGTACATACGCAGGAACGAAGCGTTTCAGGTGCGCCGGTACGCAGGCACAGAAGGGTTGCAGGTGCGGAGGTCCGCAGGCAGTTCAATGGATACAGTGCGTATGTAAGCAGGCGAGCAGTTGAGTACAGTGTGTATGTAAGCAGGCGAGCAGGGTGCGTACGTAAGCAGGCGAACAGTTGAGCAGGGTGCGTACGTAAGCAGGCGAGCAGTTGAGCAGGGTGCTTACTGTAAGCAGGCAGTACATGGGTGAAGCTGCTTACTTCTCTTAAAATCTCTGTTTATCATTGCTGTGTTTTGGGTTTGGTTCTATTATTGTTGATCTGGTTACTACAGTTGACTGGGTGATTCTCTTATACTTGATGATCATTTGATGCTTATGGATCCAGTTTGAGAATTTATGAAAAGTGGTCCTTGTAAGAAAAGAAGTAGGGGGTTGTAGCTCCCTTCCAGGAGAGACTGGAAAACGAGAGAGAGTTGTAGCTCTCTGCAGGTTGCAGCCTGCGTACTGGTAAAGGACTGCACCAGTACAAAACCATTGTAAAAGGAGTTTCTAATTTGAAAGAAGATAGAGACATATTGCAGCAGGTGGTTTTCACCCACATTGGGTTTCCACCTTACATCTTGTGTTCTTTGGTGTGACTATCTGTTTTCTTTGTTCATGCTCATTATTTTATGGTACTGACATGCAAAACTAATTCAAAGAACAAATAAGGAAGATTTATTAAAAGAATTAGATAATACTGATTCACCCCCCTTCTCAGTATTATTTCCAACACTTGGTATCAGAGCAGGTCCTTCAGAGAAGCTTGATCGCTTGAAGGTAGATCGTTCATCATGAGCAACTACGAGAGAGAAGCATCAATCAGGCCACCAGTTTTTGATGGGACAAACTTCAATTATTGGAAGGTAAGAGTTATTGCCTATCTTCAATCTCTTGGTACAGAAGTTTGGGACATCGTAGAGACAGGCTACGCTTTTCCTTCAGCTACTCCTACAGATGCAGCCGAGAAAAAGAAGTATGAAACAAATGCGAAAGCAGTCAGTACTCTATTAGGATGTATATCTCAATCAGAATTCATGAAGGTAATGCACTATAAATCCGCAAAAGAGATATGGGACAAAATTGTCACGAGCTATGAAGGAGATGAACAGGTAAAGCGTGCTAAACTTCAAACTCTCAGAATTCAGTATGAGACTCTCAAAATGTATAATGATGAAAGTGTGGCTAACTATTTTCTTCGGGTAGATGAGGTTGTTAATTGTATGAAAAATTTGGGTGAAGAAATAAAAGAGGCTATTGTGGTTGAAAAGGTTCTAAGATCATTGTCCCCCAAGTTTGAATCTAAAGTATCTGCAATAGAAGAAAAGGAAAATCTACGAATTCTTACTATGTCTCAGCTACATGGAATTCTAACTGTTTATGAAATGAGAAAGGGAGGTCCATTAGACAGAAGAGAAGCTGCTTTCAAGGCATCAGGCAAAGGAGATTATTATGAAGCAAGCCACGTCCAGAAGAAGAGGAAGAAGAATCAAATTTTGTCAGAAATCTTCAAAGGGGTTCTGGAAGGTTCAGAGGTAAGTTACCTTTTAAATGCTTTGCTTGTGGAAGAGTAGGTCATTATGCTGCAAAATGTCCTTATAAGGATAAAGGAAAGGAACCTGCTAGATGGAACAAGAAACAGAACGCAAATAAGAAAAGCTACTACAGTCATGAAGATAGTGATGGTCTATCAAACAGTGATGAAGATGAACAAGGTAATGAATATAAGTTGTTAATGGCATTTGAAGATGATGATTATATGGATGCTATAGATGTGGATAACCTTTATGATGAAATTACTAGACTCAAGAGATGTATAGAAGAAAAGAACATGATCATTGATACTCTACAATTTCAAATTGATGAAAAGGAAAAACATCTTGAAAAATTAGAAGGTGAAATTGTTGGTCTTAGAAAAGAGATTGAGAAAACAAAAGCTATTAATCTCAAGTTTGTCAAAGGATCTGAAACTTTGGATGAGATTATCAATGTGCAGCGGTCTCCACTAAACAAGACAGGTCTGGGCTATAATGGAGAAACTTCTCAAGCATCCACCTCAAAAAGTTATCTTGATGCAGCAAGAAGAAATGAGCAAAAGCACAATGAAGATCATCAGGTAAAGCAGGGACGAATTACAAACAGAAACTATCAGGGGCAATCCATCTTAAGGGTGAACAAAAGCTACAACCAGCCATAGGTAAAATCTTCTCAATTTGGTTCAAGAATAGATGACAATAGAAATTACAATCAATTGGCTGGTAGATTCGATAACCGCAGAAGTTTCTTCAATGGACAATGCTTTTCTTGCCATAACTTTGGTCACAAAGCAACTCAATGTGTTGCATATAAAACAATCATGACTAGGGAAGCTCAAAAACAAAGAAGTATGACCGGGATTACAAAAAGGGCCTATAACAACTTTTCGGTTCTTGAAAATGAAGTTGAATGTTCTATTTGCAATAACTTTGGTCATGAAGACTCTGAATGCAGGAGCAGGTTTCAGCAGAAAAAGGAACAAGCCTCAAGCACCAAAACATGGAGAATAAAGGAACCACAAACAGAAAGATGTGGGATAGCATTTTATGCAGAGGGACAGGAAAATCTATGGTACATTGACAGTGGATGTTCGAAGCATATGACAGGTGATAAAGAAAAACTTGAGTCATATTCTGCTCTAGAAAAAGGAAAGAAAGTCTCTTTTGGAAATGATACTCCTGCAACTATAAAAGGAAAAGGCATTGCTCAGTTAAAAGAAAAGGTCAAGGCTGGAAATGTTTTGTATGTTGATGGATTGAAGCATAATCTTCTAAGTGTCAGCCAGATGTGTGATCAAAGAACCGAGGTTATATTCAGATCAAATGGATGTCTTGTTCGTGATCTTGATACAGGTAAAACAGTGATCAAAGGCAAAAGAACTCCAAATAATCTGTACATATTTGAAGAAGGACAACAACAATGCTATCTGAGCAAGGATGATGAGCACTGGTTATGGCATCGGAGGTTGGGACATCTAAGATTTTCACAAATAAGGAAAGCATGCAAATATCAGGCAGTTCGCGATCTTCCAGATATCAAAATTCCCGACAACACCATATGCAAATCATGTCAGTTTGGAAAACAAACCAGAACTAACTTTCCAGAGAAAGAAGGTTCAGCTAGCATGCCTCTTGAGCTAGTACATACAGATACATGCGGTCCTTTCAGGAAAAGAACACCTCGAGGAGAAGAATACTTGATATTATTCATTGACGATTTCTCCAGGTTTGTCTGGTTAGGACTTATGAAGCACAAAGATGAAGCATTCGAAAAATTCAAATCCTTCAAAGCCTTGGTTGAAAATGAATCAGGTCACAAAATTAAGTGCCTCAGATCCGACAGAGGTGGGGAATTTACTTCAAATGAATTTTTCGATTTCTGTGAAGAACATGGGATAAGAAGAGAATTCTCTACAGCAAGAACCCCTCAGCAAAATGGAGTTGTGGAAAGAATGAACAGAACAGTCCAACAAATGGCTCGTGCTATGGTTGATGAGTCAGGAACTCCCGCAACTTTCTGGGGTGAAGCTGCACATGCTGCGGTTGTTATTCTCAACAAAACAAATGTCCGGGTGAACAGCACTCAAACTCCTCATGAGCTCTGGAATGGTAAGACTCCTTCGGTAAAGCACTTCAAAATCTTTGGGAGCAAATGCTATATCAAGAATACTGATGAGCAGCTTGGCAAACTTGAACCTAGAGCAGATGAAGGCATTCTTCTTAGTTACTCTCCACATAACAAAGCATACAAATGCTACAATAAAAGACTTGGCAGAATTGTTGACAGCATTGATGTAGTGGTTGATGAGAAGGGATACATTCCTAGGCAAGTACATCATGAAGACATCGAAGAAGATGAAGGCTACCCCCAACGACAGAATGATGAAGAAGAAGAACCTCAAGAAGAACCTCAAGAAGAACCAGAGGAGCAAACAAGAATAGAAGAAAAGACTCCATCCAGATATGTTCAGAAGAATCATCCAGAATCTCAGATTATGGGGCAGAAAGAAGCAGGTGTACAAACAAGAAGAACAGTGGCAGAAGCTTCAAGCTATTTGGCATTACTCTCCTCTACTGAACCACAAAATGTGAAAGAGGCATGCAAAGATGAATGTTGGGTGAAAGCAATGGATGAAGAACTTGAGCAGATCGAAAAGAACAACACTTGGGAGCTGGTTCCTAGACCAAAGGATAAGAATGTTATCGGAACAAAATGGGTCTTCAAAAATAAATTGAATGAAAATGGAGAAGTAATTAGAAACAAAGTCAGACTTGTTTGTAAAGGGTATGCGCAGCAAGAAGGAATAGACTTTGAAGAAACCTTTGCTCCTGTTGCAAGACTTGAGGCCATCCGAATGTTCCTTGCTCTCCCAAGTTTTCAAAACTTCAAAGTATTTCAAATGGACGTGAAATCAGCTTTTCTGAATGGAGACTTGGAAGAAGAAGTATACATTGAACAGCCAGATGGGTTCATTCTTGGAAATGATCCAAATCTTGTATGCAGATTGAAAAAGGCTCTCTATGGTCTCAAACAAGCTCCAAGGGCTTGGTACTACCGTTTGGACAAATATCTTCATCAACAAGGTTTTTCAAAAGGATTAGCAGATAGCAATCTTTATATAAAAGTTGAAAATGACAAATTGCTAATACTTGTTGTGTATGTAGATGACATTATTTTTGGGAGCAATGAAGAAGCTATGAGTCAAAGCTTTGCCTTGGTCATGCAGAAAGAATTTGAAATGTCCTTGCTAGGAGAACTGACATATTTCCTTGGTTTGCAAATCCAACAAAAAGAAGGAGGAATTTTTTTATCTCAAACCAAGTATCTCAAACAGATTTTGAAGAAATATGGTATGGAAGATGCAAAACCAGTATGTATACCCATGGTCACAGGATGTAGCCTCAGTGCAAATGATGAATCTGCAGCAGTACATCAACCAACCTACAGATCTATGATTGGAAGTTTACTTTATTTGACAGGTACCCGATCGGACATCATGCATGCAGTTGGAATAGTTGGAAGATTTCAGGCAAATCCGAAGGAGACTCATCTTCAGGCAGTGAAGAGAATTTTCAAATATCTTCAAGGGACTCAAAATTATGGCTTATGGTATCCTAGAGATACAGATCTTACACTTCATGCTTATACAGATGCAGATTGGGCCGGAAGCGTGGATGACAGGAAAAGCACAAGTGGTGGTGCGTTCTTTATGGGTTCCAGACTGGTATCTTGGTTCAGCAAGAAACAGAGTTCAATTGCCTTGTCTACAGCTGAAGCGGAATATGTTGCTGCTGCATCTTGTTGCACCCAACTCCTTTGGATGATGCAGACTTTGCAGGATTTTCAAATCACTTGTACACCACCAATCCCCATCTTATGTGATAACACAAGTGCAATCAGCATCTCAAAGAATCCTGTTATGCATTCAAAAACCAAGCACATACCAATCAAGTACCATTTTCTCCGGGAACAAGTGCTTGAACATAAGGTCAAGTTGGAGTATGTTCCTTCTAAGGAACAAGTTGCTGATATTCTCACCAAACCATTGCCCAGGGACACTTTTGAATACCTCAGGCAAAAGCTGGGGGTTGTTGATGCATCATCTTATTGCTGAACCTCTTCTGATTGATGGTACAGGTTCAGGGGGAGCATATAATGCATTGTTAGCATTATGGAGGATGTGCAAAAGGAGATCTTGGAAGTAGCTGCAATATGTCTCTATCTCTTTCATGGTGGATTATGGTTCTTCGTTGCAGATCTAGTTCATATTCAGGAGGAGCATGTTCTTAGGGGGAGCATAACCCTTTGCCCTTGATGTCAAAGGGGGAGAATGAAGCTGAAGTTTTGAGGTTGCCATCAAGTCCAAAGGGGGAGATTGTTGGCATTATGGCTAAAGTGTTGTCCTTGATGGCAACCCATTCAGGTGATAGATCACAGTACTTCAAGTCAGCAGCAGAGATTGATGATCAACTATCAAATATTGAAGAAAATAAGGGGTACGCAAGTACACCTTACATAAGGTGCGTACACGCAGGTCGGTGTTACATAAAGTGCGTACATACCCGCAGTTATCCCGTTCAGGAGGTGCGTACCCCCAGTGCACACATTTCAAGGCAGAGAAAAGCACACGTGGGGTTTCTTATGTTTAACCTTTGGTATTTAGCCGACGATTTTGTGTTATTATGGTGTCGGCCCGTGGTATTGATCCATGATTTAAGGAAGAGCTTTCCTATATAAAGCAAAGGAGATCATTTGGCTTGAACATGTGTTTTGTGTTGAATATCTTATGAGGGCTAGATCTGAAATATTATGATCTCTTGGGAGTAATATCTAGATCTAAATAAGGCGAATCTACTGATGGATTGAGATCTCTTCGGCGCATGTTCAGATCTGTAGATCTGACTGTCTGGGTTATTTCTGAAGTCTTGAAATCATCTATGCTCGAAGGTACGCAGGTACAGTGAAAGAAAAGTGCGTACATACGCAGGAACGAAGCGTTTCAGGTATGCCGGTACGCAGGCACAGAAGGGTTGCAGGTGCGGAGGTCCGCAGGCAGTTCAATGGATACAGTGCGTATGTAAGCAGGCGAGCAGTTGAGTACAGTGCGTATGTAAGCAGGCGAGCAGTTGAGCAGGGTGCGTACGTAAGCAGGCGAGCAGTTGAGCAGGGTGCGTACGTAAGCAGGCGAACAGTTGAGCAGGGTGCGTACGTAAGCAGGCGAGCAGTTGAGCAGGGTGCTTACTGTAAGCAGACAGTACATGGGTGAAGCTGCTTACTTCTCTTAAAATCTCTGTTTATCATTGCTGTGTTCTGGGTTTGGTTCTATTATTGTTGATCTGGTTACTACAGTTGACTGGGTGATTCTCTTATACTTGATGATCATTTGATGCTTATGGATCCAGTTTGAAAATTTATGAAAAGTGGTCCTTGTAAGAAAAGAAGTAGGGGGTTGTAGCTCCCTTCCAGGAGAGACTGGAAAACGAGAGAGAGTTGTAGCTCTCTGTAGATTGCAGCCTGCGTACTAGTAAAGGACTGCACCAGTACAAAACCATTGTAAAAGGAGTTTCTAATTTGAAAGAAGATAGAGACATATTGCAGCAGGTGGTTTTCACCCACATTGGGTTTCCACCTTACATCTTGTGTTCTTTGGTGTGACTATCTGTTTTCTTTGTTCATGCTCATTATTTTATGGTACTGACATGCAAAACTAATTCAAAGAACAAATAAGGAAGATTTATTAAAAGAATTAGATAATACTGATTCACCCCCCCTCTCAGTATTATTTCCAACAATTATTAGGGTTTTAGCCATCTTCAATAATGCCATATTGACATCAATGACAACTTTGAGGAACACATACCCCATACGAGGCTCAACTGAACCCAATCCACTGTGTCGCCACAACGTCGACAACCTCTGACGAGTTGACCAAGCTCACTAGTCCCCAGTCGAGACACCGCTGTTCCACTTCAGCATCGACCAACACCGTTTCATCAATGTCACGTCTGTTTCTTATTTTATCCCTCACGATTCTTCATAACCATATCGTTATAATCCAAAAATTAAATTATATTAACTACTTAATTATATAACTATATATAAACTAATTAATTATATAGTTTTATAATTATATAAATTAATTAGTAGTTATATAATTTAATTAATAATATAATATTCATAAAATTTAATTATAATTATTTAATTAAAAAAAGTTTATTATTATTTAATTAAAAAAAGAAGTCATTATTAAAAAAAAAAATTGGTTCCGCCAAGAAAAAGATATTACTTTGAGACCCTAAAGCTCATCTTGACTAAGCAAAATGAAGGCACTCACTGATGAGAAAGGCAATATGGGGTCAATTGTTGTAGAACAAACAACGAATTATAATCAGCAAATTAAAGAAGGAAAGATGAGTTCCACACAACAATCATTATTTTGGACTAAATGTCCATTTTGTCTAAACGAAATTGGATATACATATATTCAAAAAAATTGCAAATTAAGTTGTCCAGTGTGTGGAAGATTATTTAGTACCGAAGAGCGTCAAGGTAATACACGAACATAAATAAAAAGATTAGAGAGAATTCGCAGAGCTTGAACAAAAATCAATGCATCGGAAAAGAAATATAAAGATCTCAAAGACATATTTTACAATAAGTCAAAAGAAAAGGACGAGGAAATTTTGCGCCTAAGGGACCATAATAAAAAATTACTTGAACAAATCAAGAAGTCCAAGGTTAAGAAGCAAAAATTAAAGCAAGAAAATGAAAGTTCTAAGAAGAAATTCAACAAGAATCTATCGAAGAAGGAAGAAGAAAATTTGCACTTAAAAACCCTTAATCAAAGGTTATTAGAACAAATCAAAAATTTAAAAGATGAGAAGGATACTAAGAATAAAGTCAACAATCCAAAAAGCGAAGAGCTTTTACGTCTAAGGAATCATAACCAAAACCTTCTTACACAAATAAAGAAGCTTAAAAGTGACAAGAAGTCACTAAATGACAAGTTAGAACAACTTACTCAAGAAGAAGTATTGAAGTCTCCACCCGTAACAGTCCAAGTCGAAGATAAAGGAACAAATATTGATCCAGTCAATATCACATCTCAAGAAGATGATAAATCAGTTAAGGTGAAGACGTACTCAGAAGTTGTAGTCCAAACAACAAAAAATTCAAGTGAAGATCTCGCAATTAATCAAGTAATTTCTGAACCTGAAAGAAATCAAATCCCCCCAATAAAACAAGAAATCACCATGAACAGATTAGGGAAAAATCAAACCGCAAGAACTCCTTATCAACATCCAAATCACAAGAGCAGACAACTAAGTCAGCCTACATATTTGAACCATTCAGAACGGAAACAACAGATTTATGTTCCAAGGAATACTGAAGTTTGCAAAATCCAATCCTATGATAATAATTCATTACAAATTTCAAGTGATCAGAAGATTCCATAGAAGATTAATCTTGGATGGTCAGATCCATTCTCAGTTCGACAATTTTGTTTATCACTTAGAGGATCATATCGTCTTATATCAACGAAGATGAAAGTTTCGAGACGAGAAGATATTCGAATGGGAAAGGAGATCTGAGCCTTTCATCAGTAAGCTTTGAGGACAAAGCTTTTTTGAAGAGAGAGGCAATGTTATGAATATAATTCATATAAAAATAATAAATGTAAATATAAATATAATAATAATAAATAATAATTAATTAACTAATAGTTAGTTAGTTAGTAATGAAGAGGCATGTCTTAGAGACATGACCATTCATGAAAGGGCACTTGCCTAGGTATATAAGCGGGCCCTCATTGTAATCATTTGACACATCTTTTATACATTCAACAATTCTTATATACAATTACTACTTGTCCTACGATGGATACTTACATATTTCAGTTCTTTTGAATTATTCCGTTGCGTATACAAACTTTGTTCGTTACAGTGAAAAACCTCCTATAAAAGGAGGATCATGCCATTCATTTATGATCATCACTCTTTTGGATTTCAACCTCTTGAAAAGAGCTCGACTTAGCCTCTTGTACTCTTCTACTTGTGGAGGTGGGATCTTATGTGGATTTTTTCTATTGGAGACTAGTATGTGTATTGGAGACATCTTTTTGGGATTGAAAGAAGGCACACTCTTAGAAAATTTGAGATTATTTACAACATATCTTTTATGGTTTTACATGTAATGAAATATTGCTAGGGTTTTCTATTTGTTCCTTGTCTAAATGCAATTTTTTATTGGAAATTCTTGGTAAATTGTTGCATGTTTAATATATTTTCCTTGAAATCCCTAGAAGACCTCCTAGAGAGCCTAGTTAATTTCTCCCCTCATAAAAAGATAACTAGGGTTTGGAAGTGAAAACTAGGGTTTTCCCTCTTACTCCATGCAGGTTTTTGATATCTCTATGGTTTAAACCCCTAAGACTCCATCCCCCAAATAGAGAAAGGCACTAGTACCCATTGATGATCAAAATTCATTAAAACTCTTACCTTTTTCCTCTCTTTACTTTTCTGGCCCTTCAAGGCAAGCCGCTAGGGCTAGGGAAAGGGTTGACTTCAACTAGGGCTTGAACCATTAAAATGTTGGAGCTGATTTGGCATTTTCCCACCTTGATTGAACTCACAAACTCAAAATCTAGCTTTGTTCATGGTGGAAATTGCCTCCTTAGGGCTGGCGCCATAAACCCTAGGCAAGGGTTCAACTTAGGGCTTGTCGAAGGTTTGCCATCTCCTATCGTTGATCATACGTTTAAGTAAACCTTTTTCTTGTGCTTGTATGCCTAGATACACTCTTATTGAATCATATCTTGAAAATCCTAGGCCTAAAGGCTTAGTTTATGGTACATTGCTCCTTCACATAAAGATTTGTGCCCTAATCTAGTTGCAAAGTGCCTTATTTAAGCCATTCACACACATCACCTTGAATCTATTGACTTAGAAAACCGTTAGGTGATATATACTGGGAAGCGTCCCATGTGGTGAAATTCCACTAAAGAGTAGGAAGTGGAGTACTAAGGTGACAATAACAACCACCTCATTGTTGTATATTAATCTAGTTGTTGCCTTGTGAGGCCTCTCTCAAAGCTTGCTAGATTTTGAGGCAACGATACTCATGGATGAACAAGCTCTTGGATGTTTGCAAACATATACCCAACAACTTGCAACCTCCAACCAACTTCTAATTGACATTTGGAACGATTTCCAAGCTATTGTTTGCGAGTAGTGCCATACATTAGGGTACAAGGATGCAATACTGACAAAGTAGTTGTGACTCAAGCAAGCTCTTGGACAATGTATCCAATAGTTCATTGAAGGCTTAAACACATTCAATCAAACTTGAGGTAAGGGATTTTGAAGGTATCCTCCATGTCAAGTTCATTTCTAGTTTTCTTCATCACATTAGAACATAGTTGGATCTCTTCCCACTCTCTTCATTGGATTGTTCCTTTCAACTTGCTTCCAAAATTGAAGCCAAGGTTACTCAACCCACCCAATAACTTCCACAACCCTCATAGACAGAGGACTATGCTTCCCGTGCACTTTGAATTACCATTGGTTCTTCTTTAGTGATAGTTTGTCTCTTTTGCAAATGGAAGCACAAATACCCATCTTATGATAGGTGGTATGGGAATTTTCTTGTTGAATGTCACATCTTGTAGGCCAAAACGCAAAGGTTCTTTGTTGCACTACAAGTAATCAAAGATCTTATTGTTGAGGAATAACTAGAGGAACTTTGAGTTCCATCATATTAGTTCCTCTAATCCTTCATTGGTTATCTTGTTTAAATATTATACTGATGTCAAGATATCTTCCCACTCTCTTCATTGGATTGTTCCTTTCAACTAGCTTCCAAAATTGAAGCCAAGGCTACTCAACACACCGAATAACTTCCACAACCCTCATAGATGGAGGACTATGATTCCTGTGCACTTTGAATTACCATTGGTTCTTCTTTAGTGATAGTTTGTCCCTTTGGCCAAGGGAGGCACAAACACTCATCTTATGATAGGTGGTATGGGCATTTTCTTGTTGAATGTCGCATTTTGTAGGCCAAAAGGCAAAGGTTCTCATTGTTGCACTACAAGTAATCAAAGATCTTACTGTTGAGGAATAACTAGAGGAACTTTGAGTTCCATGATATTAGTTCCTCTAATCCTTCATTGGTTATCTTGTCTAAATGTTATAATGATCTCCACCTAGAAACTCTTTTCAGTTGCTTTTTGGATTATACAAAATGCAAACAACTCATCATGGATAATGGCAATCAAAAGAACCTTGTTTCTTAGCAGTTGGTCATCTCACCCTAATTCCGTACCTTGCAACATCCATATCATCTTGGATGGGTAAAGGAAGCAAGTTTCCCCATGTCTATCACATGTAAGTGTTTTGTCACTTTTTTATTTGGACTTGTTTTCCCCCTAGGCGTAACTACCTTAGAGGCACCCTCACAAGGGCGTATTGTTGTTCATTTCATGAGATTTCTTGCTCAGACTCTCCAAACTTGGGAAATTTTCTTAGTTTCTTCTTCAGATATATGCTTGTTCTAGCTTAGTTGTGGTATATTAGATGCTCCACAATCACCTTTTAGATTGGATGCACATATGAATGGTATAGTTTGTTTCATCATTTTCTATTTGATGCATTGGTGTTCTTACATGGATGTGGTGCTATAACTTCTGGGTCATGCTGTGAAGGGGGTAAGCTCTAAAATGAGATATAATAACTGTTGATTTTTTTGTAGCATCAGGAGGTATTCTCGCATGTCTACAAGTCGGCCCAGGAAGAAGACAAGTTGGCCAACCAGTGAAGGGGACGTGTCCCTTGGGTTGTCACCCCCCTTGACATGTATAAATAAGTTGACGTGACGTCTCATTGACTATCAAACAAGAGAAAGTATTCATCTTTCTTCATCATCATTTTTATCTCTCTTGGGCAACAACACATGTGAAGGAAGGTCGAGTTTGACTACTATTGACCGAGCTGCTTGATCAAAATTTGACTAGATTGCTTGATCGAGAGTTGACTGCAGCTGTACGGATTCACACGTGTGGATTTGACCATAGTTTCACCAACTGTAGGTTGCACGTGCGGGTTTGACCACAGGAGTTGACTTCAGTGTTGAAGTTGACCAAGCCGAGCTGACTACAGGAATTGACTATTTGACTAGTGTTGACTTTTGGTTATTTTCGTTGGTTTGACCAACGTTGACTTGTTGCTATTTTGACCAGGTTTGATTAGTATTTTGACTTGGATATTGGCACAGATTTCTAGACAAATCGTTGATTTGTAAACCTTGTTGAAGAATATTTTCTCATAAGAAAAGTTGTTGGGTTTTCTCGCAAGGTTGGGATTTCTAGGGTAAAATTATTGTCTCTATTGTGCATGGCTCTTTCTATGATCTTTATTGTTTCCGCTGCATTTACTGTTGAGATTTTCCGAGTATAATTATTCAATGATAGCAGTGGCATAAAACACTGTGAAAAGTCATTAGGAAGTACTTATCTGGAAGAAAATTGTATTCTACTATACTTGTCATAGAATTTCAACGTGGTATTAGAGCTTTGTTGAAAGATCAATCATTGAAGTAAGCCTAAGATACAATATTAAGCAGCTCGATTGGATTTTTGACCTCTTGTCAAAATGGTGCCAAGTCTCAGAATAGAAGATAGGCTGGATGCTGCGACAAATTTCAGAGCTTGGAAGACCAGGATACTCCTTGTCTTGGAAGAAAATGAGCTTTAAGATCATGTGAAGGAAGTCATTCTAGAGCCAGAGGGGGCTGAGGAGAAAGCCAAGTATAAGGAGAATGAAGCCATGGCTAAGAGAATCTTGATAGATTCCATAAAGGACCACGTGATTCCACATGTTGAAGACTGCCAAAGAAGTATATGATGCTTTGGTGGGATTGTACGAGAGTAGCAACACTAGTAGGAAACTAACCTTGAGGCTTCAACTCCGTAGTGTCATGATGTCTAGATTAAATTCTATTGTCTCTTCTCTTATGAGAGTCTCCTATTTGAGGGATGAATTTAGAGCCATTGGAGATACCATTGATGATATAGAGTTTGTTACAGTGAATTTCAATGGATTTCCTTACTCATGGGAGCCATTTGTTTAGGGAATTTGTGCACAAGAAACTCTGCTCAAGTTTGATAAGCTATGGACTGATTGTGTCCAAGAGGAGGCCAAATTGTTGTCCAGGAACAACTTGCAGAGACCTCAGGATGAAGAAACTCAAGCATTTGCAGCTCATGCAAAGAAAGGAAAGGGAAGAACAAATTTTGGAAATTTTGATGAGAAGAGTACAAGTGGAAGACCAACTTCAGTTCTAGATTAGAAGAGGAAGAATATGTCAAAGATTAGGTGCTTCAATTGTCATGATTTTGATCATTATGCCTCCCAGTGTTCTTAGAAGAAAAGGAAGGGAAAGCAGCATGCATCAGCAGCTGATGTTGATGATGATGATGAGCGTCCACCACAAAAGCACTCAAAGGAATATTTCTTTGTCTCTGCTCTTACATGCACTATTACAAATGGCAGTGATATTTGGTTGCTAGATAGTGGTGCTTCTAGGCACATGATTGGTTTTCGAGATTCTCTCACAAATTTGACAAAGAGGGATTCAACATTGCAGGTGGAACTTGGGGATAAAAACAAGTATGCAGCGAAAGGAGTTAGGTCAGCATCATTTCAACTGGAGTCCAAAGATTCTTTACACATGAGAGATGTTTTGTTTGTGCCAGGATTGAAGAAGAACCTGCTTTCTATCTCAGCATTGGAGGATAGAGGTTACAAAGTTGATTTTGTAGATGGTTAGGTTCTTATATGGCCTAAGGGCTCGAGCATAGACTCAACAGAAGTGATTGGTGCTCGAGAGGGAGGACTATATAGATTGATAGGACGACTAGCCCAGGCATTAGTACATGACAATATCAATTTATGTGAGTTATGGCATCAAAAATTTGGTTACTTGTATTACAGGGCTTTTTCAACATTGAGGAAGACGGTTACAGGTCTTCCAAAGGTCCAGGTAGAGCATGATGGTGTTTGTAGGGATGTGCACTTGGCAAGAATGCCAAGGGTTCTTTTACGAGTAGTGATAGTAGATCTAAGGGGATCTTGGATCTAGTGCATTCAGACATATGTGGACCATTGACAGTTCCATCTTTGGCCTGCTACTTGTACTATGTTACATTCATTGACGATTTCTCTCGGAAGATTTGGATCTACTTTCATGAAGACTAAGGATGAGGTCTTCAACAAGTTCCAAGAGTTCAGTGCCCAGGTAGAGAACTTGACAGAGAAGAAGATCAAAGTTTTGAGGTCAGATAATGGAGGAGAGTATACTTCCAGGGACTTCAGTGATTTTTACAAGGATGTAGTGATCAAGAGGGAGTGGATAGTTCCTTAAAACCCTCATCAAAATGGGGTTGCAGAAAGAAAGAACAGGTCCATTGTGGAAGCGTTTAAGGCGATGATTCATGATTAGGATCTACCCGTGTTCTTATGGGTAGAGGCATCTAACACAATTGTCTTTGTTCAGAACAAGAGTCCTCACTGGATATTGGAGGACAAGACTCCTAAGGAGGCATTCACAGGAGTGAAGACTGAGGTCAGTCATTTGATGATCATTGGTTGTCCAGTATACATTCACGTGTCTAAGGAAGAGAAAGAAGTTAGAACCTTCTGGAAAGAAGGGTACTTTTGTGGGATACAACGAGACTTTGAAGGCCTACAAGATCTACATTACAAGACAATGTGAGATTTAGGTTAGTCGAGATGTTACTTTTGATGAGGACGTAGCCTTTAGGAGGTCTAGAGAGTCCCACATGGAGATTGATAGTGAGTTGCAGGAGGCTTTGAAGAATGCTAGTAAAAGTTCCTCTGTTCCCATTGATCGTCCTTCAAACTATCAAGAGGAGTCAATTGAGTCAGTGGACCTGCCTAGAGATGTTGTCATGATTAGGAAGAAGCCAACGTGGCTTCGTGATACCTCACAGGGTGTAGAAGGGCATGCAACCCCCAAAGGTACTTTCAGGGAAAGAAAACAACCAGAAATGTACTCGGGTTATATGGCATTGATGAGCCACATTGTTGATTCTGAGCCTTCCTTTTATGAGGAGGCAACAAGCCAACAGGTTTGGAATGATGCCATGATGGAGGAGTATTAGTCCATCATGAAGAATGTTGTGTAGGAGATAGTTTCGAGACTAGAGGAGAAGTTAGTTGTGACTTTCATCTGGATCTATAAGCGTTAAAATTGGAAACTAGGGCCAAATTCCACCTTGGGACAACTCATTTGATGGAGATGATGATTGCATTAAATTCCTCTTTTCGAGAGGACCAAAATTGATATAAAGATCATCCAATTTGGACAAGAAGCGTGTTTTTGAATTTATGCCCACACATGTGCAAATTGTTCAGGTCAGCCACATCATCATGTAGGCTCATGAAGCCCAATGGATGTGACTCTTCACCCTCAACGACTTGTATAAATACAAGTGCCCTCTCACCTCATTTGGCATCATCATCACACACATTTCTTCTCTCATGTGGCAGAAGGGCGAATTTTCTGGGCAAATTGTAGGGCCGA
Source organism: Pinus tabuliformis (assembly GCA_031772625.1). Classification (NCBI taxonomy): domain Eukaryota; kingdom Viridiplantae; phylum Streptophyta; class Pinopsida; order Pinales; family Pinaceae; genus Pinus; species Pinus tabuliformis. The sequence continues at coordinate 82,323,682 of CM062811.1, read as the reverse complement.
ATTTCAGGACTGTTGCAGGAGTTTGACCAATGTTGATCGAATACTTTGACTGCGATTTTTGTGGGAAATTTTCGTTTTTCGGAGGCCGTATAGTTTGGCACAAGAACCGAGAATTTCTAGGCACTTTAACCGCAGGGCTGACTGCAGACCTGACCGCAAAGTTGACCAAGTTTGACCGCAGTTTTCAAGACTGTTTTGGGCTGACTTTGACCACCTTATCAGGCCGAGTTTGATTGGGTATGACCGAGCTCCAAAAAGGAAGATTTGTTGTTGTGTTGACCATCTTTGACTTTCTCGTTAGGGTTGAATTTGACTGCAATTAGTGCAAATTTGATAGGGTTGTTTTGACTGTGATTTGGCAAGTCAAATTTTCACTTTTGTACTCTCTTTGCTGAACATTTGATATAATAATAAGAAGAATTGATCAAAGGGTTTTCCCCACATTGGGGTTTTTCCCTGGCATTCGCCAAATCTGGTGTCCTCTTGTCTTGGCTTGTCTTCTGCATTTTGTTTCATGTTCTATCTACTTTTATTGTCAATGTGATTAATGTGTTTGCTATTGAAAACTAAATTGGAAATTGTCATTGAGCTGCTAAAGCAACATTGAAGTAACTGTGCTAAGCATAGAACATAACATTGTTAACTAAAATTAACATGGTATCAGAGTTCAGGTGAAGACAACACCCAAGTAAGAGAGAGAAAAGCAATCACTAAGAGAGAGATGTTAGACAAGATTATTGGACTAACTTCAATGGCTACTACATCTTACTTCAAATCTGAGGATAAGCTCAAGGACAAATCTGACAATCATGCATGGAAGATAACTTTGGATTTGACTTTAGAAGAGCATGATGCCATGGACTATGTGCAGAGAAGAATGGTAGAGCCTCCTTCAAATGCACCTGCTGCTGCAAATACAAAGTACAAGAAAGGTGAGGTCAAAGCTAAAAGAATTATCAGAGACTCCATTCAAAAGCATTTGGTTGCCTATATTTCTGATTTGGGAACATCTAAGGAGATGTATGATAAGCTGATTGGGATGTTCAAAGTCTATAATGCAAATCAAATCCTCTTTCTCAAGAACAAGTTGAAGGACATCAAGATGGATAAAGGGGAGTCTATCAAATCCTACTACATGAGGATCACACAAATCAAGAATGACCTTCAAGCTTCTATCCATTGGAGAAGTTATCGCTGACAGGGAGCTCACTCTCATTGCACTTGGAGGTCTTTCAAGAGCATGGGACGTGTTTAACACAACCATTCTCAACAATGTCAAGATTCCTAGTTTCGATGAATTATTGGCTAGATGCACTCAAGAGGAGACGAGGATGATGGAGAGAGACAAGCCCTCAAATGGAAATGAACCTAATGCCTTATCCACTCATGCTAAGAGGAAGAATAATGCTAGTCCAAGGAGATAGGGTCAAGGGTTCAAGTGGGGATTCAAAGAAGGAAGGAAAGGAAGGTGCTACAATTGTAACAGGTTTGGCCACTATGCTAGAGAATGCCCTCACAAGAAGAATTTTCCAAGGGATGATGACAACAACAACCACAACAATTTCAAAGGCAATGGCAATCAAAGGAACAACCGTTTCAACAATAAAAGAAAGAGGAATGCTCCCGCTGCTCGATATGGAAATAGTAGACCTCCCAAAAGGATGCGAAATTCCAGGTACGAGGAAAGTAATGTTGTAGAAAAACAAAAGGAATTTTATCTTATTTCCGCTCTATCTATTGCCTCTCCTCCGGATACTTTGGATCATTGGTTGATTGATAGTGGAGCCTCAAGTCACTTCACTAGGTACAAGGAGGCCCTCTCAAATTTGGTTGAAAAGAAGACTAATTTGGAGATCATACTTGGAGATAATGCCACCTATCTCGTGAAAGGAATAATTACTGTCACTCTTCACTTAAATCAAGGTCAAACCATTCATCTACAAGAAGTATTGTATGTACCCGATTTGAAGAACCTGGTGTCTATTTCTGCAATGGAAGATAAAGGCTTCAAGGTAGCATTCATTGATGGAAAGGTATGTATTTGACAAAGAAACCCTAAAGATGCATTTACACTTGGATTTAGGGTTGAAGGTCTCTATCAAGTTGGAGGAAGTCCTTTGGGAGCCTTGACTTGTGATACTTCTCTTCAATCTGAATTATGGCACCGAAGATTTGCTCACCTTCATTACAAAGCCTTACCTGGGGTAAGGAAGATGGTCACAGGTATGCCCGAGTTCAACATGAATCATGAAGGAGTTTGTTAGGGTTGTGCAACTGAGAAACTTACAAGGGGACCATTCCCTTCAAGTGAAAGCCAAACTACTGATATTCTTCAATTGGTCCATTTTGACCTATCTGGAATGTTGCCCGTAATATCATTGGGAGGATACTTATACTATGCAATTTTTGTGGATGACTTCTCTCGCAAAACATGGATTTATTTCTTGAAGAAGAAGGATGAAGTGTTCAAATGGTTTCGTTCTTTCAAAGCCTTGGTGGAAAATCAAACAGGGAAGAAGATCAAAATATTGAGGACCAACAATGGAACCGAATATGAATCAAATGAATTCAATGACTTTTGCAGAGAGGCTGACATTAAGAGGGAGACAACCGTTCCATACACTCTTGAGCAAAATGGAGTTGCTGAAAGAAAGAATTGAACAATCATGGAAGCCACCCATGCCATGCTCCATGATCAAGGTTTACCAAAGTTCTTATGGGGAGAAGCTGCAAACACTGCCATATATGTTCAAAATAGGAGCTCACATCAAGCACTGGATTTCAAGACACCCGAAGAAGTTTTCATTGGTAAGAAACTTGATGTTTCTCATTTTAGAATATTTGGTTGTCCTGTGTATTTTCATGTGCCTAAAGAGAAAAGAAACAAGCTAGAAGCATCTGGGAAGAAAGGTATATTTGTGGGCTACAATGAAAATTCAAAGGCATATAGAATCTATGTGCTTGGACAAAGAGATGTGGAAATTAGCCATGATGTCACCTTCGATGAAGACACTGCACTTGGGAAGGTCAGAGATCTCCCCATTCCAAGGAAGGATAATGATGATGCTGCAGAAAAGTAGGATGAACCTCCGACATATGAGCTTATGCCCGATGTTGAAGCCCGATGGATCCCATTGATCCACCTCCTGGTGATCCCAATACCTCAAGCAAAAGACCTTTGTGACTCAAAGATACTCTCGAAGATGTTGAAAGACATATTGCTCAAAGAGGGACATTCCGTGAAAGCAAGAAGCCGAACAGGTATGAAGGGTACTTAGTTGTTATGAGTACTATTGTTGAATATTAGCCATGTACGTTTGAAGAAGCCGTAAAGCACCAAGTCTGGAAGGATGCGATGAATCAGGAATATGAATCTATCATGAAAAATGATGTCTAGGATGTGGTGCCTAGACCGAAGGACAAGTCTGTAGTCACCTCAAAGTGGCTATACAAAATTAAACATGGAGTTGATCGAAGTGCTGAAAAATATAAGGCCGGGTTCACTGCTGGAGGCTTGTCTCAGAAGGAAGGAGTGGACTATGATGAGATATTTGCATTGGTTGCCCGATATAGCACTATCCAATCGATTATTGCTCTCGCTGCCTCTCAAGGATGGAGCTTACATCAAATGGACTTTAAGACTGCTTGCTTGGATGGTTTGCTTAAGGAGGAAGTCTACTTGGAACAACCTCAGGGGTTCGAAGTACAAGATTGAAGGACACACATATGCAGGTTGAAGAAAGTCCTCTATGGGTTGAAGCAAGCCCCTAGGGCTCGGTATGAGAGGATTGATATCTATCTTATGAAGCTCAGATTTACAAGGAGCGATGCTGATCCTAACCTATACTTCAAGGTTGAAAAGGACATGCCTCTCATTTTGGTCCTTTATGTATATGATCTCTCTCTGACAGGTGCAAACCCTCTCATTTGTCAATGCAAGAGGCAGTTGGCTTCTGAATTCGAAATAAAGGACCTAGGTATGATGCATTACTTCCTAGGCCTAGAGGTCTGGCAAAATCCAGGTGATATTTTCCTTTCTCAAGGAAAATACATTGTGATGCTGCTCGCGAGATGTGGGATGGTGGATTGCAAGTCTGTGTTTACTCCGATGGAACTCAATTTCAAGAAACTATGTGCAAGTGTTGCTGGGCCCGAATTGGCAAACCCTTCCGAGTATCGACAACTTGTGGGGGCCCTGATGTTCTTGGTAAACTCCCGACTGGATATATGCTTCGCTGTGAATACGTTGAGTCAATTTATGGTTGAACCTCATCATGTACATTGGATTGCTGCTAAGAATCTCTTGAGATATCCTGTGGCACAATCAACTATGGACTGAGATACACTGCCGAGAACTTGAGGCTACATGGATATACTGATGCTGATTGGGCTGGCAGTGTGGTGGTTGGGAAGAGTACGTTTGGATGTTGCTTCTCATTGGGGTCTGTGTCAATTTCTTGGATGAGCAAGAAGCAAAAATCGATTGCTCTAAGCACCGCCGAGGCCGAATATATTGCTGCTAGTATGGCGTGTTGTGAAGCTGTTTGATTGAGGAAGCTCTTTAGTGAGCTATTTGAGCATGTGCTAGCTACCACCGTGATCTACTACGACAACCAAAGTGGGATTTGCCTTTCAAAGAATCCTGTGTTCCACCGCTGCTCCAAGCACATTGATATCAGGTACCACTTTATTTGGGATATGGTAAAAAGGGAACAATAAGGATCCACCACCTCAAGATTGATGAGTAGGTCTCAGACATCCTCACGAAGCCCTTAGGGAAGGTAAGATTCTCAGCCTTCCGAGAGACACTTGGAGTTTTGGAAAGACCCTCCCATGAGGGTCCTGCTTGAGTTGGACATTGAGCTCTGGGAGCTCCTGGGGGTTCGGGGTACTTCTTGGAGCTATGAGCGACCATAGGGTGAGTGGTTCATCTTCCCTTGTGATACCCCATGATGATTGACATGTGTATAGGGTGTGTGGTTCACCTTCCCCTATGATACCCCATGATGATTGACATGTGTGTAGGGTGAGTGGTTCATTTTCCCCTACGATACATGTGTGTAGGGTGAGTGGTTCACCTTACCCTCCGATTGACATATGCATAGGATGAGTGGTTGTTAATTTTAGATAACAATGGTATGTTCTATGCTCTAGCACAATTTACTTCAATGTTCCTTTAGCAGTCCAATGACAATTTCCAATTATATCTAGTAGCAATCACATTGACTTATAAACATTGGCAGTAAACGCAGATAGAACATAAAATCATATGTAGAAGACAGGCCAAGACAAGAAGACACAAGATGTGGCGGATGCCAGGGACAAACCCCAATGTGGGGAAACCCTTTGATCAAATTTTCTTATTATTCTTCAATAGTTCAAGAGAGAGAGAGTACAAATATCATCAATACAAGCCCAAAACAGATATGCCAAAACAACAGTCAAATTAGCCCTAACCAGAAAGCCAACGGTGGTCAAAGCTGCCCCAAATCATCCTTTAATCATTTCGGTCAACAGAAGAAAAATGCGGCCTCCAAAGTGGGTCAAATTCAACCCAAAACAACTCGGTCAACTCAAACAAACCTTGTAATTTCTGCGGTCAAACCAGAAAGTCAACGCTGCAGTCATAATGATCAAACAGTCCCAATCTCCTCGAATTTTGTGCCAAAGAATGCTGCCCGAAAAGATCGAAATGTTGGCCCCAAAACAGAAGTCAACGCTTGGTCAAAGTGCCCAAGTCAATGCTGGTCAGCGCTGCCCTAATCACAAAATTTTCGGCCTCCAAGTGTATGAAGCAATCAAGAGAGGAGAGAGAAGATGATGTGATGAGATGAGTGAGTGCCTGAATGAGAGAAGGATCACTCATATTTATACAATTCGTTGAGGGTGAGGATACACATCCATTTGGCTTCATGAGCTTACATTTGACTGAGGCCGACCTTGACAATTTGTCAATGAGAAAGAATAAATTCAAAATCCCATTTCTGCTTGTTAGAATGAGATGATCTTTATATCAAACTTGTACCTCTCGAAAAGACAAATCCAATGCAATAATCATCTCCATCATATGAGCTGTCCTAATTGGAATTTGGCCACGTGTTCCTTTCCATTTGCGCAGTCCCTCCAAGTGTCTGCATGGGCCCCATCTCTGCGTGGTCCTTTGGCCCCCTTGGCTCCCCTTTAAGTCACAACGTTGTGCTACTAGGAAGTGACTTTGTTCTAAAGGTGAGTTATGTCCCCCTTTTCCTCACCTTTTTATTTATAAATAACTGTAGAAGGCAAAATTGAGCAAAATCGAATATTCCATTTAGCCATGGCTAATTAGGAATATTATAGTCTCCTTCGACGAAATGTTGTTTGTCCTCAAGCAACTGAAGTGATGGATGCTGCAAAATTTTCTCACTCTCCCAAGTGGCATCCTCATCCGGTAAATTCTTCCACCTCACCAAGAATTCCTGGATTGTCTTGCTTCATAGTTGCCTCTCCCTGGTATCAATAATAGCCTCTGGTTGCAACACCAAATGCCCCTCATCATCCGTGGGCGGTAGCTCATCTGTCACTGTCACGTGCTGTCCCAATGCCTTCTTCAGGCACGATACATGGAAGACGTTATGAATCTTACTGCCTTGGGGCAGCCCCAACTCATACGCAACCTGTCCAATCCTGCGTATCACCCTGTATGGCCCAAAAAAGCGGGGCTTGAGCTTTTCAGCCCCCTTCTGCTTCCGTGACGACTGTCGGTATGGCTGTAACCGTAGGTAGACCAAGTCCCCTACTTCAAACTGTCTCTCCACCCGACCCTTGTCGGCATACAACTTCTACTGGTTCTGTGCTATAGCCATATTATCCTTGAGAGTTCGGAGAATATCCTGACTCTCTTGGATCCAAATCTTGGCTCTCGGAGCCTTGATAGCACCAAACATCACGTCAACAAAAGATAAGGGATGATATCAATACAAAGCGTAGAATGGTGACATACCAATGGACATGTGATGTGTAGTGTTGTAGCAGTACTCCCCCAGATGCAGCCACTTCAGCCATGCTCACTGCTGCCCACTGACATAGTTACGCAAGTAGCCCTCTAGCCACTTGTTAACTATTTCTGTCTGCCCGTCCGTCTGTGGGTGATAACTGGTACTCGGTGTCAACTCCGTCCCCACCAACTGGAAAAGCTCCTGCCAAAATCCGCCCATGAAATGGCTGTCCCTGTCATTGGTGATGGTCTTGGGAAGACCATGTAACCTGAAGATCTCTCTGAAGAATAGCTCGGCCACCTGTGCTGCTGTGTAGTGTGCGGATATGGCGAAAAAGTGTGAGTACTTTGTCAGTCGATCAACGACGACAAAGATGCAATCCTTGCCCTGTACCATGGGCAACCCTGTGATGAAGTCCATCGAAATACACTCCCATTTCCCCTCCGGAATGGGAAGAGGCTGTAATAATCCTGCAGGATGGCTCATCTCCCCCTTGTTCCTTTGGCAAACTTCGCACTCCCGGATATGTTGGAGTACATCCTCCTTGAGGCCCTTCCATGAAAACCTTTCTCTAATGGTCCTGTAGGTTTTGGTAAACCCCTGATAGCTGGCCAAAGGTGAATCATGTGATGCTTGGAGTATCTTCTTCTTGAGCTGAGATCCCTCAGTCAAGAAGATCCGGTCCCTATAGTAAATGATCTCATCGATCACCTTGTACCTGTCATCCGCCACCTGCCCATCCAGAACCTCACATGCAAATCTGTCCTTGGAGTACTCTACTAAGAGTCGAGCCCTCCAGTCTGTGTCCAAGCTCATAAGAGACAACGTGGCTGGTCTACATGAAAGGGCATCTACTACCACGTTGTTCCTACCCTTGACATACTCAATGTCAAAGTCATATGCTTGGATCTTACTGATCCAATTCTGCTGCCTCTCCTGTAGCTGCTTCTGCTCCAAAAAGAACCTGAGGCTGTTGTGATCAGTCCTCACCCTGAACCTATTACCCACTAAATATTGCCGGAACTTGGCCAATGCATGCATGATGGCCAACATCTCCTTGTCGTATATAGAATACAACCTCTCGTGTGGAAGGAGCTTCTGGCTCTCAAAGGCTATAGGGTGACCTCCCTGCATCAATACTGCGCCGATCCCCTCTCGTGACGCATCACACTCCAAAACAAATGGCTGCGAAAAATCTAGCAATACAAGCATTGTGCAGCTGCTCATCACCTCCTTGAACCTGTCAAAGGCTCGTTGTGCTGTATCCGACCAACTGAATGCCCCCTTCCTCGTCAAATCTGTCAAGGGTGCAGCAAGCTGTGAGAAACTCTTGACGAACTTCCGGTAGTAAGTACAAATACCAATGAATCCCTGAAGTTCCGTCACATCCCTCGACTCTGGCCAATCTCTGATGGCCCTAATCTTCTCCTCGTGGACTCTCACTCCATCCACCCCTATGATGTGTCCCAAGTACAACATCTCCATCAATCCAAACTCACACTTGGAGAGCTTGGCATAGAACTGCTGCTCCTCCAAGATGTGCAACACTGTCTCAATGTGCTGGAGATGCTCCTCCCAAGTCCTACTGTAAATGAGTATATCATCAAAGAATACCAACACAAACTTCCTCAAGTGACTGCGGAAGATGTGATTCATGCAAGACTGGAATGTAGCTGGGGTGTTGGTTAGCCCGAAGGGCATCACCAAAAACTCAAAGTGCCCATAGTGACACCTGAAGGCGGTCTTGGGAATGTCCTGTTCCCTCACGCGAATCTGATGGTACCCAGATCTCAAATCAATCTTTGAGAAGAACCAGGCTCCTCTCAACTCATCCATCAACTCATCGATCCTGGGTATGGGGTACCTGTTCTTCAGGGTCTTCTTGTTCAGGGCCCTGTAGTCAATGCACATCCTCAATGTGCCGTCCTTCTTCTTCACCAACACCACGGAAGAAGCAAAAGGACTTGTGCTTGGCCGAATGTGCCCAAGAGCCAGCAACCCCTGAATGGCCCGCTCAATCTCATCTCGGTAGGCCTTGGGATGCATATAGGGGATAGGCTTTGATACCACTATAATATCTTGTTTCTGGGATATCCCTCAAACCCAAACAAACTCCAACCAAACACGTCCAAATGATATAGTGACCGGAAAACTCAAAGTGATAAAAATAAAAGTGGTACAACATATAATAATGTGAACATGAAATATAAGTAGATACTCAAGAAATGCAGAGAGAAATGCTAAGCCATTTTATTATACTGAGTAATGGAATGAGTACAGGAGGTGATCAAAAAGATGGCACCTCGATTTGCACAAGGCAAGTGAAGAAATACACTCTGAATAGCAAAGGAATGGCCTCTCTCTGAACTGCGTCCAAGCTGCTGGAGAACTGCCGTGCTACTGCTACTGTTGGAAATCAAATGAGGCTTTGGGGTTGTTCCCTCCTCAGAAAATGTTGAAACTCTGGAATCAGACTCTACTCAAGAAACCCAGAAAAACCCAGAAAGCTTTTCTAAAATAGCCTACCCCCGAAAATCACCCCCTTGGGGATCTACGCGGTCCCTCAAGGCTCTGCGCTGCCACTGAATAGAATTCACCAAAACTCAGCCCGAAACTTTGCCAAAATATGCAAGAGCTGATCCCTTGCTCAATCTCCCAGCTCTAATCCTCCACAAAACCCCCAATCCGGAACTCCCACCAAAAGAACTGCGTCCCTCTCTCCCAAGACCACGCAGTCCTCAAATGCTCAGCTCCTCCACAACGCCAAAGATCAATCCTACTGTAAAAGACTGCTAGAAACTACCTTGCCCGAGTAGGCACTCGAAGTCCCCGGGGCTAAGGGTGAGATCTTCGAACGGAGACACTCAATGCACTAAACAGTGCTGCAGACCAGCTAAATAGCCAGTGTGCTCTAAGTCGAAGTGACTAGCTCAAATGCACATAATCGAATGACAAAATGAGGAGGCTCCCCTCTCCTTTATAGCATTGGCCTCTCTCAATCCCAAGGCCCATCTCCTCCAACGCAGTCCCTTTCTTGCCATATGTTCCTTTCCATCTGCGCAGTCCCTCCAAGTGTCTGCGTGGTCCTTTGGCCCCCTTGGCTCCCCTTTAAGTCACAACGTTGTGCTACTAGGAAGTGACTTTATTCTAAAGGTGAGTTATGTCCCCCTTTTCCTCACCTTTTTATTTATAAATAACTATAGAAGGCAAAATTGAGCAAAATCGAATATTCCAATTAGCCATGGCTAATTAGGAATATTACATTGATGTGTACCAGGAGTATCTAGTGTGAAAATTTATGAAACGTGGTCCCTAGAGAATGAGTGAAGGTGGTAGCCTTTTGTAGGCCGGCGCCTACGTACTAGTAATCATATCAGCTAGTACAAGAGCTAGGGGTTGGAGCTCCCTTCCAGTAGAAGTTGGAAAACGAGTGAAGGTTGTAGCCTTCAACAGGTGGATGTTTGCGTACTGGAAAGAGTCTATACCAGTACAAAACTTGTAAACACTTTTAATAATAAGAAGATTGAAGACTAAGACGACAACAACGATGGTTTTTTCCCACATTGGGTTTCCACCTGAAAAATCCTGGTGTTCATGTGTGCTGCTTATGTGTGTTGATTTATTCTGTTCTTACTGCATCTGTTTACTGCTTAGTAAATGCATCACTCTCTGATTTAAATTCAACAGGCAATGAATTAGCAGTTTTACAAGTTTATTATCTATACGCTGGTTCCATTCATTATAGTCGCGGACATATGCCTTTTGGTTTCTGTAAAATAGCGTATACAATTTGAAAAAGAAAATTATTATTTTGAAAGTTTAAAATTGTTAAATTGGCAACTAGGGCAAAACTCCATGTGGGTCAGCTTATTTATGGCAGCTGATATTCTTATTGGATCCCTCTCGTCGAGAGGTGTAGGATTGATCCAAAGATCATCCGATTCCGATAAGTATTTATGGAGATATGAATTTATTTTGTTTATATAATTATTATCAAGCCGACCAGCTCTTATGTAGGCTCTAGAAGCCCAAACGTCATGTCTATTCAATCATCCGCCTTTAGTATAAATAAGAGAGGATTTGGAGTCATTAGTACAACACATTCTTGAGTAGTCTCCTCCTCTCCACGTCTGGGTTTTTGGTGAAGGTGAGAGACATCATGAATGATACGCTGGTCACTCAAGTAATGCCCTCGCTGCTGTACGTTGCCCCAGCTGTAGATACCTAGCGACAGGTGATACCCTAGATGCAGTGATGCCCTAGCCGCAGTAAGCAGCAGGTTTATGAAGAAATATAAACGCAGTCAATGGGTCAATAAAACGTAGTCAACAAGACCTGTTCACGCAACAGAACTTCGCATTCCTCTCTGCCATTCTATGTGAACTTGGGATACATATATACGCTATACAGGTGCAGTTATGATCTCGGCTGTATGGAGCAGTCATGACTTCGATGAGGACGCAGCAGTGAGGCAAGTTCTGGGCTAAATACATTCTCAAATTGCAGGTGAAAATCTGGGATAGATGGACCAGAGAAGATCTCAGATGAGGATGCAGTTTTGGCATGAAGTCTGGGCTAATCATATTCACGGCCTAATAGAGATCACAGTGATCCTGAAGATACTGTCTCAGTCTCGGCATATAATCTCGTTGAAGAGAATTTCAATGATGACTGTGTCTACTGCAATCTAAGCAGTGACAATCAAATCAAGAGCTGCAGTCTCGGTATACTCAAAGGGAGCAATGATGTATCTACTCTCTCGGATCAACTAAGGTCATGTTGAATATTATCTCTATTTCATATATATTACTGTCTCAACATAACCAGATTAATGAAGTATGTTTCGGTGATGACATTGATTCTCGGCATCCCTGAAAAAGGAGATATACCATATCAATAGTCTCCATTGTATTCGGATCTAGTGATCTCGACATGACAAGGATCACAAGAAGTAGTAACATGATCATTACAGTTTAAGTATAATGAAAGAAGCAGTACAACGAAGTGTTGTCGTGGTCTTTATGGTGCAGAGATCCTAAGGGCAACCATAGCGTAACAATGATACACTAAATGATATTGCGACAACGATGAAGTTCTTGGTGATGCAATGATGTTAGAGGAGCACCAAGATGGTGATCTCAGCAGTGCTCAACGAAGAGACTCATAATCCGTAGCTTCAGAAGGCCTGAATCCGCAGCAAGGAAGAGACTCATAATCCACAGCTTCAGAATGCCTGAATCCGCAGTCTGTTGACCGTATACGCATTCACAGTATAAGGAGGTCTGGAAGGACAGTGTTTCGGTTGCTATAGATAAAAGAAGCATGGTGACAGCACATTGATAAGGGCTGTTCCTTAGGACTGTTTCAAGGTTGATAAGTCACTGTCATCAGATCAGCGTATGTTATTAGTTGCTGACTGTTTGAGGATCATAGGTCTATCTTGCTGCTGGGCTAGGCCGCAGGCCATAGCAAGCAGCATAGGTTGTTCTATCAGTCTTGGACTGCGTGGCCTACTGCAGACTTGAAGGCCTTCATTATTGATGAGAAGGATAACTGCTGAAGCAGTGTCAGTTAGTACAGCAAGAAGATCACAGTGTTCTGGAAATTATATTGAGTCAAGGTTTGACTATGTTCGACTCAGTTTGATGAGCTTCCTATTGATGCCACCTGGATGGAAGATTCTGTCTAGTTTGACCAGCATTAGCTTCTCTGGTCAAGGGTTTTCTACTGCTGTCATAAATATCAGATTTATGTATTTGTACTATCTCTCTCTCTGCTGAACTTTGAAGATAAAAGAAGATTTGATCAAAGGGTTTCCCCACACATTGTGGGGTTTGTCCCTAGCTTGCGCCATATCTTGTGTCCTCTTGTCTTGGCTTGTCTTCTGCATATTATATTTATGTTCTATCTGCAGTTTATCGTAATGCTGATGTGATTGCTAACTGTGAAAATTTAAATAAATTGCTCTAGCATAGAACTTACCAAAAATTAACAAAAATACTGATTCACCCCCTGTCTCATTATTTTTCCCAACTGGTAGTTGGAATTCTCCTTAAAATTGGCAACTAGGGCCAAATTCCACCATGGGACAACTCATTTGATGGAGATGATGATTGCATTAAATTCCTCTTTTCGAGAGGACCAAAATTGATATAAAGATCATCCAATTTGGACAAGCAGAAGTGTGTTTTTGAATTTATGCCCACACGTGCAATTTTTCAGGTTGGCCACATCATCATGTAGGCTCATGAGGCCCAATGGACATGACTCTTCACCGTGAAGGACTTGTATAAATACAAGTGGCTTCTCACATCATTTGGCATCATCATCACACACATTTATTATCTCTCCTTCTCTCATTGGTTCGTACAATTATTGGGTAGATTTTCTCCCTCTCACACGTGGTAGAAGGACAAATTTTCAAGGCAAATTTTAGGGCCGAATTTCAGGACTGTTGCAGGAGTTTGATTATCGTTGACTGAGCACTTTGACTGCGATTTTTGTCGGGAAATTTCGTTTTTGGTAGGTGTATTGTTCCTAATTAGGAAAAACAATGATATGCAAAGCAAATAATAGATACAACACTCGGAATTTCAAACATTCAGTAAGCACCCATGTAAACTCTAGAAATAAGAACCAACTGAGCCATTTTATTAATAAATTGGGGCAATAGTACAATAGTGTGGAAGGAGTGCACCTGCGCTTGCCTAAATGGAAAGCGTGACAAAACCGAGGCGATAAAAGTTAAAACAACAAGCCCAAGTGCTAGAATCAACTGCTCCAATGATGCCTTGCGCTGCTCATGCACTGTCTGCTGGAAACCCCACTTCTGTTGCTTAGAAAATTCAACAAAATTAATCTCAAGCTCCTCACCAAAAACCCACCAAAACCCAGAAAGGGTTTGGTCTGGTTTTGACCCTCGAAATTCGACCCCCAAATACCACGTCTTCCTCCAACGGTTGGAAAATATGGCCTTCCTATAACTCATAGAAAAAGTTGTCCAAACCACACCAAAAGGCTGAGATATTCTCCCCCAAGGTTCTCGTTATTTCCCCCGACAATCTCCAACTCACCAACTCGTTCCTCAAGCTCCCACGTGTTCCCATTGAGAGGCTTTTGCCTTGGCCCAGGTAGCTGCAATTCGTGCTACTCTCAAGCAACAATATCCTGCTCTGAAACTCCTCCAAAATGTTGATATCCCCCTGAAGTTTCAATGCCAAAATTCTCACGGAAAGTGCTACCCAAAATACCCCTGAAATGACCTCTACATACTGCCTTCCTACGTCTTCTTGGAACACACACTAGCTGAAAGATAGGCTCTGAAATCCCTCAAGCTCTTCCCCAAAGTGGTACGATTTGACCTCCCGAGGGTGGCAATCGAAGTCCCCCGAAGAAAGGGTGAGTTCTTCTCTTGGAAAACTCGGTGCTAAACAACAAATGACTCGGCTAAGCAGCTCGAGCAACAAGAGTGAGTTCAATTGACAAAAGACCCCAAATGAGGCTGAGCTCCTCCTATTTATAATTAGTGAGATTCCTTTTCCCACTTGGGCCCCTATATCTAGCTTTTTCGACCTCCCTTCCTTGGCTATTCGACTTTTTCCTTAGGCAAGTTTGTTTTTCCTTGTGTGTGTGCCCCCCATGCTCCACTAATCAAGTATTTCGACCTCCCTTTTTCTCCTAAGTTTCCTCCCAAAATTTACCAAAAATGTCAAAATTGTGGGAAAATAAACTTTGGGACAAATTAATTTAGGAAGGGACATTACAGTCCTCCCCTCCCAAATGTTGCTTGTCCCCAAGCAACTTCAGTGTTGGATGCTCAAGTATGTGTTCACCTTCCCAGGTGGCATCCTCATCTGGCAAGCTCCTCTAGCATACTAAATACTCCCTGATAGTTTTGCTCCTCAACTTCCTTTCCCTGGTCTCCAAAATGGCTTCTGGTTCCAGAACCAGATGTCCCTCATCATCAAGTGGAGGCAACTCTGTAGCTGTTGTCACCTGTTGCCCCAATACCTTCTTGAGGCACGAGACATGAAAAACGTTCTGAATCTTGCTCCTTGGTGGGAGCTCTGGATCATAAACCACCTCCCCAACTCTCCTAGTCACCTTGTACAACCCATAGAAATGTGGTTGTTGCTTCTCGACCCCCTTCTACTTCAACGTAGACTGGCAATATGGTTGTAGCCGCAGAAAACAAAGTCCCCCTTCTCAAACTGCCTCTCAATGCTGTGTGGATCTGTGTACATCTTTTGCTAATTCTGGGTTGTCAAATTATCCTTGAGAGCCTTGAGGATATCCTGACTCTCTTGGATCCAATCTTTGGCCTTTAGGGCCCGACTGTCGACTGTCTCAAAAAACAATGTCAGCAAAAGACAAAGCATCATAACCATACAAGGCACGAAAATGTGACATACCAATGGACATGTGGTGGGTGGTGTTATGGTAGTACTCGCCCATATGTAACCACCGAATCCATGCCCTCTGCTGCCCGGTCACATAGTTCCGTAGGTAGTCCTCCAACCATTTGTTGACCTCTCCGTTTGATCGTGGGTCTGTGGATGCTAACAAGTGCTGGGGGTGAGCTCAGTTCCCACTAACCTGAAGAGCTTCTGCTCAAATACCCCCATGAACCGACTATACCTGTGACTGACTATGGTCTTAGGAAGCCCATGCAAGGGAAAGACCTCCCTGAAGAACAACTTGGCCACCTGTGACGCTGAATATCGTGTCGGGATGACGAAGAAGTGGGCATATTTTGTCAATCGATCCACCACCACATAAATACAATCTATGCCCTGCACCATAGGGAGCCCTGTGATAAAGTCCATGGAGATACTCTCCCATTTCCCCTCAGGAATGGGAAGTGGTTGCAACAACCCAGCTGGATGGGTCAACTCCCTCTTGTTCCTTTGGCAAGCCTCACACTCCTGCAATATCTTAATATGTCCCCCTTAAGGCCTTTCCATGTGAAACGCTCTCTAACTGCCATGTATGACTTCGGAACCCTCGGTGTCTCAATAGTGGGAACTCACGAGTTGCATGGAGAATCCTCTACTTCAACTATGAACTTGACACCAAGAATATACACCCCTTGTAGTAAATGACCTCAACCATCACCCTATAGCGCTCATCAAGGTGAATGCCCTCCAAAATCTCGGATGCCCGCCAGTCCTTGGAGTACTCCACCAACAATTGCGCCTTCCAATCATGGCAAATGCTCATGAGTGAAAGTGTCGCGGGCCTCTTGGATAATACATCTGCTACTATGTTGTGCTTGCCCTTGACATACTCAATGTCTGAAGTCGTAGACCTGCATTGTGCTGACCCACCTCCCCTGCTTGTCACTGAGGCCTGCTGCCCCATAAAATGGCGAAGACTATTGTGGTCAGTCTTCACTCGGAATCTGTTGCCCATTGGGTATTGTCGGAATTTGGCCACCGCATGCATGATGGCCAACGTCTCCTTGTCGTAGATAGAATACGACCTCTCATGTGGAAGGATTTTCCGGCTCTCAAAAGTAATGGGGTGTCCATCTTGAGATAATACTGTGCCAACTCCCTCTCCCGATGCATCACACTCCAATGTGAATGGCTGTGTGTAATCCAGAAGTGCCAAAACCGGGCAACTACTCATCACCTCCTTGAGGCGATAAATGCCAACTATGCCTTCTTCGTCCATGTAAAAGCCCCTTTCTTCGTCAAATCTGTGAGGGTAGTTACTAGCTGTGAGAAGCCCTTTATGAACTTCCAGTAGTAGGTGCATATACCTATGAATCCACTCAACTCGGTCACATTCTGGGGCTCAAGCCAATCTCGGATGGCCCTGATCTTATCCTCACTCCATCTGCGACAATGATATGTCCCAAGTAGAGCATCTCTGTTAGCCTAAACTCACACTTGGACAACTTGGTGTAAAACTGCTGCTCTAAAATACGTAATACCATCTCCAAGTGCTGCAAATGCTCCTCCCATGTCCAGCTGTAAATCAAGATATCATCGAAGAACACCAACACAAACTTCCGCAACTACGTGGCAGGTGCTTTGGTCAGCCCAAAGGGCATGACCAAGAACTCAAAGTGCCGACAATGTCACCTGAAAGCCGTCTTGAGGATGTCCTTATCACTCACCCTAATTTGGTGGTACCCCAAGCGCAAATCTATCTTAGAGAAGTACTTGGCTACTCTAAGCTCATCCATCAGTTCATCAATGCGCGGGATGGGGTATCCGTTCTTCAAGGTCTTCTTATTGACCACCTTGTAATCAATACACATGTGCAAAGTCCCATCCTTCTTCTTCACCAGAACTACTGATGAAGCGAAGGGACTAGAACTCGACATAATGTGCGCCAATGCCAACAACTCCTTGATGGCATGCTCTATCTCGTCCTTATAGGCCTTAAGATCCCTATAAGGGTTGGTGATAACTGCTTGCACCCCAGGCTCTAGCTTGATGGTGTGCTCAAAACCCCTGTCAGGTGGTTGCCCTAGTGGTATGTCCCCAAACACTACTGGGTATCTGTCCAAGATGGTCTGTATGTCTTGGTGAGGTGGCTTAGACTGTCCCCCAACCTCCGAAATCCTCAGCTCCACTACCCATGCTATGCCCCCATGCCTCAAGTTAGCCTACAACCTGTGCACTGAAACTGTCTGTGGAGGGTACGAATGCATGCCCGAAGAACAACCAGCTTGCCATCCGACCCTATGAACTCCATCTTTAGTTTCCTCCAATCAGTGGTGACCCAACCAAGGGAGTACATGCACTGGACACCCATCACCATGTTGGTGTTCGACACATCCACAATGAAGAAATGATCTGTCACTGAGTAGTTCCCCATGGTCACTCTCAAAATGGGAACATATCGGGTACATTGCATAGTCTTGTCCCCCGACCCAGAACTGAGTATCCCTCGAACTCCTCTATAGCGATGCCCTGCCTCTGAACCATCTAGGCATCAGTGAAATTGTGGGTGGCTCCACTGTCTACCAAAACTAAGACACGCTACCCTTGCACTGTGCCTCGTATCCTCAGAGTCAAAAATTTTGGAATTCCATGCAAGGAAGCGAGAACTCCCCCAGATGGTGCGAAAGGTGCTCCCCCAGGTGGTGGTGGTGGTGGTGGTCCTCTCTCTACTCGACCCTTGCTATCTCCCCCGCCAAACGCCAACTCCACATCATCCTCCTAGTCACTATCCGAGAAGACCTCGATATAGCGGGCGTTGCTTGCTATGCACGATGATCTGGTGCCCATGGCTCCCAACAAGTAAAACATAGTTTCCTCCTTGGGAGGTCTCCCTTAGTCTCCTCATCTCGCTACCCCGCCCCTGGGCTGCTCGCTGTGGTGGGGGTCTAGTGTCACCTCCCTTCTGTGGGTAGGTAGTCTGTGATGGAAAGGGTGCCTCGGTCTTGGGGATTTCCCCCTGCAAATCTCTAGCACAAGTCACCGCCTCCTGCAAGGTAGAGGGTCTGCATGACTTCACCAATCCACGCAATGGCTCAAGTAACCCCTCTATGATTCTGTACACCCTCCTAGCATCGGATAGATCTAGCACCATAACTGAAACCCTCAAAAACTCTGATATGTAATGCTCAAGGTGGCCGGTCTGTCTAAGCTAGGTCAACACCTTGAAGTGAGCCTCTGGGTTCCTCCTATTAAAGCTCTCCACCACTCTCCGTGTGAAGTCCTCATAAGAGGTCACACTGGCATGTCCCAATGTGGACAAGCCATGAAACCACTACTCATGTGCTTCCACCTCCAAGTGCAAGGTAGCCATTTTGGTGGCTTCCACCTTCGTCATCAGATTGAGCTGGAAATAACTATCCAACTTCTCCACCCAAGCTTGAGCTGTTCTCTTAGCAGAGTCATCATATGTGGGGAAGTACATCCTACCAATGGTACGCTACAACTCTGAGTTTTGTGTAATCGGTCCCCCATTGTACCTGCTCTTCTCATTTTGTTTGTGTTGGCAATAGTCTCTAAATGACAGGGCTGCTTTGAAATCTTTCCCCATGGATTGCCACGCCCTAAAGAAATCCCCCATGGGCATTTGGTCATCCGGTCCTCCATGCTCACTAGGTGCTGATGGTAGGAAAGTAGGCAACGTGGTTCTGGATGGCCCCCTGAAAGCTAGTGGGTGAGTGGCTAGTGAAGGGTGGTCATACTATTGTGATGCCCCTGTCCAAACAAGAAGTCTCGATGAAGGTTCTTGTCCTTATTCTACTATTTGTTCTCCTCCAACATCTCTTTCTGTACCTTAGTCAAATCATTCAAGGTCTTCAAGAGGCTATCGAATGATGCTTCTTCCTTACTCCTTGGCTCCCCCATCTCGGCTACAACTACTGCCTTCCCACGTGGCTTCGTATCAGGTGTAATCTCCAACTCTCTTTCCCTGCTCCTGTACCTTTGCCTTCGGTAAGTCACGTTCTGCCTATCCTCCTCGTTCATAGGAAATATCCCCCATAGCTGAGCCAAGAGTTGAGCTCTGATACCACTGTAATGTTCCTAATTTGGAAAAACAGTGACATGCAAAGCAAATAATAGATACAACACCAGAAATTTCAAACATTCAATAAACACCCATATAAACTCCAGAAATAAGAACCAGCTAAGCCATTTTATTAATCAATTGGGGCAATAGTACAATAGTGTGGAAGGAGTGCACCTGGGCTTGCCTCAATGGCAAGCGAGAGAAAACCTAGGTGATAAAACAACAAGCCCAAGTGCTAGAATCAACTACTCCAATGATGCCTTGCATTTCCCCAGAAATTTGCACTGTCTGCTGGAAATCCCACCTTTGGTGCTCAGAAAATTCTGCAAAATTAATTCCTAAGATCACCAAAAACCCACCAAAACCCATAAAGGGTTTGGTCTGGTTTTGACCCCTGAAATTCGGCCCCCAAATACCACATCCTCCTCTAGCTGCTGGAAAATGCAGCCTGTTTGTAACTCACAAAAAAAGCTCTCCAAATCAATACAAAAGGCTGAGATATTCTCCCCCAAGATTCTCCATATTTTCCGACAATTTCCATCGCCCCAACTCGTTCCTCAAGCTCCCACGTGTGCCCAGTGAGAGGATTTGGTTGCTACAATTTGTGTTGCCCTCAAGCAACAATCTCCTGCTCTGAAACTCCTCCAAAGTGCTGATATCCCACTGAAGCTCGAATGCCAAAATTCTCCCGGCAAGTGCTACTCGGAAGACCCCTGAAATGACCTTTGCGTACTCCTGCGTCCTCTTGGAACACACACTAGCTTAGCAAAGACTAAAGGATAACCTTTGAAATCCCTCTAGTGCTTCTACAAATTGGTACGATTTGACCTCCCTAGGGTGGCACTCGAAGTCCCCCGAAGAAAGGTTGAGTTCTCCACTTGGAAAACTCGGTGCTAAACAACAAGTGACCCGACTAAGCAGCACGAGCAACAAGAGTGAGTTCAATTAACAAAATACCCCAAATGAGACTGAGCTCCTATTTATAATTAGTGAGATTCCTTTTCCCACATGGACCCCTCCATCTATCTTTTTCGACCTCACTTCCTTGGCTATTCGAGTTTTTCCTTAGGCAAGTGCATTTTTCCTTGTGTGTGTGGCCTCGACGCTCCACTAATCAAGTATTTTGGCTTCCCTTTTTCTCCTAAGATTTCTCCCAAAATTTCGTGGGTCCCATGGTTACCAAAAATGTCAAAATTGTGGAAAAATAATTTTCTGGACAAATTAATTTAGGAAGGGACATTAGTGTCCTCCCCTCCCAAATGTTGTTTGTCCCCAAGCAACTTTAGTGTTGGATGCTCAAGTATGTGTTCACCTTCCCAGGTTGCATCCTCATTCGGAAAACTCCTCCAGCGTACTAAATACTCCTTGATAGTTCTGCTCCTCAACTTCCTTTCCTTGTTCTCCAAAATGTCTTTCGGTACCAGAACCAGATGTCCCTTATCATCAAGTGGAGGCAACTCCGTAGCTACTGTCACGTGTTGCCCCAATACCTTCTTGAGGCATGAGACATGAAAAACGTTGTGAATCTTGCTCCTTGGTGGGAGCTCCAACTCATAGGCCACCTCCCCAACTCTCCTAGTCACCTTCTACGACCCATAGAAATGTGGTTGTAGCTTCTCGACCCCCTTCTGCTTCATTGTAGACTGGCATTATGGCTGTAGCCACAGAAAAAACAAGGCCCCCTCCGCAAACTGGCTCTCAATTTTGTGCCGATCTGCGTACATCTTTTACTGATTTTGGGCTGTCAACAAATTATCCTTGAGAGCCTTGAGGATATCCTGTTGCTCTTGGATCAAATCTTTGGCCTTTGGGGCCAGATTGTCTCCAAAAGCAATGTCAACAAAAGACAAAGCATCATAACCATACAAAGCACGAAAAGATGACATACCAATGGACATGTGGTGGGTGGTGTTATAGCAGTACTTGCCCATATGTAACCACCGAATCCATGCCCTTTGCTGCCTTGTCACATAGTTCCGTAGGTAACCTTCCAACCATTTGTTGACCCTCTTTATTTGACTATTGGTCTGTGGATGGTAACTAGTGATGGGGGTGAGCTCAGTACCCACTAACCTGAAGAGCTCCTGCTCAAATGCCCCCATGAGTCGACTGTCCCTATCGTTGACTATGGTCTTAGGAAGCCCATGCAAGCGAAAGACCTCCCTGAAGAACAACTTGGCCACCTGTGACGCTGAGTATCGTGTCAGGATGACGAAGAAGTGGGCATATTTTGTCAATCGATCCACCACCACATAAATAAATCTATGCCCTGCACCATAGGGAGCCCTGTGATAAAGTCCATGGAGATACTCTCCCATTTACCCTCAGGAATGGGAAGTGGTTACAGCAACCCAACTGGATGGGTCAACTCCCCCTTGTTCCTTTGGCAAGCCTCACACTCCTGCATATATCTTAATGTGTCCCCCTTAAGGCCTTTCCATGTGAAACGCTCTCTAACCGCCATGTATGACTTCCAGAACCCTTGGTGTCCCAATAGTGGGGACTCATGAGCTGCATGGAGAATCCTCTACTTCAACTGTGAACCTGACACCAAGAATACACGCCCCTTGTAGTAAATGACCTCAGCCATAACCCTATAGCGCTCTTCAGCGTGAATACCCTCCAAAATCTCGCATGCTTGCCGTCCTTGGAGTACTCCACCAACAACTGCGCCTTCCAATCATGGCAAATGCTCATGAGTGAAAGTGTCGCAGGCCTCTTGGATAATGCATCTGCTACTATGTTGTGCTTGCCCTTGACATACTCAATGTTGAAGTTGTAGGCCTGCACCTTGCTAACCCACCTCTGCTGCCTGTCACTGAGGCCTTGCTGCTCCATAAAATGGTGAAGACTATTATGGCCATTCTTCAATCGGAATCTGTTGCCCACTAGGTACTGCCGGAATTTGGCCACTGCATGCATGATGGCCAACATCTCCTTGTTGTAAATAGAATATAACCTCTCATGTTGAAGTAGTTTTCGACTCTCAAAAGCAATGGGGTGTCCATCCTGAGATAATACTGCGCCAACCCCCTCTCGTGATGCATCGCACTCCAATGTGAATGGCTGTGTGAAATCCGGAAGTGCCAAAACTGGGCAACTACTCATCACCTCCTTGAGGTGATCAAACGCTGATTGTGCCTTGTCTGTCCACGTAAAAGTCGCCTTCTTTGTCAAATCTGTGAGGGGAGCTGCTAGCTGTGAGAAACCCTTTACGAACTTCCTATAGTAGGTGCATATACCTATGAATCCCCTCAATGTGGTCACATTTCGGGGCTCAGGCCAATCCCGGATGGCCCTGATCTTCTCCTTGTGCACCCTCACTCCATCTGCGCCAATGATATGTCCCAAGTAGAGCATCTCTGTCAACCCAAACTCACACTTGGACAACTTGGCGTAAAACTGCTGCTCCTCTAAAATACGCAACACCATCTCCAAGTGCTGCAAATGCTCCTCCCATGTCCGACTGTAAATCACGATATCATCAAAGAACACCAACACAAACTTCTGCAACTGCCCACGGAATATATGGTTCATGCATGACTGGAAAGTGGCAGGTGCATTGGTCAGCGCAAAGGGCATGACCAAGAACTCAGAGTGCCCATAGTGGCACTTGAAAGCCGTCTTGGGGATGTCCTGATCCCTCATCCTTATCTAGTGGTACCCTAAGCGCAAATCTATCTTAGAGAAGTACCTGGCTTCTCTAAGCTCATCCATCAACTCATCAATGCGCAGGGTGGGGTATCTGTTTTTCAAGGTCTTCTTGTTGAGTGCCTTGTAATCAATGCACATGCACAAAGTTCCATCCATCTTCTTCACTAGAACTATGGATGAAGCAAAGGGGCTAGAACTCGACCTAATGTGTCCCAATGCCAGAAACTCCTTGATGGCACACTCTATTTTGACCTTGTAGGTGTTAGGATGCCTATAAGGAGTGGTGATAACTGCCTGCACCCCAGGCTCCAACTCGATGGTGTGCTCAAAACTCCTGTTAGGTGGCTGCCCTGGTGGTATGTCCCCAAACACTACTGTGTATCAGCCCAAGATGGTCTGTATGTCTGGGTAAGGTGGCTTGGGCTGTCCCCCAACCTCCGAAATCCTCAGCTCCATTGCCCAAGCTATGTCCCCATGCCTCAATTCAGCCTCCATCCTATGTACTGAAACTATCTGTGGAGGGTACGAATGCATACCCCAAAGAACCACTAGCTTGCCATCCGGCCTTGTGAATTCCCATCTCTAGTTTCCTCCAACCGCTGGTGACCCAACCAAGGGCGTAGAGCCATTGGACACCCATCACCATGTTGGTGTCTGGCACATCGACAACGAAGAAATGATTTGTCACCGAGTAGTTCCCCATGGTCACTGTCAAAGCGGGAACATATTGAGTGCATTGCATAGTCTTGTCCTCTGACACTAGAACTGAGAATCCCTCGAACTCCTCTGTAGTGATACCCCACCTCTGAACCATCTGGGCATCAATGAAATTGTGGGTATCTCCACTGTCTACCAAAACTGAGACACACAGTCCCTGCTTTGTGCTTCGTATCGTCAAAGTCAAAAAATTGGGAATTCCACGCAAGGAAGCGAAGACTCCCCCAGATGGTGCAAAAGGTGCTCCCCCAGGAGGTGGTGGTCCTCTCTCTGCCTGACCCTTGCTATCTCTCTCACCAAACTCCAACTCTGTATCATCCTCCTGGTCACTATCCGAGAAGACCTCAACATAGTGGACCTTGCCAGCTGTGCATCGGTGGCCTGGTGCCCATGGCTCCTGACAAGTAAAACATAGTTTCCTCCTTCTGAGGTCTCTCCTGATCTCCTCATCTAGCTGCCCACACCCCTGGGTTGCTTGCTTTGGTGGCGGTCTAGTGTCACCTCCCTTACGTGGGTAGGGAGTCCGTGATGGAATGGATGCCCTGGTCTTGGGGATTGGCACCTGCAAATCTCTAGCATAAGTCACTGCCTCCTGCAAGGTAGAGGGCCTATGTTGTTGAGAAATATAGGGCATTAGCATTAGGGGATTTCTCTTTCATTAGTGACTGCTTGTGAATGCTTTTTACTTCTTTAGGTTTGTATCTTCTTCACGTTAGATTATTAATGTTTTTCTTCATCAAACAGTAACCAATGCATGCACATAAATAGACAAGAGAGACAACATGTAGGCTATGAGCCAGGGCCAAAACCTCTCAATCTTTGAGAGGAAAACCCACACAAATTCTTCTTATAGAGATTCCAATTGACGAATATCAAGACGAAGACTCTTGACCTGTTAGCCCCTCCAAGACCAAGACATTGCTTCTCTTGACTGTCTTTTCTTCTTCGTGATTCTTCCTTCTCTTCGACCTTCTTTGCATCTCCTCATCACTGTCTTATCAAGATCCTTTCATCAAGATCTTCTTCTCACTGTCATGTCCTTCATAGTATAGAAATGTATGGCTATGGTACCCTATGAACTGTCTCATCTTCTTCGCTGCTACTGAAGCATGACCTGCATAGAGATCCGAATTCTTCCTTCTCCATGGAACTGCGATCTTGAAGCCTTCAACTGTAGCCTCTACCAAAATATATATGAGGATCCGAATTCCCTTCCTGACTGACTGTGAGAACCCCTCGAAAAACCATAGAAGAATTCGAACTGTGATGTCTATAATCATCATCGAAATTCTCAGAGATATCCGAGTTCTGCACTCTGTGATTACCCATCGAAATTGCAGAGGTATATGAGTTTCTCTCCTGCAATCTTATCCGAACTGTAACTCCTCATCCGAATTCAGAGTGTATTCCGAACTTCTGTACTTTTGAAATGCAGATCCTAACACCTATTTATAGTAGTCTGTCCTGTATATAAGCCAGCATGACATATAGCGAAGGGGTGTGTCTCATTAGGTGAGCCGACATGTTTATTCCATACAGTTTGGAGGCCGACTTCAAGAGAGGACTGTGCTTGTCTTTTGGAGGGCTATTTTGATAGTCCTCTAAACTAGAATACTTTTGACATATCTTCATACATGACATTGACTCTTTGACAAATCCTAAAACTCTTAATGGGAGCCATCTAGAAATAAAAAACTCTTGCTCATGAAACCCATGAAGCAAGGCATAAAAATAATTTTATTCTTTTTATTTCATCATTTACAAAGATCATAATTACATGTCATTATGAAGACCGAACCTAGTTACATTTTACAACACTCACTCTTAACTAGGGAGGTATTCATAATGGTACTTGGTCATTCCCAATCTGAAGAATTTCTCATAAGAAGAATTTAGATTTGTAACTCATTTGTATAGCATCATACCAAACAACATTGTTATATAGCAAGGCCTTGACTAACAACTCCATCTCTCCACAAGATATTGAGCCCAATGTTGGCGAGACCCGATGATTTATAGACACCCTCATCATCATTGTCCCTCTCAGAACATACCCCACCCGGGTTCTCTCAGGATATGCTCCATGAGGACTATTCTTATCTTGGACTCCCCAATCCTCAAAGAATATCGGTCCTCCACGACCAGTCTTTCATGGGATGTCCTATCTCATCCCACGAGAGCATCAGAGGCCAAATGATTACACAATCCTCCATTCTGTCTTCTCAGGTGAAGCACATAACAACATGTCTATCGCTCCTTATACCAGGAGGTTTTATTCCATTAATGTACTCATACCTAACATAGAGGAATGTACCTAAGCTTCCGGCTTAGGAATTTCCATGTTTCTTCCACGTAAGAAACTTCTTCTCAGGCTCCCTCTTAACCAGGGACCTATAGTAGCTCTTCTTTTGGAGATCCTAAAACAATCAGCTGCATGAAGAGCTCTTTTCTTCGATGTCAATGAATTTCTTTTAAGGAGTCTTCAACTTTTGGGAACTTCTATATATAGGGCACAGATCATCCATCACTTTTGTCCATGAGTTAGTCATGTCCCTAACTCATCAGAAAGTGATCCATCAAATTTTCCATCTGGCTTTGCTTCATGTCATTCTTCTTTCATGCCATATTTCTCGGAAGGACATTACATCCTTCTATATGGTCTGCTTGGAAGTCATTCACAGGTCTTCCCTTTGACAGTCCTACATAAGCCCAACTAAATGTTAGTTCAAAAATAATCACTGAACACTTCAAATCAGATTTACCTTTGTGATGATCTTTCACCATGACATCTTCTTGGAAGTATCAACATTCTGCATGTAGATTGACACATCTCCCACAGATGTTCAGTGTCAAGGGTCTCTATCTTTTTCCGACTTCCATCAGAGTCTTCACATTCTTCTGGGAGATCTTCTAGTCAAATCTTCTTGGACTTCGGATGTTGAAAGCCTTCTACCTTTGTTGCATATTATCACGATCTCTTCTTACGTTTTCACACACTTCATTCCTAGGGGTTTCCAATCAGAGTTCCTCAATCGTAGTCAACCACCTCATTCTTCATATGAGGACATATTATGTTGATTGCATCTAGTGTGAATCATGCCTTTCGACATTCTTTCATAGGAGGAGATTCCTTTCCTTTGATCATGCTTCTCAAAATAGAAGTAGTGATCCTTGTTACCTGCAACCATATGACATGACTTTATAATATTAAATACAAGCATACATACCTCATTTTACCTTTAGGTCATCTAGGCTTCTTTTAGCAACTTCCTTGATTGAAAATATCTTCAACCCCTTGATTTGCTTCATCTCTCATGTCATCATACCATCATCCCATGATCTCCACAAGTTGGGAGTTCTCGATGAAAACCTTGCTTCCTTTCTAGATCGATGAATCCTTCAATGAGGATTCCATCTCGCATATCCTTATTCGGCAGATGTTTCCTTTTAAACTGATGTATGATGAGACTTATCCTGGATGACTTCTTCCTTTGATCTTCCAATGAGGTTACCAAGAGCTATATCCTTCAAAGTTGACTACCATAGATTTTGTTCCTGCGGTCCTTCATGTTTCCCTATGGTGATGTCACAAGCTCTTGCTTCTAATGCTTCTCTTCCTTGGACTTTCTTCTTTCATCCTCCTCCACTTCTTCAGTGAAATGGGCTTCTTCTCTATCCTTCTTGTAATTGTCCTTCTTAAGCTTAAGGACAATCTTCCCTGTAATGTTCATAGTCTTTGCATCCATAACATTGAATCTCAGCTATACTCTTCTTTTCTTTTGAGAACCAGAATTTTCCAAACTTCCTTTCCTTCCAACAAATATTTGAGTCCTTAACCTTCAACACTTTTGCCTTCAACTTGTCCTCTTTTATCTTGCATAGAAATCACAAGTTGTTGAATGAGGTAACTTTCTTATCCTATGGATATTTGTTACCTTGATTATCAGTTAGTGCATTATAGATCAATGATGATTATCTTCTTTCCTAGATCTTGTAGATGAGATCTTATGAAGATATCCTTCATCCTTTGATACCTTTACTTTTGTGTAGATCAGATCTAAGTCATGTGACCTTCTTTTCTGCATCTTCAGAGAGTATTCTTACGAGTTTATCATATACATCTCTTTGATGTCTCCAATATTGCTATATGAGGGGATCTTTCATAAGAATCCCTTTCCATGAATTCAGAGGAGACCTTTTAATATGTTCAATGACTTCACCTTCTTAGAGGACTATGTCTATCCTCTTTTTCATGCAAGGAATTTCGATGACCCATCCAACTTATAGATCTCCTTGCAAACACGAAGTCATTTTACCAAATTGATTAAAGAATGAAAGATACTTACTTGACAAGTGAAGATGAAATCTTCACCTTGATCACTTTGATGATGGTTGAAGAAGATGTATTAGAGCTCCCTCTTGGATGATCTTCTTCCAAATGAAAAAGCCTTTCTTTAATAGAAAAGGTTGCTCCTTTTGATGAGGATGATTTGCTGCTTCCTCAAATGATCTTTTTCTAGGGCAAGAAGAGGATCCTTGCTTGCTTTATAACCTTGAAAATGATGACAATGCCTTCTTGCCTTCAATATACTTCAACTTCTCTTGTAGTGTAGATTAGAAGTGCTTCTAGGGTTTCAACTTTCCCCAAGATGATGTGATCTTCATCTTTAAAGTCCTCCGAGCTATCTTGCCTTGTAGACAACTTGATGAGGGTCTTTGTGGCCTTTTTGATGATAACTATAGAAACAAAAGTTCTTGCTGTTGCAGACTACTTCTTCGATCTAGGGTTTGATTTTTCAATGTAGATCTTGATCTTTTGCTTTGATAACCTTCACCTTGCTTTGATGCCTTACTTGAAACTTGATCCTTGAATGTCTCTTTGATTAGATGCCCTTCCTTTGACTTCATTACCTTAGCTTTGATACCATGTTGAGAAATTGAGGGTATTAACATTGGGGGATTTCTCTTTCATTAATGACTGCTTGTGAATGCTTTTGACTTCTTTAGGTTAGTATCCTCTTCACGTTAGATTAATAATGTTCTTCTTCATCAAACAATAACCAATGCATGAACATAAATAGACAAGAGACACAACATGTAGGCTATGAGCCAGGGCCAAAAGCTCTCACTCTTTGAGAGGAAAACCCACGCAAATTCTTCTTGATATGAGATACGATTCGAATACCAAGACCCTTGAACTATTAGCCCCTCGACCAGACTGCTTGACTTTCTTGACTTCTTCGCTTGATTCTTCTTCACTTTGATCTTCTCCTTCACACCTTCTCCCACATCGCTGTCTTATCAAGATCTTCTTTCACTGTCATGTCCTTCATAGTATAGAAATGTATGGTTGTGGTACCCTATGAACTGTCTCATCTTCTTCGCTGCTAATGAAGCATGACCTGTGTAGAGATCCAGATTCTTCCTTCTCCATGGAACTGCGATATTGAAGCCTTCAACTGTAGCTTCAATCGAAATATATATGAGGATCCGAATTCCCTTCTTGATTGACTGTGATAACCCCTCGAAAAACCATAGAAGAATCCGAACTGTGATCTCTGTAATCATCACTGAAATTCTCAGAGATATCCAAGTTCTATACTTTGTGATTACCCACCAAAATTGCAGAGGAATTTGAGTTTCTCTCCTACAATCTTATCCGAACTGTAACTACTCATTCGAATTTAGAGTGTATTCTGAACTTCTATACTTTTGAATTGCGGATCCTAACACGCCTATATATAGTACTCTGTCCTGTATATAAGCCAACATGACATATAACGAAGGGGTGTGTCTCATTAGGTGAGCTAACGTGTTTATTCCATACGGTTTGGAGGCTGACTTCAAGAGAGGATTGTGCTTGTCTTTTGGAGGGCTATTTTGACAGTGCCATAAACTAGAATAGTTTTGATATATCTTCATACATGGCATCGACTCCTTGACAAATCATAAAGCTCTCAATGGGAGCCATCTAGAAATAAAATCTCTTGCTCATGAAACCCATGAAGCAAGGCATAAAAATAATTTTTTTCTTTTTATTTCATCATTTACATAAGATCATAATTACATGTCATTATGAAGACCGAACCTAGTTACATTTTTCAGCATGCGTGACTTCACCAGTCCACGCAATGGCTCAAGTAAAGCCTCTATGAATGTGTACACCCTCCTGGCAACGGATAGATCTGGCACCATAACTGAAACCCTCAAAAACATCGATATGTAATGCTTAGGGTGGTCACTCTGTCTAAGATAGGTCAACTCCCTGAAGTGAGCCTCTAGGTCCCTACTATCAAAGCATCTCCACCACTCTCTGTGTGAAGTCCTCATAAGAGGTCATGCTAGCATGTCCCAATGTGGACAAGCCATGAAACCACCATTCATGTGCTTCCCCCTCCAAGTGCAAGGTAGCCATTTTGATGGCTTCCACCTCCGTCATTCGATTGAGTTGGAAATTTCAAATAAGTATCCAACTTCTCCACCCAAGCTCGAGCTGTACTCTTGGCAGAGCCATCATATGTGGGGAAGTACATCCTCCCAATGGTACGTTGCAACTCTGAGTTTTGTGTACTCGGTCCCCCACTGTACCTGCTCTTCTCATTTTGTTTGAGCTGGCAATAGTCTCTAAATGACAGGGCTGCTTTGAAATCTTCCCCCATGGATTGCCACTCCTTGAAGAAATCCCCCATGGGAATTTGGTCATTCGATCCTCCATGCTTACTAGGTGTTGATGGTAGGAAAGTAGGTAGCGTGGTTCTGGATGGCCCACTGAAAGCTGGTGGGTGAGTGGTTGGTAAAGGTGGTCATACCGTTGTGATGCCCCTGAAGTCTCTCCAAATAGGAACTCACGATGAAGGTTCTTGTCCCTATTCTGCTGTTTGATCTTCTCCAACATCTCTTTTTGTCCCTTAGCCGAATCATTCAAGGCCTTCAAGAGTCTATTAGATGTTTCTTCTTCCTTACTCCTTGGCTCCCCCATCTCAGCTACAACTACCTGCGTTCCCACGTGCCTCCGTATCTGGTGTAATCTCCAATTGTCTTTCCCTGCTCCCATACCTATGCCTCCGATAAGTCATGTTCTACCTATCCTCCTCATTCATAAGAAATTTCCCCATGGCTGAGCCAGGATTTGAGCTCTGATACCACTGTGATGTTCCTAATTTGGAAAAACAGTGACATGCAAAGCAAATAACAGATACAACACCATAAATTTCAAACATTCAGTAAACACCCATGTAAACTCCAGAAATAAGAACCAGCTAAACCATTTTATTAATCAATTGGGGCAATAGTACAATAGTGTGGAAGGAGTGCACCTTGGGCTTGCCTTAGTGGAAAGCGTGACAAAACCCAGGTGATAAAGCAACAAGCCCAAGTGCTAGAATCAACTGCTCCAATGATGCCCTGCATTGCCCCAGAAATCTGCATTGTCTGCTGGAAAGAAACTGTTGGAAACCCTACCTCTGGTGCTCAGAAAAGTCTGCAAAATTAATGTCAAGCTCCTCACCCAAAACCCACCAAAACCTAGAAAGGGTTTGGTCTTGTTTTGACCCTCGAAATTCGACCCCCAAATACCATGTCCTCCTTCAGCTACTGGAAAATACGGCTTCCCTGTAACTCACAAAAAAAGCTCTCCAAATCACACCAAAAGGCTGAGATATTCTCCCCTAAGGTTCTCCTTATTTCCCCCGAGAATCTCCAACTCCCCATCTCATTCCTCAAGCTCCCACATGTGCCCAGTGAGAGGATTCTGCGTTGGCCCAGGTAGTTGCAATTCGTGTTGCCCTCAAGCAGCAATGTCGTGCTCTGAAACTCTTCCAAAACGCTGATATACCACTGAAGCTCCAATGCCAAAATTCTCCCGATAAGTGCTACCCGGAAGACCCCTGAATTAATCTCTGCGTACTCCCTTCCTGTGTCCTCCTAGAACACGCACTAGTTGAGAAAAAATTGAAAGATAGGCTCTGAAATCCCTCAAGCTCTTCTCCAAAGTGGTACGATTTGACCTCCCTAGGGTGGCACTCGAAGTTCCCCGAAGAAAGGGTGAGTTCTCCGCTTGGAAAACTCAGTGCTAAATAGCAAGTGACCCGGCTAAGCAGCTTGAGCAACAAGAGTGAGTTCAATTGACAAAATACCCCAAATGAGGCTGAGCTTCTCCTATTTATAATTAGTGAGCTTCCTTTTCCCACGTGGGCCCCTCCATCTAGCTTTTTCGACCTCCCTTCCTTGGCTATTCGACTTTTTCCTTAGGCAAGTGCGTTTTTCCTTGTATATGTGACCCCCACGCTGAACTAATCAAGTATTTCGGCCTACCTTTTTCTCCTAAGTTTTCTCCCAAAATTTCGTGGGTCCCATGGTTACCAAAAATGTCAAAATTGTGGAAAAATAAATTTTTGGACAACTTAATTTAGGAAGGGACATTACAGCACGCTATACAGTTTGGCACATGAACCAAGAATTTCTGGGCACTTTGATCGCAGGTGCTATTGCAAGGTTGACCCGGAAACATAAGTTTGTTGATTTAAGTATGGTTGAGGTAGAGAAAATTTTTGCTAGCATGGCAAGCTGTGAGGCAGTGTGAGTGAGAAAACTCTTTGGAGCGTTGTTTTGGACATGAATTTGATACACTGCGAAAATATGAGTGGTATTTGAGTTTCAGAGAATATCGTGTTTTAAGATCAGTCCAAGCATACTGATATTAGATATCACTATATCTGGGATATGGTGTAGAGGGAGTTGTAAGGCTCCGACAATGATTTTTTGTGGAATTGAAGCAGTGAGGCTTTAGCAGATGAGCAGATAGCTGACATTCTTACCAAGCCTTTGCTAAAAGGGAAGTTCTTGGTCTTCAGAGAGCAGCTTGGATTGGTGGATGTGAACCACTAGGGAAATGGTCATGGCTGATCAAGGACACTGAGCTATGCTCTTCCCCCTGTTTGAGCTCCCAGGGAGAGGAATTGAGCTAGAGAGCTCCTGGGGTTGAGGGAACTCGTGGACAATAGGTGTGTCTGATCCTTACCTTATGGTAAGTGTGTATCTCCCCTATTGTCGATGTAGGGTTGTGTCTGATCCTTACCAGGAATGGTAAGTGTGTATCTCCCCCTACTGTCATGTCTAGGACCTGATCGAGTATAGCCTAGTATGCATCCTACCCTCAAGTTGGGCTTGTCGGGATTGCCACCCATTTGGCCAATGGGTGAAGAGACTTGGGCATGTCTGATCCTTACCTCTCATGGTAGGTGTGTATCTCCACCAAGATAAAGGATGCAAGTGTTCTACCACTTGATTCTTGAGGATCAAGGTGGGAAGATTAGCAGACAATAGGATAGCTGTGATCCTTACCTTCCATGGTAAGTAGTATCCTGCCTATTGTCGATCATATATAGGGTGGCAAATTAATCTCCCCTATTTTTCATGGATATAGGGTCGAAGCCAAAGCTACCTTATGATGATTCTTCTTCTCTAGATTGAGACATCATTGTTCAGTTGAGATGAAGGTCATGAGACTTGACCTGGAAACTAGTAGGATTTGGAGGATCTTTTCGATCTCCCCTACTGTCGATTGTGGATTGTTCTTCTCCTATGAGATGAGATGAGACGAGATGAGATGAAATGAGATGAGACGAGATGATACATAATGAGACATGATAGATCGATGATGAGACAAATGAGATGAGACAACCGAGATGAGAATCATGATGCAAATGGAAATTCCTCCCTAGCTGAGAGGGAGTGTTGAAATTTAGGCAGCTATGGGACAAATTTCCCATAGGAACCCAACTGCCCCAACAAATTCCCCAAAGAGGAATTCAAATTGGACAAAGATAAATATTATTTATTAATGTGTGGGAACTCCTATTATTATATGACATGACAAATTTAATTTAGGTGAGAAAGTATTTGGAAATTATATTTAATATTATTTTTGAGCAAATTCGAATTTCCCTCCAAAGATTACAAGTCGGCCCGCCGCAAGGGACGCGTCCATTCATATGCATGATCAACTATAAATAACCAATCATGTGGCTCATTTGGCATATGGTTATGAGTGACTCACATTTTAGTGGCTAATATAGTTTTGAGTGGCTTGCATCACTAGTTCTGTGGCTTGCATTTTGAAGGCACATTACAGTGGCTCATATAGTTCTGAGTGGCTCGCATCACTAGTTCTGTGGCTCACATTTTGAAGGCACATTACAGTGGCTCGTATAGTTTTGAGTGGCTCGTATTACTAGTTCCGTGGCTCGCATTTTGAAGGGACATTACAATGGCTCATATTGTTCTGAGTGACTCACATCACTGGATCACATTTTTGAAGGCACATTACAGTCACTGATATATTATAGTTCACATTCTACAGGCTCGCATCAATACGGTGACCTGCACATTTCAAAGCCCTGTATACTCTGTCTTGTAGCTCGCATTGTTTTCTATGAATCAAACTTTATCATGTAGCATGCATAGTCTCTATGGTTCGCTCCATAAATCTCACACATGGTTTGTCTATGACTAGCATATAGTAGCTCAAAGACTTGTATACTATGTCTTGTAGCTCGCATTGTTTTTTATGAATCAGACTTTATCTTGTAGCATGCATAGTCCTAATGGTTCGCTCTATATATCTCGCACATGGTCTCTCTTTGACTAGCATATAGTAGCTCACATCTGTGGTAGTTCGTATTTGTTATGGCTCGTATCCTTTGTATGGACAACGTATGGTAGCTCGCATTCTTTTTAACTAGTATGGTCAAAATCATATGGTAGTGTATGGCATTCTCTGTGGATTGTATGGCACTCTCTATGACTCGCATGACAAGATCGTATGGTTATGACTTTTCCACCTTGGATGATGATCATGACTGTGATCTATATAAAAGGAATGACAATGATTTATATGGCATTGACCTTAAATTAATAGTGACCTCTGATATCTTGATATGACTCGCATGACAAGATCGTATGGTTATGACTTTTGCACCTTGGACGATGATCAGGACTGTGATCTATATAAAAGGAATGATAATGATTTATATGGCATTGACCTTAACTTAATAGTGACCTCTGATATCTTGGCATAACAATGTTATATATGACAGTGATTTGGATATATATGAGAGTGACTTATGGTGTTGACTTGAACCTGGTATGACAACAACATTTAATGACCATGACAGTGATTTATATATATGCAGAGACCTTGTTAACGGTGACCTTGATGTTTGTCTGTAACCTTATATGACAATGTTCTTAGTGACTTATATAACGATGGCTTGGTGACTATAACATTGACCTTTCTATTATGATAACAATGGGATGATGGCAATGATCATGCTCTTATCATGATAATGACCTTGCTTATGATACATGATGATAGTGTCCCTACTTATGAGACATTATGACAGTGACATGATGATGAATGATGCATAATATTCATCTTGATATACAATGTCCATGACATGATAGTATAGCTGTGACAATGACCTTGATGACAATGATAACATGATGGATGGCAAATGTGACAGTATCTCTATGGCAGATGCGATATTGTATATGACAGTGATATGATAGCAGATCTCTTGGATTTGTTTCATTTAGTTCACAAACAAAGTTGTGAACTGACTTGGGTTGGCCCTAGGAGGCTTGATATGATTGTTGTATCTCATTCTCCTTGTACTTTGTATCTCAACTGAACAATTGATGAATATCTGATAGAATAAGAATTTGGTTGGGTTTCCCCCCTTGTGGGGGTTTTTCCTGGTTTCTGACCTAAATCCTGGTGTCTCTATTGTGCATGCTTTTCTTCCGTTGTTTCTTACTATTCCGCTACATTGTTGATGTTATTGTTCTCTCTACATATTTTCTACTAATGATGATATGATGTTATGGGGTGAATCTAATATGAAAAAGTTTGAAAATGAAATTATCTACAATAGAGTACAACCTAGCCTTAAAAATCAACATGATTTTTATCTCTGAGATCGCATTGTTATGTCTAAGTGATGTATGGAAAGTTACCTTATTGACAATGAGTCAGTAAAATGACATTGAGTCAGAGATCAATATAACAATGACTTTGATGACAGTGACCCTAATGCATGGCAACGATCTTGACAGTATCCTTGACATGGTAGTGATCTTTGATATGGCAGTCACCTTGACATGATAATGCCCTTGATATGATAGTGACAATAGTAATCTAGATGACAGTGATAACAAAATGTCTACAATACTCTTATAACAGTGCCCTATGACAGTTGTAACAATGATTTGTGACAGTTCCTTATGACAATGATATGACAGTTTTGACAGTGTCTCTATGAAAGTGATGTATAACATTGCCTCTAAGATAGATGTAATAATGATGGCAGAACCCCCTAAGACAGTAACAATGAAGTATGACAGTGACAGTGATATATACTATGCTCTTGTGACAATGTCCTATGGAGGCTTGTGCATGCCTCTCTAATCTTCTTGTCTGCTGTTGGATTTTGGACCTAGGGGGCCTAGTGTGATTAATGATGGAAGGCTTAAGTCTCATAATATTTGTACATTGTATCTCAACTGAACATTTGATGAATATATAATAGAAGAAGAATCTGGTTGGGTTTTCAACTTTGTTACCGCTAAAATTAGCAGGGTGCCTAAAGGGGATCCTTAAAGGGCAAATGCTAGACCAAGGGCAACAAATGGAGACTTAGCCCACTGTCACCTCAGCCAAGGCTCCCTAGTATTTACAGACTTTCACTAATGGGAGGAGACCCGATATATTATGGAGTCACCAATGAAGGATAAATCAATATGATGATGTGGAGTGACCCAAATGATCCCTTTCTAGAGGAGGTTCAAGGATAGAGCTTGCTTGCGTTCTAAGCAAGGTACAATGTCTTCTAGGAGAGGAATGAGAGGATTTGAGGGTTAGGTTTAGGGGATATGATTCGTGAAAGAGTTTCCCAATCTCTAAAATCCTTATTGAAATTGGTATCCCGGGTGGTTCTTAAAGAATTGTCTTTTTATAGGAACTGGACCACACAGGACCAAGTGGACCCAAACTAGGTTAGGAGGTAAGAGTTTAACAACCAAAGATGTTCTTAACCTAAACAAGGTGGGGGAAAGGACCAAAGAAAGAATATTCACTCAGAGGTGTTGAATTGATCATATGAGGTATTAGCCTTGGGGATAATAGGGCAAAGTTTGATCTTAGAGCTAGGGCTTGGTTTTTCTCACAACTCCACTGTCGGAATGGCTTCAAAATTGGAGGAGGCCTTGATGAGACACCAACGCAGGAGGGGCTAGGAGATCGAACTTTTTGGAGGGGTATCTTGTCAGGAAAATGATGCCCTGGGTGACCCAACTTGGCTAGACCTAGGAAAATGTGAAAAAGAGTTGATTTTAAGTGACCACCTCTTCGTAGATCAGTGCCTTAGTCTTGGAAGAATGGAGTCTAATAAATATGAATGAGGACCTTTGGTTCTTGGTCAAGGAGGCCTCAAAACCACTTCGCTAGCCTTCTAGGTCAACGAGAAACAATCTTGCAGTTTTATACTTCGATGTGCCAAAGGTGATGGCTTATCAAGATAAATTCATTGATAGAATTACCCTAGGATATTTCATTCACATTACATGGCCCATACATTGAGAGATGTTATATAGAGACAAAATTCCACAATTTAAGCAGTAAATGCATGCAACAATTAGCCCTAAAAATAGCGAAAATGCTAGTACAATGTATATGGCAAAGTAAAACAAGAATAGCATTAAAAACATGTATTTACATGTAATAGAGTATATCCAACCCTCCATAATTTGACAATAGAGAAGCTCCAAGACAAGATAAACCAAATCCACACATCAAAATTCATCCATAAAGCTCCAATTCATGCTCCAAGAAAAAGTGTGAAATTCTCAAGAGAGAGAAAAGAGATCCAATCCAAAGTGATGATGAGCAAATGAACACATCTCACTTGTATTTATACACTAATGAGGAATTCGAATTAGCCTCCTTGGCCTACATAAACCCCCAAAATAAAATAATGTTCTAATAATCTAACTTTTGGTGAGAAGCCCACCAAACTAACAAACAAATGAAAGAATAAGCCTTTCAAAAGGTCAAATAATAATCTACGCATGTTGTAGGGTCCTCAAAAAGACCTGATGAGGTCCATGTGTGCCATAATGAAGAGTAGGACTCTTAAAAGTGATGGACAAGGGGTTGGTCCCTTGTTCTCCAAACAATAAACTTGTGGTGCTTCTAATGGGTGTGGGGGCACAACAATAACCTCATGGGTCTCCAAATGTGTTGAGGATGCTTGTAGATCGTTTGCAAGGGCTCTGATGATGGTGTAGGGGATGCCATATCGTCTTACAAGTCCTTGGTCAGCTACCAAGTGCATGGTACATCTGTGGGGTAGTCTGGGCAAAGGTGAACCAACTGCATCTTCCTCGTTCAATGGGAGTATCTCGAGCATCTCCGACCATCCTCGGGGATCCATGGAGTGTTGTCTACTGCTGTGGATGCCCATGGCTCTCAACACACCCTACATGTGCTAATGTAGCCCTCTGGAGGGTTAGGACCCCGTCTAGGGAGACCAAACCCAAGACGGAAACCATCTGCAATCCTGCATAAGATACAATGCATCCCCTAGACTTCCAGTACAACAAGTCATTAGGGAAATCGAGTAAATGAGCTTACCAACCATGGACTACAGGTGGGGACTTCATAAAGGCCTGCTCTTCCATAATGGGCTTCGGTATGTGCCAGTGTCTCCTAAACTCCAAGTGGGATTAACCAAGTATCCTATTAGGTGGTTTCTACTTCTAAAGGGGATAATATGTTTAAGGTACATCCTTCAAAAGGTGGTGGCATGTGACAGATATGTGAATGAAGTAGGGGATGAGAAGGGGAAGCCCTGGGTCACATGCTGGGGTACAAGCGTAGATAATAAGAGGGAAGCCACACTTGGGTTAATAATGTTTAGGAGGGAGCAATCGTGGTACATGAGGTGCCCCAACCATGATTTTTCCACTCTTCTTTATATGCCTTTTGCCTTTTTATGATTTTCTTTGATTAACTGCTCGAGGCTCAAAGGGTAAGAGCATGATGCATAAGATATAGCAATGAATACCCCCTTTTAAAGGTAGGGCGGTTCATTGCCCACTAGGGGTTGGGACAATCATGGGTTCCTATGTGATGATGGAGGCTCATAGAACCTGTAGGAACTGGGGTGATGGCCATGATGATGGGGTAGAGCTCATGTATTGGTTTTTTCCCATGCGCTAAATGTGTTTGTCCCGACCATCTTTTGCATTTTATGGTACATTTTCCTGTTGAATGTGGCGAAATATGCTTGTCTTTTTTTTTAGTTGCATCAACCTTCGGGACATCATTCCAGGCTTGACCCAAGGGGAGGGCGAGGGGAAGGGGCGAGCTAACCCTATGTGGACCTAGTGGAGGAATGTGGACCCAGGTGGGAGAAATGATGAATAGGGTAATAATGAGTGGAAAGAGGGTAATATAAGCGGATAAGGGAGCGGGACCATGCAATCAAAATCGAGGTTTCCGATGAAATACCATCCCTAAGGCCAAATGGTTAGTAAAAGAGATCCCACAGGACTAGAATGCAAGGTTAATATCCCAAAGGAGTCTAGGGGACAAGGGAACAGACCTAACATATTCTTTCTGCCGAATCCCCCCATTAATCTGTAATATCCCTTATCAAGGGTATCCCTCAAACATAAGCAAACTCCAACCAGAGATGGACTAGGAGGGCGTTTACCAGATATGTCGCCTTTGAAAAGAGGACGAGATCTGGAGGCTACCTGGCCCTTTCCAGACTCTGTCTAAGCGTATAGGAGAAAACACACAAGTGGTATAGTAGCCGGGAAGCTCAAGAGATAAAAATAACAGTAGTGCATCATGCAATAATGTATACATGGAATATAAGCAGATACTCGAGAAATGCAGAGAGAAATGCTAAGCCATTTTATTATACTGAGTAATGGAAAGAGTACAAGAGGTGATCAGAAAGATAGCACTTCGACTTGCACAAGGCAAGTGAAGAAATATACTCAGGATGGTGAGGAAATGGCCTCTCTCTGAATTGCGTCCAAGCTGCTGGAGAATTGCTGTGCTGTTGTTACTGTTGGAACAGTGTTGTGGGGAGCGCTCCCCCCCCTCTCTCCTGCTCCCAATCCGCGCTCCGGGCGGGAGCGGGTCGGGAGCGCTTTCTCGATAAAAAAAATTGCGCTCCTTGCCAATTTCGGGAGCGACATCGGGAGCGTCGCTCCCGGAGCGAATCGACCGACGCCGGGAGCGATCCGGGCGGAAAAAAAGCAGCGGACGCGAAAAAAATCCAATTTAAAAAAAAATTATGTTTTAAAAACTCAATGGGGCAAACAAAACATCTCATTATCACTTGAATGAGAGCAAGAGCAAAGGGAGCAAGAGCAAAGGAGCGAGGAGAAGCGAGGAGCAAGCCTGCAAAGAGGTAAGTAACTTAGTAATTTAGTTAGTTTAATTTAGTTAGGTAGTAATTTAGTTAATTTAATTTAGTTTATTAACTATATTTAGTAAAAAAATCATGAATCTAAATTAAATTAATAAATTAAAATTATTAAATTAATTAATCTAAATAAATTAAATTAATTTGTAGATTCAAAAGCCTACAAATATCAAACATCATGGACCTGGCTATATTTCTTGGGATTTTCCTCTTCTTGGTCCCTTTTATGGTTATTATGGTGCTGGAGAGTAGGAAATGGAGGGGCCAAAATGAAGAGGGGGATGAAGAAGCTGGAGAAAGTGGATTTGATGAAAACCCCGGTGAGGAGGAACTAGAGGAGGGTGAACATGACTCTCAAAAAACTAAACAAGGCCAAACTCCATTGTGGAAATATGTTAACAGGCCTGAAGCAGGGAAAGGGGGTGGAACCACTAAATTTCGTTGCCCCCATTGCAACAATGATTACACAGGGTCATACACCTGTGCCAGAAAACACCTCTGCGGGAAAAGGCCATGGGATGGAGACAAACAAATAGGAATCAAAACTTGTCCAGCGGTGTCAGCAGTGGATAGAGCCAAATACATAAGGGAAGAGGAGGAAGTCCAATACAAATCAAAAAAATCAAGGGGTTTCTTTGAACCAAGCTCACAATCACAAGTACAAAGAACTCCTTCAGCGTCCTCCCAAGGCAGTAGATATGGAGGCATAGGGTCATCAGGTTTAAGGCGTAGAACCATATCAGATTTCCTTGATGAGGGGTGTAGGAATGATGTGGATTCAAAGGTTTACAGGTTTCTCTATGCATGTGGGATACCATTCAATGTTTTTCGCTCACCTTATTGGCACGAAATGGTTTTTGCCATAAATGATGCCCCTAAAGGATACAAGAGCCTTGGGTATGACAAGGCAAGAACCGTTGGACTTGATCATGAAAAAGCAAAAATATCACATTCATTGAATAGAATGACAAGTTCTTGGACTGACCATGGGGTGTCCATTGTATCTAATGGATGGACAAATGTAAAAGGAAAGCCATTGATAAGTGTTCTTGCTGTGTCCGTTAGTGGTGCCATCTTTCTAACTGCACATGATTACTTAGACAAGTTCAGGACCGCCATCAACATTGTAGAAGCATTATTTGAAACAATTGACCGTATTGGGCCATACAATGTCATCTAAGTCATCACTGATAATGCTCCTAATTGTAAGGTAGCGGGAGCAATTATTGAGGATAAATACCCCAACATATTTTGGTCTGGATGTTTGGTTCACACATTGAACCTTTTGATGCATGATGTTGTCAAGAACAAAAATGCACAATACCAATGGATTGGTGATTTGTACAAGAAAGCCAAACAAATGATAAAATTTATTACAAATCATAGCAATACCCATGGCCTTTTCCGCAATCACTCGAGATTTGAGTTGTTGAAGATTGCGAAGACCAGATTTGGTAGCTATTACCTAACCTTCAGGCGCCTTTTGAAGGTAAGAGAGTCATTGGCTAGCATGGTATCAAGTCCACATTGGCAGGTATTAAAGGAAAGGGCTACAAATGCAGCTGACAGGCAAGGTTTTGAACTGGTGGAGGATGCCGCTCTTGATGGTCAGTTTTGGACAAGTGTGAGGCAAGTATTGGATTTCACCAAGTCCATTTATCACATGATTCGGTTTGCAGATACAGACAAACAAGTGATTGGCGAGGTGTATGAGCAAATGGATACCATGTTGGGGCAAATAAAAGATATTGTTCATAACAGAGATCCCGACTTGTACAACTGATTCATGATTGTGTGTGTGGACGGTGGAATAGACTTAATCTTTCACTACATTGCTTGGCATATATCCTTACGCCAAAATACTACTCTATATCTTGGCTGGTCCAACCTGCACCAGGGGGTGGGATTAGGACCAAACCCCATTTAGATGCAGAGGTAACTAGTGGATATTTGCAAGCATTAGAAAAGTTGATACCTGACAGGGAGGAATGTGCAGCTATGCGCATTGAAATAGGCAAATACTTTAGTGGCACTGGTTTGTTTGGTACCTTCCATGCAATGGAAGATAGAGACAAATTTGATTCTCTCACATGGTGGGAAACATATGGCGGCCATGGACTTTTGCCAAAATTGGCAAAAAAAGTTCTATCACAGGTTGTGAATACTTCTTCTGCAGAGAGGTGTTGGAGTACCTACAGCTTCATACACAATGTGAAAAGAAACAGACTCAATGAAAACCGAGCAAAAAGCTTGGTTTATGTGCACTACAACTTGAGGTTGTTGAGTCATTACTGTGATCGGGCTTATGAGGATCCCACATATAAAATTTGGGACAATCACCTAGAGGATGACAATTTGGAGGATGGTATAGTGCATCTTGAAGAACTGGAAGAGGAACTTATAAGGGATGAAGATGAAGCAGCTGCAGCTGTAGTAGCCATGCCACCTCCACCTCCACCATCCAGTAGCAATGCTCGAGGTCCGAGTCTTGTTCCTTTGCTGTCGCCACTTCCATCTACACCCTCACATGGAGGGCATGTGCCTTCTAGTTCTGGTCGTTGGTCTGTGTGGGAGACTCCTAGAAGACCACCACGACCTGCTTATACTCCTGGAGACTCTCGTGGCAAGGGCCACATGTAGATTTACAGTGTACTTGTCTTTTCTAGTTTCTATTAGTTTTCATAACTGTTGAGTCTTGAGTCCTTGACTCTTGACTCTTGACTCTTTCATATCATAATGATATTTTTTGTAAACAATATATGACCGTGACAATGAAAATTTGAAGTTTGAAGTTGGCAATTATAACTCATTGGTATTGATTGTGAAATATGAATATGATGCTTCGTGAAAGACTAAAGTTGTTTCATTTCATTTCATTATTCATGTTTCATTTT
Source organism: Pinus tabuliformis (assembly GCA_031772625.1). Lineage (NCBI taxonomy): Eukaryota > Viridiplantae > Streptophyta > Pinopsida > Pinales > Pinaceae > Pinus > Pinus tabuliformis. Next base: position 82,280,464 of record CM062811.1, on the reverse strand, counting down.
ATAACATTTCATTTCATGTTAACAGTTAGAAGTTAGGACTTCGAAATAGCTAAGATATTACTTCTTGTAATGGTTAAACTTAGCTTACAAGTACAACTTTGGTGATCAATGATGATAAATGTTATATATTGAATTTTCAATTTTGAAAGATTGAAGTTGAAACTTTAAGATTGAATTTGATGAATCATGATTCACGAGACTCAATATGTTGCAGTTGTAATATGTATTTTACTAACTTGTGGACATGGTTGATGAAGATTATAATTTTTAGATGATTGATGTGATATGGTTCAATGATCAATCTATGTTTTTTTATGTTTTTTATATCTAATTCATCATTCTACATGTTTTTGTTGACATATATGTATCAAAAATTAAAAAATATAAAATATATATATATTTTTAAAAAAATCGCTCCCAGATTCTCTCCCAAATCGGGAGCTTCTGAAAATGGTCGCTCCGGTCCCGTTTTCGCTCCCGCTCCTGCTCCCAAGTAACATTGTGCTGGAATCAAGTGAGGATTTGGCGCTGTTCCCCTCCTCAGAAAATGCTGAAACTCTGGAATCAACATCTACTCAATAAACCCAGAAAAGCCCAGAAAGCTTTTCTAAAATAGCTGACCCCCGAAAATCACCCCCTTGAGGATCTACGCTATCCCTCAAGGCTCTGCACTGCCCTGAAGAGAATCCTCCAAAACTCTACCCGAGACTCTGCCAAAATCCTCCAATGTGCAAGCGTTGATCCCTTGCTCAATCCCCAAGCTTAAATCCTCCACATATAACCAATCCGGAGCTCCTACCAAAAGAGACTGCGTCCTCCCCTCTCAAGACTACGTAGTCATCAAAATGCTCAGTTCCTCCTCAACTCCAGAGATCGCTTATCTTGCAAAATACTGATGAAACTACCTTGCCCGAGCAGGCACTCGAAGTCTCCCGGGGCTAAGGGTGAGATCTCCGAACGGAGACACTCGATGCACTAAACAGTGCTGCAGACAGGCTAAATAGCCAGCGTGCTCTAAGTCGAAGTGACTAGCTCAAATGCAACATAATCCCCCCCCCAAATGAGGAGGCTCCTCTCTCCTTTATAGCGTTGGCCTCTCTCCAAACCCTAAGGCCCACCTCCTCGAACATAGCCTCTCTGTTGCCATGTGCTCCTTCTCCGTTTGCGCAGTCCCTCCAAGTGTTTACGTGGGCCCCCTTCTCTATGTGGTCCTTTGGCCCCTTGGCTCCCTTTTAAGTTACAACGTTGTGCTACTAGGGAGTGACTTTATTCAAAAAGTGAGTTATGTCCCCTTTTCCTCACCTTTTTATTTATAAATAACTATAGAAGGGAAAATTGAGCAAAGATGAATATTCCAATTAGCCATGGCTAATTAGGAATATTACAATCTCCCCCAACAAAATGTTGCTTGTCCTCAAGCAACTGAAGTGATGGATGCTGCAAAATTTTCTCACTCTCCCAAGTGGCATCCTCATCGGGTAAATTCTTCCATCTCACCAAGAATTCCCGGACCGTCTTGCTCTGTAGCTGCCTCTCCCTGGTATCAATAATAGCCTCTGGCTGCAACACCAAATGCCCCTCATCATCCGTGGGTGGTAGCTCATCTGTGACTGTCACCTGCTGCCCCAATGCCTTCTTCAGGCATGATACATAAAAAATGTTATGAATCTTGCTGCCTTGGGGCAGCTCCAACTCATACGCAACTTGTCCAATCCTGCGTATGACCCTGTATGGCCCATGAAAGCGGGGCTTGAGCTTCTCAGCTCCCTTCTGCTTCAGTGACGATTGTCTGTATGGCTGTAATCGTAGGTAGACCAAGTCCCCTACCTCAAACTGTCTTTCCACCTGACCCTTGTTAGCATACAGCTTCTGCTGGTTTTGCGTTGTAGCCATATTATCCTTGAGAGCTCGGAGAATATCCTGGCTCTCTTGGATCCAAATCTTGGCTCTCGGAGCCTTGCTAGCACCAAACATCACGTCAGCAAAAGATAAAGGATGATATCCATACAAAGCATAGAATGGTGACATACCAATGGACATGTGATGTGTAGTGTTGTAGCAGTATTCCCCCAGATGCAGCGACTTCAGCCATGCTCGCTGTTGCCCACTGACATAGTTACGCAAGTAGCCCTCCAGCCACTTGTTAACTATTTCTATCTGCCCGTCCGTCTGTGGGTGATAACTGGTACTCGGTGTCAACTTCGTCCCCACCAACCGGAAAATCTCCTGCCAAAACCCGCCCATGAAACGGCTATCCCTGTCACTGATGATGGTCTTAGGAAGACCATGTAGCCTGAAGACCTCTCTGAAGAACAACCCGACTACCTGCGCTGCTGTGTAGTGTGCGGATATGTCGAAAAAATGTGCGTACTTTGTCAGTGGATCAATGACGACAAAGATACAATCCTTGCCCTGCACCATGGGCAACCCTGTGATGAAGTCCATCGAAATACACTCCCATTTCCCCTTCGGAATGGGAAGAGGCTGCAATAATCCTGTGGGATGGCTCATCTCCCCCTTGTTCCTCTGGCAAACATCGCACTCTCGAATATGCTGGAGTACGTCCTCCTTGAGGCCCTTCCATGAGAACCTCTCTCTAATGGCCTTGTAGGTTTTGGTAAACCCCTGATGGCCGACCAATGGTGAATCATGTGATGCCTGAAGTATCTTCTTCTTGAGCTGAGATCCCTTAGTCAAGAAGATCCAGTCCCTATAGTAGATGATCTCATCGATTACCCTGTACCTGTCATCCGCCATCTGCCCATGCAGAACCTCACATGCAAATTTGTCTTTGGAGTACTCTATTAAGAGTCGAGCCCTCCAGTCTGTGTCCAAGCTCATAAGAGACAACATGGCTAGTCTACGTGAAAGGGCATCTGCTACCACGTTGTTCTTACCCTTAACATACTCAATGTCAAAGTCATATGCTTGGATCTTACTGATCCACTTCTGCTGCCTCTCCTGTCGCTTTTTCTGCTCCAAAAAGAACCTGAGGCTGTTGTGATCAGTCCTCACCTTGAACTTGTTACCCACTATATACTGCCGGAATTTGGCCAATGCATGCATAATGGCCAGCATCTCCTTGTCGTATATAGAATACAACCTCTCATGCGGAAGGAGCTTCCGGCTCTCAAAGGCTATAGGGTGACCTCCTTGCGTCAACACTGCACCGATCCCCTTTCTCGACGCATCACACTCCAAAACAAAAGGCTGCGAAAAATTCGGCAATGCAAGCACTGGGCAGCTGCTCATAACCTCCTTGAGCCTATCAACGGCTCGCTGCGCTGTATCCGACCAACTGAATGCCCCCTTTCTTGTCAGATCTGTCAGGGGTGCAGCAAGCTGTGAGAAACTCTTGACGAACTTCCGGTATTAAGTACAAATGCCAATGAATCCCCGAAGTTCTGTCACATTCCTCGGCTCCGACCAATCTCTGATGGCCCTGATCTTCTCCTCGTGGACTCTCACTCCGTCCACCCCTATGATGTGTCCCAAGTACAACATCTTCGTCAACCCAAACTCACACTTGGAGAGCTTGGCATAGAACTGCTGTTCCTCCAAGATGCACAACACTGTCTCAATGTGTTGGAGATGCTCCTCCCAAGTCTTGCTGTAAATGAGAATATCAAAGAACACCAACACAAACTTCCTTAAGTGACTGCGGAAGATGTGATTCATGCAGGACTGGAATGTAGCTGGGGCGTTGGTTAGCCCGAAGGGCATCACCAAAAACTCAGTGCCCATAGTGACACCTCAAGGCGGTCTTGGGAATGTCCTGCTCCCTCACGCGAATCTGATGGTACCCAGATCTCAAATCAATCTTTGAGAAGAACCATGCTCCTCTCAACTCATCGATCAACTCATCGATACTAGGTATGGGGTACCTGTTCTTCACTGTCTTCTTGTTCAGGGCCCTGTAGTCAATGCACATCCTCAATGTGCCGTGCTTCTTCTTCACCAACACCACGGAAGAAGCAAAAGGACTCGTGCTCGGCCGAATGTGCCTAAGAGCCAGCAACTCCTGAATGGCTCGCTCAATCTCATCTCGATAGGCCTTGGGATGCCTATAGGGGGTAGTAATCACTGCCTGTATGCCCTGCTCAAGCTCAATGGTGTGCTCAAACCCCCGGTCCGGTGGCTGTCCCGGCGGAATCTCCCCAAACACTGTGGCATACTGGTCAAGGATGGACTGTATCTCTGGGTGCACCGTCTGCCCTGTAGTCCCTGCCTCTGATGCACGCAGCTCCATTGCCCACTCTACGTCTCCCTTCCGGAAGACTGCCTCCATCCGATGAGCCGAAACAGTCTGAGGCGGATATGTGTGCTGTCCCCGTATCTTCTCATGCCTCCCTGTCTTCTCATCATCCCACTCCATCTCTAGGGCCTTCCAATCTGTCGTGACCTTCCCTAGAGTGATAAGCCACTGAACACCCAGTATCATGTTGGTGTCCGGAATATTGACCACCAAAAAGTGGTCAGTCAGTGTGTAGGTGCCCATCGTCACTGATAACTCTGGGACATAACGAGCACACACCATGGTTTGATCTCCTGGGACCAAAACTGAAAAGCCATCGAAACTTTTTGTCTGTATACCTCTTTGCTCAACCATCTCTGCATCGATGAAGTTGTGGGTTGCCCCACTGTCAACCAAAACTGATACTCGCTGGCCACGTACTGTCCCCCGTACGCGCAGCGTCAAATACTTGGGAACTCCTCCCAATGCTGCAAGGGCCCCTCTGGTAGGTGCAAAAGCTGCACCATCTGCTGTTGGTGGTGGAGGTGGCAAAGGATCTTGCGCAACATGACTATCTCCTGCCCCCACGTCATCCTCCTCATCCTCTTCCCCGCTGCTCCTGGAGAAGACCTCAATAAAATGTGCTTTGCCAACAGCACATCTATGTCCCGGTGCCCACGGCTTTTGACAGGTAAAGCACAACCGCTTCTTCTTCAGCTCCCCCCTGGCATCATCATCAATCTATGCTCGTCCTGGATTCCCATTTGGAGGTGGAATCCTCACATCCTTCCTCTTAGGTTGGAAAGCTTGTCTCTGGGGGTAAGATGTCCGGGTCCTGGGTAAGGCATCCTGTAAGTCCCGAGTCCTGCTAATAGCATCCTGGAGTGTGGTTGGTCTAGTGGATCTGACTAGACCCCGAAGTGGCTCTGCTAACCCCTCAACAAACATGTAGATCCTCCGTGCCGCGGATAGATCTGGCAACATCACTGAAACCCTCAAGAAGTCTGCAATGTAGGTCTCTGGGTTCCCGATTTGTTTGAGCCTCGTCAGCTCAACAAAGTGCTGTTTCGGATCCCTCCGGTCAAACCTCTCTATCAGTCTCCTGGTGAACTCGGCATATGTCGTCACTGTGGAGTGTCCGAGTGTAACCAACCCATGGAACCACCAGTCCTGGGCCTCACCATCCAAATGTAATGTTGCCACCTTGATGGCCTCTGTCTCCAACATGTGGTTAAGCTGGAAATAGATGTCCAGCTTCTCCACCCAAGACTTTGCCGAACTGTTTGATGAGCCATCAAACGTAGGCAAGTGGAATCTACTAGCTGTGCGATGGGTGTCTCCATCATGATAATGCCGGTATCCTCTGTGATGGTCGTGGGGTCTACTATCCCGTTGGAGCTGAACAAAGTCTCTAAATGAGAGAGCATCCCTGAACTCCTGCCCATAGGCCTGGTACTCTGCAAAATAATCGCCCATATGACCGGGCTCTGCCTCTTGCTGGGCTCCGGCCCCCGTGTCTGCTCCTAGGAAAGTGGGCATGGTAGAGCGTGTAGGGGCATGTGAGGCCATCTGCTGAGTAGTATCACGCTGAGTGGCACCTTGCTCTGGCAAATGGTGGGATGTACCCGATCCCTCACCAACCTGGAAAACCCGTGGGTTCTCACGCTGTCTAGCCTCCACCGCCATGAATCTTTGCCCCATCACCTCGATCTGCCTCGACAGATCCTGCACTGAGGAGCATGTCTGCAAATCTCTTCCCGTCCTCATCTGCCATTGGATCCTCCTGCTCTGCGTCCACGACAGGATCCTCCTGTTCTATGTTCACCACAGGGCTCCTCCTATTCTGTGTCCTCCACCCGAGCACAGTCTCCCTCTCCGTAGGTGTTTTCCAACCTACGCTCAATATCTCTGTATTTCCTACCTCTGTAACAGATGTAGGGCTTCTCCCTCGGTGTCATAGATTGCTAGCTCCACAGGCTGAGCTAGATCTATGCTCTGATACCACTGTAATATCCCTTATCAGGGGTATCCCTCAAACACAAGCAAACTCCAACCAGAGATGGACTGGGAGGGCGTTTACCAGATATGTTGCCTCTGAAAAGAGGACGAGATCTGGAGGCTACCTGGCCCTTTCCAGACTCTATCTAAGAGTATAGGAGAAAACACACAAGTGGTATAGTAGCCAGGAAGCTCAAGAGATAAAAATAATAGTAGTGCATCATGCAATAATGTATACATGGAATATAAGCAGATACTTGAGAAATGCAGAGAGAAATGCTAAGCCATTTTATTATACTGAGTAATGGAAAGAGTACAAGAGGTGATCAGAAAGATAGCACCTCGACTTGCACAAGGCAAGTGAAGAAATACACTCAGAATGGTAAGGAAATGGCCTCTCTCTGAACTGTGTCCAAGCTGCCAGAGAACTGCTGTGCTGCTGCTACTGCTGGAATCAAGTGAGGATTTGGGGCTGTTCCCCTCCTCAGAAAACGCTGAAACTCTGGAATCAACCTCTGCTCAATAAACCCAGAAAAGCCCAGAAAGCTTTTCTAAAATAGCTGACCCCCAAAAATCACCCCCTTGAGGATCTATACTATCCCTCAAGGCTCTGCGCTGCCCCTGAAGAGAATCCTCCAAAACTCTACCCGAGACTCTGCCAAAATCCTCCAGTGTGCAAGGGCTGATCCCTTGCTCAATCCCCAAGCTCAAATCCTCCACATAAACCCAATCCGGAGCTCCTACCAAAAGAGACTGCGTCCTCCCCTCTCAAGACTGCGCAGTCATCAAAATGATTAGTTCCTCCTGAACTCCAGAGATCGCTCCTCCTACAAAACACTGATGAAACTACCTTGCCCAAGCAGGCACTCGAAGTCCCCCGGGGCTAAGGGTGAGATTTCCGAATGGAGACACTCGATGCACTACACAGTGCTGCAGACAGGCTAAACGACCAGCGTGCTCTAAGTCGAAGTGACTAGCTCAAATGCAACATAATCCCCCTCAAATGAGGAGGCTTCTCTCTCCTTTATAGCGTTGGCCTCTCTCCAAACCCTAAGGCCCACCTCCTCCAACGTAGCCTCTCTCTTGCGACGTGCTCCTTCTCCATCTGCGCAGTCCCTCCAAGTGTCTATGTGGGGCCTGTGCCCCCTTCTCTATGTGGTCCTTTGGCCCCCTTGGCTCCCCTTTTAAGTTACAACGTTGTGCTACTAGGGAGTGACTTTATTCAAAAAGTGAGTTATATCCCCTTTTCCTCAACTTTTTATTTAAAATAACTATAGAAGGCAAAATTGAGCAAAATCGAATATTCCAATTAGCCATGGCTAATTAGGAATATTACATAATCCATGCCCAGAAGTGTCCATGATAGGCAATGTAACAACCCATCTATAAATACAAAGAACGCAATCATAATAGCAGGTATACAGTACATGCATATGATAGCTACATATGCATGTGTCACATACACCGCACTAGTATTTTATACTAAATTGATTATAAGTGCTAAATACCATCCCTTCTGGGAAAAGAAGTTCTACTCATTCATCAATATCACGTAATGTATGGTTAGATCAAGAGGACTATATATATATATATTATATGCTCCAGAATATTGATAAAAATCATATTAATAAAATAGAATAAAGGTTAAGTATTAATATAAATAATTAATTAATATAAAGTTCTAAACTTTATATTAAAAACAAATATAAATAAACTTCATATTAAAATAAATATAAATCAAACTTTATATTAAAATAAATATAAAGTTAAATGACAAACAATGTAATATGATAAAGTATATATAAACATTATAAAGTTAATGATACGTGAATATACCAATGGTCATCTTAAAAAGATTTATAAATATCTTATGGTCTCAAAAACAGGCGGATTTTCATTTCACAACCTGAATCGAGACCAGGCTACGTAGGCGGAGGCGTGGCAGTAGCAGGGTGAGCGGTGGTTGCAGGTGGGAGGGCGGCCACCGCCAAACCCAAGGATATAAACCGCAGGTAAGGGGTTGAGCAGGGGGAGAAAAACCAGGAGGAAGAATTCGGAAGGTAAGGGAATCAACTATTGGAAGAGCTTGACCGTTCTGAGGTTTTGGGCACGGGGGACAGTCAGCTTCTGTTGAGAAGCTTACTGGATTGAGCAGCCAGGCTCTGCTCAGTCTGGATGGGTGGAATCAGTCTCTCTGTAATTGGAGCAGCGTAGCCGTAGGCATCTTCAACTGCAGCAGTTCAGGTAGGTACCTGCTTTAAACTCCTTACTGTTTTCTGTATATCTGTTTTTAGGTTCTTACAGGCAAACTACAATACTCAATTATCAAATGACAAGGCATACCGTTAGGTTTGGGAGGCCCACCTTCAAACATACGATCATGGCAGATGGGCGAGGGACCACATGGATGGCTTAGGTGGTGGTGAGAAATGGCACAATGAGCTAGCTGTTGGCTGCCGGCTGAGCACCATCTTGGATTTTTTTTTCTCATAGGGATATCACCCACAAAATGGTAGGTAACAAAATTTTCCCCATTGTGGGGTTTTGCCCTGGTCTTTGATCTAAATCCTAGTGTCTTTGTTGTGCATGCTTTTCTTCTACTGTTTCTTCTAATGATGAAATGATGTTAAGTCTAGAGCGCTCCATAGGTGCACATGGCTTCTTTCATAGTGAAATAGTGTCTCAATGATAACAATGATGCTCTTAATTTGTGGTGAACAAACGGTGCAATGGTATGGTCACTTTTCATTTGAATAATTGAGATATGACTAACATTTTCTCTTGTGGTTTATAGAGCAAGATCTATCCTTGCATCTTTCCAAGCATAATCTGGTAAGTTGAATGGGCTCATTGGTCTAAGCTATGAAATTGACTGAACTCATTGGCCAAGATAAACATTTTTAGAGCTTGTTCACAATTAGCAATTTGATCTACTATTCACACCTACACAAGCTTGTCCTTTACCTTGAGAGTGGATGCTGTCAAGTTGTCTAAGTCAAACTAAGTCATAGAGCTCCCCTTCTATACTCGACGACTCTGACTTAGTTTGATTCTTGACCCTTTGGAACACCCTCCTTAGGTTAGGAATATTTCTTCCTTAGCTTAAGTGAGAGGCAAGGCCACCGAGGTGACAATGGGTGGCTTGCCTGAGAGTTACCTCTTGGCTCTCCTGTGGTTAGGACATTTCCCTCTATGACAGAGTTTGAAGTGAACAAATGTCAAATACTTGGGAAGCTTCAAAGTGAAAGGGTATTGCTATAGTGATGATCGCCATGCTGAATACTGCAACAACAAAGTCAGTTTTAAAGTTCTCTCAGTAGAATGTAGGGAGCTTCTTAAACCAAATTGTGAAGTCTAGAGCGCTCCATAGGTGCTCAGATAAATGTTCTCTAGCATTAAATGGTATTTGGTTTGTTTACTTTACAGCTATGTTGCACGAAACTTCAAAGAACCCGGCGTTTCGGGTCGTACCCGTACCCGAAACTCCGAAACTTGGCGGAAACTCGACCATCATGTAATCATATATTAGAGTTAATATAGACTTCTTTTTCCTTTTAAATTGTCATATATGGGTCTTATTCCCTTTTTTTGGCAAGATAATGTGTTATTCACTTATTTCTTTATATATATATTTTTAGATATACATATATGACGTTTCCGCTGAGTTTCGGCCCACGTTTCCATTTTGGGAGCTGACGTTTCTAAACGTACCCGTTTCGGAAACTTCGAAACTTTTCGGCGTTTCGTGCAACTTAGCTTTACAGTTGCATTCTTCGTCAGCATGCAACCTGTTGCTTTTTTCTTTGATGGAGTCTATCTTCCTGCAACTCAAACTCATTGCTTGCATTCATTCATTATAACTAAATTAAGAATGATCTCCAAACATTATTTCTCTTGGATCAATTCTAACAACCCTCCTTAGATTCTGTCTATTGAAATTTGAGCATTTTGATGAGTGATCATTAAATGTATTGTTTTTCTGATTATTAATATTTGTCTTCATCTGTGCATTCACCCTCTATCGTTTTACTGTAACCAGCCCACAATGATAAGGCACTCACTTCCATTAATTTCCTACACTTGAACTTGCAATGGCAGAGTGTTGTGTAGACAATATGCAGTGTGCACATCAACACAAATCAAGGCATAATTTATATATAGAGAGAATGATATGCTTAGCCTTGTTTATAGCATGGGTGATTACGACATTGGCTGGGCAGTCTTGATATGGTTTGCCCAAAGACCCTCGACTCTCTGCAAGGCATATCTTTCTCCTCTCTCATCGCTTATTCTTATTTTAGATGATTACATAAGTAACTCATAGTTAATATAAGATTGGCATAATTAATACTTCGAATGGTGAATGTTGTTGGGACTAAAGTCCCAACTCCTACTAACATGCTAACCGCTCTTGGAACTAAGATCTTATATGTTGTGTATATACTTCATACCTGTTTGTTCCATAAGTCCAGTACATACTTTTCTAAACGCATTGAAGATTTCATTAAACATAAGCATTCTTTTGATTTTGCTTGTTTGCTTCACTATTATTCGTCTAGGGATGGGGTTCTGTTCCTAGAATCATGGATATGTTTGATTAGTTTTTTCTAACTTAATAAACGTGTGGAGATTATGGATACAATAAGCAAAGAGACAATAGATGTTTTATATTTTTGTTTTGTGCTTTTAGAGTATCTTCAGTGGCCATTGTTCGACAAGCCTATTATATACTGAATACTTTGCTTCTATTGGCATATTATGGATATTCAGTCGGTGCAGAAGAGCCTTTTACAAACAGATACTCAAGCCAAGACGGACAGTTCTCCTGTCACTGTTGCAGATTACGGTATGCCTAGTATTGTATTCCATGAGACCTTTGAGATGATTGAATATATGCTTCCTTATGCACTGGGTGCTTATCAAACTATTTTCATAAGAAGAGATCTACACTTTTTTAGTTCTAAAAATAATCGCTATAATTGCCTTAGTCCTTTTCATTATCAAATATGCAATTCATGTTATTACCATATTTACAAAATGAATAACATTTTAGAATTTTTGATTGCTGTGTTTTTTTATCAACCATGGTAAGAGTTTGTACCTGCCAAAGTAAAAGCATTATCTGTCATTGATTTTGTTCTTGGAGATCTCTTCACTGATTCATTGATTTAAAATTTTAAACCACAATGCTTCTGTATTACTAGTGTTTAGAATTTGTTTTTTTCGTAAAATAAAGTGATTGATTATTCATTGTTCTTGACTGCAAGCAAAGCACATATTTTGTCATTTTTTGATCTCCTTTTTAATCAACTTAAGTCAGCCTCATTCTTAATGTTGAATTCATCTGCTATTGTTAGATCATGTTGGGAAGATGATATGTATGTTTAACTGCATATAGTACTCTGGTCTGATTTGCATACCCTTCACCAACACAGTGGCCCCTCTCTTCATGAACCTGCAAGGCACAGTCTCTCTCAACTTGTTGACTCAGCTCCAATTTGACCTGACCCAAGCTTATGGTTGTACAGGTGCTTATCAGCAGTTATGTGCATATTCTTAGCAGGTCACAAGGTGATGTGTGTGTACATATGCAAGTATGCACATGCAAGTGACCAAACCCTAACCCTAGTTACCAAGAAATAAATGAAAGAAATTTTAAAAGGTGATCACACAAGTAGGCTAGTGCCTCTATTCAATTGGGCAATGGAAGCAAAGAAGGTGAGGTCAATGATAGAAAGACTTGGATGAAGAGGGTCGAAGATTAAATAGCTTCTCTTAGAAATGATGGGGCTGTAGTGTCATATGTGCTCTCAAAGCTGAGCTGGAAATCCTCTTCACTGTGCGGGAAAGGTGTCAAGCCATCCCTCAAGGGGTGTCTACTGCATATGTGATGAACCACCTAAAACATACTCTCAAGGTCAAGTGAGATCAACATCATTAGGGACAACCATTAAATCATCAGAGTGGACTGTATTCATCTTAGGGGCACAAAATACTTCAAGCAAACCTTTCCTTCAAATTTCTTTTCAGCTCATGATTTATAAACAAGTTACCACACTTGTGTTAGGGATGATTGTGCAACTAGCCCTATTAGGTGCTTCCAACCCTTGAGGGGAAGGACATTTCACAGGTAGACCCATTAATCCATAGAATGTGATAATTGTGGTCATGGAATGGGAAATCCGTCAAGGAATATGGCCATGGCCATGGTGCCAGCTGAAGGAGTTCCAACACCTTGAGTATAATGATGATAAGAGGGAGAAATCGTGTAGGCATGAGTTACCCCTTTCCTCGGTTTGCTTTTTCCACCCCTCTACTGCACTCTTTACTTTAATGATTGTTTTTTTTTTCTTGCATAGAATAGGTGACCCAAATTGCTTTATGCTTTTCCAATACCCCATAGAGATGTAGCAATTTATCGCTCGTCAGGGTTGGGATGTTCAAGTTCTTTATTTAGATAGAGCATGAAATGCTTAGGAATTGGGTGATGGTTAATGGGTGGGGTAGAGCTCATGCTAGGCATTTGTCCAAGTGCTTATTCAATGTCCCAACCATCTTTTGCATTTTTCATTTTCTTTCATTTGTGGCTTCATATGCTTTTATCCTTCTTTCAGTTTCATTAATCTCTTAGGGCATATTTCCAGGCCCTGACTCAGAGATGATGATATGAGGTGCTAGTTCCAATGACCAATGACAATTAGCCCAAAAAATGGAAGTGGATATAAGGGAAACATGGAAGGTGGCAAGTGTGGATTACCTTGGGAACACTATGTTAATCAGTGCCTCCTATTAGTGCCCCTCTTAACAGTGGAAGAAAAGGACTCTAGGGGAGGCCACACTGAACTAGTGGCAAAGCATAATCTCCCAGGTAAAGCATGTGAACAAGGGTATAATCAAGAGCAGTCAATCATTTGCCTGTTTAAATTTCTACTTAACCCAAATCTTGATTTCCACCCTCAATAAATTACTTAACATAGATTAATGCAAGTATAATAGCTAGCATTCAAATCTGAAATTTATGAGCAGAAATACATTGACCTAGCAAATCTGAAAATGCACAACGGAAATGAACAATAGGCACACATTTATCATATATATTTGACACATGAGATTTCTGGGCAAAGCCCCTGGAAAAACCCCAATGGGAAAACGAATCAAGAGAGAATTTTTATTAATGAGCTCACAGCAAAAATTCTGAGTTAACGACAACAACAACAACCAACAATAAATGCATTATACTTTCCTCATTTTTTGTGCCCTTCATTGATTTTCGTGCCCAACACTATGTATGACCCTATACCTTGCTGTTACAGTGCCTTGGAAAATGTGGCCAGAACTGCTGTACGGGACTGTATGACCTTCAAAACTATTGCATGGCCTGTGGAAAACTCACTGTACAGTTTTCCATTAATGCTGTCCTCTCCTTGGAATGCATGCCCTTTTCTTTCCTTGGGAAATGTGTCCTCCCTCTTGCTGCCTTTCTTCTCCTTCAGCTCTCCAAAATCTCTTTCTCCAAAAATGTGCCTTTTCACTCTCCAAAATCTCTTTTATTTCTCATAAAAATGGTTTTAACTAACCCTAAGATCTTCAATGGTCCATATTCACTCTTGTTCCATGAGATCAACAAACGTGACTTAATCTCTCATTGAGATCACTTAAATCAGTTAAGTGACCCATTTTATAATATAAAGTCACTTTCACTTTATAATCATTAATTATAAAAATCACTTTATAAAGTCATTAATATGAAAAGCACTTTATAAAGTCACCATCTAGAGAGTGTCACTAGACACTTCCACATACTATGCACCGCCAATGCGAAAGTGCTTGTCTGAGCTACCCCAAAAATCTAACACTCCTTAGCGAGGAAGGTAATTTTAAAATCTTCACTTGGATCTGTCTTGTCTCCACTATTGTTGTAGCTGTTCCCTCAGAATCAAAAATCATCCCTGCTACCAGCCCTAGAATTTGTGCTAAAGACTTGTTCCATAAGCCTTTGCTCCAAGGAGTCTCCTCACACTCCTAAGCATCCATCAATGTCATCTCATACCAATTGAGTTTGCTGACAGATCTTGACGAAGTCTCTCGCCCACCACTTTCTGTCACTAACACTGAATCCGAGATCCCCTTGGATCCATCCACAGGCTATCCCAACAACCGTAAGAATTCCTGTGTTTGATGCCAAGCATTACTGCTGCAGCCAAGGTCGCTCCCTCTAAGCATAGAAGATCCTGTCCATCTTGGGAAAAAACTCTATATCCATCATCATCTGAAGCTAATACTGAGAGCAAGTTTACCATTAGCCTTAGGGCCTAGAGCAAACAACATCTCAAACTAGCAGGGAGACTTAGCCCAAATGGGGCAATGCTAGACCAAGGGAAACAAATGGATATTTAGCCCACTATCACCTCAGCTAAGGCTCCCTACTATTTATGGACTTTCACCGATAGGAGGAGACACAGTATATTATGGAGTTGCTGATGAAGGATAAATCAATGAATGGATGTGGAGTGACCCAAATAATCCCCTTCCCAAAAGAGTTTGAAAGATGGAGCTTGCTTGCTTTCTAAGCAAGGTACAATGTCTTCTAGGAAAAGGAAGGGAGGATTTGAGGGTTAGGTTTATGGGATATGACTTATGAAGGAGTTTCTAAATCCCTAAAATCCTTGTTGAAATTGGTATCCCGGATGGTTCTTAAAGAATTGTCTTTCAAAGGAACGAGACTACACGGGACCAAGTGGACCGGTCTAGGTCAGGAGGAAGGATTTTAGCAACCAATGGTGTCCTTAGCTTAGATAAGTTAGGGGAAAGGATCAAAAAAAGAATATTCACTTAAAGGTGTTGAATTGATCCAATAAGGTACTAGCCTTTGGGGATGTTAGGGCAAAGTTTGATCTTAGAGCTAGGGCTTGGCTTTTCTCACAACTCCACTGTCAGAATGGCCTCAAATTTGGAGGTCTTAAGGAAACACCAACGCAGGAGGGGCTAGGAGATCAAACTTTTTGGAGGGATAGTTCATTGGGAAAATGATGCCCTAGGCGACCCAACTTGGCTAGACCTAGGAAAAGGTGAAAGAAGTTGGTTTAAGGTGACCACCTTTTGGTAGATCAGTGCCTTTAGTCTTGGGAGAATGGAGTCTATGATGAATATGAGTGAGGAACTTTGGTTCTTGGTCAAGGAGGCCTTAAGACTACTTTGCTAGCCTTCTAAGTCAAAGAGAAACAATCTTGCAACTTTTATACTTCGATGTGCAAAAGGTGATGGTTTATCAAGATCAATTTGTTAATAGAATTACCCCTTGGAGATTTCATTCACAATACATGGCCCATACATTGAGAGATGCTATAATAGACACAAAATTCCACATTTTAAAGCAGTAAATGCATGCAACAATTAGCCCTAAGAATAGCGAAAATCCTAGTCCAATGTATATGACAAAGTAAAACAAGAATATCATTAAAAGAACGTGCTTACGTGTAATAGAGTATATCCAACCATCCACAATTTGGCAAGAGAGAAGTTCCAAGATAAGATAGACCAAATCAACACATCAAAATTCATCCATAAAGCTCTAATTCATCCACTAAGAAAAAGTGCGAAATTCTCAAGAGAGAGAAGAGATCCAATCCAAAGTGATGATGAGCAAATGAACTCATCTCACTTGTATTTATACACTAATGAGGAGTTCAAATTAGCCTCCTTGGCCTACATAAGCCCCAAAAATAAAACAATGTTCTAATAATCTAACTTTTGGTGACAAGCCCACGAAACTAGCTCATAAATGAAAGAATAAGCCTCTCAAGAGGTCAAATATAATATATGCATGTCGTAGGGCCATCTAAAAGGCCTAATGAGTTCCATGAGTACCATAATGAAGAGTAGGTCCCTAAAAAGTGATGGACAAGGGGTTGGCCCTTTGTTCTCCAAACAATAAACCGGTGGTGCTCCCAATGGGTGTGGGGGCACAATAATAACCTCATGGGTCTCCAAATGAGTCGTGGATGCCTGTAGATCGTCTGCAAGGGCTCTAATGATTGTGTAGGGGATGCCACATCATCCTGCAAGTCCTGGGTCATCTGCCGAGTGCATGGTACATCTCTGGGGCTAGCTGGGCAAAGGTGAACCAGGTGCATCATCCTCGTCCAATAGGAGTGTCTCGAGCATCTCTGACCATCCTCGGGGATCCATGGAGTGCTGTCTATTGCTCTGGAGGCCCATGGCTCTCAATGCACACCTTACATGTGCCATTGTAGCCCTCTAGAGGATTAGGACCCCGTATAGGGAGACTAAACCCAAGATGGAGACCATCTGCAATCCTGCATAAGATCCAATGCGTCCCCTAGCCTTCTAGTACAACAAGTCAGAGAAATCAAGTAAATGAGGTTAGCAATCATGGACCATAGGTGGGGACTTCATAATGGCCTTCCCTTCCATAATGGGCTTTGGGATATGCCAATGTCTCCTAAACTCCAAATGGGGTTAACCAAGAATCCTATTAAGTGGTTTCTACTTCTAAAGGGGATAATATATTCAAGGTACATCCTTCAAAAGGTGGTAGCATGTGATAGATAGGTGAATGAAGTAGGGGATGAGAAGGGGCAACCCTGGGCCACATGCTGGGGTACAAGGGTAGCTAATAAAAGGGAAACCCACACTTGAGTTTATAATGTATAGGAAGGAGCAATCGTGGTACATGAGGTGCCCCGACCTTGATTTTTCCACCCTTCTTTATATTCCTTTTACCTTTTTATGATTTTCTTTGATTAACTGCTCGAGACTCAAGGGTAAGAGCATGATTCATAAGATATAGCAGTGAATACCCCGTTTTAAGGTAGGGTTGTTCATTGCTTACCAGGGGTTGGGACAATCATGGGTTCCTTTATTATGAAGGAGGTTCATAGAAGCTGTAGGAACTAGGGTGATGGCCATGATGATGGGGTAGAGCTCATGTATTGGCTTTTTCCCATGTGCTAAATGTGTTAGTCCCGACCATCTTTTTCATTTTGTGGTACATTTTCCTGTTGAATGTGGCCAAATATGCTTTTATCTTTCTTTTTAGGTGCATCAACCTCCGGGCATCATTCCAGGCCATGACCCAAGGTGTGGGCAAGGGGAAAGGGAGAGCTAATCCTATGTGGACCCAATGGAGGAATGTGCACCCAGGTGGGAGAGATGATAACTGGGGTAATAATGAGTGGAAAGGGGGTAATATAAGCGAATAAGGGAGTGGGACCACGCAACCAAAATTGGGGTTTCCCATGAAATACCATCCCTAAAGCCAGATGGTCAGTAAAAGAGATCCCATGGGACTAGAATGCAAGGTTAATATCCAAAAGGGGTCTAGGGGACAAGGGCACAAACCTAACCTCTTATTTTTGTCGAATCCGCCCGTTAATTCACGCCTAGAAGTGTCCATGATAAGCGAACTACAATACTCAATTACCAAATGTTAAGGCATACATTTAGCCTTTAGGTTTGGGAGGCCCACCTTCAAACATACGATCATGGTAGATGGTCGAGGGACCACATGGCTGGCTCAGATGGCATAGAAATGGCACATTGAGCTAGCTAGTGGCTGCAAGGGGCTGCCGACTAAGGACCATCTTGGAGAATTTATTTTCTCCTATGGATATCACCCACAAAATGTTGGGTAATAGACCTGTTCCATAAACCTATGCTCAAGGAGTCTCCTCACACTCCTGAGCATTCGTCAATGTCATCTCATACCAATTGAGTTTGCTGATAGATCTTGACGAAGTCTCTCGCCCACCACTCTTTGTCACTGACATTCAATCGAGATCCCCTTGGATCCATCCACAGGCTATCCTAACAACTTGTAAGAATTAGTGTGTTTGATGCTAAGCAATACTGCTGCATCCAAGGTCGCTCCCTCAAAGCATAGAAGCACTTGTCCATCTTGAAAAAAAACTCTATATCCATCATCATCCGAAGCTGATACTGAGAGCAAGTTTACCATTAGCCCTAGGGCCTAGAACAAACAACATCTTTTCCACCTCCAAAAACCCCCGAAACTCTAGCTGGAATCTCACACATCGAACCCCCTTTACTGCATGTGTGGTACTAGTCCCACAAGTCACACTGCGATCTAAGTCCTATTGATTTTCTAGTGCAATCAAGGCTAGTACAATTTTTCAAACTAGTAACTACTTGCAATGATACAATATAGAACATTCCAATCCTTAAGCAGTTATACATGAAAAATTTCAACCATTAACTTCTTTAATAGAGCAATAGAGATCATAGTAAACAATAAGACGAGACACCAAAATTTGGTCAATGACCAAGGCAAAACCCACAAAGAGGAAAACCCGTAAATCTTTCATTATGAGACAAAGTTCAATTCATCAAAATGTACATCAGGATATTCTGTCAAAATTCCGATCTCTGATCTCAATAAATGGCAAGTCAAACCAATCAAAGGAGAGAGAAATAGTCAACACACTGTCCAAGTCAAAGTTTGCAACTGAGGTGCCAAATTTTGGCCTGAGGTAGTTGGTCAAAGGGTCGAAATTCAGCCTGCAATATCCACAGAAAACTCGGTCAAAGTCTCAGTCAACTCATCGAAGTTGACCTATGGTCAACCCTCAGTCAGCGAGCCAGAACAACAACAAATCTTCGGTCAAACACAGTCAACGAATCATAGAAAAACTCAACCTCGAAGATCAGTCAAAAACTCAATCAAACAACAGTAAGATATCCCAAGTCAACACTGGTCAAAAGAGAGATAAGTCAACCTTCGTTGGAAATTTCAGCCTTCTTCTTCCTTCGCACGTGTGGACAAAACTCCTTATTTCATATCAAATGGATGAGATAAGTGAGTGCCAAATGAGGTCAATGAATGCCCAATATATATGAGTGTTAGGAGATGGGTTTTTGACCTTAGGGTCAAACCCTTTCAATGAGTGGGGCCGACTTGTCCATTCGAGGCCGACTTGGTCAACAACAAAAATACATAATTTCTTTTTTATTTTGCTAATGAAAATACCGACCAAAGCTACCAATTTTCAACACTCCCTCTTAGTTAGGGAGGTACTTTTCATTCTCTCTCTCAAGATCAATCTCTCCGACCAATCCATTGGTCTCTCGGTAATGACCTAAGGGAGAGATCACAAAGTCAGATGTACAAGCCTCATCCTAAGGAAAGAAACATAGCATCAAAATCATCCCATAAGCGAAAACCCAATGGCATCAAGGTCAACACCCAACTGACCAATGGGATCAATCAACGAGGCCAACCTCTCCAATCATTTGAAATGGTTTCTCAGTCAAGCACAATGACCTAGGAGAGTACACAAAAATCTTCCCGACCAAGTCCACTTGGTCTCTCAGTCAAACACAATGACTCAAGGAAGAGAACTAAAAAGTCATCGTCCTCGACCAAACCCACTAGTCTCTCAGTCAAATACAATGACATAAGGGATCACTCCAAGTCTCAGAACGAAAATCCCCAACCACATTGGTTTCTCAGTCAATCTCAATGACCCAAGGGAGTAACCAGGACAATCTTCTTGACCATAGACCATGGTCTCTCAACTAAGCCCAAGGAAGATTGTCAATTTCATGATGCTATACAATCAATGCTCCCTCTCTCCCAGAGAGGGATTCTCAACAAATCCAAGTTATTCTTTGAAATAAGAAAATTTCATCTAGGATAATGGTTTTGTCAAAACATCAGCAACCTGCTCATCAATAGGTACATATTCGAGCCTCACAACTCCTCTTTGAAGTTTTGAACAATATTTCAGATGTAATGGTACTTGATCTCAATGTGCTTCGACCTGTCATGAAAAGCTGGATTCTTAGAAATCTTTACACAACTTTGATTATCACAATATACAATGGTTGATTCTAGCGCTTGATCAAACAAACCAACAAATAACTTACAAAGCCACACAACTTGACAACAGGCTGAATAGGCAACTTTTTACTCAGCCTCAGCTGTACTAGGAGTAACAAAAGTTTACTTCTTACTTGACCATGAAATCATAGTAGAGCCCAAGCTAAAACATAAACCATAAGTGCTCTTTCTATCATCAGTGTGTCCAACCCAATCAACATTAGTAAAACCATGCAACGCCCATTTTCCATTAGAAACATATCTCAAACCATAAGCAATGGTGCCACACAAATATCTCAATATATGTTTTGCTAGAACTCAATGCACATGTTGCGGCTCAACTAAGAATTGGCTCAACGTGTTCACAACATAATAGATGCCAGGTTTGGTATTAACCAGATAGTTCAATGAGCCAATCAATTTGTGATACATAGAGGGATCAATCAGATCAGAATCACAATCTCACAACTTCTTCAAATTTGTCACCATAGGAGTGTCCAGGGACTTGTAGTCCATCATGCCAAATTTCTGAAGGATCTTAATGGTATATTTTCCTTGTCCAATAAATATTTCATCAGGCTTTTGCCAAATTTCCAATCCCAAATAGTAATGCATAAGACCAAGATCCTCCATCTCAAATTCATAAATTAGCTCCCTCTTACACGGACAATGAGAATTTCAACCCCTGTCAGAAATAGATCATCTGCATACAACAACGAAATCAAGGGCTCAACTTCAACAACTTTGAAGTACAAATTCAGATCAATATGAGAGTACCATGCACGAGGAGCCTGCTTAAGCCCATACAAGGCTTTCTTCAATTTACAAACATGTGTCTCTCTGCCATGAATCTCAAAGGCTCGAGGCTGTTGAATATATACTTCCTCTTCAAGGACTCCGTTCAGGAAAGCAGTCTAACATCTATTTGATGCAATTTCCAACCTATAATAGAAGCAAGAGCAATTATAGATCTAATAGAAGAATACTTGGCAATAGGAGCAAATGTGTCTTCATAATCTTCTCCCTCTTTTTGGGAGAATCCACGGGCCACAAATCTTGCCTTGTACTTCTCAATGCTTCCATCAGCTGCATGCTTGATTTTGTAGATCCATTTGGAAGACACCGAATTTTCCATTAGGTCGCGACACGATTTCCCATACATCATTCTTCAATATGGACTGGTACTCTTCAATCATAGCATCTTCCGAACTTGATATTCGACTGCTTCTTCATAGGTAGATGGTTCAGACTCAATGATCTTACTCATCAATGTTGCATATCCTGAATACTTCTTTGGCCTCTTGCTTTCTCTGAAGGTCCCATGAGGTGATGCATGTCCTTCAACTTCTTTCAAGGTTCTTTCAAGGCAAGATGGTCTCTTTCTGTTGAATTTGTAACTATGGTCGGTCTTCGTAATGTATATTTGGTCACTTGATGTAATTTTAATTTATCATTGTAAAGCATATTTATAAATGCTTGAGTCAAAGGAAAATTTATTTTGAGTCAAAGTCCCATTGAGACTTTTCAAAGATGAAAATTTGAATTTCTGAAATGTAAATTTTGGCTCCAAAAGTGTCAAGTCGGCCTTGGCCAAGAGACACGTCCATTCACCCAAGACATACTACTACATAAAGACAGCTTGTAATGTACCCATTTTCAGTTTCTGCTATGGTACAAGTTACAACCAGGATGGATTATCATGGTACGTGATGGCCAGGTTGTAGGAGTAGGATTACATCTTCAGGAGTCCCGGAGGGGTTTTGAGGAGTTTTTATGGGATCCGACAACATTCACTTGGCATATTCATCATCATGAGCTGTTTCGCACAACTTGTTTTTGGTTACGTTGCTTTCTAATAATCCCCGTAAAACGGGGTTATTATTGAGTATAACTTAATTAATCACGCTTAAGGTGGCATTCTGGGTGGAATATTTGACATAACATCTTAGTGTAATAGCTCGTTGGAACCAGAATGAGATGACCTATAGGATGAGATGTTGAGAAGTGACTTCTAGTGGCCGAAGCGAGTATGGTGGGTGATTTTCTTTTTTCTCAAATTAAAAATGACTTTAATTAGCTATTTAATTAAAAGGGGAAAAGATTAATTAAGGGAAAAAGGCCAAAAGTGACTTAAATAAATTAAAAAGTCACTTATGGTGAAGTCAATGGGGAGTTTCTAGAAAAATAATAAAATAATAAAATAAAATACTTCTAGAAGATTTGAGATCTATCTATTGGGCCTTTAAAAGGAGGAGGAGGAGGAGGAGATCATTTGAGGGCATCTCAGTTTGGAGTAATTGTCTTTGATGTTGATTGGAGAATTTAATTCTCTACTATAGTAGCCCCAGGGCAAAAACCCTCGGGTGATTTAGTGAGAGTGGGTGAAAACCCATCTCTCCCCTTGGTGAATTGGCTCAAAATTCATAGGTGCAGTCATCAGATTAGTTTGTTTGGAGGCCAATTGCGATATTATTGTAGATCTTTTTGAGGCCATCACCTTAGCCATTCTAGTTTTTTGTATCAGCATATTCTATATTAATAAAATAAAGCTGAGTTCCACTACATGTGCATCTTGTCAATTTTCAGTTGTAGTTTATATTTCCTCGTTTTTCCGATTAATTTTATGGTTCCAATTGTGAAATTTGTTTATTGAATTAACGACAAAAATTTCTGAAGCAATATTTTGCAAGATTTGTATTTGAGATATTACATAGCTCAACCTCCTCCACTTGGGCATTCACATTCTCTCACTCAAGACAGTATCTGGGCAAGCAAGTGAAGGACAAGAAGGATGAATAAAAGGATGGATTCTCTCTCTCTTCTTTCTCTTGCAACTCGCACATGTGGATTGGCTATTCTCTATGTGGTTCACATTTTTTTGGGGCAACTGTTGCAGGGGGTCGAAATCTGTGGGTAATTGGGGCAACTGTTGCAGGGACGAAATTCTGGGTCAAACAGGCAGAACGAATTGCTGGATCAAATTGGGTGTCTTGACTTGGAGGAGAAGACCAAATTTGACCATAGGTCTAGGTATGTCTCTCATTGAACATGAATAATTTCTCTATTGAAAAAGGTTGCTGGGTTTTTCCCCTTGGTGTGTTTTCCGAGGGTAAATCTTGTCTTCTTTTGTTTGTTGTGATCTCTACTGTTCTAATATTCTTTATGGTTGAATTTTTGAATTATAATTGCTGAATGATATATTCGATTAAGTTAAAAAAATATCTACATCAAAAGTAATTATCAGAATTTTAGAAATATTGTACTATCCCAAATTGCACTAATAAAATCAACATGGTATCAAAGCTTTGGTGAAGGAAGGAACATTGAGATCACCTTGACAAAACCCTCGAAGAGAATTTTGTTAAAGTCCTTGTAGATTGGTTTCTATGACTTCTTCTATGAAATCTGAAAACAAGTTAGAGGGAGCATCTAACTTTAGAGCTTGGAAAGTTAGAATAGATATTCTTCTTGCCAAGAACAAAGTTTTGGACATTGTGATAGGGAATGTTATTGAACCAGCTGATACAACAGGAAAAGAATAATTCAAGGAAGATGACATCATTGCTATGAGTCTTATAATAAACTCCATCAAGGATCATTTGTTTCCCTACATTGCAAAACTTGATACTTCAAAGAAGATGTACGATGCCCTAATGAATCTCTACACTATCAAGAATGTTGGTCAATCAATGAGCTTGAAGAATGAACTTTGAAATACAAGGATGACTAATGACGACATCGTGGCTTCTTACTTCGTAAGGATTTCTCAAATAAGAGATCAGATTCAAGCAATTGGTGAATCCATTCCTGATCAAGAACTAGTGATTACAACACTCAATGGTCTTCCTAGATCATGGGATGCTTTTGCAGCAAGTATAAGCAGTTGGAAGGAAGCTCCTACATTTGAACAACTATGGACATCTTGTGCTCAAGAAGAATCAAGATTGATGACTAGAGATTGTCAAGATGAGGAAGTTCAAGCCCTTGTAGCTCGTTTCAAGAACAAGGGAAAGAAGAAGTTTGGACCCCAACACAAAAGGTCAGAAAGGGATCTTCTTCCTCCCATAAGAAAATGAAAGACTTATCAAAGATCCAATGTTATGGTTGTCAGGAATATGGACATTTCAAGAGAGATTGTCCTAACATGGCCAATAACAAGAAGAGAAAAGGGAAACAACATGCTTTTGCAACAAATGTTGAAGATGAAAAACCAAAGAAGACCAAAGGTGATAAGGATTTCTTTTACTATTCTGCTTTGACAGGTTCCTTTGCAAATGATGATGACATGTGGTTGGTAGATAGTGGAGCATCAAGACACATGACCAGAGAGCGTGGGAATATTTCAAGCATGATAGAAAAGAAGTTGTCTCAAAGGGTTGAACTGGGAGACAATAACAACTATGTAGTCAAAGGAGTTGGAAAGGCATCCATAGAGCTGGAATCTGGTAACAATGTACATCTCAACAATGTTCTTTATGTACCAGGTTTGAAAAAGAATCTTGTCTCTATTTCTTGTTTGGAAGATAAAGGAGATAGAGTAGCTTTTGTGGATGTCAAAGTACTTGTTTGGTCCAAGGGCTCTAGTATAGATGATGCTAGGGTTATTGGGATTTGTGATGGAAGACTGTATAGACTTGTGAGTCAACCAGATCAAGCACTAGTACATGATGAGATAAATCCAAGTGAGCTATGGCATAGAAGGTATGGACATCTTCATTTCAGAGCATTGCCTGAGTTGAGTCAAATAGTGTCAGGGGTTCCTGAATTGCAGATAAAGAATGATGGTGTATGCAAAGGCTGTGCTCTTAGAAAGAACATTAAGAAACCATTTCCAAACAGTGATAATAGATCTAAGGAAGCTTTGGACTTGATTCATTCTGATGTATGTGGTTCGATGCCTGTAAAATTGCTTGGTGGTTCGTTGTACTATGTGACATTTATTGATGACTTCTCCCATAAGACATGGATATATCTCTTGAAGACTAAGGATGAGGTATTCGACAAGTTCCAAGAATTCAAAGCTGAAGTGGAAAATTTGACAAGCAAGAAGATTAAGATACTGAGATTTGACAATGGAGGAGAATACACCTCAAAGGAGCTTGTTGTTTTCTGCAAGCAAGTTGGGATTAAGAGGGAGCTAATTATCCCCTATAATCCACAACATAATGGTGTAGCAAAACGAAGAACAAGTCCATTGAAGAATCTGTCAAGGCCATGATGCATGATTTGGACTTGCCGCTATTCTTATGGGGGGAGGCATCACAGACGACTGTGTACATTCAAAATAGATGTCCTCATAAAGTTCTGGAAGGTATGATCCCTAAAGAAGCATTCTCTAAAAGGAAGCCAGAGGTTGGACACATGAGCATCTTTGTTTGTCTTGTATATATTCATGTTCTTAAGGATAAGAAGAACAAGCTTGAGCCTTTTGGAAAGAAAGACATATTTGTTGGTTATAGTTAATCATCAAAGGCCTACAAAATATACATTCTATAGCAGTGACGAATTGAGGTCAGCCGAGATGTCACCTTCGATGAGAAAGTGGCATATTGGAAGTCTAAGGAAGTTTCCATGGACTCCCTAGATGAAGTGAAGCATGAGGCCTGAAGGGAGGAGCATTCGAGTCCTACAGAATGTATTGAAAGGTCAGAAGGGCCTCAAGATCCAGCTAAACCAGTCGTAGTTCCAAAGAACAAGAAGAGGCCAGCATGGATTAGATCTACATTAGAAGAGGCAAAAGGACATGCAGCTCTTGATGGCACATCTAGAGAAGTTAAGAAACTCAAGAGGTTTTTTAGCTATGCAACTCTCATGACAAAGCTCAATGTGATGCTGAACCTTCCACATATGAAGAAGTAGCTAGCCAGCAGGTGTGGAAGGAAGCGATGAATGAACAATACCAATTGATAATGAAGAATGATGTCTGGGAGATTGTGTCGAGGCTTGCAGGGAAGTTAGTGGCGACTTCCAAGTAGATATACAAGATCAAGTATGCTGCAAATGGTAGTATTGACAAATAAAAGGCACGGTTCATGGCTAAAGGGTTCTCCCAGAAAGAGGGAGAAGACTATGATGAGACCTTTGCTCCAGTTGTCAGGTACACCTCTATTAGATCCATCATTTCTCTTGCTGCTTCGTTGGGATGGAAATTGCACCAGATGGATGTGAAGACTGCTTTCCTCAATGGTGTGATTGAGGAAGAGGTGTACATAGAGAAACCTCAAGGCTTTGAGGTATATGGAAAGGAATCTCATGTTTGCAGGTTGAAGAAGGCCTTGTATGGACTCAAGCAAGCTCCAAGAGCTTGGTATGCTTGTATTGACAGTTATTTAACGAGACTAGGATTTACCAAGAGTGATGTTGATCCAAACCTTTACTTTAAGGTTGTGAAGAATGCACCTGTGATCTTATTATTATATGTTGATGACTTGTTTTTGACAGGTGTTGAGCCTCTTATCATTCAGTGCAAGAAGCAATTGGCTTCTGAGTTCGATATGAAGGATCTTGGGTTGATGCACTATTACTTAGGATTAGAAGTATGGCAGAAAATGGGCAAAGTCTTCCTTGGTCAAGGAAAGTTTGTGTTAGAGACCCTTTAGAGATTTGGTATGATGAATTGCAAATCCATGGCGACTCCCATGGTTACTAAATTGAAGAAGTTAAGAGGCTTCGACTCTAGATTGGTAGATCCATCTATGTACTAGCCACTGATTGGTTCGTTCATGTATGTGGTTAACACTAGGCTGGACATATGCTTTGTTGTGAAAACATTTATCTAGTTCCAGGATGAATCAAGACATGGGCATGGACTGCAACAAAGCACATTTTAAGATATTTGCATGGTATAGTGAATTATGGCTTGAGATTTGTTGCAAACAAGGATGTACAACTTCAGGGATATATGGATGTTGATTGGGCAGGAAGTGTTGAAGATAGGAAGAGTACCTCAGGAGTATGCTTCAGTTTGGGATCCACTATGATATCGTGGATGAATAGGAAGTAGAGGTCGATTGCACTCAGGGCTGCTAAGGTAGAGTATACTTCAGTCAATGAGGCGTGTACTGAAGCAGTATGGCTCCAGAAGTTGTTTGCAGGATTGTTCGGCCAAGAGTTGGAACCGATAGTGATACACTGCGATAATCAAAGTTATGTGAAGCTTTCAAAGAATCCCGTGTTCCATGACAGGTCGAAGCATATTGAGATTAAGTACCACTACATTTGTGACATGGTGCAGAGTAGAGCAATAAGGCTCGAGTACATCTCCATCGATGAGCAGACAGTAGACGTTCTGACGAAGTCGTTGCTGAGAGACAAGTTTGTGTACTTCAAAGAGAAGTTGGGGCTTGTGGAGATTACCCCGAGAGGGAGTGCTGATATGTCTGCAGCATGGATGGTCATTCTCCCAGTAGGAAGAATGGGTCCAAGCGACCTAGAGTGCTCAACAGGCAGGGTTGAGTGAGTGTCTCTTGCAGGAGGACCATGATCACACATTAGGAATGGTGGAGTGAGGTCCTGGACCCTGATCACACATCAGGCATGGTGGAGTGAGGTCCTTCAGCATCTGGACCCTGATCATACACTGGTAAGGGTCAAGTGAGGTCCTGGACCTAATCACACACTGGATAGGGTGGAGTGATGTCTTTTTGGCATCTAGACCCAATCACCAACCAAGAAGGGGTTGAGTGAGGCTTTGGTCCAGAGTGCTCTCCAGGAAGGCTGAGTGAGTGCTTGCTAGTTGAGTGTCTCAACATTTTTGGCCTAGGGAGAGGTCATGGGATTCAAGGACCGATCACTTTGGAGGAATGAGTCCTTATATGATGATGACATTGCCATGGGTTTGGTACCACCCTGAATATGGCCACTAGCAGATGTTGATAAAAGATGATGATGCTGGTAAAGATGGATAACATTTTTCTTTAGAGAAATTTGTCAATTTGAGAACACCTATGAATACCTCCCTTGTTAAGAGGGGGGTATTGAATTTGTAACTATGGTCGATCTTCATAATGTATATTTGGTCACTTGATGTACTTCTATTTATCATTGTAAAGCGTATTTATAAATGATTGAGGCAAAGGAAAATTTATTTTGAGTCAAATTCCCATTGAGACTTTTTAAAGATGAAAATTTGAATTTTTGAAATGTAAATTTTGGCACCAATAGTGACAATTTGGCTTCCCTCCAAGTCAAGTCGGCCCTTGCCAAGAGACATATTTGTTGATGTATTTTTTGGCACCAATAGTGACAATTTGGCCTCCCTCCAAGTCAAGTCGGCCCTTGCCAAGAGACATATTTGTTGGTTCTCTAACTTGTCATGATTTTGTTGATGAAACCGTCCATTTTCGCATCATTCCATTCACACATTGTCAGCATTTTAACCATATTTCTCCATAAACACACCAAATTCCCACATCATGTTTACATGGTTTATTATTATTATTTCCATTATTTTTAATGAATTGAGAAGAACTTTGTTTGGTTTTACTAATGACAGTTTGGCTAGTTCAAGAGTTTGCAACTCAAGTCAATTTTCGTAGCTATCTCCATGGTTGAGGTAGTAGCACTACTCTAGAAGGAAATCCAATACTTGGACTTGGTTTCTAGAAGCTCCAATATGGATTTGTATTGGTCAATTTCCACCCAGCTCGCACGTGTGGACCTCCAGCAAGAGATCAAAGGAAAAACGTAGTAGTTTTGACTAGTCAACTTCAAATGCATTTTCTGAGCAAAGGAAATTGAATTTTGGAAAACGAAACATGGGTTTTTTTCAGCACGGGCCCAATTAGGTTCTTTGGGAGCAGTTTCCTCAAATATGTTACCGTTTGGTTGATTTTCCAGGTTCTTTGGAGCCCTATTTTGTAGATTGCATGAGCAAACAGTTTTGTAATTTCACAGTCAATGCCCAGTCGCGAAAAAGATTGGAACGAGCTATTCTTTAGCAATTTCGTGGTAGGGAGATCATTCTTATCAGATCTAGGCTGATCTTTGATCCAAGGATCCATCAAATAAGATTGGATTTTATTTTCAAAACTGATCTCATGACCAACACTCAAGCAAGAAAATTTTGAGTTTGTTAATTGCCTCAAAACTCTATAAATTGCAATCTCTTTGATGAGAGGAGGGATCAGATGTCAAGGATGATCTTAATTTGTAATTGCTGCTGCTGATTGAAGGAGAAGAACTCTATTTTTTTCTAGTGAATGTAATCTCTAATATTGCGCAGCTTTGAATGAAATTGGTGATTTAAATAAAGTGATCTAAGTTTATAATTCCTCGTACTCACTAGGAGGGCCCCCTGTGGAGTTGTGAGATAGTATAATTGTCAATTTATTTTTTATTTTTTATTTTTTATATTGCGCAGCTTTGAATGAAATTGGTGATTTAAATAAAGTGATCTAAGTTTATAATTCCTCGTACTCACTAGGAGGGCCCCTGTGGAGTTGTGAGATAGTATAATTGTCAATTTTTTTTTTTTTTTTTTTTTTTTTTTTAATTTTTTTTTAATTTTTTAATTTTTTTTTTTAATTTTTAATTTTTATTTAATTTTTTTATTTTTTATTTTTTATTTTTTTATTTTTTATTTTTATTTTTTATTTATTTATTTTTATTTATGTATTTATTTATTTATTTTATTTTATTTTATTTTATTTTTTATTTTTTATTTTTATTTTATTTATTTTATATTATTTATTTTTATTTTTTATTTATTTATTTATTTTTATTTTTATTGTTATTTTTATTTATTTATTTATTTTTATTTTTATTTTTATTTATTTATTTATTTATTTTTTTCAGTGTTTGCTTCGATTTGATTTTCAATCTCTTTAGATGATTTAATTCTCTGTTTTCAATATAGTTTGCTTGCTTTCTGTCTGTTATAGGTTGAGTGCTCAATATAAACTCAAAAATCCAAAAACACTTTCCTTGAAGTATTTTCCAAGAATTTCTTTTATTTTCATGCATGTTCTAGTCATCATTTGGATAAGACATGGTTGCTTCTTAATAGAATACACACATTAATAATCTTTGGAGTCTCTTACACTTGAAATTCTATCAACATATCATTGTTTTTCACTGCTTTCTATAATAGCTTTCAATTCCAAGTTTTGTAGAATAGTTGTGATTTCAATTTGATAGTTATATTTCTTTTTAGTATTTTAGATTAGATTTATTTCAAGTCTCATACATTAAAATTAGAGTAGAATTGTTTTACAGTTCATAGAATCAATTTCCTTTTTCAAGTTAGCTAGTTAGATTTCCTTTCATTGTTTAATAGAATAGATTTCAATTTTTGTTTTGTATAATAAATTTTAACTTCTTGTCCAATTAGAATAGATCTTGATGTTTTCATAGTATAGTTTGCTTTAAAAGTTCACTTAAATTTCGAAGTTTTGAATTTGAATTCATTGGCCTTTTAAGATAGAACATGTGCATATGCTTATCAAAACCGAGTCCTAAATAGGTTTAAATCCTCTTGTGTAATTAGATTAGTTTGTTTGAATTGAAAGTAGATATCGTATCACATTTAGTGCACGTATACTTCGCAAGTTCACGAACTCCGGGTTTGACAATTAATGACAAGTAATTTAACAATCAATTAAATTACCCAACAATGTCCATTCATCCAAGACAATCTACTATATAAAGGCAGATCGACTTCCTCCACTTGGGCATTGACATTCTCTCACACAAGATAGTTTCTCGGCAAGCAAGCAAAAGACAAGAAGGACGAATAGGATGAATAAAAGGATGAGTTCTCTCTCTCTTCTCTCTCTTACAACTCGCACGTGTGGATTGGCTATTCTCTCTGTGGTTCACATTTTTCTGGGGCAACTGTTGCAGGGGGCCGAAATTTCTGAGTCACTGGGGCAAGTGTTTCAGGACCGAAATTCTGGGTTAGACTGGCAGAACAAATTGCTGGACCAGATTGGGTGACTTGACTTGGAGGAGAAGATCAGGTTTGACCATAGGTCTAGGCTTGTCTCATTGAACAAGAATAATTTCTCTATTGAAAAAGGTTGTTGGGTTTTTCCCCTTGGTGGGTTTTCTCAGGGTAAATCTTGTCTTTTGTGTGTTGTGATCTCTACTATTCTACTGTTCTTTATGGTTGAATTTCTAAAGTATAATGGCTGAATGATATATTGGGATGAGTTAAACGAAGATCTAGATCAAAAGTAATTATTAGAATTTCAAAAATATTGTTCTAACCCTAATTGCACTAAGAAAATCAACTCTTTCTACTCTCAAGTACAGTGACTCTAGGCGAATCATCAGAATCTTCTTGAGGATCTTATTCCATAAGTTTAGGTTCTTTAGAATTTGATTCCACATTCTTAGGAGACACCTGCATCTCATTATCAAATTCCAAGTGTGATCCCTTGGACTTCTAGAAAGCAACATCCTCATAAAAAATGACATCCTTGCAAGTTTCAATAGATCTTTGCCCTAGAACATTGACTCTCAAAGCCTTTGAATCTTCATTGTAGCTAACAAAAGTTCCCTTCTTCCTTGAAGGTTCCAACTTCGTCCTTTTCTACTTAGGCATATGAACATAGAGAGGAGAGCCAAAAAATCTCAATTTTTCAAATTTGGTTCTCTCACCTGTGAAGACTTCTTCAGGAGTCGTGTAATCCAATACTCGGTGTGGACATCTATTTTGAACATAAACAACTGTCTTTGAAGCTTCTCCCCATAGAAACACCAATAGCTCTTGATCATGAAGCATGGCTTTGGCAGCTTCCATAACAGTTTTGTTCTTTCTTTTCACAATCCCATTTTGTTGTGGATAGTAGGGAACTATCAGGTCTCCCTTAATTACCCTTGGCTCTCCATTTGCAAAACTCAATGATCAAGATCTTCAAGAACTACAAAAGGATGAATATGCTGAGTTTCATGAAGATTTGTTGGAAAACATAGATAAAGAATCCATGCTCAGGTTTCATGGGACAACACAAAAACAACTCTACATAATAATGTGTGCCTATGAGAAGGATCCTAGTCATCTCTTTGAATATGGTAACCGAACCTGTGCTTTTGACATTTTGACTCACCTTATCAACGCAAAATATTATAATCAATCAAAATTGGATGACCAAGGTGACCTTGAAAAAAATTCGAATGTGGAAGGCAATCATGAAGATGAAGAATGTATGGAAGAATGGAACCCAGAAGATCATAAGACGGTAGAGGGGCTTTAGAATGCAAATTTAAGGATTGAGGATGTGCATGACATGAATGAGAGCCCCATTCAAATCCACGAGGATCAACACGATGAAGTGGAGACTTTGATTCAGGAAAGGGTATTTGAAGGCATGAATATTGTAGCTCCTTATGATGATGAAATTTCTGATTTCTTGTGCATTAATGAGGTAAAGTGGGATGTGGACAACCATCATTTTGACTACGACCCTATTTATGATACTGACATCGAAAATAAGGTTGGAATTGATTCTCCTTTTCTCCAGTTAATTACTCATGATGATATTCCTACTCACACCGTTCAAAGGGAGGATCATGGTTAACAAGGTTCATGGAAATAACAGGCCCTATTTAAGAAACTGATGATGAAGGCCTTGTTTTCCTTGGCCTTCCCCAGGATCCCAATAGCATAGCTACATAATCCATGAGCCCTCGCCTTCGCTATTCTCACATTATCACAATTATTGATGATCCCTTTTCCTCTTCTAGGTATGATGCTAAGAAAGAACTATCCATTAGATGTATCCTCCCTTACCCCTCATACCCTCAGGATTGTGAATACAATTGTCATGAGCAACCTACTTGTTGTGTCTCCCCATGTCATCGGTCTCCCTTTCCTCCTAGTCATGACCCTATGGTGGTCATAAAGCATGATATTAATGATAGGGACCATAATGGGGATGATATGCTTGAGGTTGCTATCCATCGGAAGTTCATGAGCTTAATTGTTGATATCTCTATCTTTTGGTTGGAAGAAAGGACCTTCTGGAATAGATTGCATCCATTGATTCCCTCTTCCCCCGTGGTACTTGTTACCCACCACTTTGTGGGTGATATCCCCAGGAGAAATTTTTCTCCATGATGAGCCTCAACGGGCAGCCATCAGCCCCTTGATGCCTCCTACTAGCTTGTTGTGCCATTTCTCTGCCACTTGAGTTAGCCATGTGGTCCCTCACCCACCTGTATTGATTGTATATTTGAAGGTGGGCCTCCCAAATCTAAAGGTTTGTCTTGTCATTTGGTAATTAAGTATTGGGTTTTCCTATCATGGATACTTCTGGGTATGGATTGATGGGGGGATTTGGCAGAAAGAGTGGGCTTAGTTTGTGCTCTTGTCCCCCTGATCTCTTTTGGCTGTTACCCTTGGATCTTAGTCCCGTGGGATCTCCTTTATTAACCATTTGATTCTACGGTGGTACTACTTGGGAAACCCTGACTTTGGGTGCGTGGTCCTACTCCTTTACTCGCACATATTACTCCCTTTCCACTCACTATACCCCCATTCATCTTTTCTCCCACTTGGCTCCACATTCCTATTCTGGGTCCACATAGGGCTAGCCTCCCTATCCCCTTGCCCCTACCTCGGGTCAGACCTAGAATGATGCCCTAGAGGTTGAAGCAATTGAAAGAAAAAATGAAAAGCATAATTGGCGACATTTAACAGGAAATTGTACCATAAAATGCAAAAGATGGTTGGGACAAAAATAATTATCACGTGGGCAAAAGCCATTACAAGAGTTCTACCCCAATCCATGGCCATCACCCTGGTTCCATAGG
Organism: Pinus tabuliformis; assembly: GCA_031772625.1. NCBI lineage: Eukaryota > Viridiplantae > Streptophyta > Pinopsida > Pinales > Pinaceae > Pinus > Pinus tabuliformis. Next base: position 82,246,619 of record CM062811.1, on the reverse strand, counting down.
CCCTAGATGAGCCTCCCCTATCATTCAGGAACCCATAATTGTCCCAACCCCTGGAGGGCAATGAACCGCCCTACCTAAAGGGGGTAATCATTGCTATATCTTACATATCATGTTCTTGTCCTTTGATCCCCGAGCAGTTAATTAAAGAAAATTCATAAAAGGAAAAAGGTATATGAAGAAGGGTGGAAAAATCAAGGCTGAGGCACCTCATGTACCACGATTGCTTCCTCCTATACATTACATACCCAGGTGTGGGCTTCCCCTTATCTTGCTACCCCTATGCCCCACTATGTGGCCCAGGATTGCCCTTCTCATTCTCTATTCCATCTCACTTATTTTTCACTTGTGACCCCCATTAGAGGGATGTACCTTGGACATACTATCCCCTTTAAGGGCTGAAACCACCTAATAAGGTACTTGGCTAACCCCCTTTGGAGCTTGGAGACACTAGCACATGCCAAAGCCCATTACGGAAGGGCATGCCATTATGAAGTGCCCTCGTTGTTATCCATGATTTGTAAGCTCTTTTACTCTATTTTTTTAATGACTGGTTGTACTGGAAGCCTAGGGGATGCATTGGATCTTATGTAGGATTGCAGGTGGTTTTCATTTGGGTTTGGTCTCCCTATATGGGATCCTACCCTAGAGGTCTACATTGGCACATGTAGGGTGTGCATAGAGAACCATTGGCCTCCACAGCAGCAGACAACACTCCACGGATTTTGATGGATGCTTAGAGATTACTAGCGATCCAGTTTTGGGATGACGATGATATGCTTGGTACATTATTTCCAGCAGGCCCCCATAGGAGCCCCACACTCTTGAGTAGTGTCCCAGGACTTGTATGATGTCATGGCAACATTCATTCCACCACTTGGACCCTTGCAGAGGATCTCCGATTCATATGGAGACCCATGGGGTCATCAATGTGCCCTCATACCCGCTAGGAGCACCACAGGTCTACTACTTGGAGAACAAGGGGCCACCCCTTGTCCATCATATTCCGAGGAATTTATTCCTCAATATGGCACTTCAGGATATTATTGAGCCTTTAGAGGGCCCTATGACATGCACATATTATTATTTGGCCCCTTATGAGTCTTAATTTTACACTTACGAGCTAGTTTGGTGGGTTTGTCACCAATAGGGTTTTATTTGCACATTATTTTATCATTAGGGGCTAATGTAGGCCCATAGGCTAATTCGAACTCCTTAGGAGGCTATATATTGATGTTAGGTACACTCATTTGTATCATCACTTGACTTGGGATCTCTCTATCTTTAGAGAACTTCACATTTATTTCCTTGGTGGATATTTTTGGAGATGGATTAATTTTGATGTATGGATTTGGGCTATTTATCTTGTCTTGGAGCTTTGTCCTGTAAATGAAATGTTGGTTGGATATACTCTATAATGTTGTAAGTAAATTTCGATGTTATTGTTCTTGTTGCTGCATATTGCTAAAATTAAGGCCAGTTGTTGCATGATTGAAATGTGGAATTGAGCATGTTTTAGCTAATTTAATGTATGGGTCAATGTTATATGAATGAAATGTCCTAGAGATAATTTGTCTCAATAAACTTGCATCATTTTCTTTAAAGTATAAATGCTTGAAGGTCACTTTTCTTTTATTTTCTTAGCATTGGATGAAGATGACTTTCTAGGCCTCCTTGATCAAGAAACCAAGTTTTTACTCATCCTCATCCTTGACTCCATATCCCCAAGTGAATTAGGCACTGATCCCTTTAAAAGGGTGGTCATCCTCTTCACCTTTTTCACCTTTTATCATTTTTTCCCAGATCTAGCCCTCAAAGGTCACCTAGGGCATCAATTTCCCAGGAATTGACCCAAGGAAAAACTTCGATCTACTATAGGCTACTGCGCTAGTGGGTCCCCTCCCTCCCCTCCAAATTTGAGGCAATTCTAACTGTGGAATCTCGGGGAATCCCAAGCCCTAGCTCTAGGATTGAATTTTGCCTAGGCAACCCCAAGGCTAGACCTCTATAGGATCAATTCAACCTTTTGAAGTAAATATTATTGTTTGGTCCTTTCCCCTGACCTTGTTCAGGATAGGAACATCATTGTTTGCTACATTCCATCCCCTAACCTGGGCTGGGTTCACTTGGCCCCGTGTGGTCCCACTTCTCGGTAAAGATTATTTGTCAAGGACCATTTGGGAATCAAAGTTTCCCAAGGATTATAGGGATTGAGAACTTTGTTTATAAGCCTATCCTTTCTCCCTCAACCCTCCAATCCTCACCCCTTATCCCTAGTGGACCAAGTCCCTTGCTTAAAGAGCAAGCAAGCTCCATTCTTCACTCCATCCATGGGAAAGGGTTTTCAGGGTCACTTCTCACTTATACATTGACATATACTTCACAAGTGATCCCTATTGATCCAGGTGGATATTGGTGGCCACCCGCCAATTCCACTTGGACCCCCACCATTGCTTCTTTTAGTTTTTCAGTTTCCTTAATTGTAGCACAGTTTACTATTTTTAGCAGTTTTTCGGGTCCTAAACTTTCGGAGCCGTTTTGAGGCCCTAAACGACGTTTTTTGGAAATCTACCACCAACAATTTTCTATCTAAAATCGTCTTTTCCGTCATAGTCCTCGAAGAGATCTTTCCAACGGGTTATCATGCACGTCAAACAGAGATAATATGACCAAGTCACGACCTCGGGAAGTTGGCTGTCCAACCCACCCCAATGGGGTCCATAAACTCTTGGTGTTACATCTCCTCGGGTTAGGGTTTTGGTTGTTTATGGTTTGCTCTTATTGTTCAATAATAAAAAGGCCCTTGAGCCTCATTGTAAGGCAGTTCAGAGGCATGTAGCTGCCACATCTCTTCTCAGAGATAAGCTACCATCGCCTTAGTTGGTTTATTTCCATTTCTGTTTGTAAGCATATTTCAGTATTTTACATTAATGAAATGAAGTATTATTTCCGCTGCATCTCTGTGTTAATGGTTATCTCTGTAATTTGTTGCATTCCTGTTTAAATCCGGATCACCTACACTACTAGGACTCCTCCCATCAGTGAAAGTCCGTAAAGAGCAGGGAGACTTAGCTGTGGTGACCGTGGGCCAAGCCTCCACCGTTGTCCTTAACCTAGCAGTTGCCCTTTTAGGAACCTCTTTAGGTCCCCTACTGGTTTGAGTGGTAACAATACTCAATGTGGTACTACCTCTTCTTATGGGCCTTAGATGAGCCCCCTCCATCATTAAGGAACCCATGATTGTCCCAACCCTTGGTGGGCGATGAACCACCCCACCTTAAGGGTGTATCCACTGCTGTATTCTACACATCATGCTCTCATCCCCTAGAGCCTCGAGCAATTATGAGGAAAAATCGATCGAGTGCAAAAGGCATATGTAGAAGGGTGGAAAAACAAAGGCCAACGTAACTCATGTATCACGATTTTCTCCCCCTTACACTCACATGCCCAAGTGTGGGCTTCCCCTATTATAACTACCCTTGCACCATGACATGTGGTCTTGATGATTTCCTTGATCCCCACTCTATTCCAATAGTATATCATTTGCCACCTACCACTTGAGGGATGTACCGTGGACGTGTCACCCCCTCTAGAGGCTGATACCACCTAGTAGGGTCCTTGATTAGCCCCCTATTGAGCTTGGACACATTTGTACATGCCAAAGTCCACTATGGAAGGGCATGCCACCATGAAGTGTCTCATTGGTTCCATGACTTGTAAGCTCTTTTACTTGATTATTTTGATGAATTGTTGTATTGGAGGGAAAGTGGATGCAATGGATCTTATGTCGGATTGTAGGTGGGTCTCCATTTGGGGCTTGGTCTCCCTATACAGGGTCCTAGCCCTTCAGGTGGTCACATTGGCACTTGTAGGGTGAGCGTTGAGAGCCATGGGCCTCCACCACAGTAGAGAGTACTTCATGAATCCCCAACACCACTCGTTGATTGCTCATGTTCCACCTTTTAAATGAGGATGATGCACCTGGTTCACCATGCCCAACCGACTCCACACATGCGCCATACACTTGGCAGATGTTCCATGGTCAAGAGGATGTCTCCTGTTGCAGAGGGAGGGCTTATGTCATCATCCTAGCCCTTATAAATGGTCTACAAACATTTCGATCCACTTGGAGACCCATGAGGATGTCCTTGTGCCCCCACACCCACTTGGGAGCACCACAGGTTCTTGCTTGGAAAACAAGCAGCCAACCCCTTGTCCACTATGTTTGGAGTCCAGTTCTTCATCATGACACCCCTTGGACTTCATTAGGCCTCCTCAAAGGCCCAACGACTCACTATATTGATCATTCTGCCCTCGTGAGAGACTTATTCTTATGTTCTTGAGCTATTTTAGCGGGCTTGTCACCAAAAGTATTGTTATTATGCACATTATTTTATTTTAGGGGCATTATTAGTCCAAATTAGGCCATTCGAATCCTGTAGAGGATTGTATAAATAGAAGTGAGATGATTCATTTTCATCATCATGATTAGTATCTCTAATGATATTTTTGCACTTTTTGTTGGGATGAAGTTTTAGAGCTTTTCTTGATGCACTATTATGTTTGGATTTTCACTATTGTGTTTGGAGCTTGTCTAATGCGAAGTTGATAAATGGATATACTCTTTGTCATGTAAGTTGAAATTTGTTGCTATTCTTGTTATTTTACTTGTTAACTACTTGTATGTTGTTATCTCTATTCTTGTATGGGTTAAATGTAATGCGAAATTCTTCTGGGACCTTGAATAAGTGATTAAATGCATGCATTGACCTTTGGGGGATTGGGTGAATGTTCTTAGATGCACCTATTATGTTAAAGACCTCAAAACTTTGTCTCTTTCGCAAATTTGAAGTATAAATCTCTATTGATCTAGTTGTTGCCCTTGAAGAGGATAACAAAGATCAATGAGGGCTCCTTGGCTCATGAAAATTCATGATCTGTGTATCTTGACTCCAATACACCCAAGCAATAAGGCACTAATCCTCGTATCTCTTTGGTGGTCAAATTTTCCTCTCTTTCCTTCACCCCTCCAAATTCCAAGCCTAACTCTAGTAGGTCACCTAGGGCATCACATAAATTTCATTGTAGCCATCTAAACTCTTGATTTTTGATCACCTACGGTGCTGGACTTTTCGCTAGAGGTCCTCCAAATTTCATTCAATTTCGACAGTTGAATCCCGAGATATAACAAACCCTAGACGCAAGACCAACTCGTGTCCTAGGCTGATTTTGGCTTAGTGTCCTCATTGGGATCGTTGCATTCAAATCTCAAGAAAGTTAGGCCTCTGATCTTATTCTCTTCCCCAATTAGGTCAAGCACCTCCTTGAGTGATCAACTCCATACCCTTGACCTAGTTTGGGTCCACTTGGCTTCTCTGTGGTCCCACAACTTTGTAACTCATATTCTACAGTTATTACATAGAAGCCATTTCTCCACAAGGATCCTTAGACCGAGGAAGCCTCTTCTCAAGAGATATTCTCAAACCCTATGCTTAAGTATACTCTTAGCCCTTCCTAGAGAGCCCATCGCTTTGCTTCTTAATCAAGTAAGCCACATAATTGAGTCTCTCTTGCGAATAGGCTCTAGGAATCACCCTTTGTTTATTCATTCATCTACTTGTTCTTTTGATTCCTCTTATACCAACTCTCCTCCTATCGGTGAAAGTCAGTGAAGAGTAGGGAGCCTTAGTTGAGGTGACAGTGGGCTATCGCTCTGTCATTGCCCCTTGACCTAGTAGTTGCTCTATAGGATACCCTCCTAGGAACCCTGCTAGTTTGAGCAATACTGGCATATCATTCTTGACGACTCCATTGGAAGAACGAAGCCCTAGTTCTTCATTAAACTTCAAAGCTAATGCTTGTAGGGTGAAACAAGCATCTATCAAGGCATTTTAATTCACCCTCACAACTCCATTTTGATCCTAATATGAAAAATCATGAAAAACAGAATATTGTCAAAAAGAAATTATGCTTGGCTCTCTATTTTCAAAACTCAATGATCATGATCTTCAAGAACTACAAAAGGATGTGGACAAATATTCCGAGTTTTATGAAGATTTGTTGGATAACATGAATAAAGAATTCATGCTCAGATTTCATGGGACAACACAAAAACAACTCTACATAATAATGTGTGCCTATGAGAAGGATCCTAGTTGTCTCTTTGAAGTTGGTACTTGAACCTGTGCTTTTGACATTTTGACTAACCTTATCAACGAAAAATATTATAATCAATCAAAATTGGATGTCCAATGTGACCTTGAAAAAAATTTCAGTGTGGAAGGCAATCATGAAGATGAAGAATGTATGGAAGAATGGAACCCATCTAAAGAAGATCATAAGATTGTAGAGGGGCTTCAAGATGCAAATTTAAGGATTGAGGATGTGCATGACATGAATGAGAGCCCCATTAAAATCCATGAGGACCAACACGATGAAGTGGGGACTTTGATTCAGGAAACGCCATTTGAAGGCATGAATATTGTAGCTCCTTATGATGACGAGATTTCCTTTTTCTTGTGCATTAATGAGGGAAAAGTGGGATGTGGGCAACCATCATTTCGACTATGACCCTATTTATGATACTGACACCGAAAATGAGGTTGGAATTGGTTCTCCTTTTCTCCAGTTAATTACTCATGATGATATTCCTATTCACATTGTTGAAAGGGAGGATCATGGTTTCCTCGCGCATGAAGAAGGTTCATTGGAAGCAACGGGCCTTATTTATGACACCAATCATGAAGGCCTTGTTTTCCCCGGACTTTCCCAGGATCCCAATAGCATAGCTGCATTATCCATGAGCCCTCGCCTTGGCCATTCTCACATTATCACAATTATTGATGAACCCTTTTCTTCTTCAAGGTATGATGCTAAGAAAGAATTATCCATTAGATTTATGCTCCCTTCCCCCTCATACCCTCAGGATTGTCAATACAATTATCATGACCAACCTACTTGTTGTGTCTCCCCTTGTCACTGGTCTCCCTTTCCTCCTAGTCATGACCCTATGGTGGTCATAAAGCATGATATTAATGATAGGGACCATAATGGCGATGATATGCCTAAGGTTGCTATCCATCGAGATTCAGAAGTTCATGAGCTTAATTGTTGATATCTCTATCTTTTGGTTAGAAGAAAGGACCTTGTGGAATATATTACATCCATTGACTCCCTCTTCCCCCGTGGTACCCCATGTGTGGTCATTTCATTTTCTCACCTCCAGCCCTTGTGACCTTCCATATTGTCATTCCTACCCTTGCCTTTGGATCTCTTGCATGAGTAAGTAGAATGGCAATTGTTTTCACATTGACTGGATGATATGTTGGTTGCATTGGGTCTATGATTACACTTAGTATTTGGTTGATGTAACATGCATGTTAGTGAAGGATGCATTACATGCTCATTTTTTCATTATAACTAACATCATATGATATTTTCATGATAGGTTAGTTGCATTTAAATTTTAGATTAAATTTGCATTTTACTTTCTTGTTGATTTTTATGGCCTAATACTGAACATGGGAGATCATAAGACACCAAAAAAACATGTTGCCATGTGTGCTTGTTCTTTGACATGTCCAGGTAAGAGGTCTGCGGTACCAAGAGATTGCTGGTGTTCTCATGACCTCCCGTTTGAGTAGCTTCATGCGCCTCTCTGAGAGCTCATGTCCTAGTTGGAGCCAGAGGTTATTGATAACTTGTGGGTAGTGTATATAGAAGAATTTTTTATTTCCCAGATGGTCCTCAGTTGGCAACCAGTAGCCCCTTGCAACCGCCAGATAGCTCGATGTGCCATCATCTCTGCCATCTCAGCCAACCATGTGGTCCCTTGCCCGCTTGTTATGATTGTATGTTTGAAGGTGGGCCTCTCGACCCTAAAGGTATGTATATTGATTGGTATAGTTGAGTAATTTTCCTTACTTTTCATGGGCACTTTTGGGCATTGATTAGTCAGGGGATTCGACATAAAGAGTTGGTTAGGTCTGTATCCTTGTCTCCACTAATTGATTTTGTGGTTACCCTTATATCCTAGTCCCTTGGGATCTCGTTTACTGGCCATTAGCTTTAGGGTGGCACTACGTCTTGGTTGAGTGGTCCCGCTTCCCGACACCATATACATCACCCCCCCTTCCACATATTTTGGCACCATTCATCTGTTTTCCCATCCGAGTCCGCATGTGTCCACTGGCTCCAGATATGGTCAACCTCCCCCTCCCCTTGTCCACACCTTGGGTCGGGCTTGGAACGATGCCCCAGAGGTTGATGCAGCGAAAAAGAAAAGAAAAAACATAATTTGGCTATATTCAACGAGAAGAGTACCACAAAATGCAGAAGATGGCCGGGACATACAAATTTAGCATGTTGGAAAAAGCCAAACATAAGCTCTACCCCTTATCCATGGCAATCACCCTGGTTCCTATGGGCCCTAGATGAATCCCCTCCATCATTATGGAACCCATGATTGTCCCAACCCTTGGTGGGCGATGAACCACCGCACCTTAAGGGTGTATCCACTGCTATATTCTACACATCATGCTCTCATCCCTTGGAGCCCCGAGCAATTATGAAGAAATTCAATCAAGGGAAAAAGACATATGGAGAAGGGTGGAAAAACAAAGGCTGGGGTAACTCATGTACCACGATTTGCTCCCTCTTACGCTCATATGCCCGGGTGTGGGCTTCCCCTATTATAACTACCCTTGAACCATGACATGTGGTCTGGATGATTCCCCTGATCCCCACTCCGTTCCATTAGAATATCATTTCAATTTTCCACCTACTTCTTGAGGGATGTACCATGGATGTGTCACCCCCTCTAGAGGTTGAAACCACTTAATAAGGTCCATTATTAACCCCCTATTGAGATTGGAGACATTTGTACATGCCAAATCCCACTATGGAAGGGCATGCCACCATGAAGTGCCCTATTGGTTCCATGACTTGTAAGCTCTTTTACTTGATTATTTTGATGAATTGTTGTATTGGAGGGAAAGTGGATGCATTGGATCTTATGTAGGATTGTAGGTGTGTCTCCATTTGGGGCTTGGTCTCCCTATACAGGGTTCTAGCCCTTGATAGAGCCACATTGGCACTTGTAGTGTGAACGTTGAGAGCCATGGACCTCTACCATAGTAGAGAGTACTTCATGAATGCCCAACACTGCTCGTTGATTGCTCGTGTTCGACCTTTTGGATGAGGATGATGCACCTGGTTCACCATGCGCAAATAACTCCAAACATGTGCCATACACTTGATAGATGTTCCATGGTCCAAAGGATATCTCTTGTTGTAAAGGGAGGACTTATGTCATCATCCTAGCCATTACATATGGTCTACAGGCATTTCGATCCATTTGGAGACCCATGAGGATGTCCTTGTGCCCCCACATCCACTTGGGAGCACCACAGGTGCTTGCTTGGAAAACAAGGGGACAATCCCTTGTCCACTACGTTTGGAGTCCATTTCTTCATCATGGCACCCCTTGGACTTCATTAGGTCTCCTCAAAGGCCCAATGACTTACTATATTAATCATTCTGCCCTCTTGAGAGGCTTATTCTTATGCTATTGAGCTATTTTAGCGGACTTGTCACCAAAAGTATTGTTATTATGCACATTATTTTATTTTAGGGGCATTGCGGACTTGTCACCAAAAGTATTGTTATTATGCACATTATTTTATTTTAGGGGCATTATTAGTCCAAATTAGGCCATTCGAATCCCTTAGAGGATTGTATAAATAGAAGTGAGATGATTCATTTTCATCATCATCAGTTGGATTGGATTAGTATCTCTTATGAGATTTTTGCACTTTTTGTCGGGATGAATTTTTGGAGCTTTTCTTGATGCACTATGATGTTTGGATTTTCGCTATTGTGTTTGGAGCTTGTCTAATGCGAAGTTCATAAATGGATATACTCTCTCTCTCTTGTAAGTCAAAATTTTGATGCTATTCTTGTTATCTTACTTGTTAACTACATGTATGTTGTTATCTCTATTCTTGTATGGGTTAAATGTGATGAAAAATTCTTCTAGGACCTTGAATAAGGTGATTAAATTCATGTGTTGATCTTTAGGGGATTGGTTGAATGTTCCTAGAGGCACCTCTTAGGTTAAAGACCTCGAAACTTTGTCTCCTTCGCAAATTTGAAGTATAAATCTCTATTGATCTAGTTGCTTCCCTTGAAGAGGCTAGCAAAGATCAATTAGGGCTCCTTAGTTCACGAAAATTCATGATCTATGTGTATCTTGACTCCATTAAACCCAAGCAACAAGGCACTAATCCTCATATCCCTTTGGTGGTCAAATTTTCTCCTCTTTCCTTCACCCCTCCAAATTCTAGGTGTAACCCTAGTAGGTCACCTAGGGCATCACATAAATTTCATTGTAGTCATCTAAACTCCTTGATGCTTTTATCTAGAGGTCCTCCAAATTTCAAGCAATTCCAATGGAGGAATCTCGAGATATAGCAATCCCTAGCCGCAAGACCAAGTCTTGTCCTAGGCTGATTTTGGGTTAGTGTCTGTTGAGAAATCCAGGGCATTCAATGTTAACAATTTCTCTGCTTGATAATTGATTGTTATATGCTTTGTAATTCTTATCTTATGATCTTTGTTTTGTTAGCTCATTAGTGTGTTCTTTTCATCAAGACAATTATCAAAATAAATAAAGACAAGTGACACAGGATATAGGCTTCTCTAGCCAGGGCCAAAACCTCTCACCTCTTGAGAGGAAAACCCGATCAAAATTCTTCTTCTAGATCTTCAATTGATAAGTACCAAGACCATGACACTGTCCCTTTACTCTAGTATTCTCTACAAGAACCCTGTCACCAACCTGGTCTTCCTTCCTCTGCCTTTCTTCTTGATCTAGACCTGCTCCTTCTTTGCTCCTTCTAGAGAAACTCGGTCTCTATTTCTTACACTACACCTTCACAACTGCCCTAGAGAATCTCGGTCTCTAGGTCTTCTAGAGAAACTCGGTCTCTACTTTGCTACCCAAGAAGATTCTTTCCTTCGCTATCCTAGAAGAAACCTATTCACTGCTTCCTTTGCTTGATCCAGAAGATCCCTTCTTCGCTGCCCCAAAAGATACTTCTTTTCTGCCCCAGAAGATCCTTCTTCACTGCTCCAAAATATTCTTCTTCGCTGCCCCAGAAGATTCCTTCTTCGCTACCCTAGAAGAGTGTCCTTTGTAGCCTTAGAGAAAACCCTTTTCATTGCCTCTTTTTCGCACTTCCTTCTGCACTTCTCTTCGCTGAATTGAGATCAAACTTCTTGCTTAGAATGGAGGCCGAGTTCCTCTATTTATACCCCTCTTCACTGGGTCTTTAGGCCGACTTGTTCTGGTAGCTTCTTCAATGTTTGTAGGCTGACTTGAAGAGGTTAGGTGACAAGTTCTTTGGAGGATACTTTACATAGACAAGATGACCTTTTACAAAGTGTAACATGACTTCATTTACATGACAATGACCCTTATATTTTATGATTAGATGACAAATAAATCCTAAAGACTCTCAATGGGAGTCTTGACTCAAAAACAAAATCCCTTGCTCATGAAACCCATGAAGCAAGTCAATATAATAATATCATTTTTCTTAGTTACATCTCATTACATTAAATCATAATTACATGTCATTATGAAGACCGAACCTAGTTACATCTTTCAATAATGTCCTCATTGGGATCATTGCGTTCAAATCTGAAGAAAATTAGGCCTATGATCCTATTCTCTTCCCCTATTAGGTCAAGCCCCTCCTTGAGTGATCACGTCCATACCCTTGACCTAGTTTGGGTCCACTTGGCTTCTCTATGGTCCCATAACTTCGTACCTCATATTCTACAAGTATTACATAGAAGCCATTTCTCCAGAAGGATCCTTAGACCTAGGAAGCCTCTTGTCAAGAGATATTCTCAAATCCTAGGCTTAAGTATCCTCTTAGCTCTTCCTAAAGAACCCAACACCTTACTTCTTAAGCAAGTAAGCCACATAATTGAGTCTATCTTGCGAATAGGCTCTAGGAATAACCCTCTGTCCATTCATTGATCTACTAGTTCTTTTGATTCCTCTTACACTGGGTCTCCTCCCATCGATGAAAGTCGGTAAAGAGTTGGGAGCTTTAGTTGAGGTGAGAGTGGGCTATCGCTCCATCGTTGCCCCTTGACCTAGCAGTTTCTCTATAGGGTCCCCTCCTAGGACCCCTGCTAGTTTGAGTGATAACATTTTGGTGTCGTTGCCAGGGACACGGGACGTGTGCGTGTGGCTTGTTCCCCATACGACAATATTGACATATCATTCTTGGTGACTCCATTGGAAAAATGAAGCCCTAGTTCTTCATTGAACTTCAAAGCTAATGCTTGTAGGGTGAAGCAAGCATCTATCAAGGCATTTTAATTCATCTTGGCGACTCCATTTTGATCCTAATATGCAAAATCATGAAAAATGGATTATTGTCAAAAAGAAATTACCCTTGGCTCTCCATTTGCAAAACTCAATGATCAAGATCTTCAAGAACTACAAAAGGATGTGGACAAATATGTTGAGTTTTATGAAGATTTGTTGGACACAGATAAAAAATTCATGCTCAGGTTTCATGGGACAACACAAAAACATCTCTACTTAATAATTTGTGCCTATGAGAAGGATCCTAGTCGTCTCTCTTTCATTTGCTACTCGAACCTGTGCTTTTGACATTTTGACTCACCTTATCAATGCAAAATATTATAATCAATCAAAATTGGATGACCAAGGTGACCTTGAAAAATATTTGAATGTGGAAGGCAATCATGGAGATGAAGAATGTATGGAAAAATGGAACCCCTCTAAAGAAGATCATAAGACTGTATAGGGGCTTTAGGATGCAAATTTAAGGATTGAGGATGTGCATGACATGAATGAGAGCCCCATTAAAATCCATGAGGATCAACACGATGAAGTGGGGACTTTGATTTAGGAAAGGGCATTTGAAAGCATGAATATTGGAACTCCTTATGATGATGACATTTCCGATTTCTTGTGCATTAATGAGGGAAAGTGGGATGTGGGCAACCATCATTTTGACTATGACCCTATTTATGATACTGACACCGAAAATGAGGTTGGAATTGATTCTCCTTTTCTCCAGGACATTACTCATGATGATATTCCTACTCACACCGTTGAAAGGGAGGATCATGGTTTTCCCACGCATGAAGAAGGTTCATTGGAAACAACGGGCCCTATTTATGACATCGATGATGAAGGCCTTGTTTTCCCTGGCCTTCCCCGGGATCCCAATAGCATAGCTGCATTATCCATGAGCCCTCGCCTTGGCCATTCTCACATTATCACAATTATTGATGATCCCTTTTCCTCTTCTAGGTATGATGCTAAGAAAGAACTATCCATTAGATGTACCCTCCCTTCCCCCTCATACCCTCAGGATTCTGAATACAATTATCATGACCAACCTACTTCTTGTGTCTCCCCTTGTCATCGGTCTCCCTTTCCTCCCAATCATGGCCCTATGGTGGTCATAAAGCTTGATATTAATGATAGGGACCCCTGTGGTACTCCATGTGTGGTCATTTCATTTTCCCGCCCTCGTGACCTCCCATTTTGTCATTCCTACCACTGCCTTTCGATCTGTTGAATGAGTAAGCTGAATGACAATTGTTTTCACATTGACTATATGATATGTTGGTTGCTCCGGGTCTGTGATTACACTTAGAATTTTGGTGATGTAACTTGCATGTTAGGGTAGGATGCATTGCATACTCATTTTCTCATTAGAACTAACATCATATGATATTTTCATGATATATTATCACATTTAGATTAAATTTGCATTTTACTTTCTTGTTGATTTTTATGGCCTAATTCTGAGCATGGGTGATCATTAAACACCGCAAAAACATGCTGTCCCATGTGCTTGGTCTTTGATATGTGCAAGTAACAGGTCTGCGGTACCAAGAGATTGCTGGTGTTCTCATGACCTCCCGTTTGAGTAGCTTCATGCACCTCTCTGAGAGGTCATGTCCTAGTTGGAGCCAATTGTTACCCACCACCTATGGGTAGTGTATATAAGAGAAAATTTATTTTGCCAGATGGTCCTCAACCGGTAGCCAGCAGCCACCAGATAGCTGATGTGCCATTATCTCCGCCACTTGAGCTAGCCATGTGGTCCCTCGCCCACTTGCTATGATTGTATGTTTGAAGTTTTGGGCCTCTCGACCGTAAAGGTATGGCTTTTCATTGGTATAGTTGAGTAATTTTCCTTATTTGTCATGGGCAATTTTGGGATTTGATTGGCGGGGGGATTCGGCGGAAAGAGTGGGTTTGGTTTGCATCCTTGTCTCCACTGCTTGATTTCGTGTTTACCCTTGTATCCTAGTCTCGTAGGATCTCTTTTACGGGCCATTAGCTTTAGGGTTGGCACCACATGGGAAATCTCGATTTTGGTTGCATGTTCCCGCTTCCTGGTTCCCGACACCATATACATCACCCCCTCTTCCACTTATTTTAGCCCCATTCATCTCTTTTCCCTTTCAGGTCTGCATTTGTCCACTGGGTCCATATAGGTTCAGCCTCCCCCTCCCCTTGTCCACACCTTGGGTTGGGCTTGGAACGATGCCCCAGCAGTTGATGTAGCTAAAAAGAAAAGAAAAAGCATAATTTGGCCACCTTCAACAGGAAATGTAGCACAAAATGAAAAAGATGGCCGGGACATACAAATTTAGCACATAGAAACAAGCCAAACATGAGCTCTACCCCTTACCCATGGCCATCACCCTGGTATTTGTTACCACTCAAACTAAAAGGGGACCTAAAGGAAAAATGCTAGACCAAGGGCAACAATTGGAGACTTCGCCCATTGTCACCTCAGTTAAGGCTCCCTACTATTTACGGACTTTCACCAATGGGAGGAGACCCAGTATATTATGGAGTCACTAGTGAAGGATATATCAATGAATGGATGTGGAGTGACCCAAATAATCCCCTTCGTAGAAGAGTTTGAAAGATGGAGCTTGCTTGCTTTCTAAGCAAGGTACTTTGTCTTCTAGGAAAAGGAAGGGAGGATTTGAGGGTTAGGTTTATGGGATATGACTTGTGAAGCAGTTTCCCAATCCATAAAATCCTTGTTGAAATTGGTATCCCAGATGGTTCTTGAAGAATTGTCTTTCAAAGGACTGGGACCACACAGGACCGAGTGGACCTGGTCTAGGTTAGGAGGGAGGAGTTTAGCAACCAATGGTGTCCTTAACCTAGACAAGGTAGGGGAAAGGATCAAAGAAAGAATATTCGCTTAAAGGTGTTGAATTGATCCAATAAGGTACTAGACTTTGGGGATGCTAGGGCAAAGTTTGATCTCGGAGCTAGGGCTTGGCTTTTCTCACAACTCCACCGTCGGAATGACCTCAAATTTGGAGGAGGTCTTGAGGAAACACCAGCATAGGAGGGGCTAGGAGATTGAACTTTTTAGAGGGCTAGTTCATTGGGAAAATGATGCCCTAGGTGACCCAACTTGGCTAGACCCAAGAAAGGTGAAAGAAGAATTGGTTTTAGGTGACCACCTTTTGGTAGATCAGTGCCTTAGTTTTTGGAGAATGGAGTCTATGATAAATATAAATGAGGACCTTTGGTTCTTAGTCAAGGAGGCCTCAAGACTACTTTGCTAGCCTTCTAGGTCAAAGAGAAGCAATCTTGCAGCTTTTATACTTCGATGTGCAAAAGTTGATGGCTTATCAAGATGAATTCGTTGATAGAATTACCCCTAGGAGATTTCATTCAAACTACATGGCCCATACATTGAGAGATGCTATATAAAGACAAAATTCCACAATTTAAGCAATAAATGCATGCAACAATTAGCCCTAAAAATAATGAAAATCCCAGTCCAAGGTATATGACAGTAAAACAAGAATATCATTAAAATCATGTAATTACATGTAACAGAACATATCCAACCATCCACAATTTGACAATAAAGAAGCTCCAAGACAAGATAAACCAATTCCACACATCAAAATTCATCTATAAAGCTCCAATTCATCCTCCAAGAAAAAATGCGAAATTCTCAAGAGAGATAAGAGATCCAATCCAAAGTGATGATGACATAATGAACTCATGTCACTTGTTTTTAAACACTAATGAAGAGTTCGAATTAGCCTCCATGGCTTACATAAGCCCCAAAAATAAAATAATTGTTCTAATAATCTAACTTTTGGTGACAAACCCACCAAACTAGCTCATAAATGAAAGAATAAGCCTCTCAAGAGGTCAAATAATAATATATGCATGTCGTAGGGCCCTCTAAGAGGCCTAATGAGGTCCATGGGTGCCACAATGAAGAGTAGGACCCTCAAAACTAATGGACAAGGGTTGGCCCCTTGTTCTCCAAACAATAAACCTGTGGTGCTCCCAATGGGCGTGGGGGCACAACAATAACCTCATGGGTCTCTAAATGAGTCGAAGATGCCTGTAGATCGTCTGCAAGGGCTCTGGTGATGATGTAGGGGATGCTACATAATCCTATGAGTCCTGGGTCAGCAACCAAGTGCATGATACATCTGTGGGGCTGACAAGGCAGAAATGAACCAGGTGCATCTTCCTCATCCAATGGGAGTATTTGAAGCATCTTTGACCATCCTCGAGGATATATGGAGTGCTGTCTACTGCTGTGGAGGCCCATGGCTCTCAACGGATACCCTACATGTGCCAATATAACCCTCTGGAGGATTAGGACCCCGTATAGGGAGATTAAACCCAAGATGGAGACCATCTGCAATCCTGCATAAGATCCAATGCGTCTACTAGCCTTTCAGTACAAGAAGTCATTAGAGAAATCGAGTAAATGAGCTTACCAGTCATGGACCACAGGTGGGGACTTCATAATGGCCTGCCCTTCCTTAAGGGACTTCGGGATGTGCCAATGTCTCCTAAACTCCAAATGGGGTTAACCGAGTATCCTATTAGGTGGTTTCTACTTCTAAAGGGGATAATATGTTCAAGGTACATCCTTCAAAAGGTGGTGGCATGTGATAGATAGGTGGATGAAATAGGGGATGAGAAGGGGCAACCTTGGGTCACATGCTGGGGTACAAGGGTAGCTAATAAGAGAGAGGCCCACACTTGGGTTTATAATGTATAGGAGGGAGCAATCGTGGTACATGAGGTGCCCCGACCTTGAGTTTTCCTCCCTTCTTTATATGAATTTTGCTTTTTTATGATTTTCTTTGATTAACTGTGCGTGGCTCAAGGGGTAAGAGCATGATGCATAAGATATAGCAGTGAATACCCCCTTTTAAGGTAGGGCGGTTCATTTCCCACCAGGGGTTGGGACAATCATGGGTTCCTATATGATGAAAGACAGTTATAGAACCTGTAGGAACTAGGGTGATGGCCATGATGATGGGGTAGAGCTCATGTATTGGCTTTTGCGCACATGCTAAATGTGTTTTTCGTGGCCATCTTTTGCATTTTGTGGTACATTTTCTTGTTGAATGTGGCCAAATATGCTTTTATCTTTCTTTTTAGCTGCATCAACCTCCGGGGCATCATTCCAAACCTGACCCAAGGTGTGGGCAAGGGGAAGGGGTGAGCTAACCCTATGTGGACCCAGTGGAGGAATGTGGACCTAGGTGGGAGAAATGATGAATGGGGTAATAATGAGTGGAAAGGGGTTAATATGTGTGGATAAGGGAGCGAGACCACACAACCAAAATCATTGTTTCCCGTGAAATACCATCCCTAAAGCCAAATGGTCAGTAAAAGAGATCCCACAAGACTAGAATCCAAGGTTAATATCCAAAAGGGGTCTAGGGGACAAGAGCATAGACCTAGCCCATTCTTTCTGCAAAATCCCCCCATTAATCCGTGCGCAGAAGTGTCTATGATAAGCCAACTACAATACTCAATCACCAAATGACAAGGCATACCTTTAGATTCGGGAAGCCCACCACAAACATACGATCATGGTAGATGGGTGAAGGACCACATGGATGGCTCAAGTGGCAGAGAAATGGCACAATGAGCTGGCTACTGGCTGCTGGCTGAGGACCATCTTGGAGATTTTTTTCTTTTCCTAGGGATATCACCGACAAAATGGTGGGTAATAGTTCCTATGGGCCCTAGATGAGCACCCTCCATCATTAAAGAACCCATGATCCTCCCATCCCTTGGCGGGCGATGAACCGCCCCACCTTAAGGTGGTATCCACTGCTATATTCTACACATCATGCTCTCATCCCCTAGAGTCCTGAGCAACTATGAAGAAAAATCAATGAAAGACAAAAGACATATGAAGAAGGGTGGAAAAACAAATGCCAGGGTAACTCATGTACCACGATTTGTTGCCTCCTACACTCACATGCGCAGGTGTGGGTTTCCCCTATTATAGCTACCCTTGCACCATGACATGTGGTCTGGATGATTTCCCTACCTACCTACTCTTGATTGAAAACCATTTATCATTGATAGAGAACCTGTTGTGAGATACCATGTAGAGGTTATGAAGGAGGATAATAATCAAATTTCCAAAATTGGTAGAAGATTGTGGAATTTTCATGACTCCACAAATTCAGAGACACCAATGGTAGATTAGTTTGAGGGCTTATCTTTTCTTCCTTTCTTTTCTAGAGAAACCATTAATGATATTGTAGAAAGGAAAGATGAGCATATTGAACCTATGAACATTGAAATAACTTGGAAACATTTTGTCACTCAAATACTCAGAGAAATTGAAATTCCAAAGAGGAATGGAAATAAAGAAATTGGAAGTAACATATACCATGTAGACATTATACCTCTTCGAAAGATCAATTCTTGTGATTGGAAAATAATTGGAAAATGAAAAGGAAACGCCGATACAGGGTTAAGAAGAAATCGAGTCATGAAGCAAAAGATTTTGAAATAGGAGATCTTGTGGTTTTGGGATATGACCCTTACCCATATAGGATCAATGGAAATGTTGGAATTGATTCCTTTCACTTTTCCAACCTTAATGGAGTGAAGTTGCCATTATCAATAGATTGCAAACTTCTTACACCTTATGTTGATGATTGATTGACCATAGGTAGTTTAGAGTAGGTAGGATCGTGTGTCACACATCTTGATTTTGCATCCTTCCTTGCTTTATATCATGTTGGCTTCATTACATTTGTTGCTTTTTTTTATTCTAAAAAAATAAAGAAAAAGAGAAAATGATATTTTGACTTATTGTAGTTTTATTATTTTTCCTATTTCAAGGTGATAGTATCACCATATTACTATTTTACAAATAGTTTCTTGTAGAGTCTAGCAAGTGTTACGGTGATGCAGGTAGTAGGTTTGCGAACACTAGTGATTGTTGGGATTCTCTTGCATTCTTCGTTCGAGCACATGGATCGTGCACTCTATGGTGAGCACATGTCCCTGAGTGGGAGCCACTTATTACTCACCCACATGTATGGGTAAACCTAGGAGAAAAAAATTCCTACTATGATGCAACTTGCTAGCTAGTAGCCCTACCATGACCCATAGATAACCAACCTCAAATGTCTCTCAACTACTCTCCAGTTAGTGCATTCATTCATCTTACTTGCTCATTCGATGAAGGTGGGTCATCTATTGTTAGGAACATCAACCATTTCTATATTCAAGTGCTTCCATTTAATGTTCAAAGGGATTCTAGTATGGATCATAGGTTGAATTGGATGATAGACTCCTAGTGGTTGTATACTTGTTCCCTAGCTTCACCTTGGTGGTTATCACTTGCCCCTAGTCCGATGTGAACTTCTTTAGGTCCTTTCTTTCACCCTCTAAGAGGGGCAAAAATAAGAGGCTCTAATGATGGTAGCGTTCCATGTTATTCATGCTTAAGATTTGTCATCATTCCCCTGCTTTGATGTCCTAAATTTTGATTGGTTTTCATTAGTTACTCATGCTGGTTCAGTGTTGACCTTTCCTTATGAGAAGAAGGGGTTGTATACACCTGAGGTTGATGTAGCTATAAGAAAATAAAGAGCATGAGCCAAGTGTCAAAATGCAAAGGAATAGCAAGGGATGTAAAGCAAGGAAAAACCAAATCATAGCTTGAGCTCTACCTCCTCGTATATAGCCACTTGTCCTTGAGAGTATCCATGCATATCAAGCCTATCAAAGTAAAAGGAACTCTCTAAGAACATCTCGAGCTCAATGTGTTGAAAAGTGTAACTAGGTTCGGTCTTCATAATGACATGTGTAATTGTGATTTTATGTAATTGATGAAAAAAAGAAAAAATAAAATTATTATTGTAATGCTTGTCTCATGGGTTTCATGAGCAAGGAATTTTATTTTAGTGATGACTCCCATTATGAGCCTTTAGGATTTGTCATCTAGTCATAAAAGTCAATTTGAGTCTGTCATGTATGAAGGACTCTTCTTGGGCATGTTATATATTTATATAAGTCCTTAAATAAGTTAGAAAGCCCTCCAAGACCAAGACAAAGTCACCTCCAAGTCCACTTCAAAAGAATAATATAAATCTCTCGAATAGACATGTCGACTCACTATCATGTCATGTCGGCTTATTTTGATGGGAAACAACTATAAATAGGGCTGTTCGTATTCATTTCAGAATAGAATTTCAAAGATTCGGTCATCATACAGTCTAAAGTGCGAGGTACAATGAGGAAGCCTAAAGACCAACAAAGTAACAAAAGGGAAGAGCAAAGTTCTTAAGGGTATGTTGGGACTGTTTAAAGGGCAAAAAACCTCTATACAAGAAGTCTGTTGTAGTAGTAAAGGCCGAAGGTAAGCCTGTTGCAGTAGTAAAGGTTAAGGAGAAGTTTGTTGCAGCAGTGGAAGCCGAGGAGAAGTGCAGTCCTCCTAAGGAGCCGAAGTGGAAGAAGAACTAGTCAAGAAGGCCAAAGGTCTAAAACAGAAGAAAGCCAAGGTTGAAGAAGAAGCTAAGAAGGAAGGAACCTATCATTGACTAAGGATCTTGTGTCTTGTTCTTGGAGTGGCAAATAGGTCAAGGGTCTTGGTCTTGGTATTCAATGGGAATCTCTATAAGAAGAAGAATTTGTTCGGGTTTTCCTCTCAAGTGGGAGAGGTTTTGGCCCTGGTTGATAGCCTATATTCCGTGTCTCTTGTCTCTTTATGGTTTATGCATTGGTAGCTATTCGATGAAGAAGAGCACTAATAACCTAAGTAAAAGAAGATCCTAATCTAAAGAAGTAAAAAGCATTCACAAGCAGTTACTAATAGAAGAGAAATCACTTAATTTCTATGCCCTTTTTTTCTCAACATGGTATCAGAGCTAAGGTGACTAAGTCAAGGAAGGGCATCTCATCAAGGGACTCTCAAGGACCAAATCTCAAGGAAGGCATCAAAGAAAAGATCATCTGGAAGTCAAAAGAAGCATCATAACCCTAGATCAAAGAAGTCTACGAAGTAGTATTGGGATCATCATCAAGAGGGAGAAGGACGAAACCCTACATCTACTCAAGTTAAAGTGTTTTGAAGACTATACATCCAAAGGAAGCTAGATCAAAAGGAGGTGTCATCTCACTCTCTAAGGGATCAAGGATTATTCTCGAAGAAAACCACTTTCATTAAGGAGAAGTTTTCTATCCTCTATATCATCATCAACAACAAGGAAGCAACAAGAAGGAGCATCCTATCAAGTAAGTATATTTATGTCCACATATGAATTTGTCAAAATGTCTTTTTCCAAGGAAATCAACAAATTGGTTGGGGCTTCAAATTGTCTTGCATGGAAGAAAAGGACAGATCTGAATCTCATTGAAAATGAGGTTATGAACATGCCAAAGGTTCTATCACTAAACCAAGAAAGGAAGATGCTCAAGCTCTTGCCAAGTATATGAAAGGGGAAGTTAGGGCTCAAAGGATTTTCATAGAATCCATCAAGGATCCCCTTATCCCATATGTAGTATCTAAACTCTAAACTTCAAAAGAAATCTGTGACAAACTGGTAGAGTTGTATTCCGTAAGCACTGCTGGAGAAGTCATCTCATTAAGGCAAGAACTCTACACGTTGAAGATGTCAAGGGAAGATGGAATAGCCTCATACTTTATGAGTGTTGATTTTTGTAGCATCAAATGTGTTCTAGCCACAAAACTTTGTGGAGAGGCTAGAATACATGTATTCTCCAAAACCCAGAAATCGTTTCTAGAAATTCCACCTAGAGACGACTTAATTAAAATAATTAATCTTTTTTTAATGTTGCCTAAGTCTAAACTTAGGAAAACTGATTAATTAAAGGGTATTAATTAAGTCATGGTGAGAATCTTCTAGAAGAAGACATGGATTGAGTTCTAGTTAATCTTAGCCATTGATTATGTTTTAATCTTGGTTGTTGATGTCTCAACGAGAGATTATAAGAAGAAATTTGATGGGGGTTGGAGAACACACTTGAGAGACAAGGAATTCGATTTTGTTGGGAAACTGAACTCCAGAGTAGCAGAAGTCAGTTGCTGGAGGTGATTCAGTGAAGTCGAAGCAGTGAGAGAGGGGCAGGGATAGTAAGGCCGGAAGGAAGTTTCTCCAGTCCGGTGAGTGCATAGCAGAGAGGCAGTGAGTGCCACAGAGAGGCAACGCAGAGCAGAGAGGCAGCGCAGAGCTTCAGAGGGAGATCTGTATTTTGTTGAGGAGAAGTTGAAATTCAGTGCTAGAAGCCGGAGTGGGAGCTCGGAGGCCAGGAGGATTGATTTTCCAGATAACAACTGATTAGTTAGCGAGAAAGACGCTGGTCCGAGTTGTGGGACGCATATTTGCGTAGGTTGACGCAAAGGCAACAAGGGGCAGCTCATCTTGAGCCAAGGTCAGTGTTGGATCACCAGTGGGAGTGAGATTTTTCTCACTAGATCTCCTGTCAGTTATTTCTCTGTATGGAAAGCTAGATTTGAGCTTCCATAGATTTGTACTCAAATTTACTACTGCATAAAAATAAAACCCTCAGCTGCTGCACCGGTTTTCCCAAGTTGTGTTTTTCCGGGGACATTAGTCCGAAAATAACGGTGTATTATTATGTGTGCATCTATTCTTCCAATGTTTTTATTTCTTCTGCAGTATTGTATTTGTGAAGGCTGTAGTGTATTAGTTTTGATATTTACTGTAGGAGTAAATAATTTGTTCAAGTTATTTAACAAATAGAAGAAACTTAATCAATTGCTGCAGTAGGATTCGGGGTTTCCGAATTTTCACAATGAGGATATCTGAGATCCGAGATCAACTTCAAGATCTGGGAGAAATCATGTCTGACAGATAAATGGCTATAGTCGTATTAAATGCACTACCGAAAGAGTGGGGTAACTTTACTTCAAGTATTTATGGGAAGAAAGAAGTTACTCCATTCCAGGATCTACGGTCATTGTGCAAGATTGAATAATCTAGATTAAAGGCCAAATCTGATGTGGGAGCAGGTGAGCAAAACAAGCTTATGCTGCAATGACAAAAGGAAATGGGACAATTTGGAAAGTTTGGTGCTCAGAAAAAGAAGAAGAACATGGCTAAAATCCAATGCTATGGGTGTCAAGAATATGTACACTATAGGAGAGATTGTCCTAAGCTCAAGAAGGACAATAACAAAAGAGGAAGAGAAGAAGCCCATATCACCAAGGAGTGGAGGAAGCTGAAAATAAGAAATCCAAGAAGGAGGAAGTAATAGATCTCCACTATTGAGATTGTCTTCCTCACATAAGTTCTTTTCAAATTCCTAAGTCTTCTATGATATGGCTATCATGATTCACTAAGTAAAATAATGGTATGCATCAAGGCATCATGGAAGCATTGAAAGCTAGAGCTCGGGACATCATCATAGAAAAGCATGAAAGACGATTAGAATCTATGGAAGTTAAGTATATAGCTCTTAGGAATCTCATTGAAAACACAAGTGGCGAGGTCATCTAGTACAAGGTTCATCATACATCTGTCAAATGGAAACATCTGATGATGGGGATACTTTAGATCCTCAAGATTCTCTGATTGAATCTTCATTGAAAGGTTCAGCTATCATGAGGGGAAGCAAGTGTTTCATCAAGAATTCCAAATTTGTGGAATTCATGGGACGATGGTATGATAACATAAAAGTGAAGCAGATCAAGTGATTAAAGCTCTTTCAATCAAGGAAGCTGCTGCAAGAAGTCTGGATGACCCAAACGAAAATGAGGTATGTATGCTTATATTCAATATTAAAGAGTCATGTTATATGGTTGTAGGTAACATGGATCAATGCTCTATCTTGAGAGCATAATCAAAAGGAAGGATCTCCTCCCTCAGAATGCAGGAATTCATGGGTCACACATTCACTGATGAAATCAACATAATATGTTCTCATATGAAGTATGAGGTGGCTGACAACAATTGAGGAACTCTGATTGGAAGCTCCTGGGAATGAGATGTGTGATGAAAGGAAGGAAGAGATCGTGGAATATGCAACCATGATAAAGGCAATCAACATACGAAAGACGAAGAAGATTTGACTAGGTATCTCCATGAAAGATATGAAGACTATGATGGAGTTTGAAAAAGAAAGAGACCCTTGACAATATATATCGTTGGTAGATGTGTCGATATGTATGCAAGACGCCGATGCAAACTAGTAGATGTCATGATGAGAGACCATCACAAAGGTAATGTTGATTTTTAATGTTCATTCCTTTATTTTTATCTGGATAGGTTTATGCAGGGCTGCCAAGGGAAGATCTATGGATGTCGTCCACCACAGATGCACATGTAGTAGGATGAAAAATCCTCAAGCAAACATGGCATGAAGGAAGGCCAGATATGGATTGATGGATCACTTGTTGATGATACCATGGCTGACTCATGGATGAAAGTGATGGATGGTTGGTGCCCTATGTAGAAGTCCCTAACATGAAGACTCTTAGACAACAAAGAGAAGTTCATGACATTGTGAGGAGTTCTTCAAGCAGCTGGTTGTCCCATCATCTCCACCTGAGGAGCTGTTGTAGGTCCCTAATTAAGAGGGAGCTGGGAAACAAGTTTCTTACTTGGAAGAAACTTGGAAATTCCTAAGCCAAGAGGGAGTTTAGGTACATTCATTCCGTAGGAATGAGTACATTCCTTTATTGGAATTGATATGTCCTCCCTAATTAAGTGGGAGAGATGGACACATCATTCTTGTATTCACTTGGGAAGACAAAATGGAGGATTGGGTAAACATCTGGCATCCGATGCTCTTTGGGGGATGTATTAGGGCATCCAAGATAAAAGTAGTCGTTGAGGACCGATATTCTTTGAGGTTTGGGAATCCAATATAAGAATAGTCCTCGTGGAACAAAACTGGAGAACCTGGGTGGGGTATGTTCCGAGAGAGACAATGATGAGGGTGTTTATACATCATTGGTCTCACCAACATTGTGCTCATATCTCGTGGAGAGATAGAGCTGTTAGTCAAGGCCTTGCTATGTGGCATTGCTGGTGATATGATGCTAAACAGATGGGTTACCAATCCGACTCGTCTTATGAGAAATTCTTCAGATTGAGAATGACCAAGGTACCATTATGAATACCTCCCTAGTTAAGAGGGAGTGTTGAAAAGTGTAACTAGGTTCGGTCTTCATAATGACGTGTAATTGTGATTTTATGTAATTGATGAAAAGAAGAAAAAACAAAATTATTATTGTAATGCTTGTCTCATGGGGTTTCACGAGCAAGGAATTTTATTTTAGTCATGGCTTCCATTGTGAGCCTTTAGGATTTGTCTTCTAGTCATAAAAGTCAATTTGAGTCTATGTCATGTATGAAGGACACTTCTTGGGCATGTTATATATTTATATAAGTCCTTAAATAAGTTATAAAGCCCTCCAAGACCAAGACAAAGTCACCTCCTTCAAGTCGGCTTCAAAAAAATAATATAAATCTCTCAAATAAACATGTCGGTTCACTATCATGTCATGTCGGCGTATTTTGATGGGAAACAACTATAAATAGGGTTGTTCATATTCATTTCAGAGCAGAATTTCAGAGATTCGATCATCATACCGTCTAAAGTGCGAAGTATAGCGAGGAAGTCTAAAGACCAACAAAATAACAAAAGGGAAGAGCGAAGTTCTGGAGGGTATTTTGGGAATGTTTTAAGGGCATAAAACTCTATACAAGAAGTCTGTTGCAGTAGTGAGGGAGAAGTCTATTGCAGCAGTAAAGGCCGAAGGTAAGTTTGTTGCAGTAGTGAAGAAGAAGTCCGTTGCAACACTAAAGGCTGAAGGTAAGTCTGTTGCAATAGTAAAGGCCAAGGAGAAGTCTATTGCAACAATGGAAGCTGAGGAGAAGTGCAGTTCTCGTAAGGAGCTGAAGTGGAAGAGGAACTAGTCAAGAAGGCCGAAGGTCTAAAGCAGAAGAAAGCCAACGTTGAAGAAGAAGCCAAGAAGGAAAAAGGAGTTGAAGGTTGACTATCATTGACTAAGGATCTTGTGTCTTGGTCTTGGAGTGGCAAATAGGTCAAGGGTCTTGGTCTTGGTATTCGTCAATTGGAATCTCTATAAGAAGAAGAATTTGTTCGGGTTTTCCTCTCATGTGGGAGAGGTTTTGGCCCTGGCAGATAGCCTATATTATGTGTCTCGTGTCTCTCTATGGTTTATGCATTGGTAGCTATTTGATGAAGAAGAACACTAATAACCTAAGTAAAAGAAGATCTTAATCTAAAGAAGTAAAAAGCATTCACAAGTAGTTACTGATAGAAGAGAAATCACTTAATTGCTTTGCCCTAGATTTCTCAACACTATTGAGCAATAAATTGCTCATCACTGAAAGTAGTTATTTCATTATTACATAGTCATTGAAGCTCGTCAAACAAGCTATGCAAAGAAAAGGAAAAGGCAAATATGGGGGCTTAGAAAAACAAAGGCGAGGAAGGTAACTCAGGCAAGCTAAGCACTTCCTCTACAAAGGTGTTCATGGACAATGGTTATACATAACCTAGCATAAGACTATGACTTGATTCATGAAGAAAACCCTAGTCCACAACACCTATTGCATACACCTATCTTTTGAGAGGGTTGCCCTAAGAACTATTCCTCCCCTTAGGGTCGGAAGCACCTAATAGGGCCATGTAATAACTCTCCCATACTTGAGCATGGTAACTTATGTACAATCATAAGCTAGGAATACATTTGAAGACCATACTTGTGTGAAGTAGTTTGATGGCTTGAGCATTGAATATGGCCCACTTTGATATTCTTATGGTTTTTGCACCCATGATGTTCATCTCACTTGATTCTTTGAGTATGTGCGCTAGATATTGCTTCTAGGTATAACCCACATCCCTTGAGGGATTGTGTGATGCTTCTTTAGCACTTCAGAGAGGACGTCTTGTTGAAATATGTAACTAGGTTCGGTCTTCATAATGGCATATGTAATCATGATTTTATATATTTGTTGTAAAGAGAAAAATAAATTTATTGTCTTTCTTGAGGCATGGGTTTCATGCTCAAGGGAAATTTATTTTTATAGGTCAAGCACCCATTGAGTGCTTCTAGGGCTTGTCATTAAGTTTACAACTCTGTTAAGTCATTGTCATGTATGAAAGACCCTTTTGGGCA
This sequence comes from Pinus tabuliformis, assembly GCA_031772625.1. Classification (NCBI taxonomy): domain Eukaryota; kingdom Viridiplantae; phylum Streptophyta; class Pinopsida; order Pinales; family Pinaceae; genus Pinus; species Pinus tabuliformis. The sequence goes on along the minus strand of CM062811.1, from coordinate 82,219,098 downwards.
TGTTACATATTGTAAAGAAAATTTAATTGAGTGAAATCTAGAGTCAAAAGACCCTCCAATACCTCATCATAGTGCAAAGAACAAGTTGGCCTTCAATGAAGGACAAGTTGGCCTATTAGGGCAGTCAAGGAAGCCTATATATAGGAGCATTTGGCCTCATTCAAAGGAGCATCGATTAAGCATCCAAGAGCAAGCAAGAAGTGCGAAAAAGGAAGGACAAGAAGCCTCTTAGATAGCGAAGAAAAGAAGGAAGAGTCAAGACTGAAAGTCTGGGACTGTTTTAGGGCCTCCTACACCTCACATGTGCGAAGGAAAACTAGGGCACATTAAGGTGCAACAAGTTCAGATTACAGTTGTCAAGAGAGCCGAGTTTTTGGGTCAAAAGAAGTCTCCCTTGCAAGCTGAATCGATAAGGAGAAGAAGTCATCTCAAGCGAAGGAGAGAGGAGGACAAAGTCACCATATTTCTCACACGAGCCACCTAGGGTTTCTACTGTAGGGGCCGAAAACTGCAGGTCAAAATTGCACTCTAAAGTTGCAGATCCGAAGTTGAGGTCAAAGAAGAAATTGCAGCAACGTCAAGGCAGAGTTGATTTGGTTTGACTTGGCGAGTTTGACTTGGTGTTGGAGGAGTCTTGGTCAAGGATCATAGGTCTTGGAATTCATCATTTGAAGTTCTATATGAAGAGAAGAGTTCTTGTGGGTTTTCCTCTCAAGTGGAGACGTTTTGGCCCTAGCTAACCGCCTATATCTTGTATCCACTTGTCTCATTATTCTTAATTGTTTTGGTAGCTGTTTGATGATAAGAACACTAATTATAATTAAGTGAAAGAAGAAGCTAATCAAGTTAAGTAAAATACATCACAAGCAGTTATCAAAGTAAGAGAAATCACCTAATCTAGCTGCCGTAGATTTCTCCACATGGTATTAGAGCTAAGGTGACAAGACAAGGATAAACAACTTGAAGAAGGACCATCAAAATGGATACCAAGATAGGTCAAGGCATCAAAGAGGACATCGAACCATCAAGAAGGGATACATAAGGATTGAGCAATCTAAAGAGCATCAAGGAAGGCTACCCATTTCATCTCAAGGATCACACCTTCTAGAAGCAACAACAACAAGAAGACCTCAAAGACTCTGCTTTCAAGAAGAACCCTATCTGCACTCAAAGAAAGAAGGTCTACACATTGAAGCATCTTGAAGTCTCTACATCAAAGGAAAGCAAGAAGAAGCATTGCCATCATCATCATCAAGGAAATCAAAGTGATATTTTCAAAGCATATTTGAAAAAGGACATCCCTAAGAAGCATTGTCATCTTCAAGGAAGCAAACATCATCGTCTAGATCAAGAAGGCACCAGGTAGAAGATATCACCATCAAAGGAGCATCTTCACTTGACAAGTAATGATCATCATATCATGACTGAATCTACTATCAAAATGACTTCATTTTGAAAGGAGAGCGATAAATTGGTTGGGTCATCAAATTTCCTTGCATGGAAGGACAAGCTTGATCCTTATTGAAGATGAAGTCATTGGACATGTTAAGGGTTCAATCACTGAAACGCCAAAAGAAGAAGCTCAAGCTTTAGCAAAGTATATGAAAGGGGAGATAAGGGCTCAAAGAATCCTTATAGAATCAATCATGGATTCTCTCATCCCTTATGTAGCAAAATTGGAGAAGTCAAAAGACATGTATGATAAGCTGGTAGAATTATTCTCTGTAAGCATTGTAGGAGAAGTAATACCTTTGAGAACTGAGCTATATAAGATGATGGTATCAAAGGAAGAAGGAATACCCTCATATCTTATGAGGGTGTCACAAATAAGAGATCAACTACAAGAGTTGGGGGAAATAATGTCTGACAAAGAGATGACCACCATGGTGCTCAATCCACTACCTGATAAATGGGGCAACTTTGTATCAAGCATCTATGGAAAGAAGGAAGCCACCCCATTTAGTGAACTCTGGTCATTGTGTAATATTGAAGAAACCAAGTTGAAGGCAAAAAGCGATGTAGGACCAAGTGAACAAGTTCAAGCATTTGCTGCCATGGCTAGGAGAAAAGGAAAGTTTGGGAAGTTTGGTCCTCAGAAAAAGAAAAAGATCGATATGTCAAAGATCCAATGCTATGGCTGTCAGGAATATGGGCATTTCAAGAGAGATTGTTCGAAACTCAAGAAGGACAACAAGAAAAGGAAAGAAAGGAATGAAGCCCATGTCACCGAAGAAGTGGAAGAACCTGAGAAGAAGAAATCAAAGGAGGAGGAAGTGAAAGATCTCTACTATGACTGAGATAATCTCCTTCACTTAGTTCTTTTTAGTTTTTGTGAAAGATAGCTATCATGGTAGAAAGCATTGTAAGTATGATAGGATGCATCATATTAGGAGATGGCATCATATTAGAAGCATATGATTGAAGCAAGAGCTCATTATAGAAGCTTGAAAGGATAGTTGAAGTAGAAGTCTACATGGATGTAGCAATCATCATAGAAAGGAAGTAGCTCTTGGTAACCTCATTGAAAGCATAAGTAGTATATATGGTTGAAAGAAAGTCATCTAGCATGATAAAAGATAAAAAGAATTCATCATACATCATCATCATTAGAAAGGAGCATTTGTAGGATGAGGATAATCAAGATCCTCTGTTGGAATCTTCATTAAAAGGTTCACCTCTACTTGGAAGATGAGTGTCTCACTGATCATTCCACCTTATGTGGGATCCATTGTTTAGAAGGATGATTGTATGGTGACTTTTACCCACTACCTGTGGGTAGTATGCATAAAAGAAAATATTTCTCCTAGATAGTCCTCAGCTCACAACCAATAACCCCTTGCAGCCACCAGATAGTTCGATGTGCCGTTATCTTCGCCACCTGAGCCATCCATGTGGTCCCTCGCCCATCTGTTATGATCGTATGTTTGAAGGTGGGCCTCCCGACCACGAAGGTATGGCTTTTCATTGGTATAGTTAAGTAATTTTCCCTACTTTTTCATGCCCGCTTTTGGGCATGGATTGGTGGGGGGATTTTGCGGAAAGAGTGGGCTAGGGCTGTACTCTTGTCTTCTCCGCTCGATTTGGTGGTTACCCTTGCATCCTAGTCCCGTAGGATCTCCTTTATTGGCCATTAGCTTTAGGGTTGTCACTACATGGGAGATCTTGATTTTGGTTGCATGGTTCCGCTTCCCGACACCATATACATGACTTCTTTCTGCTCATTCTAGCTCCATTCATTATTCTTCCCATCCGGGTCCACATGTGTCCATTGGGCCCAAATAGGGTTAGCTTCATCCTCCCCTGGTCCACACCTTGGGTCGGGCCTAGAACGATGCCCTGGAGGTTGATGTAGCTAAAAAGAAAAGAAAAAGCATAATTTGGCCACTCTCAATAGGAAATGTACCACAAAATGCAAAAGATGGCCGGGACATGCAAATTTAGCTCGTGGGCAAAAGCCAAACATTAACTCTACCCCTTATTTATGGCCATCACCCAGGTTCCTATGGGCCCTAGATGAGCCCCCCCACATTAAGAAACCCATGTTTGTCCCAACCCTTGGTGGGCAATGAAATGCTCCACCTCAAAAGGGGAACTTATTGCTACATCCTACACATCATGTCAATTTTTCATAGGGCTACATTGTTCTTTGCTTTTATAATTGCATTTCTTCATTAATACATTAAGTTCAACCCGTATCATCATTACATTATTCAGATCTACACCATTATTTATCATCATATGCAATTCTGTAGAAAGAACAACATCATCATTATCAATGCAGCAAAATATAAAGGAACAATAGAAGAAAAGTATGCACACACATAGAGACACCAGGGTTGGTCCAAGACTAGGGAAAAACCCACTATGGGGAAAACCCTTGCAAATCTTCTTCTTCTTAGATCGTCATCAAATGATACAACAAAAGAGAGTACAATGATTCATAAGATTATCTATGTAACAAAACAACTATGATATCCATGAAACAAATCTAATCATGCTTGAAATCAAAACCCTCATACTGATGGCTGTAATGTGTTGTCACAGATTGAAGTCAAATGCTGTATACTACTCTCACTGTGCCGAACACTGCTGAATACTGTTATCACTGAGCGGAAACTTCGGAATATAGAAATCTCATCTTTGAGTCGCGGACACAGGGAGGAACTATGCGAGCGTCTATGGCAGCCTGGACGCTCCCAGACCAATTTGTGCATGCGTTCGAGGACCAACTTACCAGATCTACCCAAAAACCCTTGGACGCTCCCATGTAGTTACTGTGCATGCGTTCGGTATAGCCCGGGCGCTCTCAGGACCACTCTGTGCAAGCGCCTGTGGACTGACACCCTCTGAAGCCCTGGACGCTCCCATAAGCCTTTGTGCCAACGTCCAAGGCTCTCTGGACATTGTCATGACCATTGTGTGCCAACGTCCAGGGACTAAAATGCCTTGTTCTGTGCTAGCGTCTAGAAACCAGAAAACCCTAACTTAGAGCGAACCTCACGCCCGTGGTTTTAGATCCTTGCGCGAACTTCTTCCGTCGAACCTGTGCGAACCAAGACAAAGAGAAGAGAAGATAACTTGATTGAATGTGTCCGAATGAGCTCAAGGTCTCTTCTCTTTATAGGATTTCATGATCCTCCATTTGGGGTTAAGGCCGACCTAAGCAGTTACCCATGTGGTTAGGGCCAACCCATTCCATAATATATGTATGAATAAAATAATTCAAAACTCAACTTCCGCTTGACCAAATTGGGTGATTTTTAGGTTGATTTTGGTCCTCTTGAAAAGAGGAATCTAATGCAATCCTTATCTAGGTCATTTGAGCTGTCCAAGATGGAATTGGACCACAGATGCAAAAATTAACACATCATGCTCTCATCCCCTAGAGCCCCGAGAAGTTATGAAGAAAAATCAATCAAAGACAAAAGGCATATGAAGAAGGGTGGAAAAACAAAGGTCGGGGTAACTCATGTACGACAATTTGCTCCCTCCTACACTCATATACCCAAGTGTCGCCTTCCCTCATTATAGCTACCCTTTTGTCCCATGACATGTGGCTTGGATCCTTCCCTTGATCCCCACTCCGCTCCATCATTATATCACTTGCCACCTACCACCTGATGGATGTACCATGGACATGTCACCCCCTTTAAAGGCAGAAACCACCTAATAGGGTCCTTGGTTACCCCCCTTATTGAGCTTGGAGATACTTGTACATGCCAAAGCTCGCTATGGAAGGGCATGCCTTCATGAAGTGCCGCATTGATCCCATGATTTGTTAGCTCTTTTACTAAACTATTCCAATGATTTGTTGTATTAGAGGGCAAAGGAACACATTGGATCTTACGCAGGATTGCAGGTGGGTCTCCATTTGGGGTTTTGGTCTCCCTATAGGGTTCCAAGCCCTTCAGAGGGCCACATTAGTACTTGTAGGGTGCACGTTGAGAGCCATGGGCCTCCAACATAGCAGAGAGTACTTCATGGATCCCTAGTGATGAAAAATGTAACTAGGTTCGGTCTTCATAAAGACATGTGTAATTGTGATTTTATGTAATTGATGAAAAGAATAAAAAATAAAATTATTATTATGCTTGTCTCATGGGTTTCATGAGCAAGGAATTTTATTTTTAGTGATGGCTCCCATTGAGAGCCTTTAGGATTTGTCATAAAAGTTAATTTGAGTCGATGTCATGTACGAAGGACCCTTCTTGGGAATACTACATTTTATATGAGTCATTAGATAAGTATAAATAGCCCTCCAAGACGAAGCAAAGTATCTTCCTCATGTTGGCTTAAAAAAGAATAATGTAAATTCCGCAAAGGACATGTCGTCTCACATACACTCATGTCAGCGCATATGCAAAGGCAAACAACTATTTATAGGCAACTCGACTTCATTTTAGAAGGCAGATTTCGGTGAAGTTTTCTGTGATGGTCTGTGATGGGCAAAAGTGCGAGAAAGAGAGCTAGAAGCCTCTCATAACTAATGAAGTAAAGGACAAGAAGAGCAAGGTTCTTAGGGTACTTTATGGCATTGTTTTAAGGGCAGAAACACCTATCCGTACTAGAAGTCTGTTACAACAATAAGGACGAAAAGAAGTCTGTTACTAGAAGTCTAAGGACGAAGATGTTGAAGAGTATAGTAGGATTCTTCTAGACTTGATAACAATTTGTGAAGCACTTTTACAATTTATCTTTGTTAGCTTGATATTCTTCTCTTATTATTAGTGTGTGTGTTTACTTCATCAAACTGCTACCAAAACATTAGGATAAGTATACAAGATGTTGGCTCCAAGCCTGGGAAAAACCTCTCCTCTTGAGAGTAAAACCCTTGAATCTCTTCTTATAGATATTTAGATGATGAATACCAAGACCCTTAACAAAATAGATTCAAAGTTACCTTCACGATGTTTGTCACTATCTTCTGCACTGTTTGATCTATGATTCATTGTCTTGACATCACTGTACTCCTTCTCCTTATGTTTTCATTGTCTTGTCACTGTCTTCGACATCTTCTCTTCTTGACTTGCCACAGTTCTTTGATTCCTCATCGGTTATACCAGAGATAAGTTATGCCACCAGTTAACGTTGCATTGAGCACTTGTTACTGTGTGAGTATATGCACAGTCCTTTTATTAGTCTTGAGATATATACATTACAGTGGATGATTTTCGCACTTCTGAAGGATGTCATCGAGGATCCCTTTCAGGCTTTCGATATATATATATGAGTATGATTGAGAGGTTTTCGAGATATCCTTATAGGCTTCCGGGAAACATACCGAGCTTCACATATAGACTCTAAGAGATATACCGAGACTTTCAGATATATATCGAGACTCTGAGAGATATGTTGAGACTCTACCTTCCAGATATGTCCGAGCTTTAATTACAGACCTTGAGAGATATATATCGAGCTTTTGAGAGATATACCGAGACTTTGTCCTTCGATATATGTCCACTGTGTATTTGATGACTATAATGTGTGTTCCGAAGACTTTTTTTCATTGATTCTACGTTACCCTTATATGTATATACGTAAACGATAATGTCTCAAGCCGATAAGAGACCCTTTGAATCTAAGCCCACTTGTCAAGGAGATATACTGCAGTTTGTAGAGCGAATTTGCATGATGATAGTGACACTTATCTTGGAGCGTATCCTTTGAGCTTTGACCTTATGACTTTCATAATATTTATGATGAAACATAAAAATCCTAAAGACATTAAGAAGAAGTCTTTGACCTATGGTAAACACATCTTGCTCATGAAACCCATGATGCAAGGAATAACAATTTTCTTCATAAAATTATCATTACAAGTCATAATGAAAACCGAACCTAGTTACTTTTCCTTCAACACTCCCTCTTAACTAGGGAGGTATTCATTAAATGGTACATGGCTATTCAACACTAAAGAGATCTCATAAAAAGAGTCGAACTAGTAATCCATTTGTATAGCATCATTATAACCAACATTGTCACATACTAAGGCCTTGACTAACAACTCTATCTCTCAATAGATCAGAGCACAATGTTGGCGAGACCAATGATGATAGATACCTACATCATTATCTCTCAAGGTACATACCCACCCGGGTGTTCAATGAGTATGACCTTCTAGGACTATTCTTGTCTTGGGTTCCCAGCCCTCAAAGAATATCGATCCTTTTGCCTACTCTTGTCTTGGATGCCCTACACATCCTCAAAGAGTATCGGATGCCAGATGATTATCCAATCCTCCCATTCTTTCTACCCAAGTGAAGACAAGAATGTTGTGTCTACCTCTTCCTCTTAGATGAGGAAGACATGCCCAAGTTTCCTTTGACAAGGAACTTGTCCTAGCTCCTTTGTAATTGGGAACTTGTTGTAACTCCCTCTTAGCTAGGGACTTGTCCATTCATCAACAACTTCTTCTTTGTGGATCCTTCAGCTGCTTGATCTCCTTCCTTCCTTTGATGTCATGAAGTCTTTGTTTGAACTTCTTCTTGGTAGGGCACTGGCCATCGATCACTTTCCTTCCTGGCTTGTCATGTCATTGCTCCTTTGTGGAAAGTGGCCTTCTTGATGTAGGTCAGGTTCTTTCGTCATCTGGCTACTCCTTTGTCATCTGTCTATGCTTTAGAAAACTTATCACATAGATGCTTAGTTGTACTTTCTTGTTCCCATTCTTCGATTTAGTAGCCCTTCATGACTTTTATCCTGACATTGCTCCAACATTAAATAGTGCTTTTGTTGGATGGCTTCTTCATCATGACATCTTTGTAGAGTTGAATCAGTTATCTGCACCTTAATATCTCCAAGGCCTTCATAGGTGTCAAGGGTCCTTTGATCTTTTTCTTCCTTTGTCAGAGTTGTCATGCCTTCTTTCGGGAGATGTCTTTAATGGATCTTATCAGATAGTGATTCCTTATGACCATGGTGTTCTTCACATGCTTGATCTCTTTCTTCATTTGCTTCTTCTTGAATGGTTTAGATAACAACCTTATACTTCCTCATGAGAGCACTTTCTTCTTTACCTGCTTCTTGGACTAGTCAGCATTTCTTCTTTAACTTGCTTCTTAGTCAACAATCTTATACTCCTTAAGAGAGTATTTCTTCTTCACTTGCTTCTTGGACTAGTCAACCTTATACTCCTTATGGGAGCACTTCTTTATGTTGACCTTTATTGTAGTACATGCCTTTGAGCAAGTCATTGTTGAAAGAGATTCCTTTTTATACTTGATCATGCTATAGAACTGTTCCCATGACCCAATAATATATATGACTTTAATATGGGAGCACTTCTTTATGTTGACCTTTATTGTAGTACATGCCTTTGAGCAAGTCATTGTTGAAAGAGATTCCTTTTTATACTTGATCATGCTATAGAATTGTTCCCATGACCCAATAATATATATGACTTTGATGCATACATACTGTTGAAGAAAATGTAACTAGGTTTAGTCTTCATAAATGTAATTTTGATATTTGTATTTATACAAGAAAAGAAATATTATTGTTGTTATATTTATCAACGAGTTTCTTGCTCATTGAAATAGGTCTAGCACATGTTAAAGTGCTATAGGTAAGTCAAAGAGTCAAAAGAAAATGTTGAAGACCCTTAACGGCGTTGAAGAATCTAGAGCAATTAGGAATAGTGTGGTTCTTCTCGACTAGATAAAAATTTGTGAAGTCTTTTTACCTTTCTTGTTAGCTTAATATTCTTCTTCTTATTAATGCATGTGTGTGTACTTTATCAAACTGCTACCAAAATCATAAGAACAAGAACACAAGATGTTGGCTCTATGCCAGGGCCAAAACCTCTCTTCTCTTGAGAGAAAAACCCTTTATTAAGTTTTCTCTTATTGAAGCTTCTTATTGATCGATGCCAAACCCTAGACCCTTAACTAGGGTGTCCTCCAAACACAAGTCAAGTCCTTCCTCTTTTCTGCACTATGTTCCCCGGCACATGGACTTCCTCCTTCCGACACTTTGCTCTCTAGCACTTCGTCCTCTTTCTTCGATCTTTGTCTAGAGATAGACCTTGCTTATGTGAGCTTCTTGATAAGATATTCTTCTTCTCCCTTTAGAGATGTTCTTTGCTTGTGGAGTCACCCTTCTCTAGATCCAACGAGATTCTACTTGAGATATGTCTGCAAACTGATGTGACTGAACAACAACCCTAATTTTCCCACGTGTGGAAGGTACCCTTAGAGAGTTAGGGTCCTTTTTATCTTCGCTAGAGAGAGGGACTTCTTTGCTAGACTTGGGAGGCCTTGTAGGCCTAATATTTAGCCCAAACACTAACGAATTTTGAACTGTGATATTACTACTGTTATACCCGCAAACTGTTCTCTTTAACTTCGCACGTGTGACTATTTCTTTCCCTACAAACAGTCCCAGAACTTCGCTTTTTCTTCTTCTTCCTTCGCTGCACTAGGAGACCCTTAAACTTGTCCTTTTGTAACTTCTTCTCGGGTTATATACTTCGTTGATTTCAGATGAGAGTTTCTTTTCGTTATAGTGGAGTGACAACTTCTATATATAGAGGATTGTTCCTCCTTTTAGGCCGACATGAATTTATTCCATTGTTTTGCTTCATTTGATGGACGTTGCTGCATGGAGAGGACTTGGACTTTGCTTGGAGGTATTCCTTTGACGTTTATACCATTTTATAATAGTGTAACATGCCCTCAAAGGGTCTTACATGAATACATTGATTCTTTGACTTCCTAGAAGCACTTAAACATGTGCTTGACCTACTTCAATGAGCAAGAAACTCATTCACAATTATCATAAAAATAATTTCTCTTTTCTTGAATAAATACAAATATCAAAGATACATTTATGAAGACTGTACCTAGTTACAGTTTCTTCAACAAAGGGCATGTTACACCATGTATATGTATTAGAGTCAAAGATATCCCTCCAAGCAAAGTCACAAGTCCTCTCCATGCAACGACATCACCAAAGAAACAAAAATGAAGTGGAAAAGTCAAATCGGCCTAAAGGAGGGACAATCCTCTATATATAGAGGCTGCCCACTCCTCCAATGACAAGCAACAACTACCTTTGAAATTAGGAAAGAAGATAGCCGAGAAAAGAATGAGAGAAGTCGAGCATACGGAGCCTCTAGTGCAGCGAATAAGAAGGAGACTAAACCAAAATTTAGAGGGCTGATTTAAGGGTGAATTACAGTCACAGGTGCGAGAAAAGGAGGGCAGTTTGCGGTCACTACAACAGCAATATCACAGTCGTATATTTCTCTTTGTTTGGGCTAGAAACTTAGGCCTATAAGGCCTCCTACTCAAGCGAAGAAGATGCTTTCCCAAGCAAAGGTAAAAGGAGTCAAATACACAAGGAAACCTCCCACACGTGCGAGAAACTAGCGCTGCAGTGCTGTCATATCAAGTCTGCAACTACACATCAAGAAGGTGCTTGGTTAGTCAAGAGAAGGAAGGCATCTCCGATTCTCCATAAGTGAAGGACCTCACTAAGGATCAAAGATAAAGTATCTCTTCTAGAGCTCACATAACAAGGTCTATCACCAGTTGCCAGAAGAAGGAGGACAAAGTGCCGAGAAACAAAGTGCGGGAAGAAGGAAGGACTTGACTTGTGCTTGGAGGATATTCTTGTCAAGGGTCTAGGGTTTGGCATTGACCAATAAAAGCTTTAATAAGAGAAATTTACGAAAGGGTTTTCCTTTCTAAGAGAGAGAGGTTTTGCCCCGACAAAGAGCCAATATCTTGTGTTCTTGTTTCTTATGTTATGGTAGTAGTTTGATGAAGTAAACACTGTTATGAAACCAGCTCAAGAAAAGATAGAAAAGATAGATCAACGCCTTAGAATTCAGCCTCTTCGAGGGGGAAACCTCCTTTACATTACATAAATGAACAATTCTTCGATGATTCAAATGACAAAACCTCCTTTCTATATATAAGAGTCTAAGGAGTCACAATATAATCCAGCCGACCTAACAATAATAATATAAAGCCACAAAAATAACAATAGAGGGATTCTATGGGCACATTAATAACAATATGGGGGCAATGGGGGCACAACAATATAAATAAGGGGTATAACTACAATAGTAATGGGGTAATCACTAGTATTATAGGGACCCAACATGCCCCTCGCCTTCAAAAAAGTGTTGTCCTCAACGCTTGAGTAGTTCTGGATACTTCTGCATAAAATTCTCATCCTCCCATGTGGAATCTTCAGCGGATAAGTTCTTCCACTTGATAAGGTACTCTGAAATTGATCGATTTCGTAGTTGTCGAGTTCTTGTTTCTATAACTGCTTCCGGTTCCAATATAATTTTTCCTTCCTCGTCAAGTTCTGGCAATATTGTTTGAACTGGGAGCTTGTCGTCTATAACCTTCTTTAAGCATGAAACATGGAAAACTGGGTGCAATCGAGAAGCTGCAGGAAGCTCCAATTTGTATGCCATAGTACCAATCTTTTGCAACACCTTGTATGGACCATAATACTTTGGTGATAATTTATTATCCTTCTTAGCTTGCTTGAGGGACATTTGCTTATATGGTTGTAGCCGTAGGAATACCCAATCACCTACATCAAAACTTCTTTCACTGCGATGTTGATCTGCCTGTTGTTTCATTCTATTCTGTGCCAACACGAGGTTATCCTTTAAGAGTTGGAGGACTTGTTGTTGATGTTCGATGTGATGTTCCACTGCCTGAACCTTAGAATTTTCTCTTAAATATGATGTGATGGATGGTGGTTGATACCCATAAAGTGCCATAAATGGGGTCATTTTTGTTGCTGTATGAAAGGAAGTGTTATACCACCATTCAGCCAGAGGCAACCATTTGACCCATTGTGTCTGTTTATCAGATACAAAGCAACGAAGATATCCTTCCAAACATTTGTTTACTATCTCAGTTTGCCCATCAGATTGAGGATGATAAGATGAGCTATGAGCTAACTGAGTACCAAGACAAGAAAATAATTTTGTCCAAAAATTTCCAGTGAAAATGGGATCTCTGTCACTTACAATAACCTTTGGGTTTCCATGTAGCTTTTGAATTGTTTCCATAAATGCAATAGAAACTGTACTGGCTTTAAATGGATGTGATAATGCACAAAAGTGTGCATACTTGGTAAGTCTGTCAACTACCACCATGATGACACTCTTTCCCTCAGACTTGGGTAAACCTGTGATAAAATCCATTGATACCTCCTCCCAACGTTGGCTTGGAATGGATAAAGGTTGTAATAGACCCGGTGTCTTTATTGTTTCAACTTTATTTTGTTGGCAAACCAAACATTCTGCCACAAACTTTTGAATATCTGATTTAAGGCCATCCCAAAAAAATTCCTTCTTAACCCTGTGGTAAGTTTTTAAAAATCCTGAGTGCCCTCCTAAGGGAGAAGTGTGCAATTCCATAAGAATCTTTTGTTTTAGCTGGGAATTCTTACAGAGGTATAAGCGATCTTTGTACCATAACGAATCATTTTGCCAGCTAAATGTATCAGACGTACTGGAATCTTATTGTAGCTTTCGAATAAGTGCCCACACTTCTTCGTCATTCTTCCATTCCTCCCTTGCTTCATTTATCCAATCTGGTTGGATGATAGAAATAGCGCACAACAATGCTTCCACATCCTCATCCTTTCTTGAGAGTGCATCTGCCACCACATTTTGCTTCCCTTTTTTGTAGATGATTTCAAAGTCATAACCCAACATCTTTGTGACCCACTTTTGTTGCTCTTCAGAGGATAATCTTTGTTCTAAAAAGTATTTAAGGCTATCATGATCCGTTTTTACCTTGAAGTGTCTTCCCATTAGGTAGGGTCGCCATTTCTTAAGTGCATGGAGTATTGCCAACATTTCCTTCTCATAAATAGCTTTGCTTAAAAACTTTCCCTTGATTGGACGACTTTCAAAAGCAATGGGTCTTTCATCTTGCATTAGAACAGCACCAATTCCATTTCCTGAAGCATCACATTCCACAATAAAGGTTTTTGTGAAGTCCGGTGTAGCTAAGACCGGTGCTTGGCACATTGCCTCTTTAAGATGTTCAAAGGCCTTTGTTGCTTTCGGAGTCCATGAAAATGCATCTTTCTTCAATAATGTCGTTAGAGGTGCTTCTATTCTCCCATAATTCTTAACAAACTTGCGATAATACCCTGTCAACCCAAGAAATCCGCGCAGATGCTTTATGGATGTGGGGATTTTCCATTCCTTAATGGCTTTAATTTTGCTAGGGTCTACCTTAACTCCTTCATGAGATACAATATGACCCAAATATTCCACCTCCTGGACTCCAAAGAAACATTTGGATCTTTTTGCATATAATTGTTTCTCCTCCAATAGTTGTAGCACCCTGTCAACATGTTCAACATGATCCTTCCAAGACTTGCTGTAGATAAGTATATCATCAAAAAATACTAACACAAATTTTCTAAGGAATGGTTTGAAAATTGAATTCATCAAACCTTGAAATGTTGAAGGTGCATTGGTAAGGCCAAAAGGCATGACCAAAAATTCATAATGACCCTCATGAGTTCTAAATGCCATTTTCGGAATGTCTTCAGTCTTCATTCTGATTTGATGATATCCTGAACGAAGATCCAACTTGGTGAAGTAAATTGATCCATGCAATTCATCCAGTAATTCATCAATGACAGGAATGGGGAACTTATCTTTAATAGTGAGCTTGTTGAGCTCCCTATAATCCGGACACATGCGCCATGATCCATCCTTCTTGTGCACCAATACTACTGGAGCAGAGAAAGAACTTTGACTCGGTTGAATTATACCAGCCTCTAGCATTTCTGCAACCATACGTTCAATTTCACTTTTTTGGACATAGGGATATCTGTACGGCCTGATGTTTGGAGGAACACTTCCTGGAATCAGATGAATAGCATGATCATGCTCACGCATAGGTGGGAGACCTTTGGGAGTCTCAAATACCTTGGAATGATTGTCCAGGACTTTTTGGAGATCTGGAGAAATAGATGATTCTAATGTGGAAACATCTAGCGAACATAATTGTGCAATTACACCCCTTTGCTCCTTTTTTAGAAGCTTTGTCATACCATTAGAGCTGATTATCTTTCCTGGTTTCCCTGCAATACCCCTTAATTCAACTTACTTTCCTTCCGTAGAAAATTTGATGAAAAGTTCTTGAAAATTAAAAGCTATTGTACCCAAGGATTGTAGCCATTGGACTCCTAGTACAACATCAGCACCTCCCATTGGAATGGAAAGCATTGGGCTAGTCAATACATATTCTCCCATGGATAGCTTGATATTATGGCACTTTCCAGAGCAATTTATTGTTCCTCCATTTGCAATCATCACTTGACACTCTGGTGCTGGATATAGGAAGCAATTCAATTCTTTTGCTACCCTACAGTGAATAAAATTGTGGGTGCTTCCTGAATCAATCAACACTATTACCTTTTTCTTCTTGATTTGTCCTTCTATCTTGATGGTTTGAGGAGTGGTAATTCCCGCCAATGCATTACAAGATATGGTCGGATTTATTTGTTCTTCATCTAGGCTTTGTTCCTGGAGCATATCCTCTTCTTTTGACTTTTCTTGCTCCTTTTCTTCTTCCTCTTCACAATCTATGTAGAATAATTTCTTCTCAGCACACTTATGACCTTTAGTGTATTTGCTATCACAACTATAACAAAGCCCTTTTGCTCTTTTTTATTCCAATTGTTGTGGTGTCAACCTTATAGGTTGTGGAAGACTAGGGGCAACTGCACTTCCGTCTTTATAGTTGTGAGTGGTATGCTTCCTGGTTGCCATAATTTTGCTTTCCATTTTTCTTGCTAACCTGAATGCCTTCTCTAATGAATCAGGTTCCCAAAGGCGAACATCATGTTGGATATTATCCTTTAAAGACCCTATGAACACATCAATCCTATGCTCCTCTAGAATATCTTTTACCCTTATGTTCAATTTTTGGAACTCCTCAATGTGCTCCATTATTGAACCCTTTTGTTTGAGACTTATCAATTGGCTAAAAAAAGTGTTGCTTTTTGTATCCTCATAATGTGCTATCAATTCTTCCGTAAAAATTGCCCAAGTGATAAATTGTTTACGAGAGCAAAGCGATTGATACCATACAAACTGATTTGGTTCCAAATATAAAGTTGCCATACGTACCTTTTGTGTGTTTTGCACATTATTGAGATCGAAGAACTGCTCCATCTGTAATATCCATGTGGCGGGATCCTTGCCATCAAACTTCCTCATATCGAGTTTTGGAATATGGTGGGTCTTCGATCCAACATTAGAGTCTATGGAATCATGATTAACATTTCTTTTGTTCACATCATGAGTTTCCTTTACAACCTTTTCACCATTAGTAAGTATTTCTTGTAGAAAATTTGTCAAATCTGTCTTCAAATCTGCCATGTCTGTCTTCAAATCTGTCCTCAAATCTGTCTTCAAATCATCCATCTTAGCTTCCATGCCCTTTATCTTAGATTCCATGCCATTTATCTTAGATTCCACGCCATTTATCTTAGCTTCTGTTAGCTTTTGTGAGCGTGACATTTGTTGCACTTGTTCTTGTAATTTTGATATATCATGTAGCATTTCTTCCTCTTCTTCATGAGTCATGCTAGAGCTTTCAGGTTCCTTACTAGGTGTTTGAATTTTCTTTCCTCGGGGCATCAGTTACCGATAATAATGCTTTACTATGCCCTTTGAATTCCTTCAAACCAAGCTTATGCAAAAATAAAAAAAAAAACTACACACCTTTTTTCACTTTGTAGAAGCCTGATATTGAATCTGATGTATCTCTGTAATTTCGGATCATCCAGTTCTGAAATTTTGACCTGTAGTAGCCTTCTGAGTCCTCTTTCCAATGCCACAAGTCTAACCCAAATTGGTTTCTCCAAGGAAGAGTTATACGAAATCTCCCACAGTGACTTGCTTATAGACTAGTTCAGTAGAGCAAACTTGTACGACGTGCCACGAGTCATTGTTTCAACCTATGGATCTGAAAAATGCATACAAGAAACTACAGTTCGTCCTCTTTCTGTACCTTCTTACGAAATTTCAATCTGATCCTCAGAGAGAAAGTTATGACGATTTTCCCCAGGTCACCTGTTTTGAATGTAATTCAGGAGTCTGCAAAAAGACCAACTTCCTCAGATCATATCTCCGCAAATATCACGCGAAAAGCTCTGAAATTCGGACCCAAGGTTCAACGCGATTTCTTCTCAAATGGGTTTTTTTTGCGACTTCTGAAACATCACAGAAAAAAAGTTATAGCGAAAATGCCACGATGACCTGTTTGGAGCAGCGAAACCCTAGAATCCAAAGCTCTGATACCAAATGTTATGAAACCAGCTCAAGAAAAGATAGAAAAGATAGATCAACGCCTTAGAATTCAGCCTCTTCGAGGGGGCAACCTCCTTTACATTACATAAATGAACAATTCTTCGATGATTCAAATGACAAAACCTCCTTTCTATATATAGGAGTCTAAGGAGTCACAATATAATCCAGCCGACCTAACAATAATAATATAAAGCCACAAAAATAACAATAGAGGGATTCTATGGGCACATTAATAACAATATGGGGGCAATGGGGGCACAATAATATAAGTAAGGGGTATAACAATATAAATAAGGGGTATAACTACAATAGTAATGGGGTAATCACTAGTATTATAGGGACCCAACAAACACACATACACTAATAATAAGAGAAGAAGATCAAGCTAACAAGAAAATTGAAAAAGTGCTTCACAAATTGTTATCAAGTCTAGAAGAATTGTATTATATCTAATTGCCCTAGGTTCTTCAACACATACCTCATCTTGATTCTGCTTTGATCATCTTGGCTTCATTTGGTGGTCCTTCTTGATTGATGTAGCCTTTCTTGCTTCATCTATTCTTGCCTGCATATCATCCTTCCTTGTATTCCATGAATGGAATTCTTGTTGATACATCTGCTCTTATTTATGAACCTTCTTTTGAAGATTCTTGTCATAGGATCTTGAAGATCCTCATCCTGCAAATGTTTCTTCCTTTTGATGATGGAGGCCTTCTAGGATTTACAATCATGATCAATTATTCTTTTATCATGGATGAGGTCCTATAATAGGTATGCTCCTTCTACATGAATATTTTGAGCTATATGTACACCATGCTCCTATATTCTAGAAGATATTTCTAACCATGCATTTTGTTCTATTTCTACATGCTCCTTCCATCCTATCTAGTGACATGAATTTTCTTATAATGTTCATGATTCCTCTACTAGCTTTCCTAATGTCTACCTTCATGAACTCAAAGGAGACCTTATTCAATGACTTCATTCATCTATGAGGACCATAACTATCATCCTTATTTCATGCAAGGATCTTGTCATGAGTATTATGACTATCCTCTAGCATTTCCATTCCCTTGCAAACCGAAGTCATTAAATAAAAAATTGATTAAACATGAGAGATACTTACTTGGCATGTGAAGAGGAGATCTTCACCTTGATGCTTGCTTGGGCTACCCATCATGAACCACTAGTATCCTTTTACCAAAACTTCTTTGGAGACCTTCTAGCATTATGACTTTTGTGATCGTGACATCACCGAAACTGCTTTATGATCTTGAGATCATCTTGACTCCTAATCATCTTCAAGGTACTTTCGACTCCTTTTATGCTAGAGATATTGCTATCTCACAAGTGGACTTTATCACACTCAATGTTCCCAGGAGTGTATGAGCATCATTCAAACTATGATTGTGATATTGAGAGATTCATATTCTGATCCGAGCACCATGCTATTGAGATCATGTTCAGATTTGAGATTGTGACAAGTATATCAATATGACACTGTAACGAGACAATGATGTCTACTATACGAGTTGTGTAGAGAAGCACAGTGTTTGTGAGCCTGAACTTGTCACTGAATGACTATTGCTCCATTGCTATAGCTTCACTCAGATCTTCTTCATATTGATGTACATATATACCCATGGATGTTGTACTGAGATTCTTCCTTCGTTGTGACTGAGTTTACTCAATTACTCGAGTGTCAAGATAGAGAGTATTAAAGGATCACCGAGATCCTTATCATCATAATTATGCTGAGAGTATATGATCCTTTACGTATGCCGAGACCATGAGTGCTTCAGCGTGATCCATTTATGCGAGACTGTAATTATAGTTATATCGAAACAGGGATTAGTGTATATGTGAAGACACTGTGTGTGTCACTGTTAAGTCTGTGATTTACATATACCGAAATCAGGACTGTATGCCGAGATTGTATCATAATGACTGTGACCGTGATGCCGAGTATATTCTCTTCTTCACCGAGAGTATTACGATTGTAGGCTGAGATATCATGCTGTGCTAATCAAGATTGATAGAGGAGTTTGAATATACCATTGAACTTCATCACCGAGATTCTGTACCTGTCTGTACCATCTGAATATTCATAGTGATCCGATTTTTGAGCACGAGTATTGGGACTTCACTTTAACTGAGATTGATCTTGACTTGTCTTGCTGTTGTATACTACTTGTGTCTCTTCCTTCCTTAAACTGCAACCATAGCTCTGATACCATGTTGAAGAATCAAGGAAATTATGTATAGTAGGATTCTTCTAGACTTGATAACAATTTGTGAAGCACTTTTACAATTTATCTTTGTTAGCTTGATCTTCTTCTCTTATTATTAGTGTGTGTGTTTACTTCATCAAACTGCTACCAAAACATTAGGATAAGTACACAAGATGTTGGCTCCAAGCCAGGGCAAAACCTCTCCTCTTGAGAGTAAAACCCTTGAATCTCTTCTTATAGATATTTAGATGATGAATACCAGGACCCTTAACAAAATAGATTCAAAGTTACCTTCAAGATGTTTGTCACTATCTTCTGCACTGTTTGATCTATGATTCACTGTCTTGACATCATTGTACTCCTTCTCCTTATGTTTTCATTGTCCTGTCACTGTCTTCAACATCTTCTCTTCTTGACTTGCCACAATTCTTTGATTCCTCGTCAGTTATACCAGAGATAAGTTATGTCACCAGTTAATGTTGCATTGAGCACTTGTTACTGTGTGCGTATATGCGCAACCCTTTTATTAGTCTTGAGATATATACATTACGGTGGATGATTTTCGAACTTCTGAAGGATGTCACCGAGGATCCCTTTCAGGCTTTCGATATATATATATATATCTGAGTATGATTGAGAGGTTTCCGAGATATCCTTACAGGCTTCCGGGAAACATACCGAGCTTCACATATAGACTCTGAGAGATATACCGAGACTTTGAGATATATACCGAGACTCTAAGAGAAATACCGAGACTCTGAGAGATACACTGAGACTCTGCCTTCGAGATATGTCCGAGCTTTAATTACAGACCTTGAGAGATATATATCGAGCTTCTGAGAGATATACCGAGACTCTGTCCTTCGAGATATGTCCACTGTGTATTTGATGACTGTAATATGTGTTCTGAAGACTTGTTCTTCATTTATTCTACGTTACCATTATATGTATATATGTCAACGATAATGCCTCAAGCCGACAGGAGACCCTTTGAATCTAAGGCCACTTGTCAAGGAGATATATTACAGTTTGTAGAACGAATTTGCATGATGATAGTGACACTTATCTTGGAAAGAACCCTTTGATCTTTGACCTTATGACTTTCATAATATTTATGATGAAACATAAAAATCCTAAAGACATCAAGAAGAAGTCTTTGACCTATGATAAACACATTTTGCTCATGAAACCCATGATGCAAGGAATAACAATTTTCTTCATAAAATTATCATTACAAGTCATAATGAAAACCGAACCTAGTTACTTTTCCTTCGACAGAAGATTGTTGCAGCAGTAGGGAGCTGAAGTGGAAGAAGGCCAAAAATTAATATATTGCAGTAGTGAAGACCGAGGAGAGGAGAAGTCTATTGCAGTAGTGGTGAAGTCCTCCTAGGGAGCTGAAGTGGAAGAAGGCCAAAATTTTAAAGCAAGCCAAGGTTGAAGAAGAAGTCGAGAAGGAGCAAAATGTTGACTTAGGATCTTGTGTCTTGGTCTTGGAGTGGCAGATAGGTCAAGGGTCTTGGTCTTGGTATTCGTCAATTGGAATCTCTATAAGAAAAATAATTTGTTTGGGTTTTCCTCTCAAAGAGTGAGAGGTTTTGGCCCTGGCTGATAGCCTATATTTTGTGTCTCTTGTCTCTTTTTGGTTTATGCATTGGTAGCTGTTTGATGAAGAAGAACACTAATAACCTAAGTAAAAGAAGATCCTAATCTAAAGAAGTAAAAATCACTTGCAAGCAATTACTAATAGAAGAGAAATCGCATAATTATAATGCCGTAGATTTCTCAACATGTAATCAGAGCTTAGGTGACTAAGTCAAGGAAGGGTATCTTATCAAGGGAAACTCAAGGACCAAATCTCAAGGAAGGCATCAAGAAGATCATCTTGAAGTCAAAACCCTAGGTCAAAGAAGTATTGGAATCACCAACAAAAGGGAGAAGGACAAAACCCTACATCTATTCAATTCAAAGTGTTTTGAAGACTATTTATCCAAAGGAAGCTAGATCAAAAGGTAATGTCATCTCACTCTCTATAGCATCATGGATCATTCTTGAAGAAAACTACCTTCAAACGACAAGTTTTCTATCCTCTATATCATCATGGACATCAAGAAAGCAGCAAGAAGGAGCATACTATCAAGTAAGTATATTTATGTCCACATCTGAATCTGTCAAAATGTATTTTTGCAAGGAAAACAACAAATTGGTTGGGGCTTCAAGCTATCTTGCATGGAAGAAAAGGAGATATCTGAATCTCATTGAAAATGAGGTGATGGAACATGTCAAAGGATCTATCACAAAACTAGGAGAAGAAGATGCTCAAGCTCTTGCCAAGTGTATTAAAGGGGATGTTAGGGCTCAAAGGATTCTCATAGAATGCATCAAGGATCCCCTAATCCTATATGTATCTAAACTTGAAACTTCAAAAGAAATCTATGACAAACTGGTAGAGTTGTATTTCGTAAGCACTGCTGGAGAAGTCATCTCATTAAGGCAAGAACTCTACAAGCTGAAGATGTCTAGGGAAGATGGAATAACCTCATGCTTTATGAGGATATATGAGATCCGGGATCAACTACAAGATCTGGGAGAGGTCATGTCTGATAGTGAAATGACTACAGTTGTATTAAATGCACTATTGGAGGAGTGGGGTAACTTTAAAGTATTTATGGGAAGAAAGAAGCTACTCCATTCTAGGATCTATGGTCACTATGCAAGATTGAAGAATCTAGACTGAAGGCCAAATCTGATGTGGGACAAGTGAGCAAAGTCAAGCTTATGTTACAATGACAAGAAGAAACAGAAAATTTGGAAAGTTGGACATGTTTAAGATTCAATGCTATGGGTGTTAGGAATATGGGCACTACAAAAGAGATTGTCCTAAGGTCAAGAAGGACAACAAAAGAGGAAGAGAAGAAGCCCATATCGCCAAAGAAGTAGAAGCTGAAAAGAAGAAGTCCAAGAAAGAGGAAGTAAGAGATCTCTATTACTGAGATAGTCTTCCTCACCTAAGTTCTTCTCAAATTCCTAAGTCTTCTGTTGTAATATATGGCTATCATGATTCACTAAGTAAAAGAGTGGGATGCATCAAGGCATCATAGAAGCATTGAAAGCAAGAACTCGGGACATCATCATAGAGAAGCACGAAAGACGGTTAGAATCTATGAAAGCCAAGGATATAGCTCTTGGGAATCTCATTGAAAACACTAGTGGCAAGGTCATCTAGTTCAAGGTTCATCATACATTTGTCAAAAGGAAACGTCTGGTGATGGGGATACTTTAGATCCTCAAAATTCTTTGATGGAATCTACATTGAAAGGTTCACCAATCATGAGGGGAAGCAAGGTTTTCATTAAGAATTCCAAACTTGTGGAATTCATGGGATGATGGTATGATGACATAAAAGTGAAGCAGATCAAGGGATTGAAGCTCTTTCAATCAAGGAAGCTGTTGCAGAAAGTTTGGATGACTCAAAAGAAAAATAAGGTATGTATGCTTACATTTGATATTGTGGAAGTCATGTCATGTGGTTGCAGGTAACATGGATCAATGCTCTATCTTGAGAGCATGATCAAAAGGATCTCCTCCCTCAAAAGGAATGCAGGAATGCATGGGTCACACATTCACTAGATGAAATCAACATAATATGTCCTCATATGAAGTATGAGGTGGTTGACTAGAATTAAGGAACTTTGATTGAAAGCTCTTGGGAGTGAAATGTGTTAAGAAAGAAAGAAAGAGATCGTGGAATATGCAACCATAGTAAAGACAATTAACATCCGAAACACCAACAAGATTTGACTAAGATATTTCCATGGAAGATATGAAGACTCTAATGGAGTCTGAAAAAGAAAGAGACCCTTGACAATATATAGCTTTGGGAGATGTGTCAATATGTATGCAGGATGCTGATGCAAACTAGAAGATGTCATGTTGAAAGACCATCACAAAGATAATATTGATTTTAATGTTCATTCCTTTATTTTTGAACAAATATCTAGATGGGTTTATGCAGGGCTGACAAGGGAAGATCTATGGATGTCTTCCACCACCGATGCACATATAGTAGGATGAAAGGTCCTTAAGTAAACATGGCATGAAGAAAGGCCAGATATGGACTGATGGATCGCTTTCCGATGATGACATGGATGAAAATGATGGATGGTTGATGCCCTATGTAGAAGTCCCAAACATGAAGTCTCCTAAATAACGAAAATAACTTCATGACATCGTAAGGAGGAGTTCTTCAAGCAGCTGGTTGTCCCATCATCTCCACTTGAGGAGCTGTTGTAGGTCCCTAATTAAGAGGGAGGCTGGAAACAAGTTTCTTGGAAACTTGGAAATTCTTAAGCCAAGTGGGAGCTTAGGTACATTCCTTTTGTAGGAATGAGTACATTCCTTTATTGGAATAGATATGTCCTCCCTAATTAAGAGGGAGAGATAGACACATCATTCTTATTTTCACTTGGGAAGACAGAATGGAGGATTGGGTAAACATCTGGCATCTGATGCTCTTTGAGGATGTATTAGGGTATCCAAGATAAGAGTAGTTGTTGAGGAACAATATTCTTTGAGGATTGGCAATCCAAGATAAGAATAGTCTTGGTGGAACAGACCCTAAGAACCTGGGTGGGGTATGTTTTGAGAGAGACAATGATGAGGGTGTCTATAGATCATTGGTCTTGCCAGCATTGTACTCAGATCTCGTGGAGAGATAGAGTTGTTAGTCAAGGCCTTACTATGTGGTAATGCTAGTTGATATGATGCTAAATAGATGGGTTACCGATCCGGCTCTTCTTATGAGAAATTCTTCAGAATGAGAATGACCAAGTACCATTATGAATACCTCCCTAGTTAAGAGGGAGTGTTGAAAAATGAAACTAGGTTCAGTCTTCATAATGACATGTGTAATTGTGATTTTATGTAATTAATGAAAAGAATAAAAAATAAAATTATTATTATGCTTGTCTCATGGGTTTCATGAGCAAGGAATTTTATTTTTACTGATGGCTCCCATTGAGAGCATTTAGGATTTTTCATAAAAGTCATTTTGAGTCTATGTCATGTATGACGGACCCTTCTTGGGCATACTAGATTTTATGAGTCATTAGATAAGTATAAATAGCCCTCCAAGACCAAACAAAGTATCCTCCTCATGTCAATTTCAAAAAGAATAATGTAAATTCCCCAAAGGACATGTCGGCTCACATACACTCATGTCAGTTGATATATAGAGGCAAACAACTATTTATAGGCAGCTCGACTTCATTTTAGAAGGCAGATTTTGAAGTTTTTTGTGATGGTCTGCGATGGACAAAAGTGTGAGTAAGGGAGATAGAAGCCTCTCATAACTAGCGAAGTAAAGAACAAGAAGAGCGAGGTTCTTAGGGTACTTTATCAGACTGTTTTAAGGGCAGAAAACACCTATCTGTACTAAAAGTATGTTACAACAATAAGGACGAAAAGAAGTCTGTTACTAGAAGTTTGTTACAGTAGTGAGGACAAAGATTGTTGCAGTAGTAGGGAGCTGAAGTGGAAGAAGGCCGGAAATTAATATATTGCAGCAGTGAAGGCCGAGGAGAGGAGAAGTCTGTTGTAGTAGTGGTTAAGTCCTCTTAAGGAGCTGAAGTGGAAGAAGGCCGAATGTCTAAAGCAAGCCAAGGTTGAAGAAGAAGTCAAGAAGAAGGAAGGAGGAGAAGATTGACTATCGTTGACTAAGGATCTTGTGTCTTGGTCTTGCAGTGGCAGATAGGTCAAGGGTCTTAGTCTGGGTAGTTGTCAATTGGAATCTCTTGATCCGAATTGGATCCTTGAAAATTATCAGAGTTTCTATGATTGTTTCAAACTATGTTAGACTTCAAAATCTTGTGAATAACGAGCTATCAGGAAGGACCTCTGGACAATGGTAGTTTCTAGCCAGCACGGAACAACGAGGACCCTCGGTCAAAGCACGCTAACCGTTGGCCCATGGAGACTGCGCAGTGGCACAAATTAGCAATTGGGAAGTCTAAATCAGAAAACAGAGGCCGTAGGATAAAAACCTCAGAGAAGGAAAAGCCCCGGCACCCGGTCATGTGAAAAACAGGTAAAACAGTGGGAAAAGCGCTAAAACCAACAGGCGGGTCCCATGCTCCAAAACCGGCGGAATATCGAGGCATTTTCAGCGGTAAGCGGGTTTGTCAGAGGACCGAGCGATGCCATACATTGAATGACGCGTGTTCGGCGGATGAGAGAGAAAACCGCTCTCATCGCGGGCTAACAGTTGAGCAAGTCAACTGCGTGATAAAAGCGATGATCGTAGGATCTGGAGGCCCCATATCAAACGGCGGAGATTGCACCCGATGGGAGATCGGATTTGGCGGAAGAATAGGCTGAGGCATATGACATTTGGGGTCCGACATATTCGATGAGCTGGCAGATGAATCATTTCGCGGCATAACCGAAATAACGACCGTTTGAGGAAGAGCTGGCGCTCAGTTCGTAAGGAGACAAGTGGCCACCTCTCTGTGAAACATTACACAATGGCGATGACAAAGAAGCAGGGAATTCCAACGGACATAGGCAGGCAATCTGAAGAGCCGGAAGAGGAAGCGAATAGTTAAGGGACGGATTGGCTTTAAGCCACAAACAGACAGAGAACAGACATGAGACAGAGGAGACAAAATAGAGAGTGAAGCAAGAAGCATAGAACAGAGAAGTTGAGCTGACCTGCAAAGCTAAGGCAGCATTGAACAGACAGAACCGAGAAGGCATGAGAGGTTCAAGCAATCCCTGTGAGGATATCTGTCGGGAACTGAGTACCAAATTGGACT
The DNA here is from genome assembly GCA_031772625.1 of Pinus tabuliformis. NCBI lineage: Eukaryota > Viridiplantae > Streptophyta > Pinopsida > Pinales > Pinaceae > Pinus > Pinus tabuliformis. The sequence goes on along the minus strand of CM062811.1, from coordinate 82,193,242 downwards.
CATCCCATTAAGACCAGTTGAGGTCGAGACTTGGTAAGGGGGAGTTTGTGTACTCTAGTGGCTTGGGGAATCCAAATACCACCCTACTAAGCATCATTTGTTACAGGAGACTCAAATTGAGCTCCTCATTGTAAAAACTCTGCTTAAAGACAATAAAAAAGGCCACCACTAAATGCTGGACCAGGAGACGTAGCCCAGGAGGATTGGGTGAACTCCTTATTAAATTGTTGTGTTTTTGCATTTGCTTGTTGTGTTTCTCTTACTGTTTTCCAATGCCTGTGTATTTCGCAATCTTATTGATCCGTTGCTTAAAATAACATAGGCACACCAGCACATGAGTCTGTAATACCTACATTAATTAAATGAGATCATTCATAAGTGATTTTTAGATCAAGCGGTATCAGAGCTATAGGTTGTTAAGGTTAGACAAGCTTGTGTTGGATTTAGTTGTTGAATGCTAACTAGATCAAAGCTCAAATTAGGAGAAGGAGAGTTGGTCGAAACTAATCCTGAGATTGGAAGAGTCTATTCTCGGAAGACAATGTTAGAGGAAGGTTTTGTGGGGCCAGACCCTCAATTTATAGATAGTTTCCTGGCCATAAGGTCCATGGTAGAGGAAATGTATAAGGATTTCAGAAAACATAAAGATGAAGACTCATCAGGCTCTAAACAAGATAAAGGAGAAGAGTCTCTCCACCATGACCACTCAAAAGGCAAGGGGAAAGATGAAAGCTTTCTCACACCTCCTAATAGCCTCGAACATAAAAAGAAGACATCTTTGATTAAACTAGATGTTAAATTTGAATTACCAATATATGATGGAGAGTTGAATGTAGAAAAGTTGGACAATTAGATCATACAAATTGATGTTTATTGCAGAGTGCAGAGTATCGATTCAGATAAGAGCAAGATTTAGCTGGCCAGCCTATGCCTTGGAGGCACTGCCTTGGTTTGGTGGGAAGGCAGGACCCAAGCTGACATGAAGAGACATGGTAAGACTCTTTCTGTCTGGAGTGAATTTGTTTCTGCAATCAAAAAGCAGTTCTATCCACTGGCCTACATGCAGCAAGCCATGATGAGCTGGCAAACTCTTCGTCAGTTGAAAGGGCAAAGTGTACAAGGTTACACCCAAGAATTTAGGAAGAGAGCTTTGATTCTAGGAATCTCATTAGACTCACCTGAGACTCTGTTGAAGTACATCAGTGGTCTACACAGCTACATGAGGCACACTATCCTCATGTTCAATCCCACCAGTATAGATGAGGTATCTGTTCAAGCTACGCATCTAGAAGCTAGAGGAAAGAATGGAAACCCAGAAGTTGGGGGATCATCCCAACCCACTGCAAGCAAGAATAAGGAGAAAAGAAAACAGAAATGGAAAACAAGGAAGACCAATACTGCACAGAAAAACAAGTCTTCATGCACTCACTGTAAGAAGGATGGGCATGATGATGAGCACTGTTGGATTCTGCATCCGGAATTGAGACCTATGAAGTTCGAGGGCAAGAAGAAGAAGACTGCTACTACGATTCAGGAAGATTTGGGGTCAGACTCAGGAGATGAAACAACCATTGCAGCCATAGGTATAAAAGGTAAGAATTCTAAAGCATCTACTAGTAATTCTGCACAATCTACTATTGATAAAGACATGAGATTTTCCATATTTGAGTTATTTCCAAACATCAAAAGATTGATACTTTGTTTGATAGTGGCTCACAAGTAAATTTAATTTCTGAAGCAATTGTAAAGAAGTTGGGATTACTAACTACACCTCACAAGAAACCATACCCATTAGGATGGTTAAATGATAAAACACAACTACAAGTGACTAGACAATGCAAATTCAAGTTTTCTTTTGGGTCAGCATTTGTAGATGAGGTTGAGTTAGACATAATTCCTTTGGATATATGTGGAATTGTTTTAGGAAGTCCTTACTTGTATGACAGAAAAACTATTTTCTATAGAGCTGAGAACAAGTATCTACTCGTTAAAGGTGGAATCGAATACTTTGTACGAGCTCATAAGCTCAAGAATAATTACACTCTCATAAACTCAGGGCAGATGAAACGAATGATACATTCATGCAAACAATTTTTATTGATGGTTGTAAAGAAAAAGAAACCTGATAAAACCAATGAATTTAAGGGCTGTGATGCTAAACAACAAGCTGATTTAGAAAAAGTTGTTTCAGAGTATGATATCTTGTTTCAAGAACCTAAAGGTCTGCCACCCAAAAAGGAAATAGTGCATGAAATTAGTTTGCAGCAAGATGCTCCATTGCCTAACATTGGAATGTACAGGTTGTCCGCTTTAGAGAATGCAGAAATCAAGAAGCAGGTGTAGGAGTTGCTCGAGAAGGGGTTCATCAGACCTAACACATCACCATGTGGATCTCCAATTGTTTTGGTGAGAAAGAAAGATGGCTTGTGGAGAATGTGCATTGATTACCAAGCACTGAATAAGATAACAATCAAAAATCATTATCCCCTTCCTCGCATAGATGATCTATTAGATCAATTGAAAGAAGCTGTTTATTTTTCCAAGTTAGACTTGCATAGTGGATATCATCAGGTTAGAGTTGCAGAACAAGATGCATGGAAGACTGCTTTCAAAACAAAGCAGGGATTGTATGAGTGGCTGGTTATGCCTTTTGGCTTAACTAATGCTCCTGCTACTTTTATGAGAATAATGAATGATGTACTCAGACCTTTTCTTGATGATTTTGTTATTGTATATCTGGATGACATTCTGATATTTAGCAAAACATGGGAAGAACATTTAAAGCATGTTAAGCAGACACTAGATGTTTTGAAAAGAGAAAAACTTTATGTTAAACTCTCAAAATGTGAATTTGGCAAAACATCTTTGAATTATTTGGGACATATAGTAGGGGGTGGTGAATTGAAGATAAATCCCTCTAAGGTGGCAGTCATTGTAAACTGGCCTAAACCCAAATCTGCTATAGAAGTTAGGATCTTCTTAGGAGCAGCACAATATTGGAGAAAGTTCATTTCTAACTTTTCCTTAATTGCAGCTCCCTTACATGCTTTAACAGGATTGAACAAGGTGTTTCAGTGGGGAGGCAAACAGCAGAAAGCCTTCGACACCTTGAAAGAAAAGATTAGTACAGCACCAGTACTAGCACTGCCTGATCTTCAAAGACCCTTTGAGATCCAAACAGATGCGAGTGATTATGCCATGGGAGCAGTGTTGATACAGCACGGTAAACCCATATGTTATCATTATGAGACATTTAATTCCGCAGTAGTTAACTATCCTACATATGATAAAGAATTGTATGCAAAAGTGGAAACATTACTTAATGGGCAAAGAGATAGTAATACATACTGATCATCAACCACTTCAATATCTACACTCCCAAACTAAGTTGCAGCAATCAAGACACTATAGATGGATGGGTTTTCTACAACAGTGTCATTTCGTCATCAGATATGAAAAGGGCATACACAATAAAGTTGCAGATATGTTATCTAGACCCATTATAAATGCATCTACTATACTTAAGCATAATTCTGTGTTACATGAGAGCTACATTGAACAATATGCTCAAGATATAGACTTTAAAGATGTATATGCAACTCTTAGTTAAGGCAAACGAGTAGAAGAATTGGATTATCATGTTAAGGACCAACTCTTATATCTTTTCTTTATTGTGGGAAGCTATGCATTCCACAAACTGAAAGAGTAAAGATAATTCGAGAAGCACATGCTTCTCTAATATCAGGTCACTTTGGGGTAAGTAAAACAGTTGCACAGCTGCAAAGGTTTTGTTATTGGCGAAAAATGAACGAGACAGTTTCTAGATATGTAAGAGGGTGTACTATGTGTGCTAAAAGCAAGCCCACCAATGGAAAACTAGGCTTGTACACTCCATTATCAGTTCCTTCTCATCCTTGGGAAAGTGTTTCCATGGACTTTGTTGGAGGACTGCCCAAATCTAGGAAAGGTCATGATTATTTGTATGTTGTTGTGGATAGGTTCAGAAAAATGTGTATTTTGATACTTTGTAATAAACAGATTACAACTGAACAAACTGCAAAACTGTTCTTTCAACATGTATGGGTTCATTTTGGATTACCCACTTTCATTATATCTGATTGAGACACCCGATTTGTAGGAAAGTTTTGGTCAAGTCTCTGGGAATTGATGGACACCAAACTGAAGAAAAGCACAGCTTTCCATCCACAAACCGATGGCCAGACAAAAGTAGTCAACAGGACAGTAATCTATTTACTCAGGGATATTGCAGCAAACATCCTAAGCTTTGGGATGAACATTTGTGTTATGTGCAACATGCTTACAACCGAGCCAAACATTCTTCTACACAGAGATCTCCTTTCGAGACCTGTTTTGGTTTCACACCAAGGTCTCCCTTGGATTTTGTCTTTGGTAAGGACACAACAGTTGAGGGACACAACGATGTGGATAGGGCAACTAGGTTCATCGAACAAATCCAAGAGATCCACCAGGCAGTACAGGAACAACTGGAAAAGAGCCAGGCCAAATACAAGGCAAGGCATGACAAGCATTGGATGGAGGATAGTTTTCAAGTTGGTAATCAAATCTGGCTGTATATCAGCAAGGACAGGATGCAAGGTGAAGGTAAAAAGCTAAAGCCTATCAGGTATGGACCTTTCAAGATACTTGAGAAAATTGGTGAGAATGCTTTTCGCCTTGATCTACCAGCTTACATGCACATCTACTCAGTCGTAAATGCAGATAGCTTGAGATTGTTTGAACCTTCATTAATTGAGGATCTCGAAGAGCAGAGTCAATTGCCTTCTATTGATGACCTGCTACCTGAATATCTTAATGAATTGCAGGAAGACACAGTTCTGGACAGGAAGGTGAGAACGACGCGCAGGGGAGATGTTGAGTACCTCAGAATTGGGCTCAGGGGTTCAAAGCCAAGCAGTGCAAAATGGATAGAGATTGGACAAGTGAGACAATTGTACCCTCACTTAGTCGATGCTTGAAAACCAACTTTTGGTGGTCCAAAAGCTTTTTCAGTGGGAAGGCCATGATCCAAATTGGATCCTTGAAAATTATCAGAGTTTCTATGACTGTTTCAAACTATGTCAGACTCCAAAATCTTGTGAATAACAAGCTATCAGGAAGGATCTCTGGACAGTGGCAGTTTGTAGCTAGCATGGAACAACAAGGACCCTCGGTCAAAGCGCGCTGACCGTTGGCCCATGGAGACCGCGCAGTGGCACAAATTAGCAATTGGGGAGTCCAAATCAGAAAACAGAGGCCGTTTCTGATGCAAAGTGCTAATTGCGCATCGCAGGATAAAAACCTCAGAGAAGGAAAAGCCCCGGCACCCGGTCATGTGAAAAACAGGTAAAACCGTGGGAAAAGCGCTAAAACCAACAGGCAGGTCCTGTGCTCCAAAACCGGCGGAATATCGGAGGCATTTCGGGTGGTAAGCGGGTTTGTTAGAGGATTGAGCGATGCCATACATTGAATGACGCGTGTCCGGTGGATGAGAGAGAGAACCGCTCTCATCGCGGGCTAACGGTCGAGCAAGTCAACCACATGATAAAAGCGATGACCATAGGATCTAGAGGCCCCAGATCAAACGGTAGAGATTGCACTCGATGGGAAACCGGATTTGGCGGAAGAATAGGCGAAGGCATATGACATTTGGGGTCCGACATGGCCGATGAGCTGGCGGATGAATCATTTCGTGGCATAACCGAAATAACGACCGTTTGAGGAAGAGCTGGCGCTTAGTTCGTAAGGAGACAAGTGGCCACCTCTTTGTGAAATGTTACACAGTGGCGATGACATAGAAGCAGGGAATTCCAGCGGACAGAGGTAGGTGATCCGAAGAGCTGGAAGAGGAAGCGAACAATCAAGGGACGGATTGGCTTTAAGCCACGAACAGACAGAGAATAGACAAGAGACAGAGGAGACAGAATAGAGAGTGAAGGAAGAAGCAGAGAACAAAGAAGTTGAGCTGACCTGTAGAGCTAAGGCAACATCAAGCAGACAGAACCGAGAAGGCTTGAGAGGTTCAAGCAATCCCTGTGAGGATATCTGTCGGGAACTGAGTACCAAATTGGACTCATCCCATTAAGACCAGTTGAGGTCGAGACTTGGTAAGGGGGAGTTTGTGTACTCTAGTGGCTTGGGGAATCCAAGTACCACCCTACTAAGCATCATCTGTTACAGGAGACTCAAATTGAGATCCTCATTGTAAAAACTCTGCTTAAAGACACAATAAAAAAGGCCACCACTGAAAGCTAGACCAAGAGACGTAGCCCAGGAGGATTGGGTGAACTCCTTATTAAATTGTTGTGTTTTTGCATTTGCTTGCTGTGTTTCTCTTACTGATTTCCAATGCCTATGTATTTCACAATCTTATCGATCCGTTGCTTAAAATAACATAGGCACACCAACACATGAGTCTGTAATACCTACATTAATTAACTGAGATCATTCATAATTGATTTTCAGATCATCTCTATAAGAAGAAGAATTTGTTCGAGTTTTCCTCTCAAAGCGTGAGAGGTTTTGGCTCTGGCTGATAGCCTATATTTAGTGTCTCTTGTCTCTTTATGGTTTATGCATTGGGAGCTGTTTGATGAAGAAGAACACTAATAACCTAAGTAAAAGAAGATCCTAATCTAAAAAAGTAAAAAGCACTCACAAGCAGTAACTAATAGAAGAGAAATCATATAATTACTATGCCCTAGATTTCTCAACACCTAACACCCTTTAGTGATTGCTCATGTTCCATCTTTTGGATGAGGATGATACACCTGGTTCATTATATGCCCAGCCGGCTCCACACTTGCACCATACACTTGGCAGATGTTCTAGGGTAAAGATGAGGATGTCCCACTGCAGGAGACAAAGGAAGGGCTTATGTCATCATCTTAGGCCTTACAGATGGTTTACAGGCATTGTCGATCCACTTGGAGACCCATAAGGATGTTATTGTGCCCCCACACCCAGTTGGGAGCACCACGTGACTTGCTTGGAAAACAAGGGGTCAACCCCTTGTCCATTATGTTTGGAGCCTTTTCACTTAACTTGACACATTTGGACTTCATTTGGCCTCCTTAATGGCCCAACGACTCATCATATTCATGATTTTGACCTCTTGAGAGGCTATTCTTTGTATTATTGAGCTATCTTGGTGGGCTTGTCACCAAGTCATGTCATTATTATGTATTATTTTATTATTTGGGGCTAAATTAGGCCAATTAGGCAAATCAAATCCCCTTTAGAGTTGTATAAATATGAGAGAGGCTCATTCATTTCTCTCATCATCACTTGGATTGGATTGGTATCTCTTGAGAGATTTTCGCACTTTTTGTTGGGATAAACTTTTTGGAGTTTCTTGATGCACTATGATGTTTGGATTTTCGCTATTGTCTTTGGAGCTTCTTTCTAATGCAAAGTGGATGAATGGATATACTCTCTCTCTCATGTCAATCAATTTTTTGATGCTATTCTTGTTATCTTACTTGTCGAATGCATGTATATTGTTATCATTATTCTTGTATGGTTTAATGTAATGCAAAATTCTTCCGAGACCTTGAATAAATGATTTAATGCATGCATTGCTCTTTGAGGGATTGGGTGAATGTTCCTAAAGGCACCTCTTAGGTTGAAACAATGTTGCACGAAGCGGGAGCGAAGCGGAAGCGCGGAGCGCGGAAGCGTCATTTTCCAAAAATCTAGGAAGCGAAGCGTCCGCGGAAGCGTCTGCTATATATATTTATATTTTTATATTTTTTTGCATTTATACTCAAAACAAACATCCCAAATACCAAATTAATTGTAGAAGACATGAAAACATGCATATTTTTGCATAAATCAAGATAGATATGGCATCCATGATTCCATTGTAGTTACTTACTAGTACAACAATCATCTATATTCTAGCTATTACAAACATACATCAAATTTTTAAGCATATTATAAAACATAAAACATTTAAGCATATTATAAAACATAAAACATAGAGCATATTATGATTTATCTAGCAAGTGAGCAACTGTCAACATTTGTCATGTCCAAAATTCAAATAATAATGTTTACAAAATATGTCACTTGGTCACCGCCAAGCCAAAAAGGTTCAAAATTCAAATTCACAAGTCTACAAGTCTAATGAGTAATCTATGACAAAAAGAAGTAGATTGTGAATATATCTACTAATCTCTCCTCCTTCCACCACGAATAGAACGTGATGGCGGGCCTCCACGTGGTGGCAATGAAGAAGATGGTCCCTGTGTAAGTCGTGGCACTGGAACTGATGAAGAAGAACCCCCTGCTGTTGGTGTTGAACCATGGAACCTAGGAACCAAGGGACCAGATGGGGGTGGGGGTGGTGGCATATCAACACGGTCATCATCATCCTAGAATCGCTCAAAAAATTCATGCAAAAAAAAAAAAACACTAGTTAACAAAAAAATTAAAAACATGAATTAGAGAAATGCTTTATAAGGGAAAATTGGAAAATTCATACCACAATGGACATACCTGGATAAGAGCATCCTCTAATTGCTCTAGTCGCAACACTCCATCCTCCAAATTGGGCTCCTCTGGATTCTTGTCCCAAGTCAACAAGTCTTTATTAGACTTTGCATCTTCACAATAATGGGACAACAATCGCAAGTTGTAATGAACATAAACCAAGCTCTCTGCCCGGTCTAAATTCAACCTGTTCCTTTTAACACTGTGGATGAAAGAATAAGAGCTCCAACACCTCTCTGCAGAAGAAGTGTTTACCACCTGTGATAGCACCCGCAATGCCAAACTCTGTAGAAGTGGAGTAGCCCCTCCATGCATGTTCCACCACTCAAGAGCAGAAAAATGCTCTCGATCTTGAATTGCATGCATGCTCCCAAATGGACCAGTGTTGAGCGTATAGTTGCTCACCTGTCTCCGTACCAATGCAGCCTCCTCATTATTAGGGATTAATCTACTCAATGCAGCCATATATTTTTCGTGAACCTCTCTATCTTGGTGTGGTTTTTTCCTGCTTCCCCCCCCAGGTGCTGGTGTTGAAAGCCATGATGGATGATAGTATTTAGGTGTCAAAACATATGCTAATGCATGCAATGGAATATTTAGCATTTCCCATCGGTTTTGCATCTCTACACGAATATAATTGTACAAGGTGGTATCTCTAGGCTCAACAATGTCTTTAATCTGCCCCAACATGCTATCCATTTGCTCATACACCTCCCCAATTACTGGTCGATCTGAATCTGCAAACTTGATCATGTAATAAATTGGTTTGGTGAATTGCAAAACATATTTAACCTGTGACCAAAAGTAACTGTCAAGAACAGTGTCCTTGACTACATTAGCACCATCTGTGTCAGTGTTAATTTCATCCCATGTTTCAGCACACACCAGATTAGTTAAAGCTTGTCTCACCCTCACTAGCCGCCTAAAGGTGAGGTAATAACTAGCAAATCTTGTCTTTGCAATTTTAAGCAATTGCAACTTGGAGTAAGTGCCATAGAAGTAGTTTACCCTTGTATGCCCTGTGATGAATTTAATGAGCTGCTTCCCTTTCCTGTAAACCTCAGCAATCCACCCACAATCTTTGTGTTTCACAATATCATGCATCAAAAGGTTCAATGTGTGAACCAGGCACCCAGACCAAAAGATGTGTGGATGAGTACGCTCAATAATTTTTCCTGCTGCCTTACAATTTGCTGCATTATCTGTGATCACTTGAACCACATTATTCGGACCAACATCTTTGATTGATTTCAATAGGAGATCTGCAATGTTTTGTGCAGTTGCACTGATGGAGGAGGAGTCATGACATGCAATAAATACTGCACCACTAGAAGAAACACCAAGAACATTTATCAAATGTTGGTTTCTAATATTTGTCCACCCATCTGATACAATGGATACCCCAGAATCCACCCACTCATGTGTAAAACGTGTCAAAGCTCTTTGAACCTTAGCTTTTTCTCTTTCTAATAACACTGTTCTAGCTTTCTCATAGTTGGGGGCCTTGTATCCTTTTGGGGCTTCATTGATGGCCTTTACCATGTCATGCCAATAGGGAGAGCGAAGCACATTGAATGGTACACCGCAAGCACAAAGAAAACGGACTATCTTTCCATCCACATCATCCCTCCCAGAAACATTAAGGAAATCCCCTATTGTTTTTCTACCTCCAGAGGTTGCAGAAGTACCATGAGGAGATGGGCAACTACCAAATTTAGAGGTTGCACTTGATTCAGAATGAGTTTTTTGTTTCTTGTTTTTTCGTTGTGCAGCCATCTCTATTTGGATGTATTTTCTTCTTTCTTCAGTTGAAATGTTTGGGCAAATTTGTACCCCCACAAAACCCTTTTTTTCATCACTGTCCAGCACCCCACAAAGATGCCTCCTCAGACGGGTATATGAACCCGTATATGGTTTTCCTCCATGACAACCATGAGGGCACACAAATTTGTAAGATCCACCACCCTTTCCCCCATCAAGTTTGGTCACATAGTTCCACAAGGGATTTGATGTACCTTTCCCATCTTGTGCTTCAGTGTCCCCTTCAAGTTCATCCCCTTCCTCTTCAAACCCTTCCTCCTCATCATACATTGGGTCACTATTATTAGGACCAAGTTCATCCCCTTCCTCTTCCCCTCTATTCCTCACCCTTGCCATCATTAAAACCAAGAGTGGAATGATACATAGAAGCCAAAAGAACACCATCTTGGAATATGGATATAGGTGGTGGACAACCTGTAAATAAAGGAGCAAGTAGAAACAATGGGAAAGAGTAGGAGAGGGAGGAGAAAAATACAATTTTTTTTCAAAAAAACAAGGGAGTTTGGGGTTTGAACTTACCTCTTTAGCTCTTGTAGATGAAGTCCTCCAAGCTCTTGCTCCAAGCTCCTCCTCCTTCTCCTAGCTCCTCCTTCTTCACTCCCCCAAGCTCTCCTCTCTTCTCCTCTCCTTTCCTCTCTTCTCTTCTCCTCTCCTCTCTTCTCTTCTCCAACTTTCATAAACTCAAAGTGAGAAAATGAGAAGAGAATGGGGGCTTTATTCTTTTCTAAACTCACCCTAAACTCACCCTAAACTCACCCTAACCCACCCCCTCATGCTAAGTTAAGTTAACTTTTAAAAGAAATTAAAAAAAATTTAAGTTAATTTTTGCTGCCCGCGGGTTGCGTCCGGGTTGCGTCGGGTTGCGTCCGGGTTGCGTGCGCTTCCGGGCGGGTTGCGTGGCGCAACCGGATGCCCGAATCGCCCTCCGAAGCGCGGATCCGGGGCAACGCCACCTAAAAACCAGGAATCGTTTTTAAAAAACGGAATCGCGCAACCTAAAATTTGGAATCGCGCTTCGCCTGGAGATTCCGGAACGATTCCGTACGGGTCGCGATTCCGGCTTAGGATCCGGGGGGGGGGGGGCGATTCCTGCAACTATGGGTTGAAAGACCTTGAAATTTCATCTCTTTGGAAAATTTTGAGTATAAATCCCTATTGACCTAGTTTTTGCCCTTGGAGAGGCTAGCAAGATCAATTAGGCCTCCTCACCTTACGGAAATTCTCGATCTATGTGTATCTTGACTCCATTAAGCCTAAGATATAAGGTCCTGATCCTCGCATCCCTTTAGTGGTCAAATTTACCTCTCTTTTCTTCACTTTTCCAAATTCTAGGCCTAACCCTAGAGGGTCACCTAGGGCATCAAGCGAAATCTTTTGTAGCCATCAAAACACCTTGAAAATTTGTCCACAACTGAGCTGGGGTCTTCTCAAGGGGTACTCGAAATTTGAGCATAATTCGACGGTGGAATCCTGAGATATCGCAAGCCCTAGCTCGAGGATCATTGCTTTCCCTAGGTTGATTTGGGTTAGTGTCCTCATTTGGATCATTGCATTCAAATTTCAAAAGAAAATTAGTCCTTTGATCCTATTCGCTTTCCTAATTAGGTCAAGCCCCTCTTTAGTCAATCAACTCCATACGCTTGCCCTAGTTTGGGTCCACTTGGGTTCTCTGTGGTCCCACAACTTTATAACTTAAACTCCATAAGGATTACATAGAATCCATTTCTCCATAAGGATCCTTAAGTCTAGGAAGCCCCTTGTCAAGGCATACCCTCCAAACCTAGGCTCAAATGTCCTTGTAGCCCTTCCTAGAGAGCCTATCACCTTGCTTCTTAAGCAAGTAAGCCATTTTTCTGAGCCTCTCTTGAGAATAGGCTTTGGAAATCACTTCTTATCCTATTATTGTTTCATTCATCTTGTGATTCCCCTCATACCGGGTCTCCTCTCATCGGTAAAAGTCCGTAAAGAGCAGGGAGCCTTAGTTGAGGTGACATTGGGCTATCGCTCCATTGTTGCCCATTGACCTAGTAGTTTCTCTATAGGACCCCCTTCTAGGTCTCCTGCTAATTTGAGCGGTAATATTTTGGCGTTGTTGTCGGGGACGCAAGGCGTGTCTTTTTCCCATACGACATTATTGATATATCCTTTTGGCGACTCCATTGGAAGAACGAAGCCCTAGTTCTTCATCAAACTTCAAAGTCAATGCTTGTAGGGTGAAGCAAGCATCTCTCAAGGCATTTCAAGTTCACCCTGGCGACTCCAAATCTAGAATCTTATAAAAATTTGCATGGAAATAAATGGATCATTGGAGAGGCCTATTTTATATGTTTCAAGATGATGACCCTCGACCCAATGATCATGAGGAGTTTGATTCCCCTCTTGATGAATCTCTTGGGAGCCATGAAATTGAGGAGCCTTCCCAATGCCTTGAAAGGGGGTTGTGGTTCTTCCCAAGATATGATGATTGTAGTCCACCTTGTTCCTCCCTCGATAATCAAGATGATGTGATTATGGATGTGTATGAGCCTTCTATCTCTTCATGCCATGAGGAGGATATGCCTGAGCTTGCTATTCATCGAAAATTTATGAGCTTGGTTCTTGAGTTCTCCATATGCTCGTTGCAAGAAAGGTTGCATGAGTTGGATTCTTATCTTCCCTCCTCATCCATGACCCTTGATGCATGGTCCTCAAATGTTCCTACCCCCCACCCTTACCATTCATCAAGCAAATCTTGCAATGGGAAGAGTGATATTTGGGTCCCCTGCCTCATGATGGTTCATAAGGGAAAATGTTTTTATATTGATTTAATAATATGTTGGTTACATTGGCTATATGATTACACTTAGCATTTGCATAATGTAACATGCATGGTAGGTTAGGATGCATTGCATGCTGATTTTCTCATTAGAATTAACATCATATAATATTATCATGGTAGATTAGCTGCATTTAGATTAAAATTGCATGGAAATGATTTTACTTTCTTGTTATTTTATGGCCTAATACTAAGTATGGGTGACCATAAGACACCACAAAAACATGTTGCCCCGTATGCTTAGTCTTTGATATGTGGAAGTAATAGGTCTGGGGTACCAAGAGATTGTTGGTGTTCTCATGACTTCCCATTCGAGTAGCCTTGTGCATCTTTCTGAGATCTCATGTCCAGTTGGAGCCAGATGTTACCCACTACCTGTGGGTAATATGCATAAAAGAAAAAGTTTCTCCTAGATGGTGCTCAACCGGCAGCCAATAGCCCGTTGCAGCCACTAGATAGCTCGATGTGCCATTATCTCCGCCACTAGAGCCAGCCATGTGTTCCCTCGCCCATCTGTTATGATTGTATGTTTGAAGGTGAGCCTCCCAACCTCGAAAGTATGGCTTTTCATTGGTATAGTCGAGTAATTTTCCTTACTTTTCATGGACAATTTTGGGCATGGATTGGTGGGGGGATTCGGCGGATAGAGTGGGATAGGGTTGTACTCTTGTCTCCTCTGCTCTATTTGGTGGTTACCCTTGCATCCTAGTCCCATGGGATCTCCTTTACTGACCATTAGCTTTAGGGTTGACACTACATGGGAGATTTTGATTTTGGTTGCGTGGTCCCGCTTCCTGACACCATATACATCACTCCTTTCTGCTCATTCTAGCCCTATTCATCATTCTTCCCATCTAGGTCCACATGTGTCCATTGGGTCCACATAGGGTTAGCTTCCCCCTCCCCTTGTCCACACCTTGGGTCGGGCTTGGAATGATGCCCCGAAGGTTGATGCAGCTAAAAAGAAAAGAAAAAGCATAATTTGGCCACTCTCAATAGGAAATGTACCACAAAATACAAAATATGGCTAGGACATACAAATTTAGCCCGTGGGAAAAAGCCAAACATGAGCTCTACCCCTTATTTATGGCCATCACCTTGGTTCCTATGGGTCCTAGATGAGCCCCCTTCACATTAAGGAACCCATGATTGTCCGAGCCCCTGGTGGGCAATGAAATGCCCCACCTCAAAAGGGGGTACCTACTGCTATCCTACACATCATGCCCTCATTTCCTCGAGCCCCAAGCAGTTATGAAGAAAAATCAATCAAAGGCAAAAGGGATATGAAGAAGTGTGGAAAAACAAAGGCAGAGGTAACTCATGTCCCATGATTTGCTCCCTCCTACACTCATATATGCAAGGGTAGGCTTCCTTCATTATAGCTACCCTTTTGTCCCGTGACATGTGGCCTAGATCCTTCCCTTGATTCCCACTCCACTCCATCATTATATCACTTGCCACCTACCACCTGATGGATGTACCATGGACATGTCACCTTCTTTAAAGGTTGAAACCACCTAATAGGGTCCTTGGTTACCCCCCTTATTGAGCTTGGAGACACTTGTATATGTCGAAGCTCGCTATTGAAAGGCGTGCCACCATGAAGTGCCCTGTTGATCCCATGATTTGTAAGCTCTTTTACTTGACTATTCTAATGATTTGTTGTATTGGAGGGCAAGGGGATGCATTGGATCTTATGCAAGATTACAGGTGGGCCTCCATTTGGGGTTTTTGTCTCTCTATATGGGTTCCAAGCCCTCTAGAGGGCCACATTAGCACTTGTAGGGTGAGCATTGAGAGCCATGGGCCTCCACCATAGCAGAGAGTACTTCATGGATCCCCAACACTATTCAATGATTTCTCGTGCTCCACCTTTTGGATAAGGATGATGCACCTAGTTCACCATGCCCAACCGGCTCCGCACTTGCACCATACACTTGCTGGATGTTTGAGGGTCCAGATGAGGATATGTCTTACTACAGGAGACAAAGGGAGGGCTTATGTCATCATCCTAGCCCTTACAAATGGTTTACAGGCATTGTCAATAAACTTGGAGATCCATGAGGATGTCATTGTGCCCCCACACCCACTTGGGAGCACCACATGTGACTTGCTTGGAAAACAAGGGGCCAACCACTTGTTTGCTATGTTTGGAGCCTTTTCACTCAATTTGGCACATTTGGACTCCATTAGGCCTCCTCAATGGCCCAAGGACTCATCATATTCATCATTTTGCCCTCTTGAGAGGCTATTCTTTGTATTATTGAGCTATCTTGGTGGGCTTGTCACCAAGTCATGTCATTATTATGTATTATTTTATTATTTGGGGCTAAATTAGGCCAATTAGGCAAATCAAATCCCTTTTAGAGTTATATAAATATGAGAGAGGCTCATTCATTTCTCTCATCATCACTTGGATTGGATTGGTATCTCTTGAGAGATTTTTGCACTTTTTGTTGGGATAAACTTTTTGGAGTTTCTTGGTGCACTATGATGTTTGGATTTTCGCTATTGTCTTTGGAGCTTCTTTCTAATGCAAAGTGGATGAATGGATATACTCTCTCTCTCATGCAAGTCAAATTTTTGATGCTATTCTTGTTATCCTACTTGTCAAATGCATGTATATTGTTATCATTATTCTATGGGTTAATGTAATGCAAATTTCTTCTGAGACCTTGAATAAATGATTTAATGCATGCATTGCTCTTTGAGGGATTGGGTGAATGTTCCTAGAGGCACCTCTTAGGTTGAAAGACCTCGAAACTTTATCTCTTTGGAAAATTTTAAGTATAAATCCCTATTGACCTAGTTGATGCCCTTGGAGAGGCTAGCAAAGATCAATTAGGCCTCCTCAGTGCATGAAAATTCTCTATCTATGTGTATCTTGACCCCATTAAGCCTAAGATATAAGGCCCTGATCCTCATATCCCTTTGGTGGTCAAATTTACCTCTCTTTTCTTCACTTTTCCAAATTCTAGGCCTAACCCTAAAGGGTCACTTAGGGCATCAAGCGAAATCTTTTGTAACCATCCAAACACCTTGAAAATTGGTCCGCAACTATGCTAGGTCTTCTCAAGGGGTCCTCCAAATTTGAGCACAATTCTACGGTGGAATCTCGAGATATCGCAAGCCCTAGCTCGAGGATCATTTCTCTCCTTAGGCTGATTTGGGTTAGTGTCCTCATTTGGATCATTGCATTCAATTTTCAAAAGACAATTAGTCGTTTGATCCTATTCTCTTTCCTAATTAAGTCAAGCCCCTCTTTGGTCGATCAACTCCATACCCTTGACCTAGTTTGGGTCCATTTGGATTCTCTGTGTCATGCAACTTTATAACTTAAATTCCACAAGAATTACATTGAATCCATTTCTCCATAAGGATCCTTAAGTCTAGGAAGCCCCTTGTTAAGGCATACCCTCCAATCCTAGGCTCATGTGTCCTCTTAGCCCTTCTTAGAGAGCCTATCACCTTGCTTCTTAAGCAAGTAAGCCATTTGTTTGGGCCTCTCTTGAGAATAGGCTTTGGGAATCACTCATTATCTTATTATTGTTTCATTCATCTAGTGATTCACCTCATACTAGGTCTCCTTCCATCGATGAAAGTCCGTAAAGAGCAGGGATCCTTGGCTGAGGTGACATTGGGCTATCGCTCCATTGTTGCCCCTTGACCTAGTAGTTGCTCTATAGGATCCCGTCCTAGGACCCCTGCTAGTTTGAGCGGTAACAGTGATAAAATATTGCATCATGTCAAAATGGTTGAAAAACTTTCAAGGAAGGAAAGGGAGCTGCTGATGGAAGTTTAGATGATCAAAAGAAGGAAAGAGGTATGCATACATTTGATAGTTGCAGATAGTATGGTTGAATGCTCTATCTCATGAGCATGGCCAAAGAAGAAAGATATCTTCCTTTGGAAATATGCATGAAGGCATATCTCTTGAACTAGTTCACGTAATAACAATATGAAATCAAACATAATATATCTTCATATGGAATATGAGGCGGTTGACAAAGATGAAGGAACTACGTATAGAAGTTCTCAGGAAGCAATATGTGAAGATAGGAAGAAGAGTTTGTGAGAGATGCAACTATAGTCACATAAAATAAGTGATCAACATCCTATGACTAGAAGAATTGGCTATGACATTTCCATAGAGAAGGTATGAAGACTCTAATGAAGTCTGTAAAGGAAGGAGACCCTTGACATTGAATTTCTTGGAGATGTATTTATGAATTTGCAGAAAGATGATGTTGTAAGAAGCAGATGTCATGATGGAAGGCCATCATAAAAGGTAACTTTGATTTGATATTCATTTTTATTTTTTGAAGGACATCTGGTTGGGTTGATACAGGGCTACCGAGAGTTGTAGATGTCACCTACAACTAATACTCATAAAAATGGATGGAAGATCCTAAAAGTAACATGACTTGAAGAGGTAGATTAATGAAGCAAAACCAATTGTGGACTAGAAGATCACTTTCCGAAGGATGGCATGATTGATGGTTCAACCCTATGGTTCATCGAAGGAATGTGATGAATGGCTGATGCCCTACAAAGAATATCTAAAAGAATGAGGTTCCATAATGAGGAAGATGTAGTTCATGACATCAAAAGGAGGAGCCATACAAGCAGCTGAAAGTACCATGATCTCCACCAAAGAGTAGATAACTTCTTTTGGTAACAAGTCTCTAGTTAAGAGGGAGCTTGGATAAGTCCCTGAATAAGAGGGAGCTTGGGTATATTCCTTTTATAGGAATGAGTATATCTTTGTTAAAATTGGAAACTAGGGCCAAACTCCATGTGGGTCATCTTATTAATGGAAGCTGATATTTTTCTTGGATCCCTCTCATCGAGAGGTGTAGGATTGATCTAAAGATCATTCGATTTCGATAAGTATTTATGGAGATATGAATTTATTTGTGTTATGGGACAATTCGTCAAGGTCGGCCAACAACCAAATAAACCCAACTTGTGCTCAACATTTTAGTATAAATAGAGGTGGCCTTCAAGTCATTTCAACACACTTGGGATCTCGTCCTCTCTACTTGTCTTTGGGTTTTAGTAGGAGGAGAGATCCTAAGGGATAACACTGCCCTAATCTAGAGGGCAGAAGCTGGAACTACCGAGAAAGCTGACACAAAGGGCAGAAGCTGGAATTGTCGAGAACGCTGATGCAAAGGCAGAGGTCGGAACTACTGGGAACAACCGGAACTGCCGGAACAACCAGGAAAGCTGACATAGATGTAAGAAGCCGGAACTGTCGGGAACAGCCGGGAACAACCAGAATTGTCGGGAACTGCCGGAATAGCTAGGAAAGCTGACGCAGAGGGCAGAAGCCGGAATTGCCGGAACTGCCAGGAAAGCCGACGCATAGGGCAAACGCCGGAACTGCCGGGAAAGCTGATGCAGAGGGCAGAAAAAGCCGACGCAATTCCTAGAGGCTGACGCTGGGGTTTTACGTGGGGTAGATTGGAGCTAAGGAGCTATCAGAGTGTTTATCCGGGTTTCAATCGGAGCATCTGTCTCTGAAGGAGAGCAGCATGCAAGGGACAACTAACTAACATTGGGACAACTGTATGGTACTTAGCAGCAAGTACACCAAGCATGCAATGTTACACCAAGCATGCAAGGGACAACAAACTAATATTGGGACAACAGCATGATACTAAGGACAACAAGCATGCTAGGAACAACAAGCAAGCAAGGGGCAACAAGCAAGCAAGGTGCAGCCAGTACATAGGTCAGTATGGCAACATGGTGCAGCAATGGCACATAATGCAGTATAGTGATGGGTACGGTCATGATTAATGAAGCATGATGAAATGCAACATAGTGATGATGGGTGCAGCACGGTGAGGTGCAACATGTTGACGAAATGCAACACAACGATAGGTGAAGGAGTCACCTTGGAGAATCAGTTGAAGCAACATGCCTTCAACTGATCTCATGTATCATCTTCTTAGAGATGATCTATGCTCTTATCTAGATAAGTCAAAGTGTTGACTTCTCTTGTAAATGTACTATCTCTTTCTCTCTCTGTTGAACTATTGAAGAACATATAAGAAGAATTGATCAAGGGTTTCCCCACATTGGGGTTTGTCCCTGGCTAGCGCCACATCTTGTGTCCTCTTATCGTGGCTTGTCTTCTGCGATTTATGTTTATGTTCTATCTGCAGTTTACTTTAATGTTGATGCGATTGCTAATTTGGAAAAGATATTGAGCTAACTATGAAAATTGAAATAAATTGCTCTAAGCATAGAACATACCTAAAATTAACAATCTTCCCTAGTTGAAAGGGGGAGATAGGCAAATTATTCTTGTCGTCATGTTGTGAAGAAAGAATGGAGGATTAGGTAAGCATCTGAGATTGATTCCGATACTCTTTGAGGATGTGGTAGGGAATCCAATAGGCAAGAGTAGCCGAAGAGGAAATTCCTTGAGGATGTGTTATTCCAAGATAGGACTTGTCCTAAAAGGGCATACCCTATCAATACCCGGGTAGGGTATGTGCGTTGAGAGACAATGATGATGGTTTCCATCAGTCATTGGTCTCGCCAGTATTGTGCTCTGATCTCGTGGAGAGATAGAGCGGTTAGTCAATGCCTTGCTATGTGACAATGCTGGTTGGTATGATGAGATGCTTTGGCATAAGCTAGGACAATAACTTATGAGACGGCTTACCAATCTGACTCTTTTGATGATAATTCTTTAGTTTGAGAATGTCCAAGTACCTTGTATGTATTATGAATACCTCCCTACTTAAGAACGAGCGTTGAAATATGTAACTAGGTTCAGTCTTCATAATGACATATGTAATCCTGATTTTATGTATTTGTTGTAAAGAGAAAAATAAATTTATTGTCATTTTTGAGGCATGGGTTTCATGCTCAAGGGAAATTTATTTTTATGGGTCAAGCACCCATTGAGTGCTTCTAGGGCTTGTCATCAAGTCTACAAGTTTGTTGAGTCATTGTCATGTATGGAAGACCCTTTTGGGCATGTTACAAATTATAAAGAAAATTTATTTGAGTCACATCTAGAGTCAAAAGACCCTCCAAGACCTCGTCATGGTGCAAAGAACAAGTCGGCCTATTAGGGCACTCAAGGAAGCCTATATATAGGAGCATTCAGCCTCATTCAAAGGAGCATCAATCAAGCATCCAAGAGCAAGCAAGAAGTGCGAAAAAGAAAGGACAAGAAGCCTCTTAGATAGCGAAGAAAAGAAGAAAGACCGAACGTTTGGGACTATTTTTGGGCCTCTTACACCTCACATGTGCGAGGGAAAACTAGGGCACATTAAGGTGTAGCAAGTTCAGATTACAATTGTCATGAGAGCCGAGTTTTTGGGTCAAAAGAAGTCTCCCTTGCAAGTTGAATTGATAAGGAGAAGAAGTCATATGAAGCAAAGGAGAGAGGAGGACAAAGTCACCATATTTCTCTCACATGTTCCACCTATGGTTTTTGCTGTAGGGGCCGAAAACTGCAGGTTGAAATTGCAGTCTAAAGTTGCAGATCAAATGTTGAGGTCAAAGAAGAAATTGCAGCAACGTTAAGGCAGAGTTGACTCGGTTTGACTTGGTCTTGGTCATGGGTCATAGGTGTTGGAATTCATCATTTGAAGTTCTATAAGAAGAGAAGAGTCCTTGTGGGTTTTCCTCTCAAGCGGAGAGGTTTTGGCCCTGGATGACCGCCTATATCCTGTGTCCTCTTATCTCATTGCTTTTTATTGTTTTGGTAGTTGTTTGATGATAAGAACGCTAATTATAATTAAGTGAAAGAAGAAGTTAATCAAGTCAAGTAAAATACATCACAAGCAGTTATCAAAGTAAGAGAAATCACCTAATCTAGCTGCCCTAGATTTCTCAACACGTCTAACCATGGTGATGATGACATGGGACACTTTGACAGAGGGTATTCAACACTTATTGAGGGGCGTTGACCTTGGGACGAATTGACATAGTTGATGACACTCTCTTCCACCTCTAGAACCTTGGACGTTGTGTATTAGAGTTAGGACATCACCTTGAGATTAGATGTACCCTTGAGATGGTAGGATCCCCCCAAGCTGGCATTGCACCTACTTCATGGATGTCGCGGAACTGAGAAATATAGAACAATCACACATACAAATTGACACCTTTATTTTTGGACAATTGTCCCTAGAAAAAGCCAATGTGGGAAAACCAGTGCAACAGATGAGGGTTTTATTATTATGTAGCAACAAAAATTCTGAGTACAATAAAATGGATGCCAAACCGACAATCTCTCCTAAGAGAAATATTGGAAAAAAATATCTGAGGTAATTTACCCTCCACAAACAATCCTGGCTTAGTCTGGCCACTCAAATTGGCAAACTCAGACCCGCTACGCAACTTCTGCATCATCACTGCACAATCACTCACACGCTCAACCTAATCTTGGCACAAATTTGTCTCTAATTGACTGCTGCTGTTGTGGAAAGAATCCTCAGGCCCTTTGGAAAATTATTCTGGACCCTGATAATTGAATCCTCCTCTTGCTCAACTAAATATAACTGCCCTCTTGAGGCTCAGCGCAGGCCCATGCGCAGCTTCCTGGAGAAATAAGATAACCTCCTCTCCTGACTCTTCCAAAATTGGAAACTCCTCTAGAAATCTGCTACTCTGCTCCTCTGCCACCTGCTACTCGATCATTGGCTCGATCTCACTACATAATCACTTGCTACTAAAAATCGAATTGCCTTGAGCTCTGAGTATCTGCACTTGTGTGTTCTCCATCTACCCCATCAACCTCTTATTATAATCTCGAGTTGAGATTTCAACTACAACGATTAAATCTTAATCAATGGTTGAGATCATCTCTAAGGTGATCCATGTTTGTTTCTAGAGAATTATCACCTTTCTCAATTAATTCCTATTAATTAATCGATTTCCCTAAGTTAGACTTAGGCATTTTTAATTATTGATCAATTAATTTAATTGAGCTGCCTCTAGGTGGAATTTCCAGAAACGATTTTCGGGTTTTGGAGACCTCATGTGTTTTAGCCCCTCCACAAGGTTTGAGATTAGAACATCATCCGATGCTACAAAAACTAACACTCCCTCTTAGTGATGAAGGTGTTCTAGTGCTCCACTGCTACAACACCCTGTCTCTGTATCATCCTCCGATACATGTTGCTGATGTTTGACAATTGTAGATACTTGCCACTATGCATCAACCACTGCGCTAACTTTGATTCATCTGCTATTGGATGTAGTTGAATGTAATGTTCCTATGTAGGAATATGAGTGATATTTAAACAAATAAACAGTGCAGCAACATAAAATTAAAAACATGCATTATACATCCATAAAAACACTGTAAATCTGGAACTGCTGAGCCATATATTATAAAATCTGAGAGCATAGGTACAATATAAATGGGATGGTGCACCTGGGCTTGTCTCAAGGACAAGCTTGACAAAACCCAGGTGATGGAATAGCTGAGCTAAAGGCTGCCCAGTTGCTGCACCACTCTGCACTGCGCTGTCCTAGTAAAACCACTGCCCTGTTGAACTTCGACTTGCTGGAATGTGCCCAAAAACTACCCAGAAAATTATATCCTTTTAGCCTCGGACTCCTTGGACAAAACCTAGAAAAACCCAGAAGGGAATTTCTCTGGTTTTGACTTTGGATTTTCGGCCTCCTTGGAGCCTCTCCCCAATTATTGCTGCCAAATTCGACTTGCAAGAAACAACCTGCAAATCCCTTTGAAAACACCCCTAGAATGCTGGGTTCACCTGTGCTAACTGACTCCTTGCTCCCTAGATGATTCTTGGCCCAGATGACTGCTAGTGCTCTCCCAAGCACCACGAGTTCGCTGCCAGAGGCCACTGTGCAATCCCTTTGAGCAGAAAATCATACTGCTATAACACCTATTGAGCTGGCTGCAAAACTCAGCGAAAATGTCCTCAACCAATAGCGTTTCCAGCTCCCAGAACTCCCAGCAAGCTATGGACCTCCTGGCTGGCTCAATCTCCTCTTTCGTTTTTCTGGCTGCCCAGAAAATACACAGTCTCCTCCTCTGCGTGGCTGGATGAAGTGTATGACTATTCTGGAACCTTTGAAATCTTTGTGGAACAACCTCCCTAGGACGGGCATGGATGGTCCCCCAAAGTAGAGGTTGAATCTCTCGCTTGTAAGATTCGTGGTTGAACAGCCAATAGACTCGCGAAGCAGCAGAACTTACAAAGAGTTTGTTTATAAAATGATCAGGATGAAAACAAAATGAGAGTTGATCTCTCTTTATAACTCCTTGGCCCCCCTTAGCCTCATGTGGGCCCCTCCATCCACCCATTCAATTTTCCCTCCAAGCATATTGAATGGCTAATTCGAACTCCTATGTGGGTGGCCCCCACATTCCATTAGTAGCTAAATAAAGTCGACTTGGCCCCTAAGTCCCTAAGTCGAAAGTGTGGGGCCCTCTTCCTTAATAAAAAATGTGCAAAATTGTGTAGCAGCACCCTGTTACTAATGTGTTTGAGAAGGGACATGACAGTCCTCCCATCCCAAATGTTGCTTGCCCTCAAGCAACCTCAAAGCTGGGTGCTCCAAAATATGCTCACCCTCCTAGGTGGCATCCTCATTTGGCAAGTTCTTCCAATGCACCAAACATCGCTTGCCCTCAAGCAATGCCTGAACAAACACCCTCTCTGACTGTGGACCCCCAGAATCACTGCAAACTTCACCAGGGTCCCAAATGTGCCATTGGATCGTCCCTGATCGTTGTACTATCCTATAGTGAAGGAGTCCCTCGATAACAAGATCCCAAGCCAACCTGATCAACGTGAAGCCCCCCTTGCTCCACTCACTATCTTGCCAGATATCGGCGTTAGAACCCCTGTGTCTATCATCAATAAGTGGAGCATCCGGACGATGTAAAACTCTGCCCAAATCCTCATGAAGTTTCTCTACTGAATATTCCACCGCATGCACTCTGATTGTGGACCCTTGAAGATACAACTCAATCCCTATGCGAATGAAGCCTCTCCTGCATGAGCTCCTCCTGAAATCCTCTTGCTGGCCATCTTGCCATGTTAATGAAGTCTCCCACACGCTTAGTGAATCACTGAAACCCGATGGAGAATCTGGATCACCCTCCCTTATAGAAACCAGCTCACCCCAATGGGTATCTGAACTGCTAAGTACTATGATGCTAGGGTCCCATGCCCAACGCAACAAGAAACTATCCTGCTGACCTTGCGACACCCTGGTCATCATTAACTGTCTAACATGCTCGTACCATAGCCTCCTCTCGCTTAGGTCTCGGCCACAATCTATGCGGTGATCAAGGTTAGGCCCAACTAGCCAAAGCGACCCAATATTGTCAGCACCTATCCCTCCATGGCTGGCCCCAATCTTGAGCAACAATCTACGTCGCCTTATGGTGAGGGCTTCGGTGATTCCCCATGTGTCTGCCTGTGAATGAATCAATTCACATGCTATCTTGCTCATCTTCACCGAGGAGTGGAGTATTCCACCAATCCACTGGATCCCTGTATCCCATAACAATACTAGAGGTCCACAACCCCAAATCCTCTATGCCTGTCGCTGTGATATGCTGCTAGCTGTTGGGACTCCTTCGTGCCCCGTCTTTGACTCCTATAGGTATCCAATAGGTAGGCACCAAGCATCAAGAAACCGTGTTGCGAATAACCAACTGCTCCGGGCTTGCCAAATCACACAACAAGATCCACTATCCCAACTCCTGATGATGTGCCCTGGTCCAACTGGAAGCCTAGGCATCATCTTGCCAACAAGGGCTACCATCCTTCGCACCTCATGCTCACCTAATGTCTCAAGTTGTAGAGATGGAAAGCACCATACAACTCCCTCTCGGTCACCTCCCCAAGTGTGAGCCTAGGGGTGGAACATATGTTACCTCGACAATCAACCATGCTATCCCTAAGCATGGATATGTCAACTCGTGCACCTACCAAGTGTCTCAATTGGAGAGTCTCCTCCTAGCCCATGACACACGGTGTCTCATCCAGCTGCCTAGGGTGAGCCTCCCATGCCATTCTTCCTGAATGGAGAGTGTCAAGGGGCAACAACCAAACACTATGTGACTGTAAGCAACATCGGAAGAGGATGGGTGGGTATGTCCCGAAGGGTATGATCAAGAGTCTGCTAGAATGCTCAAGAGTAATCCTATGGACATCCCTGTTTCTGTCTTGGATCTGCTGACAACCCCCTCGAAGCGTTATCTCCGCTAAACATGGTGTCACCAGATGCTCAACCATGTCCTCATCGATCCTAGGTGAGATGCATCCAATGGTACACCTACTACCCCTGTCCATAAGTCTCCTTGGAGGTAACGCTCCAAGTGCCCACTGCACCGCATCATCTGCCACTGCATACCACCCAGTATCACCGCACTCATCGACATGCCACTGTATACTGCAACCTGTCTTTGTACACCATGGAATACCCCTAGCTACAACCATACCATCCTGTATCATCTTGTGTCCTGCCTGTGTCACTACACCTATCACTCCCTGCACATCCTCAATGCGATGCGAATCACTCCTTCTACCCCACAGTGTTAATCGGCATGTTGTGGTATACCACCATGTATCTCCATGCTCCTCTGCAGGCCCCTTCTCCTCTCTGCATAGCCCCACACACCACTGGGTGCTATGGCCTAGAATTGGGTCTGTATGCATCAGGCCACACACCGCTACATAAAACCAGATGCTACGACCTGACTCTGTGCAATCTTGTGTGCCACTGCCTACTATCCTACCACCCTGTAACATATGGTATCCCGCATGTGCCTAAGTGTCCGCCACTCTAATAGTGACCCCACCATGACCCACTTCATGTCCCCTTGTCCATCCTGGTAGACCTGAGCACCCTAACTCCACTCCTGCTAGGGGGGATATCTCTGCTGTGCCGATCCTCAGTGACCCCTGAGTCCTAAAACTCAATGGGAGAACATCGTCTCCATACAATATCCAGTCTGGTGGCATACCCATGCCACCTCCAACTAGCTCTTGCCAGACAATGCTAATCATCCTGCGCCCCCATGCGCAACCAACATGCCAAAAC
Source organism: Pinus tabuliformis (assembly GCA_031772625.1). Taxonomy (NCBI): domain Eukaryota; kingdom Viridiplantae; phylum Streptophyta; class Pinopsida; order Pinales; family Pinaceae; genus Pinus; species Pinus tabuliformis. The sequence goes on along the minus strand of CM062811.1, from coordinate 82,167,030 downwards.
AATTAATGGAGTCTGCTCACAAATCACCTAGCCACTAGCATCAATTGGAACTCCCCTAAGGAATGCATGCTCTCAGGCACGGGGTTGACTACCTCATCAATGCCATAGCCTTCCCACATGTGTGATATCGGATGGGAAGGCCCCCCTAGATCTCAATGCCAACTTGAGCCTCTAGCACCCTTAATGTTTGAGAGCTCCCACAGAGCTTTACTCTGGATTACAACCATCTCCACGAGTCTAGCCCACTCCATTGGGTACCAACTCAGAATCTCTCGCCATCCAACCCCAAGAGAGGGATCGAATGCACAAACTCTAGCACATAGAACAAGCCCTCCATCCTGCGAGTGTTGCACCCTGCACAACTCATGTCGCCTCAACTCACCATCCTGGTCAACACATAAAATTTGTCGGGGAGTCTCTGCATCTCTCTCTTCGTGGTGCAAAGGTAGTCTAGCAATGTTGCAAGCCCCATCTATATAAGCCCAGAGAGAGCTATTATCTGGAAGTACTGCAACTCTATTGACGGTCTGTGCATCTAACAACTCTAAGTCAGTGGTGGGCCCCAAAGAAGACTACTCATCCTCCTCCACCATGGGCTCAACATGAGTCACGAACTGCCCCTCCATGATTAGCTCATGCCCTTCTATGTGCTCTCCATGTTGTTGTAGGTGGTTGTCATCCTGCAACTCTATCATAGATCTAGGTGCCTCTGTACCTATCGGTTCCTCATCAAGGGTGGTGATGTCTCTCAGCACCTCATCATCTTGTCGTGTGCTGCTATCACCTGAAAACTCGGTCACGACCCCGGATATCTCAACAACGGATGTCACCTTCTCAACGGTGGACATGCCTGTGTCTCCTGGCCCCTCATCAATGGATGGTCCTATGGGTGTATGCTCTACTTTCTCCCCCAAGGTGTCAATTGGTGCTATCAAAGAGGCCTCCAACAATGGTGACTCTTGTGCCACATTGGGTATACCAATGTGATCCTCACACTCCCGCGTGTCCTCTGCCTCATGTTCAATCTCCTCCTCAGGTCCCTAATGTCTAAGACCAAGTCTCCACCAGCAAAATCGTCTACTTAACTCATCCTCTAACTGTCTCTGGCCTGCTTACTCCTTTTCAGGAGACTTGGTGCCCTGATTGTGTCAACTTTCCCCACATAGTGTAGATGGTTGTACTCCCACGGCTTGTGCACCTCTAGTGTCTATGTTGTAAGGATAAGGATGGATCTGGTCTAACACCTTCCTCAATTGAGCCAACGTCTCATCGCTCCAGCAGATTCCACCCTAAAATTCTTGCATACTGAATCTCCCTTGAGCCATGGGTAGTGTACGGAGTAACTCGTCACTATGCATACATGCCCAAATCTCCCATGATCTTACTGGTTACCCACAGCTGGGCCAAGATCATGCTCTGATACCACTGTAATGTTCCTATGTAGGAATATGAGTGATATTTAAACAAATAAACAGTGCAACAACATAAAATTAAAAACATGCATTAATGATTATACATCCATAAAACACTGTAAATCTGGTACTGTTGAGCCATATATTATAAAATTTGAGAGCATAGGTACAATATAAATGGGATGGTGCACCTGGGCTTGTCTCAAGGACAAGCTTGACAAGACCAAGGTGATGGAATAACTGAGTTGAAGACTACCCAGTTGCTGCACCACTCTGCACCGCGCTGTCCCAGTAAAACCACTGCCCTACCAAACTTCGACCTGCTAGAATGTGCCCAAAAACCGCCCAAAAAATTATATCCTTTCAGCCTTGGACTCCTTGGACAAAACCCAGAAAAACCCAGAAGGGAATTTCTCTGGTTTTGACTTTGGATTTTCGGCCTCCTTGGAGCCTCTCCCCAATTGTTGCTACCAAATTCGACTTGTAGGAAACAACCTGCAAATCCCTCTGAAAACACCCCTAGAATGCTAGGTTCACCTATGCTAACTGACTCCTTGCTCCCCAGATGATTCTTGGCCCAGATGACTGCTCTCCCAAGCACCACGAGTTTGCTGCCAGAGGCCTCTGCGCAATCCCTCTGCCCAGAAAATCGTACTGTTGTAACACTTGTCGAGCTGGCTGCAAAACTCAGCGAAAATGTCCTCAACCAATAGCCTTTCTAGCTCCCGGAACTCCCAACAAGCTATGGACCTCCTAGCTAGCTCAATCTCCTCCTCCGTGTTTCTAGCTGCCTAGAAAATACGCAGTCTCCTCCTCTGCGTGGCTGGATGAATTGTATGACTATGTTGGAACCTCTGAAATCTCTGTGGAACAACCTCCATAAGGCGGGCACTGATGGTCCCCCAAAGTAGAGGTTGAATCTCTCGCTTGGAAGATTTGTGGCTGAACAGTCAGTAGACTCACTAAGCAGCAAAGCGTACAAAGATGAGTTTGTTTGTAAAATGATAAAGCTGAAAACGAAATGAGAGTTGATCTCTCTTTATAACTCCTTGGCCCCCCTTAGCCTCATGTGGGCCCCTCCATCCACCCATTCGATTTTCCCTCCAAGCATATCGAATGGCTAATTCGAACTCCTATGTGGGTGGCCCTCACATTCCACTAGTAGCTAAATAAAGTCGACTTGGCCCCTAAATCCCTAAGTCGAAAGTGTGGGGCCCTCTTTCTTAGTCAAAAATGTGCAAAATTGTGTAGCAGTACCCTGTTACTAATGTGTTTGAGAAGGGACATGACATTGAACCATGCTGCATCTGTGCTGCTACTGACATTGCATTGTAACTTGTACTACTGCCAACTCTGCATCTGCACTAACATTCCCTCTCATTGTTGTTGTTGCTGCTGCAACTGCGAAGTATCCAAAAATTTGAATCAACTGTCTCTATGCTGCAACTGTCTCTTAAGTCTTTGACTGTTACTAGCCTCTGCACTATCCACTGGGAAACCTGTGCTGTTGTTGACTCGGCACTGTGCCTCCTGCACTGCTATCAACACTGCTTTGCGCCACTCAACATATGACTGCAACTAGTCTACAACTGTCACTTTGGAACTGACTGCACCAACTGACATTGATCATTCTACTACTGAATACTATCGACCCCTGTAGCAAAGGTATGGTCCTGTTGCAACAATTTGGACCTGATCTTTTTGTCGCATCTGTGGTGAACCCTGATCTGATCTCTGCAACTCTAGGACTAAAGCTCTACAACGCCCCACCTCTCTCCTGGAGGTATAGCTGCATACATGGAAAAATCTTCCTCTACCCTAGAGAAAAGATTATCAATATTTGCGGATGCTGCCACCTGATCCTGCTTCTCCTTCTTGTCCTTCTTCCTCTGAGGACACTGGGTACTGTAGTGTCCAATCTCTCCACACTTGGAGTCCTTGATCTTGGACAAATCCTTCTTCTTCTTTTCTCCCTGCGAGCCTTGTCCTTGACTGAGACCTTTTGCTTTCCCTTTTGATGCAAGGGCCACATTTTCTTCCTCCTTCACACCCTTCGATCCTTTGTTGCTATTTCCGCTAAGGGAGCTCTTTAGTAGAGCTTGCCTCATCTCCTCTTGTGTGAGATTTGCCCATATCCAGTCCCACCCAGGGAACAGATCTTGTCCCAAAATGCCCTGGACGAAGGTTTCCCAATCCCCGGTGACACTATTGAGGGCCAAACACGCAAGTTCTGTAGGTGGAGACGACTCTCCTACGGTTGCAAGCTCATATTGGATATCTTGAATTTTGGTGAGATAGGGAGTGATGCCTTTACTCTTCTGCATTCGAATATTCCTAAGTTTTTCCTTCAGGAACATCTTCCGCAGCTCGGAAGGATTCTAATGTAGTGTGGCAATAGCATTCCACATTTCTTTGGCCGTATTCTTGGCCACAACGTGTGAGACTATATGATCTCAAACTCTATCGAGAATCAACTGCTTCGCCTTGGCCATCTCCTTATTGTAATTCGCTAGTTGATATTCATCTACAGGTATGGCTACAACTCGTTCTGCATACGACTTCAGACCATACTTGTGTAGCAAGAATGCCGTCTTGGCTTCTAGATAGAGTAGTTCGATGCACCCTCTAATTTGTCTTGATCTCGGAGTCTTGTTGAAGCCATCATTGCAAAAACTCGACTTGGGACAAAAATTTCCCTCTTTCGCTCGCTCAGCTGCGAGCACCGCTACTCGCACTCCTTCCTGGAGTGAGAAAATGTGCCTACTGCTACTATTTACTGCAACTGGAAATTTTGGATTTTTGAAACTAGAAACCCTCTAAGAGAAACTCACTTTGCATGTGCAATTTCTCTTCCTCTTCCGCTCAAATTTGCTCAACGATTCTGCTATGCTGCTTTCTGGAATTACTTTCTGGCTCTACCTCTGCCTGCTGGAGCTTTGCTCTGAACAATTCTAAATTTTCCTACCACTCTGTAATTGGAAATCGAACTTCTCCCTCTGAACAACGAATTTCCCCCTCTTCGTCTTTGAGCTACTAACCTAATCAAAATTGCTCTGATTCCATGTGAAAATTCCTTGAAATGGAACAATTGGAAATTATTCTTCTAATTGGTCAATTATTAAACAATTTATTTGCTATAACAAACAACGAATAATTCACATTGCAATTCTTCACAAATAAAAATTACTTTGCAGAAATAAAATATGTAGAATTGAGAAATATAGAGCGATCACACACACAAGTTGACACCATTATTTTTGAACAATTGTCCTCGGAAAAACCCAATGTGCAAAAACTGGTGCAACAAATGAGGGTTTTATTATTATGCAACAACATAAATTATGAGTACAATAAAATGGACGCCAAATTGGCGATATTTCCTGAGAGAAATACTGGCAAAATATATCTTAGGGAATTTACCCTCCTCCACAAGCAATCCTGGCTCAGTCTGGCCACTCGAACTGGCAAACTCAAACCCTTTTCACAACTTCTGCACCACCCCTGGCAGTCACTCACACGCTTAGCCCAATCTTGCCATGAATCTACCTCTGACTGACTGTTGCTGCTCTGGAAAGAATCCTCCGGAGTTCGACCCTTTGGAAAATTAACCCGTACTCTGTCAATTGAATCCTCCTCTTGCTAAGCTAAATCCAACTGCCCTCTTGAGGCTCTGTGCAGGCCCTTGCACAACCTCCTGGAGAAATAAGACGACCTCCTCTCTTGACTCTTTCGAAATTGGAAACTCCTCCGAAAATCTGCTACTCTGCCCCTCTGCCACCTGCTACTCGATCATTGGCTCAATCTCACTACTGAATCACCCGCTACTGGAAAATTGAACTGCCTTGATCATTGAGTATCTGCACTGGTGTGTTCGCCATCTACCCCATCGACCTCTTTTTATAACTTGTAGTTGAGACTTTAGTGGCCACGATTAAATCTTAATCAATGTTTGAGATCATTTCTAAGTCGATCCATGTGAGTTTCTAGAGAATTCTCACCTTTCTCAATTAATTCCTATTAATTAATCGATTTCCCTAAGTTAGACTTTGGCATTTTAAATTATTGATCAATTATTTAATTGAGCCGGCTCTAGGTGGAATTTCCATAAACGATTTCTGAGTTTTGGAGAACTCATGTGTTTTAGCTTCTCTGCAAAGTTTGAGACTAGAACACCATCCGATGCTACAAAAACTAACATAATTGAAGTATTATTTCATGTTATTTCATTGATATAGCTATCTTTGGGCTTCGGCGTCTAACCTATCCAACTTGTAATCGTGGATTTATTATTATTTTAGCGCTTTCAGGCTTTTTAGCAAATCGACCTAGTAGCTCCTATATAAATAAGAGGTTTACCTTTGGATCATTGTCACACTTGAAGATCAATTTGCACTATTTTACTTGTCTCTTCTCTCTTTTGCACTATGGAGCACTAGTGTATCGAAGTTCTCTTGGAGGATATTTTTGTGGATGGTTCTCTCTTTTGGATGATTATTGGTGAATTTTTGATGATATGTGTTATGCAAATATAAGTTATCTTCCATCTTGTTCTTGTTGATGAATTAAGGTTTATTAAAATCTTCACCAAGGTTTTGATGATGTTTTATGGCTCTAAAATCTCCTTGTACAAGATCTTCATTAAGCTTCTGTTGAGGTGACCTAGGTTTAGGCTTTATCTCCCTCCCTCTCAATCCCCAAGAAGATAGAATGATGCTAGGGTTAAAGAGTTGAGATCACAGGTTTATCTCCCTTAATTTCCTTGAATCCACATCCATCTCTTTTTTTCCAATGATTTTTAGTCCTAGACTCCATTAGCCCTAGATTGAGAAGACACTACTCTTATATCTCGTGCCAATCTTTTAAAACTCTTAATATTTTTCTTTTATTTGTTCTAGGGTATATTAGGGTTTATTTACAACAAAATTATACATATTCAGCATTATTGTCTTGGATGTTATTGTCCTAGTGTTAGGATTTATTTGGAATTGATTGGAAAAGTAAAAGTATCAATTTACATGCATTTTCAGCCATAATTTAGGGCTGATGTCTAGGGTTTGTTGTGTTGTTATACATATTTGTACCACAGAAAACTTGCTGTAATTTATTATCTTGTTACTCATTAATTAGCACTAATTTTACCCGTCTTTGTCATAGATTTTGGTTTTTTTTTTTTTAATTGCTGTTATAAACTAATTGACTGCAATCTTGAGATTAAAACCCTAGTTTATGACAACCAAATATAATTTCTTGATTGTATGTGTTTGGGAACTTATTTGGGCCGCTATTGGTTGACCTAAGCCTCTAGAATGAGCCATAGGAGCCTTTGTAGTCACTCTCATTGTTGAGCATTTCACATGGCAATTACATATTTATTGGATCTATTCTTGACTGATAACACTTGCTGTTTGGTTGTTTTGTCACAACTCACGTCTTATTCATCCATTTTCAATTTCTGTTTGTTGCCTAGACTCTATAGCCCAGGGATTAGGCACTAGGTCTTGCCTAACTTTCCATTTTAAATCTTAAAAGACAAAAACAATATCATTCTGCAAATCTGTTTTTTTAGCATTTAAAAGACAGATCTGTAGGCTTATCAGTGATTCCTTCCTTGTGTTGGAGGATAGTTGGCCTTAAGTGAGAAGGATGATCACCAAGGTGACAATGGGTGATGTCCTCAAGTCACTTTGGGGTTGGTAGTTGATAATTGAACTTATTTTTTGAAGCACAGATTTTAGAGGTAACAATGAAGTAATTTTTTCCCTGGATCGATGGAATGAGTTTAAGCACTTGTTCCATTTCTTAACAAGCCATCCTTTGGCTGATGTTATGGCTCTTTTGCTTTTGAGAAAGAAGCTGCCACAAGATATTTGAAAGCTTCTGTGGCTGCCTCAAAGGTTGGATCAGAGGAGGAGAGGGAGCCACCCCTCCTCAGGGAAGTCATGGCTATCCCTAAGAGTAGATAACTTGAGAGAAAAAACCTAGCTGTGCATGATGTTGTATCTATTAATTGTAGGATTTGAACAATCAAATCTAGCTTTGACATGATATGCTAGATCATTTTTGAACACACTTGATACTCCCAGCTGTAGGTGGGAATTGTCTCCTTGAAAAGTTGTGCACCTACTTTTCCAAGGGAAAACAATGGCACACAGCTATGACGCCAAGGATTTATATTTACTGGCATTTTCCTGTATGAAAATGCCTGCTTTTCACCTTATTTTTTTCCTTAATTTTCCTTTTCTTACATCTGTTTAGAACTGGGGGTGGGCCCCATGGCATGTAACCTGGAAAAAAGTTTCAAAAAAAAATAATTAAGCAACAATATTTTTATGTGAAAGAACACTGTCTTCAAAACTGACTGTGTTCTACCTTTTTTCCTGTCATATCATATAAAATTGATTTGTGGTCTTTGATTGAACAAAAAACATTATTTTCCCCCATTTTTTTCTGGAAACTGCCATGAACCCTGCCATTGGAGCCGCTAAACTCTAATGATAAGCTTCACCTGACATTCTGAAGTCATATGACGTATGAATGCAACTATGGCTAATATGTGTGTATACATACATGTAATTTCCATGTTTCCTGGGAATTTGAAAATATCTTTTAATCTCTACCTTTTGGGAATCTGGATTGTGCATCCATTTCCTCGTTCTAGGTGGTAGGATTGAATTAACCAATAAGTGGTCTAGCTTCTGATATCTGCTAAATAGCTTGTCAACTTCTTAAAAACTCAAATTTAAATCAATTTCAAATTGATGAGTTCTATAACCCTAGAAGTCCACTACAATGATTTTGGCCCAATCCTTAGCATGTAACCACTACTTACACATCTTCAAGTGAGCCAGTTCTAACAATAAATATAGCAACCTGATTCCAAAATGTGAAGGTGTCACTTGGGACAATCTTTAGCAATATCTGCTCTATTTCTCTCAGCCACCTCAGGATCCTTGTAGCGAATTTGTCGCTTATCTTCGAACTGAAGCAAATAGCATTCATCATAGTATGCCATGCTTATGCATATGCCAAAGTATGCAAATGCAAGCTGAGTTTGTCCTATCTCTTGACAACTCTCTTCTTGATTTGATCAGTGGACTATAATATCTGATGATCTATTGAACTCTTTTGAGTCCACTATCCATGTCCTCATAAACATCTCCATACAAGACTCATCTGTTTCAAGGAATCAAAGCATATCCACTATTTGCTCTCAAAATGAAAGATGGAATAACCGTCAGCAATAATTGTGTTTAATGGCTCTGCGAAAACACAAACCATCTATCCCGAAAAGTCTGGTGTCTGTCGTGACATCAGTCTACCATAGTTAGAAGGTAATTCCTATCCGACTTTCTCAATATGCTAGATAACAATTTGTTATTGAATTGCTTTGCAAATTTCTAAAGAAGAGTACAAATGAAGAAGATCTGTAGGTTTGACTATAATGATCAGTACTTTGTTTCTTTGAGTTGTATGAAAAGGAGTTTTATGCACTTGTTTCTTTCCGAAGTTTGTAGCTGACTGCCCAATGAGATTGTGAACTTCAACTGTTGTTATAGGATGTTGAATTTTGATGAAACAATTGAATTTTTATATTCTCATCTTTTGCACATCAGCTGTTAATACAGGGGTTCTATAGCTTTTTCTATCGTAAATGAGAGTTTAATTTAATGGATCTTTTATTATTAAATGATTTCAGGTTCTCAGGCTTTAGTTAGCTTTGTACTTGAAAGGGAACTACCCTCGGGATTGTTTTCCTTGGTTGCAGAAGAGGTATTGCTGTTTGAATATATTAGCGCATTCTTTCAGATTGCAACCATGTTTTTTTCCCAAATGTTTGCCTATGGCAAGGCAATGTTTTCATATTTCTTTAGAAAAGGAACAATTCTGTTCTTTGCTTTAGTCAGCATACAAACTGCAGTTTTTTTAGGTTGCAAATAATATACTTAAAATCTGTGTATTGCTATTAGGATTCAGGAGATTTACAGAAGAATGATGCACAAGATATGGTGGAACGCATTACAGCACTTGTAAATGAAACCATTTCTAATGATGGTACCTATGATATTTCTCCATTAACAACAGGAGACGTACTTGCAGCAATAGATAGAGGTAAATCTGAAGGAGGTCCCCATGGTCGGCACTGGGTTTTAGACCCCATTGATGGGACAAAGGGGTAAGCCATGAGAATGTGACAGGGACCTATAATGTGCTTTATCCAAATTGTAGGACCTTACCTTTTCTTTCGTAAATGTGGTTGCAGCTTTTCTCTTGGTCACCCAACCAGCTTTTCTCTTCCTTCCTGCCTGCTCTCTGTTCCCTTCCTGTCTCCGTTTTTTTATGTTGCAGGGAGAAACCTTGTAGTCACTATATGAAATGTTCATGCATTTGTTAGTTGTTATTATTCAACTAGCACTAATTTCATGTGAATCAATGTCTAATATATGCTGCCTATTTGCATCAACTAATCAACCAGCATAGATCGATCTTAACTCTGGATTGTTAAGGGCCAGGTGGGACCAAAAATAATTTAAGATGCAAATCTCTCTTGCTCCAAAGATCTAGAGTTAAGATGGATCTGTGCTGGAATCTATCTATCTCTCTATATATCAGTTTTTAAAAGCAGTCCAAGTCAACTCAGACTTGGTTAACTTGGCTGAGTTGACTGCCGGCCATATTGACTTGCCCATCTATTTAGTTTGGAGGCCCAGTTGGTACTGAACCAGCTGAGCCAAAGCATGGCTCAGCCAGTTTGGTACCAAACTGACCCTACTCAGTGAAGTAAAGGGACTCCCCCCCACCCCTCCATTTGCCTCAGACCTCTCTTATAAGTTATTGAGCATTTGTGAGCATGTGAAGTTTTGGAGCAGCGTTGAAGAGCAGTGATCTGTCCCAGCCAGGTATACCCTATTTCTTTAAAGTTTCATACTTTCAGCCTATTACCAGTTTGAGCTTTCAAGTTTGCAGTATGAACTTTGCATAATTAGAAGTTAAGATAGGGTTTTCAATGTTTCATATTTGCATTTGCAGATCAGAATTTTACCATGTCCCCAAGAGTCAAAGACCCTGCATGGATCCATGCTGCTCTTGTTGATGAACAGTTTATTGCAAGAAATGCATTAGAGGGTGGGAGAGGCTAGGTTGCAAGAATACTTGGCTGGTATGACTTATAAGAGGCCAAGTTTCCCCATGCATGGCCCCATTAGAGGAGACTGGTCAGATTAGATTGGAACTGCGAAATCAACTTGTAAAATTTCAAGAAGACAAGGCTAGGAAAAAAGAGATGGCTGTAGTATGTTTTTCGGACTTTAGAGTCTAGAGGCCATTTAGAGCCCCATTGATTAATAATGATATATTTTGTTGTTGACATGTATTTTGCTCGATTGTGCTCAGTGCCATTTTGAAAATTTTTGAGATATTCAAACTTTACATGGTATGTGTACGAGCATACTTTATATATTTTGTCTCTAATGGCTTGGAATCCTTAAAAATAGTTTTTAATTAATACGCAAGTATTTTAAGTATTCTTTAGTAAAACAAGTCATTGAAATCAGATCAGTTTGAGTCAATCCGAGTCTGAGTGGGAGTCCAAGTTGACCCTTGACTGATTCCAAGTCCGAGTCTGAGTTGGAGTCCAAGTTGACCCTTGACCAATTCCAAGTTTGAAAACATTGATCTATACACACACAAACACACACATAAATATATTTTTGGTATTTTATTTTAATTTTTCTTTTTTACTTTATGAATTTTAATTTTCTTTTTTATTTTAATTTACAAGTGTTACCCATGGATGTTATAATCTCATACAAACTGGGCTGTAGAATGCACCTTGCTTTTCTCAGTGTTATAATTAATTTCTAATGAGGGTTTTACAATTGGTGTACATTTCTTATTCCAGTTTTCAGCGTACTGTAGTATGTCAACCATTCCACATTTCCAACACTTTTTCATGTTACAGTCTTTTGCTATTTTGATTAAGGAGACCAGCTTATTTTACAGATTTCTTAGGGGAGACCAATATGCTGTAGCCTTGGGCTTATTGGATGAAGGAGAAGTTATTTTGGGTGTGTTGGCCTGCCCAAATTTTCCCTGGACATCAGTTAGCATCAGTGCTCACCCTTCAAATGATCCAATTGGTTGTCTTTTTTCTGCAAGAAAAGGAGCTGGAACTACTGTGCAATCATTGGATGGTTCTATACAACCTAAAAGGGTGCGTAACACATTCATTTTTAGCCAAGCATAATCTTTTGTTGGGACTGATATTAACACCATAGTTGATATCTCTGCTTTATTTCCATCTGACATTCAAAGTTGATTGAATGTACTTTTGCGTAGGTTTATGTAAGTGCCATAGAAAAGTCTGAAGAAGCATCTTTCTTTGAATCATACGAGGCAGCTCACTCCATGCATGACTTGACGGCTACAATAGCGAAGGTATATTTCCATCCAGTTCAGGATCTTGTGATATTTGTTTTTGCAGTTGGCAAATGGCCTTTTGTTAATGAATTGGGCTCTACCTTTTCTTAGAGGCCATGACCAAGGGGTATCTTTCCTCATCTGTTGAGATAGGCCACAACCATGGGCCATCAAGATTGCTAGGACTTCCACCCACTTTTGGATGGGTTAGATAACTCTGTTGGCCACATTAATTCAATAACATGTCTTCGGGTGTTTTGAACCCGGTTTTGTGCACTGAAAGTGCTTTGATTTAATCACTTGACCACAACCCACCTGAGAGGATTTTGAGCAGTCCGCATCAATTTGTATTAATATAGAGTTTAACAGTTTATTTTACTGGATAAATTGTGAGACTCCTGTGAAAATATCCTTGACAGATCCTGGGTGTAAAAGCACCACCAGTTAGAATAGATAGTCAGGCAAAATATGGTGCAATGGCAAGGGGTGATGGAGCAATATATCTTCGCTTTCCTCGTCCAGGCTATCGTGAAAAGATTTGGGATCATGCAGCTGGTTGCATTGTAATCCAAGGTGATTCTAGAATTTTTATTCTTTCTAGGCATTTTGTGAATTGTTCTTTTTCAGCTACTTATTCCCATGTGGTACATTCATTGAATGAGAACTGTGTTCTATGATTTTCTTTATTGCAGTCCCATTGGATCAAATTGTTAAAATGATTACATTTCAAGCCAATAAATATGCTCTTGTGATGAATGTTTACTGTTATCGTGCAAGGTTAGATGGCAAATCTGTTTCATGTATTACTGATTAATGATAAAATTGTTGGGCAGTTCTATTTACCAACTCAAAAATTATGTAATTTTTTTTAACAATGTGATAGGAATTGATCTTGGCATGTGTTTATTGAGGTTGTGTTTCCTGTTATTGTTCCTTGAGCGGGATACAAGCCCCTATCTACTGTGGTAGTATTGGCAAGTTTTGTGAGAGTGCATTGTGTTTCTCAAGGGTACTACAAGGCCCTGTGCACCATGTAATACTGCCAAGATTTATCAGCAAATGGTTATCTTTAACTGTTCATGCCATGTGTGCCACTGCTGATTTGAAAGAGAATACCTCAAGGATCTATGGTTTCCATTGTATTGTCACGTACTATCAGTCACCTGCATCTTCAATTGGGAAAAATGTCATATACTATCACGTACTAGCTTATTGCTCATTATTTAGCATTACCAGATGACAGATCCCTGTATATGCTTTGCGGGAAAGAGCCGCATGATGTGGAAGGCCCGATCTAGGCCTCATGATTGGTTTCTTTTTTGTTAGTGGATGTGCTAGGAGATATTTCTTTTTTTTAATCACTAAAGACTACTGTTAGTAGAGATTACAGTTAATTTGTGGGATGGTTGTGCAACTACTCAAAGATGTTGTATCTCATGTTGAAATTGTAATAAAATAAGATTTTACTTTTCCCTGGAAAACCTTGCAGAAAAACCGAAGGGATACTTCCCCACATTTGTGGATAGCATCCTTAGTAAACGTGTTGGTGTAGATTAGTGTGCCCCACCTAGGGGGATTCAAACCATGCACATGTTGGCACAGAACTAGCCAAATGCCCAACAAAATTGGTGAGAATTGGTGGAGCTAACCCCTAGTGCTATCACAATAACATAAGATTGTGTACATGAACATTACAATTGAGTTTAATATAAGTTCCCCCTCTTTCTTTCAAAATAGAACAACTTCTCTTGAGAATAAAGACTTCTACAGCAATGGGATTATTCTAATAGGAAAAATCGTTATGTCCTAGAAATGGAAACACAAAAAAGACTGATTCTATACTCGCAAATAATTGTGGAAATGGAAGAGGGGAGGCTACCTAGCTAGGTCACGAAAGGTATATTGAGAAGAAAGAAAAGAACATGGGACTTACAATACAAAAAAACGTTGGAACGTGTCATTTCGCAAACACATTGGTTGTGGGTTTTGTTACTGCAAAATCTAGCACCTTAGTGTAAACTGCAAAGCTTCACTAAGCAATCTATATTGAGAGCAACAATGGGATTAGCCACCACTGTCACCTTAACAACTATTCCCCTTCTATTTTGTGGTTGCATATAATCCCCACAAGGGAGGCTTCCGCAGTAGATCCTAGGGATTAAGTAACCCTAGTAGATTAGGCTAAATACCCCCAAAGGGTTCTACTACAAAATTCACTCAAGAATAGATATTCAAAATTTTGGGTTCGGGTGATTTAAGATTCAATTTCCAAGTAATGAGTTCAAAGGACCCTATAACTAAATCTAGAGGGCTTAGTAAGTCCTAAAGCAGCTTACGGATTCTCAAACACATGCAATCTAGAAATTCCTAAAGCAGCTCAGGGATTCTCAAACACATGCAATCTAGAAATTACGCTTTGCTTTTATAAACCAGGGTTTTAGTCAAGACAATTACAACATGCAAATATGTATAACAACAATAACAAAACAATCCAAAATTTATAATAGACAATTGAAAAATAAGGGCTATTTAATGAGTAAACTAGGAAATAAATTACAACAATTTTCAATGGATGAAAATACATAAAACAATGACAAAACCCTAGACATCAGCCCTAATGAATGACCAAAAAATGCATGTAAAATAAATCTTTCGCTTTTCCAATTTAATGCATTCAAAGCAATGTTCTATGGGGACGCATCCCCTAGGGTGGGGGGTATGCTCCCCATGTTTCTTTAGCTCCCGGGATGGGGGGAGGCATGGGGAAACGTTTCCCCATGTCCCCTTTCTGAGGAAACTCAAGGAAACACAAGGGGAAACATTTCTCCAAAAGGGGTGCTTGTAGGCATCCCCCCTAAAAAACGGCTTGGTGTCCCCTTTGAATATTGCCTAAAAACAATAATTTATGAGTGGGGAACCTTGATATTCAACCCTAGGGCCCTCGTAATGCTATGTAATTAATGGCAATGTTAAATTCTTAAAGTAAAAGTGGCATTTTCTGTTATTTTTCATTATTTCTAATGGAGAAAGTAGAATTTTAGATCCCACTCAAAATCTCACAGACTCAACAGTTTCAGGTTTTCATGCTTGGGGGGGATTGCAATGTTTCCATTAGATTCTATCGTGTATTAGGGTATAAAACTAGCATTTAATCAAGAGCACCAATCTCTTTTTGTATCTTGATGTTGGTGGCATTGATTGTTGAACTCCTTTGCTATGACCCTGGTAAAAATGTATCCATCACTCAAACAAAATCTTGATTTGACATGTTAGGCTTTTTCTATCTTATATTAATGCTTAGAGGGTGATATCGATAATGAGGATCCCAATATAGGTAATGATTTTGCTAGTATGTTGGTATTTGTTGTAGCATGGTTTATTTTGGAGTCTAGACTATAAAGGCCATGGCACATGTAGAGCCTCTTTGTTGATGTATTTTTGGTTCAAAGATGGATTGAACTTGGTGCTATTTTGGTTATATGCACCCTTGCTAGATGGAGGCCTCAGGACATCCTTGGGTGTTGTGTATGGAAGCACTAAGGGTAAAATTCATACATTACATAAAGGGGAGTAACAAGGTGCCATGTTTAAGAGCAATCAACAATTGAGGGTAAGGAAGACAGAAAATAAAGCGAGCAACTTTAGAAGCCACAATAATGCATAAAGTGAAGAAGTCCATAGGTAAAGTGTGGAAAAAACTAGTGTGCAACATAAGGATGGAAATCTCTCATCATGGAGATCCTTTGGCCCAAAAATTGCAAACATTGGTGAAGAACCACGAGAACGGCACATGGGTGCATGATGACAAGCTTTGCATATGAAAAGAAGGTAAGGCCAACTAGCAACCATGCATGAAAAGACGAGAATGTTGAGAGAGGAATAAGCAAAATCTATGTTACAAGAGTATGGAAGATAAACTAAACTAAGAGAGTATTATTCTACAAAAGCATGAAGCTATGAAAGCATTATAGGGTTTGCTATAGGAGAGATAATATTTAAGATATGAAATTAGTGAGTTGTGAAAGCATGATAAGTCTAGCTATTGGTAGTAAATAGCATCTAGACTATGAAAGCAAGAGAAATCTAACTATTGGAAATAAATAGCAATGAAATTAATAGTGTAATAGTTTAACTATGATCATAAAATAACTAAATATTGAATTGAAAACAAGAGGTAAAGGGTGCGATCCGTGAACTTACATACACAACATGGGGCATATGGGCATGATGTTATTCACCATAGGACATGTTGCAAGCAAATAAAGAGGAATTTGCAAACATCAAAGCCAAACTTCAAGGGAAGAGAGGGGGCACATGTCTCAAATGTAGTAGAGAGGAGTCACCACCCACTTCCTAAGGAGGAGAGGATACATACAATTTTGGAAGACTGCCTCCATTCGATGGGCCGAAACAGTCTGAGGCGGATATGTGTGCTCCCCCCATATCTTCTCATGCCTCCCCGTCTTCTCATCATCCCACTCCATCTCTAGGGTCTTCCAATCTGTCGTGACCTTCCCTAGAGTGATCAGGCATTGAACACCCAGTATCATGTTGGTGTCCGGAATATTGATCACGAAAAAGTGGTCAGTCAACGTGTAGGTGCCCATCGTCACTGAAAGCTCGGGAACATAACGAGCACACGTCATGGTCTAATCTCCTGGGACCAAGATTGAAAATCCATCGAAGCTCTGTCTGTATACCTCTTCGCTCAACCCTCTGGGCATCGATGAAGTCGTGGGTCGCCCCACTGTCCACCAAAACTGATACTTGCTGGCCACGTACTGTCCCCCATACGTGTAGCGTCAGATATTTGGGTACTCCTCGCAATGCTGCAAGGGCCCCTCCGGTAGGTGCAAAAGGTGCACCCCCTACTGCTGGCGGTGGAGGTGGCAAAGGTCCCTGTATGGCATGGCTATCTCCTGCCTTCGCATCATCCTCTTCTCCATTGCTCTTGGAGAAGACCTCAATAAAATGTGCCTTGCCAACAGCACATCTATGTCCCGGTGCCCACGACTCCTGACAGTTGAAGCACAACCGCTTCTTCTTCAGCTCCCTCCTGGCATCATCATCAAGCTGTACTCGTCCTGGATTCCCCTTTGGAGGAGGAATCCTCACATCCTTCCCTTAGACTGGAAAGTTTGTCTTTGGGGGTAAGGTGTCCGGGTCCTGGGTAAGACATCCTGTAAGTCCCGGGTCCTGCTGATAGCGTCCTGGAGTGTGGTTGGTTTAGTGGATCGGACTAAACCCTGAAGTGGCTCTGCTAACCCCTCAACATACATATAGACCCTCCGTGCTGTGGATAGGTCTGGCACCATCACAGAGACCCTCAAGAAATTTGCAATGTAGGTCTCTGGGCTCCCTGTCTGTTTGAGCCTCATTAGCTCAACAAAATGTTGCTTTGGATCCCTCCGATCAAATCGCTCCATCAGTCTCCTGGTAAACTCAGCATATGTCGTCACTGTGGAGTGCCCTAGTGTAACCATCCCATGAAACCACCAATCCTGGGCCTTAACATCCAAATGCAATGTTGCCAACTTGATGGCCTCTGTCTCTGACATCTGGTTAAGCTGGAAATAAATGTCCAGCTTCTCCACCCAAGACTTTGCCGAATTGTTCGATGAAACATCAAACGTAGGCAAGTGGAATCTACTAGCTGCACGGTGGGTGTCACCATCATGGTAATGCTAGTACCCTCTGTGATGGTCGCGGGGTCTGCTATCCCGCTGGAGCTGAACGAAGTCTCTGAATGAGAGGGCTTCCCTGAACTCTTGCCCATAGGCCTGGTGCTCTGCAAAATAATCGCCCATATGTTCGGGCTCTGCCTCCTGCTGGGCTACGGCCCCCGTGTTGGCTCCTAAGAAAGTGGGCAGTGTCGAGCGTGTAGGGGCATGTGAGGCCACCTGCTGCGCAGTATCACGCTGCTCTGGCAAATGGTGGGATGCGCCCGATCCCTCACTAACCTGAAAAACCTGTGGGCTCTCATGCTGTCTGGCCTCTACTGTCGTGAATCTCTGCTGCATCACCTCAATCTGTCTTGATAGGTCCTGCACGGATTTGAGGAGCATATCCGCAAATCTTTTCCCGTCATCATCTGCCATCGGATCCTCCTGCTCTGCATCCACCACAGGCTCCCTCTGTCCTGCGTCCACCACAGGCTCCTCTTGTTCTGTGTCCATCACCGAAACATAGTCTCCCTCTCCGTAAGTATTCTCCAACCTACGCTCAGCGTCTCTGTACCTCCTACCTCTATAACAAATGTAGGGTTTTTCCCTCGGTGTCATAGATTGCTAGCTCCACAGGTTGAGCCAGATCTATGCTCTAATACCACTGTAATATCCCTAACCCGAAATATTCCTCAAACCCCAGCAAAAACTCCAACCAAATATGTGTAGATGATATAATAACCCAGAAATGACATAAAAACAGTGGTACAACATATAATAATGTAAATAGGAAATATAAGCAGATACTCAAGAAATGCAACGAGAAATGCTAAGCCATTTTATTATACTGAGCAATAAAATGAGTACAAGAGGTGGTCAGACAAATGGCACCTTGACTTGCACAAGGCAAGTGAAGAAATACTCTCAGAATAACAAAGATGGCCTCTCCGCGTGGATGCTGCTGCTGCTGCTAGGAAACAAATGATGATTTTGGGTTGCTCCCCTCCTCGGAAAATGCTGAAACTCTGGAATCGGGCTTTACTCCAAAAACCCAGAAAAACCTAGAAAGCTTTCCTGGAATAGCTAACCCTCGAAAATCGCCCCCTTGGGGATCTACGCAGTCCCTCAATGCTCTGTGTTGCCACTGAAGAAACCCCTCCAGAACTCTGCCTGAAACTCTACCAAAATCCTCCAAGATGCAAGGGCTGATCCCCTGCTCAATCACCCAGCATAAATCCTCTTGCAAAAACCCGAATCCAACACTGCTACCAGAAAGAACTGCGTCCCTCTCCCAGTGTTGCGCAGGCCTCCCAAAACGCTATTGAAACTGCTGTTGGAATGCTGATAAAACTACTGCTGAAACGCCACAGGAAATACCTTGCTCGAGCAGGCACTCAAAGTCCCGCGGGGCTAAGGGTGAGATCTCCGAACGGAGACACTCAATGCGCTAAACAGTGCTGCAGACTAGCTAAACAGCCAGCGTGCTCAGAAGTCAAAACGACTATCTCAAAATGCACATAACTGAATGATCCAAATGAGGGGGTTTCTCTCTCTTTTATAGCCTTTGCCCCTCTCAATCCCAAGGCTCACCTCTTCCTGCGTGATTCCCCTCTTGCCACGTGTTCCTTCCCTCCTGCGCAGTTCCTCCATGTGCCTGCGTGGGCTCCATTTCTGCGTCCCCCTTTGGCCCCCTTGGCTCCCCTTTAAGTCACAACGTTGTGCTACTTGGGAAGTGACTTTTTATTCTAAAAGTGAGTTATATCCCCCTTCCTTACTTTTTATTTACAAATAACTATAGAAGGCAAAAATTGAACAAAATCTAATATTCCAATTAGCCATGGCTAATTAGGAATATTACAATCTTCCTTGTGTAAAAGAGTTACAGGGCTCTTACAAAATTTTGGTTTATATATTTGCTTCACAATCTGCTGCCCATAGCTTGCAACTTCCTCCTCATTATTGTCTTCCAAGACAATTTCATCTTCTTCTAACTTCAATTTTACATAATGAATATGCACCCTTTGATTTTCTAATTTCTCTTCTAAGAAATTCAATTCCTCAAACAAATCAGTAAAATTACCTTGAACTGAATTTGTAGCCTCCATGTCATATTCAACATTTGTGTCCTTTGCCAACCATTCCTCTAAGAGCTTTGCTTCTTCCTTGAAGCCTACATCTCTTTCCTTTGGCATAAGACCTTCATCATCCCTTATGAGCATTGCATTCGTATGCTGTTCTTCATCATTGTCCTCCTTTTGGTTGTCTTCCTGAGCCAACTGCATCCTGTTCACTATAGTAATAGGTTCCTGCAAATGTCCTTTAATAATTGCATTACAAAACTGTGTATAGATTTCAATTATACCTTTATGAGACTGTGCTGCCTCATCTTCCTTCATCACAGGTTTTTGGTAATGTCTTTCTTCCATGCTTTGTAAAGACACTCCTTCTTCTTCTTTACTTGTAACAAAATTCAAATTTTGCTTTTCCTCTCTCTTTGACAACTGTAGATGGTTGTCTATCTTCATCAAAACCTACAGGCTGCAACCATACACAATTTATTAGATTTAAAATCATAAGGTTCACTGGCCTCCTTTAATGCTCTAGACATCAATTCTCATGTTGATTTGAACTTCTGCAATAGTTTATGAGACTTGCAGTTTGTCTCTCATTCTCTTCATCCTCCTCTCCAAGGATGTCTCCTTTCTCTGGTTCACGTAAGTGAACTGTTGGAAATACTGAGAGGGGGGGTGAATTAGTATTCCTTTTCAATTGTTATTTTTACCAGTTAAATCATTTATATTTAGAACACAAAATGAACAATAGGAATAAATGCTTTTATTAATATAATATTTACAATGAATCAAGTACAATGTATATAGGGCTCCAACCCTAGATGAAGACACTGATCTTCAAACTCCCAAGCTCCAACTTGTTGCCAAGCACCAACTTGGACTTTTTGTGAGGCTCCAACCTCTAGGGCACCAACCCTGTCTTGTCAAGGCACCAACCTTGGATTTAGGAGCACCAACTCCAAGGACACCAATCCTTCCAATTTTGAGGCACCAACCCCAAGGGCTCCGACCCTATCTTATCAAGGCACCAACCTTGTTTGTTTGAGGCTCCAACCTTCAGGGCACCAACCCTCTGGGCTCCAACCCACTGCTATATTTTGTCTAGATATGTTTGATAGTAATTCTCTGCTCCCAAAATCTTCTTCACTGAATTCTGTCAATCTACAGCTTCACTACTACATCAATGACAATCTGTCTTCATATGAAGGAGTCTTCACAACTCTTCATATTGCCCAAACAAAATCTCCAAGTCACATCATGATGACTAACACACCATGGTCTTCAATAGTCTTTACACAATCGTCAATGTATCTTCAATGATCTTGCACACACACAACTCTCTGTTTCAACCCTTTGTTCTAACAGTCGCGATAACTGCTTCAGGAGTAATTGCTTCAGAAGAGTCACTGTCGCGGCTTCAGGTTGTGCGTACAATTATAAAACAACCCTGTCTTATGCAGTCTCTTTAACATATCGCGGGTTGTGCTTCTACGAATTCATTATAAGTCCGAACTTTCAATGATTAACCCAGTCAACAAAATGTTTTTACCTTCATCTTCTACTAGACCTTCGGCTTCCTCTGCGCTCACTCGACCTTCGACTTTATTTCTACTGTTCCTTCATGTTCACGAGTTGTGAATTGTCGTTCTGTTCTATGATCGATGCACACAATCGATGGATAGAAATGATATGTCTTAACTTATATTTATATGGGTTTCACCAATGACCGGAAAGACACGTTTATTGGAAGGAGGCCAACTTGTATATTAAAACATATTGAAGAGTCTTTCATCCATAGACTTGATTATTCATAGAAACCATATAAGAGAGGCTATACCCACAGGGAGGTCCCACATGCCACGTCACTACCTCAATTACAATTGCAACTTTCGGAGGTCCCGCAATCGCAACTCTTAACATCACCAATGTAACATGGCCGATATTCATATTGCCGATGAAATGGACGCGATATAATATTAAACCATCGTCAATAGATTCGTCGGGTCCACAACTAATATCGCAATTGACGGTCGGGTTCACAAGACTTATCGCAATCGGCGGTCGGGTTCACAAGTCCTATCGCAATCGGCGGTCTGGTAGTGACAACCCTTATGATTTGTGTAACTTCCCCGATACCTGGACGCGATATTACATAAAGGTATATTCTATGGAGCTATCGGGTCTGCGTATTATATCGCAATCGGCGTTTTGACATCCCTTTGAAACTTGCAATTACTGATGATGTGATATTTCATTAAGTTGAATTGTAATGGTCCCGCGGGTCCGTAATATTATCACAATCAGAGGATTTAAGTGGCATTCCTTTGTGATACATAACTTCCAATGTGGATGCGATATTCTTTAGGGCGTGTTGTAATGGGACCATCGGGTCCGTAACTCATATCGCAATCGGGGGTTTGAGCAGTGTTTACATAACTTAATATAATAGAACCGCTGATAAGATTTCTGCTGATATTATATATTGTCGAAAGGGTTCCCATGGTTTATTACTTCCTCCGATATGGCTCCTCCGACATTTTCTTCTTTGCTCCTCCGATATCGTTGTTGCTCTTTGTTCTGTCGATAGCACTTACCCTTGGGCATATGCGATAACCTGCTTCCTTGATGGCTTCTGATGAACTCTTCCTCTTACTCTTTGGCTTCATGGCTTCTCCTCTTTACTCTTTCTCCTCTTCTGATGGCATCCGATATCTTTCCTCCTCGGTTCCACTATTTCTATTATGTCTGTATTCAATCCTTGGATCCTCCATGAGCAATATTAAGATCAATGGGCATCAATAGGCAACATCATGTATTAAAGAATTTGCCATCACAAACACTGCTATATTGACATCAATGACAACCTAGATTAACATGAACTTCCTCTTCCTTCAGTGGTCTCTGTTTAAACTCAGCTCCTCTTGAGATTCTCTCTTTTCAACTGAGCATTTTTCCTTTGCCTTAGTCTCATCTGCAACGAATTCCATTTCACTCTCCTCCATAGAGTCCATCCATATCCATGGTCTTCTTCTCCTTTCTGTAGAAGTTCTCTCATCACCTCAAGCTGTAGTTTAATCTCAATTATCTCTCTATCAAGTTTGTCATGACGTGATTTCCTATGGCTTTCCTCCGAACCTTTCTTATGACCATCAGTAGTCATACTCCTCTTTCCTCTATGAGCTTCCTCTTTCTCATTGTGAGCTGCAGTCAAGCTTTTGTGACAAACTGACTCCATCAATCTGTCACTAAATACCTTACTAAGTTTTTCCATGGCCTAGTATTCTCTGGTATTTCTGTTGATTCCCTCCTCTGGAACCTTCTCTAGAGCACTCCTTGCTCCTACAGCTTTTGCATATCTTCACTTCCTCTGAGAACATCCACTTGTCCCCGTTTCCAACCTTCTGCTGGAATGGTTCCTTTCCACAGGTTTCCAAGAACTTTCTCTATTCTTGGTTATAGTCCACCTGCTGCAATCATCTTTGTCTCTGCTACTTGTAATAAGTTATTTACTTAACAAATTAACTGAAAACATAAAGACCATTTACCTCTTGTCCAAACCTCATTCTTTGTTGACTCTACTGTTGCAGTCCTTCACTGTTCTTCCTCTCCTAAGAACATAGTTCAACTTTCCTCCCGAAGTAGAAATTCTCTCCACATCCCCGAAGAATTCCAATATTCCTTCTTAGAAATTCATCTTGTAATAATCAATCTTCAATTTCAATATAAATTGAAAAGCAAAGTGATTTTACCTCAGTCAGATTTTCCAAATCTGTTCTGCTACAAGCTCAGTTTCTTCTCTTTTCAAAGAGCTTACTTGCTTGCTCTCTTTGTCACAGCTTCAAAGCTACGATCCACTGTCACTCCCTCCTTGGAGTTGCCAACTGTTAAGAATATACATATATATGTTGCAAATCCCAAAATAGTAAAACCATATTCCTCACTTACCTACCTTCAATCAATTCTTTCCAGCTCTGTATCTTTGGATGGAATTGTCTTCATGTCTGAAAATCCTCTATTTCAAATTTTACAGGTTCTCTACCTGCTTCCCTTATTTACTGTTCAGAGTTTTAAAACTCTGACTGACTCTTTCAAAGAGTACTTTTCCTCAATCTTGGAGAGTTACTTCCCTGGTAACTTTAAAGGACATCTCCGTGTTCCTAAACTCTTCTCCAAGAACTTCAGCCTCTCTATTCCAAATTCCAAAGAGCGTTCTAGCTCTGATACCACTTAATGCAGGGTATTCCCACATATTCCCTGCATATAAATCTCCCTCCCAATTCCTGTAAGTTTTGATGTCACATAATACATTTTGCATGTATTGATTGCATGAGACTTGTTTACAGAGTGCTCCTTACATTTGTTGGCACTCTCTTCTACAACATTATTTCCACCAATGTACACAGGTTATCCACTCCCCTCTCTACATTATATACAGCTCTTAAAGCTCCACATACCTCACATACTTTTCAGCATTGATGCCGGCAAAACTAACATTTCTTGCACAAACTCCTACTCAAACTGCTGCAATTGCTTTCATTGCTGTCACTAACATTACTTCTGTAGCTGGCCACACTCAAGCTACTCTCCCCACTTTCAACACACTCAAACCTTTTGTTCTAGACATTGTCAATGAATTTGCATTCAGGAATCTCAAAGTTGTAAGCAATTTTGCTTTAGTCGTTATCGGGATAATATTGGCGCAAGGGAAAAATCGGAAAAAATCGTAATTATCGGAAAATAATCGGGAAAAAATCGTTTGGTACAAAAATATTCATTTTTTTCATTTTCTTTCAATTTTTTTAATATATAAACCATCTACAACATAAAATAAATACATTGACACATAAATATGATAAAAGAACTAATATATAAGATGTTTAATATCATTTCTAGTGCTAAAATCACACATAACATTGAATCATGTCCTGAATAGTAAGTCGTGATTCCTGAGTCCCAACTCAGCCTCAAAATATCAACAAAAAATATAATAATGTATCTCATCTTGTCATAATGTCATATACAATAAAACGAAGAAAATAGCTAAAGTCTAATCCTATTGATTTCCTCTACCCCTCTTGCGAGAAAATGCCACAGCTTTCCCTTTCCCTCTAGATGTAGATGCTGGTGCTGGTGGAGTTGGCAGTGGAGTTTGCTGTGCTCTAGAAGCTGAAGAACTAGAAGTAGGAGCTATAAGAGGTAGACCACGTCCTCTACTAGTGGCAGAGGTAGCCCGGGCAGGAGTTGTCACCTGGAAACATTACAATCTCCCAATCCTGAAATCCTAAAAAACTGATAAGTCTGTTGGATTTTGAATGAAATCTAAAATTTTACTTTCTCCATATGAAATCCAATGAGGCCTTAACATTACTATGAATAACATATCAATACTAGGGCCTAGACTTGATCATCAAGCTGCCCCACTCAAAAATTATTTGTTTCTTTCAAAAGAAATTGCATTTCGAACATTTAGCATCCATTATAAAACTGCGCTGCCCCGACCCTCGGCGATAAATTGGGAAAAAATCGCGATTTTTTCCCAATTTATTGGGTATAAAAAAAATCCGCGATTATTACTCGCGATAATATTGGCTTCGGGAAAAAATTGCGATAAAACGATAATATCACGATTTTCACAACACTGGTTGTAAGTGATGATGGATGTTACTTGAGCCCCTGCTCCATACCGTCAACCGTTTGAGTGAATTACAAAATCATCAAGACATATGGCTGTTGAGATATCTAGGGCATTAACATTAGGTGATTTCTCTTTGATTGGTGACTGTTTGTGAATGCATTTTTCCTCTTTAGATTAGGATGTTCTTCTTGTTAGATTATTAGAGTTCTTCTTCATCAAACAGTGACCAATGCATGAACATAAATATACTAGAGACAGCATGTAGGCTATGAGCAAGGTCAAAACCTCTTACTCTTTGAGAAGAAAACCCGCACAAATTCTTCTTATAGAGATTCCAATTGATGAATACCAAGACCAAGACCCTTGACCTATTAGCCACTCCAAGACCAAGACACCAGCTCTCTTGATAGTCAGCCTTCTGCTTGACTCCTCCTCTTTCACTTTGGCTTTCTTCGCTTATCACCATGAACTGAGATCATCTCCTATCAAACTGTTGTGACATGGAAACTAGTCACTGTCATAACACCATACCGAATTTTTGTGGCTTCCAGAAGTCCGAACTTCATGCTATCAAACTCCTTGACTCCTTGCTGTCCCTTGAAAAGTCCTTACATTCCATTTATCATGAGAGACCTTTGCTGCCCTTTCAGTACCTTCTTTCTGTGATCCGAATCTGTGATTACCCTTCAAGCATATTCTTGCTGCCTTCATTATCCGAATTCATTTCAGTACTGGAGATCCAAACTTCTGTTTAGCCCATCCGAGAACTTTAGAGAGATATGTCCTTGCTGTCCCTAGACAGATCCTTGCTTTCCCTTAGATGTCTCTTCAACCTCTGTCCGAACTTACCTCCTTTCTGTGGTGTATACTTATTGCTGTCTCCAAGAATCTCAGAAATCCGAACTTCTTCTCTGCGAAATATCAGAGATATGTGAAGTCTGAACTGTGCTAATGTGAAGAGCCTAGCCTCCTTTATATAGTAATTCGTCCATATAATTATGAGCCGACTTGAGCATCAAATGGATGTGTCTCCTTGAGTGAGCCGACATGAGTTATTTTCTCTGATTTAAGGCTGACTTGAAGAGGAGTATTAGTGCTTGTCGTTGGAGGGCTATTTGACAATGCTAATGACTCAAATACATTTGACACATGCCCAAGAAGGGCTCTTCATACATGACATTGACTCTTTCACTTTTAATGACCAATCCTAGGGCTCTCAATGGGAGCCATCTAAAATAAAATCACTTGCTCATGAAACCAATGTTGCACACATCGCGATCGGGATTTAATCGGCGCCGGGAAAAAAGCGGAAAAAATCGTTAAAATCGGGAAAAAATCGGAAAAAAGCGGGAAAAAATCGTTTGGCACAAAAATATTCATTTTTTTTCAATTTTTTTCAATTTTTTTAATATCTAAACCATCTACAACATAAAATAAATACATTGACACATAAATATGATAAAAAAACTAATATATAAGATGTTTAATATCATTTCTAGCGCTAAAATCACACATAACATTGAATCATGTCCTGAATAGTAAGTCCTGAGTCCCAAGTCCAACTCAGCCTCAAAATATCAACAAAAAATATGATAATGTATCTCATCATGTCATAATGTCATATACAATAAAATGAAAGTCTAATCCTATTGATTTCCTCTGCCCCTCTTGCGAGAAAATGGCACAACTTTCTCTTTCCCTCTAGATGTAGAAGCTGGTGCCTGTGGTGGTGGAAATGGCAGTGGAGTCTGACGTGCTCTAGAAGCTGAAGAACTAGTAGTAGCAGCTATAGGAGGCTGAGGTGGACGGAGACCACGTCCTCTACTGGTGGTAGTGGTAGCCCGGGTAGCCCGGGTAGGCGGTGTCACCTCCTCCTCCTGCTCCTCCAACTCCTCCTCCCCCTGCTCCTGCTCCTGCTCCTCCTCCTCCTCCTCCTCCCCCTCCTCCTCCCCCTCCTCCTGCACTAACCAATCCTCAGTGGGATCCATGAGAGGCCTCTCGGTCTCAACCCTCCATTCAGCAGTGGTGTCAATCCCATCCAATGAGATGGCTTCCGTATCAGGTGTCTTCTCTAGTTGTTTCACCCACAATCGAAGATTGTAGTAGACATAGACCATGTCATTAAGTCTATGGGACTCCAACCTGTACAAAGTTCATGAAATAATAAATTAATAATTAATAATTAATATTATAAAAAAAATATTGTTTAAAACTTTAATGAATTCAAAAATTTATTTGGAAATTTGCAATATTTTAAATGTTTAAGTGTTAACCTATTGCGCTTCTTGTTGTGTATTTTTTCAAATACACTCCAATTGCGCTCACATCCCGAGGAGCTGCATGTTTGGCTGAGGATGCGTATGGCAAGATTTTGCAAAAGGGGTACTCTGCCACCATACATCTTCCACCATGCGTCTACAACAAAATTACAAATAAAATTTTAAATAAACATAAGAAAAAAATGGAATTTGAAGAAACAATGAAATTTGAAACAAAGTTACAAAGTACATACTACAAACTAAAAAATACCTGGCATTTTAACCGTCCTATCAATGACAGCCATATCAAAGCCAAATAAGCCACCTGACAACTTATATTGCTCAATTTGTCTAGAGATCTCCATACGTTCTTCTGAAGATCTCAACATCTTCTGGACACAGGTTAATAATCCTTCCACGACCTCAACATCAAAATTAAACCCACATGCATAAGAAAATGCAGGGTTCAGGAAAAGCCCAGCAGCATGAATGGGACGATGGAGTGTGTTGTTCCATCGCTCATCAATGACCTTCCATAGAAGGAGTTGTCTCTGGAACCCATCATCTCCCTTGTCATCATAGTAGGACCGAATGGCTTCTTTGGCCCTGTCCATGGCTTCATACAAATAGCCCATTGCGGGCTTCTCACCATCTACCAACCGAAGAACCTTTACCAAAGGTTCAGTGACAGCGCACACCTCCTGCACTCCCGCCCAGAAGTCTTCTTGGTATGAAACAAGTCTGCAGACGGCCTCTCCTTCTGGTTTGCAGCTCATTGGCGAAGAACGCCACTCCTCTGAAACAAACATTCTCTTCAAATCCCACATAGAATTCAAGAGGGATTGAAGAGATATGAAACTCGTCGCAAACCGTGTAATGGCGGGGCGCACCAACTCTTTGTTGTTGGTGCATTTTCTCATCAAGCTAAGCACAGATGTGTGATTGTAAATAAATTTTGTGATGGTTTTTGATGAGTCAACAGCCTCTTTGACAAAGGGAATTTTCCCTATGTCCTCTAACATCAAATCAATACAATGGGCAGCACAAGGTGTCCAAAATAAAGTAGGATGCCTGTCCATAAGCATTCTACCAGCAGCAACATAATTTGCAGCGTTGTCCGTTATGACTTGGACAACATTTTCTGCACCCACCTCCAAAATAAACACATCCAGCAAATCACATAAATTTTTTGCATCTTTGATTTGATGAGTTGCATCAACAGATTTGATAAACATAGTCCCCAAGGGACAACTAACCAAGAAGTTTATAAGGGTTCTCCCCTTTTGGTCAGTCCAACCATCTGACATAACAGTGCATCCTGTTTGTGCCCATGATGCCCTAAAATCCTCCAATCTTTGGGTGCAGTCACGCTTTTCATCTTGAAGAAGCCGGCCTCTGAAATCATGAAGAGAAGGGAGTTTGTACCCCGGGCCAACACTGGCAACAGCATCAAGAGTAGGTTGGAAAAATGGATTATTCCTTATAATGCTGAAAGGAATATCACTCCAGAGGAGAAATTTTGTCATCAACTTGTCAGCTTTTTCTTTTTCAGTTCTTTTCATCATTGAACCGATAGTTGGTTGTGAACCAGGTGTGGTTCGAGGAACAAAATATGATGATGCAGCAAACGGATTGACTGACGCTGCAGTAGAACCTGTGCCACTTGGCCCACTTCCTTCAGCTGACCTTTTTAGTTGCCTTTTGAGTTCTTCTTTGGCGTCTCTAGTGTGCTCTAATTCTCCCAATGCTCTCATGGCTTTTTGGATAATTTCAGCATTTGTCTTTAGACAGGGCCCCACATCACGTCCAGGGATTTGTGCAAGGTGGAACTTCAACCTGTATATCCCCCCGAATATTTCCTTTCCACACAACTTGCAATACAAGTTTTGTCTATCATTCGGAGTTTTAGGGTCACCATATTCCCAGAAAGGATCCAATTTCCTTGGCATGTTTGTTTTTGAATTTTGAATTTGCAAACCTATGGAAAAATAAGGATTAGGAAATAGGAATTTAGGATTACATAAATGATAATAGTAAATACAAATTACAATTTAGCATTTGCAAAATTACAAGCTAATTATTTCCAAAATCCCAATTTCTAAACCCAAGTCACCCAACCAAATGCCAAAAAACAATGAAAAATCAAAAAAAATAAACAATGTTTAAAGAAAATGAGAAAATAAAAATCAAAAATTGGTTCTCATAGTCATAACAAATAACCCATCCCAAATCAATGAAAAATTTCCAAAAATTCTTTAAAAACAATGAAAAACAAAGTTTTTATTGAACCAAAACAAAAAAAAATTAATCTACATACCTGGTTTATGGACAAATTGGCGATCTTGGCTTGGATTCCTCCTAAAATCGCTTCGATTCGCTCCCACAACCGACGGCAACCCTCTCCCTCCCTTCTTCTCCTTCTCCTCCGCGGCGGACTGCTGAATGAATAAAAAAAAAATCGTTTTTTCCATATAAAACCCCGCTGCCCGCGCCCTCCGCGATTTTAACCGAAAAAATCGCGATTTTATCGAAAAAATCGCGATTTTTTCAAAAAATCGCGATTTTTTCGATAAAAATCGCTATAAAAAAAAATTGGCGATTTTTTCGATAAAAATCGCGCTTTGAATCGGCAAATTTAAAAAATCGCGATTTTCCGATTTTATCGCGATTTTATCGCGATGTGTGCAACACTGCATGAAACCCATGAAGCAAGGCTTACAATAATAATTTTATTTTCTTCATTACATCATTTACAAAAGTCACAATTACATGTCATTATGAAGACCAAACCTAGTTACACTTTTCAACAATGGCAACAAAAGAATCACCTTTTTTTAGGTTAGGGAACAATATATCAGCATGGAGGGAGAGCTTGGTGATGATGGGAAGTGCGTTTTGACTAGCTTGGGTTCTATCTCATTCTGTATGCTAAGAGAAGTTTTGGAGCTTCATGAGATATTGTATGTCCTTGGTATGAATAAAAATATGCTTTCAGTTTTTTGTTTAACATATTTGAATTTTTGTGATATTGCCACTTAGCATTTTGCTTAAGTGAAATATCAATTTTGATCATTTTTGCTATATTGCACGATTGAACTTAGGAAATGTGGGTTTAGAGGTCCCACACATGATTTTTGGCTTAGAGCACACCCAAACATTAGAGCTGGAGGAAATATTGCGGCCTTAGTGGAGTGTGGGGGCCACCTCATGGGAATTTCGACCCACATGAGGAATATGCTCTCATTGGAGCAGATTTGGTGTGGGGAATTCGAGTTGGGCCCACATGGGCATTTTGGAGGCTTCTTGACAAAAAGAGGAAGAGACACTCAATTCCTCATTCATTTATCATTTGCAAAACTGTCTTTTGACAATAGCACGCTTGAGCTGAAGCCAAGTCTGCAAGTGTTGTTTAGCACATGAGTGTCTCTAAGCAGAGATCTCAACCCTTGCTTCAATGGCCTTCGAGTACTAGCCCAAGGAGGAAGTTCTACCTTTATCAGTTCGTAACAACAGCATGAAATTTCGATTTCAGGGAGAGATTCAGCTATACAACAGCGCAAGGATTACACAGCTCATGGTGGAGGCACTCCGATAGGTTGAGGAGTGAGGTGTGGTTGAGGTTGGAACTTGGGGAGAAGGCTGGGGAAGTATTTTGGTGAGCATTGCAGCTATTTTGGAGGCCATTTGCAGCAGGATTTACAGGTGGTTCGAATCACCCAACATTTGAGCCATTGAGAGAAAATAGGGCCGAATTTTTGAAGTCAATCATTGGCCTAATCCTTCATGGGTTATTCTAAGTATTTGGTGGAGAGGCTGAGATTAATTTCCCAGAATTTTCTGAGCACCAGAGAGGGCCCTAGCAGTTCTATTCAGCCAACAACGTATTTATGGGCATCTTCAGCGCAGAGCTAGAACAACGCAGCAACAGATTGGAGAGGGGTGACTTATCTATCATTTAGGGCTTTGCTACCTTTCCTTGAGCAAGCTTAGGTGCATTCCTTCCAGCACCATATTGTACACTCTTTATTTATTAATAAAAGCGCTGAGAAACACAGTTTTTGGTGTAGTTCATGGTTTGATTGTGTGTTCATTGTTTTATGGCTTTTTGTCTATGTTTGCTTTGTATATTTACTGCAAATTTTCCCTAGGAATATTACAATTTTGAAGTGCATTCCTGAGTTTGATGATCAAGGATTCATCATCATAACTCATATCATGATTATGGTTGAGTCTTGGCTAGACGAGTTAGAGAGGGTGGACTTTGCAAAGTGTTACCAGATCTGTGAAGTAGAGAGCTTTGTTGCCTAACATTGAAATATGTGTGAGTTTTGACACAAGATTTTTGTTCGCTTGAACTATGGAATTTTGCTTCTTTTGAAAGATATGGTCATTGGATTTCTTGATTCCAAAGTGGAGAGGAGAGGAGTGTGCAAGGGATGTGCACTCAACAAGCATGTCGGGGCTACTTTAACAAGTAGTGAGCACTGATCAAGAGAGATTCTTGATCTAATTCATTCAGATCTCTGTGGTCCCATGTCATCAACTTCATTGATGTAATCTTTATTATGGTACTTTCATTGATGTTTCTTCTCAGAAAACTCAGGTATATTTTATGAAGACCAAGGATGAGGTCTTTAATAGGTTTAGAGAGTTCAAAACTTTTAATGAGAACTAAACAGTGAGGAGGATCAAGGTGTTGAGATCAGACAATGGAGTGGAGTATACCTCGAACGAATTTGATGAGAAGTAAGGGTCAAGAGGGAGTTCACAGTGCCTCACAACTGGCAACAAAATGTTGTAGAATGAAAAAATAGGTCTATAGTAGGGATTGCAAAGTCTATGGTTCATGACATAGATATGTTGTACAACAATCTACAAATTGACTAGGGGTCAAGGACCGGACTCTAGAAAAATATTTTATACGGGAGAAACCTGATGTTTCTCATTTAGAGTGTGTCAGAGTCCTATTTACATTCCTCTTCCAGTGGAGAAGAGGAAAAATCTTGAACCCTCCAATTTGATGGGTATTTTAGTTGGCTACAATGAGTCCTCCAAGGCTTACAAGATCTACGTTCTATTTTAGAGGAAGATAGTAGTGAGCTTGGATGTGAAGGCTGATGAAGACGCATTATCTTCAGTGTCAAAGGGAACTCCAATTGAGGTTGAGGAGGTAGAGACAAAAATCAACAAGTGCATATTTAGATCATCTAGGTTTTTCCCTAGGCACATAGACAATGTTACCTTGTAGGTTAAGTTATCAAGAACATCTAGGAAACAAAGGGGATATGCCATTCCCTGTTTTGGAAAATGAAATAGAGGGGACAATGCAATTCCACAATTTGGAAATGTTGATGTTAGTTTTTGTAGCATCATGTTCTAGTCTCGACTTTGGTCAGAGAAACTAAGGAACACAAGATCACCAGAACCTAGAAAAAGTTTCCGGATGTCTAAGTATAACTTAGGGAAATCGATAAATTAAAGGGAATTAATTGAGAAATGTGAGAATGCTCTTTAAACTCACACAGATTGAGTTTGAGATGATCTTAGCCTTTAATGGAGATCTAATCATGGTCATTGGTTCACTAACGAGAGGTTATAAGAGAAACTCGATGGGGACGGAGAAGACACACTTGTGAGGTCGAGTTCCTTCATAGATTGAGCTATCCAGCTGCAAAGATTGAGTAGGGAAGAAGAGTTCGAGCCAGAAGGGACATAGAGACAGAGAGGTAGTAGCAGAAGTGAATTATGGAGGATTTTCCAGTTCTAGAGAGGCAGCAGCAAGAGGCCGAGTTATTCCACTAGAGGCTGCATCGGGATAATTTTCCATAGGGCCAAAGAATCACTTCCAGCAACAGCAACAAGAAGGATGTCTCGATCACACACAGATTAAGGCAGTACGAATTACAAGTTGCGTAACATCCGCACAAGGGCCTGTGCAGGGGTCTTGGATCAATGTTCCACCAAGACTCTGGGACAGGGAGACATGGGTGTGGGGAGACGCATAGGGGGGACGTGTGAAAGTACCCTCAAATTTTAGAGAAATTTAATGGGGACAGGGAGATGTCGAGGTATATGATTTTTTAAATTTTCTATATAATATATATAAAATTCAAATTCATATTCAATAATGAAATCATAAATATATTGATCAATACATAATTGAATTAAATAATGAAATACACTAGTCCATTTTCATTGTTCATACTAGTACATACATCATTCATCCATACACCATGAGATTCAATAATGAAATACATTAATCCATATTCATCATTCTAGAATGCAAAATTGATTGAAAATTTAAATTCATCACTCATCATTCTATAATCTAATTAATACTAAACAAAATAGATTATAGTAGATAACAATGTTATCAGAATCGAACCAGTGATCAAATCGGAAAACCCTCTGAAATGAGAACCGGTCAAAACTGGCCTAGTACTGGTAAAAAAACCGAACCAAAAACCAATCGACCAAAAATACCTAAAATATTCAAGTTTTAGAGAAAAACATATATATTCATGTGTATCCATATGAATCCAAACCATTTATACACAAATAAGCAAAAGTTATCATTTATATAGCATGTAAGGGTGCACATAACCAAAATAACATTGAGTGCAATCCATCTTTGAATTGAAAATACATCAACAAACAAGCTCTAGATGGCCTCTAGCATCTAAAAAGTAATGCTACAACAAATACCTACATATCATCAAAGTCATTACCTATATTGGGATCTTTGTCATCAGTATCACCCTTTAAGCATTAAAATGAGATAGAAAAATTGTAGCATGTCAAGTCAAGATTTTGTTTGAGTGATGGGTACATTTTTAGTAGGGGTCATGATAGAGGAGTTCAACAACCAATGCCACTAACATCAAGGTACATAGAGGGCTTGGTCCTCTTGATTAAATACTACTTCCATACCCTCATAGATGACAAAATCCATTGGAAACATTGCAATCCTCCTGATCTTGAAATCCTAAAAGACTGTGAACTCTGCTGGATTTTGAGTGAGATCTAAAATTGTTAAAATTGGCAACTAGGGCCAAACTCGACATGGGTCATCTTGTTTATGACAATTGATATTTTTCTTGGATTCCTCTCTTTGAGAGGTGTAGGATTGATCTAAAGATCATCTGATTCTGACATGTACAAATGAAGTTATGAATTTATTTTGATTATGGTCAAACTGTCAAGGTCGGCCATCGATCTTATGTAGGCTCAGAAGCCCAACAGTCACGTCTATTCATCCTCAATGTTGCATATAAATAGAAGGTGACTTAGCCTCATTTGGACACACTCATCTTCACACTTCTCTCTCTCTCCTCATTGATTGGGTACAGATTTCTGGGCCTCTCTCTCTTCACACATTCGAAATTTCAGGAGAGCGAAATTTTAGGACACTGAATTTCTAGACAGTTTGACCAAGCATTGACTAGCGTGTGTTGACCTCCTTTGACTGTGTTTTTTTTGTGAGGGCTATCTGTGTTTGGGCAGGGCGCATTTCTGGGCATAGAAATCAAGGCTAAACATTGACTGTTGACCAGCGTTGACTGCAGCTAGGGCTGACCGCAGGTGGGCTGTTTGACCAAACTTTGATTGGGCTGAATTTGACTATTTTGAGGGCTGTTTTATCTTGTTGTTTGGAGGCCAAAGTTGACTGAAGTTGACCGATTTGCTGAGGGTCAAATCTGCCTTGTTGACTAGTGTTGACTTTTCTTGTTAGGGCTCTTTTGTTGCTGTTATAAATTATCAGATTTGTAAATTGTACTATCTCTCTCCGCTGAACTATTGAAGACTAAAAGAAGATTTGATCAAGGGCTTCTCCACATTAGGGTTTCTCCCTTGCTGGTGCCACATCTTGTGTCCTCTTGTCTTGGCTTGTCTTCTACTGTTTATGTTTATGTTCTATCTGCATTTTACTATTATATTGATGTGATTGCTAATCTGAATATTGATACTGGGCTAATAAAGAAATTGAAGTAAAATTGCTCTAAATCATAGAACATACCATTGTTGCCTAAAATTAACATGGTATCAGGGGTGAAGTGAAGACAAAGCCCAAGCAAGGGTGAAAGAGCAATCACCAAAGACAATTGGACAAGGACATAAGGTTCAATGGGTTCCTCATCCTACTTCCCGGCTGAAGACAAGCTCCATGATAAATCTGACTATCATGGATGGAAGATGTCTCTTGATTTGACTTTGGAAGAAAAAGAAGTGATGGACTATGTGCAGGGTAAAATCCTTGAACCTCCTTCAAATGCACCAGTTGCTGCGAAGACCAAGTACAATGGGGTTGAAGTCAAAGGAAAGAAGATTATCAGGGATTCCATTGACAAGCATCTGATGGCCTACATCTCTAAATTGGAGACCTCCAAGGAGATCTACAATAGGTTGGTCGACATGTTCAAGGTTAGTAATGCTAATCAAATTCTATTTCTCAAGAATAAGTTGAAGGATATTAAGAAGGGCAAGGATGAGGATATTCAATCCTATTTCTTGAGGATTACTGAGATCAAGAATGATATACTCTCAATTGGAGAAGTCATTCCTAACAGGGAACTTACTCTCACCACCCTTGGAGGACTCCCACCTGAGTGGTATGTATTTAGAACCACTGTCCTCAACAATGATCAAATTTCAGGGTTTGAAGAATTGATGTCGAGATGCATTCAAGAAGAAACAAGAATGGTGGAGTAGGAAATGCCTTCTAATAGAAGCAACCCCACTGCATTCTCTGTTGATGCCAAAAGGAGAAATAATGCAGGGTCTAAAGGTCATTTCCATGGAAAGCTTGGATCTAAGGGAGGAAGGAAGGGCAGGTTCTTTGTTTGCAATAAGTTTGGCCACTATGCAAGGGAGTGTCCAAATAGAAGGGACACATCGCATGATGATGATCACAATCATTCCAGGGGAAACTTCAACAACAACAATCAAAGGAATGGCAGGTCCAATGGCAAAGGAAAAAGGAATGCGGGACATCAAGGAAATGGTCGACCCTCCAAGAAATCAAGGAACTTCAGGTATGAAGAATCAAATGTTGTTAACAATAAGCAAAAAGAGTACTATCTTATATCGGCCCTCTCCACTGCCTCTCCTCCGGACACTTTGGGAAATTGGCTGATTGATAGTGGTGCCTCAAGGCATTTCACCAGATACAAAGAAGCCCTCTCTAATCTGATAGAAAAAGAGACAAACTTGGAGATCATCCTTGAAGACGATGCCACCTATCCTGTGAAGGGAGTAGGGAATGTTACCCTTCAATTGAATCAAGGTAACACTATTCATTTGCAAGAAGTACTATATGTACTTGATCTCAAGAAGAACATGGTGTCCATTTCAACCATGGAGGACAAAGGATTCAAGGTGGCATTCATCTATGGAAAGGTACGTGTTTGGAAAAGAAATTTTAAAGAGGCTTTTACTCTTGGGTTCAGGGTTGACACTTTGTATCAAGTTGGAGGAAGTCCGTTGGGAGCCATGTCTTGCGACACATCTCTACAATTTGAACTATTGCACCAGAGGTTTGCCCATCTTCATTATAAGGCCCTACCCGATGTGAGACAAATGGTGACACTTATGCCTGAGTTCAAAGTAGAGCATGAAGGTGTATGCCTGAGATGTGCCGAAGGAAAACTTACAAGGGGACCTTTACGGGTGATTATACTCTCAAGACCTGGATCTACTTCTTGAAGAAGAAGGATGAAGTGTTCACCTGGTTCTGACACTTCAAAGCCTTGATCGAAAACCAATCCGAGAAGAAAATCAAGATATTGAGGGCTGATAATGCGACCAAGTACGAATCCAATGAATTCCAAGATTATTGCAGAGTAGTTGGCATTAAGAGGGAGACTACAACGCCATACACTCCTGAGAAGAATGGTGTGGCTAAAAGAATGAATCGCTCTATTGTAGAAGCAGTTCGTGCCATGCTTCATGATCAAGGCCTTCCGAAGTTCGTATGGGTTGAAGCTGCATACACCGCCGTGTATGTTCAAAACCGATGTCTTCATCAAGCATTGGACTCCAAGATTCCCGAAGAAATGTTTATTGGTAAGAAACCTGATGTCTCTCATTTTAGAATTTTTGGAAGTCCCGTATATTTTCATGTGCGGAAAGAGAAAATAAACAAATTGGGTGCATCTGGGAAGAAAGGAATCTTTGTGGGCTATAGTGAAAATTCTAAGGGATATAGAATTTATGTGGCTGGTCAAAAGGAAGTTGAGATAAGTCATGATGTCACCTTCGATGAAGATATGGCCTTCAGGAAGATAAACAACCTTCCTATCCTAAGGAAGGACAAAGAAGTTGACACTAGAAATCAGGGTGCAAAAGAAGACGAAACAATGCCTGATGTTGATGAACCTATGGATCCTATTGATCCTCCTCCTCATGAGCCCTGCTCCAAAAGGAGACCCTCATGGCTTAGGGAGACTCTCGAAGATGCCGAGAGACACATTGCACCAAAGGGGGACTTTCTGTGAAAGCAAGAAGCTGAATAGGTATCAAGGATATTTGACCACCATGAGCACTATCATTCAAAATGAGCCTTCACCATTCAAAGAAGTCGTGAAGCATCAAGTATGGAAGGATTCTATGAATAAAGAATATGAGTCAATTATGAAGAATGATGTCTGGGATGTGGTCCCTAGACCCTAGGACAAATCGGTTGTCACCTCTAAGCAGCTCTACAAAATCAAGCATGGAGCTGATAGAAGTGCAGAAAAGTTCAAGGCTCGCTTTGTTGCTTGAGGCTTCTCTCATAAGGAAGGTGTAGATTACGATGAGATATTTGCACCTATTGACCGATACACCACCATCCAGTCGATCATAGCCCTTGTTGCCTCACAAGGATGGAACCTACATCAGATGGATGTCAAGACCGCTTTCTTGCATGGTTCAATCAAAGAGGAAGTCTATGTGGAACAACTCGAGGGGTTTGAGGTTCATGATCAGGAATCTCATGTATGCGGGTTGAAGAAAGCTCTCTATGGATCAATGCAAGCACCTTGGGCTTGGTATGAGAGGATCGATAACTATCTGATGAAGCTGGGATTCACTAGAAGTGAAGCCAACCCGAACCTTTACTTTAAGGTTGAAAATGATAAACCTCTCATTCTGGTACTTTATGTAGACGACCTCTTTCTGACAGGTGCAGACCCTCTCATTAACAAATGTAAGAGGGAGTTGGCTTCTAAATTTGAGATGAAGGACCTAGGACCGATGCACTATTTCCTATGGTTGGAGGTTTGACAAAAGCCAGGTAAAATTTTCCTCTCTCAAGGAAAATATGTTGTGAACATATTGGAAAGATTTGGGATGGTGGACTGCAAGCCTGTGACTACTCCGATGGAACTTAATTTTAAGAAGTTATGTGGTAGTGCTGCTAGACCTGAATTGGGAAATGCTTATGAGTATTGTCAACTCATAGGAGCACTGATGTTCTTGGTGAACTCCCGTCCGGACATATGTTTTGCAGTTAACACATTGAGCCAATATATGGTTGAGCCTCGTCATATACATTGGATTGGTGCCAAGAATATTCTGAGATATCTGCGGGGCACAATCACTCATGGACTGAGATACACTGCCGGAGATTTGAAGTTGCATGTTTATTTTGATGTTGATTGAGCTGGTAGTGTGGTGGATCGCAAGAGCACTTCTGGATGCTGGTTTTCTTTAGGTTTTGCTTCGATATCCTGGATGAGCAGGAAGCAGAAATCAGTTTCCTTGAGCACCGCCAAGGCTGAATACATAGCTGCTAGTATGGCCTCCTGTGATACTGTCTGGTTGAGGAAGATCTTGAGTGAGCTATTTGGACATGTGTTGGATACCACCGTGATCCTCTGCGACAACCAGAGTGGAATCCGATTATCAGAGAATCTAGTGTTTCATGATCGCTCCAAGCATATAGATATCATGTACCACTTTATTCGGGATATGCTACAATGAGGAGCCATAAGGCTCCATCACATTGAGACTGATGAGCAGGTCGCTGATATTTTGACAAAGCCCCTGGGGAAGGTCAAGTTCTTGGCCTTCCGAGAACGACTTGGAGTCGTGGAGAGACCCTCTTATGAGGGTCCTATATGAGATGGATATTGAGCTCTAGGAGCTACGGGAGGGTTGGGGTACTTGGAGCGATGAGCAACCATAGGGTGAGTGGTTCAACCTTCCCCTAGTGGTTTGCTGTGTACAGGGTGAGTGGTTCAGCCTTCCCCTACGATACCCCTTGGCGACATGTAGGCGAGATGAGTGGTTCATCCTTCTCTTGCTAAGACATCCTACCCATGCAATCTGGGACTCATGGGAAGTACCTCTCATCTGGCCAATGAGTAGGGAAATGAGGATAGGGACCATAGTACTACCGATGGACGCATCGTGTACTACCGTACTCCCTATGCTAGGATGACTGATATTGATCTGGGATCAATTGGAACTGACTTCGGGTCAGTAAGAGTGGTATGAGACATTATTTTAATTGGAACTAACTTTGGGTCAGTAAGAGTGGTGTGACACACTCTCCTTTGATTGGGATTGACTTCGGGTCAGTAGAGAATGGTATGATACATTCTCGATCACTTCTTCTTCTTCATAGTTCAGCAGAGCAGAGCAATGCATTGATGGCAGAGATAGTACAGATTGGCAGATGGAGTTCTCCCTAGTTGAGAGGGAGTGTTAAAATTGGCAACTAGGGCCAAACTCCACATGGGTCATCTTATTTATGACAATTGATATTTTCTTGGATTCCTCTCTCCGAGAGGTGTAGGATTGATTTAAAGATCATCCAATTCTGACATGTACAAATGAAGTTATGAATTTAATTTGATTATGCTCAAATTGTCAAGGTTGGCCAACAATCTTATGTAGGTTCAGAAGCCCAACAATCACCTCAATTCATCCTCAACGTTGCATATAAATAGAAGGTGACTTAGCCTCATTTGGACACACTCATCTTCACACTTCTCTCTCCCTCCGCATTGATTGGGTATGGATTTCTGGGCTTCTCTCTCTCCACACGGCCAAAATTTCAAGACGCCGAAATTGCAAGAGAGCAAAACTTCAGGAGACTGAATTTTTGGATAGTTTGATCAAGCATTGACTAGCATGCGTTGACCTCCTTTGACTGTGTTTTTTTTGTGAGGGCTATCTATGTTTGGGCAAGCTGCATTTCTGGGCACAGAAATTGAGGCTAAACATTGATTGTTGACCAGCGTTGACTGCAACTAGCGCTGACCGCAGGTGGGCTGTTTGACTAGACTTTGACTGGGCTTAATTTGATTGTTTTGAGGGCTATTTTATCTTGTTGTTTGGAGGCTGAAGTTGACTGAAGTTGACCAATTTGCTGAGGGTCAAATCTGCCCTGTTGACCAACGTTGACTTTTCTGGTTAGGGCTCTTTCTCTACTGTTATAAATTATCAGATTTGTAAATTGTAGTATCTCTCTCTCTGCTGAACTATTGAAGACTAAAAGAAGATTTGATCAAGGGTTTCCCCACATTGGGGTTTGTCCTTGGCTGGTGCCACATCTTGTGTCCTCTTGTCTTGGCTTGTCTTCTGCTGTTTATGTTTATGTTCTATCTGCATTTTACTATCATGTTGATGTGATTGCTAATCTGAATATTGATACTGGGCTAATAAATAAATTGAAGTAATATTGCTCTAAAGCATAAAACATATCATTGTTGCCTAAAATTAGCAAAAAATCTACTTTCTCCATATGAAATCCAATTAGGTCAGAACCACTCTCAAACATCATGAGTCATTTCATAGTAATGTTAAAAATTTAAGTAAAAGGATGAAAATGAAAGGTAAAGAAGAATGTCACTTTTACTTTAAGAATTTAACATTACCATGAATTACATAGCAATAATAGGGCCATAGGCTTCAATATTAGATTTCCCCACATAAAAGTTCTTAAAACTCAAAAAGGGTGCTTCTAGGCATCCCCCCTCAAAAGGGGTGCGCCCTGAAGCACCCCTTTTAGGGAGACACATCCCCCACACTGGGAAACGTTCCCCCTTGCATTTCCCTGCGTCTCCCCAAAAGGGGGACGTGGGGAAAAATTTCCTCAGGCGTCTGCTCGTCCCAGGTGTGTGGGAAGCGTGGGGTGCATGCACCCGACCCCGGGGGATGCGTTCCCGTGGAACACTGTCTCGGATAGCCAAGTTCAAGTGGCTAGTTTGCAGCCAAATTGCTTGTGGAGGAGGGAAAAATTCCCTTAACAGTTTTGGCCAGATTATTTTGCTGAGGATTGCCAGGTTGGCATCCAGATTTGTACTCAGAATTTTCATCGCTACATAATAATATTAAAATCCTCATTTGCTACACCGGTTTTCTCACATCGGGATTTTTCAAGGACATTTGTCCCAAAATAACGGTGTCAAATTTATTGTGCGTGTGCTCTATTTTCTCTGTTTTTATTTTCCGCGGTATTTTTATGGTGAAGAAATTGCAGTGTGATTTATTCATTATTTTGCCGTAACAAAACAAACTACATAATTAATCAGTTAGAAGAATAAATTCCAGTTGTTGCATTTCAAGGAATTTTCACATGGTATCAGAGAAGTGTTGAAGACAAATCAGGAGCTCAGTAGCGAGAGGGATAAATTTCACAGTTCAGAGGGAGTCAGAGCAAATTTCTTCTAGGTCTGTGCAGAGGTCTAGCCAGGTAGTTTGAATTGCTGGACAAAAGTTCGATTTCCACTTGCAGGTGCAGGAAAAGTTTGAGTAGCCTGAAGGCAACAGTAGTAGGCAAAATTGTGAATTTAAGGAGAAAATGCGAGTTACAATGCAGGTAGCCAAGTAGGAAAAGGAGGAGATTCCTATTTATTTTCCCAGTTTTGAGTTTTGTAGAAATGGCCTCAGCAAGACTTCAAGATCAGGATAGGCTAGAGGGAGCTTCGAATTATTGTATCTAGAAAGCTAGGATGTCTTTCTTGCTAGATGAGCATGGTTTGAAGGCGTATGTATAGAGAGTTGTAGTTGTACCTACAGACCCGCAACAACTAGAGAACTACAATAAGGAGATGGCCAAGGCAAAGCGGTTGATCCTCGATGGAGTTTGAGGTCATATAGTCTCACACTTAGCGGCTAAGAATACGACCAAATAAATGTGGGATGTAGTTGCTATGCTTTTCCAGAATCCTTCTGAGAACTGGAAGATGTTGAAGGAGAAGTTGAGGACCACCATGATGCATAAGGGTGAAGGAGTTACTCCTTATCTCACTAGAATTCAAAATGTCTGAGATGAGCTTGCAACAGTTGGAGAAGCACCTCAAGAGAGTGAGCTAGTGCGTACAACTCTCAATGGTTTCACCCTGGAGTGGACTACTTTCGTCCAAGGCATCACTGGATGAGATTATCTACCTGGTTGGGATTGTTTGTGATTTGATTTCACACAGGAAGAGATGAGGCTTGCTCTGGTTGAGAGCAATATCAGCGACAATAGTCGCAAAGGACCGAAGAGCGTGAAGGATTAGGAAAATGTTGCCCTTTGAAAGGGGAAGGCAAAGAAAGGTCCCAATTAGGGACAAGGCTCACAGGGAGGAGAGAAAAAGAAGAAGCGTCTGTCGAAGAACAAGTGCTTCAGATATGGTGAGTTTGTTCACTATAGTACCCAGTGTCCAAAGAGGAAGAAGGACAAGAAGGAGAAGCAGGAGTAGATGGCAGCTTCGACAAAGATCGATAATTTGTCTTCTAGGTTGGAGGATGAATTCACTTTGTATGCAGCTATACGGTCAGGGGCCCATAATATTCAAGTAGTAGATGGATAAGTGTTCAGGATGGCGCAGTCAAATATTGAGGGACAATTGTAGAGCTAGTTGCAGTCAAATGTTGAGGGGTGTAGAGTAGTTGCAGTGTAGACAATTATTCAGTGGACAGTGCAAAGGCTAGTTGCAGTCAGAGACTTAAGAGATAGCTACAGAGCCAGTCCAGTGACAGTTGATTCAAAGATTATTCTCAGTTGCAGTAGTTTCAACAACAACAACATGAGATCAGATACAGCGCAGAGCAGACTTGGCTGTAGTACAGGTTGTAGAGTGCAGTGTCAACAACAACGTAGATGCAGGATGGTTCAGCTATAAAGTGGCAGATGAATCAAAGTATGCGCACTAGTTGGTGGGTAATGACAGTTTGTCATAGATGTCAGGGATCAACAACGTGAGGGAAGATGTTATGCGAGAGAACACCTTCCTCACTAAGAGGAAATAGTTTTTGTAGCATCGAGTAGGTGTTCTAGTCTCGACTTTGATCAAAGAGGCTATGGAACACAAGATTTCCAGAACTCAGAAAAAAGTTTCGAGAGAAAACAGTCAGAGAGAGCTCAATTAAATTAATTAAGCTCAAGTCTAACTTAGGGAAATCAATTAATTAAAGGGAATTAATTGATAAATGTGAGAATGCTATAGAACCTGACACGAATTGAGTTTGAGATTATATTAGCCGTTGATGGAGATTTAATCATGGTCGTTGTTTCACCAACGACAAATTATAAGAGCAACTCGATGGAGATGGAGAAGACACACTTGTGAGGCCGAGTTCCTTGGTAGATCAAACTATCTAGTTGCAAAGATTG
Organism: Pinus tabuliformis; assembly: GCA_031772625.1. Lineage (NCBI taxonomy): Eukaryota > Viridiplantae > Streptophyta > Pinopsida > Pinales > Pinaceae > Pinus > Pinus tabuliformis. The sequence continues at coordinate 82,122,986 of CM062811.1, read as the reverse complement.
AGTACGGAAGAAGAGTTTGAGCCAGAAGGGATGTTGAGAGAGGGAGAAGCAGAAGTGATTCTGAAGGGACTTTTTAGTTCCGGGGAGAGAGCAACAAGAGGTCAAGTTATTCCACTAGATGTTGCATGGGGACTATGCAGGCAGCTTCAGAAGGCAGTTCGATATGGTTGAGGAGGTCAATTCAGGTGCCGAAGGTCAGTGTAATTTTCCAGAGGGCCGGAGAATCACTTCTAGCAGCAGCAGCAGTCAGGACATCTTGATTAGAGGCAGATTTAGATAGTGGTCTTGGATAGCCAAGTTCGAGTGGTCAGTTTGCACCCAGATTGCTTGTGGAGGAGGGAAACATTCCTTAATAATTTTGGCTAGATTATTTTGCTGAGGATTGTTACGTTGGCATCCAGATTTGTATTCAGAATTTACATTGCCGCATAATAATAATAAGACCCTCATCTGCTTCACCGGTTTTCCCACATTGGGTTTTTCTGGGGACATTTGTCCAAAAAACAACGGTGTCAAATTTATTGTGTGTGAGCACTATTTCTCAATCCCTATGTTTATTTTCTGTGGCATTTTTATGGTGAAGAAACTGCGAAGAAATTGTAGTGTGATCTATTCGTTATTTTGCCATAACAAAATAAACCAGTGTTGTGAAAATCGCGATAATATCGCGATATTATCGTTTTATCGCGATTTTTTCCCGAAGCCGATATTATCGCGAGTAATAATCCGGATTTTTTTTTATACCCGATAATTTCGAAAAAATCGCCATAATTTGAAAAAATCGCGAATTTTTCCCAATTTATCGCCAAGGGTCAGGGCAGCGCGGTTTTACAAGGGATGCTAAATGTTCGAAATGCATTTTTTTTTGAAAGAAACAAATAATTTTTGAGTGGGGCAGCTTGATGATCAAGTCTAGGCCCTAATCTTCATTTTCATCCTTTTACTTAAATTTTAACATTACCATGAAATGACTCAAGATGTTTGAGAGTGGTTCCGGCCTCATTGGATTTCATATGGAGAAAGTAGAATTTTAGATTTCATTCAAAATCCTCCTATAGCTCCTACTGCCAACAGCACCAGCACCAGCGTCTACATCTAGAGGGAAAGGGAAAGTTGTGGCATTTTCTCGCAAGAGGGGCAGAGGAAATCAATAGGATTAGACTTTAGTTATTTTCTTCATTTTATTGTATATGACATTATGACAAGATGAGATACATTATTATATTTTTTGTTGATATTTTGAGGCTGAGTTGGGACTCAGGAGTCAGGACTTACTATTCAGGACATGATTCAATGTTATGTGTGATTTTAGCACTAGAAATGATATTGAACATCTTATATATTAGTTCTTTTATCATATTTATGTGTCAATGTATTTATTTTATGTTGTAGATGGTTTAGATATTAAAAAAATTGAAAAAAAAAAAATATTTTTGTACCAAACGATTTTTTCCCGATTATTTCCGATTATTTCCCGATAATTACGATTTTTTCCAATTTTTCCCTGGCGCCAATATTATCCCGACAACGATTAATGCAACATTGAAATAAACTGCATAATTAATCACTTAAAAGAATAAATTCAAGTTGTTGCATTTCAAGGATTTTTCACAGTTGACACATCAGATGGATTCAAAGATCCCCATTCTGTTGACATACTGCAATTTCCATGATTAAAGTTTGTAATTCCAACATTCCATAAAAAACCCTGCCGGATCTGTAAATAAAACTCACCTGAAGATAAGGGTTGTTTGCTACATGAATAGCCTATTCCGTCAACAGTGACTAGTTTATATTTATGTTCATACCATATTCATATTCAATGTTGGAAATTCACTCTGCAATATATGTATGTATGTTTTTGGATTTATTCATTTCCTTTCTACGCGATTGTCTACATGATTGCCTTATTTATCTTTTTCATGGCAATGCAACATGTAATCTAGTCAAATTGAATTGAAGAAATACCTGGCTGTCAAGATTATGACCTCACACAATATCTTATTTGTTTTCTTTGCTGACTAGAAAATTTATCTGAATTGCAGAGGCTGGTGGTGTTGTAGTTGATGCTGCTGGAAAACCTCTTGATTTCTCACGGGGGAGGTATCTGGATGTGGAAAAGGGTATAATTGCGACCAATGCCAAACTAATGCCATTGCTTCTTAGTGCAGTGCAAGCTGCTCTCAAGGAAGAAAAATCTGTTCTAAAGCCTGGTTCCTTGTAGCATCATTCATTTATTGAACCTAATTAGGGATGGAAGTTGCAATTTGTTCTGATGAAATAAAATAATTCTATTTGCACAAGGTCCTTGCTTTAGGAGATACAACTGCGTGCTGTGGTAGGTGTGTCAACTGTCTGGCTCTAGTCCCGGCCACATTTGCAGCGATATTCAATAAGTTGAAAAGAGAAGTACATTAATTAAGTTGAAAATGTACGTATATTAATTTCCTTTTATTTTAATTGTGCCAGTGTAACCGGTGATGCGTTCATGCTTTTGTTTGGCTTGGCTTATTGTGCCAGTCTAACCGGTGATGCGTCCATGCTTTTGTTTGGCTTGGCTAACATGATTGCTAGTTGCTTGGACTGACTGACTCAGTCAGTTGGTCAATTCATCACCGCCTACCTGGGTCCACGCACAGACACATTTCAAATATTGCATTTCTTCAACCTCATGAAGACAAATCTTCTTGATATTGTCTTTTCACAGGGACCTAAATTTGGTAGTCTCACCAATGCTGATAATTAATTATACTCTTGATGGACAAAAACACCCTCATTTTGCTTGATGTGTTTTCCTTTGCACTTATTTATAATAGAAGTTGAAGAATTTAATTTTCTGACCCAAAAGGGAAGATGGCGTAAAAGGTTTGTTTTACTCACTGCAGTGAGTTATATATTTCCCATGATCTGTTCTGTACATCTTCTAATGCAGTTAGCCATAGAGTACATGTCCGAGTGAAGCGATGCAGGAAGAATTGGATTAGATGAAATTCTCACAGCATAGAATCACCTCCAGCTAATCACTAGTCAGAGTAATCCCACTTTGTTGCTGTATATGAGATCCTTCTTTTGTTGCACTTCATGCTAATCGCTATTATGTATTTACTTTATGCCATAATGTAGGCAGTGATAGATGTTTGCTATTAAACAATGTGCTAGAAAAGTAGAGAGACCATTTATTATATGTATAGGTTGATTGTTTCCTTTACCTAGACGACTCATCATCATCAAATTGGAGAGGACAGCCCCATGTTACCTGAGAACTAAGAAAGCAAATACATCACTTCTTGGTGATTTGCAACCTCCCCATGCTGACTCTCTGAAAGACTATCTATATGTTAGATTTTAGACTTCTGTGGGAGTTTTTTGATTCATGATCCGGATTAACCACAGTTCTTAGTTCATTCTGCCAACGTTTCAAACCCCAAAGGGGTCCATCATTAGGACAAATAGAAAGAATAGGAATGAGAGATTATTGAGAGAGAAGAGAATGCGACCTGGAAATAAATACAAGAACCCTAAATTCATAGATAAAGGCCGACATATGATTTAACATAGTTAATATAAATTAATAATATGATTTATATAATTAATATAATAATCAATATAAATTAATTTTAATTTTATAATAATTTATATAATTAATATAATAATAATATAAATTTGCTTTAATTGTTTTAATTTATTCTTTTCCTTTAATTAGATCAGGATTTTATTATTATTATTATTATTTTTTTTTGAATAAAATTTTTATCATAAAATATTAATTATTAAATTATAAATAAATACAAATTTTAAAAACTTATATTATAATTTATTTATATTAATTAATATATAACTAAATTAATTAATTAATTTATATTAATTAATATATAACTAAATTATATCTAATTATATTAATATATTTATAAAAATATCCAATATATATAAATTATATTTATTTAATTTTAATTTAATTTATATAAACTATACTATAATTCATCTATATTAATTGACATAACCAAATTTATATTAATTATATTATTATAATTAATATATATAACTAATATATATCTAATATATATTTTAATATAATTATTCTAATTAATATAATTACTTTAATTTAACATACATTAATTTAATTGATATCCTTAATATAGTTTGATTATGAATTAATTAATATAATCTATAAGAATTTTTAAGATTTTAATATAATATAATTAATATAAATTAATAAGATTTATATAATTAATAAGATTCATGTAAATTAATTTATATTAATATAATTATATACTTATATAAATAATATAATTTAATATAAGTTAATTAATTAATATAATTTAATAAAATTTTTTAATTAATATAATTTCTAAGATTTAATAGGATTTTAATAATATAATTAATATAAATTAATAAGAATGTTTAATAAAATTAATTGATATAAATTAATTTTAATTTTAATTTATTAATATTATTAATATTAATATACTTATATAAATTTTTATTTATATAAATTTTCGATCCTAAGCTTCAAAGGTTCGGGGGGTGTTTATTTGCTTAATTAGAGGAAGCCAATTTCCACTGATTTCACTCCCATTGTCCCTGTTGAGGTTCCGAGGGTATTTCATAATTTCAATGGCCTCCCTGATTTTCCTTTTATGATAGTTGTCTTCTCTTGCAATCACCCTCGCGCTTTCCAAACACACCTGATGTTTGGTTTTGGACGAGTGCTCAGCAAGGGCTGATGAGCGGGATCTTTCATTCTTTATGTCCGCGGCATGTTCTTTAAGCCTTATTTTCAGAGATCGACCTGTTTCCCCGATATAACTCTTGCCACAGGAGCAATCGATCTTGTACACCCCCTTGAGCTGCTGACGATCAATGTTATCCTTAACCGACCTCATTATTTGCCTTATTGTTCCACATGTTGTAAATTGAGTGTGAATGTTCTTTCTTTTTAAAATTTTTGCAATCTTATCTGTAACCCCTTGGATGTATGGAAGGTAAACCTTTCCTTGATTTTCTTTTTTGTCTTCAGGGGGATGCTCAGAGAGCGCCTTATCCCGGGCCCTTTTTATAGCTTTCGTGATACTCCACTCCTTGTATCCAATGTTTTTGAAGACAGAGGTCAAGTGATCTATTTCATCCTTTATTATTATATTAATTATATAAATTATTATAAAATTAAAATTAATTTATATTGATTATTATATTAATTATATAAATCATATTATTAATTTATATTAACTATGTTAAATCATATGTCGGCCTTTATCTATGAATTTAGGGTTCTTGTATTTATTTCCAGGTCGCATTCTCTTCTCTCTCAATAATCTCTCATTCCTATTCTTTCTATTTGTCCTGATGATGGACCCCCTTTGGGGTTTGAAACGTTGGCAGAATGAACTAAGACTATCTATATGTTCCAAACTTGGAATCAGCAAAAGCTTGGCAAGGGAAAATAACGGAGAGTTTGAATAAGATTGAGGATAAATCAGGAAAAACCTGGGTAAAGGCTCATAAGTAAACAAAGTACAGCTATACGCATTTTGAATTTGAAAAAAACATTTTTCATTAATATTCAATATAACCATGTCCAAAGAATGCACAATATCAACATTGCCATTTATCGTTTCAGGGATGAATAAGTATGAATAAGTATCTCATAAATGATATATGAGTTCAAAAAAATCCATACTGACAACTGGAAGCACATGCTTATAAAAATTAATTAAATACCAATTCGAAATAGTAAACAAAACTAAGTAGTTTCTCACATGTCTTCGGCTGCTTGGCCCTCAAGATTCGTCAAGTCTTCAATGGGAAAAAGAGGTTACTTTGTCTCTTTGTAGCTTGCTTTGTCACTTGCAATGAGTTCACAGAAAATGTTTTCAAAATGGTTCACATGGCATTAAAAAGGGTTTTAAAGGCAGCCTACCTCTCGCAAGCAAACTTGAAACTTGCCGAGTCACATTCATGTTGATTCAGTAACTTGGTCAATGTTGAGTTTGACTTGTTCAGTCTCCAACTTGCCATCTAGAGATTTAAATCACAATTCTCGTACTATGGTTCTAGCTATGTTTCAAATAGAAGCGTGAAAAAACGCTTTCTAAAGATCATATGTCATTTGTTTGTTCACGTTTTTCAGGTCTTGGATCACAAATGGAAGTTTTTAACTTTAACTCTTAGCTATGGATCTACTAAGTAGACCACTTTTAGAGTATAAAAAGTTGAAAAAATGTTTGTACATCAAAAGATTTTTCTAGGCTTTTGATAAATCCATGGTTCACATGAATTTCATATGTAATTTTTCATATATTATTTGTTTGTTCACGTTTTTCATGTCTTGGATCACAAATGGAAGTTTTTAACTTTAACTCTTAGCTATGGATCTACTAAGTAGACCACTTTTAGAGTATAAAAAGTTGAAAAAGTGTTTGTACATTAAAAGATTTTTCTAGGCTTTTGATAAATCCATGGTTCACATGAATTTCATATGTAATTTTTCATTAGTTAAATTGGATTTTTAATATTTTAAAGGATATAATTCCTTGAAATTCACCTTGAACACTTAGATTCTGTAGACTAAACAACTTAAAATTTGCAATTCCAACAAATTTTTGTTAGATTTTAGAAAAAAACATGACAAATGGTTAAAACTCAAAAAAGTGAGAATACTTTAAATGTTTATATATATATATATATATATATATATATATATATGAAATTGAAATATTTTATTTATGAATCACAATGTACATATTAAAATGTTTTTATCTTATTAAAATATATTTAAATACAAGTCAAAATTATTAAACCTTGCATACTGAAATGTTTAATTTATGACCCATATTGAATAATTTTATTATTATTAATATTTTTTGAATGCTACATATCAATTTTCTATTAAGAATTGAATGAATTACACATCTTCCTCTTATTAAAAATATATTTTACTTTTAATTACTTCTTCATTTCGATATTGAAATATTTTATTATAAATAAACACACATGCATTCAAACAATTTATTTGATTTTTATATTGCAATAGTTATAAGGAAAATATAAGATTATTTATTTATTTATTTAAATTACTTTAAGTCTTTAAAATTGTTATAAAATTATATTATTTAAAATTGACATAGAAGTATTTTATGACTCTTAGAGAAAAGATGAAACATTTTTACCATATGTCCTTAATACTAGGTTGTAATATTAACAACTATCTATGTGATCCCAATGATAGTGTGATTATTGATTTTTGATATTGTTTTTAATCAAAACTAACAAAATACATATATTCTCGTTTCTATTTTTATTATTGTAGGCATTACATTTTTTATTTTATTTAGAGTATATTTTATTTTTATTTCAAAGGGGATACATGTCAATTCCATGGTGAACACAAACAGAATCACACATTGTCCTCATACCATGTTGTAGAATGCACATCTCGTCATAACCAGTATAGATTCATGTTAACCATGGATCTACCAAGTGTCGACATGAATCAAATCTCTTGATATGCATACCACTTTTATAATAAAAATTGGAAAAGTGTTTGCACTTGAAGAGATTTATTCCCTCTAGGCTCTTGATAAATTCGTTAAGATGAATTTCATGTGTAATTTTCATTGGTTAAATTGCATTTTTTAATGCTTAAACATATACAATGCTTTGAAATTCTCCTTGGGCACTTGGATTGTTTAGACTACACATCTTAAAATTTGCAATTCCAACAATGATCAAAATACTTAAAACGTTAACACTACTTCAAATGTTTTAATATATTTTAACTATAATAATAGTATCTTTTTTGGTTGTTTTATATAATATATACATATATGCATAGTTGACATTGAAATATTTTATTTCATATGGCAGAAATATTCTATTTATGAATCACATTGTCCATATTAAAATGTTTTTATGTTATTAATATATTCTTAAATACAATTATAGTGAAATATTTTATTTGACCCATATTAAATATTTTTATTATCATTAATATTTTTTGAATGCATATATCAATTTTCTATTGAGAATTGGATGAATTACGCATTTCCCTCTTATTAAACTCAATTATTTTACTTTTAATTACTTTTTCTATTTTGGCATTGGAATATTTTACTGTGCTAAATACACACATATTCAAGCAACTTATTTAAGTCTTATATTGCAATATTTATAAGGTAAGTATAAGAATATTTTTTTTTTTTTTTGTAAATTTCTTTATGTTTTTAAGGTTGATATAAAATTATATTACTTAAGTTTTATATTGCGACATTTGTAAGGTAAATATAAGTTTTCTTTTTTTTTGGTTAAATTACTGTCTTTGAGGTTGATATAAAATTATATTATTTAAGATAGACATTGAAATATTTTATTTATGGCTCCTAGAGTAAAGCTGAAAAATTTGTACCACATCTAGTTGACATTGAGTTGTAATATGTGGTCCCATTGAATGTGAGATTGTTGCTGTTTTATAATGCTTTTACTTAAAACTGACAATATATGTGTATTCGTTTGTATTTTTATTATAGTCGACATTGTGTTTTTTCCATTTATTTATTTAGAGTATATTTTATCATTTTAAAGGGGACAAGTGTCAACTCCATGCTGAGCACAGACGGAATCACACATTAGCATTGTGTGGCATAAAATCTATAATAAGTGTGCTAGAGTTGAAATAAACAAGTACATTAGAAAGATAATTGATAAGTGATTTAGAAGATCATAGCCATGATAACCAAGAAAAAAAGAGAGCACAATATGTCAAGGCACTTGTAGGCTAATCACTGTAAAAAGAATGAAAGAATAAAAATGATCACATGATGAGAATACAAACAAGAGGGGATTTGGTTTAATGGTTAAGAGGATATGTTTCATCCTAGGTCATAGGTTTAAATTTAGAGATGGGTAGGATATGTACATCTTTGTAGACTTTAGTAGTCAAGTCATTACATGGAGGAAATTCCTTATCCCACAAACAAGGTGGTCTCATACACCAATTTGGTGTTTGGCTTTTCTCTAACCTTAAAATTAGATTATTATTATTATATACGCCAATGTTTGAAATTCATTTGGACCTATATTTGGAATCAATAGAGTGTCAACTAGAACTTCGCAATGCCTTGCACCAATTTGAATTTTTATGATTTGGCTTATTAAAAAATACATAAAATATGAAAGTTTTAATAAAAAAATATTTCAAAGATTCAAACCATGATTCCAAATCATTAGAGACAAAATATGTGAAACTGTGAAATTTGTGCATGAAGGGGTGAATGTATCAAAATAACATAAAGCGAAAAACATATTTGAAACAAAATACATAATTAATGAGGCTCAAAATGGTATCTTGAGTCCAAAAAACAACATGCTGCAAGCTACTGGCATACAACTTATCACTAATTAACATGATTTGTGATCAATAATCAAAAGTCATCACCACTATTACAAATGGAATAATTGTCATCAAACATCTAGCTTGGACTTCTTATACTCCTTAGGGACATATGTGACTGCAACGAGAGTACTAGTAGACTTTAGTAGCCAAGCCATTGCATGGAGGGAGTCTCTTGTCATATAAACAAGTGGGTCTCGTACACCAATCTGGTGTTTGATTCATCTATAACCTTAAAATAAGATGATTATTATTATATATCCCAATGTTTTGAAATTCACTTGGACCTAGACTTGGAATCAAAAGAGGGTCAACTTGAACTCCGCAATGGCTTGCATGTTATGAAACCAGCTCAAGAAAAGATAGAAAAGATAGATCAACGCCTTAGAATTCAGCCTCTTCGAGGGGGCAAACTCCTTTACATTACATAAATGAACAATTATTTGATGATACAAATGACAAAACCTCCTTTCTATATATAGGAGTCTAAGGAGTCACAATATAATCCAGCCGACCTAACAATAATAATATAAAGCCACAAAAATAACAATAGTGGGATTCTATGGGGCACAGAAATAACAACATGGGGGTAATAGGGGAACAACAATATAAATAAGGGGTATAACTACAATAGTAATGGGGTAATCACTAGTATTATAGGGACCCAACATTGCACCACTTTGAATGGTATGATTTGGGTTTTTAAAATACATAAAATATTAAAATTTTAATTAAAAAACATTTAAACATTCGAACCATGATTCCAAATCATTAGAGACAATATGTGAAATCTGTACATGTAAGGGTGAATGTATCAGAAATACACATTTGAAACAAAATATATAATCAACGAGGCTTGAAATGCTCTCTAGAGTCCAAAAAACATGCTACAAGCTACTAGCCTACTACATATAACTAATTAATGTGATTAATGATCAATAATCAAAACTCATCACCATTAGTGTAAATGAGATTCTCGTTATCAACATCTAGCTTGGACTCCTTAGGGACACTGTGACTTCAATACGAGTACTAGTGGAAGCATTGATTGAATGGCTATGTTAGCTAGTTTGAGTTAGAGAGACTCTAAATCATAGTATTCAATGCTGCTCCAAATGCTTAATGAGAGAAATGAGAGGCAAATAGAGAAGTGTGTGTGTGTGTGTTGGGATGGGGGGCGGGCGGGGGGGGTGGCGCGGGGAAGGGGGGAGTGGGGGTGCGACATGGGGCATTGCTTCTTCGAATGAGGTTCTAGAGTTCAGGTTAAATGAAATTAGGTATTAATTTTTTTGGTAATTTAAGTTTATTGAGATTACCCTCAAAATATTTATTGTGGACTTGTAGGGTATGACTTAGTTGAGTAGGTGCAAAAAGGAGTCAAGTCAAACTGGTTTAGTATTGAATTGCCTATGTCAGTGTACAACTCCATCAATTCAATACCAAATTGGTCCCTATACTATTTAGGTGGCCAAGTTAGAATGTGAGGGGGTCAAGTCAATCAACTTGATCGAGTTTTAAAACCTTGATATGCCCATCTTAAGAAGTAGGGCACTTTCCCTAGAAGAGGTTATGGGTCTACACAACTCACTTTTATTAACTAAGTTGACCTTAGAAAAACTTAATAAAAATGTGTGCATAAGATCAATTTTGGATGCAAATGAGGTTTACACTATTCTCAACACCCCCCCTTAAGTTGAATAGGTGGTTACATAGAGAAAATGGGGAATATAAATAAGAGTGGGATTTTAGATACCCAAATCATTACAAGGATGATTATAGTTGAATACAAATGAGAATGGATATATAAATTCCCCAACACGTCATAGGTCAACCATGGTTGAAATTGAAAAAGATAGTGGGTTAATGGATATCCAACTCAATATAGGGTTAATTGTGGTTGAAATACAAAGGAGGGTTGGTTTATATGTACCCAACTCAATATAAATGAGAGTGAAGTTTATGGACACATAACTCAATAGGAACAAGAACAAGAACAAGAACAAGAACAAGAACAAGAACAAGAACAAGAGCAATTTTACGGATACCCGACTCAATAGTGGCCAAAATAGAAGATTACACCCTTGTAGTCAACAATCCCCCTTAATTTGAATAGGGAAATTGGGATAAAACACATCACATATGAGAGACATCCCACCTTAATGATGAATGCTGGCCATACACTGAAGAAATTATCACCACTAAAAACCATCTCAACCACATCAAAGAATTTCCACAAGCAAGTGAAGATGGCCTCTAGTTGCAGTATAAAGATGTTAGTGATACAATTTGTTGAAAATATGATGATTGGCATAGGATGTCACTGAGAATGAAGTTTCCAAATATAGTGCATCCAGAATGGACCAATATCATAATGTGAGGAGAGATCCATTGAAACACATTGGGAATGATGTATATGTTAAAAAAAGTACTTGACGAAGCACGTGTATGTTACATCACTTTGTCACAGAGAAAAATCCATCATAATAAGATGAGTCATCCATAAAGAATCATTGAAAATAAATAATGGGAAATACCTTGTTGGACCATGGGTTGAAATTGCATAAAATATTGCACCTTTTTATTGAACCATTCAGTGGCGAGTGAAATGAGCCCATATGATAAGTGCATGGCCACATGTGCATTGTGCATTGTTTCAATAGTATTGTTGAAAATATCCCTTTTGCAAGTTATTCAATTTTGTGAAGACATACCATATTAGACATTAAGGCATGTCACTTCTTATGATTGAATTCACAAACATGGTTGTTGTTTATATGATGTTCCACAATGTGATAATCGATCATGTTTAAATGAGTAGACATCTATTTTTAGTCCATTATGTTCAAATATGGGGCAAATAAGCTTCAAGTCACTTTGAATAAACCCAAAGAAGGAAAATATGGTACTAATGTCTTCCAAAAAATTATGTAGTGTATTGAATTTGCACCAAACTAGTGCAATCCATAGGAAAGGATCATGTTACCACCTAGATTAGCAGCCTCTGTAAGGTTCAATCAAGGCACTAAGCGATAAGTACATAGGAAATGCAAACATTATCACCTTACTGCCATCTCATATCACTTTACGTGAACTTTTATAACATTGTGGGGGGTTTCCCAATCTACACACACTTCACGAACAAGCCTAAAAGACTAGTGTCTAGAAACACTAAGTATGATGGAGGTTAGGAACTAGTAGAAACAAAATGCTAGGTTTGATACATGAATGATAACTATATAAAATACAAACCAACATACAAAACTCTCAAAATACCCTATAAATGGTTATCTTTGATGCTTAAGTGTGAGGGAAAGGTACACACACCAAGTGAGATGACTTACCTTTGATTACCACTTGATTTGTAACCTGATTTGGATGATATTGGCATTTCCTACACTTCCAGATCTATAAAATAACTATAAAACACATAAATCCTAGATTTGGAGTGTCCTTGAAACAACTTGGAAATGTGGAAACACAATTGGATGATTAATACTTGTGTGCTTGAGTTTGGGGACTGAAATATGAGTTAAAATACAACCTAACTATGATAAAAATGCAAGTAAATGATAAACTACAACAATTTGATCCAAACTTGCATGAAAAAAAGAGCTTAAATCCCCTTAGGGTCAAAATGAATATTTCCCTATTTAAGATGAAAATTTTTGTAGCACTTATGATAGCTTTAAAAAACTTTAAATATTGATAACATGTAATAAAAAAAAAATTAAAAAATGTAACTAGGGCTTTAAGGGGTTAGACACAACTCTCACAAGGCCCTAGGCAAGGAGCCTTACCACTACTGAGATGATATAGTTGTAACCAAATTTCAAAATTGTGAATACACGTTCAAATTTGTGTTATATAACCTTAGAAAGCACATAACAAGAGGATTGTTTTCCTTAGGCCTATAGATTAGCAGTATGTCACAAATCCCAAGAAAGTTGCTTAGATAAAAAATATAATCCATTAAATTTCTTCTACATGAATGATTTTCAACAGTTTACTTTTTATTTTTGATGGTTAGACCTTGGCTTTTGGTTCATTTTTTTATTTTATATATTTTTAGGGTTTTTTTTTAAATAATAGAAAAAAATAAAAAACAAGAGCTTGAGTTTTGGAAAAAATGGTTAGTTGTTTGATTAGGGCTTAGGTGCCTTATCTCCACTAGGGCTATTGGGGTCAAGATGAATTCCCCTCTTAAGTTGATTATTCAATGCTTGTGGATTAGGGGGCAAAGAGGTAGAACATTAGAAGTAAAAATTAATTCTTTTTGTAATCAAAACAAGTTATGAAACTAAAGCCCTACTAGAAGAGATCCTCTAAGCCTTCAACCATAAGATCAACTAGGAATGAAATAAAATCAAATCTTTGTTGAGGAACCTTAAGGTATGACTCAACAAGTAAATCAATACTTCACACCAAGAATAGAGAAGTGAGATATTTACCCTAGACATATCCTTCCAAGTGACAAAGTTTCCATTCCAATGAATCTAGTTTGATAGCCTTGTATTAGTATTGAATTAATGTAAAATTGCCTCTGAAAAATATTTAGAATAGCTATGAAAAAAATCTTCAAAGTTGACTCCAAAGCTTCATGAAAATAATTACATTATGGAAAAATGATCTCAACAATTCACAACGATTTTGGGGGAGATTGAGCTCTCTATTTGTAGATGAAGCTCTCAACATCTCATCCCCTTTTGATTCTTAGAAAACTTCTAAGAAACCTTAAATAAAGGTTGAATTGTCATCCATAAAAAGTTGGGAAGTAAGTTATTAGAATACTTTGATTTTAGATTGCTTAAAATCATCAAAAGGTAGGTGACACCCCACTTGGAGAGGCTTGACCTGCTTCAAGGAGAGGTTGATTTTCCTTAAAGATCAAATGTTCCCTTGCGAAGTGACTTGGAGGAAAATAAGGAGGCCTTAGGAGGCCCAATTCTATCCTTAAGATGCTCAATGTTCCCTTGATCTTGACCTTTAACCTCCCAATGACTAGGAAAGGTGGATGACTCCTTGATTTGAGTCCAAACTTTGCTTGCTTATGTCTTTGCCTTGGTCCATTGGAGTGATTTTTACTTGAGATGAACCTTGCCTTGCTCATAATACGTACAACGTTTCCTCTTTCACTGCATGGCTACCCAAGAGAAGTCAACCTCCTTTTAATGGAGAAATAATGCTTGAAATGGCACTTTGAGAAGGGTGTTTTGAGTGATTGACTTGGAGATGATTTGACATGCCTTGGAGAGTGCAATGGACTTCCTCCTTACCTTGGAGATTGTGGGACATTGCCTTGGGGAACAAAAATGCTTCTTGAACTATGAGACTTCCATGAAGAATGATGGGCATGGGTAAAGAGTTGTGCATACATAAGAGAAATGGTCGATGTGGGGAATAAAAATATGTGTGCCAATACAATAATAAGATGGGTGTTTCCACTCTTACACAATGTGATCATATCTACAGGACTAATACAACAAGTGTTATTTTAAGCCATGTGTCCTCACTTCCATGATGCCCCAATACCAACCTAGGACATAAGCATGCCCATCAAGGTACTAGAAAGATACCACTCACTAAGGGGCAGATAACAAAGCCGTAAAACCAAGCACCATGAAGATGAAGCTAAGAAGAATGGTCATGATCATCCACCTAGGGTGAGCTAGGATACACTTTTACATTTCATTCCACGTGGCCTACAGGGCCATCGATTGTGCACCTTTGGACTTACAAATGGCATTGTCATTTATCAAAATTTTTGGAGTATCCTTGCTAAAAGAGGGGTAATGTGACATCCCTTGTAGGTTAATTTCCCTTGTAAGCATTTCCTTATAATTGTGTAACCATAAAATAAAAATGGCTCAGAGAAAGGGACACAAATGTCATAGCTTGAGGAGGGAGATTGCTTGATGATTTGCTCATCTTAAATATCATTCATGAGATGACTTAGTGGTTTTAATGGGTTGGATTATGCCATCAATAGGGAGATGGGAAAGAGGACAAAGGGACATGCTTCCTTAGAGAAAAAACACAAGCAAGAGAGGACACAAAATTAAAAATGTATGACAATGTTGTTGAGCAGCTAAGCCTAGAGCACATAAGCAAAGAGTGGGCAGTTGGATTACAATTAAAAAATAAGAAAAGAGGGGAGACATGGAATTACCCTACATGCCAAGAAGGTTATGTGTAGAATGACAAAAGCATGACGCTAGGGAAGGAGTGTGGATAGATAGAGTGGTCTCACTGTCCACAGATTGGCTAGTGTAGACCATCAGGGGAAGTGGACAATTGGAACAAAAAATAATTGGGAGTCTGAGAGGCTCTTGGCGACATAAATGAATTCACAAAGGAAAAGAATCAGCAAGGGGTAAGATGGAAGGAAACAAGAAAAATAAATTCATCAGAAAGGGATAATTTAAAGGAAAAGAGACCATCTGAAGAAGCCCAAGGAGGTTGCTGGTGGCAGATAGAGAGTAGTGGCTTGACAAGGATTGATGAAACCACCAATAGTGGTTTGCCTTGGGAGTGAAGAACTCATTTGGAAGTTTATGGATTGATGAAGCTACTGACTTGGAGACAAAGACAATCAGGTACTTGGGTGCTGAGGAAACACTAGGTGTGGCCTTGGGTTGGGAACACCGATGCTTGCATCATTTGAAGAACTACCTATAAAGAGTGATCTCTTTACTTCCATGGTAGTTTATCCAGCTCATGAACCTTCCCATATTGATCTCTCCTTCCCCTATTGTTTTCCTAAGGGATGAGGAATCCACCAAGTGTGGTTTTCTCTAGGAAATCACTGGGATGTTTGTGGTATGAAGAACCTACTGATTTATCAGTAACTTTCCAACTAAAGAAGTTTCCCATATTTACATACAAACTCTCCTCCCGTCACTAAGAGTGGCTTGTATATTGGACTAAAGAAACCACTATGAAGCTTGGGGAATTAAAAAACGACTAACTTAACAAAAGTTTGTCCAACTATTTAACCTTCCCATGTTATGATGAAACTATCCTTTTGGACTAAAATGTGATTTCTCTGTGCTTAAAAAAGACCCCTGCACTGAAGCTGATTGAGTAAAGGAACAATGATATGATAGTGGGAAAGGAACTGTTGAGAAAAATTCAGGGAAGTGTGAACTTGAGAATTTGATTACTTGATTAGTTGGCAGCAAGATGGGTCACCTGGGGAGGCCCTGTTTCAGCTGGAAGCATTTTTTTTTACTTCATTGAGCACTCCTCCTCAAGCTTTGGAATCTGGATTGGGGGTGACATATGTAAGAAAGACCTGGTTGCAACTTTTTAAAGGTTGGGTGGAGAGTCAAAGTCCCAATTGTAGTTTCCAGATCCTTCAAATTATAAGTTTCGTGTTTCTTGTGCTCCATGTGCAAGAGGATTCAATGAAATGCTTACTGTGTTGTTTGAATGCCAATTAGCATGTATGGAATGTGATATCCTATAGGATATGGGAAGAACATATATTTAACTTATGGTTAAAGTGATTATGTTGATAGTGAGGAACACATGATTCCTGAATGAATGATATAACCATGCTTGCTTATGATGTATTGAATTGTTTATTATTTTATACTGGAACAATGTTGAATGTAGGACCCTTTGTGACTGTGGAATGCAGTTGGAATAAGCTAGTAGAGTGTGTGTGAATTCCCTCAGCGAGTAATCGAGTCGATGAGAATCCCAGGTTGATGATGGTATAAGAGGGTGGTTATTATATAGTTGAATGTCTATTGGAAATAAGCTAAGGTATGAGTCGATGGTGAGAAATCTAACGTAGGTGTACTCTAGGTCGACCGAAGGGTACTTGAATCCTATGATTGGTTAAGGTTTGAATTGGGTTGACAAGTTGTGTGATATGTGTGGTTAGAAAAGTGATAGACTTCCATGTCAAAATTTAGTAGCCAGCGTGGGGTCCATTGTGGGCGAACCTAGATTGTTGGTACACTAGTCATTTGAGGTTACCGAATGATGAGGTCATGACTTGGTCGTCATTTATGTGTATAAAGTGGTTGGCATAGGATAGAGGTCCTGAAGAGCATGGGACACATTTATTGTGGTTTACTAAGATGAATGCTTTGACTAGTCTTGTATAGTCGAGTGAGTTGATTAGTTTAGGTCATTTCAACTAGTTCAATTTAGTCAAGGTAAGTCAACTGGTTTGAGTCGATTCTACTGATATTATCTAGTCAAGGTAAGTCAATTAGATTGACTCATTTCAACTGATCTCACATAGTCGAGGTAAGTTGACTAGTGGGGTCGTATTCGACCGACGCTTCCTTGTTGTGCTATGTATAGAGATAAATATATGGCCCTATGGCTAAGTAAGCTCAAGAGATATCACTCTCTTTTGTATAGCTATAAATATGCGTGTAATGCTAGGTTGGGATGAGGCCTTGGAAAGCTTAGGAGAGGCAATGTGTTATATATATATATATATCTATATATATATATATATATATATATATATATATATATAGCATTGAAGGGCTTCTTCCTTGCTAAATGTAGGAGAGGAGCCTCAGAGGCTTTGGTTGTAGCCTATTATGTCAGTGCAAGCACGCTCGTTGAAATAATGCTTGATGGATTTTGTGGCATTGGTGCATTGGGAATTGTGGTGGTTGAAGAGACATAAGGATTCAAGCCTATGTAAATTTAGGAAGAGATCCAAAATAATCTATAAGTATAAAAGCTTTTAAAACATGCCTAGAACTTGTCGGTGGGATCACAAGGTTGAGGGTCGATTCATCGGCTGGAGAGATGAAATGGAATTTTCATTCGGCCTAGCGGCCTGAATACTGGGTAGTTTGAACCTATTCGGTAGTTAGGGTTGGGCGAGTCAGCGAGGAGGCAACTTTCAGGGTGAGTTTGTGCCCGACCAAAGTAAAGAAACTAAGCTAGTCGGGGTGGGACCCACTAGTTGGGGGTCAGGCTATTCAGGATCAGTGATGAGTTGGGACTTGTAGTGTAGTCAATCTGAGTCATCTAAGTCAGGGTCGGGGTTTCAGTGGGAGTTTCCATGTGTATTTCGCGAAGCAGGCAAACCACTGATTATGAAGGATGAACACACTTGTTCCACGTGGATTTTCCCTTGATGGTAGAATAGCCATGTAGGAGTTGGGTAGGATGACACATGGAGAATGGTGATGATGTGTTAGAGAGTAATTGGCCATACTTTAAATGGTCATATCTCCTGATCCGTAAGTCAGATGAAGTTAAAATTTATATCACCATAAATGTATTGAGGAGACAAACACGATGACGATGTTTATTTTGGGTTTGAGAAGTTTGAAAAAGGTCAAAAATTTTATGACCCCATTTTCATGACTGAACTTTGGAGGTTGGTTCAACATAGTAATTTCCTCCTCATACCTTTAGTATGGGGTATGTTACAGAGTGGTAACAACGCTTCTAGGTTCAACACTTGTACTAGATGGGCTCTATCGTAGAAGAAATGCAGATAAAAGGTTCAACACTAGACCTCTGGAGAGCAGATAAGGCCTTATAACAAATGAGAGGTGTTAGAACCTGTTTTTGGTGGGGAATGATTGCAAGTACTATTTAGTGTGCTTACATTGTGATATATGTATGTATCATAGTATTAATGCTTGACCTGATTCTATTGTATTGATGCACCAATGATCTAATATGATTCCATTAATATTGATGTGATGACATGATGTGTAATATTACAACTAGCATTACATCAATGAAACATCCAATAATGAGCCAAGGTGATAGTTTCTATTATGAATTTCTATTTTATTAATCTAATTGTTATGTGTGTGCCTTGCCAACACATACGAAGACACTAAATGCTAATGAGAATGAGGAAAGTAATGGTGCAATACAACTTTGACCAGTCACAACAAAAATATGAAGAGGAAATATCAGTTGGAGAGGAGATATCAGTTGAGCAGCGAGGAGGGGTAGGCTGTCCTGATTGGATTGATACATTGACGAGCTTGAGAGATGCAATAAGGAGTTGCAAGGCTAACAATGAAGGGCTTCTCAGAGCACATGAGAAATAAGCAGAGGTCAATGTAGTCATATTACAAAGCCCATCAAACTTGCAAAGGAAGATGCAACATGATTTGGGGGCTAGCCATAGGGACAAGAAAATCCCTTTGGAACAAGAAGAAATAGCTAATGGGGTACATGGAAGTGGGTCCTGGAAAAGGCACATATATTCAAGTGAAGACATAGTAAAGGGAGACACTCCATTGAGTACCCGAGAGATAAAGACCAACACTCATGGGAATCACTCCTATGCTAATTACTAAAGATATCACAACCATCATCATTATATTAGGAAAATAAGGGAAAGAGAATATGCACTAGAGGAGCTTAAGAAGGTAAAGCCTCCCACATTTGATGGTGAGATGAAGAAATTAGAGGATGTAGAAGCTTGACTACTAGGAATGAGGGAGTTCTTTAGAGTTCATAACTACTCTGAGAATATGAAAGCAAAAGTGGCTATCTTTAGCATGAAAGGAAAGGTTGATGTCTGGTCGGAGGAATTAAAGAATGTACGAGGCATAAGAGAGGAGGAGTTGTCAAGGAAAGAATTTGAAGAATACTTCAGGGATATATACATGTCTAAAAGGTATTTTGATAGCAAGACCAAGGAGTTCTATGAGCTCAAAATGGGGTAAGTGTTTGATGAAGAGTATGTTAGTACATTCATGGAGTTTCTTTGATATGTGCCTTAAACCGAGGAGGAAAAGGAAAATGTTTAAATATTTACCAGTGGACTACCACAATCCTTCAAAGGTAGAATTGAATTTGATGAGCCATTGACCATAGAGGACATAGTTAGAAAGGTAAAGTATTGCTATGAGTAATCTAGGAGCAGGCTAGAGATTAAGGATGATTTAAATCCAAAGGGTGGATTCAAATTTAAGTTAAGAAATCATGGAAATTCGTGGCAATGACCTAAGAAAAAGGCAAAGAGTCTCATCACCAATAGAGGTGAGACTTAGCAGAAGCTCAACGCAGAAAAATAAAGGTTGACTTGGTCAGGGTAATGTAGAAGAGGCTATGAAAGGGGACCCTACCAGGGCTTGAACTATGAAGAGAAAAAATTAAGAAAGGATTTCCCACAATGTTAGAATAATGACTCGAAATTGTACAACATCCAGGAAGCCGATACCGTTAGGGATGTGGCTCAAAACATGCCCAAAACATAAGTGACCATGGAAATTAGACAAGTCAGTCATCTGGAATCAATGATCGAGATGTCCGATTAGATGTTGGTGGCATATCCATTTTTTGGTTGTTTGAAGCAGTGTAAATAAATTGTAAATGAACTGTATGGAGGTTGAATTTAATCGTTGTGGTCGGTTTCGGTAAAGAGTCTAAATGGAATTGGAAGAGGGCTCGAGTTGAGCCATCACTCATGAAACATTGAAAAATATCAGATACTATGGGGATTGTTTTCTTGTGATTGTGGAATGTTTATGTATTTTATGTTTCGTGATTGATTTCATGCCTGCTTAACTATTTGACTATTGATTTATGCATGGACATGCTACCTTGTTTATGGTTTTGTATCATTGTCATGAACTATTGTGATTTTCATTTTCTTCTTTTTCCTTCTATGTTTTGGGTCCTTGGAATCCAATGAGGAAAGTAGACCCCATTAAAGCCCAATGTATGAGTAAAGAGTAGTTAAAGGAAAAAAGGAGTATCACAACCAAGTGGCTGGTTGAGTCCATAAGAATAAATGGACAGTCGCAGAACAATCATGGAAATGACATAAAAAGGGAGGTTTCGTAAACTTTAAAATTGCATGACTAACATGTATATACACAAAAATACATCCTTGTATTATGATGCAACAACAAAGAAAAGGTGATGTTGGTATGCCAAGCTTCTAGTTGGGAACCATCGCAGTAGTAGTGTTTGCAACCAATAGGAATAAAGGAATTCGATAAAAAATTCCTTAGCCAAATTTTGGTACCATTGATCCCAATCCATGCATGCCATGCATGAATATAGGAGGTTCTCCCAATCTTGACCTTATGACATAAGTAAATATGTGCTAAGTTAATGAACGTGTTGATGTATCAATAAAGTTTGAAATACCATTGTGATTGGAAAATCATTATCAGGGCTCATCCTTGTGAAAGAGTGTCTTGTCATGTTTCTAAGTCATATTTCAGGGATCAACTTTGTGGAGGGATCGATTCGTGAAGGTATGTTTGGATTTCCTTGTAATTCCCTCTCCAATGAATCTCATGAGAAATTGTATGTTGTGATGCAGGACATTGGACTACCCAGTTCAGGTGAGTGAAGCTTAATGAAAAGAGGAACAAAAATAGCTTGAAGTTATTAGAGTGCATAGCAAAAGAACCAAGAACACTACAAAAGAGCCACTGAATGATGTCCAATTAATGGGTATATTTCCATTGAGTTGTTGGGAAAATAATTGTATATGTGAATTGTAATTGTAAATGCACTGTAAATATAAAGCTCACTATCATTTATGCTTGGGTTAAGCATGTTCTTCTTTGTGTTTGCGAATAAGAAGACTGAGGATGGTGTTCCTCTAAGGGGGTGGGGTTTGTGATCTCCCTTGTGGGTTGATTTCCCTTGTAAACATTTCCTTGTAATTTTCTAACCATAAATAAAAAATGGCTAAGAGAAAGGGACATGAATTCCAAAGCTTCAGGAAGGATATTGCTTGAGGATTTGGTTATCTTAAATATCAATCATGGTCCAAATAAGTGGTTTTAATGGGTTGGATTATTCCATCAATATGGATATGGACAAGAGGACAAAGGGCCATGCTTCCTTCGAGAAAAAACACAAGTAAGAGAGGACAGAAAGTTTAAAAGAGATGACAACGCTATTGAGAATTTAAGCCTAGAGCATGGAAGTGAAGAGTGGGTGGTTGGATTATGATTAACAAAAAAAAGAGGGAGACTATGGGGAGACATGGCATGAAACCACATGTCAAGAAGGTTCTATGCAGACTGGCAAAAGAACGGTGCTAGTGAAGGAGTGTGGACAGACAATGGTTGCACTATCCACGGATTGGTCTGCATAGACCATGAGGCGAAGTGGACAGTTGGTCGGTTGGAATAAAAAAAAGGTTGGATGTTGAGAGACTCCTAGAAAATGACATTCATTCATGATGGGAAAGTGTTAGCAAGGGGGAGGAGGAAAAATATTTCCTCATGAAAAGGAAGGGAACATGAAAAATAAATTCGATACAAAGGGAGAATTCAGAGGAAAAGATACCCACTAAAGAAGCCCAAGGGGGTTAATGGTGGAGGATAGAGAGAAATGACTTGCTAAGGATTGATGAAACCACCAAGAGTGGTTTTCCTTGGGACTGAAGAACCGACTGAAAATTTTGTGGATTGATGAAGCTATTAGCCAAGAGACAAAGACACTTTGGCACTTGGGTGCTGAGGAAACAACATGTGTGGCCTTGGGTTGGGAACACTGGTGCTTACATTCTCCGAAGAATTGCTTAAAAAGGGTGATGTCTATGCTTGCATGGTAGTTTATCCAGTTGAGGAACTTGTTATCGGTGCTACAACACCCTCCAAAATTTTGTCATGCACCAAATTTCAGAGCCTTCCTTGGTCTTGAATATTGTCATCGCAAACATTGAAATCCATTGCATGTGTTTTCTCTAAGTGTTTTGGTCCCGTTTGCAAGAAAATAAAAATGTTGTCTTTTCACATGTTAAGTATTGCACGATGTATACGAGATTTTTTTGGTGGTTTCAAGGGGTTTCCTTGTAAATGTGTTGGTCTTACCATGTAAACATTCACTGCACTCATTCCCAAAGTTGTAAGAATTGTCGCACAAGTGTTGTCACGGTCGTCACAAAGTGTATCTTTAGTGTTGTGCTTGTCATAAGTCATTGCAAAAGTTGTCACACTGAGGGAAATGTGATTTCCATGTGTCCTGAATGATCTATGTTTTTGTGTCATCTAGTGGTCTAAGTGTGTGATGAAAATCAAGTCATATCACTATTCATAATAGCTTCATCAATCCCACACTTAGCCAAATTCCGAAAACATTCCAACAACTTAGCCTCATCCAACCCCCCTGAAATATGCATTGCGCAATTCTAGCCCTCAAGTTGTAACCTAGCATCTTACACTGCGCAATGCAAAATTCCTGCCTCCCAGGACTGTACACTACATAGTCTCATTGCCCAAGTCTTGACCTTGACCTCCAGAATTGCGCAATTCAGCCCTCCAGCCTGGCCCCAACTGTGCATTGCATAGTGTTTGAACTCAAGCCCAACCCTTGAGATCCTAAGATGCACAATTGTGCAATTTCCAGGTCTTCTTTTCCTCCTAGAACTGTGGAGTTGGTTGAAATAGTGTAAAACCCATTAGCCCGGCTCAATTAATCCAAAAATTGCATAATCTCCTTGCCCAGTCCAGCCTAGACTATGTATTATGTAGTCTCAAGGCTCAAGATTCACCTCTGACTACCTGATATGCACAATTGCACAGTCACTGAGCCTCTCCCTTAACTTGCAACCCGATTCGGCTCAGTCAGTCGATCAACATGCATCATCTTAGACTAGGGGTTTATTGTATTGATATCGTCTTGTCACAAGTGAATTGCAGATGTAGGTACTCTATCAGTCTGTGACACAATGATGAATAAGGAGATGGAGAAGGTAAACATGCTGAAAGGAATATTTGGAGATGGTTATGCAAGTTGATCAATCAACAAAAAGCAAAGGGACACTGGTTTGTGATCACAACTCAAGACTTGATATCATTGGAGACTCCTCACCTCTAAGCCATATGGAGGAGAACAACAGAGCATACTCAAGAAGACATGTAACGCGTTGTAGCAAGAATGGCTTGACACTGCCATGTCATTATGTAGTCCATGTTAGCAGTGTAATGTCATGTCTTGTCATGAGTTGTCATATGCCACATCATTATTGTGGATTATGTAATTATCTATTCAAAATGTATTGCAAAGTGGAAGTCCAAAGGACACATACAAAATATGAAGAGTCATGTAAAGTCAAAAAGTCATAGGAAGTAAAACAATCATGAGGGTTGTCAAAGAGTCCCAAGGAGGTGAAGCATCACTCCATTGGTTATATACACACCCTCATTGTATGAGAAAATTACTTTTCACCTTGGCTTCTCCCATAAGGCATTAAAGAGACAAAGTTAGTACTTTTGGGGACCAAGTCGTGGCTCCAACGATCCACTATTGGAGGTAGTGGTGTTCGCGATATGTTTTTGTATGATTAGTTTTTTCTGTGCTAATAACAATTACATATTTCTAAACATGTGCTTGTTTATTGCTTCTTGTATTGGGGTTTCCTTAGTTGTTTGTGCATGTAAATAGGGAAATTTTCTTAAGTTTAAAATGACATTCATGAGAAAAATAACTTCAAAAACAAATACTAAACAATAGACATTCAAAGTACAGAAAACCATAAAAGAGACACTTTAACATAGTGTTTTGATGAAGGAGTTTACCCCTCCTAGGCTACATCTCCTTGGTCCAACTTCCATGGATTAGGCCTCTATATTATCTCAATATGGAAAAAATGCTATTTTACAAAGCTCTATGTCGGCTGATACCCGCACCAATGTGTTCAGAATGTCCAAATTAGCCAAGAACACATCTTCCTGAGCTCAATTTGGTCGAAAATTGCCTTCTTTATGACTCATACAATATTTTCCTATAATTTCTCCTCTAATTATGGAATATCTCCAGTTAGCTCCGCTAAATGTGAAGGCAGGCCCGAAATTGGGGGCACCGCCAAACTTGCCACCATTTTAAACTGCAATTAATTAACATTAAACTATGCTTAATTAACTTTTAAACCCAGATTAGCGCAAACCTTATCCTTAACATTCATCGGTTTTGGTGGGCTGTTCACATGCGATAGTTAGCATCTCATTAACCACTACAGCTGAAGCCGTAGGAGTGGTTAATCGTAGCATTAAATGTGTCGTGGTGTTCACATGTGGAGTTAACACTTACCATCACAGGTTGGTTTGGATAACCACCAGATAATCCGCAACCTTAATCTTGTAGTTTGTTGTGGCTTGTTCACATGCAGAGGGCTAGTCTGCGGACTGGCCCTCCTAACCGCCTAACTCCACACCGCTTAACTTTAAATATAAACAATGAACATATGGGGTAAGAAACACCCGGTAGTGGAGATGGTGTGTGGCTTAGACTATGGAGGGGAGGTCGCGGGGTCGAGCCCTGATGCCTCCATAATAATTTTATTGAACTATGTCGAGCCCTTAGACCATTGGGAGGTGCCACATGGCAGCCTTCAGGCTTGCCACATGGCAGCCTTTAGGCTTGCCACATGGCATTTCTCCATTGGTCCAAAAATAAACCAATCGGATTGTGCCAAAACACCAATTGTATAACCCAATCAAATGACGCCACTTTTCCATATGTGATTCTCCGTTGACCACTGTTGACCATGCCTAGTCACTTTCCATGTCAGCAGTACACACTGCTGACTATGCAGTCACTAGGAAGTTTTTTTAAAATTTCGCTTGTTTAACAAAGTGATCAGAACACAATAACATTCTCATACGAACTCAGTTTTCGATGAAATAAGTTGCGTTAGTATCAGTTTTTTGAGATGGACGCAGTAGTTTAGGTTTCAAGCCATTTTGAGAACTTTGATTTTTGAGCTAAATACTGAGCACCTCATCATTCCTCCCCACTAGAAGCCTTTTGGACCCCAAAAGATATTATCAATTGTTCAACAAGTGAGGGTACAGTTCCCTCACCTTCTCGATCTGCAATCGTTTGGCTTGAGAAGGCTTTTGTCCCTTGAGTCCCATTCTAAGGTATTCAACATCCCCTCTCTTCAAAGTCTTGATTCTTCTGTCAAGTATGAGATCTTGCTGAATCTCATCTAGATATTCCGGCGAGAAATCATCTATTGATGGCAGCTGAACATACTTTCCTTGGTCATCAATCAAAGAAGGCTCAAACAATCTCAAATTCTCAACATTAACAACAGAGTATATTTGCATATAAGGAGGCAAATCAAGCTTAAAAGAATTGTTAACAATCTTTTCTAGAATTTTAAAAGGACCATAACGGATTGGTTTAAGCTTTTTACCTTCCCCTTGAAGTCTCTCTTTGCTAATATATAACCAAACTTCATCGCCAACTTGAAATTTATGATCAACCCGGTGTTTGTCATGCCTTGCCTTGTAGTTGCTCTGACTTTTCTCAAGCTGTTCCTACACTTTATGATGTATCAACTGAATTTTCTCTATGAACTTGTCTTATCAATGTCATTGTGACCATCGATGGAAACATCTTTCTCAAAGATGAAGTCCAATGACGATCTTGGCAAGTACCCATAACATGCCTCAAATGGCGATGTGTTTGTGGAAGACCTCCTACAAAATCCATTAAGATACTCTCCCATGGATGTGAAGGTACCAGAAGTGGAGTGTATAAACCAAGTTTCCTATTGCTAGGCTTACTTGTATCACATAAAGAACATCCTCTTATGAAACGAGAAACATTATCCAACATGTGTGGCCAATAACAATACCTTTGAAGATTCGCTACTGTCTTGCCTACACCAAAGTGTCTAGCAATCAATGAAGTGTGCGCTTCCCTTATGAAACTGTTTCTTTCTCCCTGTGGAATACACAAATTTCTGAAGTGATACAACAAACTGTTATGTACATGATAATCCAACTCTTCAATTTGATTTCCTTGACTCAAGCTTGCATATACTTCTTGAAAGTCACTATCATTTGCATATTGTGCTATGTAACTATCATGCAAAACATAATTATGATTGAGTATATCAGATGAATTTACAATAGGCCTTGAAAGCATATCAGCTACCTTATTGAAGATTCCCTTTTTATACCTGATAACCAAATGAAATTGTTGTAGAAAACCCATCCATCTGAAATGTCGTGACTGCTGCAACTTTGACTGTGACTGTAGATATTGCAATGGTTGATGGTCGATATGGATGATGGTCTCCTTTCCCATAAAATAGTGTTTCCATTTCTTAACAATTTGTACCAATGCATAAATTTCTTTGTCATAGGTGGGATAGTTAGTTACAAATCCATTAAAGATTTCAGAATGAAATGAAATGGGCTTACCATGTTGTAATAGAATTGCTCCCATGGCATAATTGCTTGCAGCGGTTTGAATCTCGAATGGATGTCTAAGATCTGAAAATGCCAATACCGGTGCTGAGTTATCTTTTGCTTCAAAGCATCAAATGCTTTCTGCTGTACATCTCCCCAATGTAAGACTTTCTTGACACTTGTCAATGCATGTAATGGAGCTGCAATTGAAGAAAAATTAGCAATAAACTTTCTCCAGTATTTTGTTGCCCCTAAAAACCTTCTTACCTCTGTAACTTTATTGGGCTTGGGCCAATTCAGAATGACCTCAACCTTAGAAGGGTCGATCTTCAACTCACCTCCTCCAACAATGTGTCCCAAATACACTAAAGAAGTCTTGCCAACTTCACACTTCGACATCTTTAAAAACAATTGTTATTTTCTCAAGACATCTAGTACTTTGTTTACATGCATGACATGTTCATCTATGGATTTTTTGAATATGAGTATATCATCTAAGTACACAATGGAAAATTCATCTAGAAATGGTCTCAATACATCATTCATTGCCTTCATGAAAGTAGTTGGAGAATTTGTAAGACCGAAAGGCATAACAAGCCACTCACACAATCCTTGTTTAGTTTTATATGCGGTTTTCCAAATGTCTTCTTCAACTATCCTAACTTGATGAGAACCACTTCGTAAGTCTAACTTAGTGAAAGACTTTGCATACCTCAATTGATCAAGAAAATCATCAATTCTTGGGAGTCGATAACGATTCTTTACCGTCATTTTTTTCAGTGCACAGAAATTCACACACATGATCCAAGTTCCATCCTTCTTTGGCACCAACACAATGGGCGAAGCACATGGCGAAGTAGATGGGCGTATGATAACTTTGTCCAACAATTCTTGAAATTTGTTTTTGATTTCCATGCTCTCCATAATCAGCATGTGATACATGCCTATGTTTGGAAGTGGAACATCCTGTTGCAACTGAATCTCATGCTGAATTCCCCTCTTGGGAGGTAACCCTTTTGGTTCCTAAAACATCTCGCCATGCTTGCTTACCACATCAAACAAATCATATTTCAATTTATCATCACAACCTTCAAAAGATTCATAATCAATATCATTCTTTTTCTTGACCATGAGAAGCACAAAATTTGCACTTGCATTTACTAGTGTCTTCATCTGCCTTGCATTAACCAAAGAAATGTTCAGCTTTTTGCGATGGGCTCTCACTATGTACTCCACCCCATTCTTGAGCAATATGTATTTGTTATCATGGTGATAAAATACTAATTTCCTATCATACAAATAAGGACTACCCAAAATTATTCCTGAGATGTCAAGTGGAACTACATCTAACTCAACTTCATCAATGAACTTTTCAGTAATGGCGAACTTGAATAAACACTTCCTTGTAACCTGTAAGTTTGCATTGTTAACTATCCAACCCAATGGATATGGCTTATGATGAGTTACAATTTCAAGGTTTAGTTTTTTTACCAAGTCTTCTGAAATCAAGCTTGATTGTGACCCACTATCAAATAATGCATCAATCTTTGTATGATTTGAAATTTCTCTTACATGAAACAACTCTATTCTTGACTCTTCATTCGGAGTGTTGTTTTGACTATGTGATGAACTAGTGCTTGCAATAGTTTCTTTTCCTTTTGTAACAATGGCTGAAATCTTGGTCTCATCACTAGAATCTGAACCAAGGTCATGTTGTGTGGTAGTGGTCATCTTTTTTTTCCATTATTGTTTTGTTTCTTAGGCCTTAATTTGGGATGCAATTTCTAGTAGTGGGCTTCATCATTCCCCTTTTGGAACAGTGTTTGCATGTGATTTTGTCCCCTTCTTTCTTCACACTTGCATTTTTATTTCCCTTCCATTTTCCACCCTTCTCTTTCTCCTTGCCCTTGAATGACTTCCTCTTACTACCCTCTTCCTGAATGTTCTTTCCTCTATATTCAAGGTGCGCGGATTGCACACATGCCTCATCTAAATTGTTTGGATTGAACATAAGAATAGTATGTTTCAGGTATGAATGTAAACGCCCAATATATTTCAACAGTGTATCTTGGGAATTCAAATTTACTCCTAACAACAAAGCCCTTTTCCTAAACTCCTGTGTATAATCTTGGACTGATTGGCCTTTGAGCTACCTAAAATTATGCCAACTCATAATGGCTTTTTTCTTATAGGCTAAAGGATAAAACTGTCTTTTAATTACAAAAACAAATTCAACCCAAGTGATGGATATCTTACCATGGATTCACATTTCTTCTTGAGTCTTTGCTTCCCACCAGTCTAATGCAACTCCTTCTAGCTTCAGTGAAGCCAATTGGATTTTTATGTCGTCTTCTTGAAGGTTTTGAATTTTTCAGTATACCTCCAACTGCCGAATCCCATTGTCCAACTTTTCTACATTCACCTCTCCATTGTACATGGGAATTTCGAATTTTATGTCCAATTTAAGTAAACGAATCTTTCCTTTTGGAATTTCTGAATGAGTATGGGTAGTTTCAATGGTGGTAGTGGAAGATGATGCTGTGTGAGATGATGAATATGATGAGATGATGAGGATGGTGGAGATGGAGGTGGCTTTCCGCCATTCCCTTTGGAATCCTTCTTCTCATCTTTTTTATCGTCTGAGCTTCCTTCTCCATGTGGAGGTTTAGAACTCTCTCCAACCATTCTAGTGTTCCTCTCTTCATTGAGGACTTTAACCATCTCAGTCAAAGTATAGAAATATTTCTTGAATTCTTCCTCTTCTGAAGAAGGACCTTCAGGTTCTCTTTCTCCAGACATAATGGCTGTGGATTCAGGCTTAGAAATTGGTACTATTTGTACCTCTTCAATCTCAGTTGAAGGAAAAACTTGAGGAGTTTCAAGTGCAACTAGAATTGGAACTTCGGGTGGTGGAGATTGTGGCCTTGTGTCTCTTCTTCTTCTGGGAATTACCTCAGGATTTGCAACCAATAGCTTACCTTCTCATTTATGCAACTTTAACCTTGTAAGGATCATAATTTTGCAACCATTAAAACCCTAATTGCACAAACTCAAGCAATCAAGCAATTCAACCTTCTCTGATACCAACTTGATCTATTTTTGTATGATTAGTTTTTTCTGTGCTAATAACAATTACATATTTCTAAACATGTGCTTGCTTATTGCTTCTTGTACTGGGGTTTCCTTAGTTGTTTGTGCATGTAAACATGTAAATTTTCTTAAGTTTAGAATGACATTCATGAGAAAAATAGCTTCAAAAACAAATACTGAACAAAAAAACTTCAAAGTACAAAAAACCATCAAAGAGACATTTTAACACAGTGTTTTGATGAAGGAGTTCAGCCCTCCTGGACTACATCTCCTTGGTCCAACTTCCATGGCTTGGGCCTCTGTATTAGCTAAATATGGAAAAAAATGTTGTTTTGCAAAGCTCTATGGCTCCTGATACCTGCACCAATGTCTTCAGAATGTCCAAATTAGCTAATAACACCTCTTCCTGAGCTCAATTTGGTCGAAACTTTCCTTCTCTATGACTCAGATTGTCTTTTCCTACAATTTCTCCTCTAATTCTAGAATATCTTCTGTTAGCTCTGCTAAATGTGGAGGCGGGCCCGAAATTTGGGGCACCACCAAACTTGCCACCATTTTAAACTACAGTTAATTAACGTTAAATTGTGCTTAATTAATTTTTAAACCCGGATTAGTGCAAACCTTATCCTTAACATCTGACGGTTTTGGTGGGTTGTTCACATGCGATGGTTAGCATCTCATTGACCGCTGGAGCCAGAGCCGTTGGAGTGGTTAACCGTAGCATTAACTGTGTCGTGGTGTTCACATGTGGAGTTAACACTTATCATCACAAGTTGGTTTGGATAGCTGTCGGATTAACTGCAACCTTAACCGTGTGTTTTGTGGTGGCTTGTTCACATGCAGAGGGCTGGCATGCGGTCTGGCCCTCCTAACCGCCCAACTCCATACCACTTAAATTTAAATATAAACAATGAATGTATGGGGTAAGAAGCACCCGGTAGTGGAGATGGGATGTGGCTTGGACTGTAGAGGGGAGGTCATGGGGTCGAGCCCCGATGCCTCCATAATAGTTTTATTGAACTATGACAAGCCCTTAGACCATTGGGAGGTGCCACATGGTGGCCTTCGGGCTTGCCACATGGCATTCTTCCATTGGTCCAAAAATAAACCAATCGGATTGTGCCAGCACACCAATTGTATAACCAGATCAAATGATGCCACTTTTCCATCTGTGATTCGCCGTTGACCATGCGTATTCACTTGCCACATCAGCAATAAAGACTGCCGACTATGCAGTGACTGGGCATTTTTTTTGAAAATTTTCCCTGTTTAGCAAAGCGATCAGAACACAATAAATTTCTCATATGAACTCGGTTTTCGACGAAATGAGTTGCATTAGGATCATTTTTCCGAGATGGACACGGTCATTCAGGTTTCGAGCTATTATGAGAACTTTTATTTTTGAGCTAAATACTGAGCACTTGATCAGTTTGTTGTATACATGTGTCCTGGAACTTTTACTTAATATATGAAGCCTGATGTCCAACACGTTCTTCATGTATGAATTATGAACGTTTATAAGACTATTCTGTGAATGTTTATGATTCATTATTGTTTTTCCCCTATACTAAAATAGTTTAAATATTTCGGTTATTTTAGTGCTCATCATATTGAAGATGTGTTGTACTAGTTGCGATGACTGTCGCATCTTTGCGAACTATTCTGCTGGATGCTAGACGGATCTCTCTTCTTGTATTGGTTGCATGATTGTCGCATCTTTGTGGAATATTCTGCTGGATGTTAGATGAATCCTTCTTGTTGTGTGTGTCTCTACTAGTGTGGTACTATTACCTCACTCTTAGGGGGTCACCTCTTTTCCCTTTGAAGTAGAATAACCTTGATACACTTATAATTGAACACTCACTAGGAACACTCACTTTCTTCTTGAAGGCACATATGCGATCCTCTTTCTTACTGACAGCTAAAGCCAAGGAAAATATATAAAAATATATGGCAATCGAGCTGATACTCCAGATGGGGCTCCTATTCCAAATGTTGTGAGGTCCAATTAGGACTTTACATCGGGGAAACCCCCTTGGTTGAGATATTTCCAACACTGTCAACAAAATGGCACTAGAAGGAGGGTGATGCAACAAGCTGTGACCATTGAGTATGCTTTGAATCTCTTATTCAAAATGGGTCTTCCCCAAATCATAATTCCAAGATGTTTTTCTAAAGAACTTAATATTAACATCCCTGCAAAAGTTATTCATAACTTGTCCTAATTTATAGTTTGATGCTGAGGGTGAATTAACTCTCCGTGAACATATGTTTCAAGTTGTTTGTTTTTTCCTTTCTAATGGAATACATTGCAAGGATGTCATGGCTAGATTACTCACCCTCATATTTGAAGATCGCATTAATTGATGGTGTCATACATTACTCGCTACTTCTATCCATTCATTTGACCATCTTGTGAAGGAGCTTCATAAAGTATTTGACAGGTATGATTACCATAATGTTCTTAAAAGAATTAATCAACTAAGAATGAATCCTAATGAACCAGTTGAGGATTTTTACGATCAATTCCTTCACCTTTGTTATGAATTCTGAGAGAAGACATAGATTGGGATTTATTTAAGCGAAAGTTTAAGAATATGGTTCACATCTCTATGCATGGTCAACCTAAACCCCCTAATGTTTTTACTTCCATAACTTTTGTAAATCATGAAGAACCTATAATTTCAGAGGAGGAACCTACTACTCCTTTTGTTCCTTTTCCTCCTCCTTTTCCAGTGTTGATGTGGGTGCCTCCTTGTGGTGATAATAAAGTTTGGAAATCTGCAAATCAAAGTACTAATCCATCTCTTCATCCTCCTTCTACTTCTCATGATTAAGATCTAATGAAATAAACCACGGAGTGGCTCGTGGAGCCTAGGGTGAAGGCTAATCCTTTCATTCCTTAAGATGACATTGGAACCTTAACATCAATCTTGAATCTGGTTCCATCGAAAGTGTTATCTCTTCAACAGGCATCTCTCATCCTCTGGGTATCATGATCAGCGTGATCAATCTGTTCCACAAACTAGCCCTTCACACTCTCCTTATTTTTTATGTGTTGGATCAAATTATGATTGTATACAAAGACGTCACATTACATTGGTAGATGAGGAGTAAAGTGAAGAGGATTTTGATCTCTCTTCCCTTTTTCAAAGTTCCCCATGTCAAGATGATGCACTTCCATTCTTATATTATTTTCAATATGCTAATATCGGTAGTGAATTAAATGCAACCAATTCTTTCGATCGATCTGTAGCCTTGGGAAACAATCATTTCGATGATGATGAATTTTCTGATGTATGCGATCACAAATGACCAAGTGCACCAACTGATCTTTTAGTTTCTTAAGAAGCTTCTGTTTCGAAATATTTAGATATTAAATATGTTTCGGTTAGATAAGATTCTGTTGTGAAAAAATCTTCCTCTTCACCTTCCTATCCTTTGTGCTCTACTCTTTACAATGCTTCAACTTGCAATAGAGATTTTCAGTGCTCTTCAAATTTTTTACCCCATGAGTTGAATTTTGAAATGACATAGGATAGTGATAATATCCATGATGAAGAAGGAAGTAATGAAATTATAGAACATCCATTCCATCCCTTATCATCTCTTGTTTTTTATGGGGGAAACTCTTCGAATTAGTGTGATCATGAGATTTCTCTGATTGATATATCTTTAGATTTGTGATCAAAAGAATATTATGCCTTGAGTAGTCTATTTGTTGAAGTTGAAAAATATGATCAAACCAGTGATGTAGATAGCTGCGATCCAGATAATGGTGATCATGTTAACTTAATCGATAACATTTGTACACATGTAATTGCGATTTGACTTAGTTTATAAAATGTTATTATTTGTCTTTCCATAAATTCAGAACTTGTTAGGAAGTCAAGGCACTTCAACTCTCGTTGATGGTTATGTCAAGATCTCATAATCCTGGTAAAATTCCTAAACCATGTCAGAGCTATATTTTCTTGCATAATTATTTTGTTTGCCTTGTTTCACTAGATGCAAACTCGTTCTTGATCGATTTTGGAATTCCTCTTTACAATTTTCCTATCCCTCGAAATTAGGTTTATGATCATACTATTGTTTTAAATTCATTCTCATGCAAATCTCTTGTATTAAATTTGGGTTTTGGGTGTATACCTTTCATAAATGTGTAGAATCACAAAGCTGATCAATTTGGATATCACCTTTGGCTGAAAAGTCCATATCTTTTGAGTGTTATGGAGAATAAAAAACTCCTAGAATTTCTTGTGAATGTCTTCACAACATCAGAAATCCTCTTGAGTGCTAGCAAGTGCTTGAACTATTTGTTGAATTGGGTTCCTCTTTTTCATCCATTGCATCTTGACTGGTTTCATATGTTTGTTATACTAGCATTACTTTTCAATTATTTCGATGATTGTGATACTTGTAAAGTTTGTCACTAGTAACGGGAAAACGGTTTATCACATTAGCATGGGAGGAAGTTGATTATATTATTCAGAGCATTGGCAGAGTAGTTCATTTTGATTTATCTTCATTAACTACAAATTAGGAATTTGATGTTTCAATCAATCAATATGATCACGATTCTGTCTCTCATGACTATCATTCAACATACCATTTCCCATCATCACATCCAATGACAGTCATTTTACATCCTTTGATCTTCCTGGTTTCATATCTCATCCTTCGAGTGCTTGTCAAACGGTTGAGGCACTCCAGCGTTCGCTGATGGTCATGTTGGATCCTCACTGTCTTGACAAGACGAATGAATCTGATTACATCAATTGTATCCCACAAGATTCTCATCATGATATCATGCTCTTAATTGTAAATTCATCTTTTTAGAGATTTCATAATGTTCAAGAGGATTGTTTTGAATTTCACGATCCAATCTATGATTGCCTGGAAGCATATTTCTTAGAAAGCCCTTTGGCTAAGAGAAAGTTTTGGTCTTTTCTCATGCTTTCTAAGAAGGATGACACAGATGAAGGTGCATTCGCAAGAAGCTCTCATGGTTTGTCTTCTTATAATGGTCATAAAAAAGGTAAGAATATGAATTGGTTAAAAGTAGTGGCTATGTCCTATCTTTCTACTGACAGGAAAGACCTTCTATTTGTTGTGCAAGTTATTCAAGCTCTTATATTTTATGTCGCACAATATTTTGTATTTGTTTTAATTTCTCGCATCTTTGTGTATGTAGGTTGGGAACAATTATGGTGGCTACATTGGAAATTCCATTACACGTGACCTTGACCTTCTAGCTAGATAGGTTAGGAGTAGGTATAGCTGCATGTTAGTTTTCCTTGCACATGCATCTTGCATTCCCTTTCTGTAGTCTTTCATTTGCTTTCTATACTTTTGTCTTGCATCCTCTTTTTAGTTTAGCCTCCTTTTTCTTTGTTCTTTTGATTTTAGTTTTCTTGTTGTGTCTTCTCTCTTTTTATGTAAGAATTTGCATGAAGGGTGTCCCATTTTGGCTCAAAAGGTAATGTGGAAAAATAGAAAAGGACTTTGTGACACTACAACATTTGGCTAACCTTCAGTCCTCCTTCCTTGTGTTGGTTACATCTTTTAGTTGATGAAGTTTCGAAGGAAAATGTGATCCATCCGTAAAGAGAGTTTTGGTCGAATCATGATACTTGTGTGTATTCTGCAAACCATGTGCCCACACTTTGTTCTTATGTTTCAGTGTTTTCACGCTTATCCAATCAGTAGAAGAAGAAAAGGGGAAAAATCTAAATGAGAAAACCTAATTAGAGGTCTCTATATGATTCTCTGAAGGAACAACCTCTCATGCTCTCAATAAGTCAGGATCCCTCTTCTGCCCATAAAATGAATAAGTGTATATGTACAATCCTCTTTAAATATATAAATAAAGGTGAAAGAAGAAAAGGGCTCCCTACAGAAAGAGGTGGATAAATAAACTCCATCAGGGTACTGTCCAAGCTTGCTGGTAACAGAGAAATGTTTGTGTTCTTGTAGTGGCTCCGTCGGGGAATTGTCGAGGCTTGCTTGCAATGGAGCAATAATAGAGATGAAAAAAATATAGTCTTAAAATATAAAGCAGGCGAACTGCACTACCCTTTTTGATTTGAAACATTGCAGTAATGTTGAATCTTATGTTTGTGTTCAACCGAGAAGGCACAAAGGGGGCCATGTTTACTCACGGGGTAAGTAGGGAAACCAAAGTAATCCACATGATGAATCAATACTCCTTAAAGAACTGAGACTCTACACAGAAGAGTCAACCAAGACAAAGAAGCTGGAATTCTACCAATGTGTCACGAAGTGTTGTCACTGCTACAACACCCTCCAAAATTTTGGCCTGCACCAAATTTCAAAGCCTTCCTTGGTCTTTCATATTGTCATCGCAAACATTGAAATCCATTGCATGTGTTTTCTCTAAGTGTTTTTGTCCTATTTGCAAGAAAAGAAAAATGTAATCTTTTTGCATGTTAAGTGTCGCACTATGTATACGATATTTCTTTTGTGGTTTCAAGGGGTTTCCTTTGTGTAAATGATTTGATATAATCCATGTAAACATCTATCATACTCATACCCAAATTTGTAAGCACTGTCGTACAAGTGTCGTCACAGTTGTCGCAAAGTGTATCTTTAGTGTCATATTTGTCGTAAGTCGTCACACTGAGGGAAATATATTGTCCATGTGTCCTGGATGATCTATGTTGTTGTGTCGTCAAGTGTTTTAAGTGTGTGATCACATTCAAGTTGTATCACTTTTCATAATAGCTTCATCGGTCCCATACTTAGCCAAATTCTAGAAATGTTCCAACAACTTAGCCTCATCTAGCCCTCCTGAACTGTGCATTACGTAGTTCCAATCCTCAAGATGCAACCTAGCCTCTTGGAACTGTGTAATGCACAGTTCCTACCTTACAGGACTGTAGATTGCGTAGTCTCAATTCTGAAGCCTCAACCTTGACCTCTAGAATTGTGCAATTCAGTCCTCTAGCCTAGCCCCAAGTGCACATTGCGCAGTATCTGAGCTCAAGCCTAGCTCTTGAGTTCTTGAGTTGTATAATTGTGCAATCACCAGGTCTTCTCTTCCTCCAAGAACTGCATAGTTGGCTGAAACAGTGAAAAACCCCTTAGCTTGGCTCATTGAGTCCCAAAACTGTACAATTTGCCTGTCTAGTCCATCCTGGACTGTGCATTGTGTAGTCTTAAGGCTCAAACTTCACCCCTGGTTTCCTTACCTATGCAATTGCACAGTCATTGAGCCTCTCCCTCAACCTGCAACCCAGTTCCGGCTTAGTTAGTGGATCAACATGCATCATATTAGACTAGGGGTTTATCGGACTAATGTCGTCTTACCATGAGTGAATTGCAGATGCATGTACTCTATCAGTCTGTGACAAGATGATGAAGAAGGAGATGGAGATGTGAAACATGATGAAAGACATTTTTGTAGCTGCTTATGCAAGATGATCTATCAACAAAAAGCAAAGGTACACCAGTTTGCGATCAAAACTCAAGACTTGATATCATTGAAGACCCCTATCCTCTAAGCCGTATGGAGGTGGACAAAAGAGCATACTCAAGAAGACACATAGCAAGGAACAACAAGAATGGCTTGACATTTCCATGCCATCATGCAGTCCATGTCAATAGTGTTGTGTCATGTCTTATCGTGAGTCGTCATATGCCACATCATTATTGTGGATTATGTAATTATCTATTAAAAATGCATTGTAAGGTGGAAGTCCAAAGGGCACATACAAAATATGAATATTCATGTAAAGTCAAAAAGTCATAGGAAGTCACACAATCATGAGGGTAGTCAAAAAGTCACAAGGAGGTGAAGCACAACCCCATTGGTTATATATACACCCTCATTGTATGAGCAAAGGAATTTTCACCTTGGCTTCTCCCATAAGGAATCTGAGAGATAGAGCTAGTACTTTTGGGGAGCAAGTCGTGGCTCCAACGCTCCACTATTGGAGCTAGTGGTGTTCATTGTATACATGTGTCATGGAACTTTTACTTAATATATGAAGCCTGATGGCCAACATGTTCTTCATGCATGAATTATGAATGTTTATAAGACTATTCTGTGAATGTTTATGATTCATGTTTGTTTTTCACCTGTAATAAATTATTTTAACTATTTTGTTTATTTTAGTGATCGTTATATTGAGGATGTGTTGTACTAGTTGCAATGACTGTCACATCTTTGTAGACTATTCCGCTTGATGCTACACACATACTTTTTCTTGTGTTGGTTGCATGCTCATCAAATCTTTGTGGACTATTCCAGTGGATGTTAGATGAATATTTCTTGTTGTGTGTGTCTCTACTAGGGGGATATTATTATCTCACTCTTAGGGGCTCACCTATTTTCCCTCCGCATTAGAATAAACTTGACACACCTACAACTGAACACTCACCAGGCACACTCACTTGCTTCTTGAAGGCACATATGCGATCCTCTCTCTCGTTGATAGCTAAAGTCAAGGAAAATCAATAAGTATATATGACAACCAAGCTGATACGCCAGGCGGGGCTCCTATTCCAAATGGTGTGAGCTCTAATTGGGACTTCACATTGGGCAGACCCCCTTGGTTGAAATATTTCCAGCATCATCGACATAACCTTACCATATTGATCTCTCCTCCACCTATGGTTTTCCTAAGGGTTGAGGAATCCACCAAGTGTGGTTTCTAGGAAAGCACTGGGAAGTTTGTGTTCTGAAGAACCTACTGATTTATTAGTAGCTTTCCAGCTAAAGAACCTTCCCATATTTGCATACAAACTCTCCTCCTATCGCTAAGAGTGGCTTGTATTGTGGACTGAAGAAACCACTGGGAATCTTGGGGACTGAAAAGCCTACTATATTAACAGTTGTTTGTGCAACTATTGAACCTTCCCATGTTATGATGAAACTTATCCTCTTGGAGTAGAGATGTGATTTAT
Source organism: Pinus tabuliformis (assembly GCA_031772625.1). NCBI lineage: Eukaryota > Viridiplantae > Streptophyta > Pinopsida > Pinales > Pinaceae > Pinus > Pinus tabuliformis. Next base: position 82,083,461 of record CM062811.1, on the reverse strand, counting down.
CTGCGCTTACAAAAGACCCCTGCATTGAAGTTGACTAAGTAAAGGCACAATGATATGACAGTGGGAAAAAAAATGTTGAGAACAATTGAGGGAAGTGTGTCCATTTGCATTTGATTACTTGATTAACTGGTGGGCAAGGTGGGTCACATGGGGAGGCCCTATTTCAGATGGAAGCATTATTTTTACTTCATTGAGTGCTCCTCCTTAAGATTTGGAATCTGGATTGGGGGTGACAACTGTAAGAAAGACTTGGTTGTAGCATGTCTAAGTCTAAGAGGAGAGTCAAAGTCCCAATCTTACTTTCCAAATCCTTCAAATGATAAGATAAGTGTTTCTTATGCTCCATGTGCAAGAGGATTCAATATGAATGCTTACATTGCTATTTGAATGCCACTTAGCATGTAAATAATTCAATATCCTATAAGATAATGTTAAATGCATCTATCTAACTTACAGTTAAAGTGATTATGTTGATAATGAGGAACAAATTATTCCTAAATGAATGATATAATTATGCTTTCTAATGATGTATTGCATTGTTTATTACTATATGGTAGCACAAAGATGAATATAGGGATCTATGTGGCTGTGGAATGCAATTCGAATTTAGCTGGAACATTGTGTGTGAATTCCTTCAGCAAGTAATCTAGTCAACGAGAAGTCCATGTCGACAATGGTCTAAGAGGGTGGTTATTACACTTACGAACATCTATTGGAAAGAAGCTAAGGCACGAGATGATGGTGTGGAACTCAATGTAGCTTCACTCTTGGTCGACTAAAGGGTACTCGAATCCTACAATTGGTTGAGGCTTGAGTTGAGTCAACAAGTTATGTCATATGTGTGGTTAGGAAAGTGATGGACTTCCATGTTGGCAGACCCAGATTGTTGGTACACTAGTCATTTGAGGTCATTGACTGATGAGGTCATGAATTGGTCATCACATATGTGTATAAAGTGGTCTGCATAGGATAGAGTTCCTGAAGAGCGTGGGACACATTCATTGTGGTCAACTAAGATGATGGCTTCAACTAGTCTTGTGTAGTCGAGTGAGTTCATTGGTTTGGGTCATTTCAACAAGTTCAATTTAGTCAAGGTAATTCCACTGGTTTAAGTTGATTTGATTGATCTTATCTAATTGATGTAAGTTGACTAGATTGAGTTGTTTTGAATGATCTCATATAGTCAAGGTAAGTCGACTAGTGGGATTGTATTCAACCGATCCTGTTTTAGTCATGCTATGTCAAGAGATAAATCTCTTGTGTATGGCTATAAATATGCATGTAACGTTAGGTTAGGCTAAGGCATTGGAAATATTAGGAGAGGAAACATGTTATACATACAAATATAGCATTGATGTGATTCGCCCTTGCTAAATGCAGGGGAGGAACATCAGAGGCTTTGGATGCAACCTATTACGTCGGTGCAAGCACATTTGTTGATGTAATGCTTGATGGATTTCGTGGCCTTGGTGTTAAAATTATGAAGTTCTATGATGTAACAATTAATTATTTCAAAACCTTCTTTATGTTGCAATATTAGTTAAGCAATTGTAGATAGAGCATAAACCAAATGCACAATATAAGACGACCAAGAACAAAAATGAGACATAGAGAAATTAGATCCAATGACTAGGGAAAAACCCACAAGGGGATAATCCAAACCAAATTCTTCTTGTATTAGCTATCAATTGTTCAACAAATATACATAGTAGAATGAGAGATCAAGAGAATGACTAAGTTCACCCAAATCTGAACAAGTTGTAGCATAAAGATCACTGATAGTAATAATAGAGGCAAACACTAAATTGACCTTCCCTTCAACTGAATCAACACTGAAACACCGAAACGCTAAATCAACCTTGGCTCACCAAGTTCAAATTCTTATTTCACAATGCACTCATGGTGAGAATCAGATGATATGAGATACATATATAGGAGGAGCAAAAATTCTGGTCATAAAGAAGGAACAAATTGCATGCCTTGAGTATGAGTTACGTATTCCATTTAGGGAGGCACACATGCCTTTGTAACTTATGCCATTAAGGAGGCACACATTCCTTTGTAACTCATGCCCTTAAAGAGTGAATGTAACATATCAATTAAAGAGTGCATACGAGGAATATTTTATGGCATTCTTCAATGAGTGTGTAAGAGGAATATGCCATGATTTTAATGAGTGCATAAGAGAGGGTGCAACGTATCCATTAAGTGAGAGAGAGTAACATATGCATTAATTGAGGGGAGTTACATACGACATGATTGAGTGTCGTAATTGAGAGCCATGATCAAGAGAAATGAATTTCCTTTTAATAATAATAGAATAATATCATAAGTAATAATAATAATCACAATATTGACAATTGAGTTGAGATTGAACTATTAGGATTGATTAATGATAAGTTAAGTGATTTTCCATCAACTATACTTTATTACCAATTGATGCAAGGTGATTTACTATTTTTGGAAAGTCACTCTAAAATTGTCGGAAATGAGATTTTAGATAAGGAAATTCATCCTTGAGCTACCAATTTTCAACACTCCCTCTCATCTAGGGAGGAATTTCTTTCCACATCAAAGATATCTACTTTTTCTACTCATCTCTATTCATCTCTTCTCTATATCATCTGGAACAATGATGTCACAATCTAATGAAGAAGAATCATCATAGGGGAGATTCATCTATCACCCTATATCCATTGTTCTTCCCATATTGACACAAAATTGGGAGGATTACCACTTATTAACACATGACAAGGATCACGCACAATGAAGTCTCACCTCTGCTTGAGGGGATTGCCACTTGTCAAGACATGACAAGGATCATGCTCTACGAAGCTTTACCATAAGAGTCAAGTGGTATAACACCTGCATCCACATAATTTGGGGGATTACCACTTGATAAGGATCACACACAACCAAATCGTACATCTAGTTGGGGGGATTACCACTTGTCAAGGATCATGCACAACCAAGCTTTACCACACCCATTGGCCAAATGGCTGGTACTCCCAACAAGCCTAGCTTGTGGGTGGGATACATACTGGGTTATATTCTTGGAAATTCCCAAACTTGATGGTAGAGGGGATTACCACTTGTCAACACAAGATAAGAATAACACACAACCTATAGTAAAGAGTTCCCTCTACCCCAGGAGCTCTCTTGGCTCTACCCCCAACTTGGGATCTCAAACAAAAGGGAAGAGCATAACTCAGTTTTCTTGATCATCCATGACCCCCCCCACTAGGGAGGGTCACATCCGTTAGTCCAAGTTTCTCTCTGAATACCAAGAACTTCCCTTTCAGTAAAGGCTTGGTAAGTATGTCAATTATCTGATCACCAGTTGCAATATGATGGTCTTACTACTCCTACCTGCACCATATCCAAGATATAGTGATATTTGATCTAAATTTCATTGTACTTGTCATGGAACATGAGATTTTCTGCAAGTCGAATCCCAATCTTATTATCATAGTATATTACTGTCATATCTAGCATATTATCAAACAACTATCCAATCAGATTCCTTAGCCATATTGCCTCACAACTAGCCATGCTAGTAGCAATGTACTCGATTTCAGCTGTGCTAAGGGCTACAACCTTCTATTTTCTGCTCATCCAAGATATTATGGAAAATCCCAAGCTAAAGTAGCATCCAAATGTGCTCTTTCTGTTAGTAGAGTTACCAGCCCAATAAGCATCAGATTACCCATGTAGGCTTACATCTTTAGAAGTATATCTGAATCCAATATTGATGGTCCCATGCAGGGATATCAACACATGCTTTGAAAAAATCTAATTTACATGTGATGGCTTAATCATATATTGGTTTAGCATATTGACAACAAAATATATGTCTAGTCTAGTTTTCACTAAGAACATCAGTGCCCCAATGAGTTGTTGATACTCAGAAGGATTTTCCAAATCAGGTCCTGCAACTTTACCACAAAATTCTTGAAATTCATTTCCATTGGCTTTTTCATGGAATTACATTTTGTCATACCAAACCTTTTCAGTAGCTTGAAGACATATTTTTCTTGAGAAAGGAAAATCTCACCAGGTCTCCGCCATACCTCTAGGCCCAAAAAGTTGTGTATCAAATGAAGATATTTCATTTCAAACTTAGAAGCTAACTTCCTCCTACACTGAAGGATAAGGAGGTTCTCCACCCGTTAAGAATAATTCATCAACAATAATACCAAAATCAATGACATACCTTGGACCATTTTGAAGTAGAGATTTAGATCAAAATTTCTTCAGGTAAAACCAAGCTTCATCAAGAAGCTATCAATGCAAGCATACCAAGCTCTTGGGGCTTTCTTCAATCCATAGAGATCTTTCTTCAGTATACACACATGAGTTTTCTTGTCATGAAATTCAAAGCCTTGTGGTTGCTCCACAAATACTTCTTCCTTTAGGAAGCCATGTGGAAAAATAGTTTTCACATCCATTTGGTGAAGAGTCCATCCATGGCTAGAAACTAGAGTCACAATAGATTATATGGTAGTATATCGAGCAACGAGCACAAAAATCTCATCATAGTCTGCTCCCTCTTTATGAGAGAAATGTCTAGCCACAAACCTAGCTTTATATTTTTCAATACTGTCATTCACACCATGTTTAATTTTGTAAAACCATTTAGAAGTCACAACAAACTTACCTTTGGGTCTTGGAGCTACTTCCCATACATCATTATGTATGATGGACTCATATTCTTCAGCCATTGCATCTTTCCATACTCGATATTTCACTGCTTTTTTAAAAGTGCATGGTTTATTATGAATAATGTTGCTCATGGCTACAATGTATCCTTGGAACTAACATGGTTTATTTCTTTCTCTGAAGGTTCCTCTAGGGGAAGCATGTTATCAACGTCTTGTAGAGTGTCAGAAAGCCATAATGATATCTTTCTAGTAGGAGGATCACATGGAGGAGGATCCAAGGGGTCCATGGGCTCCATGGGTTCATCAACAAGATCAGGCTCAGACTCAAGATCTTCTTCTGCATTCAAGGCATCATCCTAACTTTTAACATTAGTAGGAGGAGGAGGTGTGTCTCTTTCCTTTCCAAGAGCTACATCTTCATCAAATGTTACATCCCTTATAAACTCTATAGTTCTTTGACCACATACGTATATTCTATAAACTTTTGAATTTTCACATAACCAACAAACATAACTTTCTTACTTGAAGGTTCCAGCTTGGTCCTGTTTTCCTTTGGCACATTAAAATAGATGGGGCAACCAAAGATCCTTGAGTGTCCAACCTCGTGCTTTTCACTAGTGAATAATTCTTCAAGAGCCTTGAAGTCTTTGAACATGCCAAATGCTTGACCTGATTGGTTCTAATTTTTCTTGAAGGGAAGGGTCCCTTTACATGATTTCCTCTTGCACACCCTTGGAAAACTCCATCAAGATCCACTCTAATCTCAGGAATTCCAGAAAGCATATTTCTCACATGAGGCAATTCATTATAGTGAAGATGAGTGAACCTTTTGTGCCATAGTTCACATTGATGGTTACTATCATGAATAAATGCATGGATATGTCTTCCATTGAGTTTATAAAGATCTTCAAATAATTATCCCTGGGTGAAGGCAAGTAATAATAATTATACATATTGACTTCATTTCCCACAATGATATAATTCATCTTTAATCACTAAAAAAGAGGTAAGTTTATAAAACTATCATTCCATCCTTTGCAAAAGTCATGATTCTTTCCTGCAATCACTATTGTCAATAAACTCATGACCTTTTTCATCAAATATAATGTGAGAGAATCAAAATCCCCCTATCTTCGGTATTCAATTTTTATCACTTATTTTTTCATAACCTTCTACTCATTATACTTCTTTTCAAGACAACATTTTCTTGCACATGCATAAACAAAAGTAAAAATACTTTTTACTTTTACATGCATAAACAATTAGCAAAAACACAACTATTAAACACATGCAACACCTTAATTACTATCATGTCTGTTTATTATTGGATCAGGGAGCAGTGATCTTATTTAGAATATTAGTTTGCAGTACTAAGATCTTCCTCAAATTATTAACAAAATGCTTTCATTGTGCTTAAGGATTCATTAATTTTTGCAAGTGAAATGGAGATCTTTTTTTTATGTTAATTTTATGAGAAATTTAACATAAACTAGAAACTGAACAACAACATAAACATATGCAGAACATCATCAAAAACAAATTACAACAAGAACATGATAAAGGAGTTCACCCCTCCTGGGCTACGTCTCGTTGGTCCAGCTTCCAATGGATTGGGACTCTCTATTATGCTCAAAAGTGTAAAAATCTGTGTTTACAATGCACAAATTCTTCTGAAACCTGCTCCAATTAGTTCAACATGTCAAAAAATGGCCATCTAGCCTCTTTTTGCATCCAATTTGGTGGAAAACTAAAGAATTTATGAATTCCCCTTGTTTTCCCATTATTCGATCCACAAATTGCTCCACATCCAATAGGAACCCACAATTTCTCTTAAAAAATCCATTAACTGAGCGAGAATTTTACCGCACGGTGGGCCATAATCCATCGGCATCGACTCTTCATCGCAAATCACAATCGGTGGAGTTCTGCGGTCTTATGGACTATGAGCCAGGCGAGCGATATGCGATTTCGATTTGGAGTACTCGACAAAACTCTTAACTGGAGCTTCTAAATGTATCGCATCTCAGATACTTTCGCAATCGACAGAGTACCAAGGTCTTGTATATGCAGAACTTTGCACCATGTTGTGATTTGCGATTGCGATATCGCATCACAACCCAAATCTATTGGGGTCGATTATGTAGTGTCGCGCGAGAAGTGCAATCGCATTGCAACCCAATACCTTCTAGGGGCCGATTCTATAACGTCAACCTGCTTCCTTGTTGCGAGGTGCGATATGCGATTATCGCATCGCAACCCTGATCTTATCGGGGGTAGATTCTATAACACCTCCCTTCGCTGATATGCGTTTTATGAAATGTGGGGAACAATGGTGGCCTACCACTTGACGCCTCTCGATTCACTGATGGAACCTGCCATGTTATCCAATACTGCCATGTGATCAAGTCAAACTTGAACTTTGACTTGCTCTAACTTTTGCATACGAGCTCAGATTTGAGTGTTGTTCACACCATTGGAATCAGAATGGCAGGATATTCAATCTGAAGCTAAGTTAATAAGATTTTGACACTTTGATTTTTGAGCCTAATTTTGAGCACCTAATCACTCGTCCCCATTGGAAGCCTTTTGGACCCCAAAAGGATCACTTTCAACTGTTTAATAGGTGAGGGTACAGTTCCCTCACCTTTCCAACCTCTATCCAGTTGGATTTTGAAGAAATTGTACCCTTGAGCCCCTCTCGAAGTTAATCGATACTTCCCCTTTTTGATGTCCTTATTCTTATGTCAAGTATAGTGTCTTGTTGAAGCACATCAAGGAATTATGGAGAAAATTATTCAATAGATGGAATTTGAATATTCTCTCCTTAATCTTCAATCAAAGCAAGCTCATACAACCTTACATTCTCAACATTAATAACAACATAAGTTTGCATATATGAAGGAAAATCCAACCTTAGGGCATTGTTACCAATCTTTTCCAAAATTATGAATGGACCATATCTAATTGGTTTTAGCTTTTTACCTTCTCCTTGGAGCCTCTCTTTGTTAATGTGAATCCAAACTTCATCACCAACTTGGAACTTGTGATCTTGACGATGCTTTTTGTGCCCTTCTTTGTACTTGCCTTGTCTTTTCTCAAGATGTTCTTGAACCTTTTGGTGTACTAATTGTCTTGCTTTGTCTATGTTGTTATGACCTTCAATAGAAACATCTTTGCCAAAAATAAAATCCAAAAGAGATTTAGGAAAGTATCCCATGCATGCCTCAAATGGCGAAGTTTGAGTGGAAGAGTGCTTGGCTTGATTGTAAGCATGCTGAATATAGTGAAACTGTTCATCCCACAACTTAGGATGCTTGCTGCAATACCCACATAGAAGATGTATCACTGTTCTATTCACTACCTTTGTTTGACCATCTGTTTGTGGATGAAAGGCTGTAATATTTTTCAATTTGGTGTTCATGAATCCCCACAAGTTTGACCAAAAATTCCCCACAAAGAGAGAATCTTGATCACTAACAACGAATGTGGGCAATCCAAAATGCACCCAAACATTATGAAAGAATAACAGAGAAGTTTTTTCAACTGTAACTTTCTTTTTACATGGCATCAAAATAAACATTTTGCTGAACCTATCCACAACTACATACAAATAATCATGACCTCTTTTTGACAATGGAAGACCTCCTAAAAAATACATAGAAACACTCTCCCACGATCGTGAAGGAACCCAAAGTGGTGTGTACAATCCTAACTTCCTATTACTAGGCTTATTGATTGCACATAATGAACATCCCTTAATAAAACGAGACACACTTTCAAGAATACGAGGCCAATAACAATTCCTCTGTAGATGTGCCACCATCTTACTTACACTAAAATGACTAGCATAAGAGAGGTGTGTTCCTCTCTTATGATGTTAACTCTTCCCCCCTATGGAATGCAAAGCTTGCCAATATGGTACAACAAGTTATCATGAAAATGATAATCCAATTCTTCTACTTGGTTACCTTGACTGAAGCTTGCATAAACATCTTGAAAATCATTATCTAATGCATATTGCTCAATATAACTTTCATGTAAAATAGAATTATGCTCGAGTAAATTAGCTGCACTAACAATTGGCCTAGAAAGGATACCAAAAACTTTATTGTATACACCTTTCTTATACCTGATTACCAAGTGGAATTTTTGAAGGAAACCCATCCATCGAAAGTGCCTTGATTGCTGCAACTTTGATTGAGATTGCAAGTACTGAAATGGTTGATCATCAGTGTGAATGATTGTTCCTTACCCACTAGGTAGTGTTTCCATTTTTTCACACTTTGCACCAATGCATACAATTCCTTGTCATATGTAGGATAGTTAATCACTGCACCATTAAAATTTTCTGAATGAAAATAGATAGGCTTACCATGTCTCATGAGAACTGCACCTATAGCGTAGTCACTACCATATGTTTGACCTCAAATGACCGTCTCAAGTCTGGAAGTGCGAGTACGAAAGTTGTACTGATCTTTTGCTTCAACGCATCAAAGGAATTTTTCTATTTGCCTCCCCACTAAAAAACCTTTTTCACACTTGTCAACGCATGAAAAGGAGCAACTACAAGAGAAAAATTAACAATGAATTTCCTCTAATATTGGGCTGCTCCGAGAAAATTTCTTACCTCTGTATCTGTCTTGGGCCTTGGCCAATTTACAATGACATCAACCTTGGAGGGATCTATTTTCAACTCACCTCCTCCAACAATATGACCCAAGTAAACTAAATAAGTCTTTCCAAACTCACACTTTGACATCTTCAGATACACGTGTTCTTTTTCAAGACATCAAGTACTTTTCTTACATGTATGACATGTTCAACATGGGATTTACTGAAAATTAAGATGTCATCTAAGTAAATTATGACAAATTCATAAAGAAATGGCTGCAAAGCATCATTCATCACATGCATGAATGTAGTAGGAGCATTACATAAACCAATGACATAAGTAGCCATTCAAACAAACCTTGTTTTGTTTTGAACATTGTCTTCCAAATGTTTCCTTCAATTATTCTAATTTGATGGTAGCCACTTATTAAGTCCAACTTAGTAAAATACTTTGCATCTTTCAATTGATCTAGTAAATCATCTATTCGAGGGAGTGGGTAATGGTTCTTTACCGTAATTTTGTTTAATGCACAAAAATCCACACATGCACCATGTTCCATCCTTCTTTGGCACGAAGACAATAGGTGAACCACACGACGAGGAAGATGGTCTAATGATCCCTTTATTTAACAACTCTTGAATTTGTTTCTTAATTTCTGCACTTTCCATCACTGACATCCTGTACATGCCAATGTTAGGAAGAGGACAATCCTACTACAACTGTATCTCATGTTGGATTCCTCTCTTGGGAGGTAATCCCTTTGGTTTCTGAAACATTTCATCATATTGGTTATCTAAGTCAACCATGTCTGATTTCAAATTCGAATCACACCCTTTAAAAGCTTCATTATCAACATCATCTTTGGATTTGATCATGAGGAGCACAAAATTCTTACTTGAATTCACTAGTCTTTTCATCTGCCCTGCATTAACAAGCGAAAGATTTCTTTTCTTACTGTGAGCTCTCACAATATATTCTACTCCTTTTTTGAGTAAATGCTATTTATTTTCATGTCAATGGAAGATAGATTTTCTATCATAAAGGTACAGGTTTCCCAGAACTATGCCACAGAGATCTAACGGCACAACGTCAACCTCCACTCCATCTATGAATTTTGCAGTAATGGAAAATTTCAGTTTACACTTTCTCATAATCTACAATTGTGCATTGTCACATACCCATCCAAGTGGACACTGTTTATGATGTGGAATAATTTCCAGATTTAAACTCTTGACAATGTTTTCAGAGACAAGATTGGCTTGAGAGCCACTATTGAACAACGTATCAATCTTGTTATGTTTTGAGATCACCCTTATGTGAAACAATTCTATTCTCCTCTTTTCATTTGGAGTTTCATTTTATGAGTATGAAGAACTAGTGCTTGCAATGGATTCCTTTCCTTTTAACCCCATGGTTGTAATTTTAGTCTCATCACCCGAATCAGATCCCAAATCCTTTTGAGTGGTTGCAGTTGTCTTCTATTTTCCCTTGTTGTTGTTTCTTTTTGGTCTCATTTCAAGATGAAGCTTCCAATAGTGAGCTTCATCATGACCCTCTCTGGAACAATGTTTGCATGTAAATTTCTCTTCTTTTTTTTTGATAGACATATTTTTCTTTGCCTTCTCTTTGAAAGCCTTTTCTTTCCCCTTACTCTTAATGGATTTTTACTACCTTCTTCTGAGGTGTTTTTCCCACTTGCCTCAAGATGAGTGGCTTGCACACACACATCATCTAGATTATTGGGATTAAAAATTTAGATAGTATGCCTAAGGTAATTGTGTAAACCCCCTATTTACTTCAACAAAGTTTCTTGTGATTGCAAATCTACACCTAACATTAGAGACTTTTTTTTCTAAATTCTTGGGTGTAATATTGCACATTTTAACCTTTAAGCTATCTAAAGTTCTACCAATTCATGATGGCTTTCTACATATAAGCTAGAAGGTAGAATTGTCTTTTAATTGCAACAATGAAATCATTCCAAGCAATTGATATCTTACCGTGTTTTTTAATCTCCTCTTGGGTCTTTGATTCCAACGATACTAGTGTTGCACCCTCCACTCTCAAGGAAGCTAACTGAAACTTTATGTCATCCTCTTCAAGGTTTTGAATCCTGCAATAGACCTCCAACTGACGAATCCAATTATCAAGCTTCTTTGCATTCACTTCACCATTATACATGGGCAACTCGAATTTAACATCAAGTTTTAAAAAAGGTGATTTACCAGTTCCTTTTGAAGTATGATGATGAGTATGAGTAAGGGCTGTGTTAGTGGAAGAGGTTGAAGATGCTTGTGAAGAAGAAGATGGTGGAGAGGTTGGAGGTTTGTCTCCATTCCCATCACCTCCTTTTCCATTACCTCCTCTTGAAGAGTCTTCTTCATTGGGAGGTTTGGAACTTTCTCCTTGCAACCTGGTATTCCTCTCTTCATAGAGGGCCTTCACCATCTCTATCATATCAAAGAAAGCCTTTCTGAAGGTATTCTCATCTTCTGTCATGTTTGTAGGTTCTTGTTCATGAGACATGATCTCTAGAGTCTCAACTGCAACTTGAGGCTGAACAGGTGTTGGAGATTGTGGCAACCTTTCTCTCCTTCCCCTTGACCCAACTTTAGGGCTGCCAACCAGCTTTCCTTAACCTCTTTTGAGTTTTAACCGTGTAAGCATGATATTAACTTGCAAACAATTAAATCCTTCTTTCACAAAGAAAAACTAAAGCTTTGATACCAAATTGATTTGATTTAGAATATTAGTTTGCAGTTCTAAGATCTTCCTTAGATTATTAACAAAATTCTTTCATTATGCTTAAGGATTCATCAATTTTTGCAAGTCAAATAAAGAGTTTTTTTATGTTAATTTTATGAGAAATTTAACATAAAATAGAAACTGAACAGCAACATAAACACATACAGAACATAATAAAAAACACATTACAACAAGAACATGATAAAGGAGTTCACCCCTCCTGGGATATGTCTCCTTGGTCTAGATTCCAATGGCTTGGGCCTCTTTATTATGATCAAAAGTGTAAAAATCTGTGTTTACAATGCTCAAATGCTTCTGAAACCTGCTCGAATAAGTTCAGCATGTCCAAAAACAACCATCTAGCCTATTTTTGTATCCAATTTGGTGGAGAACTGAAGAAGTTGTGACTTCCCCTTATTTTCCCATTATTCGCTCCACAAATTTCTCCACATCCGACAGGAACCCATAATTTCGCTCCAAAAATCCGCTAATTGAGCAAGAATTTTGTCACGTGGTGGGCCATAATCTGTCGACACCAATTGTCCATCGCAAATCACAATCGGCAGAGTACAACACTCTTATGGACTGTGAACTAGGTAGGCGATATGCAATTGCGATACGAAGGACCTGACGAAACTCTTAACTGGAGCTTCTAAATGTATCGCATCTAGGATCCTTTCGTAATCAGTGGAGTACCAAGGTCTTGTATATGTGGGACTTTGCACCATGTTGCGATTTGCGATTGTAATATCACATCGCAACCAAAACCTATCGGTGCCAATTCTGTAGTGCCGTGCGAGATGTGCAATCGCATTGCATCGCAACTCGGTACCTGCCGAGGGCCGATTTTGTAATTTTGACCCGCTTCCTTGTTGCGAGGTGTGATATGCGATTATCGCATCACAACCCTGATCTTGATGGGGGCCGATTCTGTAACACCTCCCTTCGCCGATGTGCATTTTACGACATGCAGGGACCAATGGCAGCCTGCCACTTGGTGCCTCTCAATTCGTTGATGGAACCTACCACTTCTTCCAATCCTACCATGTGAGCAAGTCAAACTTGAACTTTGTCTTGCTCTAACTTCTGCATATGAGCTCGGATTTGAGTGTCGTTCACACCGTTGGAATCAAAATGACAAACTCTTCGATTTGAAGCTAAGTTTATTAATATTCTAACACTTTGATTTTTGAGCCTAATTTTGAGCACCTGATCAAGCAAGATTTCCTGAAAAGTGGTGACCCATTTTTCCTTTCTGCTTCTTGTCTTGGGAAGCAAAGGAAATAGGTTCTCCCTCTTCATGTTTAAGAATTATTTCTTTAAAAAAATATTTTGGCATCCTTGAGTACACTTTCCTAGGAGCTCATCAAATGTAATAAACTTACCATTGTTTCTTATGGTAGTAATAAAATTTTCCCAAATTTGAGAAATATCTCCAAGCGTAATCAACATCAGCTCTTTATCAAATATAATTTCACTAGCAGTTGAAAACTGATCCTTGAATTTTGATATCCTCATGAAGTATTCCTGAATGGTCCCTCCTTTGATCATCTTAATGTTCTTGAGTTGATTCTTCAACGCAAGGATTTTACTCAATTTGTTTACTTGATACATTCCAATCAACTTGTCATACATTTCTTTTGATTTGTTCAACTTGGAGACATTAGTGATGAGATGGTCTCCAAGAGAATCAAGGATAACCTTCTTAGCCTTGACTTCTCCCTTGTATTTATCCTTGACAACAACATTCAAATTTTCTGGTGGTTCTATGCCTTCAACATATTCCAGTACATCATTTTCTTCAAGAGCAATATCCAATATTTCCTTCCATGGACCAAAATTTGAAGCATCATTCAATTTCTCTTCATTCTTGAAGTAAGACGAAGACATCATTCACCAAAAAACAAATTTCAGCAATAAGTCAAACAAATTTCAATAGCGAGAAGAAGGAGCAACAAGTAATATTTCAAAAGTAAATAAAAGGAGAAACAAGTGATATTTCAATAGTAAATAGGAGCAACAAGTGATATTTCAACATAAAATAGAAGGATGACAACTCTTATCTTTTTGGGATTGTCTTCACCAAAGATTTGATACCATGTTAAAATTCTGAAGTTATATGCTATAACAATTACTTATTTCAAAAACTTATTTTTGTTGCAATATTAGTTAACCAATTATAGATAGAACATAAACCAAAAGCACAATAGAAGACAAATAAGAACATAAGTGAGACACAGAGAATTTAGGTCTTCTTCTATTAGATATCAAGTGAAGATGTTGAAAGAGATTCAAGTGAAAAAGTTGAATCACCATCAAGTATCTATATATATGTCATGTGTATTATTGAAATTATACATATTTATTAATTTCAATTTCATTCAAACTCTATTTTTTAATTTAATTATTTAATGAATATTTATACCCATTTACATTTAATTTTCATATGTATAGATGAAATCAATATCGATGATGAGATGTTAAAAAATGTTGACACTGACATATATGGAGATAAAAAAGCTTACCATGTTATACAATATCATGTTAAGGTCATTATTGAGAAGTTCTTCAAAGATGAAAGTGTGACATTTCAAGCTCAAATTTTGAGAGGTATCTTAACATCAAAGAAATTAAAATATGCTACAACTCTATTGGGTATTCGAAAATCAACGAAAGATAAAAAGGTGAAGGAAAATGTGATTCAAAATATAAATAGTGCTCTAAAAACAATTGGAAGATCTAGAAAGAAAAATGTAGTTGCACGTAGAGAAATACAAATGGCAATGGTTTCATCAAGTACTAAAGAAAATCGTTTGGTAAAATCTATGGCAAAAATATTAGGGACCTCACGAAAAACATTGCACAAACATAGGAAATTTTGATTGCAAATAGATGTAAATGATGAGCTCGCTTGTTGGGAAGTTATTTGTAGGAAACCATACAAATATAGACTTGGAGAAGATGTTAAAAAAATAATATATGAATATTGGATGAAAAATTCACATGTTTCACCAAAAGCAAGGGATGTGATGCAATGAAGAATAACATGAAATCAGTATGAAGAACATGAAAAACATATCTTGGACACCACTCAGATAGAGTTTTTCAATAAGTTCATAGAATAGAATCATGTAATTAATGTCTCAATCAGTACTTTTGTGCAACAAAAACCATGGTATGTTAAACCTATCACTATATGCGACACTTGTTGTTGTCGTTATCATGTGGAATTTCAATTATATTATGACACCTTCCTTAATTTTGGTAAAACATTTTGGAAAAATTCACCTCCTCGTTCCACTATCCATGGTTTCATATCCAAAATTCTATGTGTAAGAGAAAGTCATGAATTATTTTACCAAAAGAAATGTATTGGTGGTAAAAAATGTGATTATTATGGAAATTTGACTTTATTTCATGTCAAATATTCTATTGATATAAATGAAAAATAATTGTCTAACCTAAAAGTGAAATGGAAGAGATATGAATATATCCATACATCGATTAGTTCAAGTAATATTACAAGTGCTAAAAGGATTGATTTATAAGAAGAAGAAATTCCCGTGATAGAGTTTTCGAAGAAATTTCAGACATAAATTTATAAGTACACCAACATTTGCATAGAGCTCGATGGAAGGATATGCAATTCAAAAAATACTGTGCAATTATTCCACCAGGGACCATTTTTCAAATAGTTGATTTTGCAGAGAATTACAAATTTTTTGCCCAAAATGAAATACTGAGTGAATATTATCATTCTGACCAAGTCTTTATGCTTTTCCATATTCTATATAGACATGCTGAACACAATGTCGATGATATAGAAAGAACTATTGAGAATCAACTTGTTTTTGAAGAATATCACTTTTATATTAGTGATGATTGTACACGTGATACACATTTTGTACAACATTGTTTTGATAAGATTTATGACTCATTGAAAGGTCATGGAATAAAATTCATTGAACATTGGATATGATTAGATGGATGCACATGTCAATTCAAATCTTCACGATCATTCTTTTGGTTGTGTCATCTTCATAAGAAAACCTACATTAACATTGTTTGAATTTCTTTGAGACTAGTCATGGAAAAGGAGAGCATGATGGTGGAGGAGCATGTATAAAATAGCACTTCGAAGATATCAAATGAACCACTCTGAAAACAGACTTGTCTCAGCTAGACAAGTTGTTCAATGGTGCAATGTTGCACTAAGCCATCAGACGAACCCATCAAGGGAGGTACAAAGGTATTGTTGACATTTCTAGACCCGCCAACATGTCAGGGGATATCCCCGGTAAGAAGTCCCAATTAGACCTCAGACCGTTTGGTGTAGGAGTCCCAGCAGTGGGTCGTATGGTAATGCCTTGACCGCGATTTAGCACAAAGGCAAGTAAGATAACTCTGTTGGTAGAAAGGGTGTGACATATGTAGTGAGCCAAGGAAGGTGCATGAGAGGTTCTAACACACGGGGGTTGAGATGAGGGCACCCATTGGAAACCTGTGATAGCATAGAGTTAAGAAGGGAATACATGAGCAAAGATGCATCAGAACATGGAAGGAAAGTTAACTAGCCATCCAAAGTGATGGTTAAACCAACAACACATTTTAGAGAGATTCGTACATTCATACACAGAAAGCTATACATGCATGTGTAACTACACATATACATATATCATTTAGAGTAAACCATATATCATAGAATACAATAAAACATATGTATGAAACGTGTTGGATCATGTTATATTAAGAAGTTTAAGTTCCAATCATACAATACATCCATGTCCAACCACTAATTTCGACAACGGAACGTTACAACCACAACCACCTGCTCCTCCAAAGAGATGTACTAGCTCTGCATAGTGGAGAAGCCAAGGCTCGTTACAATACTATCCAAGTTCTCTCCAAGATAGTCTTATCAGAAGCTTGGCTGACCAAAAGCCTATACAATGAGTTATGAGGGACTATTTATAACAAAGGGTGGGGTGACCCTTGACATTCCCCTTTGTGACAATTCATCTACCCTCATGACTCTTCATCTACTCTATGACTGTTACATCCAACTATTGACACTTGAACTTACACTTGATGAGACGTTACATTACAATGCACATGTACCCATGTGAGACAAAATGGCTTGAGCAAGCCATGCTAAACATCACTATGACTCAGACAACTATTGGAAGACCAAATCTTTGACATCTTCATTGTGGTTGACAGTAGCGTATTGATGCCAAGACCGATAGTCTATGATGGTGTTCGTCTGCTCCAAGGTGACATCTTTCTGGAAACTAACTCTTGTCTCCACAACATCTAGGTACACTACTCGGGCTCCTCTGTCCAACTCGTCTGAAAGAATGCGCATCATTGTCTTCAATGCAGTCAGACCAACAACATGCTTGTCCATGATGTCTGCAATAATGGACAAGTCTGGGCTGGTGGAAATGCGCATCAACTCATCAAAGTACGAGTTAAGATCTAGTCAGACTTGTGCCTTTGTCTTCACCTGGGTGAGAGTCCCAATAGATGGGATCGCATGTGCATGCACCACAATATCCATACTCTTGAATACACATGTATGGGAAGCCTGTATGCTAGTGATGAGCTGTGGGAGCTCTTCATAGTTCCAGATCTAACTCTAGATACATGCCTTCAGCTAGACCGTTCCGAGCTTCATCATCTTAGGCAAGTGAAGCGGGGATACCTTGTATCTCATCGTCCATGTTTTCATGTAATCAACAGTAGCATGCATGTTCGCCAAGATACATGCTCTTCTAACACATCGCTACTACCATTTGTTGAGATGGACGACTTCCTTTTGCACGATACCAAACTCAGAAGACAACTTCTGCATGACTATGTCAAGGGATAACACTTCATCTAGTATTGCCTTCTTCAGTTATGCTCGGGTGAATGTTGTAACCAACTCTCCTCCTTTCTTGGCCATCTGTAGTTCCTTAGCCATTTTCTCATTCTCAACTATCAGAAAGCAAGCACTTGAGCTTGTGGCTTCGGCATATGCTTTGGTAGCGTCGGCTAAGGCTGCTGGATGTTTGCACACGTCAGACATGATCACTCATTCCTCAACTTGCGTAGGAGATGTACGATCATCTGGATTCGACACTTTGCGAGACTACACAACTCTATGTTGAGACTCGTTGAATGAGATGTTGTGTATCTCTCCTTCCGAATGATCTCCAAGGATCTCAATGGCTCTTTTGTCGCTTTTGGCTTTCTCATCTTCTAGATGTGGTGAAGTGGGTAAGTCAACTTGTTGGTGATGAGGCATGAGGTCAATGTCTTGTTCCAATTTCTGTTGCTCCATATCTATATCCAACTATTGAAGTGCTTCCTCTATCTCACGAGTGAAGTCTTTCTTTTGCGATGGTTCACCCTGTCTTCCTGATGCCAACTGTTCTGATGAGTACACTACCTGTATGGGTGTTGTTTCATCTGTTTTCACATGTTTCTCCCCCTACTGTACCTGTTGTTGCTGCACTTCCCTCTCCTGTTTGCACAGATCTTGTTCCTTTCAGAGTTGCTCCTTCAACTCATGCAACTCCTTCTCTATCTCTTCCATCCTCGATTACTCCCTCTGCCATTGCGCGATTAGCTTAACGCGTTGTTGCCTCTTCACCTCTATAGCCAAAGCTACTTTCTCTACAAGTGGATCTGCTCAGAACTTGTAGCTTTTCTCTTCCTCCATGTGATCGACAATCTTCCTCTTTCCCTTGTCACGCACTGGTATGCTCACCTCTATTGCTGCTGCTACATCTAGTGCTCTTCGGGATGCTACTTCATGTTGCTTTATAACCACTCCACAACGAAGTCGACTTGTTCATTGGGTGTGGAGAAACTGTAGAAATATCTCCATGGGTCCTCCTCTACCCAATGAAATGCCCCGTGGATCCAGCTGAACTGTACTCTTGTGTAGTGATCTTTCACAAGACAATGTGGGTCATACAGATTGTAACTTCGGAGATCGAATGAATAGTTCTTCATCTACTATGCTTTGACATCTGCATGCTTGAAACTCTGGATCTCGTATAACCCAATCGACAATGGAAGAGTGGGCCAAGGCATCTTTTTCTTCTAGTGCAATCTAGCTATCAATCCTGCTGAGATGTGATATGCTACTTCGTGCATGACGAGTATGTCCAAGGAAAAATTCGGTAGAACATGTAGAGGCTTCTCCAAGCTGTACATACATATGAAGGTGCCAGACGGTGAAGCATACCAATCAGCTATGTCTATCAATGTCTCCATTGCTGCCTTCGACATGCAAGGTGGATCTTGTTCGAATATCATCTTGTAAAATGGGGTGAAAAAATGACCAGACAACCATGTGATAACTCCTCTAAATCTGCATTTGGACAAAAACTTACAATAAGTGTTCACATCAATCTCCGTCAGTGACCATGCCCATTTCAAGCCTAGGAACTCCTCTCAGGCACAAACTTCATCCAAGATATAGGCAGACATGTAGATTTTTGATTGCATACCTTTGGGCAGCTGTCGAGCCCTCGTTATCTGTTCCTTCAGTTGATGAGCCAACATATCAGATTAGTTACATGGTTTTCCTTCCCAGGCCAGTTGGTCCAGCGCAATCACCCAACTCTTTGGGAAGGTTTCTGTGCTTTCTTGGCCATGCAGTTGACATGTGAAAATGACCAAGTATTGATATGCCTTAAGTAGTATCTGTGTCTTGTAGATCTGGTTGGGTGTCATCCTGAATCTAGCCAACTCCTTTACCCAGTTCTTCAGAATGTCTCTAGAGTTGGAACTGTTGCTGGGTAAAATGAAGGGAGTCTCCATGATATTCACAGGCTCTGACATCTGATACATCTCATCATAATCCTATGCCCTAAAGGTTCCAATCTTCATCTTGTTGACACTGCTCAAGGTCATTGTCTTGGGATCAGTGTGCGAGATGATCCAGTGTATTATGTCCGTGCATGGGAACGTGGGGTATCTGCATGCAATCTGGTACAAGCCGGACTTGTGAATGTTCACATACACTTGGCGGTCTTCGAGGTCTTCCTCAAATGTGCCTGTAAATGCATCATTGATCTCTTGCCATTTTAGTTTGATGTCCTTGTCTAGAATTAGCTTGGTATCTTCATAGATTGGTAGACTTAAGGACACTTTCTCAACTATTGCTCCAGTTACACTTCTGCTAGTGTCCTTTGATCCTGCTCTCTTGGAGGCCATTGATCTTGTACTGCTAAGAGGCGGATGAACACCTGAAAGATTTGGAGACAAAGCAACATGCATGGCAAGAAATCTGTTAGCGAAAAGAAAAGAAAATTGGAGGAATGACATAACACATACCAGGGGATTGATAGGCAAATATTACACAATTTCTTCTGGGAGGCTGGGTGATTGGATGCCAGAACTGCCCAAAAGGCAGACTGGGTTGTCTGGGGAGGCTGAGTGGCTACTGGAATTGCGCAATACGCAATCCAGGCTAACTGCTCACTGCTGAAATTGCACAATGCTCAATTCTAGCTGGTAATGGCTGTAGGCTCAGTGACTGCATTACACAATTTTCTGGGCCAACAGTCACTGTCCCTTAGGATTGCACAAAGAAGGCTTGGGAAACAACTACTGGGAAGAAATGCACATTTTTGGAGAGGAAGGAAGAACCTTCCCTCTGAGGACTGTGTAATGTTGTCTGGTGAGGTAGAGTCCAGGCCAAGGCTACCCAGATCCGCTGACAAGCAACTGAAATAAAATTTGAAAGTGATTGCATGGCAATGCTGAATGTAAGCAGAAGAAAATGATCGTGCATGCAAACATTGAATGAAAGATTCAGAAAACAGAACAACATGCATGTGGGTGAAGCAAGTTGCCAAATCAGCGATCGTTCATACAAAACAATTTCATGCATGTGACAACAACGAGATAGAAACGAAAATGGAAATGGTGCTAGTACAATCTAGTATGCGTGTAAGCGACAACAAGCATTCAGAGAAATCAAGCAAACAACACTCACATAAGCAAAAACACAAAAAGCGACATAAATGCTGGAAAAGACAAGTTGAGACCACTTACCCGTGAATAGTTGAGCCGGATGTGTCGAAGAGTCTTGGACGTGCTGTGGGATGTTAGAGCTCCAAGATCAATGTGAAATAATGAGCTTTGATATATCGAATAAATAAGTTTCGGCTCATGAAGCGCATGCCACAGATCTAGGGAAAAGCGACACTTGGAGGAAAGATTCTAAAACGATCTTTGCATGTAACCTCCAACTGCTTAAAATAGCTCCCTGAATCAAGGGATTCTTTTTGCATGTTTCCTTTTTCTATTTCGAGAAAAGAAAGCCATGCATGAAAGTCAATTTTCCTTGATCCCGGGTGGAACTAGTCAACCCAACTACACATGCAAGATGTTGTTCAACTACTGGGAGAAAATGCACATTTCTGGATGGAAACTGGGCTAGTTTCCCAAGAGATTTGCATAAAGTCTGGGTAGAGCAGCGGAGTGTTTCCCAGGATTGTGCAATTCCTGGGCTGAGAAGCCCTGCTGGGAAGAATTATGCAATTTTCTGGATGAAGCCTGTCTGGGAGAATTGTGCAATTTCTAGAGGGAAGGTTGGTTTCGCTCTATAATTGCGCAATTTCTTGAAGGAGCTGCTCAGCTTGTAGATGGACCAAGTCTGGAGAAACAACCTGTGAGGGGAATGAATCAAGCTCTGATAGACAGGATACCTTTTTGCAAGAAAAACACTGAAGCTTGTGTACTTGACGAAGCAAGACATGCTGCTGTGAAAGGTTGGTAGGGAGGCTCCAAAACGAAGCTAATGAAAAATTTTGTAGGGTGGTTGTAGCCGCTACAACACTTGGTGACACACTGGTAGAAATCCAGCTCTCTGCATGGAGCTTGTTTGTGAAAAACAAATCTAACACCTCCGGAAGTATTGTTCAGTTCTAGTTCATCTTGGTTTCACACTAGCTTGATTGTAAGATGTAGCATCTGCCAAAATCTTGGTCGATTGACACAAGTTCCACTCCAAGGCAACATAGTTGTTTTGATTGGGTTTAAGGGGTATATTGGTGCACAAGAAATATAATCGTCAGAGTCTTAGTTTCATCTCTGGTGTTGCTCCAGTGCTAGTAGGCCTGAATAGTACCCTGACGGAGTCACGCAGGAACACAAGCATTGCTCCGCTGCTAGCAAGCTTGGTTAGTACCCCAATAAATATACTTGCATCACCTCTCTATGAAAGAAGCCTTTCTCTTCTTTCGCCTTATTCATTTTTCATTTTTTAAAATGTTCACTTTTCATTTTTTCATTTTCAAAACTCATAACACTTATTCATTTTAGAGGCGAAAGAGGGATCCCGACTTATTGAGAGAAGAAGAGGTTGTTCCTTCAGAGAAGTAGTTTATTATATACCTATGATGTGCATGTTAAGGTTTTCCCCCTCACCCTACTCTACTTTATAGAGCTGACAAGGGTTAACCCAAAAACAACTAACTAGAGTAGGTGACACTAGTTAGCACACAGGCATTGTGTTTTCACCAAGGTTCACCTCGAATAGTACATATTTTCCTTTGACATATCACTGACTAAAAGTAATAAGTTCTTCATACAGAGGCAAGATGATAGATAACCAAGTAGTGATAGTAGTGTGAGGCCTCTTGTAATTTACCCAGCTTGTTTCAAGAGTCATACATGGTTTCATGCGAAACTAACCTACGGACAAAACAAGCGAACAAACAAAAAAGCAAAGCCGAAGCAAAAGCAAATGCGAAAGCAAAGTGAGTAAGCAAACTAGCAAGCAAACAAACAAATAAACAAAACAAGTAAGCAAACAAGCATGCGAGCAAACCAACTAAAAGAAAGCACTACTCCTACTCTTAAGCTAACAATGCATAGGCCTGATCACATGAAGTGATATTTCCAATGCAACCACCAGTGTTGGTTGACCCATGTTGGTGAAGGCTTGGTCCGCGAGAAACCTAGTTGTGTAGACCAGCAAGCAAGAAATACATAACAATGAAGACAAACACACTTTATGTTTAAAAGTGTCCACGGGACATAAGTGAGTGAAAGTGCATGATGAGAAGTCTGTGGACTTATCACGATGTTGTGCGACACTGCATGCAACTTTGAAGCATACACATACTCTTGACTGTGACATGCAAGAAAATGAAAGAAACAAAGACAACTTGCGTCGTGCATGTGTGCTTGAAATGTAAGATTCCTCCAATGCATGAGCGATAGGATCATGCAGTTCGAGTGGAGGAAGCATGATATATGTGTGAGATTGATCTTCAATGCAGGTAGATGAGTGATGAGGAGCCTCAGGTGATTGAACATTTCCTGATCAGAAGTAAAACTAACCCCAAGAAAGCGAGGGCCTGACATAACCATCAACTTGAGCTGAAGTGCCTCAACAATCATGGGTGTTTTGACTTCATCGTCAGATAGATCATCATAAATCGGTGGCTTCGAAAAATCAACTGCAGTATAATGATGATTGTGATTGAATATGGGAGTAAATGGACCACGACAACCACGATCAGAAAAATCAATGATTTCACCGACATCCTCATGATTTGATGAATCAAACAGAGGGGTAGCTGAGAAGTGAACAAATTCATCCTCTGTGTTTCTAGAAAAGGCAAATGAAAAATCAAGTGGATTTTCAATGAATAACTTATCCTCTCCATTGTTAGATGACAAAATGACATCTTGTCTATCCTGTGAGTGATCAACAATGCGTGCATCCGTGGAAGAATCTACACATGCGAAATCATGGATGGCAGGTTCACCAAAGATGTCAGGAAAGAATGGAGGAGGCTCGAACGGAAGGAAGCCATCCTTCGCCGAGTGTTGATGCTCAAGCTCCTAGTCATACTCTTCATGAATGATATCACATGTTAGTTGTGCAACACCAACTCTGTCAGTGGCTTATTCCTCATTCACAACAAGTGTAGAGTCTAGAATGGAAGAAAAGAAGATAGTATTATTCGAAGGATTAGTCAAGTACGAAGACGGAGGCTGTGGAAGAAAATGCATATGACAACTTGATGGACTCACGACAAAATCTACTTGAAAATTAAGGGAAGTGATGTTGGGAGGATGTGACAATTGAACAGGTGTGTGAGCATGATATTCAACATCACACTGTAGTGGTGGAGCTGTTTGAGGAGGGGATGTCAGACAATCACTTATGATAGTGATGACATCCATCTGTGATTGCGAAGCTCCATCACTGAAGAATGCTGAGCGAGGCTTCATTTCAAACTTCTTCTTGGGATGGACAGATTTCTTAACAGAGTACTCGAATCAGTCCCAAAGATAGAAAAATTTCATCTAGCTCTTCGGAGCTTGAAACTACAACTCACGGAAGCGCTGCCAAAAATCCATAGTCGATTCATGCAGAGCCTTATGTTGTTGTAACATTTTTTGGTCAAGATGGTTTGGATGAAAATGATAGAAAGTGTCTTCAATGAGATCACAAAAGTGCTCAATTGAGTGGACGATGTCAACCCATAGGATGCACAACCATCGATGTGGAGATTCGCTAAGTGTGTATGCAAGCAACAAACTGGCTTGTTCGTCAGAACATCCATCTTCCTGATGAAGCATGGAAAGAAAGTCATTTAAGAACTCAGGCCAGGCCACTTCGCCTTCACCATCATACGTGTAAGTGGACAAGGGATCAAAGAGCTCCCTCATGATGGTGACATCTTCGTGATTCAAAAAGCATCGCAGAGGGAGAAGAGTGCAACAATCCATGATAGATATTGAAAGGTTCAAAACAAGATGAGTGGAAACATCTTGTCATCTGGCCCTCCTTCTAGCGCCATAAATGGTGATGGTGCTAGAACCGCCAACATGTCAGGGGATATCCCTAGTAAGAAGTCCCAATTAGACCTCAGTCTGTTTGGTGTAGGAGTCCCAGCAGTGGGTCGTACGATAATGCCTTGACCGTGATTTTGCACAGAGGCAAGTAAGATAACTCTATTGGTAGCAAGGGTGTGACATATGCAGTGAGCCAAGGAAGGTGTTGAGAGGTTCTAACATATGGGGGTTGAGATGAGTGCGCCCCTTGGAAACCTGTGATAGAATGGAGATAAGAAGGGAACACGCAAGAAAAGATGCATCATAACATGGAAGGAAAGTTAGCTAGCCATCCAAAGTGATGGTTAAACCAACAACACATTTCAGAGAGATTTGTACATACATACACAGAAAGCTATACATGCATGCATAAGAAAACATATACATATATCATTTAGAGTAAAGAAGATAACATAGAATACAATACAACATATGCATGAAATGTGCTGGCTCTTGTTATATTAAGAACTGTAAGTTCCAGTTATACAATATATCCATGTCCAACCACTAGTTCCAACAGCGAAACGTTATAGCCACAACCACTTGCTCCTCCAAAGAGATACACTAGCTCTGCGCAGTGGAGAAGCCAAGGCTCGTTACAATACTGTCCAAGCTCTCTCCAAGATAGTCTTATCAGAAACTTGGCTGACCAAAAGCCTATACAATGAGTTATGAGGGCCTATTTATAGCAAAGGGTGGGGTGACCCTTGACATTCCCCTTTGTGACAGTTCATCTACCCTCATGACTCTTCATCTACTCTATGATTGTTACATCCAATTATTGACACTTGAACTTACACTTGAACTTACACTTAACAAGAAATTACATTACAATGCACATATACCCATGTGAGACAAAATGGCTTGAGCAAGCCATGCTAGACATCACTATGACTCGGACAACTGTTGGAAGGCAAACTCTTCGACATCTTCATTGTGGTTGACAGTAGCATAATGATGCCAAGACCGATAGTCTACAATGGTGTCCGTGTGCTCCAAGGTGACATCTTTCTGGAACTTGACTCTTGCCTCCATAGCATCGGGGTAAACTACTCGAGCTCCATTGTCCAACTCTTTTGAAAGCATGCACATCATTTTCTTCAATGCATCTGGCACAACAACATACTTGTGCATGATGTCTACACTGATGGGAAAGTATAGGTTGGTGGCAACGTGCATCAACTCGTCAAGGTACAAGTCAAGATCTAGTCAGACTCGTGCCTTTATCTTCGCCTAGGTGAGAGTCCCAATAGATGGGATCGCATGTGCATGTACCACAACATCCATACTCTTGAATACACATGCATGGGAATCTTGTATGCTAGTGATGAGTTGTGGGAGCTCTTCATAGTTCCGGATCTGACTCCGGATACATGCCTTCAGCTCAACCGCTCTGGGCTTCATCATCTTAGGAAAGTGAAGCAGGGATGTCTTGTATCTCTGCATCCATGTTTGCATGTAATCAACAATAGCATGCACGTTTGCTAGGGTACGTGCTCTTCTAACACATTGTTGCTGCCATCCATTGAGATGGATGACTTCCTTGTGCACGGTACCAAACTTGGAATACACCGCCCACATGACTATGTCAAAGGAAAACACTTCATCTAGTATTTCCTTCTTCAGTTCTACTCGGTCGGATGCTATAATCAACTCTCCTCCTTGCTTGGCCATTTGTAGTTCCTTAGCCATTTGCTCATTCTCAGCTATCAGAAAATGAACACTTGAGCTAGTGGCTTTAGCATATGCTCTGGTAGCATTGGCCAAGGTTGCTGGATGTTTGCATACGTTAGACATGATCACTTGTTCCTTAACTTGCGCAAGAGAGGTATGATCATCCGGAGTTGACACTCTGCAAGATTGCACAACTCTATGTTGAGACTTGTCGAATGAGATGTTGTGCATCTCTCCTTCTTGCTGATCTCCAAGGATCTCAGTTCCTCCTTGGTCACTTGTGACTTTCTCATATTCTGGATGTGGTGAAGTGGGTAAGTCGACCTCTTGGTAATGAGGCATGAGGTCGATTTCTCATTGCAATTCCTGTTGCTCCATATCCGTATCCAACTGTTGAAGTGCTTGCTTTATCTCACAAGCGAAGTCTTTCTCCTATGATGGTTCACCATATCTTCCTGATGCCAGCTGTTCTGATGAGTACACTACCTGTATGGGCATTGTTTCATCTATTTGCACATGTTGTGCCCCCTGCTATACCTGTTGCTACTATGCTTCCCTCTCCTGTTTGTGTAGCTCTTGTTCCTTTCGGAGTTGCTCCTTCAACTCATGCAACTCCTTCTCCATCTCTTCCATCCTCCATTTCTCCCTCTGCCTTTGCGCAATTAGCTTATCACGTTGTTGTCTCTTCACCTCTATAGCCAAAGCTACTTTCTCTACAAGTGGATCTGCTAAGAACTTGTAGCTTTTCTCTTCCTCCATGTGATCAACAATCTTTCTCTTTCCCTTGTGGCACACTGGTATGTTCACCTCTACTGTTGCTGCTACTTCTGGTGCTCTCCAAGATGCTGCTTCATGTTGCTTCGCTAACCACTCCACAATGAAGCCGACCTATTCATTGGGTCTGGAGAAACTGTAGAAATATCTCCATGGGTCCTCCTCCGCCTAATGAAACACCCTGTGGATCCAGTTGAATTGTACTCTCACGCAGTGATCTTTCACAAGACAATGTGGGTCATACGGATTGTAACTTCAGAGATCAAATGGATACTTCTTCATCTGCTCTACTTTGACATCCATGTGCTTGAAACTATGGATCTCGTATAACCCAATCCGCAATGGAAGAGCGGACCAAAGTGCCTTCTTCTTCCGGTGTAGTCTAGCTTTCAATCCAACCGAGATGTGATATGATACTTCCTGCATGATGAGTATGTCCAAGGAAAACTTTGGTAGAACATGCGAACGCTTCTCCATGTTGTACATATGTATGAAGGTGCCAGAGGGTGAGGCATACCAATTAGCTATGTCTATCAGTGCCTCCATTTCTACCTTCGACGTGCAGGGTGGATCTTGTTCGAATATCATCTTGTAAACTGGGGTGACAAAA
Source organism: Pinus tabuliformis (assembly GCA_031772625.1). Taxonomy (NCBI): domain Eukaryota; kingdom Viridiplantae; phylum Streptophyta; class Pinopsida; order Pinales; family Pinaceae; genus Pinus; species Pinus tabuliformis. The sequence goes on along the minus strand of CM062811.1, from coordinate 82,055,530 downwards.
TGATCAGACATTTGTGTGATAAATGCTCTGAAGCCGCATTCAAAAAACAACTTACAATAAGTGTTCACAGCAGTCTCCATCGATGACCATGCCCACTTTAATCCCAAGAACTTCCGTTGGGCACAAACTGCATCCAAGATATAGGCAGAAATGTAGATTTCTTCTTGCATGCCTTTGGGCTGCTGTTGAGCCCTCGTTACCTATTCCTTTAGTTGATGAGCCAACATACCAGACCAGTTGCATGGTTTTCCTTCTCTGACCAGTTAGTCCAATGCGATCACCCAACTCTGTGGGAAGGTTTCCATGCTTTCTTGGCCATATAGTCGACATGCGAAAATGACCAAGTATTGATATGCTTTCCATAGTATCTTCGTCTTGTAGATCTGGTTGGGTGTGATCATGAATCTAGCCGGCTCCTTTACCCAGTTCTTCAGAATGTCTTTGGAGTTGGCACTGTTGCTGGGTAAGCTGAAGGGAGTCTCCATGATAGGCATGGGCTCTGACATCTGATACATCTCATCATAATCCTCTGCCCTAAAGGTTGCAATCTTTGTCCCACTATCACTGCTCAAGGTCATTGTCTTGGGATCAATGTGCGAGATGATCCAGGGTATCATGTACACGCATGAGAAAACGAGGTATCTGCATGCAATCCAGTACAATCCAAACTTGTGAATGTTCACGTACACCTGACGGTCTTCGAGGTATTCCCCAAATGTGCCTGTGAATGCATCATTGACCTCTTGCCATATCAGTTTGATGTCCTTGTCTAGAATCAGCTTGGTATCTTCATAGATTGGTAGACTTGAGGACACCTGCTCAACTGCTACTCTAGTTGCACTTCCATCAGTGTCCTTTGACCTTGCTCTCTTGGAGGCCATTGATCCTATACTACTAAGAGGTGGATGAACACTTGAAAGATCTGGAGACAAAGCGACATGCATGGCAAGGAATCTGTCAACGAAAACCAAAAAAAATTGGAGGAATGACATGACACATACCTGGGGATTGATAGGCAAAGATTGCACAATTTCTTCTAGGAGGCTAGGTGACTGGTTGCCAATTTGTGCAAAAGTTAGTCTGGGCTGTCTGGGGAGGCTGACTAGCTACTGGAATTGCACAATGCACAATCCAGGCTTACTGTTGAAATTGTGCAATGCGCAATTCTAGCTGGCAATGATTGCAGGCTCTGTGACTACATTGCACAATTTTCTGGGTTAGCAGCCACTGTCCCTCAGGATTGCACAAAGAAATCTTGGGGAACAACTGCTAGGAAGAAATGTGCATTTCTGGAGAGGAAGGCAGAGCCTTCCCTCTCAAGATTACGCAATGCTGTCTTGGTGAGGCAGAGTCTAGGCCAAGGTTGCCCAGACCCGCCGACGGGCAACTAAAAGCAAATGTGAAAGCAGGGAAAATTTTAAGAACCCCCCCTAAATTTATAAATATAATAAATGGGCGAATCTCCATGGTATATAGGAAAAATGGAAGGCGATTTTATCAATAATATAATATGTATATATAATTTTTTGGCGAATCTCTCACCAGGCATGGCGAATATTTTACTCAATTATAAAATCTTGTAAGATCTTGGTGAGTCTTTCACTAAATAATAAAACTTTGTAAAGTCCTAGTGAATCTTAGCATAGGCTACATGCTGGTTTAATTCCCCCATTTAAATAGGCTACATTCCAGGTGAATACCATGGGTCAATACCATGTGCCATTTTGGTGAATACCATGGGTCAATACCATGAGCCATTTTTATTTTTATTAGAATATTTTACTCAATTATAAAATCTTGTAAGATCTTGGCGAGTTTTTCACTAAATAATAAAGCTTTGTAAAGTCCTAGTGAATCTTAGCATAGGCTACATGCTGGCTTAATTCCCCCATTTAAATAGGCTACATTCCAAGTGAATACCATGGTTCAATACCATGTGCCATTTTGGTGAATACCATGGGTCAATACCATGTGCCATTTTTATTTTTATTAATTCTAATATTAGGGTTAATAATGGTTTTTTGCATGGTATTAATAACAATCTAGTCCATGGTATTTGTCCCATAGTATTTTGGCCATAGGTTTCACTTAAATATAACCCATTTTTTGAGTGTTCGTAAATATAAAGTGACTTATGGAGTAAATATAAAAAAATGTTTTATTTGTTTACCATACCTCTCGTTTATTTATATTTTTATTAATTTACCATACCTCTTTTACAAATATGGTATTTGGCCCATAGGATTCACTTAAATAAAACCTCTTTCTTGAGCCTTCATAAATAGAACGAGGGTTATGGAATAAATATAAAAAGAGGTTTTATTTATTTACTATACGTCTAGTTTATTTATATTTTTATTTATTTACCATACCTTTTGAGTAAGTATAAAAATACGTTTTATTTATTTACCATACCTCCACTTTAGTTATATTTTTATTTGTTTACACCCTTACATGTATATAAGGTGACTTATGGAGTAAATATAAAAAATGTTTTATATATTTACCATATCTCTCATTTATTTATATTTTTATTAATTTACCATACCTCTTTTATAAATATGGTATTTGGCCCATAGGATTCACTTAAATAAAACCTATTCTTGAAAATGGGCGAATGGATTCACTTAAATAAAACCTATTCTTGAAAATGGGTGAATGGAAGGTTGTAAGTCCTAATTTCAAGGGCTAAATTTACCTTTTTTACCCTCTCCCTTAAAATAAGGTGGGCTATTTGAGGTGATTTGTAAAAATGTACTATGATACAAAATATTCGCCCACTAAAAATTTAAAACCCCTTAATTCCGCCAAAGGGCGAACATTCACCCCTAAAATTATCCTTGTGTGAAAGCGATTGCATGGAGATATTGAGTGTAAGTAGAAGAAAATGTGTTGGAAATAATACTGAGAGGGGGGGGGTGAAAAAGTATTATCAAGCCAAATATTCCCTTTTTAAAATTCATGTAGAAGGAAACCCGCGTATACAATGCAAACTTATGATTTACTTTATCTTTCAGATGTTGATTGTTAATCTGTGTATTTGAGTGAAATAGACAGTAACTAGACCAGTAAAATAGAATAGAAGACAGTCACACACAAGAACACAAGATATAAGGTGGAAAACCAATGTGGGTGAAAACCACCTACTGCAATTCGTCTCTATCTTTCTTTAATTAGAAACTTCCCTTTAGAATGTACTGGTGCAGTCCTTTACCAGTACGCAGGCTACAACCTACAGAGAGCTACAACCCTCTCTCATTTTCGAGATTCTCCTGGAAGGGAGCTACAACCCCCTTAGCTCTTGTAGTAGCCAAGATACTAGTACGTAGGTGCTGGCCTACTGAAGGCTACAATCTTCTCTTTCTTCCAGGGACCACGTTTCATAAATTTTCAGACTGGATCCATGAACATCAATCAATCATCAAGTATATCTGAAACCTGCGTGCATACGCTCCTGTGTTTGGACCAACCTGCGTATACACCGTTTTCATTCACTCAACCAGCGTGTATACGCTCTTTCACTTCACTGAACCTGCGTACAGATCTATAAAGAATGATTCCTTCTTTCAAATATTCAGACACTAATTAACCCAGATTGTCAGATTTATAGATCAAGCATGCGCCTCATATAACAGATCAAAATCATACAAAGATACTGTTATTCAAGCTTAAAGATTATGACCCATCAATAGAAATTATCCTTCTTTATGTGCTAAGGTTCCTCCTTCATTCAGATCCAGATCTGCACCATAACCCCAATCACAAATATTTCAGATCTAGCACTTATTAGATATTCAATTCATTCAGATTTATTGCCTTGCCAAATTATCTCCTTCCTCTTTTATAGTCTTAGGCCTTTCACAATACCACGGTCCAAAACCATAATAACACAATACCATGAACTCAATACTTGGGGTCAACACTTTTGGATGCAATACCATGGACCAAAACCATAGGATCAAAAACTGTTGGACTAATACCATGAGCCAACCATTAAAGTGCGTGAACTTTTCTCTGCATGAAAGTGCGTGAAATTTTCTCTATATGAAAGAAACTTTTCTCTGCATGAAAGTGCGTGAACTTTTCTCTACATGAAAGATAATTTTCTCTGCATGAAAGTGCGTGAACTTTTCTTTACATGAAAGAACCTTTTATCTTCATGAAAGTGCGTGAACGTTTCTCTACATGAAAGAAACTTTTATCTTTATGAAAGTGCGTGAACTTTTCTCTACATGAAAGAAACTTTTATCTTCATGAAAGTGCGTGAACTTTGCTGCACTATAATTTATCATCTGAGATGAGTGGGTTGCCATCAAGTACAACATATGTATCATAATGCCAACAATCTCCCCCTTTGGACTTGATGGCAAGAACAACCAATCACTCTCCCCCTTTGTCATCAAGGGCAAAGGGCAGACCAAGATAATCTCTTTCCTAGATAAACTTTCTGCTGCCCATACTCCCCCTGAGTACCTGTTGAAATCTCTGAATGAGCTCCCCCTTTGTATATGCCAAGGTGTACCACTCTGTCCATGCTTCCTCTGAGTACATGCTGAAGTCTCTGCTCTGTTGAAGTGTGCTGTTCATGCTCCCCCTGACTATAAGCAAGGTCTGCAAAAAGATGTTTTACAAGAAGAACGATGACTTATACATCATAAAAGACCGTCCTATCACCAAAAGACTCAATACATACATCCATCACCCAACCAAGTGGGGATCATCCACCCAACCAAGTGGGGATACATCAGAAATGTACATATGACAACCAAAAACATTACATCTTCATCCCAGGCATAGTGGGGAAACCAAGACAGGCCGTTACATGACCTTGACACCATAGAGATGAAATATCTAGAGAAATACTTATGAAAGACACCAAAAACTGATAGCATCAGCATCTGTTAATCACCATTCAGATAAGCAACCATGATTTCCTTCTGTTCTTTCTCTGCATTTGTTCCACCTGAAACCAAAAACAGCTGTGAACTAGAACCAAAAGATTCTAAGATAATGCCAACAATGCATCATTAGAAGTTTATCTGCTCCCCCTGAACCTGTGCCAGAAGGTCTCTGTCAGACCCAATTCAGATTATCTCCACCATAACCAGAGCCTATCCATACTGATATCCATCAAGTGTCCATATATGCGACTATATCTGCACAAACATGCGTATGTACGAGGATCCTCCTCAGGCAACTCGCGTACACCCATTTTTCTATGAAATAGACAATATTTAACAGCAAGATGATGCATCAACTACCCCCAGCTTTTGTCTGAGGTATTCAAATGTCTCCCTGGGCAGTGGTTTGGTGAAAATATCAACAACTTGTTCCTTAGAAGGTACATACTCCAACTTGACATTTTGTTTCAACACTTGTTCCCGGAGAAAGTGATACTTGATTGGTATGTGCTTGGTTTTTGAATGCATGACTGGGTTCTTAGAAATGCTGATTGCACTTGTATTATCACATAAGATGGAGATAGGTGGTGTACAAGTGATTTGAAAGTCCTGCAAGGTTTGCATCATCCAAAGAAGTTGAGTGCAACAAGATGCAGTAGCCACATATTCCGCTTCAACTGTAGATAAAGCAATCGAACTCTGTTTCTTGCTGAACCAAGATACTAATCTAGAACCCATAAAGAATGCTCCACCACTTGTGCTCTTTCTGTCATCCACGCTTCCAGCCCAATCTGCATCTGTATAAGCATGTAGAGTGAGATCTGTATCTCTAGGATACCATAAGCCATAGTTTTGAGTTCCTTGAAGATACTTGAAAATTCTCTTTACTGCCTGAAGATGGGTTTCTTTAGGATTTGCCTGAAATCTTCCAACTATTCCCACTGCATGCATGATGTCTGGTCGAGTACCTGTCAAATAAATAAGACTTCCAATCATGGATCTATAGGTTGGTTGATGCACTACTGCAGATTCATCATTTGCACTGAGGCTGCATCCTGTAACCATAGGGGTACATACTGGTTTTGCATCTTCCATGCCATATTTCTTCAAGATCTGCTTGAGATACTTGGTTTGAGACAAAAAGATATTGCCTTCATTTTGTTGGATTTGCAATCCAAGAAAATATGTCAGTTCTCCAAGCAAAGACATTTCGAATTCTTTCTGCATTACCAAGGCAAAGCTTTGACTCATAGCTTCTTCATTGCTGCCAAAGATAATATCATCTAAATACACAACAAGTATTAGCAATTTGTCATTTTCAATTTTTATATAAAGATTGCTATTTGTTGGTCCTTTTCAAAAACCCTGTTGATGAAGATATTTGTCCAAACGGTAGTACCAAGCCCTTGGAGCCTGTTTAAGACCATAGAGAGCCTTTTTTAGTCTGCATACAAGATTTGGATCATTCCCAAGGATGAAGCCATCTGGTTGCTCAATGTACACTTCTTCTTCTAAGTCTCCATTCAGAAAGGCTGATTTCACATCCATTTGAAATACTTTGAACTTCTGAAAGCTTGAGAGAGCAAGGAACATTCAGATGGCCTCAAGTCTAGCAATGGGAGCAAAAGTTTCTTCAAAGTCTATACCTTCTTGTTGAGCATACCCTTTACAAACAAGTCTGGCCTTGTTTCTAATCACTTCCCCATTTTCATTCAACTTGTTTTTAAAGATCCATTTTGTCCCTATGACATTCTTATATTTTGGTCTAGGAACCAACTCCCAAGTGTTATTCTTTTCGATCTGCTCAAGTTATTCATCCATTGCCTTGAACCAGCATTCATCTTTGCATGCCTCTTTTACATTTTGAGGTTCAGTGGAGGAGAGCAATGCCAAATATCTTGAGGCTTCTGCAATTGTTCTTCTTGTTTGTACACCTGCCTCTTTCTTCCCCAAAATTTGAGATTTTGGATGATTCTTCTGAACGTACCTGGATGGAGTCTTCTCTTCTATCCTTATCTATTCCTCTGGTGCCTCTTGATGTTCTTCTTCATCATCAGTCTGATTTGGAGAGTAGTCTTCATCCTCTTCGATATTTTCATAATTTACTTGCCTAGGAATGTATCCTTTTTCATCAACCACTACGTCAATGCTATCAACAATTCTTCCAAGTCTTTTATTGTAACACTTATATGCTTTGCTATGGGGAGAATAACCAAGGAGAATGCCTTCATCTGCTCTAGGTTCAATTTTTCCAAGCTGTTCATCATTATTCTTAATATAGCATTTGCTTCCAAAATTTTTGAAATGCTTTACCGAAGGAGTCTCACCATACCAGAGCTCATGAGGAGTTTGAGTGCTGTTCACTCAGACATTTGTTTTGTTGAGAATAACAACTGCAGCGAATGCAGCTTCACCCCAGAAGGTTGTGGGAGTTCCAGACTCATCAAGCATAGCACGAGCCATTTGTTGGACCGTTCTGTTCATCCTTTCCACCACTCCATTTTGCTGAGGAGTCCTAGCTGTAGAGAATTCCCTTCTTATTCCATGTTCTTCACAGAAATCGAAAAATTCATTTGAGGTAAACTCCCCACCTCTGTCGGACCTGAGGCACTTAATTTTGTGATCTGATTCATTTTCAGCCAAGGCTTTGAAGGATTTGAATTTTTCGAATGCTTCATCTTTGTGCTTCATAAGTCCTAACCAAACCATCCTAGAGAAGTCGTCAATGAATAATATAAAGTATTCTTCTCCTCGAGGTGACCTTGTCCTAAATGGACCACATACATCTGTATGGACTAGCTCAAGAGGCCTGCTAGTTGATCCTTCCTTCTCAGGGAAGTTAGTTCTGGTTTGCTTACCAAACTGACATGATTTGCATATTGTGTTGTCTGGAATTTTTATATCTGGAAGACCATGAACTGCCTGGTATTTGCATGCTTTCCTTATTTGTGAAAAGCTTAGATGCCCCAACCTCCGGTGCCATAACCAGTGTTCATCATCCTTGCTCAAATAGCTTTGTTGTTGTCCTTCTTCAAATATGTATAAATTATTTGGAGTTCTTCTACCTTTGATAACTATTTTTCCTGTATCAAGATCACGAACACTACATCCATTTGATCAAAATATTACCTCGGTTCCTTGATCGCACATCTGACTGACACTTAGTAGATTATGCTTCAAGCCATCAACATACAAAACATTTCCAACTTTGAGCTTTTCTTTCAACTGAGCAGTGCCTCTTCCTTTTATGACTGTAGGGGTATCATTTCCAAAAGAAACTTTCTTTCCCTTTTTTAAAACACTATATGATTCAAGTTTTTCTTTATCACTTGTCATATGCTTCGAACATCCATTGTCGATGTACCATAGATTTTCCCATCCTTCTGCATAAAAAGCTATCCCACATTTTTCTGGTTGTGGTTCCTTTATTCTCCATGTTCTAGTGCTTGAGGCTTGTTCCTTTGTCTGCCGAAACTTGCTCCTGCATTCAGAATCTTCATGACCAAAGTTATTACAAATAGAACATTCAATTTCATTTTCAAGGGCCGAAAAGTTGTTATAGGTCCTTTTCGTAATCCCAGTCATACTTCTTTGTTTTTGAGCTTCTCTAGTCATGATTGTCTTATGGGCAACACATTGAGCTGCTTTGTGACCAAAGTTATGGCAAGAGAAACATTGGCCATTGAAGAAACTTTTGTTGTAGTTTCTATTGTCATCCATTCTTGAAGTAAATTGAGAAGTTTTTACCTGTGGCTGGTTGTAGCTTTTGTTCTCCCTTAAGATGGATTGCCCCTGGTTTACCTGGTAGTCTTTGTTTATTCTTGATGTAATTCGTCCCTGTTTTACCTGGTGATCTCCATTGGGATTTTGCTCATTCCTCCTTGCTGCATCAAGATAACTCTTTGAGGTGGATGCTTGAGACGCTTCTCCATTATACCCCAGACCTGTCTTGATTAGTGGAGAATGATGTACATTGATAATCTCATCCAGAGTTTCAGATCCTTTAACAAATTTAAGATTAAGAGCCTTTGTTTTCTCAATTTCTTTTCTAAGGCCAACAATTTCACATTCTAACTTCTCAAGAAATTTTTCTTTTTCATCAAGTTGGAATTGTAGAGTATCAATGATCATATCTTTTTCTTCTAAACATGTTTTGATTCTAGAAATCTCTTCATAAAAACCATCTACATCTATAGCATCCATGTAATCATCATCCTCAAAAGCCATTAAAAGTTTATAATCATTACCTCGTTCATCTTCGTCACTATTTGATAGGCCATCACTGTCTTCATGAGTGTAGTAACTTTTCTTAGTTGCATTCTATTTCTTGTTCCATCTAACAGGTTCCTTCCCTTTGTCAATCTTATCCTTATGAGGACACTTGGCAGCATAATGACCGACTCTTCCACAAGCAAAGCATTTGAAAGGTAACTTACCTCGGAATCTTCCAGCACCCCATTGAAGATTCTTGACAAAATTTGATTCTTCTTCTTCTTCTAACACGTGTCCTGACTCATAGTAGTCTCCTTTGCTTGAAGCCTTGAAAGCAACTTCTCTCTTGTCCGATGGTCCTCCTTTCCTCATTCCATAAGCAGTTAGAATCCCGTGCAGCTGTGACATGGTAAGTTTTCATAGATTCTCTTTTTCTTCTATTGCAAAAACTTTAGATTCAAACCTAGGGGACAAAGATCTTAGAACTTTTTCAACCACAACAGCCTCTTTTATTTCTTCACCCAAGTTTTTCATACAATTAACAATCTCATCTACACGAAGGAAATAGTTAGCCACACTTTCATCATTGTGCATTCTGAGATTTTCATATTGAATTATGAGGGTTTGAAGTTTTGCTCGTTTTACCTGTTCATCTCCTTCATAGCTCAGAACAATCTTGTCCCATATTTCCTTTGTGGATTTATACTGCATAACCTTGACGAATTCTGATTGAGATAGACATCCTAATAGGGTATTGACTGCCTTTGCATTTGTTTCATATTTCTTCTTCTCAGCCGGATCTGTAGGAGTTGCCGATGGAAAAGTGTACCCTGTATCGATGATATCCTAGACTTCTGTACCAAGAGATTGAAGATAGGCGGTAACTCTTACCTTCCAATATACGAAGTTTGTCCCATCAAAAATTGGTGGCCTGATAGATGCTTCTCTCTCGTAGTTTCTCATGATGATGGATCTTCCTCCAAGCGATCAAGCTTCTTCAGAAGGACCTGGCTCTGATACCAATTGTTGGAAATAATACTGAGAGGGGGGGGGGGGGTGAATCAGTATTATCAAGCCAAATATTCCCTTTTTAAAATTCAGAGGATATACGCTACTTCAGTTAGTAAAACTCGCGTATATACGCAACTATGTAGAAGGAAACCCGCGTATACAATGCAAACTTATGATTTACTTTATCTTTCAGATGTTGATTATTAATTTGTGTATCTGAGTGAAATAGACAGTAACCAGACTAGTAAAACAGAACAGAAGACAATCACACACAAGAACACAAGATATAAGGTGGAAACCCAATGTGGGTGAAAACCACCTGTTGCAATTCGTCTCTATCTTTCTTTAATTAGAAACTTCCTTTTACAATGTACTGGTGCAGTCCTTTACCAGTACACAGGCTACAACCTGCAGAGAGCTACAACCCTCTCTCGTTTTCTAGCTTCTCCTGGAAGGGAGCTACAACCCCCTTAGCTCTTGTACTAGCCAAGATACTAGTACGTAGGTGCTGGCCTACTGAAGGCTACAACCTTCTCTTTCTTCCAGGGACCACGTTTCATAAATTTTCATACTGGATCCATGAACATCAATCAATCATCAAGTATATCTGTAACCTGCGTGCATACGCTCCTGTGTTTGGACCAACCTCCGTATACGCTGTTTTCATTCACTGAACCAGCGTGTATACGCTCTTTCACTTCACTGAACCTACGTACAGATCTATAAAGAATAATTCATTCTTTCAAATATTCAGACACTAATTAACCCAGATTGTCAGATTTATAGAGCAAGCATGCACCTTATATAACAGATCAAAATCATACAAAGATACTATTATTCAGGCTTAAAGATTATGACCCATCAATAGAACTTATCCTTCTTTATACGCTAAGGTTCCTCCTTCATTCAGATCCGGATCTGCACCATAACCCCAATCACAAATATTTCAGATCTAACACTTATTAGATATTCAATTCATTCAGATTGATTGCCTTGCCAAATGATCTCCTTCCTCTTTTATAGTCTTAGGCCTTTCACAATACCACGATCCAAAACCATAATAACACAATACCATGAACCCAATACTTGGGGTCAAAACTTTTGGATGCAATACCACGGACCAAAACCATAGGATCAAAAATTGTCAGACTAATACCATGAGCCAACCATGAAAGTGCGTGAACTTTTCTCTTCATGAAAGGAACTTTTCTCTGCATGAAAGTGTGTGAACTTTTCTCTATATGAAAGAAACTTTTCTCTACATGAAAGTGTGTGAACTTTTCTCTACATGAAAGAAACTTTTCACTGCATGAAAGTGCGTGAACTTTTATTTACATGAAAGAACCTTTTATCTTCATGAAAGTGCGTGAAATTTTCTCTACATGAAAGAAACTTTTATCTTTATGAAAGTGCGTGAACTTTTCTCTACATGAAAGAAACTTTTATCTTCATGAAAGTGCGTGAACTTTGCTGCACTATAATTTATCATCTGAGATGAATGGGTTGCCATCAAGTACAACATATGTATCATAATGCCAACAAAATGATCGTGCATGCAAACATTGAATGAAAGATTTAGAAAACAGAACAACATGCATGTGGGTGAAGCGAGTCGCCGAATCAGCGATCGTTCGTGCAAAATAGTTTCATGCATGTGACAACAGTGAGATAGTAACAAAAAATGAAATGGTGCTAGTACAAGCTAGTATGCATGTAAATGACAACATGCGTTCAAACAAATCAAGAAAACAACACTCACACAAGAGAAAACACAAAAAGCGATAGAAATGCCGAAAAATATAAGTTGAGACCACTTACCCGTGAATAACTAAGCCGAATGTGTCAAAGAGTCCTGGATGTGTTGTGGTATGTTAGAGATCCAATATCGATGTGAAAGAATGAGCTCTGATGTGTTGAATAAATAAGTTTGGGCTCATGACACGCATGCCACAGATCTAGGGAAAAGTGACACTTGGAGGAAAGATTCTAAAATGATCTGTGCATGTAACCTTCAACTGCTTAAAATAGCTCCCTGAATCAAGGGATGATTTTTGCATGTTTCCTTTATCTATTTCGGGAAAAGAAATCCATACATGCAAGTCAAGTTTCCTCAGTCCCGGGAGGAACTGGTCAACCCAACTACACATGCAAGATGTTGCTCAACTGCTGGGAGAAAATGCACATTTCTGGATGGGAGTTGGGTTGGATGCCCAGGAGATTTCACAATTTCTGGGTAGAGTAGCTAACTGCTACCCAGGATTGTGCAATTCCTGGGCTGACCAGCCTTGCTGGGACAAATTGCACAATTTTTTGGATGAAGCATGACTAGCACAATTATGCAATTCTGGAGCCCAACAAGCTGGCAGACTGAATTGCGCAATTTATGGAGGGAAGGTTGGTTTCCCTATAGAATTGCGCAATTTCTTGAAGGAACTACTCAGCCTGTAGCTGGACCAAGTCCTGAGAAACTACCTGTGAGGGGAATGCATCAAGCTTTGATAGACAGGCTTCCTTTCTGCAAGAAAAATGTTGAAGCTTGTGTACTTGATGAGGCAAGACATGCTGCTATGAAATGTTGGTAGGGAGGCTCCAAAACGAAGCTAAGGAAAAATTTTGGAGGGTGGTTGTAGTCGCTACAACAGGTATGTACATATATACAAATTAACTTGTATATAGTTTTATTATATGATAAATTTTATTAATTTTGTAATTTTAAACATTTATAAACTATAGAGTTTAAATAGTATGAGGATGATTATCTTTGATATATAAATTGTATTTTAAATAACATATTTAAATTCTTGTTTGAATTTACTATAGGTTTTTTTGGCATATTGGAGTCGAAGATGTAGATAGATCGATTACATATGAAGCTGAAATAGTAAAAGGGACTTGAAAATTGCATTCAATTAAAACAAAAGGATTACCAAAATGCGTTTGCATTTGATAAAAGAAAATATTCTTGTTTTTGTCATGTTTGCATAGAGGACACACAATCCAATGATGTTTGTGAAAACAATATGTATGTAAAACCTTGGCAACATACATAACTAAATACAAAGGGGAAAATGTTAGTTGCAAGCTTCGAAGAGATGGAATCAGAGGAGACTATAGTATCATCTAAAGGTGATCGAGTTTATGATCTTGTTAGAGAAGGTAACATTTCAATTGATTTCAAAAGATATATATATATATATATATATATATATATATATATATATATATATATATATATATATATATATATATATATATATATATATATATATATATATATATATATTATGTTTTTAAAATCAATGCATATAAGTATCTAGATAATAGTTAAAATATAGAGATCTAGAAATAGATAATAAAATCAAGTCCATATTGATAAAGTTAATTTCATGTTAATTATGATCTGAATTTACAATTGTTTTATTGTACAGGAGATGTTTTTGCTGTAGTTGCACCCATTAACAACATATAAAATGTCAAGTATTATTTTATGTAGTGCACTGAACAAAAGATAAAGTTATTGGAAGACTATGATGACAATGATTTTATATATGAAAGAGGGTCTATTATACTGAAAGGTTATTTTTTCCAAGAAACTCACCAAACTGAGGGTAACATTTACTTTCAAGACTATCAACCTGATGTCATAAGTTGTCAATATAGTCACTTGGTGTGTGCAACGCACATAAAGTTTATAGAAGTTAAATAAAAAAAACAATTGAAAGTTAAAAAATGGAGAATGTCAAACGCTGACCATAAACGGATCATTGAAGATGGCATTCCATTAGATTTTTTTTAATTTAACTACCCAACAATTTCTTCAACTTGGATTCATATTTGTGAACTTAGAGTTCAAGTACATTGTTAGCATTTCTTTTTGTGCACTCTTAAGTTGTACATTCTTAAGAATGTGATGATGTGAAAGCGATACTCATTGGGTCTTGTATTGAGTTACAAAGTTATATGTATACTGCCTATTATGTAGACCTGTATTGAGGATTTACTGCTCTATTAATTTGTGATATATATTGCGCTGTTATTGCTCTATTAATTTGTGATTGTGGTTGGTTGAGCTGAGCGCTGTTACTGCTCTGTTAATTTGTGATTGTGGTTGGTTGAGCCATTTACTAAGAATCATTTACTAACACTATAGGAATGATTGAATGTAAATTGTACCAACTAAATGCAAATTTACTTTCATTTCTACACATTCATGAACTTAAATTATATGTAAAACCTTTAAAAGCTTCAAACCATTCATGCATCATGCAAATTGTAGGCCATGTTTTGTAATGCAATTTTATCTAACTGACGTTTGTGCATTCAAACAACTTTATATTAAAATTTAACTATCAAATGACATCCATAGTAGCCTTTCTATACATGAATGCAAAATGTACATACCATATTTTATAATGCAATTTTAAGTTATCATTGTTTTAGACATCTACACCAAATTATAAGATTCATTCAAATGCAAAATGTAGACCTCACATTTTGTAATTTGCAATTTTAATAGATTCATTTCAAATAACTTGACAAAAAAACTTTAAACAAAACCTAAGAATCATCTACTAACATTATAGGAATGATTGAATGCAAAATGTACCAACTAAATGCAAATTTACTTTCATTTCTACATATTCATGCACTTAAATATGGAAAACCAAGTTTTAAGCATCAAACCATACATCGTGCAAGTTGTACCATGCAAAATGTACATAAATGCCAAAATTAGCATGTATTAATTCATAATAAAGAGTTCAAGATTTAAAATGTCCAAAATTTATATCATTATAAAAGTAAACATATAATAAAATGTTGTCAAATAATAAGATGCATCCATTCATAATAAAGATTTTTACTTTAAATATGTCCAAAATTTATATCATGATAAAAGTAAATATAACATTAAAAGATTGTCAAATAAAAAGTTGCATCAATTTAGAGAATCTTGCTGAAATATATGATCTATCAATGTCCTCGTGCTCTCATCTAAATTATGGGTGCCATGCACAACATGTGTAATTTCATATATACATAAGATTATGTACTTTAAAATTAAATTTTAATGTTTTAAAATTAAATGAGAATGTAATCATCAAAACAAAATTATAAAAAGTTTCAAATTCCATGAAATACCTCATGGTGTTCTCCCTCCATTGTTTGATTTTGGTGTTCACCATGTATTGCGCCCTCCTGGATGCTCTGTACAATACATGTACATGAATATATTAAAATTTTTAAATTGCACATGAAAATGCATAAACTCGCAATATTAAAAAAAATGTTACATGAATTTTTCAAATTGTTTAGATGATCATATCCTCATTGTCGACTCCATCATTAAAGTCCTTGGAGAATGGAAATCATCTCCACAAACCTAAAATTCCAAAATTTTTAAAACTATAAGATAAATCTATCTCTTTTTTAATGAAATTTTCACTTCAATTTATAAAAAAACATAAGTGAAATATTCAATACTTTTGGCGCATCTCCTAATAGGGAGGAAGAGGGTGGCTCTATGTCTAAAACATCAGTTGGGATCACAAAATGTTAACATTTAATTATAAATACGTAGTTATTTGTTTTAAAAATATGTCCTCACAGTATACCGATATAACAAAAGTAGAATAATAACTGTATCAACATGAACTCTTCAAAAAAACTAACATCTCTCAAAATATCTTCATTGGAACCTGAACCTGGGACTGTGAAATTATCAAAAATTTTGTTCAACAAACGAGTTAATTGAAAATGGTGAACATATGATACATTTGTGTTAGATTATATCTGAAAAATAACAAAATGTATGTGAATCAACATTAACACATACATTACAAATTACATTAAAATATCCACCCTAACCATTAACACATATCGATCCCACACCCTCTTCTTCATGAACAATTAGGTCTTGCCAACCATTACAACAAGCCTTTGGATATGCTTTAAGCTCCTTAGTATTCGTATTATCTATCTACTCATCTGTTTTATATACAAAATTAGCACGCGCATTAGCTCATGCTCTTTGCTGATTTAGACTGATATCAATTTCAGTCAATGCACTCTATATGTTGTCTATAATGGCATCCCTTCCTTCTCAACCAATTTGAGAAGTGACATCCATCTATGACCACAAAGTTACTAGACAAGGAGGTTGGCGTACCAAAGGTGGCCGAGGGCAAGGAAATTTAGTATCACGTAATGCGCCCTTACGATCGTATAACCGACCTTTCCCTGTACCATAACATTCATATGGAAGGTTATTATAATCAAATTTCATACCCAGAAATAATTCTACATAAAGTAATTTTGCAAAATAAATTGGAACCTCGTCATTCCATGACAACTTTCCATACGCTGCAAGGAACCTATCATACAAATGGCTAGCTATATCAGGGTGCTTGAAATATTGCACCTTGATCGTTTTTCTTTTCGTCCCTTCTTTGAAATTAAACATAGATTTTGCATTTTCTTTTCTAATCCTTTTACTTACCTCGGCCCATTTAGCGGGACCCATCACTACTTCCTTTCTACACCTCATCATATATATAAATGAATCGGTGGTTGGCCCAAGCTTTTCGTAAATTCAAGAAATGAGCTTAGAGAGTGCACAAGTATTTATAAGCTTTTTCTACTCTCTGCAGGGAGCTCCAAACTCCCAAGATATTTCCTCAATTTAGAATAATGCATTTTTCACTTTTGTAATGTGCATTGTTGGAGGTTTGTCTCCCAAGGAAGCTCATCTAGAATATCATATGGATAAGAGGTAGTTGGTGTCTGGCCTTCTTCTTGAACTGTTCGGATTTTCTTAAATTTACTTGGAACAACATTTCCACCCTGTGGATCAATATATAAAATTACATAAATATAAAAACATGTGAACAAATGTATTTGTACATGTATGCAAGATAGACATGTACACGCATATGTACATACAATTCATTTACATGTACAAATTTGTTTTAACATAATTTTTTTATTATATAATTTACCAAAATGATGTTGACCACCTAGAAAATGTTGACCACCCTGAGATTGATGACCACCCGAAGAATGTTGACCACCGTCACGCGACAACATAGTGAGTGAAGCATCTAAAAAAATAGAAAATCAATTCAATATGTATGTGTACATACGTATGATTCTACTTATTTATCATTTAAGTAAATGCACACACACACACACACACACACACACACACACACACACACACACACATAATAAATACTACGATGTGAATGATGGACCTCCACCAATTCATTTGATATTCTCTTTTATCCATGACCTCGACCTCCCCTCTAGTAAAAACATGAGACTCTATTGATGTTTGTCTCAAAAAATCATGTGGAAAATGATCATCCATGATATATATATATATATATATATATATATATATATATATATATATATATAGATATATATATATATATATATATATATATATATAAAGTTACCTCATGCATTGACAATTCTTTTTTAAATTTCTATTTAAAAAGATCAAGAATTTAGAAAATGTTGTAACTCTTGAGGTTACCTCATGCATTTAAAAATATTGAAATTTCTATTTAAAAAGATTAAGAATTCAAAATATTGATATAACCATTGAAGCTACCTCATGCATTTAATTGATGTAACCCTTGAAATTACATCATGCATTTTAAGATCTTAAAATTGCTATTTAAAAACATTGAAAGAATTCATAAAATTAATGTAACAATCCGAAGCTCTTCATTTAAAATATACTCAAGACTAAAAACACAAATGTTGAAGCACATACATTTTGAAAATTAAATACAAAATTTTATAAAACATGTCAAGTTCACCAAGTTGTGCTTACATAGTGGGGGAACACTTGGTATAGAATTGAAAAAAATAGATGGTCATTAAAAATTGCACATTTATAACTAAAAATCACACATATAACAAAGATATCTTACAATGTCCATAAATAAATATTGATGGAGAACTTCTTAACACTAATTCATATTTCACACACAAATCTTGAATTGGCATTGCCCCATACAATATATCGTTAGACATCCTATTAACATTTGCACAATGTCTTATGCTAAATTATTGAAATTGACTAACAATATTTTTTTTCTTTTCCATGAAGTTGTTTTAACCTCTCTTTTTTAACTTGGTACACGCCTTTCATTTGGTTGCACACAAGTTCAGAATTGGTGAAGACTGAAATTCCATTGGATCCATACTCCCTAGCTATTTCTAAGTCTTCTATCAATGCAATATAATATGATTCATTGTTTTTTTTCTTCCAGGTACACTCCTTTTCTTTTGGAGGACTTTTTTCGTCACAATATTGCATAACATATAAGTAATCATTGCTTGCCATGGATTGGGATAACAAGAAACCTATATGCATAAAGTCCATTTTTCAACCATGTTTAATGGGTTTTCCGATCCATGTAAAAAAAATTCAATAAAATGTATTTAATATATTTATATAGGTATTGTTAGGTTGTGCAAAAGATCACTATTTAGACAAATCCGTCGGAATTCTACATAGCAAGAAAGGTTGTTTCTACTTGGTTGGATGGTTGGAGAATTGTAAGAAGAAAACAACTAGAGATATATAATTCAACTCAACTACGAATCTCTAATTCATTCAACTTAGCTTCAACTCAACTGAAGGTTGAAATTATTTACTATTTTTTTTATATTCGTTCGACATATACAAATATTTTTAATTCAACTCAGCTTCAAATCACCCAAGTTGGAAAGTATTTCTTAATTTATTTTTATTTTCATTATTGGAAATTTAACACTTATTTTGCCTTGTTATAAAATTTGTTTATTAAAGCTATAATACATGTTTATTTATATGCCATACATGGGTATATTTATATGCTTCTTTAAAAACTATAGTTAACAAACGAAAAAAAAGTTAATATGAAAAATGATATACCGATTTTATTCTAGTAAATTTAACACTTATATTACCTTGTTATAAAATTTTCTTACTAAAACTATAATACATGTTTACTTATATGGCCTAAATGGGTCTATTTATATATGCTTCTTTCAAAATATAGTTAAGAAAGAGGAAAAAAAATTAAAATGAAAAATGATAGACCTAATTTTATTCTAGTAAATTTAATATCTATGTTGTCTTCTTAAAATTAAAACACTAACATTAAAATTAAAACACCAAAAATAGATGAAAAATCAATGCCAACACTCTAATTAAAAACCCAATAACATTAAACACCAAAATAGATGACAAAAAAATGCCAACACTCTAATTAGCTTCAATCTCATGCACCCAACAAAATAGAAATGAAAAATATGTATCTAAAAAAGAAACTACTACTTGAAAAGAGCAAGTACAAGAACCTTCAATTAAGTGTATTCTGCCTCATCTTAGGAAGCTAATAAGACCCATGTTCCAAGAAAATAGGGAATCAAAGTGAATTACACATAATGAAAAAGGAAACATAAATGAACATATAACAACAAAAGCAAGGAAAGTATGTTACCAAGAAGCATCAAGGTTGTTCTATGAGATAAATCAAGGTAGAACAAGTCAACCCAATAACATTAAAATTAAAACACCAAAAATAGATGACAAAACAATGCCAACACTCTAATTAGCAACCCAATAATATTAAAATTAAAACACCAAAAATAGATGACAAAGAAATGCCAACACTCTAATTAGCTTCAATCTCATGCACCTAACAAAATATAAATGAAAAAGATGTATGTCAAAAAGAAACTACTACTTATTCTTTTCAATCTGCTCAAGTTATTCATCCATTGCCTTGACCGAGCATTCATCTTTGCATGCCTCTTTTACATTTTGAGGTTCAGTGGAGGAGAGCAATGCCAAATATCTTGAGGCTTCTGCAATTGTTCTTCTTGTTTGTACACCTGCCTCTTTCTTCCCCAAAATCTGAGATTCTGGATGATTCTTCTGAACGTACCTGGATGGAGTCTTCTCTTCTATCCTTATCTGTTCCTCTGGTGCCTCTTGAGGTTCTTCTTCATCATCAGTCTGATTTGGAGAGTAGTCTTCATCCTCTTCGATATTTTCATAATTTACTTGCCTAGGAATGTATCCTTTTTCATCAACCACTACATCAATGCTATCAACAATTCTTCCAAGTATTTTATTGTAACACTTATATGCTTTGCTATGGGGAGAATAACCAAGGAGAATGCCTTCATCTGCTCTAGGTTCAATTTTTCCAGGCTGTTCATCGTTATTCTTAATATAGCATTTGCTTCCAAAAATTTTGAAATGCTTTACCGAAGGAGTCTCACCATACCAGAGCTCATGAGGAGTTTGAGTGATGTTCACTCAGACATTTGTTTTGTTGAGAATAACAACTGCAGTGAATGCAGCTTCACCCCAGAAGGTTGTGGGAGTTCCAGACTCATCAAGCATAGCACGAGCCATTTGTTGGACTGTTCTGTTCATCCTTTCCACCACTCCATTTTGCTGAGGAGTCCTAGCTGTAGAGAATTCCCTTCTTATTCCATTTTCTTCACAGAAATCGAAAAATTCATTTGAGGTAAACTCCCCACCTCTGTCGGACCTGAGTGTTATAGACATTTTTGTGCCTTACAGCATTAAGCATGAAATGTCCATAATCTAAGGGATCCAAAGTCCCTAAACATGTTGTTCCTACCCCTAGAGGAACAAGGTCAGCAAACCACAGCACTGAATATCAGTTCTCCACCTGAAAACACTCAAAAACCAGGCAATTCTGGATCATGTCAACTGCTCCACTGAGCATCTGCGCTGAATGTCAACTGCTCCACTGTCTACCTGCGCTGAATGTCAACTGCAAAGAAGGCTACCTGCGCTGGGCGAGTTTGGACATGTGGCACAGTCATTCCTCAAGGTGTCAATGCCCAGGAAGCTTCCAAAATGACACTTGGATCAGGGAATTCGACTGGTGATGAGTAAGAGGGTCTAGATCTCCAAGTGGAAGCAAGAACCTCCAAGTGGACTCAAGAACTGAAGAATAACTGAAGTGAGAGAGGACACTAGTCAGCTCTCAA
Organism: Pinus tabuliformis; assembly: GCA_031772625.1. Classification (NCBI taxonomy): domain Eukaryota; kingdom Viridiplantae; phylum Streptophyta; class Pinopsida; order Pinales; family Pinaceae; genus Pinus; species Pinus tabuliformis. The sequence goes on along the minus strand of CM062811.1, from coordinate 82,034,375 downwards.
GCTGACTCATCCTTTCTCCAAAACTCCTATATATAGAGCTCTCTCATGAGGTCTAAGGAGGAGGGAATCTTGTGAATGTAAGGAAGTGCTGTTGGTTTGAGTTTAGAACTATTGGGTGATTTGCTTTGAAGGAGGTGAAGAGGAGATTTCTTTCTGCTGGGAAGTGATGCTGGATTGGGCCTCTTATGGTTGTATCACTTCCTGAACTTTACTTCTTCCATTAATAAAGCATTTGAGGTTCTTCTATATACATGTGTCTCAATGATGTGTTGTTATACTTGTGTATTTGATTTATTCTAATCCTTGAATCAATTATGAATGTATGCTTCTTGTAGTTTCCCTCTCTTGCCATTTTGCAGGATCTTGGTGTAGCTGGGCCAGTGAAAAAGCAAGGAGCTGGGAGCAAGCAACAAGGAGAGAAGATTGGATCAACCATTAGCGAAAGACATCGGTTAGTGGATCTCTTTCTCTCCTATTTTACTTTCATAAAGCAGAAATCTTAGATAGCTTTGCTTCGATTGTTGCTGAGGTACTATCACCCTTAGAGTGGGATAGGGTCATTCCGTATTGGATACTTTTCCCAACAACAAATTGGCGACTCCGCTGGGGAGCGTATCTTGTTGGTTGTTTGTGTTTTTTCTATTCATTTCCTAAACACATGGAGTACCGAATCGAACTGCATTTGGATCTTTCAAATGCAAAGTAGAGGGCAGCTACTCTAGCTCAGTTTCTGGGCATGTTTATGATTTGAAGAGTTGATCCACAAGGACTCTGAACAGCTCTTAGTGATAGCTTTTCATCCTCCTAATTACCCTTTAGTGTGTACTTGATTGATAGCTTTTGATTTGGCCAAAAACTGTGAATTTTTGAGCAATCTGTAACCCGGAAACCAAGAGAAACGAGAGTTTCTCTCTTCATTGCAGGCACTATGAAGGCAGTCTGCATTTCATCGCAGGTCCTGAAGGGGCTACCTGCGCTAAATGTCAAACTGGTAGTGTACTACCTGTGCTGAACCAGTTTTGCCTTGTGCTACTGGGGTTCCCTGCTGTTTGTTGCCCTGTTTTCATCCCTGTTTTTGCAGCCTGTTATCAGTCAATGTACCTATCTGAAACCACCTTTCCTTGCCACTATTCCGCCTCGGTTGTATAAAGAAACTGTGTTTGTTCTTTGTGTATTTCTTATATCATTTGCAGTTTCCCTTGACGAAAGTGAACTAGTCTTGCTGTGGCCTCTTAGATCTAGACCTGTGATAAGTGTCGTTTTGATCTTAAGAGTTAGTTTGTTTGCTGTTCATAGCTGATTTAAATTTTGCTTTCGTCATATGGTTTGAATTTATGTATTTCTAGTGTTGAAACAAGTAAATCTTAAGGTGTCTTTTGATTTTGGAAAAAGCTTGTTTGCTTTCACTTGAAATTGAATTCAAAGTTATACAACAGCTTTCTTTTTGCAGTACATCAACATTAAGAAAGAGAAAAGAAATACCTGCATTGTGCATGTGCATTTTGACAGCTTGCATGTTGATTTAGGAAAAAGTGCATTAGTGTGTGCTCTATGATCTGTGTGAAAAGATGATGTCTTTCTTTTCCCTCAGTAGTTAAGATTTTCATAAGTTGAAAAGATTAAAAAAGCTTGCTTCTCATCTTTAGACTGCATTTAGGAGTTGTACCATACATCTCATGGTGATCCATAAAGGCAAACTGCTAAACAAGATCAACCTAAAATAAATTGAATTTACATAACAACGCTTTGAAACATAACGCAAACAACATAGAGGTCTAGGCTAGAGACGTGTTCCGGCGTCGTTAAACATAGTGACTGTCGATCTCGAAGAAGGTGGGTGATTCCTCCTGAGAGTCGGTGGCGCTAATACGGATTGTGCTCCCACGTACCGTCGCGTATATATTTGGAGACCCCTATAGGCATATATCTTTTATCCTTAGGAAGCCGTGTTGGCCGCCCTACTGATCGAAATGCAGTGAACACAGCATTCACGAAGATCGACCACCCGTACTGTAAAAATTATTCTGTGGTTTTGCGAAAAGTTTGGCACACCCTCTGCCTAGATCTCCAGAGTAGTTTCTTTTGGCCTTTTTCAGACTCTATAACAGAAAAAGTCCATCCGAGCATTTGTCACTTCGGGCTCGTTAAAACATCGAAGGAGACTAGAGTCATCTTTAGCTTTTTCTCGACTCTTTAAAACTGAAAAAGCAAGTTGTGTCTAAAAGCGTCGTTAACAATTTATTTTAAACAGAACAATCACCCTTTATTCCTGCGTTGATCTTCGAAGTTAGTCTACCTTCATCACAAAGTTCTTGTAGAATCGCTAGGAAATCTTTTGGATAGACTAAATATGTCTGAACAACCGTCGACATCCAGGACTGTGTCATCCGACACAGCATCGGCAGAGCCTCCTGCTGCTACTCCAACGATGTTCGCTGGTATACCATCTGTCCCGGCAAATTGTCAACAACAAGCCGGAGTCCGATCAGAGACTGTTTCGACGACATGGTTAGTTCCTATTTCTTCATCCGGATTATCATCTGGTATTTCTTATGTTGAAACTCAACAACTTGATCCAATGTGTCTTCAAAGGCCAATCTACCCTTTAAGCACTAGATTGCCACCATATGGAGGGCAGTATGCCTTTTCATTGTTTCCCCCCGGAGAACAACCATATGGGAGTTTACAACAAAGTTAAGGTCAAACTGGAATTACATCCAACAGATGGGTACCAATACTGCCTCAGCAACCAAGGGTTGCATATTCAATGCAACCAGTCCACCCTGTGTCAAATGTTGCCACTATACCTGGTATGTTGATTGCGTCGCAAGTACAAGCGCTACTTGTTGTATGTCAACCCCAAGTTTCTCAGGTTTCCATACAACAGCCTCTTGTCTTGACAACTCAATCACAACCTTCGGTTAGTGCCTACTTATCTGGAGCGACTCAGGCTCAAGCAAGTACTATGACTCCTCATCTTGGTCAATCATCCAGTATTGGACAACAGCAAATGGTCCAACAACCAGAGCTGGTTCAAACTCAACAACCGCAATTCCAGCAATCATATCAAGGACCCGAGCAACAAGTCTTTGTAAGTAATGGGCAACCGTATAATAATGGTTATGCCCATCAAACTTGTCAAAGTTGCCAGCATCAAATACATTATGCTGGTATGCAAAGACCCACTGCTAAGGCGATTCCATCTTATCCTGGATATGCTCCGCCTAACCTGAATCAACAGTTGCCCTTTGTAGCAACTCTAGAATTACCAGATCTAAACCGGCTGACGAATGATCCAATTGCTTACGCCCCTTGGTGGCCAGCGATTCCACATAAACTTCCATCGGACATTCCTAAATTCAATGGAAATCCAGGTGAAGACCCATCGAATCACGTCATGAATTTTCATCTGTGGTGTTCGTCGAACACCCTGAACGATGATTCGATAAGGCTTCGCCTTTTTCAGAGGACATTGACGGGTCCAGCGGCTAAATGGTATATTGAATTACCTAGAGCCTCTTTCGACAATTTCAGTTCCCTAGCCATGACTTTCTTAACCCATTTTCAATTACCGATAAGGTATGAAACCGGAACGGAAATCTTAACCAACTTCAAGCAGACGACGGCCACACATATATCCGATCATATACATGAGTGGCGTCGTCGTCGCAGGATGGTAAAGACTTACGTTCCAGATCAGCTGTTAGCTGAATGGTTTATAAAGTCGTTACTTCCTGCCATAACGGAAGATGTGGCCAAGGGGGGAGTCGTAACGGAGGAGCAAGTTATTGCTCGTGCACAATATATAGACTTAGTATATACTTAGTCTGGCACGCTCTATGATAAAATACCTGACACCCCTAGACCGGAATTTTCAATTCCTCCTCCTCCTAAATCAAATAGTGACTCTCATGCCGGCGATGGCGTGATTGGCGCAACAGACATGAAATCGACAAAGGCTATATCTAAAAAGGCCCGTAAGATTCCCGATCAAAATGCAAATGAGGAACTTCTTGCCTCGGAAGTAAGTGCCGTGTCGGACGACAAGGGCAAACAACTGAAACAACCAGGGGGCAAGAAGAAAAAGAAAGGGAGAAAAAGGAAACCCCCTACAGGGTGTCATATATGCGATAAGGATCATTGGATAGCAGATTGTCCATACAAAGCTGAGCTTAAAAGATTCTTTAAGAGTTCAAAAACCTCAGCTGTGTTGACTGATCCGTTTCCAAGCCCGAGAACCGAACTGGTCGCTAATCAAAATGCTTCCCGATCCCAAGTGCTTATGTTGTCTGTATCGAAGCAGCAAAATGATGCTTTGACAAGGAATAAAGATTACAGGAATCCAAAGCTGTCGAACAACAAGGCTAATGAACAACCTAGTAGTTCGACAACAACTTTGACCGAAGTTGTGCCACCCATCGTCCCTGAGCCAATGATAAAGTCGCAAAAGGGAGAAGTACACAAATCGACATTTAATCCTTGTGCGAAAATAGCACAGATAGAGGACCTGGCCCAATCGTCGTCCGTTATGTCGACACTTGAGGTACCGCAAAATTGCTTCTCCCAAGAGCAAGATTTATTATCAGCAATAGGTGGAATTGACCCAATGGATTCCAATCTTGTGGCCTTTGATCATAAAGGATATGACCCTCAGTTACCAGCTCAACTAGCTTTCCTTATTCAAGTGAAAGCCCTCAACAAAACTGTTCATCGAACAATTATTGATGAGGGGTCATCTACATGCATTATGTTAATGAGTTGCTGGAAAACTTTAGGATCTCCAACCTTGTCGAGGTCTGCGACGACGTTAAAAGCATTCGAGGGAAGGACATATACCCCATATGGTATACTAAATAACTTGAAAGTTGAACTAGAAGGAAAAACGGTAGAAATAGATGTTGAAGTCATCGATGGGAATCTTGATTACAACATCCTACTAGGAAGACCATGGATATATGCCATGGCAGCTGTTGTGTCAACCTATTTTAGGAAGATTGCATTTCCCTTCCGAGGAAGAATTACAATCGTTGACCAACAAACTTTTCTCCCCAACAGTTCGCAAGTTACGGGAAGCATTCCAATGATCCATGGAAGGAATCATTCGCTCCAAGATATCGGAGTAGGTCTCCTAAAAGACCCTGCCTTAATGGGTACTTTTGCCCTACCGCCTCCGAGTAATCTGGCGGAAGTGGCCACAGTGGAATATGAAACCTTCTACATCTAATGGATTTGGACGTCGAGGATAGTTCCTATCTCATGTCAACCTCGTTAAAAAATGAAATAAAGAGTCGAGAGGATAGTTCTTTACTGTGTCAACCTCATTAAAAAATGAAACGACCCCCTGGAGTCTAGGGGGCATGTGCCTCGTTTGCATTATTGTGCTGGGGGCATGCAAAATTAATCGAGTAGTTTTACCGCGGAATTTATGCTCGTTAAAAAATAGAAAAGCGAGATCCGAGCAGTTTTAGCACATAGTTCATGCTCGTTAAAAAATAAACATAAGATTCGAGCAGTTTTAGCATAAAGTTCATGCTCGTTAAAAAATAAACGCAAGATCTGAGCAGTTTTAACGCGGTCTTCATGCTCGTTAAAAAATAAATAAAAGCAGTCAGCAATGTTTCCCCCAGAGTTTAAGCTCATTTTTAAATAAAAAATGAACCTATTCCGGTAAATAACCTCTGTGATCGTAAATTTATCAGCCATAAAAAGCCTTGGTCGTGCTTGCACCTGCCACCTCCACCATCATTTGGCCGATCGTTCACCTCCATATGATTGTTTACCCATTTTGAGGAACAGCTGCGAAGAGTGATTTCACCTAGCCATCCTTATGACACTGCCGTGATTGGAAAATTCCAACCTGTACCTGGAATCTGCTGCTATCCCTGTTTATCACTCGTTCCTCAAAAGACGAGTCTTCTTTGAGCTCTTTTCAACTGACTCGTAAAATATGAAAAGTTTGCCGAGTTTTGGCCTTCCATCTCGTTAAAAGTACCGGAAGAGCTATCCCTCCTCTAGATTTTAATCTTTTTGGACCTGAGGGATTATTGCACAAAAAGGTCGAGCGCTTGTTTTATTCGGCTCGTTAAAATTATCGAAAACTCATCCCTTCTGTATTGTTTTATACTTTTTCGGACTTAAGGGATTAGATGACGAAAAAGGAATTTTGGAGTTAACTTTATGTACCTTTTCAGACTCTCTAAAAATTAAAAGGACCGAGTTTTCCTTGTCGTTAGACTCGCTAAAATGATCAAATAGCGACAAACTTGTCTTTAGACGAGAACGAGTTTCCCTATCGCTAGGCTCGTTAAAACATAGTGATGGGCTTGCCCGAAGGGCAGGTTATAGAACAAGCATATGTTATCCTCCTCAAGCTTGACAAAAATAAAGAGGTACTGGTCAGAAATGACTGGGGAAAAATTGGGAGAACCTCAAAGCTTTAATGGTAGCAAGTCGCTCTTGAACATGACACTTTTCCTCCGTATCACATCAGGTTGGGTTGTCTCATTCACCGGTCTCATCACCATGGTCTCGCCAAACCATCCGCATTTGGGGTAATGCAACCGATCCATCGCATCAGTGTCGTTATATGTTCAAGAGATGTTGTTCAGAAAGAGTCAACTGTGTCCCATCCACTGCCATACATTATCCTTCATCCATCCAATACCGCCACCCTGAATCATATGTCACAGATTGTTTTCATCTCCACTAAAATCATTATCTCCGTTCTGTGTCACTGATGTGGGATTCATTAAGGCCCTCCTTTGACGGATCGCTTCTTGTCGACTTCAGCTCATTATCCAAGAAGTTGATCTAGGAACAACCCCCTCAGTACTTTGAAGCTTGCATGCCTCAATGGCAAGTTTCTCACTTCCGGTGACAGGTATACATCAATGACCTTTGACCAGAAGATTTTGCGTGGTGTTCGACGCCAAGTCCTTTATTCACACCACGTGAATTGTACTGCAGTACCTTGAGGGTCATTATCATTATCGGTGATTCCTCTCGCGCTTGTTAACGGTTTACATCATTGACCGGTAATCAAGCGATGTCTTTCCATGTTCGACTTCAGCGCAATTCTCACATGGATCGACTTGTACTTAGAGTGAAGATCGAACGAGTTTGAAGACCCCGGATCTAGTTTCATCCATCCGGGCTGCGATATATATTCAGGAAATATAAAGACATTTGACATGTACATCATTGCAGCAGATGATCATCCTACTCAAAGGATGATAATTTCAGCAGAGAATTATCAGTCTACCATCAGACGATCGTCTGTTCTATGTACCAAAATGAATTTATAAAGCTGAGCATGGGAATGCCTGCCTCAGCTAGATCATGAAAGTAGAATGAAAAATAATGTATTGTATTGTATTTTATTACAGGTCATCTCTCAGCGATTGAATGAACTTCGGATCCTCCTGATAAAGCATTTCACCCGATAAACGACCTCATACTTTAGGGGGCAACTGTTATAGACATTTTTGTGCCTTACAGCATTAAGCATGAAATGTCCATAATCTAAGGGATCCAAAGTCCCTAAACATGTTGTTCCTACCCCTAGAGGAACAAGGTCAGCAAACCACAGCACTGAATATCAGTTCTCCACCTGAAAACACTCAAAAACAAGGCAATTCTGGATCATGTCAACTGCTCCACTGAGCATCTGCGCTGAATGTCAACTGCTCCACTGTCTACCTGCGCTGAATGTCAACTGCAAAGAAGTCTACCTGCGCTGGGCGAGTTTGGACATGTGGCATAGTCATTCCTCAAGGTGTCAATGCCCAGGAAGCTTCCAAAATGACGCTTGGATCAGGGAATTCGACTGGTGATGAGTAAGAGGGTCTAGATCTCCAAGTGGAAGCAAGAACCTCCAAGTGGACTCAAGAACTGAAGAATAACTGAAGTGAGAGAGGACACTAGTAAGCTCTCAAGCTGACTCATCCTTTCTCCAAAACTCCTATATATAGAGCTCTCTCATGAGGTCTAAGGAGGAGGGAATCTTGTGAATGTAAGGAAGTGCTGTTGGTTTGAGTTTAGAACTATTGGGTGATTTGCTTTGAAGGAGGTGAAGAGGAGATTTCTTTCTGCTGGGAAGTGATGCTGGATTGGGCCTCTTATGGTTGTATCACTTCCTGAACTTTACTTCTTCCATTAATAAAGCATTTGAGGTTCTTCTATATACATGTGTCTCAATGATGTGTTGTTATACTTGTGTATTTGATTTATTCTAATCCTTGAATCAATTATGAATGTATGCTTCTTGTAGTTTCCCTCTCTTGCCATTTTGCAGGATCTTGGTGTAGCTGGGCCAGTGAAAAAGCAAGGAGCTGGGAGCAAGCAACAAGGAGATAAGATTGGATCAACCATTAGCGAAAGACATCGATTAGTGGATCTCTTTCTCTCCTATTTTACTTTCATAAAGAAGAAATCTTAGATAGCTTTGCTTCGATTGTTGTTGAGGTACTATCACCCTTAGAGTGGGATAGGGTCATTCTGTATTGGATACTTTTCCCAACAACACTGAGGCACTTAATTTTGTGATCTGATTCGTTTTCAGCCAAGGCTTTGAAGGATTTGAATTTTTCGAATGCTTCGTCTTTGTGCTTCATAAGTCCTAACCAAACCATGCTAGAGAAGTCTTCAATGAATAATATAAAGTATTCTTCTCCTCGAGGTGACCTTGTCCTAAATGGACCACATACATCTGTATGGACTAGCTCAAGAGGCCTGCTAGTTGATCCTTCCTTCTCAGGGAAGTTAGTTCTGGTTTGCTTACCAAACTGACATGATTTGCATATTGTGTTGTCTGGAATTTTTATATCTGGAAGACCATGAACTGCCTGGTATTTGCATGCTTTCCTTATTTGTGGAAAACTTAGATGCCCCAACCTCCGGTGCCATAACCAGTGTTCATCATCCTTGCTCAAATAGCTTTGTTGTTGTCCTTCTTCAAATATGTATAAATTATTTGGAGTTCTTCTACCTTTGATAACTGTTTTTCCTGTATCAAGATCACGAACACTAGATCCATTTGATCAAAATATTACCTCGATTCCTTGATCGCACATCTGACTGACACTTAGTAGATTATGCTTCAAGCCATGAACATACAAAACATTTCCAGCTTTGACCTTTTCTTTCAACTGAGCAGTGCCTCTTCCTTTTATGATTGTAGGGGTATCATTTCCAAAAGAAACTTTCTTTCCCTTTTTTAAAACACTATATGATTCAAGTTTTTCTTTATCACCTGTCATATGCTTCGAACATCCATTGTCGATGTACCATAGATTTTCCTGTCCTTCTGCATAAAAAACTATCCCACATTTTTCTGGTTGTGGTTCCTTTATTCTCCATGTTCTAGTGCTTGAGGCTTGTTCCTTTGTTTGCCGAAACCTACTCCTGCATTCAGAATCTTCATGACCGAAGTTATTACAAATAGAACATTCAATTTCATTTTCAAGGGCCAAAAATTTGTTATAGGTCCTTTTCGTAATCCCAGTCATACTTCTTTGTTTTTGAGCTTCTCTAGTCATGATTGTCTTATAGGCAACACATTGAGCTGCTTTGTGACCAAAGTTATGGCAAAAGAAACATTGGCCATTTAAGAAACTTCTGCGATTATCAAATCTACCAGCCAAATGATTGTAGTTTCTATTGTCATCCATTCTTGAAGCAAATTGAGAAGTTTTTACCTGTGGCTAGTTGTAGCTTTTGTTCACCCTTAAGATGGATTGCCCCTGGTTTACTTGGTAGTCTTTGTTTATTCTTGATGTAATTCGTCCCTGTTTTACCTGGTGATCTCCATTGGGCTTTTGCTCATTCCTCCTTGCTGCATCAAGATAACTCTTTGAGGTGGATGCTTGAGACGCTTCTCCATTATACCCCAGACCTGTCTTGATTAGTGGAGAATGTTGTACATTGATAATCTCATCCAGAGTTTCAGATCCTTTAACAAATTTAAGATTAAGAGCCTTTGTTTTCTCAATTTCTTTTCTAAGGCCAACAATTTCACATTCTAACTTCTCAAGAAATTTTTCTTTTTCATCAAGTTGGAATTGCAGAGTATCAATGATCATATCTTTTTCTTCTAAACATGTTTTGATTCTAGAAATCTCTTCATAAAAACCATCTACATCTATAGCGTCCATGTAATCATCATCTTCAAAAGCCATTAAAAGTTTATAATCATTACCTCGTTCATCTTCGTCACTATTTGATAGGCCATCACTATCTTCATGAGTGTAGTAACTTTTCTTAGTTGCATTCTATTTCTTGTTCCATCTAACAGGTTCCTTCCCTTTGTCAATCTTATCCTTATGAGGACACTTGGCAACATAATGACCGACTCTTCCACAAGCAAAGCATTTGAAAGGTAACTTACCTCGGAATCTTCCAGCACCCCGTTGAAGATTCTTGTCAAAATTTGATTCTTCTTCTTCTTCTAACACGTGTCCTGACTCATAGTAGTCTCCTTTGCTTGAATCCTTGAAAGCAACTTCTCTCTTGTCCGATGGTCCTCCTTTCCTCATTCCATAAGCAGTTAGAATCCCGTGCAGCTGTGACATGGTAAGGTTTCATAGATTCTCTTTTTCTTCTATTGTAGAAACTTTAGATTCAAACCTAGGGGACAAAGATCTTAGAACTTTTTCAACCACAACAACCTCTTTTATTTCTTCACCCAAGTTTTTCATACAATTAACAATCTCATCTACACGAAGGAAATAGTTAGCCACACTTTCATCATTGTGCATTCTGAGATTTTCATATTGAATTCTGAGGGTTTGAAGTTTTGCTCGTTTTACCTGTTCAATAGCTCAGAACAATCTTGTCCCATATTTCCTTTGCGGATTTATACTGCATAACCTTGACGAATTCTGATTGAGATAGACATCCTAATAGGGTATTGACTGCCTTTGCATTTGTTTCATATTTCTTCTTCTCAGCCGGATCTGTAGGAGTTGCCGATGGAAAAGTGTAACCTGTATCGATGATATCCTAGACTTCTGTACCAAGAGATTGAAGATAGGCAGTAACTCTTACCTTCCAATATACGAAGTTTGTCCCATCAAAAATCGGTGGCCTGATAGATGCTTCTCTCTCGTAGTTGCTCATGATGATGGATCTTCCTCCAAGCGATCAAGCTTCTTCAGAAGGACCTGGCTCTGATACTAATTGTTGGAAATAATACTGAGAGGGGGGGGTGAATCAATATTATCAAGCCAAATATTCCCTTTTTAAAATTCAGAGGATATACGCTACTTTAGTTAGTAAAACTCGCGTATATACGCAACTATGTAGAAGGAAACCCGCGTATACAATGCAAAATTATGATTTACTTTATCTTTCAGATGTTGATTATTAATCTGTGTATCTGAGTGAAATAGACAGTAACCAGACTAGTAAAACAGAACAGAAGATAGTCACACACAATAACACAAGATATAGGGTGGAAACCCAATGTGGGTGAAAACCACCTGTTGCAATTCGTCTCTATCTTTCTTTAATTAGAAACTTCCTTTTACAATGTACTGGTGTAGTCCTTTACCAGTACGCAGGCTACAACCTGCAGAGAGCTACAACCCTCTCTCGTTTTCTAGCTTCTCCTGGAAGGGAGCTACAACCCCCTTAGCTCTTGTACTAGCCAAGATACTAGTACGTAGGTGCTGGCCTACTGAAGGCTACAACCTTCTCTTTCTTCCAGGGACCACGTTTCATAAATTTTCAGACTGGATCCATGAACATCAATCAATCATCAAGTATATCTGAAACCTGCGTGCATACGCTCCTGTGTTTGGACCAACCTCCGTATACGCTGTTTTCATTCACTGAACCAGCGTGTATATGCTCTTTCACTTCATTGAACCTACGTACAGATCTATAAAGAATAATTCATTCTTTCAAATATTCAGACACTAATTAACCCAGATTGTCAGATTTATAGATCAAGCATGCGCCTTATATAACAGATCAAAATCATACAAAGATACTATTATTCAGGCTTAAAGATTATGACCCATCAATAGAACTTATCCTTCTTTATGCGCTAATGTTCCTCCTTCATTCAGATCCGGATCTGCACCATAACCCCAATCACAAATATTTCAGATCTAACACTTATTAGATATTCAATTCATTCAGATTGATTGCCTTGCCAAATGATCTCCTTCCTCTTTTATAGTCTTAGGCCTTTCACAATACCACGATCCAAAACCATAATAACACAATACCATGAACCCAATACTTGGGGTCAACACTTTTGGACGCAATACCACGGACCAAAACCATAGGATCAAAAACTGTCAGACTAATACCATGAGCCAACCATGAAAGTGCGTGAACTTTTCTCTTCATGAAAGGAACTTTTCTCTGCATGAAAGTGTGTGAACTTTTCTCTATATGAAAGAAACTTTTCTCTACATGAAAGTGTGTGAACTTTTCTCTACATGAAAGAAACTTTTCACTGCATGAAAGTCCGTGAACTTTTATTTACATGAAAGAACCTTTTATCTTCATGAAAGTGCGTGAAATTTTCTCTACATGAAAGAAACATTTATCTTTATGAAAGTGCGTGAACTTTTCTCTACATGAAAGAAACTTTTATCTTCATGAAAGTGCGTGAACTTTGCTGCACTATAATTTATCATCTGAGATGAGTGGGTTGCCATCAAGTACAACACATGTATCACAATGCCAACAAAATGATCGTGCATGCAAACATTGAATGAAAGATTTAGAAAACAGAACAACATGCATGTGGGTGAAGCGAGTCGCCGAATCAGCGATCGTTCGTGCAAAATAGTTTCATGCATGCGACAACAGTGAGATAGTAACAAAAAATGAAATGGTGCTAGTACAAGCTAGTATGCATGTAATGACAACATGCGTTCAAACAAATCAAGAAAACAACACTCACACAAGAGAAAACACAAAAAGCGATAGAAATGCCGAAAAATATAAGTTGAGACCACTTACCCGAGAATAGCTAAGCCGAATGTGTCGAAGAGTCCTGGATTTGTTGTGGTATGTTAGAGATCCAATATCGATGTGAAAGAATGAGCTCTGATGTGTTGAATAAATAAGTTTGGGCTCATGACACGCATGCCACAGATCTAGGGAAAAGTGACACTTGGAGGAAAGATTCTAAAATGATCTTTGCATGTAACCTTCAACTGCTTAAAATAGCTCCCTGAATCAAGGGATGCTTTTTGCATGTTGCCTTTATCTATTTCGGGAAAAGAAATCCATACATGCAAGTCAAGTTTCCTCAGTCCCGAGAGGAACTGGTCAACCCAACTACACATGCAAGATGTTGCTCAACTGCTGGGAGAAAATGCACATTTCTGGATGGGAGTTGGGTTGGATGCCCAGGAGATTTCACAATTTCTGAGTAGAGTACCTAACTGCTACCCAGGATTGTGCAATTCCTGGGCTGACCAACCTTCCTGGGACAAATTGCACAATTTTTTGGATGAAGCATGACTAGCACAATTATGCAATTCTGGAGCCCAGCAAGCTGGCAGACTGAATTGCGCAATTTATGGAGGGAAGGTTGGTTTCCCTATAGAATTGCGCAATTTCTTGAAGGAACTACTCAGCCTGTAGCTGGACCAAGTCCTGAGAAACTACCTATGAGGGGAATGCATCAAGCTTTGATAGACAGGCTTCCTTTCTGTAAGAAAAATGTTGAAGCTTGTGTACTTGATGAAGCAAGACATGCTGCTATGAAAGGTTGGTAGGGAGGCTCCAAAACGAAGCTAAGGAAAAATTTTGGAGGGTGGTTGTAGTCGCTACAACAGGTATGTACATATATACAAATTAACTTGTATATAGTTTTATTATATGATAATTTTTATTAATTTTGTAATTTTAAACATTTATAAACTATAGAGTTTAAATAGAATGAGGATGATTATATTTCATAAATAAATTGTATTTTAAATAACATATTTGAATTCTTGTTTGAATTTACTATAGGTTCTTTTGGCATATTGGAGTTGAACATGTAGATAGATCGATTACATATGAAGCTGAAATAGTAAAAGGGACTTGAAAATTGCATTCAATTAAAACAAAAGGATTGCCAAAATGCGTTTGCATTTGATAAAAGAAAATATTATTGTTTTTGTCATGTTTGCATAGAGGACACACAATCCAATGATGTTTGTGAAAACAATATGTATGTAAAACCTTGGAAACATACTTAACTAAATACAAAGGGGAAAATGTTAGTTACAAGCTTCGAAGAGATGGAATCCGAGGAGACTATAGTATCATCTAGAGGTGATCGAGTTTATGATGTTGTTAGAGAAGGTAACATTTCAATTGATTTGAAAAGATATATATATATATATATATATATATATATATATATATCTATAATATATATATATATATATATATATATATATATATATATATATATATATATATATATATATTATATAGATATTATGTTTTTAAAATCAATGCATATAAGTATCTAGATATTAGTTAAAATATATAGATCTAGAAATCGATAATAAAATCAAGTCCATATTGATAAAGTTAATTTCATGTTAATTATGATCTGAATTTACAATTGTTTTATTGTACAGGAGATGTTTTTGCTGTAGTTACACCCATTAACAACATATAAAATGTCAAGTATTATTTTATGTAGTGCACTGAACGAAAGATAAAGTTATTGGAAGACTATGATGATAATGATTTTATATATGAAAGAGGGTCTATTATACTGAAAGGTTATTTTTTCCAAGAAACTCACCAAACTGAGAGTAATGTTTACTTTCAAGACTATCAACCTGATGTCATAAGTTGTCAATATAGTCACTTGGTGTGTGCAACGCACATAAAGTTGATAGAAGTTCAATAAAAAAAACAATTAAAAGTTAAAAAATGGAGAATGTCAAAAGCTGACCATGAACGGATCATTGAAGATGGCATTCCATTAGATTTTTTTTAATTGAACTACCCAACAATTTCTTCTACTTGGATTCATATTTGAGAACTTAGAGTTCAAGTACATTGTTAGCATTTCTTTTTGTGCACTCTTAAGTTGTACATTCTTAAGAATGTGATGATGTGAAAGCGATACTCATTGGGTCTTGTATTGAGTTACAAAGTTATATGTATACTGCCTATTATGTAGACCTGTATTGAGGATTTACTGCTCTATTAATTTGTGATGTATATTGCGCTGTTATTGCTCTATTAATTTGTGATTGTGGTTGGTTGAGCTGAGCGCTGTTACTGCTCTGTTAATTTGTGATTGTGGTTGGTTGAGCCATTTACTAAGAATCATTTACTAACATTATAGGAATGATTGAATGTAAATTGTACCAACTAAATGCAAATTTACTTTCATTTCTACACATTCATGAACTTAAATTATATGTAAAACCTTTAAAAGCTTCAAACCATTCATGCATCATGCAAATTGTGGGCCATGCTTTGTAATGCAATTTTATCTAATTGACGTTTGTGCATTCAAACAACTTTATATTAAAATTTAACTATCAAATGACATCCATAGTAGCCTTTCTATACATGAATGCAAAATGTACATACCATATTTTATAATGCAATTTTAAGTTATCATTGTTTTAGACATCTACACCAAATTATAAGATTCATTCAAATGCAAAATGTAGACCTCACATTTTGTAATTTGCAATTTTAATAGATTCATTTCAAATAAGTTGACAAAAAAACTTTAAACAAAACCTAAGAATCATCTACTAACATTATAGGAATGATTGAATGCAAAATGTACCAACTAAATGAAAATTTACTTTCATTTCTACATATTCATGAACTTAAATATGTAAAACCAAGTTTTAAGCATCAAACCATACATCGTGCAAGTTGTACCATGCAAAATGTACATAAATGCCAAAATTAGCATGTATTAATTCATAATAAAGAGTTCAAGATTTAAAATGTCCAAAATTTATATCATTATAAAAGTAAATATATAATAAAATGTTGTCAAATAATAAGATGCATCCATTCATAATAAAGATTTTTACTTTAAATATGTCCAAAATTTATATCATGATAAAAGTAAATATAACAATAAAAGATTGTCAAATAAAAAGTTGCATCAATTTAGAGAATCTTGCTGAAATATATGATCTATCAGTGTCCTCATGCTCTCATCTAAGTTATGGGTGCCATGCACAACATCTGTAATTTCATATATACATAAGATTATGTACTTTAAAATTAAATTTTAATGTTTTAAAATTAAATGAGAATGTAATCATCAAAACAAAATTATAAAAAGTTTCAAATTCCATGAAATACCTCATGTTGTTCTCCCTCCATTGTTTGGTTTTGGTGTTCACCATGTATTGCGCCCTCCTGGATGCTCTGTACAATACATGTACATGAATATATTAAAATTTTTAAATTGCACATGAAAATGCATAAACTCGCAATATTAAAAAAAATGTTACATGAATTTTTCAAATTGTTTAAATGATCATATCCTCATTGTTGACTCCATCATTAAAGTCTTTGGAGAATGGAAATCATCTCCACAAACCTAAAATTCCAAAATTTTTAAAACTATAAGATAAATCTATCTTTTTTTTAATGAAATTTTCACCTCAATTTATAAAAAAACATAAGTGAAATATTCAATACTTGTGGCACATCTCCTAATAGGGAGGAAGAGGGTGGATCTATGTCTAAAACATCAGTTGGGATCACAAAATGTTAACATTTAATTATAAATACGTAGTTATTTCTTTTAAAAATATGTCCTCACAGTATACCGATATAACAAAAGTAGAATAATAACTGTATCAACATGAACTCTTCAAAAAAGCTAACATCTCTCAAAATATCTTCATTGGAACCTGAACCTGGGACTGTGAAATTATCAAAAAATTTGTTCAACAAACGAGTTAATTGAAAATGGTGAACATATGATACATTTGTGTTAGATTATATCTGAAAAAATAACAAAATGTATGTGAATCATCATTAACACATACATTACAATTTACAATAAAATATCCACCCTAACCATTAACACATATCGATCCCACACCCTCTTCTTCATGAACAATTAGGTCTTTCCAACCATTACAACAAGCCTTTGGATATGCTTTAAGCTCCTTAGTATTTGTATTATCTATCTACTCATCTGTTTTATATACAAAATTAGCACGCGCATTAGCTCATGCTCTTTGCTGATTTAGACCGATATCAATTTCAGTCAATGCACTCTATATGTTTTCTATAATGGAATCCCTTCCTTCTCAACCAATTTGAGAAGTGACATCCATCTCTGACCACAAAGCTACCAGACAAGGAGGTTGGCGTACCAAAGGTGGCCGAGGGCAAGGAAATTCAGTATCACGTAATGCGCCCTTACGATCGTATAACCGACCTTTCCCTGTACCATAATATTCATATGGAAGGTTATTATAATCAAATTTCATACCCAGAAAGAATTCTACATAAAGTAATTTTTCAAAATAAATTGGAACCTCGTCATTCCATGACAACTTTCCATACGCTGCAAGGAACCTATCATACAAATGGCTAGGTATATCAGGGTGCTTGAAATATTGCACCTTGATCGTTTTTCTTTTCGTCCCTTCTTTGAAATTAAACATAGATTTTGCATTTTCTTTTATAATCCTTTTACTAACCTCGGCCCATTTAGCGGGTACCCATCACTACTTCCTTTCTACGCCTCATCATATCTATAAATGAATCGGTGGTTGGGCCAAGCTTTTCGTAAATTCAAGAAATGAGCTTAGAGAGTGCACAAGTATTTCTAAGCTTTTTCTACTCTCTGCAGGGAGCTCCAAACTCCCAAGATATTTCCTCAATTTAGAATAATGCATTTTTCACTTTTGTAATGTGCATTGTTGGAGGTTTGTCTCCCAAGGAAGCTCATCTAGAATATCATATGGATAAGAGGTAGTTGTTGTCTGGCCTTCTTCTTGAACTGTTCAGATTTTCTTACATTTACTTGGAACAACATTTCCACCCTGTGGATCAATATATAAAATTACATAAATATAAAAACATGTGAACAAATGTATTTATACATGTATGCAAGATAGACATGTACACGCATATGTACATACAATTCATTTACATGTACAAATTTGTTTTTACCATAATTTTTTTTTTATATAATTTACCAAAATGATGTTGACCACCTAGAAAATGTTGACCACCCTGAGATTGATGACCACCCGAAGAATGTTGACCACCGTCACGCGACAACATAGTGAGCGAAGCATCTAAAAAAATAGAAAATCAATTCAATATGTATGTGTACATACGTATGATTCTACTTATTTATCATTTAAGTAAATGCACACACACACACACACACACACACACACACACACACACAACAAATACTACGATGTGAATGATGGACCTCCACCAATTCATTTGATATTCTCTTTTATCCATGACCTCGACCTCCCCCTCTAGTAAAAACATGAGACTCTATTGATGTTTGTCTCAAAAAATCATGTGGAAAATGATCATCCATGATATATATATATATATATATATATATATATATATATATATATATATATATATAAAGTTACCTCATGCATTTACAATTCTTTTTAAAATTTCTATTTAAAAAGATCAAGAATTTAGAAAATTGTTGTAACTCTTGAAGTTACCTCATGCATTTAAAAATATTGAAATTTCTATTTAAAAAGATTAAGAATTCAAAAAATTGATATAACCCTTGAAGTTACCTCATGCATTTAATTGATGTAACCCTTGAAATTACATCATGCATTTTAAGATCTTAAAATTGCTATTTAAAAACATTGAAAGAATTCAGAAAATTAATGTAACAATCCGAAGCTCTTCATTTAAAATATACTCAAGACTAAAAACACAAATGTTGAAGCACACACATTTTGAAAATTAAATACAAAATTTTCTAAAACATGTCAAGTTCACCAAGTTGTGCTTACATAGTGGGGGAACACTTGGTATAGAATTGAAAAAAACACATGGTCATTAAAAATGACACATTTATAACTAAAAAACACACACATATCAAAGATATCTTACAATGTCCATAAATAAATATTGATGGAGAACTTCTTAACACTAATTCATATTTCACAGACAAATCTTGAATTGGCATTGCCCCATACAATATATCGTTAGACATCCTATTAACATTTGCACAATGTCTTATGCTAAATTATTGAAATTGACTAACAATATTTTTTTTCTTTTCCATGAAGTTGTTTTAACCTCTCTTTTTTAACTTGGTACACGCCTTTCATTTGGTTGCACACAAGTTCAGAATTGGTGAAGACTGAAATTCCATTGGATCCATACTCCCTAGCTATTTCTAATTCTTCTATCAATGCAATATAATATGATTCATTGTTTTTTTTCTTCCAGGTACACTCCTTTTCTTTTGGAGGACTTTGTTCGTCACAATATTGCATAACACATAAGTAATCATTGCTTGCCATGGATTGGGATAACAAGAAACCTATATGCATAATGTCCATTTTTCAACCATGTTTAATGGGTTTTCCGATCCATGTTAAAAAAATTCAATAAAATGTTTTTAATATATTTATATAGGTATTGTTAGGTTGTGCAAAAGATCACTATTTAGACAAATCCGTCGGAATTCTACATAGCAAGAAAGGTTGTTTCTACTTGGTTGGATGGTTGGAGAATTGTAAGAAGAAAAAACTAGAGATATATAATTCAACTCAACTACAAATCTCTAATTCATTCAACTTAGCTTCAACTCAACTGAAGGTTGAAATTATTTACTATTTTTTTTATATTCGTTCCACATATACAGATATTTTTAATTCAACTCAGCTTCAAATCACCCAAGTTGGAATGTATTTCTTAATATATTTTTATTTTCATTATTGGAAATTTAACACTTATTTTGCCTTGTTATAAAATTTGTTTATTAAAGCTATAATACATGTTTATTTATATGCCATACATGGGTATATTTATATGCTTCTTTAAAAACTATAGTTAACAAAGGAAAAAAAAATTAAAATGAAAAATGATAGACTGATTTTATTCTAGTAAATTTAACACTTATATTACCTTGTTATAAAATTTTCTTACTAAAACTATAATACATATTTACTTATATGGCATAAATGGGTCTATTTATATATGCTTCTTTCAAAATATAGTGAAGAAAGAGGAAAAAAAAAAATTAAAATAAAAAATGATAGACCTAGTTTTATTCTAGTAAATTTAATATCCATGTTGTCTTCTTAAAGTCAAAACACTAACATTAAAATTAAAACACCAAAAATAGATGAAAAATCAATGCCAACACTCTAATTAAAAACCCAATAACATTAAACACCAAAATAGATGACAAAACAATGCCAACACTCTAATTAGCTTCAATCTCATGCACCCAACAAAATAGAAATGAAATATATGTATCTAAAAAAGAAACTTCTACTTGAAAAGAGCAAGTACAAGAACCTTCAATTAAGTGTATTCTGCCTCATCTTAGGAAGCTAATAAGACCCATGTTCCAAGAAAATAGGGAATCAAAGTGAATTACACATAATGAAAAAGGAAACATAAATGAACATATAATAACAAAAGCAAGGAAAGTATGTTACCAAGAAGCATCAAGGTTGTTCTATGAGATAAATCAAGGTAAAACAAGTCAACCCAATAACATTAAAATTAAAACACCAAAAATAGATGACAAAGCAATGCCAACACTCTAATTAGCAACCCAATAATATTAAAATTAAAACACCAAAAATAGATGACAAAGAAATGCCAACACTCTAATTAGCTTCAATCTCATGCACCCAACAAAATATAAATGAAAAAGATGTATCTCAAAAAGAAACTACTACTTGAAAAGAGAAAGTACAAGAACCTTCAATTAAATGTATTTTTCCTCATCTTAGGAAGCTAATAAGATCCATGTTCCAAGCAAATAGGGAAGCAAAGTGAATTACACATAATGAAAAAGGAAACATAAATGAACATATAACAACAGAAGCAAGGAAAATATGTTACCAAGAAGCATCAAGGTTGTTCAATGGCCATGATATCATCATCTTTTTCATTGGCATCCTCTTCATTGATCATTTTTTTCATTTTTTCAATTAAAATGTTATGTGCTGAGAAGATGGGGACATGATACTAGAATTAATGATAGGTGCATCATTTCTAATTTTTTGGCATTGTATTATATGCCCATATTCTCAAGATAGAACTTTTTGATCGACTAGGGGCTCCTAGTAATCCTAGGGCTTCTCATCGAAGCGTTTTGGTGCATTTGGACCATAGTTCTATGAGATAAATCAAGGTAGAACAAGTCAACCCAATAACATTAAAATTAAAACACCAAGTAGATGACAAAGCAATGCCAACACTCTAACTAGCTTCAATCTCATGCACCCAACAAAATAAAATTAAAAAAATGTCTTTAAAAAAGAAACTACTACTTGAAAAGAGCAAGTACAAGAACCTTCAATTAAGTGTATTCTACATCATCTTAGGAAGCTAATAAGATCCATGTTCCAAGAAAATAGGGAAGCTTGAAGTGAATTACACATAATGGAAAAGGAAATATAAATGAACATATAACAACAAAAGCAAGGAAAGTATGTTACCAAGAAGCATCAAGGTTGTTCTACGAGATAAATCAAGGAAGAACAAGTGAACCCAATAACATTAAAATTAAAACACCAAAAATAGATGACAAAACAATGCCAACACTCTAATTAGCTTCAATCTCATGCACTCAAAAAAATAGAAATGAAAAAGATGTATCTCAAAAAGAAACTACTACTTGAAAAGAGAAAGTACAAGAACCTTCAATTAAGTGTATTCGGCCTCATCTTAGGAAGCTAATAAGACCCATGTTCTAAGCAAATAGGGAAGCTTGAAGTGAATTAAACATAATGAAAAAGGAAACATAAATGAACATATAACAACAGAAGCAAGGACAGTATGTTACCAAGAAGCATTAACGTTTTTCTACGAGATAAATCAATGTCGAACAAGTCAACCCATAACATTGAAATTAAAACACCAAAAATATATGACAAAGAAATGCCAACACTCTAATTAGAAACCCAATAACATTAAAATTAAAACACCAAAAATAGATGACAAAACAATGCCAACACTCTAATTAGCTTCAATCTCATGCATCCAACAAAATAGAAATGAAAAAGATGTATCTCAAAAGGAAACTACTACTTGAAAAGAGAAAGTACAAGAACCTTCAATTAAGTGTATTATGCCTCATATTAGGAAGCTAATAAGACCCATGTTCCAAGAAAATACAGAAGCAAAGTGAATTACACATAATGAAAAAGGAAACATAAATGAACATATAACAACAAAAGCAAGGAAAGTATGTTACCAAGAAGAATTATGGTTGTTTTACGAGATAATTCAAGGTAGAACAAGTCAATCCAATAACATTAAAATTAAAATACCAAAAATAGATGACAAAGCAATTCCAACACTCTAATTAGATTCAATCTCATGCACCC
This sequence comes from Pinus tabuliformis, assembly GCA_031772625.1. Lineage (NCBI taxonomy): Eukaryota > Viridiplantae > Streptophyta > Pinopsida > Pinales > Pinaceae > Pinus > Pinus tabuliformis. The sequence goes on along the minus strand of CM062811.1, from coordinate 82,011,837 downwards.
AATAAAATAGAAATGAAAAAGATGTATCTCAAATGATATTATATTTGAAGTTTGGAGAAGACAATTTGAGAAGTTTGGAGACAAAAGAGATCATATGTACAGAGCTGTCCAATTTTTTTTTTTACACTTCATCTTATAGGTAGAATTAGAAAGTGGTTGAATGATATTGTTCGAAGCTTAAAGGAAAAATAATGGTGAAAACAATTGACTTTTTTTATTCCCAAAAAAAAAATGAAATTGTTTCAACCTTCACAAAATTATCGACACGAAGCAGGTTTAAAACTTTGCACAAAATTTTTCCCAACCAAACTTCATTGTGATTTATTTAACCCAATGATGTCCCTCTTCACACTCCTTTCACTCACATTTATGATCGATTTAACTCAATAATGTCACTGTTCATAGGTTAGGTGGGTTGAGTTCATTGTTCACTGTGTTTTCCCCAAGTTTGGTTGAGTTCACTGTTCATTGTTTTTCTTTCCCAAGTTGGGTTGAGTTCATTGTTTTTTACCCATATTAGTTAGGTTGGGTTTAAAGGGTCAGTTTTAATGGAGGAATAATTTACTCACAACAAATCCTATGTGTAAAGCTTAGTTTGAACTATTTCAAACTTTACGTAGAGTTTGAAATAGTTCAATTCTCTAAAAGTAACTTCTATTTTCAACCTCTCCAATAAAATGTAAGACAAAAATGATGCACTTAAGCAGATTTATAAATAATGTTGTATACATTCAGATGCGAAGATATATGGCTGATTTTGATATCAGATTTCATATTATATATTTCAACATATATAACGTCCATAAATCTGTGGTCAATGTTGGTTTTCCTTCAATTTTTATTGAATATTATCATATTATGAGTTGACAGTAAATTCATGAATCATATATATATTAGAAAATATATGGCTTGATTTTAAATCAGATTTCATGCCACAAGATATAGGTCCACAAAGATCTTCACTGTTCCTTCAATCAAATTGTAGAGATAACATTTTTGTGCTCATAATTAATGCCTTAAAAAATGATTCTCAAATATTCTAAAACTAAAAAAATGAATCCCAAATAAGCCAAAATGAATCTTGCTTTAATGACCACAGAGCTAGAATTGTTCTGAATTTTGGATCAAGTTTATCACTAATAGGTCTCAGTCCCTTCGATAGGCTTGGAAGTCTTGTAGCTTCGCTAAAATATAACATAGATAAATGTATATCCTAGTGAAATCCTCAATAGACCATAACCCAAACAGAAAACTCATTTCAAGCAAGGAGTTTCAAGTAGAAAACATAATGAATGTCAATGGTGAACAATGTAGTACTAGGGACAATGAAACAATAGTTTCAGAGTCGGTATAGATAGAGGGAGGAAAGATCCTATTTGTAATGCCACCAGGCGTTACCATCAAGGCAGTCATGTTGTAAAGGGAAGAAAAAGTGACCTAGAACAAATTGATAATGTGGAGGATTGAACTAAAAGTTTGTAGGTATTTTCTAGTACAAAGTTAATCTAGCACTTTAGCAAATACTACACGATATGGTACAATTAGTAGAAAATAACAGAGAACTAGAAAATAAGGTACATTCTTACAATTACAATCTTTGACATGTGGATGGCATTAGATTGCTGGATCCACTAATAAATATATGGCAAAGATTATTAGCTAATATTTTTTCAGCATAAAAAGCCTCAAAAGAAATTTCAAAATGAAAAAAAAATACTTAAAATAGGTCAATTTGTTTTTTAAGAAAAACTGCAAATAATTTATTACAAGTGTGCTTTTTTAAACTGCAACTGGTAGGTTTATATTCTAAAATTTTATATTATAAAATATTAAACTGCAATTGGTAGGTTTATATTATAAAATCAAAATCAAATAGAAGCGGGAAATGTGACAACAATGATTCCCCTTGTTGAGAAGAATGAGGATACTCCATGTGACAACAATGATTTGGGGGAATCTAAGCTAGAGGTGAGCACAATTTCTTATGAAGTAGTTGCATAGTCTCCTGTCACATATCTCGTTCAAGATCGAGTTTATCCAGTTCCAAGACTAGAGGCAACATAATAAGCAAAGGAAGCATAGTTCTGTTATATTAGCGGGGGAAGCGGCCGAGGCCATGACATTGGCATGTCAGAAACCGGATAGACTCTATATAAAATTTATCAAAGGTTGCTCTAAGTCTATCCAAAAGTGCCTTGTAAGGTTTAAGTTCTCTTCTTTAGTTTGATAAGTACCTTTGACTCGGTTAACTACAATTTGAGTGAGCACTCCCCAGTAAGACCTGGGATGGATGAGCTAGGGGAAGAGAACCTTAACGAAAATGATAATAGTGGTGAATTTCATGCTAGTAACCTATTAGGTGATAAAATCAATTACCAAGAAGATTGCGAGAAGATCACTTGTAACCATATGATGTGGTATATCCAATGGGGTAAGGAAAGATAATATAGAAGGCAAGCGAAAAAGTAAAGGGAGTGAGAGAGATATTCAAGTGTAACCTATTGGCCTTGTGTAGTAGATTTTGAGAGTCGGTATAGATAGACACTGGGGTCCGCCACCATTACGTTTTCAAATGATAAAAAAAGAAATGAATACATTGGAAGAAAAGACATCAATATTGGTGTGAGAAAGAAATTGCAGGAACCTTATGCACAATCTAGATGGGAAATTACAACCGCACTGTCACCATAGGGCTGAAGATATTTTAGAGCATAGTCACCAAAATGATATGCTTTTAATTATTGATAGAGGAGGGATAATGAAAGACTTTAAATATGTTTTCTCTTATATTTAAATGAGCTTCCAATTTATAGGGAGAAAGGAGCCTTGGGTGACTTACCTGGTTCAGATGAGGAGGCTGGACGAGGAGGGTGAGAAAGATGCCAATGATGAGTGCAACCAACCAAAATTCCTTTGGTGCCAAGCTGAAAAAAATAAAAAACATTATAAAAATTCCAATTAAAAAATTCCTATAAACAAAAATTTAAATTACGAACGAACCTTAGTGCTTGGCTTTTGCTCAAACCAACCACACTCAATATAGTATTAAATTTAAATGAGGAATGAACCTCACAATTCTCGGCTCAACAGACCACATTCAAAAATCAACAGATCAGAAAACTTTGCAGTAGGGTCTGGCTCGTCATATATATAAACATTTTTTTGGTTGAATAAATAATTCGGCCGAAAACAATAATTCAACTAAACTATTTTTTTGCTGAATTTTCAACTCTGAAAAAAATTTCGATTAATGGCCGGCGTTAGTCTAAATGGAAAAAATTTCGGCTGAACGTTAGTATAATAGTTCGGCCGAAAAAACATTTCATTCGACCGAAAAATTGAGATTGTGAATTTTTGGGTGCATTTCTCACAAAAGTGTAACCCAGCTTCATGTTTTCACCCAAGAGCACCAGAAAACTTGGATGTTTTGATCCAAGCATCAGAGGAAGTTCTTTGACAAAGAACCTCCCTAACAAGGAAAACTTTAAGCATGGAAAATTATCTTGAAGTTAAAAAACATTGGCGAATATCACTAGTCCATAGTATGCAAACTATAAAATGTCTATTGATATATTTGTAGAATTATCCAAATTTATAATGATTTTATATATAATTTATATATAATGTTGGTGATTTTTAAGGTAAAATAATTTTATATTATAAAATTTGGGTGAATCATTTTTACAAAAAATGGAAATTGGTGAATCTTTTTTGTGCAAAAATTATGGAAAATTAGCCCATCTGCAAATATTAGCCTCAAAAATTTTCCATTCCCTCTAAGTTTTGAAATTCGGTTCATGAGGACACGTAACACCTTCAACATGGGGGAATTTTGAACCTCTGAATTGTCCTCTTTTTAACAAATCATTTACCTTTTCTTTCATCCATTTTGTATACATTTTTACTTCATTTATGAATTATAAGTCACCTAGGTCATGCACAACTACAATAAAAAGGTATCATCCACTCTTGGCTCATAATCTATGATTTCTTTATGAAATTGATTGAAACTTTACTATAGCTACTGAAAGATGCATATTTCATAGATAACTAGCATTTATGCAGCCAAATCCTAAGTTGAACATGTTCAAATGAGTTTGAAGACAAACAAGACATATGGACAGTTTCCAGATGTCAACCACATGGACATCCACCTATTGGGTGCAACTGGAAGTTTACAAGATATGTGAATCTTGTTGGTCAAACCGAGAGTGAAACGTGGCTATGGAATGCTACTTTCACGTAGAATCTCAAAGATTAAGCCTTATCATCAAGCGAGTGTGGAGAATTAAAGTGGGTAAGATATAGACTTTAAAGTTTAATTGATGATGTGTCAATCGAAATTTCTCTCATGATTCACTATTTCAGTTGTGAATCATGAAGAACAAATCACCTGTTTTGATTATAGAACTTGGATGTCGAATTAATGAATTACTTCTTGACATTTATTTCTTGACACTGTTAGTTCATAAAACATTATAAAATGTTAGGTCCCTATACTACTAGTGTAACCCATTATTGTTATTAGGTCTCCTTCAAAAAGTGTTGTCCTCAACACTTGAGTAGTTTTGGATGCTTCTGTATAAAAATCTCATCCTCCCATGTGGAATCTTCAGTGGTAAGTTCTTCCACTTGATTAGATTCCTCTCATGCTCTTAGAATAGACTAAATTCAAGTTCTTTAGAATAGAATTATTTCTTTCCATATCGATTAGATAAATTTTTTATTTCTTGTTCAATATATTAGATTTAAACTCCTCCTCAATAAACTAGAATTAAATTTCTGCTCAAATAGAATAGCTTTCAATTCTCGTTCATTACAATAGTTTTGAATTCCCGGAACATTAACATAGTTTTCTTTGAAGTTGATTTAAATTTGAATTCCTTGTAGAAAAATAACGTGCGTATACCTATTAATAATTAGTCATAGATAGGTTGAATTTACATTCATTCTCTTTGATTCAAAATATATTCCTAGCATATATTGTGCACACACACTTCACAAGTTCATAAACCCTGGTCGATTATTTAATGAAGTAATTTAACTAACAATTAAATTACCCAACACAAGCTGACCACTGACTATGAAGGAGGAACATGCTTGTTCCATGTGAATTTCCCCTTAGTGGTAGAATAGACATGTAGTTTCCATGCAGGATGACACATGTATGCCACATGGAGAATGTTGATGTTGTGGTAGAGAGTAATTGACCAAAATTTAAATGGCCATATCTCCTGATTTGTAAGTCATATTGAGGTAAAATTTATATTTCGAGAAAGGTCTCGATGAGATGAACACAATGACTATGTTTATTTTAGGTCGTGAGAAGTTTGAAAAAGGTCGAAGTTTTTATGACCCCATTTCCATGACTGAACTTGGAGGTTAGGTCAACATAGTAACTACCTCCTCATACCTTTAGTATGGGCTAGCTATAGAAGTGGGTATGTTACAAGTAACAAAGCGCAACCCTAAAGAGAAATTTCACCCAAGAGCACAACTCATTGAAATACATTTGCTCCAAAATGAATAAACAAATATACTACTTAGTTGAAAAGAGAGTTTAAACCATTTGAAAAAGATATAGGAAATTCTAGAAGAAAAGAAGTGATTTGAAACCATGATCTTGTCATCATAACATAAAAGTGTTGCCACTAGATAAAAGCCTCATATTGGTAATTTTTTTTAAAGTAGAGAAGATTGTTTGAAACCTTAGTTTTTTAATCACACGAACATAGTGATTTCAATGGCGAAAAGGACTTAGAATAACCCTTGGAGAATGTTAGGCCATGCATTGGTAACTTCCGAATGATGAATTTCCATTAAGAGAAATTATTGATATATATATTGAGAGGGAGACTCTTGGAATCATATTCCACTATCTCTTCACGTTCTCATCTTCTTATGTACAATATTTAAAATGTCTTTCTAATCCCTAAATATTAGGTGTCAACATTCGCCCCCTTAATTTGAAGGGATGTTGTTGAGTCCAAGCATCATTCTGAATATTTCAAACTTTTCTTTTCCAAGTTCTTTAGTGATGATGTTTGTAATCTACTAATTTGTGGAACAATGGCGTAGGCGAATAGTATTGGCATCAACATGATGTCGAACCAAATGATACTTTATATTGGTATGCTTGTTTCGATCATGGAAATTTGGATTTTTAGGCAATTTTATTGAAAAAGTATTGTCAATCAAAAGAGGAGTAGAATTCACTTTCTTCTCCTGCAAATCTTCACGAAATTTCCTGAGCCACACAATTTCCTTTGTTGCTTCTACATCTGTCACATATTCTGCCTCTGTTGTGGAATCTACTGGAACTGATGTTTGTGTGACCTCCAGAAGACAACTCTTGATCCAAGACTTATAACATAACTTGAAGTATATACTCCTTTTTATTTATCTCCATCAAAGTTTGAATCAAAGTATCCAATCAAGCTAAAGGCATCCACTTATATATACTTAATTCCAAAGTCTTGAGTTCCCTTCAAGTACCTTAGAAGTCTTTTTGTAGTAGACCAATGACCCTCATAAGGATTTTTCATAAACCTGAAGAGGATTCCAACAAAAAATGAAATGTTTGGTTTGGTAGTGTTCAAATACAATAGAGAAATTTTGAGGTCTAAAATGGGCCTCAAAACAAAATTAACTTTATAAGAACCAATAGGATTCAAGATGATGATGTCTACCATGGGGGATGATTATCCATTTTTGGAGTAAAAAAGTAAAATGATTAAAAAATAAAAAATAAAAAATTTCCTTTTCAACTTATCTCAATATGGTTTTAAGCAAATTTTGAGTGAGAGCGCTCGTTGAATGCAAATTTTAATTCCTCATCCAAGGAGTACCCATGTTGCATAATTTCGATGGACCCTACTGCACGAAAAATGAGACGTACATGAAAAATGTGATTGCAATTGCATTTTTTCATGTATTTCTCTTTTTTCGCATAGAAGAGTCCATCAAAATCATGAAACATGGGTACTCGTTGGATGAGGAATCTAATTTTGTATCTAACGACTGCTCTTTCTTGAAATTTGAGTAAAACCATAGGGAGATAAGTTGAAAATACGAGTTGAAAAAGTAGTATTTTATTTTTATTTTTTCAACTTATCTCCATATGGTTTTACTCAAATTTCGAGTAGGAGCACTCATTGGATGCATAGTTTAATTCCTTATCCAAGGAGTACCCATGCTACATAATTTCAATGGACCCTTCTACACGAAAAATGAGAAATACATGAAAAACATGATTGCAATCATGTTTTTTACATGTATTTCTCATTTTTCATGTAGAAGAGTGTTAGGAAACCAATTCACAAAAATATAGAAAAGATAGATCAACGCCTTAGAATTCAGCATCTTTCAGAGGGAAACCTCCTTTACATTACACAAATGAATAATTCTTTGATGATACAAATGACTAAACCTCCCTTCTATGTATAGGAGTTTAAGGGGTCACAATGTAATCAAGCTGACATAAGAGTAATAACATAAGGGCACAAAAATAACAATAGTGGGTTTCTATGGGGCATACTAATAATAATATGGGGACAATAGGGGTACAATAATAACAATAAGGGATACACTGACAATAGTAATGGGGGAATCACTAGTATTATAGGGGCCTAACATGCCCCTCTCCTTCCGAAAAGTGTTGTCCTCAACGCTTGAGTAGTTCTGGATGCTTTTGTATAAAATTTTCATCCTCCCATGTGGAATCTTCAGCGGATAAGTTCTTCCACTTGATAAGATACTCCGAAATTGATTGATTTTGTAGCTGTCAAGTTCTTGTTTCTATAACTGCTTCTGGTTCCAATATGATTTTTCCTTCCTCGTCAAGTTTTGCCAAATTTTGTTTGAACTGGGAGCAAGTCACCTATAACCTTATTTAAACATGAAACATGGAAAACTGGGTGCACTCTGGAAGCTGCAGGAAGCTCCAATTTGTATGCCATAGTACCAATCTTTTGCAACACCTTGTACAGACCATAATACTTTGGTGATAATTTATTATCCTTCTTAGCTTGCTTGAGGGACATTTGTTTATATGGTTGTAGATGTAGGAATACCCAGTCACCTACATAAAAACTTCTTTCGCTGCGATGTTGATCTGCCTGTTGTTTCATTCTATTCTTCACCAATGTGAGGTTATCCTTTAAGAGTTGCAGAACTTTTTGTTGATGCTCGATGTGATGTTCCACTACTTGAACCTTAGGATTTTATCTTAAATATAATGTGATGGATGGTGTATGATATCCATAAAGTGCCATAAATGGGGTCATTTTTGCTACAGTATGGAAGGAAGTGTTATACCACCATTCAGCCAGAGGCAACCGTTAGACCCATTGTGTCTGTTTATCAAATAAAAAATAACGAAGATATCCTTCCAAACATTTGTTTACTATCTCAGTTTTCCCATGAGATTGAGGATGATAAGATGAGCTATGAGCTAACTGAGTACCGAGACAAGAAAATAATTCTGTCCAAAAATTTCCAGTGAAAATGGGATCTCTGTCGCTTACAATAATATTTGGGTTTCCATGTAGCTTTTGAATTGTTTCCATAAATGTAGTAGAAACTATACTGGCTTTAAATGGACGTGATAATGCACAAAAGTGTGCATACTTGGTAAGTCTGTCAACTACCACCATGATGACACTCTTTCCTTCGGACGTGGGTAAACGTATGGTAAAATCCATTGAAACCTCCTCCCAATGTTGGCTTGGAATGGATAAAGGTTGTAATAGACCTGGGGTCTTAATGGTTTCAACTTTATTTTGTTGGCAAACCAAACATTCCACCACAAACTTTTGAATATTTGATTTAAAACCATCCCAAAATAATTCATTCTTAACCCTGTGGTAAGTTTTTAAAAATCCCGAGTGCCCTCCTAAGGGAGAAGTGTGCAATTCCATAAGAATCTTTTATTTGAGTTGGGAATTCTTACATAGGTATAAGAGATATTTGTACCATAACGAATCATTTTTCTAGCTAAATGTATCAGATGTACTAGGATCTTGTTGTAACTTTCGAATGAGTGCCCACACTTCTTCGCCATTCTTCCATTCCTCCCTTGCTTCGTTTATCCAATCTGGTTGAATAATAGAAATAGCACACACCATTGCTTCCACATCCTCATCCTTTCTTGAGAGTGCATATGCCACAACATTTTTCTTCCCTTTTTTTATAGATGATTTCAAAGTCATAACCCAACATCTTTGTGACCCATTTTTGTTGCTCTTAAGAGGATAATCTTTGTTCTAAAAAGTATTTAAGACTATCATGATCTGTTTTTACCTTGAAGTGTCATCCCATTAGGTAGGGTTGCCATTTCTTAAGTGGATGTAGTATTGCCAACATTTCCTTCTCATAAATAGATTTGTGTAAATAATTTCCCTTGATTGGAAGACTTTATAAAGAAATGGGTCTTTCATCTTGCATTAAAAAAACACCAATTCCATTTCCTGAAGCATCACATTCCACAATAAAGGTTTTTGTGAAGTCTGCCGTAGCTAAGACTGGTGCTTGGCACATTGCCTCTTTAAGATGTTCAAAGGCATTTGTTGCTTCTAGAGTCCATGAAAAATCATCTTTCTTCAATAATGTTGTTAAAGGTGATGCTATTCTCCCATAATTCTTAACAAACTTGCGATAATACCCGGTCAACCTGAGAAATCCTTGTAGATGCTTTATGGATGTGGGGATTTTCCATTCCTTAAGGGCTTTAATTTTGCTAGGGTCTACCTTAACACCTTCATGAGATACAATATGACCCAGATATTCCACCTCTTGTACTCCAAAGAAACATTTGGAGCTTTTTGCATATAATTGTTTCTCCTTCAATAGTTTGAGCACCCTGTCAACATGTTTAACATGATCCTTCCAAGACTTTTTGTAGATTAGTATATCATCAAAAAATACTAACACAAATTTTCTAAGGAAGGGTTTGAAAATGGAATTCAACAAACCTTGAAATGTAGAAGGTGCATTGGTAAGGCCAAAAGGCACGACCAAAAATTCATAATGACCCTCATGAGTTCTAAATGTTATTTTCGAAATGTCTTTAGTCCTCATTCTGATTTGATGATATCCTGAATGAAGATCCAACTTGGTGAAGTAAATTGATGTAATTCATCCAATAATTCATCAATGATAGGAATGGGAAATTTATCTTTAATAGTGAGCTTGTTGAGCTCCCTATAATCTGGACACATGAGCCATGATCCATCCTTCTTGTGCACCAATACTACTGGAGCAAAGAAATAAATTTGACTAGGTTTAATTATACTAGCCTCTAGCATTTCTGCAACCATACGTTCAATTTCACTCTTTTGGGCATAGGGATATTTGTACGGCCTGATGTTTGGAGGAACACTTCCTGGAATCAAATGAATAGCATGATCATGATCACGAATAGGTGGGAGACCTTTGGGAGTCTCAATATCTTGGAATGATTGTCCAAGGCTTTTTGGATATTTGGAGAAATAGATGATTTCGATTTGGGAACCTCTAGCAAACATAATTGTGCAATTACACCTCGTTGTTCCTTCTTTAGAAGCTTTGTCATACCGTTAGAGCTGATTATCTTTCCCGGTTTCCCTACAATACCCCTTAATTCAACTTCCTCCTTCTGCACAAAATTTCATGAAACTTTCTTGAAAATTAAAAGCCATTGTACCTAAGGATTGTAGCTATTGGACTCCTAGTACAACATCAGCACCACCCATTGGAATGGAAAGCATTGGGCTATTCAATACATATTCTCCCATGGATAGCTTAATATTATGGAACTTTCCAGAGCAATTTATGGTTCCTCCACTTGAAACCATCACTTGACACTCTAGTGCTGGATATAGGAAGCAATTTAATTCTTTTGCTATCTTACAATGAATAAAATTATGGGTACTTCCTGAATCATTCAACACTATTACCTTTTTCTTCATGATATGTCCTTCTATATTGATAGTTTGAGGAGTGGTAATTCCAGCCAATGCATTACAAGATATGGTCAGATTCATTTCTTCTTTATCTAGGGTTTGTTCCTAGAGTATATCCTCTTATTTTGACATTTCTTGTTCCTTCTCCTCCTCTTACAATCTATGTAGAATAATTTATTCTCAGCACACTTATGACGTTTAGTGTATTTGCTATCACAATTGTAACAAAGCCCTTTTTCTCTTTTTTCTTCTAATTATTGTGGTGTCAACCTTGTAGGTTGTGGAAGGCTAGGGGCAACAACACTTCCATCTTTATAGTTGTGAGTGGTAGGCTTCCTCGTTGCCATAATTTTGCTTTCCATTTTTCTTGCTAACCTGAATGCCTTCTCCAATGAATTAGATTCCCAAAGGCGAACCTCATATTGGATATTATCCTTTAAAGTCCATATGAACACATCAATCCTATACTCCTCGAGAATATCTTTTATCCTTATGTTCAATTTTTGGAAGTCCTCAATGTGCTCCATCATTGAACCCTTGTTTGAGATTTATCAATTAGCTAAAAAAGGTGTTGTTTATTATAAAATTATATATTACGGAGCAATGGAACACATAAAATATTGCAGAAATATAAACACAGAAAATGCACAAAACAAGAGAGACACAGATATACGTGGTTCACCCAGTTTGGGCTGCGTCCACCCCGAACAACCAGTCCTTCCTTTCTATTATCCAGCAAAATGAAGAGACACAACCTACAGCAAATCCGCTGTAATATCCTCTGTTTTCTCTCACAGTCTCACCTCTTTGTTTCTCGCTCACTGAATACACATCTATCGCACAACCTCAAATACAATACTCTCATACAAAGAGAGGAGTTGCCTTCTAGGGCAAAAAACCCTAAACTAAACATAAGTTCTACCGTCAGATCATCCACCTAATGAACGGCCCAGATTGACTAGAAATTACTATACTTTTACAAGGCAATTTTACAGTTGTTTTTAGCTTCGGGGGCGCTGCCCCCGAAATCCCCCACCAGGGGGGGTCTCCCAAAGGTCGCAGCCGCCCCCCCTGCAGCGAATATTTTACGGGCGGCGTTGCCGCCCCCATTTCGAACTGGGGTCCTATGTGGCGATACCTTTGAATATAGAAGATAATCAGGCTCCACACCCAATACTTTTTGTATCCTCATAATGTGCTATCATTTCTTTCGTAAAAATTTCCCAAGTGACAATTTGTTTACGAGATCAAATCCATTGATACCATACAAATGAATTTGGTTCCAAATATAAAGTTGCAATACGCACCTTTTGTGTGTTTTTCACATTATGGAGATCGAAAAATTGCTCCATCTATAGTATCCATGTTCTGGGATCCTTGCCATCAAAATTCCTCATATCGATTTTTGGAACATGGTGGGTCTTCAATCCAATATTAGAGTCTATGAAATCATGATTAACATTTCGTTTGTTCTCATCATGAGTTTCCTTTACTACCCTTTCACCATTAGTGACGATTTCTTGTAGCAACTTATTCAAATTTATCTTCAATTCTTCCATCTTATCGTCCATGCCATTCATCTTAGCGTCCATGCCATTCATCTTAGCTTCTATGCCATTCTTTAATCCATCCATTTTAGCTTCCACACCATCCATATTAACTTGCATTCCATTCATATTAGCTTCCATGCCTTTCATCTTGGCTTCATTTATCTTTATTGAGAGTGAAATTTGTTGTACTTGGTCTTGTAATTTTGATATATCATGTTGCATTTCTTCCTCTTCTTCACGAGTCATGTTAGAGCTTTCAGGTTTCTTACTACATGTTTTCATTTTATTTCTTCGGGGGATTAATTAATGCTAATAATTCTTCACTATTCCCTTTGAATTCCTTCAAACTAATTTATCAAACCAATCTTATGCAAAATTAAAAAAAGCTACACACCTTTTTTTTTCACTTTGTAAGAGCTCAATATTGAATCTGTTGTATCTCTGTAACTACGGATCTCGAATATCTGAAATTGTGTCCTGTGGTAGCCCTTTGAGTCCTATTTCTAACCCCACAAGTCTGATCAAGATTGGATTCTCCAAGGAAGCGTTATGCCAAATCTCCCACGGTGACCTGATTATAGAATAGTTTAGTAGAGCGAACTTGTAAGATGTTCCATGTGTCATTGTTTTGACCTTAGTACCTGAAACTAATACACAGACAACTACAGGCTATCCTCTTTCTGAAACTTCTTATGAAATTTCAATCTGATGCTCAAAACAAAAGTTATGACGATTTTCCTCAAGTCACCTATTTGGAATGTAATTCGGGAGTCTACAAAAATGCCAACTTCCTCAGATCATATCTCCGCAAATATAGCGAGACAAGCTCTGAAATTTAGACCCAAAGTTTAGAACAATTTTTTCCCAAATGGTTTTTTTTTAAGCTTTTGAAATGTCACAGAAAAAAGTTATTGTGAAAATTCCATGATGACATGTTTGGAGCAGCGAAACTGTAGAATCCAAAGCTCCGATACCAAATGTTAGGAAACCAGCTCACAAAAAGATAGAAAAGATAGATCAACGACTTAGAATTCAGCCTCTTCGAGGGGGAAACCTCCTTTACATTACACAAATGAACAATTCTTGGATGATACAAATGACTAAGCCTCCCTTCTATATATAGGAGTCTAAGGGGTCACAATGTAATCAAGCTGACATAAAAGTAATAACATAAGGGCACAAAAATAACAATAGTGGGTTTCTATGGGGCATACTAATAACAATATGGGGACAATAGGGGCACAATAATAATAATAAGGGATACAATGAAAATAGTAATGGGGGAATCACTAGTATTATAGGGGCCTAACAAAGAGTCCATCGAAAGTATGCAACATGGGTAATCTATGGATGAGGAATTAGATTCTGCATCCAAAAAGTGCTCTTTGTATAAAGTTGAGTAAAATTATAGAGAGATAAGTTGAAAATACGATTTGAAAAAGTATTTTTTCGTTTTCCCCTCTAAAATTTGATGATGTAATCTAATATTATTTTATTATTTCCACTATTATTTTATAATATTCATTAGGAGGCCCATTTTATACCTCCAAATTTCTCTAATGTTTAAGACTTCTTACAATATGTATGCACTTTGTTGCATCTTCAAATTAATTTCCTTCTATGGATGTGAGATTTAAAGTTTGTTCCTTTGGAGAGATCAAAGGATTGCACTCAGCCATGCCAAACTTGTTCAAAAAATATCCAATTTACTTCTTTTGAGAGAGGAATATAAACTTCGGATGTTGGGTTACCTCAATACCCAAATAATAGTGAACATTTCCCAAATTTGTCATTTTGAAACCTTTCCTTAATTATTTCTTTATGGATGCAATATAATTTTCATTGTTCGATGTCGTCAGAAGGTCATCTACATACACCACAAGATATACACCAATTTTTCCAATTTCCTTGACAAACAAAGTTGCATCATCAAGATCATAGTCTTTGAAATTTTGTTTTTGAATTGCTCAACCAATTTCTTGTACCAAGCTTACGGTGCTTGCTTGAGGCCATACAAGGATTTGAAAATCTTGCATACTTTTTGCTCCTGTCCCTTCACAAAAAATCCTTCTAGTTGAGACATAAAAACATTCTCTTTAAGATCTCCATTCAAGAAAGTAATTTCTACATCCATTTGATGTAATTTCCAACCATTTTGAGCTATCAAGGAAAATAGAGTCTAGATGGTATCCCATTTTTCTGTAGAGGAAAAAGTAGCCTCATAATTTACCCCTTCCTTTTGCACAAAGAATTTCACCATGAGCCTAGCTTTATGCTTGTTAAGTGAACCATCTGATTTATAGTTGTTCTAGAAGACCCACTTACAACCAATCTATTTGGTTCCCAATGGAGGGTCCACCATCTTCTAGGTTCCATTCTTTATAAGGGCATCATACTCTTTTTGCATTGCTTCTTTCCATTCATCATGAGAAGCAACTTCTTTGAAGGAATTTGGTTCAAAAGTTGTAGAAAAACTTAATTCATAATCATAAGAAACATCCATATCAACAACTAAATCTGAAACCCTCAACCTTATCAATATTTTCCTCTCCTCCACCTTCTTTTCGTACAATGGCATCTCAAGCTAGAGCCCTAAAATCTTGGCATCTCAAGCCTAAATGTTGGTTTAGGTTTGTTGATGACACTTTCCTTATTTGGCAACATGGTTGTCAAGCCCTTAATGCCTTTCTTGACCATCTCAACAACATTAATCCACTGATTCAATTCACTATGGAAATGGAATCCAATAATTATCTTCCTTTCCTTGATGTCCTTGTTTCTTTCCTTCCTGATGGGACCCTTGCTCACCAAGTTTACCGAAAGAAAACCCATATGAACCATTATCTCCATGCTTGTTCTCACCACCATCCTTCCCATAAGTCTAGTGTGCTAAAGACCCTTATCTATCATGCCCTTAAAATATCAACTCCCTAGTTCCTTCCCACAGAAAAATCCCACCTAATCCAAGCTTTCAAAGCTAATAGCTACTCGACCTCTCAAATTTATAAGGAATTCCTTTCCGCCTCTCATTCTAAACCTTGCCCCTCTGACCTCACCCTGCATGTAAACCAAGTCTTTCTCCCTTACATAAAAAGAACCATTGATGTCACTACCAATATTCTATCTAAATATAACATCAGGACCATCTTCAAACCCCATAGAACCCTTAGGCAGTTATTCCGATCAGCCAAAGATAAATCCAACCCCATGCAAGGATCAAGTGTCTAC